>JAGWCC010000002.1:5110000-7647904 GCA_022651775.1 Drusus annulatus
AATTAATTTATCTGCCATTTACAATGCGAGACTGTAATTGCATAGTTTGAATTCATCTTGATTTTTGTTTGATTATTATTTAATTTAAAGTGACAATGATAATACTTTTAGAGTCTGAAGAAATACACTGTGTCAGATTTGTCTTTTTCTACGATATATGCAGGAAACTATTAAAGGAAACAAGGATGTCGTTTCTGTAAATTAAGAAGTCTATTTATTAATTTTTAGTTTTTTTACTAATCTTTTGTTTACAGAAAATGCAAGAACAAATTACCAAGATGTCTAGCGTATTAGGAAGAGACGCTGTCTTCACGAAAACAGTAAGCATTTTTATAAAATTATCCTCAGAACAGTTGTTCTCTCGATGCCCTTATTATACGCTCAACGTTGTCGATCAACAACGGTTATTAACCAAGACGGTTGTCGTGAGCCTTAAAGACGTCTATATATATTTGATATAATAATTCAATGTAATCAAACACTATTCCTTCCCATTTTACAACTATTCTTTATTTTGTTTGAGCAAATAATTTTCATTTAAATTTTCATGTAAAAGCCCACTCGGACGAATACAATAAAATAAATAAATATGTGCATACGTATTTATAATCAATTCACTATATCCTATCCTAACCTAGCCTCGACACTTATTACCCTACTAACCTCAACCATCCCAAAATAACCTTTTGGGGTGTTGAGCCGTGTTGTACTTCATGTTTGAGCCAACATTTCGGACAGACTTGCAATGTCCACCAGGAAAACAGCCAAACCAACTCACCAACCAGTCAACCAACATAATACACACTGTAAAAATCATTATTTATTTCTGTTCTTACCTTATTTTTTCATATATATCTATTTTATATGCGGTTTACTGCTGCACCTGTAATCAATATTGGGTCACGTTGTTGCCAAATCTTCCCAACTCACCACAAATATCCCAATGTTAGGTATAAAACACACAATGAAAAATTTACACAACTAATACAATAATATTGCTTTCAGGCTAAAATTAGTCGCCTTCCCGCCTACCTGACCGTACAGTTTATGCGGTTTTACTATAAGGAAAAGGAAGCCATCAACGCCAAAATACTTAAAGATGTTAAATTTCCCATCGATCTGGACGTTTACGAATTGTGCTCTGCTCAGCTGCAAGAAAAACTTACACCCGTCAGAAATAAATTTAAGGTAACCTATTTCATTACATGTCATCGATGCAAATCCATCACAGTCAGTCATCCTGTGCCATTTTACAGCGGCTTTAAGCCAATATTGGTAGAAGTAAAATTGTCCTTCAGCAATAATAGTATCACTGCAAGTCTTCAGTGTATAAATTGGCAACCTATCTCAGTTCTGAACTGTAATTGAAGCAAAACAACAAAATGTATTAAATGTGCCATAAATTAATTTATTTTCAATTACCCCTAGTGCCGATATATATTGACTTTTATATAATCACCAAAAACATCACGAGTATTGATATGTTGATATCAAAGTAGAAAACTTTAATTTTGTCATATTTGTTACGATAACTTAAAACAAATACAGTAAAACTTCGATTTTACTTTTCCCCTATTTCACAATGAGATGAGAGAGACACACTTTTAAAGAAAAAAAATGAAAAATAATATTGTGTTTTTAATTTCAGGAAATAGATGAAGCTAAAGTAGAAGCATCACTAAATGCCAAAGACAAGAATAAAGGAGATGGTCATGCAAACAAAAAACATCTCCCTCCTGTGGCAAAACCCAAAGGAATCGCACAACCCTTCTCGTTCGCTGAAGGTATGCATTTTGCTACTCTGTTATAACACATCACTCAATAGGTTCGTAGGATGACTGATAAAACAACAACTTGTCCTTCTAAAGTGATACATTCATTCCAACGCTTCTCTAACATTGCAATGCCTTTTTTGTAGAACAATTTATCTTTGGCCTCGAAGTAGGCTTCAGTTTTGATAATCACTTCTTCATTGAAGCCAAATCTCTTTCCCTGGACCATTTTTTGTAGCCAGGTAGTAGTCGCTGGGAGCCAAATCCGGAGAATACGGTGGGTGGGGAAGCAATTCAAAGTGCAATTGTTGCGATCGACTTGTGACGCTCTGAATCATCGACGAGCTGTTTTTGACTGTGAGCAAACGCAGTGCCCACTTCGAACAGAGCTTTCTCATAGACAAACGTTGATACAAAATGGTGAATACACTGCCTTCTGATATCTTTAAGGTATCGGATTTCTCACACAACTTCAATTTACGATCGGCCAAAACTATTTTGTGGACTCTTTCAATGTTTTCTGGAACAACTGCCGAATTCGGGCGACCAGAGCGTTCAGTATCATCGATGTTTGTACGGTCGCGCTTAAAATCAGCAAACCACATCTCTACCATTTGTTCGATGGAGCAGAGTTCGAATAACTGCTTGAACGGTATTTTTTTTCCATTAAAAAGCAATGCTATATCAACAGACGAAATTCAGATTTTTCCATTGTGTTGAAAATTACAAGCAACAATGAAGACTTTTGTGGCCCTTAAATAAAGTAATAATAGATAATAAAATACATTTACCATTTGGGAGAAGGCTTGACTCAAGCAAGCGTCACAAGTTTGGGATTTTTTTTAGCTTTTTGTCGCTTTTAGACCTTTCGGCTCCTAAGCCCCAGGCTAATTAAATTGATTATCTGTTCAAGAAATAATTTTGATATTTGAAATGTTTGATTGCTTTCACCTGAAGTAAGTTGAATAAAATTGATCTTACTTCAGGCATACGGATACGCCCCAAGACACTTCTACCGGTTATCATTTCCCACAAGTATTTCCAAACGTTAACATAGAGTTTCCCTCTATCCCCATCTTTTCGATGCACATTACTGTATCATCACTAACAAATTGATCTAAAATCCAAATTCTGTTTCAGACGTGGGCAGCAGCAACAGCGGCTACTACAGCCTGCAGGCCGTGCTGACCCACCGGGGGCGCTCGTCGTCCAGCGGGCACTACGTGGCCTGGGTGCGCTGGGCGGGGCCCCCAGGGGGCAAAGGGGGTCCCGAGTGGCTCAAGTGTGACGATGATGATGTGACCCCCGTCACTCAGGAGGAGGTGCTCAAACTGTCTGGCGGAGGTGATTGCCCCTTGTATTTTTGCTGTTGTTGATGAGATGGACTGCGTTGGTTCTGTAACCACTTAGGGTGCAGTTCAGACTTATTTTAACAGATTATTTGTGGGTGTTATTTCGCCAATCCACGTCGATAAGATGTCATTTTTTTTAAATTTGCGCACATTCTTCGCATAAAATATCTATAACTTCTGAACTATTGCTTAATTTTTACATCTGAAATTACATTTTTCCCGCAACCCACCGCTAATTTGTACAAATGCGCCTTCTGTGTCTTCCGAGCTCTAGGGATAATATAATAAAGACGCTTTTAGGTGGCTCCCGCAAATAATGTGTCTGCAGGAGATTTTGTAAATATTTTGTAATAATTTGGGATTTTATAAATATTTACTGAAATAATCACAAATTATAAGATATGGGTAAGTGGGATTTAAAGATATTGTGTCAATAGTGAAATGGGCAGATCAAAAATATACAATAATATCGATTTATTTAAAGAGATATGCAATATTGGTTTATATATTTCGATTTGTAAAACAGATATTTTTTTCGTAGTATTTTATTTGTGTTGATTATACATCAAAAAGTTTTACCCTTGACATCATTTTTTGGCACGGACAGACTATTGGGGAATAATACATCTACGGGACAGAGTCACCTAAGATAATCTAATATGTATTGAGAACAGGCAAAAAGACAGTGGTGTCCTTTTATGCCTATCTTAAGCAGCGACTTGAAAAACTAATAACTATGTTATTGAGAAGAAAAAACTTTTATAACTAGATCACTTTAGTGCACCTCAAATCACACATATAATTTTGGTTATTACATATATGTATATCTTAATAACCGAGTAAAATGCTACTTATTAAAAACTAAATTCTTTTGATGTGATGTAGATTCACCAGTTTCTTGACACGTATTTATTTTTCCGTTGTAAAAAAGAATCAACATGGTCTATGTTTGTTCCTTCCAGGTGACTGGCACTGTGCTTATGTCCTGCTCTATGGTCCCAGAGTCTTGGAATTGGAACCAGAGAGCGAACCAATGGAGATGTCATCAGACCTTGTTTTAGATTAATTATATCTATGGTATTTATCGAGATGTTCTAAACTTAAATTTTGCATTTTTTAAATAAAAGAAAGCTTTAAAATAACATTGTTAGAAATTGACAGATGTATCAATTAAGTATGTTGAATATTGTCCCTGTTAAAATCTGGTCTTTGAATAAAGCATGCTTTACTACAGTCTAGTTACGTGTTTTTACTCATAGTAATTATTTTTAACTACCTTAGAATTTTAAGCTTTTGAAAATATCAGTGGGATCTGAACATTTTTAAACAAAATACCAGATTTATTGCCATGGCGTTGAAGAAAATCATTGTGCTTGTTTTGGAATTGGTGTTTGGATTTTGTCTGGGAATTCTGTTTCATGAGTTTATACTAAGAAAGTTTGGCTTTCCAACACAAATTGACAGACTTCTTTGGGTGATTCTCTGCGTGTCTTTAGGTAAGTAAAACTTGATATTTTTTAATCATACAGGTTTTACACAATCAATTAGACACATATTATATATTAAAGTAGATAAATATGGTTTTGGAATAGAGTTTTTTAAATGACATGATGTTTACATTATTAAAATTTTGCTCTGTACACGTTTTGTTTTGATCGGGACTTTGAGTAAAATTTTCATGTTTTATTTTATTTTTCAGCAATAGGATATGTTATTTCAGTTCAACTACGGTGTATTTCTATTTTAATAATGCCATATCTCTTGAAAACGGCTGGACGAAACATTCTCAAGGCATTCCTTCTATCGTGCATCATAGCTGGTAAATTTGTGGAATTTTAAATAGATGACTGTTTTTATACTGGATTGATTTTCGTATAGAAAACTGTACAACAAAATAGTATATAAATATTTTTTGCCTTAATTACTGAATATAATTTGACTCTTATTAGCTTCGCATCTACCACTGTAGGTCTTAGAGCTTTCACAGAATTGTCTAACTTCAGGTACAACGGCTGCCAAACTTACAATTTCACAGTTATCATAAATATTCACTAAATTGGTTTATTTATTTAATGTAGGTCCAGTTCATAACCTGTTTAACAATGGCGAGAAAATTATCCACGTGTTTGTGTGCAGCGCCCAGTTGCGGTGCAACCTCACCAGGACCCGACTGGAGCTCATGTACCAGCCGTACACCCAGGCCATCTTCAACGTCAAACCCAAGAACCCTGATGTTAGGGATACTTTTCGGTATTGAGTAATTCTTGACAGTCATAAGACTTGGGCTCTTTTATATGGCCATGACGGTCGAAAACCACGGTATGCGATTGGACCGCGACACGGCTCAGCGGTGCATACGTTTTGTATGAGGGTATATACCCGGCAGCCGTGAGTAGTGAATGTATGCGCCACTAACCACGTAACCGTACAACTGTTTACGGTTTTCAACCTTCGCGGCCCTGTGTGAACTAAGCCTTAAGATAGTTTTATACTAGACTAGTAATCTTTTTTTTTACATAGAGAAATAATTTCCCTCAGGGCCTATGTGATCTTTGGGGATGCTGTGTGGAGGGTTTTTTGAGGAAAAGTAGGAGTGGACTTAAAGAGACTTATGTTGTAGAAGGGAGGAAACAGAGGCTGGCAATTCATTCCACAGCTGAGCTGTTGAACATAAGAATGTGTCGTAGAAGCGACCCATTCTCATTTGTCAAATGTTCTCGGAGCATCTTCCATTGAAATACTGGTAGAACAAGGGCAGCATTCTCACCTGACGTCTGAAAATGACATTGCAATTTGAAAACAGTTATGTTGATCTAGAAAATGCGGACAGTACAAGGTCTGCAAAGCTTTTGTTACTTCAAACAAACAGATTTTCTGCTTTAGACTAAAGAAATCTACTACTTCAAATGTTTACACATCCCATGAGAGCAATTTCGATTTTTATTTCAAGGGGTATTGAAAAAATAGTGCAACCAATTCGAGAAGAGATTGATAAACCAGATAAGAATGTGGAACCAAATGGCAAAATAGAAGAAAAGTACAAGTCAGTATACAGGGTTAATCATTAAACGTCCATGCTTGTATTCTTTTCTGCCATTTTTTTAATCTCTTTTTTTCTTTCCTTTGTATTATTCATCTATTATGTATCTTCTTTGTATTATGTGTATTTTTATTGAGTTTTTATAATTGGATTGTTCTTCTCACTTATGGGCGAACACTGTAAAAAACCTGTATAAAAAATATATTAATTAATATTTAGTTCAATATTCCATACAAATGGTTATCTATAACTACTTTAATCTGTTTTACATGTATTAAAGACCTCATCCCAATGAATCGCTTGCTGATAAGCATAACAAGAATTACGAGAAGAAAATAGAGCTTCGATGTGCAGATATGATCGGTAGAGGTTGGTATGTTTACTAGGTTTTACTAGTAAATGAGAAATATATAATATGTATTATTATAGTACGTCTTATTTATAGCAACAAAATCATGTAAAAAAATATTCACAAACAGCTATGATAATTGCATGGAAGCTTCATTTTGGGCAGTTGGATGGGCATACTGCTGGCCTCTGAAACTGGACTTTATTTGCAATATCGCCCATGAGTTCAGCATGTTTGGTTCTTGCAACAGCAAGAATACGGTCAGTCAATCTATATAATATGTATATTACTATTATTGATAAAGAGACAGATAGCTCCCGCAAGCACTAAGGTCATAGGCCCATTGTGCTATCTCCCATGTTTACCTTATTCCCCTGACAGTAGCCCAGTTCCTTTAATGAAGTTCACCAGGGTTGTCATTGGGCTATATCTCTTAGTTCAACAACTTATCTTCCCAGGCATCTGAGCCTTATTCACTAAGGTGGGACATTGGCACCACAGGTAAATTAAAATTTCTTCATTCTCCACATTTCCTACAGCTATTAATCCATTCCACTCCCAACAGCTGCATGTGTCTCCTGATGTGGCAATGTCTTAGTAAATATTATTGATTACTGTTTTTTACACATGAAAATCAGAATAAAAATCAATGAAAACACATTTCCATTACTTAGATATTTTATTCTACTCCAATGTTTCCAAAAGTAGAGTATTTTATTTCAATGTTTTCATGTTTACCGAATTATTTTTTTCTTTTGATCACTTGATTTGGTTGTATATTACAGGTCGACCCCAAGATGGGTAGCAATTATGAAAAGTTGTTGGAGATTCAGAAAAGTTACGACAATGGTACCGATAATGTCAAAGTAGTGTACAAACTAAAGGGAGCCCCGGATATTGCCTTTTTGCACAATGCCCGTGAAGGTGTTGCTATGATAAAGGATGAATTAAAAGGAAAAAAATCTATTCTCACATGTAGGTTCATTTTTATAGAAAACAAACCAAATTTGCTTAAAATTTTTCATAACCTTCAAAGAATCTAAATTTTTCTAACTTAAGTAATTTTTTGTCTTAACTATAAAGCCGAAATTTGTTTTCTGAAGCTTAGGCCCTTGAGGTGATTTTTCACAAAAACGGCGCTATACAAATTATCCAAATATTATCAAATTTACACCTTTTTTCTGTCTAGAAGAATTTCATGAATGAGATACGCCAGGTGTATATTGTTTTACCTCTACAAGATCTTGTGCTCCTGGTAGATTTTTCATAAATATCCAAGTCTTTTTTGAGTGGTTTGACAGTCTAGAAAATTTCATAATAATTTAGGTTGGGCTTACCTCTACAAGTTCTTGTGCTCCTGGTAGATTGTTTATAAATGTGTAAGTCATTTTTTGAGTGGTTAGTTTGACAGTCTGGAAAATTTCACAATAATTTAAGTTGGGCTTACACAAGTTCTTGTGCTCCTGGTAGATTGTTTACAACTATGTAATTGATTTTACAAGTGGTTAGAGTGACAGTCTAGAAAATATCTAAATAATTTAGGTTGGGCTTACCTCTCCACCATTATGTGCTCCTGGCATATTTTTTACTAATTTACATCTACCAAGTGAAAATTATTTATTTCTAAAGTGAAATACTAACTACTTCAGTATTTTGTGCTCCTGGTATTTTTACTGCTGAAATTACATAAAAATCAACATCCATGAAGTGAAATACAAAAAGAAATTCAATCTTTTGAACTAACATGCTGACGCGATTCAGCATAAAAACATTTCAGAGTGCCGATTGCAATAATTTGTATTATAGATATTTAAATTTGATTGCACATGCTGTAGTGATTCAGCGAACAGTCATGATTGTTTTAGAATTGTAATTTCTTGTGTAGTAGTGAGTTAGTAGAACTCGCATTTACGTCCGTCATTATTGATTCAACTCTCGAGTACCTACCTCGAGTTACAAATCGCTGAAGTAGGCTAGTACCTAATTCTTTTAATTACAATATGCATGCATTAGGTGTTAATTCTCTTGACATTGCAAAGTAGTGTTTCTTTTCTTTCAATTTCTTCTCGGTGTAGTATCGGTTAAATATCAAATATATATTTTATTATTGCAGTTTTGTAGAATTACACAGTTTTTTCATTATTAATTTTTATCACATTTATTTTAGTTTTCTACGTAATTGACGTTGGTTCATTTTAATTTGAAGGCATTCTGAAAGCAATCGATATCCTAATGGCCCTGATGTGTGTTCGCCTGATGTTTGTAAGTCAGAAATACAACGACAACTACCTGATCAAAATAGACTACGATAACATTTACATCACACAGTACTTTAGAAAAATTGACAACAGGCGCCACAAGACTGGGAAACTTTCTGTACTGCCTATGAACAGGGTAACTAACAAAACCTTTTTTTAAATATCAACAGCACATAAGAGTAACCACTGCCCAGAGCCAGGGGTTACTGCACCCCCATTTCGATTCTGAATGTTTGTTTCTCACCTGGGCGATCCTGAGACTATTATCCATTCTCTAATGAGGTGAAGAAATTACATATATATATTTTTTAATCTGTATATAATGTATCTGATAAAGCAGATAATTTTTTTTTAGTTTGCTTATTTTAAATTTATAACATCAGTGGTTAAAAAATTATAACAATTCTGTAAATCTAAAATAATTTCAGGCAAAGTTAGCCCCTTCCTTATCCGCCTCGCAATGTCACTCACTGAGTGGAGATATAGTTTTCCTGATTGTTCACAGTATAGGTATCGCAGCCAGAGTTGACACAAAAACGGTACTTGAAAAAATGTATTGCTTGCATACGACACGTTTCAAACTTGATATTCGACTTCAGAAAAGAAAATTCTGGTGAAATTGAAAAAATTCATTTTTAATATGTATAATAAAAAGAACACATTGAAAATCTTTTAGAATACCTGTAAAAACTTTTTAAATATTCAAATTCAAACAATATATACGCTTATTGTCCTTTTTCGTTTTAAACAATAAGTAGATGTAACCAAGACAAAAGGCTGTTTCTCAGTGACGTTTCGCAAAGTCCTCACTGTCGAAAGAGTATACATATGCACCAATACATACAATCCTAAGGGTGTGTTGTTTGTATCAACTTTAATTGTGCGACCTATACAAACAGAGACAGGGGAGATCTTATAAGTGTAAAATAAAAAATATTACCAAACATTTTACTGCCTGGAAATGTTACTTTAAATTCACTCAAACTGAACTACAAAAGAGATATCTATTAGTTTATTGAAATAAAAAGGGTCAAATAAATAAGCTTAAATATTATAAGATGTTAATAAATGGTCAAATATTGCATGATTTATTTTTTGTTTGGTTATATTAAGAATTTTTCGGCAGGTGGAAGCCAAGGGGTTTATTAATGAGTACTCGCTTCTCTGCGGGCGGAACAACTGTATGTCGGTGATCCAGCAGTTGGTGAGGCTGGTGATAGAGATGATGACAGCCACCGTCTTCATCCTACTGGACAACCTGTTCTATGAGGCGTTGGATATAGTGAAGAACAATGCTGACATATCCATACAACAACAAGGATCACACAACATAACCCTTGAGGTTATTCATGTTCTTGCTTTGTTTGCACGAATTAGAATTAGGAGAAAAAGACCAATATTATCATAATGAACGTGGTTAAGAAAGGGAAGTTAAAATATATTTTTTACAAACTTGTTGTCCAATAACCACACGAAATGGAAAAAAAAACAGATAGGACAGCACATAAACATGAATAAAGCAATGGCAGATAGGACAAAAATATGTTAAGAAGTTAATGTCAACACTTGAAGAAGATTTTGGTTATAGTCTAAGTTTGGTTATAGATAGGACAGCACATAAACATGAATAAATCAATGACAGATAGGACAAAAATATATTAAGAAGTTAATGTCAACACTTGAAGAAGATTTTGGTTATAGTCTAAGTTTGGTTATAGATAGGACAGCACATAAACATGAATAAAGCAATGACAGATAGGACAAAAATATATTAAGAAGTTAATGTCAACACTTGAAGAAGATTTTGGTTATAGTCCATGATTTAAATCATATCAATAGAAAATATTTTTTAAATTTGCTTGCGTTAAGACTGGCAAAAATCATTCAAACTTATTAACGACAGGAATAATTATTATCATCTACAGAAAACAAAGATGTAAATCTTTTATGAAATAGAATCTTTGTTGGAATGAAACTTTTCATGAAATAGAACATTTCTTGGAACGGAATTTTTAGTGGAATAGAATCATTTGTGCAATGGAATGGAATCTTTCGCCCTTTTTGTATTGTATCCAAGTAATTGATTTGAAACATTACTATTTGACTGTCAAAATGTTGCAACTATTTCGACTGAATTTGGATTCACCAATTATTTTTTTAATGTTTTTAGATCAAAGGAACAGGTTTTGTAGCTAAAATAGTCAGATCAATGTTGAAGACCTTTAACATTAGCAAGGAAGTGAAAGTAATTCGATCCACCAGTGAATGCCTTCCACACCCCACGATGATGGATCAGATATGGTTATACAAACTGTACCTTGGGTATTCTTTGTTGATCATTCTTGTATTGATAGACTTTTATGTTTCAAGACTTCGAAGGTAATTATTTATTATATAAATTTATATGTAATGTTATTTGAAACTGTAGAAGATTCTAGCAACATAAGATATTTAAAACTCTCAGCAAATATTATTATATGTAATATAATACAGTAGTTCTCGTGTTCAAACCAAAGTTTCCCAAACTAAATTGAAGGCGCTTTTTTTACTGCCATTTTGAAAGTTAAAAAAAAATGTTATGATTTTTTAACGTTTTCTTGGAAAATAACAGTTCTTAGGTATGATTCTTGCGACGATGCTTGAATGTATATCTTTAGTTAAGTGGGAAAATAATATTTCTTACCAATTTTTCAACGAGTCCATCACCACCCTCCCTGGTGCTCCCCGCCGTAGGGCGGCAATGTCCCCAATTTGAGAATCACTGTTCTACGCATTCATCCTTGAATTGGAAGGTTCCAGGTTTTACTCCTGCCAATTCTAAGTTGAAGTGGAACTGTCAGTCTGGGTGTTGTGATGAATGTCTTATAAAAGTGTCATTTTGTCGTAAGAAACATCTTTTTTTTACCTTCATAAAATAGTACATATTTGTTTAACCCTAAAAATGCGAGACCAGTTTTTATAATCCACCTAGTATAAATTTAATTTTAATTAGCAAAAAGGATGCCTTATTTCTCTAGCCACAACTCTGAACCAATCATAACTAATTTCAAGAAATCAGTGCATTTGTAGAACTAACTACGGAACTTTTATTGGGAATTGATTCCTAGCTGAACACGTACCGAGGGTTAATTACTAACACCCATGTTTCTGTAGTCGGAGAGTTAAATTTCTTGTGCTAATATAAGTATGTTGAATTGATTTTAGAAAAATTTGCTCTATTTTCTATCGAAAACGAGAAAAGCAGAGAATACTGTTTATATACAACAATGCCTTGAAAACCCGTAAAAATTTCATAAGACACATTCGAGAAGTATTAAATGAATTGGCTTCGGAAGCCATGCTCACGCAGAAGCCAGGCGAGCAGCTCTTTGCGCCCAGAAAACTCTTTGAATGTTGCGCTTGGCTGAAGATATTTGACCTGCAGAAGTGCAAACTTTGTGGAGAGACAGAGTCTTGCTGGAGTGAGTACCTACTTCTTTTTAAGATACTGGAATATAAATAAACTTTTGAATGGGGAGATCATTCTGAAAATTGCACAGCGTTTCCTGTCTGGTATTTCTAAGTCAACACAACTCTTTTCGGCTGGCAACATCATTTCCATCATGAGCTATGAAATATTCATGTAACTGTCAAAAACCCTTAGTTTGAAATTTAAAATGCACAGCCTTATTGCATAATGGCTGATGGATGGCTCCTGTCATCAGTTTGCATGGACATTTGTTGAAATGTCATTACTAAAGGTTATTTTTATAATTTCTAAAATTCAAATTCCATATTTGAGGTAATATTTCACAAAAATGGTGTTACATAAATTATCCAAGTATTATTACTGTAGAACTAAAAAACAAAATGGTGGTTGTTTGATTAAAGGTTATATTGCCTTGCCACCTTTTTAGATTTCTGGAGAAAGTTGTCAAAGAAAGTGTCTCCGCTATTCTACATGTGTCCAGCATGCAAGTTTACCTATTGTACGGATTGCTGGACTAAGCTGGGAATGTTTTGCTACGCTTGTGAATTTGCTTTTGGCCCATTAGAACTTCTTGATCCAGAGTTAAACACGACCAATAACTAAGATATGTTATAATTTTTAACCTAATAAAGATGAGATTATGACAGTTATTTCTGTAATTATTATTGATACGGAGATGGTCTACAAAGCTCCCGTAAGCAATTAGACCATAGACCCACTGACAGTAATCTGGCCCCTTTAATGAGTGTCACCAGATTTGAAATAGGGTGTTTGGCGATGTCTCCTGGTTCCACAACTGGACTGCCCCGGTATCTGAGCCTTCTTCCCATCAAGGCGGCACATTAGCATCATAGATGAATGCGTATTTCTTCATCCTCCTCACATTGTATCTCCTGAGGTGACAGTGTCTTCTTATATGAATCTTTTGATAGTTTAAAGACCCAGAAATTGGAACGTGCTTATTCTTGTGAATGACAGAATTGTACTGACTATTGACAGCTAGTAAAATGATAATGACATATTCATTCTATAATTTTGTATTGGGCGAGTTGTGGGTACTTCGGGGATGGGAAATGTTGAAAGAAAGGTAAAATAAGAACAGCAAGTTCAGGAACAAGTGCTTTAATTGCACAAATATTTGCAGTAACTAATCATTTACAAAGGTATTAAATTCATTCATTATGATATAATGCATGTATAAATGTATGTATGTATTACAACTAATTATACTGGTACATACAGAATTGATTACAAAGATGAGACATTTGGCTGTGGTCAGAGTCAGTTCCCAAGATGAGGTAGTCCGTTCTTGTCACATTACATTATTTAAATAAATAGGAACTCATTACAGATTCTCTCGAGGTATATCATATAAATATACATTAAAAGTCAGTCATTATCTCTCATTATTTGAACATTTCTCTCATTAAATACATTGGATAATTAATTATTATTGAATAATTGTGACACAAAACACAACATAGAAAAATTCACAAATCAAGCTGGATATTTTTTAAATATCTAAAATACAATATACATAATTACGCCCTCTTCTAACCTAGAAATAAGAATTAGCTACCGACTGATCTTGTTCAGTAAACAAATAATGATGCCTGCTGCGGACACAATCGTATTGCAGTCTTAATAGAGTTAATGCAATAGCATTGCAGTCTTATATATTCAGTCTTACTGTATCAAAATAAAATAATTGTAACCGTTCAGCGACCACGACTACTACTAACTGGAGGTGCCGGATGGCGGGGAAAGGGTGCTTCCCCCCAAAACGCACATAAAATGATCTTACAAATAAAACAAATCTTAGAAATTATTTAAGTTATTGCAGAGTTAAGGAGAATACATTTATATAGCTACAATCACAACACTGATGGCTTCTTTCGTTACATTTCATGTAAATATTAACCAAATATTGTATTTTATTAATACGCACATGCCTCTCCATTTCACTCTCAAATATAGCATCTATTATCATATCTTAGTAGAACCGAAGCTTCACTTCGACTTCTGAGGTAATGTTTCTGAGGTAAACAAATGGTATAACTTTGTTATCTATCAACCTAACCTTCGTCCGCAACCTCCCAACCACCCGCCCTTTCAGATCTTCGCTTCCATCCAGTCACTGCCCTGTCACCCGCCACACGGAATAGGGCAACTCCCGTATCATATTGACCGCAAATGGCCTTGTCAGTGTAAACATATAAGCAACTTCGAGTATCGATTGGGTGATTGCAGATTTGCAGAAACGCAAGTAATACTTGTTTTTTTCAAAATATTTGTACAAATGTTTTACCTGGGGTGTTGCTCTCGCGGGCATCAGGCAGACCCTCCACAATGACCACCAGCCGGCCCTGAGGGGTGAGCCCCACGTCCGTGGGGCGATCATTCTCCTCCGGCCCCGTCCCCTTCACCTCCAGCGCCCACTGGAACTCCAGGCACGGGGAGAACACTATCACACGCTGGTTCTTGGAGTCCGCTACTATTATCCTACCTTCGTCGTCACAGATGATCCCCGAAGGCCGGCTGAACTCCCCGATAGCCAGCCCTTCGTAGCCCTTCGCACCCAGAATAGACGTCAGTGTTGAATCAATCAGCAGTAAACGATGGTTCTCAAAATCAGAGATAATGATGTCCCCCAAGGGAGTGAAGCACACCCCGAGCGGGGTGGTGAGCCCCTTTAGCATGCGACTATGGTTAATGCCGTCAAACATCAGCATGGTGATAAAGACTCCCTCGGAATTAAACAATTGAATACGATAATTCCGAGAATCTGTAATGACGATCTGCCGTTCCGAGTTAATGGCTACGTCCCACGGGTAACGGAATTGACCACAACCCTTACCGTAAGTGCCGAACGTGAGAACCAAGCCACCCGTCGGAGTGAAGATCTGAACTCGGTGATTATCTTTGTCCACCACCACGATGCGGCCTTGCACATCAGTGGTTATTCCGGCGGGTAGGTCGAACTCTCCGGGAGCTGTGCCCTTGGTACCGAACGTAAGTTTGAACATTCCTTCTGGACTAAAGATCTGGATACGATTGTTCCTCCTATCAGCCACAATGATATTTCCTTCCTTGTCAACACACAGCCCCCAGGGCCGGCTGACTTGCCCGTCTCCTTGACCGTCTGTACCAAAAGTGATAGTAGGGAGACTCGGTAGGGGACTGCGACTCTGCTTGGCCACCACTGGAGCAGCACTTCCCGGGATACACTGTCCCGTCCCTTTTCTGATATTTTTATCTGAAGTAGCAGGGTTTTGAACAATTCCCGCCACAACATTTGGAGTAGTAGGGATGAAGCCCTTGTTCGGGGGGACTATGGGTCCAGGCCTCTTCACAGCTCTCTGAATATCTCCAAATCCCGAGTTTGCAGCAGGTATGGGGATGGGGGTGCTTGCTCCGTTATTGGTAGCAATATTCACCTTGTTGTTAACATTGTAAATGGTGGACATCACGTCTCCTTGTTTTTTAAGTTCCATCACCAACTCGAAATTGGGCGATATGAACAAGAACCCTTCATCCTTTGGCTGAAGGCTTTTATACATGTTGGCGTAAAGCTCAATCTGCCCGTCAGCCTTTTCCTTGGCCAAGAGCATTTCCACTCCTTCTGATTCCAGCACCTTACACAGATAGTCATTAGTCTGGGCCAAGCCCGGCCAGAGCGTTACGCAGTCCGTGCATCTGATCAGATAACTCATTTAACTTAAGTTGTCTCATTTTTGATACTTTTTCCAAAAGCTGTCGCTCTCTTTCTTCGATGGCCTGAAGAAAGTGTCGCATGGCCTTGCGTATTTTCATAGAAACTTGCGCCGCGTCTCTCTCCACCGTCCTGGAGATGGCGACGGCTTTATCGATGCTGTGCTTGATGAACTTGGTTCCCAGTTTGCCACTCTCAAATGACTTTTGCACTTTAACTTTGGACACTTCGATGGCGTCTTGGATCAAGACGGTGACGTGATCCTTGTGTTCCCAGAGGGTGCACTCTTGGCAGACGATCTTCATGCACGTTTCACAGTAATATCGGATGGTTTCGCAGTGGGTCTCGCACTGGAAGTCTTTGGGGATATCGTTGTAGGTATTCTTGAGAATGGCGGGAGAGTGCTGGCCAGCGGGGACGATGGTGTGTTCCTTGGTGCAGCAGTCGAAGGAGGGCACGCTGAGACAGTCGTGGCAGTAGGTCTCGCGGCACTCGAGGCAGCGGGAAGAGATGGGGCGGTCATCGCACTTGGAGCAGGACAGGGAGCCGGCGGAGGACGAGGTCTGCGGAGACTCGGAGAGGGACAGGTCGTCCAGCTTGCCCATGGCGTGCAGGATGTTGGAGCTGATGAGGTCACAGGGTGGCATGTAGGGCGGCTCGAGGTCGGACTGGCCGATGGCCTGCAGCAGGTTGGACAGGAAATTGTCCATATCGCTGCTGTGCGGAGACACTTGTGCCGGCGCCATGGAACCCGAATAGTTCATCGCATTTGGTATCAGCGCCATTTTTCCATGCATTCATTTAATTTTATCTGTAATATAAACAAAAAACATGTAATAATAAAATTGATTAGTGGTGAAAACTTATAATTGAACAACAACATTTTTTAGCAAATATATCATTTAATAATATTTATAGTTCTTTAGGAAATATATTGATCGTAGTAAAAATTTTAAGATTCGTTAATAAATTCCGTCAATTTTTATAAATAACGTTAAGCGTTGAAAAAAAAACGGGGCTATAAAAATAAAACAAATATTCAACTTGCGTAGGCACCAACAAAATGAAAAAATGATTACCGATGGTAAAGGCAGAATGATTTTCGCGTTCGGGAGTCGGACTTATCTGTCGGCGCAACTCACATTTTCCGTCTTTATGAAAGGCTACGATTTCACCACAGCAGAATTAATCACACAACAATAATTTTATCAACAGATTCTCGAAAGTGATCCGACATTCCGATTAAAATTAAGACAAGTATAAAACGAAATATTACAGTAATCTTACATTTAATTATTCTAACAGGGCACAACCAGTCACAACAACGGTCTTGTTGAGTCTAGTGTAGTCAGTAGTGCGATAACGCACGAGATAAACTTGCCTAGGGCACTCGATTCCTAGCCTCCAACGCCCCGCCTCGACTAAATATACAAGCAAAATTCATGACACAAGTAAAAAAGAACAAGGCATGTCATACGGAAACCTGTGAAAAATGGGAAACCTTTTTGAAACGCACTCGTACTGCGTGCGCATCTCGAACCCTCCTAGGCAAACCATTATTATTTTTTCTATTGAACGTCACCCGTCCTCGAGGGGTGGAGAAATGTTAAGTCGTGAAAGCAATTCGAAGTTTTTAGGTAGAAAGGTAGTGTTCAGTCGATGGAGAGAGTGGGGTGGGGGGTCTGGATTTTGCGGAGGTGCTCGTTGTATTTTGGGGTAGCCTCGTGAATACGGGCTGCTTGTTGGGCGGTCCCCGAGTGGGCGAATGGGAATAGGTCGGGTATGCGTAGGGTGACCATTGCATATTCAAACCGAAATATAAATAAAAGTGGTTTTAAACAAAGTTTATCTGTTTTATTTATAAATATGGCAAACCACGAAGTTAATGCTTTTTACGAATACGAATAATAAATATATTTGTTATTTAAACTTAGTTTGAAGTTTCACATTACCTAGATTAAATATATAGTGCCATCATGTTGCATCGTTTCATAATATTTTCTTATTACTTTTATTGTCAGGTATATAGAATATAGGCACCGCTAATAATAATTGGTTACCGTTTATTAAGCAACATAATTCCCTTGTGCGTACGTACATACGTACGAGTGTGAAATTTTCAAAATTGGAACTGATGGATGTGTTAAAGTATCAAATTTAAAAAATAATCTTTTCAAATCCATACAATCGATAAATTACCTACTCTTTATATATTTTACCGGACGATTATTTTGATTCTTTATTTGAAATGTGCGTCCATATGGCTTGTGGATTAAAGTATCATTTTTTTTATGATTTTGTAGAAATAAAAATTTGAACCTTAACGAAATTTAAAAAAAAAATCCAACCTTAACGAAATTTAAAAAAAAACTTATGAAATAACGTTAAACTACAGAAAAAACTAACTTTAAATTAAAGCACTTTAATTTGAGGAATTTAACGGCCAAGCTCTGAGAGAAGGTTTAAAAACAGCTGATCATATACCTGTAAGTATGTCCGCGTTATAAAAAAACCTGGTAATGTTGGTAGTTTAGCAAGTCGGGTCACCCTTCTGGAATATTCGCTACGTGTCCGCTGGCTGGCGAGGCGCGGGGGCGCCCGAAGCCCTAAACCAAGCCTAAACCCTATTTTTACCTTCCCACCAACACACAGGGCACAGAGCACGTAGCACAGAGCTAAAGCGACCGACCATCCGACGAACTGCCTGCAATCCCGCAGTCGTCGCTTCGAGGGGTTTTCTTCCCGCTGTTTCCCCCTGCATTTTCCGAACGACCATTACTCTACTGGAAATGACAATCTTGCCTGCCTTATTTGGATGAAAAAAATATTATACAATGACGAAAAAACGGTTTCAAAGAATACATTATTATCTTGCACATCGATTTAGTTGGAAGTCGGTAAATTTTATCATGAAAACTTGGCACGCATTTCCTGAAATGTGATACCTATTCAAATGCCATAAATAAATATATTTTTTTCTGTGTCGCGCGGGCTGTAAAAAAAATCGTAAATAATTTTATTAGACTTATTCTGATTTTTTCTAATCTGATGGTATTAATACGCTAAGCCGTCTTCTGTACATGATTGTTAGATCGCCGTGTGGGGCACTAATGTATGCAAAAACAGTACTGGTAATTTTCAGCTCATACGTTAAAAAGTTTTGAAATTTTGTTCTGTTTACGCTACTTCACGATTTACTCACTATGTTCCTTTTGACGTGTCTATCAAGACTAAACTAGTATTTATAAATACCATAATATAATACAAGTTTTTGTCCTTTCCGGAATTTGTTTAGTCCCCATTCATTGAGACCTTATCCAACTAAAATAAATTATAAAAATATGTGGTATTTAAAAAAAATCAATCACACAAACGCATTAACAACAAAAAAAAAACGTTTCAAAGTTCAATTCGATTTTCTTACAGATAGACTTGGTGTAATATTTCACGGACCAAATGGCTTGAGAGAATTATTTTATGGTGCAAATCCTTTTTATAACCAAGAAAGTAAGTAATAGGTACCAACACATGTTTGAAACATTGGACCTTCGATTGTTCAACAAAAATATTACAAGAAGTGCAATGAAAGAAATGGCATGCATGATGCATTACAAAAATAATTGTAAAAAAGACCCCTCGTAAAATAAAGTCGACCTTCGTCTGGCTAATCTTAATTCGATGAGGAAAAGAACCCTGGGGGTTGGGATTTCTAGTCTGGGGTTGTTACAATAATTTGTGTCCCTACAAGTCATGTTGTTTATGGCCGCGTCTGGAGACAAATCAACTTAGTGGACAGAAAATAATACATTGCTATTTTTTGTCAATGACGAAATATTGACGATGGGATGAGTGCTTGCTTCACTTGTCATTTGGAGCTAAATAGAAAGAAAAGAACTTCATTCGGATAAGAAAATTCGTCGATATAATTCATTCATGGTGATTTGGATGTGGACTTGAGAAGCCTCGCGTATTAAGAATTTAAAGTAATTAATTTGATAACACGTTTTTCAGTCTCGACACAGGAATCTCCTAGTGAGACAGACATAAACCAAACCCATGTTTTATATTTCAACAAAATAAATAATTTTTGAAATATTTTTTTTTTAATAGTGAATACCGCACAAGAGTCCCAACGAGACTATGGCATCCCCAATTGGGGTATGTTATGAGCCTGAAGGTAGTGGGGAGGGGAAGGAGAAGAGGAAGGTTGGCAAGTACCTGGACATTCACATCTGGTTCACCAAACACGGCTAAAAGCCATTTCAAGGAACGCTTTGATTCTGAATGGTGGTCTTTCACCAGGGCGATCTACCACTCTGGAAGGTGCCATAATTGATATTTCAATAATTGCGATCGAACACAATGATTTTATCGGTAGCATAGTGTGATGATTGTTAATAATTAATATATATATATGTAAGAATCAGCTAAATTTTAAGTTATTATGATATGGTGATTGTGTCCTGCCAGGTAAGTATATGTTGCTGTATATTTATATAAAGTAAGAATTAATATTAAGACGAAACTAAGATTTGTACAGGGCCCTTGAAGTGATTTTTCACAAAAACGGCGCTATACAAATTATCCAAATATTATTATTAATTGAATAATTTATACTGAGATAAGTACAACAACAAAAAATACTGAGGAATACAGTATTATATGTATGTGATTAAAAATTTAATTTACCGTCCAGGTGTTTAACAAAAATTAAATAAATCTTAACTCTGTACCGCCATCTGCCATGTTTGTAGGAGCACATAATTTAGAGACACGCGTCGCGTCGTCAAGCTGCATCCTCCACTTTGAAACTATTTAAAATATATTTTAACCATTTATAAATGAAAAAAACCTTTTTCTTCCCGTAGTCATAAACAAGCAGGCACTTGAGGTTTCCGCAAAAGAAACTGGAAACTTGCAATAAATAAATGTGACCTACCAAGAACTTAAAACCACATGTGCGAATGATTTAAAAAATGTAACACTTGTACCTCATTTGGTAACTTATTTTCGAAATGTCAGTGGTTATTCCCATAAATCGTGTTCACAAACCATTAAAAAAAATAAACAAATGTACCTATATTCATAGTTTTTGTGTTAAATTTGTAGAACTCCAGAAAAAAAAATAGTAATTATAATTTTACGTTAGTAAGTGTGTCTATCTGATGGGACTTGCCAGGTAAGTATGTTTATTTAAGCTAGAAATTAATATGTAATAATAGAAAATAAGATCTGTACAGCGCCCTTGAGGTGATTTTTTACAAAAACGGTGCTATACAAATCATTCAAATATTATTATTATTATTAACTCCGTTTTAATTTTTGTATAATATAAATGCAGGAAACTCCATTAATGGAGAACTGAACGCTGTTGGTGCAAATAAGAAATTGTCCAAAGAAGCGAAGCTAGCAGTCCACAATGGAGTGCTTATACCAACCCTGATGTATGGCAGTGAGGCATTGAACTGGCAAATGAGATCCCTGAGACGTATGTGCGGTAAAACTATGTATGACCGTATTAAAAATGTGGATATCCGGAAAGAATGCAAGGCTGATGTGAGCGTAATGAATAGGATCAAGAAAAGGACGCCTAGATGGTTCGGGCATGTTAGAGGGAATGAACGAAGAAAGGAGTGTGAAAAGAATATATATTATAAGAATTAATATTAAGTAAAAAATTAAGATTTGTACAGCGCCCTTGAGGTGATTTTTCACAAAAAACGGCGCTATACAAATTATCCAAAAATTATTATTATTATATGATGCGAAAGTGAATGGAAGAAGAAGTCGAGGACGCCCGAGAAAGAAATGGCACGATCAAGTAAATCAAAATCGGGTCATGTGAAGAGTCAGAATAACAGAAGAGTATGTATGAGACGATGTATGAATGTGAATGAAGCAAAAATGCCAAATTGTATGAGACGATGTATAAATGTGAATGAAGCAAGAAGTGTGTGCCAAGACAGAGTCGTTCAAGGGCATTATCAAACTGAACGGACTTTTTTTCAAATACCTACCTACTCTTGTTTATATCAACGCAGTGACTAAGGGCGCTTTATTTAGCCTGATGACCCAAATAAACTAAGAAATTAAAGGCTAACATAATCTACCTTACAAGCGACCATTATTAACATGTCAATGCCTAATAAAGAACTAATGCCTAGTGACATATTATACAATATTGAAGGAATTAGTATGTAACGATAGAGAAGCGCCCGAATTTTCACAAAAAGCTATACAAATCGTCCAAATATTATTATTATTTATAAATAGAACACATACACTTTGTTTTTAACCACTTTTTATTTAATATTTTGTCTACCGGTTTCAGTACCCTTCCATCATCAGGACAATATTAAATTAATCTTCTTCATCTCTTCTGGAAAAACATACGGATAAATTCTGCACGATCAAAAATGTATGTTTTGGATATCTGGAGAATGTATATTAGTATTCATTTACAAAGATTTTGAAGTTTATTATCTATTATTTTATTATAAAAAAAAAAGATTCAAAGTGTTCTATTATAAATATTTAACCACAAAGTTAATGCTTTTTACGAATATATTATTATTATTATTTATTAACGATATATATTTTCCATAAGCATACAACTAATGACAATAAAAAAAACATAATCTCTTTAATGCGTACAACAATGAATGGTAGATAATAATAATAATAAATGGATAACTTTTATAGCGCCGTTTTCGGGGGAAAATCACCGACACTCTCAGTATCGCCCCGGTGAAAGAGTACCATTCAGAATCCAAACTTTGTTTTAAGTGGCTTGAGCCGTGTTTGGTGACCAAATCTGAAGAGCAGTGGCGGCTCGTGACTTTTTAGTGTGCTAGAGTGCTAAGATTGAAAAAAAAACGTCATGATTGATGTTGTTGTGGCCGAAAATGAATTTAAAAAATACATATGTAAATATATATTGTATGAAGATTTTCAAGATTTTTCAGTTTGGGGGGTCATTGACCCACCAAAACTGAAAAATCTTCATACTAAATATGTATTTTTTTTAATAAAATAAAAATCATTTTCGTCTACAACATCAAAAACGTCGTATTTTTCAATCACAGCACTCTAGCAACCTAAAAAATCACGAGCCGCCCCTGCTGAAGAGTCAGGTACTTCCCAACCTTCCTCTTCCCCGTGGCCTTCCCTCCCCCCTCCCTTCAGCCTCACAACATACCCCAATTTGGGATGCCAGACTTACTGGCTCCGGACAGTTAGGACTCTTGTTCGGTATTCACATTAAATGAGTATTTTAAAAATTATTATTTTTGTAGCTACCAAACCGTAACTCAACAATATAGAATGATAAATATTTTGTGCAGTTTAGTTCGTGAGTGTGATAAAATTGATAAATAAATAAATTGTTATTCTACACTTTAAACTAGGAATTAATATGTAATAATAGAAAATAAGATCTGTACAGCGCCCTTGGGGTGATTTTTCACAAAAACGGCGCTATACATATAAAAAAAAAAATTTAAAAAAAAAAAAAATTTTTTAAAGTTATTCTAAATTTTAAGTTATTATGAATTAGATGGTGATTGTGTCCTGCCAGAAGTGACCTGCCAGGTAAGTATGTTGCTGTATATTTATATAAACTAAGAATTAATATTAAGTAGAAATTAAGATTTGTACAGCGCCCTTGAGGTGATTTTTCACAAAAACGGCGCTATACAAATTATCCAAATATTATTATTATTATACAAATCATCCAAATATTATTATTATTACTATTATGCGCATTCCACAAATTAATTTGTATTATTCCACAAATTTATAGATTTTTAAATGTGGGAAAAAATGTCAGCAACAAAAATTGAAGAAGCTACGCAAAATAATAAGTTCGTACTGTAGTAAAACGATATTATTCTTTAAGTTGTTATTTGGTAAGATGATATTCTTCTGGCAAATGTTTTTCTTGAATTGGCGAATGAGTAATTCAAGGTGTTTTATCGTTAAGATCTTCGAGAAATCATTTTTTTTAGAAAATGCATTAATAATAATAACAGTGAACTTATATAGCGCAGTTTTGTGATATTTCACCTCAAGTGCGCTTCATGCTAAATTAATTATGCTAATAAGATTAACTAACGAGGAGAAAATAATACATAATATGTTTGTTTAGATAGTTTTAATTATAATTAAAACTATCTAAAATAATGATCGTTATCATAAATCACGAGAGAAAAGGTTCAGATATGGGTATAACAGTGTATGTGTACATCAACAGATTAAAAAACAATTTACTAGGAGCTAAGGGTATAAAAATTCAGATGAAACAAATTAATTCATATAAACACATTTGTCAAATCAAAGAAAAAGAAATATGATTGAGGACAGTTAATATGTGGGCACTTAAAACATTGATATTCAAGTATTGTAAGTAAACGATTCTAAAAATGCAAGCAGTGTAAATATAGCAAGTAACAAAAGAAAATAAATATTTTATGACAATGAGTATATGGTTTTCAGTAGATAGTGAGGACATTGAGTTATAATGATAGAAGAAAGGAGAAAACCGAAACAAAGCAAATTAGGGACGTTTTCAAAGAAATTAAATTTTAATAAGTTACGTTTTGTATGTGGGATTTTTAAACAATTTGGTTTTTAGGACTCGATTATGATAATCAGATTGTAAAACTAATCATAGTTAAGAATATTGCAACAATTTGTATCACTATTTATGCTGATAAGAGAATTGTTCTTATCTAGAGTATGTAATATTAATTTACTGCATGAATGTAATAAATTAATATTACATGACATGGCAATACTAAGCAAGAATGATGTTACTTTTACGAATAATGTGATAATTGGATGGCTGATTGATCATGTATCGTGGAAGCCCACTGAAAAGATAGCGACGATGAATCATTTATTAAATAAATTATTTTTCTCTGAAGGGAAACAATATGGAAAATCGGACCTTATTAGCAAAATTAAATAATCAGATTTTTAGAATAATAGATTTGCAGTCATTCGAATGATTTTGTATTTGTAAATGTTTCGAAACATTTCACTGATGAAATGAAAAAAGAAGTTTAGTATGATTAGATGTCGAAATAGTAATTTCCGTTTCGATTAAATCTTGACGTATCGATCGAGTACGATGCAAACCGCCCCGAGGTGTTTTTTTCACAAAGCAGAGAAACTAACTAACTAACTAACTAACCATCACGCCGTTTCCCAGCAAGGGTAGGCAGAGAGGACGGACCGCCATACAACTCTGTCTTGGCACACACTTCTTGCTTCATTTACATTCATACATCGTCTCATACATACTCTTCTGTTATTCTGACTCTTCACACGACCATGTCTTTCTCGGGCGTCCTCGACTTCTTCTTCCATTCACTTTCGCATCATATATTCTTTTCTCACTCCTTTCTTCGTTCATTCGCTCTACATGCCCAAACCATCTAAGCGTCCCTTTCTTAATCCTATCCATTACGCTCACATCAGCCTTGCATTTTTTCCGGATATCCACATTTGTAATACGGTCATACATGGTTTTACCGCACATCCGTCTCAAACATCTCATTTCCACAGCATTCAGTCTACGTTCATCCTTCCTCTGCCAGTTCCATGCCTCACTGCCATACATCAGGGTTGGTATAAGCACTCCATTGTGGACTGCTAGCTTCGCTTCTTTGGACAATTTCTTATTTGCCCCAACAGCGTTCAGTCCTCCATTAATGGAGTTTCCTGCATTCACCCTTCTTTCAATATCCTTATCAGCCTTCCGTCTCTTGTAAACATACTTCCTAAATACACGAACTCATCCACTTGCTCCAAGTATTCATCATTCACAACTATATTGCACGCTGTTCTCGTACCCTCTCTTTCAAACACCATCACTTTGGACTTACTTACATTCATCATCAACTCATTTTGCATACATACTTGGCTCATCCTCGACACGAGAAACTGTAGATCTTCCATATTGTCAGCAATCAGCACCGCATCATCCGCATACAATAGGCAACATACTTTCACATTGTTCATTTTCGCGCCCAAGCCCACACCTTTCAATTCTTTAAGTAAATAAATCTATTTGCTATCATTATCTTTTTTGTAAAAAGAAAAACATTTCCGAGTTACAAATTACCTGACAATATTTAATTATTTCTAATTTTGAAACTGTTAATTCGTGGTGGAATTCCATTTTAATGATTTAATAAAACAAATTTTTAACTTTATTCCACTTTTATTTTTGACTGGACCGGTTTCAGCCTATGACGGCCATCTTCAGACTAATAATAGTATATAAGCCGTAGGTTAACAACAACTTGTACTAGTCTGAAGATGGCCGTCATAGGCCGAAACCGGTCCAGTCAAAAAATACAAGTGGAGGAACTTTTTGCGCATATCTCATCTAACCATAATGCATTATGAATATTTTTCAAGAATTTATAATCGTATTGGTAGTTTTCAAAAGGCAAAACGTCGAACTTTAAAAAACCTAGTTCAAAAATTTAAATTTAATAATATCAGAGTCAAGTATTTGATGAGACCATTAATGACGTATTATTCTATAAATAAATGACGTGGAATATAATAGGCGTATGTATAAATAATTGTGTATTTACGAAATAAAGAGGCTGGGCGTAATGTACAGAGTCTGCAGATACAATACAGTCCGCCACTGTGGAGTTTAGTAACCACCTCTCGTCTGGAGCTCCTAGACACCTTAAAAGTGTCCACTCTATAAAAAGCAAGCGGTCCGTATACTCGTATATTGCTAATTATGTTGAAAATAAACGATTGACGTAAATTTATTAAATTTAACCGCTGACCTTAGGTCTGAGGAACCTATTGGTATTTTCTCTCATATTATACAAGATCATTAAGAGTCAGCACCCAAAAACACACACAAACTTTTGGCCTTCTAGTGTAAGCAATACTAAAAATGATTTATCTATTAATTCTATATGGTTAGTTAAAGAAATGTCTAAGATTTTCTAATTTTTAAACGGTAATCTTTAAAATTATTTATAAAACGCATACCGGAATTTTAGGTAAACGTTAGAAAATGGCTGCACTGGTTTTCAAACTGAACCTTTTATTGACATTTTAGTATGTTTTTTCATAGAAATTAAAAGATTACAGGCTTCAATTTTTTATTCTACTGGATACCTTAGAAATTTTCCTAACGGCCCATGTAGAATTTGCAGTTGGATCAAGTGCAGTATTGCTTGTATTAGAATGCTACAAAGTGAAGTTTAGCGCCATTTTGGGCGCTGAACCTTAACAAATATTATTACTTTTTATTTTCGATACTTATTATTTATCGGAATTATTTGAAAAAATTAAAAGAAAAATAAGATTTAAACACAATTTGTATGACACTGTCCATAGTTACAACAGTTATTGTTATATTTGTAATTTGTACAGCATACGTGCTGTAAAATATCAGGCCAAGGGCGATATTAAAGGAGCGATTAGATATTAAAGTGCATGAAATTTTCTCGCAGTTGTGGAAAAAAATCCCAAAGCCAATACTCGCGTTAGTACGATATCAAATTTAAAAACTGCGCCCGGTTCGTAATTTTCTCGCAAGAATGCACATTTCACGGTGCAAGTCATAGTTATAACAATAACTACAACGTGGGTGTTTGTTTAGCAGCCAACAATAAAGCTGCATTTTATAATTGCATGGATGGGACTGTAGTTACTGTGGAGTGTGGAGTGTGGGCCGTAGGGAGTGGCGACGGGCGACTATGCGGGCGGGAGGTTGCCGGGGGAAGGACGGCGCGCGCAGGCGCCGAACTGACCTTGAACGCAGATCGACTTGGGGTAGGTTATCTCCCAACGCGTGTGACTAACTATGAATACTATTCTGTAGTTACTTTACTATGGCAGAATCGATCCTGGACGTAGTTCAGTATATTTTTCAGCGAATGTAATATAAACTATCCACAATAAACAACAAAATAACTAATAACGTGTAGAACTAAGGAACTATAGTAAATAAATGTACTAGGTAATTGCCAAATAATAGTCTTTAAGGTTAACCTCAGAAAACACCTTCCTCTGATAGGCTGTCAGTGGCGCCCCGTTGCTGGCCATGTATTTAGGTGTTACAAACGCTAACTAACCAACTTCTTAAATGGAGTATTACGAATTTAAACATTCAATCGAATATATAAGATATAAGCTACAAATCGCAATAAATCAAAAAATTCAGATATGCCACCTTCCTCCTATAAATAGACTTTTTTTTTATCGATTTTCATTATTTATTTTCAAAATGACATTAGTTAAATACCTTCTAATTTATAAATAACATTTAGCTAATTTAGTGGCTCTCAGAGGTATCCGGGATATTATTTCTAATTTTGTAACTGTTAATTCATGGTGGAATTCCATTTTAATGATTAAATAAAAAACAAATTTACAACTTTATTCCACTTTTTTATTTTTTGACTGGACCGGTTTCAGCCTATAACGGTCATCTTCAGACTAGTACAGGTTGTTCTTATTCTATGGCTTATATACTATTTTGTAATTCTTAATTCATGGTGGAATTCCATTTTAATGATTAAATAAAAACAAATTTTTAACTTTACTTTTACTTTTTTTATTTTTTGACTGGACCGGTTTCAGCTAGTATATAAGCCATAGAATAAGAAAAACTGGTACTAGTCTGTAGATGGCCGTTATCGGCTGAAACCGGTTTAGTCAAAAAATAAAAAAGTGGAATAAAGTTATAAATTTGTTTTATTTTAATCATTATCCGGGATATGTTAGGATTTACACCACAAACCTGTGCCCTGTCACAAACATAACTTGTTTGCTTAAATTCATACATCATCATCGTAACTACTCGATTAGAATAGTGAAATAATAAATAAAGTCTTTTAGATATCTTTGAACGCTAATAACTAAATTCGATTCATAATATAAACCGTGTTGTCTAGAAATGACTCATTCAAAATGGGTTATTTATATTACAAGCGTATATTTCATATAAGCATTGAAACCTCATCATAACGCTCGAATCTTTTGTCAGTTTCTAGAATATATAAATAATGTTTGTATAATTAAAGCTTGTAATTTCACAGTTTATTGTAATATCAATAAAATTATCAAATAATAGCAACTTAAAAGGGTTTTTCATAAAATTATTCAGAATTGACGCACGTTATATGCATATCGAATTAATGTATTTTGTGTCATTAATGTATATTTCAGCCATTTTATTCTTCTTTATAATAAATTGAGCAAAATACGCAATCTTTAAAACTTTAGAATCATTCGTGTATGCATCCCCAAATGGAAATTTAAAAAGTGTATCAATTTTTAGCTTTTTCAAGTAAACATACATATTTTGAACCATTTTCTGTTACCATCGTATATTTTAGGCATATATTTTGGAACTATTAGTGCATATATTGTGCATTTGTATGCATTTTTTGGCATTTCAATAATAATAATAATATTTGGACGATTTGTATAGCGCCGTTTTTGTGAAAAATCACCTCAAGGGCGCTAGGTGTGTATAATCCGATGTGTATTTATGATAATGATTATATTGACATAAGCAATTTGTACATTTTATGCCGTTCGTTTTCTAGCTTTGTCAAGCCTCCTTTTGGCGATTTTTTCACGTAAGCGGCGCTATTAAAATCGTCCAATTATTATTTCACAAAAAATGGCGCTATAAAAAATAGTCACGAATAATATTGTTGGTGAATTCAGTCCATTATCCGCAGTTAGTTACCGATAAAGTGTACACAATGACGTTTGTTTTTATATTTGTAACATGGAAAATATTGTTTTAGGGAGTTCAGTACGAAAATTGCTTTGTCAAGAGTTCATGAGACATAAAAAAATTACAGCTTGACACACTTAACTTTGCAACCGGCGGTGTCGACAGAATAGAATTTGTGGATAGATGGAAAATGATTTAAAAATAGTACGTTCAATTGAAAAATTCAAATTAATGACAATGACTTAAAACAAATAGAAGGTTATAAATACTACTAGCTAACCAGCGAAGAAACATATTAGTTCTCATTTCAAATATTGAATAATGTCTGCTAAAATACACTACAGGTAAATTACTTTATTAAGTAGGTAGGAATTTGAATTTTCAATCAACATCAGTTTTAAATTTCAAAAGTTCACGCTCATTCGTACGTACCGAATTTTTTTTATTTATACTTAATTTATTATACACGACTACATAACATTCTCTTTTGTCTGAACATTCAACAGTGTTCCCCAATTTACATATTGGCGTGCGAACGTAAATCAATAATACAAAAATAATAAATGCAGTATACCTATGCACTCATATTTCGAAGTACGAGGCCTGTTCAAAAGAAAAGGTGAATTTTGAATTTTCGTGTTTATTCGATTATCGTTTTTTTTTTGTTATGTTGGTACACATATGTTTATCATATGTTAGCATTATCAGCCATTTTGGATTAGTGGTTTGTTTTTGACAACTGGAAAGGTTAGTCACGTTTTTGTGTGTTCTTCGATTTTTCACTTTTGAAAAAAATGAATAAAATATGCAAAAAAAATTATTTTTTTTACATGAATTTTGCACAAGAGTCTCAACTGCTCCCAACTGTCTAGAGCGAGTGAGACTGGCATCCCCAATAGGGGTATGTTGTGAGGCTGAAGGCAGAGGGGTGATTTTTCACAAAAACGGCGCTATACAAATTATCCAAATATTATTATTAAGGAGATGGGGAAGGGTAAGGTTGGGAAATACCTAACTATTCAGATCTGGTCACCAAACACTGCGGCCAAAGCCATTTCAAGCAGCGTTTAAATTCTGAATGGTGGTCTTTCACCAGGGCGACACTTAACTATCACTCTGGGACGTGACGGAAATATACTATGTTTTATTTTTATATCAATCAAATGTGTTATCGAAAAATATGAATTAAATAAAAAATATTTGCGCACGCCGGGTTCGAACCCGCGACCTCTGGATTCGTAGTCGAGCGTCTTACCACTCGACCATGCAGGCCGTGTCGATTTTCTTTTGCACCTCAATGGCATAAAGCCTTGTTTCAGTTATAAAGCGACCTTGGGGTGATTTTTAACTCTCACGAAAACGATGCTATAAAAATCTTCTAATTATTATTATTACATAATATATATAGAAACGCAGCACAGAGCTGTGGTTGTTTACAATGACGGTAATAGAAGACCTAAATGCATTCAAATAATAAACTTTGAGGAAATTTTATCTCCTCTACTGCAGCAGAAGAGATTAAAATTTCAGACTTGGCATCTGTCGATTTGGGTACAGGCAGATCGTTCCTAGAAGTATCTATACCGATTTGAAAGAAAACTGAAGTTGCCAATTTACACAGAACTTTTCACTCCTAGGCCCGAGTCAGACCAATGAAATTGATTATCTGTTAAAGAAAGAAGTTCGGTGTTTAAAGGAGTTTGGTACATTTCACCCGTAGGGCAAATTGGCCACACTTCGAGCACACCAGACAAGCCTACAAGACACTTCTATTGGATTGTTTCTTCAGTGTTCGATACCATTTTGTTCTTACACACTTTAAATCTAGGTAGAGCGTCTGTTTATGGTAAATTAAGCTGGGTATTAATTATTTTCTAGCCTTATTTATGTGTAATATCCCTTGGAGTGATATTACACATAAATGGCGCTACATAAATTAAGATTTAAAATCATAATATTAAATTATACTCAAGATCCTTGCTTCATTCACATTCATACATCTTCTCATACTTACTCTTATAATATTTCATTATTACCTACCCAAGTATGTATTTGATTAAGCTATTCAGTACAAAGCGCACTCGAGGAGAAATATCACAAAACTACGCTATAAAAAAAAAGTTATTAGCGATGAGCATTAAACCTTTAGACCCTATCGCATCATCAGACCGGAGGCTGCCTGAGGGCTGTGTGAAACAAGGGAGTGCTTACTCTCGGTGTTAGGGCAGGGACCTGACCCTCCTCCCCTCCGGGGTAAGCAGGGGATAGTACAAACTGCAAGGTACTCGAGGCGCGCGCCGCTAAGCCGAGGGTTCGGGTATCGATCCAAAACATACTGCCGACGCCGCTCCCCTAGCTGGATAGACGGGATTGCCGCTCGCTTCAGTGCTAGGGAACCATCTTGCACGTTTATTATACTTACATTTTTATAGCACCATGTTTTTATAAAAAAAATCACGTCAAGGTCGTGTTCGTTGTATTAGTGTATTCAATTACAGCGTCTTGTTTTGTATGTTCCTGAGTTCTGTGTATTTTTGAAAAATCAAAAAACGTTCCCTTCTTTTGCATTTTGTCTCAATGTATTTTTTTTTTACGTGAATACCGCACAAGAGTCTCAACTGCTCCCAACCGTCTAGAGCCAGTGAGACTATGGCATCCCCAAATAGGGTATGTTGTGAGGCTAAAGGTAGTGGGGAGGGGAAGGAGATTGGGAAGAGGAAGGTTGGGAAGCACCTGGCTATTCAGATCTGGTCACCAAACACGGTTAAAGCCATTTCAAGCAACGTTTCAATTCTGAACGGTGGTCTTTCACCAGGGCGATACTTAGAGTATCTACCACTCTGGGTTGATATTATCTTAGTTTCTACGCGAATTGGAGCATTAAATATCTTTGCACTTCCAGAAATACATGCGCGTCAATTGATACATCAAAATGATATTCATTGTTTACTGATAAATACGAAATTTCAACTTTAATATTGACTTGTTCTGTTCTCCTTGCTTTGTTACCAGAATAACCGCTTTGTCATAAACTCGACACAAGCAACATTTTTGCTTCGTGCGTATTTTCGAATGATGACGTCCATATGCGCACGCATATCTGTTTCCCGTTTAGGTAGGTATCTGTTTACTTGTTATATGTCTTGACATATAACTTTAATTTATATTGCATGATTTGACTACGATCAAAACTTTAGCTGTTAGTTAGGTTTTTGTAGGTGTTTTTATAAACTATGCAAGAGCTCTGTGCGAGTAATTTTAACACATGAACCAGAATGGGGTTATAAATTCATTATTTTTTAAGTTTACTATAGTGAAGCACATATAATAATAAAAATATTTTGATAATTTTTCTAGAGTCGTTTTTTGCAAGTAACTCAATGCTCTCACTGAGTTACATGAGGCGACAAAAAGCTTAAAAATGAAGGGTTACTAAACTCTTCAGAATCAAACGAGAGTCAGAACATTCGATGCAGAAAAAACTGATCAAAACGGCATATTCAACTCAGTTTTGACCAAAGTGTCGCTTAAGCCTTTTTGCATTTCCAGCGACGATATATTATCTATGGCATATTTTTTTTTGTATTATGTACAGAGATAATATACAGAAGAAACTGCGAAGAAAAACTTAAGGCGAAATATCACAAAACTGCGCTATAGGTATGCAATATTATTATTATTATCACTAAAAGCGTTATAGCTTGGTGTCTATAAGAGGGCTACGTATCCTCCTAAATATCTGAGAAGAGTTTGCTCAGGAAACAAACATGACACAATCCGCTAAAAACGGCACTGATGATTATCAGATACGGGCAGGGTCCGAAAACATTCCTCCAGCATTCTTGAACGGTGAGGTTCTAAAAGGCAGTAGAAGAAACCAAATATCTAGGGCACATCATCACCAGCAAGCTAATGGATGACGACGACATTGACAGGCAAAGGCGAGCACTCAGTGTGAAATCAAACATGCTCAGTAGAAGATTTTAAATGTATTCCAACAGTGAAAAGGACACTCTTCCTGGCGTTCTGTACCCTATACACGTGCGAGCTCTGGACCAATTTTAAGAAGAGTAGCATGGAAAGGCTTCGGGTCCAGTACAACAACGCCTACCGCATGATGTTCAATCTTCCCAGCAGTGCTTGTGAAAACTTTCCCGGTATGTTCATTTTTACATATATTTTTTTTTTTTATTTTATTATTTATTTATTTATTTCTTACGAATTTCTGTTCATTTTTTATTTTGTTTCTATTGTTATTACAATGTATTGATATCAATAATTATGGAAGGTATTGCATTGCACTACTCCTGCATACCTTCCGGAATAAAACTTTAAAAAAAAATTATAATAATAATGTAAAGCCACTTGCAAATAACAAATAAAACAATAAACATTATTTTGTAGTAACAAATATAAGTGTACGAAGAAGGCATAACACATTTTTTGCAATGGCCACATTTTAAAAAGCCTGTAAATTACAGGAATTGACACGGGTTCGTTCCCAATCCAGATGCAAGCCATGTGTAGAACTTAAAATGTCCCTTGGCCAAAAATGGGAACCTTTTGGGATTTTGGACAAAAGCCGAGGTCCTAAGATTGATGACACAAGCTGACAATAAAGGGAATGCTTGTTTTCTCGCAATTGTGAAAACTTTCCAAATACTCTCTATTTAATATCACAAAAGTACACATTTTAGTGACAATTTTACGAGATACGAAACATGTGTGGACGTTGACAGAAATGGTATTCGACAAAAAGACAAGTAAAATTCAGTAAAAAAATTAAATGTTAAAAATTGCAGACTGCGGTGAAGATTGCCCTGACGATTGCCAACCTCCGATAAGAGAGGGCACCAAAAAGGGTTACTTTTGACAATGAGGATTTTAGTGGAATGGACAGATTTAGTCCGGTTAGTAGCTCAGTGGACAAACGCGTCGGATTCCCATTCGGGCGTCGTGAGTTTAATTCCTCTGCTAATAAGAATATTTGGATGATATGTATAAAAATAAAAACAACATCAAGGGCGCTGTACCTTGAAGTAACAATATATGGAGGGATAGCTAATTTGTTTTACCCAACCCATCCGAAATTGTAATAAATCACTTTTTCCGAGTTTTTACATCGTACACCATGAGAGAGAAAGAGACAACAAATTTCTTGGACGGCTTCTAAATACTGTCGTAATGATCTTAAGCTGGTTATTTTCGCTGGTTAACGGCGGGACTCCGCCCACATTTTTTATTTTGCCACTAAACTTGACACAACTAAACGGTTTTTTAGGTTAGATGCTATATTTTTGTTGATAAAAATACTGTGAAAAAGTGGCTATACGAATACACAAAAACATTATGTCGATATGTGATATGAATGGATGTATAAATACCGTAGCCTTAGTCTTAGCCACGCCCATTTGCGCCGAGTCATGTTAAAATCATCAAAAACAAGTCCAAAACTGACTTCACTGGCTTTGACTTGGGCTACCTCTTGTATACTCTAAGCGCTGTACAGATCTTATTTTCTAGTTGATATTAATATTTATTTAAAGAGAAAATATACAGCAACATACTTACCTCGCAGGTCCCCTCAGACAGACAAACTTATCAACTTAAAATTATATATTTTTTTTAAATTACGATTTTAGGGCATGAGAGCAAATTTGAAATGCTAGCCAAGTACATACAAACAAATAGGTTACTTCCCGAGATATTCTTCGGAAAAAAACAGATTATAGTAATAGCTTCATTAGAGGATTTAAAATTTAATCCTTAAAACGTTTGCTTTTCTGAACTTGCTACAGCAAACTCAACCCTATACTTCTGCCCTGCGCCTATAATTTGTTTTGTCGTCTGGGGTTTCTTAACTAACTAACTAACCATCAAGCCATTTCCCCGAAGGGATAGGCAGAGAGGACGGACCGCCACATAACTCTTTCTTAGCACACACTCCTTGCTTCATTCAAATTCATACATCGTATCATACTTACTCTTCTGTTATTCTGATTCTTCACATGACCCGATTCAAGTATTTGATTTACTTGATCGTGCCATGTCTTTCTCGGGCATCCTCGACCTCTTCTTTCATTCAATTTTGCAATATATATTCTTTTCACACTCCTTTCTTTATAATAATAGGGTTTATTTATAATAATAATACTTGGCTAATATATATATCGCCATTTTTGTGACATATCACCTCAAGGGCGCTTTTTGAGCCGGCCGGTACAGGCATGTAAGCTTAGAGTACATAGAGTAGTATCTATCCAAGGCAGTGAAGTCAGTTTTGGACTTGTTTTTGATGATTTTAACATGACTCGGCGCAGTTGGGCGTGGCTAAGACTAAGGCTACGGTATTTATACATCCATTCATATCACATATCGACATAATGTTTTTGTGTATTCGTATAGCCACTTTTTTCACAGTATTTTTATCAACAAAAATATAGCATATAACCTAAAAAACCGTTTGGTTGTGTCAAGTTTAGTGGCATAATAAAAATGTGGGCGGAGTCCCGCCAGTGTTACTTCAAGGAACCAGCACCTTAAGATCATTATGACAGTATATAGAAGCGGGCCAAGAAATTTGTTGTCTCTTTTTCTCTCATGGTGTACGCCGTAAAAGCCCGAAGAAAGTGATTTTTCGCAAGTTTGTGTAGGTTGGGTAAAAATAATTAGCTCTCCCTCCATATATTGTTACTTCAAGCGTGTAAGCTTGGCCCTTCGTCACTGTGAATTTACAATTTATTGTAGGTAAAGAATGCTAAGTGAAATATAATGTTTTTTAACATTTTGACTTCAACTACCTGTATTTTTCAAGGTTATTGTATTTTTAGCAATTTAATAGATCATGATATCCATAATAGTTAGTAATGCGCCCTAGAGGTGATATTTTAAAAAAGGCACTATATAAGTTAATCTAGTGTTATTATTATTATTATGAACGAATGCAAAGGAATTTGTTTTAATCTTATGTCTAAAATCGAAAAAAATAAAATCATAATTATAATTTTAAGTTAATAAGAGTGTCTATTTGAGGGGAACTGCCAGGTAAGTATGTTCCTGTATATTTTATCTTTAAATAAATATTAATATCAATTACAAATTAATTTCTGTACAGCGCCCTTGAGGTGATTTTTTACAAAAACGGCGCAATACATCCAAATATTATTATTTGTCTTCGCCCAAAATTTTTTTTTGGGAATGCTCCTCACCGATTTATTTTTAGGGTAATGTGTCCTCTTAAAAACGTAGAAACGAAACTTTACAAATTTCCACATCCGACATGGTCAAAATATTAACGTTTTATAAGTTTTTGCTTATTTTGATGCGAAAGTGAATGGAAAAAGAAGTCGAGGACGCCCGAGAAAGACATGGCACGATCAAGTAAATCAAATACTTGAATCGGGTCATGTGAAGAGTCAGAATAACAGAAGAGAATGTATGAGACGATGTATGAATGTAAATGAAGCAAGGAGTGTGTGCCAAGACAGAGTTATATGGCGGTCCGTCCTCTATGCCTACCCCTGCGGTGAAACGGCGTGATGGTTAGTTAGTTCATGTAAGCTGTATTAATAATTACATAAAAAATTCTCTTTGACGAATTGCACAAAACTACAATAAATGATTGCGTGTTGTTATTGTATTTCAATGACTTTTAATAAATCAATTGTGAAGCAGAAAACGCATAACTTCCTTCCAGGTTTGCCACGCCTAGTCATAAAAATAAACGATCTAGGATCCGCGGGAGGACCCAGCCCCACTGTCGCCGCTACTGCAGTAGGGACATTGGAGAAATATCGCGAAAATTCGCCAAGCGCGGAGCAAGACGACGAAACACTGAACAGCTATTCCCTAGAAGGTACGATACACTTCTACCGGTTTATCTCTCCAGTGTTCGGGGAACCACTCGAAAAGAACTACGCCACAAAAAAGCGTCTTGTCTTATTTATGTACAGAAAAAAAAAAACAGTTTAAACATCCATAGCTCATGATGGAAATTACGTTGCGAGCTGAAAATAGGATCGGGTTGACCTAGAAGTTCACGATATAAAAAGGTGTGCAAATTTCACGACGCCAGAGATTAAAAAAAAGTTTATTGGATAATAAGGAAGAAACAACATAGCGGTATTTTATTCTTTACAGTACGGATGAAAAAATAAAATCTAAATTAAAAAATGAAAATTATAATTTAAAGTTAGTAAGTGTGTCTATCTGATGGGACTTGCCATGTAAGTATGTTCCTGTATAGTTTTTCTTTAAATAAATATTAATATAAACTAGGAATTAATATCAACTAGAAAAATTAAGATCTGTACAGCGCCCTTGAGGTGATTTTTTTACAAAAAACGGCGCTTTGCAAATTATCCAAATATTATTATTATTATTACGGATATTTCAAAACTACTTTTCCCATGATGAAAATTAGGTCGCCACTTGTAAATATGTAGTTGCGTTCACATAGAAAGTCACAACAGAAAAAAAAATACTATTGAAAAAACTGAAAATTTAACTAACTAAGCATCACGCCGTTTTCCCCGCAGGGGGTAGGCAGATAGGACGTACCACCATTTAACTCTGTCTTGGCACACACTCCTTGCTTCATTCACATGCATACATACTCTTCTGTTATTCTGACTCTTCACATGACCCTATTCAAGTATTTGATTTACTTGATCGTGCCGTGTCTTTCTCAGGCGTCCTCGACTTATTCTTCCATTCACTTTCGCATCATATATTCTTTTCACACTCCTTTCTTCGTTCATTCGCTCTACATGTCAAAACCATCTAAGCGTCCCTTTCTTGATCCTATTCATTACGCTCACATCAGCCTTACATTCTAAGTATTTGATTTACTTGATCGTGCCATGTCTTTTTCGGGCTTTGACAAACTGAAAATTGAATGACACCAAAGCCCAGCTTACGAGTCGTGGTGCTTAAGGTCATATTTCTGTTGACATAATATTATATTCCTCGCTTCCTCATATTGTCAAATGGATATTTGGTTTCCTTGGAGGTGCCATGTTTCTTGTTTCGTACATTGTAATGGAATAATTAGTTCTGAGGAATGTGCAATCTTTGAATGAATGGTTACCAGAAAGGACCTCAATTATAACAATTTAAAATATATAAAACATAAGTCGTTAAATAACATTAAGTAGATAATTAAAAGCCGTCGAGGTAAGCCACACTAACTAACTAACCACCACGCCGTTTCACCAGCAGGGGTAGGCAGAGAGGACGAACCGCCATATAACTCTGTCTTGGCACACACTCCTTGCTTCATTCACATTCATACATCGTCTCATACATACTCTTCTGTTATTCCGACTCTTCACATGACCCGATTCAAGTATTTGATTTACTTGATCGTGCCATGTCTTTCTCGGGGGTCCTCGACTTCTTCCATTCACTTTCGCATCATATATTCGTTTCACACTCTTTTTTTCGTTCATTCGCTCTACATGCCCGAACCATCTAGGCATCCTTTTCTTGATCCTATTCATTACGCATACGCCTTCCATTCTTTCCGGATATCCACATTTTTAATACGGTCATACATGGTTTTACCGCACATACGTCTCAGGGATCTCATTTACACAGCATTCAGTCTATTTTCGTCCTTCCTCTGCCAGTTCAATGCCTCACTGCCATACATCAGGGTTGGTATAGGCACTCCATTGTGGACTGCTAGCTTCGCTTCTTTGGACAATTTCTTATTTACGCCAACAGCGTTCAGTCCTCCATTAATGGAGTTTCCTGCATTCACCCTTCTTTCAATATCCTTATCAGCCTTTCCGTCTCTCGTAAACATACTTCCTAAATACACAAACTCATCCACTTGCTCCAAGTATTCATCATTCACAACTATGCTGCACGCTGTTCTCGAAGCCACACAGATGACGTAATTATATCCCCGCAAATAAATTCAACACGAGATGAATTAAAAATAATAATAGTTGATAAGTTTTGATTGGTATTGCTAAATACAGACTTCAAAATAAATCAAGTAATGATTTAAAAAACACACGAGGTACAGCTTGACACGGATAACTTTTCAGACGGCCATAAACACGTCATGTTTTTGTTATTCAGCTGTCAAAATATTTACAATCGAATTTCTTCAAGGTTTACTATTTTTCTTATTGTGATATAAAACGATACAAATGGGTAAACTTAGAGTAAATAGAGTGGTATCAATCCAAGGCAGTGTAGTCAGTTTTTGATGATTCTTACCCGACTCGGCGGACCTAGGCGTGGCTAAGACTAGAGCCAGGGTATTTATACATCCATTCATATCACATATCGACATAATGTTTTTGTTAATTCGTATGACCACTTTTTCACAGTATTGATATCAACAAAAATATAGCATCTAACCTAAAAAATCGTTTAGTTGTTTCAAGTTTAGTGGCATAATAAAAAATGTGGGCTGAGTCCCGCGGTGACCCAGGAGCCGAAGATCATTGTAACAGTACGTAGAAGCGGAGTATTATATTTGTTGTCTCTTTCTCTCTCATGGTGTACGACGTAAAAACCCGGAGAAAGTGATTTATCGCAAGTTTGTATCGGTTGGGTAGAAATAATTAGTTCTCTCTCCATACATTGTTTTCTCCAAGTGGGTAAACCTGTCACCATTGTGATAATTATTTTTAATACTAATTTAAAATTTTAATACTAAATTAATAATAAATAATATAAATAAATAAGCTCAATATTTAAGTTTTCCTTAGTAGAGCGCACTTGAGGTGAAATATCACAAAAATGAACTATACATAAATACACTGTTCTTATTATTATTGTGGTGTCACCCCTGACATTAGTTGTTCGGGTACAAACAACGTATAGCATTCCAAGAGGTATAGGTATGGACTACCTATGAAATTATTAATAATTGTATGCCCTGTTGGTGCAAGGCCCCCACATCTTCTCGATTAGAGACTTGGGTATCGGGTCTCAGAGAGCAAATCTTTACGATGCATGAATCGTGGGTACCTAGTACCTACTCGCCGTACATTCTTATAATATATATAGGTATATACCGGGTTTTTTTAAATTGATTTTTTTCCAAAATGTCAAAATATTTTTCCTGAAGTGAAGGGTCTATTCAGCAGAAGCTTTTAGATCTTATAATGCAGTTAAACATAGAATTCACCGTGCTGTCATATTACGTATGACACCTTAATTAAATCCCAAATTAGTAAATAAACGCTGATTTGCAATACCTAGTCGGTTGTCTGTATTTATAATATTTTTTTAAGCGCGTAGTCGAATCAGCGCAGGTTACAAACCTGAATAACTAAATAAGTGCATATAAAATGGACTATTGAATTTAAGGAATGAGAGTCTGAATAGTTTTCTTGGTTTGAACATAAATTCTATTGGGCTTTTTACATCTTAATTATGGATATGATTTTCTGAAATAATGGGTTTTGAGTTTGGCTCTAAACTCTGTCGAGTCTTTTATCTGCTGAAAACATCCAAGCTCCAAATGCAATAGATTTTGGTAATATTTTTTTTTTACTAACGCACATTGCAGACATTTGACTTAAATTGAAGTTTAAAAACATTATACAATTAAAGATAACATAAGAAATACACTTTTTTAAATAAATACATTGATAGATTATAAATGACCTATTTATAATAATGCTCATAAAGAAAAAACATAGGTATCCACTTTACAATTGCAGATTACGCATATTCATGCTTTTTTATCGTTTCTGCATAACTACGTCTACGGGGGAGTGCCGATCTCGACCGACTGTTCCCGAACCCGAGCGATGTTTTCAACAAATGTTTTTTTTTTTACTGAGAGAGGCGGCCTTTTTCGTCAATTCAATACAATCATCATTACAATATTTTTTATTTGTTCGTTGGTTCTTCTTTTTGCCTGCGCATATAACCTGTTAGATATGTCGTGGCGCTTTCGCAGCTGCCTGATGACGTGTTTTAGTCTTTCTTGTTATTTTTCGCCAAATAAGTAGGATATTTCAAAATCACTTCTTTAAAATTCCTGTACTGTATGACAAATTCAAAAAGTCCATTCTTTTAATTTCGCTCCCATGCCCTAAATAAAAAATTTAAAAAAATTAAAAATAATAATCATAATTTTAAGTTAATAATTGTGTCTATCTGATGGGACCTGCCAGGTAAGTATGTTCCTGTATATTTTCTTATCTAAACTAGGAATTAATATGTAATGATAGAAAGTGAGATCTGTACAGCGCCCTTGAGGTGATTTTTCACAAAAACGGCGCTATGCAAATCGTCCAAATATTTTTATTATTATTACGTCCAAATAAATCTAGGGTTAAGTATATCGCAACGTAAATATCAAAACGTTGAAAAATTGAATAATAATAAATAATAATAATATTTGGATAATTTGTATAGCGCCCCATGCCTCAAGGGCGCTGTAAAATTTTTAATTTATTATAAATATACATAATCATAAGGACACAATTTATTATAATAACCTAAAATTTAGAATTACTTAAATTTTTATTTTTATTTTTTATTTTATTTTATTTTGTTTATTTATTTATTTATTTATTTTTTATTTTATTTTTTATTTTTCATTTTTAGGGCATGAAGGGGGCATATAAGGCATCGGAGGTAATTTTAACTTTTCGTAGTGAAGAACAGATAATGGTGATAATCTTCTAATGAATTTAAGGAATGAGAGTCTGAAAAGTTTTCTTGGTTCTATTGGGCTTGTTACATCTTGATTATGGATATGATTTTCTGAAAAATGAGTTTTTGAGTTTGGCTCTGAACTCTGCCGAGTCTTTTATTACTCTCAGATCATGTGGTAGTCCATTCCAGGTTTTAGGACCTGACGCGCTCTCCAAACTTAGTGTCTGGTGTGCGCTTTGGTTCTTTCAACCTTCCGATAGCCGATGACATTGCAAGTTGACTGTCGTAAATCTTCAGGAAAATAAATAAGCCGGAGCCATTCCGTTAATTGATTTGAAAACCATCCAGCAAAGCTTAAACTAACTAAAGTAACTAACTAACCATCACGCTGTTTCCCCGCAGGAATAGACTGAGGACGGACCGCCATACAGCTCTGCCTCGGCACACACTCCTTGCTTCATTCACATGCATACACCGTCTCATACACACTCTTCTGTTATTCTGACTCTTTACATGGCCCGAATCAAGTATGTGGTTCACTTGAATCGTGCCATGTCTTCCTCGGGCGTCCTCGACTTCTTCTTCCATTCACTTTCGCGTCATATATTCTTTAAAATTAAAGTATCTATGAGTAAGTTTGCTTCAATATGACTATAAGTTTATTTCGGTTATTTGACAAATTGTAAGCGACCTTGGAGGGATTTTTTATTGTAATCATAACTTGTATTAGGTATTTTTCATTATAATCACTACTTATATCAGGTATTTTTCATTATAATCATAACTTATATCAGGTATTTTTCATTATAATCATTACTTATATCAGGTATTTTTCATTATAATCATAACTTGTATTAGGTATTTTTCATTATAATCATTACTTATATCAGGTATTTTTCATTATAATCATTACTTATATCAGGTATATTTCATTATAATCATTACTTATATCAGGTATTTTTCATTATAATCATTACTTGTATATATCGGAACGTCATTGCCTATATCTGAATAACTAGATATTTCTCAACCTTCCTGTTTCCGCTGAAGTAGGACCTAGCGTGCTATTGACAAAAAAATAAAATAGTGACAAATAGAAATGTTCTAACCATTAACGAAACTCATCGACCGGGTTCGGTCTCAAAATAGCTCCCTTTTTACAAGAGTGTTAAAAATACTATGCAATTATTCGTCGATTAAACTGGATCTATTTCGGGAACGCATAAAATTCCACCCTCTTTGATTAAATTGCCAAACCAAACCCGCCCTTATCACACGTGCACAAAGGGACCGTTTCCGCTAATCCGTTTGGGACTAAATCCTACCCCAAGCGTACCCAACCTGACCTACCCAAAAGTGGCTACGCCCTCTCCTGTTTCTTTCTTTCCAGTGTGAAAGCTTATAGCTGCATCCCTCTCTTGAAAAAAGGCCCAGATTTTTTTCTAGTTTTGCACGGAATTCGAGGCTGCTTTCATGGGTCCACAGGCCACCGTGCGTTTTGCTAAATTCTACAATATTTATATTGTATTGAATGTATTTCGAAATTTAATTAACAAAAAAAACTTACATTTCATTGTCAATTGACACAGGTACTACTACCGGGGTTCGTATAGTTGAAAAAAAACCTTATTGAAAAGCAGTTTTTTTAAATAACAGAAGAGATTAAAATAGAAGTAAAAAAGAATATGGTGTCCGAATTATTTTTTTACATTTGAACTGATATTTAAAAGCTCCATTGCTCATGATGGAAATTGCATTATAAGCTGACACTAATTTTGTTGACCTAAAAATATCAGCCGGATAAAGCAGCGCAAATTTCATAACGCCAGTTTGTCTATGACATGCAGGCGTAGTTGCGGCTTTTTAGAATTACAGGTATTTAGTAATTATTATTCATTAATAAGGCATTAGTCTAACGAAAATGCGAATGGAATATTACTAGACAACACGATTAACTAACTAACTAACCATCACGCCGTTTCCACGCAGGGGTAGGCAGAGAGGACGGACCGCCACACAACTCTGTCTTGGCACACACTCCTTGCTTCATTTACATTCGTACATCGTCTCATACATACTCTTCTGTTATTCTGACTCTTTACATGACCCGATTCGATTTCGATTCGATATGATTTACTTGAGCGTGCCATGTCTTTATCGGGCGTCATCGACTTCTTTTCCATTCACTTTCGTATCATATATTCTTTTCACACTCCTTTCTTCGTTCATTCGCTCTACATGCCCAAATCATCTAAGCGCACAAAGTTAATAATAATATTTGGATCATTTATGTGGCGACATTTTTGGGAAAACGTGGATTTACAATAAATAAATAGACGTTTAACCCTTAGATTAATCAAATAATGTGGATACGTTACTGAGACAACGCGCCCGGTTGCACTAAACCAAATCAACGAGACATACCTTCGAAACACGCTTCATATAGCTATCTCTTCCGCACACACATATTCTTTGAATTGCTATCCTTTTCATAAGCGGGTGAAACATTCAATGGTGCAATATTGATGGTGCTACATTTTTCGTAAGGTTTGTATGAATATGACGTGTCTTGTATTTTATGTCTATTGTTTAACCTAGTAAATTTGACACGAACATAATATTATTTTATCTGATTACTACTTATATACTATTGAACATCTTGAAAACTGTTCGAGGCTTCATAGTATTTACGAAGGCTTAAAAATAACCAGTAAAATGGTCAACAAAGAACACGCGGTCTCGACGGTTTTCCGTGAGACATGTTCGGAAACCTTCGGCACGTTCCGGGAGGGGGCGGAAAAACCCGAAAGTTTTCACAGTAAAATCAAAAAAAAAACTCATCCTACAGAAAACTACGATTCTTGTACTTTATCTTACCTTTTATCTTGGGTTTGAACTTTTTAAAGTACCAACCACGAATTTCCCCTCCGACTTGGCAAAGAAAATTTATCCTAATGTACTCGTAAATGTTGGTTTAAGAGGAAAAATAAATGGTAATAATCACCGCCATTCTTTTTTGTAAATCGACATTGTAATAATAAATTAATTAAGTCGCAGTTTTGAACAAAAAAATAATGGCCAAAACAGGATATTTTCTCAGCAACTTTATAAATCAGCGATATATCCTTTCTGTAAAACCTTTATGTATGTGAATATCCTAATTAAATAACCATCACGCCGTTTCCCCGCAGGGGTAGGCAGAGAGGACACTTCTTGCTTTATTTAGATTCGTACATACTCTTCTCCTGAATATCCTTCTTAATATATTTATGATATTTAATTAATCTCTACTCTTATGGCAGTTAGGAGTGAAAAGAATATATGATGCGAAAGTGAATGGAAGAAGAAGTCGAGGACGCCCGAGAAAGACATGGCACGATCAAGTAAATCAAATACTTGAATCGGGTCATGTGAAGTGTCAGAATAACAGAAGAGCATGTATGAGACGATGTATGAATGTAAATGAAGCAAGGAGTGTGTGCCAAGACAGAGTTATATGGCGGTCCGTCCTCTCTGCCTACCCCTGCGGGGAAACGGCGTGATGGTTAGTTAGTTAGTCTACTCTTATGACTATGAGTCTCATAATGTATTTACTCGTTTTTACCTTTTTCTTTTGCACTCTCTTTTAAAATTTGTGTCTTTGTAAAGATATTATTCCTTTTTGTTTTGCAATTGTGTCCTTCCCGGAAAAAGTTGTTTTTTTTACTAATAGGTAATAATACATATTTTTTTAAATGTACTAAGTATATTATCATTTTAACAAATAAATTATTTATTTTGTTTGGCGGTTTAGGCAAATATTATATTAAATCAAAGTTAAACGCAAAATGGATCTCTTAGTACATTTCAATATATTTGAAGGCCGTTTTATTTAATTTGTTGTTATTACAAAGTAGGGATGTTTGGTAGGTACCCGTATACTAGATGAAACCCCTGCACTTAACCCTTTCCATAAATTAATTCAGAATCAATTCGGTACCTAATATTATATATACCAGCTGCCCAGGGGCTAATTTGGATTCTAGAAGATGAATAATAAATGTAATTCCTAGTACCTACCAGCCTACCACAGCACCTTAGAGAAGATTTTTCATAAAAACAGCGCTTCACAAATTACCCAAATATTATTATTATTACTTATTTTCATAATATGTAATAGGATTTCATTTTTAATGGTTACTTTTATATGAGTATTAATGCGCATCATGCTTAATTTCTTTTAGGTATCATAGAGAATATATATCTATATAAGTATATATAATTGTTAAAAAAAAAGTTTGTAACGTTCTATCCTCTATCATAGTTTCACTTTCCTACTAACTACCCGCAAAGATATGAAAAAAATATTAGTACATTCTCTTGAAAATAAAATGTTGCAAATTTGTTGGTATGAATCGTAGGCAAACAAAACAAAAACTATTTTGTAAGCATTTTTTATATTATATTCAATCATTCCCCTTGTGATAAAGATACCACAAAACCATGTAAATGAATAATTTTAAATTGTCCCAAAACAGTTTATGGGTTAAAAAATTCAAGGTCATGTTTTTTACAGGTTATTTTTAGAGGCGCCCCTTGCTACCAAAGAATGTAACACAAAATCAGGGCATTTTTAAATCCAAATAAAACGCATTTAATTTGGATAAGCAGAATATTTTGCCGCGATTTCATCTTAGTGGTAGGCACTTTAAATTATTGAGGTAAAATTGCTAAATAATGTGATGTTTGAAGTTTAAATTATTCGAAAATGTCTCTGAAAATAATTTTAGTAAGCATAGAAGATTTATTTAATCAGTTTAATAGTAGGTTTTACGTTAAAAAATATTAAATATCAAAGATATTAGAATAAAAGTGTAATACCAATAGTAAAATACAAACGATAAAATACAAAGGACTAAAAAACATGCAAAACAAGAGGTAGAAAAGTATAAGTTTGTATGAGTAATACAAATAATAATAACATGGAAGGCTGAAAATAATAAATCAAAACAACATTAATTTCCGTCAAATGCAACGAATACTGGAACTTTCATTGCATCAATATTAGAGGTAAAAACACCGAACGATTGGTTGAACGAAACATATCGGTGTTTATTATTTCAACAGTAGAAGGCAGTGATTTAAACATGTGCCATAAGCAGATGTTCTATAGTGCATTCTAAAATGGTAGGAGATAAACAAATGGAATTTACCCAGCACCGCCGGCGTACGTCAAACACCGTTCAATAGAAACCAGTGCCCATGGCGCAGTAGCAACTTTCCGAGTACCTACGTCGGTAAAACAATAATCACGCTTTAAGGGAATCGGTAATTAACAGTACTTACATGTCTTTCGATGATGGTGTACACATAAACGCGAACTAAATAATGATTTACATACTAAAAATAACACAACTTCTCCCGCCGGCAAATACGACCGACTTTATCGTTTTTTCTAAAACTGAATGACGGGTGTGGGTTGCCCGCGTTAGTAAAATTATTTTGCTATTTTGGCGAAAATAATTAACGAATTAAAGGATTCGAATTTAAAGAGGATTTTCTTTTATCATTCGATAAAAATAAGCGTGGATTTTAACAACATTATGCACTGCATTTTTGACAGTGATAGTATTTTAAAAATTTCTTTTGAGTAACCACTTTTTTAAAAGCGCAATTTTTTTTCAAATTTTAATATTATAATCATGTAAAAATCACATGAAAATCATAGCGTTAAAGGAATGGCAAAAGATGACATGAATAAAAGATGTTTGTCAAAAATAATACACCATAAAATAATGTAAATAAAGTGATAAATACAAACAAAATAAAAGAAAGAAACACAACATAATAAAATAAAGAAAGATAATTTGGCCTAATTTAAGACAGAAAATGTCAATATTTTAGATTGTGGATATGCTTTATTATGGTATAATTTTAGCTTATTATGCCGTTTTATGCTTTTTTTCTCCATTAGCCAACGTTTTGGAGAGCCATGCTGTGTTTATTTTCAACACAAATGTGTAGATTGTGGTGAGGAGTGTGATTAAGTATGCAGAAATGTTACCGTATTGCGCGAGTTAATCCTCTTAATGTGACTTAAATGTCTTTTTGAATAATTTTGAATTTGAAATTCTTTAATTTGGTTTTCGGCGCTTAGTTTTAATATAACCGTCTAATACCAGATACCACAAACTATTAAGTTGAGCTCCATCGTCCCTATTAATATCGATTGAGTTTTTATTAGATTGCTTTAGCCTCTGTTCGGCGTATTAGGTACAAATAAAAAAATGGCCAGTGTCAGTTTATTGTTTTCATTGTGGGACATTATTATTTTTTAATAATAAGTGATTGAATAATTCAATTCTTTGTTCGATTTTATTTTACTATAGCAACACCATATTTAATTTCGCGCGCTTTTAAGGGTGATTGCTGTCATCAGAGAGCGTGCGTACGTTTTGTATTTGTTTTCAAGTTTAGGCCACAAACGTTTCAAGTGTAAAGTTTGTCTGTGTTTGTGGATTCGTGTTCCTCTTAATATTCACTCGTCATGTCGTCGCCGGCGAGGGGAGCGAAGACTCCCACCCGCAAAACTCCAACTAGAACCCCATCGCGGCCTACGGCTTCCCAGAGTTCCAATGATGATGTAGATACACCAGCGAGGAGAACCCGTAGCGCCAGAGATGTCGTGGTTCCAGAGACTCCAGTCCAAGCCTCTGGCACACCCACCGGTAAGTAATAAACATCATAATTATTCTTGTTTTGTTCAAACTTGGTTATGGCTAAAAAAAATTTTTCCAACTTCTGAACACAGTTATAAAGTAACATTTGTTGGTTTTCGAGTATTACGAGTTTTATGTTTACTTTTATTATGACATCCAAACTACTCATCATCTCTTTCTTTAAAGTTAATTTCTGTTCATACACACCATATCTAATAGCGGTCTGTGTGCAAATCAGTTATAATCGTCATGTTCACCTAACTATTGCTTGGCTCCATAGGAAATTGGATAGTTTTGAAGACTCGTATGTGATCAAAATTTCCCAAATTACGATGTTTGAGATACAAAGTGATCACATTATTTTGATCATCGCAGAAGGCTCCGAGGTTTTCCGCGGGGCCTACGTCATATTGGGGTATGCTGTTTTGGACAGTGGTTTTCATGAAAGAAAGGAGTAAATCTAGATCTTGAAGAGATCCATTTTGTAGGACCATTTCCATTTTGTTTATGATAAATTTTTCCGTTTTCCAGATGGGGGTACCCCTGCGACCCCTGGAGGCCCCGTAACCCCCGGAGGCCCCGTGACCCCCAGAAGGGCAGTGACCCCCAGCCACCTGCCCATGACGTCACCTGCGAGGACTCTCGGAGCCAACAGCCCGGCAGGTAGGGACACAACTTCATATTAACATTCTCTAAATTTTCAGATAGATAACCCCAAGAAGCCAGAGAGTTACCATATCTTTCTTTGATACCTTGACAGCCTTGTTTGGGATGCCAAGCTCTTCCAGAATGCTGATGCATGATTGGTGTGCCTGGAATGCAATTGTCCTTCGTATCCAAAGCATTCTTTGCCAGCATCACATCTTGAGATAATCTATTCATAGATAGACCTATAGAGTGGTAAAGCACCCTTGTAAAAGACCACCATTCAAAATCGAAATGATAATAATACTTGGGTAATTTATATAGTGCCCCATTTTTATGTAACTTAGCCAGATATTTTACAACCTTCCTCTTCCCCATTGTTTTCCCCTCCTTACACCCTTCAGCCTCACAATATACCTATTATTATACTATTGGTATGCCATTATCCCACTGGCTCTGGGTGGTTGGGACTCCTGTGAGGTAATCGTATAACCAAAAATATCCGTTTATTCATTTTTGCTGGCTCCGAGTGTCCTTTCTTCCACACTATACAAAAATATGGGAAATATCAAAGACTGGATGAGTCTGTTCTTTGTGTTTTTCATCAAGACATTCAGTCATAACGAATGCTCCACGCCCTCGGCAACACTACCCGACTGCAAGTTTTTAGAAGATGTGAGTCACAGAACGTGAGGTGAACCATAATTGTGGAATGGAAACGGGTAATGGGCACACACAGTCAATACAATACCAATAATAATCCTTTCATTATTAGTTGTTGCTTTAACAATTGTACGATACATGAGTGAAGAGGTATCTCTTGGACTCCCTCGCCTTGGGATAAATATTGAGATTTTAGAGAATTTGAATATTCTGTGGTTCCTTGAAAAATATCAGATTTAAAAAATTAAACACATCCCGGTGTCATATTTTTTGACAATTGATACAACAATTAGTAACAATTAGTATATTTCAGCACTCCGTAGCTTAAGATTGAAAAAAACGTTTCAAGCAGAATAAGCTGTGCAATTTTTATGATGTCAGAGTTCACCGTTTACGTGTTTTTATCAAAACAAGAAATAATATTACTAACATTAAGTCTGATGCAGGGTCCTCTCTTTCGAGACGACTTCTATGTTGAGTTGCCCTGACAATTCTTCAAAAATAATCTTTGCCTTGCAGGTCTGCGCATGAGCGAGATAGACATCAGCTCTCCTCTCAACTACGGTTCGCTCAGCTCTGTGTCCACCCCCCACTCCGGCTTTCGGGGCACACCGATACGCATGCGGCCCGACATACGCACGGACCGTACCATCCGCCAAGTGCCACTCAGACAGGTAATTATCTCTTTCTACCGCTATTAAGCATTTTAGGCTTAATTCATACAGAAGCTATCTTATCCTGAAGAAGGTTAGGTCCGCCCGAAACTAGTATACATATTTGTATAATAATAAAGTGGTTTAAAACTACCTTTACATGCTTAAATTCATTAACCGCTAATTCTCAACATAATCTGTCTCTCGACGTATCCTCTACAGATATGCAAAATTTTGAATAGTAATAACCGCCACTTTGATAGTTGACAAATACATTATAAGAAGTATTCTTCTTTAATAGTGTTATAACATAATGGTAAAAAAAAAAAAAAAAATTAATATAATTAAATAATAATCATAATTTTAAGTTCATAATTGTGTCTATTAGCCTTCCCACCAGACAGAAGAATTCCTGCCATTTGCAATATTTTTTAGCCATAATTTCTGAAAAAATAGAAAGATAAAACATTATATAAAGATTTTCACAAAGTACCTGAATATATGTCCAAGAATGTTATTCAGTATTAAGCGATTTTATAATAGTCATGAGAAGCTATCTTATGAAGAATTTAGGTCAAACCGAATAAATAAAATATTTTTATAATAAAAAGTGGTTTCAAAACCTGTTAATAACTCCCTACAAATATAAAAGCGCTAATTTGAAATAACCGTATTTTGTGGGTTAGAAGAAGTTTTATGCAAAACAGTGTGTTGAATAGTAATATTTTTAGTTAAAATCTTTAAGTTTCACTAAATATAAACTGTAAAAAATAACAATAATCCCATCATTAGCCTTCCCACCAGACAGAAGAATGTGCCACTGCAATATTTTTTCCATCTTTCTGAAAAAAACGATATAAACATTATATACATAAGAATAAGATCTGAATATATGTCCAAGAATGTCAGTATAAGAAACGAAATTCATAACTAGTCTATGAGAAGTTGCGAAGTAATTTAGGCTTCCAAACTCTTAATAATAACAATAATAATAAATGGATGACTTTTATAGCGCCGTTTTCGTGGGAAATCACCTCAAGGGTGCTTAAGTTAGCGGGAACGCAAAATATTATTTATCGTAAGGGGTTCAAAATGTAAAGTGAACTCCCTACAAATAAAAAAAAAGCTAAAAGGGTTGCGATGTTTTGTGGGTTGTGAAGAAGTTTTTTTTCTGGTCCCTTGAAAACCTTATAAGAGAGTTTCACTGTATAGGTATAGTGTAAAATTTTATAACTTAATAAAATACAAAATAAATAAATTAAAGAAGAAGAAAATAAATCAAAAATCACCGATTCTGAATGTAAGTTCTATTGTATATAGTATTGTATGTAGAATTAATAACCCAAAGCAAATTATGTTGTTTAAATTTCAAAAACAGGATTATTAGTTGATTGATTGAATTTCTTATGCCTAAAACCAGAATTGGACTTTTTTTATGAATCTTACCATTGGGTAATTTATTTTAGTCCTGCACATTGGACAAGGAAACCAATTCTTTCTTCCGAAAGATTTCTTATACAGATCCAAGCAATTTAAACAAAATATATGTTTGCATTTTAGAGTGACAGGTAACTTTGTCTTGCTAAGACATATAGGACACAATGGCATTATTATTAGTAAAAAAATGTTTTTTTAATAGTCCAAATAAAATTGTAGGTTTAAAATATGACAATTAATAAATTGTCTCAGTTTGGAATCTTAATTCAAAATTTTTGACATGAGCTAAGTTTTTAGGATTGCCATATTGTATTATAAATATTCGATAAACAATATTTTTAACTAGTCACTTTTGTAAGCATATAATTTGTGCATATTTCAACGATGTACATTAATTTATAGTACAATGACAAACGCAATATAATTATATTTTCGTAGAAAGCAATCACTTTGTGGTTTGACATATTTAAATAAATGAAAAAATAAATAATATATAATTAATTCATAACAATATAATTCATTGTTCTAGAGGATTCTCTTGGAAGAAAAATTTAGGCTGCCACAATTCACTTTCACTAATGCCACTTAATTACATAGAAAAACTGGCATGAAAATACTGTATTCGTTCAAAATCTCTTTCCACCACTTTCTTTGTCTTTTTCAGGGTGAACTTCCTGGTCCTGGGCCCATAGACTCCACACCCACGGAGCCACAGCTCGTTATCTGGGGCACAGACGTGGTGGTCAACGAGTGCAAGGCCAAGTTCAAGCGCTTCATCATGCGCTACATCGACCCCGACGCCGAGGAAGACGAGAGGGGGGAGGCCATCAATCTGAATGCTCCGCTTTATATGCAGAAGCTGGAGGAGGTGGGTTCTGATTGATTTTAAACTAATTAGCTAATATGTAAAGAACAACGGAAGTGGATGCGTTTCCTAGAAGCAGCCAGGACTAACCAAGGATTGTAGCTTTAATGATGAATTAAATTAACTATTTATTTTAATTTATTACCAATGGAAGAAGTTTCAATATCAACGCCGGAAAGGCAAAAAGGTTGAAGTGCCATTTTGGAAAGTTTACACCCGAGCACTTAATTTTTCCTTTTTTTAGAATAAAGTCATAAGTTTTCAGTACTTGGTTGGATTTTTAAAAAAAAGCTCACATCATATATTTTAGAAGTACCAAAAAAGTCTTCAGAAAAATAAACTGCATATTTAACTCATTTTTGACCAAAGTGTCGCTCAAGCCCTTTTGCCTTTCCAGCGTTGATATATAGTAGAATTGCTAAATAATTATCAATAGTTTTATCACTACAGTTACAATTTATTTATTCGTCTGTTAAAAATTCCTTTAATAGGATTATTTTTTTAATCTTGACAATATACATTTGCAGGATAACAGGCGATACTTTTGTTATAAAACAATCTTTTTAACCTATATAGAGGAAATTAAAAAACAGTGACAGAAAACATCTGTTCTGGGCTTACTTTTCAAATAATACGATTAATGTTTGGATAATTAGTATAGCGCCGTTTTTGTGAAAAATCACCTCAAGGGCGCTGTACAAATCTTAATTTATAGATAATATCAATTCTTAGTTTGTTGCTAAGCGACAAACCATTATTTACGTAGATGACCGTTCTGTAGCTCAGTGGACAAACGTGTCAGATTCCCACCCGGGCGTCGTTTATCAATTCCTCTGCTGGCTAAGTCCTCCATCATTGCACAAGCAACATCTTCCGCTTCTTATGATGGCAGTAGGAGTTTTTCAAATATTGTCAGGTTATTCATAACCCGGGAATATTTGTATTCCTTTATAGAAAAAAAAAAAAAATTGCTTAGGAAAAAATCATACATAAATTAACTTGTGTACAATACATTGATAACGTTTCATCAGTAAAAAATTAACCTTTAATACTTTTGCATAAAACAATCTACTTTCAACATTCAAAACATGTAAAAAAAAACATTGCAAAAAGTATTGCATTATACTGCATCTTGAAAACAACAATATTATCTGTATTCCCATTGTAATAATTCTGTCATTTTGGTTCCAGATCCTTTCACTGGAGGAGCCGTTCCTCAACGTGAACTGCACACACCTCCAGACCTTCGACGCGGCACTGTACCGCCAGCTGGTCTGCTACCCTCAGGAAGTCATCCCCACCTTTGACATGGCCATCAACGAGATGTTCTTCGAGAAGTATCCGGCCGCCGTGCTGGACCACCAGATCCAGGTGCGGCCGTTCAACGCTGAGAAGACCAAGAACATGAGATCTCTGAATCCTGAAGGTAACATTTTATGTTACTTAGTTTGACCGGAGGTGTCCAGAATTTTCGGTGTTCAAATTTTCGGTGTCTAGAATGTCGACGTCCGGTAAGTCGGTGTCCACAGCTCTCCATGTGATGCAAGAACGTGGTATAGGAAGAAGAATCAGATACCTGCAAAGCCACATTGTAGAAGAGGGAGTCATAACCAAACTACAAAAACAGGCAATCCGTATTGTTAGCTATCCCTATCTTAATGGATAAACCACCAAAATGTGGACATTAGGTGGGAACGCTGCCGGTATTTCAATTGAAAGTATTCCGAAAAACCAATGTCATAATCCCTTTGGCACAAATGCACAGTCTGGAGACAAGTCAAACCAATGCCCAACATTATACACGGTTGACGTGTTATTGAAGGACATTTTCAGAATTTTGTTACTCTTGTTCAGGGCTTATTTTATCCATTTTTATTGCATAGCATACATATTTTGACCCTTTTCAGTGCATTATAGTTCAAAGTTCAATAACAATGAAACTTAATTAGATTCTTCAAGGGATTAGAAAAGAAAATTTTATTTGCGAGAACCGTATCTTTTGAGTTTAATTAGTTCATTTCTGAATTTCGAGCTTCAAGGAATCGAAAAAACTAGAATTCTTAAACAAGAACTTATATGGGAACCATAATATGCGGTTTCTACTGCGTTATGAACAAAATGTTGAAAATTCCAGACATCGACCAGCTGATCACCATCTGCGGCATGGTGATCCGCACGTCCAACATCATGCCGGAGATGCGTGAAGCCTTCTTTCGCTGCATGGTGTGCTCCTTCAGCACGTCGGTAGAGATAGATCGCGGCCGCATCGGCGAGCCCACGCTGTGCACCAACTGCAACACCAACCACTGCTTCACGCTCATTCACAACCGCTCGCAGTTCACCGACAAGCAGATGATCAAGCTGCAGGAGTCTCCAGGTATGTCATTTTTATATCATAGGGCACTCACGCTCATATTCTAAATAAAGCCAATGATTGCTGTCGTTTTAAGTAGATTGCAGATTTACCACTTTAAGATTTTTGCGATGTATGTGCGGTAAAACCATGTATGACCGTATTAAAAATGTAAATATCCGGAAAGAATGTAAGGCTGATGTGAGCGTAATGAATAGGATCAAGAAAGGGACGCTTAGATGGTTTTGACATGTAATAATAATAATAATAATATTTTTATTAAATTTCTTATACATGACAAATTTTTGAATTTAATGCATATAAGAAATAAGTTAATTTTTTTTACAAAATAAATACAAATTATAGTAACAAAAATAAAATTTCAAAAAATAAAATTTCAGGCAGTGGTGATGATCAGGTCAATGAGGAGAAACTCTTTCAAGAATCAATAGGATTTCACTTCTGAATCTCTCCTCACTGACATGAAATAAGTCGATATCGGAAGAGATTTTGTTCAGGAGCAAAATACTTGTTAAATATGTAGAGCGAATGAACGAAGAAAGGAGTGTGAAAAGAATATATGATGCGAAAGTGAATGGAAGAATAAGTCGAGGACGCCCGAGAAAGACACGGCACGATCAAGTAAATCAAATACTTGAATCGGGTCATGTGAAGAGTCAGAATAACAGAAGAGTATGTATGAATCTAAATGAAGCAAGGAGTGTGTGCAAAGACAGAGTTATATGGCGGTCCATCCTCTCTGCCTACCCCTGTGGGGAAACGGCGTGATGGTTAGTTAGTTAAGACTTCACCAATTTTTTCGTTATCATTTTTGAGTAATTTACATTAGATAAACTAATGTTAATTATTGTACACTAACCGAGTTTTTATAACTGGATTGTTTTCACATAAGTGAGAAAACCCATTATAAATAAATGACATAGATGGTATGTAAAAAGGATGCAATGAATAAGATATCTACCACCAAAGAGGTAGATTATATAGATCAACGCACAGATTGTTTATATATACATATATACATATATATATACAATCTGTGCGTTGGACGAAGTAGTGTTCTATTAATGTCAAGACCATGTACCGCACGCACATAAAATACATAGATTCCTAACTCAGCGATATGTTTCCAGATGACATGCCGGCGGGTCAGACACCCCACACGGTGGTGCTGTTTGCGCACAACGACCTGGTGGACTGCGTGCAGGCCGGCGACCGTGTCACTGTGACGGGCGTGTACCGCGCTGCGCCGCTGCAGGCCAACCCGCGCCAGGCCAGCGTCAAGGCCGTGTACCGCACCCACATCGACGTGCTCCACTTCCGCAAAGTGGACAGCAAGCGGCTCTACGAACAGGAAGAAGGGTAAGCTGCTTGTTTAATAAAAGGAATGAGCGTTCATTCCTATCCTAAATCACATTCCCCCCAACTGGCCTTTTTTCTATTCTCAAAGAATGTGCTGTTAAAAATCGGTGTCACTTGGTGTTACCGTAGTGCATAGAAAATTTTTAGTAGCACTTTTTAAAATTTCTCCATTTTATTGTCAAACTGTAACAATTATTTATTTTCAGCAAGCAGCACCGCTTCCCCCCGGAGCGCGTGGAGCTGCTGAAGCTTCTGTCTCAGAAGCCAGACGTGTACGACCGCCTGGCGCGTGCCATCGCACCTTCTGTCTATGAAAACCTTGACGTCAAGAAGGGCGTGCTACTGCAGCTGCTGGGTGGCACCAAGAAGCACTTCCACACTTCCGGCAGGACACATTTCAGGTTAATTTTGCGTTAACGAAATAATAGGCTGCAAGAATTGCACAGACAAGGTTTCAAGGAACTTCCATTCAGGAATAGCCTTTCTTCTGCCGGGAGTCCTTTATATCTTCATCAAAGTCCTAGCCGCATCTTGGAAACGCCTCCTTTCCTGACAGACTCATATTGCTTCCCTGTAGAAATCGCCTAAGGATGTAATGTTTGCCTCCACACCGTCAATCAGGAACTACCCTTGAACTTTGCACTTTAAACTTTTCCCTTTAAACAATGACCTATGCACTTAAAACTTTTGTCCTTTTACCTGTGAATTTAGATTTTTTACCTATGGCCTAAACTTTGACCTGTGGACTTTGATTTTTGACATATGAACTTTAAACTATAGCCTATGCCCTTAGTCCTTTGACCAATGAAGTTTGATTTATACCTATGCCCTTTAAACTTTGTCCAATAAATTTTGAATTTTGATTGTTTCTAACCAATATTTTTTTTAACTTCAGATCCGAGGTGAACATTTTGTTATGCGGAGAGCCTGGTACGAGCAAGTCCCAGCTGCTGCGCTGGGCTCACTCTCTCCTAGGGCGTTCCCAACTGGCCTCAGGCAGGGGCTCCTCTGCCGCGGGGCTCACTGCCTACATCACCAGGGACCCTGACACCAGGCAGTTGGTGCTGCAAACGTAAGTTACTGTAGTCACGTGGTAAATAAATGCCTGCTCCATTCATTTGCTAGTTTTTTCAATTGACGAGGTCCACAGGGTAATGTCAGTGGCCCTAGACTTGACCACAGACCTGGATGTTCCCTTTTGACCCCCCACCATATGAAAGAAGTAGAAGAATACTAGTCTCTGAATAGAGATTTGACTGAGGGGAACATCATGCTATTAGGGCATTTTTACTGTTTACAAGGGACCAAAAAACAAAACTTTTCTAGGGTGATATATTCTTAAGGTCTGCAAAAACGCAAATGCTAAAAACATACTGTTATGATGGAATCATTTGTAACCATGGACCCAAAACAACAGTTTCATGCAAGGCACTTTTTATGGACGCTAAGTCTCTAGGAGTACATGGTTATAAATCACATTTGTCATAAACGCCATCGTAGCGCATTTTTAAATATGCTTTTTTTGTAAAGTTTGCTTTCATAAACTTTATGTAATAAAACTACTTATACTTTCATACAATTATGCTTTCATAAACAATCAACAATTCAAATGGTATTGACACAGTTAATAGTGGCAATTATGAACTTTGGCATATTCCAGAAAAGGAATTGAAATATAATCGCTTGCCTTTCCAGCGGAGCGTTGGTGCTAGCCGACAACGGAATCTGCTGCATCGACGAGTTTGACAAGATGAACGACTCCACCCGCAGTGTACTGCACGAGGTGATGGAGCAGCAGACCCTGTCCATCGCCAAGGCGGGCATCATCTGCCAACTGAACGCCCGCACCTCCATCCTGGCAGCTGCCAACCCCGCTGAGAGCCAGTGGAACAAGCACAAGACTATTGTGGACAATGTTATGTTACCTCACACCCTCCTGTCTAGGTACGAAATTACTAGAACATTTCCATAATTACAAATGGAAAATATTGCTTGCGCAATGATGGAGGACTTTCAGCTAACAGAAAAAGGAACCGCGACGCCTTAGTGGGAACTTCGACGTTTGGCCACTCAGACACTTACCGGTACACTGAAATAGTACCTAGTATCTACTGATAGAGTTGAAAAGCCGAAATCCTATTTCATCGCCATACAAATATTTCTCGCAGTTGACACTGACATTTTAAATGAACCAACTTTTTTAATAGCTAGACATTTCAGAATTTAAAAAATCTTTTTGATTTAAACAATACTTAATAACAAAAGCTTGACGGCTGATCAAAATTTGATCCAACCCTAACTCACTCCGAGAGTTAGTGGTCAACGGTGCCATTATTTGCTATGAAAAAATCCAAAATGGCGCTGATTGCTAATTTGTAACGATTAAACAACCAGGCCTCAACTTACAAAGTTAAGGTTTAGAGGTTCGCAAGTAATAATTTAACTGTTAAACATCTTCACAGAACAATTGCATTTGGTTTCTTTCTCGAATACTTTTTAGTTATCCACACACTTGTGATTTGCAATCTATAATAATAAATTGTTTCATTACAGATTTGACCTCATATTCTTGATGCTGGATCCCCAAGATGAACTGTTTGACAAGCGCTTGGCCTCCCACCTTGTCTCCCTTTACTACAAGGACAAACCAGAACGCAATGACGAAGAGCTGATTGTGAGTATCCTGCTTTTAAAACTACAAAAAGTATAATATCCCAGTCATTCGATGCACTAGAATAAGAAATGGTGAAATGACGTCTCAAGTGACTTTAATGCTTATTTTATTTGTTGTTTTGTGTTTCAGGATATGAGTGTGATGAGGGATTACATAGCCTTCGCCCAGGAACACATCCACCCGAAGCTTAGCGAGGAAGCCCAACTTAAACTTATCAATGCGTATGTCGACATGAGGTATAGTGAAATCCTCTTTATGTTTTCCTGATTAGTCGATGTCGATATCAGAATTGAGTGTACCTGCGGTTCCAGTTACCGGTGACCGGCAAGGAACCGGTTCTTTTTAACCATCGGGATATCGACCATCTCTACAAGTTAGGCATTTTGTTCCTGTTTAATATATTTCCCATTAGATTTCCCGCATAAGAAGTTTTAAAATAAGGTCCCTCGGAAAAATTATTACCCTCATAAGTTTTATCACGAAAACTAATCTGCCAACATCCTTTGATTTTTTCCGATGCCCGTTAAGAATGCTGCCAATTAGTGTTCCAGCAATTCAGGTATCTTTTGATGTTTTCCGCCTCTAAATGCAAGGTGAAATGTAATGCCTCTAGGTGCAATAAAACCATATTTGCAATACATAAAATAATTAAATATACAATGTTTTATTTCCCAAATTAGTGCTGAATTCACAAACAAGTTCTTTTATTACTAGTAAAAATGCATAATTATTTAACATTTTGTTTTGTTTATTAGACGTGTGGGCAGCGGTCGTGGTCAGATAACTGCGTACCCACGTCAACTGGAGTCCCTCATCCGGCTGGCGGAGGCCCATGCTAAGGTGCGCTTCTCTGACACCGTAGAGGCCAAGGATGTCGATGAAGCTTCCAGGTAACATTCTATTATCTCTTCCGTTTGAAAATGAAAGTAAGGTTTGAAATATAATAAAGCATATTTTATATTCCAGTAACTGGGAGATTGCCCGCCTTGTAATTAGGAACTGTAGTTTATTGGTACAAAAAATATTGGCAATTTCACCAGTCATTAACTTTTAACCATTTTAAAGAAAACCCTAATGTTTAAGAATAATGTCTCACAAATGTTAATATCATCTTAACTAGCATACAATTTTTACATCATATTTTGTCATAGGCAAAAAAATAAGATTTTAGTAAAATACATTGGTCCTGAAATCTGTGTTGTTACCATCGCTGCCAACTCATAACATTTTGCTAATCGAACAATATGCACCCATTCATCTAACAAACTTGTAATTTCCCATCTCTAGACTGCACAGAGAAGAAACATGTAACTCTCCAGACTGCACAAATAAGCCCTCAAGCATCATTTATCATAGCATTAATCTAACAAACATGTAACTTCCCATCTCTAGACTGCACAGAGAAGCCCTCAAGCAGTCTGCCACCGACCCGATCTCCGGCAAGATTGACGTGGGCATTCTGACCACGGGGCTCAGTGCTGCAGCCAGGAAGAGGCGCGGGGAGATCACGGGGGCCCTGAGGAAGATGCTCTTGGCCAAGCAGCCCAGGCCACCCTCCATGCTGCAGGCCAAGCTACTGCAGGAGTTGAACCAGGCTTCACAGATTGTAACTTTAAATTATTTCCTCAGTGTTTTTTCAGATATTGCAAAATCATTTGATCCTTCTCATTGCTTGATTGGGTTATTCCAAATTCTCATCACATTTGATTGACGAACAGAACCATTTAAAATTTCTGACATTTAAATAATCCTCGTTAAACGTTGATTCTTGGCCCGTTTCAGCCTAAAAATAATCTGCCATATCCATATTTAATTCATTTTATAATTTCGCTTGATACTGCTGTTTTTTTTCTTTTTAAAGCTAACCTTGCAAAAAATGGTCAGTAAATAATGTTTTTTTTTTGCTTATTTTTCAGTTGATTACCAGAGAACAATTCGAAGATTCATTGAAAGACTTACAAGACGATGGCTTCATTGTTGTCATGGGACGCACAAACATCAGAATCTGCTAAACTTGTCATTTCTTTTCCCAATACGGAAAAACTCCACCCATCACAAGAGATGATGTTGCAGTGATTATATAATAATTTTATTGATTATTTTATATGAATCTCAATTCCACATTACTTAAAATTAAAATATGTGCATGGATCTTACAAACAAACATCAAAAACACTTGAAGTATAGATATCGCAGCAAATGTTGAGTCAAACCCAGTAATCACACAAGTGCATTGCTTGCATACAGCATCTTTAAAACCTACTTTTTGACTGCAGAAATGAAAATTCCAGTAGATTCAAAAAAGTTTATTTTATGAAACAAAAAAAAAAGGACATCAATGTCGAAAGTGAATACATATACACCAATACACACAATAGTAGTAATGTGTTAACAAATGATTTATATGTTATATAATTTACTTGCCTTTTGTTACTCTGAGAATATGTATTTATATTTTTTTAAATAAAACAAACGAAACAGTTCAAAAATATATTTTATTTAATATAAATAAATAAATTAAAAGTCTTGTAATACTGGATTACAATTGATTTGTGCATAAGACAATTATCATCTAATACAGCGAGTCCCATCCCTAGTACCTAGGTACTTGGAATTTAAGCTAGACTACAAATTACAACCTGAAAACGATCATGGTTTTTCTTTGAAGCACTACAGCATGTGCAATCAAATTAAAATATAAATGCATATACAATTTATTGCAACAACACATTTCAATCGATTTTCGCTGGATCACATCATCAGTAAGTGAGTTTATGAGCTTTAATATTTCCACTTGATATTTATGGAATTTCAGCATTTTTTACCAGGAGCACAAAATGCTCAAGTCTACTCAATAAAATGTACTAATATTTCTTAAAATTATTCACTTGGTAGATGTGAATTTGTACAAAATATACCAGGAGCACATGCTGAAGAGGTTATGTAGCTTTAATATTTTTTCACTTTGTTGATTTTTATGGAATTTCAGCATTTTTTACCAGGAGCACAAAATGCTCAAGTCTACTCAATAAAATGTACTAATATTTCTTAAAATTATTCACTTGGTAGATGTGAATTTGTACAAAATATACCAGGAGCACATGCTGGAGAGGTTATGTAGCTTTAATATTTTTTCACTTTGTTGATTTTTATGGAATTTTAGCATTTTCTACCAGGAGCACAAAATGCTCAAGTCTACTCAATAAAATGTACTAATATTTCTTAAAATTATTCACTTGGTAGATGTGAATTTGTACAAAATATACCAGGAGCACATGCTGAAGAGGTTATGTAGCTTTAATATTTTTTCACTTTGTTGATTTTTATGGAATTTTAGCATTGTTTACCAGGAGCACAAAATGCTCAAGTCTACTCAATAAAATGTACTAATATTTCTTAAAATTATTCATTTGGTAGATGTAAATTTGTACAAAATATACCAGGAGCACATGCTGGAGAGGTTATGTAGCTTTAATATTTTTTCACTTTGTTGATTTTTATGGAATTTTAGCATGTTTTACCAGGAGCACAAAAATGCTGCAGACTGCTTAGTGAAATGTACATTTCTTAAAATTATTCTTGGTAGAAGTGAATTTATACAAAATATACCAGGAGCACATACTGGAGAGGTATGCAAAATATAAATCATTATTAAAATTTTCTAGACTATCAATAATAATAATAAATGGATAACTTTTATAGCGCTGTTTTCGTGGGAAAATCACCTCAAAGACACTTTAACCAACTCAATAAATTAATATTTATGAACAATCTACCAGGAGCACAAGAGCTCAAAGAGTTAAAACAATGCACATGACTCTGGATTTATGTACATTGGAGAATAAAAATAAAAAAATTCTAATTTTGAGACTGATAATTTATGGTGGAATTCCATTTTAATATGAATTTATGATTAAAAAACTTTTCTTACTAATTTGTTATTTTAAGGTGTTTTAATCATAAATTCATAATAAAATCAAAATCTCAGTGTCTAGTCACCTCTTTAGAAAGATTTTGGTTCAAGACCCAAATTATTCTCAAACAATTCAGTGCCGTAGAATGAGGTTACTTTGGACAGGTGAGGAGACTGAGCAGGTGAGCGGTGTTGATGTGTGTCGCTGTCACCAGTTGGATGCTGGAATCCATCACTAATGCACTTGTATTGATGATTTATAATTAGTTTCGCTTTAAAATTCTTAATCAAGGTTTCCAAATTATATATTTTTACGCGCATGGTATAACAAACTTCTGTGAAGGTCAGAATTATCATTTGTCATTTTATTTGACATGTTTAACTGATTATTTAAGAACACTTTTAGGTAAAGTTTGCATATGTATATATTTATAGTTTAATGTAAGAATAATATTGATTTTTAAAAAAATCATATTTTGTAGAGCGACTTTAGACATAACACAAACATGTTAAAAATAAGGTTTTAGGGAGGTCTTATCAACATTATTATAAATTTAAACATTTTTATCTTAGCTGGAAACTTGTGAAAAATCGTCTAATGTCACCTCATTCTACTGTACTCAATCGAATAACCACACCCAGCGATTATATTCGAGCCCCAATGTCTGGACATGGGCAGAATGAGGGGATGGGAAGAAGAAAACGACAGGGTAAGTTGGGGTGCATTGAGCAGTATTATTTTCATTGACATTATTGAACTTTTACATCATTTACATAAAATAATAGTAAATACACAGCATAAATAATAAACATTTCAAATTAAAATAAATACTAGTAAAGTATAACATAAGTTTTTACCAACATTTCTAAAGATAACCAATATTGATCATTACTATTTGGAAAATTTTAGAGTTGTATGCTTCAAAAGTTATTTTACACAACTTTACACTATAAATTATTATTAGGTTGTAAATAAATACAATATACTAAAATCACAATAATTTTTTAATGTAACATTTATCTCTTTTGCATAATGTATAAAAATAATAATTTTAACCCTTTCGAACGCATTCCAGGCGTATTTTTTACAAGAACCAGCATACGGAGCACTCATTTCATACAGTCATACATTTTCTTTTGAGTCGTTCACTGTGAATGGAAATAAAACAGAATAGTGCTTTTTGTAAGGTTGGGGTCACACTGCATCTACAATTACATTAGGGTGGCCGGGAGAATGTGAAAACTGGTAAAAACAGACAATCATGTAAGTAGTTGCTGATCACAAATAACTGTATTATTAACTTTGATGGAAAATATAATACTAATATAAATTATTGTCACCACCCGTTGTCGATGTGATATTTTGTTTAATTTTTCAATAATATATTGGACAAAATACTACGTGTTGGCATATTACAACGCCCGTTGGTAGACTTACGTTTTTTACACAATTTGAACTTAATTCATGTATCTCGCAGCAAATCAATAAAAAAATTAGGTGACATTTACCAAATCTTTCACATTATAAGAGACCAGAAAATGTGTATAAACAAATTCACTATCAGATACACTTCCTTCTGATGAACAATAGGATGCAGTTAGTTGCGAATACATAACATATTTATTATTTTACTTTAACTTAGAAATAATAATACTTGGCTAATTTATGTAGCGCCATTTTTGTGAAATATCACCTCAAGGGCGCTTAGTGATTGACTTAATCTAAAAAGTGATGCTTTACTAACATCCAAATTAAACTAAATATAAATCTAATGCCAGTAATAAGAAGTAATAATTTATCACTGAGATAGTTGTTCTAACTTTAAAAGAAACTGGTTGTTTATGGAAGCTATTGTAAAATGTTATATGAAACACATTGGAATATTTATCTACATGTCACTGAAAAAATCCATATCAAAACTTAATTCGTGGCTTACGGTTTATTGTGTCCATGAAATGCTTCTTATACATACTAGTCTATTAAAAACTTGCATTGGTTTGCTTTAATATAAAATGTGTTCTTGCGGCCTATTATGTGATTAAATGTGTTGTATAATAAATTATGTATGTTTATTAGGGCAGGCTTACATAAAATCACAAGTTGATACATTATTGTAGTATTTCAATTACATTTAGTACGGTAAAATATTAAAATTTGATGTTTGATTACCAATAAAAAAAAATGGAAGCAATAAATGAAGCAGAATCTAAAAAATATATAAAACCAAAGCTTTGTTTTGAATCTTGACATATCACATATTGTCTTCATAGACAAATACAGTCATACTGCCGTGGCGGTAGCTATCCTGCCTGGTTTAGATTTAGAATTTCACGGAGTTTTAGCTATTTTATCATCTTCATACTTGCAAACGTCTAGCACATATTTGTTGAAGCTCAATGGTTTGTCAAGGTTCACATGGTGGCCGGAACCCTCAATTATCTGTGGAAATAAACAATATCCTATAGTATTTTAAATCTCATTTTGTTTTCACCAATTGTATACAGAATGCTGGAGGTATTTCTGTCATGGGACACACGTTACAAATGTTTAAGGAAGAAGGAGGTTGGAAGGCATCCAAAGCCATAATTCTAATTATTAACAACTAGTTGCTAGGGTAAGTTAGTAAGTATAGATACATAAAGTAATCAGGTATTATATAATTTTTTTAAATCGTATTTACCCAAGTCAAAATTATTATGTTGTTCACTGTCGGTACCAGTGGCGGCTCGTGACTTTTTAGTGTGCTAGGGTGGTAAGATTGAAAATAACGTCATCATTGATGTTGTTGTAGCCGAAAACATTTTTTTTTTTCGAAATTTCAACTTTTTGTATGAAGATTTTTCAGAAATCCTTGCAGTGCACCACCAAAACTGAAAAATCCTGAAAATCTTCATAAAAAAAATAAAATTTTGAAAATAAATAAATATATATTTTCAGCTACAACAACACTAACAATGCCGTATTTTTCAATCTTAGCACTCTAGCACACTAAAAACTCACGAGCCGCCACTGGTTGGTACTACAACGAAGCTTTAGATATTTTGTCCATCAGAAAAAAAGGGATTCCGTGTGCATCCAATTATTTATCTCTGGTTAAACCATAGACAATCCAAGTCAACGAAAATTTTTGTTTGAATATCTATGACTTATGTGAGAGAATTGAACTCACCTCAATATTGACATAGCTGTCCTTCCTATCTTCTTTGATGGCGGGCCCCACAGTCCTGTCTACCCAGGACTTGGAGCCGAAGAGCATGGTAAGGGGCACACAGCTGTCAAGACGGTGCATCCTGCGTATGATGGGGTTCTTGGCAAATGCAAAATAGTGCATCATGACGTGGAAACCGCTTTCACCACTGTTATAATAAAAATAAAATATATAGAAGGTAGGTTCAATAAGGGCAAAAAACAGGATGATGTGATTTTACCAGATAATTTCTAAAACTCAAAGAATGCAGACAGCGCCGGATCCACCATACGTTCAAACTGAACAAAAACAGGGCGCCACCTCTGAAGAGGCACCGTGAAGATTTTATTTGAAATAAAACGTTAGAGATGGTACATATTCATGTCCCGGTGACATTATACTGGCGACTCTGTGTAACATTTGATTTTATAACTTGTTGAAGAAAAAATTTAATCATGCCATACTTTGGAAAAACAAAAAATAAAATCCTATGTCTCCGTTAAATTTTTTTTTAATCATGCCATACTTTGGAAAAACAAAAAATAAAATCCTATGTCTCCGTTATCGCTTTTTTTCTAAAGCTTTTGGTAACTGGTTCCAAAAGTTGTTAACTAAGAGCCAGCTGTTCTGACAATATTATTATCTTATCAATCGGTACTTACTGCACATGGCGCGAGAAAAGGCAAAATCTTCTAAAAAACTAAGTCTTCCATCATTTCACAAAGAACAATTTCAGCTTTTTATGATAGGAGTGGGGAGAATTTACATTCATATTGTTGGGTTTATTCATAACCCTCGAATTTTTAGAAAAAATATATATTGTACAGATCATAAAATCTGTATCTTATGAAATGGAAAATGGTTATTCACGTCCATGAGGTATATATTTAAAAACTCACGTGGGCTTCTGACAGTTGCACTGGTGAATATACTTGGGTATGAGGTCGGCCGCGTTGGGCATGGTGTCCGCAAACTTGGCCACAAGGTCCCGGCGCAGGCGGCCCACGAAGCCCTCGCCCCACGGGCCGGCAGCGCGCAGGGCCCAGAGCGGGTTCAGGGGCCGGACCATGGCTGCTATAGCGCGGGCCCACACGGAGAGGTTATAGTGCGACCCCACATTTTCGGGACGCTCAGAGATACCCCAGGCGTCGGCCATCACAAGGTGCATGACCCTGTTGATTGAAAAATACATAATTAGTAAAAAATGTTATTTTCGGAATAGGGCCTACTTTTACTGGAGGGATGTGAAATTCACAGTGTGTAATTCAATAACAATTTTTTTTTTGTAACATAATCAGTTAGTTGGTCGAGTGGTCCAAAGCGTTGGGTTCAATCCTCTGCTAGTTAAATATCCTATGATTGCACAAGCAACATTCTACACTTATCATAATGGGTAGTAGGAACATCCCCTACATCTACTACGTTTATGTGAAATAACAGAATTTTATTGGGATCAAATTATATTTTAATGTTGAAAAAATATTCACTGTAATTTAAATATTAACTGTGTTTAAGAAAAAAAGCAGTAACCCTTAAAATAAAATAAAAATATATTTCAGGACAAGGGAGATCCGACGGACATCAATTTAGAGTTTTTATGAATGAATGACATTTAGAGAATGAAACATAAATTGATAATCGAGGCATAGATGTGGGTTCGTTTTTCCTCACTCTATATTTGGGATACCCTTGACTTTGAAATGAACTGGTTTTTCACAAAGAATTAGATTTTGTGGCGTTATTCCTTTCTCAGGAATTCTCTTTATGGGTCGGCAAGATAACAATGTCATTTGTAAAAAAGTAATTTTCACAAAATATTAAGGTTCCCGTATTTTTCCTAAATACAGTCAAATTATGCAATATATAATTTTATTTAATAATTATAATCAATTAATGCAATGTCAAATTTTATTAAAAGGTAAGTAAGTACCTGATCACCGCCATCATTTAAAAAAAGTGGAAAACATAAAGCTGAAAACACAAAAAAAAAATTGTGTTGGAAATAGTGCATAATTTAGAAGTGTGCGTAAGATTGAAATCCGCATGCCATTATTAAAATTGGAACAAACCTCGTTTGAAATAAAATTAACTCAACAATTTAGTACAAGTACATCTATACACCAGCGGCTTTAGATAGCCGGCACAATATTATGTGCATAATACAACGCAGGCAGGTCTTCATCCAATCAAATTCAACGGACACATTGAACCAATTACTAGTGGCATGGACTGTGATTGCATTGTGTGCTGGGCATGGCTAAACAAGTGACTACCACACTTGCCAGTAGCACTAGCCCAGCTCTAAACAAACGGGCGAGTCGAAAGCAGGATGGATTTATACAAGAGTTTCCCAAACATATTTTACTCACAGCTTTACTAACTATGTATTAATTAATTTAATAGTTCATACACAATAACATTGGGTATGTTGCTAAACGCCTTGTAACCAGTGGCGGCTCGTGACTTTTAGTGTGCTAGGGTGGTAAGATTGAAAATAACGTCATCATTGATGTTGTTGTAGCCGAAAACATTTATATTTTTTTTCGAAATTTCAACTTTTTGTATGAATTTCAAAAATCCGTGCAGTGCACCACCAAAACTGAAAAATCCTGAAAATCTTCATACAAAAAATAAAATTTTGAAAAAAAAAAAAATTTATTTTCGGCTACAACAACACTAAAAATGTCGTATTTTTCAATCTTAGCACTCTAGCACACTAAAAACTCACGAGCCGCCACTGCTTGTAACTGAAATTTTAAAGGTATTTATTAAAATTAAAATAAATTGTGGAAAGTGCATTTTTTTACCGACATTTGAACAGAAAATTATGTTATCATAATCATGAATTATTATCGGTAACTGAGAATATTGCACTTAAAAAAACGGGAAACAGGGAAGCAGGAAAAACTACCATTAAAAATTTATATTAAACGAACTACTTAACCTTCACATCATTTCTCCGCAGGGGTGGCTATAGAGGATGGAAGGCCTGACAACTTTGTCTTAGCACACACTCCTTGCTTCATTCACTTTCATACACTGTCTTTTACACACGCTTGTGTTTTACCAACTCTTGACGTGGTTAGACTCAATCATTTGATTCGTTTGATTGTGGTAACTCTTCCTAGGGCATCCCCGACTTTTTTCATTCACTTATGCATTATATATTCTTCATCATCCACTGTACATGTCTAAACAATCTAAGAGCCTTCATTTTTAATTTCAATCTATATATTTTGTGTCTCAAAATATTTTCTCAATCTTGTGATCATCGCACAACACAAAGCCAGTGGGACTATGGTGACCCCAATTTCGGGAAATGTTGTGAGACTGAAGGAAATCGGGATGGGTAGGAGATGGGGAAGAGGAAGGCTGAGAAGAACCTGGATAAAAATGGCTAAAATCTTCAACTCAACTTGACACTTTCAAAACATAAGCAATGAAGTGAATCCTAAAATCTGCAATTCACTTCAATCATATTACTCATACATTCTACTCCTTACCCACATAACCGCCTTCATCCCATCTTTGGTACACATCTCACATTCTATTACTGTTTGCATATTCCCACAGCTTTCACATTCACAATACCAATACATATCTTGTCATTTCAAACAACGTTTCGATTCTATTCGATATGGAGAGTATCAGCTACTTAGGTACTCTGGTTCTGGAGCCAAGGAGCTTACTACTTTGCCACAAAGTTCTTAAAAACTGTATGCATTAACATTATAAGGCTTACGCTCACCTGGACGGGTACTGCATGGCGTAAGCTACGGAGATGAACCCTCCGAGACTGTGCCCCACCAGGATGAACTTCTCCAGCTTCATGACCCTCCGCCACTCCTCCAGGGCAGCCACCATCTGCATCTCTACTATCTTGGGTTCGGAGCTAAATGTGGGTCGAGAGCTGCTGGCGAAACCTGGAACCATAAAAATAATTCAAATTGATTGAATTTAGAATGGAAATGTATCTAATTTATGGAACAGGTAATTTTTTTTGCCATGGCCCTATTCAGTAGCAGGCGGTAGTTTCACTAGATAACATAATTAAAAATATACATAGTGTACCTAGGTATACAAATTTCTTTAGGGTTCATTTTAAATATTAAAAAAAAATAATACTAAAGCACGACAGAAAACAACTGGTATCAGTGTACTAAGCAATCGTTGCTAAGCGATTATATACCTTTATATCTTTCTCTCATAGGAAGCTCTCACACACAAACAGTAGCGTGTATCGGTATTTATTCCGGATATTACCCAAAAACCACATAAAACAGTAAGGTGATTTGATAGGTAAGCTCCTCAACCTAATGCTGATGTACTTAACCTAAGAAGTGTCTAATTTTTTAAAAGTTTTGTTTAGAATTCTGCTACAAGGGAAGAAAATGTACACATGTTATATTCCTTACCCAAGACGTCGATAGCATGAACAGGTCTATCTGCTGCAAGTTGGTCGAGATTCATGACCCAGAGCGCTACCCCCGACCCCAGCCCATGAAGCAACACCAGCGGAGTCTGAGTCGACTCCTCGTTCAGGGAGATGGTCCATATCCTATCATCTTTGCCCACAATGGGGCCAATATGGATGTACCGGCCATTGTAGGGTTTTTTTAAACCTGAAAAGACAAAGAATTTTAATCTGGCCTTGAGTGACCTTCTTAGATGAGTAGAGCTGCAATAAAAACAAATCTAAAAACTAAAAACCAATCTATAAATAAATTTTTTAAAAATGTAGGTACATTTATTCAATGTAAATACAGAATTATATTCTATTTGTCTTCCAAACACAAAATTTATTTTTGTTGTATCTACACAAAGATACATATATACGAGTATTTATACTTAATCAATTATTTTGTAAAAAATGGAATGACTGAATGAATGAAATGAATTAAAAAATGGAATGACTGAATGAATGAAATGAATTAAAAAATGGAATGATTGAATGAATGAAATGAATTAAAAAATGGAATGACTGAATGAATGGAATTACTAGCTTCCGAATTAGTGGTAGCAAAACTTCAGTGCCTTACAGTGTCGTGAACGAATAATAATTATTTATATTAACAATTGAAATAATATCAATAATCCTCAACGTAAATATGAAACAGAAAAAATATAACGGAAATAATAAAAATATTCCCCAACGTAAATGTGAAACAGAAAAAAATATAATGGTCGGCAACGAGACTCAAACTCGGAACGTCTACTCAATCTGAGAGTGACGCTTCTGCCAATTCAGCCACCGAGACCTTATAAGAAACCGATATTTTTATTCACTCTCATTCTTCATTTGAATATTATTAATATAATTTATTTCAACTTTTCTTTTGATTTGGCTGCCATCTTTGTATGGTATACAAAGCTCTACTCGAGCACATATTATATACCTAGATAGTGTCTTGGATAAACCATCCATTTTTATTTTACAGAAGATTTTTGACTTCTTACAAAGTCGAGAAATAATATATTAAATTAGAATTAACTTTGAAGCTTTTATGCTTATTATTAAATAAAAGCTTCAAATTCAATTCCAATTTAATAAATTATTATTTATTTGTACTTACGGGATAGAATGTCCTTTTCCACAGATCGAAGTAGAGGCAAAGAGAATTTTGACCAGTTGCACCATTTTGACGCGTCACTGAAACAAACCAAAATATTATAGAGATGTTTTTTTTTAAATATGTATTATTATAATCAGCTAAATCATCAAATTGTTATAAAGAACTTATTACATTATTTTTTTCCAAAATGACAGATAGAATATAATCAAATGGTTTTTTTTTATTTGATCCTCATTTCATTTCCCTCAAGCCATCAGCGGTCAGAAAAAAAAAAAACGAGTTTTTAAATTTTTTAATGCATCATACAATAATGTATTTAGATTTTTTATTCCTGAAAAAAATGACGATGTCGGCAATAGCACTTATTATTAATTCATAAAATTGTGCATATTTAAAAATGCCGCCGAACGATATTTTAACGCCGAGTGGGCTGTGACGTAACCAGATCAAAAGGCGACAAAGCACCCAAAAGCGGGGGGTTTGTCCGTGATTCACATTTAAATTGATTCCGATAAATATCTAATAAAATATCAAATATTTTCCAAAGACGCACTCGGGATGTAGGTAATTTATATTTTAGATCATCGTTTCTCAACCTGTGGGTCGGGTATAAAGAGTTACGTATACGAAAAATCCTTTTATGAAATAATAAATTCCATGTTAAAATAAATTGTTACATACTTGTATAACTACTTCCAAATAAACTCATAAATTAACATGTGTTAATTAATTAATTAATGCGACCGTTGAGTTTGTTTTTCACGGTTTTCTATACGTCAATCGACATTTAAAACACATATTAACTTTAATTATTTTCAAGTGATAATAGACCGTTTCTGTATTTAGTTTTTAAAGCCACCATAGACAAGAAGCCCTTTTCGCACGAGTAAGTAGTGGCAAATGGTATTCGTGGTAAGCGTAAGCACATTATTTTTCACGTGAGTAGTTTAAAACGTTGATAAATAATGGTGGAAAGATTTTTTTTACACTAAAAAGGTTGAGAAACGATGTTTTAGATTAATAAAAACTGACCCCTACCATTCATAGTCTTACCATAAAACGATTTTCAAAATTTCGAAATTTTTCCGTTTTTCAGTAATAAGGAATAACATCCTCGGTAAGTATATTTTATGTTTCTGTGATGAATTAGTTACTTCCCGAAATATTATTGGGAAAATGAATTAGTAAATTCCCGAAATATTGCCTGCTACAGCAAAACTCAACCCTATAACTTATATACACCTTGCGACAAACATTCGTTTATTATGCCGCCCTATTGACTTTGTCAAAGATAAAGTGTTTTTTTTTGCGTTGACTCACAACGTAACAACACTTTCAACCAAACACACCGGTTTCATTTATGGCCGTTTTAGATTGCTTTTAAAATAAATAATTTGAAAAAATATAAAAATTTGATGTTATTTTTAGTACGACATTAACTTTAAATAATTCACACATTTTTAACAGTATTCTTCGTTCATTCGAATCTATATCGCTTCGTTCAAACACTTCAAGTCATTGTCATTAGCGTAATATAATACATCAAAATGCATGATAACTAGCAGAAAACATACTTTATACATAATATGCTTAAAGTTTTTTATGCACTAGTTTTTTTTTGTTTAAGGTCACAATTATAATTTAATGTTATTATTATTGTAAAGGGTCCGCCAAATAACTTTTTTTTTTTTAAAAAAGGGCGCAAAACATCGAGTGTAGCTTCGGCTGTGTGGCACGTAGCGCCGTCCTGTTGAAACCAAATGTTGCCAATATCCTCCTCTTCAATTTTTGTGAACAAAAATTCGTTCAACATGGCCCGATAACGATCGCCATTGACTGTAACGGCCACTCCTTGCTCATTTTCAAAGAAAAATGGCCCAATTATGCCTCTGGACCAAAATCCGCACCAAACAGTGACTCGTTTTGGGTGTACCGGCTTTTCAATGTATGCGTGCGGGTTTTCTGTGCCCCAAATACGACAATTTTGCTTTGTTTACATACCCGCCAAGATCAAAATGAGCTTCATCCGAAAAGATGATTTTTTGGCAAAATCGGCATCTTCTGTAAGTCGATCGCAGGCCCACTCAGCGAAGCGAAAACGCATTGGATGGTCAGTTGGCTTCAACTCCTGAACCAATTGGACTTTGTATGGCGTCATACCAAGGTCTTTATGCAAAATTCGTCTCAATGATGTCTCCGAAATGTTCAATTGTTGAGAACGACGGTGAATTGATGTTGATGGCGCTTCACGCACACTTTCTGCCACAGCATCGATATTCTCGGGTGTACGCACTGTTTTTGGCTTTTCACGCTTTGGTTTATCGATGAGGATGCCAGTTTCTTTCACTTTTTTCACAAGATAACGAACATACGGAGCTGACGGTGCTTCTCTTCTTCCAAAAACCGTACGCAATTTTCGCACACATTCTGCAACATTACCATGATTTTCAAAGTAATGTCGCAATATTTCCCAGCGTTGTTCAAGCGTATACACAACCATATTCGCTCAGCGGAAGGATAAAACTAATTATCTGTCAAATCAGACATGAGCTAAGTGTTACCATTCACGAAATAAGCACTAGTTGAAAAAAAAAAAGTTATTTGGCGGACCCTATATTAAGAACCTACTTTTAAAGAACAACCAGCACGCAGATACGAGTAGTTTTTAATCACCTTTCGTCATCGTCATCACCGTATGACAAAAATGACGATTATTCATGACTTGCATTTTTTTTCCATCGAAGGAACCTGCGTAGGTATGTCGAAAACTTCATACTTAAAACTGCTAATTATCTATGAATAATATAATTTGCGAGTACGTACGCCCGTACGAATGTGAAGTTTTGAAATTTGGAACTGATGTTAATTGAAATTATCAAATTTAAAAAATAATCTTTTCAAATTTAAAAAATAATCTTTTCAAATTTGTGTATAACTTTTCCAGAGATAGCGGGTTTAAGCCCGGCGTGCGCAAATAAATTTTATTTAATTAATATGTGTCATAACACATTTAATTCATACAGAATAATATATAGTATATTTGCAGCACGTTCCATAGTGGTAGATGGTCTAAGTATCACCCTGATGAAAAACAACCATTTAGAATCGAAACGTTGCTTGAAATGGCTCTAGCCGACCAGATCTGAATAGCCAGGTACTTCCCGACTTTCCTCTTCACTATCTCTTTCCCTCCCCACTACCTTCAACCTCACCACATACCCCGATAGGGGATGCCATAGTCTCACTGACTCCAGACAGTTTGGGACTCTTGTGCAGTATAACTATAAAAACATATATATAATAAAAATTCCTACCTACCTATGTATGTATTTTAGCGGACAATATTCTATATATTTGAAATGGGTGGATTAAAGCAACAATTATTTTTTTTTGGCAAATCATGTTACATCCTTAGATGAATTGTTACATCTCGTAATTTTTCATGGGTAACAACTAGTTAAATAATTATTTAACAATACTCTCTAGATGTGATTAAAAATACGAATACGAATTCAGAAAAGATTTGAAAAGTTAAGATTTGTGATAAATTAAATGGTTGTTAAATGCATCTCCCCTTTTTAAAAACATCGATGAAATAATATCTCGGTTCCTACTTAACGACCCTCCACACTAGCGAAAACTTACTTTGAAAGTTTTACAAAATCTGGGATCCAATCGAAGTATATAAATCACAAAAATATAAAATGCAGTCCTGTTAACAGCTTAATATAAATACATTTTCCATCGATTTCCGTGTTTTAATATTAAATTAATATTCGCTTAATAACTTATTATGGACACCCAATTCAGTTGACTCTAGAAGAAGCCGAGAAAGGTTAAGATGTCGATTATAAGGGATTTAGCGATTTTAATTTAAAAATTAAAACACGATTATCAATAAATTGGGTGTTTTTATGTTAAGGTGGAAGAGCTAAATTTTCGATTTTTATATGATTTATGGCATAGATCTTTGATGGAATCATATAATTCGTATTACTTTTACAAGAATACAAGGAGTTGGTCATTAGTGTAGTTATAATATACGCAATCTACCGAACCGGTTCGATAAAAAATTTACGAAATAGCAATGAATTTAATCGTGATTTTATCAACTTTTTAGTTATTTTCGGTTACAAGCAATCGTCACTGGTATTATGCGTAGGTATCTTCGTACTAAGGGGAGATAATGAACTAGAATATGCTAGAGCAAACTTAGAGTTAACCTTGCAGGAAAGCCAAATGAAGGACTAATGAACGAACGAACAATCGTTAAGCTCATAGATTTAATACAAAGTTACGTATATCGGTCTCTACTTCTTATACAATTGAATGAACGAGATTTGGTATACGGCTAATTTAAATACTTTTGTATGTTATATTAACATTGAATAGATACCCACACCTAAGTACGCATGAAATATGTAAAACAACCGTGCTATCAAAACATCGTCAATGTTATTTTATTATACGTAAATATACCTTTACACAAAGAGATAGACAATTGACTCCAATGGGCTATATCTATATACTTCTTATTCAATAAAGAATCCCAGTACCAGTATTATATATTATTACAATTTAGCATTTTTCATAGATTAGTTAATTTTTCAATTTAAATATGTAATACTGGTACTGGGATTCTTCATTGAATAAGAAGTAGCGCAAAACCGTTAATTTTGAAGCGGTAATAAGTAGTTTATTTCGTTTGCTTTTTTTAAAAGTTCATCACGCTTTTAAATTCGGGAACCCACTAGATTTTTTACGTTTTTCTGTCATTTTAACAGTAGATATCCATATTAATTTTGCGAAAGAATGTTTATTGACAGTGAAGTGTATTTGCAATAAAATAATAATAATAATTACGCAAAAAACGTAAAGCAATGTCAAATACCACAAAATGTCACGAAAATAATGCACTTTAAAACGAGCAAGTAGTTAGGTTACTTAATGGTTTCATTTCATAAATTAATATTTATTTAATTACACAACAATGGTTCCTGCGTTCATTGTAAAAACGTACTCGCGCGAATCAGAATATCTGTGGGTAAAAAACGGTATTAAAATTTAACATGGAAGAATGCGACAGCAATATAAATTTATATAGCAATGTCTCTTTTATTCATTAACCTTCCCTTGCACCCTATTGGCTATAGCCGTCTCATTTTGGACTGCTATTTCTGCATAACTTTGTCTCCTTTTCACACAGTATGGAACGAATGGTTCGGAATTTTATCCCGCGCCGTCGCTATCGTGAAATCTCGAGTTAGATTTCCGCCTAGATCGCGTAGTACCTACATACAAATATATTCATTTTTAATATTTGGGCGCTGATTTTCAAAGTTTTTTCAATGAATGTAAAGGCGCTGAGCCAGTGGCGTAGCGAGGGGGGGGGGGCGGGCGAGCCGCCCGGGTGCCCCTATTAGAAGGGCGGCAAAAATTGCTTATCGATAAAAATGTGACGGACAAAATTGACTTTGATGATGTTATTAATGATTTTGCTGCGCGTAAGGTCCGAAAAGTCAAAATTTAAACTTAAGTATACTATTTTGGTTTTGAAATAAATATTTTTCGCTCTTTCATACGATTCCTTTTTTCCACCAATATCATTATTTTTATGACGTCACAAGGGGGACAAATTATGATTCTGCCCCGGGCGACTATGGCCCACGCTACGCCACTGCGCTGAGCTAAGAAACGGACGCCGATGCACTAAGCACTGTGATTGGGGACTGTGAGCGCCTTGGTAATCCGCCGCCTGGAGCGGACTGCTCCAATTGCGCCTGCATAGACCGGGCTGCGCGCGGACAGGACAGCGGAACAACACAACAATTCGATCGTAGTTCAAACGCGAAACGCTGCGAAAATGATACACGATGTCGACGACTCGCGGAACGGTGGCTATTGTCCTACTCTTGGAGAAACAATGTATGGAGAGAGAGCTAATTATTTTTACCCAACCTATACAAACTTGCGATAAATCACTTTCTCCGGGTTTTTACGTTGTACACCATGAGAGAGAAAGAGACAACAAATATAATACTCCGCTTCTATGTACTGTCACAATGATCTTGGGCTCCTGGGTCACCGCGGGACTCCGCCCACATTTTTTTATTATGCCACTAAACTTGACACAACTAAACGGTTTTTTACGTTTGATGCTATATTTTTGTTGATATAAATGGTTATACGAATAAACAAAAACATTATGTCGACATGTGATATGAATGGATGTATAAATACCCTAGCTTTAGTCTTGGCCACGCCCAGGTCCGTCGAGTCAGGTAAAACTCATCAAAAACTGACTACACTGCCTTGGATTGATACCACTCTGTATACTCTAAGGTCCTACTTCTGTCCGTGCGATGTCTTGGTCCATTGTCCTGTCCGCCGAACTTCTGTTCACACAAGGATAATGGCTCCGGAGCTGGGACAAGACATTTTTGTCCTTTCCTTGTGTGAACTAGGCATACGATACGTAAAAAAGCGGGTTTTGCTGTCACGGGTCAAAATAATGCATCCTTAAGGCTGATTCACACCAACGTCCGGTTCCGCTCAGTGCCGATATTGTTCCGCAAGAGAGTTTATTGATATGGTATGAATATCAATCAAGGAGTACGTGCCAAGACAAAGTTGTATGGCAGTATATCCTTCTGCCCACCCTTGTGATATTTAACTACTTAGTTAGTTAAATAATTATTTTGAATTGTAAAAATACTACCATCGCAGATTTTTTTTTTTTATCACTAAATAATATTTTTTATTAATTATTGATTATTAAAAATATTATTTAGTGATAAAATGGTTTAAAAAATAAAAATCTGCGTTGTAAGTATTTTTACACTTCAAAATAATTATTTAACTAAATGAGTAGTTAAATATCACAAGGGTGGGCAGAAGGATATACTGCCATACAGATTTGTCTTGGCACATACTCCTTGATTGATATTCATACCATATCAATAAGTTCTCTTGCGGAACAATATCGGCACTGAGCGGAACCGGACGTTGGTGTGAATCAGCCTTTACCCTAGAACCTTGAATAAAAATACTGTGCGTGTAAATAAGTACGTATCGATTTCCTCCTAACAACATCGGCACAAATAAATTAAATTGATTTTTGGGTGACAAATAACTACTAAATAAATAACACGTAAAGTAGATTTATGGGTACATAGGTCAAAACGTTCGATTCGTGTTTTGACCTACTTGCCCAGAGGCCTATATCCCTAGAGCAGTGCTATTCAAATGGTGGTGCGTGAACTGATACCTTCCGCGGGTCGGCAAAAACAGGTTAAAACTAAAATTTTGACGGCCTGCATGGTCAAGTGGTAAGACGCTCTATTATGAATCCAGAGGTCGCGGGTTCGAACCCGGCGTGCGCAAATAAATTTTATTTAATTAATATGTGTCGTAACACATTTGATTGATATAAAATAAAAATAAAATACTATATTCCAGAGTGGTAGATATTGTAAGTATCGCCCTGGTGAAATACCACCATTCAGAATTGAAACGTTGCTTGAAATGGCTTTAGCCGTGATTGGTGACCAGATCTGAATAGCCAGGTACTTCCCAACCTTCCCCTTCCTCATCTCCTTCCTCACCACACTACCTTCAGCCTCACAACATACCCCTATCGGGGATGCCATAGTCTCACTGGCTCTAGACGGTTGGGAGCAGTTGAGACTCTTGTGCGGTATTCACGTAAAAAAAAAACAAGTTCAGCGGTGTTGGGTCTGGCCGTACCCACTTAAAAATATTGAATTTAAGCGATTTTAATTCAAATGTTTAATTAAAAATACGATTTCGTGAATGTTACGGAGAATGAGCGGCACGTAATTTATTAATTTTTTTTTTCAAAATGAAGCCGGTCCCCAGGTGACACTGACAGACTAAATTAGTCCGCACACTGACAGTTTGAGTAGGACTACCCCAGAGGTGATAATAAAACTTTACATCCAGTTTATATCTATTTTATTTTCTTCATTAAATAATATGTGATCCTGATCGCGTAGGAAATAGTAAGTGTCAACTAAGAAATATGTAAACAAAACAATAAAGCAGAAATCTGATTCTATAAAACGGTGCACACTCTCGAACGGTGAGCTCTGGGTTGTGAAATTTGCGTGGGTTTTTCCTACACAAAATTTCGAAGACAACGAAACGGTGCTCAGCTCGCAATGTAATTTCTATAATCCCAAATATAAGACAAGACGCCATATTTTAAAAATAATTGTACTATATGAAAAAAAGAGTGTTGAAACTCGGGCGAAGCCGGGTAGCGCTTGGCGTTGCCCGGGATTCAGAATTTTCAGAAATTTTATAAAAAATGATGGTACTCCAAAAATAATCCTAGATATTCCTAGAAGTGCTGGAAAATGAATGGCTAATCAAATTCATAGAAACTTCTCAAATTTACTCAAACATTAATAAAAAATCAACGGATTGCACATCATCATCGAATTTGAATATTGAAATTGCAAATTTATTTATTTTCCCAGGAATTTAATTTTTGGTCGAATAAAAAGTTTGAAACATTCTGTATGCAAGTAATGCATCTATGTGAGTACTGTGTCCGCGTCAACTCTGCGATACCATAACGTCAGTCTCTAATTTTGGTTTGATTAATTTGTTTACGATAATAAATTCAACTATTTACCGAAATCCTCACATATTCCGGATCATGCCGGTCGCCATATCAAATAATATTTACCATAAAGAAAAAAATAATCTTATGAAAACGATTTGTGTTTGACGCAATTTCCCGACAATTTGTCAATTTCCTGAAAACCTGTTGCAAAACATATTGTATATTATTTTTTCACCATCAAGAATTTTATTTAGTCATTTCATTGATGGGGGATAATATAAGAAATCTAACCTATTAGTTACATCAATTACTTCTGGCAATAGGAAAATCAATTTGGGTTAGGCACAAAAGAAAACGTTTTCTAATATACTGGAAAAATATTCGGAATGTATGTCAATCACCCTTTCCGAAATATCGATTCACAATATTTACATAAATAATAGAATGCTAGTAATCTGTATGTATTTTAGTATTATGAAAGGTATATGAACTAAATTTGTTGATGTTCTAATCCCACTAAAACAATTCAAGGTCAGTACAATTTCAGTAAAAAAAAAACGAAGTATGATGTTCAAATTGAAATATTTCAGGTTTACGTAATAATATGATCAATTACCTTGTTTCACTGTCATCCTCTACCGGCTTTCTCGTCATCCTATATAAAATAAATGAGATGAAGGCAAATACGTAAACATACATTGGGAGAATTTAAAATTCCCGGAGATAATTTCGCATCTAACCGGCTGTTTGACACTAACTGCGATAGACAGCTCACTGCAGTGATGTGATGCTCAAAAATATGATTTCCCAAATTTCCCTCTGATGAGGTAAAAAAAATCCCAGATATTCCCCGGATTCGGATTACCACAACAAAATATGCATTTCCTTATAAAAAAAAGTATTTTGTTCAGTACTTATCTTGATATAATATAATTTCCGATGCGTTAAGTACCCATTTTTTACGTGAAAATGTGATTATGTCATCCCCAAATCCCAATTGAGGTATGTTGTGATGCTAAAGGAGTGATGAGAGGAAGGAGATGGAAAGAGGGAGGTGTGAAAGTACCTAGATATTCAGATCTGGTCACTGAATACGGATAAAGAGCCATTTCAAACAACGTTTCGATTCTGAATTGTGGTCTTTCATCCAGGCAATATTGAAAGTTTTTACTACTCTAGAATGTGCCGCAAAAAAATGTATTAATAATATGTGAAATAACACAAATAAATTTAAGTTATTAAGGATGTTTTTTTTGTGAATATTCGTATTATTATTGGCATTTAAAAACATTGTGCAATTAACTCTTCTAATCAAAAAAGTGAAATTAATATAATTTAATTTTACAAGCATTTTATTTTTAAGTTAAAACGTTGTATAGGAGAATAAAAAATCCCATGTTTTATAAAAAAATAATACCTTAAATTTATTCGATGATATTTTTCTCCCTAGATCTAGGTAAATTTACATACTTAAACTTCATTGACTGACACTAAACTTGCTTGACAAGTGATTTGATTTTTCCTCGGAGTAATAATTTAGATTTTTCCTTAGAGTAACTTTTTCAGTGCTGCTAGTTCAAAAATGTTGCCAGTACAAAAATGCTTAATGCAGTTAAGAAATATTAAAACAGTATTTTTTTATGCAGCAAGCAATCGAGGAATAAAGTATGGGAATAAAAAATCATTAACAAAATTTGTCCAAAATTTTGTTGTGTTTTGTAAGTATTAGGTAAAAAATATTCCTATACTCTACTTCAGTTAAAAAAAATTCAAATTAAATTTACCTTTTTTTATTAATTTAGCTTTATGATTCACCTGCTTTTTGGAGCCACTTGTTCCAAAATTTACATTTTTTTAATTTAAATAAAGTGTATTAAGGTGTTAATGTATTATTTTCGCAGTAAAAAGTGTTTTTCGTGGGAAGATGTTTTTGATGAATTTCTGACAGACAGGCTGTTTAATTTTAATAATTTATCAATAAAACACATGTTTGTATAATATATAAATTTATTTTTAAACATGGTATACAATTTTTTTTTGTAGAAATTATTTACATAAATATTTGTATGCTTTATTAGCGCTGTCACAACTTTTGGAACCCGTTTTCAATTTGATTAAATAATAATTATACAACCAGTAAAAACCACATAATAATAATTATTTAAATTTATCATTGACCCAAAACTCATGTACATATTTTATAATTTAAGATTTAACAAAACCTAACTACATAAATCAACATAAGGGAAGACTTGCAGTACTATAATATTTAACAAACATGTCCGAATAACTTAAAAATGAATATGGAGTTCTACAAAATAAACTTAAAAACAATAAATAAAGATGAATGTCTTTGGTACTTGTGTATTTCATTTTGAATGTGCGAAAAATAAATAAAAACTCTATGCCTAGAAAACTTTTACATCAGAGTTTTTTTGATCAGGAGATAAAATAAAATATTGAATGAGGCTAAGTTTCTTGCTTACCACTCAATCCACAACATGAGAAACTAACATTCGTTAAAACCTCTGGTCACAAAATGTAGACGCGCTCATAACCGAATCCTACCACCCAATCTTACAAAATTTTTTTTTTTACACTATACTTTTAATCTCCATATAAAAGATGTTAAGTTTGATTTCACACCTCTCTCGGTTTAAGATAGCCCAAGATATCTTCTCCAAAGAATATTCCAAGATATCTTGAAAACATGCTAAAGATTTTTTAGAAAGAAAAGTACTGCGATTCATTTAAAAAAAAAACTTATCAACACAAATTAGTAAAAATATTAGAATATAATAATATGTATATGTACACACATATAAACAATAAACATTTCAGGCAAATTTTTGTGCCATAAATTCTTCCTCTGAATAAAATTTAAAATAAACAAACAAAGATGGGTCATCGTTACCAAAAAGAAAACCTATGATCATGGTTGTCATTGAAAATGTATTCCAATGTTAAACTGAAAGAGATTATTCTAAAAAATATGTACAAATATTGGGGATGGGTCTGCCTTCTCTGATATGAAAAAGGTCCTCTGCAATAATTTGTTTACATGTTAGATTCGTGAACTGCTTCATATGGTCTACCCTGCTGAACAGATGGAAACCCTGGGTTCTTAACCACTTGCATGTCATATCTTAAAATAAATGTTCTGATAAATTTCCTTGTACAACTGCACAAAATAATGATGTCTTGGTTAATTTAGGTGTAGGAGTCATGAATAGTCCAATTACCGCCATTTCTTTTTTGTTTGAAAGATTGTTTCATCAGCATGTCCTCAGTTAACCATAGGCAATTAAAATAGATGACGCGTGCTGCTTGATAAATATATATTAGCCACTTTACTGGCCCTGTACAATGTAAATATCGGGTTTGCAACCCAAATTATCGCGCAAGTGGTGATAAAGGATAAGGATAAAATAACTCAAGCATTTAATAAATAAAATGTGTTCTCTTCACATCTAAGTTTAGAACGAGGTAGACTACAGACGGGGGCTGTAATGACATTGATTGTGAGACAAAATACTGCCTTTTTCGGAGACCTACAAAAGGGTGACCAATATAAGTTTCCCAGATTGAGTTTCGAGGAGAAGATCTCTGGGAAAAAGAGTATGTAGGAAGTGGATAGATGACATCAAAGAGTATAGATCAACATGGAAGATGGAGAGACTGAAGCATTAAGTTTACATTGTAATACAAAAGTAGAAAATGTACAAAAGGAACTCCTCAATACAATGATGTACTCAATTTTTTTTTAAATTAGAAAGTTGTGTGAAAATATTGATACATACATTCTAAATTTAGCCACAACTTAACACAAATGTATTATTAAGCCTTATTTCGTATTTTTAAAGCATTTTTTAGAGACCAGTTAGGGCCCAGTAATTTATTTCCTTATAAAAATAGCAGTTCAGTAAAAATAATTATTTAAGTTAAAACAAATAAATAACATACATTGCTACAGAAAAACCAATATCAGTATATGCACTACAAACATTTTCATATTGAATAATATAGAGCGCTTAAAGTATAAACTTCTGCACTTCAGCGCTGACATTAGACTGTTACTAATAAATGTTGTGCATAGTTGTTGATGACAACATTAATTTTGATATTAAATAATAAGTAAGGCCTGGTTGCTTTATCCGTGGTAAAGCTAAAGCGGTGGTTAAAATCTATACTGATTAATTTTGCTGACACATCATATTTTTTACTTCGCTCTCAACATTTACTTAAACCTTCAATTTGACCAGTTTGAAATGTTTAACCTATGTTCTAAATGTTGGGTGACAGGGGTGGTAACTCTCCATAAAACTACTAAACAACCGTTGGGTTTAACTACCGCTTTAGGTTGACAACGGGGCCTAGTGTCCAAAAGATACACCAACAGGTCTCATTTGATTTAACTATTAACTAAAAAAGATCCAATTTAGTAAAATCTATACCAAAATTGTGTATAAACATTATAAACTAATTTCTCAACAGCTCAGACAAAACTGAGATATGGTCGTGCCGCTGAGAGCTCCGTTGAAACCTCTCTTTCCATTACATGTGTATGAGAGAGGGGGAGGTAATAATGGATCTATCAACAGAAAATTTATAGTTCAACCACTCGGCATTAAAGACAATCCAATAACAATAAACTACAAATTCTACAGCTGCAGTGTTGGCTAACTCCTGGTTTCCACTGCCTTGGGGGGCGGGTGGCTCGGGGGGCTAGTTTGGTCGCATTCCTGGTCGGATTCCGTCTCATCGGTGGGGCTGATGATCGGGGGTGTCCTCTCCGTGTACTGACAAGCTTCCCGCACATATTTGTTGAAGATTTCCGGTTTGTCAAGGTACACGTGGTGACCGGCTCCATTGATGATCTAATCAGAATTATTACTGTGGTGTTTATAAACACTGAGAATAGAAAAAAGGATATTGGCTATTTGAGATTAAGATCCTAAAAATCTTTGGACACATGCAAGAAAATGGTGTCTGCAGACAAGGTACATATCAGGCTATACCAAGAGAGAAGGTGAGAAGAGCCAAATTGTCATGGGAACAGGATAACAAAGGTACCAGAGAGCCACATATAAATATGTAATATACATATGTATAGGATATGGATTTTTAGGGAAAAAAGAGTTCAAGGTGTTTTATTTAAAAAAATAATTAGAACGGTGTCCATGCATCGCTTTTGATAGCTTTGCGCGTTGAATTTTTTTTCGTTGTAAGACAATTTCCTTACATCGAAAAAATCCTATTTTAATTCTAGCAGTACATTTTTATTGCGGCCATTAAGTGGCATTTCAGTATGACCTTACGCGGTGATAAATAATACTATGAAATAAGTAAAATGTACCAACCTGAACATTGACGAAGGAGCTGTTGGGTCGGTGCTTCTTGATGATGTCCCCTGTAACATTGTCCACCCAGGAGCGGGAGCCGAAGATCAGCGTGATGGGGATGTCATCCTGGATGCTGTCTATCCGGTTGATGATGGGGTTCTTGGCCCAGCCAAAGCCGGACATGAGGGCGTGGAAGGCACTTTCGCCACTGAAATAGGCATAATATTTCATAATAACACAACCTGATCTTTTTATTTTTTCATATTCTTTGAAGATTGTTATTATTTTTTCAATTGTCATTGTTTTATAAAGTTAACCTTTTAATTATAAGAAAATTGTTTAAATTTTATTGAAATGATATTATAGCTATCTTTCACACATAGATAAAAGCTGAATATTAGTCACAGGCATCCGGAACTTCGGTGTCTGCATCTCTCCATGCAGCGCAGGACTGTGTGGAGTGGAAGAGCCTAGTTCATCAGGTCAATTTGAGTCACAATCCTCAGCAAAGAGGTATAGATTTAAGAAAAATGCTAGCTTGGGTACATTTTTGCATGTGACTGTTTATTAAAAACGATTCGCTGTTATCTATATAATCTTCACTATCAATATGATGACTATTAGTGCGTGGGAATAAGCAAGAAAGAGAGATTAGATAGAATAAATAAAGATAGATTATTATTAGATTAGATTATTAAAATGCAAGTTTAGTTAAGACCTTATTGATTCTCAGAAGAGTACATCATTGAGATCAATACTTTTTCAGAGTACAGAGTACAGTGTGTACGCATTATAATATTATTATCGGATAAATTTTATAGCCCTGTTCAATAATAAACATCACCTCAAGGGGGCTTATCTTTTTTTTGACAACAATAATTTTTTTTTGGATTTGCAATATTTTGCCACACTGACTGATCTGAATTGCAACAATAAGCTGACAGTATTTGAAGTATTTTGGTTGGATTTTGTGTTGATTTCACTGAAAAAAAAACACTTCACAAAACTTAACATATAATCTATCACAATCCATTTTTTTTTTTGTACAAACTATGCAATAAATTTCACATCTTCAAAAAAACCAAAAAAAACTATGGAGCGTACAAAAATATCTCATGCAGCTACTGAGTGCATGGACACATTTATCTCCTATGTTTCACCTTATTCCTTTGACAGTAGCCCAGATCCTTTTATGAAGGTCACCAGGGTGGTCATTGGGTGTTTGGTGGGGCAATGTCTCCTGGCCCCACAAGGTGGCTCCCCATCTGAACCAGCTTCGCATCAAGGCGAGACATTGGCCCCATCGATTGATCAATTAGTGATAAACATTCAGAATTGAAACGTTGCTTGAAACGGCTTTAGCCTTGTTTGGTGACCAGATCTAAAAAGTCATATATTTCCTCACCTTCTTCTTCCCTACCTCCTTCCTTTCCCCGCTCCCTTCAGCCACACAATATACCCCAATTGGGGATGCCATAGTCCCATTGGTTCCAAACACTTGTTGGAACTCTAGTGTGATATATATTTTTCAAGTTTCACTGTGCGAATAAAGATGAAATTAAAAAAAAATATATCCTCACCTTGGACTCTGCGAATTGCACTGATGAATGTACTGTGGGATGATGGCCCCCGCATCGGGTACGACGGGAGCGAACTTCCGCCCGAGATCGGGGCGCGCCTTCTCCACCACCCACTGGCCGAGGGGTCCGGCTGCCCGGAGCGCCCACAGTGGGTTGAGCGGCTGGACCACGGCAACCACGGCGCGCACCCACAGGGGCAGTTGGTAGCGCTCTGCCACGTTGGCAGGGCGCTCGGGGAAGCCCCACGGGTCGGCCAGGATGAGGTGCTTCACTCTGGAAGTAATAATAATGTATATAAAATACATATTAGTATATACTAGAGTATTTAAGTCACGCACTAATTAATATGGAGTGTTCATTTCATAACATTTGATTGATGATCCATTTTGAATTTTTTATATTTAGAACACTGATTCTTGACCTGTTTCAGCTTTTGATCATATTGCGATCGGTCATTAAACATAACAGTCATGCCTTTATGCTTGATGGCTGATCACAATTTGATTAAAATCTGAAAAGACAAAAGGGGGATGGTTGTCAATCAAATGTGACGAAGTTTGAAACAACCCAACTTAAGCTTGTCAAAAAACAATTTTAAAACTGAATTTCTAAACAATATTTTTAAAATTTTACCTTCCAGGATGCTGCATGGAGTATGAGGCAGCCAGGAAGCCTCCCATGCTGTGGCCAAGCAATATGAACTTGTCAATGTTCATCTCTTTCCTCCATTCTTCTACCGAGTTCACGAGCTGCATCTCCACCAACTTTGCATCACTGCTGAATGCAGGCCGGGAACTGCGACCAAATCCTAAATAGAAACAAGTTATTGTAAAGTTTGCGGGACTAAAAGAATAATAATAATTGTACATACTCACTATTGCAAATATATTATCTTGACTTCAACCTTTATAATGGTAATTTTCTTTGTTGATTTCCATCTAACATGATCTCTTTGTTAATATAAACGGTTACCAGAAATCTGTTTTCTGAAGCAGCAAACAAATTTGGACAGCTTTTTCAAATTTTCTTCTATGAAAGCCTTCTGTTTTTTTCTTCTCCCGTTGTGTGTTTATGATGGGCCATAAATTATAGGATATAAACTTCACACTCATCGGTGACTTAGTGAAAGGCTTTGGAAGCTTACGACTAACAAGAGAAGAGAGTTATACATGAAATTGTGTTGTTAGGTTTCATTTCCGGATGTTGACGGGAGCGCTCTCTATTGGTTCATCAAATAAACAAATTAGATCATGCGATTTGAGGGTTAACTTTATGCTCTGTGTTATTTTGTAGGGAAGCGTGCATTTAGAGAACTAGGGTTTCGAAATAAGGCAAAATAATTTGATAGGCAGTTGTGTAATGTAAAGATTCACAAGGATATTACATTACCCTGTGAATCAATGATGTACATGGCTTCGGCGAACATAGAATCTACTGGTAGAAAGATGAAAGGAACATGCAAACAACAAACCAAAGGATTCACAAGGATATTACATTACCCAGTACATCAATGGCGTACACGGGTCGGTGCGCAGCCAAGGAGTCTAGATTCATGACCCACATTGCCACCCCGGCGCCCAGACCGTGCAGCATCAACAGAGGCGTCTTTGGCGACTCCTCGTTCAAGGAGATGGTCCATATCTTGTCAGCGTTGCCCACCACTGGTCCAATGTCCACATACCAACCGCGGTAGGTGGTTTTCAAGCCTGGGATCAAAAGATTAAAATTATTATTATTAGTGCAATATTATTTTTTCAATTTTATTGTTAAAATGTTTTTTTTTTCCACTTAAATTTAAAAAAATATATATTGTTAGCGGAAACTTCAGTGGTTAATGCAAAAAAATAATCAGGTAATATGTCAACGTGTTTATACAACTGTATGTTATTCCAAATAATTTTGAAAAAACTTGTTTTTATTTTCGGTATCTGCTTCTATACATATTATATTGTCAGTGTAAGTTCAATACCACGTATGAACAAATCATTTAAAAATACGTTTTTTTGGCGCTTTCAGTTGAGCGGCATAAGCCGCATTCATTGGCGCATTAAAATTTTGAAATTGACCAATCGAATGCGTGCACTCGGTTAAAGTCAATACAAAGAAGTAAGCAAGACCGCATGAAATGGAAACGTTTTTTATCCCTCCTGAAAATTTTGACAAATGGTTCTTCCGCTGTATTGAACTTACAACGAGGATATGATAAATAAAAGGCACCATTATAATAAAAAACTATTTTATTATGAAATGTACCTAACTGAGTAAGGTTGAACATATTATGCTCTTGAGTCAGAGGTGAAAAATTAAAAACCCCACCAAGAGCAAAAAAAAAGTGTTTTTCTCACATGCAATAAAATACTTAGCATAAAAGTTGAACTTGTTTCCAGATACTGAGATTATCTTCCTCTTTGGTTTTAAAATGAATAACTATGTTTAGCAACTGTTTAGTGACAGCCTGCATGGTCGAGTGGTATGACACTCGACTTTGAATCCAGAGATAGTGGTTTCAAATCCGATGAGCGGAAATAAATTCTATTTATATAATAAGTGTTATTTCACATTTAATTAATATATAGTGTATTTGAGGCAAGTTCCAAAGTGGTAGATACTCTGAGTATCGCCCTGGTGAAAGACGAAAAGTTCCTGAGGAGCAGCCTTTTGTCTTGCTTATGCCTATTTATTTTTATTAGCAAAAAAAGGGACAGCAGTATACAACATTCGATTTTGAAAATTCGAGAAATTTTCAGTGTGTTCTATTTATTTATTAGTTTGAAAAAACAATTAAGGTTTTTTCATTTTAATTTTTTTATATGGAATTTTTTTTTCTGAAGGCAAATAACATGTTTAAAACATGGTGTATGCAAGCAATGCACCTGTATTAGTACTGTATTTGACTTAAAATTTGCTCTAATACTTTTATATGTGTGCCTTAAAATGCTTTATTACTCACAATATGTTATTATGTATTAAAAGCATATCATTTGTAATACGTCAATAACAAAGAGCAATCCATAAATACATCATATTCTTTTAGAGCAATAGCTTCCTTCCTTTTCAATTATTTCCTTATCTAAGTACAATATTTGCTATCAAATGACTGTTCAAAAATTGCTTATGATTAAAGACGTCACAAATAAAATATTGGTATAAAGTTCACAAGAGATTAGATAATATTTCACACAAGGTCGTTTGAGAATTTCCTGATAAATTGAAATCGGAATTCATTAGGTCAGTTAAGACAGAAATCTTTCTAGATTCTTTTTTTTATCAATGTGGTGGTGGTTTATGACTTTCTTGATAGCATTATGTTGGTGCAGAAATAAAAAATCTTTTCTTTTGTGTTTTTAATAATGTTCATACGGAATTGTGTGTAATTAATTATAGTCATTAGAGTAAATTTTTTTTTTTTGAAAATGAAAGACAAATATTCCAGGTTACGAATAACCTGACAATATTTGAAAAACTCCTACTACCATCATAATAAGCGGAAGATGTTGTTTGTACAAAGACGGAGGACTTAGCTGGCAGAGGAATTGAACTCACAACGCCCGGGTGGAAATCCAACGGGTTTGTCTACCGCGTCAAACCGGTCAATTAAAAATTTATTAAAAGTATAAATAAATAATATAACTTTTACAGAGAAATTATTAATTAATTAATAATTGAAAAAGGAAATATCAATTTATTCATATCAAAATATTGCAAATACAGTGTAACGAGGCTTTTGCAAATATGTACATAATTTTAAATTAGTATGGTATTTATTTTGCATGCGTTTGTTATGAAATGCCTACTGTCCTGTAGAGAGCGATGTAATCAACAATATCAAAGCAATGACTGAGAATAAGTATGTTCAAAGCTCAAGTAGAAGCTATATAATTGTGATGCTACATTTTGTGCATTTTAATGGCAAGGATGCTAACTTAAAAAGTGCCAAGCCATCCATAACTAATAACATTGAAATCACCACTATAAGTCTTGTAAATAATCATACAAAAATAATGATTTTATTTGGGGTTTTAATATGTACTAAGAGACGTAAGTTAAGGGATGACCGAACATGAAGTTTATGGAAAATTAACTTATGTTTTAAAAACCAATATTATTTACCGTTCACTCTGTGATATTCGTAGGAGACCTTGATAATGTGAGAACAATAAACTCGAGATATAATTAATATCAAGAATTACTGTATTTATATGAGGATGACTAATAAGTACAATATTATGTACTGCTTTGATAACATTTACTCTTTCTGACTTAATTGAATAGTGAGCAAGATTTTTGCTTTTCAAACTTTACGCTCTATTCAAATTAAGTTGTGCCTAGAGAAACGATCTTTCATATAAACCTTACGAAAAAAACACATTTCTTAATAAATTGAATAATGAATACACATAATTTGTTTAAATTAGGCAACCTTCATCGTTTAGCTCTTACCAATTCAATCTGGACAGTGCACAATAAAATAATTTGACAAAGTAAATAGCTAATCGATCTATGAGCAGAACCAGAAAAACATGTTGTTTTGTTATCAAATAGAAAAGAAAAAAATTAACAACATTCAATAACAAAAATATACATTAATCATTAACAATGGAAGCACGAGGAATACCCTTTTTTCCATGCTTTTGGGCAAGCACTCACAAAACAAACCTTATTATTGAATGATAAAATTTGTATTGTTAGATACAATAATTCAATTTGTTCATTTGTGTTGAACTTGATTATTTCAAAATCATTTCTTCTAGAATGGATCGAAAGTATGATTATAGGTATTGCAGCCAGTTGACTCAAACAAAGTACTCACACAGATGCATCGCTAGCATGCAACATGTTTCAAACTTGTTTATCGACTGCAGGAAACGAAATTCTAGTGAAATTGAAAAAAAGTTCATTTTTAATATGTAATAAACACACTGTAATACTTTTAAAATAACTGTAAAAACTTTCAGTTTTCAAATTTAATCAACATTTATACTTGTTGTCTCTTTTTCGCTGAAAACAATAAGTAGGCGTAAGGAAGACAAAAGGCTTTTTCTCAGTGACGTTTCGCAAGGACATCACTGTCCGGGAGTGTATACATATGCACCGATACACACAATCCTAAGTGTGTGTTGTTTGGGTCTACTTCGATTCCACAACCTTAGCCGTAAAAAGAATTAATAGTAATAATTTTAAAAAAAATGAGAAACAAAGGCAAACCTACAAATAGGACTGTTTAAGGAAGAGAATTTTTTTTAAATGGTAGTTTTAGGAGAAAAACGGAAGATTCTATCAAGTTTTCAGATATTAATGTTTTCGAAGCTAATTAAAAGTAATAAACAGTTACAGGGTTTTTGGTTTGTTATTTACAATATGTATATGTCTGTGAATAATACAAAACAGGCTATTTAATTTCAATTGATTTACTGATGTACAGTTACAACTCATAAAACCTGTGTGGTTTTGTTTATATTTTTACAGCGTACATTTTTTTCTTAATATTTCTATAAAGGGGTAAAGCAATCTTCAATAATGATCAACCAAACAATAAACACATTCTTGGTACCTAGCCAAGTGATGAAACCTTGGAACTATATGATTCGGGTGAAGTTCATCTCTATCTAATCAAAAGAAGGAAGTTAAAAATAATAAATTTGTCATAAAATAATCTTTCAATACACAATTTGTATTTTTGAAAAATATCTTAAATATATTTGAAGAGTGCCATTGTTTACTTGCGGCTTATTAAAAAAAAACTTTAACATAGTTACAAGATCAGACTGTCAGATTGACCTAAATATTTAATAACACATCAACTTACTTTTACGAAACACAAAAAATAAATAAATTATACTTACATGCTAAAATCTTTTTTTCGGCGGCTCTCAACATGACAGTTGAAGAGCGTGACCAGCTGAGCCAATCAGGAAACCATCCGCTGCAATTAAATGAAGAATTGTGTCAAATTTAACTTCTCTTGAGTCATAGATTTTTGGAGGTTAGTAAACAAAGTTTACAAGCACGTCATATTTTCAAAAGGTGATGAACTACTTTGAAAAATGATGATCTCTGTAGAATGAAAATACTGCCTAAGACTAATAATGACTAGTGACGTAATTTTGATTCGCAAATAAATATTTATATGCGTTGGTAAAAATAAACAAAATATAATGTTTGCTATTAATGCTTAACTATGACAATGGTGAGGAAACTCAGGCACATACCCTCAAATAAATAAGATTTTAGCGGCAAAGTCTGATTAACAATTTACAAGTCGAAGCAATGTTTATTAGTAAAGAATATAACCTGTTGTCAGGGTTAACAATTTCGCACTCTTTAGCCATTGGTCAAAACAATTACTTCAATTTTAGATAAACACTAATTATATTTTTATTCACTATGCAATGCAAACACGCAGCATTACGCACGGAAACAAAATACGTTATCATTATATCATTTATAAGAAAAACATCAGTCTTCGACTTGTCATTAATGCGTTAGTGTTGCCATTAGTTGAAAGTTGAAATAACAAAATAATACCAATGTAGCGAGAAAATTACATATACACTGGCAGGATCAGCATTGCAGTAAATTATAATGCCTCCTGCACATGCTCTCCAAATTAAAAATTATCACATCACACCACCGCCTGCATAGTTAAGTATTTCAATAGAATCCAATGTTTTTTTTATATAATCTACCAAATACTTTTGCTGTTGAGGCCAAACTGCACATTGGAAATAGTTTTTTTTTAGTATGTTGATTAGAAATAAAATAGTTTATTAATTGAACTTAATTTTTTAAAATAAAAATATTGTTTTCATAGCAGGCAAAGTTGTAAAAGGTCTGATAGCAAGTTTTTTTGGTACTTACCTCATTTCTAGCTTAGGGTCTTCACAAATTTTACTGAAAAATGTAGATTTATATTATCAAAAATATTAATTGCGTTAAGGTTTGGTACCATATTACTATTATGGGCAGAATTTATTTATATTATATTTTTAAGTAGATTTTTATTTCACACCTGATTGTTATAGACGGTATATGGAAACTTCGAAAGAATTGTCGCAAAGAGCAACATAAATTATATTAATGAGCACTTAGCAGAAATTTCACAAGTGAAGAAACAACATCTTTTCAAGAAGTACGATTTTGAACAAAATTATGGAGGAAACAGTTTTTTTCTAGTCACAAACAATACAGTTTGTTTGGGTGGTAGCTGTTTTTCGTTTCACTCTTTTTGGAGACAATCAGTTTTTCATGTCATTATTATATCATGGCACGCTCGGACTTCACTCCTTACAGCTCAGGAGAGAGGGGTATGCCGCCACTCACTTCTTCAGACTGCTGCGGGGCTATATTGTAAACCCTGCTATTTTGGAGCGCGTAAGTCTCTATGTTCCTGATGACTATCTAAGACAGCGTCTTCATAGATTATTCTATCTTCCTGCCTGTAGGACCAACCTGCCAATGGTTCTGCCGGTGGGGAGAAGTATTTTGCTCCTGAACAAAATCTCTTCCGATATCGACTTATTTCATGTCAGTGAGGAGAGATTCAGAAGTGAAATCCTATTGATTCTTGAAAGAGTTTCTCCTCATTGACCTGATCATCACCACTGCCTGAAATTTTATTTTTTTTGAAATTTTATTTTTTGTTACTATAATTTGTATTTATTTTGTAAAAAAATAACTTATTTCTTATATGCATTAAATTCAAAAAATTTGTAATGTATAAGTAATTTAATAAAAATATTATTATTATTATTATTATTATGAGCATACACTACTGCTTCGATTTTGTCCATTTATAGTAAATAAAAAAAAACACCAAGAGGGTTAATTTTGTCACAACCCTGAATGAAGTTGTCATTTTGTATTAAGAATAATGTCCTACCTGCTCAACTTTGCCTTTTAGCAAAAGCCAAATGTGTCCTCCCAAAATAAATTTATCCAGATTCATTACTGGTAGTATCCATAGCAACAGAATCCAAACAATTTTCAAATATCATGGCAATAGTACATATATTATCACTATAAATTTTCTCAAAATCATAATCAAAATGATTCAACCAGTCTTTATGCTCGAGCTAAACCACAAAATATTGCCTGGAGTTGTGACCATAGGAAAATATGATGGTACACATGTTTGTCTCACTGCTGCTACTACGGCGGATAAGGTTAACTATTTTGTTTCTATTCCCCCCTTCAATTTACAATATTAATCTAAATTATTATTGTACCTTTAATAAATAAAGCATACTTGCTTATTTGATTTCATTTTAACTAGTGCTTACCTGATTATTTTATACCAATGTATATAATTCATAATAATTTTATTCAACAGTTATTATACAAACTCATTTGACTAATACGATATGTGCTTAAAATACAATGAGTGCTGATGAATTAATTTAATATAACTGTAAATAGTATTATATTAACAGATATAACACAAATGGTATAGAGCATATTTAAAAAAAAAATTTATCACATTCATTGTAGAATACTAACTGGCCCACAGTTTGATAATACTTTCGGAAAGCGAAACAGTTTTATGTGGAAAGATAACCATACCTAGCACATAGATTTATAATAACTCTATAACCTAGCATAACTATAAAAATCGTATTTTATTTGAATAATAATGTTTGATATGACAATAAATGTACACTTTTCAATCGTCAATGACATGCAGGCACGCCAAGTCGCAAATGCTACTTTGAGAAAATTTATGAACAATAATAGTTTGTTTTATAATATTGCAATCCCACACATCCCACAGATTAAATACAAACATAATATATAAGATCATTAAAAAAATATAATAGAATAATAAAATTTTAAAGAAAAAATTACATGAAGAAATAATACAAATGCACATAAGCATAAAACCAATTATAAATGAAGTAATAACAAAAAATAAATAGTTAAGTTCAATTTAAACAGGACTAAACAGTGTATGAGTGAACTAGACTAAACAGTGACATAAGCTCGAAAAAGATTATTAAGTCCTTTAATGTCACATTTAAATTGATATATGAGATATATCTATATACATAATTTATTGCAGGGGTATACGAGTTTATAAAATGTTTTTTGATTGTTAGGCTATTAATGTTTTAAACTGTGCTTCTTCGTCTGAAAATAGTGGCCTACAGTGAAAGTTTTTTTAAATTTTGCATGGTGTTTAATAGGTTTTTTAAGTTCTACAGAATAAACACAAAAACAATAAAATAAAAATGAGTAAAAAAAGCATTATTTTATATTTTGCTGGGATGCAAAATGTGATGCATCTTGTTGTCATATATAAATGGAATAAATAATATTGTATCGTTTTGCTACTGAAAATTTTGTTTGAATATAAAAGATTGATAGTTGTAGAATATTATACTTTAAAGATAGAAAAAATATTATTTTGTATGGTTTTCAGGTTATAATCCATAGTCCCCATAAAAGCAATAGTATTAGCTCTGGGCGAATGCAATGGTCTGAAGCCCACAAAGAAGTAGCCATCTTGAATATGAGCCAATCTGTAACAGCATTAGAAGCAGGTCAGCTGTATAATCAAATTGAAAGAGATATTTTATTCATTGGATCACCGACTCAGTTGTTAGGTATGTAAATGAAACAGCCAAAAATATCTTAAACAGCTTAACAAACTTAACTTTGCAGGCGGCCAAAGGATGAACTAACTAAAGAACAAACTTTTTTATATTGATGATTTTTTTAAATTCCCAAAATTTACAATAGCGACGCCACCGACTGCAAACTTAAGTGTTTCAAGCTCTATATAAGAGTAAAATATTCTATTTCATAAATAAATAACGTTGGTACCAGGATTTGAAAGATTATATGAAACGGAGTGCTAATGTTCCTGTAATAGGTTTTTTGAAGCATTTTTTGAAATATATTGTTTTTTTTACAAACAAATGCAGAACTGATTCTCATTGTATGTTGTTCTTTCTGGAGATTAGGTACTGCGGCCCACCTGTTAAGCCATCCTCATTAAAAACAGCCCACATCATACTAGTGAATACACTTAAACCCTCTTACTTATAAACGAGGTGTAAATGTTACACGTGTCATAAGGTCGGAATAGCGATAAACTTGCTTTAAAACCACGGCTTATCTGTCTTAATTTAATGGCCTACGTCCGGTGTAACTAAACCAACACTAAGTCGGCGCGTAAAAATCTAATGAGTAAGACGATTAGTGAACAAAAAAAGTGCTTGTAGGTTTTTTTAGACTGCCGTCAAATGGCAGGGAGTGAAACATACAAGTACTTACCTTAACTATAAAACCACCATAAACTTTCGAGTGGTGAGCTCTAGTGCCATGAAATTCGCACAGTTTTTTGCCTAGATTTTTCTAGGTTTAGTTAAAATATTTTCAGTTTATTTTTATTATTTGCTGTACATTTTTCGGTCATCATATTAGATGAGGTCCCTGTGTTTTCTTGCAATGTTATTTCCATAACGAGCTATGGAGCTTTGAAATAACCATTTAACTGTTCATAAAATAAGACAAGATGTAAAGTTTTGTGTTTTATATATTCCAATCGTTCAATAAGAAACAGTGTTGAAAGTCAGGTGAAGCCGTGTAGTAACAACTATTATTTTAATAATTAAATGAGAAAATTAAAAATATAAACAAACCCTTCATTAAAGTATTATCACGTTACCCGCCTCAAAACAGACTTGTCTAGTGAGGTGGGTAATGTATATGTACAATGAAAAAATAAAAGCTTGAGTTGCCAGCCCTGAAATATCATTATGTTAAATACGATAATAATTACTGAATTTTATACTTATCTTATTATACTATTCATAATACTTCAACAATTTTTCCAGCATACGATGTTCAGGAGAATGCAGACATATTCTTCAAAGACACTCCAAACGGAGTTAGTCAGATTGTGGTTGGGAAGTTTGGTAAAAACTCTGAACCGTTGGCAATCATCGGGGGCAACGGTTCCGTTCACGGTCTTGACCATCAGGGGAATGAGGTTTTCTGGAATGTGGTGGGGGACGATGTCAAGTCCATGATTCTAATGGACTATGATAAAGACGGAACAAACGAAGTTAGTAACAAATTATAAAGAATCAGTGAGATGCAACACCAATAATCTATACGATAGGGGAAAAAAACCATATCCCCTAAAAATACATCACGCGGAATCAACCACAAATCATTTTTGATATAACCCTTTGACTGCAGAATTTTCAGTGCGACTGTGTTACCTGTGCGGAAAGAAATTGTACCTAAAGTTTATTTAGTGTCAAACATCAAGATTATTTAAAAATCCTATAGGTTATATTTATATATATATATATATATATATATATATATATATATATATATATATATATAGGTATACCACACTGGTCACAGTACAAGAGAAAATATGAATATCAGTTTGGGACCTTCAGTGGTGGTACGTAGTCGCCTCCCATATATTATTTTTGTTTTCCGCAGTCAAAGGGTTACCAAAAATTATTAGTTAAAACAATCTTTCGACTGAAAAGAAAAGTATTCCAAAGAAAATGTTTAACTTAAATGATTTTCTTGATTAAGCTTATGTTAGTGTAAATTTACAAGCTTAATTTGACGAAACACTGACAAGCCGAGAATCAGTGACCAGTATTTGTAGAGACAAATGTAAAAAAGTTATAAATGGCATTGATTGCCGATCTCAAAGGGTTTCAAACAGCTGAACCTTAGAATAAAATATGATACATATTTTCTGATGAAGCTTTTGTAGCGACAATAATCCTTATGGGATATGAAACACAAATCTAGAGCAGGTAGAGACGTGAACCTAATAAGAACCCAATTATTTATAATGAAAAGTGATTAATTTATAGGACTCATATTATATTGGCCAATTCTTCAAATACCTCTTCACACATTATAGAGATATATATTGTCGTTCGGCATGTAATGGTGCTAAATTTTTTGGATTCGTAATCATTTTCTCCAAGTGTGTTCATACACAGAATGCCAAATATTTGTTAAAATTTTCGTTTTTTTTAACAATAAGTAACAGCGCTTCCAAGGACAATACCGCACGTGTGTGTGGTTTTTTCTCTTTCCTGAACAATTTGTTTAATTTCACATTTGCAGTATTGCATGCCAAACAATGATTACATACATCTTATCTTATCATTTGCAACTGTTTCTTCCAGCTTTTCCCTAGGCATCCACATATTTTAGTAAGTGTTAAGTAGAAGAATGTTTTCAGTTATTAGTTGGATGTTCCGACTACACCATAAAGATATTCAAAGAAGATCAAGTGCTTATGGAATTGTCCGAGACTGAGATCCTCATTGGCTTAGCTGTGATGCAGGAGCAACGCTTTGCTTATGGTTTATCTAATGGAACTGTTGGGATTTATGAGGAAGGAATTCGTTTATGGCGGGTCAAGGTAACTGATGTTTTTAAAAATATTAACAGTTTTGATTCTTATGAACTTATGTTAAATGGTTACAATTAAGTACTTTGATTTTGAATTTGTCCACATAACCAATGACGTTACAAATATAAGTAAGTATAAGGACATTGCACATAACACATAAAATCAAATGTCAAACTGGTAAAAAAATTTTAACAGTATAAATAAAATTTATAATGTAAAAGGTACCTATATACAGATTTACAAACTTATCTATGCAAAAGCTTAATTGATTTAATTAAGCACCCTTGCAATTGCCCTCGTTTGATTATTTTACAAAAATGGCGCTATATAAATTGGCAAAGTATTTATTGACAAACAAAACTTTCGACTCTAGTAACCCCAATATCTACAATTGTGACACCCCTCACTACACAGACCTACAAACTTATCTGATTAATTTAATTTTATCTACTTAATTTTTCGATTTTACGACAATGTCAAATGTGACGAGGGTTCAAACAACTAGGCCTAAGTACCTGCTTTCTGTGCCGGATCTTCCGATATCAGATCTTTGTGTAGGAAGTAATATGTCTGACTATTGATGTTTTAATTTCAGAATATAATTATCTTTTTAATATTACTGTTATAGTCCAAAAACACACCAATACAGATATACAGCTACGACTTGTTGGGGATGGGAAACTGCCAGTTGATAACAGGTTGGTCAAATGGAAAAATAGACACCAGAGACGTTAAAACCGGAGATGTCCTGTTCAAAGACAGCATGGAACAGTCCATTGCTGGTATTGTAGAGGGAGACTACAGGGGGTTCGGAAAGAATGATCTGATTTGTGTATCGATTGAAGGCGAAGGTAATCCAGCAATTAAATTTTCTCTTGATGTACTAAATATCAATATAAATTCCAATACATATAGTTTTTCAATTTAATACTGCGAAATTTTAAGAAAGTGATTGATTTATTCCTTATTAAGTTTTTCAAACAGAAATCAGATTTCTGGAAAAAATGTGTGAAACCAGCTTTACATTTTACTTACTGAGGTTATGTGAGTCAATTGTATTAGTACATGTTGGAAATACATCTGGAAGGTGGGGGTACGTTTACACAAACTCTTTATCAACTGGACGTAAATAAAATGGTTGTCATTTTTGAGCCATAATGTTAAAATTATTATCGTTTTTTCCTTAGATTTTCATGAAAAATTCCCCCAGAAGTTTTGCAGTACAAGAATAAAACTCGTGTATATAGCAAAAGGAACTTCTCAAACCTACCTCCTCCTCATCCCACTTCATTCAAATTCACAACCCCATAATGCCACAATGCCATAGTCCCACTGGCTCTGGACTGTTGGGACTTTTATGCACTAATCACATCAAATAATTTAAAAAACGCATTAGAAAAGGTTCTCAAATTGGCAAAATTAATCATACAGCTCGACACGGTTAACTTCGAAGGAGGGAAATGGTTTTTTTTTTTCAAATCAAAACACCACCAACTGCAAAGTTAACCATGACACACTGTACTTTGATAAATTCTTGATATTTTCATGTATTCTAGTGAGAGGCTACACAACGTCCATTGACCAAGCCAGCCAGATCAATTCTAAAATGGAACAAGAATCGATAAGCGAGTTGTTCACACGAAAGCAAGCTCTGTTGCTGGAACTCAAGCACTACGATAGCAACACCAAGTTCAATGAGCAATACGATAAGAACAGAGAGATCGGTGACACCTCCCCGGGAGCCGCTATGGGAATCATTCCTGCCAACACGAGGCTCCAAATTGGGCTGTCTACTAATCATGGCGATGAAAGCAAAAAGGTTATATTATTGACATTCTAATGCAGAGACGTTACTTGAAGGGCATGCTTTCTTACGGCTACTCATGGTTGATTTTGAAGTCGGTGACATCACTAGTAAAGATTCTATGGTTAGAAAAAATCTATGGTTTAAAAATATGGATTTGAAAAATATTTTTAGTTTCAAAATACAACAAACCATATTTTTGGCAAATCAAAAAAAATACTAGTGTTTAATGTTTTTTTTTAATGTCTTAGTTATTACAAATATAAAAAAAAAAAAAAACAAAAACATAACTGATAATTATAAATTGGATTATATGCATAAAGTATATTTTGGCAGAGTTATTTTTTTTGTTTTTTAATATGAATACCGCATAAGAGTCTCAACTGCTCTCAACCGTCTAGAGCCAGTGAGACTATGGCATCCCTAAATAGAGTATGTTGTGAAGCTGAAGGGAGGGGAAGGAGATTGGGAAGAGGAAGGTTGGGAAGTACCTGGCTATTCAGATCTGGTCACCAAACCCGGCTAAAGCCATTTCAAGCAACGTTTCGATTCTGAATGGTGGTCTTTCACAAGGGCGATACTTAGAGTATCTACCATTCTGGAACGTGCCGCAAATATACTTTCTATTATTTTTATATGAATTAAATGTGTTAGGACACATATTAATTAAATAAAAGTTATTGGCACACGCCGTGTTTGAACCCTTGAACTTTGGATTCGTAGTCGAGCGTCTTACCACTCGACTATGGAGGCTGTCATGATGATAATAAATTAATGTAATCATTAAATTCCCAAATAAAGAAAAATAATCATAGATATAATGAAATGAGTGACACATTTATGTCCATAGGCTAACGTGCAGGTAGCTGTGTCCACCAACAACTTCACAATAATAAAGGCAGTGATGATATTTGCCGAAGGGATATTTGAGGGCGAGACTCTCATTGAGCACCCGACTCAGAGTCAGCTCAGTAACAACCTGGACATTTCCTTGCACCCTCCCAAAGATGTGGCCGTTGATATTCATATCAAGGTGTGTACAGTATTCATGAAAATGTAGGTAGCCCACCCGATGATCTGAAACAGATCCTAGAAGTGTGAGATCCATCAATTAGAAAGAAAGGCACACCCTTAATTACACTTCTATCGATTTATCTCTTTAAGTATCCATTTAATTGTCAAAGAGTAGTAATTTAGTGTTGATATTGGGCGAAGCCGTCTAGTAAAACCAGAACAGATCTACCTAATACATATCTGCGCAAGAACTAACAAAGGACTATATGTTTAATCCAAATATTTGTGTTGTTTCCCCAATATCTATAGTAGCAACAGCCCCAACTGCACAGATAAGTTTAAAAAAGCAGAATATGACAATAATTGAACACTGAGTACACACACCACCTGACATTGTTAACAATTTTAAGTTCTTTAGATTTTAACAATCATCCTATCAACATGAAAAGTTGATTTCAAACTGACAACTGATTCAACGATATTTTTTTTATATGAACACCTCACAAGAGTCCGAACTGCCCGAAGCCAGTGGGACTATGGCATCTCCATTTGGGGTATGTTGTGAGACTGAAGAGAGAGTGGCAGGAGAGTAGAGGGGAAGGAGTGGAGAGGGGAGGGGAAGGATATAGGAAAGAGAAAGACTGGAAAGTATCTGGCTATTCAGATCTGGTCACCAGCTATGGCTAGTGTGATTTTAAACGCTTCAATTCTGAGTGGTGGTCATTTACTAGGGCGATACTGAGAGTATCTACCACTCTGAAAACCGTTTGTTTTAGCCACAATATTATTTGTTCTTTTATTATACATATTTTAGGCATTCGTCGGATACCCTGACAGCAGCCAATTCCACGTCTTCGAGCTGACGAGACAACTGCCGCGGTTCTCAATGTATTCCATGCCCGACACAGACGAGAGCCACAAATCCGACAATCCGCCTCCTCTGAGCATCTCAACCAGCAATTCCACTTTCATCATAACCGAACGAATGCAACGCATCTGCATTTGGCTCAACCAGAACTTCCTCCTGCCTGATGATGTGGATGTGAACCCTAGTGATTCTCAAGAACTGCACATCTTACTAAATTGCCTCAGAGATGGCACTTTATTGCTGATGGATTTCGAGGCCAATGGTGAAGTGAAGTTTAACACAAGCAATATGGGACTGGCAGGGGATCTGATACAAAGTTTGGGAAATTTTCTGAACTTGGATCACTTACAGGTAAAAAAAATTCTTAGCTTTAAAGTACACACAAAATGTCAAAAACGCGCCGCGACAGAAGTTATGTATGCCTAATAACCATTTCTATACAAAACTTCATAATATACGTTTTCCTGTGATCCCAAAATATTCCATTAGATTTACCTAGCTACAACTGATACAAAAAAAATTATATTGTGAGCTTGAGACAGATAATTTTACAATTAGTCGTCGCTAGTGTTGTTTGTGTGGATACAAAAATCTCAAGTTAGTGAAAGTAACTCCAGATCTATGCAAGAAAGGCTGGGCCTGCAATGGTTGAAGGCCGCTGAAGCAGCATAAGAAAGGGATGCCTAGAGGTGCCTTGTCGAAGAAATGGGTTCCTGACCCAAATAATAAGGGGAAAAAGATAATGAAAAACTGAAAAAAATAACACAATGTTAATATGAGGATTTTACCAATGTTATAAATAATGATGTAAAAAAAGATCTTTTGGCATCAGCCATTTTTCATTTTAAGGGTCATCACCCAAAAATACACACTTTTTGGCTTTGTGATACAAATAATACTATAAACGATTTATCTTTAAATTCTAAAACGTTCGATAATGCCTTCGCTGGTTTTCAAACTGCGCCTGTTACAGACATTTTAGTATGTTTTTCATAGATTTAGATATTTAAAATATCAGTTAAAAATATATATTCACTGGAAACCTTAGATAATTTCCTAACTCCCCTCATAGAATTTACAGATAAATCAATTTTGTTGTATTGCTTATATTAGAATACTACAAAAAGTTGTTTAGTGCCATTTTTGAGTGCTGAAGCTTCCAAGAGGTTACATAGTTGAACAGAAATCAATTTCATAACTATTGAGTAAGAATCTTATTGACTCTATTCTTTTTCAAGACCAAAGGAAATTTCCCCGAAGAAGAGGCTCGACTCAGGGAGTTGGTGGAGAGTCTGGATGGAATCCAGGAGGCGAGGATGAGACTGGACACCGATGTGGCGGAACAAATGCAAATGATAAAAAGCCTAGTTACCATGGCGGAAGCTAAAAGACCACATGATCTGTAAGTTCCCAGTACTTAACCTCTTTGTTTACTGAGAGGTTTCAATAGCTAAGCTAATAATTTTATAGTGATTGAAGATAAAATAAATGCAAGCGTGATGAGCACGGTTATGAAAGGGAAAGCTGGAGGACGGAGAAAGAATATGATACACAAATGAAAGGAAGAAGTCCAAAGTACGACCAAATACTTGAGAAGAGTGAATGTGAATGAAACAAGAAGTGTGTGCCAAGACAGAGTTGTGAGGTATCCCATCACCTCTGCCTACGCCTTTAGTGAAATGGAATGATGGTTATTTAAGATAAAATAATAAGAGGATAAACTCACTGTGAAGGGATGATTATAAAATTTTATGGAAGTTATGACCATCAGTTTTCAATATTTTTAAAGCATTCGTCACTTCTTTTGAATTTTCTTCTTATCATGTTTTTCAACAGATCAAAAAATAAATTTAAAAAAAACTAATGCGGGATAACTTTATGTGTATGTGGGTTACAAATTAGGTCAGTTTTCAGCTTAAACTTCTAAAAATTCTCATGTGGGAACCTTATGTGCATGCAGATTTCTTTGTATTCTGGTTGACAAATTTAATCAAATGCCTTTCAGACCAGACATGATGAAATGCTACAGTGAATTAATGGATATTAATGGTGACCTAATACGGGGAAATAATATTAGGCTCAATAACCACAAGGAGAACACGGCAGTCTTAAAGGAAATTAATATGATCATACAGAAGGCTTCGAGATTACGCAGTTAGTAACAATTTATAATAGTGTTTCTTATAAATCATTTGATCACATTATTATAAAATTTTACTTGATAATTTTTGTCATTTTCAGTTGGAAAATGTTCATCAGCAATGATTAACCATTGCAAAACAGCAATCAAAAATAAAAATGTTGATGCTTTGATCAAAATAATCAGTATTGGGGAAGCTTAGAACTTTTAATTATTATCAATAAAAACAAAGTGCACACATTAAAAATGTATTAAATAAATAATGTTAACATATAAATTAATAAACAGATCTTTGTTGCAAAAAGAAGATTCAATAGAAAAATATAATATGTGTGATATTTTATATTATTTGGTCAATGTTTTCAGTTGTCGGAATATGAAAATAAAAATATTACAACTACTTTTAACACAGAGATCAAAATATATACAAGTGAATCAATCACTCACAGTTTTTCTAATCTGATATTATGACGTACATTCATAACTTTTTCACTAGTCAGAATATAAAATTTAAAAAACACAAAAATACAATACTATCCATGGCGATATCAATAACAGCCAATATAAAAAAGTCAAGAACTGGCCATAGACAAAAGATTATTTCAATCTAACCACATTAAAACTTCGGTTTTACGTTTCTCCCATTTAAAAAAAATTCTGCCCCCAGTTTTATGTCAGTTTTACATACCCACTGTATCAGAAAATATGAACTGGTGAATCTATTTCTGCCAAGTCAATATTATATTTATAATACAACCATAATTGTGCAGTAATAATCTGCTTAAAACGAGATAAACAGATCCTTGCCGCCACCGCCATGCGATAGTTACTTGAGACAAATAGGACAGCGCCGGCGCCACCCCCAAGCTGTAAAGTTATTAATTAGGTTGGAAGAGTACTAGCCAGCAGGATTAAACCATTGCCTTTATGTAAATTTGAAATAAACTCTGAGTTTTCACTTTTATGAAAACATCAATTTTATCAGGGCCAATTCTCGATTTGCAGCAGTTCTTATTATTCAAGTGTTTTTTGTACACTTTTGAAACAAATAATAAAGTAACATGCTGTATACGGACATTATTCTTCTATTAGATCATTTAAAAGTATTTTTTTAACATTTTTACTATTAAATCACAATCTCCATTATTAACATTTTAAACTCGGTATTGGGTTGAGCTTTTAATTTGCACAGATATATTCCAGAAATGTCATTTTTTAAAAGAAACGATTGTCATGTTGTAATAAATTTCTATTTCAACAAAGAAAGTTGTGAATTGGCCATAGATAAAAGATGACTTAAATTTATCTATGACATTTACAGTACCCCATTTAAGAATTTTAAATGTTGCATAGTGGATGTCTAAAACACCAAACTTTGTGTCGCATAATGCACGTCATCTGAGCTAACATTTAGGAGAACCTTCTGGTAGATGTCCTTGCGAGAGTGTTCGGTGATGATGAGGCGACTAGACCCAAGTCGACAGCATATTCCAAAGGTATCGGTTACGGAGGGAGTTTTCAGGCCGCCAAATGCACAGATGGTCTCCAGCTGCTTGTGAACCATCTGGAAGGTAGTTTCTTCGATTCCAGTTCGCTGAACCTGAAAAAGAATTTAAAGATTATGATCTTGTCTATCCCACAAAAGAAAATGCATCTGAGTTTGAGTTGAATATTGAATTGAATGATGCATCTGACATTTCATTAAAACACTCACGGCCAATCACTGAAGAGAAAACCCGATAGAAGTGTCTTGTGGGCATGTTTGGCCCAAAGTAGGGTAAAATTTTCCTAGCTTTAGATGAAATCGATAAAAAAATTCCAAATATCGAAATTCTTTCTCGAACGGATAATCAATTTCATTGTCCTGTCTGAGGTCTAGGTGTTAAAATGGCTTATGTAAATTGGTGATATTAGTTTTCAAATCTGTATAGACCACACTTCTAGGGATTATCTGTGCAGTGCGGTAAATAGTATCAATAGTTTAGTTTTAGTTAGTAAATAGGTAAATTAGCTAACAGATATGTGTATATTACCTGGACATTTGAGGTAAAGTGGTTGGAAATTATAATTATGTATTTCAATGGCTTAAATGATTTTTATGGAATAGCTACATATATTCGGAGAATTGGTTTTTTCTCCCTCATGTTACTAAAAAAAGTTTGATTATGAAATATGGAGATTTTTTTGTCATTCTATTGTATTTTCGTGTGGCTGAATAAATTTGCTTCCAAATAAAAATAGCATTAGGTTTTCCTGTAAATAAAAACATGTCACTTTGAAAACTGATTTTTTTCATCCATATTGACGTAAGCAAACTTCAAATATTTATTACTAGACTTGTACCGGATTTAACGTAATGCAACATATCTTTATGGATTGATTATTTGGTTGACAAGCGATTATGGTTCATTTAAATATGTGAATAGGTTTTAAAGGATAATAACTCCTGAAAAGATAATGATGAACGCGTGGGCCCTATAGGACACTCCGGCACACTAGAGGTTAAGCACGAAAACTTCTTATATGGGAACCTTATGCGTGGGTTTCACTGTATTTCACAATAACCAGACTGCTAACCTCCTCGGCAATGGCCTGCAAGAAGAACTGCTCCATCTTGGAGGCGGCCTTAATAGCTTACACCTTAGGGCTGGCGATCATCTCAGCCAGCGCCGTGTTGACGTGGGACAGCCCGACCTGCTCGCCGCGGCCCTGCTCCGCCAGCTCCACGGCACGCCGGCAGATGTCCAGCGCTCGCCGGGCATCGCCTGATACGGCCGCCACTTTCCTAAAATACAAAATAGGTTTATATTAGGGGTCATATGTCATACATTTCACTGTTTATCGATATATAATAATACATTATTTATTTATTCAGAAATGTGAGGAGGTTAGTGTAATCGCGCACACATTCCATAGTATATACATAAAAAGAGCAGTCATAAGGTGGGTTGTCCTCTACTACGTCTTCCATCAATCTGCCCTTGCATTTTCAGTTGAGTAAACTTGTTTTCTTGCTCCTCACAATGTGACTGAGTTATTGGAGCTTTTTTATTTTTACATCTAATACAATTTTGCAATGTGACATCCAACAGGCCAGTTTATACTTCGATAGCTCTATGATAAATATTTTTTTCTTTTGTTTTTTACTTTTAGTAGAGGAAGACAGAATTGCAATTTTCAGTACAAAATTAATTCAGTATCACGGCCCAAATCATTTCCAAACAATTCAGTACTCAACAGGTTAACCTTTCAATTACTTCTTCTGATTTAGAATAACAAGCGTGTGAAGTACTCTTTTTTTTACTGAGATTACTTAGGTTGGGATGTTTCAAAGTCTTGTCACATTACGATCAAGGCCATTTTGAATTTAAGTAGCAATAAAAATATTCACTTAAAAAAATAAAATGAATTACCTGGATACCAACTGTACAGCGTCAGATTTGAAAGCTCCAGTATCAGCGAGTCTGGCAGACACAATACTCTGCAGCTGGGTGTAGGTGTAAGGTTGAAACGTCAATCTAAACAATAATAAACAATTGATACATACTTATGTGATCAAAAAACAAAACCGCAAGCCGTGATAATATTATAAAGGAAAGCAAAAATAATATGTAAATTCTATTGACATGACTTGCTCGGCAATAAAGAAGGTTAGTATTTTGACGTCGCTCTGGATGCCATACGCTTTATCTTTGCAAGAAAGAAGACAATATAAAAAAACAGTAATGTTATTAAATTAAGGACATGATGGAAAATGGCAATGTATCACAAAACCCACTGAAAAAGTTTTCTTAATGGATGGCTTCTATTACCGCAGTAAGTGGGTTTAGCATTCAAATATTTATGTAATTCCATTTTTTTGTGCCCTCTTCTATCAGAAGGTTGGCTTTCTTCAGGAAAATTTTCACCTTTCAGGCTGCAGCCTCAAACAATTCAGCAAAACTACACCCATACTTTTTTTTTCTTAAAATAAAGACAAACATTCCCGGGTTACGAATAACCTGACAATATTTGAAAAACTTCTACTGCCATCATAAGAAGCGGAAGATGTTTTGACCGGTCGGTAACTGAGTGGAGAACGTGTCGGATTCCCACCCGGGCGTCGTGCGTTCAATTCCTCTGCTGGCTAAGTCCTCCATCATTGCACAAGCAACATCTTCCGTTTTTTATGATGGCAGTAGGAGTTTTTCAAATATTGTCAGGTTATTCATAACCCGGGAATGTTTGTCTTACTTTTAAAAAATAAAAAATAAAAAAATGTTGCTTGTGCAATGATGGAGGACTTAGCCAGCAGAGAAATTGAACGCACGAGGCCCGGGTGGGAATCTGACGCGTTTGTCCACTCAGCTACCAACCGGTCGAACCTGTCACCTAGGTTTAATTTTAACCATGTGATTAATTAAGAAACAATATACCACTCTCCACCAATGGAATTATTAGCAAGTTAATTCAACAGGCAGGAAGATAAAATAATCAATGTTGGCACAGTTTTCGATAATCATCAGAAAACAAATAAGGCTTATTTTTATTTTAAGTTTTTATAGCAGCAGAACTGGGTGGTTAAGGCAATGCCATATTACATAAGCTAAATAATGTTTTTTTTAAATATGATAAAATAAAATAAAATTAATTACAAGATATGAATAAAAATGATATAAAATAAAAATGGGTGTTTCAAGGTAGTCTCTTTCGCTCCCCAACACGACAGAGTTCTGGAAACAACCCTTTGGCAGTCTGGAAGTAGGTGGCGGCACACCCTTTCCATCTGAGCTACGAGGAGTGAAATCCGAGAATGCCCAGCAGAAAGTTAGTTGGGTAGAACCATGGATAGTGGCCGTTCTCCCATCTTTTTAACGTTAATACTGCACAAGAGTCTCAACTGCTCCCAACTGTCTAGATCCAGTGAGACTATTGCATCCTCAACAAGGGTATGTTGTGAGGAGAAGGAAATTGAGGAAGGTTGGGAAGTACCTGGCTATTCAGATCTGGTCACCAAACACGGCTAAAGCCATTTCAAGCAACGTTTCAATTCTGAATGGTGGTCTTTCACTAGGGCGATACTTAAAAGTATATACCACTGTGGAAAGTGCCGCAAATAAACTAGATTTTTATTTTATATCAATTAAAATGTGTTGACACATATTAATTAAATAAAAATTATTTGCGCAGGCCGGGTTCGAACCCGCAACCTCTGGATTCTAATCGAGCATCTTACTACTAGACTACGCAGGCCGTCATCTAGAGAAATCTCAAAAACTCTTTCTTGGATTGCATCGGAAGAGCTGTTTACCTGGTGAGCCCCAGTCGGCTGGCAACGCGCCCCATCAGCAGACGCTCAGGCAGGTCCATGGTGTTGGCGATAGCCACCACCACCAGGTGCGCTGCAGAATGGGCCGGCCACTCCAGCAGGTTGTACAGGACGCCCTGGCGGCGGTTGCAAAGCACGCCCAACTGAAAGACGCAAACTTTTAAGTGTGGCACTACAGTTTAATAGCATTTTCAATTTTATTGCGATGACTAAAGAACACTTTAAGTAAAGATTACTGGGAGCAATAGTCGAATACATTTTTAGTGAGAGAATAAGCTGACAGGACCTTTGAGCTTCAAGTCCGTTTTCCAACAAAATAACAAAAATATGCATTCATTTAAAAAATATATGTTAAGAAAAATCTATGAAAGAATATTCAATTAAGCACCTCGATTTATGCGTGCATACCAGGTTTAAACTTGATATTTTAGCAGAAAAAATAAAAATTTAACCATAGATTTTCAATAATTTATGTTTTTTTTTTTGTGGAAAATAGGTTGCATTCGATTACAATTCATGACATTTCAGCTTGATAGAAGCTATTAGAAAGTGAAAAATAGTATTTATTAATTACAAGAAATTTCATTCACAACATTCAGGATGGATCCACAAGGAAATAGAAATTTAGATTTTATGTGATAGATAATCTGATAGTACCTCGTCAAGAAGCAGTACAGTCGTTAATCTCCTCGGTGCTGACTTGGTAAACCTTGCTTCCAGTAGATTACACGCTTGCTCCCATGCCACAGTTTTACCTGGAAAAATGTTGTGGTTAAATATGTTATATCAAAGCGAAATGGTGGAAATGATGTTGCGATCCGAAAATGGTTGCGTTGACATAAAAACATCCGACAGAAAAAGTTGTACGAATTTATTGATGTTACAGTCCATAGTTTTAAGAGTTTTGTTGCTTTAGATATCACACCAAGAGATTTTCTGCTAAATATATATATCCTCCAACGGAAACAATCTTCACAAAAAGTGTTCCATTAAAATGCTTGGTGTAACTTTGAGTGAACAGCTGAGGTACGAAGACTCCATCGAAGCCAGAGTAAAGTTATCTTCTCAGAAGCTGGGCGTACTGTACGGGCCTGCAGATACTTAAATAGCACACAACTGCTGACCTTGTAAAAATTGCATGTACACCCCACTGTTGAATTTGACAGTTACCTCTAGTCTGGTCCCTTCGGCATCGGTGCATAGCCAGAAAACTTCCCAAACGCGTGCCTAACATATGTACACGGTTGACATTCGATACATTAGAACTCCACACAGCATCCTCGAAGATGACATAGGCTTTCTGTGTGGACTTAATGTTAACACCTAACATACCTGTTAGCTGTCTGTAGATATGAACGTAAGCCTGCCTCGGCTCAGTGAGTCGCATTCCGTTGATTTCAATAAACTCAAACTTGGGCAACTCATTGTGCTTCACTTGTTTGTTCAAACACCGCACTACCTCGGTCACCGTGGCTGTTTTTCCTGTTCCTGGGACTCCAGAAATATACATGCAGCTGAAAATAAAGATTAGATTTTGATTATTAACAAATTTTTTTAAATTCATAAATATTATTTTAAGGCACTCTTAAACGGCAATAATAAAATGATTCAATCTTCTAATACGCAAATATCTTAGACACGCTCAAATATACCAGTGGGTTTATCTCTTCAGTGCTGAAATAGAATACAATACTGTATAATATCAGCAACGTCAGTCTGTTTGGTTTCGTCATGATGATAAAACCGGAATTTGTCTTGAGATTTTTGTTTTGATTGATAGGAGCTTGTTTAGTCAACTCACCCTCCACTGTTGTCGCTTATTTTGCCTTCTATAAAGGTGAATATGTTGTTGAATTCTTCCTCCCTGCAAGGCAAGCTCAGTGGCACAGCAGACACGTGGAGACTCTCTCTGGCAAGCTGCAGACCACCATCTAATAAATAACACAATTGTGTGTATTGTTGCGTATGTATAGATTTCCAACAGCAATGCCCTTGAGAAAAGTCACGGAGAAGAAGCCTTCTGTCTTGTTTACACCTACTTATTTTTACTAGTGCAAAAGGACAAAAAGTAAACTCATTTGTATTTTAAATATTAATTTTTTTTTTACAGTGTATTTTTGTTATTATTTAGTTTAAGTTTTTTCTTTCATGTAAATGAAGTTTGTTTTAAATCCGCTGGAATTTTCTGGAAGTTTGAAAAATGCTTTATACAAGCAATGCACCTGTGTGAGTACTGTATTTGACTTTACATTAACTGCATCCTATGGTATTAGATTTATAAAATTCTAATTTCTTTCTCCAAGTTTCTGAGTATAAAAACTACAAAAAAATCTTACTAAATCTTTTTAAAAAATTGTCGCTAGCTGTGGACGAGCACTAACACGAGGACAGGGTATATCTCTTGCGAGTTGCTCCATAAACAGTACACGTCACAAGTTACTTCTTTTCTGTCGCCCGTGTGAGTTTAACCTTAATGTTTAATTTTCTATGCATTTGAGGCTTACCTCTCGTTTTACCGTGATCGGGATACGGTGAATAAGAAAAATAAATTTACTTGAATAAAGGTTTAGAAGTTTGTCACAGGGCTCAGTGACAGTCAGTCACAGGTCGCTTATGATAGATTATGATTTAATTAGCTTACCTTTTAGAATCACGGGATTGTGTCTGGCATGAATAGAAGGTGTCATATCACTAGATTTCATTTTTTTACTAATAGGAGTTTTGACCGCTGCGGGAGCTTTCACCGCTTTGGGCGTTCCTTTAATCCTTTTAGGAGTTTTAACTGCAAAATCATCCGCACTATCAGATTCACTTATTCTAGATTTACTTCTTTTCGGGGTACTCGGTAAGTTCTTGTTAGCTTTTCTCGTAGGAGTTTGGGGAATTTGTTTCTTGGGAGAATCATCAAAATATTCGTTATATTTGACATTTTTTGTGGCTACTCGGGAGGTGCGGCGCTTGGATGGGGTATCTTCAAGGTCTTTGATGGGTGCTTTTGTTAGGCGGGTAGATTTATTGCCTTCGAAATTAAGAACCCTCTTAGCACTTGCTGGAGCATTATCTGAAGAGTAAGATTCGTCCCCACTCTCGAGAATAAATGAGATATCGGCGTCTGTGATTTTCTTTCCATTCATTTTACCGTGTAGAACTTTTGTTGGAGTGGTATCGTTTGAAGTGATAGCCGTTGATTTACGTTTACCGCCTTTTTCCTTTTCTTCTTGGTAACTATTGGTTATGTCTCTCATAAGGACAAGTTTGGAGGCATCTGCATTTTTAACCATCCAAGGTCTTGGGTCGCCCAAACCTGAGGCAGCAAACTGCTTAATAAGACTGTTAGGAGTTTTATTCAAAGCAAGATTCTCTCTCCCCTTAGATTTAGGAGTTTTAAGTAGCAAATTAATAGCAGAAAACTCTTTTCTTTCTTCTTCCAATATTGGTAGCAATGTGAACTTCTTTCTGGAAACTGTGACCAATTGAAATCGACACACAAATGTGCATTTAGATGTTTGATTTTTGACAATTTCTGAAGTAGCAGCTGTTGTGGGTAATTTGAGAATTTCGCAACGCTTGAAGAAGGTTTCAATGGATACATCTTTGTCAAAAGGTCGATGATCTTCAATAACCTGAAATATATATAAATTTTCAAGTGCTGCAAAGGCTTCTCTCGTAAAGCGACTTTGCATATTTGACATGATGGTCATCATCAATTTTTATTGAATCATCGATAATAATTATTGCGACTTATAATTTTTAAGCACATGCATATTGTACCGTATCTTAAAATATTTAAAAACTATTTAAGTTATTTATATAAAACCTCAAGTAAAATACATTAAAATCACCTCTGAATCTTCATCCAATACAATATCTGAGTCCTTCAGGCAGTTGGCTGGCACGTCGGAGGCCCTGTAGAACCACTGCACGTGCGCCCGGAACCTGTCCTTCAGGTCCTTGTCCTGGCTCTCGCACAACTTGACCAGCCGCGCCACATCGCAGCCCTCTACCGTGTCAGGCTCTACTGCGTCAGCGTTGGAGATCAGCACACAGTCACCCACCGAGGCAACTATGTTCTTGAATTTGAACTTGCTGAAATTCAAATGAGAATATTTATTTATTTTAGGGAAATCCACAATCTTAATGAGCTTATACATGTAGAATATACGGAACAAAAAATCAGATATAGATTTCCTCATTTTGACTATACCTCTTGCATATTTAAAAAATTAACCTTAGGAATGCGGGAGTGTGAAAAGAATATATGATGCGAAAGTGACTGGAAGAAGAAGTCAGGGACGCGAGAGGAAGACATGGCACGATCAAGGGAATCAAATACTTGAATCGGGCCACGTGAAGAGTCAGAATAACGGAAGAGTATGTATGAGACGATGTACAAATGTGAACGAAGCAAGGAATGTGTGCCAAGACAGAGTTGTATGGCGGTTCGTCCTTTCTGCCTACCCCTGCAGGGAAACGGCGTGATGGTTAGTTAGTTAGTTATGCGAGACTTTTTTTAATAACCTGCATGGTATGAATTTCATTTGAATTAGCCAATAAGGATACTCGATTTCACAGGCCACATCTCAGGACCAATCATAACTAAGAAAATAATTCTTAATTTCAACAAATCATTGAAATCCCAGCACACTTTTGGGAGACTTGAATTCGAGTCGCACATTAACTACAGGAACTTTTATTGGTACTTAAATTCGAACTATAAATACTACCACATAGTGAGGGTTATAACATAAAATTTTAGATGCCAAAGATTAACCGAAAATATTGTTCAACAATATAACCCCGATGATCAATTAACCCCAAGGATCATAAAGGTCTGCATGAAAGCAAGCGTTAAAAATTCACTGTGATGATGAAAGGCTGTTAATAACCTGGTGTGATATATTGTGGTTTTGCAACATAGTTGCCAATAAGAGAATAGGCAACACTAACTGGTTGCCTATAAGAGTTGTATATATATATATATATATATATGGTTTGTAACACAGTTGTGTAGAAATTAATCGACACCTATGAAGCACCTATGTTACGTTTTATCAATTTAAGTAGTACTGAGAAATGTTTCACTTTGTACTCCTTGTTTACTCCGCGTTTCAACCTTAAACTGGCCATCAAGATATAACACCCCCAAAAAACGACCAACGTAAGATTGATTTCGTGAACATTTTGGTTATATGGACGACGACAAAAGATTTAGATTAAAGCAAAAAATATGTATATTAACGACAAGCAAGGGATAACTCACGTATAAAAGTCTGCAATCTTGTATCTAAAATCAGGATCATTTGATTGCTGCCATTCGGCTTTCTCACTTAACCACTCCACCGGTTTTTGTGCCGATTTCTTAGACATGTTGACCGAACAAATCAATAGTATAAATCAATAAAACTTAGATAAACAAATCTTCAGAAGGAAATAAAACAAAATAACGAGTTCTACAAAGTAAATTCACATGTCACAGCTGATCTGATAAAAATATTTTCGCGCGAAATTCTGGCATATCTGTGCTACGCGTTGTACTGACAACCGAATGTTTTACTTTAAACACGCTAATTTGATATTTATTGACATCTGCTATAAGGTAATTTTTTGATTTTTATTATATATTATAACGACAAGTTATAATATTATTTTCAAAAAATATGTTTCAAATTGTCATAACTGGCAACTACCACCTTGAAGTAACAATATATGGAGGGATAGCTAATTTGTTTTACCCAATCCATCCGAAATTGTAATAAATCACTTTTTCCGAGTTTTTATATTTTTGTTGATAAAAATACTGTGAAAAAGTGGCTATACGAATACACAAAAACATTATGTCGACATGTGATATGAATGGATGTATAAATACCGTAGCCTTAGTCTTAGCCACGCCCATTTGCGCCGAGTCATGTTAAAATCATCAAAAACAAGTCCAAAACTGACTTCACTGCCTTGGCTTGGGCTACCTCTTGTATACTCTAAGACTACCACAATAAAATACAGACAAATAATATTGTAAACTGGAATTAAAGGAGTTGGTAATGCTTCATCTAATTGCGAAAATCGATAAATTAATTTAAAAATAATCGATTATTAAACATTTGCTTAGAAAAAATTGTCGGTTAAAATCGTTATTAATCCAAAAGATTAATTTAAACATTCATTCTAATAAATATAATTAAATTGTTTCAGAAACAGATGACACGTTACAAATAAATATATATTATGTAACGCATGTATGAAAAGATCAATTTACAACAAAGTCTGCAAATAAAAATGAACACATATAGTATGCATAGAGCTATATATTATAATATCTATAAGCTTAGAGTATTACTCCAAGTCTACAACTATGATATTATGTAATTTCTATTATCGTCGCTGGAAAGGCAAAAGGGCTTAAGCGACACTGGCCAAAACGAGTTAAATATGCAGTTTTTTTCTGCATCGAATGCTCTGACTCTCTTTTGATTCTGAAAACTTTTGTGGCAATTCAGCTATCTAAAATATATTTACCATTTGGGAAAAGGCTTGACTCAAGCGAGACAAGTTTGAGATTTAAAAAATCTATTTGTCGCTTCAGGTAACTCAGTAAGAGCATTAAGTTACTTAACAGTTTTTTCAATATCCAACCAGGTACTGAAAACTAGAATTTTATTGTAAAACAAAAAAAAAAACTTTAAAGTGCTCTGGTGTAAACTTCCCAAAATCGTTTCAGCCCTTTTGCCTTTCCGGCGACATTGTCGTTCAATGAATGAATAACCTTGAAATTTCTCTCGCACGATGTATCGTTGCAAGGTAACCAAAAGTTACTCAAAATTGGTAATTACGTTAGTAGAAAATAATCAGACTATTTATTAAAATATTCCTGTAATATTTTTTATTTGTGGTCGAAGAACTTTTCAATAAATTTCTAACAAAATCGACGTTAATTTCATTGGACAAATGGGTTCAAATAAACATAAAGTTAATTATGTGTGCGAAAGGAAGAACGGAATGAGTATAAAAAGATCAAGTTAAGTATGCAGAATTGTTCCTTAAATACATATCTATCAAGGAAAAATGAGATGAGTCAAAAAAAAAAAACCGTGCAATTTTGTTTTGGCTCTCCGAACATCTGCGTTTATTGACTCATTCCATTCTTCCTTGCGCACATATAATTTATCCAATTCAGCTGTTGAGCGTAAAGTTCTCAAAACAAAAATAGAATAAAGTTGTGACTCGTGACTGGCCTAAAAGAGGACCTCCTCCCACTACCAACAGAAACGTCTGGTCACCTCAAAACTGGTTTCCCGTGACTTTGTAACTCGCTACTTCTCAATCACTTAATGGCATTTTTATGTACTCTATCATTTTAATCCACTTCTCACACTAACGAGACGCGGACCTATAATCGAGGTTAATTTTGAATATCCTTATAAAGTATAATGTCTCTGAAACTTTATCATTTTGCACCAAGTTCGCCATCGAGGAGTGCTCTTCTAACGGCCAGAGCTTTGGACCTCGACGTTGAAGTGAAAGTTGTCAACTTGTTCGCTAAAGAACAGTTGAACGAAGAATTCATCAGCATTAATCCTCAACACTGCATCCCCACTTTGGACGATAAGGGCTTTATTTTATGGGAAAGCCGGGCGATAGCGGGCTACTTGGTGTCAAAATATGGAAAAGACGACACCCTCTATCCAAAAGAGTCACAAAAAAGAGCAGAAGTCGACCGTCTTCTATATTTCGATGCCAGCACACTGTTCGTCAGAATTCGGGCGATCTGCGTGAGTAATCGATATTAAATATTTTTAATTAATTTATCGGATTCTTTCTTATTATTCCATACTACGACTGATGGTTTATCCTTATATAAATACCCTTTTTCGATAGTTGTCATTAGTCATTGTAATCTGTAGAAACATCATTTATTAATTTCTCAGTTTTTATCTTGACAAGTCAAGTTACATTCCTAATAACAACTATATAAGCTGCGCCCTTATTTGCGTTCGGCTTTTATAATCTAGTAGGAAAATAATAATAATTGATTGTGAAGCTAAAAAAATATGTTTTACGAATTATCGTTACTTGCGTAGAAAAGAGGCGTTCAATAATTATTGTGTTACAGGTGGTATAGCTATCGGCAGAAAAATAAGTCATTCTCTTTTTGTGTACGATCAATTGACCAATGAAAAATATCGGTTGATTCGAAATAATGCATTACTTTTGAATCACGACCTGCTTCAATGAAATATTTCTCGCCCCCATATCAATATATCGACATTATAAGTCATTAAATTAATGTGGCAATAAATTATCTATTTTGGAAATAATACAATCACTTTGTTGTAAAATAGCACATTTTTCGCCTACCGATTTCGCTCATACGTAAACTTTTTCGGGGCACAGGGCAGTGTGTATTTCAATCGTATAAATTTGTGAATTATATTAGTGTAAACATAAAAAAAACCAAAATGATTTCTTTCTACGAAATTCATTGATATTATACATGATTTGAATATCCGACATCAATGACACTGACCATAATAAAATCCCTCCTACGTTTTTTTTTAGTTCAGTTTTAGAATTTTAAAAACTTATTTGGTAATTAAATTAAATAACTAATGAATTTATTATTTATATAGCAATCGTAAATATTTGACATCATTTCCGGGTAGAAGTATTGTATGAAATACATTTTAAGAAGGAATAAAACGACTATAAAATGAGACAATTTCATATGATTATGTATAAGTAATCAATTGGACGTAGTTATGCAGAAAGTGTCCAACAGCAAAAAGACCCATCTGAGAAAAAGGCGTTTGAAAATATGACGATAAAAAGCATTAATATTCGTAATCGGCATTTGTAAAGTGAAAATCAGTGTTTTTTCTGTATGAGCATTTTTATATTATTATTTATGATTTATTGAGACAAATTAAAAAGGCAACATTAATCGTGCAATGTATGCATGTACCTGTAAAATTGAGGTTTTCAAAAACTCTATTGATATTCATAACAGTCATAAAAGTGAAAAAAAAATCCGATCTGTTAGTTATTTGCCAAAAGAGGTACCTACAAAATTAAATTTATGTAGTTACACACATTATTTAAACATGAGTTTGACCGATTATCATTGGGTTTGAGAGCGTAGAAATAAATTAAAAAATGAAAGATTATAAAATTTCGTTAAAACTGCATGCGCTAGTAAAAATATCAGTCAGTTTTTAAATGTTGAATGCCAAATTTTAAAGGCCTACTGAGTGTGACTACATAAAAAATCTAATTTTCATATAGTAACATCACAAGCTTAAAAAATTTGCAGTACCTATTTCCGTATTCTCAGTAGAAAAATCTATTTGCTTGATTTTTCTAAATTAATTAAAAATGCTTGTTAGCAGATAATAAAACATGGTCCTTCTTGATCAAGATAATCATTCTAATTTCTAAGAGGATACCAATATCATATAAGTTGAGAGAGAGTTTCTGTATTTTTATAAAATTCTCTAATAAATGTTTTGTTTTGATGAAATCTATTTAAAATTTTACAAAAAGATACATTTTATCTATTATTGAGATAATCTTATTTTAAACAGAAGAATATAGGTATCACATGTTACTACTTAGTGTTACTACTTGTTCAAATTATGTTAAAATAGGAAAGAATACATTATCATTGAAGCAGAAATATTATAACAATTTTCACAGGGCATTCATTGAAAGCACACCAACAAAAAAATCCTTAGATTTTTAAATTTACAGAAATTTCTTTTCGTATGATATATTGATTTACCATAAAACCTGCTTTAAATGCATGTTAACTTGATTTGAATTTTATGGGTAAATTAAAGAGTGCTGGAATCATGAGTTTAAAACCCAAAATAGATAGTGCGCAAAACCTTTTACCTCCCCTTTTCCTCCAAACATTTTAAAAGTTGCTAGCTTAGCTCAGAAGCTCACCAACCATTCCTGTCTTTTCATAATCTCAAGTCAATAAATAAAATACACATTTTTTTATTCAATTACATTAAGATTGTTGTGATTAAAAATCCTTTCTGTCTTGCTCCAGTTCCCAGTGCTGTTCTTGGGAGAGAAAAAAGTGTCTCAGGAGAAGAAAGACAGCCTGAACCAAGCCTTTGGTTTCATGGAAAAATTCTTGGAGGGAAAGAAGTGGCTGGCCGGTGGCAACCACTACACCATCGCTGACATTTCCAATGTCGCTTCTGTCAGCAGTATTCTGGTAACTACTTTGAACTATATTTCTGGAGAAAAAGAAGTGGCTCAGTCTAGGGCCTCAGACTTCTCGAATAGCGATGTCTCGTTCCGGCTGCTCAGTTAGGGATACCAAATAGACCCCTTTACATATTGTTGTATTGCGCTCGGGATTTGTTTATGGCGCCCTGCATGTACCCGGCTCAGAGCTCGCAACTTTAGAAACTCGTGTTCAACGTCCGGAACACCTTCTCAGTCCAGTCATATATTATGTTTAGTGGTGCTTTTACATAATTGCCAAATGCACAAAAAAACTAATGAATCTTCCTTTATAATTAACACAACAATAGTTTAACGTCGTTTTGAGTAGGTAATATTGATTTTGCCAATGCATAAATAATATTTTTATCTTTCTTTCATATAGGCAGCTGGATGGAACATAGACACATTCCCAAATGTAAAGAAGTGGGTTGAAAACTGTGCTCAATCTATTCCCGGATACGAAGAGAATAAACAAGGAGCAGATACATTCTGAAACGCTGTCGCTAGCAAACTTGATGCTGGAGAAATCTAATTTAGAATAAGTAATGGAGCAGTATACTTTTTATACTGGTTTTTCAATAAATGTTTACAGTTCAAGTATTACTGTACTGGTTTAGGGTTTTTATTGGGGCGTTTACAATGTCGGGAATGGGGTTTACCATTTTTAATAAACAACTCCTTGAAGGAATGATGTGTTTTTTTATGAATGTGATTAAATAATATAAATATTTTATTTGTTTTGTATAATCAAAGTTTGGTAATTTTCAAAACTTGCAACTTTTCATTGTAAGCTTTTCTTTTGATCACAGAAGTAGATGTGTACCCCAAACGCTCTAGTGTTTCTTGAATTTCATCAGGTAAGTTCTCCTGAATGATCAGCATGTAGCAAACTCCGTCAGCTGACAAGATTTGGGGCAGCATGGCTAGGAACCTGTCGATGACTTCCCTTCCTTTGACTCCTCCCGCCCAAGATTTGGAAATATCACTTTGGACTAGTTCCAAACTCTCCGTTACCACATAGGGGGGGTTAAAGATAACAACGTCCGCCATATTCCACTTTAAACAGGTGGCGAGATCCATATTGATGCATTCAACTTTGGTGTAATTTTTCTTGCTAGTGGCAAAGCTAATGCTGCAAGCTTTTGGATTAATGTCTACACCGATGCAGAAACATGATGGAAAAACTTTAGCAAAGGCGGTTATATTAATTCCACTTCCAGAACCAATCTCCAGGCACACGGTTGGTTTTAATTTAGATATGTTTTCAATCTCAGATTCCAGAGCGTCAAGCATAAGGAAAGAATCATCTGAAGGCTCGTAAACAAATTCATAGTCACTTTCTTGGATGTGAGACAGTACCGGAGTCTCCATGACAAAGCAAGTGTTTAGTTAATGTTTCCTTCTTGGGACACGTCGTTAAAACCTGAGGTGGAAGCTTGCTCGCTGGTTTCTAAAAGCGCCTGTTTCCGAGCTGCTTCCCTCGATACCAAATGATGAACCTTATCCAATCTCTCCTGTAAAGAATTACAACCATGAAAAAACTTGGAAAAATAATGCTGAAATAAAGAAAAAGTATGGTCAATCTTGTTGACATTACCTGTGTACTTTGCAAAATTGTTGATATGGCTGTTATCTTGCGTTTACTATTCATCAATTTTTTTACATACTCCTCGAGATCTAAGAAATTCGATTGACTGTCCGAAATTTTTTTCAGTTCGTCGGCAAGTCCGTCGATTTGTTGCTTCAATTCCACTTGTGATATCCTAAAACATAGCCATATTCATTAAACGCTCGTCCATGTTAAAATAAATAAAATCAACCAAGAATAGTAGAAAATATGGAAATATATAGAATAGAATTTATTATATAGTTCTATACCTAGTAGCTCTAACACTTTCATCTAATTTGTCAACAGTAGGTTTTAAAAGTCCCATAAGACCTTCCACCAAAGTATCTCTCGTTGGATTATCACAAAAGTTTTCCGTATTTTCTTCGACAGATGTTGCGGTACTCTCTGTATCACCATCCATTTCAGAGTCTATACTGTTTGCATTATAAAACCATAAAATAATCACAGAAAAATTACTGATGGTTGATAGTTTGCCAAAATTATCAAAATATTTATCACGGACATAAAAATTGCGCTCGGAGATGACAGCCGCTGTCGTTACGATTTCCATAGAAAGCAAACGAGTTTTTGTAGATAATGTCTGACGAAGACAAAACACAAATCTTCCCATAGACTTTTAGGATTTTGTAGTGCTGCCAGCTGTGCGAATATTTACGTATAAGTACTTTGAGGTCGAGAAAAAAGGAATTAGTGAAAGGACAAATAATTATATTAGTAGGTTCAATTCCCTATAAAATTATTTGATGTAATTGCTACATTCGATCTATAAAATTACTCAATACAACAAATAAAAATTAATTTTAATATTTACACCATTGGCAAAACAATGAAATAATTAGTTATGTAAGGTACAATACATTATTACTGTAATCTTTTGATTTAGCAGACCGCGGCTCTTTGCATAAACGTTTGCAGCCCTTCAGAAATTGTTTTGATGAGAATTATCTTAACACAGAATTAAGAATAGTTTTGATGAATATTTTCAACAAATCAGAGCAAATAAGGCTACACTAGCTTTGATCGTACATCCTATCAAAATAAATGTCAATAAACTTAACTTGGCACCGTTCAACACAGATGCTGAGAATGGATATAAATAGCAAGGAACTGTGAAACAACAAATTCACAGATCTGACCAGCCGCTTGGAGGAACTCGAAAGAGAGAAATCCAATTTAATTTCTCAGCACAAGTGGATAGCCATGAAACAACTGCTTAAAATAGAAACAATATTTGATACATAGAATAGTTTGCCTGAAACATATGACGCGTTAAAAAAAACTAGCATTTGCTGTTCTCACAACCTTTGGCTCTACATATATATGCGAACATTCTATTTTATGAATCAATTAAAAAATAAGCTAAGAAACAAATTAACAGACAATAATGTGTAAAACAGAAAACAAGTAGCTATTTGCCAGGCATAAAAAAGCTCTCAAAAGTGATGTTAGGTCACTGTTCTAACTAAATTTTCAATAAAAAATCTTCTCCCTCGAAAGTTTGCCGACCCCTGTACTAGGGTGTATAAGGTAAATAATTTAAAGTAAGACATTATCACTTATCTTAATGAATGAGTTTTGATGAATGAATTAGTAGAACAATGTTTAGTCAATAATTTTTATTTGATAATATTTATAAGTTAATATATATAGTTGTAATGACTATATTGAAAGTAAACCCCAATAAACCAGTAAAATCAAGTTTAAAATATAACCATTTAGATTCTAGCTGCTCTTTGGAGTTTCATTGATAACCCTTTGTAGAGAGCTAACTTAACAATTGCATTTTCGGATATTTCTACAAAGATTTCTTCATTGGGGTGCAGTATTGATACTTTTTCTGTAAAAAAAATACATTAATTAAAAACGCATTCTTAATTTTTTTTATGTGGAATATTTATATAACATACTTTGATTGTTCATAACTTTAAATTTACATACCCTTTATGATAGTAGTGTACCTCTCATTATCCCAAAGAGATGTCTTTTTTCTTGGAATCAGATACATCTTAGAACATCCTAGCTGGGTAGTTATCTACAATAAATTAACAGAATACAGGCATAGTGTCGTGGGGGTCTACCGGTAATTGTTCATTGGGCCAATAGATTTTCGAAGACCATAAACAATAATAACAATGTAACTACTAATTAAAAAAACTATTAGGCCTATTAGTTTTGTATAACAATAAAGAATGAGGTTTTTACATGAAAAAAATTTAAATATACATAAAATAGCTTGTTGCAATACATGCATTTTGGAAAGAGGGGAAATAAGTATGAAATTATGATAGGAAGTACAAAATTTCTACCACCCACATGGAAATTCAAAAAGCATACTATGCTATTTACGCTTTATTTGACTGCCAGTTTGACCGTGGTAAAATTGCACTAATGTTTAACACGGGCAGTTAACTGAGACAAAGATTCAGTAAATGAAGATATACTTCCATGCTCAATAAATCAAGTAACAATGAAACTGATAGTTAATTAATTGAGGGTACCAGCTAAGTCAGTAACCTTAATTTTTTTGTGAAACAGTTATTAATACTTTGTTCTAATAGTATTTTTACGTATTTTGTATGAATTTAAAAACAAGTTCTCGCTTTATTTCCCGGGAAATAATGTTTGAAATTTGATGTTTCTTGCAAAACCGGTCACCTCCACTTGCCGCCATTTCGATTATGATTCAGCCAATAGCAAAAAATGTTAATGTAAAATTGGTTGTACTCTTTTTTTTTATCTCAGTTGAATGTGTTATAATAATAAAAAATCATAATGTCCAACATTCCACTAAGAAAATAACAGTTTTCTTAATTTTTTCAAAACAGAAATTTATGGACGTTACCGACTTTGCAAGTAGTACCCTCAAATATTGAATGCGTAATAAGCAATATTAGTACCTCAACAAGAATCCGTATATGAAAGGGTGTCATATAGGAAAAGCGTTGCTGTAGTAGTGATAGATTTATCAATGGGTGACTTATCAGGTAACCCAGAACGGCTCCTGCCCACCGCCAGAGAATACGGAGGTTCAAGATACCGTCAGGCGATATCCATGGGCTTGGACAAAAATATGTTGTGCTTGTACTGTTTACTTTATTATTGTCACTTTCTTCTTTACTATCACCACTTTCAGAGTCTTCATCTTTCTTAAGATGCTTGCCAATATTTTTTTTTGGTTTGGTAGAAGATTTTGATTCTTTTTTTATTTTCTTAGGTTTAGGACCATCTGATGAATCTGTTAGTTTTCTCTTTCCAATATCTATTTCAGAATCCATTCCACTATTCAGTAAGACATCGTCGTTGTCCTCCCTCGATGTGTGATGTATTTTCACAGCTTCAAAGTCAAGTTTTATGTACCAATCTTGAAAGTGTTCTCTCGATACCCACCTACTATTGACGATGCCCACACGGAATATAAAGTTTATATCTTTTAAGGCGACCAATACCTTACCTAATGTGAACATGTCAAAAGAAGAAAAAGCATTCTGCAATAAAGGGGATATTATTAACACATGATAAACATATTAAAATAGAAGTAAGGAACATAGAAGTGTAAACTTTCTTAAATAATTACCTTAATATCATTGGCTTGGGCCCCCATCTGCCTGGCCTTATGAATAAAATTAAATACTCGTTTGGCAAGCTTAACATCACAATCTTTTAACTTTGATATACAACCAGTAACTACATTTGATGGGTCAATTGTGTAAACTGAATCCCTAAAAAAAAACATGAACAATTGAGCAGCTGGTACAGGATAAGATAAAGTAGAAACAAATAAAGGACATTCAAAAATATCTCAACATGACACTATGTAATTTGTCGCCAGGAATGATATACGTAAGAGAGGTGCATAAAATTAGGTAAGATAAAAATACCTGGTTAAGTTTGTGGTGAGTTCATTGATTTCATCTTCTGACAAATTAAACTCACTCAAGTCATCATTCAAAGTGACACTTAACTCACAGGAGCTGACGACCAGAGAGTCTTGCGTCACCGGCGCCGGATTCTCTGGCAGTTGCAATGAACTGAATGACATCCTGGAAGGATGTAGTTTATCTTCATCCATAAACATGGAAGAACTTTTTGGTTCGTTCGGGGATTTTTTTTCAGATTCCGGTTGGTCAACATTTTTCGGGTCCATGATTAAAAGGTTTTCGGGGAAAGTCAGTTCCAATTCTGCGAGCCCGTTGGAGGTAAGCTCGGTGAGCAAGGCGGTTATTCCAGAGTCCAATACTTCTGGACTGAACTTTCTGGATTCATTCTGCATCATTGAAGCGCAGTGTTGGAATATCTCAGAGAACATGGTGTACGGGGTGGCAGTGCATAGCTGGTACAGGTAGGACTGAGATAAATGGAAGGAAGTGGAGTACGAAGACACACGCTCATTTTCATTGTACTTTTTTGTCATTGCAAACATTCCGGAAGACTTTATTTTCAGAATGGTATCTCGGAGAAGGGTTTCTGGAAACTGACGATATATTTGCAGTAGTTGGTACGCTTGTGATTTCTTTCCACTTTTACACGAGAGAGCACTATGAATTACAGAAGTCAGTGCATTTTGATTTATTTGAAGAGTGGTCTGTGGTTCCATTAACATATCTGGGGAGAGAGAATGCTCCGGTATATCTATATTGTACTTTTGATTCAACTCATCTAAGGAGTTTGGAAGACGAACTGAGCTCATCCTAGTGTCAGTTTTTCCGTACATATGCTTGTGCAAAAATTGAACCAGTTCGATAAAGTGTATTTTATATTCTCTAACAAAATCTTGAAATTTTGGAGACGATTCTACCACTCGCTTGCGATTGTATAGGTGAGAATATTTTTTTATAATAAAATCATCTTGCTTGACCTCTGCTAAGCAAAGTTTAATTTGATGCGATATTTGTGAATTTTTGGTCATATAGAGCAAACGTCGACGACATGCGGCTGAGGTTTTATCAACCACACGAGTGGCCACGTGCAACATGTCCCTAATGATAGCAGACGGGGCCAGGCGGGGGTTGGCGAACATGATTCCCGTGGCAGTTTTGCACAAGTGCAGTACTCTGTCTTCCTTCGGCTGCCAACAGCTTCGTAGGGTAGTTAGATTCTTCAGAGCTACCTTATCCACATCATCATAAAAAGGTTTCCTGACCCTGGCAGTTTTCCGCTTGGCTATTGTGCGTACAAAATGTTTTCCCTTCTTCTTAGTCGTAACAAGAGCAGGGTCAGAATGCACAAAGTTCCTTGCTATTTTAGGTTTCTTGCGTGAAACGGTGGCCATTTGAGAGGCTATCTTTTCAGCTTGTTTTCGTTTGACGGCTTTCATAGGAAGTAAGGTCAGCCAAGATCTTCTAATGTGTGAAAATAGAGAAGAGTCCAATCCTGCTGCTCCTTTGGCGTCCCCAGGAACAGTAGCATTGTCTAGCTCCATCACTTCCTCGATGGAGAAGGATCTTAGTTCATTGGACATCTTAGCTTCGGCATTTTGGATTTCCACTTGCGTACCTACAAATTGTTTTGAGAATCCTAGTTGAGTGTTTAAGCAAATAATCTGCAAACGATTCCAATAATTACTAATGTCGATTCCATTTTGAAAAGCGAAGAACTCTCGAATGTAATTTTTATCCTCTATCGTTACATAAGAAGGAGAAGATCCAGTAGTGTCCAGCAAACTGGTGGTTCTATTTAAAAATACAAATATTCTATCTTTATCCTTCATAATTCTTTGACCAAATCTTGCCAACCCAAACAAACAAAGACGTTCTACTACTTCGTATATTGAAAAAACATGCCGCCTTCTGTAGAATAAAACGTTTTGAATCTCTATAGGTAGGTTCTTGATTAAAATCTGGCATTTGAGCGGGTGTTTCACATACTCCACTAAGATGGGGGTGAAGACGGTCACTCGGACTATCTTCATGAAGATATGCAGCGGCATGCATAACAGCACGCCGGCCAGCAACATCCAGCCGCTGGGCCAGTTGGCGTGCTTCGACACCGGGGGCACAAACAAATACTTTTCTGGAGCATTTTGATAAGCGGGAGACACTTCCTTTTCTGAAAGATCGTTTATTAGTGATTTTGATACCATTTGCTCTAAGTTACCTTTAGTATTTTCATGACCATAGACAATATAGAACAAAAATTCATGGAGGGAACGCATTTTGGAGAACTTTGGTACAAATCCGTATATCTTTTTGACTTCTGCGACTTTGAGTGAGAGCTGTTTGGACTTTGTTTCTTGTGGTAATTTTTTAGAAGATTTAGATAAGTAAACCATCTTAGCTTGTTCCACTACAGACTGGATATAAGTGTGGCTCGCTTCTATGTGGGGCTCACAAATGAAAGTTAGCTTGGGCGCCGCAATCTTCCCCAGTTTCATATGTATCAACCGAAGAAGCCCCTGGTTTTCCAATCGGGTGAGTATTCGCAAAATTGTTTTCTTATCAATCAATCCATTCTTAAATCCCGATTGTCTTTCCTGCTGGTTACACATTTTCAAAATATTTGTTGTATCATAAATAATGTGACGCTGTCGGAGTTGGTCCAAAATAAACTGAGTTCGTCGTAATTTTGTAGGGGTCATTTTATCTCCAGCGCCTAATAATATATTCAAAGGCAAAGCTTTATCCACTGCTTGACTCGTTGATGCTTCTGCTTCAAGTGTATTATCTTCATCTTTTTCAGTTTTTATATTATCCAATACAACATTTGATAGTGTTTTACTGTTTACAGAGTTTGTAGTCATTTTTCGCTTTTTGTTTTTATCATCAAATGCATCTACGAGTCCTACGAATTCTGGGCATGTAAATCTAAAATAATTAAAAAAACACATTAAATACAACATAAAATAATAACACTGAATACAACATAATATCATCGCTGGAAAGACAAAAGGGCTGAAGAGTCATTTTGAGAAGTTAACCCAGAGCACTTTGAAGTTTTTTTGTTGTTTTAGAATAAAATTCATAAGTCTTCACTACCTGGATGAAATTTGAAAAAAACGTTAACTCAGCTGACGCCCTCTGTAGTCGAGTGGTAAGACACTCGACTAAGAATCCAGAGGTCGCAGGTTCAAGCCCAGCGTGCGCAAGTAACTTTTATTCAATTAATATGTGTCATAACACATTTAATACATATATGTAAAATAATACATAGTATAGGTATTTGTGGCACGTTCCAAAGTGGTAGATACTCATAGTATCACCCTGGTAAAGACCAGCATTCAGAATCGAAACGTTGCTTGAAATGGCTTTAGCTTTGTTTTGTGACTAGATCTGAATAGCCAGGTACTTCCCAACCTTTCTCTTCCCCATCTCCTTTCCCTCCCCACTACCTTCGGCCTCACAGTATACCCCAATTGGAGGTGCCATAGTCTCACTAGTTGTAGACGATTGGGAGCAGTTGGGACTCTTGGCTGGTAATCACTATAAATTTAAAAAAAAAAAAATGCTCTCACTCATACCTAAAGCGACAAAAAGCTAAAAAAAAGTTCTAAACTTGACTCCCCTGAGTCAAGCCTTCTCCTAAATGGTAAATATATTTTAGATGACCGAAGGGCCACAAAAGTCTTCAGAATCAAACGAGTCAGAGCATTCGATGCAGAAAAAAAAACTGATAAAAACTGCATATTTAACTCATTTTTGACGACAAGTGTCGCTTAAGCCTTTTTGCCTTTCCAGCGATGATATAATTCATATTTGAGGAATGCATATTATTAACCCTTTGACTACGTACAACAAGTATTGATGGGAGGCAACAGAATATCATAACTTTCAGTACCGACCTTCGCTGTTGTGATTTTTTTCTCTCTCAAGCAGCATCCTACTCTATTTAGTTTTAATTATACAGTAATAATAATAACAGTGAACTTATATAGCGCAGTTTTGTGATATTTCACCTCAAGTGCGTATTTGATCTTGATGCTTGATATTATAACATAAAAATTTTAGTACGACGTAAACAAAGTAGAAATTTTATTTAATATTTTTAGTTACATAAAAAAAAAACTCGATATGTGTAATATTGTTGCGTGCTGCATATTCAGCAGTCAAAGGGTTAACTATGTATTGACCACCCTAGGAGTATAAAATATGTTTAATCAATGTTCTACTTTGCCATTCTCTGCCTTTTGATATCAATCATGGACTTGTGTATGTTGCATCTCTTGTCCAGATATTTGAGAGCAAGACGGGCCGTCAGACAGTCCAAGCCGAGGTTCTCAGCAACTTCCCTTTGCGTAATACCCGCCGGGCCAGCCTCGCGCATACACAGGTAAACCTGACGCAACAGGGACTCGCCCACATAGCTAGAACCCGTCACTTCTGTAATTTGAAAAATAGCTATGTAGTTTCTATTTTGCAAAAGATTCAAGTACGGAAGAATCTTACTGATTCGGCACTTCACAAATTCGGCACTATCTTATGTGAGAAAAAAATCTTCAATAAAAGATTAATACATATTTTGTACTCAACTGTTATATGGATGCAAAATACATACAAACTGTAAGTTTTATTTTTGATTGGATTTTATTAAGAAAAGCATCAGGATGCGGAAATGTTCCGTTTTTATTAAATTGAGATTCATTGTGGAGCCACTGTCTAGAAATAGTCAATATTCCTATTCGGTTTCTCTTAGGTCTTAGGTCTTCGGTGGAGGGGATGGTAAAACACAAGATTCAGATTATTGAGTGACCCTCCACTACGAAATAAAAAAAACAACTGAAATGAAGACAAACTCCGTGTTTTATTTTGCTCCCACCCACGAAATCAAAATATCCATAGATTTTATACATTAACCATTTCAACGAATGTCTCGTTTTAGACCCAAAAAAATCACGTTACTCATGCCCCTCCTATCTTAACCTAACCCAATAGTGTTAAGAAGGTCATACACAATACCGTGAAATACAATAAATCGTGAAAATGTTGATATACACCCAAGCAAAAACTGGCTTTTCAATTGTATTTTGCATCTGTATAACAGTCAAGTACCGATTATATTAGTAAATACGTAATTGAAAAACATTGTGTGAATTGTATGAACAAACCTTTAGAACTTGAGAAATAAAAAAAATGGTATGCGGGAAATACGTATTATCTTAAATAAAAGCACAAATATTTATTTAGTTTTCTATAAATTCCAGTAATACAGCTACCAATGGAATCAAAATTACCTTGGACTAGAAAGTTCTGAATTAAAATAAATACAATTCATTCTTTACCCCATTCATCCACGTCCTGATCTTCTTCTTTATCTTCCTGCTCTAAAAGCTTGATGGCTCGAACCTGTCGATCGGATCCATTGTAAGAACTAATAGCTTCATCATCTTTGCAATTGGGGAAAATGTCTCTATAGTTGACCTGCAAACAAAAGTTATGAAGTAAGTACTAACAAAGGAAATTTTATTTATTTCAATACAGATTACAGAATGAGCATTTTACACAAAAACTTTGGTAAGTACACAAAAAACTATTTTTTTAATATTTACCAATAAATTAAAAAGGAAGTTTAATAAGTGAATTAATCTTGGAGACTGAAGGAAGTGGAGAGGGGAAAGAGATACAAAAGAAGAAGGTTGGGTTATCAGGTCTGGTTACTAAACATGGCTAAAGCCGTTTCAAGCAAAGGTTTCGATTCTGAATGGTTTTAACTTACCAGGATATTAAGAGTATGTATCTAACATTCAGGAACATGGTACAAATACATGTACAAAATAATATTTCATTTAAAATTATATAATAAACGGCCTGTATACATCTGAAAAAAAAAAATTACCATGTCGCATTTCAAACCCGCAACCCTAGGATCAAAAAGCCAAGAAGCTTACCGTTCTAAAACAGAGGCGGATTTATGTATATACATATATTAATTTGGACTAAAAATAACTTACAGTTAAGCATTGTCCAATCTTTGTGAATTCATTCAACTTGAGGACATTCTTGGTGACCATTTTGGAATCGTGTGCTGTGATGACTTCCTTGATCACCTGATAGGGTGCCATATTGTTTGGCCATTTCTTTAAAGTTGATGTTATCAGCTCAATGGTTGTCTCTATATTTGACATGTAGGGTCGATAGAATCTAAAAATGCATATGTATTATCAAACCAATAGTTAAATTCTCCAATTTAACAAGTTTCCTTTTTTTTAATGTTGGTTGTTTTTGTCGGTCTGTTTTCGATTTTCTCAAAAATTACTCTACCGATTTCGCTGAAAACAGCACAGTTTGTTTTTATTATTGACGGAAAAGTTTAGAGAGTAGTTTGAATGAAATCAAATATTCAAAACGTTTTAAAATTAGTGTGAAAAACATTGAACCCGCCATTTTATATTTAGGTTAGCCCATAGATATAGCGCTCTGGTAAGCCACAGATGGAAAACACAATTAGATACCTACTTAAGATTTTTTTTTTAAATAAATGTTTCTTAACCGCTTCATGCTTTTGAACGAGTCACGCTCGCGCGCTAAATGCGTTACAATTTCTGCTAGCCCGAGTGACGCTCGCCTGTTTTGACTCGCAGCGTTCTATTTTTAGCTAACACGAGTGACGATCGTCAATATTAGCGATGTATTTTACGCAGTTTGAATTTGCCTGCAGTTGAGATCGGTCGTGTTTTTGAGCTGCTTATTTCGTTTTTACTATATTGTGTTCATATTTTCGTGTATGTATGAATGGATCGTTTTATAAAAAAAAAAAATTTACATACCGTATCAATTTGATTTTTTAAATTTTTTTCAAAGAAGATATAAACTTTGAATAAAACATTTTTAAAAACCTGATGTTTTTTAAACACTTTTTATAAAAAAAACCTAGCATTAAGCGGTTAATTTCTTTGTTTGGATATAGTAATAGTCGTCAAAAGGCATTACTTTCAATGTCAGATTAATTATGGTACAGAAATCAACTTTGAAGATCAATATGCGTGTACAACTACAGCATGATGCATCCGCTGAAAGTTTCGCAAAACAATTGTTGGATGTTGGGAATGGGAAAATGGCAGTCGATGAATCCACACAAATGTATCACATTACAAATAAGCTTCTGTAAAATAATAAAAAACAAAGAGGAAAAGATTTATAAAGTCATCCCAAATATCACAGTGAATTAAAAAAATCATCAGTGGCTCAGTGAAGGTGCTATACTAGCAGCCAAAAATAATGATGTCAATGACACCAACTTCAGAATTAAAAACGCAAACTGCGAAAACGTGTAAGTCCATCGATACTGTAATAAATCAAAACGAAGTGGTCAATTATCCAAATGAATTTTTGAATCTACTTGATTTTGCAGGCATGCCGCAGAAAGTTTTAAAATTGGTGTGCCTATCATTCTTCTCCAAAATATAATTCCACCACGACATTGCAACAGTACCAAGCTTTTAGTGAAGAAGATGATGAACAATATCATTGATGTTATTATTTTTATTATGTATGTACTATATTTTCAATATTAACATGTTACTATGTAGCTAAAACACCACTTTTGCAAATTGCCATCCCAACACAGGCTTATGCCTAGTGGGATGGGCAATTATATCAACCAACAACAACAAAAAATATTGTTAAGTAAAATAATAAATAAATAAATGTTGCAAGAATTAAAACAACAGAAAAATGGTCGTGCCGCTGAGAGCCCCATTGTAACCTCTCTTCCTCTCGCATGGGTCGTTTATGAGAAAGAGGGAGAGGTTTGAGATAGGAGACGAAGAGGAGCAATGGATGCAATAGGAAAACATACTTAGTTATATATTTCGTATATGCCCATGGGGCTTTTATATTTCATAAGATGGTATTACAACAGGGCTATGTCTTTATGTATGTTGAACTAATAAAAACTAAAGCTTAACTATATACCAGAAAATCAGTTTTACGAAGCAGACTATGGCATCCCCAATTAGGGTATGTTGTGAAAGGAACTTGGTTAAATATCTCGTGCTTTCTAGAACATAAATACTCCCGCAAATGGCATTCAGCTTCGAACAAAGGCTTAAAATAGCAAATTTATTATGTAAATTTTATTACCTTGGTAGGTGAAGCAGCCTGCAGCTGACATTGCTTTTGTCATCCCTCTGTGTGAATGGTCTCTTTTTAATAAGTTTTAGTCGCAGTAATATTTTACGATGTGGAAACAACGTTTTAGGGTCTTGGCCCGTTTGTATAGCAACCGAAGTCTCTCCCTAAAACATTTATACATGTGAAGTATGTGTAAATACGATTTTATATCTCATATTGTATTCTTCCCCTTTTCTTAGTCGGGTCGGGGAAGCTTGCTTTGACAAAGCACGCCTAGGCGTCCCTGTTTTGCGCTGCAACAGCGGCCTCAGTCCACGGCAGGCCAAACTTCTCCTTCCACAGCCTCTGCTTTTCCCAGATAAGTCTGGGCCGGACAACTGAACATCTTCCTTCAAATGGCATTGTGAGCCACCAAGCCTCGAAACCCCCTCATGTGATTTAATCAGTGAAGAAAGAATTGATGGAATAGCAAACACTCAAGACTTTTTTACTTGCAAATGAATACTGAACAGAAATTACTTAAATGCGATCATACCGATGTGAAAGAAAACTGATCTTATCGATTTACATAAGACCTTTAGACGATGAAATTGATTATATATTCAAGAAAGAATTTAGATACATATTTGAGAATGTTTGATCAATTCCACCCGAAGTAAGGAAAAGTCAACCTTACTTCGGGCACACAGACACGCCCACAACACACTTCAATCGGTTTATCACTTCAGAGCGAATGAAGCATATTTTCGAACATTGGCACTCACCCAAATATTTTTAAATTGGATTTTAAACTGCTTACCATAGTTTTAAACAGATTGTCGTTCCATGCATTTAATATTTGCTCAATCATTTGTTGCAAATGTTTTCAAAGATAAATAAGACACTCACGTTATATCTGGTTCGTCCAATACGTTCTAGAAGGCTGAACTGTGTGCGTGTGATGTTATCGAAGACTGGAGGCGAACACGGAGCCAAAGCTTTCCAGCGGGCTTCAAGCACACCTACTATCACTAGACAATTTCCCCATCTATACGATACATCAACATTAAAAATGGTAAAATCAGATTATTGCATGTAGTAACGACTTAAAATTGTAGTAATCAATTAATTAACTTTTCGGCAAAGGGGTAGGCTGTGAGGATGGAATGCTATGCAACTGCCTTAACACTCTTCACTTCATTCACACTCTTGTTATTCTGCTAGTTAACTCACTACACTTTCAGCCAACTAAGACCGTAGCTAAAGTTAGATAACATTTCACTGTTTGCTAAATACTATGTTTTTAGGTAATTAAGTGTAGATGCGGTTTATATGTATGACTAAACTGCGTATGTGAGACCAATATATCTTTACACTTTAAAATTATCTATGCAACCTTTTTTTAAAGTTGTTCATTTAGCTTACATTATCTTGCAATCTTTCCGGATCTCCTAATTTGTAATACAGTGGTATATGGTTTTATCACAAATACACTTCTGAGGATTTCATTTTTTTCTGCATTCAATCTACTTTTGTCCTTCCCCTGCCTGTTCCAGTATATGTATATATTCATACAATTAGTAATAAACTCTTTGTTCACAATTAATTTAAAGCTCCTAATTGAATGGCTTGGGAGCTCTATGCAGGGCTAGCTCAAAAGTGACTAGCTGGTAACTCTATACACAGCTGAAGGTGGTTCATTCGATTATCAATACATTATTCACAAATCAATCAATAAATGCCGGTAAGAAAACGTCTTAACAAGGGAATTACTTTTCTACAGCTTCTTCATAAGTTGTAAAGCGGCAAATCAATGTAATGTCGATTCTGGTGTCATAGAATTTACAGGAGCCATGGCCTTCCTTCACTGGTTCGTAGGGATATATTGCCAGTTGAGGATCATTCTGTAAAGAAATTGATTTGTTTTTTAATAAAATTGATTTCTTCACTTATATTAGAAAAGCACAGAAGATTAGGCAACCCAGGGGTCTAATAGCTTCTGAAAGACAAGGTGAAGAGGGATACTTTTTACAGATTGAAAAATTCTTCAGCCATGCAATAAAATCCGGTGTCACATTGTACATTGTTATTCTCCCAGCAAACTGTTAGTGGAGAAACTCTAATTAGTATGTACTTAATGTTTGCGTAGTAGTTACCTTTATTATTGGAGGTTTCAAAACATATTTTCCCTTGATGTTTATGAATCTTTGGAATGGAACAAGGTCCTCCCTAGGTTCAGGCATGGAGAAGATGTTAACATCCTTCAAATTAACCGCTATGTTCCAGAAGCGCTTCTTGAGATGCTCAGGCACTTCAAACTGAAACCTTTCCGACAACCTCACCCACAATGCTTGGAGAGTTATTCCATCCAGTCCCTCGAGACATATCTCGTCGAGGATGATTTCGGCAAAATTTACACCAGGTTCTGCCATAGTTGTTAATTATTAAAAATAATATGGCATTGAAAATCAAAAACTTTAATTAATATTACGCGTTGATATTTGATTGACAGAGTATAGCAAGCAAGTATTAATCTATCAAACACGTTGAAAAATAAAAATAATGACATGTGCATATGAAAATTAAGAAAACTTAAATGAAAACTATAAGGTAACACTAGATTTATATCTGAAAGAATCTTGTGAGTCGAAGTAAAATGAGAGTCAAAGGCATCATAGCAGTAAATCGACTAGAAAACTAAAAATTGTGAATTTGTTTTTAAAAGTTGTCTCAAGATTGACAGTTCTTCGAGATAATCTTTTTTTCTATGGAATAATTGATAGACAATATATAGAAATAATGTTGTTACTCTAAAATTTATTTTTCCAATTTTCTAATCACTTGAATATAAATGGTGCTATACAAATCGCAAGAAAAAGTTTTGTAAATAACGCTAATTCTATGAGAAAACGTAACGAACTGTCTAGTTGTACAATTCAAATAATATCTTATGCTTTCGTTGCGCTCTAATAATATATTTCGACGGGTTAGAAAGCATATTAACATATTCAATTAATAAAGAACAAATAAAAAATACTCCCATATCTATTGAAGATTATAGTATGGCAACTTCAAATCCACCATTTTTAGTGAAGGGTTTGTAGAAAATTTGGGATTGTCAGGCTGGAGGACGAGAGTTTTGGGATCAAAGTGTGTTAAATAGTTTTATTTCAAATAGGCTCTTGTTTGTGCTATATTATTTATTCGAGTAGGGTAGAACCTAAGTTTTGCTTCCACCTAACGAGCTTGTAGATCTTTAAAATCAATTAAGTCTGCGTGAGATTGTGTGTACTGGGCTTGTCCGTAATCCTTAAACCAATGGCTAATCCCGTTTTGAAGTGCTAACTGAAAGACTTGTATAGCAGTTGTAGTCGCTGTGGTCGGATTTTACCGTAGAAAGGCGACACGAGCGAGAGATGAGCCGGCCGCAAGCTGGGCGGATACAAGTCCCCGACGATCTGCGGGAAATACTCCTGGAATTCACAATTAGCTACCTTCTAGAGCAACCGGGGGATGTAATCAATTATGCTGTGGAGTTCTTCACGCGTCTACAGCAAAACAGAGCCACCGCCGTGACGACTGCCCAAGCTGCCGCTACTCCAGATGAGTCCATTATCTCTGATGATGATGGTAAGTCTTGTTTTCACAACCTGCACCGACCTGCATCGCATTTCTTCATGCATGTTATCTCGTGAACTGTGATTAAGGAATAACTTAAGAACATGATGGAATTTTCATTGATTGGTGCAATTTTATAACCACATCAAGTACCTATACCTTTTTAATGTATATACCAAAGCATTAATCAGGTGCTTTTGATAGATTCTGATAGTAATGTAAGGTTGTAGTGTGTTTCTTTGTCGATTTAATGTATGTGCATAAAATATTGATGTCAAGTTGTTCGAAATGCTCATAAAACATGCCTTACAAATCTGAGCTGAAGAAGACTGATTAATTTTATAGTGAATATTTATAGATAAATAAGTGCTGCTATTCATTTATTATTAATGTTGTGTTTTATATTTATCTTGAAGATTAACTAAGGTTTAAAATATGCAGGAGGACTACTTATAACTAAAAATAAAATCCTAACAACAGTAAAAACATTAAAGAGTGGGTCAACAGTGTGACTAACAATAAACAGTAAAAATTTTACTACAGTTAATTTATGTTTCGCTCTCTGCAATTTTACCGTAATCACTAAAAGTATACAATTGTTTTTTTTTTTTAATTATATTATAATACTAAATCATCGAAAAGATTTAAAATGTTTCCAACAATTTGATCGGTCATACATAGAATGAAATTCTGCCGAAAAATTATTTTAATTGTCTGATTCAAAATCTGGATTCATAATCATTAACACCATTAATCTAGATGTTTTATTAAAACATGTTATGAATAAAACATCTAGATTATGTTATAAAATAATATAATTAATAAAATTAATATTATGACATGACACAAGCAATAAAAAATAAATGACTAGCTGTCTGCAATTACATAATATAGTAGTGAAAATATGCAGGCTATCGCATACTACTTAATTAACTAAGATATAATTTTTATAGTAATTTTATAGTCTTCTATTTTCGTACGCCCTTATCATTAAGTCCCTCGGTATGTTTACTGCATCCTTTCATCAAGGCTATCGTATCCTCAAGAGAAAGTTGTCAGTATTTGTTGGTTTCGGGTTCCTATATGGATTACCTCCGTTCTGTTTATTGCACCTACTTTAAATTTTGTCTGTCCATGATCGGACATGGACAACTTGTCCGACACTCCACTACGTGACCCTCAAGGTTCCCAGAGGCAAGTCTATCAGCCTCATGTCTGTTACTAATAACAATGTTGGGTTCCCTACCTCTGTTAAGATTCTCAAGGTTTATCAGGTCATCAGGTACTCCAAGAGTTCCTGCCCCCGTTTATTCATGACTTCTTGCCGGACCAAAATAACTTAAATGTGATTGTGGTCATTGCATTATTTATCGGCACAGTGTTGTAGTCTACTCAAAGTATATATAATGGCTGAAAAAATGGCAGCTTTATTACCGAGTGTTTATATGAAGTTTTTTTTTGTCACAATTAAGTATGATTTGAAGTGCAAAAATAATCTTTGATTTCATATCAATTTATGGATAGATTATTAAATGACCTCATATTATTTATGCAGCAATATTCTGAATTAAGATAATTGCCTGTGTGTTCAGTGATTATTTACATCAAAACATGAGTAGTTTATAGGTTTTATTGTTCAAGCATAATTGAATATTGGTAATTCAATTTAAAACATTTACTTGGAACCCGAAGTGAAACATGAGCAAGTATTTTTATGTAAAGCAATTGAAATTGAACACATTGATCGCCATGACGGTCACCGGTGACCAACAAGTAAGATCTTCCTTTGAGTTATTATTCAGCGCCTTCGGGGACGTATAGTAGTATGTGTAGTTTCCCATTCAGATTGACGGATGCGGCCCTTCTGTATGTTATCAAAAAAACTGAAAAATATGTACCAAAATCTAAAAAAATCATTATATCTACACATACTATTCAACAAAACTTAAACAAATAATCATTTTTAGGACATTTTACAAAAAAACTCCGTTGGTCAATGTGTTGAACAACATTTTAATTTTATTAAATACATAGATAAATAAATAAATTTTAATTTAGTTAGTTTAAAGTAATTGGTTACTTCTCACGTGATGTATTTTTGGGTTATTATGCCGTGTTGTGCTTTCTTCTCCTTTAGTCAAGGTTTTGGACAGCCTTGCCGTATCTGTCATCAGATCAGTGTTGAAGTGGTGTTTGGTGGTGAAGAGTGTGTTTATGTCATGTCATTTCTACACATACAAATGTCTGGCCTGAGGATAGACACTGCAAGGCCGTCCGAAATATTGGCTAAAGGAGAAGAAAGCACAACAGCATAATAAACCAAAAATCCACCACAATAATACTTTTGACCATGAGAATCTTTAATCATATCTTGCATAGTAATGCTTACCTGTTATAATAATAATTTTGATTCTTGAGTTGAATCTTTAATTGTATTATCTATTTATGAGTACTTATATTTTATGTGCGGGAGAAGAAACTACTGCAATTTGCATGACAACTATGACAAATCTCTGCTTGAATAATTACCGTAAGAAATAATGTGTTGTTTGGTCGATTTATTTAAATTTTTGTCGGAAAATCTCATTCACAGAAATCTGTTGTAAAATAAATTATTATCACTCAAAAACAAATTTTTAGATTGTGAGCTTATACCAATAAAATTGAAGCACAAGCGTGTAGCCACTTCTGCTGAGTTTGGATACAAAGGAAAATTATCTTTAATGAAAGGTTTCCTGATCCCAAGATATGAGTTTGTTGAAGGAATGCCTTGATTATAGAACTGTAAAGGAGTGGCCCAAGAATGAATTTAGTCATAGGTTATTTAATCAAATAGAAAAACATAAACTGCCTCATAATTTAAATACTCTGTGAATTGGCTACTTGAAAGGAGCAAGCTTACTTAGAAGTTCTTTTTCTCCATAGTTTAGTTATAATTCTATGTGTGAAAGGAAGAAGAGAATGAGTTGAAATATCAAGTTTTGTTTCAAGTATGAAAAGTTACCCTTTAGTATACATATCTTGCGAGGAAAAATCAGATGAGTCAACATAAATATTAATATGGAATTTCACTAAAGCAAAGGACATTTTATTATGATATGATTCATAATTTTTCAGTATACAGTTATTTTAACCCCGAGTCAAAGAGAAATACTCGTATATATATAATGTAAATGAGAAAATAACTTTGTATAAAACCACAGATTTTTAATTTTTTTATGACCAACCGGTTTTGGTTAGCCTAAACATCATCAGGGTACAAAATTAAACTAAATAAAATAAAATTAAATCTGTGATCTTAACCGCTTAATGCTAGGGTTTTTTTTATAAAAAGTGTTTAAAAAACATCAGGTTTTTTAAAATGTTTTATTCAAAGTTTATATCTTCTTTGAAAAAAATTTAAAAAATCAAATTGATTAGGTATGTAAATTTTTTTTTTTATAAAACGATCCATTCATACATACACGAAAATATGAACACAATATAGTAAAAACGAAATAAGCAGCTCAAAAACACGACCGATCTCAACTGCAGGCAAATTCAAACTGCGTAAAATACATCGCTAATATTGACGACCGTCACTCGTGTTAGCTAAAAATAGAACGCTGCGAGTCAAAACAGGCGAGCGTCACTCGGGCTAGCAGAAATTGTAACGCATTTAGCGCGCGAGCGTGACTCGTTCAAAAGCATGAAGCGGTTAAACAAAATTATTATTTCATTTAATATGTCAAACCACAAAGTGATTGCTTTCTACTAAAATAAAATAAAAATATTATAAACAACTCAATTAGGAAATTTTCTGGTCAGACATAATTTTTTACTAAACATCGTCACACATTTATGTTTTAGAATTCATTTTGATCATTGCAAAACAAATATAACCAGAGAATAATAATACAACTAATAAAAATAACAGCAATCTTCATTGGAGCAGTTCTCATGTCAGTTTGTAATTAATTTGGCTTTTCAAAAATATACCTGTTTCACTTAAATAAACAAATGGGAACTATGATATTTTAATCATGTTATCCCACAAAGTTATTTCTGTGTTGAATAAAAGTGATGAACATGTAATTTGGTGTAATCTATGTGGGTTTCACATCATCTGAACCATTTTTAGTGAATAAGAAGTTATGTAAGCTCAGATAAGATAGTGTTATTTTATCTTTGAGTTATATTAATATTTTATTAGCACTGTAAAACAATCTATTGGCTATTATATTGCAACTGACGAACATTAATTACATTTATACACTGTCCAAAATGAGTTTAAAAAAATAATTGTTTTATACAATGAATATTTAAAAACTTCAAATATATAAGGGATACTAACTATTCAATGCAGAATGCAGGAAACTCCATTAATGGCAGACTGAACGCTGTTGCCGCAAATAAGAAATTGTCCAAAGAAGCGAAACTAGCAGTCCACAATGGAATGCTTATACCAACCCTGATGTATGGCAATGAGGCATGGAACTGGCAGAGGAAGGATGAAAGTAGACTGAATGCTGTGGAAATGAGATCCTTGAGACGTATGTGTGGTAAAACCATGTATGACCATATTAAAAATGTGGATATCCGGAAAAAATGCAAGGCTGATGTGAGCGTAATGAATAGGATCAAGAAAGGGACGCTTAGATGGTTTGGGCATGTAGAGCGAATTAACAAAGAAAGGAGTGAGAAAAGAATATATGATGCGAAAGTGAATGGAAGAAGAAGTCGAGGACGCCCGAGAAAGATATGGCACAATCAAGTAAATCAAATACTTGAATCGGGTCTTGTAAAGAGTCAGAATAACAGAAGAGGATGTATGAAAGTAAATGAAGCAAGGAGTGTGTGCCAAGACAGAGTTATATGGCGGTCCGTCCTCTCTGCCTACCCCTGCGGAGAAACGACGTGATGGTTAGTTAGTTAACCATTCAATAAAGCGTTATTACAGATTATTTATTAATCTCAAAATCTATAATAATTTAGTATACTGTGAAAATATCCCATTTTCAGTCGAACACTGTTAGGCTTGGTGCACATGCGGGGGTTATTTTCGCTCCGCAATTCTGACACCGCATCGCCCATAGTATCCCAAATGATTGTAATTGCGGAGCCACCACGGAAAAAACCTGAGATGTGCACCAAGCCTTAGAGAGTTGTCTTTATTGGGTAATGAATACCATATTTATTCAAATGTGTGTGATCCAGCTGAAATGTTATTGTTGAAATGTCTCGTATTAACAACTCGTGTTGTTTTTACAAATAGAAACAATTTTATCATAAAAATGTTACTCTCATCTAATCTTATTCCGATTGGTTGCGGTTTGTATTGCATTTATAAAGTTTATTGATGGAGAATATAGGTACAAGATTTACCTTTACGGTAACATAAATTAACACAATACAATATGTGATAAAAATGAACACCAGACTACCACATCATCAACCAATTGTCTGCAATTATGTACGCTTGAATCTGGTATATAATTGTTTTAATTTCAAATCAAAACAAATAATTCATGAAGGTATTTGTAAGTGTTAAAATTATTGGTCGATGAGCCTAATTTTATTTCATATTTAATGTGTGAAGGGGTTTTCTAGTGCATTCTAATGCATCTATTATATTTACCCAATTATATTTTCTATTGAGGTATTGTCTATTCTTTGACTTAAGTGACTATTTCTTCTGTGCCATCAATATAAACAAATCTAATGGTAATTATGCATTAAAATATATCTGCCATAAAGACGGGTGATAGAGAGACTAATAAAAATTACCACTTAAAATAATAAATGGTTTCATTAGATAAATTATACACGCAGTTGAATATCACAATAACCTATATATTATGATTCTCGTGGTGTTTTATTCCTGGATCATATTTTGTTATTTGTTTTCAATCCGTCCACATTCCACACACGGCTCATACATGAGTGCAGTTTCTGTTTTTGTTTTGTTTCTGGGCATTGTGAAAAGTCGCACAGTCTGTCTGAGCTAATGTATTCCCAAGTCTCGGAATTATTATTATTATGCAAATTGAAGGATTCGTCACAGCCGACCATTAAAAACAGTAAACTAGCCCGTTTACTACTTTTGCACTATGGGCAGTCATAAAGTACCTTGGTTTGTACTTGTAGTAACTTTTGTCTTGAGATTAGGTTCATTTTACGAGTTTTCATTAAATTGGAATAGTATTCACAGCTAAAGCATAACTAACGAGACATTGAGTTAAAATTACCAAGTTGTAAACATTGCTTTAATTAAAAGACAAGTCTAATGTTTTCAATCTAAATCTGACAAAAAATCATAAGCTTTAAAAAGAAATCTACTTTCAATATTCTTGCTTTGGAGTATTAGGATAGAATATTGTGGGTTCCACGCATAACAGCCGAGATAGAATAAACAATGTCAGTCTATTTTAAATGAGCTATCTTTTAAAATTCTGTTATGACTACAACTATTTTTATGGCGGGAATATTATTTTAGTATTTGAATGTTCCACGGAATGTTTACTTTCCTTCACGTTTTATGTTTTAATAGCGATTCACTTTACTTTGTGTAAATTACCAATTCCTAAAATTAGTTTAAATGCTTCCTATGAACTTGTTACCTAACATTGAACGCTGTAGGTGAAACATTTTTCTGCTCCCAATTGATTTACCGTGTAATGTTAAATCATAATCTTCCTTCCTGAAAAGTATATTAAATCATGACCTACTAAAATGATTCCAAACCTAAAATATTGATATTCTTGTTATTTTAATTGTAGTATGTAAATTCACGTTATCTCAAATGAAATCATTTAACCTCTTGTTACATTCCGAGATAAACAACCGCATTCACCATATATGTATTTGTAGACATTATGTATTTTCCGTTAATTATAGCACATTAATCAACTCTGCACCCAATAGGCTATTAGTCCTATGTCCATTTTAGCAATTATAAAATCCCAAAAAGCAATTATGTTATCAATGAACCTGTAATTATTTTTGCTGTTGCTATTTTGTTGTGGGATGGTTAAAGAGCTTTGTTATTAGATAAGTTTTCTACTACTATTATTATGCCTTTTTATGGTATTTTTATACCTTTTTCAATTATATAGCAATTTTTTGCTATTTTAGGACCTTTAGCCTCTTCGGGTACAGAACTGTTATTTACATTAGTTTGTTTTCTGTAATTCATCAGTCTTCCCTGCACATTTGTTTTGCATACTCTTTCCTTAGGTTTTTAATCGACAGAATTTTTTGTATATTTGAATTTATACTTCGGACGATAAGTACAAAACACACAAACTTCATGATGTCTCTTTCACATTTGGAGCCTTCACACAAACTCCATGATGACTCATTCACATGTGATGTCTTCACACAAACTTCATGATGTGTCTTTCATATTTGATGCCTTCACTCAAACTTCATGATGGCTCTTCCACTTTTGATGCCATCACCCAAAGTTTTTGAAAATGATTGTTTTAAGCCCTGTTCACACAGAATTTTTTTGCATTTTGTGTGATGCAAAAATTTCCATCCAGTATTAAATCTGACAGGAGTGTTCACATTGGGAGTTGTCTTCTGTAATTGTGACGTGCATTGTAACCGTTAAAACCCACCGAATTCTGAAGCTATTTACAGACTGAGTATGCAACTACCTTCAGCTTTAACGTCTGTCATTCTTCATACCTTATCAATACTCAACGGTTGATATTTTAACATAATGAAGATCTGAATTACATTCTAACGTTCACAAACATGAATTCCTCAAAATGAAATTCAATCTTGTTTATTACTAACTCAACTATCTGAAATGTAACGTCTTTGTTTGTTTGCACAGAGCCGCCGGTGGCGCGCTTTAACTCCCGTCGCAAGTCCGTCTTTGCAGAGACGTACGATCCTGAGGAGGATTCAGACTCGGGAGAGGTCCCACCAGCGGTGCACCCCAAGTCCGACGGGCAGCGTGCCCGGCTGCAAGACGCCGTGAGGTCCATCCTGCTGTTCAGCGCGCTGGACCCACAGCAGATGCGCGAGGTGCTGGACGCCATGTTCGAAAAGCGCGTACAGCCCGATGACTACATCATCCGCCAGGGTGATGACGGGGATAACTTCTATGTCATTGAAAGGTCAGTATCATAATTTTCTATTAGAAAAAATTCAAGGTTGATGTAAGCGTAATGAATAAGCTTAAGAAAGGGACGATTTGGTTTGAATGCGTTGAGTGGATGAACGAAGAAAAGGGAAGGAGACTATATGACACAAAAGTGAATGGTAGAAGAAGTGAAGGACGTCCGAGGAAGACATGTGACGATCAAGTAAATTAAATGCTCGAGTCAGGTCATGTCAAGAGTCAGAATAACAGAACAGTGTGTATGAAGCAAGGAGTGTGCGCCAAAACAGAATTGTGTGGCGGTCCACCCTCTCTGCCTACCCCTGCCAGAAACGGCGTGATGATTAGTTAGTTAGGTAGCCACCACATCAGGGGCCAAAGTTTTTACAATCTCTCAGCCACATGTAGACTTTAAGAGATGCTGCATTCTGGATTCAGAAATTTGCCTGAGATTCTCAACCTATCCACCATAAGAGAAGAAAAAGGTGTCAGTACGAGAATGAATGTTTAGCACTTCATCTTGCTGCCTAAGGAGGCTGATTAGTTTAATAAGACATTAGTATGTCTCTACAATGAAAGTGTGTTGCAATAATGATTACAATCGGAAGGTGTGTTGCAATAATCTTGTCAATATGAATGTATGTTGCAATAATCTTGTCAATATGAATGTGTGCTGCAATAATCTTGTCAATATGAATGTGTGTTGCAATAATCTTGTCAATATGAATGTGTGCTGCAATAATCTTGTCAATATGAATGTGTGTTGCAATAATCTTGTCAATATGAATGTGTGTTGCAATAATCTTGTCAATATGAATGTGTGCTGCAATAATCTTGTCAATATGAATGTGTGCTGCAATAATCTTGTCAATATGAATGTGTGCTGCAATAATCTTATCAATATGAATGTGTGCTGCAATAATGTTGTCAATTTGGAGATGTGTAGCACAATACTTGCTGAAAACTGAAAATAATTACTACTTTCACAGCGGGCAGTTCAATGTGCTGGTACGTGGACCGGATGGGGAGGACCGCTCAGTTCACACGTACGACGGGGCTGGTAGCTTTGGAGAACTAGCGCTCATGTACAACATGCCCCGCGCGGCCACCGTTCGCGCGCAGTCTCCAGGCGCGCTGTGGGCCATGGACCGCCAAACCTTCCGCCGCATCCTGCTCAAGTCCGCCTTCCGCAAGCGCAAGATGTACGAGCAGCTGCTGGACCAAGTGCCCATGCTGAAAGCTCTGCAGCCATACGAGAGGGCCAACCTGGCCGATGCGCTGGTGCCGCGCCAGCTGCAGGATGGGGAGAAGATCATCCGCCAGGGAGACACAGCTGACGGAATGTATTTTGTCGAAGAGGGCACCGTGCGCATCACACTCACCAGAGACGATGGACAGGAAGTGGAGATCAACCGCATTGGTCAGTATATATTTATGTTACTCTTATTTGAGGCAGTCTGCACCGATGATGAGATGATTAGGATCAAACATGATTATGTACCTCTAAAAAAGTGCTAGATATTGGCAAAAATGGTTATAACTGCACTACATTATTGCATATTATGCAGATATTTATCTTTGAAGATATTAAATGTGGATTGGCCATTTACTATTGATACGTTTGTGTGGATTTTACTAATATTGATACTCCTACATAATGATTTATCACTCAAAGTCATTGACTAACCAGTAGCATCCATAAAATAAATGTTAACCTTTTTTTCTTGTGTCTCTTATAGATTTAGAGAAAAGGCTATTAACCATCTCATTATTGCATACTACCGCAGTCTATTTTTATTTTACCTATCAAAATTAAACTTGACATCCTAAAATATGAACACTGTTGAGAGCGAAAAGTTGACAACTACAATATAATATTTCTAAGATATCAGATTAAATTAACTAATAAATTATACAAACCTAAAGATAATAAATAAGGTTAGGTACAAGAATAATGGTACATTAGGAAACTCGAGAAAAAGTTTTTTTTTTTAATAAAAAAGTAATGTATTACTTATGAATTGATTTGATTTGTTAACATAAAATGGCGACATTGCAGCTAGCCACTTTTCTCTCACTCTTAACCTACTACTTGTAAAAACAAATCAATTCACTGAATATAGATAATGATACTTTGTAAATACCTCATTCCATAACCATTAGCTACTAGAGTTCAATTTATTAAGAGTAGCATAAAATGTGAACCTTTAATAAATATATGCTTCATATTATGTTTGAAAATATTGTGTTTATTATTTATTGGATAAAATAAATACACATACTTCTCTTCTTAAATTAAACCGCTAAAGTATCATAATATAAACATGACTTGGCTGATCTAATGTCTGACAGGAATGACTTATTTGGCAAGAATTCACATTATGTTGTGAGATGATATTTTATCCATCATGTCATTAGTAGACCAATATGCACATTTGGCATGATAATAGGTTCTCTATTGTATTTCAGGAAAGGGGGGGTACTTTGGAGAGCTGGCTCTGGTCACCCATCGTCCTCGCGCTGCCTCTGCCTACTCTGAAGGGGCCACTAAAGTTGCATGTGAGTACCTAAACAATCACTTCTACAAGTGTAACACTGTATGTGAAAGGAATCATTCTGTCCTGTAATAATTATTGCGCTTCAATGTAATAATAATTGCGCTTGTTCCAGTCTTGGACGTGGAGACGTTTGAGGGCCTGCTGGGTCCGTGCATGCAGATCATGAAGCGCAACATCGGCGACTACGAGGACCAGCTCGTGAAGATATTTGGCTCCAAGACCAACGTGGAGGACATCCGATGAAGTGGTTCCCTCAGCTCTGCATTCACCCCCCTCCCCCACCCTCCCCTTTCCCTTAACCAAAGCCCCGCCGACAATATTTAAGAAGTTCATCTATGTTTACGCTTCCCTCCGGTGTATATTAATCTCCGTTTGGTCTCCGAAGACATATTAGCCCGTACGTTTACCTGTGTATATTGTTGTACATGATTCAAAAGCAATTCAAAAATAGTTGTGACTCCCGGCCCAAATGAAAACGGCTAAATTTGTATTGTTATTTGTAATTTAAATGTTGTCGTACAGAACCTTTACCGATGATGTTTGTCACTTCAAATTTCGTCTTACCAACGTGATTAACGTCCACATGCGTACGTAAACTATCCACTTTACTTTACAATAACTGACCAAAGAGTTTGTGTTTGTTTGATGCAGACATCCTTCAACCCCCGCAGTGTGCGGTATCATTATCAGTGCGTACATATTTATTCTAATTGAAAGTTGTATTATTTATGATATCGTATTTATTTATTTTTTCTATAAAGAAATACGTGGATCGTATTTCCCTATATTCCCTCATTAAAAGCCGAAGAATAAATTATAACTGTTGATGAATTTGACTGTTGTTGTGCAGTCTAAGTACACTCCTGACTTGACTAAGAATGAAGGCTATGTACATTTTTCTACGTACTAATAAAACTAACTTTTCACTAAGAACAAATATAACAATTTTTATACAGGTCTTACTTGAGATGAAGTCTAAAACTACTTAATTAAAATACATTAAATGTAAACTTCTTCATATGTTGATTACGTATATACTTCATTGGTTTATTTGTATAAACAATTGTTTAAATTAACAATATTAGGTTTTTGTATGTTCAGCTCCCTGCAATTTTTCTAAAAAATACGTACAAGCACCATTAAAAAATTATTATTTTTTAATGCATAATATTGGACGTTGGCCTTTTTATAATAAAGGTGACCATTTGCGCAGTTTCATTTGAATTAAAGGGAGTATGACACGAGTACCCATAAGCAATTGTTCACAAATAATACGCCGTCATGCAATAATAACGCTCTCATTTTAATAAGGTGTGTGGTTATTTAAAAATGTATCAGTACATTTGTCATAAAATCTTAATACATATGAAATGATTTGTCTCTTTTCTGACCTTCATAATTTAGATGTTTCTTGTCCTTGATTCACGAGTCCTGAAACTTCTGTATGTTTGTAGAGAGTAATCTATTTTACACGCCGTTAGAATTGTAGAATCTCACATAGTTCTGAAATATTATCAATTAGTTAACTATCTGCTGTCGAATGCCATTACTCATCCAATACAATTTATTATTATGGCATTGTTGTAGGCATGATCAAAAGATGTCACACAATTAAAATACTGTGTTATTTATTGTGAATGATTTAACAAAAAAATATGCATTTACAAAAGACAAAACTAAATCTTTATAAATTATGAAGGCATTGTTATAGAGTGCATCAGTTTCGCCCTTGGCTAGTAAGTAAATCAATAAGTTTGAGCCCATTGAAATATTGTTGATCATTGTAACATCAATCAATTACTAACGCTTGACGTCAGATCTGTCTAATATAACAATAATCTTGTTTGCATATTAACTAGACCGGGGGCAATCTCGTATGTTTACTCTTGAGTCAACGCTTGCAGGTCATTTAGTATTTATTTGAAAGTCCTCAATCAACCATATTTAAAAGCTTAAATTACAATGGTGGTTGAAGCACAAGCCTGATTAGGTCTATCTAAATGATTTATTGCTTTTTGTAATTATTTACTTACACTTGGTTCTATATCTAATTCCTAGTTTCTTTCTGATTGCTGAATTAATGTCTAAAAGCCAAGTATTTAGCTATACGAACATGCCAGTCGGTATTGCCCTATGAATTCATTGTGTAGTTTATTTGCCATATGTCACTGGTGGAAGTAATCCTGTTGTTAGAACCTGAAACCACTTATTGATATTGTTTACGTGTGTGTTATCCCGCGTTGGATTTTTAAATATTTAACTGTGAATCATTGTTTATTACCGCGCAATATCTTGAATATTCATTATTCCGTGTTTTTTTATTTATATTATTTTGTTTATGAATCTCGAGTCTAGTCATTGTTTTCTTTCACTCATTGTTAATATCTCTTCTTGAATCTTTTCCTTTTCTGGTCTTATCTCCTTTAGGTTATATTATGTTTGGTGACTGAGTCTTGAATTTAAAACAAGTAAAAATAATGCTGCTTGAAAATTAATCAATGTAAAAAAGGCTTTATTACTCTCTTCTAATCTCATCATCTTATTCAGCCAAACGAATTTAAAAGATTTTCAAACAAAAGAGCTTTATTGTCTGTGTTCAAAAATGTACCAAAAATATGAAATGCAACATCTTCTCTTAAAGTAAATAAGGCAGTTGTGTTTGAAACTGTTTTTTTTTCTGTTTTGAAACAGCCAAAAATGTGTTTCCTTATTTTGCCAGGTTTTGTTGGAATATTTTGATGTATTTATTTAACCCAGTAAGGTATATAGGAATTTGTTATTAATTTAGTTACACCTTTCGCCACAACGTAATGGGTATCAATAGTAATATTATTAATAATTTGCATAATTTTACTAAATGATTAACAATTAATCATAAAGCACAGAATGTCTCAATATATTATGTATCTATCTTAAATTGTTATTGTTTTATTGTGTAGAATCATGTAGTTCATCTGTCAACTGGTTATTTTCACTAATCTTGTTATATGAAGCGCTAATGTATTCATTCGCTCCGTATGGAATCTTATACTATTTTAGTTTTGGACCAATTTTATATTGAAATTATTTTTTGTATGTTGGACTTTACTCCTTTATCGCAATTGAAATAATGTAGCTTTTCCTACTCCTTAGGCCGTGTGTGATCCCTAGAGTCCCTAAGGTAAGTGGTGTGGTGTCTATTCCCGGAGGGCCAGTAGCCCGAGGGCTACCAATAGTTGGAACGGGAGTGTGGGTTCAGAGCACAAGCAAGTTCTCTATGAAGTCCTGAGGATTCTGACAGGGTACAGAGAGAGAGAGCGCGCGTGAGAGATAGTGTTATATTAAATGGCAACATTTTACTTTGTAAAACAATGTAAAGAATCATTTCCCCCTTACTTCGCCTAATTCCACAATCTATATGATATACGAGAAAGAAGTAAAATTGTGCGTGAAATAAATGTTTTCTTATTAAATTAAGGTATAGATATAAATAATGTAAGAAATACGAAGATAGTATTGCCTGTGGCAGTGTTGAAGTGGCCATTATCCCATTATCATATACCTGCACGTGGAGGATTAAATCATTTATCTCCAACTAACTCACTCGTGTCCATTTTCAGTACAAAGTCTTCTCCTTTCCTTGTGTTCATTCCTTATTCCAAGATATCAGTATTTTATTTATTATAGTGGTGTTATGTTTTGTAAAAGTAAGTGCAAAGGAAATATTAGGACAGAGTTGCTCCAAGCCAAGTTAACTCCAGTGCGGGCACTGGTCGTATTGGACCTTTATTAGCGTTTAATGAGTTCTACACCTGCGAGTAAGTGGTGCCATATGCAAGATGCTCATCAAAGTATCCATTCATAAATATACGTGAGGTGCTAGTGCTGATGCTGCTCTCAGTAACACATGGCAATCGGATGCCATTTAGTTTCTATTCTATTAGCAGGCTAATAAAAATGTATTTATAACCAATTAATAAATATCAAAATTATTTGCATCCTTATTTATTTAAAGTTTTCTACATATTTGTAAAATAATAGTTCTGTTGGCGAGCGGTGTCTAGCTGTGTTGGTTTGGTTGCTTGCAATGTAAAGTATTGTGCGATATGACTGGTACATGAATGTACACTGTGCTGTGTATGTACATAGATGTCGCAAACTGTGGGCAAACTCCTTCTGCAATACTCTGAGGCAATACTTAAAGATTCTTCTGTAGGTTGGTTGGTTGGTCCCAGAACAAATATTACATCTTCATGTTGTGTTGCCAATGTCGATGCCTAATATAGTTTCCCTTCGTAGTCTACTTCATATTTGTTGCCATATCAAATCATAAATGTGATAGCTTATAAGGAATATTTGAGTTTCCTCCATTCGGTACAGTGCCGGTGTAATCGTTGCTGTTTATAGCCCAACCTCATATTTGATGTGACTAATTATAAAGAATGCATATCGAGGTAGTATGTATGTTACATTGGTTTTGCGTTGAAGTGAATGGCTCACAGAACTAATAGAATCGTGTACTTGAGTGTTTTGCACAGTTTATTTAGTATGCAGATGCAGATATTGATTCCCTAAGCTGCTTCCCCACGTAATGAGCTTACACCTCCAACTATTTATAACAAATATATTATGTATTGTGAAATTATAAATAAAATTATGTTTGTTTGTAGATTTATTCACTCGTCTTTTATTTCTATTCTCTTACTACTTGTCCCAGAACTGTTTTGAGTTTCCGGACCCTAATATACGTCATACTCCTCTGCAGATAAATGAGTGCTACATAATCATGAGTACTACACAAGCAAATGCTTCTTATTAGGTTGTGACCGCTCCGTAAGAACTACTTACTTTGGCGGCAGTTCCTACTTCCATCGTTGTTCATTAAACAAATACTTCAATTGTAGCTCCGGCCGCACGATCTATGCTCATTTGTGGTTTACTTCGAAACTTCAATTTTAGTTCTTCGTTCGTACAATTGAAGTATCGCACCATCCACAGTTCAATATTAGTTCACTTCGAAAACTTTGGTTTTAGTTCTTTGTTCGTTTGCACGATTGTAGTATCACACCATCCACAGTTCGACGTGTTTTATTTGTTCATGATTTTATATGGAACTATTGTTTTGATATTTTTTGGTGAACTTTGGTGACAATGGCTTTTAATTTTCTAAAATAATTACAAACTTTGATTTGGGCTGACGTTAATTCATGATTTCAGCGGTACTTCAATTGAAGGGTTCACCGTGAAAGGTTCATTTTAAAGAACTAGCTAGCGTTGGGAAAAACTTCAAAGTTTTGGGAACGCTTCAGGAACTGCTAGTTCTTTAAAATGAACCTTTCACGGTGAACCCTTCAATTGAAGTACCGCTGAAATTCTGATATCAGGACAGCCCAAGATTTATATGAACCCGTTAGAAGTGACCGTATGCGTAGTGCAAACTATACTAGTGCCATCTAGGAGGGAAATGTAAAAGTTTAACAATTATTACTAATAAATAATTATATTATTGTTATAAAAGTTTAAAAAAAATAATAATGGACAATTATTATTAAAACAAGAAATAAATTAAATATTATATTATGATCAAAACAAAACTCGAAAAAACTAGTGTCCCACGCCAGACAAAACAAGCAAAGAAATCGAAAGCAACTGTCACGAGTACGTCGAACAGGAACTGCGAGGGAACGTAGGACTAAAAAATACTTCGAGTTCGAAGTAGTTACAATTTAAGTAAAGAACTATTGAACTGTGGATGGTGTGATACTACAATAGTGTGAAAGAACGAAGAACTAAAAATTGAAGTTTCAAAGTAAACTACAAATGAACATATGAGTGGAACTACCAACTTAACAAACTTCAATTGAAGTATTTGTTCAATGAACAATGAAGGAAGTTGGAACTGCTGCCAAAAGAAGTAGTTTTTACAGAGCGGTCACAACGCTAGCAGTTCCTGAAGCGTTCCCAAAACATTGAAGTTTTTCCCAACACTACTTCTTATAAAAGTTGTATGAAATATAAAAATTATTATTTTGATATGTTATATTAGTAAAAAAATATGCTTATCATCATTAAAGTGCCATCCCTGAAACCAAGGGTGGCAAAATTTCAGACATTTATAAAGTAGTTTTGTTTTGGCAGATATACGGTGGACCAAAAGCGATAACGTATGATGTTGGATCCGAAGCTGTGATAAAACACCGAATGTGTTTTCAGCTTCTAGATGAATTTGGAAAATAGTGGACTGTAAAATGATAAACTATACTACTTGATGGAAGTGTCTAATTATGGAATTGGAATGAAGAGAAAATAGGAAACTATTCACTCACCAATGTAGTTGAAGTTCTTGATTCTTCTTACACACAATGAATCACAACACTTAATTTAATATTACTTAAAGAACAACAACAAAACGACGACCAAGCGAGACACCAACAAACGAACACATTTTTTCACATAACTCTTCTTCTGTTTCGATTGTCAATTGTTTTCGAACACAGTGTTGTTGAATAAGGAAATCGAATAGCAAAATGGTGGGATAGGTAGGAACTGGATGAAAAACATAAAGGTAAGAACCTATTAAATTAACACTTTGAAATCAAACATATGACTACTTTAAAGCAGTGTTTGGGTCTGTATAAACACAATTCTAATAAGTTTTGTAACTTGATGAAATATGGTACCATCACTACACACCAAAAAGGAATGAAAGGCAGGAATGTTTGTATCTTTGTGTAGATTTTGGCTAGTTTTTTTCAGCAATTTGCTACCAAGCACAAAGATCATAAATGTGTGATCTAAAATCTCCCAGGAAGTTTGATCAGTGAAACCACAAAAATATGTTTGATTAGTATTTTCATTAACATTAGGTCATTTCTATAGTATAAATTACACCATAGTTAAGATAATCATAATAATTATTGATATTCTTCTATTTGGAATAAACTTGATAGCTTGGTCCTTATATTTTATGGCAGTTCCTGGTCAGCATTATAAACTTGCATTATCTTCTCTATTATTTCCCAGTTCTTCTCCTTTGACAGATCTTTGGTGAATACCTAAAACAAAATAGAATAAACGGTTATTTATAAGTTTTTCAAAACAAACATTTACGGAAGCTCCCCTCCCGTGAAATCTGTTGCCCAAAGCCAATTGAGTTATCGGGCTTCCAAAAAGCTAGGCATTTTTAATCATTCAACTGACATCCACAGGTAGTAAACTGACGTTCGCCCTTGAAGAAAGTGGCTTTGAATATTCAGCACAATGTTTTTTGAGTTTTTTTTTTTTTAAATGGCACAACAGCGAGAGTGGTATATACTCTCAGTATCGCCCCGGTGAAAGACCACCATTCTAAACGTTGCTTGAAATAGCAATAGCTGTGTTTAGTGACCAGATTTGAACAGCCAGGTACTTCCCAACCTTTATCTTACCTTTCCCACTTTCTTCAGCCTCACAACATACCACAATTGGAGATGCTATGGTCTTACTGGCTCTGTCGGAACTCTAGTACTCTCCGGAATACCGATAAGTAAATACTCACAGAATACCACGCTGAATCGCCGTCCAAAGTGTTTGTCAGGGGCACGACCACGCCGAGTGTGTGCAGCGCCAGGGTGAGGTAGGCGGTAGCTGTGTGCGCCGGCCGGTAGTCCAGCACAGCAGGCGAGTGGTGGAAGTCCTGCAGGAAGGCCAGCGCCGTGCGGGCAATAGGGGTGGCACGCCACTGCGCCTCAGGGAACCAGCCCTGCAGGGAGCGCAGGTAGTGCAAGAGGTAACGGTGCTGGAACAAACAAGGGACTGTTGATTCTGCAGGTCGGGAAGTACTTAGCTATTCAAAACTAAACGCGGCTCAAGCTTTCAAGCAAAGTTTCAATTCTGAATGGTGGTCTTTCACCACGGCGATACTGGGAGTATCTATCTACCACTCTGAAACGTGCCGCAAATATACTTTATATTATTTTTAATTCTGCACAATATTTCTAATGGCATGATTAATACTTGGATTATTTTCATAACATCATTTTTGAGAAATATTTAGGACTATTTGCTTTAAATGAAAAGATAAAAACTTTCAATAGCAAATCAGTTGTTTGCCAACTTTCAATAAGTGAATACCAAGTATGTACTTGACTGTCCTTAATCCTTTCACCGCGGATATCGAGTATAGACGGGAACGGGCACTGTGCCACCAGTGCCGATGCCGAGTATAGCCGATTTGAATGTTTCCTCTCGTACAGTGACTATGCACGCATTTTTTTGGAACTTTTTTTAGTTTCATTCGATAGAGTCCTCTAAAAGGGGGAATTTTTTAAATTTTAATATTATCAAAAACTCATGTCCTGATCGTTTTTCTGTCTGTCGGGCGGCCGCAGTCTGAATTTTCCACGATGCGCGCTTGATATAGGGCCGTGTATAGTATGTTTTAGAACGTATTGTCCGCATTTGAGATTGTTAATATTAGTTTGAAATAAAGTAAAGATTGGGACCAACCTTATTATCATTGTTATTGGCGTCGGAGATTTGTTTGATTATTCTCTTATAAAAACAGTTTGACTAAATGGACCAGATTTCGAGGAAAAGCATGAAACATCATTAAAGAAAATTTTAAGACTCTCGGTGTGCTGGCGCGTCTAAAGTGATTACATGAATCTATTATTTTGTTTTGTGTTTCGAGTAGTGTGCTTCTTACATTAGTATTTTTTGATGTTCATAAAGCAATCCCTGTTATTTTATGGTAATGTTTAGTGGACATTTAATTATGGCTCATACCAGAGATGATAATATCTTCGGGAAAGATGAAGAAATAATGAACTATATAGTGAAGAGTGATTCAGAAGATAATAACAGTGGAGTGGATCGGATTGTGAAGATGAATTATTATCCGAAAATTAGTCCGTTCCATGTGAGCCTAATATTATACCAAAAGAGTTTACTTCTCCACAGCCATCCGTACGTCATCTGATAGTGCATCTAATAAACTAAATCTCATACTTCTAACATGGGTAGATAGTCACTTAAATCCTAGAATTCACAAGTTCAATGGTAAAGATGCAGGTGTAAAAGTACATTTTAAAATTAATTGCGGTGAACTTTCAGTCGCAACGACGTCCAATTAAGTACGCAAGTAAACGAAAATAATGTGCATAGAATGCAATATTCCATTGTGCTCAACTTTGCTGTTGCTTTGAAAATTATCATACCTCCTCTAGGTATTAGAATATTCCCACATATTATATGTTATGTGATAAAGTTATACTCAAAACTTGTGAATGAAGTTCATAAGAAATAAATACTCGGACAAATACCTAAAACTCAAATAACAATTTATAAATTAAATGAAATTATATTCACGATAACGTCACTCGTAAATTAATTTCAAGAAAATTAATAATATATTTTTTTGTAAATGGCACACACAAAAGTGAAACAGACTATTCATTTTAATAAGTAGTAAGGGACCTTGACTTAATTTAGTTTTCTATTTATTTATGCAAAAACTGTGCGTTGGTGATAATTAAAGAGTTTTAAAGCATTCTTGATGTTTTATATTATACCATAAAAAATATTTTGTGCTTCTTATATGAAGGCAAGACTTCATTTCGATTTAATTAAAAACAATTTTGTCAATTCTAAAATAAACTCCGCACAGGGAGTAAGATCGCCTTCTCCAAACTAAGCAGTTAAAAGGTTAAATAGGAAAATCTTCCTAGTTCAAACAGTCAAAAAAGTGTAATATGTAATGCTTTTCTATTAAAATAAATTAAATTAATAAGTGATACATACACATCTTTCGGTAATAAATTACAGTAATTGGCAAATGATCTGCATCAAACCTTTTTTTATTGTCTTTTCTCTTATCGAAACACAGCTATCTTAGGTTGAGTTGGTTCAAACTCTCATCACATTTGAAGCAGACAGCTGATCACAATTTGATCAAAAACTGAAACATACCAAGAATCGGCGTTTGACAGCAACCATTCATTTGTTAATAATTCAAAATGGACACCGATCGTTAATATGAGAGTTTGAAACGGCCTAAGGCCATTTCCATTTTGTACACTACTTTGAATGCAGGTTAACTCGTAGGGGCCGACAAGAAACTTCCATGACTGCACTCCTGGGATGGCCTACATTTCTAAAATCTTTAAAAATTCTTTCTCAGGAACCCAGAACTCAGGAACTTTAAACTAACACAATAGATGATTTATATTATAAACAAACATGATTTTTTTCCACATTTATGCCACGCACACACTCTATCGTAGTGCGCTGTCTTGACTAAATATTCAGATTTTTTTTATAATGCATACATAATTAAAATAAATACATTTAATACCTTTTGATGGTGATACAAGTTTTAAAACAAACTGTTCTATACAAAGTAACTTGGCATTGAGTATCAGGAAGGGTCAAGTCGCAGGAGTAAAATGTCACTTTGTAAGTCAAAAAATTCTATTGTTGTGACTCTTGACATGACTAACTACTAAGGGTGATATTTAAAGGCAAAATGTACATACAAGGTCAAGACTGCAATTGCAGTGCGTCATACTGCGGGCTATATATTTCAACATTGAATGCAGAGACCCGACGAGTAAATATTGAGTTAAAATGTAGATCATTATTTTAATTGAAGTCTCTATACTCACAGGTGACGGGGGATCAGGTTTGAACGCCAGAGTCCTCAGTATGAGCAGCTCAGCGGTGGCGAGGGAAGAGCGCAGGCCCCAGTACTCCTCCCCCAGCTCCAGGGGCCCCGCTCCCCGGTGGAGTGCCCCCCTGGACACATTCACCACGTCCCGCAGCCTCAGGGGGTCGTCACGCAGCTTGCCCGCAAGACATAGACATGAGGAGGCAATCACCTGAAAACAAAATTGAATCATAATAATATTGTGATGGTAAACTGTAAAAGAAATAAGTTCCTATTAAAGTTTTGGAGAGTTCCTTAGGCACGATAGTAGAGTAAGTAACATAATGAACAATTAGAGTAAAGGTATACGTACACACAACACTGTTAATTATACAAATATCAAGAGATTTAGAAAGATATAACAGCATCAAATGAGATTAAAAAATAAATCATCTAATAAACTAGTACTAATTATGGGTACTCACATAACAATCGTAGCTATTTTTATCAACTTCTTTGAAGAATTTGTGAAATAACGCAGCAGCTGTTGCTACGGTGGCCGGTTGGGCGTTAAGTTTAATTCCGCATTCAAATATAAAATGTACAGCCTGGCTATGGGTTGGGGCCAGGATGTAGTCTACGGGGGTCACTCGGGACTTGTCTCTCTGGAGGGCCATCACATCAATTACATCCTTCATCATGAGAATAATTGTTTCTGAATTTTTTAAAACTTTTATTTTAGTCGGACCTAAAAGAAATTTAAGATTTTTACGACGCCCAAAATGTACATAGAGGAATGCTTATAATTGTGTATACAAAATAACAACTTAAACATGTAATAGCTACACTATAAATAATAAAACATATTGATTTGCTTTTCGATTGAACACCAAAAGAAAATCAAATTCTTATTGCCGGCAAAATTATGTTGCTTAAACACAACTAAAATAATAGATTTATTAATCTGCAAAATTATCTTACTTTATTTGTGTCGAGTTTTTTATTCAACCAAATTCTTTAGAATATTTCGTCAAATATTGTTGAAATCAAATGTTTGACTTAAAACAACATATTTATTTTGTAGGTTAGCTAAAGCATTTATGTCATAGACAATATGTAAACATCCTTGTCATAGAAAAAAAATCTAGATTATCAGCTAGAGTTCAATAAAATAAGAAGAGTCAATATTTCAACGGGTTCTAGAAGACCCTTTCAAACCAAAATCACAACTAATTTTTTCAAGCGTTTTTTTTTTAACGATTAATTTTAGAATAAAAATGCCAAGGATTTTTTTCAATCATCGACAGTCAAGAATGCGAATGTTTCGATTACCTGTTGAAATCTTAGAGTATACAAGAGGTAGCACACGCCAAAGCCAGTGAAGTCAGTTTTGGACTTGTTTTTGATGATTTTAACATGACTCGGCGCAAATGGGCGTGGCTAAGACTAAGGCTACGGTATTTATACATCCATTCATATCACATATCGACATAATGTTTTTGTGTATTCGTATAGTCACTTTTTCACAGTATTTTTATCAACAAAAATATAGCATCTAACCTAAAAAACCGTTTAGTTGTGTCAAGTTTAGTGGCAAAATAAAAAATGTGGGCGGAGTCCCGCTATTAACCAGCGAAAATAACCAGCTTAAGAACATTACGACAGTATATAGAAGCCGTCCAAGAAATTTGTTGTCTCTTTCTCTCTCATGGTGTACGATGTAAAAACACGGAAACAGTGATTTATTACAATTTCGGATGGGTTGGGTAAAACAAATTAGCTATCCCTCCATATATTGTTCCTTCAAGGTTGAAATATATATATTTTTTCTAATTACGGATTATATCTCAATATTAAATTAAGCGCCCGTGGCGCTATAAAAATTGTTCAATGATAATTTTATGTAAAAAATATTAAGATAGTTTTCCTGTATTCTCGAAATATGTAATATTATCAAATTTCGAGTTGAACTTTGTCATAATATTTCGAAACGCGTTTCTACTTCCTGTGAAACCTCGGTTTACAAATGTGATTAGTTCCGGAAACGTGTTCGCTTGTTCCTCCAAGCGTGTTTTTTTAAACCTTTCTGTACCTGAAAGTAAAAATAAAACATAAGATCCAAAAGAGGGTGACGTAGTTACCCCATTTGTCTTGTTTATTTAAGCGTTAGGTAATTTGTTTTTGATAATACTTACAGAAAAGTTCAGAGCAATAATATACAGAAGAGAGCGCTTCTGTAGTCAGTATTGATGATTTTTGCCTGACTCGGCTAGACCAGGGCGTGGCTAGGACTAGGGTATTTATACATCCATTCATAGCACATGTCGACATAATGTTTTTGTTTATTTGTATTACCACTTTTTCACAGTATTTATATACACAAAAATATAGCATATAACCTAAAAAACCGTTGAGTTATGTTGCATATCAAAACGTGTGAGCGGAGTCGCCGGAGAACATTCTTACATACCCAAAAGCGGTACGACGTAAAAACCTGGAGAAAGTGATTTATCCCAAATTTGTATAGGTTGGGTAAAAAGAATTAGCTTTCTCTTAATATATTGTTACTCCAAACTGAGAAGTATATTCTTAATATTTCAGTAATTTTTATCGAAGATATCGCAAAAAAACTCTTGTTCAGTGTGACATTAGAATCTCCCTTCGGAAGGGGAGTGTTGACCTTGAAATAAATAATTTAAACAATCTTCTGGTGTTTGGTGCAGTGTCAGATTTTAAGAAGTTATTCAGATTAATGATAGAACTGTATAGTGTGGAACTATTGTGGACGCAGTTATGATAGTAAGAGTAATAAAACTATTTTTGGGAAAAAAAGCCTAAAAGCTGTATTTTTCTAAATCTGGCGAATAAACATAATCAAATGTGTTTTTTTTTTCCACCTGTGTAAGAGATACAGCAAAAATGTTTCCATCATCAAGCCAATAAACAACATTTTTTAATCTGGGGGGAGGCTGGACAAACTTTTAGACGGGAACCAATACGAGATCTAGGGAATTTCTGGAGAAATAAAACTAAATTAAAGGTCAATGTGGTTACAGCTTGACACAGATAACTTTGCAGGCGGACAAAGAATCAATGAGAAATGGCCGACGGTCAAAAAAACTATTTTTTAAGTCTACAGAATTTTAAGTATCCACAAAATCTACATTAGCAATGCCCCGACTAAAGTTACCCGTGTCAAGCTTATTTTATGTTTAAGGTTTTTTTCACGTTTCTCATATTTTCTTTCTTTTTTACCACCATATATGTTATGCGGCTATGGCTTATAGATTTAAAACAAATGGTTAGGTTTCAAAGTAATTAAGTACATTTTAAAATAAATAAAAAAATTGGTTGCCTTGGAAAAACATTGAAAATGAAAAGTGGAAGAGCGCACATATTTATTTCATAAAGGGGGAATATTAAATATCCTGGAGAATTGGTTTCTGGCTTAAGACTTTGGTCCAGATTTTCTTTTTCTTAAAGTATGGACTAGTTCTTCCAGTCACAAGAGCCAAGTAAAAGGTTTCCCGGTACAGCTGGGGGAGTTCCTTGTGATTGCGACTGTGGTGGAGCCATTCAAGAATCTGGAATAAAAAGACAAAATATAGGAGGACAAATAATATTTCAAAACAGACAACTCGAAAGAAAAATTAAAACTGAACATACAACAGCTGTAAAGGTATTCTGTGTATAAAGCGCTCACAAGATCAACAATACTGTCAACATTTTTGCTATGGATAATACTGTTGAGCGTGTGCACGCTCTAATGTCAATAGATTGAGAAAGCATTGCTGAAATTCCTAATGTTTATTTAATTACATTGATTAATAATATTATTGATACTGTATTTTTATACATAATATTATTGATACCATTGCAGATAAAAGCAAGCAACTTCTTCTAAATTAATTATTGTAGATATGGTTACTCCAGCACCATGAGACCATTTTAAAGCCAGCAAAAACTATATTTTAAAGAAATGAAAGAGAATTTGCACACCTGACCACCAACATCGGCCCATTCTTTGTGTTTGGAGTTGACAAACAGGAAGCACAAGGCCTGAGGAAACATGCTGAGCCTCATAGCCCTCGAAGTCACGAGGGCCTTGGTGTCTCTCCAACTAAACACATAATAGCTGGAGAACATGACCACACTTAGGATTACCATGTCACAGAGGAAGGTCACTGATGATTCGGTGGATGATTGACTGAAAAAAAAAATGTATTGCTGAATTAGTCCATTTGAGAGCTCCTACTGATTAATTGTCTATGGGTCCTTAGGGATAAAATAACAGTACTGTTTGACATGGTTATCAATGAAGGTGGCTAAATGAGGAACTAACGTAAAAAAGTACTTTTTTTTAAATTTTAGAATTTTTTTTTATTCAAAATATCTATCTGGCAACAATAAATGCAAAGTTAAATGTGTCGTTTTGTACTTTTAGTAAAAAGCCCCACGTTAGATAAGCTCCTGTGTTTTTAAAATTCTAGTGTACTGGATGATAGAAAATATGTATTGAACCTACTCAGCCATGTGCACTTGCGTTCTAGCCATAAGTTGTAAAAGCCAGTCCTTTACAGAAGAATTGTCACATTTTGCCTTCATCAGGGCTGGACAAATGCTTTGTAAAATGTATATGTGCTCTCTGTAACAAATATAACAGGTACATTTGATAAACAAAAACAAAAAGTGTATAATTTGTTTCTCAGGGTGATGCCTGAGACCCTGAACTGACTTGCATACCTGGATGTTACCCTCTGACGAAAGAAGCAGTTAAAAGGTCTGTATTATGATTTCATATGAGGTCACCAACATAGGCTTCTGATTCTTCCCAGGTGCAGAACCAACTTAGCAATGCTGATGCCCCTGGGAAGACTTACTAGATCAGTTAACTGCCTTGGAAGAAATGTGGATATTTTCCACATGACAATAATTTTAAGCACAAACTATTCATTAAGTTTCAACTATGTATATTCATTATAACTTTATTTCTCATTAAATTTGTTCACTTTTCCAATATTCAATAAATGTTTTCATAAAAAAAATAATTTTTAGGGTTCTTTTTATTTATAAAAAACTCAGACATTAGACTTTTTCGAACATCATGTGCTATATAAAAAAAAGTGTTATTATTAGCACAAAATATATTATTTTTCTCCAATGGTGAGGTCTTGTTTTAGCGATAAGAATTCAGGTCCTAATTATAATGTTATCTATTGTTTAGAGCTCTTAATAACTGTGTACTGTGACAGTTTAGCATAATTCAAACTAACAGATAAGTGAAATTCATATAATAGTATTTTGCAATATAAGATTTAAGCTATAAATCTCAAAACAAATTTAGAATAAATATTTTTCTATCGATTTCTGTGTTCTAATTACAATTGATTTTTCACTGAATACCTTATAATGAACACCTAAGTATTAAGATGTTTATTATGATGTATTTAGCATATATGAATTAGAAATTAGCACAAACAAATCGATTATTTACTTCCCAACTTTTCCCTTCCTCATCTCCTTCCTCTCCCTACTACCTTCAGCCTCACAACATACCCCTATTGGGGATGTCATAGTCTCACTGGCTCTAGATGGTTGGGAGCAGTTGAGACTCTTGTGGGGTATTCATGTAAAAAAAAATATATATATATATATATATAAATGTATTTATATGAATATTAGAGTGGTAGAACTCAGTATTTCAGATTTTTCAACGATTTATAAGCGTATATATCATGTATTAAACAATCCTTTATTGCGAATTTCACCACTAGTAGTTTGACATGTGGCATTGTCCTTTCAAGGATAGGTCGTTTCAAACCAAGTACTTAACACAAAATACTTAGTGATATAAGATAAGCGCAATAAAAAAATAAAAAAATCTTAATTCATTAAATTGAGTATATGTAATTGAAATATCAGTATGTTATACCTCGGCATGTTGATGCTAGCATCAATGATTTCATTGAGCCAAACTATGGGACAATCCTGGGTACTGGTACAAGCCATATGCACCCTTACGCAGCAGGCCTTACGGAGCAATTCCCCTGGCACTTCCCACCAGCTGCTGGGTGAAGTCAGTCTCTCTAAATACTCTGAAGAGAGCTCCCCACAGACCTCCACTAGAGCTGGCCAATACTGGGACAAAAAATAGAGTGTTTTATGCTTGTCTATGGATTTAGGTGCCTACTTGGAAGATTTTTTAAAATCCATAGTATAATATCTATTTACAGCTTGACACACTTGACTTAAGAAGCAAAACAAACTATTTTTTAAATCTGTATATTTTTTCATCTACAAAATCTACATTAGCAATGCCACGGACTGAAAAATTAACTGTGTCAAGCTGTATTAAGTTATTGTATAGTAATTTAAAAAATCAATATAGTTAGGTAAATCAAAATTAATAAACCATGATAATATTCGAAAACCCCACTATTGAACAGAAAACGGCTGTCGCCAATTTACATAAGACCTTTTAACACTAAGACCTCAGACAAATCAATGAAATTGATTATCTGTTCAGGAAAGAATTTCAATAATTTAAAATGTTTTATTAATTTCTCTAAACATACGGAAAAATTGAACTACACGGACACGCCCACTAAACACTGCTAAATGTGTCAGTTTATCTCTTCAGTGGATAACCCCAATTTACAAATATCGTCAATAGGTGAAACGCAGATACAGCTTACAGATAGTATATTTGCGCCAAGTTCCAGAGTGGTAGATACTCTAAGTATCGCCCTGAAAGTCCGCCGTTCAGAATCGCAATTCTGCTTGAAATGGCTTTAACCATGTTTGGTGACCAGATATAAATAGCAAGGTACTTTCCCACTTGCTTCAGCCTCACAGCCTACCCCAATTGGAGATGCCATAGCCCACTGGTCTCGGACAGTTGAGACTCTTGTGTAGTATTTATATTTTAAAAAAGGGTGGAACTAACAAACTGTTTTTCTAATCCACATATTTTCTTATATCAACAAAATCTATACTAGTGATGCTACCGATTGCAATTAACAGTGAGCTGGAAGAAGTTTTCACACCAGATATACCGGTATTTTTTAATTATTATTTGGGTTTTCAATATGGCAAGAATCAATTATTATCAAAAACAATTATGGAATTAATCACAAACCTTGTGTTCGCTATCCAATTTTTCATAAAAACTTTCCACAAAACTGGACAACATATTTCTATTGTCTTCAGTAATGTTGTCAGTTTTGAGGCAATCCTTTATGGATGACAGCAATGAAATCATGTCAAATTTAATGTCATGTTCGTTGTCTGAATCTTCACGTTGGAAAGTGTATTCTAGCATCTTCCATACGGTGTCTCGGAGAAAGTTGCTTTGGACATTTTTACACAATATCGGAAGGACTTCCATTACTTTGCATAGCTCTTCTTCCTGCAAAATAAGAAATACGATTAAGAGTAGAAACTGTGATTATGGGGACAAAAGAAAAGTATTATTATCTTTTGTACAATTAATTCAGTGTCAGCCCATTCAGTGCCTTATACACAATAAGACAAATTTTAAACTGAACTGTTTCTGTGACTAATAATACTATGAAAATAAAGCACAACTTGTTCAACACACCAAAACCCACCTTTGACTTGATGACCAGCAGTGCAGGTATATAGTTCTGCAGGAAGCGAAGCGATGTGCCCGAGATGGCGGCTTGGCGGGCGGCAAGAGCTAGGGCCGCGCTGCAGAAGTGCTGGCCCCGGCCTGCCAGCTCGGGCAAGAAGTTCCACTGCAGCGGGGGCAGGGGGCGCGCCAAAGGCCGGCCTAGGCACGACAGGCAGTCCAGGAAGGAGGTTGGGGGGCAGTCAAACGTGGGGCTGATTGACTGGAAAAACAAACACCTCACTACAGACAATACTTTGGGAAACGCATTTTGAAAGCAATACTATGTTCAAAGAAAACTAAATCATTATTTACTTTGTTTGGAGTATTTCAAACTCCCCTCACATTTGAATGTGGATCAGCGCCATTTAAAATTTTTGACATTTGAATGGTTCCCGTTATAGCTGCATTTTAGATTATTGGCGATTTATGGCTTGGATCAGTCATTCCCAAAGTGGTCTATATCGACCCCCAGGGGTCGATTCCGACCTGCGAGGGGTCCACGTCAATGAAAAAAAAATTGGGGGTGCATGAGACGTAAACTGGGGGTCCACGAGAGTGGATTCCATTTAGGCAGGCTGTCACCAAAATGTTGACTTCCCGCAAACTATAAAGAACTACTTCCTTTCGCGGCAGTTCTAACTTCATTCAATTCTTATTGAAAAAATACTTCAATTGAAGTTGGTAGTTCCGTTGGTGCAAACTACTTCATTTTGCCGTAGTTCATATATTTTAATTGATGTCGGACTTCAATGAAGTACTTCAATGGAAGTTCGACTTCAAAGACTTCTACTTCTTCGACTTCTTTCGAACCAAAAAACTACAAAGATTTGGCGAGGAAGTGGTTCTTCCTCAGTTTCATCTTTTTGTCAATTTGCTAGTACTTTTTTGGGGAGGAACTTTTGTCGATTTGCTAGTACTTTTCGAATTCAAATTTCTACTGACTAGTCCTTTTTTTTCGAAGGGTAAATTTTGTTGGTTTGCTAGTACTTTTTTGGGGAGGATATTTCGTCGATTTGCTAGTACTTTTCGATTTCAAATTTCTACCGACTAGTGGTTTTTTTTCGGAGAGTAATTTTTGTTGATTTGCTAGAACTTTTCGATTTGAAATCTCTACCAACTAGTACTATTTTTGGCGAGTTCGACTTCAAGCAGGGGGTCTATACAAAACAGAAAAAATCGGCAAGTGGTCTACGGGACAAAAAAGTTTGGGAACCTCTGGCTTAGATCTTCAATTGAATACTTTTACAAGAATTTAGTGGCTAGTATGGAGGGCTGTTAGTACAATTTGACAAACCTCCTTCCTAACAAACTCCAGCAGGCCCCTGACCACGCTGGTCAGGGGCAGGTAGGTGGCGCTTTGGGGCTCGCTATGCACCCCCTGCCCATTGGTGGTGGAGTACACCGAACTGCGGTACTCGCGCACCTCGCGCTCCATCAGCGCCCAGCACAGGTCCGACACACCCTCGAGAGCAGATACGTTAGTGTAGCGGAACAGGTTGCTCCAGCATTCACCTGGCAAAAGATTATTTTATTACTGGTGTTTTATAATTATGATTTTTGACCGAAATATCTCGGAATCAAGAAGTAAAGAATTCAATACAACAAGGTTAGAGTTAAACCCTATTATATAGTTTCTTATAATTTTCTCATTTGTGTGGCTCCCATGCCCAGATATTGTCTTTATATAATTATTTTTAAATACTCCTTCTTATCCAAACTGGCAAAACATACAACGCAGTCCATTCTAAAAACAATAAATACATTTTTTTTAAATAAAACCATTACTTCGTATTACACCACTTTAATTTTGATGCTGACCAGGTTTCTCTACCACTGTAGCTTCATCAGGCTTAACATTAGACTAGATAATTTAGAAGCATTAGAAATTAGGAAAGCCAAAAATAATAACAGTAGGCAAGAGTATAAATTAAAGTGGTGTAATATGAAGTAATCGTTTAATGAATTTTAAAATTATAACGTTCATATGAAAACTTCATTAATATTAATATGTAATCATGTCTCTGTGTTTCCTCTATCCTACAACATGGGTCTCTTCAAGACCCAGGTTCACTCCTTCCTTTCCTCAAAGAACCTTCCACACAGCATCCCCAAAGATCACAGGGCCTCTTGTGTGGAGTCGATGTAAAAAAAAAAAAAAAATAATCAAACATGATTTGTTTAATTTCTGCATTTGATATGACATTTGACAAGGTCTTCCTTCATATGGCGAAAAGCTGTCATGCTGAAAAATAAATACACTTAACAGAACTTTAAAAAATCATGTTTGATTATAATAAAAACAAATTGTAATGAAGCTTCCCACATGCTATACTAAAGTATTGTGTATTATTATTTATTTATTGTAACATTTTTTATCTAAGTCATTCATGATTTATAAATCGTGATAGAATGTAGAATGATACTTTTGCTTACAGGTGGGGGGAATATATTTGACTGAATTTTTTGCATTCCCTTGAAAAATGTCCAGCAAAATTCTTCAATTCAACAAATGTATTTAAATTTCGAAATAAAACATAATTATTACTTGGGATGTAGTCCAATACGTCTTCTGGCCGCCTTGCAGCATCTGAAGGAGTCTTGCAATAAGCCGGAGGAAGCTGTATTCCTCTCCTGTAGATCTCGGGGATTTGTCTGAGGGTCATGCTCTCCACCTTAAAGTGGGACAAAGCACGCAGAGCTGCGATGCTGACCTCGGGGTAGTGGGAGTCCACCACATAGCTCCACAGCTTGGTGATCACATCGGACATGAATGCCTCATACTCGGGTGTCTCATTGTTCAGCTTGGGCACTTGAGAGAGAAGCTTGCAAACACTGCAAATAAAACAATGTAATATTAAAGATTACGTTAATAATAATAATATTTGGATAATTTGTATAGCGCCGTTTTTGTGAAAAATCACCTCAAGGGCGCTGTAAAAATAAAAAAATAAATGCTGCTGCGTTGCATATGTAATTTTGAGAGCGTGTCTTAGACATGATTCATAAAGTTTCACAGGAAATTTGTAGAAGAATCATCCTGATTAACAGATGCTACTAAGATCTCTTGAGACATTTCAAATCGAGACACCTCTCCAAAAGTTCTCATCAGATCAGTGCTGGACCTGTATTTATTGGAAATGTTAGAGAAAATCTTTTGAGTCATACAAAAAAATTGTATCTAGTGGAAAATGAACAGTAGCGAGCTGTACCAATTGCTTGAAAAACCGTCAATAACAAAATATATCTCCTCTGGGCAGGTTGTGCAGCAAGGATGGATGATAGCTGATCACCGAAGAGGCTTATTTATAATAGGCCTGCAGAACGAAGGAGTGTGGGAAGGTTTAAACATAGGTGATAAGATGGTGTTGAGAGCAACACCGCATCCTCAGGTATAAAGAACTAGAGGGGATTAAAAAAAAAAAATGTTTATGTGAATACTGCACAAGAGTACCACCTACTCCTCTGACTGTCCGGAGCCAGTGGGACTATGGCATCCCTAATTGGGGTATTTTGTGAGACTGAAGGGAATGGGGAAGGGAAAAATATGGGGAAGAGGAAGGTTAGAAAGTACCTGGCTATTTAAATCGGGTCACTAAAAAAATCGCAACCGCTCGACCACGGGAATCGTCAAAAATAGCAGTAGACTGCCAGGAGTGGAGTAGAGGCATCCTAGAGGCAGCCAGGACTCTCCAATGGTTGATGAGGTTAGATACTATAGGGATAATAGTAAATAAACTATACAATATCTACCTTTCTTGTATGGCTGGCCTTTTATCCTTCCCGATTTTGGGGGCCAGGGCCCTCCAGGTGCTGGCGGGGGCCACCACGCGGGCTTGCCACAGTGCCCCCAGGGCATCCAGCGCCAGGCAGTAGGCCCCTGAGGAGCTGGAGTCGGTGCACCGATTCAGGAGACCAGAAATTATGGGGACCATTTCAGCACCGTAGTTTGCAGCCCTGATGAAAATATATGTCAAGTTTTATTCTTTATATGACCTATTACCATTCAATAGAGACACGTATTGCCCATTAAACTATTTATTTTTGACAACAGCCACATAAAGAATAGTGACATTCTAGCACAAATATTTTTGTGGGCTAGAATATCATAGATATGTACTTGTATTCTCAAGAGTGACATAAATTTGTACATGAATCAACCGTCAGAGAGAGCGACAAATTGTCTGAATATGGTGAGCGGAGAATTCAATATATTTTATGAATCTTTCAAATAATTTTAAAGGGTTTTAATTTTGTGTACACCTAGAAAAATAGTCCATTTCTAATACCTTAAATCTAAAATATCTGTAATGTGATTAACCCTTTGGACAAATTAAATAAGGAAAATTGTTACTCCCATCCATTTTGCAACATAAAAAGAGTACATATTTACAAATCAAGGGGATGTCTTAAGCATTGGGTGATTTAACCTTTGGAATGCCAGAGTCTCGCAAAGTACAACTTCTGTCATACCTTGCTGACTGTAATTTCGTAATAACTCACTTGTGTTTTACAAAATGACGTTTTTGTGTTATCTTCTTAGATGATGTGTTTATGTATTTTTTCAAATTGTATGTTCATGGTATAAGTGGTTTTTCTGGAATAGCTACTTGTATTCGGAGAATCGGTTTTTTTCTCCCGCATGTCACTAAAAAAAGTTTGACTAAGTGTGAAAAAAAAAATAGTTGTTTTACGGTATTTTCGTGTGGCTGAATAAATTTCCTTCCAAATAAAAATAAAATTATAAGAGGTTTGAAAATCGATTTTTTTCAGCCGTTCTGACGTAAGCAAACTTCAAACATTTATTGCTCGACTTGTACCGAACTTGACCCAATCCAAAATGTCTCTATGGATTGATTATTTTGTTGACAAGCGATTACAGTTCATTTAAATATGAGAACAGGTTGCCTGAAAAGATTCTAATGAATGCCTGGTGCCTATAAGCACCGCCGACACACGACAGGTTAACGCAATCAAAACCTTTGACTTAAGTCGATTTACACTTCCAAAGGGGAAATAGAATTGGGCAACTTTATTCAATTGGGGTCCACAAAGGGTCCAGCATGTTTAAGTATATGTACAAATTGATCACAAAAAAATAAATATTAAACTCTAAATAATTATTAGTTATAGTTTTAAGATCATTTTAAAATTTGATAAGCATATAAAATAAACTTACCTCTCTTTACAAATGAGCTTTACAGCAGCCGATTTAGCGGTTAGTATCTCCCATTCTGAATCGTTGTTGGAATACTTGCTGTCTACTAATAGTTCTTGCAGGTAGGGATAACACCTAGTCTGGTTTTCAACCAGCAGTGAATATAAATCAATTAGTATTGATTTCGGGAACAACTTTTCGTTATTGAATGCCACCAATATCTGGATGATTACAGGTACGTTTTCCTGAAATAAAAATTATAAGAATTTGATTTTAACACATTGTAGTCGGGCGCCTCGAAAAATAGACTCTAGCCTATAGCGGGCGTTTTTTGCGATTAGCGCAAAAAATACATTACTTCCTTAAAATTGACACAATTTATAAACCAAATAATATTTTCGGTTGAAATTTTCAAAGAAATCATATATGACATTTGATCATCAAAAATAAATTATAATTGCTTTGATTACATCATAATTTCACCACATTTTAAAGCTGAATATAAAAACCTGATATTAATTTGGTAAATAGCATTGAATATTCAATATTTGAAAATTCCATGTAAAAGATAACATGATTATACATATCATATTGTTATATAATAAATAATAATATATATTTGCCATGCCCGCAATTTTACAATCGCTGGATGTGTGAAATCTGATCGCGTAAATATATAGTAGACCGTTATCTTCGACTATTTTTGTGATGAATAACACTACCTCGGTACCCACCGTACACCCCATCTATTGTTCTCAAAAGGTTTTTACCTGCATGGCTACAACCCTACAGACGCTATATAGCGAAAACTCAAGTATATTGCCCGCATTTTAACGTGACCCGCGCTCCACTAACAATCTATCAAAAACGTATAAATACGAGATCCGCTCTCTAGCATTAATTTGCTAAACACGTATCAATACGTGATCCGATTACAATGTGTTAAGATACTTTAATAAGTTGTTGTTATTAACACATTGGAGAATAAAATGGTACATTATAGTTTATATTTAATGAAATAAAAAATACATATAATTAATTTTTCAATGCTGTGTTTGATAATTAGTTTAACAAACTTAACGCAATTAAAGTTGACCCAAAAAACACACTTAGGATTGTGTGTATTGGTGCATATGTATACACTTCCCACAGATATGTTCTTGCGAATCTTCACTGGGAAACAGCCTTTTTTATTGCTTACGTCTACTTATTGTTATAAGCGAAAAATATCAAGTGTATCCTTTCTTCTAATTAAATTATTGAAAAGTTTTTATTTATTAAATACTAAACATGAACTTTTTTTCAATCCGCTGGAATTTCCTTTCTGTGAAGTTGAATAACAAGTTTGAAACATGTTGTATGCAAGCAATGCATCTGTGAGTACTGTGTTCATGTTAACTTTGGCTGCAATACCTATGACTAACGTAGATTCGGTTTAAAATACATTTTTTCTTCATTTACTGTTTGCATCTTAGATTGAAAAGTTATCGCAATTAAATTATACTATATCATGGTAGAATCACAAATCTGCTTTCATTCAACAAAAAAAATAATCATGCATTCCTGGATATTTTATCAATTTTATTCTTTAAAGTTGAGGTAAACACATGATCTTTAAAACTTTAAAACCCCTGAAATCCGAAAAACTCCCCAGATTTCAGTGGTATACCAAATTGGCATCATTGGTGCATATTTTGGCATTTTTAGTGCAGATAATCTGATGTCTAGTAATTACCATATCAATAAGAATTAAAAATAACACCTCTCGGAAATTATTAAAATTACTCATACCTTGGTTATTGAGAGATGAATAATCTCCCGAAGAAATTCAACAATTTCCTCAGGATCTTTTAAATGTTTAAAGCTGTGCAAGACAATAGGGAGCATTCCGGCGGCCACTTCTTTATTAAATTCCACAACTTCCCTTAGTGCTTTTAGAATTTCCAACTTATTTATGTAGTTTTCTTTGGAAACATTCTTCTGCGATAGAAGTGCAAACAAATAGAACACCGTTTGGTATTTCATTTCCACATTTGAACTGTCATTCAACTGTTTAATCCACGTTTTAAATATTTCTTTATCAGACATAAGTTTGCTGTGACTTGTCACTAATTCGGTGGCTTTGTAAATTCGAGCATGTGTCGCTTTCACGAAATTGAAAGTGTTGCTTAAATTTAATTTAAGTGTATAATTAGAAGGAGGCATCGTCAATGGTCTTAAAAAAATAGACTCTAGCACTTCTCTGGCTATATCAGTGGAGGTGCAAGCCAATGTGGTTGGGTAGTAAAGCCATTGCAATACTGCCGAAGAAAATATGTATTCTGATATTGAAGGTCCACTTAATTTATGAACATTCTTGCCTAAAATGAATAAAAAAAAAACAATATATATTATATTACCTAAATCCTTCCTCAACCAGTGTCAATATATATCACAATTGAGTTTTTTTTACAAAACAAATATGTACCTTCTATGGCAATACAGATTTTTTACAGTTACATGTACTGATCTGCAAACATATCTGCGCAGGTGGAAAAAAACTATTATATTTGTTAAAAACTATTTTTATAATTCATATTCTTCTTTGTATCCACACTATTTAGATTAGCAGCGCCCTTGACGCCTTTTTTTTTTTATATTCATTAATCTTAAATGTAACAGAGGAAATCTTGAACAAAAAGCTCAGACATCATGGAATTTGCCAGGCCAATGCAACAACTTTCAGCTTGCATCGTCATTTCTATCATGAGCTATGGAGCTTTGAAATTCATTGATCTGTCAAAAAATAAAACAAGATGTTGTTTTTAAATACAAATTTCAAGCAAAATCGGGTGGTAAAAGCTAGTATAGGATTAATTTTTTTATGATAATTATACTTACATAAAATAAAAAGTTCAGTCAGGTAGGCAATAGGGCAAACTAAAACAGCCTCAGAAAGGACAGTGAGCAAAACTTCTGAGGAAATTTCAGCTCCGGGATAGCTAAGAGCTTTCTGAATTACAGCGAAACAGGGTCTCGGGTCTTCCCCGGATAAGATTATTTCAATGGCGATGTTACCCAGGGCCAGTACAACTGAGAAAACAAAGTCATCCTTTTTGTTGGACATCGCCCAGTCCAGAATGGAAGTATATAAGCAGTATGTTCGTTTAGACCAGCAGTTTATCTGTAAGCACGTAAAACCAAATTAAATAATTTTATTTTAAAATTAACTTAACGCTTCATTGTGAAAATAATTATTCAAACAATATTAAGAACATTCAAACAATAGAAAAAGACACAGAAAATATAAACAAAATAGATTGTGACTGAGACTCGAACTTGAAACATTTTCTCTTTTCAGGAGGGACGTACTAACTAACCAATTTTATATTTGTTGAAAATTATTAATATTCTATTTTAGATTTTTGATATGGCATCCACCTTAATATTCGTAAGCGAAATTCTATCTGAACGTAAACACAGTTAATAATAATAAAATTGCATTTACATAGTGCAGTTTTGTGATATTCACCTCAAGTGGTAAATGGATGGGGATAGAATCATCTATGTTTTATTTATTTATTTAATTGAGTCTTTATTTATGTATTTCAAATAGTTTGGTTATCAATATTTTTTGAAAAAATATTATATATTTGAGATTGAAATCAAATAATGAAATAGTTTCACTAAGGTAAATTGCAAATCTTGCGATTCATACCTGTTGCCAACCTAAGCACTCCAATATCAACGATACTTGTCCAGAAGTAGTATCCAAACGGAGGAGAATGTTGATAACCCTGTGGTAGGTTTGCACGGTTTGATTTTCATTTGGGTCACAAATAATCCAAAGGAAAACAGGTCTCATCAACTCTATACTGTGTGCCGACAATCTGAAATTATTTTTTTCACAAAAACTTTTATTTTTGTTGAATGGAGGCGAAGTTAGGTAAATTATTAGATTTAGGCCTAGTTTTTTGAAGCCTCATCACATTTAACATTATCACAAATCGAGGATCAGCGCCTTTTTGACAGTTGTCACTTCAAATAGTGGCCCTGTTAACTGCTGATTCTCGACCGGTCAGAGTTTGATCAACAAGAGTATAACAGCATGTCTTTTATGATTGACGGATGTTCAAACGCTGAAACGGGCCGAGAATTGGCAGTGAAAAAATTCAAATAATAAAAAAAAAAATGCAGCTAAACGCTGATCTGTGACTACGTCAAATGTGACGTGAGTCCATCCACCTGGCTCTTAAGGATTTGGAATACGAAAAATTGTGTATAGTGCCACAAAGCATTGTTTTTTTTATATGGGACCCTTCGGAATGGAACCATTATCTAAGTAAACAGAACGAGAACCAAATCAGTTTCTGGACTACTTATATACCTGTATGTATATAGCTACGGCCCATCGTTATGTATTGTGTCCCTCTATAATTAGTATGTACATAGCTACGGCCCATCGTTGTGTATAGTGTCCCTCTATAATTTTACTGGAATGCTTGATTTTAACACCCCTCAAGTCAAAAATGTTTACCCATTTTACAAGTTACAAACCGTTATCCAGAAGTATACATAACCCTAGAATACTGAAAGAGATTTACTTGTTTCTTCCCACTGAAGAGAAACTGATAGAAGTGTGTTGTGGGCGTGTCCGTGTGCCTGAAGTATGCTCAATAATTTTCACTACTTCTGTCTAGGATCTGTTCAGTTTTTGTCCCAAATACAGAAAAAAAGAATAACAAAACAGAAGATTCTTTGATTTTGTTCAATTCGAGCAAAAGATAAAAATGGAATGAATAGATTATTTGTTTACTTGGTATTATAAAGGCAGATGGACTCCATTTCACTAAGGATATTGTCGATGGCCGCTGGGTGCTGCTGCAGAACCATCACCAGCGGGTGTTGGGGAGACACCAGAGACCAGTGAGATATATACTCCGCTTCCGTAGACATCTTCTGTTCTGCTATGAGTACCAAGATTCCTGATATTATTGAGGTGATAGCAGAGTAGTTTCTGAAAAAAAAAACTGCTTTTAGAAATATTCATAATATTTTGAATTTGCTATAAGATTAATATTTTGAATATCAATAACAAAGAAATTGGCTGAAGGGACGGGAGGGTAAGGAGATGGATGAAAGGGAAGGTTGGGAAGTAAAGTATACTTTGGAATCAAAATGTCATTCATGCAATGGCGACATGTTTTAAGCCACATTCTTAATTTTATGGGACAGCAAAAAATAATTGCCCGTTGATGTTGATTTAAAAAAATGTAAATAAATAATCAACTAATCTCAGTTTGACTTATCATGAGAATGAAAAATTATATATTATTACATTTAATATATTAAATGCTTTTGTGGCGTATTGACTGAAATACTTAAGCCAACATTTCGACCCAAGTGGAATATAAGTAATTAGGTAATGTAAAAAAAATACATTTTCATGTGACATGTTGTGAACAATACAGTGAAATAATATTTTAAAAAGTCAATTTTACATTTGCGGTGGATGACAACATATTGCCGATGCATGAACAATATATAATATGAAATAAAGTCTAAGATTTAATTATGATGCACAAAATTATGTTATGATATCAAACATCAAAAATATTTGAAAACAAATTATCACCAATGTAACATATTTCTTATTAGATACACTACATAGAGTAGGACATATATGTGAGAAGGTTTTCAAATTGACTAACTCGGGATCTGCAATGGTGGTACGTAATTGTCGTCTGTATATTCTCAATATTCGCAGTCAAAGGTTTAACAGCCTTCACACTAGCGACCACTTGGCCAACTGAATTAGGTAAATAATAGGTTGTTGGTATTAAGTATTTGGAGAACATAATTTCTAAAAATTAGAACATAGAAATCGATAGAAAAATGTATTTAAGATTAGGTAGCAGAGTTGCATTTTAGATTTTTGTAGTGATTTATGGGACATCTGTGCTTAGATCTTCGATTGATCATACATATCCCAAAAAGTGTACGTAAATGTGATTGCTAGTGCGAACTGGTGTACAAAAAGGTATATGGTAATTGACGGAAACTTACTTGGCTGATGGCAGCATGGACATGGCAACAGACATGGCTGGAGAGGCATCTAGAATACCTCCGGCAATAAGGCTGAGAAAACCCTTGCTGGCCGTAAGACTCACAACAGGATCTTCGGAAGTGCATTTATCCTTCAGAAACGTCAATGGATAAACCGTTTCTTCCATCTCTAGACTGTCTCCAGATGCCTGTATTATCAAGTCGACTAATTTCTCAACTGCCTCCGTCACAAGAATAACATTCTTTGACTTCAGCTTGTATTCAATTTCTTCCATTGCAAAACTTTTATTTTATTTGTGTATCTTCTAAAATTCTTTGTAAAAATTGAATTATACAAACAGAAACGGATGCCGGCTTCATGTAAGTCAATTAACCTTACAACTGAGGTAGACGGTATAAAACATTGAATTATTAAACCGAAATTAATCCATTTATACCAACATGACTATGTTTTAGTAAATTATCAAGTCAATTTAAAAACATACAATGTTATTCAACGGCCATGCGTACAATTGGTGACATTAATATGACAGTGACAGTTATAGAGATGGTCGCTATTCCTGTCCCGGTGGTTGTTTTTGAGGAACCGGCTATTTTTGGAGCCGGTTCCTATTTTTGGAAAATGAAAATGTCGAGCCGATACAATCGACCGAGGCTCAAAATGAGGATAACTAGTGTTTTTTCGCTGGAACGGTGAACTTGGTTCCGGTTGTTTTTTTCCATAAATTCCCCGATAACCGCACTAGCTTTTCGGAGAAATAATATCGACGGTTCCAGTGACCGCCTTGTAACCGGGACCGGAATACCAGCCATCTCTAAATCTGATTTTTAGTTTTATAGCGTTGGGAAAAACTTCAAAGTTTTGTGAACGCTTCAGGAACTAGAGACGGTCGATAAAAGGAGACAAAAAATAACCCCCCCCCCATGAAAGTGTTTTTTTGGCGGTGAGATTTTTTCCCTATAAAATAAATCAATTTTCTTGGAGGAACTTTTCTGGCACCAGGAACCGGTTCCAAAAAGAACTGGATAAATAATCGGTTCCTCACCGGTCACTGAAACCGCAGGTAGTTCACATGCTAATTCTTTAAAATAAACTCTTCAATTGAAGCGCTACTGAAACTCTGAATCTGCTCTTAAGTCAGCCCAAACTTTATATGAACCCATTAGAAGCGGCCGTATGTGGTTTGCAAACTATACTAGTGCCATCTATTGGGAAATGTAAAAGTATAACAATTATTATTAATAAATAATTTTATTGTTATAAAAGTTTTAAAAAATTCACAATTATTATTGAAACAAAAAATAAATTAAATATTATATTGTGATTAAAACAACACTCGGAAAAATTAATGTCCCACGCCAGACAAAACTACGCAAAGAAATTAAAGTTTGTAATTCTTTAGAAAATGAAAAGCAAACTCTCACCAAATTCCAATAAAAAATATCACAAAAAAAGTCCCGAATAAAATCATGAAAAAATAAAACACCAAAACACGTCGAACGAGCGAGAGAATGAATAACTACAATTGAAGTAAACTAAAATTGAACTGTGGATGGTGCAATACTACAATCGTTCGAACGAACAAAGTTCTAAAATAGAAGTTTTCAAAGTAAACTACAAATGAGCATAGACGGTGCGATCGGAACTACCAACTTCAATTGAAGTATTTGTTCAATGAGAAATTTAAATTAGTTCGCACGAAGCGGTCACAACGCTGGTGTGAATATATATTGCTTAGATTGTACTCAATAAAGCAATGCTACGAGTATCACATGATATTTGTTGGTTATCTAAAAAGGTTTAAATTATTTATTCTAAAAATATAGATATAATATCGTCGAAAGGATAGGAAAGGCAAAAGGGCTGAAGAAACAATTTGGTCAAAAATGAGTTAAGTATGCAGTTTTGATTAGTTTTTTTTTCTGCGTTGAATGCTCTGACTCTCGTTTGAATCTGAAGACTTTTGTGACACTTCAGCCATTTAAAATATATTTACCATTTGAGAGAAGGCTCGACTCAAGCGACACAAGTTTTCGGACTTTTTTTCGCTTCAGGTAACTCGTGAGAGCATTGAGTTAATTTTTTTTTCTAAATCCAACCAGGTACTGAAAACTTATGAATTTAATTGTAAAGCAAAAAAAACTTTAAAGTGCTCTGGTGTAAACTTCCCAAAATGGCGCTTCAGCCCTTTTACCTTTCCGGCGACGATATGTTATAACACCCACAAAACATGCTATTAGTAAAAGTGACTATGAAACAGAAACATTTCTTAATCATTACATTTTCTTAGATTAATTCTTATTTTATGTCTTGTACTCATTTTACAATAAACTTGGAAATCAATTTCATAATTTTGATAAGTCCTTAGAATAAATAATAAGTTTTATTAATGAAATTAAACTGTACTAAGTGTACAAAATAAAATTACAAACATAAAACCTTAATTTCTTTAAATTAATTCATTGGTTTTATTTGTCTAAATTACAATTATTACTATTTTTATACTCAACATTCTTCAGATGTAATATTAAAATATAATAATATGGTCTATGTAGAATTAAAACAATTTATGTATGATTTTTTACAAAAACGACACTATATAAATAATTTAACTATTATTATTACACTGGCAGTGTGGAGTGCCAATACATTTGTATTATACTCGCAACTGATTGCTGTAGAAAATGCATGATGGTTGAACGGGAAGTAAAAATGAGCCTGCTTCGAGAATGGTTAGCCTGATTTTATTTGAATATATTATTTACTCCCCTAATGCATTCTAAAACAATGTCTCGACGACGTCCCTAATCAATTGAAGGATCATTAGTATTATAGTAAGATAAGATAAGATAGTAAGATAAACCTAAAATAATTTTCCTATCCTCATAACATCCCTCACATTTTTGGAGTTGCCAATTTTATTGACTAAATTTCAATTTTATCAAAATCTTGTGACTGCTTCAATAATGCTCATTCAATTTATTTCATTAACTCCTCTGATGAACTGCTGGCAGGGTCGAGGGTCCCCATCTGTTGTCCTGCTGTGTTGCCGCCGAGGCGGTGTTGCTCCCAGAGAGAAATTGTCCGTGTCCGAATGATAGCCTCCCAAGACCCTTATTTTAGTGCTAAACATTGCCCCTTTTCTTCATTGAGAATTTATTATTTAATTTTATTTCAAGTGATAAAAGTAATATGAAAAATAATCACCCACCTTATGAAATATCAGCACTAGATGACTTAGCCACTCGCAAACAAGAAACATTAAAAGTGTTGGAAAAAGACAAAATTGATAATTTATTAAAATGATAGTTCTGACTGGAAATATGGAAAATTATATAAATCAATATATTAAAATAATGGCTTATATATTAAATGTAATATTTACTGTATAAAAATGTTACCTTGATGTTATATCCAATGTGATTACAAACTGTGAACAAAATCGTAACATTTTCAAGCAAAAAAACACTACCATAAAGAGTATATCTTGTGAGGGAATTATACGAAAGACAGAAGTTAAAGGTTAACCCACGGCATTGTTAAACTGCCTATGGCATGGCTAGGAAATAAAGTCGTCTTTGGGTGGGGCCTTTTAACATTCATATAGTTTTTGTTTTGTATTGTAAATTCCGGTTAATTGTAATTTTTTGTATTATATATCCTAATTTAGCAGGTTCTGAAGTGTATGGTTTTTTTTTTAAATCGCTGTATGAACTGAGGGGTTTTATTTCAGAAGGTATTGTATTATGGTAGTCATATTTTGTAGGGAATGACTAAAGAATAATTGATATTCGAGGAATATCAAACATTCTCATTTCAAGCCTTTAATGTTGCTTGCTTTATTAGATGTGTTTTTTTTGTAAATTTCAAAAAGGATAAAGTATCTTAGTAGGGTGTCACGGATAGAAAATAATATTATTTGTTATAAAGACTGAGATCATTTAATTCAATAACAGTGATTATAAATGTAAAACAAAATATATTGCAAGTATGAAGAAAAATAATAAAATTAATGATTGTATTTTATAATACAATACATTATCATACGTAATGTTAGATTAGAAAATAAAATATGATTTATTTTTACTGTAAAACTTCTGAATCAAGATAGTAAAATTTACTATTTAATCCAAACTAAAATTTTTAGCAGTGGAATGGTACATATTCACAAAAGCCCCTCTTGGCGGAGAGCATCCGTCAAACTTTTTATTGAAATGTCATAAGCTCCATCAGAATTCTTCTTCACAGTGTTCAGTGTAAATATACCATTGGCATCAATAATTTCTTTGGCTCTCTTTACCAATTTCTCAGATGGGTCGGACGGAAAGTCTAAAAAAAAACCACATGATTAATAAATCCATTTAGATTGGTTTCTGTAAATTTTTATTATCAACAGAATTAACACATATGCCATTAAGTGCATACTATCCTGTGCAAATAATCCACATTCCAGTACCACACTTACAAAAGAAAATGTATAAATGTCATAGAGAGCTACGCATGCTCGTGAAAAGGCGTGTCTAAACCATAACAGAGTCCTGAACAGCTAGTAATGCTATTCATAAAATCCTAAAATAGATCATATCCCTTTGGTGGACCTTTAAAAGGCTAATAAAAGGCTAAAAAGGAAATATAATCAACCGATTGAAGTAGTCGGTGGGCGGATATCAGATATCATTATGAAAAGTTATTTTTATTTATAATTTGTATTGGTAAGACTAATGTGGTGTATTTTTTTGACCCAGTCATAAAATTACCTTGCAATGTGCAGAGTGATGCCAGGGCGGGGAGATAGTCCAAATATTCAAGAGGCATTTTCCTGATGTCAGCAAAATTTATATTGTTTATAATTCTACCGTCATCTATAGAGTGGAGGTTTAACACGTCTCCCCGCACTTCCAATACATATGCGCGGTACCATTTTCCAGCTGAAAATTATATTGAAATATTCATATTATCACATAACATTAATACATACTTTCCGCATGTAACATTTTTTTTGACTGAGAGCTTAAAAGTCAGCTTTTAATCTTGTTTTGGTTTTTTTTAATTATGTACATTTTTTTTTTGTTGAAAAATTACTAGCATTATGTACTTGTATTACATTTATTTACACATTATTTGATGTGTACGAAACGGAAAATATGTACAGTAAAACTATAAAAATAATACAACTAAATAAATAATACATATTCGTTTAAATTACCTTCATTCTTGTAGAGACACACTTCAAATTGCCGGGGTAAATATGGGTCAGTCATGATACTACAGTATTCTTCAAACTAAAAATGCAATTAATCAATTAGTAAAAAAAAACCATGTAGCATGTAAGCCACAAATATACAGCAAAAAAATCTGGGAGGCCATTTTCAGGACAATTCATGCAACCCAAAAGTCAAACAACACAACATAGTACTATTGGCTGACAGAATCGTATATCAAATTGATACACCATTTCAAGATAGAAACAAATCCAAATAAGTGATGTCGAGAGTTTCACGTATTAAGGTTTTAATGAAATTGGAAAACGACATACAAAAACAATTAATGTTTTTTATTCCATTGGTAAACAAATAATGTGGTACAGCTAGTATTAGAATTCAAGAAGAAAACAGCTGACTTGTTCCCTTTTTGAAATACCACATTTTTAATTCCATAAAGAAAAATTAATGTGATATCTCGTTGGCAATTCCGAATAAGAATAGAATCATTTACATATTTGGAAATATGATGGGTAGATCTCAGAGTGACAAATACAATGATGGTGATAACTTGAAAAATCATTTTCCATCTTGAACTGGGTATATATGCAGGAATAAACCGTGTCCCGAGTGGTACACGCATACATTTACGCATTCAACAAAATCCATTGGGTACTCCATAAACATCTTTTGGTGAAAAATGAAATATTTTTATTTGTTTAAACAAAACAAGTTGAAGCCAGAGATTCATTTCAAAATGCCAGTCATTCATTTGAATTTTGCACAACCATATTGTTGTCCCTAGTGTTGTGTGTGTGACGTCACCAAATGATTCCAGTTGGAACACTGTTGTGGTATATCTGAGCAGTGCCAAACTGTCGCTTGATTATTTGTTTTGTTCTCACTGTTTGTGATATTAGAGCTGCATCCTGTGATCTATTGTTTATTTATGTATTTCATCGTACTTTACAAGAATTAAAGAACAGTTAAGATAAGCCAATCCTAAATCTGTCACGAAATAAGACAGTTATAGAAGTTTAAGAAGATAAGTTATGATTGTCCAAAAGAGTGCCGCTTACCGTTAGCAGTTTGTCTATGTAAAGAACCCGACAAAGGTTAAAAATAATGGATTAAGAGATTGCCAGTTATTTTTAATGAATTGTCACAGATGTGACTCTAAATTGTGAAGTTTTAATTACTTGTTTGGTGAGGTCTTCCAACTTGCTTTCTAACAGTGGCAAGTCCGGCATACAAGAGACGGCTCCGATTATCATCATGGTGGAGTCCAGTATTCGGACCTTCTGGTTGGCCCTCAGTGGCACGTATTGAATTTCTTCAATATTTGCAACGGGTAAATCTGAAACAATGGAGATTGCACAAGTTAATCCAAAGCTCAATTACACACCTTCACAAAAACACCTACAACGCATATCTTTTACAGTGAAACCCTTTTAAGAAGTTTCAAAGGGACTGGCTAAAGTCTTAAATGGAAATACTTCTTAATCCTTTAACCGCTAAATAAATATACCTAAGCAGTCGTCGCACATTTTTTGTTTGAATGTTATTTTAGAACGACCCTTTTAAGAAAACAAAATCATTATATGAATTATGAACTATCCTACAATCATCCTCCAACATCAAAGTATCAATAAACATTCACTAGAGATAAACCCAAATTAAGATAACGCCATAATTGTGTTAATATAAACAATCGCGGTAAATTTCAACCGACACAATACCATCTATATGGACGCTCTATACGGTTCCCGTGAAACACGCGCGCGAGATTAAAAACTCTGACTGAAGGATGTCCCCGGGCTCTAGGTTTTATTTTTTTATAAGATAAACAATGAAGTAGTTATTTATAAGATAAACTAGAAGATTTTCAGAGATGTCAATCCACACATGAATATTCTTATTTTTAAAACAAATTTCGCCTGAATACGGCATACATGTGCTCGGAAAACGAAATCGAAACTTGAAAATGACTTAAGTCAGCCGCAATGAGTTGTAGAAATGACCAAAGTCACTGCGGTGAAAGAGTTAAGAGGGTTTCCACATTTGTATATCTGTGTTTGGTTGTCCCGAACAAAAGAGACTATCTTTATTTGTATGAAGCAATTTTATTGGGCATGCTAAAATTGGAATGGGCAAGGGAAAATACGAAAAGACGGGGCAGTTAATTAGTTAGTGAAAAAGTACATAATTTTTATAGGATTTTTCAAACCCAGAAAAAAATTACTATGGGACTTCTTAAGCGACTTTCACCGTATACTAAAAACAAACATTATGTAAAAAATATATTGCTCACATAATAATACGGCCTAAGTGACAAGGGCAAACCAACAGCTTGCATATTTGCTTCTCTGTTTACAAAAGGATTATTAGTATAGCAGTAATAAATATATTTCTAAATTATTAATAGTGTCATTTAGGCAGTATCAAAACATATTATAGTTTATCAAAACACACATGCAAAATTCAATGAAAGATTATTATGTAAATAGTCATACCTCTGATGGAGTTCCTCGCATTTATTTTAGGTGACAATGTTGCACAATCGTTTCCTAATTATATACCGAGAAATGAGTCGAAGAAGTTAAGTAATTAAATTATTACTTTTAAAAAAAAGTTGAAATTAAAATATACTAAGCATGTTTTGTAATGACCTAATAAAAGAAAAATTATACTCAAAGGTATAAACAAAATTATTAACTAATTTATTAGTTGGATTTCAAACCGACTGGTTACTAGTTAATTTGAACTTATTATTTTTCAACACATAAGGATAGGTTCGATTGACGCACATCTTTTTTTTTAAAGCTAGGTTAGGTTATAATATCAAGCAACAAGGTTAGGTAAGTTATTTTTTAAATTACTGTGTTTAAGTTTCTATAAATAATTAGTTTGGTTAATATAGATTGCGGTGGGTATAAACAAAATATGTAATTGTAAATATTCTTACATCAATACATAAGGATAAAAATCATTGTGTTCATGTAATACAAAGTACCTCAGATCAAAGGTATGAACTAGATAATTAATTAATAATAAATAATTTGCATACATCTAAATAAAAAAAATAGAAAAACAAACGGAACAAACAAAGATACAAATAAAATAGCACTTTTGGAATTAAATGTTTATATTTGAATATCAAAAAACACATACAGGACAACACAATATACCTGAATTTATTAATAATTATTAAACTAAGTGTATTAATTGATTTTGAATTAGTTAATACATTCAGTAAGTATATAAAATATCATAAATTCTATTAATCTCCAACAGGATGTGTTTATAATAATTACTTGTATAGGAATAATACATTTTAAGACTACATCATCTGAAATCAAATAAATAAAAAAAAAGTTAGATTTTAAAAATGTAATTCTATAAACGATTTTTAATGTAATACATATAAATGAGATCAAAACATTAATTATTTCAATGAAGTGAAATATTAAATAAATATTTAGACCCTTCGCACACAAAGCAACTGAAACCAAACTAAAGCTGATTGGCAACCAAGCTTTTCTCACGACGCTACTCAAGTTGTTATGATTTCAGTCATTATATCATATTGCAGTGCACGGTGTCATTGTCATATTGCCTTATATATAAAAGTTATTTTTTTGTTAAACATATATTTACCATAAGCTCCAATGTAATTCAGTTCAGATTACTAGAGATTGATACTAAACACTTAGATAACCCCACATAGTGTCAAATATATTTAGTTATAGAAGGATAGTTGAGTTGACCGACTTGGATTGACAGACTTAGGATTGTGTGTATTGGGACATTTGTATTCACTTCCGACAGTGATGTTCATGCCAAACGTAACTGAGCAACAGCCTTTTGACTTGTTTACGCCTGCTTATTGTTTGTAGCGAAAAAGGGACAAGTGTCGAAAATGCATTTTTATTTTTTACATTTATTCGAAAAAGTTTTTCAGTGTCTTCTTTTCATGATATAAAAACGTTTTTATTTCAATGGAATTTTCTTTTATGAAGATAAATAATAAGTTTTAAAGATGCTGTACTAAATACTGCACGAGTTGAAAAAAGTATGTAAATTTTAATTCAAAGACAAAAAACAGAAAAATATCAGATGAATGTTTCAACTAATGATTGGCTGGTGTCACACCTACACTGTCCCACTCCCATCCCCAGTCTACTTCATCATATTTTTAAATATAAATAACAATATATGAATACGGCTAAAGATTTCCAACTGACCAGAGTCAGTGGGACTATTGCATCCCCATTTGTGGTATGTTGTGAGGCTGAAGGGAGTGGGGAGGCAAATGACACGGGGAAGAGAAATGTTGGGAAATATCTGCCCATTCAGATCTGATCATTAAACACGGCTAAAGCCATTTCAAGCAGTGTTTCGATTTCGAATGGTGGACTTTAACCAGGGTGATACTGAGTAATACTGATACCAGTCTGCTTTGCTAAACACATCATACTAGCCTGTCTGTGTGGAGTACACTCTTGCTCCGCACTGTGCAATAACTTACTGTACAGGCTCTGTCCTTGGTCGTGGAGTTTCTTCCAAGCGGGGGTGCACAGGTCAAGCAGCATCTTGTTCAAATCCGTCATGCTTTGCTCCACCATGAGATGCATTCCGCTATTAGTAATTTCCTTCTGGAAACAGACACCAACCACCAAGCATGTTAATAATGTGCTGTATCAGTCTAGTTCTGTGCAAAATTCAGTGTTTTATGAGAACTAGCATCGACACCCCATCTAATTTTATTTTTCAAATACTTGTTTAAATATGATATCTTGTCTTATTTTTACTGCAAAATACATAATTCAAAGTTCATAGAGGAAATAATCTTGGGAACTAAAAATAGGTGCATCGACCTAGAAAATACAGACAGAAAAAGCTATGCAAATTTCATGGTGCTAGAACTCACCATTTGAGAGGTATTATTTTCAGCTCACCATGTAATTTTCATCATGACGTGTGGAAATTTGAAATATGGATTAGGAATGTTGAAAAATACGAGATGCTATATTGTTTCCTCAATTGTTAAATAACGTTTACTTATTTAATTGATGAATACCAAAAATTTCAAAAAACAATTAAAGCATTTCAAAAAATGTAATTCATCAAAATATGTGCCATTATCAGGTGAACATTTTGTCTGTAATTAATCATGTAATTTTTTTTTTTGACATTATATTGTTTTGATTTGGAATCTCTAAAAACGAGCTTGGAAGGTTTTAGAAGTAAGCCGATGATGTGAAAAAGAGTGTTAAAAAAAAATGCTTGTAAAATGTGCTGAAAAAAACATCCAAAATTCCATCAATAAGTTTAGTATGTGAACAGCAAACATAAAGCTAAGCGTTAAATAAAGTTAAGTGCCCTTGAGGTGGTATATCACAAAAATGGCGCTATATAAATTAGTCAAGTATTATAAAGTTTAGAGCAAGTTTATATGTGCGACTCACGCATTTAAGGATCGTCTTATTGGAGGTGAGCTTCTTAACGGCAGAGAAGCAGGCGTTGTTGAAGTGCAGGGTGCTGAGTTGAGCCAGGGACACACACAGCAGGGGGGGGACCTGCCCCACCCACCTAGGGCTCTCTCTCAACTCGTCTACATTTACCAACTTCTTGTCGCCTAAAATATTATTAAGCGTTAAATAACAATGAACAATGCTCCAAATTATTTAAGTTTAATTTCCTTATTTATAATAATAATTTGATCATGTTCTAACCACTGAAGAGATAAACCAATAGAAGTGTGTTTGGCTAGGTCTGCCCAAAGTTTTTCCTTACTTTTGGTGAAATTGACCAAACATTTTTATTTATGGTTTTAAAGTTTATTTTGTAGAACTCCATTTAAATTTTTAGGTTTTTTAATTTTATTTAAACAATAATTATTTAAAAAAACAATTTTTTAGTTAAAAGCTCTGCGATGTAATTATATTTACCCTAGACAGCTGTTTCGCCTTCTGAGGGCATTATCAAACTGTACATTTTTAATATTGAATTTTTTTCTTGAATAGATAATCAATTTTATTGGCCGGTGTGGGGGGGCTTGGGAGCCTTAAGTTCTTATGTAAACTGATGACATCAGTTTCAGATCACACTTCTTGGCATTCTGTTAGATGGTTTTAACCCTAATAAAACAAATTGTTCTTCATCCCTTTTGCAAAACCAATATGTACTACAAAATTGGTATTTTACTGTAGTAGGGATGTCTTTGGCATTGGTCGACTTTCGATTTGCAACATTTTTACAGGCCGTCAACTAGTCGATTTAAATGTTCAAAGGGTTAAGTAAGTAAATGGTCTGTTTTCTGGATAATACTAATTATGTTGTTTTGGTGTCTCGAAAGTCAACGTTATCCATTGGTGGGCTGATAAGCTAACTCATGATGGACCAGAATTTCAAACTATGACTTAAGTTTAAAAAAAACGTTAGTTTTCGAGATATTGGCACTTATATGAATTTTGTAAAAATCGACCCCTTAGATCAGTCTTTCGAGTGCCACAGCTACAAAATTCTTATTCTAATTTTCATTGACCTCGAGATGACTTTTTTGTGTAGTCATTACAAGGAAACCACTTAATTTATTTATTTTTCAATCCCACTCTCATTATATTGTTTTTCTATTATATTTAAATCATTTGATTTTACATTCTTCGTTTAGAATTTGCTATAGTTATTATTCCTTAGATCAAAATATTTTTGCTTCTTTTTGTAAAAAATATTTATATACGGCAGAATCTTCTCTGGTTAGTGCAAACACTGTAGAAATTGATTATGATAATTTTTTTGTACAACTTAGTTTTCCCTAACAAAAAAAGCGTCTAAAAAAACATACTTTTTACACGTTAGGTTATACAATACCACGCATTTAAAATCTAATCTATTATTGTTACTCTGGTTATTGCTTTAGGAAAGGTTAAGATTAAAAATCGTGATCAAACTCACCAGTATCCAAAAAGAATACAGAGCATTTGTCTCCTTCAACATTGTTTACCATTACTCTGTTGTACATATCATAGGCCGGAGCCAACGCAACCTGTCCCTCAACTGGATAATAGCTGAGGGGCTGACCTACGAGGGAAACACTCAATTACTCTTTTAATATGTTACATCTAGTATTTCATAAATAGATACATTAATAAAGGATAAAGATGAGTCCAAATCATGTGATTGTCGTATATAATGTTACAGTGGAACCCCGATAAATCCAAAAAACGCATAATCCGAAATTTTTTCCAAAAAATGTCAGGCTGGCCATGAAATTTCTATTTATTCAGGAAGACATCATATTACTTTGAATACCTACCTGAATTTTACAGCGGACCGCACTGATAATTGGCAGCGAAAGTTTAATTTACACGGTGAAATTTCTCATTTTTACGAATTTATATTATAAAGCTAAATCTGACAGACCGTCTGTGAAATTTCGATTTTACAGGAACATGTTATATTATTATAATTTAACTTTGAATACCTACCTGAACTTGATGGCCGAAATACTGGTGTTATTATGAATTTACACTGTAAATCTAAATTTGATAGGCAGTCTGTGCCGATAATCAGCCGCAAAATTTCGATTTTCACTGGAATACGTTGTATTATGAATTTACTTAGAATAACTAAAGTTGTAAACGGCCGTGAAATACCGATGTACATGGGAAAAGTCGTACTATTACAAATTAATATTTTTATAAATTTCAAATTATGAGGGTTCCGTGGATTTCGAATTAACAGTGTTGCTGCTGTAAACACTAATATCTCTTTTAACAGCTGAGATTTTGGTGTCAGAAGTAGGTAGTAAGTATGTGCTATATCAATGCAATTGGTTTTGATATGGGATTTTTTACATTGATGATTGTGCAGGTGTCATAAAGCAAAACATGTTAAGCAGAGTATGGAAAATCCCAATAAAAGATGATTAAAATATATATTTTAAATAAATCAAAATAAGTACTTTGGAGGCCATATGCTGCAATCTTCTCACGTTGTTCCACAAATTCAGATTTGCTTTCAGAATCGGCTAGGTGTAAGTACACATGAGCAAAATCGATGAATTTCACCAAGATTAAACGAGTTCCTACAGAGACAGTTAATCTAGAACAAATAATAAAAGATCAACAAAGAAAGTAGCATGAGTTAAACATTATTTCAATTACAAAGGTATAAATCTTCACTATGATAATATTTCTTATCTCGATAGATAAGTTTTAAATTGGAAAAATAGTACATTTCATAATTATTTTTTTAATACTTACTTTGGCAAATCATTGTAAAACAGAGGCTGCAAGTTACTATTATTTCGTTTTTCTGCTGTTAAATCAACTGGAAGTAAAGATAAAAAATGAAACAATAATTTTATGTCTGCCAGTATTTTTCAGCTACAATTTTTTTTTGGCAGCTGTAAAATAAACTATTAGTAAATATATTGAGACAAGTACAGTAACTTTACAAGAAGATGGGATTAATGACCAAAACCAAGGTACAAATTTTGCACAAAAAGGAGTTAGGGTTATTAACATGTAAAAATATGTAAGATATTTTGAACACTGGTTTTTTTAAATAGCGTTGTCAAAAATATATTCAAAAGTAAATTTTATTGTATTTGTTACATCCGAGTATTCAACTATCTAGTGGGAGCAGTGTAACAGCCGCTGAGAGTTCCGTTGTAAACACTCCTTCAGTTACATGAGCCACTTATGAGAAAGAGGGAGAAGTTACAACTAAGCTATCAGCGGTACGCGTTTAACAATACAATTACCAGGTTTAGTTACAAAAGTAGGTGCTGGAGGGCGGGAACTAAAAATCTGAGTCTTATTGCCCTTCACACTTTTCTGTCAAATTCTTGCCTAGCAGAGTTGTGTGCCTGCCACCAACATATTTGTAGTACTGTAATATTATGATTAACTTTATAATTTTATTTCACTTATTTATTAGGGACCGGACCGGTTTCACTCTGCTTCGATATCTTCAGACTAGTACATTTTGAACATGTGCCAGTAGGAGTATGACAACCTCAATTGGGGTATGTTGTGAAGCTGAACGGAGAGGGGAAGAAAGAGGGTAAAAGAAGTAAATGGGGAAGAGCAAGGTGGGGAAATACCTGGCTATTCAGATCTGATCAGCAAGCATGACTAAAGCCATTTCAAGCAAAATTTCGACTCTGAATGATATTTCTTCACCAGGGCGATACTGAGAGTATCTACCGCTCTGGAAAATGCTGCAAATATACTATATATTATTTTATATGAATTAAATCAGATCCAGAATTACTGATATTCACCTTGGGCCAGTTTTGAAAGTAGCAAAAAAAAAATACCCCTAAATAGGAAAGATAGTAGCAGGAAGAGATGCCAAGTGTCAAGCAGAAAACCTTAATTTTACCATTGTTCTTACTGCACTTTTCTAAAAAAACCTGTTTCTATAAATATTGATGTTTTGTGTAACAATGAAAAACTTATACCTTGTTTATTTGACCCACGAGAACATCTGGGTTTGACTTGCCGTGTGCTAGGATATTTATAACTGGGTCAGGTTTGAAAAACCTTCATTCTAGCTGGTATCATTCTCTTAGCAGTGTTAAAGGAATAAGTGGAACAAAGATTTCATTTTTTTTTAAATCATAATATTGCAATGGAATTCCATGAATGAATCAACAGTTTCCAAAATAGAAATACTGTTGAACTGTGTTAAATAACCCGTTTAGAACTCTACTAAATGTTTCAAAGCAAATCTTATTTTTTGCTTGTTTTATCGCTGTGACATGTAATAATGGATGTTTGCGCATTATTATCACAAGAACTGCACAGGACAGACTTTAGCATCCTCTCGTGTTCAATAAAATGAGGTGTGACGTCATGGTGGATAATTTGTAGCATTATCAGTAACGATGGATTAATTGGGATGAAATAAAATCGTATTGATATTTAACATTAAAAAGAAGCACTTATCATGAAGCAATCATTTACATATATTTAAAATCTTCAAAATAAATTGCAACTTGTAGGAAAACAATTAATGTTGAAATGGTACGAGCAGAGTTCTTGATGACAGAGATGAATAAAATAGAAATTTGGTGACACATCTAGTTTTATTAATAAAATATGTTGCTTGATCTTTGGTTAATTGTCACGAAGAGTACAAATCACTGAATACTTATAAAATTAGTGGAGTCTTCTTCTCTGTGTTACACAAGTACATAATGCCTATGTATGCTTCTTGTCTTAAGCGCTTAACGTAATAATCTTCTGCATACAAGGTGCAAAAATGATCCCAATTTATTAATATTATATAAATTTGATCCCAGTCACAGCCATCAACAACAGTGAGTTAGTTTTCACCTATGCTTAATCTGAGGGCAACGGAGGAGCAGCATAGGGCAAAAGGTATCCAGGGCTTCAAAACCCCAGGATATTGTTTTTTGTTCTTCTCGTCAAGTATTTCAACTGTAAGCGTCCTAACCGACACATCTTTAGAAATCACTTTAAATTTGTAAATGGCATCATAGTCCATCTGTAAAAAAAACCCCCAAAACTTCAATTAGTGACAGCACGGATAGCCAGAATAATTAAATTTTATAGTTTAGTCTGCAGATCATCACACTTGTGATCAAAATGTGACAAGAGCAAATGACATTTCCCGGGACAATACTTTATTCGTTCTGTAAGTCGAAAAAAAAAAGTTTGGTTGACCATTTGTGTATAAGTTCTCATAGTTATATACGCAAGAGAAAATACAACTTAATGAAATGACATACTTATCACAAAATGTCAATTTTGGCACTTTTCATATTTTGACTAAGACTATGTAATATGTATTATATATATGTGCAAATAATTTGGAATTGGAATGGAAATGGGGCATGAATTGTTAAAAGGCAAAGCAACTATTGAAGTAATATTGGTATGTATTTAACATTTAAATTATCTGAACCAATATCTTATGCATTTAAAGAGAAATAAAGATGAACATTTCTAAATTTATATACATACATATTCCCAAATGGTAATAAAAAATGTTCATCTTGTGGTGGAGCAAAAATAGCGTTTGAAAAATGTGTACAAACTGTGTCAAAAGTGTTGGTTAAGCAAATGTATTCTTACAGGTTTGTTTCCCCGAATTTGGCAGCACAGGAAAGGAATATCAGCGAATGCCTTAGGGCACGGTAGAGAGTGTTTCACACTCTTGGAGTCCACAATGGTGCCGGAGTCCACTAAGGCCCAGCCCTGGCGGGGCGTGAACATGGCGCGGTGCCACATGGCGTCTCGCCACAGCATGACGGCCATTAACCCTTGGGAGCCCCCCTGCGCCGCTGCCTCTCCCTCCTGGCAAGCCTGCTCGCATGCACTGACAAACTCTTTCTGCATCAAGCGGTGCTCGTGCTCATTGCGACTGCTCACAGTTAGGCACACCTGCCACCGGTTGCCGCACTTCCCTGGCAGGATTGTGAAACGCATCTCGTCCCCCACTTTGCAATTCTCTGCCGAACACTTCCTAAATGTACACAAATTAACCGTGAACCAACAATGACGGGTGATATTTTACAAAGTTGAAGTGATGTAATAGGCATAGTGCACAAATTTGTTAATTTCAATGAGAACATTAAACTTTAGTCTTACATAAGGATTAAATAACACAATATTAAAGTAAATATATAGTGTAAATTTCACATTATGTATTTAATAATCATGAGAGATGCGTTACAAACGTGAAAACTGCAATCAACACATTTGTACACTATGCCAAGGCAACGATTTACTGATCAAAAGGATAATACTGCACTTCTCTTGAGAATTACAATTAAAATAAAATAGTAATACAGAATCGCTTACCTTTCTCCATAAATTAATTTGGGTGTCTTGGATGTAGAAACTAAAATAAACAAATAACTCATTGGATTACAAGATAACTTGTATACAATACTTTTACAAATTATTTTTAATGTTATTGCAACATTAGATTATTGGAGTGTGGCTAATACACTTTGATTCTCCACAATCATTTAAAAGAAAAGTATGTTCCATAATTTTTAAGTATATTACAAACGACCATTAAAGCATTCATCATTTTGAAATAAAAAAACGAATTTCTCCGTAGCAAAGTAGCGTGCTTGGTGTTAGGACGAAGGATAAGGATGATGATAGGAGCCAATAATAATGTTCCTATCACTTACTTTGCGAGTCTTCAGTGGGAGATCCTTAACCCGAAAACGGTGAAGGGGGAGCCGAACATATTCACAACCGCGTTGGCAGTGACACCAAGAGATTGGTGTCACTGCCAACGCTGATTACGCATATTAATGCTTTTTTATCGTCATATTTTCAAACGCCTTTTCTCAGTTTCATATTTTTGGGGTTGGATGCTTTCTGCATAACTACGCCCAAAATAAATGTAAATATCGACCGACCGATTAAAATCAATAATTTCACAAACATCTTTGAAATAGTTGCATTGGTTAGTAATAAGAAGAAATGAAAACAACATTAATTATTGGCAGGAATTATAGGTTAGCAGAGAAGAATCAGAATGTCTAAAATATATATTTAAACACAAGAAAAATTAGAGTGGGCAAAAAATAAAAGCAGTTTTGCTAAATAAATGTTTGTGATGAATGATGATTTATCATCAATTCTGGGCTGCAGGATGAAGATTACCATGATGATGGCAAATCCTACGATAAAAGGGAGGGCAGAAGAAGACAAATCAGCAAACCTCATCCTCAGTCGAGGAAATTAACGGAATATTCATTTCAATATATCGTCGCTGGAAAGGCAAAAGGGCTTAAGCGACACTTTGGTCAAATATGAGTTTAATAAGCAGTTTTGATCAGTTTTTTTTTTGCATCGAATGCTTGGACTCTCGTTTGATTCTGAAGGTTTTTGTGGCCCTTCAGCCATCTAAAATATATTTACCATTTGGGAGAAGGCTTAACACAAGTTCGGGACTTTTTTGACATTTTGTCCCTTCAGGTAACTCAATGAGAGCTTTGAGTTACCTGCGATAACTTTTTTTTCAAAATTCAATTGCGCAAGCAATATTTTCCGCCGACTATGATGAGTAGTGAGAGGAAGTAGGAGGAATTCAAATATTGTCAAGTTATTTGTAATCTGAAAATGTTTGTCTTTCTAGGTAAAGCTGCCAAAGAAAGAAAACTTCCAAGGAAGTAAATAATTGCGTACATACTTGTTAATCATATGGAAAAATAGATTTTTAACCATTGGTAAGATAAGTGCAGGTTAGTTTAGTGTATATTTAATTCCATTGAATTAGTACTGAAGATCGAAAATATCTGGGGCTATGTGATTAACAACTATACTAATTTGACGTACAACATTCCAATCGAAGAAATGAAACGTATAACATTCCAGTAAAAATAATTATTTAGCTAACTCTCGACAGTAGAAGGCATAAGCTGATGATGATGATCAATGAAACTAATTAAAGTGTGTTGCATGTGTGTAAATACCTTCAGCGGGGGCAGTATTATCTTTCGGTTGTTGACATTGTTCTACGGTGGGTATCCAAGGCTGCAGTTTGCCGCTGTACTTGTCCTGTGTTCCATCAGCGCAAACTGTCACATTCAAGGTTCGTGTTGTGTCATTCTTGCTAATGACTGTCGCTTTGTAGGAAGCAGCTATGTTCTGAAATAGAGATCAGAATCATGAGAATGACCCAAGGAGATACATAGATAGCAGATGCAATACATTTTAAACATGGACACAATACAAAATTAACAGTTAATCGTAGAGTAATACGAAACATTATTTAAATCATGTTTCATTCTGTGCTTCCGGAGAAATGCCCGCGATGGAAACCTCGACAAAGATCAGCCAGGTTCGGAACCATGCGCTTTTTCATCACTAACATCCTGTATGTATTGGTGTGTTTTGAACATTTCAGTTTATATAGCCAAATAAGCAATTCTAGCAGTTTGTTTTTTCAAACTTAATCCCGTCTGTCAATAATACCATTGTTTCTATGGAATCATAAACGTCAAAACTAAATTTGCATGTAAACCGGTTGTGTGGTTTCTAATATCAACATTTCTTCTTTCATCACAACCAGATGTCACCATCCTGCGTAAGTGTTATGTGCCAATGGATCATTCCTTGTTATTATTACTCCCAGATTACCCAACTGCTAACTGCCGACTGCTGATCATAAAAGAGGAGACCGTGCAGACCTGTGAAAGACTTGTTACATCAACTCATCTTGAATGAGTATTTTGATTGATTTTTTTTTCTCTCTCATATCATTAAAAAAAAAGTTTGATTAAGAAATGTGAAGATTTTTTTGTCATTTTATTGTGGCTGAATAAATTTTCTTCGAAATAAAAATAAAATTGCATGAGGTTTTCCTGTAAATACAAACATTAATGTCACCTTGAAAAACGATTTGTTTTCTGCCGTACTTATGAAAGCAAACTTCAAATATTTATTATTCGACTTGTACCGAACTTAACGCAATGCAAAATATCTCTATGGATTGGTTAGTTTGTTGACAAGCGATTACGGTTCATTTAAGTATGCGAACAACAGGTTTGAAAGGACAAAAACTTCTGAAATGATAATGATGAATACTGCCGGCACACTAGAGGTTAATAACCATAAATCTAATTAAAGCTTTTCAAAATGATTCCGAATAAGTAGCTGATAAAAGTACACAAAAGTATGTTTTTAAAAAGCCTTACAGTATTCTGTGGATTATGTGTCAGCAGGTAGCAGAAGAAAGGAATATCCACAAATGATGGCGGGCAGCGAACTATTCGATGGGCATCGGCCTTGGCCACAACCCGGCCATCATCAGGCAGTGCCCACTTCTGGTCCAGTGCCACGGCACGGTACCAGCCATCACTTTCGGTGTTGGTCAGTTCCACTGCCACTATTCCCTGGGGGTCACCAGCAGCCTGGAGCGGAGGCTCCGCCTCGCAGGCGGTCTTAAACTCATCAAGCAGGGACTCAAACAGGTTGTTGGGTATGGGTTTCAAGTGGAGGCACAGTAAGACACCTGGGCTCTCTGCTGATACTACAAACAATGAGATTTCATCGTTCACGTTGCATGTTTCGGCCATGCATCTCCTAAAAGTAAATACATGCACTTAAGTACTTTGGAGGAATGACGTATTCAAGACACCGCAACATCTACTGTACATTCCAAGTTAATATAAAGGAAACCAAGTGCCACTGTAGAAGAAGAATTCTCGTACAGTAGAACGCTGTTAAATCAAGCCTCAATAATTTTAATAAACACGTAAATCGAAATGTTTGCAAGAATATGCAATATATATAATTAATGATTCGAAATTTATGTTGGTTCACATACGAAAATTTCGAAAAAAATTGACTAAATTAAATTTATGAATCTGACAGGCCGGTCGTGATGGTAAACCGATGCGAAATTTCGGTATAAGCATACCAATATTTATTATTTAGTAAACCTGAATTTGACTGGCCGGCTGCACTAATAATGGACTGCAATATTTCAATTTACACAGGAATTTGAATTCAAAATGAAACTTTTCTAATAATTAATGTAGTCATAAAGGCTCTTGTTTAGATTTACACCAAGAGTTTTTTTAACCCAAAATTACCGCAACATCATTCCACTAAAGCAAATTTTCCAGAACTACGTCAGAAACCAAACTACTGCTGATGCAAATTTTGGAAATTAGTTAACACAATATATACGCTTGAAATTTAGAAACATTATAAAATGTAGGATAACATGTACATTTTTTTTTTCATACACTTTGATAGATTATAAATTACCTATTGATAATAATGCTCATACAGAAAAAAAACACTGATATTTACTTTACAAATGCCGATTACGCATATTAATGCTTTTTTATCGTCATATTTTCAAACGCTTTTTTCTCAGTTTCATATTTTTGGGGTTGGATGCTTTCTTCATAACTACATTCAATTTTGCCTGCTTCTAACTAAGCTCTATCAATTTGTCAATATAGTCTTTAATTAATAAAATTGAATAAGCAATATTTGCCTACCAGTTTCGGTTGTAAATAAAATAACTGATGGAGCCCAAGCTAATTAACACATAGTTTGCAGGTGATTTTCACCGATCCACGCAAAAAAGCATGCAATTTTAACAATTTTTATTTAGGTACATACGATAGGGGGGGCGGAGGTCCGGAAGTCGGATGCTGGTGATGATCGACTCTATCGAAGGCCTATGTACTTGTAGGTAGAGAAAAGGTCAGAAGAGGCTAATGTTAGGTTGGACTTAATGCTAAAGTCGTATCGCTAGGCAGTTATTAATTTTGTTTTCTTTTTCTCATAAATTAAATTCATTAAACTACTAATTGTATATTCAAACTCGTTGTTTTTTTTGTTGTTTCTATTCATAATGCAGTTGTATTTTCTCTTAATATTAACTACCCCATTTTTTATACTGTATTTTTTATGTAAATGTATAAGTTTGATTACTCTGTATTGTGTATATTTGCAGTAACTCGTGTAATGTTAATTTCCCTTGTCCCAGAGCGAGTTTTTATAACATCGGGATTGCTATACTGAAGAAATGTAAGGGAAGACAACTAAATTTACCTTGATTTTTTAAATGACTTTAGTCTCCCTTCGGACCCTATTTCCACAAATATTAGGTACCTACATAATAAATCTATATAAATAGATGATGCATAATTTTCAGTTTGCCAAATATGTACCTGTTTTTACACATTCCCCGCACCCCATTGCTAATTTGAAATAACCGTGTTTTGGCGGCTCCTGCTCTCTAGTAATTGTATGTGAAACACGTGTTTACTCGTTTCCCGCAAACAATGTGTTGACAAATTACAAACGATACCGGTAGGAAAAAAAATCATTAAATAGTGATTTCATATGTTTATTTCTTGTACTCACATTATTTTGGGGGTCACAACAGCTTTGGAGTTTAGCATAACTTTGGAAGCTGGGTAAACTTTTGTACTTTTTATTGGTGCAAGTGTTTGAGGATCTGGAATTTAAAAAATGTTTCTTATCATGTATAATATAATAGACAGTAAACCGGAATAAATTCAAATGATATAGTTGTGCTAAATTACTGTTAGTTGTAGCTGCGGCTGTTGGAAGAACCTTCTGTAATTCTGGAGCACGGGTCAGGGGCTGCATGTAACCGGCAAACTCGGAATGTTCACCTGTCACTCTAACAAACACCATTTGTTTGGCCCCTTCTTTTCTTGTTATATTCGCCACATACTTGGGTTCCACCTATGAAATACAACAAAATAAAAAAAAATAGATACATATTTTTTATTGTTGTGATTAAGCGCACAAGATTTCCAACTGATCGGAACCAGTGGGACATGGGCATTCCCGATTTGGACTATGCTGAGAGGTTGAAGGAAGTGGGGATGGGAAGGCTATGGGAAAGAGGAAAGTTGGGAAGTACCTGGTAATCAAAATCTAGTAAATAAACATGACTTAAGTCATTTTGTTTAAGTAAGAAACGTTTCCTTCTTAATTGTGGTCTGTCGTAAGTGTAATATTGTAGTACAGTAAACGGCTTATGGTTGAGTGGTTAAGACGCTCGACTACGACTCTAGAGGTCACGGGTCCGAATCCCGGCGTGCACAAAATAAATTTTATTAAATTAATATGTATTATTTTACATATTAATTAAATAAAACTGGCCCAAGGTGAATGTCAGTAATTCTGGATCTGATTTAATTAATATAAAATAATATATAGTATATTTTCGGCATATTTCAGAGTGATACTTTCAGTATCGCCCTGGTGAAAAACCACCATTCAGTAGTTCACAATGTCATTATGATCGAAAAATATGCGAAAAGAGATACAAATGCCCAAGGAAACTCAACCCCTTAAAGATGCTAGCTCACTCATTAATTATTATTAAGTTCTGTAATTTAAGTGACAGCTGTTTCGGTATTCGAGGCCATTATCAAAATGTTTTATTTTAACAAGACAATTGTCTAATGGTAATTTGATAATAGTCTTGAACGCCGAAACAGCTGTCACTAAAAATAGCTAAACTTAATAATATTAAATTAAAATGGAGTTCTACAGATTAAATACTAAAACTATGTATAAACTTATAAGAGAATTTCAAAGTATGTAATAATTTCATTTCTAACCTGAGTTATGTTTATCATATCATCAGGCGTGAGATGACAACTTAAGAATGGAATGTCGACGTAAGGCTGGGGGCAATCAACGATCCGCTTGACCTGGTCACGGCTGCTCGTGTTCCCATCGTCCATCAGCAGCCAGAGGGAGTTTTGCAACTTGGCCCGGAACCAGGCGTCGCCTTTGTCCGCGATCTTGACGGCCATGAGTCCACCATTTCTGGGTGCGACTAACGGTTGCTTCTCGCAGGCGGAGCCAAACTCATCGCCACAAAGTATTTGGTATTGCGGCTGATGGTAATGGTCTAGGATGAGGCAGCGAAGTCCGTCGCTGTCTTTACTTTGAACAATTACGTTGACCGACTCTCCCACATTCAGTACGTCCGCTAACATTTTGCTAAGGACAAAAAATATTTATTATATATTTTTCAAAAAAGATCTTCAGTTTAAAAAATCTATACTTTGCCAAGGTGTTTAAGCCTTCCACCACATTTGATTGATGATCAATGCTTTTTTTAAGTTTTAACATTTGAACTGCAAGACAGTTATTCTGTAATGCTTCATGGCTAATCACAATTTGATCAATTTTACAAAAGCTGAAATGGTCTGAGAATCAGCGTTTAACAGCGACTGTTCAAATCTAATAATTTTATGTATAATTTTATAAATATGTTTTTGTTATGTTTTTTAAATACAAGAACGGACATTATTTTGTAAAATATAACAATTTTAAGAGTTATAATGTCAATATGTTGGCGTGCTTGGGTACTAATATGATTCTCACACATTTAAAATCCCTGAACATCATAATTTCAACTATATTTTTGTTACTTAGAAAAGGCAGCCCAAAATTTATAAACACAAATGCTTAAAATAAGGTATATCTACCTTATTTTAATCAAATAATAATAAATTAGGTAGTTAAATTAAATTAATGAAAACATGTCTCAAACGAGATGTTAGATTTTGATATATGTACGCAGTTAAAAACGTAAATAAATGTAAGTAGAACAATATCAAAAACAGAACAAGTCACGTGAAAATAAAATCCGATTCAGCAAATTAATAAAAGGGATGGCGATTAAATTTATGTATATATATTTTTTAAATAGCTTGGAAACAAATGCCCGTGTGCCATATTATGTTCCAAATGCAAAGTATAGTATGTAGAAAAAACATAAGAATATTAAAACCTGCTGCGATTATAGTATTCGGTCTGATAAAAATAACATATGTATTCGTAAAGGTAAATAATTAGCTAATTTTAAATTTACGTAAAGGTGACAGTTTAACTCCACTGGCGAGTACTCACTGACTTAACTAATAACCTGACAGTTGGAGGTGGCGCCACCTCTGTTTCTTTCTCACACACTATTGTTCTATATAAACAAAGTGAGAAAGAATAACTGCTCAGTTTTCAACCTGCCATCGTATTTTTTAATGCTTAACTCGTTTTTAGATGGTTTGAATATGATTGTCACTACATAATTATATTTGTATAATAATATTATGTTGACTTTGTAGAAAAAAGTACAGGCAGGTAGTCTAGTATTGGCGATAATTTTAAGTAGATACGGTTTGTAAAACTGACGTAAAACCGGGGGCAGAAATTTTGAAAATTGTAAATTGGGGAAATATTTGTTTTAGAATTTTTATGGAATGAATTGTCACTTCGACTTTTTGGCACATAAAGCGGGAAAACGTGAAGAGTACAAAGTTTTACTGTAAGTAAATTAAATTAGATTGAGTATTGAAATGGTAAAATATAGAAAAAATAAGTATGTAAGTATATTATAATACCATTATTGTTACCCAAGTCAAATTACTAGGCAGCTACTAGGATATTGTTTTTTTTTTAATACATATAAAAAGACAATCATTCCTGGGTAACCATTAATTTGATTATATCTATTTACAACATTAGGAAAATTGTTGTTTTATTTAAAAATAACTCACGTATTGCACACTGTGAGGGGCCTTTCTACTGGAACAGCGCTTGGCGATAAAGCTGCTCTTGGTGATGCAGTTTCTATTGGCGATGGAGACACTTTTTGTGGTGCTGTTCGAACCGGAGTTTTTATTGGAGCAATAACTTTTGCAACAGTCGCTGAAGTGGGAACTCCTGAAGTTGCTGGAGTAAGTACATTTGCTACAGATGGAGCATCTCTTGCTGGTGTTTGTGCTTTACAACCTGGCAAGAGTAAGTGGAATTATAATTACAATTAATGGCATTACAAGTAGACATTAAAGTTAGGCTTATGATATTATTATAAATTAATGCTCCTTATGGCAACTGTGAAGTCAGTTTAGCAAGTTTCATCAAACTCAACATCACAACATCCAAACAGAATAGCCGAAAATGAGTTTAGCGTATATATTCCGAGCGGTGGTTGTTTGTGTATCACTAAAAAAATATGCCAAAATATGCGTCAATTTATCCGTCACACAGTGAAACTCACTTGTATGGCGGATAAATTAGGTCAAAATTCAAATTCAGTCTTCGAAGGATCGAAAAACCAAAACTTTTTAAGTGGGTTTTACTGAATGCACTCATGTCAAAATATACACTTCTTAGGGGGGCTTCAAAACAAAACTCGTCTTTGTCTTGTTTTTGTTTGCAACCGAAATCTGATGATTCATAATTTATTTTCATGGTCTAGTCTAGTCAATAAAATAATTTGTAATTGTGTGTAAGTATGATGGTGGATATTGATTATATTGCAGTAGATAACCTTTTGCAGAAGGAACTATGGATCCAGTCAAAGGTTGACATCCTCCTATGGTGGGAATCCACGGCTGTGCATAACCATTGAACTTGTAACCTTCTTCATCATTGGACACTTCCAAATCCAGGGTCCTTGTGGCTGTGTTCTTCTTGAGTATCTTCACTGTGTAGTTTTTGGGTAAACCCTAAAATAAAAGTTCTACAAATTTTAGATAATAAAGAAATATGTGTACGTACAGTTGATAACATAATAGGCGTGAACAAAATCGAAGTTAAGTCAGATTCGACACGAGACAAGAAATGGTAAACGTTTCTAATTCTTATGTCTGCTCTACTCTCGGCAAGACATTTATCGAGAAGCTAGCGTATTAACTAATGAACAGATAATCCCTAGAAGTGTGACGTATACAGATTTGAAAGAAAGCAGGATGTCGCCAATTTACATATAATCTCCTAGGCCCCAGACAGGCCAACGAAATTAAGTATCTGTTTAAGAAAGAATTTCGATATTTGAAAATGTAGAAGGAAAAAATTGAGCCTACTTCGAGCACACGGACACGCCCACAACACACTTAATACTCTCTTCTTGAATCTTAAGCTCATATATAAAGGGAGGGTTCTTTCATGTTTTGAAAAACTAATCAATGCTTTGTTTTTAAGAGATTTTAAGGAAACAAATATTTCAATACTAACCTCAACATTTTTAAGGTCATGCGTAAACAGGCAACTGAAGAAGGGAATATCGGCGTGTGACGGAGGGCAGGTTACCACCTCCTGAATTCTCAGGGGCGTCACAACGAACCCCTTATCGGCGAGTGCCCATCCCTGCTCATGGGGCACGGCGCGGAACCAACCCTCTTCCTCATCCCGGGACTTTTTCAGCTTCACTGCCACGAGGTCGCCGATACCCGCTAAGTCATCTCCCAACCCCAGGCCGCTGCCACCCGACTGCTGGGCGAGCGGCCGCTGCTTCTCACAGACCTGGTTAAACTCTGCCATCAAGGCTGAATACTGGTGTGCTATGTCTTTGTTATTAGTAATGCACACCAGCCCCTTGCCCGTTTTAGAAATGACTGACATTTCCAATTTCTCGTTCACGGAACAATTTTCGGCAACAAATTTCCTGCATAAAAATATAATATCATATTTATTTACAACTAGATATCAGAATATGCTATGCATTTAGCTATTTTAAAGGATATTTTGCACATTTAGATTTCCAATCACTAGAGGTCGCCCAGTGAAACGGAAGTAATTGTGTCACTATAAAGTTTCATGCTACAAGTTGGGTTATGTTTTAAGAAGGTTTACTAAAGCAAAGTAATAAGGCAGAACTCAACAAAAGGGTAGTTGATTTCTACAAAAGTGTTCACTGTGTGTAGCAAAATTATAGATTAAATCTATTTGCTTAAATTGTAATTTGAATGGTCTGTAAATATATCAAAAGCTATTAAACTTGTACATTACTTTATCTTGTATTTTAGTGCATATCTGTCAATTTCATGTCTGTTTATTTTGAGTGACCATTGTGGTATTTCAATATCATTGAATGGGGATTAGGTTGGGAAAGAGAAACAGAGATCGGCCACAAATGAATCGGGCTGACAATCTAAAGAAAGCCACCTCCTTTGGACGGGGAGAGTTGCCGTGAATCACCAAAACTGGAAACATTTGAGCGATACCTTTGTGCAAAGCTGGAAGCCAGAAAGCTTATTAAGAATAAATATTCATTTCATCTCACACTCAGATTTCAACTGTTTTTAGTAAATATATACTTATATTTTTTAATCTAATTATATCTCACCTAATTTTGGGTGTTTTAGGCGTCCTGTTCACTGGGCCTGAAAACATTACAAGAATTAATTTTTATTACATGTTTCCCTTTCACGGTAGTACATAATAACAAAACATATTATATGGTGCAACTAGGTTATATGTAGTGACATTAATTCTTTAGTCCCTAAAAAAAATTTTCATAAAAAGTAACCTAGACGTATTGGCACAATTTTATACTCTGCTTTGTACATATAATTTACTCAGCTAATGATACAATTTTATCGACACAGCCCTCCAATGTCCACTAGATATAACTAAATTGTAGGAATTTATTAGAATGTTTTAAAGTTTGAACCCACCTGCAGCGGTAATAGACGCAATCCATGGATGCAATTTTGCCGAGAAAGAACGGCCGTATTCACTGTTGTTTAAATTCACGTCGATGGTTCTATTTTTCTTGTCAACGACTGACAGCATTTCTACCTGGAAACACTTTTCCCAGTTCTGGAAAAAATTATGCACAAAATATTAGTTTAATTTATGTTCTAAGGTTCATCAGTCTTGGTAAGGTTGAATAGCTAGTGATAATTAGTGATAGTGAGGTCAAAAGCTATTGTCTACTACTACTGTGAATATTGTATGAAAATAAAGCAGTATTTCCCCTATGTTAGTTCCTTAGAAACCTTCTTGTTACAATTTATCTATGATGTTTGGTCAAAAACTACGCTGAATTTATAAATTTCGTTGTCACAAATGTCACAATTTTTTTTTGTGTTGGTACACTTGACCCTAACATATCTTCACATTGGTAGCCATATGGGATGCTTACTTTATTGCTGGCTGAAAAAATTAAAGAAAGAATTTGCATCAAATTTTGTAAAAGTGCAGCATGGTATTTGAAAATGTTGATTTTGGCAAGTCTTCAATTAATTAAATAGGCGTTTACAAGTCGTAAAAATGTTACAAGAAGACCGTGAAGACATTAAAGATGACAAGTTAAGAAAATAATTATGAGCAATCGCAGAATCACCATCAAAGAGATTTCTGATGATGTTAACATATCATTTGGCTCATGCCAAGCAATTTTTTCAGATGTTTTGAGCATGAGACCTGTGGCAGAAAAATTTGTTCCGGAATCGTTTGATTTCGAACAAAAGTAGTGCCGAACAGACATTGCTAAGGAGTTGCTAAATTAAGTCAACGACGATTCTGAGCTGCTTGAACGGATGATGAAATATGGGTGTATGGATATGATGTCAAAACTAAGGCCTAACTATCCAAATGAAAGTTTTCTGAATAGCCAATATGCCAGAGAAATTAGGATAAAAATGAATCAGAACCGCTTCGTCAGGTCCAATCCATAAAAAGGCATTGTTACAAATGTGGCAACCAATTCCGCAGGAATTTTATAAATTTTGGTAAATTTTTGATAAATATCGGTAAATTTTAGCTGAAATCGGCATGAAAATGGCATCACTGGTCGCTAATGTAGATTTTACAGTTTTTTTTTTTAAATATGTAGTTGATTTGTTAGTTCTTCCTTTGACTGCCTACAAAGTTTTCGGTGTCAGGTAAGTTTAGACAATAATTTGGATGAGAGTAAAGAAGAAAACTTACTTTGATATTCTTAACACCATGTGTGATCAAGCAGCTGTAGAAGGGGTATTCAGAATGGGGCTTTGGGCAGACCACAGTCTTCAAGACCTGCGCTGCGGTCACATAGCGACCATCATCGACAAGCGCCCAGGTCTGACGGAGGGCGACAGCGCGGTACCAGTTCTTGTCCATTGCCAGCTTCACAGCCATGATCTCTCCACTTCCCGCCATGAGACTGTCTGTTTCCGCCACCGCCTGAAGCGTCTCACAGACCTGGCTGAAACTTTCCAATAAGGACTGGTACTGATCGGAATCACCTTGCAACATAATCGAGCAAATGTTGCCTTCCGACCCACTTGAATTGATGGTCAGAATTATCTTAGTGCCCACCTTGCATGTTTCTGCTAAGAATAATCTGTAAATAAAATATTATGAAGTTGCAGACGGATTATAAATCTACAAAATGAAGGATAAAAAAATGTTTGGAATATTTCAAGTTTATTTTTGTGATTCTAATTGTTGCAATAAAAATGTATAATTTTAACATTTCCATTAATAATTATTGATTTTTTGAAAAAACACATTTTAACAACAACAAAAAAACATAATTTCTGTACCGTTCGATTATTCTGAATTTTTCAATGAATACTCACAACCTTAAGTGTTTTAATTTTACATGTTGAAGACAATATTTTTCATAATTACGAAATGTTTCTAGAATTAATCACAATTCAACATTATGACAAATAATAGTGCACATTGTTTTTTTTTGTTTTAGTTCGTAATGAATATCTTTTTTAAATGAATAGTTCAAATTTGAAATCGATACAGTGATTTACGTAAATGAGAATTATTTCCAGTACGAGGGTAGAAAACGAGGCGAAACGGGCCGACTAGTCGGTTAACGGTGGTTAATGTGTTAAGCACATCACTTTTATCATATAGATAAAAATTGGGAAACTATGCACAAAATAAACACCAACAATATAATCGGAACATACCCGTGCCATTATCAGTTTGGATTGGTAATGTGTTAAGAAAAGGAAAAAATGTTAAAAAGAATATCCTACTTTTCAATAACATCACTCTGGACTTGTCCTGACTTTTGATCACCTGAAACATAATAATCATTTTATTATTCTGTTGTAACAATGATTTTTTTTAAATTATTATAACATTTTTTTAACTTTATTATGTGTTCTTATATAGCTTACAATCATAACATAATAAAATAATTTCTTGTATGTTTGATTATATTGCACTTAAAATGCTTGAAGTGAATTTCAATCTAGTGATTTTTTCAACTGTGTAATTATATAATGTAGGCGTAAATAGCATTCACTCAAAAATGAACTTTTTCCAAAATACTCAAAATTAACTCATACTCAAAAGTTTTTCGATCACAACAAACCCAAAACTTTTCCTTTTTATTTCTACTTTATTTTCATTAGACTTGGCAATAAAATCACAAACAATATTTTGTTACAGAATCACAGCACCCCATACACATATACCCCATTGATTATGCTTGTATTGGATAACAGATCCAAGAATGGGTTCCTACAAAAGATTCATCAATGGTCAGGTTTGGTATATAATGCTGATGAAAAACATTGTGGGCGTGCTCGATCAAGAAGTTAAATCTGACAGACGCGTTGTACTTTGGGTGTCCTGGTGGTGCCACAGTTTCATTGTTAACTGTATGAAAAAATTTCAAAGGTAACTAAAATCGATTTCTCACGAACATTTTACTTAGGTACGGAATATTTCTTGAATTTTCGGCCCAATATGAATAAATTGTAGGTCTTCTTGTGATACCCATTTTAAGTAAAACAGTAATAAATGCAATAAAAATAATAATAATAATAGCAACAATCTTTGGGAGGTACATTGAGTTTTTGGTAATGAATTGAATGAATTATGTACTCAACCATCACTACCGTGAGTCAAATGTACATTGAAGTGCGATGCTTTCACGTTGTTGGCACTTTTGGCATTAGCGCGTAGCAGTACTATGGGGCTTTTTAACACTATAACGGTTAATAAGTTGAATTTATATATTTATATATTTTTTTAATCAAATAATGATACTTTTTTTCAAATATAATATAGTACTCTTCCATTAGAAGCATAAGCTTGTGTATGGAAGAGTGTACATTAGTTATTAATGATTAAATAATATGATATTTAAATCATATGTTCTCAACGTGGGCGATAACGCCCCCTTGTGGGCGTTTAAGACTTTTAGGGGGGCAGTAGCACAGAGAAAATTAAACATTCATCTTCAATTGAAACATTCTTCTTTTAACTCAGAAATAGGACAGGAGTCATATCCTTTCTTACGACTATATACACATTTAAATATAATCGTGGCAATAGCTGTTTCAGATTCGCGACAGATAGTAAGTAAAAAAATTGGGGGGGAGAGGGGGTTCTAGAAAAAAATATATGCTCAAAGTGGGCGGTGGGCAAAATAAGGTTGAGAACCTATGATTTCAATCAATAGGATTATAAAAAACATCATACCTGATCCATTGCTTGTGGTGTCTCCTTCCAAAGCCTTGAGAGCTTTATAGATCTCTTGGAAATCACGTTTAGGATTCTGTCACAAGATAAGACAAAGTTATAAATCTAACAAAAATATAAGGAAATTATTATTTTATTTTGGCATTCAAATTGCAAAAGAATTTTCTGGGAATCTATCGATAAGAAGCGAGATCTTATAAGAATGTTTGGAATTCAATAGATGTAAATTGAACTATTGTGCGATCTTAACTATAAAACAGAAATCTATTTTCTCATCATGAGCTTTACAATACATTTATTTGTCCAAAAAAAGATGACACGCCATATTATTCAATATTAAAACTAGTGTCAAAACTCAAGCAAAGCTGTAAACAAATGAATGCAATCTCAGCATAGTTTGATCTATTTTTATTGTCTATAGAATTTAAACATTAATAAAAAGGGTGGGTTGGGTTATAAAAATAACTATTTACCGTGACATTACTCATATAAGTGTACACCATATCCTTTAGGAATATTTTGAACCAACTTTGTCTCTTGAACTCTGCAAAGTTTTCCCGGGCCAACAGCATATAGGAACGTTCGTACAGATCTTTGGTATCAACTGAATGTGTGACGCTTGTGTCAATTGGCCCATTGCTGCTACAGCTGTAGCTGGGCTGCTGTGCCCCTGCATAACCACAACTGCGGGATTTGTTCTCAAAAGCATTATTGGTAGATCGGACCTTCTCTCCAATACGATTTTCAGACACTACTGACTTGGCATGTATATCAGATTTTCTGTTGTAATATAGATTTTTTTCACGCGAATCATTATTGTCATTTTTCTGGTATGTTTTCTTATCACTTTTCTGAATAGTGGGAAAAAATTTTAAAATCAAAAAGACAGTAATAGCACAAGCGATTTATGGCTGGAGAGCTTTTAACACCCCGAGTTATATAACATGCAACCTATGAAAAAAATGGGTGTAAACACAGATCAAAGAACAAGACATGTTATGAACCATTATTAGGTTAGAAACCTGGTATCGTTAGCTTTGTTAATTGATACTGCAAAACCCAATTACGCAAAAGTGCCTGCCCTTTTTTCTACCTGCACTTCAAAGACAATTGTTTTATTGGCACAAATATTTAAATAAAATGTGCATGCGTATGTGCTCACCAAGCGTTCAATATTATCCACGTGTTCAAATGAAGTACAATAGAAAAACAGTTTTGAATAATAAATCGACCTACATTTTCTCCTTCGCTTTAGCTATCTTGGAAGTCTTTATTTGGCTTGATTTCTTTCTTGTTTTGTTCCCTTGAACTTCTACAATGTTTTCTAGTATTTATTGATTTGTAATTATTGATAAAAACAAAAAAATATTGGGAACCAAATAACAAACCTCACTTTTTAGTATGGAGATTATGAAACAAAGATGGCGGCATAATGGATCAGGTTACCAAATCCTGCACTTTGGTTGAAATAAATATATCCATTTTGAAACTATAATCAGTTGGATTTGACCACTTTTTGAAAGTTAAGCAAAAGTTTTGTTTTGTTTTCTGGTTAAAATAGAACGATTTTACCATTGTTGAAAGAAGATGCATGTAGAATTTTGATAGAGATTAAATTTGCATAATAAAACACATTTCTCAGTTTTTTTTATTTGACCACGTTTGATTCTAAGGTACAGATGTCATAAGATTGAATATACATTTTTTGAATTGTTAATTTATTTATTGATTCACAATCAAAAAAAATACAGTTATTATGACTAGTAATGTGGATTTCAATGGGTGCTCTACCTGTGCTGGAGTCTCCATTTTACAGTTTAACATTTTATTTTATTTAGGATATTATTATTACAAATGAACAAAGCGAAAAAAAATTATACAAAAAATATATATGAGAAGTGGGTAAGAGTTACAAATGTTATTAAAAGGAAAAATTATTGCGATATACAGCTATATTTAATTGTACTATACTTCCTACAGGTAAAAACTGGCTACCAAGGGTTTTTTTAGTTACTGCAGGGATTTCATAGGATTATCATTGCAAATAAATTCTTTTTTAGAATTTTAAATTCAGATTTCATATTTGTAAATCCAAATTCTGATTCCACTGTGAATAATCTGAAAATAGGGATTTTTCAATATTTGGATCATACGGAGTGCAATTCCTACATACAACATGGTGACTTATAGTATCCAGCAGATGAGAGTTGGTATAAAATGTGGTAACAGATATGACAAAGAAAGTTGTGAAGCTTTTCCGTTGGGAAGATCAAGAATACATTTATAGAAAGATGGTTGCATTGCATTTAATACAGTTCAAATATTTACTTACAGGTTTCAGCTTGGCAAAACGAACTTTCAAATTGAATGGAGGTTGGTTATCAAATTCCTTAATGGCACGTTTTGACTCCCTGGAAAATATTTCATCCAATAAATTACATATATAGATAATAAAGACAACGCTAGGGGTTTAATCTCCTCGACCTCAGTTAAGGACTTTATTTCTATGGTTATGCACAGTGAGAAATACTAATTCTAAGATTTTGTAAAATAACTTTTGGAAACACATTTAAAAAAAAACAAAAACATTATTGATGGCCTCAGTGGTCAAGTGGTTAACATGCTCGACCATAAATCCAGAGGTTGTAAGTTCAAATCCTGATAAATTTTATTTTTAATTGTGTTATTCTACACATTTAATTAAAATAAAATAATATATGGTATATTTGCAGTACGTTCCAGGGTAAACTCACTTTTATCTGGTTCCATGTTTTGCCTATGCTTAGACCATTCATTGCTTTCTCATTCTATCTCATATCCAAACAATTCAATAATACATGCAAATTTAATTCTCCTCTGGGTGTAGTGCTGAGGAGCTTACTGCTGTATTACAGAGATCTTCAACATTATGTTGATTTAGTTACTGAATATGAATATAGACAAAGCAAGTGAGATACTGGAGAGTATCTTCCGTTCTATAATATAGTATTATTTATAAAATTAATCTTACTCTGTGTTTTTGAATGGTCCAACAATGGCAAAATTTTTGGGCGGTGGAGATCGATATATATGATCGACGTTGTAATTATCAAAAAGGCGGGTCAAACCTTCTTTGCTCAACTCAGAAGGAATCATTATAAAAAGCTTCAACCTGAAAAAAAAATTGCAAAACATCATATTATATTGTCGCTAGGTGTGCATAGTGAAAAAAAAACATTTATAAACAGAATAATGAAGGGAATCTCATTACAGATTTAGTAATTTACACAATAAAAAAAGTCTCCATTCGTTTTCCTGCTTAAAAATAAATTCTTTCATGCTGTAAAATTTTATATTTTTTTCAAATTGGGGGTAAGACACACCTAGCAACGGAATCTATACCAATTAGTCAGTTACAGCCTGGATCTAGCAGCTTTGCAGAAAAAAACTGACTAATATTTAAAAGGTTTCTTTGTGGAATTGCAGCTTATTTCGAGAGATAATTTACTTTTTTAAAGAAATCCTATTCAGTGCTTGATTACAATGAAGCAAATGAAACAATCATTTGAACCGTAAGGCAAATAAAACTAAATGAATACTGCAATGACTGACAAGCATGGAATGCAATAAAACACCTAACTATAATTGCACAAATTCTAATCGTTTTTAAACTAACTTCAAACTCCATTTCAACTTCTAATTTTCAAAATTGGATCGTAAGCATTGATGATTTTTTCACGTCTGTAAATTGAAAAGCGCATCCATTTTCGTGATCACTTGTAGTTTGTAATCTACATTAATTCGTAATTTGCGTCAAACTTAGTATTGGTGTTTAAAAATGTATGTGAAGTTTAGGGCTCAAATTTGGTTATTCAGTAGAACAACTTAAGGTAAAGTTTATTACTAGCTGCAATCAGGTGTCTCTCTTCTTTTGCAGAGATGTTTTCATTCCGTATTCCTTCGTCCCTTACTATAAAACATAAAGAATTATAGACTTACTCATCGACCTCATCCGTTCCCTCGGCGTTAAACATGATTGATTTTCAGGATTACAATGTGCCTTAAGTAGTTAACTCTCAAACACAGTGAAAGTATAACTTGTGAATGACTAAAATTATTTTTTAATATGTTAAATGACCAATTTGCGAAATAAAACAATACCGGCAAAAGCGGTAAACAACTGCAAAATTGGTAGAAGGAAGTCAGAGGAAGTCATAGACGAAAATTAGTTTAGAAACGGATACTGATCATAGACATTTTTCTTATCCAGGTCTCGCTCCTATCGGGTGCTAGAGTTGAGGCGTATTTATCGTACCCAGTAAAAGTATTAGGTACATTCACATCCTACTTTGTACTTTCGACGAATCTTGAAAATACCTGCTTCCTAGGTAATTGTTAAAAATACTGCTGACTTCTTGCTCTGGCCTATTAAAAAGTTGTATGAAAACTAAGGACAAAAGGAGAATTTTGCTAAAGGTATTCTTCAACAAAATGGATGTTCTCATGAGTTCTAGAGCTGAGGCGTATTTATCGTATCCAGTACTAAGTATATTGGAACATTTTGATAGTCGGAATAACTGGGTTTGGAACATTGCAAGGATCGGATGATGTTTTGAATTAATCATTCAAACTTCGTGGGAGCAATATATTTTGTTGTTGTTGACAGTCAGTAGCAATATTGGAGGGGGGGGGGGACCTATAACAATAACAAAAACTTTAGGTACTGCAATCGCATAAACAAAAAAAAAACATCAGAGAGGTAAGAACTTGAATCATATTTTGATTTATCTGCAAATAGCAATTTTCCTAAATATCAAGAAAATCACAAGATCTTCAATATTAATTTGTGACGTATTTTCTGAAGGTTTTTTCGTGAAAACGATTATTCAACCGATTAATTTCCATAACTTTTAATAATGAGATCTGGAAAAAATCTTTTTGTGTGGGAATTCTATACCAAATATTCAAAGACTACACAAGTGCACAGCTCACAAATCAACGGAGAAATTTTCATACCAAAAAAAAAATGATAAAACCCCCAAATGATAGAAATCGGATTACCTCCTGACTCCTGAGCAGAAATTTTAATTACACTGTCTCCGCAGTCTCGACGTTCCGTCTTTATTATATTCTTTGAGTTGCAGTCTACTTTTCTCTTCTCCTAACACGCCAAGATGGTTAAAATGGGCGTTTGTTGCCATCTGAATCATATGTCTCTAGTATATAATTTTTTTCGCGTGTTTTTAGTTTTTTTAGATAATAAAATTGTGGCGCCACACAAACGTCTACCAAGTCACAGTATTATTTGTTTAACTAACGTCAAATGTTATTACATTTTCCGTTTGACATTACGTCAACTACCAATGTTCTGTTCATTTACTCTCGGCCTCTTTGTATTCGAGAAAATTGTATACATGAAATCTGGCCATATGTACACTATGGCTATATTATATATAGTGAAGATACAAAACCTTCAAATTCATTATCTCAGTTTGACATAATATTTTGACGGTAGGATAACTACAGAGATGAGCAGCAAAGAACCGGTTAGTTCTTAGCAACATCCCCTCCGTATAAAATACAAATATTTAGAATAATATCCCCATTTTAGATATCAACCATCCGGGAAACTTTTTGATAGAAGCTATTACTCCCACAAAGTTTGAGTGATTAACCGAAACACCATCCGATCACTGCGATATTCCGAGCTTAGATGTTCCAATTATTAAAATGTTTCGATTATGCCCATCATTAGTCGCGGGTGTGCGATATTATCTAAATTCTTAAACATTTATGAAAATGTCAGATTTTACAAAACACAGTTCGTCATCTAATCTATGGTTAATTTTTCTCTATGCATATTGTCAATATGTCAACTTTGAAAGCATGTTCTCCTTATGTCACTATTTAGCACGTTGATCAACTAAATTTAAATTAAAGACACCCTATCAAAATGGATGACCCGTTGTTTGAAAACGATGATTCAGATAACGAAGTTACGTTCAAATCAAACTCTGAATATGCCAAGAAGTATAACACATTGCGACGTAAAGAAGAGTTGTTGAAATGTAACGAGATCGATGTTATTTTTTTTATATATCTATTTTGTCCCAGAACTATATTCTCCTATTTTATTCTTAGATTCACATTCAAACCTCCAACGTATCTGTAATAAAATCAAATGATTTTTTTAGGTAGACTATTTATTTGAAATATTACATGCTCACTATTTGTATGACATTTCCTGAAATATATATTCTAGTAAAAAATAAATATGGCGCGGATGCTGTATTGGAGGATTCCAGCAGCTCTGAGGACGACGATGACAACGTCATCTTCACGGAAGAGTTTGAACGAGATTTCTTCAAAACTCTGTCCTGCTTGAAGAAGAAAGATCCACGAATCTACGATCAGAATGTGAGATTCTTTGAAAAGGAATCTGGAACCAATGGAGGCACAGAATCTAAAAAAAAATCTGACAAAGAAAAATCAATCACGATTCGTGACTATAACAGAAAAATAATTCTTGAGAAAAATGGAAAGTTCAGTGACGATGAAGGTACTTAACTATATTTTGTTATCTAATACATTATCTGTGGCCATTTTAACACATTGTAATCGGGCGTCTCGAACAATAGACTTTAGCCGGAAGCGGGCGTTTTTTAGCGATTAGCGCAAAAATATATAACTTTCTTAAAATCGGCACAACTTCTAAACCAAACAATATTTTTCATTAGAATTTACGAAGAAATTATGCGTGATGTTTGGTCATCATAGATAAAATCAATCTGATTATTTTATAATTTCACCATATTTCTAAATTGTTATCAATTTGGTAAATGGCATTACACATATTTTCAATTTGAAATATTCCCCATAAAAGATAGCATGGTTATCCATTCCTTATAATTACATGATTATAACATAAATAATATAAATAATAAAAAAAAATATATATAAGAATATAAATTATATGATAAATAATAATATATACTTGCTATTCCCACAATTTTACAATCACTTGAAATGTGTTATCTCAAGATGTAAATATATGACAAACATGTGTCACATCTCTTGTACCAAATGAATGAGACCATTCAGCGTAATAACTAATGACTTTTATTGCTTCTTGTCAAAAATGGGTCACATTCGGGTTGCCGCTAAACCATTCAACGTATAAATCACTCTAAGCAATATGTTTATTGACTATCATTATGTTGATAATCTATATAGGTGCCTGTATCATTTAAATTTCTCATGGTATATGATTATTACGAGTATTATCATTGTATAATACGTTATCCCTAAGACATTTTTAGGGATAACGTATTATACAATGATAATACTCGTATATTCAAATAATAAAATATGAAGCAGTTTACTGTTTAATTTATTAAACTACGCGGCATGAAAAACAGACTAATGCGGGAAACGGCTAAATCTGAACTAACAACGAAGATCGCAAAATAAATCTATGACTGTTGATTTTTTGTTTATTAGCACAAACTTCCACCTTAATCTGTCAACGAAGGAGAACTTATAATAATTAGTTGCGACCCAGCCCAATAAACAAACCCGTAAAATGTCGTGTCCCGCAAACAACCGACCGTCCGCAAAAAACGACATTTGTCATGTCCCGCAAACAACCGACAGTCCGCAAAAAATGACATTTGTCGGGTCCCGCAAACAATGTGTTAATAAATATTGTAAAAATAACTAACTTCTAATTCTTACTGCTCGCAAAATGTTGATGAAAGTAGTGATGACCATTTTTCCCCAGTCAACGACATCGGAATTCACTTGGTTCAACACAAATGTGTCTCTGGGAAACTGGCGATTGTACATTCTTCTAAGATATTTTCTGTTGCTTGTATTTGTCAACATTCACACAATTCAGAATCCTTTAGGCTCCATTTGTGCATCATACACACAAAGCAACTGTGACTAGAAATTTAAATAATTCAATATGTTTTAGAAAACAATGAAGATGACAATACTGAGCGTCCAGCTTCCCCGTCCTACGTACAAGAGCAGCAGCAGATCAAGAAGATGTTCTCTTCGGCAGTAAATGAGGATGAAGATGAGTCTGCAGAAATTGGCGGGCTTTTTAGTAAAAAGATCAAATCTAAACAGGAGGAGGTATTGACTTCACATCATTATTATTTTTTTGAATAATGTGTCATAAAGTATGGCTCTACACCCTACTACGTACTACACTTTCCAAACAATCTTATTTTGTAATCAGAACACTTATTATTTCAGGTTAGGAAATCAAATTTATAAAATTAAGTTCCTACTTATTAAGTTGGTTAGTAGTCTCTGTAACAACATTCCTCTTGCCCATCTCTTTCCCTTCTCCACTCCCTACAGCCTCACAACATACCCCATACCCTAATTGGAGATGCCATAGTTCCACTGGCTTCGGACAGTTGGGAGCAGTTTGGACTGTTGTGCAGTATTCACATTAAATTAATTGAGTCAACGAAACCAGCGTCCTTAACAATACTTCATTTCAATATCTCGAAATGTGTAGTCCTGTCTTTCACTAGAGCATTTAGTCTCACCTACCACAGGTACACTGCTTGGTCTTAATCTTAAACATGTTTCCACTATAACCCTTCACCACCGGCTTCATACGAGTGTGAATTTGTCATAAAAAAAATCCTGATTAAAATTTTATCCGTTTTTCGGAAAGAACCCGGTGTCGATCGAACTTGCGAGAATCCCTCTTAACAGGTGAAGAAACATGGTCGTTTTTGAACTAGTCAGTCACACTGACCCAAGGGATTATATGTACTTAAAAGCTTAATTAGTTTAGAATTGTGTATGAAAGTAAGCTTGCATTTTATGTTCATATCGAGGAGGTGTACCAGTCGGCATTGAAAATCTTAGGGCTTGTTCTCCGTGACGTTTATTCTACGCCAGTGAAGAGAGATTCAGAAGGAAAATCCTTTTGATTCTTGAAAGAATTTATCTCCATTGACGCGATCTTCACCACTGCTTGAAATTTTTGGAAACTTTTTTATTTTATGTAAATTTTTCTGATTTTGTTCTTGTGATTCTAAATACCTCAATTTGTAATTATTTTGCAAATATTATTTCTGATATGTATTAAATTAATAACAGTTTGTAATGAATAGGAAATTATTATTATTTAAAAAAAAACATCTTATTTCTTTTTCTCAAACTGTTAATTTGTGGTGGAATTTCAATGTATGTACGAGTACACTCTTCTACCATATTTTGAAATAATAATATTAGGGGGCGTGTAGTCCATAGACATTGTAAAACTTTGCATGCAAGAAAAGTTAAAGGAAAATAAATAAGCATGAATTAAAAAAAATATGGTGTTTTTCCACAAATGAACACATTTTTTTCGTAAATTTATAGGTATTTATTTTCCTTCTTTTTTTGGGACATTTTCTTAAGCTTTATAGCCTTTATGAACCCCGATTAATATGTAATGTATTTTCTACTTTAGGAAGAAGAAGAGAAAGGCTATAGGGATTGGATAGCTGGACAGGTGACTCATTTGAACAATGACTCTGATGAGAAGGATCTCAAACCTTTAAAAGATTTCTGGTCAAATCCACTTTTGGGAAAGGACGAAGCTTTTTTGAGAGATTATTTTTTAAATCAGAGGTAAGTCGATTTGAATTCAAGATCTCTACCTATCTCCTTGGTGCATATATGGTTAGTATTGTTATTTGTTTGACCAGCATAATATAGGCATGGGCCTAGATTGGTAGTTAGTATGCATACTACTTTATAGAAACAACAGACAGAAAGGTTATAACGGGGCTCTCAGTTGCAGGACCATAAGTTTCATTAAAATTATCTGACTAAAGAAGAAATCTGTTCTGTTTCATCTTGAATAATGCAGTTTTTTTTTTTAGGTTCAAAGAAACATCTGACAACAACAGGATTCCCAGCTACGATGAGATAGTCAAAGACACTGATGAAGAATTCTCAGAGGATGAAAAACTCGTTGGAGAGCAGGCGGAATTTGAGCATAAATTTAACTTTAGATTTGAAGAACCAGACCAAGAATTCGTAAGACCATCTCGACTAATATTATTTTATTGACAACAAAGCAATTATTTAGTTAAAAGAAAACCAAGATGGTTGCACTGTATCTTTTTACATTATTCAAAAACTTTCTATGTAACATTTAATAATAACAATAACAGTGAATTTGTATGGTCCAGTTTTGTGATAGTTGACCTCAAGTGTGCTTTAGACTAAATTACCTAATATAATAATGGGAAAATAATATAAAACAGACGTATTGTATGGAAGTCAAAAAATATACTAAGACATCATATTGTTCATAACATATATTTCTATTACTAAGAAAAAATACAGTTGAAATCTACTGAAATACACGCATATTTTAGTTTTTTATTGAATATTGCATTACACATTTTGTACATTTTTCAGATAAAGAGATATCCTCGTACCTTGGAGCACTCCCTGAGGAGGAAAGACGATAAGCGCGCCAAAAAGAGGGCGGAGGTGAAGGACAGGAAGGTGGATGAGAAGAAACGGAAGAAGGAAGAGATTGCACAGCTCAAGGCTCACAAACTAAAGGAAATCAAGGAGAAGATTGAGAAACTGAAGGAAATTACTGGAAACGACCAACTGGCATTTAATGTATAAAAACTTTTAGAATACACATCGCTGTGCTAGTTACAAAAATATATAAAAAATAAAAAAAAACTTAAACCTGGGTCTTTAAATACCCTAATATTGAGTTATGAGAACTTTGCATTTTCCAAGTTTTGTATAAAATATGGAATTTCAAACGGTATTCCCCCTATCTTCCCACCATATTTTGGATCATCTGAATATTAGGAATTTTCAATTACGAAAATGTTAACCATTTATTTTTTTATTGATATTTTAAGGATGAAGACATTGAAGGTGATTTTGATCCTGACGCCCACGATAGGAGGATGAAGGAATTGTTTGACGGCTGCTATTATGAAGAGGAAGATAATATGAAACCAAAGTTTCCAGACATGGATATCGAATTAGGACTAGGTAAAAAACCTTTTAAAAGAAAAAATTACATCAATATCATCACGGCATTACATCCCAGCGTGGGATTTTACTTCCTCCCCCAATGCTCTCCACTGGCTGCGGTCCCTCGCCATTCACCTCCAGTTCTCAGTCCTTCCCGTCCTGCTTCATTCCTTTTCCGTGCAGTTTATCCACCTTTCCCCCAATTTGTCTCTGCTTTGCTTCCACTGGGTCATGATTTTAGGTGTCTTGCCGTCTGGCAATCTTTTAAGATTTCCACCCCAAGAAGAAATCAGGTTTTTGGCTAAATATATCTAAAGTATTAATACGCTAAGCCGTCTTCTGTACATGATTCCGTTTTGTGGGGCGCTAATATCTGCAAAAAATGTAGCCTGATACGATACACGGGAAAAAATGTTCAAAAGTTTAAAATTTTATTCCGATTATGCAACTTTACAATTTACTCACTATGTCCCTTTTGATGTGTGAGTAAATGTCTCTTGGTCAGCTTAGTGTAAATAATTTTTATTCAATATTGTACTCTTTGAGAATGTTCCTCTCATTGTCGGCGGTTTTAATAATAATGCAATAAGAATATTAATTAGAAGAATATCATTTCTATATATGTACCTATCTATTTTAAGTAAGCATGCTATACCGTTCATTGGCAGTAGTTAGTCCTACAAAAGGGCAAAGCCATATAAAAATGGTCAACACTTGAATTTGACGCAGCCAACCAAAAGCTGCCCGCAGGGTCAAGCAGCAAAAACACGGGCAAGTGTGGTTTTTATCTGCTAGTGTATATATATTTCAGCCAAATATTGTACACCTGTTTTTATAAATCTTAGCCCTCCTGTACAAAAATACTCCCAATCTGTCTCTGCATCTCTGTTAAATATTTTTTTATATGTAGTTCATTTACTTTAATTACAGATGACTGGGATGACTGGGATGCTGATGAGCCTGAACCAAAGCCAAGTACCAGTGCTGGGGAGCTACATTGTGAAGATGAAGATTTCAATGTAAGAATATCAATCATAATTACCTAATATTGTCATTACATTAATAATAATACATACTTGACTAATTTATAAAGCGTTACTTTTGTGAAATATGCATCACCTAAAGGGCACTTAATCACCAATCTTGATTAAAAATACACACTCCATTAAAATAAGTCCGCCATAACACAGGGACATCCCAAGCATGGCAGAGGAAAAAATACTCTAAAATATTGTAGCAACCTTATTTATAAATAAAAATAATAATATTTTCAGTGATTTTTTTTCTACTAAAAGTACAATTGACTAGAGAGAGGCTGAAGGAGACGAGTAGAAGTAGAGGTATTTTAAGGGTTGGCTTTCAGGGGTTGAAGCACCGATAGAGAATTTGTCATCATCAGTAAGGCATAAATATGACATCAAAATTCCTTTATTTTCAACACAACAAATGAACAATAATTATGTATTTAAAGGGATAAAGAATTTTACCACCTGTCATTATAACTCATTTTTTTAGATTATAATTATTGGCGATGGTACATAAGATCATTTTTTTGGTAGACGTTTTGTTTTGACTCCTACGCCAAGCTCAAGAGTCAGATCTCTTCTTTGAGAAACCCTAAAAAAAGTTAAACAAAAAAAAACAATTATACACTCAAGTTTACTATCTTTAAGTGATTATATAATATAATAATGATGAAAAAAAAAACACTTCTTACATTCCATTTCAGGAAATTGTCCATGCTGTATTTCATTTGCTATAATTCCATTGTATGTATAATTTGGTAACAATATTATAATTTAAATAAGTTAAACTTGGTTATAAAGAGCGCGAAGGGACCAACCAAATTTGCTCCTTATAGCCATTACTCGTTATAAACGTAGGTAGGTAAAAAAAATACCTACCTACTTATATCGATATTACACCAGGGTATGAAAGCTTGCATATTATAGAGCAAAACATTTTTTTAATTACGAAAATCATGATTAACTAACTACGAAATGATTACATTAATAATAATAAAAAACTGTACGCACAGTACTGGATAGAAATGTTTCTTAGAACAACAACTATCAGGGATTATAAACCCTCCATAACGTGATTTGCAGAAAATCCGCCGCCGTGCCAGAAGGGCGGCTTTCTTTGTCTTGTTAATGACATTATTTGAGTGTTTCGAGAATTGGGTTTTTTTCTCAAACCCGGGCGCATTGAGTTGACAATATTATTTGGATGTTATATCAGTGAAGCAACCTCGTTATAACCCTTCACCATTGTATGAAAATAAGCCCGAACCAACATATCATTAGGTGATTGCTCATTATAGCCGTGACCTCACTATTACCGTGATCGTTATAACCAAGTTCGACTATATTTAAAAAAATAATAATAATAAAAAATCATCATCTTCTCCTATTGGGGTCAGGGAGCCAGCACTTCTACAAAGTACATTCAGGCGTCCCTGTTCTATGCTACTTCAGCGTCCTCAGTTCATTGCAGACCCAGCTTCTCCTCACACAGCCTCTGTAGATGCTTTCCTCAGCTTCGTCTAAGGGCGGCCAACTGGACATCTTTGCTCTGAAATTGTTGCCAGTGTTTTTTGTGAAAGTTCTCTCTTCTGGCATTCTGAGTACACGTCCAAAACACTCCATCTGCGACTTTTCTATAAAGAGTAGCAACGGTTCAATGCTGGGCACAGCACGGATTGTCGAACCTCTCACTCAATCCCATTTTGTGACTACTGTTACTTTGCCATCTTGAACCCTAGAACGCACTCTCTCATTCATTTGATTTGGTGACCGTATCTAAGGGTGGGGCGATATACTAATTTATAGACTGATAACATTGAATCGATAGATAAACTAGTACTTATTCAATTTAAATTAATTATTTCTTTCCAGATGGACTGTGAATACAATCCAAATGAAGCCAACAAAACAACCTTGCTAGATGAACTTAAAGAAGTGACTGAAGGCAAACGAAAACGCCGCAAAAAGAAGGGGAAATTGGTGGAGGCCCTCGAAACGAAGAAACCCACGTTTGATTCGCAGTCGGAGCAGACCTACTCACAGTACCTCGATGAGTACTACAAGCTGGACTGCGAAGATGTGATAGGAGATATGCCCTGCCGCTTCAAATACAGAGAAGTGCCAGCTCTTGATTATGGGCTTACCACTGCGGAGGTAATCATTTATGCTAATGCCCCTCTTTTAGGCAATTATAAATGAGTTTCTCCTCAGGTGTTTGAACTCCTGCCACATTTCATATCATCACAAATCGGACACGAATATGCTACTTCAAATAACGGCCTCCATAAAATACTGATTCTCGGACCATGTCAATCTTTGGTCAAATTTTGATGACCATTATGCTTTTCACAAAATTTCACTGGGGTTCAAACAACTAGACACTATTTTGCTCTGTCTTAGCATTTTTTAATATTTATTTTTTCAATGAGAAAACAATATAAGAGCTCTGCTGCCTAAAGATAATGTGCCCACGACCCCCGATACTACAAAACATTGTGGTGGAAGGAGTGAAGAAGGGATATTAATATTTTACCTTGCTGTGTTTTGAATTCAAGTCTTTTGGGTCCAGAGCCAAAAGCTCTGCTAATTTACTATGTAGTTGGCCAAAAATAATGTCTGTTAGAAGCTATATACAATACACTGTACATCTGAGCATGTTCACTATTAATGCAATTTTACACTTCTAATGAAAATATTCACATGTATGTCACATAGTAAACCTACCGATTTAACCTGTGTTTAGTATTTTTTTGTGTTACAACATTGCATAATTTTTTTAGATCTTTATGGCAGATGATGATGAATTAAACCGATGGTATCCTTTGAAGAAAACCTTGGAGTTTGGCCAGGAACATAGACAAAAGAATGATCAAAAAATACTGGAGGCCAAAGCACGAAATCTCCAGTTGAAGATGAAAATTTTGCCCAGTCTTTTCAAACCGCAAAATGAGTGAGTAACTATTTCAAAATATTGACCTATTAAAATTATTGAGCTGAACTATTCAATATGGATAGAAGCTCACTGAAGGAGCTAGTAGGACTATTAACAGGATACTGCCATCTCAGGAGACACATGTAGTTGTTGGGAGTTGAAAGCACCAATAGCTGTGGGAAATATGAGGAGAATGAAGAAACGCCGATTCAACTATGATTTTACCGTCCCGCCTTGATTAGAAAACGTCTCAGATACCTGGGGGGCCATGTTAAGGAACCAGGAGACACCGCCAAATACTATGATAACCCCGGTGAACTTTATTGAAGGGATAAGTTGAAACATTTAGAAATAGCATAGGCCTATGACTTGAGTGCTTACAGGAGCTATGCAGACTGTCTCTGTATGTAGGATTGTGTGACTAAGAGATTCCACCTATAATTTTGAATACATGTATAATCAATTATTGGTTAAGTCACTTGATAGCATGAATGATAACACATCTCTAATTACTTAACCCCACCTTGCCATCCTCCCTGCCCTTACCCCTCTAACTAGTGGCATCAGATATCAGCGCCCTTGAGGTGATTTTTCACAAAAACAGACTAACTAACTAACTAACTAACCATCACGCCGTTTCCCCGCAAGGGTAGGCAGAGAGGACGGACCGCCATACAACTCTGTCTTGGCACACACTTCTTGCTTCATTTACATTCATACATCGTCTCATACATACTCTTCTGTTATTCTGACTCTTCACACGACCCGATTCAAGTATTTGATTCACTTGATCGTGCCATGTCTTTCTCGGGCGTCCTCGACTTCTTCTTCCATTCACTTTCGCATCATATATTCTTTTCACACTCCTTTCTTCGTTCATTCGCTCTACATGCCCAAACCATCTGAGCGTCCCTTTCTTAATCCTATCCATTACGCTCACATCAGCCTTGCATTCTTTCCGGATATCCACATTTGTAATACGGTCATACATGGTTTTACCGCACATCCGTCTCAAAGATCTCATTTCCACAGCATTCAGTCTACTTTCATCCTTCCTCTGCCAGTTCCATGCCTCACTGCCATACATCAGGGTTGGTATAAGCACTCCATTGTGGACTGCTAGCTTCGCTTCTTTGGACAATTTCTTATTTGCCCCAACAGTCGCCTCAGTCCTCCATTAATGGAGTTTCCTGCATTCACCCTTCTTTCAATATCCTTATCAGCCTTTCCGTCTCTTGTAAACATACTTCCTAAATACACAAACTCATCCACTTGCTCCAAGTATTCATCATTCACAACTATATTGCACGCTGTTCTCGTACTCTCTCTTTCAAACACCATCACTTTGGACTTACTTACATTCATCATCAACTCATTTTGCATACATACTTGGTTCATCCTAGACACGAGAAACTGTAGATCTTCCATATTGTCAGCAATCAACACCGCATCATCCGCATACAATAGGCAACATACTTTCACACTGTTCATTTTCGCGCCCAAGCCCACACCTTTCAATTCTTGCATACAATTATCCATGTACAAATTGAACAACCACGGTGACATTACACAGCCTTGTTTTACACCTTTTGTGATGTTAAACCACTTCGTAAAATCACCGTTCACTCTAACACATGCAACGCTTCCCTCGTACAAGGACGCGATTGCCTGTATAAGATTTGTGTTAACTCCATACATGGATAATACCTTCCATAAGGAGTGATCTATCCTAATGTTCGTTATGCAAGTATGTGTATATCATTTAAAACGTATATTTTTTACAGTGATGAGAACCCATCAGCTTCAAAAGAGGAAAGTGCAACTAAAAGAAAAAGAAACAAAAAGAAGAGGAAGAAGGATAAAAATCATCCCTCAGAAAGTGTTGCTTCAACTAGTCAACAAGGAGAAAATGAGAAAAAATAAAAACAGAAAGAAATCTTACAAAAAGAAACCAATAAAGCAAGTGGACAAACTTCTGAAAGACTCTCCAAATCAGAACGGAAAAAAAATAAAAATCCTTTACTACAAATTGGCAATTCGGTAATCGAAAATGGCGTAATTAAAAAAAATAAAAAGGGAAAGAAGCCATTTGTAGAAACCAAACTTTTACAAAATGAGTCTACGGAAATTACAGAAACTCTTCTCAATTCTAAAGAAACAGTCCAAACACCAGAAGTAGAGAAAAAGAAAAGGAAAAGAAGCAAGAAGAAAATGGAACCCCACACTCTTGATTCAACAGCTGAAACACCCCAAGAAGAATCTAAAGAAATAGTTGGTAAAAAGAGAAAATCTGTGAAACAAGACATTCCAGCCGACATTGAGGATTCATCTCCCAAGAAAAAGAAGAAGAAACACCAAGACAATGCTGAACTGAATGGTGAACAAAGTGTAAAGAAAAATAAAAACAAGAAGCAGAAATTTAATAAACCTGAAAACCTTCATAATACGCAAGAAGATAAAAAGCCTGACCCAATGAATACCCTTTCAGATGGACGACTCAAAGCTTACGGGCTGAATCCAAAAAAATACAAGAACTTCATGAAATTCAAGAAATATTAAGATTAAGAGGATAACATGTATGCACTTTGATAGTGTAGGAAACTATTCATATTGAAGTGAACTTCTTTTGAAAGAAGATTTTGAAAAAAATGTTTACAGGTGCTATATTATTGAAAACAAAGATATACTAGAGGAATGTATAATGTATTAGGAATGAGGACAAACAGAAAACAATAGTTGATACAATGCGCTCAGTCGAGGGATCCCACCACTTTCCCAAACCGTTTTAAGGATCAAATGGGTCCCTCTACCGGTTCTCACGTCAAGGCTCTCCTTAAAAAAAAAAAAACCATCTATACGATGATTCTAAACCCCCCCGACTGTTCCTGCACAGCACACCAAACAATTAAGAGTTTTCTCACCCAAAGCTCTTTGTTCTTGTTCTTGAGGCAAGTGAAGAGACAACATAGATGAAGAGGAACATATTATATTTGAAGAGAAATAAAAAAGGAAAAACAAATTACAAAGACATTCCCATGTTCACAAGAACAGCATCTCCACTCTAGACATCACTCCAGACAACAGGACCGCAAGAGAGCGGGAGATCAGGTTTGAAAAGAACTCTTCCTTTTACTGCTATCGCTACGTCAGGGGTGGCGCAGTGGACAGTGCAAGAAGGTAAGCACTTACAAAAATGATGACACCACTTGTGCCAGGGAGGGACAAGGGGCTATTCCACCCCCCTATGGGGAGGGTGTAACAGTACAGACGAAAAAGCAGTAGAATGCTAGCTGGTAAGATAAATCAATAAAATATTCTAAAATTCCAATAGCAATCTCGGAAGAAAAATAAATAAAGCAAAGAATTTAAGTTTCCAAGTACAAAAACATTTTATATTATATTAGTACGGCAATCAAAAAGAATTCAAATAAAGGCATTTACGCATGTAGCTGGTAAAACAATAGAAATATACCAAAATAAAAAATATTTAATTTAATTCAAAATAGTGAAAACATTGTTATAATGCTAAGGATACTAGTCCCTGCAGAAGCAGCACGCCTGGAACCTGAAACTATGTAACAACAACGACTTTAGTCTAATTCAACGACTCTAAGCACACTACATCTCTTCACACACACGTTAACAATTTTTTTTATGTACTCAAAATATAATACAATGGGCCCGAAAGTTTTTGATCATACAAAGAAACTTTAGTCACAGTTGTAAAATAATTTTCTGGAACTAGCAAAGAAAAATATTTTAATTTTATTAGATAATAATATTACGATACTGTAAACTCTGTCACTGTCACAAAAATACCTTTTTTAATTATAAAAATAAGAGCAACACACCGGAAAAAACAACAAAAGGCTTTTACCTTAATAATTCCTGGACCTAATATGCATGTAAATTGTCCCCATTATAGGTAGCACCCCCAGACTATGTCTAATATGCATAAGATATTATAATTATATCTGGACTAAATTTTATTTTCTACCCAAAAAAATATTGTATAAAAAATATATATTATGAATTTTATTTGTTCAACTATTATTTTCTTTTAATAAAAATACAACTCATTGCCTAAACTTGCTGATATTTTTATGATGTTGCAATTTTGATTTAATGTATTATTGCATATTCCTCTATATATATGATGCATCTTGTACCTGGAGTTTATTTAAATACCCCTCGTTTTGCTAATCAATTAACATTCCCCGGACTTGGCCGTGGATTTAAATTAATTAAATAGATTCAGAGAGTTAGGGCTCTTGCAGATTCTTTCTGCTCATGCCTTGATGGTGGAATATTATTTAATTGACCTTAAAAGATTTTTAATCCAAATAAATAGGGGCGTACTGTACAGGGCCCGCAGATACTTTAATAGCACACAACTGCTGACCTTGTAAAAATTGGGAGTGCGCCCCACTAATAATAATAATAATATTTGGATAACTTGTATAGCGCCATTTTTGTGAAAAATCACCTCAAGGGCGCTGTACAAATCTTAAATTCTAGTTAATATTAATTTCTAGTTTATATAAATATACAGCAACATACTTACCTGGCAGGACACAATCAATATATCATAATAACTTAAAATTTATCTGATTCTTACATATATTTTTGTTTATTTTATTTTTTTAGGGCATGAAAGGAAATTTAAAATATAGTTTGTCGAAAGTCTTTTTAAGTTTTTCGTAGTGAGGAACAGATAATGATAAAAATCTTCTAATGCATTTAAGGAATGAGAGTCTGAAAAGTTTTCCTTGGTATAAACAGAGATTCTATTGGGCTTGTTACACATCTTGATTATGGATATAATTTTCTGAAAAAATGGGTTTTGAGTTTTACTCTGAATTCTGTCGAGTCTTTTATTACTCTCAGATCATGTGGTAGTCCATTCCAGGCTTTAGGACCTGACACTCCGAAGGCGCACTCTCCGAACTTAGTGTTTGGTGTGCGCTTTAGTTCCTTCAACCTTCCGATAGCCGATGACATTGCCGATCTAAGAGTTGACTGTCGCGAATTGGAATCTTCAGGAATACACAATTCCGATAAATAAGCCAGAGCCGATCCGTTAATTGATTTGAATATCATCCAGCAAAGCTTGAACTGGATTCTTTCGGGACATTTAAGCCAGTGAAGATTTTTGAGGTGCTCTGAGATATGGGAGTATTTTGATACGCCGGTGATAAGTCTTGCTGCGGCGTTAAGACTAGTTGTAGTTTTTTAATTTGATATTTAGGAAGACTAGCGTATATTCCGTTGCAGTAATCTAAACGCGAAACGACGTACGAGTTTACAAGTAATTTGGCTACCTCTATTGGCAGGTTTCTTCGCACTGATTTTATTTGTCTTAATTGAAAGAACCCTGTGCTCACAGTCCTGTTAATTTGAGATTTAAGGGAGAAATCAGCGTCCAGATTAACACCCAGAAGTTTGATATATGTCTTTGGAATAATGTCACTTCCTGAGACAGCTATCGGGGAGTTATCGATGTTATGCTGACGTCTGCTTGTGGCGGTCCAGAGAAACTCTGTCATTGATGGGTTCAATTTCAGTCAATTTGAGGTCATCCAGAGAGTGATCGCTTCTAGGCACTCAGTCTGGCAAATTTTCAGACTATCTATTTCTGTCGGTGAGCAGTAAAAGTAAACTTGCTGGTCGTCGACTTAGCAATGTTGAACCAATGTTGAATTTGGCAACCACCCCTGGTTTGGAGCCTTAGAATATAAAAAAAAAAAAACACTTAACTGTGTGTAGAAACGGGTGGCTCATTTGATAGATTTCCCTATCTGAAACAGATTGCAATCTTTGAAGCACAAACGTCAGGTGGGAATGCTGTCCTTGTTCTACCGGCATTTCAAGGGAAGATGTTTCGAGGAACTTGCTTCATTGATCCCTTCGGCACTGGTGCACAGCGGGGAAACTTGTCAAATGTGCGCTCAACATTTGTACAAGGTTGACATTCCACACATGAGAACTGCCACAGCAACTTCAGATCCACAATAATCTTCCAATACATCAAAAAAATCATATTTGTTTTTTCTTACCGTAGTAAATTTAGATAGTAAATAAATATGTAACTGAATATTGTCTTTTTATAACGATAATATTTCTTTACAACAATATATTGTCCAACTTGTAATGTCTCTGTGGGTGTTGAAGGGTAAATTTCTGTATGCGAAAGGAAGAGCGGAATGAGTAAAAAAAAACAAGTTTTGAGTCAAGTATGCAGAATTGTTCCTTAGATACATATCTAGCAAGGAAAAATTAGATGAGTCAGAAAATAAAATAATGTGTGATTATCTTTTGAAAAAGCACACGTGACAAGATTACACACAAAAAACAAAATTCCTAAATATTTTGGGCTCTCCTGAAAACCTGCATTTTTTTGCTTATTCCGTTCTCTTTTCGCACACCGATTTGGTTGTCACAATTTTCAAAAGTTTGGGGACAGCTATTTTTTTCGTTGGCGATAAGCAATTTTATTATTATAAAAAATATCTAATCAGAGGAGCCGTGTTTGTCAGCCTTACAGCATGTTCCAAAGAATAAACGAACCATAGACAATAAAAGGGTGAGGATTTGTCAGAAATTTCTATGGACAAATGATATCCAAAACGTCAATATCGGTTTTGTGACAAAACAAACCTGGTCTAAATAATAATCGGCTAAAATGTCGGCACCCGCGAGAGATAACGAAACAATAGGAAAAGTAATTCAACAGGACTGGGCGAACAGAGAATACATTGAAGTTATCACTGGGAGCATTAAGAAAATAACAGACTTTCTCAATTCGTTCGGTGAGAAAATTAATTGAATGATTTTTTAAAATCACCCATATCCGCAATTGATCAAATATTTCGTTAGAAGCTTACGAACGTTTTTAACACACTGTACAACTTTTCAGATTTGTCATGTCGATCTCGGCTGGCGGTTTTAAACGAGAAACTGACAGTACTCGAAAGGAGAATTGACTTCTTGGAAGCTTGTGTGAGTATCTTAATACAATGTAGTAATAAACTTTTTTTGTCTTTTGATATACGAATAAGGTAAAAATATGCCTTATTGAAGAATATGTAAGTATAATCGATATAAACACCCTATATGTACGGATCATAGTTTTTATAAAGATACAGGAGTTAAAAATTAGATAATTTAGAAGCATTAGATTTTTTTTAATCGCTTAATAATAATTGAACAAAAGTTTTTATATAATCCAATTCTTCACACATTTCCAGTAAACCGCACTGTTCATCTCGTACATCCCTTACCTACCCCTTCCCCTTAGTTAACTTCCCACTCTAACATCTAAATATGCCTGTCAGCATACATATTATGTTAGTTTCAATATTTTCCTGAGGAACTATCACAAGGGACGATGCTTCTGAAACCGGTCGACAATTATATTTAAAAAAGTGGTCAAAACAAAGTTGTTTAAATAATATTTTTAGTTAAAAACTAACAGCGGGCGTTGACTTGCTCCCCTTTCAGGATAAGTTTGCTTAGTGAATGGGTATTTATTGTAAATCTTGACGTTTTTATTAATTTTATTTATAAAGATCAGTATTTTTGTCCTGGCCAGTGGTGAGCGCAGGGACGCTCGCATTTACGTTTTGACAGGCGAATCTGCGAGGTTAACCATGTGCAGTTACTGTAAACAAGCACAAATCAATGTAGTGGTTTGACATTTCGCACCCGCCACCTTGAGTTACTGTGAATAAGCCCGTACACACATTTCAAGCGCCCGGTCAATATTCTGACTGGCCTTTTATGGGAATAGGGCCATGTTCATGTGAATCGCAAAAAAAATGCCGGTTTTTCAGTTCCATACAGTTGACTCCAACTCACATTTTTCCACTGTGTCTCAGTGGACGCATTCAACTATTGAAATGTTGCCAGGGCGAATAGAGCGTATCGACTGTGTAGGTGAAGGGTGTTATTCCACTTTTTTTTGTAATGAAATTTAGGCCTTAGTGATAACGTAATGGTCATGCTTGATCATAATTTGATCAAATGCTGAAACGGGCCGAGAATCGGTGGTCAGCGGGGACGATTATATGAGGTGGTAATGATAAAAAAATCATAACGGCGCTAATCATTGATTTGCGACGGTGTAATATGTAACAGTGGTTCGAACCACTTGGCCTAAGTTTGCTTGCAAAAAATGTGGAATAAACCTTTCACCCAAGGAATAAGGGAATATTTCAAGTCAACTGAAGTACGTATTTCATTTCTCTAAGGCGCCATTCAGACTTGTGCCTGATTATTTTGTTCAGTATGAATGTATGACAGATCTGGCGCTGATTAGTAGTGATAGAGGCCTCGTTAAAGGGTTAGCAAATATTATAATCGCAATGAAAGTATTTAGACATCAATGCAAACCATAAATATTTGTTATTTTTACAGGTAACCAAAGGCGAAACTTTGACATGAAACTAAACGATGTGTCAAAATTAACTTTACTACTGTTTCCAAAAACTCAATTTTCATGGAAAAGCAACTTCAACTTCATCCTCTCACCAAATCCATTTCCACAGCTTCTGTGTTCTGACAAGTAACAAAATAATTCATGTCGTTCAATTAGTTGGCAGTTATTCCATTTAGCATTCATAGCCCCTCTAACAGAAAATCACAGTTACATACTTTACATACATACAACATGCTGGTGAAAATATTACGACAAATTATTAGAACTGAAGTAATTTATTATAGTATTATATTTAGGTTCTATTCGTAACATGTACATCTAGTTTTAAGAAATCATATTTGACTTTTATACATTAAAATATATTATATCAACTTCACATTTGTTCTATTTATATCCTTCACAGAGCTCTATAGTTGGTTAGCATTTACTTATAAATACATAAAGCGGTATGTATGTAAAGCAGTCGCTTGCTGTTGACCGCATAGTATGAATGACAAACTGCTTATACTATGTATAATTAAAAATTAAATTAAACTGGTAACTTTGTTTTACAAAATTTAATAATAATTTTGTTTTTAACTAGGTTTCCCTTTGACTCTAACTTCATCAGGGTTTAATTTTGAGTCCAAGTGAAATCCAGTTGATAATGAAATGGTGTTAAACAAAGTTGCTGGTTTTATTTTATTTATAATACAAAGTACAAACACAAAGTGTTTGCTTCCTACAAACATTTATAAATGAGTACATCGGAACAAATAAATATTTAGTTCTTTCCTTAGTTGTAACATGAATGATATAATACTGCATCGAAAATATTATGCTTTTATTCAACCTTTACCCGAGGGTTTATAAAAAAAACTGTATTTTTCAATTTAGTTTATTTTTCAAAAGTATCATGAATCATTTTTGTCGTTTTTGTGGTTGGTTTGTATGTTGGGGCCCTCGCCAGCATCCAATTGCTTCAGCAGTCTGTACAGGGCGGCCGCCTCTCTTATTCTACTGAATCCCACACAGAACGCTTCCACTTCTATAAATAATTCCTGAAAAAAGTTTAATTCCATATTATATCAATGGTGCGGATGATGCATGAGATTGAGTGAGAAGCTCGACTATCCGAAATTTGATTAGCATCGAACCCCTGCTACTCTTATAGAAAAGTTGCAGATGAGGTATAATACTGGCGGCAATTCCAGAGGAAAGACTGGGCTGCCCCGGGCAAAGTTGGAGAAAGCAACTCCAGAGGTTGTGCGAGGAGAAGCCCAAGATAGAAATGCCTATAGGCGCCTTGTTGAGGTGTCTTGTGAGGGTTCCCAACCACAACAGGACAAGGTGAAGAAGATGATGATGGAACTTCACAATGCCTGGCGAGATTATTTTTAAAAGATTAATGATATGATATAAGATAATTTTTCAAAAACATAAAATACTAACCTTAACATTAATAATCTTATTACGAATGAGAGATTGCAGGAACACGCACACCAGCCGCACCAGGCGATTCTGCATATACCGGTCACCGATGGTTTCACAGGTTGATATACAGTTGCTGATGTAGAGGTGGACAAACTCCACGGGCAAATCTACCGATGTTGTGAGCCTAAAAGTAAAAAAGTACTTGGAAATTTAACAAGCAGACACAATTGACAGTGATTAATGTATTACTTAACTCTTTCCCCGCGGAAAGCCCGCCCAGGAGCCGCACTATGCTTACCTTGTACGCGGACAGCGCACTGCTGCGCCGCAAAGTTTCTCTGGCGTTAATTCTATGAAACATACTTGAAAACGGTAAAATTTATACTTGTAAAAAATTACAAATCTTCACACTACTGACATCTTGTGAAGTTAATCCTAAATACGTATCGCAAGCAATGATACAAAGGTTTGAAGGGAACCCTCGTTTTGAAGAGTTAATTCAGTCAGTTTGAATTTTTCCCGGGTCTTTACACACGCGAATGCGCACGAGCGTTTGTAAGATTCTCAAGCGGAGATCTTCCCAGACAATCGAATTGTTGTTTACGATTTTGTGGATGTGAATTATTATGATTTATTTATCACAATTTTTTTTCCCAGATTTGTCTCAATTAAAGTATAGTTCTGTGTTAAAACATTTTACATAAGCAAACTAGTAAAAAAAAAAGTTTTTTATCGAACTTTTATGTGATTTTTAATTAAAAAAACTGTTTTATGCGAATAATCAAGTGTTTTTAGTGATGTTTTAACCACATGTGAAGTTGTGCACTTTTGAATTTGTTTATTTTTTGAGTGTTATTGCAGAAATTCAAAATGTCGGGTTGCGGTCTTAATGATGAAGAAATAATCAGTGCTACTTTAGAAATAGATTCCGATTTTGAACTTAGTGAAAGTGATGAGGATAATTGCATTGCTGACGAAATACATGACACACATGATTCTGAACCTGAAATGGAAAACTAACTAAATTTATGTGTATTGAGTGTAATGTTCCGCTGTGTCGAGTGTTTCAAAATTTATCATTTAAAAAAAAATTATTAAGTGTTATTTACAGTGACATAATAAAGATAAATCCCTTTCATTATTTATTAAAATCGAAGTGTAGTTTTTTTTAAATCTTAGACCCTTTTCAAGTGTGTGAATAACGCTGCAGTCCGCACCACAGTTGAAGAGCTCTACTTTGATATGTTTTATTGCATGTACTGTTGTCCTTGAAATCTCGCATTCTCGCACTATGTAAATAAACTTCGATGATTTATCCTGTCCCATTGATGTTTTGAGTGTTTATTTACACTGAAAAGGGTACTTGGGGACATTAATGATGGAATCTTCATAATGTTTTATTTATTCCATGTGTAATTATGGTTTAAAGTCATAAACTAGATTGAGGACGAAGAGCCCCGCGTGTGAAAGAAGTAGTTAATATTTTTGACGTGTAGAAAAGGTTAATGGCTTTGAAATTTTTATTTTGCAAAAACAGTTTTATACCAATTACAATGCAAAAGCGATAAAAATAACACAAATTATACAATTATAATAGTACATATGTAATAAAGTTAAAACTAATAATTAACTCTTCCTTAAACTTGTTGTAGCTCGTGTGAAAAATATCCAAATTTCCTGCGAGGCAGTTAACTAACCTAGTTAGTCTTCTCAGGGGCATCACCAGTAAGTTAGTTCTGAACCTAGGAAGAAACAGAAGCCTGTGTTGGCGGCCTCGCGTGAAATTATCAGATGAAATTATCGCGTGAAATTATCAGTTAATAATCTATGTGACTGGTACAAGTGTGGTTTGGCAGAGTTATTCCGGGCTGCAGCCAGCAGGGTGAAATTTACCTTGATGATAGCCATACTTTGTAGCTTTGAACAAATTGTATTTAAAAAATTATGATATTTATATTGAATTATTTTAATTTTATTATTATAACCTGTTGTAGTTGTGTCAAAGGTAGCGTACATAAAAATATCTGGTCACGTTAGTAAAAAAAATAAAAAATGATATGTACCGTGTTATCAGATGTGACATCGTGCCACTTTTAAAGTATTTAGCAAACCTGTTAACAACTTCCATGGAGTGCAAGGACATCTCCATATTGACCAATTCACTGAAGTACTCCGTTATCTGCTGGGAGTGAATCAGTTTGAGCAATACTGAAATGGCAATCATAGGATTGTTCTCCACAAGCTCCGGTAACTGGAAATAAAAAGTAAAGTCAGGGTCAAATGGCACATTTTTTAAGACTAGATTTAAAAAATTAAAGCTCCATTTTGCCCAGTTCTTGTGTGGTAATAAAATAATATTTGAAATAGGTACATATCTTGGCAATCAGTTGTTTTTTGTTTGTCAAATAAACAATTTGGCTTTGAGAAAAATCGAGGAACATCCAACGCAATCGCTTAGTTCTTTCGTGATTAGTTATAAATAACATGCCACACCTTTACGATTTCAAAAAAAATCATTCAGTTTAGTTAGGTTTTTTTATGGAGCAGGTCAACACATTACTTTGAAATATGTAAATTGAAAAGTAGTGATATTTTTTAATTGATAATAAAATTGACAATCTAATTTTGATAGTACCGTTTTTGTGAAATCAGCTTTTATGGCAAATGAAAGATTGCTCGAGATACAGAATTCATAAATCTGAAAACATAATCTCACCTGTTTGGGTGTGATACCAGTTTGATACACAATTTTGAAGTCCTGATCCAGGCAGTCCAGCAATCTCTGCTGATGGGGCACACTGAGCGCCCCCTGGAGCGCTTGCAGCACCAGGCCCTTAGCCTCGAGCCCCACATTGGTGATAACCATATCATTCGCCGAGCTGCCGTTTGACTTATTGGCCAAATCGTCAGGGCTGCTAGCTGACTTGCTGGGGGCACTGGGCGGGATCAGCTTCTTTACGGTGAGGCCTTCGAGGTTCGTGTCGTAGAGGGGTTTGTAGAATGCGCGACTCGGGAGGTCTTTCCAAACAAGCTGAGAAATAAAAGCATTTCATGTTGTTGAAGTGTAAGGAAATTAGTTAAATCTTAGCAAGGACACCCAATATGTACCTACTCAATGCATGTACCAATCAAATTATTTGAGTATCAACACAATAATCAAACCATCATTTTAAATTTTAAAATGCTGCAAAAAATCACGATTTTCTTGAAGGGAAATCATTTTATTGGGCCTACTAGCTAAACGTGTTGTATACCGAAGAGCATCATTCGAAAGACCCTCGCTCTTCTCTTGCTCTTCTTGAAAAATTGAGAATGGAGGAGTTACCTCGTCCACAAAGTCTTTCTCAGTGTCATCGAGCTCTATCATCTGTGGGGACACCCAGGTGCACTGCGGAATCTGCGTGTTGTGCAGCAGAAGCCCGTCGTCATTCAGCAGGGCTTCCAGAAGCTCCTTAAATGCCGCTTTATTGAAGGGGCCACTGAAATAAACCATTGCATTATGATCAATATTAAATATACCAATAGCATTGAAGAAATAAAGCGATAGAAGTGTGTTGTGAGCATGTCTGTGTGCCTGAAGTAAGCTCAATTTTATCTTACTTCGGGTGAAATTGATCATATATTTTCAATTACCGAAATTCTTCCCTTAATAGATAATCAATTTCATTGGTCTGTCTAGGGGTCGAAAGGTCTTATGTAAATTGGCGACATCAGTTCTCTATCAAATTAATAAAAATCACACTTCTAGGTATTTTCTGTTCAGTGACTAGAAGTTACTGACCGGCTTCACACAAGATTTAATACACTCATCTTTTTTGTTGATATTTCAAAGCACCATAGCTTATGATGAAAATAAAATTGCGAACTTAAAATAATTGCACTTAGTGAGAAATTTCAGAGCTAATAATTTGCAAATACCTGTGCAAATTTCGTGATGCTAGGCTGACCTGAGAGTTTTTGTTACTTCAAAAACAGATTTTCTGGTTAATAGATTATAAAATTATTATTTAATTTGAATTTACGCAAGAAACTGTTCTTTTTTTTACATACTTGTCAATATAAACAAGACAAGATAAACATTGGATATTATTATTGATTACTTTAGGTTGCTTTTTTTACGATGCATTTCAATAATGTTGTTACAAAATGTTTACACAATTTTAATAATGTTGTCAAACAAAAAAGTCAATTCTAGGATCAGCGATAGATGTCATATTTCAGCAATGGTAGATCATGCCTATAAACAATAATGCGGATTTGAAGGGTTATCAAGAAGAAGTCTTATTCGATTGAGTGAATTATTTGCAATTTCTTTTGAACCATAAGCTATGGTGCTTTGAAATATCAACAAAAATGATGAGTGTGTTAAATCTTGTGCGATGCCCGCCAGTAATAAATAGCAAAGAAATATATTTTTTAAATGTTTTGTATTTACCCATCTCCAGCTGGAATTAAACCAGGAACTCCACATCTCGCTGTAGAAGGAAGTTCAGACAGTTTTTCTGCAACAGTCATTTGAAGGCTGGAATAGTCAAAATCCAAGTCTTTCATGTTGTAGTCCATCAACATTATTTGCTTTGCAGATTTCTTCATGACCTGCAAAGAAAAGTAATTTAAAGAACTTCTTGGGGACAGTCAAAGAATTTCGTAAATTATCAAATGGGGACACAATTTATTGTGCATGTTGAAAATCAAAATGAGCTCTTTTGTTTCACAATAAGTTGGGGATCAGATGATACTATATAAATAGGGTGATATCTATCTACCAAAGTTTTACCATGAAGCTAATATTTTAATCAACGCTAGGTGCAATGTCTTTATTTAAAAGCAGTACTTACATCTCGTGCTGTTCCTGTTACAAGGTGACCAAGGAATTGCCTCTCTTGCGGAATCAAGGGTTGTATTCCATTCTTTCCCTCCAACAATTGTATGAATAAAGGATTAAATGGATTATCTTGCTTGTAAACATCATAAAGGACAGCCAAACCGATAACTCTCAGCCCTGGTATACTTAGGTCACCTCCAGTTATGAGGGTTGATATAAGTAGACACACTGAAAATACACGTTGTTTTTTTTATGATTTGATACATAATAAATTATACAAATTCCAAAACCGTATAATTTAGTCAACTAACCATTGAACTGTTCATGTTTCGGTATTCGCTTTTGTACCTGAGAGCAGAGGGACTCTAAACTCTGGGCCTCAATACTCTGTTCAGAAAACAAACTGAAACAATAATACAAATTAAACCGGATTCAAATCAAGGCACATATACAAGAAAGGGATAGTAAAGTTATCGCACTTACTCGCATAAGAATTTCACGTTATCGTTGACAGGTTGTGTCATTTTTTAATCAAAATTGAGAAAATCTTACTAAACCCTAAAAGTAATACGTCAATCCCATTTTGACATTCGCGAATGAAAGCAACCTTGGCAACTTTGCAGAAATTTATGAATTTTGTTTGTTTATGGTAGCAGTAGAGTAATAAACGTTTCACAAGACTTATTTATTTTAGACGCCCATTAGGCTTTTATATACTCGTACATCTATATTCAAAATATTTTATAAATAACATAAGCTTATAATTAAAAAAAAAAAACAGTTGATCTTGTTTTTTGTTTTTTTAATTACTATTTAGTAATTTAATTGCAATAAGCCTTAACTGATCAGTTGAGGATTATTGCTTAACTAAAAGCTGTATATGTTTTTGTTTTTAAACAATCGACGAATTAAGGCCACTACACACCTTTAGTTTTATCGGTGTGATAAAACTGTACAGTTAATCGCATTGCCGTTGTGCCTACACACGTTCAGTTAAAACTTTAACTTTTGGGATCAGGCCGCATGGTTCCAGCTGTGTAGGTAGAACTTCATTTGATTTTGATGATGGCATCGACGAACGACGTTTAAGCAGTGGTCGAATTGCTGTGTGTTTTGAAAAACAAACAGCGTAAAAAACGTATAATATGGTGTAAACATTGGTTACTACAAAAACAACTAATTCAGATGTTAATTTGTTGAATGAATTGAAAATTACTCCAAAATATTGGCACAACTATTTACGAATGGACGAGAGTACATACTCAAACCTCCTTGCACTAGTGACACCTTTGATTGAAAAGCAAGATACTTAATGCGAAACACTTGAAAATCCTCCATGAAAGGTTAAGAGCAATTTTGCGTTTTCTGGCAACTAGAAGAAGCTACGAAAACCTCAAGTTTTCCACAACAATCTCACCTCGGGCGCTTACCTACATTATACCAGAATCATTATAAATTTATCAAGCAATCTCATATAAGCTGTTTCTCTTTTAGTACGATGTTGGTAATCTTTGGCTTTTACTTTCTAAATACATGAAATAATAAATACATAAATTTCAATGAATTCTTCTAACCATTCGCGGTGACGTGATATGAGATAAGATATATTTGCGTTCGATGAGATGATAAGACTAGCCAACTGACAGAACTGCGCAGTTTACTGCTACAGACACGTAATTTGAACTGCGCAGTTATTCTGCACAGTTTTATCTAATCAAATTTCGGATTGACTTCAGTTCGACTGTACAGTTCAAAAACTGCGCAGTTGTAATACACACGGACGATAAAACTGAAGGTGTATAGTGGCTTTTATAAATATCACAATTATATATCAAAAAAAAAAAACAATTTAGTCCCTGGCAATACTCGTAATAAACAATATTCCGTAGATTTTTTTAGAGGTTATGTTTTATCATTCCATGGATTGATAGAATAACGTCTATTTAAGCTTAGGTGCGAATATTGTCAACATATAAAAATGTCAATAAAACGTAAATTGGATATTCAGAACGTTGTGGAGGAGAGCGACCAGCTTATTATTCGACCACTGTGAGTAAATACTTATGTCGATGTAGTATTGTCATTTGAATGCAGTTTTATTAAAATTAGTTTTTGTCTAAAATCTTGTATTATTTACAAGCATTTTTTTTAGCAAGAACCTTTTCAGATGATCATGATTTATTTCTTTCCCTTAACATGCTTCAGTATGTATATCCAGTTGAAATTATTTAAAAAAAATGTCCTAAACTTTCCGAAATATTTGTTTGCGAATGACATACATTGACACGCCGGTAAAGCATAAATTACGTATAATAGCGCTATATAACGATATTACATATCAACAACACATCAAGCTAGATGATTAATCTATTACCCAAGTTATTTAAAAATGGTTTATATCAAAATTTAAACCCAGCCACACATACGAGTATATCAAAGCATTGTTTATATTGGTGTCACAATAAACACAAATAATTATACATATACTTTTCGTTTTCAGGGGAGCTGGTCAAGAAGTCGGCAGATCATGTATCATGCTCGAATTCAAAGGCAAAAAAATCATGGTTAGTGACTTTCCAACAATATTTTTTTTCCCTATTTTTGACTTTATTCATTTTAATAATGTCTCTAGGTCTTAGTAACAATTATGGCAGGGCTTTATAGACCAATTAATTTGATACGAGTATAAATATACATATAAATAAACCCACACCTTTAAACTTCAGAATGCTGGATTCTCGTGATCTAAAACATCCATTCTATGCCGGGCTTAAAGCCTATTTGTTGAATGTAATTTCGTAATAAATCAATTGTGTTTTAGTAAATTATGTTTTGTTAATTATACCAACTTATCAGATAAAGTATGTATGTTTATAATATAATTGGTTTTCCCAAAATACCTACTTATATTCAGAGAAATATTTTTTTTCTCCCTTATGTTACTAAAAAGGTTAAACAAAGGAATATCAAGATATTTTTACAATTTTATTGTATTTTTGTAAGGTGTATAAATGTCTTTCTATATAAAAATAGAATCTAATGAGATTTTCGTGTAAATTCGTACCGTAGCATACTTTGAAAATCGTTTTTCTTTGCTACGGCACATATGCACGTCATTATAATTTCTGGTGTCCTTAAAACCATAACTGCATCTGACATTTTACCTTTGTACCCTTGAAAAAGCATTCTTTCAGTTTGGTCTATGATGATTACTTGTCCATTGGATGAACTTTTCGTAGTGCCACCATTGCATGCGTGTTAATTGAACGGAATTTTACCATTTTTATAAAAGTTTATTGAATTTTCAGTTGGATTGTGGCATCCACCCCGGCCTGTCAGGAATGGACGCCCTCCCTTTCGTTGATTTGATTGAAGCTGACGAAATTGACTTGCTACTTATTTCTCAGTAAGTACAGCAGATAAGGAATAATAATAAATAAAAAAAAAGCTTTTATGAGTTTCAAGCCAATTAGTAAAATAATATCTGTGCCTTCTTCAGTAGAACTAATACTACTACATACTACTCTACAGTATTATATCTGTCCTGAAGAAGGCACAGTTGTGTCTGAAATGATCTTAATTTATTTTCCTTTTGTCCAGTTTCCACCTTGATCACAGCGGCGCTTTGCCGTGGTTCCTTACTAAGACCTCATTTAAAGGAAGAGTGTTCATGACGCACGCTACAAAAGCTATCTACCGATGGCTGGTCTCCGATTACATCAAAGTCAGGTTAGTTTCAAAGGGAACAGAAAATGTAAAAGATAAGATACCTCAGAAGAGTTCCAATTGCCTGGAGCTAGTGGGACTACATCATTCCTATTTGAGGAATATTGTGAGACCGAAGTAAGTGAGGAAAGGGAAGGAGAAGAGAAAGGTTTGGAAGTACATGGAAAAGTTCATTCAGATATGGTCGCTAAACACAGCTTAATTCATTTAAAGCAATGTTTCGATTCTAAATGTCTCTCATCAGGGTGATACTGAGAACTTCCACTTTGGAAGGAGTTGCAAATTATGGTTTATATGTATTATTTTTAATAGTTTTAGTGCCAAAGATTTTCTCTTAATATTATGGTAAAGTGCCAAATAATATTCTACTCTTTATAAATCTTTACTCTGTTATAAAACAAACATAAATAAATTATTTCTCTAAAAATATTCCGATTTTCAAAATTCTTTTACAAAGTTCTTTTCACCAAGTTTAGAATTATGATAGTGAAATATAAATAGAACACAATAAATAATAATAAATAATATTTGGATAATTTTTATAGCGCCGTTTTTGTGAAAAATCACCTAAGGACAACAATAGTTTATTGAAAACAAAATGAAACAAAAAGAAAATTATGCTTGACACAAATGTTTTCCCACACAAATCAGTGTAATCCCTTTTTAGTCTGTAGGCAAATCAAATTGGATCTTTACGTTACTGCGCTGCCACCTTATTACCGCGTACCACACATTGCCGTAAATTAAGCCCTGGTAATTTTTCTAAACTAAAATTCATCCTCGGTGTTGATGTTGAAGGTATTTCAGGAAGATTTTTAACGCGGGACGAGATATACTCAAACTAATTAATTGATTTCACGCACACAACTGTCACTATAGCGAGTCAAACGTATACTGAAGTGTGAAGCGTTGTCGCATCGTTGGCTCCTTTAACATAAAGTTAAACAAAAGTTTATTTGACCATTCCAGTTTTCAGACCCGTGACCTCAAGGTCCAGAGTCAAGAAGTTTACTGCTCTCTCACGGAAGCTATCATGCTTTTATAGTTTATATTGTTGCAGAATGGCAACACTGCTGTACCAGAAAAAACCGGCACTAAACTACTATATTGAATTTTCAGCAACATTTCAACGGAGCAAATGCTGTACACGGAGTCAGACCTGGAGAATTCCATGGACAGGATAGAAACTATCAACTTCCACGAGGAAAAAGACGTTCAGGGAGTGAAGTTCTGGGCGTACAACGCTGGACACGTGCTGGGTGCAGCCATGTTCATGATTGAGATCGCTGGTGTCAAGGTACGTAAATACATCATCGGCGTTACAACCATTGGGCGAGTCCTGGCCGCCTCTAGGAAACATTTCCACTCCTGCCAATCTGGTGTTTCCCTCCAGCTCATTAAGCCGAAGGTAGCTTCAAATTTTTTACTTATAATCTATGTAAAAGCCCAACTGAGTGTAAAATAAATATTATAAAAATTCACAAAACTCATCAAAAATTGTTGTAATGACGTTATTCTTCTGTAATGCTGCACATCTAATAACTATGTAGGATTGTAAGATGTAATAATATGTAAGTATTTTGTTTTGATTTTCTAGGTTTTATACACGGGAGACTTTTCAAGGCAGGAAGACAGGCATTTAATGGCTGCAGAAATTCCAACTGTTCACCCAGATGTTTTAATCACTGTAAGTAATGTTTTTGAATTCCACATTTTGCTGCTAAGATACAGTCAAACTTTGATTTATGTTTCCTCCATTACACGTTTTCCTGATTTTTACGCCAAAAAGTCAAAGTGGTATTTCTTTCTATACATTCTCATACAAATGTTTCCCCCAATTTATAAGAAAAAAAATTCTGCCTCCGGTTTTACTTCAGTTTTACATAACCGACTATCTGAAATTATCACCAAAGCCCAAAACTAGCCTACCTGAATGAACCTTTTACTGCAAAGTAAACATTATATTATCGGTACATAGTTGTGACCAACAAAAAAATCATGGGGTGTAACTTGATAAAAAAAAAGTTGTTTCAATTATAGAATAATGTCTGCTAAAAAACATTATACGTGGGTTCTTTATTAGGTAGGTAGGTATTTAAGATAATTCTATTTAATAATGTCAATTAACATCAGTTCCAAATGTGAAAAGTTCACACTCGTACAGTACGCACACACAAAAGAAATTATTTATAGTTAATACAACCATAATTATGCAGTTTCATCAGCTTAAAACAAGGTAAACAAACCTCTCTCCGCCGCCGCTATCTTTATTTACAGAACAATACTGTGTGAGAAAGAGATAGCGGCAGCGCCACGGCCAATTAGTTAAGTTGGATGAGTACTCTCCAATGGGATTTTAATCTGTACAACAGAAATGATTTTCTTTACCGTATGTTTCTTTATATCCCCAGGAATCCACATACGGTACCCACATCCACGAGAAACGGGAAGAGAGAGAGAGTCGCTTCACAAGCCTCGTGTCGGACATAGTGACCCGCGGGGGGCGCTGCCTCATTCCCGTATTCGCTCTCGGTCGTGCCCAGGAATTGCTGCTCATTTTGGGTATAAAATATCACTCATGGAATGGAATAGAAAATATTTTAAAATTTGACTTTCTATAACATACCACTGATAGGTCCATTTTGAGTGTTCACTCCTTATAAACAACGCATGTAACAGAAAGAGAGCTTAAAATTGGAGCTCTTAGTAGAAAAATCATAACATGTCATCGTCAACGGGAAAATACCTCCCGTGTGGTCAACTTTACAAAAAATGAGTTCAATATGACATTGCGTAGAGTTTCAATTTGTACTTCAAGTTTCAATGTTTTTATTGGTGAAAATTCATTATTACATCTAAAACTACAAAGCATGTATAAAGCGTGTATTTTTGATGTTTCAAAAAATGATCTGTAACTCTCAAAAATCAGTTTTTAATTTCCTCCTAAACAATTACGTTTTTGACACATGGGAGGTATTTTCGCGTTGACAACAATATAAACATATTTTTACAACAAAAAAATATCCGAGGTCTGGGTCCTATGCCTCTACGAAAATTCTACTATCATTGGTTTGAAATTTTCTTAAATCAGTGCCGCACAACCTGCAGGCCCCTTGGACCTTTGTTGCGGCCCATTTCGTACGGCCCACTTGGTGAAATTAAAAATCGAAATATGAATTTAGTAAAGATTATTTGTTAAACCACACTTCATGTCCTAAGCGAAATGTGCCTATTTTTAGATTTCTCACCAAATGCACGGATAAATAGATAGTTCCAGGGAGTTTTTGAATAAAATTAGATTATTAATGATATTTATTTTGATTTGATAATTTATTATTATTATAATGTATTCTGTTTATTTTTATTTCATATAATTTTTTATTTATTTTATTGTTATTAATTATAATATTTATCTTTTTTTAACATTATTTCGTTCATTTAATATGGCAAATTGGGTATTGCACCAACTGCCCAGCTCAGCTGGTAAAAAAAATACAGTTTGCACCCCAGGAAATCAAAAAAACAAATTTGCCAAAAACTTGAATTCCCGACAACCTCCCCCTCAGAAAAATGAAAACATCCCCAGAAATGTGAAAACATGAATTTTGCTGGTCAAACCCCCTCCTAACTAGGTAATGTGGCCTTTAAAAAGGTTTTGCAATACTGCATTACATGATCGTTGAGTATTTTTTGAAACTATTCTTGATAAATCTAGATGAATTCTGGGGCCTACATCCCGAACTACACGATGTTCCCATCTACTACGCTAGTTCCTTGGCCAAAAAGTGTATGGCCGTGTACCAGACCTACGTGAATGCCATGAATGACAAAATCAGGAGGCAAATCGCAATCAACAATCCATTTGTCTTCAAACACATCTCCAATCTAAAGGTCAGTGTTTTATATACATATATGTATCTCTCTAAAATGAACACATTGCGTCAAAACAAAGGCCAATATAATGAACAAAAATTTGTATGTGTACTTATTTATTATAAAAATAATAATGTATTTTGATCTAGTACAAGTATTTATCAGTTACATATCAAATTAATGATTGTCATCTATGTAATAACATTCTTCTTACCTATTGCGAAGACATCAATTTCTGGCTTCACCTTATCATACAGGTGTGGGAAATGATTAACGGCGTGATATTTGGTTCTGACAATTTCGTATAGTGTCAAATCAAACATCTCGCTGAATTCTTTTTTATCCATAAATGTGTCGGCGTAAAGGAACGAAAATCCTCCAACATCTCTTGTGAACTTTTCCATTTCTCTCATGGCCGTGACGGGATCGTAAGCTTGCTTGTTCTTCACTTGGCCGGGCACTCCGTATATTCCCAAATCATTGTACATTGCGTAGTTGGTGTTGGGGACCATGTACTTCTTGTTGGGCTGCTTCAATTGCCCAGAAACCGGGCCATGATCGTAAACCCTGCACGGGTAAACCAACAGCGGGTAGGCCTGGAATAGCTTCTCAGAAATATCGATTTGCTTCTCCAGCTCGTTTATTGGCAACACAATGTCCTGGAACACCTGCTTGGTGAATGTAAAAGCTCTGATTCCCGGAGTGGTGGTAAACTTCAAGAATACCGGTTTGGGTGGCAACAGCCACCCAAATAATAGCCTGAAGAATGGATTGTTACCAAAGGGAATCATCGACTCAACAACCCAGAAGATTGCTCGATTATGTCGTAGAAGATATTCTCGCAGGGGAATCAGTTCTTCGTATTCTCCTTTCTTCAGGAAGGTCTCTGCGTACTTGTAAAACCAGGGTTTGTACCAGCTAGTTAAGTTATTGACAGGAATGTTTTCATCGTAGTCAGAAAAATCTCCAACCATAACAACAGCCTTATCTTTGCTGTAGATTGTAGCTTCAACGTAATTTGGTAGTTTGTCGGGGGAAATTTTTCCATCGGCACCGGAGACTTCCCTTATTTTATCGCAGTACTGCTTCTGCCCCGTTACGGGAATGTATTTTATCCTCAGATAAGGTTTAATGGGAATTACTTTGAGGGTTAGAGCGACGAGGAAAGCTAGACTTCCGTGTGACCAGGGGAGCGCCTTGAAGAGATCAGAATATTCATTATCGGCAGTAGCTTCAACGAAGCTGCCATCTCCGAGAACCACTTCAAACTTGCTGATAGTTTCTTGGTAGAGTCCGACTTTATGAGAGTGTGTTGTCATGCCAGTTCCCATAGCCAATCCTGCAAAAAGTTTTATCTTATAATATTCCGCAGTGTCAAATATGCTACATATTTTAATTTTTACATATGATTTTGACCCCACCAACACTTGATAAGAATCTCATCAATCACATCATGTAATCGAAGAGTTATTTAAAAGTACTACTTAATAATGATTATCATTATCATTATTAAAAATACGCACATGTTCCTTTCTGTTGAGAATAAATTTAGTAAAATACTACATATCTAAATAATGTCAAAAACATTAATTTGAATATACATACATAATATGTAGAACTATGAGGTTGGGATGTTCCAACCTTTGACCTTATTGACGATAAGCGTCATTTAAAATCATGACATTTAAACGCTGATTCTCAGCCCGTTTCAGTTTTTGATCAAATTGTGATCAGCCATCAAACATTACAGCAGAGTCCTAGTAAAAATAGTTTTTAAAAGCAGCATCAAAGCCATAATGTTTTTATGAACTCACCTCCGAGAGTGGCATCGGCAATCTCCAATGTAACAGCCAACGTGTATCCTTTAGGTATCAGGTACTTAGTTATGTCTCCCACCGTCACCATGGGCTCCACCCTGACTGTAAGCTCCTTCTCGTTGAAGGACAAGATGTCGTAGAGGGGCACCGGTATCTGATGACACAGGTCCTTGCGATAGAAGGTTGTGGAGAGGGATAACCAGTTTGGCCGGGATGTGCACAGAAGTTTTCGACCTTCCTTAGGCAGCTTGTTCCATTCTGATACCTGAGAATGGACAAAGATTTGTCAGAATTGAATTAATAAGTTTATTTATTTTTATTCTAATTCATTAACTTCTGGAATGCCGGATTCCCGACGTGTGATAAGACGCTTGACTACGAATCCAAAAGTCGCGGGTTCAAACCCGGTGTGCGCCAATAATTTTTGTTTAATTAATATGTGTCATAACACATTTAATAATAATAATAATAATATTTGGATGATTTTTATAGCGCCGTTTTTGTGAAAAATCACCTCAAGGGCGCTGATTTAATTCATATAAAAATAATAAAAAGTATATTTGCGGCATGTTCCAGAGTGGTAGATACTCTTAAGTATTGCCCTGGCGAAAGACCACTATTCAGAATTGAAACGTTGCTTGAAATGGCTTTAGCCATGTTTGGTGACCAGATCTAAATAGTCAGGTACTTCCTAACCTTTCTCTACCCCATCTCCTTCCCCTCCCCACTACCTTCAGCCTCACAACATACCCCAATTGGGGATGCCATAGTCTCACTGGCTCTAGACGGTTGGGAGCAGTTGGGACTCTTAATAATAAAAGTTTGATTAAGAAATGTGAAGATGTTTTTGTCATTTTATTGTATTTTCATGTGGCTGAATAATTTCATTCCAAAAAAAATTCAATTGCATGAGGTTTTTCTGTAAATACAAACAGTGATGACATTTTGAAAATCGATTTTTTCTGCCGCACTGACATAAGCAAACTACAAATATACCTATCTATATTATCAATTTATACACTGTTTTTCCTACTGCCTACTCCGATAAAAAATTATGTGCATGCCACTGATGCCCGGTGACTATTGGCACCTCCGGCACACTAGAAGTTAAAGGCAGATCGCTGATAAGTCCATTGTAACGCCTCTCCCATTTTCTTAAAAAACGCTTGTAGTAGAAAGAGTGGTTACAAAAGAGTTCTCAGTGGCAGGATCTCACATTGTTCCCTAGCTTATTTTATCAGTAAATTTGATGGCCTTTTGCCCTCCAAAGTTATTAGCAGTGTTATTAGCATAGCACGGTCAAACTAGTCTGGGCCTGGTCCCAAATAAATTAGTGAAACAAAGATATTAAAATAGATAAATATTGGCTCGAAGGAATTTTATAAACAAACAAGATTACATAGTTTAATTCGTAACAGCCTTAGCCCATTTGGCCTCGGCCATTTTTCAGTCAATTACAATAAAAATAATGTTTCACAAGTGGATTTATTTAGATGACAAAAAGTTACTCTTGTAAACTTTCCTTAATTCACATTGTTTCCCATGTCATTGTCTTTTATATGATACATTAAAGCTTACGCTGACAGATTGGGGTTGTGAGGTGTTGAGCATAGTTTAAGTGCGGCGATAGATCGGCGTTCTGAGGTTAAGAGGGTTAAACTAAACACAAATTAGTCAGTTACCTTGTTTTGGATAGTCTTTACCCGGCGATCATGGTAGTCAGGGCTGCTGAAGATCTGCTGGTAGAACCAGTTTCTCACTTGGAGAATCAGGTCGAAGATAAAACTGGCGGGAAGGCAGAACACCAGCACAACCAGCCCCCGGTTCTCCTCCAGGAAATATATTAGGGAGTCCTTCCAACCCATCTTTAAGAAATAAATCTGAAAAATTAACGGCAATATTTTATTTAAATTTACATGTTATGAAATTCCGTCACAAATAATATTTTTTGTGCTTTAATTATGTTTTACAAACATATTATAATAATACTGTCTGATAGTTGTTTTGCTTTTCCGAGACTCAAAATGTTTGCAGAACATTCAAAATATTAGTTGCATAAAATCAATATCAGAATTAATTAATGAAAAAACGTTTTGTGTTTTTGGGAGTTCTTAAAAGTTGGATTTTCCCTAAATAATTCATGAATAGTGTGTAGTTTTATTTTTATTCTATAAAACTCATAATGATGATTTAAAATGGATGAATTAAGACCACACTGCAAAATAATTTAATGTAAATATTAAAATAAAATAAGCTACATTTTATTGAAAAAAATCGTATTTTGTCGAAAATCTTTTCTTTGTATTTATGAGTGACTTTCTAACCTTAAATTAGCTTAACACATAAATCACAGTTGTTACTCTCGGCCCCAGACTAATAATCACTCATTGTCATGTCAGGTGTGAAAACTGATGACTTTTTAATCTTTTCCCATGTCAGTTCAAGTGGAAAGATAAAACAAATTTATCATTTTAATTAATGATAAACAATTCAATTTGATACCAGTGTGACAGATGAAATATTGCCACTAAGAAAAGGTTTTTTTATGTTAAAATATTTGGGCAAACAGAAAAATTTAGGGGTTAGTTGTTATACATTTTCTTAGTATTTGACAGAAATTGTGTTATTTTTGAAAATTAACTAAGGCATTAAATAAATATCTTCAGAGATTCGTTGACCTTCATGATTTAGTGGTTAAGAATGCTAATTTTGGTTCCAGACGTTATGTATGAAGTGTTTAAAACATTTTTTATATATTTTTTATCAGGGCATTGATCACTTTGATGACATAGGGCCATGTGTCATCATGGCATCTCCAGGAATGATGCAGTCTGGGCTCTCAAGAGAACTGTTTGAATCATGGTGCACGGATCCCAAAAACGGAGTCATAATAGCAGGTAAATTAATTTTGAATTATTTTGAAGCCTTATAAAAAATCAAAGTCTTTTACTTTATGTAGGTACTCTACTTTCAAAATTATAATTATTTTACTTGCAAAAAATTGGTCTAACAAATCTCTTCCACGCACATCTTGCAACTTCAGTGTCGCATTGTTAGCCGTAATCCAGCCACTTTATCTAAAGTATTAGAATCTTTAATTAACATTATTATATTTAATTTAATGAAAATTTAAAAAAAACATCTTAAAAATAATTTAGGCTGGTACCACCCACACTAAATAAAAAGTAGGGTGAAACCAGTGCTGTCTAAATTAAATACTTGGAACAAAGTTATAAAGTTTTTTTAATCATAATTCAACATGAGACTGATAACCATAAATATTGTAAATGAGGTTTTTTTTTAAATGAGCATGTTTTCAGGTTATTGCGTGGAGGGGACACTAGCCAAGACAATTCTCTCCGAGCCGGACGAAGTGACCACAATGTCTGGGCAGAAGTTGCCTCTCAAGATGTCGGTGGATTATATTTCCTTCTCGGCCCATACAGATTATCAACAGACCTCAGAATTCATCCGGATTTTGAAACCCCCCCATGTGGTAATAATACAATAATAAACTGTGACAGCTTCCAATAATAGTCTTCCTCGCTCAAGATTTTTATATTACTTGTTTGAGTTTGTATGAAAGTATTGAAAATCCTTTTTTTTTTATTAGGCGAGGCAGTGGGAATATGAAATTTTCGATTAGGGTATGTTGTGAGGCTCAAGGGAGTGGGCTAGGGAAGGATATGTGGAAAAGTAAGGTTGGGAAGTATCTGGTTACTAAACACGGCTAATGCCATTTCAAGCAACGCTCCCCGATTCTGAATGGGAGTTTTCCACCAGGGCGATACTGAAATTATGTACAGCTCTGGAATATGCTGCTATGTGAAATATACTATGTATGTATTATCTATATGTCAAACAACATTTAAATTATAAATAAATAAAAACTTGCCTACGCTGGATTGCGAACCCGCAACCTCTAGATTGGAAGCCACAGGGATTTAGTTCCTCATTTATTCTCTTTCATGCTGCATATGAAGTAACTCCTTCTCATTAGTCACATTTTCCACCCAGGATACTTTAATATTTCGCCTAAAGTTCTCTACATGCTTCATATTATGAGTGAATTCCATTCCAGATTCTGGTTCACGGTGAGGCGAACGAAATGTCCCGTCTCCGTGGGGCACTACAGCGGGAACACGGCACGGCCCTCACCCTCCACAGCCCCCGCAACACCCACGCCGTGCGCCTCAACTTCCGGGGACACAAGACTGCCAAGGTAGGGACCCAATCACTGAAGAGATAATTCATAGAGGTGTGTTGTGGGCGTATTTGTATATTGTACGGGTGAAATTGATCAAAAATTTTCCAATATAAAAATTTCTTGAACAGATCAATTTCACTAGCCACTCTGAGAGGAGTCGAAAGTTCTTATGTAAATTAGCGACAGCCATTTTATTTCAAATTGATACACATAGATCACACTTATAGGGAGTATCTGTTCAGTTGAATCCAATGTTGATATTTTATTACCATGATTCTATTTCAAGGAGGTTATCAAAATTATCATTATAGAAAACCCATACGGTTTCTCTCATAAGTCAACAGTGAATAAATGCCATGATTGGGGTGTTAACTCTTATCACATTTAATAACCATCAAATCGACATGTACTTATATTTTATATCGTTTTATTTTTGACTGTCACAGGTGATAGGAAGTTTAGCCATTGAGGGCCCTAAACCTAAACAGCCCCTGTCTGGACTCATTGTTAAAAGGAATTTCAATTACCACTTGTTGGCACCAGAAGATCTAAATAGTAAGTTTTTCTGCCATTATAACTTTCAATAAATACAATGTTTTTAAAAATATTACCTCCACAAAGGATGCCCTGAGGGAAATCGTTTCCCTTGTGGCATCTATGTCATCTTTGGGAATGCCACCTGGGTCTTAAAGAGAGCCATGTTGTAAGAGAGAGGAAACACAGACGCTGGCAAATCATTCCACAACCAAACTGTTGAATACAAAAACGAATCATAGAAACCACCCGTTTTCATGTGGCAAATGCCAACTGTGTACAAATAGTGGGCACGCATTTGGTGTGATACTCGGCTGTGTATCGGTGCCGAAGAAGAAGAATGATGCTAGTTCTTCCCAGCATCTTCTATTGAAATACCAGTAAAATAAGGATAGCATCTCTACCTGGAGTCTGTACTCCAAATATCGCAATCCGTTGGTTAAGATAGAGGGATGTTTGCTAGAGCTAAATAATTAACAATATTAATTTGTTTAATTTTAGAATACACAGAATTAAGTCAATCGGAAGTAACGCAAAGGCAGTCAGTTCATTATGCTGGCTCCATTCCCCTTCTCAAGCACATTCTGACACAACTAGCGGGGACCATTCAACTTTTGGATGGAAATGAAAACAAATGGAAGCTCTACAAATGCATAGATCTCACCATACTCAATAAAAACATTACGATTGAGGTAATTACTCTTGAATTCTGTATCCATAAAACTAATATTATACTTTTCTTATCTGTTACATGTCTATGTTATTTTTCTACAAGTTACCAATGTCGGCAGAATTGAATAAAAAGGGGTAATATCCCTCTTTTGAATACAATAATTTCCTACAGTTTGCCTTACTGCTCTGCCGCCTTGGGAAGTACAATAAGAATGTTTTTTTTTTGATTCTTTGAAAAATTAAGTAAAAAAAAATGGTCCAATTTGAAATCTACCAGTTTTCTCACACAAAATGTTTTATTTCCTGTCCCTAATAAGAGAGATAATTTTATTTCTTCAGTGGGTGGCCCAGCCTGTGACAGACATGTATGCCGATGCAATAGTGGCAGGAGTTATGAACGCATCACTCTTACCAACCCCTAAAACACTACCTCAGCCGCCCAAACTGGATAGGATGCACTTTAAGGTAAATACCATCACATAAAACTACTCAATAGCTTGGTCCTTCGACGTTGCCTCGTACGCCTGCCTCGTGCCATGTGGACAAAGCCAATAAAATGGAACGCAGCTAAGCTATTTCTGAAGCCTGGTTTTTATATAAGAATGAGAATTTTAAAAATATTAAATTGCCAGTTGTTTTTTCAGGAATGTGTAATTGAGATGCTGCAGGAAATGTTTGGAGAAGACGCTGTGCCTAAAATGTTCAAAGGAGAGAAGCTCACCGTTACCGTGGATGGGAAAAAGGCCAACATTGATCTACTGACCCTCGTAAGTTGAATTTGCAGTCATATGCCTCTTTCTAATTAACCTCCAATATCTATGAAACCGTTTTTACATACTTTCAGTAGTATCAGCTCTATAGCTTGGAATAGAGTCCCAACTGCCCGAAGCCAGTGGGGAGTATGGCATATATGTTTTGAGGCTGAAGGGAGGGGAAGATAAAGGTTGGGTAGTACCTGGTTATTCAGATCTGGTCACTAAACACACCAAGCCATTTCATTCTACACTCTGGAACTAAGACTGCTTAAAATTTCGAGAAAAACCAATTTTTTCAGAAAGTCAAGTCACATCACGTCCTTGAGGCGATTTTGCTCAAAAACGGCACTATACAAATTATCCAAATATTTTTATTATTATTTATTATTAATAAACTTCAAAACCTATTTCAGACCATGCCCTAAAGAGTACCCCTATTAACTATAAAAAAAAACTCTGTTGTGTAAATTTAGATCTTTAATTTTGACAGTTTATCTTAGAAGTCTGAATCTTTTCTTAGCTGCGGCATCTATAAATACCAAATAACTGAAAGTTAATTTCAATTATAGATTTAACCTTAAACTAATTCTGTCTTCCTTTTTGTTGCAGGAGGTTATCTGCGAAGAAGATGAAACATTCCAACACATAGTTCAGACCGGCATTAGCAAATTGCACCAATCCTTGATGCCCCTGAGAATAGCTGGCACGTAGACAATACTGTTGATCTCAAACAAACCCTTAGTGATATGTTTTTATTAAAATAAATAGTAAGTTCAAAACTTTATTTGCTTGTGTTTAGTGTTCGTGTTCATGTCCACGTAACCTCACAAAAAGCTACTTTCATATAAATAAACATTCTAGGGTTAAACTTAATTCAATGATAATTTTTTTCCATAAAAAATAAAGTGTTTTTATTTCAGTTTAATGACAAATGATCGGTATAAAATTTTCAATATTGTGTGCAACACAATAATGAAATATAAACAAAGTGCAAAAATGGTACAACTTTTTTCTATAAATGAATATCTTATGTGATAAAAAAATACACTTACGCTAAGAGTGATTTGTTTGTCTTTTGGAGGTAGTAAGGTAGTTAATTGACTTGAAAAAAAACTATTACAATGTAAAATAAGATTTAAAAAAACAATTTCTATAAAAAATGTATGCTTTTTACATTATTTATTTGTCTTATAGTGTTTATTATGTAGATGAAATAGTTGGTGATGTGGGAGAGTATATTTTAGTTTGCTTAAGGGATTTCAACAAGGAGGGCAATTCCCTGTCCTCCTCCAATGCAGGCTGAGCCGATTCCCCTCTTAAGTCCGCGACGCCTGAAAATACAGATTCACATTTTTAGAAGTCAGCATAATAATCGTAAATAAAAATTGGGACACAATGTTAAGTATAGAGGAATTCAATTGTTCTTGAAGCTGTTAAGCCAATACCACTGAGAGATTTATCGCAGCAAAATCAAGAACTAGTTTATAGTAAAAATGAGAGGTTTTGTTTTTTTAGTTCTTTCAAAACGGAAATTTAAAAATAGGCTAGTTTGGAACTCACATAAGAGGATTTTTCAGTCCCCTGAAAAACCTTGTAAGAGGGTTTCACTGTATTTAGTAGAAAAATATATTGAAACTTTGAAATGTGCAATGTCATTATTTGCAGTTTCTTTCATTGGTGGTGTTATAGTTAAAGGATGCCTACTATATAAAGTTGGCAGTAAATTGTAATTAAACATGAGCATAACAGAATAACATAACCTTTTAACCATTAGAACATCCGTTGAGTTCAATTCAACATAAACAGAGGTATCTGGGTCGAAATAAATTTATTTGCCTGGTTACGGCACCTTTTTGAGAATCTTCAAGACTGAAAACAATGTAGTACATACTTGAGTTCATGTACAAGGTGGGCAGTGATCCTGGCTCCGGAAGCAGCAAGGGGGTGGCCAAGGGCAATGGCTCCTCCATTCACATTTAGCTTCTCCATATCAAGCTTCAGGGCTTGAGCGCAAGCCAAGGTCTGGACTCCGAAGGCCTCGTTGATCTGAGGAAGGTCACAATATATTTTTATGCTTCTTTGCACTTTTATTAGTTTGTTAATTTGTATTTTCCTATGTTACACTGCATTTAAATTTCGCTTGTTAAGAAATTCATAGATTTTAAATTTATTCATTATTTATAATAATATTGTCATTGCTTCATTCAAATTTTATGTATGTGCTGGTCTTACTCTGTTGCTCTTTTTTTCTCATTTCGTGTTATGTATTTTTTGTAATTGGACAATGGTCTGTTAATATAAAAATAAATACATATTATACCATTACAGATATACCACCTCATGGCTTACAAAAGTACTGTTGCCACAGACATTAATTAAAGATAAAAACTTATCATTTTTTAAAGTTTGACAATGTCCTAGAGTGTGATAAGATTAAAAATCGATGAAAACGGGAGAAGAAAATAACTTAATTCTGTACTTATAATTATCTTTAAGATTCTTAGCTGTTTTACCTAAATACTCAGTCGTTAAAGCATTAATTAATGTATTTTATAAAGATTAACCCTACTGTGTCTACTTGTATACAAGGTACATGTTAAAATAATTATGTAATTGAAAAACCGTTTGCGCGAGGGGCAGGGGTTTGAAAAAGGTCAGTAAATTTGTAAACTGGGACAGCTTCATTGGGTAGAACATGTGGCATGGATGGTAGATAGCTGTCCACAAAAGAGGTTTCCCTATAAGTCTGCAGGACAAAGCAGTGTTGGAAGGTGACTTGATGGTATGGAGGTTCAGGGTCTCCTCGCTAGCCAGCACAATGGCACCAGCAACACATACCTCGACAAGGTCAATATCATTCAGCGTCAGCTTGGTGGCCTTAAGCAGGTTCAGGATGGCGTTGACGGGGCCGATGCCCATGATCTTGGGGTCCACTCCGACTGTGGCCCAACCTGCCACGCGCGCCAGGGGTGTTAGGGAATTCGCCTTTGCGGCTTCCTCACTGGCCAGCACAATAGCGCCAGCTCCGTCGCAGATGCCCTGGAGATAGCAATAAGAATACATATTAAATAGCCTATCATTGTGCATAGTAAGTGTTTATTATTTTCTTCAGTTATACTCTCTATATCCTAAGAACTGATTGACTATGAGTTTTCACTGACAACAGTTCGATTAACTAGTTAATAACTGTTATCCCTAATTAAAATATAATATATCGTTGTTGATACCACATCATTACTATTTTGTTTACATATAAATATGTGGTATATTAGTATCTATAATCTATTCTATATTAGCAGCACTTCAAATGACAGATATGAATAGATGAATGATAGAATCTTTATTTTAATAGATACTTTGACCGTATTGAATGACACATTTATTCCAATCACAAGTGTGAACAAAGTGCGAAACTAAGCAGAAGTTTTATTGTCTAATAAATAATAAATAAATGGCGATAATGTCTTCATACACAGCAAATAAACACATTACAATATTTCTCACTTACTTCATAATTTAAGTAAATACATGTTAACTAAAGAAGAAAATCTATTTCTTTGTTTTGGCAAAAATTATAAAACAGTGAACTCGTGAAATTTGCAGACCATTGTCGGTCTGATAGTTATAGGCTAACCATAACTATTTTTAAATTGATAATTCGTGGTGGAATTCCATTTTAATAAGAATTTATGACTTAAAAAACATTTATAGCATATTTCCGTTTACTTTCAAAGTTATAAAGATTTTTTAATATGAACTATATTAGGGAGTTTTAAAACATCCGTTTAACTGTAAAAAAAAAAACATGACATCATATTGTTTGATTCATATTTTTCAATTCAAATCTCACATGAAGCTGGGTAAATAAGCTAGATGATAAATAACACATGTCTCAATTTAAAAACCATTGCTTCTAATTTAAAAATTTAAGTTTTAGTTAATTTTTCGCTTTCATGTTAAATAATGCTGTTAACTAAAAACCCACCAAAATTAACAAAACAAATAGTAAGATGTTGATATTAGGAATGTTTGCCTCGCTTAATCAGTTATGTATTTATCACTGTATATACATTTATGTAACGTTGGTTGTACATTTTGCAGTCAATGACATAGCAGACATGTTTGTAAGAGAAGTCATATGTTTTACTATTATAATTACATATATTCCTACTAAAAAACATGAAACAAACAATATAAGTGTACATAATCTTTTTTGTTATTAAGGATATTTCAACCTCATGTTTGAAATGACATTGCGAGTTAAAAATAGTTGTGTTGACCTAGAAATTTGAGACAGAAAAAGCTGTGTCATTTTCATGAGGCCAGAGCTCATTGTTCAAGAGTTTTTGCTGCTTTGCACATAGATTTTCTGTATTTTAGTTTTATAAAGTGCAAGGGGTATCAATGATAATTTTTGTTGATTGGTTTAGTAATAATGTGTACTTATTTATTGCTTGATTAAAGCTTCTAATTAATTAGAGGCGGTCGTTAGCCCAGTGGGTAGGACACTCTGCTAGCAGTCGGACAGATAAAGTTTGATACTTAAAACGGGTACCGACTTATACCCTTTTCAGAACAAGTTATGCTTAGTGAAAAGGTTTTTTTACTTTAAAAACACTTTATAGACGGTTCAAAAAAATAAATGATGCCATATTCAAGTGTAGTTAGTCCAAAGTGTTGTGTTAACTCACGGAAGCTGATCCAGCTGTGACAACTCCGTCCTTCTTGAAGACGGTAGCCAGCTTGGCCAGACCTTCAATGGTGGTCTCCGGGCGAGGATGCTCGTCCTGCTTGATCACCACGTCCTTCCTCTTGATGCTCACCGTCACGGGGGCACATTCCTCATTGAAGTAGCCCGCATCCATGGCTGGAGAAGACAGTTTACCGATTGTTAAAAAAAGCTGTTATTTACATTTCAACAAAAAGAAATTGAGGAAAGTGAGAAATGTTTAAATAGCAATATACAGGATGTAATATCATACACAAGGTGATTCAGAACTGTAGCAAGGATGGAAGATAGCCAATCACCAAAGGGGCTTCTTTATAATGTTGGGAAATCTAGGATGGAAATATAGAACTAGAAGGAGAGGCGGTTAAGATTCTCCGAGGGTTGTGTTGTTGATGATGATGAAGATTGGTTATTGATCATTATAAAACTGTCAAAAGGCTCCCTGAAACGTCTGAAGGAGGAGTAAGGGCATTACAGCTCAGACATACCCTAAAAGCCCATCAATATAATGCTTCTATAAAGTAATATTTGCAAACTGTTACAAATGCTTTAAAGAATGGAAAATCATTTTAAATAACCACCATCTTCAACATATGCTAACTACAGTAAGTTTAGTGTTGATTGATAGAAAATAAACAATTTTTTTCATTAAATTATCGGACTTTATTTTACTTCTTCTTTTCTTACAGCATGGACAGAATTACAGTCTTTAAGGACTACACACCCCTGGGTATCTCGTACGGAAGAATGGTGATTAATGATCATCCTCGCAATAATTATTTAATGCTATATTGAAATCTACACACAATAAATGAGAATAGCTCACCAGCCTTCCACCTTTGCTGTGATCTGAGTGCAAAGTTGTCAACCTCTTGACGGGGGATCTTGTATTGCTCGGCCAGGTTCTCCGCTGTCAGGGCCATGGGCAACTTGCAGTAGCTGTCGGTGAGCCCCACCCAGAGGGTGTCTTCGAAGGAGATGGGGGCCCCCAGCGTGGTGCCGAAACGGACATTGCGAACCGCGTAGGGCGCCTGGGACATGTTGTCGCAGCCCCCGGTCAGGGCGATTTGGGCAGATCCCGTGAGGATTTCCTACAAATAGATAGTTGAATTTTCTAGTATCGCGTCAGGGTCACTAGTGTAGCGATGGGTGTTACTTTAAATGAATAACAGAAGGTTGATAGTAAAATTTGTATAATAATAAAGATACACAGCAAAACTTTGATTTTACGTTTTCTCCTATTTCACATTTTCCCGCTTTTCACGTCAAAAGGTTATAGACCCATTTTATCCCTTACATTTTCATACAAATATTTACCCCAATTTACAACTAAAAAAAGTCTATATTATTATTATCTAACTATTATTACGCAGTACTTATCTGCTTAATCTGATGGTCATCGTGATAGCTCGGACTCCCGGATAGCGAATGTTCTTGATTTCGAATCCCAGTCACAGAAACAATTTTTTGATATGTTTTTCTAATGTACATGATTTTATATTGCTTGAATATTCAATAAATAAATCTGTCTTAATGTTTTGGGTACCTGAGCTCCACTGACGACAGCCTGGAAGCCAGAGCCGCACAGCCTGTTGATGCCAAGAGCCGGCTTCTCGATGGGGATCCCACACCTCAGGGACACGTGGCGGGGCAGGAATGCGCCATCGGAAGATGAGCTCTGAAAAGAGTTCATCACGTTAGTATACATATTTGTATCTTTATAAAATAAAATAAATCACTTTGTATAAAACCACCAATTCATTGAAATATTTGTAAGTTTCACTCAAACTAACTAACAATAAACACAGAGATTGAACATTGACATAATATATGTACATATATACCGCTGAAGAGATAAACCGATAGAAGCGTGTTGTGGACATGTCTGGTGTGCACGAAGTAGTGAAAAATTTCCCTTCGGGTGAAATTGATCAAGCTTTAAAAAAAAAAAAACCTGAATAGATTTCATTGCAGGCCTAAGTTTTCTTTAAAATCGTTAAGGATTTAACTTCAAAATATATGTACAAAAGTGAAAAAAAATAACAAAAATATGAAATATGTAGTGAGAAATTCAGAGGATTTAAGGGGAACATACCTAATGAACAACTGAAAATTTAACAATTGACATATTTCAAAAAATATGTGGCTTTATACAATTCTGTATTTGACACTTTTATAATTTTAGCAGTTTGCTAAATTAATAACATGGTTTATTTAATTTGCCACACTGACATTTGTAAGAATTGTGTAAGATTACTGAAGTAAATACTAATAACTGCAAAACTTACATTGTTAATACAATCTATTAATATTTCGAACAAATTCACCTTTGCCAAAAATTGATTTGCACACACCATCATAAAAGACAATGTAGTTTTAATACTGAAACATAGCATTAGTATTATAAAATGTAAGATGGATGAAATATTTTGAAGAGGTTTTTGAAAGCACCCCAAGTGACAGTGTTCCCGGTGTCGAATCAGGTATGAATGATGATGAAGTGAATGTTGCCAAAATCAGTATGGATGAAATTAAAAGATCGATTAAATGCATGAAGAATGGTAAAGCGGTTGGCTTCGATAATATCGCTGCTGAATTCTTTAAAGGGGGGAACCGTGTAGTTCTCACATGGCTATGCAAACTTTTTAACCAGTGTTTAGAGGAGGGTTACACGCCATTAGATTGGAGAAGGGCTGTGATCATGCCTCTGTACAAAGGTAAAGGGTCACGCATGGAATGTGGGAACCATAGGGCTATAAGCTTACTAAGTTCAGTTGGCAAGCTGTATGGTAGAATATTGATTGAAAGGGTAAGAATGAAAACAAAAGACAAAATATGGGACATCCAAGGTGCTTTCATGGGTGGAAGGGGGTGGATGGATCAAATTTTCTCATTGCGGATGCTTACAGAGAAGTTTTTGACAAAAAACCAGAAACTTTTCTGTGCTTTTGTCGATTTGCAAAAGGCGTATGATCGAGTAGATAGAAACAAATTGTGGAAGGTATTATCCATGTATAGAGTTAACACGAAGCTTTTACAAGCAATAGCGTCCTTGTACGAGGGAAGCGTTGCATGTGTTAGAGTAAACGGTGATTTCACTAAGTGGTTTAACATCACAAAAGGTGTAAAGCAAGGCTGTGTAATTTCACCGTGGTTGTTCAATTTGTACATGGATAATTGTATGCAAGAATTAAAAGGTGTGGGCTCGGGCGCGAAAATGAACAATCTGAAAGTATGTTGCCTATTGTATGCGGACGATGCGGTGCTGATTGCTGACAGTATGGAAGATCTACAGTTTCTCGTGTCTAGGATGAACCAAGTATGTATGCAAAATGAGTTGATGATGAATGTGGGTAAAGTCCAAAAGTCATGGTGTTTGAAAGAGAGAGTACGAGAACAGCGTGCAATATAGTTGTGAATGATGAATACTTGGAGCAAGTGGATGAGTTTGTGTATTTAGGAAGTATGTTTACGAGAGACGGAAAGGCTGATAAGGATATTGAAAGAAGGGTGAATGCAGGAAACTCCATTAATGGAGGACTGAACGCTGTTGGCGCAAATAAGAAATTGTCCAAAGAAGCGAAGCTAGCAGTCCACAATGCAGTACTTATACCAACCCTGATGTATGGCAGTGAGGCATGGAACTGGCAGAGGAAGGATGAAAGTAGACTGAATGCTGTGGAAATGAGATCTTTGAGACGCATGTGCGGTAAAACCATGTATGATCGTATTAAAAATGTGGATATCCGGAAATAATGCAAGGCTGATGTGAGCGTAATGAATAGGATCAAGAAAGGGATGCCTAAATGGTTTGGGCATGTGGAGCAGATGAACAAAGAAAGGAGTGTGAAAAAAATATATGACGCGAAAGTGAATGGAAGAAGAAGTCGAGGACGCCCTAGGAAGACATGACACAATCAAGTTAATCAAATACTTGAGTCGGGACATATCAAGAGTCAGAATAACAGAAGAGCATGTGCCAAGACAGAGTTGTATGGCGGTCCTTCTTCTCTGCCTGCCCGTGCGGAGAAACGGCGTGATGGTTAGTTAGTTAGTTATGATATATATATATTGGGGCTTTTGCGTTACAAATAAGTATGCATGCTTATCTTTTAAGAATTTGGTAGTAGTACAAAGTAAAATAGAAAGAAAACAACATAAGGTAAAATAATACTAAAAGTCAATTATGTAAGTGATAACGATAAAACGACATAGAGATTAGGTAAGCAGTAAAAGTAAGCTCAAAAGTCTATTGAGACAAATAATTCATAAACCTATATTATGATAACTATTACATGACCAAGATTAAATCGCACAGATACAATTTTTTTTAAATACAGAATATTTACATAACAAATTAATAATCTAGCATTTTAATGATACGAGACTATAAAGTGTTGGTAGAGAGAATGCTTATATAAAAATTATTACAATACTAGAAGTTATTACACAGCTTTGTCCAAAATTAAAAAGAAATCACACAATTTGGCGTCTTGATAAATTTTCGACGGTTCAAAACTCCATTACACACAAAAGACAAGTTGGTGAGGGTAATGACGTTACGAACTAAAAAAATAGATGTATTGAACTAGAAATTTAAGGCAAAAATGCTGTCAAGATGCATGAGGTCATCGTTTCGAGAAGTTTTACTGCTTTATACAATCAGATTACTACTTAAAAGCACCATTGAGGTGATGTTTTACAAAAATGATGCTACATAAATTATCCAAGTAATTACATAGTTAAAAAACTATAAACAAAATAATTACCACAAGGACATTTCCGATGACTACGGTGTCAACTTTATCGGGGCTGACGTTGGCTTGCTTCAGAGCTGCCAGTGCGGCTACGGTCTGCAGGTCACCTGCACTCTTACCCTTGAACACTCCTCCGTACGTCCCGAATGGGGTGCGCTTTGCCCCCACAATGAAGATCCCTGAAAATGTATGGAAATTTATTTGAGAAGATGCATCGAAGTGAAAGAAGCAAGGGGTTATGCCAATTCTTCTTTGTTCTATCGGTATTTCAACGGAAGGTGCTCAGAAGAACCAATGTTATTGACCCTCACAGAAACTGGACAAACTGTGCAGAGCCTGCAGATACTATAAAAGTACATAACTTCTGATCCGGTATAAATCGCAATTACGCCCCACTGTGTAGATTGGCAGCCACCTCTAGTCTGGAGCCCCTAGATACCTGTAAAAAACTGTTTAATAGATATGATAGATGATATTATGTAGACTGTTTGATGGATTACTCTATCTCAACGAATGGTGTGAATTCTGCACTTATTCTACTGGTATATAAAGTGATCTGAAAAATTTTACAAACGCGTACCCAACATTTGTACACAATAAAAATTCCCATATGAAAATGGATTGTTTTTACAACTTGTTCTTGTACTCAGCAAGTCGGCTGTAGTACGGTTTGGCCGTTATTGGGCTTCCTTCCTCCTATAATAAAATGGATAACTTTTGTAGTGCCGTTTTCGTGGGAAAATCACCTCAAGGGCGCCTCTTTAAGACCCATGTTTATTTCTTCCTTTCCCTAAAAAAGACCCTCCATGCAGCATTCCCAAAGATGACACAGGGCCCTTGGAAGCCTCAGGTTCCTTTATCACTTAACAAGCAACATTTTCGGCTTATAATGATGGTGTAGAAGTAATTCAAAAATTGTCAGGTTTTTCGTAACCAGGGAATATCCGTCTTTCTTTTTAAAATAGTTTACAGAAAAAAAGTTTTTTTCGTAATATTGAGATCACCAAAACGTATATATGATATCTTTTAAATGTGGGGAATTAGATTTTGAAAGTTTTTTTTTTTTTGTTTAATCAATTAATGTCACATTTAATGTGTACGTAAAACTACATCAACACATTCAAATGTGGGAGTAGAGACAAAACCGAATAGTTCACGAGAGTACCAAAATAAATTGAAACTGGACTTTGGAATGATGTTGGACTTTGTAATTACGTACCAGTGTTGGATCGTTGTAATAATATCTAACGTAATATAATAATAAGATATCATTATATGCTGCATTTATTATATTGTGAGCCGAAAACAATTTAGAACTTTCTCACCTTTCACAGCAGTCGACATGGTGCACTGTTTAGTTTATTTAATTCCTAAAAGTTTATGTCTATCGATGCGAACGTGCAGAGAGGGGAATGAAAACTAAATAATATGGATACTAGTTTAATCTGCAACTCAACCTTTCAAAAACATTTACAAAGAGATAAGTAGTTAACTGATAAGAAACGTGACGTACACAATATGCACATTCAATAGACATTGCACGAGAGGCGAAACTCAATTCTGACAGTTTGGTTTAGAGATGGTCGATATTCCTGTCCCAGTTAAAAGGAACCGGTCCCAAGCCGGTCACTGGAACCATCGATATTTTTTTCTCTGAGGAACCGGTTCCTTTTTTTGGCATATAAAAATCGATATCATTTGTCCGAGGAACCGGTTTTTTGTTGTTTTGCTAGTATTTTTCGATTTCAAATCTCTATCGACTAGTGCTTTTTTTTCGGAGAGGAATTTTTGTTGATTAGCTAGTATTTTTCGATTTCAAAATCTCTACCGAGTAGTACTTTTTTGGGGAGGAAATTTTGTCGATTTGAATATAAAAATCTCCTTCGTGGAACTTTTCTGGCACGTGAAATCGGTTCCAAAAAGAACTGGATAAATAACCGGTTCCTCACCGGTCACCGGTGACTGTAACCATAGGGACACCCTATTCTAATATCGACCATCTCCAGTTTATTGGTCTCAGTTTGATAGATGATTCGTATTTTGTCTGTGTTATCGAGAATTGAAAATTAAAAACTAAACAGATATATACACTCAATATTTCCCAAACATAAGTAAAGAAGAGAAAAAAAGTTACACATATCTTTTTATTCATTTTGTCATCATTTGCTAAACATTTTTATTAACAAAATTTCAATGTAATTGCATTAAAACGAATCTATTTGAATAATTAATTAATAAAAAAACGATACAAACAGAACGTATTATACTTATTTCAACAAAACTTCCTATACGAATGAAAAACTGTTTATTCTTCATGAACGTTAAAGTACTTTATTTAAAGTACATCCTTTTAAGTCTGTATTTTTTTCTATAAAAACATTTTTTTAAACTTGCAAATAAACCCTACGTTCCCCATGCTTATTTAAAAAAAAACCAAACATGTTTCTACAGGGCTAATTGAGCTGGGCAAGCGAATCTTGAAATTTATATTACAATAAATCATACTTTTAAAACAGGCTATTTTGTAAGTCAATATATCCTAAGAACAATAATTTTCTACCATTTTGGATAATAAGCTCGAAAGTGGCTTTATGAAAATAAGGTCTGGAATGAATTTTTTTCATGAATGACAAATAGTAAAATAGGTTATACACCAACTTTTCCTCGTAGGTATACAATATTAAATTCATGTTTTAATATTAAAATTGTACGGGACGTGTTCTGTAAACACACGTCCGCGTCAGAAGAGAGTGTGTGCTGGACCTGCTTCGGCTTGTTTCAGTTGTACGGGGACCATTTGACTTTGTATGAGTATAGAGTAAATGTGCGAGTTGCGCTTGAAAGGCGACTTTTGTATGGAGTATTTGTTTTCTAGAGACTACGTCGTCCGTACAGGCAAAAACACAAGACATATGAACTTAATCTAGGTATAGAAAATGGGGCGTATCACGTCCGATACAAAAATTATAAATGTATTTTGAGATCTAAGCGTTGAAGAAAGTTTTTTCGTTGGAAAATAGTGTATTTGATGCTTATATGGACCGATCGTCTTGGTTGCAACGGGAATAAGGTAACCGACAAATAATTATTCAATGTTTATATTTAATTCAACATCTGTATATATTTATACGCTTATACAACTATTGTTTTCATATTGAAAATAAATATGAATGATATTTTTTTTTTAATGATCAATCTGACCTTGTTGTATCATCGAATTAAAATATACACCGAATATTGCAAAATTTAAATATTTTTTCTAGTTTCTAGTTCGGGACAAAACAGTTGTATCATCTAATGATAGTCTTTGAAAAGCTGCCTGAAAAATGAAATGACATATTGACGAAGTTCAATACACCCCAGGCACCCAAAAAGTAACCGTTGAAAATAATTATATTTACAGGTTTAAGATGTAGCAAAATAAACTTTTGTTATTAGGTACAATTTTAAAAACCTCCGCCTCAGGACATAATGATGAACAAGTAAATTCATAAAACTGTTAAGCTCAAATGCGGGTTCATAAATGCCGTATAAAAAGGAGAAAATTGAAGAACAGAAATAGTGTTGCTAATTGTATTGTTATTTTGAACAAAAATGAACTCTTTTAAATACAAATATGTTGAAAATACCCAATTTGTTCAATTTTTTTTTAGAACATTTTTTTTATAATTTCCTTATTCTTGTTATGTGTTATTCTAATATTTAAACGTGTCTTTCCAACATAGTATTTTACAATCTTTTTCAGAATATTGTACTGGTTATTTGTACTTGTATTGGTTATTTTTTTTGTGTAGAATTTTTATGCATCAAAATAACATTTTTAACATTAGTCAATATCAGACAATCTCATCTCTAGTCATATGCAATGATTTTCTGTATTTTCATTTATTTATTTAATGGTTGTTTCTCTAATACAAATAATATTTTTTCTAAGAATAGCACAGTATTTTAAACTCAAAACATGAATAGCTTGTCTTGTTTTAATATCCGCGGAATTCCCCTGTAACTATTTTTTAGTCTATGGAATACCCAAATATTTTACGAACATTGCAAGAGTGTGTGTACACAAATACATAACGTAATATTCTATACTGCGAGGTAGGGATGTTTAAACCTGAAATAGAGTTTCACTGCGGCTCCGGTTACAGGAGACTGACGAGGAACCGGTTATTTATCCAATTATTTTTAGAACCCATTCCTAGTAGCGACACAGTTTTCAGAAAAAATAAAGAAATAAATAACTAAAAATAAATCATGGAGAGGAGGGTTGTCAGAGAAATTCTGGTGAAAAAGAACCAGATTTACTTCGCCATGACAATTCATCTAAATAAACGAGAAAAGCACTGGTTACTCCAAATATTCACAACTCGTAGGGGGGTGGGGAGAACCAATGACGTTACAAATATGTAGACACGTTATTGTTATAGAATATTTACACAAAATGTAACAAACACATGTACGTTCCCAGTAAATTCAAACATTGGTCATGCATAATAAAGATAGACATTTAAAGAAGATGTGTATATGGACGGAATATATGTAGGTGGAAAAATATACTGGCGGCATTACATCAACGAATAGGGAGCGCCCTAAGTCAACCTACTGCTAGTGGGCAGTGGCGGCTCGTGAGTTTTAAGTGTGTTAGAGTGCTAAGATTAAAAAATACGACATTGTTAGTGTTGTTGTAGCCGAAAATGATTTTTTTTTTTTTTCAAGATTTTTTTTTTTGTATGAAGATTTTCAGGATTTTTTAGTTTTGGTAGTGCACTGCACGGATTTCTGAAAAATCTTCATACAAAAAGTTGAAATTTCGAAAAAAAAAAAAAAAAGTTTTCGGCTACAACAACATTAATGATGACGTTTATTTCAATCTTACCACTCTAGCACACTAAAAAGTCACGAGCCGCCACTGCTAGTGGGTTGTCTTTCTTGTACTTATGTACTTCTTGTACTTTCTACGTTCACAATCTTACTCTCTCTAATGGCGCTTTCCATTTTCGGAAACAATTAAATTATGACTAACTTGAGGTGCACGGTAATTTTTAGTTTGAAACGCTAAGTTTTAGGACTTTGAAGAGGATTTTTTTAAATTTGTTCAGATATCGTATACGACCTCAAGCGACGCGTGACAGTTTAATTCTAAACCCGTTGAATCGAAAGTACGGCATTTACCGTATATTTTGCTTGCCACTTTGAGAGCTCTACAACGTGTCTATAAATTTATAATCTTACTGGGGAGAACCAAAAAAAATGAGTTCTAGTCAACAATCTCTGATCAACTACCAATTACATTTTGATGACATTTAAATTTTACAAAAATAGAATTCGGTTTCAAAAATAATCTGTTCCCTGGAGAAATAATATCGATAGCTCCATATATATATTTATCATATCAGAGGGTAAGTCACCGGAACAAAGTAGCCGGAACAGGAGTAGCCAACATCTCTAATTCGTATTGTATTGTAAATTTGTATACTTTATCTGTTCAAGTGTTCAGTTTTCAGTTATCAATTGCTCGGCAATTATATTGGGTTATTCTTAAGAAAAACAAATTATTATTCTTTACTGTATTCTGTTCGATTGGACATTATGTTCTAATCAAAGTGTGTATTTTATCTATCGTTTTCCCTTATCTTAGATGCACTTATTTAGATAAGCTGTTTACCCCGTTTACCCCGTTTACTTGTAACCGCCAATATTATTCTCCATAACAATGAATAATATCAGTGATAGATTGGTCACGTGCTATCCCTCTATTTGGGAAAGCGCTAATTATGATGGAAAACTATATGTTTTGTAAGTAATCACAACTCTTTTCTGCTCCTTTTTATAAAAGACCGGAAATAATTTCCAGGACATTGGCAACAGGTACTGCTGTGAAATGTCAATCAACCATTAATTTAAATTAATGAGGGATAAAACTCCCCGAGTAACCATATAGTAGGATAAAACCTAAAAGAGTGCTTCCTTTTTATTCAATGGTGAACATTTAAATCTTGTTCCTGTTGTGAAATACAATAAATGATATATATATTTTAATGTTTCTTTATTCAGTACACAATATTTGGAACTCACGACCACCAGACTAGGCACGGTATTGTGGCGGTCGAATGATAGAAATTACATGAAAATTCATTTACTCTGATAATATGTAATGATTTTGGCTTTTACAACCTTTTTGCTATTATTTCTTGCTACAATCGTTGCTAAATGTGTAAATTTTGTTTTTCAGAAAACCAGTTGGAATAAACTCGCATGAGTTTAATTCTGTCGCCATCAAATTTCCACGTATCATAAAAAGCCTATGTCGCATCCAAAACCCTTTGGCGTACCTGAGATACATTCTGCACGGAGAACATTTGGTTCACCTGCCTAACACAACTCCAAGGGATCATGTAGAGGTACACTTCTCCCCAGACTACTTGCCTATAATCACAGGCGTGCCTTTTATAGGAACATAAGCACTGTCTACCCTACCTTACTTGCATAAAAATATAAATAATATTAACAATCCAACAAATTTACCAAATTATTGCAAAGAATCGATGTACACTTTCAATAATACGCTATATGTGAGCGCATTCACTTCAAGGGATGACTCGTTTGTGTTAGTCTTAAAAAGGCACTGCCTTATAGCAATCAGCGCTATCTGTTTAAATCTCTATTAATTAGTACAGATACTTGCAAAATAATTATAACGCTGGTTAAATTGGTTTTCTTCCATACAATTTTGCGATAAAAAAATAGTTTCTGTTAATTTAACATTTTCAAACTTGTGCTAGTGATGGAAATGTGTATTTGACTAAATTTAAAAAAAAAAACTACTGTTTTCTCGGTTATCTTTTAGTGAAAAAACGCATTATCAACAAAGGAAGATGTAAACCTAGGTTAGAATTATGTCAAGAGAAAAGTTTGACAGCCATGCGTCGGTTCGATTCAAAGTATTATGAAGAATCCAATCGACTAATGGATCTACATACAAACCGTTTATTCTGTTTCCATAGTATTTTATAAATCAATCGATTTTTGAAATATAAATCCTGGTTAGAAGAAAATGAAAATAAAGAGTATAATTAGTAATAAACAAAAACTTATCCGGGTTAAAAAGTTCTGTTCAATGCTGCTTACCCCTTCAGAGATTATAGATTTACTAAACTATGATTAAAAAACATATTCATAGTGTATTATAGCTTTTTACGGCTAGAAAAAATAAGTTTAAACCTTTTTGATTCATTGTGAAGACTGCATCGTCTTCTACTGAAGACTGACCACCTGGAACTGTATCTTCAAAGTTTTTTTATTTCAGTGTTCTCGTGTATTTTGAACTTAATGAGATGAAAACAAATCTATGTCCTGTTTCCATAAAAATAGCCGGCATTTCAAGTGTATGTTATTTCCGAGATTCCTTAACATTGGATCCAAATGACTAATCGTAAAGCTGGAAGAGAGTGCATTAGTAACATCAGTATGCCTAGAAGGCGGAGGTTTGTAATCGCAACGCACCGACTTGTAACGTTCTTAGCAAGTAGATCGGTAATTGTGCTGTTATTTTAAACACTCGTTTTCTATTGGTTTAAAATGCATTGTGTGACTAAGGGACATCCGATAGCGAATGAAAAACATTCTTTATCGAAAATCTCATTTTATCCGAAATTGTAGATAGGGGGTGTTGCACGCCGTACGATGATATACTAATCTAAAATAAGTGTATTATTGAATTGAAATAATTTTACCTCAGAGTTGGGACCTGACATTGTGAGGAGAAACCGGATCCTACTAGTTATGAACTACGACTACTATCTACTAAGAAGAACCCAAAATGTATCTGTAAAAATATGGCATCTCTTACTCACACTATTTCAAAGATACAAACATATTTCAATGAATTCAAATCATTTTTTTCACTTTGTTTATCTCAAAGGAATGGTTTATGGAGGTACAATATCTTGGCTTTAAGCATAGAGTTGGTAGAGAAGTATCTATCCAAGGCAGTGAAGTCAGTTTTGGACTTGTTTTTGATGATTTTAACATGACTCGGCGCACCTGGGCGTGGCTAAGACTAAGGCTACGGTATTTATACATCCATTCATATCACATATCGACATAATGTTTTTGTTTATTCGTAAAGCCACTTTTTCACAGTATTTTTATTAACAAAAATATAGCATATAACCTAAAAAACCTTAGTTTAGTTGTGTCAAGTTTAGTGGCATAATAAAAAATGTGGGCGGAGTCCCGCCGTGAACCAGGACCTTAAGATCATCCTTACAGTATATAGAAGCGGTCCATGAAATTTGTTGTCTCTTTCTCTCTCATGGTGTACGACGTAAAAGCCCGGAGAAAGTGATTTATCACAAGTTTGTGCAGGTTGGGTAAAAATAATTAGCTCTCCCTCCATATATTTATACTTCAAGGCTTTAAGCCACCGGTGTGTGGATTTTGTGAAAACTTTTTATTTTTTCCTAAAATATTGTCAATTTAAAGTGAATTAAAGGACAGTTTACTTTTATTTTAGCAAATCGTTTATCATCCAGTCTTTTCCACGGATGTGGACAGCGCCATGATGTACAACTGTGACAGGAGACATTACCTAAGCCCCCAGGGAAACTTCTTCATCAATCCGACTCACCTGCCCACCACCCCGGGAAATATTTTCATCGTTTTAAAGAAGCGAGGAAACATTAACGAAGAAATTTGCACAAAGAATCACTTCCCGATGTACTTGATCACTGTATAAATTATTTGGGTAGGTTATGCGCGGTGTTTCAATACCTGAAACTTCAGGGGGTGATTCGTGAAAATGTGAGAAAAAAAGTCAATTATTTTTTATTGTCTCAAATTATTTTTTTTGATAGAATTTGCATTAATATTCCAGATTTTCTAAACAATTAATAGATATAGATTTTATTTATTGTTTACTTGGTGGGTACCCACCACCACCACATCCCAAATACGAACACATGCTTACACACTGAAGCACTTAACTTTGCAGTTTTTTTTTTTTTAAGAAAGATAAATATTTCCGGGTTACGAATAACCTGATAATATTTGAAAAACTCCTACTACCATCATAATAAGCGGAAAATGTTGCTTGTGCAATGATGGAGGACTTAGCCAGGAGAGGAATTGAACCCACGACGCCCGGGTGGGAATCCAACGCGTTTGTCCACTCAGCTACCGGTTAGATGGTTGGTTAGTTGGTTGTGTTGCTAGTGTAGATTTTGTGGATTAAATCTATGGATTTAAAAATCAATGGTTAGTTCCTCGTTTGACTCGCGTAACCTTGATAATTAGAAATTAAAGATGGGCTAACAATAGAATTTTCTTACAAAAAACATTGAGTTATAACTATGTATGATTTTTACAAATAATCATCACTTGAAGTTTTGCATTATGAGCGTGAAATAAGGGGCATATAAAAAAAACTACTAAATAGGCCCTCTGCTAATAAGTTCCTACTTTAAATTGGCTAACTGATTTCACTCAAATGAATAAGTCGCTCACTCAATTTATTTTCCTTATGTTTTGGGGATTCACCGTTTCAGTAAGGTGCTTACAGCATTCCTAGCGTTTCTCTGGGTGGGTTCAAAATGCCACACCCAGATTATAAAATGGGTAGCAAGCACATTTTAGCAAGTATTTTTTTTTTTTACTAGCTTGTGTTGTCACATTTCTGTTGTGAAAATTTGTGAGGTTACATTTTATATTGATAAGCATCCTAATACAATGGTTAATTTAATTTTATAGTGTGTTCTTAAAAATATTCTAATGTATTTTATGTTACAAATGACTCTATGAGCCACATACACCATTTTAATTGAACAAAAAAAACTTTTAAAAAACCAAGTTAATTTCATAATAAAATCATCTCAAAACTAGATATAAATTATGTATTTTTCTATTTTTTTAAATTTAGTGTTGTATTCATCACCAAATCCTAAATATATTAAGTATATAATACCCACCGACGAAGAGTTTTTAAAAATATTTTAGAAAAATATGAATTTGCACGACATAATTAAAATTAGGGATGTAACAATACTGATATATCGACTATGTCAATATATTGGATTCGCCGATAAAAAGTTTATTATTTCTAAAATAATGTTTAAAATTACAATGTTCAGAGGTCATTTTTCATTTTCATAATTAAATTAAACCTTAATAAATAAAATGACAACATTCTCGTTTTCTTTGTTTTGCTTGAGACTATGTTCTGTCATAATATTTTCCTTCCAATTTTAGAAATTCATTTAAAAATTAAATCAAAATATCGTTTGTCTCCATCGTCCAACTTACCTTCTTTTTATGTATAAATATCATTGTTTTATAAGCAATTTTGTAATCTATCGAGTCATATTTTACTGGTTGTATCGGTATCACCAATAATTGACTACCATTATCAGTTTCGGTATTGTATCGGCAAAAACAAGTATCATTATAATGATTTAATAAAACAAATATATAACTTAAGTATCATTATGGTATATCCCTAATTAAAATGTGCCTGTGCTCTTTCAGAGTATTAGTTCTTTGACCTACCTTTTTGTTTTTCATTTAATCTACCCAAGAATAGGCAAACCAACAACTGTGCAATATGTGCTATGTGCTGTCTGAGATGAGAATACACAATATAGGAGAATCTCACTAATCTGGGACTATACAGATGTAACAGAACTTACCCGGCAGACTTTATTAGCAATTCCTGAGCTTATTTGGGGTAGATGTCGTTTTGGTCTCCGGTGACTTTTCAATTAAAAACAATAGAATTTCTTGCTACTGTCACCAAGTCTGTCGGGTATGTCTTGTTACACCTGTATAAAACCTGGTGGTGCAGAATTACTGGAATTTATGGAGAATTGGATAGTAAAAAACATTTAAGCCAAGTGCCGGATTAGTGAGATTCTGTTGTATCAGAAACCACAATGTTGCGGACAATGCCGGCGGGTTTAAGTTAAATTAGTTTTATAGTATTATTTAGGTTTGTTGTATACATACAAGTTTTTTTGTGGTAATCTACATAATGTGCTGATACATTGGATGGTCAAAAGGAATTTATAATTTCTGCATCGAATGCTCTGACTCTTATTTGATTCTGAAGACTTTTGTGACCCTTCAGTCATCTAAGATTTATTTACCATTTGGGAGAAGGCTTGACTCAAGCGATACAAGTTTGGGACGTTTTTTTTTTCTATTTGTCGCTTCAGGTAACTCGGTGAGAGTATTGAGTTACCGGAGTTAACTTTTTTTTTCAAAATCCAACCAGGTACTGAAGACTTATGAATTTTATTGTAAAAACAAAAAAACTTCCTAAAATGACGCTTCAACCATTTTGCCTTTCCAATGTAATAGGATATATTATATAATTGGTAGTATATTATATGTGGATTTTGTATCTTTTTAAATTCAATTAATCTGTGATCATTGGCCGTCTTACTTATTAGATTTTTACGCACCGGTTCAGCGTTGATTTAGTTAAGCCAGTAGTAGGTTGTTAAATATAAGTCACGCGTAACATATACACCGCATTTATTAGTAAGGGGGTTAGTTTATAACATATTAATGTTTGTGTAATAATTACAGTATTATAGTAAATTTATTTCTGTTGGAAATACTCTGGACTTTACTGTTCAGTTTTTTTTTTGTCTAAATTGGTTATTGTAACAGAAGAGAGTATTCAAAAAGATTAGCATTTTATATTAAAAAAATACTTTTTGTTGTCATTTAATTACCAATAAAATAAAATTTTAATACAAGCTGTTTCTGTTCAATATTGTATCCTGCTAGATTTCCTAATCATTAATCAAGTGCATTTATTCCAAATTTATCATGTATGCTTAAGGAATTGGAAGAAGTGTAGATATATCCAGATGTGGCCAGGACTTTTCAGGGGTTGTAGGTTGTAGGTTGTAGCGCCAATGATCAATGGTAGTCATTCAGAATATATAGGTATTGGGTAAGTATAGGTAAATAAGAAACACAAGTGATTAAAAAAATTCAAAAGTCATTTGCTCAAACTTTATACAAGAAAAACCATAATTTTGTCATATTACACTTCATGTAGTAAAGTTATTTCACTCCGCCTATGTATGACTAAACTCGAGCCAAATAGTAAAAAGCTGTAATAATGTTTTAAAAAATCGACATTGTGTTCAAAATAATAAGTGCATAATTTATTAAACATTGGTTTTAAAAAAATACTTTGCAATGCCACAATTGCCAAATTGGCTTGCCTATCATTCTTCCACGCAAAACAAATCCAGACTGAAACGGAACCAGGTTTTTAACATAGACATAAAATACGAAGACACGTCATTCATACAAATTGAACGATAAATTTGGCACGCTCTGATATCTGTTTGAAAACTTGTAATGCATGAAAAGGATAGCCATACCAAGCAGAATATGTGTGTATGAATGAGATAGCTATATGAACGTCCTGCGTTACATTCTCTGCATTACAAGCCCTCTCTTCCCTAACGAACTTACGAGTGAAGTAGCATGCGACGTACTCGTGTACTGTCGCTAGGTTGTCTTCCACACACTTATGTATTTCTGCATTCGCTATCTCACTTATACCATTTGTATGTGAATAATTGTATTAATTGAAATAATAAGTGATTTGTGTGTACTTCGCATGAAAAGAAACTCCATGAGATTTGTTTTTTGTTCCCGAATGATTTTTAGACTTGTCAAAAGCACAGGAAGGCATTTTATCTCAGAAAAGAGCTTACAGCGATGCGTTTGTGGCAGCTGGTGACAGCTTGTTTGTCAAACGAATGTTTGTGCGAGACTAAACGCAGTGAATCTCAGGTATGCCACGTTGGCTTAGTTTCGCGCAGTCACGCGCATTGTCTCAGTAACGTATCTACATTATTTAATTCATCTAAGGTTTTTAATGAAAAAGATAATTTAAAACATCATCGATGCTAGAATTTCAAATATAAAATTTAAAAGAGAATATGTGTTTTTGCCACGCATCCCAATGATTACGAAAATATGCCATTCGAATTACAATGTCTTCGTTTTCCACTGCGAATCGGATTTGAAATTAATTATTAATCATTTTGACAACTATTACTACTTGTAACTATTATTACTTGTAATAGTTGTCAAAATGAACAAAAAACGTCAATTTGAAAATTTTACTTCATTCTAAAAATTTATTTAAAAAAAAAAACTCAATTAGTTACCTAATTGTGTTTTCCATTTTGAAAATATTTAAACTCATTTATATTAGTATTAATATTTGATTTATCTCTAAACAAAGAAACATTAATTTTATTTAATTAAAAAAATAAAAATTAATTCTTAAGTACGTAGCTAATTGTGTTTCATTTTGAAAACATTCTACCTAAACAAACCTTCTTCTGTGGAATATGTCAGGGCGGTATATCTATGGGCTAACATAAAATACAACACGGCGGGTTCAATGTTTTTCATAGTATTTTTTCAAAAATATAGCAAGAGTTTTACAGATTAAATTTAATTCAAACTACTCTCTAAACCTTCCTGTCACTAATAAAAAGAAGAAAAAAGTTATTTTAAGCGAAATCGGTCAAGTAATTTTCGAGGAAATCGAAAATTACTTGACAAACATTCATTTTTATTTAAAGAAATGTCTTTACATGGAAAATATATATTTTTATAAATGCCATAATTCAGTACACAAAAAGAAACAAAATACCAACCGTTTTTTTGTTAATAATAAACATCTAGGCATGCAATATCTAGTAATTTCCTATAAAATACATAAATAAAGTGTCTCCATGTTCCACTAATCGTTAAATTAATATATAAATACGTAGAAGGTATTTTTCTTGTCTTCTAAATTATATCAGATGCATCAATAGCTATTAAAGTGCAAAAAGAGTATAGAAAATATTTCTGTTGATGAGAAATCAAAACCGAATGAAATAGCTTTTAATGCGATATAATATATCGTAATGTTGCCATACTGAAAATTATAACATTATCATTTTAATTGGACCCCTATATATACGTATAAATAATAAATCGCGCATGCGCTTTAAATATTTATTTTGCCGATTTGACGTTTGAATGCCATGCGGCTCAATATTTTTATATTTTTTATGTAATTATCAAATTAATTTTTGCTCTTTCTTGTGGATTTTGAATGATATCGATTGTGTTTTCCAAATCTATAAAAGGTATAATTGTAAGATAGTATTTTGAGATACCTACCCATATCATTTCTAAAATTGATTTCAGTTGAAAATGCCTTTCCTTGTATTGGCATTCGGTAATCCGTTAATGGATATTTCTATTACATTGAAAGATTCCAGTATATTGACAAGATATGGGCTTTTAGACGATGACCAAAGAGAACTCGGTTCTGAGGTTATAGATGCAATTTTACAAGATATTCTCCCAAGGTAAGATTTTTGTGTTTCAGATACTAATACATTGTCTTTCTGTTTTGTTAATAAGTTTATTGGAAATCTAATCCTTATTATAAATTTAGAGGGATTTTACATAATTCGACCTTGATAAAAATATATTCAATTTTAAGAATATCTTCTGATTTCCATGTTGCATGGGTGTGCGATAATGGATGCGTATGGGAGTTAAGGTCTTATTTACGAATTACCTAAATTGAGTCTTTATTGGAATGCGCTGTGACACAACACAATGTTGCCGTGTGTGTGGTGTTTGTATTTGTATTTGCTGTTTGGGTGGTGTGCGTGGGGGGGCGGTCTTGCTTGCGTGTATGCAGTGTGCACCATTACAGGCGCGGTACGACTACTAGTACCTACGCGGGTAGCTAGAACTAGCAGCGACGGCCGCGGCGGCAAGCGGCAGCAGCTACACCGTTACCGTACCTACCTACCTAGTACCTACCTACTCTACTGCTACACTCTCGTGCCATTGCCATTCATTCTCCGTCTCCGTCGGCAGATGGCGGATATAGTAGAACGCCCTTCTGCCACCGAGTTCATAGACAACATTCTGTGTACTTCAGCACCATTTTGTGTAATTCTTCGTCGGGGAAGTGCCTCGTCGTGACTTTGTTCTCGGGAAACTAGTTAAGAAGTGTTTGTGGTGAACTTTTCGGAACTTCCAACAGTCAGAAATATAAATACGCGTACTGTCTGTCGAGTGGGATTATTACCAAACCTACGCGAACATGTACTGTACGCGGTCGTTCTGATCGAGCGATCGAAAGTAGGAACGATTGAGATAAACGATGCATTCTGAAGCGTTACGACCGCCTTGTCTCTTGAGATTTCGAGATGATAGTTTTCCATTCGGAAAGTGATCGGATCAACCGCGACACGGATTTCTGTCGACCGTCATCGATGTCAAAATCGGGCGGTCGTCCCTTTCTCAGCGGCAGAGCTACGAGTCGGAGGCTCTCCTTGTCATGCGATCGCTAGTGGTGCCCATAGTGGCGGGGCTGGCGGCTCTGGCCGTGCTGGTGGGGCCCGCCGGGACTTGCTCGAGCTCCATCTCCAAGCGGCCCGCCAGACCCGCGGCCCCCGCCTCCGCGGCGCCCCCGCCGCCCCGGACCAACGTCACCTTCCCCACCTACAAGTGCCCGCAGCCCTACTCAGAGTACTACTGTCTCAACGACGCCAAGTGCTTTACCATCATCATTCAGGACAATCCGCTGTACAACTGCGAGTGCAAGGATGGCTTCGTGGGGCAGCGCTGCGAGTACAAGGACCTGGACGGGTCGTACCTGCTGTCGCGCGGCCGCCTCATGCTGGAGACGGCCTCCATCGCGGGCGGGGCCAGCGTGGCCTTCCTGTTCGTGCTGCTGCTGTGTCTAGTGGTCTGGCTGCGCTCTCGCTCGCGGGGCAAGCGGCCGCCTTGCGAGGAGGCGCTGCGAGCCCCCACCTAGTGTTAGTGCAGGCTGTAGAGCTCCGTTTGTTGCAGGGGCGCGGGCGACTGGAGAGCGGCTGGTTCGGCGCTCAATAGCGCGCGCGTGCTGGCCTGGTGCGGGGGACGGGTGACATTGGCGGGCGCTGTGGGGCCCCGCGCTCCCGTGGGCCTTCTGCTCCAGGCGGCCCGAGTGACCCCTTGGTAAATATTCCAGTGAGCGTGTGATAAACTATGAAACGTGCAGACACTATGGATCCCCATTTTACCAGTTGACAATGTTTTAATGGATGTGAGACGTTGGGCACACGGGGCTGTTGAAGTTGCGAAGTTGACTCACACGAAGACTTGTGTGTTTTACGATAACAGTATTCTCGTGTTGGATGTAATAATACGATGAGACTATGATTAATCCCGGATGACGCTCTTTTCTAATAAACTATTGGATCTGCTCGCTATTGCCATGGCAGTCCCCGTATTGGGAGTGAGAAATTAATGTTAACACTTAGTTTTTGTATTAGTTTCGATACAATAATATAGGGTTAATATTAACTGTATGCCCCAAGTATGCTGGACTATGGAAATATTGTGTGAAAGCTTTAAGTAGTCATACCAAATATATTACATTTTAAATTATCTTTTATGCGTTATAACGGCAGGCTTTAAAATGGCTAATTCAACTTCACTCCTAATATTGATATAAGATTTCAATGTAACAAACATTACACTCATCCGCTTGTCTGTGGTAACTTGCAGCAGCTAGCCAGCTTGTTCAGGGCTCCTTAGAAAAGAATTCTACACTTTTAATCAATTTTTCATATTCTTAGGTGAGTGTAAGCCAATAAAATGATCTAATGAAATTGGTCGCTAGATACCCTTTGTCTTGCTTGCTGTAAATAAACGTTGGCAGTTTTATGAAATTACCGTTTACCATACTATACACTACTATACTATACTAATATCCTCCATTCATTAGGTGGCCGCGGCCACTTACTGTCCTTATATTGCTAGAATATATAATGTACACCTGGTTGACATAATGAGTATTGTTTGTATAAAGATGAATTATATAATTATTTGTGAATTGTTAGTGGTATCAAATGCTATGTGGGCATATAGGCAGCTAGGCTGCCGTCCGTGTATGATAGGTCCGGGACGCCCCCGGGCCAGAATAGTTTAACAATATAAAGTTATTGTGTAAATATTATCGCATTAGGTATTTATTAGATATTTAACCATATCGTTTATTTATTTATATCGTCGAGTACTTTAGGCACTTTTATCTGACCGAGGCGGTGTTGCTGTTTACACTGAACCTTGGCTCACATTTCCCAGACAAAATACATTTCCATGTTTTTTCAAAGAACTTTTAATTTTGCCAAGTTTTATGAAATTATTGTAATTGTGAAACGTGTACCCGTATCCATCTCACGAAGTGTGAAGCTAGCTTCATTTCACTCTCCAGCCGCAAGTTGACAGCTATTATCCCCAAGTTTTCCTTGTGCAATGTTGTGTGGGGTATTTACTCTGAATATTGGCCAAACTTCTGTTATTTCTGCAGCTCCATGTTTGCGTATTATTTTGTTGGTATCCTATTGAAATTGTAGATTTTCCAAGTGAAGCATTTGTGTTAAAGATATTGTACAGTTGTCTCGGTTTAAGATTATCTTAAGTGATCTGTGTTGAAAACTAATTATTTTAATGCACTTCATTCAGTGAAATAAATGTTATTGTTGTGAATATAAAAAAAATATTTATATATATTTATATTTCTATGCATTGAAATGACATAAAATTATGAATTCATGTTTGTAAATTATTATTTATATAAAAACCCAAAATGTTTTTGTTTCTAATGGTGATTTTTGTTCCGCAATTTCAATTTTAAAAGCTCCTCACAACATTGAATTATTTAAAGCTTGGAGAATATTGAATACTGTAATTTGTCAGTAAACAGTAAATTGTAAAATGATTGAAGTGGATAATATTGCTTTGTCACACTGTCCATCAGATATTGAATTAATTTAAACTGAGAAATGATAATGACTAGTAAAGTGGAGTTGTCAGTTGTGTTGGAGGGTAGTGATGAAGGGGATGGGGGAGGAGGAGGGAGAGGAAGTCCAGCAACAATGTGAGTGCCTTGCCTGTAACATATTTTATAAACAGTTAGAAGGGCCAGAAGTCGGGAGAGTTAAAGTGTACAATAAACTAGACTGTTGGATGCATAAACCTTGTTTGATTGTCGTTCCTCTTATTTGGTGTTGTCCAATGAACCACGAACCATGAACCCTCCCACCTCGCGATTATGCTATAGAGACTGAACACATACATAATACCTCAGCATGTTGAAATGATATAAAAGTTCCTATATGAAAATGAAAGATTGCGCGATTACTTGTTGATCCGATAATGGCTGTATTCAGCACATTTGAAATACACAATGATATTGTTTTCTTTTTGTATATTTTTTGTATTTTCGACCTTTAAATAAAAATGTTGCCCAACAGAATATCACTTTTTAATGTATTCAATAAACCCTATTATTTTATTCAACACTAGAACAAATGTAATACATTCTACTCAGCGCAATGCAGAACAAAAGGCAGACAGGACGTTCGATCCATATATTTAAATCTTTACTCCATTTAAATCCATCCAACAGATAAAACATGTTTTCTGTTTCACCAATCCTAAGAACACATACACTACATATATTATTTTCAAAGGCAGATGAGACTTAGGAATCGTACATGTTAATCTTTTCACCATACAGATCCATCTGCCCGGCAAGATTGTTGGAAAAAGCATGTTTGAGTGCATATTATGCTATAACGTTATTCTCAGCAAGATGTGGAATAAAAGACAGGATGAGACGTAGGATCCATATATTTTTATCTTTGCTATATACACACAGATCCATCCCGCACGGTGGTTGGATAAAATAGATGACTATTCATAATTTAAAGTTGTTAATCAATTCACTCCAAATCTAGGATTGTAACATCCGTTAGAGTTGGAATGTAAACTGTATGCAGGCAAATACTTGTTTGCAATAAAAGCACAACTCTCTGGGTTACACAAGAGTGAGAAACAGTTGAGCAGAGTGTGTCATACAGTAAATAGCCGGGGGCAGGTAATTGATTCATTAGAGAGATCTCCATTCCAAAGCCCTGAGTCATAGGCATTTAGTTTATTTGGGATATGCCACACATAAACGATTCTAATTCAAACAGCCTTTATTGCAAAAAGTAGTCACAATATTGCATAATTTGTCTTTAAAAATTATATTAAGTGTAAGTGATGAACACTTACAAAAAATAGTACAATTTTGCTACATTAAACTACATATTGGTATAAAAAATACTTAATTCAACACTCTGGATAGAATTGTGGAGCCCATTTTCAGGGTTGGAATACTAAAAATTACTGGTAATTTCTAATAGTTACTGTACTTAGTAATTAGTGTTATATAATAAAGTACATAGTGAATTTATAATTAAAATAATGAAATCATATTTGGAGTAAATATATATTCTACACAAAGTCCATTATACATGTTTTTAAATTTATTTATTTGGAACTTGTTAAATATTTAAAAACTTAAATGATTGTTAAATATCCATTTTAATTATCAATGGCCTATTACATAAGCCAGTGGGTATATTGCTCAGGGTTTTATACAATTTGTCAACATGAGAAACTGTTTCATGATCTTACATAAAATTAATTCTTGAATGAATTTATATTTTTTTAATTTGCTGCAGTATTCTGTTCCTCAAATGCTCATATACTTAAAATAAATAAGTGAATAATTTATCCCTAACACTTTAAAAAGATTTTGAAATACAATGTTATGAATTGTTTGAGTGGTTGGGCAAAGGTATTGCCACATAATTATTATTCAATATATTATAAAAAAGGGATTCATTTTGCTTTCATTGATTTTTATTACAAAATACAGCTTGATACGGATAACATTGACAGGATTTAGAGTAGGAACTAAAGACGCCATTTTTATGTTATTCGGCTGTCAAAATATTTTCTTTTGGGGTTCCTCAAACTTTTAAAATTTTATTTTAGTGATACAAATGGGAAAACGTACGAAAAATTATGTACGAAACATTTTTCTCGAGGTTTTGGAATCCATGGACTTGAAAACCTATAAAAAATCACAATAATTCCAGTATTAGAAAAATAGTGGTTGGTTAGTTTGCTTGTTCGTTAGTTAGTTAAGGAGTTTGTTGGATGGTAGTGGACGACGTACGGATGAGCCATGGCCTGGTGGGATTTGCTTGACCCCGGAGCGGCGCCCGGCGAAGCGCGACATCACCTGCCATCTGCCATTCCACTCCAAACTAAACCGACCTGCGGACGTTCGCGTCGTTGGGCCGGAACACGGTTGACTTCTGGAACTTGGAAAATCGTTTCATTTTATCTCCAACACATATAATACACGCCTTATGGGAATTCAACTTAGTAAACATTGCAATTTTACTATTTAAAACATATCACGTATATCACACGCACAATTCTAGCATTGACATTTGAACCCTCGGTACAGATTCTTTAAGCATCTCTTAGGGTTGATTAAAGCAAATTGTTAACTGGACTCCACAACAGGGACCAAATTCTTGTAAAAGTATTGCGCGATCTAAGAACTAAGCTATACATCGCCAAAAATCTGCGTCACCCTAATATAATTACATTTTTCTGACATTTTGAAAGGCATACCGCATATATTATTGCATCAAAAGAATTATCTATTATGATAAATGAAAAAAGTTACAGCAGTGCCCTTGAGGTGATTTTTCACAAAAACGGCGCTATACAAATTATCCAAATATTATTACCAACACCATGGCCAACATTATTATTACCAACACCTGGCCTTATTAGCCGTCGTATACTAGGTTAGATTACAACTATTTTAAAATAAAATTAATCCATTATTTTTCATAAAACCATTAAACAATAATTAAAAACATGTTAACCATTTAAAAATAACAAGTTTGTTACATAAAACTTACGATGTTGTTTGCGGCGTAATTTTATAAAACGGAGAGACAATCAACTCCCACCTAAGTCTGGCTCATACTCGCAAGATGGTGTCACTAGACAATATCGCGCTACTGAGATGTCATTGTTTTGTGTCTTCTATGCGTCTGTGTAAAGCGTAACCGGCAAAACTCCCTGGGCCTTATTTGCTACTCGGCAGTTGGAAAAGCCAAAGCTATCAAATAATGATTGTGGCCGCTTTACAAGTCGTTCTCCAAATCACAGGACACTGCTCGCTGCTTGCACTGCTCACTGACAACTTTTAACGCTTTCAACTTTACGAGGGTCATTTATTTTTTTATAATTTACTATCATGTACCAGGCATGCTTTGGATTGCCACGATTACCAAATTGGCTTGCCAATCATTCTACCCCGAAAAACAAATTTAAAAAGACTTTGAAACGGAACCAGGATTTTATTGAAAAAGATAATCAAAGATATCATCGATGATGCAATTTTAAATATAAAATTTTAAAAGGAAGATGTGCTTTTGCCACGCATCCTAATCATTACGAAAAATATGCCACTCGAATTCAAAACAATCAAACAATCACTAAAATTACTTCATTCTTTCCTCCCTTTGCTCGTCTGTCTCAGAAGAACGAGTTTGAGATGTTCTAACTCGATCGGTTTAAGTATTTTTTCCCTTCGCTCCACTGTTTCTGAAGCTCGTGATGCCTTTATCTTTCTTACTTGACTTGTAGATCGACCAATAGCTTTTCTTTTTGGTGTCATAATTAATTTGACATCGAAAGTAATGTATTTTGACAACTATTACTATCTATAAACAAAGAAACATCAATTTGAATTTTATTTCATTCTAAAAAATATTTCAAAAATAAATAAATACTAATTAGGTACCTAATTGTGTTTTTCATTTTGAAAATATTCTACCCAAACAAACCTTCATTCATTAATTGAAAAAAAAAAACAAAAAACTTTTTTTTTTCTTTAGTATGTAGCTAATTGTGTTTTCCATTTTGAAAATATTTTACTTAATATGTCAGAGAGCGGTATATCTATGACTAATCTCAATACAACATGGCGGGTTCAATGTTTTTTATACTAATTTTTAAATGTTATAACAAGAGCTTTACATATTACATTTAATTCAAACTACTCTCTAAACCTTCCCGTCACTAGTAAAAAGAAAATGTGTTATTTTAAACGAAATCGGTCAAGTAATTTTCGAGAAATCGAAAATAGACAGACAAGACAAACATTAATTTTTTTTATATGTATTTAGGTATTGTAACTTTTGAAGATACAATTTTTGGTTCATTCGTTTATAGTAGAGTGAGGTCTGTTACCTGCGCCTCCGGTCACACTGTGCGAAGGCGCCATCTCGCTCCAGTCCCGTCCCAGGTCCCAGGTCCCAGGTCCCAGGTCGCAGGTCTTTATCCGTACCGGCGACCTACATTTTAACGCCTACTATCGATTTAGATAGTCAATATTTAATCTTGCTTGGAGTTTACCGATTAAAGTGCGTAAAGGATCGGAATCATGGCGTTAAAGTGTTAAACCACCGTTGAGCATTACTCCCTCCTAAAGATTCATTTTGAATGGATCTGAACAAAATATCTCCTCGCTACTCCACGAACTGTTTATTACCAAATCCACCTTTCAGAATCAAAACGTTGATTGAAATCACTTTCGCTGTGTTTAGTGACCAGGACTGCATAACCAGCTTTTTACCAATATTCCTCTTTCCCCCTTTCCAGTATTCCCATCTCCCCTCTCCTTCAACTCCCCCACTCCCTTCAGTTTCAAAACATATGCAAATTAGGAATGCCATAGTTTCAATTTTGTTTGGTTAATTTTATTTTTTCTAAATGGTATTTTTGGTCTTTTATTTTAATTATTTTATCTGCACCGAGGTGTCGTGAGCCTATGTTTGGAGGTAAAGCAGTGTTTCTAAACCTTGTCTAACGATTTCTCTGTTGATTCTAGTGTTATTTCCCCTTTCTCTAGAGAGTAGTGCCTGTTGCGATTATTGTGACATTCGCTTACTTCGGTTTCTTACAAACAATCGACTTACTGTTAAGATATACGAGTATACGGGCAAAAATGATTTAATATTACAATGAGTGTAGTTATTAGTTTAATGAGAATACATACTGTTATCGTGGTTAGGTACCTCGTGTCCCAAATGTCTCGCATTGGTGTAAAGAATATAAACACTAACACTCTGCCATGGCAGATCAATCTTTTTGTTTGTGATTTTTCACCTACATGTGATTATATGTTATTCATTTTACTATTTCAAATGGTATATTATTGTCAACTGGTGTATTTGGTCATTAGTAAAATGTAAAAAAAGATTTAATTTATGTGTTTTCTTAATATATTTTGTATCTACTCAGAACATCTATTATTCTAGTTAATTCAGCTTAATAATAGTGTTACGAGCAGTTTCCTGAAAATACCAAGCCCTTAGATTATTTGATAATTCCTTATGTCACGGGAGTCCAACCTGTGAGGCCTCCTTGGCGACCAGATCCTAAGACTATAAGTTGAGAGCCTGTGACTTAAGTGGATGATCTTTGTTCTTGTAAGTTTTATTTTTAACTTGAAGTATTTTTCCTCATCTTTGGTGAACTAACTCGACTGACACTTGGTTCCTTGCACCACTTGGGGTGCAGTTTACAGGAAATAAAATTGCACAAGACAGGTCGTTGTGTCTGCCTGGTGCAAGGGGCTAAACGCTCCCTCGTGGCCAACATCGGAGCCTCTTCTCACTTCTCGCTGGACTTCGTCCAATCCTCAACCGAGCTTCAAACCATGTATACAGAATCCAGTATCGTCTATATAGAAGGATTCTTTATCACCAACCGAATACCAATCTGCCAGTACCTGATAAAGCGACTCCAGAACGAACGAGACAAACTTCTAGCCTATAACCTGAGTGCTGTGTATATGTGTGAGAGCTACACAGGCGATACTGGATATATGGCAGAGAATGCTGATATAGTATTCGCTAATGCCAGAGAGTACGAAGCTCTAGGCAGGTTAAGATACGGAGTGGAAACTGCGGAGGAGTGCGCCATGAAGCTGTTTGAACTCGCGAGGGCCAAGCTTAAGAAGGATGCTTCAACTGAGGAGACTGTTGTCGAGAGGAGAGGGTTAAAGCGGTTCGGCAAGTTGCTGGTTGTCACCAAGGATTCTGACCATGTGATGCTGATCTGGGGGAAGACTAAATGCAACATGGATATTGTGGCTGTTCCTTTGCTGAATACAGAAGACATTGTTGATACCACAGGTTAGTGTGCAAACCTCTGTGTACTGTTTTTTTAATAACTTGAGGGATACATTGTTATTACAAAGTTTTAATAATATTTGGATAATTTTTAAGTTGACCAACAATAATAAAGGGGCTTTATGTAACAATATTTAATCTCGATATTGTATCATCTTTCGCTTAAAATTCTCCACTTAATAATAAAATATTACCTACTTACATCGTGTTTTTACGAAAATTTAAACTTGTAGGTTATTTTCCAATCGATTTTTAAACCTACGAATATTTTTGTTTCTGGTAAATACGATTGATTCTTACAATCATAATTACGTGTACACAAGGAAGAAGGGGATGAGTCAAAATAAGCTATAACGAATTAAGTACACTCCACATTTTTTTGTCGCGTTTTTTAGGTATTTGAACCCTTCGGGAATTGAATTGTTTGCTTCATTGGAAATCATATTATTTAATAATAATATATTTTTCAATAGATTATAATTTATAATATTTATTCTAATTTTTCTTACAACTAAGAGGCGACTTTATTAAAAACTCGGTTGTTTTACTGATCTCCTATTTCATGTTGCACATAGAATTGTTTTAAAAACCTTTTCAGAACATTGGAATACACTGGTTATCCTAATTATATGACTTTTTGGGATTCCTCATCGGCCCAATAAGGAGTGTTCCAAAAAGCACATTTTTTCAACGTCTCGTAGGTTTGTTTGGATTGCAGCTTCCCGCGCCAAAAATGATGCAACGACGTCTAATATCACCGTAACAATAGAGGTAGAGACAGAGCGATATTGTAATGAGCCTGCTCGATATGTTAGCTCAGTACAGAGCGCGATTGTTGGATAGCGTGTACCGCGTATTGCCAAATCTGTTGGGGGTTTTTTGGTACCAAACAGTCGATTTTTATGCTCGTCGCGTTACGAAACTCGGCGAAAGTGACGTTTCCTTCTTATGTTACGTACGCTTCGATTCGTAAGACAGCGCCTTGTTTTTTGCGGATACATGCTTGTTGTACGGACGCAAAATATGTACAATCGACAGTAAAACTGCAGGTATTTGCGTGGCTCTATCGACATGTTCACGACCGCACTGCGCATGCCCCTCTTTCTAACCGAACCTAACCCAGTAGAAAAAGCGTATGTAACATAACTACATTTAGGTAAATACACATTTATAACAATTTCAACCGCACGCTAACCTTACACTCCACAATTTTTAAAATTATTACTGTTGATGTAACGCTGTTTGTAGGGATAGTAGGTAGATAATTTTATTTGAATGTTAAAGAGGTTCAAGCCGAGAACAGTTAGTTTTGAGTAAACTCAAATAAAGAAATGTTTGTTTTTTTAAATCTGTTTATTGAAGTGCTTTTGAATTAAAAAAAAAATGTTCTCGTCTGGTGCGTAAATGAATAAATCAGAAGGTTTTCCGACGCGTGAGCAGGCCACATACAGCTGTCCATGTGAGAAGCACTGATTTTAAAAATGTAGTCCACACACTTGTAGTTATACTCCCTGTGCTTTCTTGATTGTCAAACATGAATCTTACTTTCATATTTTTTCCAAGAAATGTTTCGATTGGCTTGTTTCACCTGATAAAAAAACATTGATAATTGTTCGGATGGTGAATTAAAAAAAAAAAATTCCACCCGCGCAGCACATTCCGACTCTTTCTCAAGCTCGTGATGCCTTTTTCTTTCGTGCTCGAGGTGTAGATCGACCAATACCTTTTTTTGCCATAATTGATTTGACAGCGAAAGTAATTCATTTTGACGACTATTACTGTCTCTAAAGAAAGAAACATTTATTTGAAAATTTCATTTTTTTTCCAAGCATTTACTTAAAAAAAAAATCACCTGAAGGTACCTACTTTTGTTTTCCATTTTGAAAATATTCTACCCAAACAAACCTTCTGTCGAATATTTAATCTGTGGCAAACCAAAGTGAAATATCTATGAATCTATGGGCTAACCTCAATAGAACATGGCGGGTTCAATGTTTATCATACTAATTTTAAAACGTTGTAGCAACAGTTTTAAATATTGGATTTCATTCAAACTACTCTCTAAACCTATCCGTTACTAATTGTGTAACACACTATGCTGTTTTCAGCAAAATCGGTCGAGTAATTTTCTAGAAAATCGAACACAAACGGACAAAAAGACAAACAGACAAAAATTTATTTTTATATACAGAGAAGATGTAGTTTTCTGGACTTACATTAGCTGTATTCATTTTTTTCAGATGCATAATACTTATTATTTCTTAAATTTAATAAAGTCTAATCTAATGGAATTAAGGAAGAAAAAAACTAAGAAAATGTCGTGATTACACATTTCATTTCGAAGAAAGATTGAAAATACGGTAAGGATATGAGATTATCCTCGTGCCGGCACTTTGTTGTGAGTCTTGATAAGATTTCGTAATAGAAGTTAATAAATCATATATCACTTTTTTCTTTCTCTTGCTTCTGTGTAGCCCTTTCGTAACGGAAAACACCAGAAAAATATGTTCTTCATACAGTCTGATAAATAATAATAAAAAACAAATTATGTCATTTTTCCTGTCAAATATCAAACTCTCAGATTCGGGAGTAAACCATAACCTGAATGTATCGTATTTTTTTCCAAAATGAGTGTAGCCATAGTAATGAAGAATTCCACTTTATTAAATTTCTACATCTTATTGTCAAACTGTGTCTAATTTATTCCCTTAGGAGCCGGTGATGCCTTCGTCGGGGGCTTCCTCCACGCCATCCTGAAGGGACGCAGCCCTCCCACGGCTGCCCGCTTCGCTTGCAGGACTGCTGCGGCCGTCATAGGGCACCTGGGCGCGGAGCCCCCTAACGTAGCCCCGCCAGAACTAGAGGACTTTCAGGATGAAGTCAAGGAAGTTAGTGTGGAATTGATCGGACGATAATGAAAGATAGGGATAGGGGTGGGGGTGGGAGTGATTGAAGGGCGAAAGGAAGAAGAAGACCGTCTAGGAAAATACAAATTGAAGACTGAGGACGTAATACTATTTTAAATTATTAGGGGTAGATAATGAAGAACTGAACAGGTAATCACTAGAAGTGTGATCTATACTGATTTGAAGAAAACGATTGTCGCCAATTTGCATGGGTTAACTTTTATCGATTTCACCAAAAGTAAGGAAAAATTTAGATCACTTCAGGTCTGGCAGGCTGACAACACACTTATTATATTGGTTGATCTCTTCAGTGTGGTAAAATGATAGCCGCTGAGGTGCAAATAGCTCCTTTGCAAGATCTCTTCGTCCAGATGGCATGAGGCGAGTGTCGGACGTAGCTGAAAAGAAATCGTTGAACATTAATGGAAAGGCCCGAATATATTGTTATAGTTAAAATAATTCATTTCATACATAATTTCAGTCATAAAATATTAAAATGGTGAAGAACAAGTAGTACATTAAAAAATATAATAAAGTGATTTATCATAACTTTCTAACTTTTACAAATATTATTAATTGAACGATTTCATTTCATACACTTTATTTTGCCCCTTCGATCGCAAAATTATTTGCTAGTTACGACGCTGCCTCGTACGCCTCGGCCGCGCGCCGTCTGGACGAAGCTATTGTGTTTTTGTTATTTTTTCGGGTAGGCATAAAACTGGAGTGTATTTTGTTAATTTATTTAGCGTACGTACTTACCGATATGAGTCGTATCGAACTCGCGGTACTTGCGCACCTTCCATTTAATTTATTTCTCGAGACACGTGTTTATGATTTATGGCCAAAGAGTATTCACCTACTCGAACACACGTGGTCATTTTGTGGCGACTAAAGATTAAACAATAATAATTGTGAAATATATATATATATACGTATTTTATAGTTCCTACGCTGCCGCGTTTGTTCGCCTTATTGATTTCACTTTTTAATGCAAAAGTTACACTCATTCTATTATCCTTTCTTGTTATTTTTAGTTTATTTTGAGGTTGAATATTTCGCCCCCCCTTAGTCAAAGACAATAACAAACCAAAAGTAAAATGAAAAATCAATGCCTTTTACCTTTTTTGTTGATAATAATTAAATAAAAAAATAGTTATAAATTGAGGATTTTTGAGTTCACAATGCGGAAAATTTCCAAAACCTATTAAAAAAAAATTCAAATACATTCTTACGAACTTTAGAAGCATAATGTATGTTTCGCAGTGAAAGTTGACTTAAACACAGTGCTCACACCGATGCATTGCTTGCATACAACATGTTTCAAACTTGTTGGTCAACTTCAGGAAAAAAATCCAATGAATATTAAAAAATAAATAAAATAGTAAAATAAAAAGAACGCACTGTAAAATTTTTCGAATAACTGTTAAAAAAAATCAAATATTCATATTCTGTCAATGTGTACCTACACTTCCATTTTTTCTCGTTAATAACAGTAAGAAGACGTAAGCATGGCAAAAATTTGCTTCTCAGTGACGTATACATATGCTAAAAAATATATAAATATATAATGACAATATATCAAAATATATAAACATATAATAAAACTATATATTTGTTTAACTCTTTTTAACTAGGGATGTGAATTGTAAATTAAATTTTCGTCATTGTCTTACTATCCGAAAATGTGGTTATTGTTATTATTTTAATGTTTTATTTTATTTTAGCGTAAATAAGCATTAGATGGCATCACAAATTTTGTTGTATATGAACATGTTTAAAAAATCTCTAAGCACTTAAATTGGGTTGTTTAAAAAATTAGAATTTTCGAGAAAATAATGTTCATTAAAAAAAATGTGACCAAGGTTTGAAACAACCCAACCTTAGTCTATAAAAAAACTTAATTATTAAAACGTTTAACTCAGTGTTCGCTGATGTTTTCAACCTCTTTAAACACGAGTGGTATTGACTCATTCATTTTAAACACGATCGGTTAAAATCGTTGTAGATATTATTTTAGATAGCATTTAGATATTAGTTTTTCAAACGCATACATTGTTTTAAAATCTAATTTATAATTAAACAATTCTGAGATTTTTTAATATTTTTATTGTGGGGGTGGGAGGCGGCCAACGAAATTCAAATATTATATAATGGGGTGCAAACAAGTTCTTCAATTTTTATCAAAAAATTCACTATTTATCCTTATGTTTGGTGAGAAATTTACACTTAAGAATTTGATGAGGACATGAGGTGTGGTTTAGCAAAAAATCTTTGTAAAATTCAGTAATCTTCACTTTTCCTTCCCTTCCCCACTTTCGTTAGCCTCAGATTTACAAAATTGGGAATGTTAGAGGCCCATTGGGCCCATTGGGCCCAGGCTACTGAGACTGTCGTGCGGTAATTGCATAAAAACACGTAAAGTTTTTTCTGTTTCGAAAAAAAAAATATTCATAATTTATTAAGATTATTGATAACTTTAGTTTGCAAATTGTTCCCGATAAATAAAAAAAATATGTTATATTGTTCCATATATTTCCACTATTGTTTGTTAAATAGTGCAATACTTAAATAATTACATATTTGTATCGAAAAATAAACAAACAAAAAAAGTTACACACAATACTCGTTTCATTGAATTGAACATATAACTTATATATTTAATAATTCAGTGAAAGAAGAATGAAGAAGATAAAAGAATGAGGCATCAGTCGTAAATCGCCCCGGTGAGAAACCACAATCGGTAAGTTGCTTGAAGTGGTTTTAACTATGTTTAGTGACATGATCGGAATAACCAGGTTCTTTCAAACATTCTTATTTTCTTTCTCCTTCCTTTAGCCTCACAAACATTCTCTAAATGGAGATGCCATAGGGCAATTGATACTTCTGGTGCGGCGTCACATAAAAAAATAGTGCGAAAAAATACAGCAAAACTCATTAAAACCTATATTACATTTTTATCCAGAATTTTATTTGATAAATTAACAAGAAAAATTTAAAAAATAAACGTTTTTGTTTTTTGCTTGGTACAAGGATATCCATTTTTCTTTAGTAAATATTATAATTTGAAATGTACACCCATTAAATCAACCCTAAAAAAAAACATTCAGAAGTTTTATATCGAGGAAAAATAATTTTACGGAAATATTTTTTACTTTATTTCTAACACAATGGAAATGTCTTTGATCTGGATAAACGACTTGATTGGAAGGAAACAAAATTACCTTTCATGGTAAGAAGTTATTGACAAAGTTTATTTCCTTTTCGTCATGTTTTTTTTTCTTCTTACATTAAAAACAAGTGCCAGAGCAGGTGAAAAAGTAAAAATCTGCACAGGTACTTGAAAGGGGTATCTTTAATAAACTTTTTTCAGTGAAAAAAGTTTATTATTTTGTTATATTTTCTAAGGTACTTTCTTAGATAAAAAAATCTACAAATCCAAAATATCTACACCATCGATAAGTTTCCTTGTTCTACAATGTGGTTCCCTAGGTATCCCATTTCTACGTCATGGTGGGACGTAGGCACCATATACATATTGGCGTATCTTCATTCTCTTCACATTGTCTTCAGTTATTGACGCTTTTCACTCCCAGCTGTGTGTCTCACGAGGTGGAAGTGTCCTGGCAATATTCTTACAAGCTCCCTCAGAGAGTTTCTATTTATGTTAATCAGTTATGAGTATCAAATGCCTATTTATTAATATAAAATGCTCACGTTAGTAGATTTTTTACGTCTTAATAAATTTTTAATCCACCTTCGAAACCCAGGACGATATTATTATTCATCTGTAAATGTACAAAGGTAAGCTATTGTGTACTTGGGTATCTGGGCGTACCAAAGTTCTAACAGATACATCCCTAAAGTTGGTTTATTGGTCAGAGAGCAGCGTGAACAAGGAAAAAGAGTGTACAGCAGTGCATCAAAAGACGAAGAAAAGTTTAAAGTATAAGAAAAATTCCAAAGAAATTAAAAAGTTTTCTATTATATTAGAATAGAATGTGTCCTTTTCTTTATCTGAGACCGATGATAAGTGTGAATCAGATGCTGGTAACGACTTTAAGCTTGCGAACGGTGATTGGGTCGTTGTTAATTTTATTTCACAAAAAAAGCTTAACCTGACGACCGACCTTTAAATGGCCTGCAAGTTAACCTTTTCAAAATCGTATTGCAAGTTTGAGCTTAAATGATTGTTATTTTTTACGAGTACTTGTATTTGATTTTATAACAAAATATATGTACCCAGGAAGCTGATAAAATAAAGCCTTAAAAAAATGAAGTATTATTAGTAGTGATCAAGTATTCTACAGGTTTTCTTTATCATTTTCCCATCTTTCACAGTTTGTTTAGTATATTGATGAATGGAAAAAATAATCATATTTTGTGAGTGAGGTATAAAGGCTAGCCAACGTTTGCAAACATTTACGTAAAAAATAAACACTATGAGCAATGTATGAGAAAACATTTGACCAAAAGCACAAAAGGGGATCATGTCTCCCTTCCTCCCTTACACAGCCAAAAGTGGAAAGCTCACTATTCGCCTCGAAATGTATGTGCAAAGGTAACCACATTTTGTCACATTATGTATAAATATAAAAAATATAGATTTATGAATGAATTCTGACTGAAAGATTTCGAAGAATCAGTTTAGATTTATCGTAACTTTAGATTACTTTTTATGCCCTTTCTGAAATCAATAAAAAAATAAGAAAAAAAGAAGTGGAAAAAACGTTTTTTCATTAATTTTTCGATATTTATTTACCTTTTTAATTTTGAACTGGGTATCGAAAATATGAAACGTTATAAAAAAGCAAAACTCCAATATAACATTTTACGAAAAACGCAAGATTACCCAATTAGTAAGGAAAGATTAATGGAAGACGTAGGAGAAGAAGACACCGCACTTCGTAGCAACGTAATCTACGTGACTGGTAAGAGTGCAGATCCGCATAGTTTTTCCGAACTGCAGCTTGCTGGGTAAAGATTGCCCTGATGATAGACAACCTACCATAAGAGAGGGCACCAGAAAAGAAAAAGAAAAAATAATATTAATATTGCTTGATGCAGTATCTTATAATTTAGTACATCTTATAGTTTCCTGAACGTGATTATTTAATAACAACTTACCGCCGAATGCAATGAATAAAATGAAATTACCAATAACCAAACAAAAACACCCAATCATATTTCTGTGGCCCTGGTGTTTTCCCAGTTCCTACATAAACTCTATACCCCTACAAGAGAAGGTTGTCAATTATTATTTTTAAAGCGACATTAGCGCCACTGCGGTATTTAATTAAAATTCTAGCGTTACGCATTCACCCGGCATTTTACTGCGCTCCGGATACTGACAGAGCTGAAAATCGCCCGAAGTTGACGAAAAAACACAAGAAATTAAATTCCGTATTCAGAAATAAATTCTACGAGCTACCACAACGCTTGTGCTCCTGGTAAAATATTTTACTAAGCATTGGCCATTATTTTATTATTCCAATATTTGCAATCATTATGAGATTCGACAAACAAGACTACCTGAATTAAATTGAATATTGATGGTAGACTTGGTAGAAATAGACGCCGCACTTCATGGCTTAATAATATTCGTGGATGGTACGAGTGCAGTTCTGCAGAGTTGTTCCGGGCTGCGGGGTGAAGATTATACTAATGATAGTCAAACCTCCGATAGGATAAAGTACCAGCAGAGGACGAAGCAGTTTATCTACTCTATTTAAAATACGAGTATACGTAATAAATGCAATAAATACAGCTAAATTCAAATTCACGCATTATTGAAAAGGGTCTGTTTACTTTGCTAATTTCTGCGCTCCGGATACCGAGAATGTTAGTAAATTGAATACAAAATGCCTTATTTTTTTATTTTCATAGGGATAAGTCAGAAATGTCATAAATACAATTAAAATTCAAATTCTAAATTCAAATTCTGGCATTATTGAAAAACACTGTTTACTTTGCTAACTTCTGCGCTCCGGATACCGAGAACGTCAATAAATGAAATATAAAATGCTTTTATATTTTACTTTAATAGGGTTCAAACCTACTCTATTTAAAATATACTCAATAAATGCCATAAATACAACTAAATTAAAATTCACGCATTATTGAAAAGGCACTGTTTACTTCTGACTTCTGCGCTCCGGATACCGAGAGTGTAAATGAAAAATAAAATGCCATAAATACAACTAAATTCAAATGCATTATTGAAAAGGCACCGTTTACTTTGCTAACCTTCTGTGCTCCGGATAATAAATGAAACTTTCCTTTATTTTTTACATTAAAGGTTCAATGCATATTTTGGGATCCCGAAAAAATCTAACCAGATATCAAAATTACACATCATGCAAGAGTAGGTAAACTGAAAAGATGGAGAGTTTTTTTGTTTTCCCTGTGTTAAATGACATTAATATATTTATTAGTAAGTTTTCTGTAATAAAAAGCAAGGGTAACACAGTCACAAACAAACCCGACATTTATTATCAAATGCCAGCAGATGCGAGTGGACGAATTCTTCAAATGCTGCTGTTTTGAATTGTATGAAGGTGGTATGAACCTAATCTTTCATCTAACACCATTAACAATGTCAGATATAACATACCATGGCGTACCATATTATATAAATGGCGACACAAAATTCGCAAATTAAATTGCTTCCATAGATAATTGCAAAAAAGACCTTTGACATCAGATTTTGTAACATAACACCTACAGCCACCCTCTCAACTGTGAGGCGATATTATTTCCCTGGCGTACAAGGTCCATACAATGTTTTTCCGCTCTCGCCGGGATTTGAGTACGCTACCTCCGATAGAACGCAGAAGCATATCACTCTGCCACGGAGGTCTTTTTGAGTTCTTGAGGTATTCCGATTATTAACGTTATATACCTACTCCGACAGTCAACGCTTAGAGCTCCAATCCCTTTTTGCATACTCCTAGGTCTCACGATATCTCAGTTAATCATGCATTAGTAAATACCAGTGATAAATAATAGTTGTTCGTGGTCACCAGTTATTGATTTCTGGTCGCCGGTTACTGTAACTGGTCATTGGTCACAATCTATCTGGAGGGACTATTGCCCCGCTTTGGTAGATTTTATCGCTAATTTATATGGCGGGGGTGTTTATTAATTGGCATTTATGGTCAAGCTCACGCCATACACCATTTCTAGGTTAGAGCACGGTCGACAACCCCGAGACTAAGGCTGTTCGTGCTCGCAACTCGATTTTCTTACTTCTTACTTCTGTATTAATACTTCACGACCTTATCGATAGAAGTGTAACATTTAGAGTTTATTGCGATTTTCACGGTCGTTGGCTTTTCTTTTAAGGTTTTTTTAAATTAAAAATTTTACGAATGGTCAATTCGTCTTTTTTCAAATTTATATACGTCTCGGAAAATATGACTAAACAAATCAAATACTTGAGGCGGCTCATGTATTACAATGTTTTTTTTTAATGTTAAGAAGTTTTTATGTATGAAGATCGTTGTTTCAAAAATATAAGCATTCAAATGATTTTGAAATTCTTTTTAACTTTTTTTTTGTATCAGGCAATTTTCTCGAACATTCTTTTTGATCTTCGCACTATTTTTGTTTGGTTTTAATAATTTTTCGTGATGTTTCTTCCATTTCGGCATAATGCTTTCAAATAATTGAATCTCGCCCTTGAAATACAAAATACATATTATATCAGAACGCTACACGATCATAAATCTTTATGTGTGAAATAATGCGGGTGCCATATTGAATAAACATAATATTCACCCAAATGCCAAGTACGATGTTGTTGGCAGGGCTTTATCCATTTCACGCTTAGAAAGGAATTACTGCGCCATTATCCATAAAAAATACAACAAAAATGTGTGCATGGAAATGTATGTTGATTTATTGTTTGATCGATTTATAGAAGATTTTCAGAAAGGTTTCTTCAAGGTTTTAATTGATTTTTTATTTTCAAATAAAAAAAAACTTTCAGTATATTGGCTTTTTCCTTTATTTTACTAATTGGCAAATATTTTGTTCAAATTCGTCTTTCATTATAAAATTAAACAATTTGTAATATAATTTTCATACATATTAAACATAATCATAACTGATAAATACTTATACTAAGCTAAACCAAAGAAAAAGAGAAACTAAAATGGCAAATCTTTTTCAACGAATTGTACATATTTTTTTGCTAAACAAATAAAGTTATCAAAACTGTTTTACATTTTTATACAAGCTCTGCTTCGATACATCATTAGAATGCGAATTATACAAGACTATTTACATTTAATTAACAAAAATATGTTTCTATCAGTTTTGCAATATAAAAATCATCATTATAAATACATCAAAATAATATTTCAAACGGCCTCCATGATAATATATATTTAAATTTTATTCTACACATGTTATAATGAATGAAAAGTTTGCATTACCAACTATGCAATAGTGATAACCATTTTATTTAACAGGTTTTAGAAAAAGTTGGAATACATTGTTTTTTTTTTCAAACTTATAATAACTGATCAGTGGAAAGTGTACAAAAATTTGGAAGAGTTGCCAGCCAACAATATTTTAAACTCAACTTCCTTTCGTAGATAAATTGGTGGCTAGAAACACAGAGGCCATTTCACCGCCGAGCTGTTAAATACAAGAACGAGTCGTACAGGCGACCCGTTCTAATGTGTCGAATGTCAACTGTGTACAAATGTTTACAAATGTGAAGGGATTATTAACCCAAGTTCCTCGGAGCATATTTTATTGAAATACCGGTAGAACAATGGCAGCATTCCCACCTGATGACTGTGAATATTACAATCCGTTTGTTAAGATACGGGAATCTATCATACGGACCGCCCGTTTCTGCACAGAGTCTAAGGCGTTTTTAAGGTATGTAGGGGCTCCAGGCCAGAGGTGGCTGTCAAATTCAACAATGGGGCGCACTTGTATCCGTTATTAGTATCTGCGGGCACTATCACTGCAACCAGCTTCTTAGAGGCTAACTTGACTAACTTTTATCTACGGTTCAATTGAAGATTTAATCTATAAATCGTCAGAAAATTTAAAATGCAGCATGCTACCCTTATATAAATACGTTTTTCTATAAATCGAATAGTTTTGATTTCCATTTTATATTCGCTAAATATCATATAATTTATAATGAACATCTTAGCCAACTGAAAAAGGAACTTAGGAAATAATAATAAAATTGCATTTATATAGTGCAGTTTTGTGATAATTCACCTCAGTGCGCAAAGGCAAATACAAAAATGTTCATTATAAGGTATTTATCTAAAATAAATGAGAAATCGATAGAAGAATATATTCAAGTAAGTTGCTGAACTGCGCTTTTTTTACATTTTTCGACGATTTATGACTTAATTAAATTATAGATATGGCAATACTTTTATGCAAATTTGATCGCTAGTAGCTGGCTGTTGACAAAATAAATATTTCTGGTTTTAATTACTACGAGTAGGTAGGTACTCTGATAAATGCGTTTTTTTCAGTTAAAAATAATATAAGTAAGTAGTACCTACTTAATCATTTATTAAAAAACACTACTTTTTCCTCCTTCAGGCAAATATGAGCCGTTGAAAGCACCTTTACGTTTAATTACAAATATTGTTATTTAAATCAATTGCAATCTTTGAAAGTTCTGTTTAACTGTTGGATATTTTGATGATACCTTCTTAAGGCGAAACATCTGTTACGCGTAAAAAAAACTATATATCCCAACAGAACTTTGAAAAGTCGTAATATTTTTAGATTATATTATTTTTTACAGAAATAAAATTTGTGGCAGTTTATTACCTTTGATATTATATAATGTAGTAAAAAAGAAACACAAGGTCAATAAAAAGCCTGTTTTTTTTTAAATTGGGCAAATTGTTCCGAGATATGTTTTACTATTTCTTCCTCTCTAAAAGATTACCTTCACTTGAAGTATATAAATTAACATAATATTTGAGTACTACTTATTTCTAATTTTGTAACTGAAGATTCGTGGTAAAATTTAATTTTAATATAAATTCATGATTAAGAAACCAATGTTACTTATTTCCACTTAAATAAATAAATAAGTGGAATTAAGTTTCAAAGGTTTTTAAAAGCATAAATTTATCTTTGAATAATAGTTGTTACACGTGAAATCACGATATGTAACTTGAATTGCCAAGAAAAAAAAAATACTCGCTTTAATCCACTTATTTCAAATATAAAATAAAATTAAAGGTAGGTACTTCATCACTCGTGAAAAAAACCTTTTTCGTTTGACAACACATCCATCAGTTCCAATTTTGAAAAGTTCACACTTGTATTTACGTACTCACAAAAGAAATTATTTATAAATTTAATCATCATGAAGTATTTGGCTGTTAAAAATAATTAACACGTTTATTAAAATATTTGCCGGTACCTTATTTATTATAATGATAATATCATTATTATTACCGGCTAAGGTATTTATTATTGAGGTTGACAAATTCAATACAGAAATAATCGAATGAATCATTGAATGGCAAGTCGCAGCTTGCGAATGTTTACACGTTTACGCCATTTACATGAATAAAGCACAGGAATTTTTATTATTTATGAATATTATTGGAAGCACATTAAATATACGCACACCCCATCAAATATGACGGGATATAGGTTCACAAAAGCAATATTATGATAAAGGTTTTACGTTTATATGAAAATATAAGGGTTTTTGTATTCTACACATGTCGTTTGTTGATGGGAAAAAATATATCAATAACTAAGTTAAGTTAAATATTAAAGAAATAATTTATAAATTATTAAAACAATAGTCTTTACGTCTAGTAATATTATAAACAAATTCCTACTTAATTACAAAAATAATAATAATTAAAGGAAAAAAATTATCCGTAATTTGTACTACTTGTAATTTAAGTAAAATTATGACATTATGGAAGAATAATTTATACAAATCTAATTAAAAAAAAGTATAATCTTTTCGTGTATAATAACAATATGTAACGAAAAAAGAAAAATCTGTTTATGTATTTTTCTTACTTATCGGTTTATTGGATATCGAGGATAATATTTACGGGTATAGTCGTTTATATTTGGGTTGGCGCTATAATAAAGCGATGAGGCGGGTGGGGGCGGTGCGCCATCAGGAGAGGGTGCACCGCTCGTCCTGCGCCCCCCGCGGCCCACCCGATCCCCGCGCCCCCCGGGGAGCCCTGCCGGCGGGTCTGAGCCGAGCGGCCGCCACGGAGTCGTTAGGCACGTAGGCTATCCGTACCCCGCTGCACGCGCGCCGAGTCGGCAGCGAGTACAGGTCATCGCTGCTCGAGCTACTGGAGCACGTGGAGCAGCAGTCGTCGTCGTGGGGAGGGAAGGCCCCCCCGTGCCTCTGCTCTCTGGAACATCCGTCGTGGTCGTCCCCTTCAAAGCCTTTGTTATCGTCGCCTTGAAACCGGACACTCAGATTCGCTCTGCCTTTCGGAGTTCTCGGCGCCTTCACCGGGGAAGTTTCCACGACCTTGGCGGGGGCGGAGCTGCGCGCCAGTTCCGGCATGGATGCTGTCTGCGGCGTGTTCTGTCTTCCTTCTTCCCACTTCAACGCTGTTGCCAAAGTGTCCATTTGGAGGGGTTCTCTTCTTCTGTCCCGAGTGATGTGCCATTCTTCCTCCACTCCGTGCTCTCTCTCCATCAGGACTCTGTCCAGGCTCTTGCTGTGACCAGGGACGTAGGAGGTGCAGGCTGGGGCTGGCGGAGGAGGCGGGACAGGAGGCGAGGGAGGGCGAGGGGGAGGCGAACGAGGCGGGCTGGGGGGTGGCGATGAAGGTGGTTCACTCGGAGGAACTGAATCGTTGCAAGGTGTGGAGCAGGGAGCATCTTCGTCGTTCTGCGAGTAGGCGTATTCCGCTCTAGCGGTGTATGTTTCAATGGGTGGAGGAGTCTCACTGCTTATCGGCGAGGCGCATATGGTTGGCCGAGGTGATCTCTGAAGGGCCCTTCTACCCATTTTGGGTGATCGCATAGGGGTGGGACTTCTGAGGGACATGTGCACGGGGGAGGACATGAGGTGGGTGGAGGGGGATCCCGGAGGGGAGGGCGGAGGCCGGACCCGCGGCGGTCTAGGCGGGCGCGCCCTGGGACCCGAGCTGTCGGAAGGCGTCGGGGGCTCCCCTTTGGAGCAGGCGATGGAGCAGTAGATGGCCCCCTTGCGCGGCAGGAAGGGCCTGCCCAGCAGCGAGGCGCGGCAAGTGTGGCAACAGAAACAGCGCTCCGCGGCGTGCCAGTGCTGACCCTCGTGGGACATCTGGCCCTGGTCCACGCCGATGGGGTCCCCGCAGGAGTCGCAGTACTCGGCGAACATGGCGTCGAAACAGTCCAGGCAATAGGGCCGCTGGTCCCGCATGATGTAGCGCTGCCCGCCCAGCTGCCGGTCGCACTCGAGGCAGGCGAAGTGCTTCATGTGCCAGGCTCGTCCTTCTGCCTCCGTGCATTCGTCAGCGAGGATTATCTGTAACAAAATACATACATTAGGACGAATGATAATTATTTTTAATCTTTTTCCAGTTGGTTTAGTTTATTTTAATTTATGGATAATTTAAGTATTTAAATTTTGATCAGAAAACAGATGAAAAAAAGAGCCATCCTTCCTTTTTGCGTAATTAAGATAGGTGGTCCAGAAAAAAAGGCGACCAGGCATTTTCAACCTTATTGCATGGCCATTCCCGAAATAATATGTCATTACAGAATATACATTGCCTTTACACGCTGTCTAACCACTGTTTTAACATAAAATCATTGTTATGTTTTCAATTAACATAATCATTTGCTACGTGATATGTAATGTGATCAGAATTTTTGCAACGATCCCACCCAGGAAGTGCATGAGAGCGGAAGATAAGTGGAGTCAGTTCGGGTGTACCGGGGTCAGGCTAGGCTCTCACGCCGCCAGTGAGCCATTTGGGCCGCGGAGAGTGTTACCAGTTACCTCCGGCGAGTTACTTGTTACCTGTTACCAGTTGCCTCTGTTACCTCTGTTACTTGGTGTTACTGCGTCACAATAGCACTTTCACTGCCAGCGAGGTACCGAGGGGGCATTGCGCTCGCCTAAACCTCCACCATCCGAATATTTTAAATGCAAAATTTCAATCAAAGAAAAGTACTCCAAAAAATAGTAATATATTCCTAGACTAACCATTTTCCCATAACGTCTCCATTAGAGAAAAAATAACTGGTATGTTATAAATTGTTTTTGAAGATTTGCAGCAGTTTGCCATGGTCGGGGTATTGGTCAAGATAGCACATAGCCAGGCGCACTAATCTATCCATGCGAAAAGCTTGGAGTCCAAAATAGTGCCTGCCTGCAACCTATCCGAAGATACGTCAGACACGTCGCTCGCCCAACTGAGAAGTTGAACCAGGAGGAACTAGCGGTCAGATGGAAGGCAGGAGAGGAAGACCACCGAAGCGTTGCGTTGTACTGATCAAGTATCGAAGGCATCCGGAACGTCTCCGCGCAGCGCAGGACCAAGAGGAGGCGAGGGGTCTGGTTCACCAGAGCAATTCGAGTGGGGGTCACGATCCTCAGTAATAAGGCAACGACTTAAGAGGAACCAAGATAAACCAATTCGCTAAAGACGATTGACAAACAATTATCAAATTTAATACATGATGCAAATACCAGAATATGATAAACCCTTATAGCTTTATTGCTGAAAATATCAGTGTATACGAGTATAGTTTATACAACGTACAGTACCTACGTACAGAGTCTAGAATGATATTATCCTTCGCGGCACGACAACAATCCGGGAGTTGTTCCGACAATAATAATCTTCGCACGCCTACGGACATTTCGTCATCCGCTTCTGTACTCGAGGCTAGGTGTGGAAGCTTGGAGGAAATACGTACATACTCCAAGTGTGGAAACGAACAGTGTAGACTGTAGATAATGGCGCTGGGACTAGAGGTGACGATGTGCAACGGGAAGTCACTTATCAGTCAGAAGTGCTAACAAATTATTTTATTATTTTCTTCCTATGACAAATAACACTCGTTTGAAATGCTAAACGTTTAAGTAGCAAAGTGCCTACTTCGCTGATTAAGCTGGAAGGGGTTTTTGTGGAATGATTTATTCTACAGTGACGCATTTTTATACTATTAGCCCTAATAAAGATAGGGTTGGTGAATGTTAGAGCGATATGATGTGAAAATGGAGCAAGAGCGAGAAGGACTATGCCTTTTTATTTGCGATCTTTGGGCTTAAGCATTTTAATATATTTACGATGTACTAGTGGTAAATGATTAAGTATAAAATTACAACAAATACAATAATAATACTTACAGTATAAAAAAGGTGAACAAAAAATATTTAGAAATTAATAAAAAAAGGGAAAAGAGAAATAAAAAAAGTTAAAAGTTATTTTAAACCTCCTTTCGAGGAAAACTTATAAATATGCTAAACAGGAAATCGATTGTTGCAGATTGGATGATAATAAATTAACATTTTTTTTACAATCAAATATTTATCATTAATTATACACGTTTTTGTCAATACTCATGTTGTTATTATTAAAGGAAATGAATCAGATCTTTTTGATTCATATGATGAAGGATATGAGAGTTGTTTCCTAATAAGAACATAGTTATATTTATGATAATTCCATGACACATATTTAGATTTGACAATAATGAATCTACACGAGTGATTCCCAAAGTGAGCGATTTCAGCCCTGGGGGCTCTGGAGAATCATACTGATACAGCCCTACTTGTCGCAACAATCATTCCTATGAACTGTTAGTGTTTATTTTAACATATTTTATTACAAAAAATAAGAAAATGCAAATTAAAAGCGATTATTTTAAAGCGAAGCACTTCCTAAATGACTATGGGATTCAAAAGAAATCACAAAGTGCTTGCGCTTGTGGCGATACGGTTGAAATTGCTTTTTATATCTGCTGCCTGTATTGATACATGCAAAAAAATATCGAGAAAAATAAATATGGTAGGTACGAATTTTAAAATGTTAAAATTTAGTTTTCCAGAGTACACAAAATCAAAAAAAGATTCCAAAGTAGGAAACTTTACACCACAAAACATTTTCACAGCCCCGATACTTTTTTCCGCACTACAACGGTGTGGATGGAAATATGTGTTCTACTCGCATTATTTTTATAATATAATCTAGATTGATTCCACGCGACCAAATATTCAAACTAAGAAAATAAGATTTTGAAGATCGCGAACCAACCCATCGCCTTAAATACGGTATTTAAATAATAACACCTATTTGGATACTGCCGTTTTTGTGAAAAATCGCCCCGAGGGCGTTGTTTGTCTTAGCAAAAGCGCTTTTACAAAACACAGCTTTCAAATAGCAGTTGCAAGGTGTTTTAAAACATTGTCAAAAAGGTTGGAAACGTGTAAATGATAAATATACTCGTATGTGTACAGAGGTAACGAGGTAAATAAGTTGAAGAAACTCCGATTTAAATATATCTAGCTATCTAACGAAATCGAATGTTTCTTCATTTATCCTTTATCTTCTTAGAAATCAGTCAGCAAGGAACCTACAGCAGTATCACTTATTGGTCCGGCACTTGGTGACCGCTTACCGCTGGCGGATGCTTCCGTCGGATGCGAGAAATGGGCCAACTTGGTAACTGGGTAATAACTAATAACAATAACTTAACGAAGCGTTCTCCTGCCAACACTTATCAGGCCAGGATCTCGCACAGAAGCCGACCAATCAACCTGCTATCAAAACGAATAAGTAGTAGTTGCCAGATTAGGCTTCCATAGGAATATAAAAACATTATTGTATTTGCATGTCTCGTGAAGGTCGGCGATAGTGTTGGTAATTAAAATAAATGAAATCTTAACTGTAAAGCGAACAATCTGTTTGTTTGAGGCAGGAAAAACTCTTAAACGATGAGTTACGTCATTCAATGTGTGAACGTTATCGTTCAGTTGTTTCTAAGGAAAAGAGTTAAAAAAAAGTCGAAGCTCGGGGGGACTCAGGTAGTAATTACAAGTCTTAATTGCAAAGCAGCAAATCTGTTTGTCACAGAAAAACTCTCGCACACTATGCTCTGGCATAGTGAAATTAAATTTTCCCAGCTTGTTGTATTTGTAATTATCTGGTCAGCGCAACTATTTTCAGCTCACAACATCATTTCCACCGTGTGATTTAGAAGACATATTATCATTTATTTTATTCTTATATTGAATACCGCACAAGAGTCCCAACTGCTCCCAATCGTCTAGAGCAGGTGAGACTATGGCATACCCAATCGGGGTATGTTGTACGGCTGAAGGTGGTGGGGAGGTGAATGAGATGGAGAAGAGGAAGATTGGGAAGTACTTGGCTATTCAGATCTAGTTACCAAACACGGCTAATGTCATTTTTAAGCAACGTTTCGATTCTGAATAGTGGTCATTCACCAGGGCGATACTTAGAGTATCTACCACTCTGAAACGTGCCGCAAATATATATGTATAATATTGTACACTACAAGCTATGAACACAATAACCACATCGCAATGGCACAAACTTATGGCAAGTTTTTTATTTTAGTTTTTATTTCATATGGCGTGTTGTATATATTGCATGTTTATTTTACTATTTTGATGGAACTTAAAATTAACAAAAAACGCTTTTACTGTCGAAAATAAGATAAAACGCCTAGTGAGGTTTGTTTCGTGTTTTTCAATTGCACGATAAGAAAAAAGAGTTGAGATGAAAACTACTGAGATGAAAACTACTGAGATGAAAAATAAGTTTCTCTGATCAATTTTCAAGAGTTTAAATCACGGGCGAAGCCGGGTAGTAAAACTATTAATTAATAGTAATGTAAAAGAAGGCTTTATACAAATGACCGCTTTTCGTGAAGGTACCAATATATTGTAAGGCTCATTTGCATAAGGAGCTTATGCTGAGCGTGCGCTATGGACATATTTTAAAGGCGTATTCAAATTCACGAAACGAAAACCTCCAAAGATATGGTGAGTATAAATCTATTTCACTATTTCCAATACATAGAACACCGCTTCTAGGTTAGAATTTAACCATGGGTACCTAGTAAAAATGAGTTCACATAATAATCGATCACTACACGACCTAAACGTTGCTTGAAATGTCTTTATCCGTGTTTAGTGACAATATCTGTATAGCTAGGTACTTTTCAACCTTCCTTTCCCCTGTTTCCTTCCCATTTCCACTGCCTTCAACCTCACAAAATTAATATTTTATCAAAGAAATTCTAGTATTAATAATTTTCAATACAAGTATGAGATCGTTAAAAATTCCGCTTTCTAATGAGGTCTTGATGGCCTAATTGGCAGTGTTACTCCCGCATAGATTTGGGGTTCCGGGTTCGAGTCTCGGTCATTACCATTGTACTTTTTAGTTTCTGGCTTTTTTTCTGTTTCATATTTGTGTTTTAGATTATTAATATTATTATTTAATAATAAATAAGCATCAATGCCTTAAAGTTAATTCGAATAACATATTATAACTCATTATTCGTTATTGTCGCTATCGGAATTTGAAGCCAAGATCTATTCCTTCGGAAATGTGTTATATACACAATATTTATATATTGGTATTGCATAATTTATTTTGTTAATTAACTATGTTTTAATCTGTACTTTCACCGTGGTGGACTATGCAGCACAAAATCTTGTTCGATAAGCATTAAAAAATATTTATTAAAAAAGTATTATTAGGGAATTCTGAATGTATTTATTTTACTAGTTTCCAGAAGATGGACATCAAAAAACAACTAAAATTACATTGTGACCTTGGAAGTTATGCAGAAATTGCAAAAAAATTCTTTACCACCTTTTGACACGCAAGTAACAATTTGCCAGTGGAGAACTTGTGTGAGAAAAGTAAGACCGAGCTTCTAGAAATCAGCTATCTACGTAAAGTTTGAGTTTCATCTCGCATGTCCAAAAAAATCATACATTCTTCAACGGGTTACATGGGTTTCGAAGGTGAAAAAAACATATTTTCCATATTCCTTTAAAAATATAATAAATAAATTATATCATTCAAAATTTGTATAAAAACTACATTTAAAACAATGTATAATACAAAAGTATAATATATAAAAACAACATTTAAACAATGTTTTGTAAATAATAACTTCATTTGATATAAAAAAAACTTTTTTTTCTTCTGTTTGTAAGTTAGTATAGCTCGTGCTTGAATGAAGGATGTAAAAAAAAAAAGTTTTTAAAACAAAGTACAAAGTACAAGTAGTAAAAGTACAATTATAAAATTAATTGCAATTGAAAAAAAAAGATCCTTCATTCAAGCACTCGTCAATCCTATTTTGAAGAAGTGTGCAAAATTACAATGAGATCGGTGCATTAATTTTTGAAAAAACGATTCCACCGTCTTCAAAAATAGTGTTTTCAGAAAAAAGCGTTTAAAGTCAATATACATGCGTCGCTCTCGACCGGCCTAGCATGATGAGGGGAACTTCCAATAGCTCTCTCTCCTAGTCTTTTACTCAGATTAACTAGAAACATTTGGAAAATATTTTAGACATATTGTACTATTAGATTTAAAAAATGCATTTTTGAAAATTTCAAACCCATGAAACCCCTAACAACATAAATCCAACGGTAGAAAAACTCGATGGGAAACCTGTCCATTGATCTTTGAAATAACATAAAATCAGTTTGGGAAAAGCAGCATAAGGCCTGTTGTATTAAAGTAAAATAATGAACTTTCCACGAGAGCTGAGCCTTTTCCTATCGCCGCGGATCAAGCCGACCGCCTCGTGCCCAGTAAAGAAGTACGAACTGAGGGTCATTAAGATCGCAATGTAACATTGGCGATACACAATAAATGTTATTAAATCAAACAGCCAGTGGCTGGTACATTTGTTAAATGGCGTGTCGGAATGTCTATATTATTTGGTTGTTTTGCCTCCGCGAGGTGTTTGAGTAATTGCTATAAGCCAGGTATTGGGGCTGAGGAATTCAGTGATAAGAAAGGTACGCAATGCGAACTATTCGTGTTTGTATAAGATTCCGTTATCTGAAGGTGTTTCCTTTGAACGTTGCCGTCATACGTCGGAAACTAATCCACTTCAATGGAACGTGGAAGTGATGGCTCATCCGAAGCGGATATAACGAAAAAAGGCTCAATTTGTATGACGATGTCGCCAACGGGGTGATTCCAACGCCATTGCTAATTTCCCATCTACACAGGTGATTGTGTAATCTAATGATGAAATGATGTTATAGTTGCAACTGACACGGGTCCCATCTTCCCTTCAAATGATAGTCTCTTCTTTGTTTAATACTGACCCCATACGGGAGGTGCTGAGGGAAATAATTTCCCTCGGGCCTATGTCATCTTTGGTGATCCTGTGTGAATTCATAGATCGGAACAGATTATATAATACGACGTAGCGAGGAGAATAGCTATATCTGAAATACGTTTTTCCAATGGACATAAAGACGTCAAATTACAGAAAAATGTAACAATTTAAAAATTTTGTCATTAAAAAATGAGATATTTTTTTATATCTATCAATGTGATAGGTATATATATCAATAAAATATATCCTTAAAGCTAAATTTCTGTAAGCGAAAGGAAGAACGGAATGGGTATAAAAAAACAAGTTTTGAGTTAAGTATGCAGACCTCTTCCTTAGATCAGTTCAAATCAATTTCAATCTAGCAAGAAAAAATGAGATGAGTCAGAAAATAAAATAATGTGCTATTATCTTTGGAAAAAGACATGTGACATATGACATAATTACATACAAAAAACAAAATTCCTGAATTTTGTTTTGGCTCTCCCGAACATCTGCGTTTATTGACTCATTCCGTTCTTCCTTGCGCACACAGATTTATTTCATGAACTTCGTACAATGTCTAAGATTTCAGATGGTGTTTGTGCGAAAGTGATCCACTCTTGTCTTCAATTATTAAAACCGTAGAAATTCAGAGGGCTTAGCAAACACCGATTTCGAATATTTTATTGGGTTCGGATTGCATAAAAATATTAACTGTGAAAACTTGCCATTAAAAAAATCAGGTATTTGAGTTAAGTTGATTGAAAAATCGATTCTTTTTCCTCACGGATGACGCGAGTAGGGCCTCCGCATGGTTAAATCCGTCCCTAGTCATAGCGCTGAACTAAAATTCCTGGGTAAATTCAATGGTTTTATAATTGCTAAGGTTTTATGGCGGCTTGCTTACTTTGAATATTCATCAAACCCTCGATTTCAGATCACAGACGTAAATAAGATGGTGGTCGTGACGGTTTATCCCTTCCGCTCGCGTGTTCATTAAACTTAAGAAGCCACGAGAGTAATGTGTATTCACAACCTCGTGAGATCAAATCAAAATATACTTTGCCTTATTTCACGCTCGCTCGCTTACTGGATATTAAAACATTTTATAAACAGTGTCAACATTTTATTTAAATTTCCGCAAAGTTAACGATTTAATCTTGACGTCATCGTGTTAATCTTAATTACGAATTTAATTTCGAGTGTTTTGAATCAATAACACTTGAATAAAATGCCTTTGCTGAAAGTACAATAGAAAAAAAAAACAACTGAAACAATATTAATGACATGAAAAAAAGCTTTGTTATAATTTAAATGTTATTCTATTGTTTTCTCACTGTTCTATTTTATTTTTATATTTGTTTTGTTTTTTTGTTTTTTGTTTTTGTAATTTTATTTAGATGTATGCAAATATTTTTTTCACACATCTAGTAAGAAAAAACATTTTAACATTTCAAAATTATAGAACAAAGCATATAATCATAGGTTTTTTTTTACATATTCAGCACAAATCCTCCGAAAAGTGCGAAGACTTGAGGCTTCTTTTAAGGCATTTGGAAGACTATTAAAAAGTTTTTGTCCTTTATAAAACACGCTGTTTTAAGTACACACAAGATTCGTTTTGGGAAGCCTAAAATCATGAAAACTTCTCGTACGATAATTGTAAATATTTACATTATATATAATATTATTTTGCAGATATTTAGGCAGCATGTTATTTTTAAGCTTGTAAATCATCGTTAAAGTATTATGTATTATATGTTGTTTAGGTGTCATCATATTTAAATTTCGTAACATAATTTGAACTCTAGTAAAAATATTACATTTCAAAATCGTCCTCACCCCCCTATTTTGTATAACCTGCAGTTTATTATTTTGGGCTTCGTTACATAAGAATAAAACACTAGAACAATAATTTAAATGCGGAGTTACAATAGAATTGTATACAAGGCGGGTTGTCTTGAGATCCAAGTTGTTTCTGATCCTTTTTAAGAATCCAACCTTTTTAGCTATTTTTTTAGTTATATATTCTAAGTGTTTGTCAAATTTTAACTTATCATCTATTATTACACCTAAATATTTTATACTGCTAACCCTTTCTATATTTGTGCTATCAATATTGTGTTCTCCCTCTGTATGTACGAGTATATAAAACCACACACTATGATTTTTTTGTTAAGTTTAATTTTGCACCCTGATGATGCTTATGCTAAGCGAAACTGGTCGGTCATAAAAAATAAAATAAAATGTGTGGTCTCATACAAAGTTATTGTTTAATTTCATTAAATATTGATAATATTCCAAATTTTCGCTTGTTGGGTGGCCGTGTAAATAGTTTGATATTCGGTTTCAAGCTAGAACCTTCGCTGACCAAATACACATTGATGACGATGACGTCCCAGTACATATTCATTATTTATCATTCAGTATCGCCCTGGTGACTGGCCCGCATTCTAAATCAAAACTTTCGTTAAAATGGCAATAGCAGTGTTAGGTGGCCAGATCTGAATAGCCAGGTAGATTTCGACCTTCCCCTTTCCCATCTCCTTTCCGTCGCCACTTCCTATAGCCTCACAACGTACGTCAAATTGGTGATGCCATAGTCCCATGGGCTTCGGGCAGTTAGGATTTTGGTGCGAAAATCTGTTTATTTAATGTATATCGATATCATTTAAAAGAATTAAAGCGTTTATTTTGGTTATAAATTATTTCAACTCTCCATTTCATTCACCCTCCCAACACACCGCAAATAATAATAATAAAATAATTAACATCAACGCACCACTAAGAAAATAAACAAGGAATGCCACAGTCAACATTTTAAGTGCGTTGGAGCACTTTATTCCATTTTAACGCAAAATTTAATACATATTCTTTGATCCATTTTTTTCAAAAGTAAAAAATCGAAGAACACCCAAAAACGTGACTAACCTTTTCAGTTGTCAAAAACAAACCACTAATCCAAAATGGCTGATAATGCTAACATATGATAAACATACATGTACCAACATAACAAAAAAAAAACGATAATCGAATGACACAGCCCGCGAAAATTTAAAATTCACCTCTCCTTTTGAACAGGCCTCCTATATGTTTTGGGCATCATGCCTGTTATATGTACTTAAATAAAAGTAAATAAATAAAAAAAGGTTTTTTTTAAATTGACGCCAGAAAATATTTAATTTTTACCCTTTTTGCAATTTAAAATTCTAACTCCAAGCTCTGTGATCTCTGTGACTCACCCTGGTATATTGAATATATTGTATCGTACAGCAGTCAGAAAGTTCGAGGCTCAGGTATAACTATAATTTAGCAATATGCGACCCAAGCTTAATGAAAATCAGTTTCGCTTTCAATCAATACCATTTTTCCATGCCACGGTCGCGTGTGGGCCAAATAAGTGCGGCGTGTATACTATATTTCACTGACTTATACCTGTACAGCTGTGACTATGGGTATTGCAGCGCCCTTGAGGTGATTTTTCACAAAAACGGCGCTATAAAAATCATCCAAAAATAAATAAATAAATAAAATAAATTGCAGGTAAAAGGTAGAAGGTACCACCTCAACTATGCACCAAATATGTTCTTTTCCACATTTTTAAATTAGATTTTTGAGCTTTGAGCTTTATACGGCATTATAAAAACAAAATTCAAGGCATTTTGTATGAGGTCAAAATGATTTTTTTGAATATAGGTAATACCACAAAACCACGCAGCTGTCCAAAGCCAGTGGGACCATGGCATTTCCGAACGGGGAATGGTTGTTATCTCAGAGCAATAATATACAGGAGGGATAGCTTTGCGAAACAGTGTAGTCAGGATTGTTGATTTTTCCCCGACTCGGCGTGGCTAGTAGCGTTGTGACCGCTTTGAAAGAACTGCTTCAAAGAACTACTTCCTTTGGCAACAGCTCGTACTTCATTCATTGTTCATTGAACAAATACTTCAATTGAAGTCGGTAGTTCATTATAGCGTTCATTCATTTTAATAACATCATTTCATTGAACAAATATTTCAATTGAAGGTGGTAGTTCATTTTAGCCTTCATTCATTTCATTTTAGCCTTCATTCATTTCAATAACTTCATTTCACTGAACCAAAATTTCAATTGAAGTTGGTAGTTCATTTTAGCCTTCATTCATTTCATTAACTTCATTCCATTGAAATAAGTACTTCAATTTGAAGCAGTACGTTGTGAAGGCATTGACATTTCAAAATAAAGGAACCAGTTCCAGTACCTACGTTTTGAAATGTCTACCGACTAATACCAGTTCTTTTTACTTTCCAAACTCTACCGACTAGTACGTGCTGTTTCGGCGAGGAACCGGTTCCAAAAAGAACTGAACAAACAAACGGATAAATCCAAATCTCTTTTTTCGCGAGTTCGACTTCAATTGAAGGGTTCATTTTAAAGAACTAACAATTCGTAAAGCATTCACAAAACATTGAAGTTTTTCCCAACGTTAGTGGCTAGGGTTTCCATGGACACACTTTTTTACATCCATTCATAACACATGTCGATACAATTTTTTGTTTATTTGTATAACCACTTTTTTACAGTATTGTCATCAACAAAAACCGTTGAGTTATGTCGCATGACAAAACGTAGAGGGCGGAGTCACCGGAGACGCGGGAGACGGAAAAAAATGCTTACATACCTAAAAGTGGTGCGTTACTACGTGACGAATTGTCTTGTCTCTTTCTCTCTCACGGTTTACGACGCAAAAACCCGGAGAAAGTGATTTATCGTAAATTTTTATAGTTTGGGTAAAAATATTTAGGTTGTTTTATTCTCAATAAAATTGGAAGGGAAGGAGATCGAACAGTGGAAATTCGGGAGGTATCTGGATGTTCAGATCTAGTCACTTAACCTAGTAAAATCTATTTTAAGGAACAACGTTTTGAATCAGAATGGTGGTCTTCCACCAGGACGATAGTGAAAGTATTTTCTACTCTGGAACGATGTGAAAACATGCTATGTATTTATTAAGGGAAAACCCATGTAAAAGACAGAAATTGTAAGTAGAAGAACCTGACTATCAAGATCTAGTTACTAAACATATTATAGCTCGATCCGATAAAGGTTTAAACACAAAGGCTGTACTGAAACACGCTGACGAGCAACTCGAGCTTTATGTTATTTGTCTTTCGTGTTTCGTGCGTATTTAATGAAATAATTTAATATGTCAATAATTTTCGATCTTCCGCTTTGTTATCCAGTAATTAAATAAACGATCGTCTCGGAATGCGGAAGGGTGGGGTGTTTGTTTTATGAATAGAATTAATGATAGCTAACGATTATATACCGATATCATTAGTAGGTACAAGTACCTACCGGATGACTAGGGCCCGGATCATTGTCGCGAAAACAGGGCATCTCCTTTACAAAAAAATATTTTCATTTCAATATAAAAAAAATAATACGTGGAAAAAATGAAACACTTGCATAATTGAGATTGGATAGCTTATGTTTGAGCTTTATAATAAACGTGTAAGTTTTTTTTTTAAAGTTAAGTTTAGTTAAAAGTGTTATACTGTAAATCTCAGGGTTAATGCTTCTTTTTTAAAATACAAAAAAAAACTAAGAAAATAATCCGGGTCTTTATTATAATTTTACTGCCTGGCTTCTCCCGAAATTTAAATACTTTTTTTTAAATTTTATACCCTATTTGCACTTATTAGTCTTATTACTATTAATTTTGCCTTTTTTAAAGACTGTAACATCAAAAGGATTCAAAGCTGAGCTAATAAATTACACATGCAATGTTTCTATCGTACAGAAACACAATTTATTGTCTGCATAAGACAAAAGTGTAACATTAAAGCAGAGGTATCTTGAATATACTCGTATATCGCTAATGTTTTTTAAAGCTAATTAGTTTATCATAATATTAATTAATGTTTACTTCTTAGTTGCAACTCATCCAGTTTAACATTCCTTGCCGTAGACTGAGAAACAATGAATTGCTGTTCCTCAATCATCACCCTACTAATTATGGGTATCAGAGCGAATGAACGAAGAAAGGAGTGTGAAAAGAATATATGATGCGAAAGTGAATGGAAGAAGAAGTCGAGGACGCCCGAGAAAGACATGGCACGATTAAGTAAATCAAATACTTGAATCGGGTCGTGAAGAGTCAGAATAACAGAAGAGTATGTATGAGACGATGTATGAATGTAAATGAAGCAAGAAGTGTGTGCCAAGACAGAGTTGTATGGCGGTCCGTCCTCTCTGCCTACCCCTGCGGGGAAACGGCGTGATGGTTAGTTAGTTTAGTTATTCTCCACTGTCCAGAATGTCGAGACTTGTTAACTCAAGCTATGGTCTTGACATTTTTGGTACCAGTCTAAATGGTTTTTGTCATTCTTTACGAGTCTACGAAAACTTTGATTTGACCTTGGCTTTGATTTGAATGTTCTTTCTAATGTATATTATGATGTATAATATTATGTATGTGCTGTTCTTTTTCTGTTGCTATTTTTCCCATTTCGTGTTTTGTATTTTTTTGTAATTGGACAATAGTCCGTTAGTTTATAAATAAATAAATAACATTTAAAAATATTGTCTTTAAATGTAAAATATAAAAAATATTTTCTGTATGTTTCCAAGCTGTGATATTCATTATCACATTAATAAGTAAGTACTAACGTACTTGTATTTCACCTACAGGACAGGTTCTGATAACCTAGCGAGGTAGGTAATGAAAAAAAAGTGAGAAAAAAGTACACAACTGATACGTAAGTACGTAAGCATACTGACAGACATGTGTACTCATATATGTACTTAGTATTCTACCTGTCAAAATCTTATCAATCAGCTGTTTAGTCAACTGTCAGACGGAATGACGGCATGGCTCCGGCCACCTCTGACGTCACCAGCGGCGAGCGGATGTCCCCGAGGCTACATTACGACACGGGACACGATGTTTTACCATTTTACCGGCCAGACAGTAGCTACCTACTAATACTAGCTACGTGCACTGATTGACACACTTAGCTTTATAGTCAGTGGCGCGGGACACCAGCTTGAAATAAATCCCTGATCCCTGCTTTGTATGCTGGAATTAGGGTTTTCAAAGCTCATGAATGGAAAAGGGCTTAAGCCAAAACCGTTATACTTCAAAAAAAATATCACAAATTAAAAAAATGAATTTATGTGCAGATCAAGTATTGGAAACTTAGAGTATATAGAGTGGTATCTATCCAAGGCAGTGTAGTCAGTTTTTGATGATTTTACCGGACTCGGCGGACCTGGGCGTGGCTAAGACTAAGGTTAGGGTATTTATACATCCATTCATATCACATATCGACACAATGTTTTTGTTTATTCGTATAACCACTTTTTCACAGTATTTTATCAACAAAAATATAACATCTAACCTAAAAAACCGTTTAGTTGTGTCAAGTTTAGTGGCATAGTAAAAAAAATGTGGGAGAGTCCTGCGGTGACCCAGGATCCCAAGATCATTGTGAGAGTACGTAGAAGCGGAGTATTATATTTGTTGTCTCTTTCTCTCTCATGATGTACGACGTACAAACCCGGAGAAAGTGATTTATCGCAAGTTTGTATAGGTTGGGTAAAAAGAATTAACTCTCTCTCCATACATTGTTACTCCAAAATTGGAACTTTAAGTAAAATGAGTTGAGATTAAGATTTACTGTACACTCTTTATGATTAAATACTTATTTAACAGATCAGAAAAAGGTTTATTCTGTTTTTAAATGCTTAACTCAAAAGGAACAAATATTGACAAGCTCCAAAGGTTTGCTCCATGCATCACTTTTTATGGGTTTTTCCATTTGTACATTTTTATATCAATAAAAAAAATCAAACAACAAAATAATGGCGAATGTTTCGGTATTTTTCAGTATTTAATATTTTTACCGCCTGTAAAGTTAACTATGTCAAGATGTAGCTGCTGGTCAGGTAGGTACTAAGGCTAATGTTGCCATACTGCTGGTTTTAGGAACTACGGGCAAGTACTAGGTTACACCAGGTACCCACACTTCCTCTGCATATAGAGTGCTCGGCTATTTAGGAATCTCGTGTCTTATCGCGGTTCATGAATACTAACTCGGCAATAATGAGATACAGGGGGAAGGGGGTGTGAAAAGATTTTATTTTTAAAATTTGATGATTTCAATTAAATTCAGTTCCTAATTTGTAAAGTTCACACTCGTACTTACGTACTCACCATGGATTTTTGATATAGCTACTTATTATTAGGTAATAAGGAACTTCAGGGAAAAAAATAGGATTAAAAAATATATAAACTAGAAAGAGAACAATAAACGTCAATTTCGATTTTTATTATACCTATATGTTTGCTCGTCCAATTAATATATATATATATATTTATATATATATATATATATATATATATATATTTAATTATTGAGAAAACCAATTAATCAAAATGCCTCTTACGTCATTCAACCCGACTGCACTACTATTATGGAGCATTATGGAAAGATTTACAACCATTGTGACGTCATCTGGTTTAAAATCGTATGGAGCTATTTACACATTCATTCTGACACGTTTTCACCAGGCAAAAAACAAACATGATTTTATACTACACAGAAGTGGCATTTAAGTTTTATTGTCTAATGTAAATATCGCACAAGTGTCTCAACTGCTCCCGACTGTACGGAGCAAGTGGGTCTATGGCATCTCCAGTTGGGTTATGTCTTGGGGCAGCAGTCAGTGAGGAAGGGATGGAGATGGGAAAAGGAAGGTTGGGAAGTACCTGACTATTCAGATCTGGTCACCAACCACGGTTGAAGCCATTTCAAGCAAGGTTTTGATTCTTAACGGTGGCCTTTTACCAAAGCGATACTGAGAGTATCTACCACCCTGGAAAATGTCGAAAATATATTATAGATTATTTTGTATTAGTTAAATATGAAATGACACATAAATTAAATTAACTTTATTTGAACACGCTGGGGTTAAAACCCACGACCTCTGGATTCGTAGTCGCGGATCTTAACTTCTCAACCAAAATATAAGTAAGTCATATTTTAAAATTATTTCAATATAATCTCAGCTAATTCCAAACTTTGTAAAGTCTCATTGATGTGATTTTTCAGAAAGAATGCGCTATAAAAATAAGTCAATTATTATTGGTATCACCCTGTATAATTTCGAGGTATTAGCGAAGGCGATGTCGGTATCAGCCGTCTGACTGTGAATGGCTAATTCACCTCGCCCGAGCCAGCTGAGACACGAACCCGCACCCTGTAGATACATGCATTCTGCATCAGCGGTACGCGAGCTCATGACGTTTTTACTGCTGATTCAATTCACAAACAGCGCTTAACAGAGCTCTCCCTCCGTACAGGTGACGAGAAAACCACTACAATTCACACCCACCGATTAATTCGCTTGACATCATTTGAACACAGCAATACTCGGGATCATTCAAATCCATTGATTAATAATTAAAAAGTTGAAGCTCTTATTGCAGAGCTAACCACGTAGTACCTACCTAAAATCTTTAATAATTTAGGAATTAATAAAATTTAATATTTTATTTTAAAAAATGTGGAAATTTCGATTTTAAATCCCAATGGCACTTCAAAAAAAATGTGTGTGTTTTCTAAAGATCTAAAGCATTATGTGTGAATATTTTTGTTAATTTTTAGGTAATTAAAATTGTAAAAAACTATATTCTCTTTTTTTACTTCTTAGCAATTTGGTTCTTCTGTTTCTTTTTATATATTAAAAAAAGGTTTTATTTCACAAATAAACCCCTTCACAGTCCGCAGCATCTAAAAATATGTAATACATACTAGTTCTCGTTTAATCTGTAATGCGAATAGCCATTAGATGTATTTTTAATGTATCTTAACAATAGTATCACCATAATGTATACCTAGCTATGTGATTTTCACAACTCAGACTCGAAACGTTGTTTGAAATGGCTTTAGCCGTATTTAGTGATCGAATATGAATAACTACTAAGTACTTCTCAACCTTCCTCTTCCTCATCTCCTACTCTTCTACACTCTCTTCAGTCTGACTCCAGCTTCGGGCATACACATAAAAACAAAAATATAGTTCACCAAAATGAGGCAATACAAAATAACCAAGCAATGTTATTGATAGTCTCTCTAAAACACTACTTCACGAGTTGATTTCAAAGTACAAGTTACTACTGGAGTAGGTACTGTAGGTGCATACTGTCTTCTACTTTCCAAAACAGCTTGGCGAACTTGTGGTAGACGAGAAGATGCATTATTAATATTAAGTGTTTGCAAGCAAAGATAAAAAGTTTTTAAGTTGCCGACGTCTGTTTCCCATAAATACACGGTGCCCACTGCAACGAGGCAGGGTTCGGCAGTAAATTGCGGCCAATTGGGCAGCGAATCAAGGGCCAAGGCATTGTTAACTGGTTCATCCACGCCAATGCCAAGCCAAGGGGTGCATTGGCTTATCTCGAGTTGGCGTTGCCAATAATGATAATCATCTTTAAACGAAGCCCTTGTCGGAAAACAATATCAAAAATAAAGGGAGACTAGAATTTCTCGAAATTTGAATTTAAAGCTGCATTAAAAGTAACATAAGTGATTTTTTGGTATGAAGGGTTCACGTTTTTAGTTTTTTTCGAAAAATGATTTTCGAATTTAATATGATGGGTCAACGCTTCTGGTTTTTTCATTGTACTTTTATATTGTCATATTATTAATTAATACAGTTCTGTAGGGTAGGTAAGTACTTATGCTGGGTAGTTAAGAAGAAGAATCACCAAGCACGGCTAGAACCATTTTGAGCAACGTTTTGATTCTGAATATCAAGAGTATCCACCACTCTGATTGTTGGATAGAAAACAGGAAATCTACTGGAAAAAAATCAGGAGGAAATAGCGCATGGTGTATAACCTTCCAACCGAGCTCTTGAATATTCTTTTAGTGATATTAGCAGTTTGATGGCGTTTTTCCTGATAAAGGTACGAATAGTTCGCCTTTTGTACTTGACGCATAATACGTACGCTTTGAAAAAGTGTGTAAAAACAATATTGTATTTCAAACGTTGCAAACTTGGAGTAAAAATACATATGGAGAGAGAGCTAAATATTTTCCCCCAATCTATTCAAATCTACGAAAAAATCAATTGCTCCTGGTTTTTACGTTCTAAACCACGAGAGAGAAAGAGACAAGACAAGTTTTTTTTTTTTTTTTTAAAGTAAGACAAACATTCCCGGGTTACAAATAACCTGACAATATTGGAAAAACTCCTACTGCCATCATAAAAAGCGGAAGATGTTGCTTGTGCAATGATGAAGGACTTAGCCAGCAGAGTATTTGAACGCGCGACGCCCGGGTGGGAATTCGACGCGTTCTCCACTCAGCTACCGACCGTAATGTCACATAATGTCGCACCACTTTTATGTATGTAAAGATGTTATCCGTCTCCCGCGTCTCCGGCGATTTCGCACACTGCGTTTTATTATGCGACATAACTCAACGGTTTTTGAGGTTATATCCTATATTTTTGTTGATAACAATACTGTGAATAAGTGGTTATGCAAATAAACAAAACATAATGTCGACATGTACTATGAATGGATATATAAATACCCTAATTCTAGCCCTAGCCACGTCCGAGTCAAGAAAAAATCAACAATCCTGACTAAACTGTTTTGCAAAGCTATCCCTCCTGGTACATTATTGCTCTGAGGTTGCAAAGTACTACCGCCTTGACAAAACGCTGCGAACTTATGCATGATCCGTCGATATATGATGTCCAAAATGTCCATTAGCTAAGGGTTATTTTAAATATACTTTGACGTTTTCAGAGCAAGCTGAGAACCACTAAACTGCTCTGTGTTTGAGTTCAATGCTAAAGAAAATGAAATATGAACCAAACGTGCGCTGGAAATCGATGCACACTAAACGTCAGCAATGCACAAACTGCAGAATGCACCTGCTGCACTACTCGAGGTCAAGGATTCATATGTGGTGCATGCTAATACGTAACTAAAAGAACGCTATTAGGTGGTCTGCAACATGAACGATCATGCATTATTTATGCACCTATGATATAAAAATACAGCACTAGGGGGACAGTAGATTGGAATGTCACGATTTTACTGATAGATTTTTTTATCATTTAATAAATATCTACAATAAATGTCATGCAACGAAATTTAGATGATTTTTTTAACATACAAGAACTTAATGCCTTTGCAAACAGTGTTTAAATATTTCCAAAAATATTTGTTAAAACATGTTTAAAAACAACAGGTAATAAATATTTAAATAATTGTTTAAGACATCTTTAAGAACCTTATTAAGTATACTTAAATCTTAGCTACCTTTAATCATTATAGAAGTTAAATAACAATTGTAATTTTTATAAATCATCAGAAATATGTCAAATAGAGTTTGGTCTAACATTGATATCAGAACATTTTAGAGTTTATCTTATTTTTATCAGATAACTTAGGTTTCTTATTTTATTTGTGTCGTTAGACAGTCATTGATTTAGTAGGGTTTCTTTTTTTTATTTAAAGGCGAGTAGTTGATTGAAAAATCACGAAAAAAGTAAATAATTGAAATAATCAGTAGGCAGCTCATTGCGAAAGCTTCACAGAAATCAATGTTTGATGAAAAGCGCTTCCAGGTATTGAGTATCGAGTCGAAGAAAGAGCCGGAAGGCGCAGGTCTCACCGTTGAAGGTTACGAACATAATAAGGAAACACCTCCGTTTGATTTCTCGTGAAAAATACTGCTCAACGTGCGAAATGCTTGGCTGGCGGCTGTCGGGTGTCGGCTTTTAGGCCGTTGCCGAGGCTTTCATCAAAGGTTTGGCAACGGAAGGCATTATGGTGCCTGTTACCTGTCTAATAAATTGTGGAATTCAATCGCCTTGATACGGAAGAGCGTGGGAGGTATGACACTATCAGCTTGTCCAACTTACCTTTGTTATTGCCTATATCTCCGTTTTGCCGGAAGGGTTGAATGCCAGATTTTTTTTGAACAATCGATTTTATTCATTAAGAATTGTATTAAACGGGTGAGATAGTAACCATTTTCATAGATAAGAAACGTGTTGTGTCATGTCGTTTTTGTAATCAAACGCATTAAGGTTTTCACTTCAAAGTTGTATAAAATTAGGAACAATTCGTTGGAAGAGGGAATATAAACACAAAATATCTGTTACCATAGCAACAGGTTTTAGAAAAACAAAGAAACATTTATTTTACCTCATCGCAAGCTGAACATCTCGGTTTCAGGGTCTCTGCGTGGTGGCGACCGCAGTACAGGCGGCCAGCTCTCCAGAAGTACACCAAGTCCACCAAGAGCTCCCGGCAGACGGCGCACCTGAAGCAGCTGGGGTGCCAGTTGGCTGCCGGACCCGCCCTGGCCGCCCATACCCCCATGTCTCCCGAGCATACCCCTTCTCCACACTGGAATGAGACAAATACAACGGTTAGAATCCGGAAATACTCTTATTATTGAGAGGTGGCATAGTACAGAGAATATCATTTACGAAGCAGATGGATTGATAGAGAGAAATGAAGATACACATGAAGGGGAAGATGAAATGAAAATGGCGTATAGAAGTAATGGCGTAAGAAGATAAATTGGGAGTACACGGTGGAAAAATAAACCTCAACCATCAAAAATTGTTAAACATTTGCACACTTTTTATTAGACAGTATTAACTTAGTAACCACCAACGTAAATGTTGGTAGATGGCTGAAAATTATTATTTGAAGTACATTGTCAAGAACTAGAACCTGAATAACTTGTAATTTGAAAATATCTGTTTTGAAACATGTGTTAATGGGCATTTTCATTAATTTTAAGGTTTGGCTCCAAATAATTGTTAGTACTGAGAAAATATCTTCTCAACAGCGCCAACGTGAGATGTAATCAATTTTTTACAGTTATAATTAGATTATAAAAATGATTGTTTTAAACCATCTGCGGAAAAATAAATCTCAGTAAAATTTTCCCTATCAAGATCGGAGTTCCTCAAGGACTCCCGTTGGGTCTTAAAACAATAATTATATAAATAACATATTATTATGAAATAACTCGTGTCCTCTTATATCCCCAAATAGGTAAATGTAATTAGTTATTACTTCTTACCATCAGTACACAATAACAGACAGTCGATTAAAAAGAAACGCTAAGACGTCTCGACGAATTTGTTTAAAGCTTTAGGCTGTTACCCTTGCTAATTTAGACACGAAGCTACATTATCATCTAATTTGATGGTGGATTATTATTTGTGTGGAGAAAGCAACCTCGGCAGGCCGATTCCGCTCCGGTCCGCCAGTTAAATATTATTATACCATTATTATGACGGTTTGTATAATCGCGGGAGGTTAATCGACAAGACGCCAGCCGACACATTTCACTTCAGAGAGACTCAACCATTCTCCTTCTTGGACAACAAATTAATCTAAAATATGTTTTAATCATGTGCATGCCACGGTGAAATGCATCGCAGTTTAGGAACAGGATTGGTAAGCAGTATTCAGATTTTCATTATTTTTAGTTTTGGCTCAGTATAAGGCAATAATATTTAAATAATATCAATAATCCAAAACACAAATATGAAAAAGAAAAACCCAGAAAATAAAAAAAGACAATGGTCACAACCGAGCCTCGAACTCGGATCCCCTACTCTATCCGGGAGTAACGCCATAACCAATTCGGCCATTGGGACCTTATTAGAAAATTGCATTTTAATCGATCTCATATTTTCATTGAAAATATAAAAAATAAATAAAAATGATACTTATTTCATCGGATAGAGTAGAGGATCCAAGTTCGAGTCTCGGTTGTGACCATTGTCTTTTTATTTTTCACATTTGTGTGTTTAGATTATTGATATTATCAAAATATAAAAAAAAAACACAAGCATTGATGCTTTAAAGTTATTTACAAATTCAATTTTTTTTTTCCTAAAATTTCAAAATATTTCTAGAGAAAACACCAATTTATTAGCATTTATGTTGATTTAACTTTTGCATAATTACAAATTATCGTAAAAATGGGCGTTTTAAATTTCAATGTTCAAGTTTTTACAAATTTACCTACACCTAAAATCTGTTCGTTTAAGTTTTGTTTCCATAGGTGGTGTACCAGAAATTACAATCTTTAATTTTAAGGCGCTACGTAGAGTAACTTTAGGGTAAACAATAAATAGTGGCTAATGAAAGACCAACATAATTTGATTTTGACAAGGCTGTTTTTTTAAAGCAAACACAGTCGCCAGCTACATGTGGTATTAACAGGCATTAATAGGCGTAATTATGTTTTAAACGCGTTTGATTTACACACTGAACGGTCAAATAACATGCATTTCCATAGTTTCATTTCTCGGGGACATGGTATATGGTCATTAACATGTAGGTTGCTTTCGCTATTAAAAGGGTACCCACCTAATTTCAAAACGTATATTTTAAAAATATCTCTCAGTCTTGCGATCAACAATAATTACAATTTGTTCAAATTAAAATTGGTAGAGGGGTTGGAAGAACTGCAGACATCATAAACACCACGGCGCTAACCCCAAGATAGGATTTGGCCACTTCCTCAAATGTTCTCCACTAGCTATGGTCCGTCGCCATTCGTCTTTAAACTGATCATTAGCCTATCGGTAGTGTTGGTCAGTGTATTTAAGTTAGTGCCCAGGGAAGTAAAATTAGCAAACCCTTCATACCTGTATATTTGTTGGCCTACATTGACATCCCGGTTTGTTTCCTGTTTACACGTGTTTACAATATACTTAGTTTTTTACGCGTTTATGTGTGGTTCTAATGTTTCAGCTTCTCTTTTTTAGGTGGCACTACCCTGGATCATGTTTTGTTTAGATCTGGTGGATACTATATCATCGGCATATGCACACATCTGTGATGTACTACAGTTTATGCAGCCGCTATATTTACTTAACGTTCAAACACCAGATTGAAAATCATGATAGAGAGTGCACCCCTGTCGTACTCCGGACTTAAATAAGCGGAAGATGTTGCTTGTGCAGTGATGGAGGACTTGGCTAGTAGAGCAATTGAACCCACAACTCTCGGGTGGGGATCTGACGCGTGTGTCCACTCAGCTACTAACCAGTGTTTAAATATATACTTCTCACAAGAAAAGGAAACATAGGGCCATGGTGGAAAGATGATCTCGATAGAAAAAAGGGCTATAAGCATGGCGTAAGAGAGGACCCTGTGGGAATCCGTAAAGCTTTTTTATGCTTTGGGGATACTGTATGAAGAGGGTTTTAATGTAAGAAAAGAGTGAACCTGGGTCTTGAAGATAATCATGTAATTAAATTAAAAGAAAAAGAAATGCTCGAAAATCTTTCCACAACCATTTGTTTAACACAGGGAAAAGTCGTAAACACTGCCCGTTCTTATGTGAAAAATGTAAATTACGAATAAATCTTGGTCACGCGTTTAGCAAGGAATCAATGACCCTAGTTCTTCAAAGCACGTCAAAATGATTTAGCGGTAAAACAAACACAGTATTCACATTACCCTACTTATCAATAAATTAAAAGATATCCACTTTTATTTTAATGTGACTTTTGTTCAAAGCAGTTGCCTACTTCTGCAGTTTAGAGGCTAAACCAATATCAGTTCAGAAGGCAAGCTGTTCCGGTCAACTGGGCCACCGAGCAAGGCACGGGTAAAGCCGGGTACACGACCCGACTGACCGAGCGGAACCCAATGCGGATGGCCTCTTCCACTTCAAACACCTTACCAAACTACTCTCATATATTCTGATTCTATGCCATTACACAAATAAAGAGTACAACAGAGTACAACCAATGAGGCGTATGTATAGTCCTGCTAAATTCAATAAATTACAATTTCACAGTTTTTTATAAATGGTTGGTCGTAAGAAAGATATGTTTGTATTAATTTGATTTACCATATACGTACTTTTTTTAATAATGCTAATTAAATCAAATCAAAAACTACGAACTATAGGATTTATTTTTATTTATTGATTTTTATTATTATTATTTTATTATATTTTCGTAGAAAGCAATCACAATCACCACAATAGCCAGGTACTTCCTAACCTTCCCCTTCCTTATCTCCTTCCCCTCTCCACTACCTTCAGCCTCACAACATATTCCAATTGGGGATGCCATAGTCTCACTAGCTCTAGACGGTTGAGAGCAGTTGAGATTCTTGTGCGGTATTCACGTAAAAAAAAAAATACTTTGAGATTTGACATATTTAAAGAAATGAAAAAATAACTTCGTAAAAGACTAGAAATATATACGTCCAGAGGGAGAACAAAAATGTTATTCTATTGTTTTCTCATTGTTCTGTAATTTTATTTTATATTTTGTTCTCCCTCTGTATGTACCATATATATAACCGCATGCTTTTTTATTTTTTTGTTTAGTTTAATTTTGTACCCTGATGATGCTTAGGCTAAGCGAAACCGGTCGGTCATAAAAATCAAAATTATATCCGTGGTATTTTACAAAGTTATTTTTTAATTTACTTTATATTAAATTTGATTAATATAAAATAATTTAAAAAAATATGTAATAAACAAAAACTGTAAATAAATTAGTAAAAAGGTCTCTGTGGGCTTTCGACTATTAAAAATAAGATACATTTTTTTCCACGACTAAACCTGTAGTCATTTCAATGACTATAGTTCCACTGGCTGCAGGCTGTTGACCTTTGGCATGTTCGTGTGCGATAACAAAAAAATTAGATGATTGTATACTTATTTGTGAAAACGTGACTAAAAGCTTATATTGCACAGAGTAAAGATTTTTTTGTTCGCAATTAAGATATCATAATGAGCAAGCAAATAAGAAAACATTACAAAACTGGTGATTTTTTAAACAAAGTTGTAATGAATCAATATTTGTCTATTGATTTCTGCAATGCGAAATAAGATGTTAACAATATAATCATTGGGACGTGACGAGAATTCAGAATCTCAGGAGCATCGACCACATCACAAATCAATTTGTTTAATTCATATTTTAAATTATGCCTTTATGGCTACAATCACGATGTCGGTAAAGCAGATAAATCAATATCGATGCAGTTTAAGGCGGTGCTAAATACTCGATGCAAAACAACACCCTCCTATATAAATGCCCACATACCGACAGCCAAGATGGCGGATGATCTTGTTCAAATGTATTTTCTTACACGATGAATGTTGCATTATTTGCGGAACATTACGACTTTATGTAGATAAATTTAGGAAAAAAAATTTCCTCCAAATACCTTCCAAAACCGGAAGGAAAACCCCGCCATTCTTTATTTCCTTTTATGCTCTTACCCCATTCTCTCTTGTATGTACTATTTTCGTATTTGAATTATTTTCGTACCTTATATTCATAATTATTTATAATGCTTACTATGCTTAGTTTTTATTTGCCCCACGAACGTTTTCAACAGTTTAATAGTCAACATATTACAGTGTTTAAATGAATAATGTCCATACTCCATAATAATGGTCATACATCTTCCGCTAGAGGCGTTATCATCGTCTGGCATTTATTTAGGGAGGCGTTGTACAAATTCTGCGACTCAACTTATGAATGAGAGTTGCACATTTACACAGGCCTTATAAAGATGCAGTCAAAACGAGTTAATAATTAAAATTTTAAAAAAATTAAGCCACTTTGGCAAAAATACAAATAAACCTACCTTCAAGTGAGACCTAATTGCGTGATGTGGACATTTCTGCTAAAGTGCCAGGTAGTGCCGAATAAAATCAATAGCTAACTAATCAAAAAGGTATTTTACTGAAGTGATGTGAAGGTGTGGTCGCCAGTTCGAATGATTTTTTTGCAGTGGTGCCATAGTATGTGATGACGTCAGGACCAAGTTTCAATATAAGGAACGTCCTTGAGACTGGACGTGTCGATCATGAGAAGAATAATGTAACTATTTTAAAATTGCGGTAAATAATTTTGACCATCTCATCAAAAGAAAGGATATTTTTTAAATGTCAGTAAAGAGATGGTTCGTCCTTTTTTGTGGTTTAAGCAGTTTTCATCAGATTCATTCGTAACTACTAATACGCAAAAATAAAAGAAAGATTTTATGTAATTATTATCAGTTTTGTTTTATCAGAATAATATTTACCATCCTATTTATATATTGTGAAAATTACTCCAAAGATAATGAAGATAATTTTGATAAACAAAACAAAACAAAAATAGACTGCATAAATATGAATTGATTCATCAAGCCTAAATAAGTATACATATACAATTAAGATATATTTTGGTAAACTGATCTAGGTGCGATACACAGATTATAAATTATATAATTATAATCTGAATGGAACTTATAATCACTGTAGGAAGGTACTTACTTCTAATAATAAGAACAATCAATCAAATTTAAAAAAAACTACCATTCATAAAAAAGTGCCGGAAGACGACATCTTAATGAAAAACCTTCGACAGTGATATAGTTTTAGACATATTTTAATGTAGTACCACACAAGAGTTTCAATAGAGCCTGGACGAGCGCAACTATGGCATCCCAATTTTGGAGAATATGGTGGAGTTAAAGTATATGAGGGAGGTTGGGAAGTACTTGGCTATTTAGATCCGATCACTAGACAAAGCTAAAGCCCTTTTAAGCAATGCTTCGATTCTGAAATGTGATCTCTCACCTGGGCAATACTGAAATAGGCTTCCACTCTGGAACGAGGAACAAATATACCAACAGTTATAATATAATTAAATAAATAATTATTAAAAACTTTATGTTCTGATGTAAGATTTAATAATGTCACAAATAATTTATAAATAATGTTTTTATATAGTTGATGTTTTTAAAATAGGTTTATATTTATAGTTACTTTAATCATCGTTGTCCTAGTGAAGAGAGTGCATTGTTAAAATTGATTAACAAATATATTGATAATTATATAATTTTTAAAATAAAAATAAAATATTAAATGATTTATGTTTGTAAGAATTTTTTGGAGTAATTTTATCGAAAGAAAAAAATACCACGATGGTGTCTAACAACCGATAAGAGAAGACACCCGAGTTAAAGGATTTTTTTTTGTTAATTCTATTGCAGGATTTTTCATCCCACACCTACTAGAATCTTACTTTTTGTGTGTTTTTTGTCTATTTGAATCAGCGAGTGGGCGGCCGATTGCCAAAAAAGGATTATTTTATATTTATTTATGCTCTACAAATAATTTGGATCACAGCGTTATGGAAATTGTCACTTGGAACATACGTCAAAGATCGATGAGGAAAGCATTCCGGATTTATGGGTGGTAATTATTCACTCACTGAGAAAGAAAAAAAGAAAAAATAAAAAAATCATAAAACATAGCTATTAACAATTTTAATCATATCAAATATTTGCCTTAGCATTGTTCTTGTCTAGGTAGGTAATATAAATGTACCCCTTTTTCGTATCTGAAATATTTTCAGTTGGGTTTTTTCAAACTTGATCGTTTTTATTTTTACAATATAAAGCGATACAAACGGGATTTATTTTTAAAGTAACGTGCAAAACATTTTTCACAAGGTTTTGGCATTCATGGCAAAACCTATAAAAAGTCACGATAATTCCAGTAAATAACATGTTGCACCAGTTCAAGTTGTGTTGTCAAATTCGCGGAAAATAATTACACGTGAAAGAGTTATTTTTTTTGGTTTGGTAACTTCTATTTATACTTATGGTATCCAATTAATATATTTATACAATTTAATGATTTAAAATAATAATTTCATAGTAACAATAATTTTTAAACTAGTTTGTTACTGTTACAAAAATAGAGGATGTAATTTAACATGCTGAGAAAGTATTAGTTCCCTTAATCCACCCATTTTAAATAAAGAATAATGTTTATCATTAACAAAAAAAAATATATATATATTAAAATAATAATCATAATTTAAAGTTAATAATTGTGTCTATCTGATGGGACCTGCCAAGTAAGTATGTTCCTGTATATTTTCTTATTTAAACTAGGAATTAATATGTAACGATAGAAAGTAAGATCTGTACAGCGCCCTTGAGGTGATTTTTCACAAAAACGGCGCTATACAAATCGTCCAAATATTATTATTAAGTAGGTATTTGAAAATAATATTTTTTTAATTTGATAGTTTTCTGAACATGTTCCCACTCGTACGTTATTTATAGCTTAAGTATTAATTAAATTAGAACACCCAGAAAGTAATTAATTGTTTCAAACAAAGCCTACATTTATTTTGATTTCGATTTTTTTTACGCTGGTATCCCCAATACAAAGATATTGGGGATACCAGCGTAAAAAAAATCGCGACCGTAAAGTTATCCGTGTCAAGCTTTAAGTTTAACTGGTCATAAGTAATGAATAATCAATAAAATATAGCCACTGTGTTGGGGTTTACATTTAAAAAAATATATTTGATCTGTTTTATAAAGCCAATCGACCCAATAATGCTATTTAATAATAAAGAAGGCAATGCACGCTAAATAATATACCTACTTGCTTTCATAGGAACACAAAGCTGACCTCGGGAGCATGAAACCTCGATAAAGAGCCTCTTGCATGCATTTTCAACTGGTTTGAAAAAAATCACGCGAATGGACTCATACTATGTAAATGCTAGAAAAAAATAGTGTTTTTTGGTGGTGATGTCACTATATAATTTATTTTTTTCCACGTGTCAAATATGATACGCGTAACTTTTTACAATTGACGTTATGAACTGACAGTGATTTTGATGATTTTAGCAAGCACACGTTGTTTTTAAGAAACTGTAACCTAATCTTCAATTGTAGTTTTATTTCTAGGATCATTAGTTCTTTCAATGCATGTTTTAAAAAAATGCATAAACGATTGTATTTACTTAATTTGAAGGTTATCTGACGGTTGGCTGCATTTATAAAAAAATAACCTACTAATGTTTTAAAATGTACTGAATACCTTAGAATTTTGACTACCTCCGATAAATTAATAAAAAATGATCTCTGTTATTTCATATCAAATTCATATGAAATAATACATGACATATTTTCAGCACGTTCCAAAGTGGTAGATACTTTCGGTATTGCCCAGGTAAAAAATCGTAATTCAAACTCAAAACATTGCGTTGTTTGAAATGACATTAGCCGCATTTTGTTACCAGATTTGAACAGTCAGGAACTTCCCACCTTCTTCTACCCTGTGTCCATCCTCTTCCCACTCCTATTAGGCTCACAAAATACCCTGATCGGGATGCTTTATAGTCCTACTAAATCAGATTACCAAAAATAATAAAGCCAACACACAAAATAGCTTACTATATAAAGGGATGAAATCTTATAATGCACTGCCGGAAACCATCAAAATTATGCCAATCAATAAATTCGAAATGGCCTGTAAGAATTATTTAAAATACATATAAATCAAAATAATAACTAGTATTTAAGTATTACAAATATTATTAAGTAAAAAAGAAAATGAAATGATTAGATACTCTGTAAACTTGGATGTACAAGTAACTTATATAAAATAAATAAAACTAAAACTAAACTTTCTTCGGGCATTTGGGACCCTGTGGTGTTCACATGAAAAAGCACATATTATGTTTAACATAACTGATCAACATGCAAGATGCCCATTCTAACCGAATATTGAAGCCCAGACATTGAATTTCGTTACAACTTGGTCCACTTTTCGCACAGTTGTCATTTGGGGAATGCCTTGACATTATTCCGGAAAATAAATGGTTGATTTCCGCTGGCAGTAAAATAACTTTATTAGATGGGATCGCATGACTAAACCGACAGTCAAATTAATACAGATTCCAGTATAATTGTATGTTTTAAACTGAAACACGAAAATAGGTTACGAAAGACGTCTCGTCTTATTAAAAGGTATTATAAATAATCACTAGTTGTTACCCAAGAAAAATCACGTGATGTTTATAACTTGACTTGCTAAATGGAAACTGAGAAAAAAAGAAAACCACATTTCAAATATAGAATAAAAATTGTTTTCTTGCAAAAAAAAAAACACAATAAATATATTGTACGAGTATATGACTAACTAACTGACCATTCATTTAAAAAAAATCCTGTAGAGGTAGGCAGAGATAATGGAATACTACACATCTACTTCACCATAATATGATACTAACACAACGATACTTTTTCGATTGTCTGTATTTGAATATTTCTAAGTTCTAATTTTGAAAAGTTCACAATCGTTGGGACGTACGTATGGTAAGTACCTACTCGCAAGGAAATTATGTTGTTTAATATTAAGATGCTAATCTTATGAGACAATCCCATATGAATCATTTCCATTCACGGATAGAACTCGGGCCAAAAACAGTATAACTTAAAAAAAAGGAAAATTATTTTACTTACCTAGACAAACTCTTCTTGCATAGAAAAAAAAACCGCTTGTTACGCTGTTTATATTATGTTCTTAAATGAAGGTTTATAATTTGAATTGTATTTTTTTCAGAAAGCAACGTGCTTATTTGAAAATAAATATCACACCTAACCATCATATTTCAGAATCAAAACGTTGCTTGAAACGGCTTTGGCTATGTTAAGTGACCAAATATGAATATCAAGGTATTATATAACCTCCCCTTTTCATCCCTCACTTCCTCCAGCTTCGGAAAATTTCATTAAAAAAAGATGCCATAGTTTTACTGGTTCCACTGGCAATGGTGGCTTTACTGAAAGGAACTTGATCACCGAACTAAAAAAATATCTGTTTAAAATATTTTATTTAGAAACACAGCTTAAAAATGTTTTTTACGTGCCTTCTGTGTTAAAAAATAACTCCCACTGATAGTATTTCTAATTCTGAAACTGTTAATTCGTGGTGGAACTCCATTTGAAATGATTTAATAAGTTAAAAAAATTGTATTATTAAATCACTCCCACTGATATGTCGACCCACGGGTTTTTTAACTAATTCTATCGTCTGTCTTAATTTTTATCAAATTTTAAAACTAAATTTAAACTAATACTATCGTCTGCCTCACAGTCAGAATCAAGAATTCTATTCACGAATTTCCTACCGTTTACCATCGCATTGTGGGGTTAGAGTACTGCCGGCGAGAGCACCGTTGCAACCACCCTTTCTATCGCACGCGGCGTTAGCGAGATAGAGGGAGAGGTTGCGAAGGATTTATCAGCGGTATGCCGGTCATGACACGTAATGTCCCCGGGACACCGGAAGCGGTTCCGGATCGGCCGGAAGTCCGATTCCAGGAACCGGTCCGATGTTTGCCGCGCTTTTGGGTTTGACAACTACTGTTTGTCTGTGGTCCTGTTAGTTTTGTTGTCTATCGGGTATCCTGCGCAACGGAAGCTGCGCATTGTTGGATGCTTTTTGTTTTCGTTTTTACCTAAGGGCTACGGCAATATAATTTATGGGAATGTATGCGTCATCGATGGGATTACGCAAAGGGCTGTGAGTTGGTTTTAAAACGGCTCTAAATGACCACCAGTGTGTCATCAAGTTACTTACGATAATCTAATAAATGATTATAGGATACGTACCCAATATTATTATTAGTTACAAGAAAGATTATAAAAAAGTTTTTTTTGTCATTGACATTTGTCAAACGTTGCATTTACATCGTGTTCAATTCGGTTTTCGGGAAGTGTTTATCTCTTTGGACAGTGCTCGGTGCTTACAAACTTTACCGAATGACCAATATCGACCAAGCAATGGTTTTCACAAACTTCAATGCAGTGGAGCCAACTGCGAGCGCCTGGTATTATTACCTCTTATTATTTACCTCTTTGTTTTTAGCAATAAATTTAATTTCTTAATTTTATACCCAGAACGCGAGTATTAAAATTGGGATAATTTGAAAAGCGCCGTTTTTGTGAAAAATCACCTCAAGGGCGCTGTAGAAATCTTAATTCCTAGGCTTTATCTTATTACTAACTCTATATAATATATGGCATATCAATCGTTATCGTTATGTTAGATAAGGTTTAAAAGGTCCTGTGAACTGGTGCTATGCGTCGATGACCGACCAACTGTTGGTACTCAAATTAACAACCTATCTTAGAACAAATGGAAAATAAATTGTAGAAAAGGTTACTTTTCGTTTTTTACTTTGTTCAATGCAAGAAATTTAGTAAATTTGTAATAAATAATAAAAACAATTCAGATATAGTGATACAAAAGTAAGATAGAATAACTAAAAAATTGTTGCTGAAAAAAAAAATGTTAAACGAACTTTGAACAATAGTGTTCTTAGCTTTTTATCTTATTCTATTAATGTAGTTTTTAAAAGCCTTTCAGATTCCTAGCTGATTTATTGAATTATTTACAAACACCTTAAGTTTTCACTATTCATGAGTTATAAAACAAAAGTGCCAAAATAATATCAGTAAAATCAAATATAATAAAAAATTGAAAAATAAAAATACACGCAACAAGTACTTATTAATATAACGACACACGCAAGGATCAAGACTTGTTCGTAAAAACATACATCATAATATTTCAAAATATTTAAATTAGTTTCCTGTAAAAAAAAATAACTGCTACATCATCAATGCTGTCCCCCGATTTGAAGTCAGTACCTACCTATACCGTGACATAAAACAGTTTTATTTGTAATGGGGCTAAGTTCAAAACTCCCCTTAACCCTAATATTTGGTTCTACCGATTGGAATACCTACATAGGGCAAGTCAGGTGGGCACTGAGACTAAAAATATACTCGAATCGTTATCAAGTTTTCATTGTACCAACTATAATACATAATTATTACTTCAACGGTGTTATCCTGAGATATACAACCTAATGCAGGTGACATAGACCGTCGTTTGGGATGGTCCGATCCTCTGTAGAAAATCCGCTTGAACAGCACGAGTGTAAACTGTGCGCCTTAAGTTGAGACTTACGGAATTCAGTGCTTCGTTTGTGTGAAAACTCTATGAAACAATACAATATTGCGTCATTAGTCACATTCAGTCGAAGGAATACTGCTGATTGCCAACATTAAAGTAAAACAAATTTGTTACGGATTTGAGAATATTTCTGTACAGGTGATCAAAAGAGGAACTAACGAATTAAGAAGGACGCTAAAAGAGGAATTTAACAAGTGATTTTCCACCGGTAGGCACGATATTACAGCAGCGACGTCCCCGACTACACAGGTTTTTATTTCTGTTAAATAAGTAAATTAAAAAAATACTCATATATCGAGTAACCATTATGTTTAAGCTTAGTGATGATAATATTCGAAATATTCACACATTTGCTTCCCAGACATTATGCAGTATTTAAAGATAGACACTGTCCTCTAAAAATAAGTAATTCAACCAACTAATTACAATAAAATTTCTCCACAAGGGCAGGCAGACAGATTGGAACGTCACATAACCCAGTCCTGACAAACAGTTCATGCCTCAACGGCATTCGTACATTGACTCAAACATGCTATTCTGTCACAATTTAACATGATCGGAATCAAGCATTTAATTCACTTGATTGTATTATTTTCTCTTCCTGAGTGCCTGTAACTTTATGTCTACCCATTTGCGCTTTATGCAAAAGCTTTTTATTAAATAAAATTTATTTTACCGATACATTCGAATGATTTTTAAAAGGTTCGAAATATTTATTATAGATTCTTGGTTATGGCCATCACTAGTTTGATGTTTTAAGGGGGACCTTTAATTTTCTATAAATTAGTTTGAAATTATACATATCCCGTTTTCTTCTGATAGAGAACCATCTGCATGTTTTTAATTCAGTGACTGTTTTCCTTGTTTGAAATATAATTAAATGAAATGAATTGATTTCCATAAAATCTGCCAGTTAGGGAAAAAATCGTGCCCTGATGCAATAAATGTAAATATGAGTTCATTACTGAGATAGATCACGAACGTATGAATCCAATAAATAAAACTATTAACAAATTTATACCACTTACCAAAAAGTCGAAGCTTTTAGTAGGGCAGATCTTTACATACATAACAATAATGAGTCTTTTTTTGAAATCTTGCTAATATTTTGTCCTTATTTAATCAATGGGATTGAAACATAAGTATCTACTTAGGGAAAGCTTAAGTTCAGCAACCTTCTTCGGGAAGGAAACTAATAAAAATTAGAATTTTATGAAATGTAAAGGGTGCAGGAAAACAATGAACGTGTATAAACAAAAAAATTGCCGCAAAACTATGGTATTGTTAGATTACAAATAAAAGGAGTATCAAGCTCTCTCATAGCGTTAGTGATAGCTACTTCTCTAAAGTAAATGTTGAGTGTTAGTTAGGAGTTTTAGTGGTGAACAATGCAACACAGCCTTTATTGTTATTCAATCATTAAGTTTAAGTGATAGCACCACCGCAAAACACGTGGTTTCGTGGTCTAAAGTTTGTTGACGAAATTGTTGTGCTTATCGAATCTATAGTGACATGACATTATATATTTAACAACACTGGCGTGTAAGAAAAGTTACCGCTCACAAAATATTAATTAAACATTCGATACAGATTCTCTGTTCATATACCACTGATAGCTTTGTCTTAACCTTAAATAACAACATATTTAACAGAAATATAGCATTCCACGGATCTCTCAGCGGCAGGATTAAAAAAAATAAAGTCAAAATCTAAAAATAAAGAAAGTATTTACACATGTTATCCCTTTTTCGTAAATAAGAAAGCTAACAATAAGTAGGCATACGCAAGACAAAATACTGTTTCTCACTGACTTTTCGTAAGGACATCAGCATCGATAGTGTATACATTTGTACCAATACACACAATCCTAAGTATGTGTCATTCACCTTAACTCTAATTATGAGACATATACGAGTTATAATGAATGGTGTCTATACAAAATAATAACAGCATTTAAATGTTAAATATCTCCGATAATTTGTCTATGGTTAAATACTTCCACGGAACAGTGTTCATTGTATGTATTTGGTGACTAATGGCCATAGATTTAGTTATTCGAAATTCAAATGACAGGAGATTTTCTGTTTCGTAGAAACAAATCAAGCCAGAGACAATATTATGATTGTCCAAACACCCAAATAATGTTTGAAGTTTCTTGATGAGTCTTATTTTTTTCCTCGCATTGTCTGTGGTGACATAACTGTTCCACATTTGAATAAACGCCACGGAGAGAGAATAATGGAAGAATTAGTTAGGTGCCTGCCTATATTTGATAACATAGAATATTATTTGTTCGGATCTTTTGTGTCTCGACAGAGCGACAACAAAAGAGACGCTTTTTTACATATCTACATTCCCATACAGAACCTTTATAAACACTTCCAAAGCAAACTTGCAGGGCTCATGGAGGGAATGACAAAGGAGAAGAAAGAAACCTGTGTTGTCAATTATTTTTCTTGTATTATGGCTTTTAAAAACTTTTGTTGTTATTTATTTCTTGAATTCAGCGATTTTATTAAATTTCAGAAGCGACTCTGTCCTCTAAAACTACATATCTAATTGGTGGAATGTTGTGATAATGAAGAGATGGAAAAAAACGGGTTACTCTAACTAACTAACTAACCGTTACGCCGTTTCTCCGCAGAGGTACGCAGAGAGGACGGACTGCCATACAACTCTGTCTTGGCGCACACTCCTTGCTTCATTCATGCGTATTCTCATACACACTCTTCTGTTATTCTGACTCTTGACATGGCCCGACACAAGTATTTGATTCACTTGATAGTGCCATGTCTGTTACTTGGGCGTCCCCGATTTTTTATACCATTTAGTTTTGCATCATATATTCTTCTCACACTCCGTTCTTCGTTCATTCGCTCTACATGCCCAAACCATCTAAGCGTTCCTTTCTTGATTCTATTTATTACCCTTACATCAGCCTTGAATTCTTTTCGGATATCCGCATTTTTAACACGGCCATACATAGTTTTACCGCACATACGCCTTTGGGATCTCATTTCTACAGCATTCAGTCTACTTTCATCCTTCCTCTGCCAGTTCCATGCCTCACTACCATAACATAGTTAAAGCGATTTCAGGCAATGTTTTGTTTCTGAATAGTGTTTATCACAAGGGCTATAATGATGAAATCTCAGAGCAATAATATATCATGAGGGACAGCTTTGCGAAACAGTGAAGTCACAATTGTTGATTTTTTCCTGACTCGGGTTTGGATAGGGTTTTCATGGACACACCTTTTTTACATCCTTCATAGCACATGTCGACATAATGTTTTGTTTATTTGTATACCCATTTTTTCACAGAATTGTTATCAACAAAAATAGGGTATATAACCTCAGAAACCGTTGAGTTATGTCGCATAACAAAAAGTAGTGGGTCATAACTTTTCTTGTCTCTTTCTCTCTCACGGTTTACGACGTGAAAACCTGGAGAAAGTGATATATAGTAAATTTTTATAGGTTGGGTAAAAATATTTAGCTCTCTCTCCATATAATTGTTACTCCAAGGAATCTTCCACTCAAGAACGAGGTGAAAATATACTTTTATTATTTACTGTTTTATTTAAATTATTTAAGACTTAAACTCTTGTAAAATAAAATAAAAACATTTTTTTTAACAATAACTTTCAAACAACAGAGTAGAATAAATAAATGAATTATTTTGGAGAGCTAGAATTTAAAAACTTTATTTGCCCTCGAAGGGGTATCGAATTCGTGACATCTGGGTCAGATGCCAAGGAGCTTTCCCTCAAGTACACCGCTCTACCACGGAGGTCGCGATTTGCTATCTTAGCCCACCTGTACGCGGATTTATACAAATAAATATACTATGTGTGTTATAATTTAAACGCCGATGAACGATGCCATAAAGTTGTCTGATCAATTGGTAAAAAAGCCACATTATAAAACCGAAAACCGCAAGCGAAACGCGCCATAAACTATACTTAACTAGTTTCTAAGACTGCGGTTGGCTGTCTAAATTCGTATTGGCCGTCGGTGGTTATCAAAGCCTCGCAGCTATCGGGGCGGACGGAGTTCGGATCCCACCCAAAGTGTTGTCATTATTATTATACGTGTTGGGTATAATTGGGCGGCAGAATCAACACAGGGCGGCCCGGGAGTGTTGCGCGGGCCGTGGGGGCCGCAGGGGCGGACTGGTGCCTTGTCTTTTGAATATTGCAATATGTTAGGCCATTTACTCCGATAGGTACATTTATCTGAGGCTAGTAGTAACCTTACTTTTTACTAAGGTAACGCGCGTTAGTCGTATTAGCTCGAATTCGTAAATTATACAAGGAAGGTCTTTATGTTTTTACGAACTTTCCGTCAAGCGGACGCAATTTGAGTAAAATTTGTTTATTTATTGCAACGAAACATTTGCAGAGTGTTTAACATGATTAGATAAATACAAATAGTATTAGGATGTACGTCAGTGTAAAGAATCCAGTTTAAAATGATTTCAGCATGCATAGTTATAGTTATTATTTATCACTAGGTGAAGAAGCTATACGAGTATAATAAATAAATATAAACAAGTAAATGTAAAAAAAACAAGAAGAGAAGAAAAAATATAACAAATAAATATTTTTAACTTTGAAAAAAGAAGTCTGTTTATATAAATTGAATACTGGAATTAATTAAGGCTCTAAGTACCATATACTAGAACTGCCTGTCGTAACAAAATACTGATTTGCATTGTAAAATTATATGTAGCATACCTTTTAAAAAATGTTACTTTATAGTTTGGAGCAATCTCGACAGCTTCCATAATTTTAAAACTTAAATTTATTTTACATTTCTATAAAATAAATGTTTAAAACAGGCAACGACGGTTACGGTAAGTACCACGGCTAGTAACTTAATTAAGGCTCTAAGTGCCATCTCAGGGACGCTGGTATATACATGTACACACACCATCACATGGGGAATAAGGATGTGCATGTTAACAAAACAAAAAACATTTCTTCTTGAATTTAACTAAAAATATTTTTTAAATAATGTAAATAATAAAAAAAAATATTACAAAATATCACGTAACCTTTCACAAAACCCACAAAAATATTTTAAAGGTAATAAAACGTTTTACAAGTAATTTTTTTAAAAATTAATATTAAATTAAGAAAAAAATGTTTTAAAGTAATCACTTTTCTGTTGACGATACAAAGTGAAAGCAAAATTAATAAACAAATTAAATAAAAGTGTCGAGAACTTTTGGATAGCGATATATTACTGGTCATTTAGTGAGATCTTTGTAAAATTTCATATTTTGGTATTCATGTAGATAGGGAATCGTGTTTCTTATGTTAATGATTATCATTAAAAGAAGTACCTTTAAACTAAATAACATTTTATTTTTTTTAGATATTGGTGGTGTTTTAAATTAATTGAATAAAAGGTGGCTCAAAGGAAAAAAAAATAGTAAAATAAAGTTATATGTTAAAAAAAGCATTTTCACCCAACGATCTTTTAATAACATCTACAAGATGCGATCAAAATACGCCAAGCCTCGGAGCGCTTCTGTAGTCAGTATTGATGATTTTTGCCTGACTCAGGCGTGGCTAGGACAAGGGCTAGGGTATTTATACATCCATTCATAGCACATGTCGATGTAATGTTTTTTTATTATTTCTATAACCACTTTTTCACAGTATCGTTTTAAACAAAAATATAGGATATAACCTAAAAAACCGTTGAGTTATGTTCTGTTATGTCGCATAGTAAAACGTAGTGGGCGGAGTCGCCGGAGACGCGGGAGATAGAGAACATGCTTGCTCTGAGCGTCGAACGATAGCTTTTACATGGAAAAATATATAGAGGTGTAGATTTACAAACGAACTCAATTTGTTGACATTGGTCTGACTCTAAACTAGGATTTCAGGTTAACATGTAATGAATAGTGCGCGTCTCTTTCTAACATAATGATATCCTTGCTCGATTAAGAACATAGAAAGAGACAGAGATATATTTAGGGAGGCGATTGCTTTGTTTCGTTTGGACAATTTTTAATAAAAATATTTTTATCATTACAAAACAATATTATAAACACCATTCAAATGATTTATTAAGTCCGTTTATCACACACGTGATAATAACATAAGTTTTTTTAAAATAAAGATGGAAGCTTCTTTGTTGATATTATGTATTTTTATCATTAAAAAATACAAATCTCCAAACGCACTATCAAACAAATAAATATTTGTGAAAAGTAGTCATTTTTATTGTTGTGTCCTTCTATTTGTCCTACTTATCCTATTATTACATCCACGCATGTAACATATCGCCATAATGTTTTTTCTAGTATAAAACTACAGCAAATATTTCAATAAACGAAAAAATAGGGAATACCCTCCAAAACTGTGTGAATGTGGTTCCGATGAATGATGTGAAGTTTGCGCGTAAGCCGGACATGGTTACACGTGTCAACGCGGTGCAATATTTATGTGACTACCTGTTTTGCCTCTCGCTTTCTTATAGTATAAGAAGTAAAAATGGCGACGAATGATAGTAATAATTGCATACTGCTTTTAAAAATATATATTTAATTAATTAACGTAGTATAATAAAAAAATACCTCTAAGGGGTTTGGAGGTATAATATTAAATGCATATTTTTATAAATATTATTATTGTTGTCAACATCGCCACACCCAATTTATTCAGAAAGGCGTATTGAAACATAACGGCAAATTGTTTACACAACGTACATAATTTAGTATAATTATTATTTTCATAGAATCACTAGGTATGTAATTTTAAAATGTACATAAGTAAAACAGTGAAAATAAGAGAATTACCTAAATACAAAAACATGTTTTTTTTTATTGGATATGAATATTACGATAGGCATGCACATCACTAGCGCATCACTGTCAAAACTAACAACATTCATAGAAAAATGTTAAAATGCAAATACCTCAGAATTTAGCGGTTTTTTGCCAGGAAACACTTTACTATTTATTGTGGAATACTCTTTGCCACTTGTTTTTAGCTTGTTTTTTGCATTTTGCACACTTACTTTACCTTTTTAAGGACGTTTTCTAAGCGATCTCGCGAGTGTCAATACACCGTCGCCAGCCATTTTATATGGAATATCGCTGGGAACTACAGTGGTACTTAGAGCCTTTTAAAGGATTATACACCAATGGACTTAGAACTTTGCCAGATTTCATTAATTTTTCATATTTTTTTGGACTGCTTTAGACACTTAAATCCTATTTAACGCTATTGGCATCGATACATAAAATACGATTCTACAAAAAAAATAGTTTTTAATTTTTTGGTACTTAGAGCCTTAATTAATTCCAGTATTCAATTCTATATCGTCACATTCTACAGCATTGTACAATGGATTGTTACATTCGAGATAGTGGATAAAAGTAGCCAATATTGTTATTAAAACCGCAAGGTGAAGTGTGATTTTTTTAATAACATCTAATGAGAACTTTTTTTTTTTTAGTTTATTATTTTGTATTAGTTACTTGTACATTAAAGTTTACAAAGTATCTAATTATAATTCATATTATTTTTGACTTAATAATAATAACTTATGTACTACTTGATATTACTAATGTATTTTAAATGGTTCTCACAGGATCTTTTAAATTTATTGATTGGCTAATTTTGATGGTTTCCGGCAGCGCATTATAACATATCATCCCTTTATAAAGTAAGCTATTTTGTGTATTTGATATATTGTATACTTTGATGTGTATATTGGTTAGGTAACGACTGGTACATCACATTTTTTTCATCAAATCATAACTTTTCCTTGGATCATGGTCGTGAAACTATGAAGCTTTGAAATATTCATTTACCGGTAAAAAAAATAAGACCAAAAGTAAAATTACTTGTTACATCAGATACTTCTAATTTAATACAAATTAATGAAGCTCCCCTAATTAGCTCGGCCAAATCGAAAGAAAAAGAAGAGCAAACAATCCCCTTGGTTTGGCAATCCACCTCTGCAGAGGCGGCAACTTGCACAACTGAATCGGCGAAAATAATTTGTAAGCGGTAAAAGTTCAGTCCGTTAATGTGGCGAAATATTGGGACTAGTTCCATTCTACAGAGGTGGTCGCTTCGATAGATCATTAGCGAAATGGCCGCCCGCGGGGGCCTGGTCACCCTGCCTCTTACTACTAGCAATGTTAGCGGGGCTGGTCGGTGTTTGTTTAGATGTCGGATGGGTCGGGGTGGGCATGGGACTATTGGTAATACCGTGATAAACGACGGATTGAAAGGTTATTTGGTTAGAGGAAAATAAATGTATTTATAAGTGTGATGAGTCAGGAGATGCTTCTAGAATGAATCTTGATTCCCTACAAATATATTATGGTCCAGGCACTGAGAGCCCCCTTTTAACCATTCCATTACATTCGTCGTTTATGAAATAGAGAAAGATGCTTGAAGTAACAATGTATGGAGAGAGAGCTAATTCTTTTTACCCAACCTATCCAAACTTGCAATAAATCACTTTCTCCGGGTTTTTACGTCGTACACCATGAGAGATAAAGAGGAGATAAATATAATACACCGCTTCTACGTACTGTCACAATGATATTGGGCTCCTGGGTCACCGCGGGACTCTGCCCACATTTTTTTTATTATGCCACTTAACTAGACACAACTAAACGGTTTTTTATGTTAGATGCTATATTTTTGTTGATAATAATACTGTGAATAAGTGGTTATACGAATAAACAAAAACATTGTGTCGATATGTGATATGAATGGATGTATAAATACCCTAGCCTTAGTCTTAGCCACGCCCAAGTCTGCTGAGTCAGGTAAAAATCATCAAAAACTGACTACACTGTTACTAAACTGACTACAGATGTTAAGATCTCAGAGCAAAAATATATATGGAGGGAGAGCCAAATATATTTACCCAACCAATTTACGATAAATCACTTTCTCCTGGTTTTTGAGTCGTAAACCGTGAGAGAGAATTAGACAAGACGTCACATAATATCGTACTCTTTTTAGGTATGTAAGCATGTTTTCCGTTTCCCGCGTCTCCGGCGACTCCACCCACTACGTTTTGTTATGCGACATAACTCAACAGTTTTTGAGGTTATATCCTATATTTTTGTTGATAACAATACTGTGAAAAAGTGGTAATACAAATAAATAAAACATTATGTTGAAATGTGTTATGAAACGATATATAAATACCCTAGCCCTAGCTCAAGCCACGCTCGAGCCAGGAAAATCAATCCTGACCACACCTTGTATCTCTCCGGTTATATTATTGCTCTGAGGTTACGATGGATCTATCAGCGTTTTGCCTGTAACATCATTATTATGTTAAATTTAAGATTTTTTCTACTTTGTGTATTTCGATGAAATATCCCACATACTGCGTTAAGTGCAATTTTATGCCAATACTGTTTTAGCCTTGTATACTTGTCTTTCAAGATGATTTGGATGAATCAATAATTTTGATTCACTCAAATCATACGTGAAACTAACATTCTTCATTTACATGGAAATCATTACATTTATTTAGAAAATATATTTATTACGTTGCTTGAATCATTTGGTTTTAATTTTATTTACAAGTTGTGATACGAGTAGAAACACATTTAAAAAAAATACTCCACTGAAACATTCCCAGGCCCCGTCTTATGGAGCAGGCCGCTACGGGGGGCGTGTTGCGGAGGCACCTTATTTGTCAAGCCTACCAAATACAGTGCTCGCCTGTCTCAGAATCCGTTCACACACCCAGAAACCATATTATTAAAATGAAAATCCATATTCGTACAGTGTGTTGCCTTGAATCAAAGTCAAATGCGTAGACAGCTAAGCTATAGAGAGAAAATTGAACAGACAACTGTTTAAGTTCCCTGACAGCCGAAAAACAAAAAAAAATACTGCGTCTGTTCCTCTTCTGGCCCCCTGCGAAGTTATCTGTGTCAATCTGTACCCAAGTAACTAACTAACTAACTAACCATCACGCCGTTTCCCCGCAGGGGTAGGCAGAGAGGACGGACCGCCATACAACTCTGTCTTGGAACACACTTCTTGCTTCATTTACATTCATACATTGTCTCATAGATACTCTTCTGTTATTCTGACTCTTCACATGACCCGATTCAAGTATTTGATTTACTTGATCGTGCCATGTCTTTCTCGGGCGTCCTCGACTTCTTCTTCCATTAACTTTCGCATCATATATTCTTTTCACACTCCTTTCTTCGTTCATTCGCTCTACATGCCCAAACCATCTAAGCGTCCCTTTCTTGATCCTATCCATTACGCTCATATCAGCCTTGCATTCTTTTCGGATATCCACATTTGTAATACGGTCATACATGGTTTTACCCCACATCCGTCTCAAAGATCTCATTTCCACAGCATTCAGTCTACTTTCATCCTTCCTCTGCCAGTTCCATGCCTCACTGCCATACATCAGGGTTGGTATAAGCACTCCATTGTGGACTGCTAGCTTCGCTTCTTTGGACAATTTCTTATTTGCCCCAACAGCGTTCAGTCCTCCATTCACCCTTCTTTCAATACCCAAGTATACGTGCATTATAGTTGCATACTCAAACTATGCAGAGAAGCACCAACTATCACGTTCGAAGTTTAAAAAATATGATTCCCGGAAAATCGATCGTTTCAAATTCGGAATGCGCCTTTCTTTGGTGTTCCGCACACGTTCCGAAAATCGCAGAATTCGGCGTGTTATTTCGTCGATGGCTCCTTTTGTGCTAGGCGGCTTTTACTAGCAAACAGAGTACACAACGGCCTACAATGGCTACAATGCCAGTCTACCAAGCCCGGGCTGGACTCGTCACACGAGTGTTGGTTTTATTGCCTTTCTGCCCGGCGATAAATTACTAGACTCGCATACCGCTGTGGGCCAACAAATTGAGACATTAGCTCCAAAGGCAGAATCCCGCCCATATCTGCCACAATTCGCAGGTATAAAAAATACGAGTCTTTTATGGATTCTAGTTTTACTAGATCATAACCAGAAAGCAGAATTGAATTAAAAAACCACATTCCACTGGGTCAGACAGCATTATTCAATTTACTATGTATACTTAGTGGAGAAAGGAGTGTATGATAAGAAAGTGAAAGGCAGAATAAGTCGGGGACACCGGAGGAAGACATCAAGTTAGTTAGAAAAAATATTACGAATGAGTATCTATGAAAAGATATGTGAATGAAGCAAGAAGCGAGTGTCAAGATACCATGACAAGAGTTGTATGGCGGTCCATCCTTTCTGCCTACCCTGGAAGAAACTTAGCGCATTATATTATATGACCGGTCGGTAGCTGAGTGGAGAACGCGTCGGATTCCCACCCGGGCGTCGTGCGTTCAATTCCTCTGCTGGCTAAGTCCTCCATCATTGCACAAGCAACATCTTCCGCTTTTTATGATGGCAGTAGGAGTTTTTCAAATATTGTCAGGTTATTCGTAACCCGGGAATGTTTGTTCTACTTAAAAAAAATAAAAAATAGTGATACTCGTGATATGGAGAAAGTTACTGCAAAATCTGTAGATGTAAATATTGTGAAGTTCATAAGTGCGATAATAACGAGTAAAATTACTCGGGTTAAATAAATAAAAGTGTTTTGTTTATTCGTTATGTTCCCAGATTTTATGGTATTTTAACTATTCCTAGATCTATTACACTACTTTTCACTGGATAATGTATTTTTCCACGACCAGCTCTTCATAAAACAAGATTTACCTATACCCCAATCAAAACAATAAAATTTACATAAAAACTCAAATTTATCAGTATTTACCAATGTTTTAACTCAATCGTCTTAGATGTTGGCAGCTGGGCCGTTCGTAAGTAGATACCTAACTATCTAACGAGCAAATAAATTGTGAAAATTTATTGAGATTTTTCAGAACGACCACACATTCTAAACCTCACACTAAATTGAGTTTGTTTTCTTAAAAATTCTAGCATCTGCAGGTAGGTTTTAATATTTCTGGTAGACAAACAACACAGTTAATTGTAGGGCGGTGGACCTATTGATGTAGTAGACATTGATATGGGTAGTATAAATGATTAACTTGACGAAATAACAACAAAAAAGAAGAAAAAAAAACGCAGAGTGGGATTCGTTACTGGGGCGACTGGTTAGGAACCCTCATGGGAACGTTGGGTTAGGACAAATTATTAATAGGTCGAGGAGATTTAGATTATGTTTCTTTATAAGTTTTTACAAATATTTGTTCGGAATAAAATTCGGTTTCATCATAGAACGAAGATATTTTTTAAGTTTACCTGAAGCTTTGTTCTTTGTTCTCAAAACATAAATTTTTTAAAGCACCAAAAGTATTGCTTACTTTTGACTCGTTTGTACCGTTTATTATGATTATTTTTCTAATTTATTACCAGCTAGTTAATAATTGGAGAAGTATTGTTTGAGATAAGAATTGAAGGGGCATCGATTCTCATATATACGAGTATATATACATTCAAATGGATACAGTGAAATTGTTGAACCAATACTCATACAATTGTCATATGTGAAGATGTTACATGTGTTTTCTGACCAAGAGGGCCATATAACATTTTGTGATTCACGAATAACTTCAGAAATAATATTGCCCACTGAAGTAGGGATAAAGCCCTCTCTCCCAAATGTGTCGACTATATAATAAGATAGAGTGTACTAATGTAGACATGTTTGTCGATAGTTTGTACAGTTTAAGAAAAAAATCTCCTGCTAATGCTTAAAATATGCAACGATGATTGGGCTAATTTTATTATGTGCAACTTTTGTATTTCTTTGTGTATCTTGCTTTTATTTCTATTATTTATTATTTATTGAGTTTTTGTAATTTTACATTTGATGTATCTTTTCTATTTGTAATATATTTTTACAATTGTACACTAACTGAGTTTTTATAACTGGATCTGTTAAAACGCAATATAAATAAATAAATAATTCGTCCGAAAATTGGGTAGGGCACATGCCTAAGTGCCTTCTTGAACAGCCACGTCAGCCATTTACCAATTTGATATCACAATAAGTAGTAACTATATAAAACTATAGCTTAATATTCTCTTTCACCGCAACAAAAGCACAATCATCTTAAAAGCCTAGTACTATGAGTGCCATGCTTTGGAAGCTCAAGAAAGTTAATATATTTCTGTTGAGTGTTAGTACTGCTGAATAAATCTCAAATTCGTTTAGTAATCTTTAAGACTTATCCCCTTAATCCCGATTACCATGTTCCTATAAAGTATGAGATTATGGAGTTTCCCATAAACGCGTGGAATCAAGAATAACTCCGGCTTATCGTGTCCCCAGCGAGTGAACATTTAATGGCTTTGAGAAGAAGATATGGAGCCTGGGCATTGGGCATTGGGCATTGGGAACTGAGGCACCTGCGAGAAGCCATCAACAGTTTGTGAGGTCCAACCAATAAACTTCAACCAATAGGTCTTCAATTACATTATATTTATGATGATATTTCACTTAATGGCCCTCCATTCCAGTCACAAAATTCATGTAAAAATATATCAAAATCTAATATTCAATCGAAGATGGTATTGATCACAAAAAATATCTAAAATGTAGTTTTGCCAACCCAACATTAATTAATTTTTCAATGGATTTTCTTATTTTAATTACCAATTTATATTCGCTAAATAGGTACATTATGTTACATAATATTAGTATACCTTGCAGAACCAAAGCACTCGTCTAAATTACAAAACAGAAAATCTGTTTATCTAAAGTTTAAATGTGCTGAAAAGGGGGGAACGGTGAGATCTGGAATCATGAAATTTCTTAGTGATTTCTGTCTGTAATTTATAGGTCAAGCTAGTCTTTTTATCTCTCAGCGTTATTATTGTTTATTTATTTTTAATGTGAATACCGTACAAGAGTCCAAACTGTCCCGAGCCAGTGGGACTATGGCATCTCCAATTGGGGTATGTTGCATGACTGAAGGGAGTGGAAGGAAAGGAGATGGGGAAGAGGAAGGTTGAGAAGTACCTGGCTATTCAAATCTGGTCACCAAATATGATTAAAGTCATTTTAAGTAACGCTTTGATTCTGAATGGTGGTGTTTTACTAGGGCGATACTTTTTAAATATTGGCGATATTTTTTTAAATATTGAATTAATGTGAAATAACCCAAATTAATTAAATATATTTCATTTGCGCGAGCCGGGAGTTGAATCTGCGACAGCTAAATTTATAGTCGAGGATCTTAAACGTTCGACCACAAAGGTCATGTAATATATATCGTGAGTTATAAAGCTATTACAAATCTAATTAACTGTAAATTTTTGTCGCAAAGCGGGTCAAAATAAACCATTTTATTAAATGTGTAATTTATAGTAAGTAGTAAGTAGTAAGTAGGTACCTAAGTACTACAAATCATCCTGGATTTAAGGCATACGCCAGAAATATAACTGATGTGATCACTTTTAAAATAAGGAAAGTCTTCCTCGACGCGAAATCTCAATTTCTACATGAGAAGTAGATATCTTTGGGAGGCTTTACTATACGATATCACTATTTTGTCATGAAATTATTTACTGTAAACCTTTCATTTGTTTATTTGGCTAAATTGAGATGTTAAAAATTCAGATCGTCCGATAAGATGAACGGGTCCAGACGGGAGTGGATCCGATAGGGATCAGCAGCCCAGATATAATGGATCAGATGTGTCAGAACTGTCGCCGTACCAGCCAAGTGGGGTGAAGGGCAGACCCGACCGCGAGCCCCATAAGCGCCAGACCTGTCAAATAGAAGAGGTGACGCTTTGATACGGACCGCCTCGAGAACAAATCAGAAGTGGTAAACTTGCGGACACTGATATTTATTGTGTATTTTTCAAATTAATTAGGAACAGCCAAATAAATTGTACTTTAATCTTTGAAGCAAATGAGAAAGAAAATGGTGGCTGGCGGATGAGGTAAAGTTACGGCGGATAGCAATTGTTTGAAGAGCCGTCAATGACAGCGATAAGTTTTATAAAACTGGGTTAGATCTGCTGTGTAAGGCCTGTATCAAGGATATAACAGAGCCTTCTAAAGAGGCTTCTCTATAATAATCCTGCAAGACACAAAAGAGTTGGAAAGCTTATGTACATTTAGGAGTTTTGAGACCATAGTGGTGACTCATATCTCTACTCTATCAAAGCTACTCTATAACATGGTGTGTAAGAATAAAATAAAATAAAATCAAGCCATTTTCTGGCAAGTGAAGCTATTGAATTACTGAGTTTTACGCGAGGCCGCCAACACAGGCTTCTTTTTCTTCTCAGGTGCAGAACTAACTTACCAATGGTGATGCGCCTGGAAAGACTAGGTTAATTAAGTGCCTCGCAGGAAATGTGGATATTTTTCATATGACTTATAACAAGTTTAAGCACGAACTAGCTATTAACTATATGAAGTACTTCTTAAAACCTATTTTTTGTTTTAAAACTATTTTTTTTCTATTTTTACCTTTATCTTTGTATAATTATGATTAACGTTGTTTTAGTTTAAATGTAGAAATTCTAAAAACCGGCGGCCGAAATCCCATTGTCCCGCACCTTAAAAAATGTATTTGGCGTTAAATTATAAATCTAACAAACAGCAGTCGTAAGCTGAGAGAATTGAACACCTTGCTTTATCCATATTCAGGTATATTCTCATACTTGTTATTTCAACTCTTGGCTTCATCCGGCCAAATATTGCTTTAAATCTTTATAGAGCGCAACAACCGTATTTAATTATACCATTAAAGCAAAACAATAATTTCTTTATTAATGACACGAATCTTTTAAATCTGAAGGTAATTTATTTAACGAGAATGTTTTAATCTTCAATTATTAATTTATAAGACATTATTAAAATTGTTCTTTTAATAATAGGAAATTAACATTGCGAAGTATTTTGGCGCCTTTAGATTAATAATTTATTATCAGTGTTTACATATTGATATCTGAGTATTTAGTACTTGCTTATCTTATCTTTCTAACAGGTGTGAGGTGCAAATGCACTTAAAAATCAAATTACTTAAATTAGTATTTGAAAGAGGGGATACGAGTTATGTAGTTGTGAATGGTGATTCATTCACATTCCACAGTTGAAAAGTTTTGTATACGAAAGGATTATAATATTTGCGAGAAATATAAAGGGTGATACGGACTTCGACGAAAGGGTGATAAAATAATGCTTGGAAGATAGAATACAGTTATTGCTAGTCAAAGAAAGCAAGCCCAGCAGTCCACAACTGAACCCTGATTTCAACCCTTATGCATGGCAGTATGGCTTGAAATTGAAAGAAGAGAGGCAAACTGACTGAATGTAGTAGAAAGGAGTTTACAGAGGCATAGGTGGGGTAAAACCACGTACTTACAAACGAATTGCTAATGTTGATGTAGGTGTATTTTTTTTTAGTTTTATTTATTTTATATTAGTTACTTGTACATCAAAGTTTACAAAGTATCCAATTATTTCATTTTCTTTTTGACGTAATAGTAATATTACCACTTATATACTACTTATTGTTTTGATTTATATGTATTTTAAATGGTTCTTAGAGGTTATATTGAATTTATCGATTGGCATAATTTGAGAAAGTGTCCGGCAGCGAACAACATAAGGAAAGAGTTATGTAAGTTGAAAAAAGAATGACAATATAAAAACGTTCTCTGCCCACCCATAAGTTAGCTATCGAATGGTTTAATAAATAAAAAAGGTAAATCTTCCGAAATTTTCAAAAAGGTTTAATGGTTGGTGACCCCTTTATTTGAATGTCCGGACCCGGACCCGCTGACCGGGGTGACTATACCCTCGCTATAATTTATCGGCTCGTTACGGATAAAACACACGAATCCCGGACGGGGTGTCCGAACAATAATTAAGTCACACACTTTTTTTAAACAGGGAACATTCCCAAGACTAGGCGCCGAGAAATCTATTCCCACACGGGTGTCCGAGTTTCTCATTTATACTCGACACCATCATTCTTGTGGCATATTCCTAGTGATGTAAAATCTGAAACACATTATTTGGTGAATATGTGAACAAGACAAGCTCAAACACGTAGACACAAACAATATACGATTTACAAGTTGTGGTTAGATATTTAATATGATTTTATTAAGGGTCAGCACCACAAAATACACACTGTTTGGTTTTCTTATGCAAGCAATACTACAAACGATTTATTTTTTATTCTATACGGGTAGTTAGGCAAATGTATAAGGTTTCTAATAAATAAAAATATTAAACAGTATTTTTTAAAACTATACTTGAAATGCATACTAAAATTTGAGGTATATTATAGGTCATTTTTGTATGTTTTTCATAAAATTTCCAAGATTACAGCTTATTTTTTTTATTTACTGGAAACCTTAGACATTTTCTAACTGCCTGTGTAGAATTTACCGATAAATCATGTGCAGTATTGCTTGTATTAAAATGCTACAAAATGACGTTTAGCGCTTTGGGTGCTGAGTGTTAAATACGATTTTTTTTCAATAGATTTAAGCTCCCTATAAATTCACTATCCGCTATAACCCCGTTAGAGAAGATTTAGGTTTTTTCACAAAAATATTAAAAATAGTTTTATTGCATTTTGTACCAGGGTGATCGTTTTGGTGAGAAACCACTACTCAGAATCGATTTTATTGAAATAGATTAAGCTATGTTTACCAGATTTAACCATTCATATACTTCTCTATCTTGTTTTATTTACATTCTCCCGTCTCGAAATATTTCCTAATAGGGGCCATATTCCTACTAGGTCCAGTCAGTGAGATTATTGTATGGTGTGACAAAAATGGTCCAAAAGTGATCAAATCAAATTTAAAACTAAATGAAAAAACGTTTTAGTGCTTTGTTTCTCACTTATAGACAAATAATTTGATTACGTATTTATATGCATAATTATTTGAAATCAGGGCTGATAACGTAAATAGTTAGTATGTCAATACGTTAGAAAAAATACATACATATTTTAAATGCTATCCAATTATCTGGTTGCGTGTTTGGTTCAACCCTTTAGTTTAATAGTTTGGAATAAACTGAACATTTAGGTCACATCCCTTTTATATAACGTATTGAAGAGAGTCTATATCTATTATTCATTCTCCACGAACTCCATAAACTAGGGTTGAATTAAATTAATATAATATAAACACAAAGCAATTTAATGAAGTCAGATTTTGGTTGTGCATAATATTTAGGTTGTTTTTATAATTTGTGGATAGCTGGTTGTCCGATGCAAGTTTTTGATCTCAAGTAAGTTCTTTTCTCAGTTAAAGAATGTTTTTTTTTTAAATATCTCATGGGACTACAACAATAATATAATTTTGTAAACCGTGAAACATCACGTTTTAGAAATTCTTTCGCTAAAACCTTTGTTTATGGCATTTCTTACCGTTAATTTGTTAATGTTTCTCGAATAGGTATCAACTTATGCTTTCAAACTTTCACGTGCAAAGCAAAAAATGGAGAAATCGGCGTTAAACCTGTAAATTATGTGCAAAATAAGCCTTTTCATCCAACTACCAAAAAATCCTTCATATTCTGTGGATGTACAATTTTTTTATTATGTAGTGCTATTTTTTGTGCAAAATCCATAATTTATTTTATATTTCAGATATTTCTTATCTCCCCATTCGCCTGAGGTTAAAAAATATATAAAGTCTTTGACATATATTTTCTTATACTTCTATATTTATGACATATACTTCTGTTTTCAAAGGCGCCTCGTCTTATTTTTAGGCAAATCATTTGTATTTCAAAGTTCCATCGCTCATGATAGAATAAACGTTATTAGCTGCAAAATAGCATTATAGATCTGTAAAAGACTAACTAACTAACTATCACGCCGTTTACCCGCAGGAATACAACTCTGTTTGGCACACTCTCCTTGCTTCATTCACATTCATACATCTTACTCATACTCTTCTGTTATTCTGACTATTCACATGGCCCGATTCAAATATTTGTTTCACTTGATCGGGGATCGGGCGTCCCCTCGGGCGTCCCCGACTTTTTCTTTCATTCACTTTCCCATTAAATTCTTTTCACACTCTTTTCTTCGTTCATTCGCTCTACATGCCCAAACTATCTAAGCGTCCCTTTCTTGATCCTATTCATTACGCTTACATCAGCCTTGCATTATTTCCGGATATCCACATTTTTAACACGGTCATACATGATTTTACCGCACATACGTCTCAGGGATCTCATTCAGTCTGACTGACAAAAGACTGTTACACAATTGAAAAATCTTCTTTGTTGGACAGTCAAAACTTTCTTTTTGAAAATTTTAATACATAATGCTTTTCTGTACTACATGAGTAACTAAAAAAGGTGCAAATTTCATATCAACAGGGCTCACCGTTCAAGGATTCCTCGCTGCTTTGAACACCAGATTTCTGCTGAGCATTTGATATGTGTTCCATAGCAATGATTACTTCAGATTGGTACCTAATAAAAACAACTTTAATTTCGGATTATTAACGTGTTTCTCAGGAAAACATCCTTGACTTCCACCGTAGTAAATCGCTCTTGTTTGTACAAACGATATACAAATGACTAACACAGCAATTTACGTGGTGTGTTGTCGACTTGTTTACCGGATTTGTAAGAGAATATAATATTTTCTTCTAATCGGTTCCGCGAATCCCAGCGGAAAATTGGTAAACAGAGACAGGAAACTAATTTTCATAAAATTATGTGGGTTGTAGGTCATGTAATATAAGAAATCTCTGCTTTCGAATAATGCGATAATTTCTTAAAAAATATGTTTCTTAGAATACAACGTATAATTTATTATTTACCGGTGACCCTTATTGCCTAAGATAACTGTGAATGTATAATAATGTGTACATACAGATTATTTCAATTTAAAGCAAACTGTAGACCAAACTTGTCATTTTCAAGGTAAACACTCGAGTTTCTCTTTTTCCCCTTCCTTTACTTATTTCTATTTTGTTGTTGTTTTCTCTATCTTTTACTTTCAGAGTGATAGATACTCTAAGTATCACCCTGGTGAAAGATCACCATCCAGAATCGAAGAGTTGTCGAAATGACTTGAGATGTGTTTGGTGAATAGATCTGAATAGCCAGGTACTTCCCAAACTTCCTCTTCTCGACCTCCTTCCCCTCTTTTCTACCTACAACCTCACAACATACCCCGATTGAGGATGCCAGAGTCCCCCTGCCTCCTGGTGGGGAGCAGTTGGAACTCTTATGCTTGGTATTAAATATAAAAACAAACAAAAAACTTGACATAATGGCATCTCATATTTGGGGTGTGTTTTGAAACTGAAGTAAGTGGGAAGGTTAGGTTGACCTAGCTTTACAAATCTGTTCACTACACTTGACAATGGTGGTCTTTCAGCAGGGCGATACTGATGGTATAATATATATAATAATGGAATGGTATGCCAAGAATTTACATAGATCTCACGTGCAGTGGGTATTTTGGCACAAACGGACCAAGGTGAGATTGTTTTTGTAGTACTTCGGGGAACTTTAAGAGATTCTTCTAAGGTGTCCACAGCATCCCATATATTACTCTGGGTTCTCAATTATATTGGTGATGCTACACTTCTTGATACAGGAAAGTCGAACCGCTCAATTTCTAAGAATGCTGACGGAACGAAGATTCGGGGGCTTAAAGCGGTGGAAATTCTATCAAATTCTTACTCACACCTTATTTAATTTATTATTATTGCTTCGGGGTAGATTTAGATTGGCAGTCTTGGGTCGAACAACGCTGATTTGCTTCAGATGGCCAAGGTCGATGCTCACAGCGTGTAAACCAATTACTTCCTTTTCAAAACAGTTTATGCTTAGTGAATCGGTCTGTGCTCTAAGTCTAATAAGCACATACATTTCTGGTGAAGAAATTTAATTCAGTTAAACTCAACAATAAAACAAACGAAAAAGTGCGTTAAATTAATAGCACATATAGCTCATAGCAAAGTTATTTACCTAAGATATAAAACAGAAAATCTGTTCGCATGCATAACAAAAGCTCGTCAACCGTAAGCTCTGTTTTCTCTCTCTGCTTCCAGCTTACAGTGTCATTTTGATCAGAAGCTATGAAGCATTGAATTATTTATTAACTGACATAAAAATAAGATATAACGCCATATACCTTGTATTTTTAATTATTTTTTAAAAAGTGAACACCGCACAAGAATCCAACTGCTCCCGACCGTTTAAAGTCAGTGAGACTATACTAACTAACTAACTAACTAACCATCACGCCGTTTCCCCGCAGGGGTAGGCAGAGAGGACGAACCGCCATACAACTCTGTCTTGGCACACACTTCTTGCTTCATTTACATTCATACATCGTCTCATACATACTCTTCTGTTATTCTGACTCTTCACATGACCCGATTCAAGTATTTGATTTACTTGATCGTGCCATGTCTTTCTCGGGCGTCCTCGACTTCTTCTTTCATTCACTTTCGCATCATATATTCTTTTCACACTCCTTTCTTCGTTCATTCGCTCTACATGCCCAAACCATCTAAGCGTCCCTTTCTTGATCCTATCCATTACGCTCATATCCGCCTTGCATTCTTTAAATTCTTGCATACTGAAGGTAGAAGGTAGAAGGAGATGAGGAAGAGGAAGGTTGGGAAGTACCTAGTTATTATTCAGATTTAGTCACCAAAAATGGTTAAATCTATTTCAAGCAACGTTTTGATTCTGAATAGTGGTATTTCACCAGGGCGATACTTAGAGTATCAACCACTCTGGAACGTGCCGTAAATATACTAGATGTATTTTTTATATGAATTTAATGTGTTATGACACATATTAATTTAATAAAATTTATTTGCTCACGCCGGGCTCGAACCCGCGACCTCTGGATTCGTAATCGAGCGTCTTACCACTCAACCACGGAGGCCGTCAAAATGTATGGTTTGAAGTAAATATATTGGTCCAGAAAATAATGATATTTGTGAAAAAAATTGCATGTAACTATGTCAACTTTTATACACAATATATTAACCTCCTACACTGATAAGTTTGTAGATCTGTAACGCCGTGGTGGCTGTATAAATCTCAGGTGGGCTAAATTAATTTCGTCTCGCTCGCATCTGCAGCTATTGCAGCCTCCTGGAGTCCATGAACCGGGCGGGCTGGCTGGGAGGGTTGCCCGGGGCGCGTGTCCGCACAATGGGCCTCTGCCGGGCGTGAGGAATGCGCTGTTCGGGGGATTTGCCCTACCACGAAACACAGACCCTTTTTTACACTGGCGTAAATTAAACTAAGATAACGATGCAAAGGTATATTGGCTAGAAGTTGCTAGGTGAAAGATTTTAAAACGTATGTTATGGTCGAATATTGCGAAATTGAATAAGACATACATTTTTTTAAACACACATTACCACAAAAATAGCTGAAATTTTGGCTCGTGTTTTTTAATTTTTTTTAAGTGAATACTGTAGAAGAATCCCAAAGGCTCCCAACCGTCTAGAGCCAGTAGGACTATGGTATCCCCAATTGGAGTATTATGCGACGGAAGGTAGTGGGAAGGGGAAGGAGATGAGGAAGAGGATATTGGCTATTCAGATCTGATCTCCAAACACGGTTAAAGCCATTTCAAGCAACGTTTCGATTCCGAACGGCGGTCCTTCACCAGGGCGATACTTGGAGTTTCTACCACTCTGGAACGTGTTGCAAATAAACAATGTGTTATTTTATGTGAATTAAATGTGTTATGACACATATCAATTGAATACAATTTATTTGCGCACGCCGGGTTTGAGCCCGCGACCTTTGGATTCGCAGTTGAACGTCTTACTACTCGACCATGGAGGCTGTGTGCGAACCTGAGTCTATAAAACCGGATATAATAACAAGAAAATTCAAATGTCAAATTACGAGGATCGAAAAGTACACGATTACTCAACTGAAAATCTATGAGAAGTTTGATGAATTACGAATTAGAAAAAAAAGTTGCACTTCATGACTTTTTTGCTCGACCTGACGATAGCCAACCTTCGATAGAAGAGGGTACCGGAGGAAGAAGAAAAAAATTACAGAGGTTGGTGATTTCAGTCATTCATTTGAGGGTATTCAGCCGGATTTATTTATTTTTGGTTTTAAATGAAGTGACACAAATAAAACAATATCGTCGCTGGAAAAGCTAAAGGGTTTATACGACACTGGTGAAAAATGAGTTAAATATGCAGTTTCAATAAGTTTTTTTTTTCTGCATCGAATGCTCTGACTCTCGTTTGATTCTGAAGACTTTTGTGGCTCTTCAGCCATCTGAAATATATGTATCATTTGGGAGAAGGCTGGACTCAAGCGACACAAGCTTGGGACTTTTTTATGGCTTTTTTGCTTCAGGTAACTCAAAGAGAGCACAGAGTTAACTTTTTTTTTAAATTCCAACCAGGTACTGAAGACTTACGAATTTTATTGTAAAACAAAAAAAATCAAAGTTCTATGGTGTAAATTTCACAAAATGGCGCTTCAGCACTTTTTCCTTTCCAGCGACAATGTTAATGTCATATTCTATAGGGTTGAGTCATTATTCTTTGGCCACGTTAATAATAGTTTATTTTCGCAGCCATTTTCGGGATTACTAATTGGATAAATCATCAAATATATACGCAGAATATCGCGTTACTGCGATTTGAGATGTGCTTTACAAATATCATTAAAAAATAAATAACGAGAAATCTTAATTCATAAAATAACAAATAAATCTAAAAATATTATAATGGTACTGATTTACCTCTAAGTTACACTCAACTTTCGTCGTGAAATAATCTACCCGAAATAACGATACCGAAATACTGAAAAGAGACTGACACCACAAACCAAAAATAAACTCGATTTGAGTAGGTTTGTCGTTATTTACTTAGTAATAAATCGGATAATAGGGCTAAGGGTTTATTTTTATACACAAATTCAGCTTTCAAATACAATGAGATACGCATTGAATAGGAATAACACGGTGGTCAGCAAATTCTTGGAAAGTAAATTTCACCTAACTTTTTTGTTAAAGTACTAACCGACATGAAAATACAACATATTATTTGTTCAATAAATACACCAACTTGCATTAAGCTAGAATATTAACAAGGTTAACGAAATAGTGTTATTTTTAATTACTAGGTATTATCATTTATCGATACCAAATGATCTTAAATAGGAAATAACGTTTATAATGGTAATACAAATGTCAATTTTATGAAGTTCTAACTCAGATATTGTGGTGGCAAATACATTTATTTATTTATTATAAATATCTTGCTTACATATATTGCAATCTCGATGAGTTATAAAAACTCACTCTGGGACAATGGAAATTAAAGAAATACACGAGTTACAACAGAATACAGAGATCAAACTAACATAAATACCGATTTCGAAAATTATTTTGTTTTGGTTCCTTAACCTTAAGCATGGATATAAATGTTTAACACATACATGTGCCATAAGTGATATGCTATTTGCATCTTTGTAGTTTAGGAATTTGTTTTTTAGGCATTCGTGATAAAGCTCCTCAAAACCATTTTCCTAATACACAAGGGTAAATAAATAAATATTGACAAGCATGCATAATAACCTAATATAATATGTACTCGAATATAATTAAAACATGAAAATAAAGTGGTCTAAGATGGCAACCTTGTGGAACGCCCTGCTTCCATTGAGTATGTTACCTGGCCACCGCCGAACAGTCGTAAATCCTTCGTCTTTTGTGTCCTAATAGTTAAATGTGGCGAAAAATTGGCGGAGCCCTTCTGTACTGTCACATGCCGATACTATGTGACAAGTCTTTTGTCCTCGTTGGGCTGTACGCACTCATGAATGCAACAATAGTCAAGCATTTATCTACATCATGAGGTCTGTGGGTACTTATTACTTTTATTTATGTATAATATTGGGTATGATTCACAATATGACCGGTGTTAGATTATGGTATTTAAATGTAATTTACTTTAAATGTTAAAAGGGTATTCTGATATTATAGGAATGCCGACTACACGAAGGGGGAGTATTGTGAGGAAATATGAGAACTATGAACAACATTACCCCATTTTTAATCTAAAAGGGTTATTCAGATGGAGGAGGTAAACTTTAACTGATTGCATGAAAAGCTGATTAACACCGTTAATAAAAAAAGAGCTTAGAGCTTCCAATCAGAAAATACTGTATAACCATGACTTTTTAAAGATTTGTATTCTTTGGGTGTATATTTTTCACATCGAATAAAAACTACCCTGAACTCTGATTGTACCATAGCATGGTTTCAGTTGCGTTCATTTGAAATAGTTTTTTTTACACTGTATTAACTAACAAAGGTACGATTGGCTGTTGAAAACAAGTTTGATATGCAATCCATGGAGGTTATACATGCTTTTCGATCTTTCGAACGACTCAAAAAAGGTATTTCATCTTGATTAACGACTTTTTTTCAATATTTCAAGTACTGTTTTAATTAATTTAACTGGTGGGCTTAACAGAGCCCCTGAGGTGATTTTTCACAAAAAACGGCGGTATACAAATTATCCAAATATGATTATTACTTAAGTAAAAACATATTTTATAACCTTAATTGATTTATTGAATTATTATTTGATCAAAATACTGCGTTATCACCCCAAAGAGAATATTAAAATGTTTTCAACCAGTTTAATATTAACAGTTTATTCACACTTCATAATGAAAATGAAAGCTTATTTCAAAGGTGTTTGCATTATCCTAGGAGGAACGTTTTTGTTTTATTTAATTAAATCTGCTTGTAGGGCGACATTTTTCTATGACTTCCTCTCGGAATCCACTGTCACCTAGTCGTCCACATGTATTCCTGAAACTGCCGGTTAACAGGATTACTGTTGAAGTTTCAGCAATATTCAGTATTATTTAGTGCCAGCGCTCATTGTGAGGTTTCTGAGAAGAGTGTGTGTCGGTCGTGACGTGGACAATAATGGGGCAGACGTGTCAGCGACACAATTACCCCCGGACCATTTGCAATACAAATATTTTGAAAGGGCCATTCATTACGTACCCTTGGCCTTTACGGTTGGTGCGTCTGCCGCCTCCAAGCTCGATGACTTTGAAAGTAGGGAGGCAGGAACTATATAAGCTTAAAAAAACTTATTCAAGAATTTATTTAATATTATATGATACGTGAAAAAATACATTACTTTAAAAAATTTGAAAAAATAGATTTGTTTTAGTATTTGTAAATTTCACACTGAAAAAAGTTTACAAGTTTTGAAAAGAAAAAACAACACATACATGAATGTGGTAGAATTATAGTTGCAAAAACATATTTTTAATGTATGATTAACATCAGGTCAATTACGCATTAGTTTTGACGACATTATTGAGGATTGTATTTTCTTCAGTTAATTTGCATTTTAAAAGGTCTTTAAAAAAGATTTATTCGAGACCGAAGCAGTGTTTGGTTTTACTATTTTTTTTTCTGAAAATCATCTTCCAATGCGTTATATTCATTATTTTACATTGAAACAGCAGTATACAGTTCTTGAGATAATATTTTTTTTAATCAGTCGTTTGTTACCAAGATGAAAAAAAAAATCTTTTTAACAAATTAATATTATTTATATGTGAGCTCTGATACTTGTGATATAAACTGTTGTATAGTAATAGGTTAGAATCTCAACCTTCACCGAATATATTTTAATGTATGACTTACTCTATTTTTGAATTCAGCGATTAACTTCTGTTTGCTTTCATTTTTGACAAATCCTTTGAGGGAAAAAAAAATAAACCAAAAACTGTTGAGATGATAGATTTTAATAATGTGAGCTGGGTTAGAGAAGTTTGGAAATGATTTAAAAAAAAAACGGAAATGTAATAAATAAAATTATGGTTAAATTTAGGCATTTGCAGACAAGAAAATCAGTTAAAACAGATAATTTTTATAGGCGTCCAAAACGGATATTTGACAGTCAATTTGAATTAGATTGTACTTTATTCAATTACACAACAGTTGTGAAGTCAGCAATCATCTAATAGTTACTATTACTAGTTACTTATACAGATGTTAAATACAAGGTTTATTAGACGTTCCAGTTCTCAGATCTATGTTTAGTAAAAATAAATGGTTTCTTGTCTTATTTGTGACAGTTGAAAAGATATTTAAAAGTTGTGTTGACCTAGAAATTTGAGACAGAAAGAGTTGTTCGATTTTCAGGACGCCAGAACTCTCCGCTTGAGAGTTTTGTTTCTTCAGTAACAGATCCTAGCTTTATAGTTAAGATAAATAGATGCAGTTGTCTTTTTTTAATTATTTTTTCTAGTTTAGCAATAATCTTTTCCAAATGATTGTTGAAGATATTTAAAATTTTGTCAATAAATAGTGTAAACAGTATAATAATGAAAATAATAATTTATAAGAATGTCAAATGATATTGGTATTTCTTTTCGATGCAGGGAAATACACTTTTATTATTATCATTTTTTAAAGAAGTTTAAATATTTTGTTATCCAGAAATATTATTGAATAATGGCGAGTGTAACCAATTACGTTACCATGGGAACATAATTGTATCGAATCACGGCGAGACAAAGAGTACCTAATGGCTTAAGTAATTTATTTAAAAAAGGCAATTTCTCGCAATTTTACGACATTTTAAAGACCCGGCTCGGCCGTGGAGATTAACACAGGTCGGCTTTCTACCGTGGGAATGCAGTATTGGCGACTGGAGGTAAAGTTAAGGGATTATTGAAAGATAACACTACAGGTAAAGGTGTATAAGTTTAGAATGTACAAATATTAAAAAAAAACTTTTTGATGTTTTTTTTTTGTAAATATTTAAGAGCTTTCGATGATGCTTTTAAATTTGTGGTTCCGTTGAAAACAATAATTTTCAACGGTTGGTTAAAATAATTGTGTGTTTTTTTAGACAAATATTAATATTTTGTCGAATGGGTGTGTACTTGGATATTTTATTGACTGCGTAATAAAATAATGTCAGATTCATATTGCAGTTTGGATCTCCCTCTTATACTTGAAATCGACAAATTTCAATGTGGAAGATATTTTTAGCATCACCCTGGAAATAGATCACATTGCAAATCGAAAAATAGCTTGAAAATATTTTTCTTATGACCATATTAAAATAGCTTGCTACTTCGCAAACATTCGTCTTAAGTTTCTCCTTCCCTGCCCCAACTTACTTGAATAGTAAATTTCCCTCCATTGTCTCCGGGCAGTTGAAACTGGGAAATCCTAAGCATATTAAAAGTTAATTCTTAGAAATTAAATGATTAAAGCTTTACTTTTTGGACTTCAGTCCCTTCTGCTCGGGGCTCCGATTCGCTGGTTAATTTTTATTCGCAATGTCCTAAAGTGCAAGGTAATCTTGTGGCAAAAACCTTCTTCTGACGTCACAAATTCTTTAGAATATTTGCAGGTGTCCGTAGGCAGAGCTTACTGGGGTGTTCCCCTCACTAATCTGGGGGAGCTTTGTATGTGACTGGGGAAAACACTCAAATTAGGGAACCGTTTAAGGTAATCGCAGATGCACCTACCTGTTATATGTATTCTTTCTTAGTGTTAGTGATGTTTTAAAAATGTTAATTATTTATTATGAAGTTTGCTCTCGTGCCCTAAAATCAAACAATAAAAAAACAAAATAATTTAAATTAATACCAAACATTATTTTTCCAATATCGTGTAATCTGAGTGCAAAAACGTATCTTTCTCCAAACTAGAAATAACTATATTAATTGTGTTTTTTGGGAGTGACCTGCCAGGAAAGTATCTATGATATGCTTTTATAAAATTATCTCTGTATATAGTGTAAATAAATATTAATATGCCATACATTATATGTAGTAAGTAATAAGATAGAGCCTAGGAATTAAAATTTGAACAGAGCCCTTGAGGTGATTTTTAAAAAAATAACGGCGCTATTCAAATTATCTAAATATTATTATTATCACCATTGACATCATCGCTAAACCCTCTGGAGAGTCTTGACCGCCTCAACTAAATGCCTCCATTCCTGCTGGTCTTCTGTTCCTCCCTCCAGCTCCTTGTGCACATGGATGTGATTTTGGACTTTATATTGTACAGTCACTTGGCTTTAGTTTCCTTCGTCCCACAACGTTATTATTAAGTTAAGGTTATTACGAAGAAGTCTCTCTGTTGTCGTTGTATTCAATTCAAAATGTACACATTACTATAACTGTTAACAGTATTAACCAAATTCTTTAATTAAAACTTCATGTTATTTGGCTTAATTACACATAGAGTTTCGAAACTGTCGATGTTCTCTTACTTCAAAAAATTCTAATGGATGCTGTGGGGTGAAGTGCCAGTGTCCTTTCATAGATTTTGATTCTGAAACTACGAGGTACACGGAACATGTACAATATAACTTATGCTTAGAAAGTGCATTTTTTTAAACTAATATATATATAACCTGCTAACACGAGTATTGTGACTTGTTTATCGTCTTACAAATTTTGATTTCGAATTCAAAAATGGCTTTACCGGAATTCCACAAGAGATGTTATTATGATTGAATGCACCTGCCCGAACCTGACGGCTGCATTCGATTTTGGATTCGCGTCATGCAAGTTCGTTGCATCATAATAATTCCGAAACTATTTTCAGAACGTTGCCCTCAAATTCACGCCATGTCAAAGCTACCCAAATAATAAAAAAGAAACAGCTTAATAATAACATAATAACTAAACAAAAACAAAAAATGATGTATTCAAAACCCATCGATCCGAAATCCGAACATATTACGAGTAGTAATTTGGAAACCCTCCATTAGTAAGGGTAAACCTCCAAACCGTTTCATACGACAATGCGCTGTGTTGACGGACGGTAATTAGGAATTGAAATGTCAATAATGGTCTCTGGGACCCGCGGACCAATGTGGGCCCATCGGGCCTCCTCGGGTAGACCTGCCTGAGAATCCTTTGAGGTCTGAGCGTGTAGTGAGCTACCCTAGTCCCACAGAATCACTGAAAGGACCACGAACGTGAGTGATGGTGTTTTTGGGGCTAGTTCACATAACAAGGTTTAAGGCGGAATACTTAACTTTTAATTTTAGTCAACGTCTGTTGCCACAAGAAAAAAAAACACATTTAAGGCCAAGCGATTCGTAAAAGATCTTGAATTTCGAAATAAATTACGCATTTCTTGCGCTGATTTGATCGTTTATGCAAAATAAAAAAATACCAAAAATCCTTCGTAAAAAGCATCACTTTGTGTTTAAAGGACGTTTTATTTTATTTTGTGAAAGTCAGCACTAATATTAAAGTGTTTTTCAGTCGCACTCCAAATAACTCAATTTAACACATTATACCTACAATAAAAGCAAACCGTACAAAGGTTCGTAGATAGAAGATTCTATACTTAGAAAGCATTTTTACAAGAAATAAACTTAGGGTTATAAAAACACCCCCTATAAAATGTTCGATTAAAACAAAGGAAAGATGTGTTTTACTTGCATAATTTGATTAAAAAGCATTTATAATATTTTTAGGCTATCGAATTATAAAACCAAAAACATATATCATTTTGTAATGCATATCCTTGACTCTCCAATACTTTTTTTGTAGTAAAAAATATTGATATTTTATTAAGATCAAACGCGAGTTGTCGCTCTATATCTATAATAACCTTTATGATTGGAACACATTTTTTCCACAAGCTTTATTTGGTAAAACTAGGTAGTTGCCACCCGTGAAAAGTCACTGATGTAACTTGACTAGCCAATAAAAAAATATTAGTTACTTTGATCTACCCATTACAAATATAGAAAAATGCTGAAACACATTTTATGTTGGCACTTATTAGGTAGATAGGGATTTAACAAGTTTATTTTTAAATTTTGATAAATTTCTACTTATCCATCGATTCCAATTTGGAAAATTCTACACTCGTACCTACTCAGAATGGAAATTTATAGTTAATTATGCTGGAAAATCAATATTAGAATATTATTTAGAACTAATGCTCGGTGCGTTCGAAATATTTTTTTTTATAAAATAATTACGGAGAATTTATTGAAGGAAATTAGCAGTAAAAAATATTTTTTCCGCCTTCTGAGTGATGAATATAAATTTCAACATAATCTTTACAAAGTGTGAATACTTAGAACTCCGCTAACTTCAATCTACCATTACACGATGCAGGTGTGTTATTTGCCTTAGAATTCTTGTTCAACCCTGTTCTCTGTCCCTTACGCGTGAGGTCTGCTTACTGTTTGTCGGCAGAGTCCAACAGCCCCTCTCTTCATCCGTTCTATTATTCATTTTTATTTAGCATTTAGCACCCCCGTGGTCCATCAAAGGATGGTGGCAGAACTCACTTTCATCCGTACGCATCACCTGTGATCTACGCCTCTACAACCTTGGTTCACTTCTGGTTTCCTACCACCAAGGATGAATATGCCGTTAAGTAGGTTTTTAGCTTTTCGGTGAAAAACTTTGCAACTTTATAATTATTAGACTAGAAACATATTTTAAAAACACCTACAAAAACAAGCTGGTCAAGGAAAAAGTGAAATCTAATGGATCGTCGCGTGAGGCGTTAATGTCTGCAAAAACATGAATCCTGATACAATATACGGGAAAAATTGCAAATGGTAATTTTCGATCATACGTAAATAAGTCTGAAAATTTATTCCGATTACCCTACTTCACGATTTACTTACTACGTCCGTTTTGACGCGTGTGTCAAGACAAAACTAGTTAACAATAGTATAGTATAAAACGCTCAAATATTTTTTATTGAAATTGCGATTTATACTTTGCTAAGTATTATTATTGCTTATATGATTTGTTCCTACTGGTTTAGTTTCGTTAGCAAACTGTGGGAATTGAAACAAGGTACCTACCCGCCGCCAGAAAGCTAGTAATAACTCCTAGTTTGTAGATACCTTTAATGTTTTTTTAAGAAAATGCTTTCCTATCAGATTTATGCATATTCATGTTAGACTAAATTGTCTTGAGGTTTCTTTTGTAAATTTAGGTAGAAATAAAGAATGACTTAGAATTATTTATTTTTACAGATAGTATGAAAAGAAGAAAAATTCTAAGTTCACTTACTCATTACAATCAAACTATCAAACGAAGTCAAGTTATTCGAAATTTATGTAGCAATAAAATAAATTTACGCAGCTTTTTCAACTGACTTTTATGTGAATCTCCAACAATTATTATTCGAATAAACGAAACCCGCCATTATCTTTATTTCCAGCACAATAAACATTGACAAAAATATTCAGAGGGATGTCACGACCCATGTGAATTGTGAAATGCATTTTCCTTTTATTCTCTGGTGCTGTATCAAATACCCCATGAAATATTCCGTCTGCGCTTCTAGACGGATTAATTATGACCATCCTCCCATCAAATAACGGCGCCCCCTGCGCCCGCCATAAAAATGTCTGCCAGATTTTAATGGTCTCTATGGGCAACTCTAAAATTGGCATCATCAAAAGTATATTAGGTGGAAAATATTTGGAAAAAAAAACAGTCATTTAACCCTTCGAGTTGTGTGATTGTTTAAATGCTCCCGGTTTGCGGCTCCTTGGTTTCAAGAGGAAATAATATAGATAACATAATTAGACATAGTTATGCAGAAAGCGTCCAACCCTAAAAATAAGAAACTGAGAAAAAGGCGTTCGAAAATATGATGATAAAAAAGCATTAATAAGCGTAATCGGCGTTTGTAAAGTGAATATCAGTGTTTTTTTCTTTATGAGCATTACTATAATAACCAACTAATAATAATATTTAAATAATTGGTATAGCGCCGTTTTTGTGAAAAATCATCTCAAGGGCGCTGTAAACTAACCATCACGCCGTTTCTCCGCAGGTGTAGGCAGAGAGGACGGAGCGCCATATAACTTTGTCTTGGCACACACTAAATTGTGATTCGTGAGAGGTAGGAATAAAAAGCTAACAATAACTTTACTATTTGGGAATTTCTGGATAGGTTTTCTCCTAATAAGTTGAACTACTTTCGCCCAGGGTGGCAGAAATAAGATAGCGGAATTGTAAGTGTTCAAAGCTTTCCATCCGAAAGAAGGTTATTCAACCCCCTTCTTTTGAAAATATTACATGATGTTATTATTATAATGACGACGATCTTGGTAGAGCGATTAGATCCTTGGTACTGGGCCTAAGTAATCGAAGCTGGGCGTGTGTGTAAATAAGAAATGAAATTTACAAAAAAAGGGAAGTAAGTATTGCCGTGGTGAGAGTGAGAGAACAGCAATCAATGATTAAAACATTGCGTTGCTTACACCATTTTTAGATTCTGGAATAAATATTATTATTATTTTAAATTTTTAGATAACGTGTTACAACTGCTACCAACCGTCTAGAGCTAGTGGGAGTATGGCGTCCTCAATCGGGGTATGTTGTGAGGCTGAAGGTAGTGGGGAGGAGAAGGAGACGAGAAAGAGGGAGGTTGGGAAGCACCTGGCTATTCAGACCTGGTCACCAAATTCGGCTAAAGCCATTTGTGTTGTATCCAATGGTGGTCTTTCACCAGGGCTATACTTAGTGTATCTACCACTCTGGAACGTGCCGAAAATATACCATACATTATTTTATACGAATTAAATGTGTTATGACACATTTTCATTAAATAAAAGTTATTTGCGCACGCCGGGTTTGAATCCGCGACCCCTGGATTCGTAGTCGAGCGTCTTACCACTCGACCGCGGAGGCCGTCAAATATTTAAAAAGCATGGAACTTTCGATCAGCTTCATTCTTATTATCACTTCTTCCCCTTTCTCCCCCACTTTCTTTTGCCCCACATTTACCAATAGAGGGTGCCAAAGTCCCACTGGCTCCGAGGTATGAGTATGTGAGATATTTCGATTTATAAAATAATAATTGTTGGATAGGTTGAAGGTACGTTTGGTGTTGTTATTATTTTAACCCGGAGAATGTCTTTTTTATGTATTTCTCCAACAGTTACGAGATAGTTCAATAAATAATGTATGTAAATAACAATATTTTGATATATGTTCCATTTCTCCAATTGGAATAGACGCTTGTACCGCCAAACAAAAGCCAGCATTCTGAAGCCGGTCTCCACGTGAAATAAACCTGCGTTACAATGGACCACAATGGATGGGCAGAGCTTATAACAGATTATAACACTTCGAGACAAGACTCTATAATAATATTTATTGTTACCAGCGAGGAATGGAGGCAAAGGGTTTGGATAAAGCCCGCTTCACAAAAGAAAAGAGATTATTGTTTCGGAAAGTACCTAACCATGGAACTATACTAAAAAATTGTACACTGCCAGGGTTACAATATTTTTAGTATTTTTTAATTAGAAATAAATAAACTATTGTAAAGATTATAAATTTAAAATACTTCTCGTTTTTAACCTACGTAACTAAAACAATGGGCAGGTAAATCACATGTAAGCGGATTTGATATGATTTAATGTGATTTGGTATAGATTTGATTGACTTATCAACGAACAAATGACAGTTTATATCGTCTTAATTGAGCATGTTTAGTTGACGTTAGGTGCTAGCACCCAGATAGGTATGGAAAATCACTATTTTGAAAACAAGTGATAACTTAAAAACAAACGTGAAAAAAAAACTTTTGTTTGAAGCAGAATTATTTAACGATTCAATTCGATAAAAAATATTTTGAACTATTTTCAACTTTATTTCCATCATACTGTCTTTTAAAAATATATTTTATTGTAGAAAATTAACTTAAACAAGCTGTTCGTTGCATACTTTCAATCTAATTTCCAAGCTGAACCCAAAGTAAAGTAAAGTGAGGAAATCTGTGTGCGCAAGGAAGAACGAAATGAGTAAAACAATCAAGTGTTGAGTTAAGTTTGCAGAATCGTTCATTAGAGACATATCTATTAAAGAAATATGAGATGTGTCCGGAAATAAGATCATGCGCCATTATTTTTTGAAAAAGGACATGAGACATATGACAAGATGACATTAAAAAAAACTAAATTTTTCAATTTTGTTTTGGCTCTCCTGAGCATGTGCGTTTATTGACTCATTCCGTTCTTCCTTGCGCACACAGACATATTTATTATAATTGAAGTAAAGTTTACAAAACCATTTTTTTTCCAAAATTTAGTAGACAGTGGAAATACGACTCTAATAATACGGGCGTGTTCCTAGTTCAGTAGTCGCTAGAGCACAGGAAAAGTATTATATAAATAAAAATAAAAAACTTTTAAAATACTATTCGGTATAAAAAAACCAAATCACGATTTAAATATAACAATTCTGAGATGAGTTTAATTCGTTGTGAAACAGGCCTCCCCGTGAAGTGTGTGGTTCACAGTAGGTGTGCGCTAATGGTTGGGGGGGTCCAAATAAAAGTCCAAATCGATTTTTATTAATCGACCCCCCTTATCTGGACCCGATCGCCCGGTCTAATCGAAACTCCAAATAGCGGCCCTATCTCCCGATCTCCCATCTCCCATCTCGCCATCGCGCCCATCTCAATAAATACTGGGTCGGAGAGGACCTAACCTTTTCAACGTGGAAAGGGAATGTTGTCTGGTGGAATTTTTAAGCGCCAGTGTTATGGTTATGTAGTCAGATTTTGGAAATAGTTTGTGATGAAAAATAAAACCTAACTTAACATTACTTAATCTAACCTTACCTAACCCGATACTACCTAATCTAACCTTATCCAACCTAACCTTACCTTATCCAACTTGACCTTGACAATTTATATAAAATATTTCGACTTCTAAGCCATTAACAGGTTCATGAAAATGATCATCGGTTTTAGAAAGAGTTTCTAAATTTATAAAAAGTTTGATGGCTTAACTCACACAGACACGTCCACTTTTATATCTTATCTGTTTATAATAGATATGAAAAACTTTTGTCATGTTGATGTGTCAATCACAGTACCATCGGAAATCGTTTTGGATCTAATTAAAAATGAACACTCCGAATACATGCTGTATTAAAACCTAGCAGTGGTGGCTTTCTGAATAAAAAGGCTCAGATTAAAAATAGTCGATAAACAAGTGTTATGGGCGTGTCAGTGTGCCAGAAGTAAGCTCAATCTTTCCTTACTGCTGGTGAAATTAATCAAAACAGTTTCAAATTTAGAAATTCTTTCTGAAAGAGATTTATCAATTTCATAGGCCTGTCTGGGGCCTAGAAGTCTAAAGGTCATATAATGTAAATTGGAATCAGTTATCTTTCGAATTATTATAGATCACTTCTAGGAAATATCTGTTCAGTTGTTTAAGCCAAAAATATTAATGTATGTTTGTGGTATGAAGACTTTTCCTTCTTTCCCTTACCCATTGCGATTGTGGTATTCCCGATTGGGGAATTTTGTGTGGCTGAAAAGAGTAGGGATAGGAAAGGTATGGAAAGAGGAAAATTGGGAAGTACTTGGTATTTTAGATCTGGTCACAAAACACGACTAAAGCCATTTTAAGCAAAATTTTGATTCTGAATGGTGGTCTTTCAGCAGGTTGATACTTAAGGGTATTCACCACAATTCAATCGACAGAAATTTATAAAAAAAAAAAAAACAAATATTATAGGTTTGGTACATATTCTACTTCTTATTCGATGTAGAGCATGAATTAATTCATCAGTGGTAGGAATTATTTTTTACAACATTTAATAGTGAAAATGATTTCAATAGTGGGAATCAATCGCATAATCGTTTCGTACAATCAATTGATTACTCTATTATTACAATATATTTTTGTGCGATTAGCTAAAAATGCAACTAAAAACTAACGGAGACGGAAAACTCTCAAATTGATGAGATCTTATCACGTCATTATACGAGCGTTCCCAGCAGGGCATGTAAAATTACCGGCAATTGGCACTACCGGTAAATTGGTAAACACATGGAGTTAATATCGGTAATTTATTGGCACAATGGTAATAAAACAAAATAATTTCCTATAATTGGCATTATCGGTAATTTAACGGCACAATAGTAATAAAACAGAAGAATTTACAATAAATGGCACTATCGGTAATTTATCGACAAAATAGAAATAAAACAAAGTATTTATCGGTAATTTATTGGAACAATGGTAATAAAAATAAAAAAAACCCATAAATGACATTACCGGTAACTTATCAGCACAATCGTTTGTGCAAGTTTTACAATGTACGGTAATCGGTAATTTATCGACACAATGGTTATAAAGGACGAGACTTCCGATAAATGACATTACCAGGGAATTTGTAAATCTATGGATTTATTTATCGACACAACGATATTAAAATACGACAAAGCATTAATATTAAAAAAAAAAAATGTGTTCAAGTGATTCTAAGATAAATAAAAATAAGGAATCAAAAAACATCACACGTATATCGAGTCATCGTTTAGGCTCATGATTCATGATTCTAAAAGTCAGCTCAATTGTAAGGTAATTAAATCTGATTGTAAATATTATCTTTATTTTTTTTTCTATATCCTTGGAGATAAATGTAAGATATCTCACATAAAAAAGGACTCCTCGAACGCGCTTTAACCTTTCCCACTGTAAATATGATCATATCAGCAAAAAAAAATGTAGCAACAAAATACCGACCTCCGCATTAAAGAACGCTATAAAAATATACCGAAGACTTCATACTGTTTTATTATTATTTTTATACACTTTATACTGTCATACCTTCCTTTAAATAAAAGTAGCCCCAATCGCTACAAACATAAATAAATAATCCCATTAAAAAGTGTGAAAATACGACTTTGTTTTCAAAAAACCGATAGTTCGAAATATTTGTACCGGTAATGGAATTTACCGTAAAACCGGCAATGCATGCCCTAATTCCCAGCATCTTTAGCGGCGCAGAAAATGTTGACTCGCTAACACCAGCCAAAGGCGGCGCGAGAGCCCGTGAGGAGCAAATTCATAAAAAAAAAACAATTGTAGCGTCTTCCTAAACCTTCGCCGTCCTTTGGCTTGCCGTTGTAACCTTGAAGAAGAATGCAGAGAATGTGAACGTTCCGATCGGTGAATCATTTCGGCGGTATCCATGTTGGAATTTGGGCGCCCGTGTACTGATCCAATTATAAACCCTTTAAAATTTATGCTGCCTACTAATTAACAATTTAGTATCAATTATTGTTATATTGTTCTTTTTAAATAGACCCGTGATAATAAGATTGCGTCATTTGTTTGTATGTCAATGATCGATATAAAAGCTGTAAAGCATGTACAAAAATCAAACTAAACAATATATAACACGGGGTGGAACTCATTTTGGTGAGAGACTACCAATGAGAATCGTCGAATCTAGCTTAGCTGTGTTAAATAGCTAGATCTGTATAGCCAGGTAATCTCCAACCCTTAATCTTCCCTATATTCCTACCATCCTCCAGCCTCAGAAAATTCCACCACGAATTGACAGTGTTAATAAAAATATTACGAATAAGATATGTCAACACTTGAATATTTTGCTACCACCTACTCCATGCAGGTCATCATAATAATATGATATTATCATCAGGTATTGTAATTGACTTTAATTAATTTTCTTGTACGTACATTCGTAAGAGTGTGAATTTTTTAAATTTGGAACCGACAGATGTGTTCAGAAAATTATCACATTAAAAAAGTCTTATTTAAAAAAAAAGTATTTCAGCAGACATTCTATTTAAAGCTAACTTCCAACAAAAGGGGGATCGCAAGAAAAAGTAAACTGAAAGACAAGAAACTAAGTAAAAGTTGCAGTCGCAGTAAAAGTTGTACTGACAGCAAATACCAACTCCCTTTTTAGAACATTTGTGTATGTTTTAATGAAAATACTGCATAAGAGTTCCATCTGCCCAGAGCTAGAGGGACTCCATAGTCCCATCCGTCCCGATTTTGAGTATTTTGTTTGCCTGAAGGGATTGAGAAGGGGTAGGAGATGGGAAAAGGAAGGTAGATAAGAACCTGGCTATTCGGATTCGGTCAATAAAAACGGCTAAAGGCTTTTAAAACATATGTTCAATTACAGAGCATAATATGTCTTTATGGAATGAATTAAAAAGTGATGAAATTTACGTACAAGTGTTATTGTGAACATTTTGTAAGATCGTATCACTAAGCAGGTAGTGAGTCGTGTTTATTTTGATCCGCATTCTCGGAACATAGCTGTAAATGGTTACAAGATGCTCTTTGCATACAATTGGAGATAAATCCAGCGCCTCCCACAGTTAGTGTTGCATAATTATTTAATGAGTGCACTTTTCATTTATTGTATCGCAACTCGAATTAGCTCGAACTAAATCCACAGAATAAATAATGTACTCGGATAGAAGAATAAGTTTGAACCAGAGTGAAGTGAACTCGAAAAAGTAAAGGAAAGGAACAAGCAACGAGGGGTATGGTGGCACCAGGTGATTTTGGTGGAAAGGTACATTCCGTTTCCAAGGTACTTTTGTAAGGAAAGTATTTTTATTCTTTGTAACTGAAATGTCGTAGTAAACAAGACGTACTTTTTTACAGTAAAATTCTGCAGAAATTGTTTGAATATATTTTTCACTCTCATCGTTTGTGTTTGTCGCCAAAATCCGAGCTGAACATCTTTAAGCTCGTAATAAAGTTCAAATAATTAATTTTTTCCCAATTTTAATTAAATTTTTTTTATTTCAAATAAAACATACTAAAAATTGCACCACCATGAATTATTAACAAAACTCATTGTGGGACTGTAAATTTGTCCATGTTTGATTCATATTTCGTAATTAAACTACCATTAACATGTTGGCGTACCATTAACCATTAACAATTTTAAATGCGTAATGCTTACAGCATTACCAAAAACCAATTAAATTAAATGTATCGTTCCTGATCTAACCTTAACCTGTAGGGGGTAACCTGCTCTGCTTTTTTTGCATCACCTTTTCTTAACTCTTCTCCTTGTTTTACTTCTTACTACAACAATAAATGGCTGTACAATAACATCCATTTTGTATTTTCTAAACCTTTGTCCTGATAAAGTAAGGATTCTTCTAAAACCGATTGGCAGTTTTGTTAAATTAATTGGTTAAAATAACGAATTTCTTAAATTTTATAAGAATAATATTGTTTGCTGCATTGACTCAACTGACGAGAAAGTAAATTCCTTCACAAGTAAGCCATGTGGCCCAGCAGTTTGTTGCCACGTCAATGGTGAATTAACGTAAACGTAACTACGTAATACATTGCATTTGTTTTAAGAAGCTAAGTAATATGTACGTACTTTTACGAAATTATGGCCAACTCATTGTGCATTGTTATTGTTATTAGTTTGTCATTGTTTTATTATTTTATTTTATTGTTATGTTATTTCTCAGAGAACCATTTCACAACCGTTTGTAAATCAATTGATATTTTAATGGGTTATGTGTTAATCTGAACGTTCATTAAATATTGATTATTAAAATAACTTTAGTGATTTTCAATAAATATGAACATAGAAAATACATATTATAAGGAAATAAAAATGTTAGGCTACGACCGAGACTCAAACTCAAGACCTCTACTCTATCCAGGAGTAAGGAATCTATTCATTGTGCTACCGACACCCATTTAAATACCTTTTTACAGATTTTGGTATCCATCTTTATATTCATACGCAAAGTTCTATTCGATCACAATTGTAAACATAAATGCCATCATGGATAGAATATCTATTTTTGTTTACGGATAATCTTTGACTTTTTTCAAAGTCTAGTAATTCAATAATCCGTTTATCGCTTAAATTATTAAATTATTTTAAAATCACTAAAATATTGTTTCACCTTTATACCGTGAGAGGTATTCAACTTTATTTTGTAAGGAAAGGTTCAAATCCGAACTAAATCATTGACCAGAGGATCGTAGGAATAGTAATTGAACATTTCGTAAATATTTTTTACATGTTTAAAATAAATAAAAAAACATTTAAATTATAAACAATAAAAATAATTATCAGTGTCAGTATTCTTGTTCTCAGTGAACGTGAAGTTTATTCCTTCGCGCCTGGTCCAATCAAGATAGTCATCTCAATTTGGGAGGCTGTGCAGTGTGCATCTGTATTACTGTGATTATTTACACTGTTCACGAGGGTCTCGGTTCGTGACCCGCTCACAATGGGGGCCCTACTGGGTGGCCGAGCACAAAGGGGTAGTTTCAACACCTTCAAACATATACAACGAGAGGTACAGAGTGGTTCTGGGTTAATACGTTTTAAAACAAGAAATTACTAGTATAATATAATTATACATTTTTCAAATCTAATTTTATATTATATCACACTTTAGAATATAGTTAATCAATGAGTGAGCTTTTGGTGAAAATACTGTAGAAGAGTCCGAAGCAAGTGGGACTATGGCATCCTCAATTGAGATATGAAGGAGAAATGTGAAGGAGTACCTGGCTATTCAGTTCTAGTCACTAAACACGACAAATGCCATTTCAAGAAATGTTTCGATTCTGAATGGTGGTCTTTGACCAAGGTGATACTGACATTCGGAGAAATAATATCGACGGTTCCAGTGACCGGCTTGGAACCAGTTCCGTGTAACCGGGACAGGAATATCGACCATCTCCAATCTGTATCCCTCCACACAGCATCCCCAAAGACGAAAGATGAAAGAGCCCCTAGGAAACTGTTTTTCACCGGTTTTTTTAATTTAATTTAATTTTTTATTTTATTTTATATTAGTTACTTTGTACATTTAAGTTTACAAGTATCTAATTATTTCATTTTCTTTTTGATTAATAATATTTTAACTAAAACACTACTTATTATTTTGATTTACATGCATTTTAAATAATTTTTACAGGATTTTTTAAATCTATTGATATATTGATTTCTTTTTTGTAATTCATGGTTTCTGTTGTGGAGTTGATTTTAAAATGTATTAAATATTTAAGTAGACTCTTTTTAATGAAGATTAAATAATAACTTTGTATAGGACCGCAGATTACAAAAGTTTATTTTTTATTACCGACCGGTTTCGCTCAGCTTAATCATTAGGGTACCAAAATTAAACTATAGTCTTGTTCAAAATTATTATTTTTGACTATGTCAAACCACAAAGTGATTGCTTTCCATGAAAAAAATATTATTACTTTTTGTTTACCATCGCACCTATTATAACTCGTAAACACTCGGTCAGAAAAACAAGCATAATAAATAGTTGCAATATCAGAAGTCGGATTTAATTAATTTCACCGTGATAAAACATTACACACGTAAAGCCATACTTCCAAGTTGAATAGAAACTGCATTCGACGATCAACTAGCCCGGTTTCCGATTTTCCTTATACGGCGAGAACGTGGCTTATGGAGAGTTAGAGACAGCTAGAAGCTGGCTCTAGCTAAGTCTGCCAGTAGCCCCATTCGGCCTGTTCAGGTCCCCGCCAATTACCGGTAATATGTATCACATGGCCCGGCCGCTGCCTACTGTGATATAGACACAGAAGATACAATGAACAGCATCTCTTCGGTACAGATGCAGGGGATGCGACCATTCAGTAAGTACTACTAATCACAACACAGTATATCGAAAACTAGTGACGTGTTGATTAAAAAGTAATAACCACAGTTCTAAATTAGAACTTATTTGTTGTATTTTTCATTTCGTACTTGTGCCTGTATTTTCTTTGATATCGTTCTGCATCGATATTTCGATAGTTTTGTTTATTTTTGTATTTTTATTTACATGTATGCAAATATTTTTTTTCACACATCTAGTAAGAAAAAACATTTTTACATTTCACAATTATAGAACAAAGCATATAAGGTTCCTATACAGCAGATATACATTGAAATCTTAAGAATCATAGTTTTTTTTTAACATATTCAGCACAAATCCTCCGAAAAGTGCCAAGACTTGAGGCTTCTTTTAAGGCATTTGGAAGACTATTAAAAAGTTTTTGGCCTTTATAAAACACGCTGTTTTGAGTACACACAAGTTTCGTTTGGGAAGCCTAAAATCATGACAACTTCTCGTAGGATAATTGTGAATATTTACATTATATATAATATTATTTTGCAGATATTTAGGGAGCATGTTATTTTTAAGCTTGTAAATCATCGTTAAAGTATTATGTTCAATGAATTGATTTTTATTTTTGTTTATTTTTAAAAGAAAGACAAACATTCCCGAGTTACGAATAACCTGACAATATTTGAAAAACTCCTACTGCCGTCATACGAAGCGGGAAATGTTACTTGTGCAATGATGGAGGACTTAACCAGCAGAAGAATTGAACTCACGACGCTCGGGTGGGAATTCGACGCGTTTGTCCACTCAGCTACCGACCGCTTGTAATATTTATTATTGTTGGTTAGTTTTTGTGAATTATCACCTCAAGTGCCCTTTACCAACCTAGAAAATAACTATTAAAGTTGGAATTAACTTTGAAGCATTAACGCTTATTTATTATTGAATGTGTAAATAATATTAATAATCCAAAACATTAATATGAGACAGTAAAAAGCCAGAAAGTAAAAAGAACAATGGTTATATTATGATTTTTTAGTTTCTGGCTGTTTCGTATTTGTGTTTTAGATTATGAATATTATTTATATAGAAAATAGGTGTTTACTTAAAGTTTATAGATAAATGTTATTTTAACGATATTAATAACGATAATTGATATTTATATATGGTTTATATTCGTGGGATAAACTTCAATGAAATTATTATATACCTTAAATGATAAACTGTGAATGTAACGTTAATTTTGTACTACAGGCAAGCTTAGAATAAAGGTTTGTGTTTGTACCTATATATAATTTTATTTATTTTTTATAGTGAATACCGCATAAGAGTCCCAACTGCTCCCAACCATCTGGAGCCAGTGAGACTATGGCATCTCCAATTGGGGCATGATGTGAGGCTGAAAGTAGTGGGGAGGGAAATGAGATGGGGAAGAGGAATGTTGGGAAGTATCTAAATATTCAGATCTAATCACCAAACGCGGCTAAAGCCATTTCAAGCTATATTTCGATACTATTTCTTGCATATATTATATAAAATTTATTTGCGCACGCCGGGTTCGATCCCGCGACTTTTGGATTCGTAGTCGAACGTCTAACCACTCGACCACGGAGGCCGTCAAAAATAACAATTTCAAGTTCCATCAATCTGGTCATGTAGTAGTTAATTTCACGCTGTAAGGCATAATCCTGTCTAAATAAAACAAACAAAAAAGCATTAAAAAACAATCTAGTTAAGAAATTCTAGAAGCTGATGCATTGAATAATATGTAAATCGTGATTAAGAGGCAGTCTCCCGCCATGCCTAGTTGCCCCCCACACTTCCAATCTATCCGATCTAGATAATGCAGCATCCATAGTCTCATCTCAACAGCCCCGCGAACAAATGCCGGGGTAATTGTGTCGGGAGCCTGCCTTTGTGTTCGGGATGAAGAGATCCAGTTGGTCCATGGCAGGGAGGATGAATGAAAGATGCTGAGATGATTAGCGGTGACAAAGAGGACTTACAGCCAAGGATGAGAGATGTGATTTTATGATAGAGTGAGATGTGATAGGAATTGGGAGTGTATCGCTTTAGAGAAGAATTTTTCAGTTTTTATGAAGTAGATGTATTAATCTTGTATTTATTTTGTCAACTTGTATATTTTACCCTTCAATTGCAAATGTGCAGTATCCGTAATAAACCAAACTTTTTAGTGCACAAATTAATCAATGTTCACACATTACCTAAATTTATGAAAAAAATACTTAAACTTAACTTACACAAGTATAAGACAAAGAATAGAGAAGAAAATAAACTACCGCCCAGAAAACACAAAATCAAAAATCGGTGATGTACGGGAGATAAAAACATATTCGGCGGAAAGATTGACTATAAGGAATTAGAAGAAACTAAGTAAACTTAAGTTAAGAAATAATGTGAAATTATTTTAGGCTGACGAATATTTTAGGACGGTATTAATACATTTTTCAGGCTACAGCTGGTGAGGTTTTAACTGATGATATCCAAACTTTGATAGGAGAATGCGCCTGAAGAAGAATAATTAAGAAATACATATATTTAGAATGTACTTGTTAAATGATTAAGTAAATAAAAAGGTGAATTAAATTATAAAACACTTTGTTTGAATCCACTTTTATTTGGTATAAATACGTCGACTAGTTTCGATTCAACTGAATCTTCTTCGGGACTTAAACTTACATTAGTATATTTTACGTACTAAATTTATATATGTCCTTATTATTCTTCTTCGGGAACTTTCTCCTATCGAAAGTTGGATATCATCCGTTAAAACCTCACCCTATAGGCTGTAGCCTGAAAAATGTATTAATACTGTCCTAAAATATTCGTCAGCCTAAAATAATTTCAAATTTACAACAATTTCGTATTTATACCAAATAAAAGTGGATTCAAACAAAGTGTCTTTTTAGTTAATTCATCATGCCAATCCAAAAAGTGTTTGATTATTGTGAAAAATCAAAAAAAGAAAAAAATAAATAAAATGGTTCGCTTGTAGTAATCATTTTGAAATGGTAAACAAGTGAAAAAAATGGCATGAAATGTACCTAGTTTTGCTTGAAAGAGACAAAAATATCACTCGTCATAAAGGCGTGATTGTTTTTATTTCAGTATAAATTTAATGTCAAGCGCCCGCCCCCTCCAGGCGATATTTCACGAAAATTTTGCTATAAAATTCAGTCAAGTTTTATTATTGCCGTACAGCTTTAGATGCCAATTGGTGGCAAAATTTAGTGGCCACATCTCGGTAAAAACTTCTGAGAACGGGACAATAAGATAATTTGCTCAATCAGCCTGGTTCAGTGATATTTCTCACTTGGTACAGCGATTATCTCACTTCCCAGCATCCGAGAGTCATGCACTTGTATCCACACGCATATTTTACTGAAATGCCACAGTTACTTAGAAGTTGTTCGGTTATAGAATCACCACGGAATGCTAAATAAATTTCTCTCCAGTATTTTATTACCTAACTTCTTTTGAGTGTCACAATGTTTTTTTATAGTTAAACAATTGAAACATGTACGGAACAAGCGATATAGCGTCTTGTATTATTTTAAATATTAATTAATATTTCAAAGCTTCATAGCTCATAAAAGGTATTTACTTTACTCTCCTGGTATTTAATACATTTTTATGTTTAATTAAATTTGTAATATATACCTATATATTCAATCATATACGAGGCCTGTTCAAAAGAAAAGGTGAATTTTAAATTTTTGTAGGCTGTGTACATTCGATTATCGTTTTTTTTTGTTATGTTGGTACACATATGTTTATTGTATGTTAGCATTATCAGCCATTTTGGATTAGTGGTTTGTTTTTGGCAACTGGAAAGGTTAGTCACGTTTTTGTGTGTTCTTCGATTTTTTACTTTTGAAAAAAAAATGGATCAAAGAATAAAATCCATGCTCATTTTTTCCACAGCTCCAGGACGCTCGTCGTCATTAACATCTTCTCGGCCTTCTGTCAAGCGCTTGTACCACTTATAAACACTTTTTTTGAGACAAAGTAGACTCGCCGAATGCCACAGTCAACATTTTAAGTGCGTTGGAGCACTTTATTCCATTTTAACGCAAAATTTAATACATATTCTTTGATTCATTTTTTTCAAAAGTAAAAAATCGAAGAACACAAAATAACGTGACTAACCTTTCCAGTTGTCAAAAACAAACCACTAATCCAAAATGGCTGATAATGCTAAAATATGATAAACATATGTGTACCAACATAACAAAAACAAATCGAAATTTCTTTTGAACAGGCCATGTACAAATATTATATTATACGTTTGTTTTTAAATCTCAGATCTCGTAACTTTTATGGCGATATCAGTTTTTTACTGTTGGGCTAATTTATTTACTAACTTTTTTTCGAAGGAAGATAAAACTTGGCGATGTGACATATATTAAATGACAAAAAATACACTTTGTAAAACAAAAGTGGTGTTTTTTTCATTTAATACATAATTTATTTATACTGGTATCATGTGTGTACCTGTTTATTTTTTATCTATGTATGTATTTTTTTTATGTACGAGTATGTATTTTTTATTTATATATATTTCTATTAATTCTGTAATGTTAATGTTGGTTTCCTTGCACCAATAAAACCCATACTGGCATCAACTACTGTAATTTTTTATGAACATTTAAATTTGACTGTTTTAAAACGGAAAAGCTTCTTTTGTAACAACTATGTTTTTCTTTACTAAAGAAAATAATAAATTTGAAAATTCCGGTGAATAAAGTTATAACAATAGACAAACGAAAGAGAATCTATTGGTCTGAAATCTTTGGCCTCAGGTTGGCAAATTAATAGAAGAAAAACAGCTGCGACGGTCCACCCTAATGCACGTGTTCTCCCTATATAGCACTTATTAGACCAAGCTGGGTGTGAGAGACATTTATTCGAGGTGTCGCGCCCCAAGGGTAGACAAAGGCAAAAGTTCAAATAAAAAACTTAAACGTCACGTAGGTACCTTGTGCAAGAGCCGAAAAACACTCCATCATAATAATGACAAATTAAATCAGACTCGAAAATCGTTCCATATTCTGAATTCTTTAACTCAAAGCCGCTTATACTTTATTGCAAGGAAAATATTATTTGAGAAGCTCGAATAGAAGAAAAACAAAGTTATAAACCGAGTGATTCATTTTAGGTATAGGATGATAGAAGGAATTGAAAGTAATAATGGTAAGAATTGTAATATAATTATTTTCCCAGACTTAATTTTGTGTCTGAAGGAAAACACTTATTGTTTAAACTTTTTTAACACAGTGAACTTTTATCAGATTCATTAGAAACACAAAACTAGAAGAAAACACAAACCATTCTTTGGTGTGTGGATGCTGTTTCATGTTTTCTATTTTCATTTTAGATTTTTTCTACATAAATATTTCATTTAAAATATTGTACATCTTTTATTTCGTAACCATCAAGAGTTTTACCACGAGTTTATATTTAAAAGTATTACAGATGAATTATAAAAGCAATCAAAATTATGAAATAGTCACCACATCAGTCTAAATCAAAGCCTTATATTTAACAAGTGGGGCGTATCACTCATCAATAAAAATATAGAATAATAAAAGCGCTACAATATATTTTTTTCTACCCCCCATGCTAACCTGTGTTACCTGTGTTAACTGAGAACTGCTTACTGTTAGATGATAACTATCTATTTCAGAAGATATCCGCAAATACAGGCAAATATGAAATAATAATGAAATAATATCGTCGATGTAAATTCAATACCGCGGAAGAACCATTTGTCAAAATGTTCCGGAGGGACAAAAAACGTTTCCATTTCACGCGGTTTTGCTTGCTTCTTTGTATTTACTTTAACCGAGTGCACGCATTCGACGCCGTTCAACTGAAATCGCCAAAAATACGTATTTTGAAATAATTGACGAAATGTAACTCTGTCATGGCACCCACTCTTTACTTCATCCACATTCATACTCGGAGAGGTTGGGGAGCGATGCCTTTAAGCCACATTGATCCTTGTGCCGGTAATGCCAATATTAAGTACTAGTGAGAATAGTTACATTCAATGCCTTTATACATTAAATTAACGTGAATAACAATATTTCGATAGTGGGAACACACTTTACATTCGCTTTTAATGCTACAATTCTTTACTCTCTCGGAGCAAATGCTCTTAGTTGAATACACAACTTACTCTCCAAGGTTAGAAGGGAGGGTTTCAAGTTCACAACGCAAGACCGACCCCATGGGTGTTTTAGGGGGCGCTATGTGGGGCTAGGGACGAGAAGGGGAGGGGGGAGGGGATGAAATGTTGACTTATAATAATTTAAACAGAATAATATTATGTCTTTGGCGGTGACTTTTAACTTGATTATTTATTGCGGTTTTAAAAAACAAGGTTTCATTATGTGTGTGCCTACCACCGTGTTATTATTTATTGTGAATGATTAATTATTTTGACAATTTAGCAACATGATTGTGAAATTGACTAAATAATGATTGTACCAACATAATAGCAGATATCTTTGTAATCATTTACCGATATGAAAAAAGTATAAAAATCCAAGTATCCCCAGGTTAAAATTAGGTGATTGAAGAGTGTGGAGTTACAGCTAGAGACGGACAGGAGCGAAGGCAATACATTTTATGTACCAAGAGAGCTTCATGCATTTGATTACCTTCAAAACTATTAACCTTTTTCTATCAAATCTATTATCTGTTCCCTGGCCTCTTCATCCGTCTTCGAGACCTTCCAGAATGATAGATACTTTCAGTATCGCCCTGGTAAAAAACACGATCCAGAATCGAGAAGTTGCTGTAAATGGTTTTAGCCGTGTTTAGTGACCAGATCTGAATAGCTAGAAACTTCATATCCTTTCTCTTCTCCATCTACCTCCCCTTCCCACTCTTTTCGTAGAATACCATAACCGGAAATGTTATAGTCCTATCCACTCCGGGCAGTTGAAACTTTTATGCGGTATTCACTTAAAAAAAAATTACTGTATTATTAAAATAAATTCTAATTGGGAATCGAACCCGAGACAACCGGTAGAATCCAATTCTGAAGTCACCAGACCATGTCTATCTTTCTTTTTAACATAAAAAAACATAAAAAAAAATATAAACAAGTATATTACCATATTATAGGTTCGTATAATATAAGTCTTTACAATTTTCCAGCATGTTTTCCTCGAAGCTCATTATGAGTGGCCAATGGAACCGCGATCTTCAACAAACAACCAATCAAATAATTTACCCACAATCATTTTGAAATATTCAGGAAAATAATTTCTCCACTTTTCACAGATGATTACGGAAAAGAATTTGTTGTTTTCGTTTTTCCGTAATACTATTTTCAAGGGGCCCCGGGGGATGGAAATAATGACATGCTCAATAATTATCTAGTACTCTCCGAATAATCATCGAATATTGTTAGTATCCTTTAGTAGGTTTTATTACCAATTCTGTTCACTCTTGACAAAATATGTATTACTACATGATACCCGTATGTTTAATGTTTATTTTATTTGTAATTTTTTTTAAAGGGCGAGCTTTGGGATCGAAGATTAAAAATTGAGTATGATTATGACGTTGCGAGCTGTAAATAGTTGTGTTGACCTTAAAAACACGCTTTGCGAATTTCATGATGCCAGAACTCATCGTTTCTTGTTAAAAAAACCGTTCCGTGCTCCTTAAAAAAAGGGTGTCCAAATTTCACGATGTTAGAGCTCACTGTTCGAGAGTTTTGCTGCTTTAGCATACAGGTTTTCTGATTTATGGAGCTAATAAAACTTTTTCGTGTAGTAATAATAATAATGAAATAGGACATTATTGTAAATAATTTGCAGTGTTATAAGTAAGTACCTTTACGACAAAGTATGTACAAAAAACTATACATTAAGTCATTAGTAATTAGACTAATTAGTAAGTGTGTATAGCAGTCTATAAATTTTGTTACAAAAATGAATATAAACGTTAAAGATGCTAGGTTTCAGTTCTATACGAACGGAAAGAAAGTGGAAGATTAATTCCAATGAGTTTTATAACTCATCGGGATTGCTATGTAGAAAGATATAACATTATAATCACTTCAAGATATTTACAGTACAACAAAATGTATTTTGAATAAGTTTTCTTTGATTTACACTCAACGATTCGAGTGTCTGGAGATATTAATCACAAGATAATGTGGAAAACTATGTCAAAAATCCACTCATTCACTCCGATTAACCGAGATAAGTCATGTACAAACAACACTACCTTTATCTTATTTGCTGAAATATTTTTATTTCCTCTTTCGCCTCGGATGCGCCAGGAAAAAAAATGTCTAGAACATGACGAAGCGAGGCGGTGGGAATTCCTCAAATGGCTTGCGTTCGGCATTATTCAAGATTATTGCGAATTGATAAGATACCATAAGTATTTGGCGTGTGTAATGTGTGCTGAATTCTTTTCGAGTGAATTAACCCATGGATAATAGTTTTAAATTTTTTTTTTTATGGTTTGAATTCGATTAATTTTTTTTATTGCAATTTCTTCCTCGATGGAAATTCCCGTGCTGAAGAATTCATTTTACATTGATTATCGTTTATAATATCAGAGTAATAATATACAAGAGAGAGCGCTGCTGTAGTCAAGTTTAATGAGGTTTGCTGGACTCGGCTAGACCTGGGCGTGGCTAGAACTAGGGTATTTATACATTCATTCATGGCACATGTCGAAATAATGTTTTTGTTTATTCGTATAACCACTTTTTCTCAGTATTGTTATAAACAAAAATATAGCATGTAAAATAAACCGTTGAGTTATGTTAATTTATTTCGCGTATCGAAACGTGTGGGCGGAATCAACGGAGACGCGGGACACGAAGAACATTCTAACAATACTTTAAAGCGGTGCAATAATTTGGGAGATTTTGTTTTCTCTTTCTTCCTCATGGTGTACGACGTGAAAACTCGGAGAAAGTGATTTATCCCAAATTTGTATAGGTAGGGTAAAAATAATTAGCTCTCTCTCCATATATCGTTACTTCAAGTTTACAATATAAGGTAACAAGATGCTAGTGTTTGTAAAATATTTGGGTTGCATTATTTTAATTAGTTTAGTTTAAGGTTTTTGTAGGAGAGCGTTAATCAATCTATTGTATGGTTTTATGTCGCTGTAAATTAAATTTCTCTGAACGATCGTAACCTAACGACTAATTGGCTATGCACATACACACTTACGCGAATGGGCGGGGAAGATGTTGACAATGATGTGATAAATTATTGATCTATTGTAAAGCTACGACAACACAATTTTTGAAAACTTTTAAACAAAATATATATTTTTCTTTTTTGAAAGTAGAATTTCACTGTTTTGAAATGGAAAATTATTTTTTATCTAATAATATCGTGGGAAATCAAAGTTTCACGGTAGGTACCACCCTGAAACACGGTGTATAAGTTTATATCACTAAAGAGACAAGTTTATAGTAATTTACTTTTCACAAGGGCGACAGTGATTTAAAAAGATTTTTCAAACATGTCAGTGACATTTGAATTTGCAGCACGTTCCAGAGTGGTAGATACTGTCCAAGTATTGCCCTGGTAAAAGATCACTATTCAGAATCAAAACGTTGCTAGAAATGGCAATATCCGTGTTTAGTGACCAGATATGAATAGCCAGATACTTCCAAACCTTACTATTTTCATCTCCTTCCCCTCATCATTACATCCGGAATCACAATATAAATTGGTCAGAACTTTTTTTTATTTTTGCTCTTGATAGTAAAACGTTCAAATTTCGGTCATCTCCAAAATTAAATTAACATTTTTATTTTTTTGTCTAGTGGGTTTGTACATTATGACTTGATAAATTTGAATGCTATTTACACATTTTTTTAAATATTACTCAGTATTTGACATCTACTTTAATTACACCATTAAAATACTTACCTGTACTGTACCTAATTTCCACCAAAAACCGGAAAAACATAATAAATACTTCTGAAAAATATCATAAATGTAATAAATCGTTGGAATGCGCTTTAAAAAATGCGAAAAACACACAAGTTAATCAATGAGATAAAAAGTAAGTGTTGCCCGCTGTATGACAAATACTTTAATAACAAAAAATCACAGGATGTAACTTGACTTGCCAAGAAAAATATTAGTTCCAACTTCAAATATAGAATAACGTCTGCTAAAATACATTATAGGTAGGTTCTTTATTAAGTAGGTAGAGTTTTGAAAAGATTATTTTTAAAATCCGATAATTTCTTTTAACATCACTTCCAAATTTTAAAAATTCACACTTGTGTGTAAGAACTTATTTATTTATGGTCAATAATGGCTGACGAAAGGAGCGGCCTATGAAAGATTCTGAGGAAATTTTATTTGAATGATTTAGAATGGCGGATCAATCGATGACAAATTATTCAAATAATGGGCTAGTTCCGTCTACTTCCTGTTCATAATCAATTCTTCCTATCGTTATTAGTTATTATACTTGATTTATTATTAACTATATATGACGTCATTTCCTTTCCCTTTTATGTTTTCGAGAAATGCCCATTTCCTGATTTACACGACCGGGCCTACATCTCAGAATCGAGCACAGTGACGAACCCCGCGGCAGGGAAGTACGCTCCTCGGCTCCGGACCCGGTGGTCACGGCTTCAAGCCCGGCGAAGGCAAAAAAACAATCATATGTAATAAAAAGTAGGTAGAGAATATTCGCGTCTCGTTCCTTTCTAGAGTGGTAAATGCTTACAGCATCGTCCTGGTGAAAGACCACCGAACGAGATCGAAACGTTGGTTGAAATGGTTGAAGCCGTGTTTAGTGAACAGATCTGCATTGCGAGGTAATTCACAACCTTACCCTTCCCTATATCCTCCCCCTCCCCCTCCCCAATATTACTCATCCCCGTCTCCATCATCTTCCCGCTTTTTCCTTTACCCTTAGAATCTTCTCAAAATCGAGTGTGCCATAGTCTAACTGGCTCCGAGCAGTTGGGACTCTTAGTTGAGAGTGCCTACCTATACAGATCTGACAACTAAACATGGCTAAAGCCATTTCAAGCAACGTTTTCTGATTAGTGGTTTCAAATCAGGGCGACACTAGGAATATATTTCGCTCGTCACTTTCATTAATTAAAATTAGATTTATTAATTTAAAAAATATTTTTATAGTGAATACCGCACAAAAGCCTCAACTGATCTTAACCGTCTAGGGCCAGTGAGACTATGGCATCCCCAATTAGGATGTTTTGTAAGACTGATGGTAGTAGGGAAAGGAAGGAGATGGAAAATAGGAAGGTTGGGAAGTACATGGCTATTCAAATCTGGTCACCAAACACGGCTAAAGCCGTTTCAAGCAACGTTTTGATTTTTAATGATAATATTTTACCAGGGCGATACTTAGAGTATCTACCAATCTGGAACGTGCCGCAAATATAATTTATGTTATTTTATATAAATTAAATGTGTTATGATACATATTAATGAAATAAAAGTTATTTGCACGCACCAGGATTGAGCCCGCGACCTTTGGATTCGTAGTCGAGCATCTCGACCATGGAAGCCGTCAGATCAGACAACAATAATCAAATGAAAAACGTTTTTATTAAGTGAAGTGCATTTTATAAAATGGGATATAAATATGCTTTAATTTAATGAAATAATAATAACATAAGACCTTAATTAAAAAGCAGGTTCTCCCATACACGGAAAAGGTTAAAGTAGGCGAATATGTTTAAAACGCGCCTTTCATGTAAATATACAAAGCCAATATTGGTTCATACTTTTAATCACGTCGTTTATTAACCTGATAAGGTGCCTGTATCAAATACGAGATTTTGACGACGGGCCTCATTAGCGCCTGTCGCATATATGATTCAGTAGGTTTCACAGTGGAATTATAGGAATTCTTTCGTCAACGACACCTCAAATGTTTTACGATTGCTGTGATGAGATGGCGGTTTATTTTGCGATTGTGTTTTTACGAAGATGTTTGTTATTCGATCATCAGTTTTATATATATTTCAGAAACAATCTTTGTATTGTACCATATTTAACAAAGAGTATAAATATCTACATATATATGGGAAAAATACACATTCCCGGATTACGAATAACCTGATAATATACGAATTCCTCCTGCTACCATTATCATAAGCGGAAAGTGTTGCTTGTGCAATGATGGCTGATTTAACTAGCAGATGATTAAAACTGCGACGCCTGGGTGGTAACTGAAACTTTGCTGTACTATATTCAACGACACATATTAGAGAAAAGTGTGTCAGAAAAATACATTACTTCAGGAACAATTAAGAAGTCGGGGTTGAATGGTAAGATCAAGTAAATCAAATACTTGAGTTGGGTCTTATCAAAAGTTGTTATAACATACGAGTATGTATGAGAAGTTGTATAAATGTGAATGATCTATGGAATATTTACCAAAACAACTTTGTACGGCAGTCTATCCACTCTTCTAAACCGTGTGGGAAAATGCGGTTATTTAGCAATAATTCTTAACACTCATTTTTACATATTTTAATCTGTGCTTAAATCGAAATTTATTAAACTGTGTTGAAAAGGTTAAATGAAAAAGGTAACGCGCGAATTAAAAAAATAAATAAAAAAAACTCCCATCAATCCACTTCTGTATTTGGAAAAATAATTATATGCGATGAGATCGAGCCCCGACTCCTGTCCAATTTAGAAAATTATATTATTATTGAAATTTATTACAGTCTTTATTAAACGAATTGGCGCAAATTTATGATATTACGTTAATTAGGGTTGAAATATTTTTTTAGTGGTTTAACGTAAATGTTAGTTTATTTATGTTGTGACTTACCTTAATTCAGCATTACCTTACTGATTGAGTTGTGATGAGTCAAAGTCAAAAATGTCTTACCTGGAACAATAAAAAAGGGTTATCAGTTAATACGTATTTTAAAAAGAAACACTTTATATTGCTTTACTAAATAGATATAAGTATCAATTAAATATTAAAAAAAACTACAATTGCCTACTTATTTGATAAGGACTCACTTGTAATTCGTTTCGGTTGTATCTTAGAAACTAATAGAAGTCGTTTGGTTACTTGGTAAATATATATATTTATTTTTTAAAGAAAGACAAATATTCCCGGGTTAAGAATAACCCGACAATATTTGAAAAACTTCTACTGCCATCATAATAAACGGAAGATGTTGCTTGTGCAATGATGGAGGGCTTGGCTAGCAAAGGAATTGAACCCACGGTGCCCAGGTGGGAATCCGTCGCGTTTGTCCACTCAGTTACTAACCGGTCAAATTGATCGTATTGTTTCAATTCATTGGATTACTATTTTGGTGTACTGTGGATTATGGTTTAAGATTATTAAAATATATTTATATTCTTACTTACACCCCACATATTTTTGTTATGTACGGAAAACTAGTAGTGTAACAAAATATAAGTTGTTTAGTGCAAGTTTTTTTTTTTTATAAAAAAGTCTCATTTCTTTATAAACAAATAGATAAATGAAGTCAGTGATACTTCATCATTTATGCCTTATACTAGTGTGTTTAAGTTTTTTTTTAAATATTAGCTGCTTTAATCCACCCATTTCAAATGTAGAATAATGTCCGCTAAAATACATTGTAGAATGGTACATTATTAGGTAGATAGGGATTTGAAAAGATCATTTTTTAATTTGATATTTTTCTGAATACATTCATCGGTTCCAATATTGAAAAGTTCACACTCGTACGTATGTAGTTACATACTTACGTATTCACAAATGTAATTATTTATTATAACAGCTCATCGTGTAAGTATCGCAGCAAATAACAACCCTTTACAGAAAAATCGAAGGAATAGATATATATGGATTTCGTATTCTATAAATATTTACTATTTTCCCAGCTAATTGAGGACTTCGCCGAAACCTGCCATTTTATCTTATACCCTTTTTGATTCTTCACATCTCATCTACCCCGATGGATACACCATTGTATGGACACAAATACAATCATATTCGTATGGGTATGATGATTTGTACCACGTGCTAAGCGCACTCTATTTTTGCAACAATCGACCTCATATGGTTATCGGGTCTCACACCTGCTTCCACTTCCGGGGTTCCTGTGCTCGCATCCCGATTCTAAAACCTGGATACACGTTTCACAATCATCCATAAAGGCAAACACCCGAACAAAAAAGCAAAATCCTTTGTAATGCACCACGAGAGATCTTTCGACTGATGAAATGCGACTTTCGTGGACGCAAAATTTTGTGAGTAATCTTCCTGAAGTGCTCCAATTTTTCGAAGGTTTATTTCACCCGAACACGTTCAAGTATTCAATACAGCATCTCGTAGAGATGTAAAAAGTTTGTAACTAAACACGCACTGTTAAATGTTTGAATATTATTTGATTTTACCCCTTTTATGAAATGTTTCGTCTTACTTTTTGCGGCGGATAAGTAATACAGTATAGGGATAATTTGATGGTGACAGCCGGCAAGGAAACGAGATATAATGGACCAACACCAGGCTGCACTCTGCAGGGCACACGACATGTTTTAATATCACAATTCAAGTGTGATCTTATACAGAAAATAATGCATCGGATGCGGGGGTTGGGTAGAACGGTATACTGAAAGGTGCAGTGATGTTTTTTTTCAAAAAAGGAATACTTTCTATTACAAAGCATCCATCTGTTATATCAAATTCATCGAAAGTTGGTGAATAAAGAAGCAGATGTAGCAAAAATGCACCCGACTTCGTAAGTGTGTACCGTTTGTATGAAAATATATCAAAGATCGGTGTTTCAATGGATACAGTTAAATCAATCTGTTGATGTTAAGTAACTATCAAATAATTTGAAGTTCAATTATACAAAAAAAAATCGATCAGTTCCAAATTGGAAAATTTAACATTCGTACTCGGGAAGAAAACTATTTTATTTTTGCACTGCAAGTTGGAATATTAATTGGACGTAGTTATGCAGAAAGCGTCCAACCGACAATCTGCAAAATCGAATTTGACATGTTTTCCTATAGATAAATATAAGATTTGCTGAAAATATCAAAGCTCCAAATGCAATAGATTTTTGGTAATTCATTTTTTTTACTAACGCAGATATTTGACTTAAATTGATGTTTAAAAACATTATAAAAAGTAGGATAACATACAAAAATACATTTATTCAATAAGCACATTGATAGATTATAAATTACCTATTAATAATAATGCTCATAAAAAAACACTGATATTCACTTCACAAATGCCATTTAAAGTTTTTGATTCTTGATTGTTTGTCCCACAAATCTTCGCCAGTTCACAGCCCACGACATTTTTTAATTATATATTTTTGTCAATAACTAAGTTACCAATAACCATAGTTTTATGTTTTTTTTCGAGGTGTTTTTTCAAATCGAGGTATTTTTTTAATGACCAATACGACGTCATCTTTATAAATCAAATTATTATTTTGCAAGTAATCATGACGATAGCGGCTGTTGGAACAACCCTCTGAATTCTTACAATTTGAGTGTGGAATTATTCGAAAAAACAAATTGAGAAATCAGTATCAAATACCACGAATTATCCCAATAGGAAAAACCTGAACTACTCGTATATCGACCGCAGACTTTTTCAGGAAATTCATTGTAATTTCAGAGAGAAATTCAATGTAAAATTTTTAGAAAATGGGAGAGTACGAGGAGGTACGGGAGTAGGTACTATTGTACTGTACTTTGTACCTTGTTACAGTGCTCTCATTTCTCATTGCGTACTTTCCTGAATAGCGTTACTCATAGTACGCGGCTTAAACGAAAATGATTGTAATAATACGGCGAAGACACACGACAACTTGTATCATTTATGATGGGTACCAAACGCACTTCGAAGATAGAGCCGGAATGAAGAATGCCAGTCTAAGGTTATATTTTTTGTACAGTATTTATTAACCAACTTAATAATAATAATAATAATAAATGGATAACTTTTATAGCGCCGTTTTTGTGGGAAAATCACCTCAAGGGCGCTTTACAAATTAATTTATCTAACCTATAATTTAGCACTCAAGCTTATAACTAATAACTTACAGTTAACATTTATTACTAATGGCTTACACCTAATGTTTTCAACTAGTGACTTACAATGAGGACTTATAGCTTGTAACTAACAGTGAAATAGATGCTAACATTAACAACATTAATATTTACAGACATTTAAAAATGTCGGACCGAACTAAATTGGCTAACAGTGAAATAGATGCTAACATTAAAAACATTAATATTTACACATGCAATAAAAGTAAAAATAAAACTTATAACCAACTTATTACCAAATTATTTACAACGTGGATATTCACAGACATGCACACAGTAAAATGCAAAGAAATCAGAATACCAGAAAGAATAAATCTAATAAACAAAAACAGTTTACTCTATAAAGAGATAAATTTTTACAATCGTTGCCGGAAACAATGAAAATTATACTAAGTAACAAATTAAAAATAGCCTGCAAGAACCATATAAAATACATGAGTATGTTATATCAAGTAGTAAATAACATTAGCCAAATTATTTTATAAAGAACGATTTCGTGATAAAATAAATTAATTGTTAAAGTTAGATTGTTTTATCTCGTTAAACGAAGCTCGTTGAAGAGACAATGACGAAGCTCAATTCTGATTGTATGAAGCCGCATAACATCTGAAACTGTGAGCTTCAGCGTCATGAAATTTGAACAGATTTTTCAACATCATTGTCAGCTAGCAAGGCCATAACCATCATGAACTATGAATAAATGAAATTTCCAACTTACCTTTAATGTAAAAAATATTACCAGAAGTTGAAAAAAATCTTTCTTGATTTTTTGATCATTGGGTTGCCAGTACCAATTTCAGAAGTCTTATTTTAAGAAAAATATTTCGATCTTATTTTTCCAAACATTTCTTATTTTCCCTCGCTAATTTATTGTGAAAAGGGCAATAAATTTGAATTGTAACAGGATTGTGTCAAATTTTATTTTCAGACTCAGTTCTTCACTGCGGGGTTTTGAAACGTACGAAAACAATACAGTAGTTGGCAATTCAGTAACTCCCTTGCTACATTTCGTAATCCCTGATAATGAGGAAGTGACTCTTAGCGGGTCAGTTGGTCTCCTACAAGACCACTTTGCAGCAAGTACCACCTAATAAGTAAACTACATAACGAGTACCATAAGCAACAAGTGCGTCAGCGGTGAGCCCGTATGGCACCGTGTACCAAATGGTCTCAATTGCACAGAGCAGACTTTATAAGAGCCTTGCAATCTTTGATAGAAGATATCATTATAGGGAAGAAAATAAGGCAAGATTCTATCATAAATTAAGAAAAAGATGCAATAACAAAAAGCTTATAAAAAAAAAAATTGTGGCATTTGCCGAAATTGCAGATTATTTGGAGTAAAACCTTTGTTCAATTGTGCGGTAAGCTATTCTATTATATAGTTTTTCAGTTCTTTAGTCTGTACATTTTGTTAAACTTAATAGTGCATAACAGTTCCAAACTGTTCAGAGTCGTTGAAACGATTGCATCCTCAATTGCGAGAGCGTTATGAGACGGAAGAAATGGTGCGATCTTGCAAATATTGAAGGAGATAGGGAATAAAAAAGATGGAAATGATGTATCTGGTAATTTAGATCTAGTCACAAACATAGCGAAAGCCAAAATCAAGGAACGGTTTTTTTTTCTGAATGGTGGAATGTATCTCTCTAAAGAGATCATAAGAATATCTACCACTTATGAACGAGATACAACTTCTGGACCCATATATAAAATGTAATGTGAATTCACCCTATACAACCGAGGAACAAAATATTCAGTGAAATATATTAACATACCAAACTCAAGGACTTCCATAAACATATAAACTATGTTTTGACATATTATATCAATGACTAGGTAGAAGAAAAAAACTGACATCTTCACAACTTTCAAAAGCCGCCACCTGTGTCCCATTTTTTAAGTCTGCAAAAAATCACAAACGCAACCGAATGCTAATGGCCTCAACATTTCTTCTTTGCGATGATTGATTTAGGCGATTTTAAACATTAGCTAGGAGGTTAAATGCAACACTAATTGTGTTAAAGAATTTCAAAATAACAGCCATTTTTTTATTAACTTGTTCAGTCGATGCAAATAAATGAGGCGTGACAAAAAAATTGTAACACGTGTTGACGTTCCCTAAACAAAAGTATTAATTGATTTACAAAAGCATTTTTTAAATCAATTACCTGGACAGGCCACAGCACCACAAGCGTACTGAACATTAAAAAAATAAATTACATGTTTTTGATCGTTGAACACCTCCAAAGAATCAATATTTTCCAAATGAATAGAAATGTAAGAAACAAGATTACTGTTCGATTTCATGTGTTGATTTCTTAACATCCTGCAGAGTGAATATTGGCCTGATGATAGCTAACATTCTATAGGATGATGGTATTAAAAAAAATAATTTGTTGTTCCTAACAAAAAGTTCCTCGATAGTTAGGTCGAATTCTAATGGCTTCTCTTCAACAAATTTTAATTTTTTTTCCACCAAGAAATCAAAAGTATAGGGCAAAAAGTTTAAAATGTATATTTTTTTGACGGCCTGCGTGGTCGAGTGGTTAAGTCGCTTGACTACGAATCCAGAGGTCGCAGGTTCAACTAAAATATTTGATTCATATAAAATAATATATAGTATGTATGCGGCACGTTCCAGAGTGGTAGATAATCTAAGGATCTATTTATAGTTTTTGTGTTCAATTTGTAGAACTCCATTTTATTTTTATATAATTTAATTGAATTAAATTTAATATTATTATTGAGTTCTGCTATTTCTGCTGTTTCGGCGTTTAAGGCCACTGTCAAACTGTACAGTGTACAATTACAGTGTACAGTTTGACAATGGCCTTAAACGCCGAAACAGCTGTCACTAAAAATAAAAAACTGAAAATAGCAGAACTCAATAATAATATTAAATTTGATTCAATTAAATTATATAAAAATCTAAGGATCGCTCTGGTGAAAGACCACCATTCGGAATCTAAACGTTGCTTGAAATGACTTTAGCCGTGTATGGTGATCAGATTTGAATAGCCAGGTACTTCTTAACCTTCCTCTTCCCCATCTCCTTCCCCTCTCAACTACCTTCAGCCTTACAACATAACCCGATTGGGGTTACCATAGTTCCACTGGCTCTAGACAGTTGCGACTATTGTGCGGTATTCAATCTATTATTAATCATTAAAGTGATATAGACTTGCTTTAGAAGTGAGAATTCTGTAACCAAAAACTCGCTGGTTTTTCTCGACAGGAATACGAATTCATTTTCTCATGTTCGAAGAATAAAGTCCATGAAAAAATATTTGGCAACAACCTCATTATTTTTGTGATAAATATGAAAAAACGGTGATTTAAAAAAGGAAAATCGTGTTTATTTGAATCATGTTTAGCCATTATAATGGCGAGTATTGGTTCGAAAATGAATCAACAACAGCGCCAAGTGACAAAGTGCACTCCTGCACAGCAGTTGTTAAGTTTGACTAAATAAGGACATGCACATTATTTACTCAATAATGCATTTCTTGTACAAATGTTATTGTACATCGTCATTGCGCAGGAACTCACCAATACTTAGTACCTATTTAACCACAAAAGAGCTATTAAAAGTCTTCGGTTTTCATGCACTTTATTAGCTATACAGATGCAACATAAAATCGAAGTTAAAACGTTTTTGGTATTGTGCATGCCTCTCTTAACCTAATCTCACCTAACCTAACCTCAATAAATGGAGAAAGCGTATGTGGAATAAAAAGAAGAAGAACGCTGTTGAGTTAGGTTATGAAGGGAATGCATAATGCCACCGTGAGCGTGTTAATATAGCCACGCAAAAAAATGCAGTTTATTTTCAATTATGTTTTACTTCTGTATAACAATCGTCTGCCTTTTCTTATGGTTTATATGAATTAATTTCTCTTTACTGAATGATTTGGGCAAGTTGATGAGTTTGCATATTTGAAAGTATGTTCTTAAGATAGAACATTGACAGAAGGGTGAATGCAGCAAATTCAATGAATGAAGGGCCGAATGCAGTTGTCGCAAATAAAAACATATCAAACGAAAATAAGCAAGCAGTCAATAATGAAGTTCTGAAACCAACACTGAAGTACCCATTGCAGTGAGACACGGAACTGATAAAGGAAGGGGGATTGTAGAACGAATGCTGTAGTAGTTAGAACTCTAAAGCGCATGTGTGCTAAAATCACGACGGACTCTTGACTTTAGTCTGATCATCGAAAGAGACGATATGAAATAAAGGTATATTTGATGTATGAATGTGAATTGAGCAAGGATAAATGCCTAGATCAAGTAGTATGACGTTCCTTACTCTTTGCCTACACCGGATAGCAAATTATGAGATGGTTGGTTGACCATAAAAACAGGCAAATAACAAGTTATTTAACAGAAATTCCAAATGATTTTCAATTTAAATAGTTCATTAATAAACACTTAATAATCTAATGGATTTAGCTACTGAATAATTAACACCCAGTAAATGCAATTACATGCTAAAACAGCGAAATTATTTTATGCATAAATATATATTATTATGTATTAATGAAGTGCATGATTTTGGTAATTATGTATTTGATGTAATTTTTAAATTTAAATACAGCTGTGAGGTGTTCTCTGACAAAATGCACGTACGTAGGAATAGGTACCTATGGAGTTTATTATTTATTCTGTCAGGTGAGCCTTTAAACTTCAACCAGGTGGAAAAATTAAACAGCAGTTATTTATTTAATATTAAGACGGAACATAATTGTCTCTATTAACACCTCGAACACGCGCAATTAATTATGACTTAAGTGAATATTAAACGAATACAATTATTTTAATTCCATATAAACATATGGATGCTTCGTAAACGTTAATTTTACTTCAAAACTAAATGTAAGTAATGTTCAATAAATGTTCATTATGTGAATATTTTGACAAATTTAAAAATAATTTATTTTATCGGGAACACTTGATGTAGAAAACGTGACTAAAGTTGTGTTTTAAATTTTTATAAATTGAAATAGGAACCTACCCACTCAATTCCGACACATGGAATATTTTGACTTATTTATTTGTCAAAAAACGCAATGCTTGTATGTATCTACTTTTGTATCGTGTATGTATTATAATTAGATGAGAGACTTAGCGAAAAAAGTGGCTCCACTTTGTCGGAGGTTGTTACATCCACCTTCTTTCTATCGCACCACCTAAGTCGACCTACAACCATCGTTGGCGTTTGACGTATGCTAATGTTGGGTTTGGTAAACTACCACGTAACAACTTTCCCCAAGAAAATGTGTTTTAATGTGATTAAAATAACTGATAATTAAACAAAAATAAGCTTTTTGCCTAAAATTTTAAGATCGTAAAACTTGATAACTGTCACATAGCGTCGTCCCATCTAATACGTTCGGCTAATATCTGCATGGTTGGTGAGCATCGTTCGGCTGTCGGACGCGAGAGTACCCTCTCCGTACCACATACCCCCCCCCCGAACTAAATGGAACACGATTTCAAGTGTGCTTCTGTATGGGCTGCCTACTTTACTTATATATAATAACTCTATGTATATGTATTATTACAAAATTACAAATAATTTTAAGCAATTTAGAAGTTCTTCATCGTATGGCCAAAGCTTGCGAAATGGTACTGAACTGAAAAGAAGTAAACTCTAACATCATGATCTCTCCTCAATACCCAAAACCTAAGATTACCGAACTGATAATCCGAGGAATGATTGATGAAAGACGTAGTACAGGAAGATGCTGCACTTTATGGATTTAAAATACAAAGAGTTGTTCTAGGCGGTAAATCTGCAGAGTGAAGACCGCCCTGATGGTAGCTTTCCTCCGATATGGCAGGGAACCAAAAGATGAACAATAGTTAGTTTAAAACCTTTTATTTTTTAAAAAATTTACCGGGGCACAAAAACCTAGAGCCAGTGAGACTACCCATGATGAAGGTTGGGAAGAGGAAGGAAGACATTTTGTTTGAATTTTAGGGCGATACTTAGATCGCAAATGTACATTGTTTTTTATGAAAATAATTAATTGAATAAAAGTTACCGCACGCCGGGTTTCATTTCTGTAGTCAGCGTCTTACCAAATGGAGACCATGTTTAGAAGACATTTTGTTTCATTTTATAGATCAGCACATTGTATTATGAAAATAATTATAAAAAGTATCATTTCTGTGAAAAAGCCAAGTTGGGCGTAAATAAATAGATAAATTTACTCAACTTGTAAAATCTGTCAGTTATTAGGTACCAAACGATTTGAATGGTTTTTTCAATATTGACTCATGGCAACACAGTGTTTGATTTCGCTCAATAACGATTTCACTTCTTCAATGGTGTTTTATTACAGCTCCTGCCATAATATAGCCCGAATGAGCGCCGCGCCACGGAACATCTGTGCTCGCGATTAAAAAAAGTTACATTGTCTAATCTAGAAACTTCTATCTACAAACACAGAGTAATACAGTCTCAGACGCTTTAGGTGCGGAGGCGGCAGCGTAATATTGAGGGATTGTGTAACCGAGTAACTACTAAGCACCCTTGAAGCGATTTTCTTACGAAAACGGCGCTATAGAAATAATCCAATAATATTTATAAGCATCTAAACTAAAAACTTTTTTTATAGCCGACTGATCCAAAGCGTCGGGTACAATCGAAACCATCTCAACCCAGGCTAGGACACTTCATCACATTGGCCTCCGATGTATATAAGATCCTCCAATAGCATGACGCTATACATTTTAAATGGTTTGAATGAAGTGCTTATATAAGGTAGAATGGCTAATAATATCATTCTACACGACCTGGCCAGGGTTTAAAAGGTTTTGGTTCAATCATCTGCTAGCTAAGTTATCCAAATTTATTTTATTTTATTTTTATATCAACGGATCATTGTCCAATTAAAAAAAATACAAAACACGAAATAAGAAAAAAATAGCCACAGAGGAAGAGAAGCACAACCCTAATATTTGAATGAAGCAATGACCAAAATAGGACAAAAATATACATTTGATAAAACATTCAAGTCAAAGCCTGAACATTATTTATCGCTTATCATGTGGAAGAAAGAGACATTCAAGTATTGTCAGGTTATTTGTAGCCCGTGAATATTTGTCTATCTAAAAAAAAGTAACTTTTATATCACACATTTTTTTTAAAGATTCCGACCAGATAGGTAGTACCAAAGCAACGTGGTCAGGGCTATATAATAATAGCTATTCTGTACCGTACTATATAGCATTGGTTTTATATAAATAGCTCTGATGAGAATGGATACAAGCCAAGCCTGGTAATCATAGATATGTAAAAAATAGTGGTGTCTGAACAAACTTACTGTAGTAATGAAACAGTACATTAAAACCATATAAATAGGTCCTGTTCATGGGGCCCAATCGCAGTTTGATGGCCTTCAACGCCGAAACAGCTGTCACTAAAAATGTTGACTAAAACTGGCAGAATTGCAAAGAAGACTGTTTGAAAACCAACCTATTAATTTAAATAAATACAATTATTATTAGTTGCTAACATATCACAATTAATACTGTAATTTCTTCCAACCAACAAATAAAATTATTACTTTTTACGGATTGGATAGTTGTCAATTTCTTCCTCGAAAGTCAGCTTAATTCAGTTTCCGATATTCTCATCCAGTAATGGTAACTATCGCATTTGAATGAACAGAATGCATGGCTTCTCACAGCAGACTTGCGAGTTGTGGTCGGGTTCGAGAGGTGTTCTGAGAGTGGACTTGCGAGAAAAAAAAAACGGTTAACATAAAAACTGCAAATCAAAAACATTCTCTAAGTATTTCAACTATGTTGCCCTTAGCACAGTGTGTTTGATTATAAAAACGCTATAAAAAATAGTTTTGAGTTTTTTTTTAAATTATTTACTCATCCTTTAACCCTCTTTCGTCCCTGCCCGGTGTAGTGGTGTACTAGGCATGTCGGCCGACGCAAATATTATAAGAACAAACTTTGTTTGAGGGTTCTCTTGTTTTTTTCTGTTTAAATTTGGGCCCTTACAATGTGAATTCGAATTAAATAGAGAAAAAATAGGACGTGTGCCGTCCCGGGGTGGGAGGGGAGGACGGGGTAGCTTCCGACAGATGGCCGGCGTCTCGGTGTTGTGAATGCAGCGTGAGGCAGAGAAGGCTCGTGCGGAACTTTTGACAAATATCATCGGGAAGGGAGCGAAGGGAAGTAGAGGAAGAATGAAACATTAAGATCGGGAGATAGTTTATGAATATTTAACGATGTTGATTTTTAAATTTGCATTCTCAAAGATGAGTTTGTAGATGCTAAGCTGTGTAAATGATGATCCTCAACTTATAAGTATGAATCGACTTGTCAAACTTATCATGAATCAACTTATAGTATGAACACAAACAAAATCTAAAGATAAAACCTCTTTTTGCAATAATAACTATGAAATCTTTGAATTTTTAATAAAATCCTTCAAGTAACCAAGAAATACGTTCAATATAAAGCGGGTCATTTAAAATTAACCTTATAGGCTAGCGTTATTTGCATTTTCTACGTCGAGTCTACGGCGTAGCTACGTGATTTTGACACAAAATTGCTTTTAAAACAAATAGTGCACAGATAACATTGCCATCTTTAAATCTATATCATAGGGCTCGGTGATTCAATCCGAGAAATAGGACAATGCTCATGTTCACGATTTCACTTAGTAATTTAGAAAAAATCTAAAAAGTGTTTCCTTATTCGAAAGCTACTTTGTCAGACTGCATCTAGATTTATTTAACATTCTTAATTTAAATGTTGAGGTCTAGTTCTAAAGGTATCAATGTTGAATTTGTTCAGTATTGAAAAAAGACTATCAAAGTTCTTACAAACGTTATTTCACTACTAAAAGAACGTCCTTCCAATTAAAAAAAAAAACAAATTAAAGTGAATATCGCATAAGAGTACCAACTACTTCCCTAGTTCGGGTGTGTTGTGAGGCTGAAGGTAGTGGATAGGGGAAAGAGATGGTTAAATAGAAAGCTGGGAAGTACCTTGCTATCTAGATCTGGTCACCAAACACGGCTAAAGCCATTTCAAGCGACGTTTTGATTCTGAATGGTGGTCTTTCACCAGGGCGGTACTTGGAGTATCTTCCACTCTGGAAGGTGTCGTGTTTTATTTTATTTGAATTAAATATTAAATAATACATATGAATTGAATTAAATTTATTTGCGCACGCCTGTATTCGACCTCGTGACCTATGGACACGTAGTCAAGCATCTAACCACTCGACCACGGAGGCTATCAAATAACTTAATTCAAAGACATACACGGCGACAACCCCAATATTTAGTTTATACTGCCATATTATTATATTATTAAAGTTTAAGCAGGGAATCTTGAAATCGCAAAGCCTTTATTCAACTTTAGTGCTTTTAGCACTGGACAACATAATAAAACAAAATAATAATTATTTCTTTGAATGCCATCGCCTTCTTTTCCCCAATCTCCTTAGCCTTTATAATTATAATACTCAGAGGACCTCTCGCAGCTTATCGGCGGTACTTGGCACTAAGGAGAGGAAAAAACCTGTGTTTGCAGTACCCACACATGTGCGGATATACGCACGCCGTGCACCGACACGCCACGAGCGCGTGTGTGCACGCACACGCGCGCGCGCTCACACGTGCTGTGCGCAAGATGAAATATATGCGCCGGTAGTTGGTAGATTGCTACCGCAAACATTTAGAGGTTATGAAGTGGTGTATAGGGGATTCTGCAAGGGTGGTCCGTGAGTTGTGCTGAACCCAATCTGAGACTAATGGCCGGCTTAACTTAAATTTGTGGATCGATTCATACATATAATTAATCCGGTTTGTGTTTTATAACCCGACTTCATGTCTTCCTGACGAAATTTAAAGTAAAACTAAATTAAGTCCTGTCGCATAGAACACTGTTTTTATGAGAAGACAAAGGTCAGGATTGGAACAATTGTCTTTTCTTCAAGGGAGACGTTTTTATTTTTCATTTTTTTATATTTAATACCGCACAAGAGTCCCAACTGCTCCAAACCGTCTAGAGTCAGTGGGACTATGGCATCCCCAATTGGGGTAAGTTGTGAGGCTGAAGGTAGTGGGGGAGGGAAGGAGATGGGGAAGAAGAAGGTTGGGAAGTACCTGCCAATTCAGATCTGGTTACCAAACACGGCAAAAGCCATTTCAAGCAACGTTTCGATTCTGAATGGTGGTCTTTCACCAGGGCGATACTTGGAGTATCTACCACTCTGAAACGCATCGCAAATATACAATATATTATTTTTTATCAATTAAATGTGTTGGGAAACATATTAATTAAATAAATGGTGTTGTGAAACATAGACGTCACGTCAATTAAATCAATGGTCACGTCACGTCACGTCACGTCACTCAACCACGTCACGTCACGTCACGTCACGTCACGTCACGTCACGTACGTCACGTCACGTCACGTCACGTCACGTCACGTCACGTCACGTCGACGTAAAGGCACGTCAGTGCCGAAATCGTTTGGCGTTTTCTTGTGAATAAAGTGCTGTGTAAATAGTTACAAAGTTACTTATTTTCGGTTAATAGGGAGGTAAGAATCCGGCCTGTGGCTCCAAATAAGAATATCCCTTTCCTCATCATGTTGATTTTTTCTCCCTTTCGTGTTATGGATGTGTATCTATTGGACAGTAGCACGTGACAGGATAAAGTCATCAGGCAATGGTTTGCATACCTGTTTGCAAGCCTTGAAGAGTCAAAGTGAGCGAAAATCTATCGATGTTGATGATGTATTTTTTTGTTCTTTCCCTTCCGTCTTTAAGAGGTCCCCGGCCCACAGTTTAGCGAGCATCTCGCAGATGGCACTCTGGGTAAAGCAGGCTGCGGTACGCGAATGTAGATATGATTTTTTTATACCGCCTCGCCCCGCCCCCTGCAGGGCAGCTGCCGCACTCAATGGTCGCTGGGGGAGCCCACTACCTGCTACCTTCTGCTCTCGCCTCTCAAGGTGCAGAGAACACAGATTACAGCATCTTTATCGTGCATTAGCGTATCGGGCATTCTCAGAATTTGATTTTTATTGTTTTTCAGCTGCTTTAGGTCATAATAATATAATATAATACAATTTTCTTTATTAGAGTTAGGGAAACTAAGGCACTTTTTTCTATACTTAGAATTCCACCCCATCGTCATATTCATCTTCTTGGTGTAAAGATTTCGATAAAATTTCGGAGTGTGAAAATAATATATGATGAGAAAGTGAATGGAAGAAGAAGTCGAGAACGCCCGAGAAAGACATGGCATGATCAAATAAATCAAATAATTGAATCGGGTCATGTGAAGAGTCAGAATAACAGAAGAGTGTGTATGAGACGATGTATGAATGTGAATGAAGCAAGGAGTGTGTACCAAGACAGAGTTATATGGCGGTCTATCCTCTTTGCCTACTCTTTCGGGAAACGGCGTGATAGTTAATTAGTCAGTTAGTTTATTTCAGAAAAAACCGTACTTTCAATGAAATTTATTAAATCTGTAATTTTTCAGTTCCAACTGCCCGGAGCCCGTGGCACTATGACTTCTCTATGTGAGGCAGAACACAATGGGGAGGAGGAGGAGATGGAGAAAAGAAAAGCTGGGAAGTACCTGGTTATTCAGATCTGCTCACTAAACACGTTAATTTACCAGGGCGATGTCGAAAGTATCTACCACTACAGACCGCTCTTAATGCGCAAGGATTTCAGATAACAGCGTCTTTATCGTAAATTTTAGTTACAAATGTTTATCCAATCAAATAATATCTTGGTTCAGCGTCATTAACATACCTTCATAAAAGGCTGTTGTGCGTTTCGGATTGGGAATTGCACGGTGACAAGTGCAAATAAACTATAACAAGGCTATCCGAAACGTTGGGACAAGAAGGAGAAAGACGCGCAACACTTCTCAATACCCCTTTTCATTAATATTTCAAAGTAAAAAGCGTGCTCCAAGATCGATTGGCGTTGTATGGCGCTTCATCCTCTTTGCCTACGACTTGTGAGAGGAAGATAGTAGCGTAGGATAGATAAAATTTTAGACACTATTTTAAAATTTATTCCATATTAATATGTTATAAATAAAACATTAAATACACCACATTACAAAGAAAAAAAAAAAAAAAAATACCCATAAATACCAATAAAATCACCAAGGTAAGCAAATGAAATTAAGTTTTACGATATTAGCATAAGACTAGTTAGTGGGGTCTTTGCCCCCGAGTCCCCCCCCCCGATCCCCCTGCCTTACCCACCCCCTGGCGCCGAGCTACCCCCACAGTGGATAGTGGAGTGCGTCCGAGACATATTTCGTGATATTGTATCCGGAATATGTCGCCGTGTGTGCAATCGCAAAGAACCCAGTCTACTTGTAATACTTTGAAAAAAAATATCACAACAGCCGAATATAGCTGGATTCACACCAACGTCCGGATTTTTTTTATCACAAATAATATTTTTAATTTTTGAAAATATTATTTAGTGTTAAAAAAATGATTGTTTAATAAAAAAAATCTGCGATATAAGTATTTTTACACATCAAAATAATTATTTAACTAACTAAGTAGTTAAATATCACAAGGGTGGGCAGAGAGAATATACTGCCACACAACTTTGTCTTGGCACATACTCCTTGATTGATATTCATACCATATCAATAAGCTCACATGCGGAACAGTATCGTCACTGAGCGGATCCGGACGTTGGTGTGAAACTAACTAACTAACTAACTAACTACATGGTTTTACCGCACATCCGTCTCAAAGATCTCATTTCCACAGCATTCAGTCTACTTTCATCCTTCCTCTGCCAGTTCCATGCCTCACTGCCATACATCAGGGTTGGTATAAGCACTCCATTGTGGACTGCTAGCTTCGCTTCTTTGGACAATTTCTTATTTGCCCCAACACATTAATGGAGTTTCCTGCATTCACCTTTCTTTCAATATCCTTATCAGCCTTTCCGTCTCTTGTAAACATACTTCCTAAATACACACGAACTCATCCACTTGCTCCAAGTATTCATCATTCACAACTATATTGCACGCTGTTCTCGTACTCTCTCTTTCAAACACCATCACTTTGGACTTACTTACATTCATCATCAACTCATTTTGCATACATATCTTTTGAATTCTGTATGAAATTCATGCTGGAATTTTAGGTAAAACGTTCTAAAATGCCTTCCCTGGGTTCGCAGTAAAAAAATGTTTATTCACCAGAAAAAAATAGGAATTTTCCTAAGTACTAATGTAGAAATTATAGATAAATCACATGCAGCATTGCTTGTATAGGGTCCGATAAATAACTTTTTTTTTTTCAACTAGTGCTTATTTCGTGAATGGTAACACTTAGCTCATGTCTGATTTGACAGATAATTAGTTTATCCTTCCGCTGAGCGAATATGGTTGTGTATACGCTTGAACAACGCTGGGAAATATTTGCGACATTACTTTGAAAATCATGGTAATGTTGCGGAATGTGTCGCGAAAATTGCGTACGGTTTTTGGAAGAAGAGAAGCACCGTCAGCTCCGTATGTTCGTTATCTTGTGAAAAAAGTGAAAGAAACTGGCATCCTCATCGATAAACCAAAGCGTGAAAAGCCAAAAACAGTGCGTACACCCGAGAATATCGATGCTGTGGCAGAAAGTGTGCGTGAAGCGCCATCAACATCAATTCACCGTCGTTCTCAACAATTGAACATTTCGGAACATCATTGAGACGAATTTTGGATAAAGACCTTGGTATGACGCCATACAAAGTCCAATTGGTTCAGGAGTTGAAGCCAACTGACCATCCAATGCGTTTTCGCTTCGCTGAGTGGGCCTGCGATCGACTTACAGAAGATGCCGATTTTGCCAAAAAATCATCTTTTCGGATGAAGCTCATTTTGATCTTGGCGGGTATGTAAACAAAGCAAAATTGTCGTATTTGGGGCACAGAAAACCCGCACGCATACATTGAAAGCCGGTACACCCAAAACGAGTCACTGTTTGGTGCGGATTTTGGTCCAGAGGCATAATTGGGCCCATTTTTTCTTTGAAAATGAGCAAGGAGTGGCCGTTACAGTCAATGGCGATCGTTATCGGGCCATGTTGAACGAATTTTTGTTCACAAAAATTGAAGAGGAGGATATTGGCAACATTTGGTTTCAACAGGACGGCGCTACGTGCCACACAGCCGAAGCTACACTCGATGTTTTGCGCCCTGTTTTTGAAGATCGCATTATCAGCCGCAGAGCTGATGTCGTTTGGCCACCTCGGAGCTGCGATTTGACACCGTTGGACTATTATTTGTGGGGTGCCCTCAAAAGATAAATGTTACGCCGACAAGCCAGAGACAATTGACGCTTTTAAAGGACAATATTCATTGAAGCCATTGGTGAAATACAGCTGCACACAATCGATAATGTGCTTAAAAATTGGACCGATCGTGTAGGCTACTGCATGGCCAGCCGAGGCAGCCATTTGAATGAAATTATTTTCCATTATTAACCGGAAGGATTGTACTTATAAATAAAAAAAAAGAAATTTGAGAAGAAAATGCTACAAATTGAGGTTTAGTGCCATTTTTGAGTGCTGAGGCTTGAGAAAAAAACTTAAGTAAATACTGAGGCAACTCTTTTTGCACATAAGATACGAGCAGATTCTAAGGAATAACTCATTTAAAAAAAAAAAAAAATTCCGAGTATCATTCAAGTTTGATGTTTACTTGAAAATGCTTCAATGAATTTTAAAATCAATGTGGCCGAGAAAATACATAAATTGAAAATGGATATCTCATGGAAAAATATTACCACTAAAAACAAAAATCATTTTCCTAATCATCAATTTCCCGGGTCACAAATAGCCTGACAATATTTTAAATATTCCTATTATCATCATTATAAGCGAAAAATGTTGCCTGAGCAATAATGGAGGACTTAGCTAGCAAAGGAATTGAACCCAGGACGGGCTGGAATCCGACACATTCGTACATTCATATACAAGCCGAGATATTTTTATTTTATTTATTACTATTATCTGAAGCAGGGGAAACTAAAGGTCTGGTGTTATGAAATTTGCATTTTTGTCTATCCATTAATATTTCAATGCAACTACGCTAAGGCACGCAACGCTAAAATAATCTATATTTAGAAATCTTTGAAATATCCAAAACAAATAAAATATTTAAGATGTTGTTCAATACATATTTTATTTTTTATATAATAAACCCACGATCACGTGAAAACAATTCTTTTGACTTCGAAGAGTGACAAAACTAACAAACTTTTTCAAAGTTTACCAAGTCCACTAATAATGAATACGTCCCTTATCCGCCATGTGGTCCCACCTTTGGCTTCCTGGGCACGCGACCCTCTGCCCATATTCCCGTGCCCTAAAGGTGCCCCAATACACACAACACGCGGCGCACGGCCAGACGCTGGCACGCCGGCCGCCTGCGCGCAGCGCGCTGCTTGCCGAGTGCCGACACCGCGAGCCGGGGACAGATGATGCGTGAAACAGCTCAAACTGCTGTCACATTATGTAGGTACGTCTTTAAATTTAAACATTTTCAAACATACCCCGTGTTTAAGAGTGGTACCGTGAAACTTTAAGAGGTTAAAATTCACGAAAAAAGACTTGTCAAGTGGTAAAAAAATTGTGATCGTAGCTTTACAATAGATAAATCATTTATCGTTATCGATAATTTCACATATGCAGGTATTTGCATAGCTAATCGGTCGTGAGGTGACGGCCCCCGTAGTCGAGTGGTGAGACGCTCGACTACAAATCCAGAGGTCGCGGGTTCAAACCCGGCGTACGCAAATAAATTTTATTTAATTAATGTGTAATTAATCATGAAATAATTTGCCGGTTCGTTCCAGAGTGGTATAAGGTCTAAGAATCGCCCTGGTGAAACATCACCATTCAGAATCGAAACGTTACTTGAAATGGCTTTAGCCGTGTTTGGTGACCAGATCTGAATAGCCAAATACTTAGCATTCCCTTTCCTCATCTCTTTCCCCTCCCCACTACCTTCAGCCTCACAAATACCCCAATTGGAAGCAGTTGGGACTCTTGTGCCGTATTCAATATAAACATTTTTTTTTAAAGTTACGGTCGGTCAAACAGATTTGGTAGTTCTGATCCAGGGATTGGAGTTAAAAACAAGATGTGGGATTTTCCACTCGTAGAAATTTCCTGTATTATAGAAAAGTTCATTTTTTTCTGTACACATCCGTCAGATCCAATTGAGAAAATTTTGTTTATTAAAATTATCAAATTATAATTTTTTTATTTTTATATGAATACCGCACAAGAGTCTCAACTGCTCTCAACGGTCTAGAGCCAGTGAGACTATGGCATCCCCAAACGGGGTATGTTGTGAGGCTGAAGGTACTGAGGAGGGGAAGGAGATTGGGAAGAGGAAGGTTGGGAAATACCTGGCTATTCAGATCTGGTCACCAAACACGGCTAAAGCCATTTCAAGCAACGTTTCAATTCTGAATGGTGGTCTTTCACCAGGGCGATACTTAGAGTATCTACCACTCTGGAACGTGCCGCAAATATACTTTATTATTTTTCATATGAATTAAATGCGAAGTTATTGGCGCACGCCGGGTTTGAACCCGCGACCTTTAGATTCGTAGTCGAGCGTCTTACCACTCGACTATGGAGGCCGTCAAAATAATAATCTTTCAAAACCGCTACATACCCAATAAAGTGCCAAACTACGAGTATTACGTATTTTAGCAGACATTATTCAATATTTTAAAATGAAAGCAACTGATATATTTCTTTTCAACTCAAGTTACATCCCGTGATTTTTCACTGGGAATAACTAGTTGTCAAATAAGAAAGCATCAAATTCCTTTAAAAAATATGCTTTCTTTATCACTCTAGCGCGAGACTACAACAAGAAATTACTAAGGCTATATTATTTTTTCCCTTCCTAATACTCTATGTCTCTCCCACATCTTTCAACCGTACATTTTCCGAAAAGGGATGCCCTTAGTTCTATGTTCTACCAACTGTCCGTTGAGAATCTCGTGCTGTGTCGCGAAAAACCTCAAAAAAATATCCAACGAGGATCAACAAAATATTTCGCTTTCTCCGACATCCATGCGAATTCTGATCCCATTTTTGATCGGATATCGTTGCATCGTATTACCTGACATTCCTATCATTCTTTACACGTGTTTTCGCCTTCATTCAGCCAACTTGAGGTCGGCTGTGACTTTTACCATTCACCTACTTAAACCTGCACTTGCACTAGTGTCGAAATAATGAAACAACACAAATGGGAATGCGTGTAGTTACTTGAACTGGCAATTTTAAACGGAAGTCTTCAGTTAAGTGGCATTCCGCAGCAAATGGTACGGTACGAAATAGATCGGCTGGTGTAAAAATACTGCCTCATGAATGTACGGGCTGTGAATGTAGCGACTGTTTTAGATTCAAGGGTTTTTAATAGAAACGTACCCCAGACGGTCGTTATCGAGAACGCATCTTCTATTCATTGAGTATATTTCCATAGAGTTGTCTACTCATTTCTAGAAGATTCTAAATTCTCATCAATTATTCGAATGTTATTTTCAATTCTCATCAACCATTCGAATGTTAATTCAAATTTACATCAACTATTCGAATGTTATTTATAATTTACATCAAATATTCGAATGTTTTTTTAAATTCTTATCGACTATTCAATGTTATTTAAAATTTACGGCAATTATTCGAATGTTATTTTTAATTTTTAACAACCTGTTATTTAAAATTCTAACTAAAAAATTATGATATCCAGTTTCAAGTTAATCCGATTTTAATTTCTCAATTGGAGCTTCTTCATTTATTGAGGTACATTCATATTTGTCTCATAGCGAAGTTATACACTTTAAAATATTACCCTGAAGTTAATATAAAACGTTATGAAAATTTAACTTAATTTATGCCACTGAAAGATTAATTCAATCACAACGACTGTCTTTTATTTAACATATGGACATAAATGTAAATAGTTTCATTACATTTACATTCTGTGAATTATGAATTAATGTAATCTAATAAACTATTTGAACGACCGTGATCCTATAAAATTATATCTTTCTCACACCATATTTTGCTACATGACACCAAAAGTGTATTCAAGTTAAATAAAACGCACCTAGAAGGTGAGTAAATTCTTTCTGGCTTCGTACATCTATATCTATGGTATACACGCCTTAACATGCGTCGAACTTTGCTTTATAACATATTTTTTGTAAATCGTATTATGTTCTCGAGGCTATAACACTATAAATTTGTATTTATTTTATTAACTATAGTATCTACCTAAAAATAACAATACATTAAATTAGAACGATGACAAAACAGCATGAATGCAAAATAACACTAAAAGATTTCCACCCGGTTGCAGCCGAGTGGTCCAAAGCGTTGGGTTTCCTTCCAAGAGTATCCACTCTGGAACGCACCGCAAATATACTATCTATAATTTTATATGAATTAAATGTGTTACGACACATATTAATTGAATGAAATTTATTTGTGCACGCCGGGTTTAACTTGCGACCTTTGAATTCGTAGTCGAGTGGTAAACGCAGGCCGTCAAAATGTTGAAATAAACAGAAAAAATGTAAAATATTGTGTAATATTGTTAAAATAAACGTGTCATCGTTTCTAGTGTTCCGTCGGTATATTTATGAAACATTAAAATATAATATCAGTGTTTTCCTCCATATTTGTGTGTTGCCCACGTGCGTTAGTCGAGAGTAGTCAATTCGTTTAATTGTGTCATATCACCGTACTTGATTTCTATGCTTTACCATATACGTCACAGTGACGTCGTGCGTTTAAAAACATCGTCATCTCTTTGGGCTCTTTGTGAATGGAATAATGACGATAACCAGATGATAATAATAATACTTTGATATATTTTATTGCGATATTTTGTGAATTAATATCGCCAAGCTTAATAAAAAAAACACTATTTCGCTTGCCGTCAAATTGTAAAATGTATCTATGCATAAAAAAATAATTAAAAGCGTGGTTAAAAGATGATTTTTTGTAACTATAGTATAGCATGTATAGCTATATATGTATAGCTATATATATGACATGTAAAAAATAATAAAGCATGTATTGGAAGATTCTTAGTTATTTTTTATTAATTAATTTTTGGTAGAACAGTAAAGTGAGTGTTCGTTTTTTTAGGTTGGAAATTCGTTATTAAGAAAATCGGATGACATTAAGGGTCAGCACCTAAAACAGTATTTTGTGGCTTTCTAATATAAGTAATACTATAAATGATTTATCTGTTAATTCTATACGGGTAGTTAGGCAAATGTCTAAGGTTTTCAATGAATACAACAGTAACCTTTTAAATTATTCATCAAATGTATACTGGAACTTATATGTACAGGTAAAACGTTCGGAAACGGGTGCGCTGGTTTTCGAACTGCACCTTTTAGTGAAATTTTAGTATGTTTTTCGTAGAATTTCAAAGATTACAGATAATTTTTTTATTCACTGGGTACCTAAGACATTTTCCCAACTGCCCGTGGAGAATTTACAGATGAATCATGTGCAGTATTGCTTGTATTAGAATGCTACAAAGTGATGTTTAGCGCCATTTTGAGCACGAATTTCAGTTTTTTTCAGAAAAAATAAATATGTTAAAATTGTTGATATTATGTGTTTTCCAACGTTATGTTGTTTTAATTTTAAAGTACACTACAATCTCGATACGCGATCTCGATCTCGATTCTCGATCACCCGTTAACAATCACTGACAGGATAGGAGGGAGGGGGACAGATTATTCAAAACCATAAACATTTGATTTTAGTTATTTCTTGCAAATTTATTGTCTAAGGTAAGTGTGAGTCTCGAGTTTCAAACTCTGTTTTTCGTAGATTTTTCCTCATTTCCTCATTTTCCTTAGAAAGAAAATGCTTATTAGTAAACTTAATCCTTCCTGCTGCTTCCTTTAAGGAGAGACTCTTTAAGGTGAATAGAACAAGAAAACAATAAAAAATACGTAATTCAATGTTATATTTATTTTACTTTAGAAATCTTCGAGTTCAATCAGTTTTTCTGTAGTTATTGAGGTCATCGTAACTAATTTTGACTTGCAACGTCTTTTCGTCGTTAGATTTGAAGTTATAAAATCATTTTTGAAAATGTAGAAACTAAAAAACAAGACTAGGTGCTATTTAATTAAGACAGTTACTTTAATTATACAATGAGAAAAAAAAAAACATTTCGATGACAGTGTGGAAAAATAAAATTTGAATCTAAGCCAAAAAAAAGTTTGATTTCGCTACCAGTCGTCCACAGGAAAGCAGACAATGCAAAAGATAACAACTACCCTCTATTAAATGAGCATTTTCAAGGAAGACTCCAACACGATTAAAATAAAGTATAAAATTTCCGATGAAAATAAAATGGGTGAAAATTTGAAAATCAGCCAAGAAAATTCAATTTTATTCGCTGCCAGGATCGTATAGGATACCAGGACAGCAGCAACGTAGGGATAATAAACATTTCAGTACTAAAACAGGGAATGTTCCCGTCTGCAATAACTGATTCCGCACATCCGACTGGAGAATTATGTCACTCAGTCTAGACAGAAACAGCGCGCGGCCGAATTTATTTAAATTTCGGTGTCACTGAACGCAAATGAAAAATTCGCTTCGTCCTTTGCCGACTGTGACGTCACAGTCTTGCGCGCACGGAGGAGGCTTCCTGTACCGACGGCACGCAGAGGCAAACCGTTTTTGATTTGATAGACAATAATGCAAAAGGTGAAATGTAGGTTAAACCAGAAGCACATGTGGGAGGAGGCGGTGAGCATTTCATATTTCGTACGAGGCACCCAAAGCGACACAACCAAAAAGTCTGTGTCAGGAATATTTTATACCCCAACCAAGATATCAAGAGGGAGGTAATTCAAAAGTCGTAGTGTGAGAGATTTTTATACGTATTTCAGGACATAAAATGATCGATGTGAGTCGTTAATTATCATATTAATATATTAAATTAGAATTAACTTTAAACCTTCTTATTATTTTTATATTAATAATTGAAATAATATCAATAATCTTCAACGTAAATATGAAACAGAAAAAAATATATCGCTCGCGACTGAGACATAGCCACCATCTTTGTATACCATACAAAGATGGAGCCAAATCGAAAGGAAAAATGAACTAAATTATGTAAATAATATTCAGATTAAGAATAAGATCGATTAGAAATGCCGTTTTTTTATGAGGTGTCGGTGACTCAGGCAGAAGCGTTACTCCCGGATAGAGCAGAGGTTCCGAGTTCGTAGCAATTCGCAACGTTACTTCTACTAAAAACTCTTTTGAAAAATATGTTTTGATTGTCGAAAAATAAGATTGTAGGGTAGTAAAGATAGCTATTTAAAAAGGCTACCAATAATTGAATGCCCAGTACCTAATATTTATTCGGCAGACCGGCTCAAGAGTCCCAACTGTTTGGAGCTAGTGGGAAAATAGGTTTTCCCATCTAGAGAATCTTGAGAGGTTGAATAACGTGGCAGAGGCAGCAAAATTAAGTTTTGGAAGAACCTGACTATCTAGAACTAGTCACTAAACAGAGCTCAAGGCATTTCAAGCAAAGCTTTGAATGCTGTTTCATTTCCAGTCCACAAGGAGGTCCAAGAACTAAAAAAAAATCGAAAACTGAACTTGCAACCTCTAAACCAACTCCAAGGAACTTACAACTTTTCCACCGAGGCTAGGCCGTCGTTAAAGTTGAATTGTGCAATAGATAATTATTAACATTAACATTAAGTACTAATATGAATTAATCCAACGAAACTCTGATTATTTTTACATAAATATTTATTATATCTATAACCTACAGTTAACATCACGTAGGTAGAAATAAACTTTTAGCCATATTGCTTTTCAAACCCCTATAACTTGCTTAGTTTAGGTTTTCTCCTTCATTGCACCCTTGTTACACAATGTCCTACAAGTGCCTACATACTTAGTACCATAATATATTTTATTTTTTATTGTTTTTTTTTATTTGCTTTATTCACACTGTGTGAATTTGTAATTTTAGAATCATTTATATTACATACTTAAATATTGATGTTCATGAAGGATCAACATAATTACCTAATTACAATATTTTTTCCTTCTCTTTGCTTCTAGACGGCCTCCATGGTCGAGTGGTAAGACGCTCGACTACGAATCCAAAGGTCGCGGGTTCAAACCCGGCGTGCGCCAATAACTTTTATTTAATTAATATGTGTCATAACACATTTAATTCATATAAAAATAATAACAAGTATATTTGCGACACGTTCCAGAGTGGTAGAGACTCTAAGTATCGCCCTGGTGAAAGACCACCATTCAGAATCGAAACGTTGCTTGAAATGGCTTAAGCCGTGTTTGGTGACCAGATCTGAATAGCCAGGTACTTCCCAACCTTCCTCTTCCCGATCTCCTTCCCCTCCCCACTACCTTCAGCCTCACAACATACCCAATTTGGGGACGCCATAGTCTCACTGGCTCTAGACGGTTGGGAGCAGTTGAGACTCTTGTGCGGTATTCATGTAAAAAAAAAAAAAATAGTAAATTGTTAATTGTTTTGATTATCTTTCTACATACTTTACATCTCGCTAACTTGCATCGAACTGTTTTTATAAGTGTTATTTGGTCTTGTTCTATTCTTTATTAACTTGTTCTGTCCTTATTGTGTTGCTTATTGTAATAATGACCTTTATATGTATACATATATCTGTTACCTGTTTACCTATTTACCTGTCTCAACAATATTAAACCAAATTTTTTAATTTATGTGACATGATTGGAATACAATGATATCATTAATTGTTAGTTAGGTTTTTGTAATTTCATTTTATAAACTAGATCGCCGTTGGAGTAATTTTAAAACATCGCATCAGGATAGAGTTTTTATCATTATTTTAAAGTTTATTATTGTAAAGAGCATTTCAGGTGAAATGTCGCAAAACTGCGCTATTTAAATTCAATATTATTATTATAACACTTCAACAAACCAAAGCGAGCTTCAATAAATAATTATTTATAAATAAATAACTGAACACTTTGTTTTAAAAACTTTTTATTGATATAATAAAAATGTTTCAATACCGGTGGTCTCATCCTCAAGATACAATGTATACTATTGATAATATCAATTAAAATGCTGAAACATGTTGATCATATCAATAAAAAATGGTTAAAACAAAGTATTAATTTATTTATTTATATAACAATGGTGCCAAAATAAACTTCGCAATTATTGAAGAAACAATTAACTCGCCGGACGTAAAATTAAAATATTATCAAATTCATTGACCATCGCAAACAATAAAGCATCGAAGACAGATTCAGCCGAAAGCCTCCATATCGAGAGACGGACGAAGTTTGCCGAAGCATCCGTCATGAATTCATGAATGAAACCACACATTGCATTATCATACGATAATTTATAACTCGTGTGTTTGTTGCATCGCATTGTCCTGTACACGACCAAATAATATTAACATAAAAATCTTCAATGGATATCAAACACATAATAATGTGTACACAATGTCCTTTGTGTGCAGCATGAAACGCATCATTATCTAAACAAATTATTATTAAAGACTGAAGTTGTTTTTTACATTTTATTTTCTCTGTGAGTCACTCGGTAACGTGTATGTTTCTCTTTAGACGCTTTTTTTGGTAAATTAAACGCAGTACCTACCTTGATAAGAAAAGGAATCATATACCTGGATGGTAAACATGCTTTTTATAAGAACCTTTTGACTCAACTTTCTTAGTTATGGAAAAAAAAACTAAGTGTTGAAAAGGTTTGAATTTAAAATATGTGACCATAATGTTTGATTTTATTTTCTGAAACGATAGAAACTCTCAAATCCTAAGCTCTGGCGTCACGACATTTGTGAACAAGTTTTCGGTATGAAATTTATAGGTCTAGGTCGACGTAAAATTTTAAATTTCAAGCAAGTTGTATCTTTACGTAAACTTTACTTTTCTAAAAGAGCAAAAACTCTTTCGGAGCTCTAGAGTCATGATTTTAATACGGCTGTTTCTATGTGTTTCTATGTAAAGTCAACGCATTTATTTTCAGTTTGCAAGGTTATTGGTGTAAAAACAAAATTTAATCTTTTAAATATCCAATTCGCTATTAAAATATAAAACAACACAGCAGGTATATTGTTTATTCAGTACTTTTAATTAAATACAAGATCGTTTAAACTCAGGCATAGTCGGGTAGTATTTACTAGTCAACAGGTTATAAGAAAGTCTCATGGTATCCACCCAGGATGACATCCCACATGGCGCGTGGCCCGACACCACATTGCGCCATTTTTTGCTTTTCAAATATGAAAATGGAGCTATGATAATATTGGTTCAGAACCCCGAGGGTGGAGGTGTTTTTTGTGCCGTGTTTAAGAGTGCATATCAATTTTTATATGGTGCTGATTCGGATACGTCACAACATCTTGTGGAGTACCTCCCTGGTACCTTGTAAGTCTGTCGTCTCCGTGTAAACAGGTGAACATTGTAATATTAAAAAAATAGCAGGTTTTTTGTCAATTTGTTTTAACAGAAGAAAATCACATCAGCTGTCAGTTTTTTTAAACTTTTTGACAAAAGGCGTTAGTTTTAAATTTTTATTTGTTTTAGAGATGCGTGAATACGTTATAAGAAGTAAATCCGTCTTAAGACGTTGTCGGCACCAAAATGTATCGGTTTATTTCGCGTTTCAATAAAATTAACACAAAGTTGGACATGCTTCGTTAGAATGTACTTACTAATAAATTCATTCTATGTTGAGGGAAAAAAACATTTAAATTTAATTCGTGTTTTAAATATAGTATAAATAGTTTAAAAAAACTCATTCCGGGAAGAACAAAATTATAAATTAAAAAGAAATATCATTTATCAAAATTCGTCTAAATTTTAAGAAATGAGATCCCTAAGGCATTGTGCGATAAAACCATGTTAAAAATGTGGATATCCGGAAACAATAAAAGGTTGATGTAAGCGTAATTAATAGGATCAAGAAAGGGACGCCTAGATGGCTTAAGCATGCAGAGCGAATATACGAAGAAAGTAGGGAGAAAAGAATAAATGACCCGAAAGTAAATGGAAAAAAAGGCGGGGAGGCCCAAGGAAGACATGGCACGATCAAGTAAATCAAATACTTGAGTTTGGCCATGTGAGGAGTCAGAATAGCAGAAGAGTATGTATGAGACGATTTATGAATGTGAATGAAGCAAGGAGTGTGTGCCAAGACAGAGTTGTAGGGCGGTCCGTCCTCTCTGCCCACCCCTGCAGAGAAACGGCCACGGCGTGATGGTTAGTTAGTTAGTTTCAAATAAACATGTCACTAAAAGATGTACAAGCTTATCTGCGCAGTCGGAGGCGTCGCTATGCGTCGCTACTGTAGATGCTGGGGACCAGCACAAAATAATTCAGTTCGATAGCACCTCTAAATATTTCACAATACTGAATAGATAAATTCTTCAATAATTAATTATAATGCAAGGGCGACTTTCGTATATCAGTACAATATATACATAATATTATATGTTAATTTATCTCAGCCTGCCGCATACTCGAGTAGGTATTTTAAATAACCAGAAACTTCCCCGTAAAGCTCTTCGATTCTTTACTAGAACCCATAATCAAAAGAGTAAAACTCTACTTAAGAACTAGGCAGATCATCCGCGTAAATGGCTAGTCTCTTTGTATGGACGAGTTATAATTAAAGTGAAGGTAGCTCCCCACAGTGCTTCTGACCGAATGTTCAAAAGTGCACACGAGCGCATCTTTCCACCAACACACGGAAAGACACCTGCCGGCGAGTGCAACATCCGAGCCCAGGTTATTCCGATAGCTATGTGATTAAAAAGGTATTAAATTAAAATTAACTATAGAGCATTATGCTTATATAATCAATAATCTTCAACGAAAATATGAAACGGAAAAAGTCAGAAACTAAAAAAAATAACTCGGAACCTCTACTCTATCCGGGAGTAACGCCTCTGCCAGTTGTATACCATTACAAAGATGACAGTCTATATCGGAAGAAATTGAAAAAATAATATTAATAATTTTCAATAAAGTATGAGATCGATTAAAATGGCGTTTTCTAATAAGGTCTAGGTAGCTCAATTGGCAGAGGCGTTACTCCCGGATAGAGTAGAGACTCCGAGTTCGAGTCTCGGTCGCGACCGTTATTATTTTTAGTTTCTGGCCTTTTCGGTTTCATATTTGCGTTGAAGATTATTGATATTATTTCAATAATTATTAAAAATGCATTTTAAAAAAATATTAACGTTACAAAGCTAAGAATAAAAATATTTTCATTTCAGTCAGGCTGCATTTAAGTCATTTTAATAAATGTACTTAAAGTATCCTTTTAATTTAATTTAACAGAATAATATTCGAGGAATGTGAATTTTCAAATGCTTAGGTAGGTACTTTGTATAAGTTTCTTCTTAATCTGTACTAAAAAATAGGTATCATTCAGTTTTTCATTGTAATAAACATATACATATTGATCGAAATCATTCGATCTGTTTTTTTTCAAATTAATTATTTTTTAATAAAAAATATTTAAAAACATAAGATTTTTTAAGTAGTAAACATTAATTAATGATGCACGAATATTCTGATTGTATAAGGGCACACAATCTTAATATTAATGAATAATTATTATAACACACTTAAATTTGCAGTCGGGGGCATTGCCACTGTATCTATATAATTTCGATCACATAAATATATATTAAGATAACAACAACAAAAAAGGTTTAAAAATACCGTTCGTTGATTAATTCCTATTTTGGCTGCCTTAAAATTAACTGTATCAACTGTAAGTAATTTTTTCGTGTTGCACACATAGATATAAACATTCTGGTCGATAGTTGCACAATATAATTAAGTTTATTTACCTAAAAAGCTTCCATAATATCTGGAATGATCCATTTCAAGGTACGTAACGGAATAACCTTTTGTCCTTTCTTACCACAACTAAAAACCTCATGCTTTGTACCCGGGTCGCACCAAATAGGCTCTAACTTTGGGGAACATTATTCTTTCATTCGATCTATATTGGCAAAACAACACAGAAATTTGACTAATACATTCTCTGACTTAGATTTTTTTTAAAAGACACGGGTATAGTTTTTTATACAAGTAGGTATGTTGAGGTATGGTTTGGGCATGTAGAGCGAATGAACGAAGAACGGAGTGTGAGAAGAATATACGACGCGAAAGCGGATGGTAGAAGAAGTCAGGGACGCCTGAGAAAGACATGACACCATCAAGTTAAAATCAAATACTTGAGTCGGGCTATGTCAAGAGTCAGAATAACAGAAGAGTACGTATGAGATGATATATGGATGTGAATGAAGCAAGGAGTCTGTGCCAAGACAGAGTTGTTTGGCAAACCTTTCTCTCTTCCTACCCCTGCAGTGAAACGGCGTGATGGTTGGTTAGTTAGTTGGTATGTATCAGCATAAAAGGAAAACCAAGAAAGAAGAAGCTTTGCAGTATTATGATGTGATTTAAAGTTAGCTAAACGTAATCCAAAGTGAGTTTTAAGTATCTTGCGAATCAACTGTTTAGGTGAAAGGCGTTATTCCACATTGTTTTACAAGGAAATTTCCTAATTTGATCAAATGGTGAGACGGGCCGAGAATCGGTGGTTAACGGGGGCGATTAAACTAGGCTTAAGTTTGCTCGCAAAAGAGGTGGAATAACGCCTTTCACCTAAACACAGTCGGAATATAATTCAAAAATTGAAAAATATATTTATTAAATAAAATTATTGTAGCAGAGCTGTATTTTCATTTTTTGGGTAATTTAATGCGTAGATCTTCGAGTGAATCATTGATTGCACAAGATTTTTGCAAAAATTGGGTAGCTCGTGTGGAGGGCCGTTAAAGTAATGGGTAATTTTATTAATATTTCCTTAGTTTATGAAAAATAAATATGTGACTATAGATTCACGATACCCGGGGTAGGGCAATACTTATAAAGCACCGATACCTTTTTAAGCTAAAGGTTTGTTTCCCACGTTAGTGAGCGGTTAGCAATAAACCCATAAATAAATAAACCAAACATGTTTATGGATGTAATAAACATGTTTAAAGACGTGCGAAAAATTCACAACTGGAAAAGGCTTTTATTTTTCACACTTTTAGCAAAGAATGCAGGGAATAATAATAATTTTCTTATGAACATAAAAATAATAACAGGTTTTTCCTACTATTATAATAAATTATTTTTTTCCAAAAACTTTATCGAAGACGCAAAAAGTGTTTTGTATTGCAAAAAAGTTTACAAAATAATGCAATAAATAATTAATCACAATATTATGTGTAAACAAACTGGTCTTACCTGAAAAAAGCAAAACGAGGAAGATTTTCTAGAACAGTCCTTTTGCAAATCGTCGGCCTTCACTAAACTCATTTTAAATTGCGTTATTCCTTATTTTTTTTTTAGATACATAGTTTTGTAAATATATTTAACTAATCACTAACAGTTTTGTTATCACTTCACTACATAGAATTTAACATTTCTCGAGAACAAATAAACGTCTTTGCGAATGAAGGATTTGTTTCAAACTGATATTGACATTGAAAATCAACAACTTTATAAAGAATTTTCTTTCACAACTCGATTTTAATCGCACGATTTCATGGAAAATGACAACTTGACACCAAATCAAAGAAAGTTTAATAATATGCTAGGCGGAGAGGAGAATTTCGCTTGATAATGATTATCGACCAATGAAATCATCGGATAGAATGAAATTGTTGAACACGAATAATATTATTATTGTTGTTTATAAACTACAGGTATGTAAAAATGTTCATGTCATGGGGAAGGTGTTCTAAACTATACAGCAGTGGCGTGCTGTTAATAAAGGCTAAAAAGTCATAAGAAAAATGGAACCATAAAACGAAAAAAAGGCGAGTGTCAATTGCTCAGAGCCAGTGGAGCTACGGCGCGCGTTCCCAATTGGGGTATGTTTGTAAGACCGAGGTGAGTGGGAGGGGACGGAAATAGGAAGGTTGGGAAGTATCTGGCTATTCAGATCTAGTCACTAAACGCGGTTAAAGCCATTTCAAGCAACGTTTCGATTTGAGTTATAGTCTTTCACCAGAGCTATACTGAAAGTGTCTTCCACTATGTTTACCTAATTATATATTATTACCTACCCACATTATTCACATAACATAGTACCTTTTAAATATTTATTATTTTACCAAAAACATAACCCCTTTAATTAATTTAACAAAAAATGATTTTTGTTTTCGATGATGGATTGAACCAAAATCATAATTTGCAATTTATTGTTAATACTAAATATCAGTTTCCTTACATATAAACCAAAATTAAGAATTACATTATGTGTGTGTGAGTAAGTCGAATGTAATTTTTAAAATTCCCTCAAAACAGTCAACTTAGATGTGTACTTATAATAACCACTGTATAAAAGAATTATAGAATAGTAAAATTAAAAATAATAATAAAAGAATATTTAAGTAAAGTTTCTATTGTCCATTTGTTTGTTAAAAATAGTTTCGTAATGATTTGATTAAAATTCAAAAATCGACAATGTTTCCAGGTGCTCTGAAACTTTTCCTCGTAACTTTCATCGACAGTCATAATAATCGCGGAGAAATTTTAATTAAAAGCAACTTAGGGAAGATTCTCAGCGCCTCTTGTGGAATTTTCACCGCAAATCGAAAAGTCATACCCATAATAATAATTACATGGTGGTGCCATTGGAACGGCGAATCCTAGATAGTATGAAAATAATAATAGTAATGATAATAATAATAATAATAATTGACGCCATCCGTGGCTCCACTCGGCTACGAATCCAGAGGTCGCGGGTTCAAACCCGGCGTGCGAAAATATTTTTTATTTAATGAATATGTGTCATAGCACATTTAATTCATATTAAAATAATGTTTACTATATTTGCGGCACGTTCCAGAGTGCTAGATACTCTAAGAATCGCCCTTATGAAAGACCACCATTCGGAAATAAATGGTTGAAATGGCTTTTAACCGTGTTTGGCGACCAGATCTGAATAGCCAGATACTTTCTAACCTTATTTTTTCCCCATCTCCTTCCCTTCCCCACTTCCTCCAGCCGCACAGCATACCTCAATTGGGATTATATATATCTCGTATTTATAATAATATTTTGTGTCACGTTGTTATCAAGGGTGCTGTTTGCTACGAAATGTCATAGTATCGACCGGTCGGTAGCTGAGTGGACCAACGCGTCGGATTCCCACCCTGGGGTCGTGCGTTCAATTCCTCTGCTATCTATGTCCTCCATCATTGCAAAAGCAACATCTTCCGCTTCTTATGATGTCTTCAAGTAGAAATCCTGCATTTAGGAGTTTTTTCAAATATCGTCGGGTTATTCGTGGCCCAGGGATGTTTGTCTTTTGTTTGAAACGTTTATTGTTATGACTTTTAACGATTTGTCGTGATTAGGTCTGAATACGAAGACTCTTTTATAATTCATCTCTCTCTCTTTGTCCTTGTCTACCTTTCATAAAATGTCGAATAAGTCACATCTTTGGGCCCGCGGGCACACTTGAATGAAGAACTCTCGTTTTTCTGCAATTCACACGAAACTTGCTAGCGACAATTTTCAAATAATATTCGGTAAATAAATTGAGATGTTCTTTTACTAAATGCATTCAACAATACAGCACTCATTGCTCTGCTTATTTATCTACTTACATCACAAATAAATATTATGCGGAAAAAAGACTTCCCCATTTTTCTACTTTTTGAATTCAGAGGGTTTAGGAAACATTGTCATCAAGTAGAAATCCTGCATTTATACAATAATTATTTTCGACACTTATAAAGTCTGCGCACTTTCCATAAAAAGGTGATGCGTGATCGAATCGTATCGTAGTACTCTGAATAAAATGTATGTATGGTACGTTGTCGTAACTTTAAAGCACATTGAACATTTGTCAACGACTTCAAACGACTAGAACTATTAAAAAATGACTATAGTAAGTTGACCAACAACCAAAATAGTAATTAAAATAATTAAATAATGTGTGTTAAATAAGCATTAACTTTGAAGCATTTTATGTTTATAATTTCATTTTAAATAATGAGTATAAATAGCTTCAAAGTTAATTTATTGATTCTCGACTTTTTAAGAAGTCAAAAATCTTCTGTAAAATAAAAATGGATGGTTTATCCAAGATACCATCTAGGTATATAATATGTACTCGGGTTGAGTTTTGTATATCATACAAAGATGGCAGACAAATCGAAGAAAAATTTAAATAAATGATATTAATAATTTTAAAAATAAAGAATGAGATCGATGAATATGCCGGTTTTCTATAAAGTCTCGGTGGCTGTATTGGCAGAAGCGTTACTCCCGGATAGAGTAGAAGTTCCGAGTTCGAGTCTCAGTCGCAACCGTTATATTTTTTCTGTTTCATATTTACGTTGGGGATTATTGATATTATTTCAATTATTATGTAAATAATGTGTGTTTTTTTTTAAATCATAGCAAAGCGTGTTAACATGTAAATAAGTAATCATAAACGCTGTAGTCGAATCAACATATACAACTAAACATCTGGGTCATATTTCGTACACAGGGTCCCTTCTCGAGTATTTATATGAATGCGCAAAGCATAGCACAGCAAACAATGGTAGGTAAATTACTAGGGGCGGTTTTCCTTTCAGGTTTCTCTAGTGTGGTTTCTGGTTTCATGAAAGTAATTTTAGCATTCCGAAGAAAGTTTGTTTTGGGTGATGATTTATGTTCTGCTGAACCCCTCCGCGGCCATCTCCAACCGGAGTCATGTTTGAATTTCACGCCTCCGCGCATTTCACATCGCGCTGGGAAAATATTCGAGTATTTGAAATATTGTGGAAAAATATTGCGAGATTGAAGAGCGAAGATGCAGTTAACAACTTTTCCTTCCAATGTATGGCGGAAAAAATGTGTACAATACTATGTAGCTATAACTTTAATCCGATCGGGAGATTTGTCAATCTCCTGCCCCTCATTTGATGAAATTTATTCTTGAAAACGATTTGATATAAAGCCTACGACTACATGTAAACTAACTAACTAAGCAAACAACACGCCGTTTCCCCGTAGGGTAGGTAGAGAAGATGAGCTGCCACACTATTCTGACTTGGCACACGCTTCTTGTATAATTCATATTCAAATTCATTCATTGTTTCAAACATACTCTCATATTATACTTACCGTATTTACGTATTATTTGAAATATTTTTATTGGATATGGCACAACATTAAGAAATCAAGCGTTCAAATTGTTAAAAATATTTGAAATCTTTCTTCTACCGATATGTGGATAAAATATTAAAATGGCTAAATCCGAAAACACTGAATTCGTCGATAGTATATATATTCAGCAAGAGAAAACAAAAATAGCACTACCTTGTTCAACAAATTACCCCCTCCCGCAGAAATAATTGTTTTTCATCTAATGAAGTAGGTAGGTGAAGTACCTAGGTAAAACTTACAATATTTATGTTAAAATAGTTGTTATTTAAAAATCATGGAAACGTTAACTTGACTTGCAAAGTCAAAATATTTCTTTATTCTCGTACGTACGTTCCCATAAATGAAATAATTATATTGTGTAATTTTATTAACATCTGATTAATTTTCACATATAATTTTAATAGCCATAAAGTTTTTTTCATCCTTTTCAACAGTGTACAATGTAAGTTTAAAAAAAAATAAAGTACAGTTGTAAACGTAATCCAGAACCGATACGAAATTCGGTTGATACAAACCAGAGCACGTTGAGTTAGCGCGTGGTAAGGCAAATAATCGCTTTGTAAAGCGAAGGCAAAACGAGAAAAACTCGTGTAAATCACAAATTGAATTTGCCTGTTATCTGTAGGCTCTACGGGGTAGGCTATATGGGGCAGGTACTACCAAGTGGGAAAGAGCGGTAGCTTCAGAAAGCTGGGTCACGTTTCGATGGGGAGATTTGGCAGCTGGTTTCATACCACATGGATCTAAAGTTCATGGGGCAATCAGACCTAAAGCTGAATAAGTACTGAAAAAACACATAGCTGTATTGACCACTCGCCTATTTATTATTTTATTTTGTACTACATGGTAAAGAAGCGGTATATACGTTGTAGTATTGTATTTAATTGTAAAAGCTAAATGATAAATCAATTAATAAAAAAAATAATCGAATTAACTTTAAAGCAATATGCTTTTTATTTTGATATTAATTATTGAAATAATATCAATAATCTTCAACGTAAATATGAAACAGAAAAAGTCAGAAACTAAAAATAATAGCGGTCGCAACCGAGATTCGAACTCGGAGCCTCTACTCTATCCGAGAGTAACGCCTCTGCCAGTGGAGCTACCGATACCTTATTAGAAACCGGCATTTTAATCGATCTCATACTTCATTGAAAATTATTTAATATTATTTTTCAATTTCTTCCAATATAGGCTGCCATCTTTGTAATGGTCTACAATTGGCAGAGACGTTACTCCCGGATAGAGTAGAGGTTCCGAGTTTGAGTCTCGGTCGTGACCGTTATTCTTTTTAGTTTTTAGATTTTTCTGTTTCATATTTACGTCGAAGATTATCGATATTATTTTAATAATTAATAATAGAAAATAATTGATGGTGAGAAAATAATATTTGTTGAAAGTCAAAGAAAACCAATAATATATTACATAAGATAGTTGTAGCATAGAATATAACCAATGTTACATGTCATACCTACCACCAGTTAAAAACTCGAAAACATACGCTCACGAGGTTGGAAATGGTTGTAGTCTTGTTTGTTCAGTTAATACATTTTAATAGCCCTTCGCATATTCTCTTTCGCATTTTCTATCCCTTTGTCTCAAATTCTTCCGCCTCACCAAGTTTCCATTTGGGAATGTCACGAGGCTCAAGGGCCTCGAGGCAATACAATAATGAACTATAACAAATCAATATTTAAATAACATTAATAATCTAAAACACAAATATGAAACAGAAACTAAAAATAACAATAGTCATGACCGAGACTCGAACTCTGATCCTCTAATCTATCCGAGAGTAACACTCTGCCAATTAAGCCATCAAGACCTAATCAGAAGGCGATATTTTAAACGATCTCATACTCCTATTGAAAATTATTCATACTTGAATTTATTCCGATTTTAAGCTACAAAGTTAATTCCAATTTTAAAATAAAATATTACATCTTTTTACTAAATGTTTTAGTAATAAATTGTCTGACGAGACTATTCCAAGTTTCAAAAAATGAATAGTTGTTTTTCAACGAACCTTTCGGAACAGCTATATGAAGTTTACTGTTCGCAAAAAGCAGAAAAACATAAAATTGAATAGTGAACATATAGAGTTTCTGCTACAGCCGCTTCGCAACAGCTTAAATACTTGGACAAAAAACATCGTAAATCATAAGAGGGCTTCGAAAAACAATTAAGTTGTTCGAGGGTGGAACATAACCCCCTAACCGGTGTTATTAAACGGGAAAATGTCGAAAATACATTTTGGAAAGAATTCCTTTCAGCTGAATGCAAACATTTTGTTATCCCTTATGCCGCCAGAATGTAAACACCGTACTGAGAGTCTCACGCCGAGATATTTTAGCGTTTTTTATTTTGTCTGTTTATTTATTATTCTTAGCACTTAGAGGGTATGATTTAATACCAAAACAATTATACGTGTTTACGTTACACAACTAAAAACTCTAAATATCATATCTTGATGAAGTCATGCATTATTTAAACGAATTAGTTATCATTGAAATATAAACAAACTCCGGCGCGTCGCCATTGTCTATCTCACTAATACATACAAACTAACTACAGTCAATTCATTACTCACGTCAGTGATGTTAGGCCTCTGCAACGGCTCACTATTTCTCACGATACACTCACAATATTTTTGTTTATAAAGTTGATTATTTATTACACTATTTATTTACAGTTTTTTAACATATTAATAGTTTTTTTTTTTGAATGGTATACTTTAAAACACGGATGAATACACAATGCCACATTACATTTGGAACACATATATCGAGTCATTTGCCTGCAAACCGGCTTTAGTTTTGTAATTGAGCAAACATGGCAAGCTCTGTATGGCTTGGATATTTTTAATGTTGCAGGTATTGGCTCAGGCATATGGTTTGATATTTCTTTTGAAACAAAACGTAATGGTGTATCATGATGTGACGAATGAGGAGACGGGTCGGCTTGAGATTTCGTGTGATGTTTTGCAATCAACTGTCTTATCACACACAATTGATAATCGGGGAAGCTCTTACCTGATATTTTTATACTGTTGTATACAATAAATGAATTTAATAAATATAGATCAATTATTTGAAAAAAAAGTTTTTTGTACCATTTGATGGATTTTCGCAAACAACTTACTCCAGTCAACATCATGTCGGCCTTATCCACCAAGCCCATGTACTTATTGTAATCTTGAACGCAATCAGGCTTGTATATTGTTTGCCCAGTCCTAAAGTTAGTTTTAGAAAAATGCTCAAAAAAATTTACTTCCTCCGAATTTTCCGATAAAAGAGGTGAAGAGTTTACTCCAGAAGGGAAATCATCGAAATCGTGAATAATCGGAACAAAATGATCTGATGTCCATGTATTCATGTCACAATCGGTCTGATTGGACGTGCTGGGTTCGTTCAATAGTTCCTCATTAGATTCCAAAATATCATCAACTTGTTCTTCACGGTGTACTCCTTCATTTATTCTGCCAACTTCACTGGCCGAATCGCACTCATTTTCACTAAATTCCCAGTCGGAGTCAATATCGAGAAAATATTCTCTTATTTCTTTTTCACATAAATTGCGTCGAGCCATGATAAGGGCGTTTATAAAAAGTGTTGGGAAGAACGAAAAATGATCACACTATTTATTTTTTATGTACAAAAAATCTAATAAAAGTCGGATATAATTATTTTTTTGCACTTGGAACGCAGATGAACAATGTTATTATTTCAATTAAACTAATACTATCACGTTAATTCAAAGAATATATTCACCTTTGAAATATTAATAGCAAAAAATGAGATAATAACGTTCGAACGAGGATTCGTTGCATATTCCGTACATACGCGAGCCGAAAGATACCACGTGACACACTAACACGGCTGGACGCGCGCGGGAATTTCAAACAACTGAGCGGGGAAATATTGTCCTCTTCACTTTAAGAAGATCTTTTATAACATAAACAAAATAATTTGACTTATCTTTTGAGAGATGTCGCTAGATAAAGGTTCAACATATTTTTTAAGCTTGAGTTTTGCGCCATCTATATGGTGTGAGAGAAAATATCGTAAGATGAATTTGAAATCACATATGCTTGCGCGTGGCAGTCGTGGCTCGGAATTCCGAATCACGTATGCTTGCGCATGGCAGTCTGAGGATTATGAATACCGACATTTTCTCGCTAACAATACGAAGGATCAAATCATATTTTTATTTATAAAATATCAAAAACATTACATTAACACTACACTTATAATTATAAATATAATGGTATTATAGACAGCCCTGATTTATTGAACCTTATTTCGTTTTACATACCAAAGAGAACTACTCGATCCAAAATTTTATTTAGCTGTAACAATAACATCAGGACTGAGTCATTCAGATACTCGCTTGTACCTAGATTGCATGTAGTTGGTAATACATACGCAGAGGTGGCTGCTGTATTTAACTGCAAGAAATGTAGATACAAGACTATAACATCATTCATCTTTAATCAATAATCTTTTATGAATTCAAAAACTATTTTATCTACTACTCTACAACCATTCCTTTTTTTTGTGCATATAATTCTCATTTTTTCACTGTCTATTACAAAACCTTTTAATGTGAAAGCCTTCTCGGGCGTATACAATAAAATAAACAAACGAAAATAATGAACACAAAGATTAAATTTGATTCAACGGTATTTGTGTATTTTTTTCTTTTACATATCTCTTTGTGAGTTGCTAATAAGAACGTAACTGACTATTTAAGTTTGCAGTGTTTAATGTAATAATTGAATTATTTTAAAGGTGTTACTTAAGATTACTGTTAAGCCTTTTTTAAACAGCCAAGGTATTATAGTAGGTATATTATATTTTTGGGTTTCGGGCTTGGAATCCGTAATCTCCTGACTCAAAAACAAATGCTTGGTCCGAAACTCTACGTATATCTTAATTTGAAAAAAAAAAAAATACAGTATTGAGGCTATGCGACTTAGACACACCTTTAATAATTTTCAAAGGTTAACAATGAGATAATCTTTTTGGTGTTCTTAATTGTTGCTGTGATGAGATATTTTTGATGATTGGTCATCACGATTTACCCTTGTTTGAGATTTCATTCAAACTTTCTGATAGAAAGGTTAAAAAATATGGAACAAACATGGTGTTTTGTCTTATTTTTTGTGACATGAATGAACAATATTATATACCTCCATTACTCAAAGGAAATTGTTTTGAGTGGTGATCCAGAATAAACATTTACATAGAAATTCCACCTAGAAAAAACAGCAAATTTCATGACGTCAGAGCTCGCCGTTTATGATTTTTTTCTGTTTCATACAATCATATTTCATTAGATTATACAAATGATATTCTATGTAGGTACTGAAGGCATCACTGAAAGAATATACCAATAGTGGGTGAAAAGCGCTCCGTGTTCACGTTGCTTAGTTTGGTAAAACGTTAAGGACATAAGTCCGCACTTGGTTGAAGGGACATTTATTAGGACATAATTCTCCGAGTGATTCTGAGCGACGCCCAGCGTCCTTTCCCGGCGTCGGCGTCGCTCTGGCGTCCGGCGAACTTGGACCGAGGCGGGTTTGTCAATTATAGCTAGAATTAATTTAAGAATAATTTAAAAAAGGGTTGCATTTCGATATATCACAATATTAGAACATATTGAAAAATATGTGTTTGTTAAGAACTATGTTTATTTTCGGTTTATGTTAAAGGATATGTCGATAGTTTAGTGCAAAGCTAATGGTATGTATGTTAATTTGCAGCTAGATAATTTTATGAAAACAATATTTTATAAATATTACGAGCAAAATTAACATTTCTGAATTCATCTACGAAAAGAGGTACACATACATTAATAATATTGTTGCCTAACTGCATCATTACTAAACTTGTACAATTTTACAAAGGTTTTTTTAATTTTTGGAATATTCTGAAATTTTATAAGAAGCCACTATTTACTCTTTCTATTTTCTGTTTCAACTTATAATTTTATAAAAATGTATCTTTTTGTTACTGTTTTTAATATTGTATGTAAAAGTCTACAAGGTGTTAATAAAAAAAAAAAAAATGAAATTTTTAAGTTGAAGTAAAATTTGCGAACTATGCCATCGACCATATATTGTGATTTGATTTGGTTTAATAACGTTTGTTGAAATAATTATTTCAATTGTATTAGATGATACGAATGCGTTTCACGGTAAAAAAGACAGAACATTAATGATTTTCAAATAATGCGCACAAGAAAAATAATGAGGATTTGAATACAGGTTCCATAGTTTAACTGGATAACACAGCACCTCAACAAGTGAAAGTTTGAGTTCAAATTCTGGTGGCATCTGACGTTACTTCTTATTTTTCATATGTATTTAATATTGTTTCGATTATTTATAAAAACAAGAATTCATTTGAAAAATTATGCCTGAGCGACTATGGGAAAGGTGTTTTGCTAAGTGATGGAAGGGTTGTGTAAAAAACAGTTTTATTTTGGTATTTCAAAGCACAATTTTCCGTAAAAAAATTGTAATGTGAATGTATTAAAACAATAATCTTTCGCATATGAAAAATTGCTAAAATTGTAAATATGTCAAAAAAGTGTCAGAATGGTAGATATTCTCAATATTGCCCTGGTGAAAAATTATCAATAATAATAGAAACTTTATTGCTTGAAATGGCTTTAGCTGTGTTTAGTGACCAGGTCCGAATAGTTGAGTGCTTTTCAACCATCCTCTTCCCTTACCCACTCCCTTCAGATATACCCCGATTGGGGATGTTATAGCCTCACTGGGTCCGAGCAGTTTAAGCTATTGTTCGGAATTCAAATAATAAAATAAAAAAAATGTAAGTAAATATCAAGCGAGTAATTTATTTAACAGATCTATTCCGAATAGGAACAATTTGTGAAAGAATAATTTTTTATTTATGTATTACTTTGTTTTTTTGGCATAGCCCTGGATGAAGGACTGCCCCCCGCAGATACACATGGCGTTGCCATAAATCCAGGGCTGCTAATAAACATGTCCGACGCAAGTGTCGCGCGGGTAGGGACGGGAAGGAGATGGGGTAACGACACGATTCTCCTAATATTTATCCTACACACCTCCTGGCTCGGGGCTTTGATTTACAACTGCTCTATTTCAACTAACTGCACACTATTTATATAATAGACATGAAATATACATTTATTTATTTCAATTCTCTCAAAAAATAACATATTGTCGCCGGAAAGGCAAAAGGGCTGAAGCGCCATTTTGGGAAGTTTACACCGGAACAAGTTTTTTAAAATTTTTATTTTTAGGTTTTTAATTTCATTTAAACAGTAATAATTATTATTTAAAACAAAAAAAAAAACATTTTTTTAGTTAAAAGTTCTGTTATGTAATTATTTTTACGCGTGACAGCTGTTTCGCCTTCTGAGGGCATTATCAAATTGACAGTTTGATAATGCCCTCAGAAGGCGAAACAGCTGTCACGCGTAAAAATAATTACATAGCAGAACTTTTAACTAAAATTGCATTTTAAAAAATTTAAAATAATAATAATTATTATTTTAAATAAAATTAAAAAACCTAAAAATTAAAATGGAGTTTTACAAAATAAACTTTAAGACCATAAATAAAAATTTAAGTTTTTTGTTTATTTTACAATAAAATTCATAAATCTTCAGTATCTGGTTGGATTTTTGAAAAAAAGTTAACTCAGGTAAATCAATACTCTCATTAAATTACCTAAAGCGACAAAAAGCTAAAAAAAATCCAAACCTGTGTCGCTTGAGTCAAGCCTACTCCCTAATGGTAAATATATTTTCGAAGGCTGTAGGGCCACAAAAGTCTTCAGAATCAAACGAGAGTCAGAGCATTCAATGTAGAAAAATATAACTGGTCAAAACTGCATATTTAACTCATTTTCGACCAAAGTGTCGCTTAAGCCCTTTTGTTTTCCAGCGACGATATCTACTTTGAAATTACATACGGTAAAAATCTTAACTATGAAACGGAAAATCAGTTTGTCTAGTGCGGCAAAAACTTTCGAACGGTAAACTGTAGCGTCATGAAATTCGCACTGGTTTTAGCAAATCAGAACTCCTAGGTCGACGCAACTTGAGCGGTTATGATCCTCAACTGCAAATCCAGAGGTCGCGTGTTTAAATTCCGGTGTTTGCAAATAAAATTTATTTAAAGAGTTTGTGATATTTCACATTTAATTATAATAAAATAATATATAATACGTTTTCGTCACGTTTCAGAGTAAAAAATAAATAAATAATCCAGAATCAAAACGTTGCTTAAAGTAGCTTTAGCCCTTTTTAGTGACCAGATCTGAATATTCCGATACTTACGCACCTTTCTCTTACTCATCTCCTCTCCATTCCCACTCCCTTCGGCCTCACAATACACCCCTATTGGTGATGCTTTAGTTCTACTGGCTCCGAAAAGCTTGGAGGACTTTTGTGCGGTTTTCACAATAAAATAAACTGTCTTCAGTCCGAAACTTTCCATCATGAGCTGTAGAGCTTATTTTTTTTTCTGTGAAACAGTTCTAGTTAAGCTGAAAATATTTCAGTTTATCTGCGAGTATATTTATTTGAATGTATCATTAACAACATTACACGTAGTAAAATATACTACGAATAATTTTAATATTTCAGCGTAGTTCCGTTGAAATGCAATTTCACAGAGTGGTAACTACATTTTTAGAGACAACCAGGTGTCCTCGTGGATCGTGCGTCGTCCTGCACATTAGCTTTGAATGGATGGGAGCGCGATGTGCATTCTTTGTCCCGTGGAAACGTATAAACTTTACTCAAGCCTCACCCTGCCCCTATTTGTGGCCCCCAGTCCCCAGTCCCCATGCGCCAACCCCCACCACTTACGGGTGGGAGGGACACCACTGTTTATGGGGCGGGAACGGAGTCCTACGGAGCACCTGACAACATATGTTAGAAATGAGAGAACGGGTGCCAAAGTGTTTCCAACAAATGTAATAAAGATTTTCGTATGGAGTGAAAAAAACTATTTTCTTTCAGTGTGTTAAAAAAGTATATTTCGTTTTTATGAAATATATTTAATTATAATATATCGTCACTGGAAAGGCAAAAGGGCTTAAGCGACACTATGGTAAAAAAATAGTTAAATATGCAGTTTTGATCATTGTATTTGTCTGCATCGAATGCTCTGACTCTCATTTGATTCTGAAGACTTTTGTGGCTCTTCAGTCATCTAAAATATAATTACCATTTGGGAGAAGGCTCGACTCAAGTCGACACAAGTTTGAGACTTTTTAAAGTTTTTGGCGCTTTAGGTAACTCAAAGCATTAAGTTACCTGAGTTAACGTTTTTTTTTCAAAATCTAACCAGGTACTGGAGACTTATGTATTTTACTGTAAAAAATAAATAAATTAAAGTGATCTGGTGTAAACTTCGCAAAATCGCGCTTCAGCCCTTTTGTCTTTCCGGTGACGATATGCGTAAATACCACACAAGAATCTCATCTGTCCGGAGCCAGTGGGACTATAGCATCTTCAATTTGGGTATGTTGTAGGATAAAGGTTGTGGGGAAGGGAAGGAGATAGGAAAGAGGAAGATTACCAAGTTTCTGGATATTCATTCAGATCTGGTCATCATCACGACTAAACCCGTTTCAAGCAGTACTTCGACTCTCAATGGTGTTCGTTTAACAGGAGGATACTGAAAGTATCTACCACTCTGGACCGTGCCGGAAATATATAGTATAACACATTATTTTGTATTAAATATGTTTTAAATTGTACAAAAAAATAATTAAAATACTTTACACACCCCGAGTTTCAAATCTACATAATATTGTGAATTTAATAAAAACATGACACATACTTAAAATAAATTATTCTACAAACAACACCAACGCGTGGATGTTTTTTTTTACTTATTGAAGTGACGATTACCTCATTTCAAGGTGGTAATCGATAGAAACAAATTCAAATAATTTGATCGCTAGTGTTGAGGGCAATGTTATGTATTGCATGTATGTATGTCAACATCGTGAAGCCACATTGATTTTATCCAAGTTTAACTAAACGTGGGCATTACTGAAACAATAATACATCCGTAGAGGGAGAAGAAAAATAAATGTTGGAAAAGCTACAAGAATTAATGGAGTTTTATTGTCGCTAGGAAAAGCGGAAAGTTATCGGCAGTAAAATAAATAATCGACTGCGAGTTGAGCTATTTCATATCGCATCCATTCGGTGGATTTCCACAAAGATTAATTATTACGACGTCAAAATAAAAAAAGGTCTTCAAAACTTTTATGGAGAATTTTGGGTTAGATTGATAATAGTACAAGTTTCTTTATCAAACTCAATAAAAATGCAAAAGCGCTAATTTAAAAAAGCCTTGACATGTTTTGTATTCCATGTTACGAGTATGTTACGTATACGTACGAAGGTAACACAATGTTTCATTCAAAAGAGTCTATTAAAAATCAAAATATTTTACTTTATTTATTAGTATTTACTTTATTTATTTATTGAATGTATAATTCAATCTACGAATAAAAAAAAATGTTCAAAGTCTCGCAATAAGAGTTGACCCAAACACCAAACACGTAGAATTGTGTGTATTGATACATATTTACACACTTCCGAGAGTGATGTCAGGTGTATACGGTTTTTTACTGATGTCGAATAACAAGTTTGAAACATGTTGTATGCACGCAATGCATTTGTGTGAGTAGTATATTCGATTTTAACATTCGTTGCGTCTACCGCAAAATGGTATTAACAAAACATGAGGAATATGAATTTAAAGGGATAATATTACAAAACCATTTAATTACGATTAATTAATATTTATTTTTGTTATTTTTTTTTGATGACAGACCATAATACATAGAATATGTAAAAAATGTTTTCCGATTTGCAACCATACAACTTGAGAAGAAAGAAAACCTACCACAATTCTGCAAATATACTATTAAGAAGTTTATTTTTAAGACATTTTTTTTCTACTTTTTAATTATTTTATTTTCGAATCGTCCTCAGACAACCATTCGTAAAAAAACCAAAAAAATTCAAAACGGTTTAAACCTGAATCTTACGAATCACTGATGCATAGATAGATATCTAAACAAAAATATGAAAAAAGTCATAAAAAAATTTGGAGGCTGGATATAACCCGTTTGAAGCCTTCAACATTTCGTGACGATGTCATGTGCAGTCCGTACGCGTGTGGGGGAATTTCGTCTGTTTACTGCATTACAGACTTTGTGTGCAATACGACGAACCTAAATGCAATAAAGAAACGAAGAACTCTTCAGGTTGTAGCTTGGGAATTTTATAATATTAAAAAACATTGAAAGCTATGGAGGGTTCCCTCGGTGACTTGTGGCTCTTTTAAAGAAATCTAGTGTGTTAAAGACTTATATTATAATTTAAAAGAAGTTTGTTTGTATGAAGCAGCTAAACGGTTAGCTCGAAAATGTGAAAATTAAAAATGGTCACTCAATGGAATTTTGTGTGTTGAATTTCTTGCATAATGCAATACGCATTATGGCTCACAACGTGATGTGATGTGATACGTGATGAACTAGGACACCATCCAAAATATCATCGGTGTGCTCCATTTTTTCAAATGTTCAATAAAAAAAAGAGTTTGAAAGAGTATCAACTGCCTGAGGCTAGTGTGACTCTGGCATCACCAATTGGAGTTTGTTGTGAGACTGAAAGTACAGAGAAGGAAAATATGATGAAGAATTACTTGCTTGTTCAGATCTAGTCACCAAACAATACAGTTATAAAAAAAGATAAAATTCACGAATTTAAATAAAAGTCTGCAGTAATTTCTGAGTACTGGGTACTATTTTTGATCGCATTGCCTTAATTTGCCTTAAATTGCCACAATTTCGAGAATTTCCACGCAATATTAAACAGATATAGGTACAGGTTTTCTTCTGGAGGTAAACCAGGCGGCAGTATTTCATAGCCTGTGATGAAAAAGGGGAAGCGAGGAAGTGATGCTTTCCCGCTGCTTCCGGCTAAAAATGGGTTCTGTTTTTGAAACACCTCCTCTTGACAAAAAAGCATTTCCGCTTTCTTGGGAACGTTTGTACGCTCTCAAGTTTGAAATATTATGCGTTCTCCTCTCCAGAGAGCTTTTAAAAGATACACGCAATATAAAAGTTGAAATAAACCTTTTTCAATTTTAATAAAGTCTCCGCAAAAAATCGCACACTAAATCATCTCCCTACAAGAAGTTACACCTACATCAAGACCCTTGAACCGTGAGATAATATTCAACAAAAATATGCTATAAAAATAGCCAAATACGTACAGTGAACACTTATCACAAACGCACTTCTGAAAGAGGTGAAAATTTAAATTTATTAACTTTTCTTTCGATTTTGAGGTTACGTGTTTCTTTATTTATTTCTTGATTTTGAAAAAAGCGTCCTAAAAGTGATTTTTAAAAACGAAAACGCTGTTATAAAAATGATCAAAACATAATTTTAATATACATTTGGAATCAGTAACAAAATAAATAACCAATAGCGCCTCTCCTTTACATAACGTTTAACGTACGTGTTACGTCGATTGCAGCAACTATATTTTCAGGCGCATCGAGAAATGCGTTCATTTGTCAAGTCGCTCGCCTGCCAGTTACTATACGAGTATTGTATAGACCTACAGCGTTTTCTCTCTGTTTCACATTACGTCTGTTAGGATAATCAATAGCACCGCCATCAATGGCTGACGTTTGCCGAGAGGTGACGTGGAGTGGCGCCATTATATTATGCATTAAATTAATTACTTTCACGGCTGAGCGCCGCCTGTCAATAATTATAGCTGCACAATTACAGATCAGTCAAATAACACACGAAAAATAAACTAGGACATCAAAAGCTACATATTACAAATATCAACCGTATTTGAATGAACAGATTTAATTAATACTGATTGTTCAGATATAGTTATAGTATATAATTACTTACCCATGTAGTTGAAAGGATTTCATTAATACTGATTATTCAGATATATTTATAGTATATAATTACTCACCGATGTAGTTGAGGTGGAAGTTCTTGGTTATTCTTACATATTGTATTATTAACGAACACGAATCTCAACAAAACACCACACTTAATTTTATATTACTCGAAGAACAACAGCAAACCGACTAACAAGCGAGAGACCAACGAACAAGACGTTTTTTCACACAAAAACTCTTCCGTTTGATTGTCAATTGTTTCGAACACGATGTTGTTGAATAGGGAAATCGAATATAGTGAAACATACGGTTGTTCAAAAACAGATACAAGTTGATCAATTGGTATTTCAAGCAGTTGTCACATTAATTTAATATCGTTACAATTCTACAGTTAGAGCTATTAAAAAGCATTTTAATATTCTCTATTTTATTTTTGTTTTTTACAGTGTATCCCATACAAGCGTCCCAACTGCTCCCAACCGTCCAAAGCCAGTGCGACTGTGGCATCCCCGATTGAGGTATGTTGTGAGGCTGAAGGGAGTGGCTATTCAGATCTGGGGAAAAACAGATGGAAAAGAGGAAGGTTGACTAAATGATGGACTTTCAACAAATATAGCATACCTTATTTTATATGAATTAAAAAGACACTTCGATTCTAAATGATGGATTTCACCAGGGTTTGAACCCGCGACCTCTGGATTCGTAGTCAAGCGTCTTACCACTCGACTACGGAGGCCTTCAAATTTATTAAATTACATCAAATGTCGATTCTTAGGCCCGTTCCAGCTTTTGAACAAATTGTGATAATTTCCGGCGTTGAAAATACGAAAAAATGTTAAAACAATGTAGCATTTGTACTGAAAAATAAATTCTACGCCAAATTAATATTTAAACCCTCAAAAACGCGACATTGAAAAAAACGTTATTTCATAAGAATTACCGACATGAAAACGATTTATGCAATTTATTCTTTTTGAACAATAAATAATGGCGATCGCTGAGAATACGAACTGTTCATTATTTATGTTTTTTTTTTCTATCGCAAAAGGAAAATATTTGGCAGTACACCGGATTCAAGTTTTACACAAAGAAAAGAAAAATAAAATCATATTGCCGCGTTCTAACATGCGATGTGTTAACCAAAAGCTCCAAGACCCATGGCTGTAGCTTTGTTACACGTTTGGGTATTTCTAACTCAAATTTATTTGAATTTTTTTCGTTGGAATTAAGTATCGTCAGTTATGTTATTGTGAAAATTGTTTTTACTTTACTGTTTTATAATAGTTAAGACTCGGTTGCGTACGAGTTTAAAACTTCTTTTTCAGGAGATCCTATTTCTTTGAAAACAGGTTTTTTATCATTTGCTAAATATCATTCAAGCATGAACAAATGCAATAAACAATACATATATATATATATATATATATATATATATATATATATATATATATATATATATATATATATATATATATATATTAAAATATATATATATATATATATATATATATATATATATTTATATATATATTAAAATATATATTTTTTAGAGTTATATGAATATTGCAAAGATCAAAGGTTACAAATTGAAAATATAATAATTTTATTGACTGATAAATTTCAGAAGGAAAAGCACTCTGCCCTATTCATGACGCCATATTCCGAAAAGTGTCGCTGAGTCAGACGTCACACAACCTAGATAAATATATCAGATATTTCTATGTAACTTACTATGGCTGTTAAGCTCTTTTGTTTGGTTTATAAAGTTTGCTTACAACAGGTTTAAAACTACTAAATGATCTAAGGTAAATTGACAAATTGAGACTTATTTGCATTATGTATCATTATCCCAAGTCAAGAGGCATATATTATATTTTTTAATTCAACTTACAAAGTAACTTATAACACTCGAACCTAAAGATGCTTTAAAGATTTTCACTAACACAGAATATTTAGTTTTCTAAACTACCTGAAATGGTTAAAATTTTTATTTATTAAGGTGATTGGAAAGTTAAGCATATTTGAAAAAAGCGTCTGCTACACGGGAGCGGGTGAAAGAAGACATTAAGAGATCTGTGTGAGGCGTCTTGCACCCCTTTTTCCCGTTTCTTGCATAATGCATTCCCGCAGGACTTCCGACAGACAGTTGTAATATTTAAATTCCCAGAAAATAGATGGCCGCCAAGCGGGGTAAATGCAAATTCTTTTTAGATTTTTTAATCAAACTTTTCACCTTTTTAGATAGTAAAAAATAAAATGAATCTATTCAAATAATGTTGATTGAAACTTAATAAAAAAAATATTCATATAATATTAATTGAAATTAAATCTAGGCCGTAACACATTGTTTTACGTTTGTAGAGTATATTGAGACTTTTGGCTTTAAAATAGCTTTTATCAGTATGAAATTTAGTGTTTACACATAACTTCGAAATGGAAAATTATTAAAAAAATAGTTTGAAAACTACATATAACACAAATTCTCAATTCCCACAAAAGTGTACATTTATCGCGGTTCATTTTGCAATTTTCGCCTTAATAATAATCTGTCAAACTAAAACAGAAAAAAAGATTGAAAAAAGACATCGAATAAAAAAAATTATAGTTACTAATTTGAAGTTTCGTATTTTGAATGTTGGTCCGTAAATGAACTATAAAATACGTTGCTAACGTAAAAATACATTTTTTATTTATTAATAAAAAAAATCGTCCGTTGTTCATGTAAGTTAGTTTTATAAGGACTAGTGCATTACCCACTCGTTTGAACGAGTCAAAAGCAAAACAAAAGTGTTTTCCGTACTTGCAATGTCATCAGCAAGAAAACGAACCCGCGAAAGGCATTAAAAGGGAAAGCCGTTTTCTAAATGCTGCAAGATGTATTTTATCTCCGACGTTTTCTAGAATTGCATTCAAAATATGAGGTTTTCGAGGCTTTCTTAGACAATGAAGTAATTTGTATGGTAATGATCTTAAAGGTACAAAACGAAGGACAGAAAATGGGATGCACCCCTAGAAGAAGTAGTCTGAAAAGGAGAAATACCGAAATATAATAAAGAGCTTCCCCTAACGATTCTAGCTATTTTAATTCAAAGAAAATACGCCATTCAACTAATTGCGACTTGACTCCTAAAGTGTCAATTAAAAAATATTCTATTTACGTTTTTATTTTTAGGTATGATTTTTTAAATTTTTTTAGTATGTTTTTTGAAAATTTCAATTTTTTTTTTAGGTTTTTTAATTTTATTTAAACAATAATAATTATTATTTTAAATTAAAAAACAATTTTAGTTAAAAGCTCTGCGATGTAATTATTTTTATGCGTAACAGCTGTTTTAACTGTCTCAGTTTGATAATGCCCTCAGAAGGCGAAATAGCTGTCACGCATAAAAATAATTACATCGCAGAGCTTTTAACTAAAAATTGCTTTTTAATATTTAAAATAATAATAATAATTGTTTAAATAAAATTAAAAAACCTTAAAATTAAAATAGAGTTCTACAAAATAAACTTTAAAACCATAAATGATTTTTTCTACATAATTGACACTCATCGAAATTAATTGGCCTAGGCTAAAATATTATTATAAAAGTTGGGGAATATTTTAAAACAAAAAAAGTAATCCGAAGAAAATTAAAAATATTTTACACTTACCAAAATTTTGCAAGAAGATGGTGAATCCAGAAAAAATATTTACATACCTGAAAAAAGAAAGAAAGTTTTGTTAACAAATTATGTTATGTTTTGTCGAAAATTACGTACACAAACATGATAATGAGCATGTAAAAGGCTGTGCAAAGAGAGGTCCAGGACAGGGACGCCCGGAGGCGACTCATCGAAGCGACAGGTTGCCGACTCGAATAAGACGAGGTGAGACGGTTTCATAGTATGTTTGCTTACCTATTTGACTTTTGATCGAGAGGTTGCTGGTTCGATTGACAACGATGGTAAATATATCGCAGGTTTTGCTGTAATGCTTAACAACATTGCTTGTATTTGAACACTTTTTGTGCTTTTAACAAAATTTCATAACCTTTTACAACTTCTTACAACCTTTGATTATAACAGAAGATTTAATTTAAATTACCTTTATTACACATTATCAAAAACATGTCTAAAATCGTCTGTTTCTTATTCACGTCGGATACATTTAATTTTAATATTTTTATTTTATTTTAAGAAAGACAAACATTCCCTGGTTACGAATAACCTGACAATATTTGAAAAACTCCTACTTCCAACATCACAAGCGGAAAATGTTGCCTGTGCAATGATGGAGAACTTAGCCAGCAGAAGAATTGAACCCACGTCGCCCGAGTGGGAATCCGACGCGTTTGTCCACTCATCTACCGACCGGTTAAATTATGATGTACGCAGTGTGCTAAAATGTGTGTGTTACCTGGGATTTTGATGTTGACTGTTCAGTTTGATACATCTTGGTTTTATGGTAACACCCGTTAGAAGGGATACAACAGTAACAAATTTTTGAAATATGAATACGTACCTGTTAAATATATTCCTGGTGTTTTTTTCTACATATAACCGTATTTTCTTTATCAAGCCTTTGTTATAATATAATACATACCACAATCATTCTTAACATTACAAAAATTCGAGCAGTTTCGAACAACAAATGATTAAAGTTTAAATGAAAGTAATAAATAAATAATTGAGTAATTTCATTGCCACAGACTGCGGAATTAAATGGTTTCCAAGATGTCGGCCAATATGTACCGCAGCGAAAATGGCTACCAATTAACGAAAGCTGTTTGCCAGAATTAGATTATTTCACCGCTGGAAACTTCACGCTCGGTTAATGTATTATTGTCCCGAAGAAGAGACAGATACTGAGCTGGAAACTATGCAAATTAGGCTATTCCTTTTATTATCTCTTGCGTGTATTTAAATCGCAGTCAAAGTTTTGACGTTGGTTTAATGAGCTTTCAAATATTAACTTATAATTTATTTTTTTAACAATATTATTAGACATATTATGGGATATAATTTGACGGATCTCAAACGTTATAAAAAAAGTCGACAGCCTACTCTAATAAAAAGCATTGCGTATATCCGATATTTTATGTACAACTCACCAACTTAAAGTAAAGCACTGATAATAAATTGTATAATGCATATAATTTTCATTAAATTTAAAGAAATGAAAAAAAATAGCTTTGTATAAGACCACGGATATTATTTTAATTTTTTTATGACCGATCGGTTTCGATTAGCCTCAGCATCACCAGGATACAAAATTAAACTAAACAAACAAATACAAAGTATGCGGTTATGTAAACATACAGAGGAAGAACAAAAATATAAAATAAAATAACAAAGAACAATGAGAAAACAGTAGAATAAAATTTCAATTATAACAAAGGGTAACATAGAAAGAGACAGTGAAATTAATAATAATTAAAATAGTGTCCGCGGTCTTATACAAAGTAATTTTTTTTCATTTCTTTAAATATTTCTTACCACTAAAGTGATTGCTTTCTACGAAATATATCATTAAATTATTGATTGCACGTGGCGCATGATTTTTTTCAATCGGATATTCTAACACTTTTGCTGAAGTGAAAGAAGGTAATAAAATAACATACTTAACGACCGCGCGAAAAACAAACTGAATAATTGCCATTTCCACAAACCTTACGATAGGTAGTTACTGTGGTTTCGGTTTAAGTACCAGTTTTCAAGCTTTTAGTAACTGCGCAGTAAAACAATCGTCCGATAGTAAAATAAAATAGCTATTTTATTTATAGATAGGTTATGTTAATTTATACGAGCAAACGTTTCGGTTTATTTATTTATTTATAAACGCAGTAAAATCTTGGATGCTTTATTCTTTTATGCAAAGTTGTGAACTGTCTTGTTGAGACGTCATATCTGCTAGAAAGGATTGCAATTCGTTGCCCTGAACGCAACACCAGATCAAATGACTTATTTAGAATACCACAGTGTAAGTCCAAATACGCACAAAACTCTGACGCATCTGTAAAACTCATAATACCTTACGAGATGTAGACATTTTCAACTGTAACTTGAAATCATATAAAATAAAACTTACTGAATTGACACTTTAAATGATATAAATTCTACTGTTTGATACTGTATATTTTGCTAATACCTAAACCTTCACTTGTTAATATAACCTAAACCAACTTGTTTATGGAACTTAATTGGTCTAAAACATATTTAATTGTTACTATATTTACACTTGTATGACTGTTTGTATCCTAAATAATAATAAATAAATATAAGACATACTTGATAACGTAGTTTGTTATAATACATTTAAAGTCCACGCAGATAATGAAGTGAAAACCTTTATCTAGAATTTGGTAAAATATGTCAGCCGATGATGATAAAGCTTTTATGACAAATGTACAACAAAATGGAGTAAACATCGTTTTAAGGAAGTCTATTCCATTTCCCAAATTGTGAGAAATCAGCTCGATTCTATTCGTAAAATTAAATATGTTGGTACTTTATTTGCGAAGAATTTGGGGTGACTAAATTTGATAAGAGGGGAAGTTTTCTTAATTAAATAAAAAATAACGAGACTCGGAGAAAAGCCTTGATTAGATGAAGATGCTGAGTATCTTTTATTGAGGGCAATTATTTTAATTGTAGCAGGCGCCATCTCCCGGCAATTTGGGGAATTTTTTAATCAAACAAATAATTAATTTCGACGCTGAAAATGCGAAAAGTTGCCGGAGTACGCAAAAATTATCTTAGGGCGCCAAATTTCATATTCTTTCCTGCATTTTTTAACACTCTATCTATTTTTTAGGGAAATTTAAGAATTAACTGTATACTATGTAAATTATTGAAGAGCATAGTAAAAAAAAAGTTTTTTTCCTGTTCATAAAGAATATTTATTAACCCTTTGAGATCTAACGTTAATTTAAATTAACATTGTTTAATTACTAATATTTAAAAAAAAGGTATCTCCGGTTTTATACTGGTATATTGTATGTCATGTTTTTTATTGTTCAGTGAGAAAAATGATTTTGAACTGTTCGAAGTGTTGAAATTCGGACAAACCTTTAAATTATTATTTTTTGTGAGGTATGAGATATCGAATTGGGGTATGTTGTGAGGCTGAAGGTATAGAGGAGGGGAAGGAGATAAGGAAGAGGAAGGTTAGGAATTACCTGGCTATTGGAATCTGGTCACCAAACACGGCTAAAGCCATTTCAAGTAACTTTTCGATTCTGAATGGTAGTCTGGTGCTTTATATTATTTTATGTAAATTTTATTTGTTATGTATGATACATGTAAATTAAATAAAATTTATAAATAGAACACATACACTTTGTTTATAACCACTTTATGTATGTGTTCTAGGCCTAAATATGGAAAGCCACAAAGTAAATGCTTTTTACGAATATGTAAATAAAATTTATTTGCCACGCCGGGCTTGAACCCGCGACCTCTGGATTTATATGTTCAATAGCGTTTTTTTTGCTCGACGTGACGGAGGCCGGAGGCCTGGTGGTTAAAGCTAAAAAATAGTAAAAAGATTTAAAAAAATCATATAAATGTAGTACTTATTTAAATAGGAAGGTATCATCTGTTCGTTTAGATGTTCAATACGGATTTTTTTTCCATAAGTGAGTAATATCATTTGAGTGCAATAAAAAGAAATACATTATGTTAATTACATGAAACAACGACCACTTTAAGTAAACTATCAATTATATATGTATGTCTGCCGTAATACTTTTATAAGGATTTGGTGGCTAGTCTGAAACTAGTGTCTAACTAGTTTCTAACTAGTTTCTTGTAAAATTGTTAAGATTTCTAAAATTCAATGGAAGATTTTAACATTTCCCGGCACCTCGGATAGTCAAATGATTTAAAAGGTCCATTATAAGTTATTTGTTGAAAATAAATTAAGTTTTAAACCATTGAAATCAATTATTTTTTTTTGTTTTAAGGGTAGCAGAGCTGCATTTTAGATTTTTTTCTGCTACTTTTTAGCTTAGATCTTCGATTGAAACTTAAAAAAACTAACTAACTGACTAACCATCACGCCGTTCCCCCGCAAGGGTAAGCAGAGATAACGGACTGCCATTCAACTCTGTCTTGGCACCCACTCCTTGCTTCATTCACATTCATACACCGTCTAATACATACTTTTCTGTTATTCTGACTCTTCACATGGCTCGACTCAAGTATTTGATTCACTTGATCGTGCCATGTATTCCTCGGGCGTCCCCAACTTCTTCTTCCATTCCCTTCGCATCATACCTGTTTGTTCTTTTCAGACTTATTTCTTCGTTCATTTGTTCTACACGCCCAAACCATAAAAGCGTCCCTTTCTTTGTCCTATTCATTACGCTTAGATCAGCCTTGGATACTTCCCGGATTTTAAACACGGTCAAATACGGTTTTACCGCACATATGCCTCAGGGATCTCATTTCCACAGCATTTGGTCTACTTTCATCCTTCCTCTACCAGTTACATGTCTCACTGCCAGGGTTGGAAACTTACAATTCGTAATAAAATACTTTTAGAATAATTTGGTCCCCATTGTGGAGGGGTTATTAAATTCCAAGGCACAGAGTAAAGTCACGAGTGCGATAATTTGAAAATATTCTCATTGTAAAATTGTCAACGTGACGGAGTTCGTTCGTGTTCCGTGACAACATGCCACGTGACGGTACTAGCCGTTACTGTCACCGCGGGTGCGAAGTCTGAAGTCTGAAAGCCTTCCGTCTGCAACACCCGACACCCTACACCCCACACCTTTACCCTACAGCCAGAGTAGGGAGTAGGAACACGAGGATGTTCCCACTCTTAATTCTTAAGGGTTGTTACTCCAGCGCCGAGATATAATCTACGCGCCAGACTTTAGACTGGAAAAGTGGACTTTAATGTTTGTTTCAAAAGTTGTAAATAAAATTATCTTTCTGACAATACCACGCATACTTAACAGACACTTTCAAAGAAGAGTTGTAGAATCGCGCGTGCTTTGTTTAACTTCTGATACGTTGTTATAAATTCAAAGCGCTCTTCAAAGTTATTTGAAGAGTCGTCACTAACAAAATGTAGGACATGTGTCAAGGATAAAAGTTAGCTGACTACCAAAGTGGATTTTTACAAAAAGCTTTCAAGATGAAAGAATATCGAGAGGACTAAACCTTGGTAGCTGGGCGTATGGATACAAGCTTAGAATCGATGAGTATAGTATACTAGAGAAAAACAGCAAAATACCAGTTGGAATGTAGGCGTTTCCCGGAGGCAGCTAGGACTCTTCAAGTGTTGTAGCGCTAATGGTGATGATGAATTGTCCACACTTATTTTTCTTCACTTGTGAAATTGAAATTGTAGGCCACAGCCGTAGTATCCAAAAGCTATTCTTTCAGTGGCCGGAAGATCCCTTGATCTTTGGCCCCGTGTTTAGTGGAGAGTATACAAAAAACGAAGTTGCCAAAGTGCGACCTATAAAATATTTTTTTATATGAATGGCGGCTTAGAGTCCATCATAATTTCCGAAGTTTGAAACGGTGGCTAACTCATTTTTTGCACACACCGTATAGTGCAGGTAAGAAAACTTTAAAATCACCGAATCGTTTCTATCGGCGCTACTAAAGTTTTTAAAACAATCTGCGCTAAGATATTAATAGATAACATAAAACAAATTCAAAAGTATGAATTTATTTTAAAAAAAGCTTCCTAATACAGTAGTAATAGTCTGTTGCAGGGATAAACTAGTCAGGTCTTAAATAAAAAAAATGAATAGTAAAATGTACTCCCACCGTTAATTAACAGTTTCAAAAATATTTTTTAAGAACAACTTCCGTTCTGACAAAGTTAGAGTTTTTTAGAAACCAGTCGACGCGAAATGTCGACACTGTCGCGATAGTAGAAAAACTTTGTGGTTTAATAAAGGATTTGTTTAATTATATCAACCCACAATGTAACTGCTTTTTACTAATACAAAACTTTTAATTCTTCATAGAAAGTAAACAACTAAGGTTAGAAATAGAAAAACAAAATAAAAGTATCTTTTGAAAAAAACTACTTTATTAAATACACCATCGTCAACTATTTCGGGTTCAGCATACCCCTACTCCTCGCCCCTATCTCCAATCTCCTATCCACAAACTTGGTATTCTATCTCTCTCTATTATATTTTCCACACTTTGTTTAATTCTGTTATTTAATTAGTGTATATTCATACAGTTCTGATGAAGGTTCAGGCTGAACAAAAACTAGTTGACTATAATATATTTTATAATGTAGTGTTATACAAAACATGTTATTTTATTTTAAATAAATCTTTTATCTTAAATTTCAGAAATTTATAATCTCAGATCCCAGTAAAGAAGAAATAATTACTTTTCTCTAGTTTTCATCGAAAGGTATGATTGAAATAAAATGATATGTATCTGAATTATAAAAGCGTAGTAATTCCAAGAATTCAAACATGGCATTTGCGCCAAAGATACACACAATGAAATTTTAATAAAATAACATTTTCAGAAAACTCCTAGTCCATTAGTAAAGTACATTTGCCGAAATTTCAGAGAAGCCTTACTTTAGTTCGTTATCGCTAGACGTCGCCAGCATCCCCACCTCCTGACACCCCCACTGGGTATGCAGGGAACTGATCGCATCAGGACGCAATGATTTATTCAACGCGTGCATTAAAAATGTAAGTGGAAAATCCACCGTCCCCAATTCGGGGTTACCGGGAATTCCAGATTAGGGATGTGTTCAATGGTAGGTTTTGACACACGATTAGTCTGCAGCAGGAAGGAATTATATTAATTTATCTAAACATATGAGATAATATTATAACATCGCGGGAGAAATATTATTAAGTTTATCCAGAGTTTAAATAAATTATTCAAAACATTTCAACAATCTGACTGTCAGACAAGAATGATTAAATATATTTACGTAGCAAAATAACTGGACAATCTTAAGATCATAAATACATGTTTTTTTATTAATGAGTTCTACAAATTCAGAAATTTATAAATTTACTCCGAACTCATTATCTACTTTCGTGAAAATTGCGCTTTAAAATTCAGCTTTAACCACATTACTTCATTTGTGATAATTTTTCACAAATGAAGTATTATCTGGAGAGAACATTTTTCGTAACTTTAGCCAGAAGATTAAATTCACAGTTATGACATTGTAGTTAATTATTGTCCTTCATATTTAAGAAATCTTATCTATGGAAGAAACAATACGACGTTAGGCCTTATTTTTTACAGTCAAATGGATATATAATGGATCATGATGGGAATAACGCTGTAACCTGGATTGCTGCGCAAATTTCATCACGCCATATTTCATAATTCGAGAATTGTCTGTTGCTTTAGAACAAACTAGTAAAAAGATTTTTTGTTTTTAGATATTATATGCCTGTATGTTGCCTAAATCAACAGGGATTTATTATAATGGGAACAAATACTGTTTATTTATAATTTATGTGTTTAATTTGAAGAACTCAAATTTTTTTATACATTGAATTAAAGTTAATGTTATTATTATTTAGTTATCATAGTTTTGGTTTATAGCGACACGGGCAGTTTGATGATGGCCTTAAACACCGAAACAGCTGTCACTAGGAACTAAAACTAGCAGAACTAAATAATAATAATAATATTAAATTTAATTGAATGGTATAAAAAAACCAAACTGTTTATATTATAATAATATTTCTTTGAGGTAATAAATTAATTTAATTAAAAATATTACATTCTATTAAATAAGTAATTAAGATATATAAGCTATATTAATTGCTAATAAATAACCCATTCAATTAAAGCTCATCTTGCCAATTGAAGCCTGAGCAGATGCTGCAGGAGGCTTTAAATCTTAACGGGAAATGCAAGTGTTGTCACCATGGCATAGGGTTGTCGACAGGCTCTAGGGGTGCTGAGATTAATATATCACGTGGGGAGGGTGGGATTGGGGGAGTGGGAGGAGATGGCCACCTTCCGGGCCCAAGGGGTGACAGGTGCGGGTACCAGGGGTGCAGACAGCCGAGGAGGTCTAAGATGTTTTACAGGGATGAAATATTGTCATACATAGGCGGGGATTTTTCTGTTCGGGGGAATTCGTAGGAAGTATTATTACTCCATATAATGAAAAATGCATTGTTTGTCATAAAAAATTGATGAGTTTTTTTTATTGAAATTGATAAAACATGTGATTTGAGTTGAATGGCTAGCGAAAAAGACCCATAAGCTCTGTTAAAATATTATTTTTTTGATTTCAATCAAAATGCATTATGTTTAAACCAAATTTATACGTAACCGAACCACTCATAACATTTTATTGTGTGTTATTTAATGGTTATGTTGCACTTGCAAGAGTATTTATTTTAAAATACGGATTTTGATTCTATTAAAATTCTTTTGAATGTCATTAATTAAAAATAGCAGAAGTTTGAACTCGTTGGATACAAATTCAATGCTTTGCACCACTCGGTGGTTACAAGCCGGTGAACATGTTAATTTAAACTTGCCCTCGCCTAGTCAAGGAAATCACCGGTCTTCCACGGAGTTTGTCATTAAACAAGAATGGGTACTGTGAACATCTTATCATCAAAAATATCGTTATATATACGAGTATATAATATTAGTTGAAACTTGTGATATAAAATTCACAATGCAGAGACCGCATTTTTGTCGTACCCAAACACTCCCACATCGCGTTGCAACATCTATATGCGGCCCGTAAAGCAGGCTCGAGACCAGAATATATTATTCTTCGAATTCCAAATGACAAGGGTGGAAAATCCATAGTTCTCGGATTACCATCATCAAAGGGGCGCGGTATAGCCTTCCACGCGAGCCGTAGCCTCCCCAATAGTGCTGCCACAAGCCACCTCCCACCCACCCCCCACCGTCACTACCGTGTTGAACACGTGAGATATCATCTTTATAACATGTGCTCGGAATACGGAATACGAGCCATAAAACTATATTTATCAAAATCGTTTATTGTCTTTACTAAGTATGTTTAATTTATAGCTGTCTCTTTAAAAAATAATAAACGCTCATTGGGGTTTTTACATTATGTCTGAGACTCTTAGTGTTCTCATTAGACGAAGTAGTAAATACAACATAAAACAATAATACCGTAGGCTTGATACAACTCTGTGCAGTGATTTGGTAAGCTGTAAAATATTTGCAATTAAAAGTAATAATTTAGATATATTTTCAGATATTTATTATTCTCAGATATTCATACATATTATCATGTGAACAAATTTTAATGCCTACATGAATTAAACAGTGGTACAAATACCACGTAAAGCATTTTTTATGTGTCTTTTTCCGATGCATTTTGTTTTAAATTGGTAAATAATTTTACCGTAAAAAATAACATTAAAAAATCTTTTTCGCTCTACTTATACAGAAAAGAAAAAAATACCCCTTAAAATAGTTATTAGAGGACGAGGGGGGTTTAACTGTCCAGATTTGTAAGATTTGTCAAGAACGGAAAAAATAAGGCATAACAGATTAAAATATGCACAGTAATGCAAACCCATGTCTTTTATGTACATAGCTTAGGTACTACGGTCCAGCTGAAACAACCATTTAGGTCGAATATTTCGTGTGGTTATGACTTTCTAAAGAGAAAACAATTCACATAATATTTAAAACTTACATTGACATTTGGAAACATTAAAAATATCATGTTTGTAATTCATTGCATTTATTTTTTGTAAAAAACACATCCTTTTTACTAAACCACCGGGGGGTTCTGAGATATTTTTTTCCGTCAGAGTAATGCGTCATAATTCGCATTAATCATATTTATTAAGGCAAACAAGTGCCGAAGATCTTAAATTTATTATAACGAAATCGTTTAAGGGGCTCTTGTCGCCCCCTGCTGTGGAGGGGGGAGGCGGGCTAATCTCGACCTAAGGCTTGCGGGTGGGGGGAGACGATATAAAAGTTTACCAGAAGCGAGCGAATAGGGTGAATATTGACGGGGTTGCGTTTGAGAAGAATTCTGGCGAGGCCAAATATTGTATACCCCGTAACATTTACTGTACTTTTCTGTGTTGTTGAGGGGATTAGGTGAGCCTTATTGCTTATGGCTGTCTTAACAGTCGTAGAGGTTAATAATATATTTTTTAAAAGTAAAAAAAATTAAGGACCAATTTTATGACATACTTATGTAATTATTAATGAAATTTCTAATAGCCACTTCCTTTACTATAAAATTTCATGTACCGACGAGGAAACAAAGACAGAATGTATAATTTTTTGCAACAAGTACACAATTACCTATCAGTCAAACTCGCTAACTAATAGGGCGCATGATTAGAGCAACAAGTTTGGGAGTATTGTCAATATATTTAATGACTCCATACATGAAGCGTAATCTTTTTCAGCACTTCGCGTAAGTGCTGCGATTCCAGTATTTTGCATTTTAATATAGTTTTAGTATCTTTTTCATTTTACCTACATGTTATCAGAATTTTGTTTAACATATCATATAATGTAACTATATGCTTTGAGTACTTTTTATGTTATCTTTTAGATAGTTCATTATATTATTTACTTATAATCTATGTTATTATTATACGGAGAATTAATTAATCTTTATTTAAAAGGAATTAAAAAACTAACACATTAAAACGCACTGTGATTAATCGGCGAGTTTTGACGCCACGAAATCCCAAACAACAACTTTTTTCTTAATATTCAAATAAAATATTTAAAAAATCATTACTGTACACTCATTTGAATGTGAGTTGAACGATTGCAGACTCGTTGCCAATGTAATGTAAGAATATTAGACTTTTTGTTTCATATTATATCCGCACTGCAAGACCAAATATTGTGATATTGGTTATTGAGATTGATAAATCTTTCACACACGACTTCACAGCTTTCGTAAGGAAAATTAATACATAAACAGATACTATCATCATCATCATCATCTTCTTCCCCTTGTTTAATTGGGGTAGGAACCTATCGCTTCGACAAGGCGCCTCTAGGCATCCTTGTCCTGTGTTACTTTAAATTTAAATATCGTTTAGTTTAACAGTGGTACTTAGTTATATTTGTTTGTTCATTGACTCTTCAACAATAAGACACAAACTTTCGTTTGGTTTTTATTAATAAAACAGTCTTAAACTAATTGATCAATCTCCTTTAACGCAACAAATTTAAAACAAGTTTAAAGAAATGCAAAATTATTACCAAGAAATCCGTAGAGAAGCGTTGAACGAAACTTGGCAGAACTCGCTGTATAAAATATGAGGGTTGAATCTAATGAGACAGCGGAATGATGGTCCATGATCTTCCCGACGACCAGTAGACGGGGGGAGGCGAGGGGACGAGAACCATCGTCCCGGCGCTTTGCGTCCATATTTAAGTGCGAAGTGCAGCATTTAAAGGATTTAGCCCCAAGTAATGGCGTCAGAGGAGATTTTCTTGTGTTTTCCATTAGTGCATGGAATATTGAATCAAAGCCTTCATCGGCAATTCAATTTTATGGGGCAATTAACAACCCTTTGTGATTGTTTTAATTAATGGAGCAAAGAAAATTTGATTCATCTTAACGTGTATTTTCATATATAAAAGAAGTCTTTTACGCAAAAGTTTTCTATTATAAAGTTTCTAAAACACAGAACATCGCGTTATCGTCTAATATCGAGTCCCGACTGCCGAGGAAGAAAGGCTAACGACCCAAAATATTAGGGAGTATTGGAAGAAGATGATACGAAGAAAGGATTAGAAAGGGTTTGGAAACATAGATAAGCCTTCCGGAGCCAGTGGAACTGTGGCATCCGCAATCGGGGTTTGTTGCGAGTTTGAAGGTAGTGGGGAGGAGAAGGAGATGGGGAAAAGGCAGGGTGGAAAGTACCTGTTTATTCAGATCTAGTCAACAAACCTAGATAAAGCCATTTAAAGCAACATTTCGATTTTGAATGGTGGTCTTTAACCTGGGCGATACTTAAGAGTTACCACTCTGGAACGTGCCGCAAATATACTATTTATTTTGTACGAATTACATGTGAAATAACACAAATTGATAAAATAAAATCTATATACGCACGACGGGATTTGAACCCGCGACCTCAGGGTTCGTAGCCAAGCGTCTTATCCACTCGAACACAGAGGTCGTAGAAAGTGAAAACATTGGGTTGCAACCGACACTTGAACTCGGAACCTCTAATCTATTCGGAAGTAACGTATCTGCCAAATTAGCTATTGAAACCTTTTTTTGGATCCTGTCATTTTTATTTTTACTTTTACTGTAAATTTTATGTTTGAGAGTACAATTTTTTTTGTTGATGGATTGTTTGAAGAACTTACCTCATAGCACGTGAGTTGTGAAGTGAGCTGCCTGATGGCTCCTCTCCCTAAAGCTTCTCTTTTCCTCTGGGCGCTAAACAGTCGGAGTTCCTTCCGCTCCTCGTCTGTCAAAGGCGTGACAGTATCGAACCTGGAAAATTATGCAAATGGTTAGACACAGGCATGAATATGATACAATTGAAAAATAAATCAAAAAAGTTTTAATAAACGATTCATTAAAACTTGTTTAATAATTGTAGAACTACTTTGTGGCACCATTTATTTTAATTATTAAAATACAAATCGTCGCTGAAAATGCAAAAGGGGTTAAGCGACACATTGGTCAAAAATGAGTTAAACTATGCAGTTTTGATCACTTATTTTTTCTACATCGAAAGCTCCGACTCTAGTTTGATTCTGAAGACTTTTGGAGCCCTTCAGCCATCTAAAATATATTTACCATTTGGGAGAAGGCCTTGACTCAAGCGACACAAGTTTGGGATTTTTTTTAGCTTTTTGTCGCTTTGAGTTACCTGAGTTATCTTTATTTTACAAATCTAACCAGGTACTGAAGACCTTAAAAAAAACCTCAAAGTGCTCTGGTGTAAACTTCCCAAAATGGCGCTTCACCCCTTTCCGGCGACGATATTCAAATGAATGGATTTTATAATGTATGGTGATATTTAACCCTAACGCCATCTAGAAGCGATTTCATGCAAATTAATGAGGGCTTTCTCGAGTATGTGTAACACGATACATAAGTGGTAAATTCATTTCCAATATGGGTATTGTCTATTTACGGCTATTAGGACCTTAGCGAAGTGGTTAGAACAGTCACTATGTAAAAGGATATCATACGAATTTGGTATCAGAATTTTCCCTTTCTCATAAAATTCTCTTGGAAAAGGGCGTGATCTATTTGAGGTATTTGTATATCCATTCACAGCACATGTCGACATAATGTTTTTGTTTATTCGTATACACTTTTTCACAGTATTTTTTATCAATAAAAATATAGCATATAAGCAAATAAAAGTTTAGTGCCATAATAAAAAATGTGGGCGGAGTCCCGCAGTGGCCCAGTAGCTTAAGATCATTGCGTCACTACGTAAAAAGCGGGGGAATTAAATTTGTTGTCTCTTTCTCTCTTATGGTGTACGATGTAAAAAAACCCAGAGAAAGTGTTTTTCTGCAAGTTTGTGTAGGTTGGTAAAAAATAATTAGCTATCCCTCCATACTAACCATCACGCCGTTTCGAAGTGGTTAGAACAGTCACTATGTGAGGATATCATACGAATTTGTTATCCGACCGCCAAAATTCTCTTCTGCAATGCCACACAATCGCAACTCAAAATTAAAAAGCTTCATTCACATTCATACATCGTCTCATACTCTTCTGTTTTAGAGACTCTTCACATGACCCGATTCAAGTACTTTTTTGATTAACTCTTCACATCGTGCCATGTATTTGATTTCTTGATCGCGTACTCTCGGGCGTTCTTCTTCCATTCATTTTCGCATCATACATTATTTTCACACTCCTTTCTTCGTTCATTCGCTCTACATGGCTAAACCATCTAAGCGTCCCTTTCTTAATCCTATTCATCACGCTACGTGATACTAATACTAAAAAATCGTTTTCGAAACTTCCACCTTAACGGCCCTCTTCGCTAGCGGTGTAATGAAGGAAAAAGTATTGTGCAATATATAATTATATCAATAATTTAAGCTATGAATCGCTTTAAAATGAGATATCCAACTCTTTTACCATAATATAAATATATTTTTCTACCGATATTTATGTTATTATTTTTAATTTGAATTCGCTAAATACCTTATAAATAGCCAATTTCTTTAGACACATCTTAAGATGCTCATTATAAGGTATTTAGGGAGTATAAATTAGAATCTAAAACATAGAAATCGACAGAAACATATAATGTTGGGTGGCAGAGTTGTATTTCTGATTTTTAAAGATTTATAGCTTAGCTCTCTTAGTATTTTTACTTGAATTTTCCTGCTGGTAAGGACAGTTGTTGATTTTCTTTCATTTTAAAGATAAGTTAAATACTATTTAAATCACTTTCAAATGTATTTAACTTCTAATATACAAATTAAGACTAACACAAACGAACATTAACAGATAACCTAACAGACAGGTGAGATTAACAGATGACTTAGCAAACAGGCAAATGATTCCTTATTCCTGATTCTTGATTCGACCAGTTAGTAGCTGATTGGACAAACGCGTCAGATTACCTACCACCCGGGCATCATGGGTGTAATTCCTTTGCTAGCTAAGTCCTCCATCATTACACAAGCAATATCTTTCGATTATTATGATGGTAGTAGGAGTTTTTTAAATATTGTCAGGTTAGTCGTGACCCAAGAGTGTTTGTCTTTCTTTAAAAATAAATAAATATATAGTCATTTGAATATAACCTGTCAACAGGAATACAGATTAGTTTATTTTATAATAAGTTATATTTAAAGATACTATTTGAATTTAGAAAATGTGTGTAAATTTTGACTGTGAAATTGTCTTAAGAAATATTTTTAAGAACTTTAGAACTTTTTAACATTCATACATGATTAGGTTATATTATAATAAGTTCTATTTAAAACTACTATTCAAATTTATAAAATATGTGTAAATTTTGGCTGTGATATTGTTTTAAGAAATATCATTAAGAACTTTGTTTAATTTCCACAAATGACTACCAGGAAAACATCTTAGCATAAGAGTAAAGTGTAACGAGACGTAACTTACCTCATTATCGTGCGGGGGGAGTTGCCTTAGTAGCTGCCTCACGCGGTGCCTCTCCCCGACCGAGTTCACATAGGGTATCTTGTCTTCGGGTAGAGCGGAGAAATAAAGATGAACCTGGAAAAAAAAATGCAAGTTATATAAAATGCTTTGATTTATTTACCACAAATATAGAAAGGGTTAGCAGTATAAAATATTTAGGTGTAATAATAGATGATAAGTTAAAATTTGACAAACACTTAGAATATATAACTAAAAAAAAATGGCTAAAAAGGTTGGATTCTTAAAAAGGATCAGATACAACTTGGATCTCAAGACAACCCGCCTTGTATACAATTCTGTTGTAACTCCGCATTTAAATTACTGTTCTAGTGTTTTATTCTTATGTAACGAAGCCCAAAATAATAAACTGCAGGTTATACGAAATAGGGGGATGAGGACGATTTTGAAATGTAATATTTTTACTAGAGTTAAAATTATGTTACGAAATTTAAAAATGATGACACCCAAACAACATATAAAACATAATACTTTAACGATGATTTACAAGCTTAAAAATAACATGCTCCCTAAATATCTGCAAAATAATATTATATATAATGTAAATATTCACAATTATCCTACGAGAAGTTGTCATGATTTTAGGCTTCCCAAAACGAAACTTGTTTGTACTTAAAACAGCGTGTTTTATAAATTTCAAAAACTTTTTAATAGTCTTCCAAATGCCTTAAAAGAAGCCTCAAGTCTTGGCACTTTTCGTAGGATTTGTGCTGATTATGTTAAAAAAAATCTATGATTCTTAAGATTACTAAGATTTCAATTTATATCTGCTGTATAGGAACCTCATATACTTTGTTCTATAATTGCGGAATGTAAAAATGTTTTTTCTTACTAGATGTGTGAAAAAATAAATATATTTGCATACATCTAAATAAAAATACAAAAACAAACAAACATCTAAAAAAAAAAACAAAATATTTGTTTTTGTATTCCCGAATTACAAATAATCTAACAACATTTTTGAAAAACTCTCACTACGATCATAATACGGTCGACTACGAATCCATAGGTGGCGGGTTCAAACCCGGCGTGCCCAAATACATTTAATTCAATTAATTATTTTATGTCATAACACATTAATTCTAATAAAATAATATTTGCGGCACGTTCCAAAGTAGTAGATAATCTATGTATGGTCCATATCATTTTCCAATTTTGAAACTGTCAATTCGTGATGTATCTAAAATCTTTAAAATTGCATGATCTTTTAAAGATTTAATGATAGAAAAAATTCAATCTTTATTTCTCTATTTTATTTAGACTGGACTGGTTTCACCTTATAACCATTCTGAAGAAGCCCGTTATAAAGGGAAACCAGTCCAATCTCAATTGAAACAGTGGAATAAAGTTTAAAATATGAAATAATTAAATCTTTACTATCGTAATAAGTGGAAAAAGTTACTTGCGCAATGGTGGAGAGGACTTGGCTAGCAGAGGAATTGAACCCACGACGCTTGGGTGGGAACCCGACGCATTTTCCACTCGGCTACTAATAGGTTGAATTATTAAAATTATACCGTTTTCGACCATTTAGAATAACGATTATCTTAAACGGTATTTTTAAAATTATTTTTTTAAATGTGAATTCTGCACAAGAGACCCAACTGCCCGGATATAGTGGGACTATGGCATGTTGTAAGGATAAAGGGAGAGGGGAGGGAAAGGAGTTGGAGAAGAGGAAGGTTGGGAAGTACCTCGCTATTAAGATCTGACGTTCATCAGAGCGATACTGATGGTATCTACCACTCAAGCGTGCCGCAAATATTCTATGGATCGATTTTTATTAATAAATTATACATGAAATAATACAAGTTCTATTATTATGTTTCTCTCTTCTTTAAGACAATGTTTCGGACAATCTTACAGTGTCCATCACCGGGGCAGACGTAATACCATATATAACGCTGCAAGACTTGAAAGGTAGACGCTAATTGAAGGGCGTAGTGCAACACGACTTACTACCACAAACATCAATCAACATAATCATTTTGACACAATTGTTTTTTTTTTATGTCAGTGGTTTTTCGATATGTTGACAATTCCTTAGAAAGTCAAAACATCCATATCACGTAAAAATTCTTAATTTTTACAAAAAATAATGGCTACCGCCAAATAAGTAGAGAAACACGAAAACCATACATTATATTTGGGGTCATTTCTCACAAAAAACAACCATATAATTTATCAAAATATGATTATTATTTTATTGGGTAGTGTATAAAAAGGACACAAAAGGCCCATGTCGATACAGGTTGTAAATCAAATTTGTTTTAAATAACCTACTAACTAACCATCACGCCGTTTCACCGCAGGGGTAGGCATAGATAATAAACCAGCACAAATTTTCTTGGTACAAAGTCCTTGCTAAATTTACATTCATACATACTCTTTTTTATTTTTTATAGTGAATATGTTGCGAGGTCAAAGGTAGTGGGGGAGGGGAAGGATATGGAAAGAGGTAGGTTGGAAAGTACCTGGATATTCAGATCTGGTCACCAAACACGGCTTAAGCCATTTTCAGCAACGTTTCAATTCTTAATGGTGGTCTTTCACCAGGGTGATTCTTAGAGTATCTACCACTTTGTTATTCTGATTTTTGTGACACGGTCTGACTCAAGTATTTGATTTACTTAATCGTTCCAAGTCTTTCTTCCGGCGTCCCCGACTTCTTCTACCATTCACGATTCGTCAAATTACTTTTAATTAGATATTACAAAAAATAATATTTTTTTGAATACGTACTACGTGTGTGAACTTTTCAAAAAAAAAAACTCTGATTCGTTCAGAAAATTATCAAATAAAAATTGAACTTCTAAAATCCCTACCTACCTTATAAAAGTTCCTACGCATAATGTATTTTAGCAGATACAATTCAATATTTAAAATGGTGGAATGAATTAAAGCAACCAATATAGTTTTTTGGCAAGTCAAGTTACATTCCGTGATTTTTCACGGGTAACAACTAGTATTGTAATAAATAACAAAGTTCCCGAACAGTGTGTAATCTTCACGAAATGAAATTATTTTCCTATTTGAAATGCCAAGTTACCGCTATATTAATATTTCTGATTGCAATGTGCGGTATTTTCAGCACAATATATTATTTCTCTCCGGCCGCACTCTTGGGAAATTTACCGTCACACGGAAGATGGCGAACATACTGGGTCTTAAGATTTTTTTTCACTTCTCGCCTATTAATGTTTCTGGAAGGTTAAGCAAGACTGTGTAAAGACTGACTAAATCTGGCAAAAATAATATGTTATTCAGTAAATATATATATATTGTGTTTTTTCATGACAATTCAAAATGACATAAAACAGCAATAAATATATCGTCGCCGGAAAGGCAAAAGGACTGAAGCGCCATTTTCGAAAGTTTACACCAGAGATACAATTCACAAGTCTTCAGTACCTGGTTGGATTTTGAAAAAAAGTTAACTCAGGTAACTAAATGCGCTCACTGAGGTACCTGAAGTGACAAAACGCAAAAAGTCCCAAACTTGTGTCGCTTGAGTCAAGCCTTCTCCAAAACGCAAAAAAAAAATTATGATGGCTTAAGGGTCACAAAAATCTTCAAAATCAAACGAGAGTCAGAGCTTTCGATGCAGAAACAAAAACCAATAAAAACTGCATATTTACCTCATTTTTGACAAAAATGTCGCTTAAGCCCTTTTACCTTCCCAGCGACCATATATTAATCAAAGATCTTTATATATTTCAATGAGAAGTACTCCCACACCTTACTCGTCTTTTTTCGTGTACCCTCCTTACTTCATTCAGTCCCTCAACATTCACAGAATGAGGAATGCCGTCATTCTACCGGCTCTAGACAGTTGCAATTATTATGCAGTATAACAATAAGTCATAACTTAGCATCTAAATCCCCGGTGGCTCCTGGCATTGGCTGTCATAAATAAGCGCCTACCCGGGGAGCATGAATGCAAGGAGGTCGTGGGTTCCCTATTATTGGAGTTATTATCTAATAATACTTCCCTGTCGCTGAGAGCTGAGAGCCGTCTACTTCCTCGACTTGCTGTTATCCGGGGAATTTGATTTATCGGGTCAGTAGAAATGACTTCTTTTGAGTGATATTAATTGACTTTTTTTAATATAAGTAGTAGTTACAACTGATATGTCAACATTCTAGCCGTTTTTTTGTGAGCAGATTTGAACAGCCAGCTCATTCTCCACCTTCTTACTCCCCATCTCTTTCTCCTAGCCACTCCCTTTTGGCCTTAAAAAAATCCCCAAATGAGGCTGTCATAGTTCCACTGGCTTCGGACTGTTGAAAGTAGTTGGGACACTTCTGCGGTATTCGCACAAAAAAGCTTTAAAAAATATTGCATCGCGTCTTATTTCAAATCGATTATGTATTTTATGTTTCAAAGCTTCATAGTTTATGTCAGAAAAAGAAATTGCGAGCAAAAAAATGTTGGATTGTCTTAGAAATTCCAGGCAAAAAGTGTTGTACAAATTTCATCAGAAATAAACAGGTTGAATGAAATGTAACTTTATTAAGTCATAGTTATGTGTAGGTAAATGCAATGCGCCAGACTCGATCGGTGCGAGGTTGCATGTCTGCATGTAAACTACACAGCAAATACCCCATGGACATACTATTTGTTTTTGGAGAGTAAGCAAATAGTTTGTCTTGATAATGTATTCAACTCACGAATCTCCCTTCAGTTGATTTAACATTCTACACGTATTAGTTATAGTATATACCCTAAACCGATTTTTTTAATTGGAGGAATTATCTGAAATTATAGCAGTTAACTGTTAAAAATTCCAGTTTCAAATAGCCAAGTCTCCAAATTACTGTTTCAAAGTTCCTTATTTTGTTAATGGATGTCGTCTATAGTCTAATGCTTCATTACTAACTTGAGAATCTTATTTTAACGGTCCTCCACACAAGCAACCAATTAATTTGAAAAGGATTGTGAATATTTAAGATTCAATCGAAGAACTTCGTTTTCTTTGGCTACAAATCGTAAAAATAAATTTCTCTGTTACCACAACATTAAAACATTTTTCTATCGATTTATATGTAAAAAAAAATTAATATAAAATTAAAATGAAATAATAACTTTTTATAATACCACATATCTGTGTTATTATATGTATTTGTGTTGTTATTATTAAATATGTCAAACCACAACGTGATTTCTTTCTAAAAAAAAAACAAATAATACATTTACTCAATATCTTAATATTGACATCTTTCATAGTTAAAATTTCACATTTTCCAGCTACCTTTAAAGGTTAATCGAATTAAGATGTTCAGTAAAAGGAATTCGGTGAGTTTTACTTAGACATTAAACTTTGAAATCGATAAAATAATGTATTTAGGTTAGGTTTGTAGGGCTGTACTTTCAACACCGACCGGTCAGTAGCTGACTGAACCAGGGCGTCGTGCGTTCAATTCTTATGCTGGCTAAGTCATCCATCATTGCACAAGTAACATCTTTAGCTTCTTATGATGGCAGTAGGAGTTTTTCAAATATTAACGTTTAAGTTTAACATAGATTTTCGATTGAATCAAATAATTGATATCGAAATTCTTTCACATTTTTTTCTTGCTAGTGGGCATTGTCTAAATAATATTACACAAAAAACTTTTTCTAGTAACATTTCAGATCAGTTACCTATGGTAACCGCCCTTATGCAGAAGTGCATCGGTTATTTTAAAGGAGTAAAAAAAACTAATCTAAATCGTTTCAGTGTGAACGGCAAAAAATGGACCTATTTTTATAAAACCTTCGATGTAATCAAAACCAAGCTGAAATGATTCAAAATAAAACCATTAAATTCCAAAAATAAGCAAGGCTGTATGTAATAAAACAGTTCCAATTTTCAAGGGTTTTATTAACGAACAATCTATTAGGGCCTTAAATCGTGGCATAATTCTAATTTCTAATCAGTATTGACTTGATCCTCAAACAACGCCTTAATTTGCTTGACTTTTTTCGATTGCCGTACTACAGTGTATAAGCGGCTTAGTTCCGAAAGCAAATGCATGGGCGTATGCTTAACGAACACACCATAAAATAAACCATAATGTATAATAATTTGAGATTATTCCGACTATACTAGGTTTGGTCACGCGATTTCATTTGCTTTATGATATTTGAACACGCAATTTTTTCAGTATCTAAAGGTATTTGAACCCTTTGTATAACTGTACTAAATTGACATACTTGAAGTAAAATCAACAAACTTACCGTAAGTCAAACAAATATAATATATTCAATAGTTAGTTGACGTTTTGTTTCTTTCAATTCATATTATGTGTCTCTTTCTCTCTGTTCCTTTGTAATAATTTAAATGTTATTCTTTTGTTTTCTCACTATTCTCTTATTTTATTTTGTATTATGTTCTCCTTCTATATGTATATATTACAACCGCACACTTTGTATTTTTTGTTAAGTTTAATTTTGTACCCAGATAATGCTTAGGCTAAGCGAAACCGGTCGGTTAAATTAAAATAAAGTCTGTGGTCTAATACAAAGTTATTTTTTTTATTTCAACATATAGGTACAATAGATTTGCGAATATCTACAAAAGTACAGCTTGCAACGGCCACATGTGTTTAAAATACAATAATATAATAATTATACTATAAATAAAAATAATATAATAAAAAAAAAAAAAAAACAATATAATTTAAGATGTAGTGTGATGTGAGTACGTATATCTTTCTAAAATTAAAAAATAAATGTAATTCTTATTTTCAGTACATGTAATGAATTTATACATTTTTTAAGTTAAAAAAAATTAACAATAGATTTCTTTTATTATAATAACCCATTATGTTTAACGGGTCTGCGCTAGTTTGTTTAAAAATCTACATCTATTGAATTTGTTTGGTTAATAAATATAAATATATTAGTTCGTACTTTTTACTATAACACCCAACTTTGCTCGAGTTTCAATAATATTTTTTCTAATTAAAAAAATAGCAATGCGAAATCGATAATATGGCTTCTACTCTTACTTTAAGACAGTGTAATAGATAAGTATTTAAAAACTCCATCGTTAATTATAGAAGTAGCTTTAAAAACTACAAACGATCACGTCCAGAAATAAAATGCTGTCCAAATTGAATAACCCTAGAGCTCATAGTTTGATACTTTAGCTGCTTTAGATATTGACAGCACACTTCATAGTTACTCACAATATTTTAATGTTTTACGTTCTGTTCAAAATTATTATTTGGGAAACCAAATCGAAAAATGTGTCGAGGGTCTGTATATACATACAGATTATTAAAAAAAAAAGCTGAATTATTTTTTAAATTTATATATCTTAATATGTATTCTAGTGACCACACTTTTATTTATGTACATACAAGTGTTTGTTTTGATCAATGTTCAGGATAAAAATCTCTGCATCCAGTTGAATTATTTAAGTATGATTATTTTTATGAACGGACCATTGTCATAGGTAAAATGTTTGGTTAAATCATTGAATGCGAAGTTACTTTATCAATTTTTCACGGTTTTCCAGGACAAAAGTTGATCACTAGTGTTTTAAAACCCGATAAAATTCCAACTTATCAACAGAAAGTACATTGTTTAATAAAATTATTAAGTACATGCAGTTTATATTTTATTATATAAGTGGAACACTGTTAAAATATTATATTTCCGTTAGTGAATTTTCACGCTAAGAAAAGCATTTTCATGGAACTTAATATATGCGGTTATCACAATAATGGCTTTACTAAAATGTACATTGCATAATAGGGTAAAATAATTCCTTTTACATATTACTAAATAATTCACCGTACACATTCTTGTTTAGTAAATAGGCGCAAGCGTTTTGTCGGTGCAATATTTTACGTCACGTACATCGTAATATTAATGCAATTTACGTAAATGTATCGTAATTGACTTTTGACACGAAAATTATGTTTGTGGTAAGGCATACGATTCATTATACCAACTTGCTAATGGCTGATATTTATTGTAAGACCTATGTCGATTGGTGTGGATTTACAAAAATGGTTGTGTTTTCCAATGTAGATTATTTAAAAAAAACTGAGTGAACATTGTAAGAGTGGTTTTTGACAGATTAAAGATTAATTGGTGGTGGTAATGTTTTTTGATTTTGTGTTTTTTTGTTTTATGTGAATGAAGAACAATATTTCCGACTGCCGGATACAGTTCTCTATTGGGATATGTTGTGAAGCTGAAGAGGGTGGGGTCAGAAAGGAAATGAGAAAGAGGAAGATTGGAAAGTACCTTGCTATTCAGATTTGATTTACTTTTGGTTAAAGCCATTTTAAGCTTAGTTTCGATTCTGAATGGTTTTATTTCACAAGAGCTAAAATGAAAGTACTCACCGCTTTGGAACGTGCCGAAAATATACCAAAGACATTATATTTTGCACAAATTATTTGTGAAATAAAACACTAATTAAATAAAACACAAATTGGGCACGTCGGATTGCGAACCCGCAACCCCTAGATAAGTAGCCAAGGATCTAACCGCTCGGACACTGTGTTATCTTATAACCTGGCTAATAAGCAAGAAAATAATCTTTTTACTATCTTTTATTTGATCAAAAATGTTAAATTTATAAAATAAAACTAAGCCTAATTTGTTTCCAAGAATTTTTTTATATCAATGATGATGACTGATTTAACGCTTTGAAAATAATCTATAATTATCTTGCGAATTTTAAAAACACATGGTAAACTTAAAAAACATTTTTCGATTAAGTAATGTATGTGGATTTGCACTGACATTAGACTCTCTCGCAAAAGCTGCCACCGAGCTTTAAGCCCGGCTAAGCTTTATCCACATAAACGCCTGAGTTTCCTTCTCGCACAGATCATTTCCTGGAAGCGCATACACCGCCATAGATAATACAAAATAGCTTTTTTAAACGATGGCTTTTATCCCAGGAGCTACCTTAATTCGATTTTCCGAGAAAAAGGCACGCCTGTGGCGCATTTATTGATTGCTAGGTATTATAGAAACGTGGAAGTATTATAATCGCATTTAGTAATTAGTACTTTCGTGGTTATGTGTACCCACACTTCCCGGGAACGCGGAAAAAAACAAATATTGTTGGAAACGTTAGAAATAGTGTGGTCTGTCCCGATTTTAAGAAAAACTAATATCAATAGTTTACACAAGGCCTTTCGACTCCTAGGCCTCGGACAGCCGATGAAATTATCTGTTCAAGAAAGAATTTCGATTTATGAAAATATTTGGTAATTTTCGACAAAAGTAAGATAATATTTACCTTAGTTAAGGTACACAGACACGCCCAAAACACACACACACACACACAAAAGGAAGAAAAGAATGACATTTTAGGTAATTCGTTAAAAAAAATATTGTCAGGAAATAGTTGCGGTTGCTAGAAAATAAGTATGTATTGTTTATTGTTGAAATTGGCACCTTAGGAATTCACAATGTTGTTATACCTACTTCACAATAAGTATAACTACAAGTAAAGTTTTAATTTATAATTTACTCACATACTGTATAGTTATGATTGATCCTCATCAGTTCAGTCTTCGGTTCACAGTGGCTTTACATACTACGTTTAATTGGGATTTATTCGACTTAGTCAGAGTATAGTTATAAATCCCATAGATGGCATCGATGTATTAGTTTAGTCAGTAGAAACGAATACACTGAAAATAGAATGGCAGCATCTACCGGCGAGCGTTTGAAGTAGCTTTAATATAATATACCGATAGCTCTAGCGGCAAGTAGTGAAACTAATTGAAAACAAATCCCGATCAATATTGATCGGGATTAAAACGAACCATTTGAACCAACTCTCTTTAAGCTGGTGGCGGTAATGTTGAAATTGTCATTTAACGCCAGCGATAAGTACTATCAACTTTATGATTCAATTGAAGATTTAAACAATTAATCGCTAAAAATCTAAAGTTCTGCTTCCCTAATATAAATACATTTTCTGTCGATTTTCGGGTTTTAATTACTAATTTAAATTCTCTAAATACATTATGATGGAGGTCTCAGTTCATTCGCTTCTCCCAGTAAGCCGAAAAATGTTAAAATGTGAGTTTCAAGGTATTCTAAGATCTTTCATTGGACGTAGTTATGCAGAAAGCACCCAACCTCAAAAAGATAAAACTGAGAAAAAAGCGTTTGAAAATATAACGATACAAAAGCATATTACAGCGAAAGTGAATATCATTGTTTTTTTTGAGAATTATTATTAATAGATAATTTATAATATATCAAGGTATTTATTGAAAAAAAAAGTATTTCTTATGTTATCCTACATTTCAACGTTTTTAAACTTTAATTTAAGTCAAACATCTGCAATGTGGGTAAGTGAGAAACTGAAATACCAAAAATCTATTGCATTTGGAGCTTGGATGTTTTCAGCAGATATAAAAAAGTATACTTGATTTCGGCAAAATTGTGAGTTAGACGCTTTCTGCATAACTACGCGCAATTGAATCTTTTAATTTCGCAATTATTTTACTAGAATTTGGTCGCTAACGTAGAGCGTCATAAAAAAAATAAAATTATCCAATGCACCGTTTTGAATAATCTAATTTGAAAATAATTTTAAAAATTATAAAAGTTTTAAGCTTAATAAGTTCAACTCCAGAAAATTTGTATTTTTACCAATAGTAATTTCATAATACGAAATAGAATTTGGTCGCTAACGTAGAGCGTCTTAAAAAGAAAAATTATCCAATGCACAGTTTTGAATAATCAAGTTTAAAAATAATTAAAAATATGACAAAAGTTTTAAGCTTAAGTTCAACTCTAGAAAATTTGTATTTTTACCAAGAGTAATTTCATAATACGAAATGCAAAAGTTAGGTAAAATTTTAAGAATTAAACATAAAAAAATAAACTCTGTTAATTTTGAAAGTTCGTTTGCCCCGGGGACATTTTTGATTAAGAATCCAGTTAATTAAGGAGATTTCCCCATTAACCATTACTTTATTCTTCCGATCTCACTTCTTACCGGTACAGAAGTTATTATTTTATGAGGCAAAACGTTTAATGTAGCAGAGGGCTGCTAAAGTATGGAGAAACCTTAGGATTCTTTAGTTGGGGGAATCTCCCGCTCAGGACGAGGTAATTATTATAATCGTTACAAAAGCTTGCAGTAAAGTCACGCTGGAAATAAAGATAGATTTGAAGTTGATGGTTGGCTAGGATTGTGCGAATGTTATCTCAGCCAATGATTTTAGCTTGGGTCAGATATAAGAAATTGTCATAAGCACAAGATCCTACAATTTTTAAGTATAGAGGCCTGTTCAAAAGAAAAGGTGAATTTTGAATTTTCGCGGGCTGTGTACATTCGATTATCGATTTTTTGTTGTTGTTATGTTGGTACACATATGTTTATCATATGTTAGCAGTATCAGCCATTTTGAATTAGTTTGTTTGTTTTTGACAACTGGAAAGGTTAGTCACGTTTTTGTGTGTTCTTCGATTTTTTACTTTTGAAAAAAATGGATCAAAGAATAAAATCCATGATTTGTTTTTCCACAACTCCAGGACGCTCACCGTCATTAACATCTTCTCGGCCTTCTGTAAAGCGCTTGTACAACTGTATATCAAATTTATTTTACATTCTCTCAAATATACAAATAACAAGAAAAATAAAGTGAAACTTAGATGATTTGGACATGTAGAGTGTAAGGTCATTTGACACGAAAGTGAATGGTAGAAACAGTTAGGGACGTCCGAAAAAGACATGGTGCGATCAAGTGAATCAAAATTAAAATCAGTTACCGGTCGGTAGCTGAGTGGACAAACGCGTCGGATTCCCACCCGGGCGTTGTCATTTCGTTGGCAATTCCTCTGCTGGCTAAGTCCTCCATCATTGCACAAGCAACATCTTCCGCTTCGTATGATGGGAGTAGGAGTTTTCCAAATATTGTAAGGTTATTCGTCACCCGGGAATGTTGGCTTTCTTTTTAAAAATACAAAATACTCGAGATCAAATCTTATGTAGATTCTGAAGAGTCTGAATAACAGAAGAGTATGTTTGCGATGATGTATGAATATGAATGAAGCAAGAGGTGTGTGGCAAAGACAGACTTGTGTAGCGGTCCATCTTATCTGCCTACCCTTGCAGAGAAAGACGTGATGGTTAGTTAACACGTAATCGTAATAATAAGCCGGGTTAGGGGCTAGCAAGGCATCATTATTAGCTGTCACGACGTAAATATCACACAATTTTTAATTAAGTTCATAAATAATATCGATGACTCTTGCTCTGGTGCCGTTTTTGTGAAAAACCCCCTCATGGATGCTTTTGAATTAATAAAATTACTCAAATCAAGTTAAAAAACAAAAACTCACAACTTATGTGTGAATTGTATGAATTATAACAAAATGACTTACTAGGGGTGAAGTTTTGTGTCTGGTATATAATATATGTAACTATAACTTATGACTAACTTATCACGATATTCTTTTAAATTTAAAATTGATAAAATGACATCAGAGATAACGATTTTCTGATAAATTATTTCAAACCCTAATTCACCAATTGGTCTCCACAGTACTTAGTACTTTTGCAAATGAATTTCTAGAATGTCTTAAATATTTTTTTAAACATGTGATTAATCAAAATGAAGAAAAACATTACGTTATCTTTGTCCGATTAATCTCCTAAACTTTGTCTTCTTTTTTGCAATTTTCCGTCACATTTCCCCACTCTCCCCCTTACTAGCACTTCTCCCCCACACTCTGCCCATCCCACTCCCCAGGGGAACCATTTAATTTTTTGGCTCGGTAAGCTCGCCGCCACTAAAGCGCCCCTGGCTGTGACTTTGCGAACTATTCTGACGTTTTAAGAGGGACGTCTTCGCTTTTAAAGCTGTTACCAGAACCACATTTTTACAAATGTAAGATGTTAACATGTTATACATTTTATTAGCTGGAGAAATGTACATCTGTAATATTTTTTTTCTGAATTTTTTATAAAATATCGTCTCTGGAAAGGAAAAGGACTGAAGAGACACTTTGGTCAAAAATAAGTTAAATATGCAGTTTTAATCAGTTTGTTATTCTGCGTCGAATTTTCTGACTTTCGTTTGACTCTAAACACTTTTGTGGCCCTTCAGCAATCTAAAATATATTTACCATTTAGGAGATGGCTTGACTCAAGCGACACAAGTTTGGAACTTTTTTAGTTTTTCGTCGCTTCAGATAACTCGGTTAGAGAATTGAATTACTTGTGTTAACATTTTTTTTCAATATCTAACCAGGTACTAAAGACTTATGATTTTTATTGTAAAACAAAAAACTTTAAAGTGGTCAAACTTCCCAAAATAGCACTTCAGCCCTTTTGCCTTTCCGGCGACGATATTTCCTTTTTACGCTATTGAATTTTTTATGTATTCAAATTTTCTACCCATCCCCTAAAACGCTGTTTCCTGCTGTCTTCACTCACACGTGATATTACGTTATGAATGGTGACAAATATATATTTCAACGCTCAATTCATAATTTTCAAATTTCATATTTTTACCATTGTTTTTATTTTATATTTCATTTATTCATATTTGAAAAGCAACTTGAATGGGATTATGTGAAAAATAACTACAAATTCAATAAATAGGTATCTCATGAAAAATTTACATCTTTTTCTACCTACAAAATTAAAACAAAAATAATATAAAACTTTTTCCGGTCAACTAGACATATGCCACACGTTTTCAAAAAAAAAGATCTTTCAGTTTAGTTTATTTTAAAACAAAAAAATTAAAAAATTATCGAACAGGCACTACTCTGAAATACGCTAAACGTCAATTTGTAGCATTCTAATACAAGCAATACTAGCAGTTAGGAAAATGTCAAAGGTTCCAAGTGAATAAAAAAATTTAAGCTGTAATCTTTTAAATTCAACAAAAAACATACTAAAATGTCAGTAAAATGTACGTTTGAAAACCAGCGCAGCCGTTTTTGAACGTTTTACTTTAAGTTATACTATGAATATCACATAGAATTTTAAGATAACAGTCCCAAATTGTTTTTACTAGAAACCTTAGGCATTTCCCTAACTACGTGTATAGAATTGACAGATAAATCACTTGTAGTATTGCTTGAATGAAAGCCAAAAAGGGTATTTTTTTGATTGCTGACCCTTAAGGAATATGTACTATTTTATGTTTAAGCAGAAAACGCGGTGAATACAATGGTAGACTTTGCTCTTAAAATTGAGTCTTAAAGCCCTCGCAAGATGCTGTTGTAAACTAAATTTCGATATTTCAAAAGTTAAGATTATTCCTTAACGTAAGCATGAAATCCAAACACGCGAATAAACCATCATCAAAACGCTTATACACCTTTTTTAATAAATGAGATAATTAAATTAAATTCACGTAAAAATTCAATTACTCGCTCGTATACGTAGATGCCACTGAACAGAAAATCTCTAGAAGTGTGATCTATACCGATGTAAAAGAAAAATGATGTTGAAAATTAACTAAGACCTTCCAACTCCCAGGCCAACTGACAGGACAGTGAAATTGATCAGATGTTCAAAAAATAATTTTGATATTTGAAATTGTTTGACAAATTTCACCAGAAGTAAGGAAAAATTGAGCTTATTTCGGGCACACAGACACGTTAAAACACACTTCTTTCGGCTCTTCGAAACTAATGAGGAACTAATGCCTACGTGTGATTATTACAGGAATTTCACAATGTGAAACGAAAAATAACACCGGACTGACATAAAATAAGAATAACGAAGTGTGTAAAAGAATTGAGGTCATAAAATATGTGATGGATAGATGCTCTAAAAGAAAAATATATTAAAAATATAGTTATTTTGTGTGAGTTTGTTGACATGATAAGTAGGAAGTCAGTTTAAGTGTAAATATATTTTTACATGGTCTTCGATTTTTCATTCATTATATTATATTTTATACTCCTATATTCACAATAAATAAAAACACATAGATAATAAGGAACCCCTCACTGGACCACGCATCCATGACACTAGATCAAATCAAAACGATATAAAAAACATACCATATTATAAAACCGCATTTGGACAAAGAAACTGTACATATTTAGCAACAAAACTCCACAACATCCTTCCTCCGGATATAAAACAAATAGAAAAACTAAACGAGTACAAATCAAGAATTAAAGTCTGGCTGACAGAACTCAATGAGATAACATTAAAAGCAGTACTAAAAACGACATAGAAGACGCACCAAATTAGATGACATGAAATTACATAACTCTAGTCCGCCTCAGCACAGGACCCCCTAGTGAGGAGGACTAAGAAGAAAAGAAGAAAAGAAAAGAGAAAAAAAAAAAAAAAAACGATGATAACAAAGAGTGTTACAATTATAATAATTAATGTACCTAATTTATCTTTACTGCTATCTCTGTTAACATTTTCACACATACATCATATTTTGTATTTGCATATTTTCTCATTTATATAGATGCTAAATAAAAAATAAATAAAAAAATCCAAGTAGCGTGGACAAAATTTGCTATACGAATCATGATGACATACGAGTATATCGTCGCTGGAATAGCAAAAGGGCTTAAGCGACACTTTGGTAAAAAAATAGTAAAATATGCAATTTTGATCAGTTCTTTTTCTGCATCGAATGCTCTGACTCTCGTTTGATTCTAAAGACTTTGTAGCCTTTCGCCTTTAGCCTGAGAAGGCTTGACTCAAGCGACATATGTTTGGGACTTTTTAAAAGCTTTTTGTCGCGTCAAGTAACTCAACGAGAGCATTAAGTTACCTGAGTCAACTTTTTTTTTCAAAATCCGCCCAGGTACAGACATAGAATTTTAGTGTAAAACAAAAAAAAACTTTAAAGTGCTCTGGTGTAAACTTCCCAAAAGGCGCTTAAGCCCTTTTTCCTTTCCGGCGACGACATATTAACTTTTGTTTATGACTTATAAACACAATAAAATTGACTTATACTATGTCAAAGTAAATGAATGAACCAATAGAAAAAATAAGAATGTGTTTACAAATTTATGTCGTATATTTTTAAGTACCAACCGTACAGCATGTTATTTTTTTGTGTAATTTGGCGGTGTTGAAATTTGTCAATATAACTCAGTGGTTAGAGCAGCAACCCGGATAGCGGATTCCTGGTCAAAGTAATGAAAAACTTTTTCGGTCATTTAAATTAAATAAAAATAAACACACTATTTTGATCAATTTTAAACGAATTATATTTTATCGAAAAAGGGTTTAGTCACTGTTAACGCGCGTTAAAAGAATATCAAATAACATTGTTTGGTAAGCTAAAAAAGCTTAACTGAACAAATCCAACTGCTTTGAGCCCAATTCAAAATGGCCCTTTCTGGCTTGCATTATTAAAATCCAAAATGGCGTCGGACAGGCAGACGCTGTCGGAGAGTTTTCCCTTTTTAATGGACATGGGATGAAAAATGTAATGCAATTATATTATTTACGCCTTTCACCTGTAGAAAAAATGGCGGATGGAACTGACGGAAGGAATTACGTAGTAGTGGATAGAGTGACAACTATGTAGCTCCCTCAATAAACTGTTCGTAGAGCGACATCTGAAAAAGTAATCATATGTGTGAAAGATTTAACGCAGTTATGCTAGGCCTCTGTCAATGTATGTTTATCTAAATCCCTAGCACGCCTGATGCTGCTATATGCACCTATAATTTGATCAATTTCTGGAAAAAACGACTTACGATGGCAACACTGACTCATTTCATCTTTTGCGCAGATGTTTTAAAACGTCAATATAAAATGTGTTCGTTTTGCAAAACGACAATGTATAAACTCTTGAAGGAACAATATATGGAGGGAAAGCTAATTTGTTTTACCCAACCCATCCGAAATTGTAATAAATCACTGTTTCCGTGTTTTTACATCGTACACCATGAGAGAGAAAGAGACAACAAATTTCTTGGACGGCTTCTATATACTGTCGCAATGTTCTTAAGCTGGTTATTTTCGCTGGTTAACGGCAGGACTCCGCCCACATTTTATATTTTGCCACTAAACTTGACACAACTAAACGGTTTTTTAGGTTAGATGCTATATTTTTTTTGATAAAAATACTGTGAAAAAGTGGCTATACGAATACACAAAAACATTATGTCGATATGTGATAATGGATGTATAAATACCGTCTTAGCCACGCCCATTTGCGCCGAGTCTTGTTAGAATCATCAAAAACAAGTCCAATACTGACTTCACTGGCTTTGGCTTGGGCTACCTCTTGTATACTCTAAGTATAAACTCAATAGTGGCTAGGCAATATCCATGATATCATAAATAACAAGTTTGAATCTGCCTCCGTTCAACAGATTTTGTCGTTTTGAACTGTTATATGCTCGGAAATGTTGACAAATAACCGATAATCTTGATAAAAACTTTTGCCGTGTCGATGTTGGGCTTTCGTAAAATAGCCTCTGGTCGTTTGAATTGAAATTTTGATAGTAAGTTGTGATACAATTTTCAGGCGTATTAAGATACCTAATGAGAAGTTCATAAAATATTGTACAATCTAAGATAAAAAGTTAATATTTACAGTTCGTGATTCAACGATAAACTAGAAATGTAACAATATAGGTGTGGTATATAACCACTGACTTATTGAAATATTATTTATCGTGTATCGGTTTCATTTACATCTAAACTTTACTAAGACACTCTTACAGTATTTTTACAATCAGTGTGAGTTTTTTGTTTTATTTATTAGTTATGTGCAATAACTTGATGAAGTTTAGCTATAAGTGAAACTAATACAGAAACACTAACTAACTAACTAACCATCACGCCGTTTCCCCGCAGGGGTAGGCAGATAGGACGGACCGCTATATAACTCTGTCTTGGCATACACTCCTTGCTTCATTTACATTCATATATCGTCTCATACATACTCTTCTGTTATTCTGACTCTTCACCTGACCCGATTCAAGTATTGGTATACTTCTTCTTCCATTCACTTTCGCATCATATATTCTTTTCACACTCCTTTCTTCGTTCATTCGCTCTACATGCCCAAACCATCTAAGCGTCCCTTTCTTGATCCACACAAACAGAATTCACAGAAACACAATTCAATAAATTAGTAATCAAAGACTTGTTTGAAATAAGTTTTTTTTTTTTTTTTGTAGAAAGACAAACATTCCCGGGTTGTGAATAACTTGAAAATATTTGAAAAATTCCTTCTAGCAAAAAATTTTGCTTGTGCAATGACGGAGGACCTAACTAGAAGATAAGTTCCTAGAGCGCTAGGGTAAGAACCTAACGCATTTGTTCACTCAGCTACCAACCTTCTCTAACGTTCTTGTTAAAAACATAGTTTATTTTCAAGTATTATCATAACTCAACCGTTTCACCTGGATTTGTAATCAATCAAACAGCAGGTACGTAAGAGTAGTGGTGGGTTTCGCCAACTTTATCAAAGTGACGCAAAAAGCACTGCCTCATTTGAAAAATTGCACTTGCAAAGGTGCTCGCTGAAAAATCATGTCGGGCGCAAACGGACTGCCAACAAAAGCCGGCGCTCTTTTCTTTCGCGGCTTTGTTTCCTTTTGCCGTCACTGCGTACAACAATACTGCTGTGATTCATCTACTTCTGCCGGCAGCTTTGTTCCACGGCGTATTGTGATACGGCGCACCCTCTCTGGTGGGCCCTGTGCTGCGATTGTAATGGACACCGCGTCGAGTCCTGCCCTGTGATTTCGGTGCAGGATCGATAATGTATACAAAAACAGTAATGTCAATATTAGAATCCAAGAACATCTTCGATGTTTAAATAACCACGGTCTCTCTGAATTTGCTTATTATCTTATTGATAGAGATCATACCTTCAATAAAAGCACCGGTGCTCATATTCTTCAAAAAAATGATCACAGATTGAATAGCTTAGAGGATGAACAGATTGAATAGCTTAGAGGCACTAGACATATGAAAGCTATTAAAATTAATCCAGTAAATTTATCCAGTAGTCCAATATTATGTATATTTCCCGTAAACTCATAAAATTTATCATTATTCTTTAATCACCTTTTCAGTTGACGTTTTGTCTTTTTCAATTCATATTATCTGTCTCTTTCTCGCTGTTATAATTTAAATATTATTCTATTATTTTCTCACTGTTCTGTTATTTTATTTTATAATTTGTTCTCCCTCTGTATGTATATTTAACCGCAAAATTTGTATGTTTTGTTAAGTTTAATTTAGTACCCTGATGATGCTTAGGCATAAAAAAAATAACGTAATATCTGTGGTTTTATAATATATTTTTTTTATTTCTTTAAATATGTCAAACCCCAAAGTGATTGCTTTTTACGAAAATGTAAAAAAAAACTTTATCTTTATTATTAATTAGAAAATATGTGTGCATCACTGATGAGATAAACCGATAGAAGTGTGGCGTGGGCGTGTCTGTGCCCCAGATGTAACGTAACTTTAAATAACGGCTGAAATTGATACAATATTTTCAAATGTCAAAATTCTTTCGTTTGTCTATCTTTGGCCTAGAAGTCGAAATGTCTTATGTGAATAAATGATGACAGGTTAATAATTACAGTTCTATTGATTTCCTATTCATTGGTGTACATTAATTTTACTAGATACATTGTGTCAACATGTGACACTTTCAGTATTTCTCATGGTATTTAATTATTTGTGTCATTAACAAAACAGGTGTTAAATTATGATTTAGTTGATTTGAATTTAGAGCCTTTGAGGTAATTTTCCCACGAAAACGGCGCCATAAAAGTTATCCATTTATTATTATTATTTAAGGAAAAATAGTAGAGAAACAATTCGGTCATTCAAAGATTTGGGATTGTTCGAACTAACGCATGGTGATTTTTTTTACCATATAGCAGAAATCCTGTGTGCTGAACCAGTAAAAACTGGTGATGCACCATCCTCCACCACCTTTTGGCACCATGCAATTTGAACAGCTTTTTGAGTTAGATATTTTAAGTTTCGTCTCTTTCATCATAAGCTATACAGATTCGAAATAACAATTAAACAAATTTAATTTGACAGACGTCTAAAAAATTTTTTTTTCGAATTTATTTTTATTTTTATTTGAGTCTCAACTGCTCCCAACCGTCTAGAGCTAGTGAGACTATGACATCATCAATTGTGGTGTATTGTGAGGCTGAAGGTAGTGGGTAAGGGAAGGAGATGGGGAAGAGGAAGATTGGGAAGTACCTGGTTATTCAGATATGGCCACCAAACACGGCTAAAGCCATTTCAAGCAACGTTTTGATTCTGAATGGTGGTCTTTCACCAGGGCGATACTTGGAGTATCTACCACTCTGGAACGTGCCGCAAATAAACGTTACATTATTTTATATGAATTAAATGTGTTATGATACATAGTAATTAAATAAAAGTTATTGGCGCACGCCGGGTTTGAACCCACGACCTTTGGATTTGTAGTCAAGTGTCTTACCACTCGACCATGGAGGCCGTCATTTTTCATCTTTTTAACAATATAAAAGTTGTTGAAGCTATAGCGAAGGAGGGTAGTGACTAGAAAATACCCTGTAAAATATGGCACGGAGTCCAACTTTCTTTGTACGTCTATTTATTTAAAGTTAAATATATTTCTGAATCCCGAGGAACGTCGGGCGCGGAACACTTGTAGTTTATAGCATTTGTAATATTTATGATGGTAGTACAATGCGTAGTTTATTGTTATTCGAAGCGTATTATGCATAAAGATCATAAGCTCCGGTGTTGTCGGACATAACGCCACAGTGCGATGTAAGTATGAAATAGTACGCCAAGAAAGAGGAAGAATGTTTGTGCGAAACCTGCTCAAGTCTGAGGTGAATAAGAGCGTTAGATGTATAAAGGTTTTCATTGTACCGTGGTAAGATGTATTTTTTTCGAATTTGAAAGCATATGGTTAATTTCTGTCAAGAAGTAATTTTTTTATTTATTTATAAATTAACGAACTAAAGTTCAATTACAAAAAATACATATAAAACACTAAATGGAGAAAAAGAGCAACAGAGAAAGAATAGCACATACATAATAATAAAAGAAGCGATTACAAAAATAGGACAAAATAAACATAAGAGAGAACATTCAAGCCATGGTCTAGTCAAAGTTTTGGTAGAGTTGTAAAGAATGAAAAAAATCATTTAGACTGCTACCAAAAATTTCAATACCATGGCTTGTGTTAACAAGTCTTGACATTCTGGACAATGGAGAATTATACTCATAATTAGTACAGTGATGATTAAGGAACAGCAATTCATTGTTTCTGAGTATACGGCAAGAAATGTTGAGCTGGATAAGTTGCAACAGAGAAGGTGAGTCAATAAAACAATTAATAATTTTGCAAATGAAAATTATATCAAAGTCTTTCCTGCGCTTTTCTAATGAAGACATTTTCAATAATTGCTCAGTTTCATCATATAAATAATCGCCTCTTTCTCGCCCTAATCTCCAATAATAATGTTATCGTATACCTAGTGATAAGATTTGATGGCACAGGTCAGATTTTTTTTGTAACTGAACAATATTGAAGTCAGGAGATATTGAATTAGTTATATTTATTCACACTGGGTAACTTAACCGACACCCTGCACCTGTGGCACAATAGAAGTAATAAAAAATATGTGAATTATTCTACGGTAAAAATCCGATCATCTAAATTAAAGCCTCAGAAGATTGCGACCAAAAAAGTTGCAACATAACTATTTGAAAAGAAATAGAGATAAGATGCAGTCCTAACGGCTCACTACAATAGATACAAAATTATTGCGTAATTTGAGATTCAATCGAAGACTTAAATTGGACGTAGTTATGCAAAAGCACCGAGCCCACAATTTTCCAAAATCGATTTTTACATGTTTTTTTTGGATAAATACGAGATTTACATCTGCTGAAAACATCCAAGCTCCAAATGCAATAGATTTTTGGTAATGATCTTTTTTTACTAACGCACATTGCAGATGTTAGACTTAAATTGAAGTTAAAAAACATTATAAACTGTAGGATAACATAAGATATACATGTTTTTTAATAAAGACATTGATGGATTATAAATCACCTATTTATAATAATGCTCATAAAAAAGCAACACTGATATTCACTTTACAAATGCCGAATGTATCAATGCTTTTTTATCGTCATATTTTCAAACGCCTTTTTCTCAGTTTCAATTTTTTGAGGTTGGACGCTTTCTGCATAACTACGTCCAATTATAAATCGCCAAAATTCGAAAGTGCAGCTACGCTTTTCTAATATAAATACGTTCGAGTAATTTTTAATTTTTATCAAATACATTTTTAACGCGAATATCCTAATTCAGTCGACTCTCCGAGGTTTCCGTAAAACGTAAAAATATTTATTATAAGGTATTAAGCAAGTAGCAGAGCTACATTGTCGTTTTTTGGGAAAAAAAAAGCTTAAGTTTTTGATTGATTCATAGATTTACAGATTGTGCAGTCAACCAAGTTTACGCAAAAATATTACCCGTCTCTTTTATTACTCTCACAGAGAATTTGTTTTCGCCTGAATTGCCGGAATTATTTATACGCGTATTTTATTTTTTTCTGAACCGTAACGAGGTGCAGTTCAATGGTCAGCTGTCACAACATGCACAATCGGAGATTTACGGTCAAATACTGACTGCGCAAGTGCAGCGGGCATACAAATTATTTCACAATGCAAAATATAAGAAATATGCCCTCTCTGCTTTTGAAATGGACAAATAATAAATCGTTAGTCCCCCGGTTAAACGAAAAGTGCAGTAAATAACTCGCTTTTAGCTTTGGAATGTCGTTTACAATTACGGAATATTTTTTCTTTTTTTTTTAACAATCAAAAACGAGTTGATGAGTAACTTGTCAAATTGGGTACGACTCATAGTTAGGTGGGAAGATTACTCCTTTTTAGTGGCTTGTTGTTTAGCTTGATGGGCCTGCAACACAGCTACCGCCTCTTCCACCTTGGCCTTGAGAGACTCTCCGTGCTCCAGCATGTGCAGCAACTCGGAGTTGTCTATCTTCAGCAGCATGCCGTTGATCTCACCCGCGAGCTCGGGGTGCATGCGCTGAATGCGCGGGAACAAGCGCTCTCCCAGCATCAGCTTCTGCTCTTGCAGGGGTGCAGACGCCAGCATGGAGGCGGTGAGGGGCTCCTGGCCCTGGATCCGTGATCCAGCATGTGCAGCAACTCGGAGTTGTCTATCTCCAGCAGCATGCCGGTGATCTCACCCGCGAAATGAGCGGGAACAAGCGCTCTCCCAGCATCTGCTTCTGCCTTTGCAGGGGCGCAGACGCCCGCATGGAGGCGGTGAGGGGCTCCTGGCCCTGGATGTGCACGGCCTGTTGGGGCACCGGTGGGTGGCGCATGTTGGAAGTGTAATTGTAGGAAGTAGGTCAGCTGGCAGCCACGGGTATGGCGGTTATTGATGCGTCATTATATATGTCTATATGCACATTCAGAAATTTCGTCTCAATTTTGACAAAATACAATATATTTTGCTGTTAGGAAAATAACGAAGATTTTCTTTAGCGATAGAAAAAAAAAAACAACTTGTCCTACATACAGTAGGTAATCAGCTAATCTGTTATTTTTCAGGAGCTAACTTTAATAATTTTATTTTTATGAATTTTTTGAAAAGTCGGGATTTAAAATTAAATGGGAACAAGTTTAGCGGCGATTTTCTTTCAAAATGACCATACAAATCTAAATGAGCGAATATTCACAAGTTTCTCTCCTTCTTAAAAAAAAAGTGAAATACCGCACAAGAGTCCCAACTGCTCCCAACCGTCTGAAACCAGGGGTCTATGACACCCCCGATTGAGGTATGTTGTGAGGCTTAAGGTAGGAGAAAGAGTTGGAGAAGATGACGGCTCGGAAGTACCTGGATACTCAGATCTGGTCAATAAACACGGCCAAAGCCATTCAGACAACGTTTCAATTCTAAATGGCGGTGACCAAGGCGACACTGAGAGTATCTGCCAATCTGCAAGGTGGCTAAAATATACTGTATATTAATTATATGTGCAATAGCACATATTCATTAAATTGTATTTATTTGTGCATGCCAGGATTTCACCCCACGACCTCTGGAGTCGTAGTCGAATGTCTTAATCACTCAACCACGGAGGTCGTCACCACAAAACTAACGATTTTAGCTGTCATAAATGGCCTACCGCACTAGCTACCACTTAACGTAAAAGTACAACAGATTTGATTAAAATGTTTCAAAATACAGTAACCAATAAAAACAATACACTCTTTATATGGATAATTATTTTCCGCAAAGCTAACAACAAAGCTTAACCTGGCGGCAGCTTGTCCTAACAAAGAATTTATTGAAGATATTTGTAAGTTTTCCTTATATGTGAATGATTATATAAACTATAAACTAAGAATTAATATCAAGTAGAAATTAAGATTTGTACAGCACCCTTGAGGTTATTTTTCAAGAAAACGGCGCTGTACAAATTATCCAAATATCATTATTATTTTCAAAACATCGTGAAAAATGCATCGTGAGTTTTTCAATTCGTATCGCTCAATACCTCTCGTAAAAACTTGAAGACACATGAAATTATTTCGACAGTCGAATAACAAAAAACGACGCGTCTTTAGTTCTCCCTCTGTCCGCCTGCGAAGATACGCGTGTCCATTTCTCCGTAGATTTATGATCTATGGTATGTTGGTTGCGGTGCCGCCCATCCGTACTGCCAGTGAGTACAAATGATGCCCGGGTAGGTCCTGACTGCTTTCTATTCAATCTCTGCAGTCCGGTCCATTTATCTTGCGGCCGGGTCAGGTAATTAATACTTTTGTGCCCTTTACTGCGAGAAGTGATCTGGTAAGGCCTTTACTAATGAATTCACTAGTACCTACGTGGAAATCTAGCACGTGTGTGTAGATGGTACTTTGTGTATTGCTATTTGAAAAGAGAACGTTTCCACTCAGCATTGGAAGGTAGTTCAGGTCGCGTAATCTGAGTTGATGCGATCAACACATGCATAGGATTGTGTGTATTGGTGCATATGTACAGCAATACAATAAAAATAAACAGTTTTTTATTTTGCTAATGCGTACTTATTTTTACTAGCGAAAAAGGGACAACAAGTGTATTTTGAAAATTTATTGAAAAGTTTCTAAAATCTTTCGAAAAGTTTTTGAAGTGTGTTATTTTGATTAGTTTTAAAATTTAAGCACTGGAAAGTTTTTTCTAGTACTATTTTTTTTAAATGTCCCTATTATTTTCTTTTTCGAAGTTGAAAAACAAGTTTGAAACATACTGTATGCAAGTAGTACTGTGTTTGACTTGAAATTTTTTTAGCTGTCAATTATTTTTTGTGTTTCTTCATAGTTTTTTGATATTAAACGATAAAAATCAAAAACCCACCTGTGAATTATTAATATTATCGTGTTAATTATTATTGTATAAACTCAAACATAAATAAAAAACATTCAGATAATAGTTAAATTTTCCAAATAAACTTTACGTTTGGAGATTTATTTTAATTCGATATTGAAGAATCTCACCGCTCTGCTGAGGAAGTAATCAATGTACCCAAATAAAATATTCGTCATCGAATTCTCGAAATTTTCTTTCTGAATTTTATGTTCATACATTAAAAACAGCATCATTTTTTTGTTCGTTTGAATCGATAAGTATTAGATTTAATTTTGCCCAGGGGTTGTACGTGATATACTACCGAGTATAGACCGAGGTCCCGGTAGGACTACGTGCCTGGAATCCCAAATGCGGGATTCAAATTATATTCAGGAGTTGCATAGTGAAAATTAGTATTGATGTATAAATTATATATGCCAAATAATTGATTTATTGACGTCATGCGCCTAGAGCGATCGACGTTGGAATGTAAGAAGGTTTAGTGATGTAAAAGCGACTGAGGAAACACAACCTTAAAAACTTATTTTTCTTCCGACTGGATGCAAGAGTCCAACTAAGTTTTAACCAATCTAGTAAAATATGAAGAAAAGTATACTTTGATGAAAATACAATTGACTCAAATTTTCTTTTCGAAGCGTTGAGTTGAGTTGAATTACCTACATGACCATGTATCACAAACAAATAAATAAAGAACGCATGAAACGATATTTTTAAAAATCAAAACAACCTACTCCTGGGACCCAGCACGAAAAATCGATAATGATTTAATCGACAATGTCGGTAATTCAATATCGTTCCCGAGCCCGACTGCAGATCACCAACGAACAAACGACAACTCACGTCAACGAAACATGCCAAATTTAGTCAATGTGAACAGTTTGTCGTTAGCGATCTGCAGTCGGGCTCGGAAACGATTGAAAATTACCGACGTTGTCGATGAAATCTATAGCGATGTTTCGTGCTTTGAATCTTGTGGGGCCAAAACAAAAAATACAATTTAACGTATAACATATTTTTTTTGAAAACGGTATTACATCATTCTAAATAATTTTCTACTTTACATTATTCCAAGAAATGTTCCTACTGCCGGACGCTACCTAATTCCATCTTCGTGTCATGAAACTGAAATGAACTCATTTTAATAATATGGCATCGCAAGATTGCTGATTGATATTCAAGATGGAACTGGTAAATACGTAGTACGCATGTGGTTCATGGCAATCAAATAATATCTCAGAATGAATTATGATTCACGGTACGTAGTATTTCAAGTTAATAGGAATAGTGCGTAGATATCTCGTTTTTTTGTCGGTAGGTGAAGCATCTTATTTATGAGTTATATTCATAGTACGAAACTAGTTTTGTTTGCATAAGCTTTTTAGAGCTAATTCATGAAATCTAGAAGTTAGCTTGTTCTAAGACGTCGTTCTGACAAAAGTATGTCTCTAGGTAACACAAATATAAAAACCTTTTAAAAAATTTTAAGTACACAAAGAAGGCCATCTCTAGAAATGCTCGGTTAATGTATATTAATATGCATATATCTTCGACTTGCATAATTTTGGCAGGTTTGTGAGGGAAAGATTATGCATCTAAGGGACGCTATGCTTTATTTACGTAGCACACAAGATTCACTTGAAAGAGTGTGCATTGACAGTAGTACTGTATCAAAATATATCTAGCTGTTGGAAATAACAGCTAGATATCGCCAACGCCATTGACGAAAATTTGCGCTGACACTTAAATATAATTATTAAGAATTTCAGTAGCTACATACGAATATTATTCGACGCAATACAGTATCCATATTTTTATAATTGAATTTATTGTACACAATGAGCATTTTTTACTTAATACTAACAGTAGATATAATATAAATACAATTAATATATAATGCATAGTTTCTCGTTTATGAAAATTACCTATTGTTTTTGCTTTAGCGCCGAATAATCAAAAACATGTAAGAGTGTATACTTCGTGAACGATGTTATGCGTAATTTGGAATGATCTCTTTTGGTTATATACCTTCTTACTAAAAGTTTTTGTGGATTTTCCTATCCGAAACGACTAATACGTAGCGCCTAGCGTCAAGTGAATCTACCAATAGCGAGTAATATATATCTGTTGTAAATAACACCCCCAAAATATCGTTGCCAACGAAAACAACGGTGGCGTTGTTCAGAATTCGCGTCAACGCCCAGTACTAGTTTAAAGGCGGCGTGAAAATTATAATTAATTACAGGTGGGATATTATTGTGTATTTGAAAAAATGGAAAAGCTTGGGAAACCGAAAGCCCAAAAGAAACGGAAAAACACACATTTCGTAATGATGTGAATGTAAAATTACCTGTTCCGGCCGCAGCCCTGGCGGCACCCACGTGTACTCCTCCAGGGCGCATCCCGAATCGTCGTCCGACTGCGAGTGGCGATGCGGGTCCGGCGGCGGGGCAGCGGCGTGCTTGGCCAGGAGCAGGCGCTCGGCGTGCTCGAGCAGGCCCCGCAGCGCGCCGGCCGGCGGCGGGGACGGGGCGGCCAGGGCGCCCAAGGCGGCGGGCGTCTCGACGCGCGCGGCGCCGGCGTCCATGGGCGCGTCCGTGCAGTTGACGCAGACGGGTCTGGAAAGAAAAAATATCTGTTACTTATGGATTTTTATATCAAAATTGATTTGTGAATTTTTTTTGAGCTTAGTCTTATTATCTGTATTAATTGACTTTTTTTTGAGTATTGAAATACAAAAATTGAAATTTTGGCACAAAATTAAACAGTAAAATTGGTAAAATAACGTATTTAGCATGAATTAAGAAACACCAAAACAAAAAAATATAAAAAAGATATACACTTTTATTAATACATTCATCAAATAAAATACCATAGTGAAAATATAGAATTTATCTAGAACTTAATATTGAACAAACAAAATACTAAGAGTAATTACAGATGAACAAAAAGTTTTATTTACATATGACTTTATTCATATTTAATTTGTTCTATGGAATTTCAGTATTAAAATTACGAAAACAGCAATATTCATATCCCTGTTATGTAGTGACGTTTGACGTGTAGTGTAATATTTCATAACGGGCGATTGAACGCGCATACACCAATTTCCACACAGTTGAATACTTTAAAGTTTTCGCCATTACACTTTTGTCAATGAAAAATCAGTTGTCGAGGAAAATTTTATACCCAAAAAATACTTATAAAATAAAAGTTTTTGTACCTTTTTTCAGTTGTGTGAATAGATTGTCAATATGAGTTCAATTGTTAATCATTTATTTTGATTGAGTCTTGGGATATTTTTAGCTCTTTATAACGTAAGAAAATTTCTGTATTGTGATGGATGAGATTATTATTTCGGTTCAGTTCTCGAAATTTTAACGTTTTGGATGTGTTCATAATACTTAAGGAATATATATAAATATATATTTAAATAATAATTTTACTTCTGGAACACAACTAATGCCGTTAAACTTTATCAGGTCAATGCTTTACCTCTAGACCTCCAAAAAAAAATCACAATGAACAATGACTTATCAAAAGCAACAAAAGACTTACCATTAGACAAAACATTGACAATGTAATTTAACAAAAGCACTTAAGAGAAAAATCTCCGTCAGACAGATAAACAATATTCATCTCCGATCTTAATCGGTCAAATGTAATAATTCGTTCGATGGCCAGAATGATACATTTTTTTCGAAATTTCTAATCAATTAAATATGGCACATTTCTGTGTTTTTGTTGTTATTAATTACATACAACTTATATGACCTGATTGGTTTGTACTGACAAAGTGAAATCATAAATAAAATATCATATTTAAATAGACGTTTCGAAAAAAATCCAGTGGCGTAATAAACCACATTCGCACAGTGAAATAACCTTAACTTTTTACAAAAGAAAAAGAGTGATTAAAAATATATAATTAAAATTTTGTCGGTTTGCTTCACTAACACCGGTTTTAAAATACAATATCAAGTTAAAACTCGAAGTATATATTTTTATTATTATTTTAATTACGAATTTTAGTCAAAAACATCGTTAGTAAAGATTAATAGGCCACAGTTAGCCAATCAAACGTTTGTGTTTTACTTGCACGTCCACAATGTGGGACAATTAAATCAACCATTATGAATAAATTGCTTCACTTGAGGGGCCGAATAATAAAATAACTACATTAAAACATTTTATTTTGGCATTGTATGATGGTTTCAAATTTAAGGATAATTGAGTGTGGGGAAAACTGATCAGACCTTTCTTCTGAAAGATTGAAAAAAAAACTTAATCAATAACCTCCATAGCTTGGTAGTATACTAATTTTAATATAAGAATAAAGGGTACGGGTTCGATTCTTGCATAGCGCAGTAGTAAAAAACTTGTTATAGTCTATGCTTTTTTATGTATTTTTATTTATCTAAGAAAAATTGAAAAATAACTATTGTTTACAACCCAGATGTTAATATTTTGTGTATTGTAGCGTGCAAGTGCTACACTTTTAAATTCAGAAACAACATCTTGTAATATTCTAAAAAATACAAAACACCAACCTAGAATCATGTTGCCGGTGCTCGAAAAACTAAATTTATTACAAAATTACAAAACAGAATCCGGTCATTACAATATTATGAATGCAGACCTTTCGATCAAGCCCCCGGGCCCGACAATATCTTGCGACGCCCCTGAATAAAATAGTTCGACGTGATAAACTGTACCGACTAATGACCGAGACATATCTCACATACTTCACAGTGGATTTCTGATCACTTGCAATAAAAAAGAGATACAAGTGTACCGCGGATCGTCTGCTGGAATCTGGAATTCGGACCGGTTTTCGTTATTAATTAGACATTAAATATAATAATAAAATGTAACTGTTTTTGATATAAATTGGATTAAGATAATTTAAAACGCCAACCATTTATACACTATGATTTTGATATTTTTAATGTTATAACGTGCCTAAATATTAATATTGTGTATCCCAATATTCCCAATAACTATCCAATATTTGATATTTTTATAAAACTTGTAATATATGAGGCTTTATAACTTTTAGCATTTTAGTTGATTGAGTGATAAACGCGTAAGCGGCCATATTATAGAATTCTTAGGCATGTGTTGAGAATCTTACAAACATGGTTTAGCAACTGTCGTTACTATAATAGAACAAGTATACAGATAAAGCAAGGGATGCACTTTTTCAAAAAAATTATGCTCAACAAGTAGTAAATTGTAAAAGTTTTAATATTTAAAAATTATAAGTTTTTTGTTTTGTTTCCAATCGAATATTTTTTCTTAGATGTTTTTATCAGGAAGAAAAAATAGATAGCCAACTTAAGAAAATAATTATAAAAAAATTAGCAACAGTATTTTACACGCGTAAAACTTTGCTATACAAATGTTTATTAGCAAGCAATCAAATAATTATAACGTTTCTGCACTGAAGAATAAAGAAACTTTATATAAAAATTTGAATTTGTAGAAATACGCAGTGGTATTTTATTACTAAGAAATAATGAAGTAATCAAAATCGGAATCAATTCAGACGCATAAAATTTTATTGCTTCGAAATCATTAAATTTTTCTTTCGATTCTACCATCTTATTGGTGCGATCTTGAATTATTGTAGTTGTTATACATATCTGTAGCTTCAGGCTGCCATGTTTTAACTATTATTACTATTTGTTATATCTACCTACAGCGCGTAAACAATTTATACGGCCCTAATTTTTAAGATAATTGCACGGCAGATGTATCAATGATGCCTCATCTCAATCTTGGTTTATAGCTGAACCAATTTTGAAATATTTCATGTTTGCTGTCTGTTATTTGATAGCGTTTTTATACGACTTTCTTTTTTATACCATATACATGAAATTTAGAGCGAAACTTTTAAAATCAGTTTGAAAGTAGATAACGTGCACGTACAACAACCCCCTGTTCACCAAAAAATCACGTACTCTTCACGTTGGTGGTGATCGGATTGACATTGCCACTTGACACCGTTCGTCAATTTAGATTTGTGGAAAAAAAAATCATCACCAAATACACTATCTAAGTTCTATGCTCGAGTAGAGCTTTGCGCACAAATACAAATATGGCTGCTTTTATAGAAAAAAATAGTATTGATGGTTTTCAAAACAATACAGGATTAATAAAAATGACAGAATTAAAAAAAGTTTCGGCAGCTCAATTGGCAGAGACGCTCCTCTAAAAAAGAGTAGAGGTTTCGAGTTTAAATCTCGGTCGCAACCTAATCTTTTTGTTTTCTGTGTCTTCTTTTATTTAATATATTTTTAAATGATTGATATTCACTCAATATAGATATATTTAATAAATATTGTTGACTAACCGGAAGGGAAAATTGCATCAATACAACAAGATATAAGCTGTCCCAACCCTATTCTATATGTAAGTGATAGTAAAATGAAACCACACCCACGAAAAGGCACTATTATTAATTAAATTCCTGAAACGTTTCCCATTTTATGAGATTTCTAGTTTCTGAGACTTATCAAGGGTTAATAAAACATAATTAGTTTGTTACCTTTTATTAAGAGAGACAAACATTCCAGGGTTACAAATAACCTCGCATTATTAGAATTTATTTTACTCCCATCACTATAAGCGAAAAAAGCTGCTATTAAGTTAAGGCAAAACAAAGTGTATTTTCCAATCAATTAGTGTTTTCCTAAGATAGCGTTACAAATTAACGTAAACGATGAATTTAACTGTAAATTCGATGAAGCCATTATGACAGAGAGATCTTTTTAATTATTCTTGCGATAATCATTATGTTCTTCAAAGTTTAATAACTTTGATAGACGTCAAATGGTTTATCTATTGAAAAGATTGTAATTCTCCACAAAATTTATTAACAAGGAACATTGGAATAGGAATCACTAGATGGGTCCGTTGTTTATACTTTTCTAATGATTTTGGTTCAATTATTACTCCAAAAATTCCAGAGGGAAGACGTCCAGTTGGCCATCCCATATCCCCGGACTGACTAGATAATGGTTGTTTTTGTTATTGAGCAGTACTATGTTACTTTTATAGAGAATGCAGACTACTTTGATACGGGTATACATCTAGTTTTAGAGGTATGAATATGTGAGATTTTTTGAATCTGTATCATATTCAATAATTTTGTGAAAGGTAAAATAAAATAAATAAGCATATCGTATTGTAGAAATTTCAAATAGTGCCAGGGAATATGCCTGGATCAACTGTGGTTCGAAGCTCATTAATGAGGAGAAAATATTTTCTACCCGGTGAGCGGTGAGCAACCTGCGTTTTGCTACTGTAGGGCTTTTTTTATGTATTTGTTTATGTAAAAATGCATATTATGATGCAATTTTGAAGACTGTGTTTTTTGTGCTTATAGCAATCTTTTATTTAAACCCACTCACCAAGGGTATAAGAAGGAAGGAGACCTATATCTTTCCCTTACCTTTCTCTATTTAAGGCTCTTACACAATATTCCTCAAAAGGGTTATACAATTTTTCCACTATGTAGTGATAGGCGTGTGTTTAGAAAAGTGTATTCAACATACGTTTTGACAGTGTTCACCTATTAAATAATAAAACTGCGATGAATGGCCAAGGTAAAATACTTAAAACATATAGACTTGTGCACGTTGATCGTTGGAGCCTAAAAGACAATCTAGTTTATTTCGTTTTAAGATTTGCTTCGAGAAATATACCCACAAACTACAGATGGGTATTAACAAACCCATTAATATGATGAAATTAGTTAATCGGCGCACGGGTCTCTGGTTTCCACGTAACTTGAAAAGATCATTTACATTTTTGATGGAATTTTTATAGGTCGTTATTTAAATTTTATGGCACGGCTTCCTGATTAGTTGACTATCGAATCTCAGGAAATCTCACACTTATAAATTAAAATACACATTAAATATTATGATGATGCTAGCCTTATACAAAATATATGATACGTTATGGGCATCCACTTATGTAACAGGTGTATATGAAATATGGCCTTAATTTTCAGTCCTGTAATTTTTTTATTTTATTTAATGAAAACGAAATAATAACATTGTATAAGACCACAGATTTTATTTTATTTTTTTATGACTGACCGGTTTTGCCTAGCACACCGGATTTCGAATCCGCGATCTGTGAATTCGGAAACAAGGATCTTAACCGCTTGGCCACAAAGGATTGAATGTTGATAGCTTCGTCCAGACGGCACGAGGCTTACGTCAAATGAACTAAACGAGTGAAAAGAAGAGTATCAAGCAATAGTTGAACATTAACGAAAAAGCTCGAATATATTACTATGGTCACGATTGATTTAATACTCTTTATTTTCCCTTTTTTACTGCTAACATATTTATTTGTTACTGCCTCAAATGCCAACCTCGGAGTGTTTATACGAAGCTAACTTAGCTTACTATATAAAATAATGAAATCTTATAATGCCCTGCCGGAAACCATCAAAATTATGCCAATCAAAAAATTCAAAATAGCCCGTAAGAACTATTTAAAGTATAAATCAAAATAAAAAGTACTATATTAAATGAAATGATTACATACTTTGTTAACTTTAATGTACAAGTAACTAGTATAAAACAAATAAAACTAAAACTAACGAAGGAAGAAGTGTATGCTATACCAGAGGTTTGTGGATTTCATTCCTCTCTGCCTAGACATGCGAGGAATACATCTTTTTAATATGGTTAATTAATGATTTAATTCACATTGTTAGCAATTACAAATATATTGATGTAATAACTGTCCTCAACTTGAATTATTCTCAGGTTAACGCAACTGATACAAATCATCTCATTAAATAAACGAAAAAATAATATGATTTGAATACACACTTTCCAGTATTAAGCACGGAGTTATTTATTACCGCGTATTTTTTCCCTTTCATTAAGACCCATTTCAGTTATTAAAAAATAACACTGGCTCTCCATACGATATATTTCAAAGTACAATTTTCCTTGTCGGAAAATGAGTTTTGATAACTCATCCAAATTTCTATGTAGCAAGTAATAAATGCATAATTAAATAAAAACTCGCTTCATTACATAACCAAGCTGCTTAAACCCATAGGCATCTGATGTTATTAATATTGTTATTAATCTGTCGTACACGCTCACTATGAAAACATCCATGTTCTAGCTACAAATGAAAGTGCTGCCATCTTAAATATTGAAATAGAATCACCAATTTTTTAAGACAAAATATAAAATTTTATTAAGTGGTAGTCTGACAGTATTGATATCGTAAAACGTCTATCGTACACACTCACCATGAAAGCATCTACGTGTTAGGTACAAGCGGAAGTGCTGCCTTCTCTATTTTTTAAAGAGAACTCTCAATTTAGTATTGTAAAATATATATATAAAAATGTATATATTGTATATTATATTTAAAAAAAAAAAAATGTATTTTATTATGCCAAAAGCAGGTTTTCAAAACATAACAACCTAAACGGTAGCGTTAAGCTTCTTGACTCTCTATTCAAAGGTTGTAGGTTAAAATTATAAACTTTTAGAATTTTTTTGCAAATGGAATAAAAATATACTCTTTCTGGAGCCTTTTTGGGAGTGGGAGGTACCTTTACTATCGCTCTGGTGATACATTTAAATCGAAATATTACTATTAATGCTTCAACTATGTTGACAAGTGACCAAATCTGAATAATTAGATACTCCCCGTCCATTACCTTTCATTTTTCCCAAACTATCAATTGTATTATTGACTCACCTTCTTTGTTACAACTCATTCGATTCAAAATTCCTTGCCGTATGCTCAGAAACAATGAATTACTGTTCCTCAATCATCACTCTACTAATTATGGGTATTATTCTGTACTGTCCAGAATGTCGAGACGGGTCAACTCAAGTCATGTCTTTCTTAGAACTCTACCAAAACTTTGATTTGACTTGAATGTTCTTTCTAATGTATATTTTGTCCTATTTTTGTCATTGCTTCATCACACTATTATTTATGTGCTGTTCTTTCTCTGTTGCTCTTTTTTCCCACTTGTAATTGGAAAATTGTAGGTTAGTTTATAAATAAATAAATACTCTACGTTATATATAATAACAGCTGTACATACAACATTCTTCAAATGGGGTTGCCATAGTTTCACTGGCAGTTGGGAAAGGTATCATTTGTTTTCCACAAGTACTTGTAAGATAAATATAACCCTTTTCCACAAGTTGTGGAACGCTGCTCCATTTGATCTATGACTCTTTTCCAACAAATGTATTATAAACATGTATTACTCCATTAAACCGAAATGGAGGCACTTTTACAACGGCTGAACCGCGTGGGAGCGTATTAACAATACCCGTATCGTATATTGTATGAATCATGGTCATTATCAGCGTAACAATATAATGGCGCTGCCATCATTATGTAAGCGTAGTCGTAACAGTTTATCGATGAAGTTTTGTTAATAAAAGATCATTTCCGAAATTTCCTCTTTCTCATCTCTTTCCCATCAGCACTACCTTCAGCCTCGCGACATATCCCATTGGGGACGCTACAGTTTTACTGGATGTGATGATTTATTTTATTGTTTTACGGTCAGTCAAAACATATACATAATTTTTTTTATTTATAACTAGTACATACATTTTATGTATAATACACCCTCGGAGTAACAATATATGAAGAGAGAGCTAATTATTTTTACCCAACCTATACAAACTTGGGATAAATCACTTTCTCCGGGTTTTTACGGCGTACACCATGAGAAAGAAAGATACAACAACATTTCCAAAATTATCACACCGCTATAAAGTTCTTTTTTTTTTTTTAAGTAAGACAAACATTCCCGGGTTACGAATAACCTGACAATATTTGAAAAACTCCTACTGCCATCATAAGAAGCGAAAGATGTTGCTTGTGCAATGATGGAGGACTTGGCCAGCAGAGGAATTGAACGCACGACGCCCGGGTGGGAATCCGACGCGTTCTCCACTCAGCTACCGACCGGTCAAGTATTATAAGATTGTTTTTCGTGTCCCGCGTCTCAAGTAATGCAAGAAAATAGTATTTTTAAACTATTTAGCGTATATTTTCAACTATTCATTGGCAGCAGATAGTTCGACTATAAAAAAGCCTATTTAAAAAAAAATGTAATATATTTTCCTAGAAAGTAATTACTTTGTAGTTTGACATATTTAATTAAATTTAAAAAATAACTTTGTATAGGACCACAGATGTTATTTTATTTTTTATGACCAACTGGTTTCGCTTAGCTTAGGCATCGTCAAGCCATAAAAAAAAATCGTTGTCTTGTACAAAGCTATTTTTTCATTTAATTTTATATATTTTTTAAATTTATGTTGCATTTCCTCCATAGTTATTCGTCCACGTTGGCCTTTTTGCTAGTCCCATAAGACGATTATAAGCCTCATCTCGGCCGAGGAACGTCAGGAAGCTCGGGACACCCTTTTAATTAAAATTTGAAAATAACCTCCGTAAATCAAGACATTTTGTTACACGGCCAGCTCTCCTGGAACGTCCGTACAATGTAGGTGAGATAATGAAATTTTACTTTACATTTTGTTGTTTCTCATGGCTTGGTTATTCGTAACATAATATTTATTATGTAAATGTAGGAAAACCCTTACTTCTTTTAACATAAACAGGGGTCAAAGCTCTTTTTAACGCTATTATCATAAACAAGTTTTACGTTTTTTTTAAGTTTAAAAAAATCAATTTTTGGTACGACGATATTAAAGTGAAAAGAACAATCATTTTTTGGCATTCAATAAATTTCATCCCGAAAGCACAGACAAAAGTCAGATTATAAATTGTTCACATCTACATTGAACCAAATAAATGAGTTTATTCGTATGGATAACTATAAAGTATAATATATCTTTGTTGAGTCGAGTCCGAAATACCTACAACTCTCTAACGGCGAGCTCTGGCGTTATGAAACTTGCACTGCCTTTTCAGAGAAATTATTTTCAGCTCACAAACGTGATTTTCGTCATGCATCTTTTCAATAACCAACACACCGTTATGACATAGGACAAAAGGCATTGTTTTAACAACGTTTTTATTAGATGTTATCCATATATACTCATTTATATAAAAAAAATTTAAACTTTGTTGATCCTTACCCTTGACATAAGTCTTAATTTATTTTGGAAAGTTACCCCGGTTTTACGACCCCTGAAATAAGATGTATCTTTAACGCCATTACGGTCTATAAAACATATAAACTAAAAACAATTTCCTTTGTGAGTACGTACATACATTCGTACGATTGTGAACAATTCAAATTTGGAATTGATGGATGTCTCATTTAAATTATAAAATGGAAAAAAAAAATTTAAAAACTATAATGTATTTTAGCAGACATTATTCTATATTTGAAATGTCTGAATAAATGCAACTTTTGTATTTCCTTGGTAAGTCAAGTTACGTGATTTTTTACGGGTAAATGATTTTTTACTATTTTAATATCTTGCTAACATACACAGCAATCCCGATAATATTTGGATAATTTATAGCGCCGTTTTTGTGAAAAATCACCTCAAGGGCGCTAAGGACGTTTTTTCATTCAAAAGTGGGGATGCAATAGTCCTACTGCTCCGGAGGGCAAGGAATTTGTGCGGTATAAGCATAAAAATAAAATGTAACCACTAATAGAGTGAAACCTTTTCACATTCCGATTCATTTTTTTCATTAAAACGAAACATTGATATTTATTAATAATTTATTTATTTATAAACTAATGGACTATTGTTTAGTAACAAACAAAAAAAAATAACACAAATGGAAAAAAGAGCAACAGAGAAATAACAGCATATACGAGTACATAATATTATAATGAAGCACTAACAAAAAAAAAAATGAAAGTCGTAAAGAATGACAAAAATCATTGACTGGTACCAAATATTTCAAGACCATGGCTTGAGTTAACAAGTCTCGACATTCTGGACAGTGGAGAATTATACCCATAATTAGTAGAGTGATGATTGAGGAACAGCAATTCATTGTTTCTGAGTCTACGGCAAGGAATGTTGAACTGGATGAATTGCAAAAAAGAAGGTGGGTCAATAATACAGTAAAAAATTAAAAAAATGATAATTATATCTTTCCTACGCTTTCTTAATGAAGAAATTTTTAATGTTTGTTTAATTTCATGATATAAATTATCCCCAGGCTTTGCAAATAATAGTCTGCGGAAAACAGAAAATGTTTCTTCGGGTTTTCTTAGTTAATGCCAGCGATGTTGAATGATCGATGCGATGCAATTAACGTACGGAATAATATTATACATCTCATGTCTACTTGTGTTGACATTATGTATCCGGCCAAAGACGGCAGTGATACGATCAAACCAGAGGAATGAGAAATTTTTACAGTTACTATCATATTTCTTCGGTGTCAAGAAATTACACTTCAACGTGAAAGCTAGCTGATTATATTTAATTTCATTTTTCCACATATCTGTACGGAATGGTATACTCTGAGAACTCATCTCTTCGACAAACTATCAAAACTGCTCATATTATCTTTCAAAGCATGCCCTATTTGTCTTTGAAAACATATTTTGAGTGTTAGATATTCTCAGTATAACTTTAGTGAAAGACAATTATTTAAAATCGAAAAATTATTTGTAATGAAATTAGCCATTTTAGTGACCACATCTGAATAGCCGGGCACTTTTTAACATTTCTCTTTCTCATCTCCTTGTCTTCTCCATTTTTTTTCAGCTTCAAAACACACCCCAAAATATAAGTTTTGTGACGTTGGTGTGTAATATTCCTTGCAGTTAAAAATCAATTTTTAATTCAAAAGACTTATTGATCGATATTACAACAAATAAAAATTAACAGAAGAAAGCGAACTTACAAACTCTTGACTATTAATATTATATTAATTGAAATGCGACTGTTTTACGACCGAGGCTATAGATGCGAGCTTTCAGAAAATAGTTTAATAAAGTGAATACATTAAACTAATAAAGTCATCGGTAGATTTTACACGGGGGTATTACTGAAATTATAACTTCAGCAATTAGACGAATGAAGGATAAGATGAAGATGGATGTTGTATCCACGACGTTGAGAAAAATTAAGGCCATTATCATAATATCTTGTTAAAAGATCAAAATTCCAAATACGCCATTAAAAAAAATTGTGGAATTATGTAAATTTCAGTGTCTTGAGTTGATTGATTCCCCACAATTATATATCCCAAAAAGCGGATACAGACTTGCTTGAAAACCACTTTCATTAAAACTTAAACATATTTTTAAAGCAGCCTAATACTTAAGTTCTCACTTCCCGCCGAAAAAATGTCATTATACGTTAATGCGCGCTAATGTTCGCAAAGCTCCCCCGGGCGAAGCGCCGCTTTCAAAATTCGAAATAACAACGCCGGATCGAAAGCTGCAATAATTTATGTACGGTATTCACGAACACAGGAAGACGTATTGTTTGGGACCAGTCGGCAAAGGGTAGTACTATCGTAATAACCAACTACAGGCAATTACCAATTACAATTACTGATTACATGGATGAAATCGTTCGGACATCTTTGATCATATTTCAAAAGAAGGTGTTGATAAATTTGACCTGCTCGCTTTATTGAAATTTAAATGTGGTCCGGAAGAAGCCTAATTGCATAGAGTAAATTAATTTGAATATTGGCCGTATGCTCTACATTCACCTAAGGCTAGCATTTATTTTGTTTTTGGATTTATTGGATACAAGATAGATGGAGTTTTTTTTACTAGTGATCTGTGTTTTAATGAAGGAGGTTCCAGTTAAATCGGAATTGAAGCGTGTAATTAGATAGTGTTGTACAATTATAAAACCTTTTTTGTGCAAATTTTTAGTTTATCACAAAAACACACAAAATACTGGAATATCAAAAAGTATTGGTAAAGGACAGATGTTTCTTTTTTCATCAAAACATTTTGTCAATAATTAATTAAAGTGATTTTGAAAAAAAAATAAAAAATAACTTTCTTTAAGACCACGGATATTATTTAAATTTTTATGACCGAGCGGTTTTGCTTAGCCTAAGCATCATCAGGGTACAAAATTAAACCATAGAAAAATACAAAGTGTGCGGTTATATATACATACAGAAGGAGAACAAAATATAAAATAAAATAACCGAACTAAAAATGATAATTGGATGATTTTTTTTTTAAATTTAAGTTTTTCTTTAGTATTTTGCATAAATGTAGTACAATATTAACTTTTTTTTTTTAAGTTTTATTTTTTTTGTATTGTCAATTATGTATTGAATTGCACCAACCCTAAATGTCTTCTGGAGTTAATTAACACTAATTGGTTATAAAAATTAAAATAATATCCCTGGTTATTAAGTTATTTTTTAATTACTTTAAACATGTCAAACCACAAAGTGATTGCTTTCTACGAAATTAATATAAAAATTGACACGGATGCCGGTATACAGGTGCCGATTTAATATGTTAATAATTTAGGATAATTAATATGCTTCTAACGCAAAATAATACTTCTAAGAATCGATACTTAATTAAAAAAATATATATTGGTATCTTGGTCACCTTAAATGCATTACTTTACTATATCGTGGTGGGTATTGCAATATAATTATTTTGCACATTATCTCGGCTGCGGTAAAGGTAACATTTTTAAGCAAACTTATACTTTGAAAGAAACCACATAATTAAACATTTCTGACATTAAAAAGCATTAAGCCCTCCAGTTTGGGACCCCTGAGGCAAGTAACCGATTTAATGACGCGTTTCTACCTGTCTCTGTTCTTGGCCTCCTCTACTTCTTATAACTTCTTCTCAATATTCTCATTCAGCTACATTACACGTTATGCGTGCGCAATTCGCAATAAGCTAGTGTTTTTCCGCGAGGAATGCACGGATCAAGGTAAACTCACACCTGCGAACGACGTAATTCAATGATAATTTTCAATGCGAGAAAGACAGCCTTTTTACAAACAGGGTATTGTAGGATTTGTCCAGTTGACGACATGTAATGGTGCATTCAGAAATTGGATTCCCCGATCGAAAGACGTGTATGTGTTTTTGAAGAGCGATTCGAGCGAAAATCAATTCGTGGAATCAAGCAATCATACTTCTTCACATTTGACCTAAATTATGTTCTGCAATCTAATGTACTCATAAAAAACTATTGATTAACTAAATGCTTTGTGCTGATTTGTGTTGATATGAGTAAAGTATGTTTTAATAAAAATAAATTTGAATATCAGAATGGTTTGTTGTTAAGATTTCTCCGTTCATGGAAAGTTGGACACCAAACCATATGAACTTATGAACAAGAAACTTATGCATGCTGAGCCTTAGTGTATTCCGACTTTTATTGAAGGTTGCCCTTTACACACCTATGTACATATACCTTGTTTAAATTTGGCTTGTTTTTAAAAAAATGCATTATTGTGTATTAAATAAAATAAAACAAATATTGACACTAAAATACGAAACTTTCGAAAAAAAAATAATTACAAGCGCATCTTTAAAATACTTTGTCAGATAAGGTGACTAATATAGTGATTTCAAATCGAATGGAAAATCACTGAAAAAATAAGTATTCTTCAATGTCTTGTAACACCACGAGGAACGAAAAAATTACCAATAATATTTTTCTACCGATAATTCAAGGGCAGATTGATAATGGCTTCTCATCGTGGCTTGGGATCTTATGTGACTGGTACGGGTGCAGTTCTGCCGAGTTGTTACGGGATGCAGTCCGAAACGTGAAGATTCTCATGTTGATAGCTAACCTCCGGTAGGAGAGGGCAACAGTAAAATAGTGACGTTTAATTTTAAAGATACTGCAAATGATTTCATATTGGTTACAAAAATCGAATTATTTTTCGTCAAACTTTATAAATATTATAATCATTTTAAAAATCACCAACAAAAATATTAACTTTGAAAAGATAGTAAAAGGATTTTACTAATCAACATTTAAATCTCGACATATAGTACAGTACAAAGTATTGTATGGTGCAGTTTTTAATAAATTGTAACAACATTCGGAGACATTAAAAGAAAATGCCTTATTTGTTCATTATTTCACGCATAAACGATCTAACGACATTCCTTAGCTCTATTCTCGCATTTTAACGATGGATTTTCGTCCATTATTGGTTTGAAGGAAGCATTTTATTAGCAAAATACTTTTTATGACACAGTAAACGATGCGTGTGAATTAAATGACGTTGTTAGGTTGTAAACATTTTTTTAGATTCCTGTTTATAACTAGTTTTCTTACAGTGTTGCATAAAGCCCTAAAGACGAGATGTTATCTACAACACAGAACGATCATTCAAGAATTATTCATTATTCTAAGCTTGCTGTGAGAAGCAATTAAAACAAACTTTTTCCATGAACATGTATTTTTTACAAATGGAAATTGTAGCTAACGGTGCCGATAAAATATCAAAATAAAACAACAAATGAATCACACACATAATATTCGCGTTTTAAGTCTTTTAACATAGATTTTTGTAGTATCTACCATTTTAGGAAGAAATACATTCAAGACGAAAGTATGCCACCATAATGCCTATTACTGCCTTAGAGTGGCGAAAGAGGGATGCTGGCCAAGGCATATAATATATCAACTCTAAGCCAGACGTTAAAGAAGGCTTCAGCGGGAATTTGTTCGAGTCTCGAAGACAGTGACAATAATATTGTCGCCGGAAAGGAAAAAAGTCTGAAACGCCGTTTTAAGAAGTTTACACCAGAGCACTTTAAAATTGTTTTTGTTTTACAATAAAATTCATGACTCTTCGATACCTGGTAGGATTAAAAAAAAAACGTTATCTCAGGTAACTTAATGCTCTCACTGAGTTACCTGAAGCGAAAAAAAGCTACAAAAAGGCCCAAACTTGTGTCGCTTGAGTCAAGCCTTCCTCCCAAATGGTAAATATATTTTACAAGGTTGAAGGGCCACAAAAGTCTTCAAAATCAAGAGCATTCAATGCAAAAAAAAGAACTGATCAAAACTGAATATTTAACTTATTATTGACCAAAGTGTCACTTAAGCCCTTTTACCTTTCTTGCGATGATATCATAAAGGGTACTATCGATTTCAAGTGGTCATCATGGTTTCAGAGGCTTTAGGTAGTGCTACATGATCTGAGAGTAATAAAAGACTGGACAGAGTTCAGAGCTCAAACTCAAAACCCATTTTTTCAGAAAATCATATCCATAATCAAGATTTAACAAGCCCAATAGAATTTCTGTTCAAACCAAGACAACTTTTCTGACTCTCATTCCTTAAATTCATTAGAAGATTTTCACCATTATCTGTTTCTCACTACGACAAATTAAAAAATACCTCCGATATACCATTTTTAAATTTGCTCTCATGGCCTAAAAATGAAAAATTAATAATAAAAAAATTTAAAAATAAAAAATAATAAAAAATAATAAAAAATATATGTAAGAAACAGCTAAATTATAAATTATTATGATATGGTGATTGTGTCCAGCCAGAAGTGACCTGCCAGGTAAGTATGTTGCTGTATAATAATAATATAAACTAAGAATTAATATTAAGTAGAAATTAAGATTTGTAAAGCGTCCTTGAGGTGATTTTTCACAAAAACGGCGCTTTACAAATTATCCAAATATTTATATTATTATTATTAAATACTTCCATTACCACTACGTTATTTTATTTTGATTATATAGTAATCAATTTATTTTCACCAATAAAGTATCGAAACCGTTAGTCCCTTTTTCACTATGTTGCTTTCTTTTAAAAAATCCTATTGATACCTGGCAATCAAAAAATAATTATATAAAGCATAAAAACTGTATGGCAATTTAAAAAAATCTTCTACATGATCAAGTTCCACTTATTAATTCCAATGAAATAGGAAATCGAGATGTCAAAAATAATCGAGCTGATTTTTAACAGTGATTTATAAGCCTGCCTCTTGGAAGCGCTTATTAACCTTTCACTCTTCTTCGTACCCACACCACTAGAGGCCCGAGTCGGTACCGGTCTAACGGTTAACGCTTAACCTGTAGTCGATCCTCGTTAATTAAGTAGGTACTGATTACTGCGATACGGTGCTGATTAATTAATGGAATATTTCCTGAATCTTTCACGGGAAAAGTTTTGCTTTTTGAAACAAAATGATGAAAAATTACTCGATATGGACAAAGCACCAAAAGTCTTGGTCATTTACTCTATATGGATGAAAACTCACTGAAAGAGGAAGCAGGTAGTAGGTATATTAACAGGATACTCTGATATCAGGGGGCACGTGCAGTCGTTGAGAGAGGAATAAACCAATAGCTGTAGAATATCAGAAAACGATAAAGAAATGCCATTTCATCTCAGGCGCCAATAGGTATAAAGCTCAGATACCTAGGAATTCATTTTGGGGAGTCGGAAAATATCGTCAAACGACATTATAAGTTGATTAGCTCTTAGCTTAATTATTTTTATCTGATACAAATATGTTGGTCCACACACATGTATTTAATGAAATAACATATTGTCACCGGAAAGGTAAAAGCGCTGAAGGGCTGAAGAGAAGTTTACACCAGAGCATTTTAAAGTTTTTTTGGTTTACAAAAAAGTCTTCAGTACCTGGTTGGATTTTGATTTAACCTGAAGCAACAAAAAGCTTAAAAGGTACAAACTTGTTTTTCTCGAGTCAAGCCTTCTCCCAAATGGTAGATAGATATTAAATGGCCACAAAAGTCTTCAGAATCAAACGAGAGTCATAGCATTCGATGCAGTAAAAATAACTGATCAAAACTGCATATTAAACTCATTTTTGACTAAAGTGTCGCTTAAGCCCTTTTACCTTTCCAGCGACGATATGTGTACCTCGTTGCAGATTGTGAGATATTCTCAGTACTGCTCTAGCGATTGACTATTATTCAGGATCGAAACTTGTTAATAATGACTTTAACTATGTTCAGTGACCTGATTTTAATAGTCAGATACTTCCCAACCTTATTTTTTCTATTTCTTTTTTCCTGTTTTTATCAACCTCACAACATTCCTGATAGTTCTAATGGATACGGACAATAAGAAAAGAAAAAGGGTGCAAAGTGAAAAAAGACTACCCCCGAGAGGAGGGAGAGGCGAATAAAGGAGAGGCCTATATCCAATGCTGAACTTATAGCAGCAGATGATGATGTTGGTTCAAGATCATCTGGTGATTTAGGAGAACGGAAATGATTACGCAATTACTTTAGATTTTCATTCGATATCATTGCATAATTATCTTGTAATAACTCATGTAATTTATATAAGATAGCCTTCCTTAGATCATGTGCGATGAAAGCAATACATTGTATCACAATCTCGATTAAAAACTAGAAAATAACATGACGGTGCACATTATTTGTATGACTGCGTATCGTCTCCATTTCATCGTACAAAATACCTGTTATTCCTAACTAATAATCAGAAAAGAAAAGTAAATTCTCTGATTGCGTATTGAAATTATAAATTAAAGTGAGTACAAATCAGAAAAAAACTGTCGTAGTGAATAAACACATATAAATATACTTTACATGGAGTAAAAGCTTCACGAATAAATTGAGTTTTAGAACGTAAATAGACAGGTGTCTTGTGTACAAAATTCTAGTGGCAAACCTAATTTTTACGAGAGAAAAACACGTTAATCTCCAATAAGCTGTATTAAAAAAAGACCTCATTTAAACAGTAGGTACTAAATAATTTTAATATGTATTTTTTGAATTTAGTATCTTGGAAAAAAAATCGCATCAAATATAATTGCAGCTATTAAGGGATTAAGGCACTTTCAACATTGGCGAATATTGTGAAGCGAATGAAAATTGTAAAGAGGAGTAAGAAGAGGAACATTCAAAGAATGGTCGAGATGAACATGGTTACAAAATATACATATCTACTGTTTTATTTATCTAACTTCTAAGCGAAAACAGAACATATAAATACGTTTAGTGGCACTTCACTGGGTTTTGATCCCGCAACCTCTGGAGCCAGAGAAAACCTCTCCGTGTTACAAATAATGTAGTTTCATTTCAATAAAACGATCGTATATTCTATCGCTTCTATTAACTCCCTCGAACGATGCTTCCTTTGTGAACTTTTGGCAAGCATCTACCGCCAACGATAGCTTTTCAACCCGGTGAAAAATCCTTGCAATAAACATCTTTCGATTCTTGGCTAGGCTATATATTCTGAAAAAAATCTATCGGTTTAATAGCTTTGGAAAAATAATACGTAACTATTGATTTTTTCCCTCCGTCCTTAGTCGTAAAGCTGTGTAGTTCACTGGATGCCAGCGGCAGAAAATGTCTTGATCACTTGTTCACGAAAGACGGTAGATATTAACAAACCAGTACGGCAGAAGTTCAACAAGATGTATGCAGGTAAGAGAAGCGGGAAGTTGATTGAAGAGATCATTGGCAGAGCCGATGAGAATATCTGTATCAATTTATATATTATTTGCTGATACTATCAATTCACTGATCGATGTTGATGATTGATGTGATTCGTTAGCAAAAAGGGAGGTATTCATTCGATAAAATAATGGAGTTAGTTATTGATATGAGCGGATGTACCTCCTATAAACTGCATAGTTACCTGCGTTAAAAAATAATTCAAAATAACTGATTATAAATTTAACATTGCTTGTTAATGCTTATAAAAGCAGACAATACGGACTACTAAAGAAAAGCAAATAAGAATGCAAAAGGAGCTGATAAGTGTTTTACTCTCCATATCGAACATGATGCCACTCGAAATGAGTAAGCTAGAGGGAGTCCTATCAGTGTTTACCTCGAAACACAGCCCTAGTCATCAACCAAGTGCTCAAAGCCATGCCTGGAATAGTGTAGCTGCCCCCTCTTCTGATTCCAGAGCCACACAGTATCCCTACTTGCCACCAATTACTAGGAATAATGCTGCTCCTGGGCCTTCAAGACCGTTATTTCTGGTTTTTCCGTCCGGTGACATCCAGTCAACTTCAGAGGTTACTATTTTAACATTGAAGACGGCGATTAATCATATGTCTGATAGATTATTTTATCTGGATGGACGGTTATGTGGAGAACTAGCGTCAAATCAGGAGACACGCCACACCCGTGCCCAACATTGGTACCCGTTTTTTGTTGTTGTTTGAATCAAGTAATAGCCACCTTGTATAAAACCAGAGGCATTATTGAATCATTCTGTGATGTTAAAAGTTATAACACAATTTTTTAAATTGAAGTAAACCGTGAGAAAACGCCGGGAAGCGAACCCAAGCGCTCGTGACCGGTAAAACAACCGTATCCACTAAGCGTTTAAACTTCCGATAAATGAAGGTGATTTATGTCGGTGTTAATTACTACCGTTAGACCGTATGGATTTGTAATTAATATTATTATTATATATTTTTTGAAATAAATACAAATATTCTCGGGTTACAACAATATTTGAAAAACTCCCACTGCCATGATAATAAGCGGAAGATATTGCTTGTGCAATGATGTAAGACTTAACTAACAGAGATTGAACTCACGACGTCATATTATATTAAAATTAAGACATTTACATCCTTATGGAATGAGCTGCAAGCTGATACTAATACTCAATAACTCAATAAATCATTATTACTATTATTTCATCTTAAGAAAAGTGGAGAAGCTAAAAAGTTTTTTACAGTCGTTATAATGAAATAAATAAGAGTGCTTTTTGAATTGAATGAGTTCTTGAGTGAGAAAGGAAGATGCAAAAAATAAGCGAGATCAAGAAAAAGATTATTTTCCAATTATCACAACGGGAGTTCGGTTAGTGGACATTGCATTTCGTATGTAAGATAGAGTGTGTGCATACGAGAATACTTTCAATTATGATTTTTATGGTGCATTTCATATCGCTATGTTAATGCTCAAATTCATTTTTATATTTTAAGAGTTCTGATTTGAAAGTTCTTGCTTACAAGAGTACGATATTATGTTAAGTTTTAAAAAGTATGACAACAACGTTCAACTCATAAACACAAAACATCCTAAAGTGTTTTTTTTATTTTTAAATAAAAGAACACATTTTTTTAAACCACAAATTTATTATGTTTCAACGTCAACCAGTTTCCCTTAGATCAAGCTTCGTCAGGGCAAATATAATAACTTCAAAAAAATAATTATTTTATTTCAATTTAATGTCAAACCACAAAGTGATTGCTTCTTATAAAAATATAATTTGGTTTTGTTTTACGCCTAGAAGGGTTTTTGCATAGATTATAAATAAATAACATAATCAGCTAACTAAAAGGTTATACACTAATTATTTAAAGCACACAATGATATGATATCATCGCTGGAAAGGCAAAAGGGCTTACGCGATACTTTGGTCGAAAAAGAGTTAAATATGCATTTTAAATAGTTTTTTCTCTGCGTCGAATGCTTTGATTTTGATTTTGAAGACTTTTGTAGCCCTTCAGCCATCTAAAATATATTTATCATTTGGGAGAAGGCTTGACTCAAGCGACACAAATTTGGAATTTGTCAGTTTTTGTCGCTTCAGATAATTCAGTGAGAGTATTGAAACCAGGTACTGAAGACTTTATTGTAAAACAAAAAAAAAATTGAAGTGCTTTGGTGTAAATTTCCCAAAATGGTGCTTCAGCCCTTTTGATTTTCCAGCGACGGTATGTTCAACCATAATTATAAAAAAGTAGGTAACAGTAATATTATATAAAAAAAACTAAAATTAAAAACAAACTATAAAACTTACTCTACAATAATTTATAGGATTCCGCAAAGTGCTGGTATAGATTACGCTTCATCAAACTTGTTGCTCAGATCATGCATTCTATTAGTTAGCGAGTGTGTTTGGAAGTTGGTTTTGTACTTTTTGCAGAATAATGTAACATTTTTTCTTCTGTTCCTCGTCGGTACATACGAGGCCTGTTCAAAAGAAAAGGTGAATTTAGAATTTTCGCGGGCTGTGTACATTCGATCATCGATTTTTTTTTTGTTATGTTGGTACACATATGTTTATCATATGTTAGCATTATCAGCCATTTTGGATTAGTGGTGTGTTTTTGACAACTGGAAAGGTTAGTCACGTTTTTGTGCGTTCTTCGATTTTTTACTTTTGAAAAAAAATGGATCAAAGAATATGTATTAAATTTTGCGTTAACAATGGAATAAAGTGCTCCAACGCACTTAAAATGTTGACTGTAGCATTTGGCCAGTCTACTTTGTCTCAAAAAAGTGTTTATAAGTGGTACAAGCGCTTTACAAAAAGCTGAGAAGATTTTAATGACGATGAGCGTCCTGGAGTTGTGGAAAAACAAATCATGGATTTTATTCTTTGATCCATTTTTTTCAAAAGTAAAAAATCGAAGAACACACAAAAACGTGACTAACCTTTCCAGTTGTCAAAAACAAACGACTAATCCAAAATGGCTGATAATGCTAACATATGATAAACATATGTGTACCAACATAACAAAAAAAAATCGATAGTCGATTGTACACAGCCCGCGAAAATTCAAAATTCACCTTTTCTTTTGAACAGGCCATGTATATCCTACTTATATACGAGTATGTATATCGCTATTCCTAACACCAGTCACATCCTGACTATCATCACCAACGGAAACAAAGGATGGGTCATCTCCCTACAGCCAGCTCAGTAGAAAAGAGCTCATCCTAATGACAGCGGTTAATTAAGGTCTTCGAGGATGCCTATGCGAAGGGGAATGCACTTAGATAAGCAGAGTATTTAGATTCTGCTGTCATATTATATCCGCTGTAATCCATCATGACATTCCCGGACTGAGTTAATAATAATGTATTTTTGTTTTTTTACTCTGGTTTTTGAATTGTACTATATTTCGATCAATAATTTTATACAAAATGAAAACCACCATAATACGGGCTTATGGCTAGTTTGGGGGGTCTCAATATGTTATATATTTTTGAATCACCTGTTAAAATTTTTGTAAAATTTGAAAATAAAATTTTCAAAAAAAATAAAAAATTACAATTTTTTGAATTTTTTTTTATGGCCGACCGGTTTTGTTTAGCCTACGCATCACCAGGTTAAAAAATTAAACCAAAAAAATACAAAAAATGTGCGGTTATTTATACCTACATAAAGAGGGAGATCAAAATGCAAAATAAAATAACAGAACGATGAGAAAAAAGATTAACATTTACATTATAAGAAAGGATCAAAGAGAAAGAAAAATGATTTGTTATTGTTTTCTCATTGTTTTGTTATTTTATTTTATATGTTGTTATCCCTCTGAATGTTTATATGACCGCACACTTTGTATTTTTTGTTTAGTTTAATTTTTTTCGCTGATGATGCTTAGGCTAAGCGAAACCGGTCGGTCATAAAAAATAAAATAATATACTCGTACGTGGTCTTGTACAAAGTTATTTTTTAACTTCTTTAAATATGTCAAACCACAAAGTGATTGCTTTCTATGAAAATATAAAATTTTCAGGTTACAATATGATGTTAATCTATCAATGAATCTATGGTCCTATTATCTGATTTGTAATAGAGAGGTACTGTTTTATACAGAGTTACCATACGCCTCGTATTTACGGAACTGTCACCGTATTTCACTCTCCTGTCTCGTATGTATTTCAGTTACGTTTTTGACGCGTATTTTTATATTGCCTGCTTTTTTGTTTGAAACGTGACCTGCCTTGAGCAGAAGTTGTGGCTGTTGGAAGTTTTGCGAATATGCTTTCTGATTTTCAACCATAATTCATATTATGTGGAGAGAATACCTCCAGTGATTCTTCAGGCAGCATGGCTAGCATTGGATGTCAAATTTATTTCAATGAATTTATTTTTGTCAAAACGAAGTGTTCCGAAATGTTTTTTTTATACAAAATTGGCAATCGAACATTAAAAGTTAAATACATAGCAAAGCATCTAGTAAGGTAAGGTTAATATATTGTATTATTGAAATAAGCGAACAAAAAATGGGTAAATAAAATCAAATTGGAGTAAATACTTAAAAGACTCATATGAACAACGAAATACGGCCGGAGTTAACAGATTATTAAAACATTTTGAAAAAAGAACAGATAAACAGACGTAAATTAACTTTTTAATTTATTTATTTATTTGGGGTTTAACATATTTAATGAAAATAAACATATACGATTTCTCATAATTCTTTAATCACCTTCTCAGTTGACGTTTTGCCTCTTTCATTTCATATTGTCTATCTCTTTCTCTGCGTTCCTTTGTTATAAATTTAAACATTATTTTATTGTTTTCTCACTGTTCTCTTATTGTATTTTATATTGTGTTCTCCCTCTGTATGTATATAAATATTTCCGCACATTTTGTATTTTTTGTTAAGTTTAATTTTGCACCCTGATGATGCTTAAGCTAAGCGAAACCGGTCGGACATTAAAATTAAAATTAAATCTGTGGTCTTGTACAATGTTATTAGTTCATTTTTTTTTCTACCCTAGGTTTTGCCAGTACGGGCGACAACCATTACATGCATTTGTAAATGTAAATATGTTAGTAAGTTAAGTACTAGGCATAAGACAATATCCATAAGTCCTAGTTGTAAAGTCTAAATTTTATGTCACTAATCATAAGTTTTAGCTGTAAATACATAGTTATAAGTTATAATTTATACGCCACCAGTTATTAGTCTTAGTGATTAAATTATAGGTTATGTTAAGGTGTACAGCGCCCTGGAAGTGATATTTCTTTCACGAAAACGGCACTAAAGAAATCAGTCAGTAATTATTCATATACTAACCAACTAAAAAAACGTAATAAGTGTCACATATATGTATATCAGGCGAGAGCCCGAGTGATCTTATTCTCTCATCACACATATGTTGCTTGGATTATTATTTGTAGTGTAATGGCTGTGTCCGGCTATTTCCAGCAGTCCCTCCACAACATTACTTCCTCTGCGTTAATGGTACGCCTTGCGTCCGTCCCTTGAATCTGTCACAAAAAACCGACACGAGACCGAGTCCCGGCGAGGCGAGTCAAGGTTGTACACTCACAAGTAGTTTCGCCGAGAGTACCTACACATCTGGTAACAAACAGAATGCGTACAATTTGTTGTTAAGGCTCTCGATCCGACAAGCCGAAGTATCAGTATGCGGTCTACCTTCCGAATAAACGTTTATTTTTCAGAGTTACGAGCTATTAATCCGTATCTTGATTCAAAGGGGCGAACATCTAACAGAATGTTAACAAACAAAAAAGCAAAACTGCCTTGTCTTTAGTATCAATCGACGATCAAGACCTAGGCTTTTATACCATAATAGCCTCTATTCGTTGTCCGATGTATTTTGTGACTTGCCACTTAATGAAGACGGTGTGGAAAGATGACCTGTGAGGAATTTTGAAGCAATCGTCCTTCATTGGGGGCGAGAATCTTTTGAAGTTCAGTCAACAGCCAAATACATATTTTCCCATAAAGTGTGTGTTTCTCTAACTCCATATAGTTACTTCCTTGTAAATTTTATGTTTGGGTTAAAACCTTCACATTCAAAATATAGGCGGATAAAATATCATAATTTTAGGAAGATATGTGATTTTATTTTTAAAATGTAAATAGCGAAAAGCACGAAAGTCTCAACTACCCGGAGTTGGTAGGACTATTTCATCCCCGGCTGGGGTGTGTTCTAAGACCGAAGGGAGTGTGGAAGGGAAGGAGATGGGGAAGAAGAAGGTTGGGATGTGGTGAGGTAGAAGGTAGTGCAGAGAAAAATGAGATGGGTAAGAGAAAGGTTGGGATATAGCTGAATTTTCAGATCTGGTGAATAAACACGGCTAAAGCAGTTTTAGGCAACGTTTTGATCCCGAAAAGGGATATTTTACAAGAGGGATACTGAGATTACCATTTTATCTAGGTACCATTCAAAAACCGTAATAAATATAGGAATTTAAAAAAATATTAAAAATGGCATTTTGATAAAGCCATCGAAGTAAAACGGCTGTAATAATAAAAAAAATAATACGAATATATAAATAAACAGAACGTATTAGAAATTAGATAAAAATAATTTATTTGGGAGTACGTACGTACGAGTGTAAACTTTTAAACTTTGGAACTGATGTCAATTTAAAATATTTAAAAAAAAATCTTTTTAAATTCTTACCTACCTCAAATGTATTTGAGCAGACATTATTCTATATTTTAAATGAGTGAATTGAAGCAACTTGTGTTTTTTCTTGGCAAGTCAAGTTACATCCCGTGATTTTTCACGGAACAACTTCTTTGTTCACGGAACAACTACTACAAAACAATCATTCCAAAATCGCCTAAGATAAAGATAATGTTGGCACTCATTTACCATATTTAAATACTATACAACCTACATAAGAGCTCGCAAGCTGTTGGTTTGTAATCGCTTCCCTCTATAGCAACATTGATCACTTCAATAAATAAATTGGGTCCTGATTACGTCGTGGGAAGATCTTAACACAAATACTCGAAGCATGATGTATGAAGTAAATGACCGGTGATTTAATATATGTCGGTAAGGTAGTTAACTTCAAACAGATGTTACATAACTCCAATTTAATTTGATTAGACCTATGACGTGATATATATTTTGAATCGCGTTATAAGAGATCAGCAAGCAGGATTGAAGGTGATTTATTTAAAGTGATTTTTTTTTTTTTTAATCAAAAATGGTAAATAAATTTCACGTGTGATTTACTTTACCCATCTGATTTAGTAGGCTCACATAAATTATTCGATTTATTAAGTCAAAATATCACAGAAACACTAACAACAGAAGGTTTGTCTAAATAATTATGGGAGGTTTTTATTGATTTTATGTCTTTATATCATTAAAAATGTGAAAATTCTAAGGTTCGGTAAAATATATTTTTAAATTGTCGAAATACCTCTGAAAAGTTATGTTTTAAAATCTTTGTTTGGTCTTATTTAAACATTCACGCATAGCACATATCACCATCATGTTTGATTTATTTATATAGCCACAGCAAGTTTATTAATCAATACAAATATAGGAAATAACCTCAAAATCCGTTGACGTAAGTTATGCGACTCGATGATGTGAAGTTAGCGCGGATGGAGAACATCCTTAAATACTTATAAGTACTGGAAAATATTTTAAAAAACTTTTCTTGTTTCTTTCTCTCTCATGGTATACGACGTAAAAACCCTGAGAAAATGATTTATCGCAAATTTGTATAGGTTGGGTAAAAATATTAGCTATACCTCCTTATATTGTTACTCCAAGTAGGTAACATTTATTTTATGAAATAAAAAAAAATGATCAACTTGGAATGCAACAAAGTTATTTAGTACTCAATAAACTAATTAAAAAAAAACTAGAACATAAAATTCAGACAGTTAAAACCAAGTTTTTAATAAACAATTACAAGTACGAAGAACACAGATTTTAAAAACCCTTTGATGCTGCAAGTCGATAATACAATTACCAACAATGTAAATCAAAATAGATCTGAGAATTAGCAGCAAGTGTCCTGTACAAATTAAGCAGGGAGAAAAAAACATTTTTACTTCGCATAAAAAAGCTTTGGCCTTCGAGGCCGGAAGATTGATGAAATACGTAATCTAATTAAGATATGGAATTACGATTCACCTTCATGACTCGCAGATTTTACGTTAAGCATCTAACCAGCAGATATTAGCTACTGTGTTGCGTTCTGTATATCGTTTATGTGGTAAGCATCATGCCAACAAAAAGTTATACTTGGATTTTTTATGTAGCAGGTTTTTGTGAAACATCGTGTCAAGGACACAGAACATAACTCAAATTTATAATGAACAATACCCCTTACCGATTAGGGACGTTTTTCGCACTGGTCATGCAAAAGTTGGAATGAATTAAGAGCATTATGAAGGTGGATAACGCAAGCAAATGTGCGCTAGGGTAGAGAAGTATTCGTTACTTTGTCTTGATTCCCCCGTCGGTTAAATGACGTGATAATTTGTTAGTTAGTTAGTCAGTGATTGTTAACACTGATTAAGTAAAGAAATTAAAGCTTTGATTGTAAATTATGACTTGTTTTTGCCAGAATTATTAGATAGGTACCTACAGAATGATAACTACAGCGTTTGTCAGAAACACAGTGGAGTTCTTAGTGGAGGCACTTATTCAAATAATCACATTAAAAATCAACTTTGGTGATACGTACACTAACGAACCTTCATTCTTAAATAATATGAATGGTGCACTAATAATTAAGTTGATTATTATTTATAGTCTGAACTGCTCCCAACCGTCTAGAGCCAGTGAGATTATGGCATCCCCAATAGGGGTATGTTGTGAGGCTGAGGGTAGTGGGGAGAGGAAGGAGATGAAGAAGGGGAAGGTTGGGAAGTACCTGGCTATTCAGATCTGGTCAGCAAATACGGCTAAAGCCATTTCAAGCAACGTTTCAATTCTGAATGGTGGTCTTTCACCAGGGCGATACTTAGGGTATCTACCACTCTGGAACGTGCCGCTATATTTACTATATTTTATTTTATATCAGTTGAATGTGTTATGACACATATTAATTACATAAAAATTATTTGCGCACGCTGGGTTCGAACCCGCGACCTCTGGATTCGTAGTCGAGCGTCTTACCACTTGACCATGCAGGCCGTCAATATTAACATCATAATATGTATTTTGAAAAACTTTAAGATATGTAGGTAGTTTTAAAATAAAGGTTAATTAACGGTTACTCACTGAGTGGTTCAAAGCATCGGGTTCGGCTAAGTCTTTCATCATTGCACAATCAAAATTTTCCGCTTTAATGATGGAAGTAGGAGGAATTAAAATAATTTCTTGGTAATTAGTTATTTGCAAATGTTTGTCTTTCACAAAAAAAAAACAGAAAAACTCTGATATCTTTTTAGGGAAGGTGGGAATTAGAATCAGAGACGATTAAACAACTCTCACGTGTTAGAAAATGTTTTTATTAAATAAGGTATTCATGTATAAGAACACCTAGATGCAGCCGTACATAAACCCCTTCAATCAAATCTTCCTCCCATTTGAAAAGCTTTATTTTAGTTCACTGTAATATCATCAAAGCTCCGATGTTGCACTGCAGATTAAAGCTTAATATATTTCCCAGCGGGACATCTCTCTGTTTGGATAGTAACGACGATTACAGCATCCAGAGTGCGGGTTCTGGCGGCAGAGGAATCTAATCACGGCTAATCTTGAGCATGAAATTAATTCGATGCGTAACCAACTTTTTAATGCGATTTTACTATCATTGCTGGAACAGGGCTGGCTCAAGGTTGTGCGTGATTTATGCAAGTCACAAGTGACAAAATAAGTTCGAATTAGAAGCTAAAAGGAATTATTGTATATATAGCATATTGAATTTTAATATTCGAGTGGGGAAATTAAAATATATGAGTCAGAAGGAGTACATTGTTAAACGCAATAAAAAAAAATATTTTTTCACAAAGAACATCTTAGATGTTTAAATAACAACGGTTTTTCTGAATTCGCTAATAATCTTTTCGATAAAAATCATACCTTCAATAAAAGTACCGGTGATCATATTCTTCCACAAAAATGATCATGGCAACAGATTACTTTAATACATATTTTTTTAATTATCATTATTCTTTAATCACCTTCTCAGTTGACGTATTGTCTCTTCTTCTCAATTTCATATGGTTTGTTTCTTTCTCTCTGTTCCTTTGTTAAAATTTAAATGTTATTCTTTTGTTTTCTCATTGTTTTAATATTTTATTTTATATTTTGTTCTCCCTCTGTATGTACAGGTATATATAACCGCAATTATCCGATATAGAATAATAATTCGTTGTTTTTAAACACACGTAAATAGCGTCGTCCAGACAGCGTACGGCGTCTGCAAAATAATCTAGCCATGTGCAAACTACTATCAAGCAATAGTTGAACATTAACGGAAAGGCCCGCGTATATTATTATAGACATGTTTGATTTCACACACTTCATTTTGCCCTTTTGACTGCAAAAAATATTTGTTTGGTATTTGAAAACAGCCTCGCACTCTAGCCACAAAATATAGCCAAGTTGTTTTTTTATAAAACGTTAGATAGTTTTATAATCACGATAAATCTTTCAAAGGTTTGAATTTTCTATTCGCAGTAAACGAATAAGACTTGAAGAAAATGCTATATCTCAAAACCATCTATCTGAATACGGACCTGTTAATTACATAAAATTCTTCGTATTCGATATGGATGGGATTAAGTTTAAAATGATATAAAATACGACTGAAGAATAATTCCGTAATAACAATCGAGGAGCCAGAATACATAACTCAACACCTTTACACTTTGATTTCCATATTCTGCACTTTTAGGCCGTTTGTTCGGGGATTAGCACCCATTCGTTACAAGTTTTCATAAGTATGTACTAATCAGGAAACCTGATCATAAATACGGTGTTAGCTCAGCATTATATTGTCAACCATCATCAAGATAAATAATGTCGGTGTTAGAATCACAAAAGCTAAAATACAGAGGTATTATTATATACAAGATGTCCGGATAAAGTGCAGTGACACCAAGAGGTGATGTTACATTACTTTGTCTCTTTTCCTCACACAAAAATATTTTTTTTCATTTAAAATTTTTTTTTTTCCATACGCACATTTAAACATTTTCCCCTGAAAAATACCTTAAAACGGTGGAATTTTTTTTTTAAATTCTACATTAATGTAGAATCGTTACAGGAAGTTACTTCACTTTATCCCTGAACACCTGTCATAATAATCAATATTATATTATTTTGCTTTTGAAAATATTATTTTTTCATCAATAGGAAAAATAAATTTTCCTTTATTCGTGTACAGTCCATTAAAGGGATTAAAGTATATTAAGAAGTCGTAGATAGAATGTTTCAAAAGGGAACCAGGCTAGAAGTCCATAATGAAGTTTTAATACCAACCCTGACAATAAATATCGTGATGAATAATGACAATTCAGGAAAACATATGAGACGCGAGTAGGCGGTAGAGGAGGCCAAGGATGCCCCGAAATACATGCCACGATTAAGTAAAACAATTATCCACGACAGATCGAATTAACAGAATGTGTGCTAACACAGTTATATGTGAGCGAACAATAAATTCATAAGTATTCATTACCTGGTTGGATTTTGAAAAAAAGGTTAACTCAGGTAACTCAATGCTCTCACTGAGTTACTTGAAGCGACAAAAAGCTAAAAAAGTCCCAAACTTGTGTCACTTGAGTTAAGCCTTCCCCAAATGGTAAATATATTTTAGATGACTGAAAGGCCATAAAATGCTAAAGAATCAAACGAGAGTTAGAGCATTTTACGCAGAAAAAAAATCTCTTCAAAACTGCATATTTAACTTGCTTTTTGAGCTAAGTGTCGCTTAAGCCCTTTTGCTTTTCCAGCGATGATATTTATCTTGTTTTCCACAACGGTGAAATGACATGGTGGTAAGCATAGAGTTGGTAGAGTAGTATCTATCCAAGGCAGTGAAGTCAGTTTTGGACTTGTTTTTGATGATTTTAACATGATTCGGCGCACCTGGGCGTGGCTAAGACTAAGGCTACGGTATTTATACATCCATTCATAGCACATATCGACATAATGTTTTTGAAAAAATATAGCATATAACCCGAAAAACCGTTTAGTTGCGTCAAGTTTAGTGGCATAATAAAAAATGTGAACCAGGACCTTAAGATCATTGCGACAGTATATAGAAGCGGTCCAAGAAATTTGCTGTCTCTTTCTCTCTCATGGTGTACGCCGTAAAAGCCCGGAGAAAGCGATTTTTCTCAAGTTTGTGTAGGTTGGGTAAAAATAATTAGCTCTCCCTCCATATATTGTTACTTCAAGGTGGTAAGACAGTAGGTAAAAAAAAAAAACATTTTCTTGAGTTTCACACAATTTTCATTAAATTTACGGAAGCTTAGATAATCGTAGAGGAGTCTTATGTAGGTTTTTTATAATCTTAGAATAATATTTATTTATCAAATATCCTTAAAAAACAGTATTCAAGAAAGATCGTTCAGGTAAATTATAGCTAGATTAATCAAATCTCAGGCACAAAAAACTACTCAAAACCAATGTCACGGAAGAACTTTTTAGATCCTTTAATATGAAGAAGTAAGGCGTTAATAATTTTCATTAATCCGATACGGTAGTCAACACATCAGATAATAATTATTCCGGTTCGTTACACAGATGAAAGAAAACCGACTTCCCACTTGTTTATTTATTTATTTATTTGGTGCCTGTCTAGTGTGCTTGGTGTGTTTCAACACGGCAGCTGCCCGCCCACAAAAAAATGGAATAGATATATGATTTTGTAAACTTTTTTTAACACTTGCAGCATCACATAAACTGTTGTATCAATTTTTTATGTCAGATTTTTCGGAAAGGATGCTAACTAAAACTGTTTATGGGTATAAAATCTTCATTAAAAGAATATTAAAACTTATACGATTAAAATATATATTTCCCTAATAAATAATTTTTGGATCTGGAATCTCGAAAGTTTTACACATAATGAAAATTCTATTAATAATTAAAGAATACTTTGTTTTAAAACTACAGAATTTATTATGATGAAGGCCAACCGGTTTCGCTTGGATCAAGCTTCGTCAGGGCACATATAATAACTAAAATATATAAATATATATGCCCCGACGAAGCTTCATCCAAGCGAAACCGGTTGGCCTTCATCATAATAAATTCTGTGGTTTAAAAAAAAAGTATTCTTTTATTATTAATATAATGTCCAACCACCATGTGATTGCTTCTTACGAGAAAATTCTATTGTCATGTTACAAAAAAAAATTAAACAAACATATGGGGTATTATTTAATTTTGCCAGTTAAATGGAAATTTTAAAACGTCATAGTTCACAATGGAAAGGACTTGGAATGAAAGTCTATATTTAAACTTGAATGAAATAAATTTCTACAATCAAAACACGTGACTCTCTCCAGATTTTGCTTTCGTTCTGAGAAAGGTTCAGTGATGCGATACTTTCAAAGGTTACATATTCTGAACAAACATTGTAATCGAGTATATTTAGCTTGAACCATCTTATGACAAAATACACCCACACGATAATATGTTTTTCCCCGTCATCCTTCGAGGATATTCTACTATTATTTGTTGAAGTTCGTGGAAAGGTTTCATCAGAGCAAACAGCAGTCACTCGTGCGAAAGTCCTCGTAGGAGACTTCCTATTTTAAGGATCAAATTTCGAAACGGTTCGATGAGAAGAGTATTTGCTTCGAAAGAAAAAAAAACATTGAACGGTAAAAAAAAACTCCTCTTTTGCATGCGCTCTTAGAATAATAAAAAAAGTTTAATATAATTATTTCGTATGGTAATATCAGTACCAGTCAGTATCATAAGCCAGGGTTACTTTATCCCTTTGGTGTAACTTTGGCCTACCCATTTAAATTGTTTATATGCATGCATAGCAGAGGTATATGCAATTTCATTAATGTACGGTATTGATAGGTGTATCTTCTGTGCATCCTTTCAAAGGTTACAGTGGTTATAGAATTAAGTTAGTATTAGGTGCATTCTCGAAGAGTGCGGCGTTGTTTGCGGTGGTGTTTTTATTGAATTTTGTTTTCCCAAAATGTATTACTTAACTTCTTATCATTGATTGCATTAAGATGAAAACTGCTAATAGAATAAAGTAGTCAAATGCGCTTCCTATTTTGTCAATTTTTTTTTACAATTTCTGAAAAATTGATGAGAATATATGTAATACGTCAATAATTATCTTACAGTATTGAATGTTTTCTCCTTGGTTAAAATATTGTGCAAGTTTTTATTTATATTCAATTAAAACATACAACGAAGTTGCATTCCCAAGAGTTATCAACAAAACTCTTTGTGGGACTGTAAATTGGTACATATTTGAATTTTAACTGAGGTTTTAGGGTTTATTTGAGGTTTATTTAAGTTGTATATATATTGTCTTTAAAGAAATATTAGAATTAATCAGGAAAAAAAGAAAATTTGGGCAAAAGAAACCCTGGTTTACTGTAGTCCATTAAATAAGTGTTTTTTTTTTAAATATTGAATTAAATGTTGTCTCAAATTAGTTTGACGCTACGTCATTATCACACCATAAAAACATATCTCATATGTTGGTCTAATACAATTAATATTCATTTCTTTGAAATTAAATGAATAGGTTGTGTTTATGAATTCAGTCAACTGTAGCTAATGTATGGATTTTTATCTTCAACATATCTTTTCACATCCTTTTAGAATAAATATTTAATAAAATAAAGATGAAGAAAATACTTCTAAAAATATTTGGCAGCAAAGTAACTACACATCACAACTTTTCGGTGGAAGAGTTTGCAGAGAGAGTGGAACGCCAAACCATTGTTCTGGCACTCTTCTTTATTTATAAAATACTGTTCTTATAATATCCTCCCTCAAACGTTTGAGTGACTAGATCCTGCCTTTTCTATCTGACGTTAAAAAATATCTTATTTGTAAATAGGTCAAGTACAGTTTGACTAACACGCATATCTCTGCAGGACAAAAGAAGGACTTTTTATTAAAAGGGTATTTTTTATCTACTAAATCTACACATGCAACCTCCCGACTGCATATATTATTTAGTAGTAATGCAGTATGTATCTTCCTTTGTTTTAAATAATTTAGCAGCTGATTTTTGTTATTTCTAAAAATGATTTCTAGCAAATATTATTATCCTTTGAATTCTCATCAGGCTATACATCCATTATACATAGTCACTTACGAGTGTGTTTTCAAACTATATACACATGTATTTAGTGAACATAGCTGTCCATCTTTGGAATAATTTTAGTAATACCTACTGACTCATTTGAAGATTGTTTACATTCAATTTTTCCTGCTGTACGAACTTGTAATATTTTATTTTTATCTGCATAAATTGTAACACTCGGTCATACCAATAAGTTCAATAAATGCTTGATGAAGTCACGTTTTATTAATAGCATCGACATAACAGAGACATTTAAAGATGTAATGTAACTACATTCAAATCTACATAAGAAGTTTGTTCGAAATCCAATCAATTGAGTTCAATAAAATAGTTACTTTCTATTTGTCAATGTAACTGAGTTATATCGATCAACGGCTAACAAACTTGCTCAAATCACTTTACTAAGTGCTTGGCTAACTGTAAAACACTGAACAGAAAATTCCTAGAAATCTGATAAGTATCCACCGATTTGAAAGAAAACGATGTTGCCAACTAAATCGACTCCAAGGCGCAGACAGGCCAATGAACGAAATTCAATATTTGAAAATGTTCCATCACTTTCACCAGAAGTAAGAAAAAAATCACCTTGCTTTGGGCACAAAGACACGCTCATAACACACTTCTTTCGGTTTATCCGTTCAGTGCTGAAAAATCAGTTGGACTGCCAGACAGTGTCGATCTGAAATTGATATCGGCAATGACTTGGTAAAAATTGTAATTATAATTGCTAGTGAAAGGCCATTACGCTGGAATTATGTAAGGTAAGCCTAATAAAAATCAATTAGGTTTTAAATATTGATTAAATTAGTTATGTGTCAATATATCAAGTTAGCGTTTCATTTCGTAATAAAAGTAAAGTGACCAGTTAGTAGCCGAGTGGACAAATGCACCGATTCCTACTTACTTACTGTACAATTGTACAATTGTACAGTTACAATACTTACTGTACAATTGTCTACTAGCTTTAATTTTTTTTTTTAGTAAATACCGCGACCCGACTGCTCCCAATCATCTGGAGCTAGTGAGACTATGGCATCCCTAATTAGGTAGTGGGGAGGGGAAGGCTATGTGGGAAGAGGAAGGTTGGAAAGTACCTGGATAGTCAGATCTAGTCGCCAAACATGGTTAAAGCTATTTTAAGCAACGTTCTGATTCTGAATGGTGATCTTTCACCAGGGCGTTACTTAGAGTATTTACCACTCTGGGACGTGCCGCAAATATGTTATATATTTTTTGTATGGATCAAATTTGAAATAAAAGATTTTATTAATTAAATAAAATTTATTTGCGCACGCCGGGATTTCAACCCGTGACCTCTGGATTCGTTGTCAAGCGTCTTAACCACTAGCCCACGAAGGCGTGTTGGTTAAGGGGCTAAGTCCTCCATCATTGCAAAAGCGACATTTTTTGCTTACTATGATGGAAATGTCATCGTAAACGCAACACGGGAATGTTGACTGTTATGTTAAGATGTTGTTTGGATGTTAAGCCCATTCGTACCACCTTGCTCTCACAGAAGTGCTATTTTGACCGTGATAGATGTGTCGCCCTCCAAAAGCATTGATATTCTGTCATTACTTCTGATTTCGAAACTATCAATTCGTGGTGGAACTCAATTTTAATGATTTAATAATACCCTTTTTGATTGTATTCCACTATTTTATATTATATTATGAGAATCTGTCAGTTTGGCAAAGATCTTGATAAAATCGCGGTCGTTTTCAGTTAGATTTGTTTATTGTAAAGAATTAAAAATAAATAATTTAAAAAGCCTTTAAGAGAATTGTTCAGTAAGAATAAAACTTCATGGCGTAAATTAGGGCTCCAGGAGTGAAAAAGAAGATACGATGGTGTCCAACTTATTTATTTATATACTAACAGACTATAGTCCTATTACAAAAAAATACATGACACGAAATGAGTAAAAAAGCAACAAAGAAAGAACAGCACGTACACAATGAAGCAATGACAAAAATCTACATTTGAAAGAACATTTAAGTCAAAGTCTGAGCAAGGTTTTAGTAGAGTCGTAAGGAATGACAAAAATCAATTAGACTAGTACCAAAAATTTCAAGACCATGGCTTGAGTTAACAAGTCTCCATATTCTAGACAGTGGATAATGATACCTATAATTAGAAAGGGGTGATGATTGAGGAACAGCAATTCATGGTAGTTCTCAGCAAGAAATGTTGAACTGGATGAGTTGAAAGTGAGTTAATAATCATTTAAAAACGCAAATTAAATCAAAGACTTCCTACGCTTTTCTAATGAAGAATTCCTTAATGTTTGTTCAACTTCCAGCTGAAGAGGCAGAACTAAAATATATTGAAAAAAACCCTTGTGAGACAGCATTATGGATAAAAATATTCACTTCAAGGGCCCAGAAATTACATAAAACCTTACAAAAAATATTAGGTTTATTGACCTTTCATAGTTTGTTTCCTAAGGCAGTAAAGCTGTCGCAAGAAACATTATTTAACCAATGAGATTTTTCATCGTTTATTTTAAGGATACACGCTCGCCTGAGAATGATTTGTGTTTGGGAGACGAAACTGGTTCTCAATTATAAAATTGTGTTTCGTATTAATTGCCTGAACAAATAAATACGTGTAGATTGTTAAAAAAATGCGGCTTACATTCTGATTCAACTAATTGTTTGGATAAGAGAACAAAGTTAAAAGGATCGGAGCGGAAACATAAATAAAAGGAATCTAACGAAGAATTGTCGAAAAGCAAATCTAAAATTTTTAGTAGTCTTACTCCTGTATCTGGATCTTCATCTTGAATGGTTGAAGTTTCGTTATTACATAATCAAGAAAAACTTGTCGGAAACGTTCTAAAACATAAATTACTTAGATTATAGAATATGTGTAGTATGGATAAAATGAACATGGGCGAGATAATGGCGATTGTTAATCAATTTACAAAATGGTGTTTGCAGTTTTTCACAGAGCGATGCTACAACAATTATAAAAAAAGTTTATTTATTACTTCTGTGCGAATAAACGTTTTTATACGCTTTAAACAACTGCCCTGAAACGTTGAGTCAGTAAAGAGAAGAGCTGATCATCTCAACATTTTTTATTGACTTTTACTTAATGAAAATAATTCATCTAAGACTAGAGATCGGTTTAATAATAATTTATCGATTGTGTTTAGTGAAAGACGTTATTCCACATTTTTTGCAAGGAACTTTAGGCCTTAGTGATAACAAAACGGTCATGCTGTTATGATTGAGACCTGATCATAATTTGATCAAATGCTGGAACGGGCCGGAAATCGGTGGTTAACGGGGGTGATTTTACGAAGTGGTAAAAAAAATCATAATAACGCTAATCATCGATTTAAAATGTGTACAATGTGACGGTTGTTCAAACCTCTAGGTCTAAGTTTGCTTGCAAAAACATGTCTAATTACGCAGTCGATAAATATAACATATTTGCAACTCGTAAATGTCAGTATTGCCCTGGCAAGAGAGAACATTAACATCTTTATCTAATTTTAGTGACAAGATTCAAATAACATGGTACTTTTCCACCTTACTCTTACTCTTCTCCTTGAGAATGACATAGTCCTACTGGCTCTGGGCTGTTGAAATTCTTGTGCGGTAACGCGTTAAAAAAATCGGGCTGAAGATTTCATCATCGTTTAGAAAAAGACGAAACGAAATTGTGTATTTTATCTTGAAGCTTCCCTATACCAGCTTACACAAAAGCTTCAGAGATGCTCCATACCCGATACTTTGTGCCAATGATCTTTAAAAAATAAGGACAAGAAGCTGTTTTTCTTACTATGCATAAGTAATACTAAAATACTAGGGGAAATATAGTAATGCATTTATAAAATGCGTACTTTGAAAATATGTTTTTTTTTTTAAATCGACATTTCAACGACCGTTGAGTCACACAGTCCCACTGAGGTGACTCGACGAACCAATTCATTCAAATTCGAGGGGCTTGATAATTTAAAATCAACACCTGCTGATATTCTAGTGCCTCCAAGCCGACAGTCCCTTGAAGCTGAAATAATATTATTAGTAAGAATTTTTACAAGGGAAGAAACATCTTCTCGTCGGCTGTAAGAAAACATCTCGGTTTAAAATGGAAGCTGAATTAAAAAGAGGGAAAATAGAATTGTATATATGATGTTGAGATTTTTGAAGATGTTTATTTTTGTAATAAATTGATTGATTGGTATCGATTTGCACTCTAGTAACTCTAGGTGGCTTAAAAATATACGCGTTTTCAGATGGAGTTTTATTTTATTTTCAGTAAGTTTAGTGTAACTTGTACAAACTACAAACGAATCCATATAAAAAGCCGATTCTTGACTAGTTTCAGTTTTTGATAGAATTGTGACCAGCTGTCAAGCATAAAGGTGATCTTAAGTATAAATTGAACGAATGCATGTATGGAACTGATTATAAAATTAAACTGTTTTGGATACCTACATTTTCAAAAACACCTCGATGGGTTTTTTTAAATTGTATATTAGTTAATTGCACATTAAAGTTTACAAAGTATCAAATTATTTCATTTTCTTTTTGAGTTTATAATATTTTAAGTTATATACTACTTATTATTTTGATTTATGTATATTTTAAATAGTTCTAACAGGCTATTTAGAATTTTCGATTGCCATAATTTTGATGGTTTACGGCAGCGCACTATTAGATTTTATCCCTTTATTTAGTGAGCTATTTTGTGTGTTAGCTTTATTCTTTTCTGGTAAGCTGATTTCTCTACATGCCCTTGTATTATGTTTGGGAATATCAACATTTTTGATAATTTGGACAGAAAAATATTTTGGTAACAAGTTGTTCTACATTTTATGTATAAACATCGATGTGTTTAATGTTAGCATCTGTTTCACTGTTATCCAATTCAGTTCCTATGACATTTTAGTTACTTTTGAGTATCTTTTTCGCCCAAGTATAATTCTTATTGTTCTATTTGGAGAATTCAAAACTTGTTTTGTTGTCTGTCGTTACACAAGAAAATAATCGATGGGTAGTAAACGTGGCTACCAGAAAGTCGGAGTGAGTTCGATTCTCACAGCGATTACCTCGTTTTTAAGAAACAGTTACTCTTAGTTAAAGCTTAAACTTAAAAATAGACGTTCATTTTGTATTTTTGGCAGGTTTATTTTCTGTGAAAAATAAACGCCATTGTCCATGTCTTTGAACTTGTTAAAATCAAGTACAATACACACGACAATACGCAAAATTCCCATAGAATAACTTGTGTACATTGTACGTGGATGTCTCGTTTCATGTAAATGGCCCCTGTAATCGCTTTACAAACCATATCACGTCTTTAGAGTCTATAAATTTACCGGCATCGCAAATAAACAGCATATCGGAAGCTTTGATCAACTTGTAGTACGGTTTTCAAGGTATTTAAAGCGATCAAATCGAACCGCGGCATGAATTTTAATGTTGCAGTTCAAATATTATTAAAAAAAGAGCACTGTTTTACGAATACGCCGAGATTTATTGATCAGCTTCAAAAAGTAATTTGCATATAAGATACTCTGTACAGTGAAAAAAAAGGTTTTATTTTGCGTGCAAAGTTCCGAGAATTGTTTCATATTATGCGAGAGAGCCTAAAGTGTTTTCACAAAATGGCTTGTTTGGAATAATTAGTAAGATTTTAGCCACTGTTTTTAAAGCCTTGGATATTTGGACTATGTAAATATTCGACATTGTGGTCAGTTTTCATCAGGCCATTTATTTATGATGTATTTATATATTACATTTAAAGCAGCAGTCTTCGCAAAAAATAGCGAAATGTCAATATTTTTCAGAGAAAGATCCTAAAAGGATCTGTTGAGTGAAGATGTTGAGGAAAGATCCTAAAAGGATCTGAGTGTTTCAAATAATTGTGTCCAGTAATAAAACTATTAGCTATACCAGCTGTTTGAAAAGTTGACTGTGAGAAGGTTTATAAAATTGGGATACTTCTTTGTCAGACGTTACAAAAAAATCACTTCACAAGGAGGTAAATAGTCGACCAACAAAAGAGGCTTCTTAATAACGAGGTTGCAGGAGGAAACAGTATTGTAAAATCAAAGTTTGGGAGGTTAAACAGTGTAAAGGTCAACACTGTATACGTAAATATAAGGAATTGAAGGGAAACAGGAGACAAATAGGAGAAAACTGACAGAAGTGGTGCGTTTCTTAAATGCAGCAAATACAGAGAGAAATAGATCAGTTAGTCAGATCTGGTCTACAAAGACGGCTAAAGCCATTTCAAGTAATGTTTTGTTTCTGAATGGTGGTATTTCACCAGCGCAATACTGAGTATCTACCACCAAACTAAATCCTCCATCATTACACAAGCAATATTTTACGCTTATTATGATGGTAGTAAGACGAACCCAAGTATCGTCAACTTATTCGTAACTGGGAATGTTTTTTAAAAAAAAAAAAATAGACAATTTTACACAAATGATAATATTGTTACCAAAGGTTACACACACACACACACATAAATGAAAATAATACTTGCACTTCATAACATAGATATGCAATATATATACATATCTTAAGTATGTTTTATTTACAAAATCTCCTCTCAAAATACCTGGTTTATTATTAATATTTAAAACAAATTGTCTTTCCACATGGGACTTGTCAAATAATTTGTCGGAACGGTAATTTATTTAAAGAATAAACACTGCCTTGAAAGCAGTGTGCAAACAGTATTGAAAGGCATAAAAGTCGTTGGCCAACAGCTACCGTAGAATTACCATTCGAGTAGCGCGTTCACGATTTTGTGACGAGATATTATTGTTTGCTGAACAATATTGGTATACGGATTATTTTTAGGGATATATTCATTTATCTATTGTTTGGATTTAAATTGAATAGAAAACAAAAAGGTTTGTTCGGAATATTTCCGCATCTCGATGTCGCTGTAAAGCAAAATCATTAAACTCTAGAAAAAAGTAATATAAATTTAACTTTTCAACGCTGGAAATATTTAAATAAATGATTGATACATTTATTTACACTTTAAAAAATATTTAATTACGTTTAAAAAATTGCATATAAAAACAATTTCATAAGAAGTAAGTACATATTGCGTAAATATTTATAGGTTATACACGTATTTGAAAGTTAAATACCAAATAATGTAAACGATGTGCACGCGTAACTCTCCCCTACCTTGACCCGCCCCACAATGTTGTCCAGTCAGGTGATAATATAGTCTCATCTATGTACACATTAAAAACAGGGGCACTCTTACCTCACACACTGTGAGGTGTAACATAGATTGTCTTTTTTGTTTATAGATAATGTTAACATAATATAAACGCAGTAAACTTATTGTAAGAGTATGTAGCATAAACGTTATTTGAAATAACTTTTATTCAGTGTTTCAGGATGGCACATTGATATATATTCAGGGAGTGATTATTCATGAAATCTAAAGAATAAATGTGTTTGATATTTTTTCATAAAGGCCCAAATAAAAAAGTTATCATAATATTGTATATTTTCATACGGTAAGTAATTAACTTATCTTAATTATTAAGGGTTTGAGTAACCGATCCTTTATAATAAACATTATACCGCCCACTAAATACGATAATCTACCGCTACTGGCAAAACTAAATGCTAAATCTGTTTGATTAACCGTAACCTAACGACTGATTGGCTACGTTTTTTTGTCTGGGCGGGTAGTTATTCCAATCAGATATTAGCGATGACGTGATAAATGACTGATCTATTGTAAAGCTACGACCACAAAACAAGTGTTGAAAACGACAAATTGAAAAAAAAAACTCTTTTTTTTTTGGAAAGTAGAATCGCTCTGTCTGAAGAACTTAATCATGATAATATATATTATATCCCGAATAATCACCTTCTGAAATTTTGCTAATCATTTTGAAACACTGTGTATAATTACTTAGATATGACTAATGTCATCAAATCACTTTATATAGAATTTAAGTTAAAAATTAATATATTTTACCAAACTCAATCGGAAATTAGAACTGATGCCACCGAAGTAGCGTAAATGAGGGACGCCTAGAAGTACATTACTAAAACAATAGGTCCCCGACCGGAGGAGGAAAATGAGATAAAAATGGTGATATTTCAAAACGTTTTAGAATTTTTGTAGTTTTTGAATTTTCAAACGCAGTTCTACAAATAAACAGCTGCATTTTATTTTTCTCTTTACATGTTTGGAAGCTTCATACAGCAACTTATTGATAAACGGGGTAATGAAGCATCGCTTTCATCCATCTCCAACGGCAGACTCATCACAGACTCACAATGCATCGGCAAATAGCATGATCGTCCATACAAACACGTCGAACCATTAGAAACAAGTGGTATTCTTCATTTAAAAACCATCATAGAGACTGTGTTATTACGGTGGCCTATAACACGTGAACTGGAGTGGATAATTTGTTGGGTAATTTTGTAAGTAGTGTGGTTTGAATGCATTAACTTCAGGGAAACCAGTATTCGAACTGGAGGCCCTCTAATTACCCTCGGCTACGGCGCTGGAGACTCCAAACCAGTCACAGCCCAGGGCGGTACCGCTGTGGACGAGGCACTCTCAACTCTCATACGAGTATATCGGTTGCTTGCGTACTATAATATAACGCATGGCTTAAGGAATTCCACACATTTTCAAAGAATTAAGTCGTTGGTTGAAAAACAACAGATTTATATATTTATAAATTAACGGACTAAAGTCCAATTACAAAAAATACATATAAAACACGAAATGGAAAAAAGAGCAACAGAGAAGGAATAGCATATACCTAATAATAAATGAAGCGATGACAAAAATAAGGCAAAATAAACATAAGAGAGAACATTCAAGCCATGGTCTAGTCAAAGTTTTAGTAGAGTCGTAAATAATGACAAAACAAATTTAGACTGCTACCAAAAATTTCAAGACCATGATTATTTGGTTACTTAAGGGGAACGACTGCGGCTTGATTTCAGAAAAAGTTTTGTCTTGGATTTGATGTTAAAATAGGACGATCTGCATGGTCGAGTGGTGAAACGCAAGATTACGAATCCAGAGGTCGCGGGTTCAAACCCGGCGTGCGCAAACAATATTATGAAGTTAATATGTGTCATAACACATTTAATTGATATAAAATAATATACAGTATATTTGCGGCACGTTCCAGAGTGGTAGATACACTAAGTATTGCCCTGGTGAAAGACCACCATTCAGAATTAAAACGTTGCTTGAAATGGCTTTAGCCGTTTTTGGTGACCAGATCTGAATAGCCAGATACTTCCCGACCTTCCCCTTAGTCATCTCCTTCCCCTCCCCACTACCCTCAGCCTCACAATATACCCCTATTGGGGATGCCATAGTCCCACTGGCTTCAGACGGTTGGGAGCAGTTGAGAATCTTGTGCGGTGTTCTCGTAAAAAAAAGGAAAATTATCTTTTATTAAATCAAAAAGGTATGACATATTTATTGTATACTGAAAAATGTGTATTTAATTTTGGCTTTTATTTATGAAAAAATAGATCACAAAGATGCCAATTTTATTATAAATTTTGAAAATGACTTATATTAATGATCTTCAAAAGTGACTTTCGACTATATACGCGTATATTTGATTTCCAAATAAGCTGGCGCGATTTTTTTTCAAAAATGTCTTCTTTTCAGTCATGTCTCTGAAATTATAAAAAATTGTATTTTTTGGGGCCTATATTATTTAATTCCAAACAAAAAAAGAGCTCTCTCCAGCGCAGTATTTTTTTGCCATTATTTGAATACAAACAAATCATTCATTTTAGTTAGATATTTCAGCCATACATAAATCAAAAAAATAATACGAATCAGGCATCACGTGCTTTCTTCTTAAAATGAAGGTTAGTAAAATGTGAGTAATGAAGAATGAAAGAAGAATGTACTAGTAGATTTTTACGCACTTAAGAATCTAGAGTCAATTAAAGCCATTTTATTATATTATTAAGTGTTTAAAAATAACAAATCCAAATTTGATACAGAATCATACCATGTCGGAAAGTTCCACTAATTCTCAATACCAAAAAAAAATACACTTGCACCATTATGTTTTTTTAAAGTTACTTTGTTTTTCCTTCAAACCTTCTTACTTTTGCCTTATAAGCCAGTAGATAATCACTCGGCCCTGCATGTTATAACAAAAATGACACATTATCTACAGGAAATTTTCGTGGTTAATCATGTCCGCCAGTAGATCTGTCACACTTGAAAACAGGGACCACCGATAAAGCAAAACGATTACCTAATTATAAAAGAATTACATATTATGCAAAAGGTTATTGCGGAGACCAGGATTTGTAACCTAGCATTTTTTCCTATCTGGTAGATTTCTGAAAGATGAATTTAAATAATATTGAAAGAATCATATACATTATGGATGAAAGGAAGAAACAGCGTGTGCCACAAACCAATATTACATTTCATTCTACTAAGAGCTTATAATACCTGTGGAAAAAAGGTTGGTAAAATCATTAATTTAATAGTATTTTATTTATGTATTAAAAACAGTCAGCTGTTATTATCTGTTTAATGCACTATTATATTTTAAAACTACCAGACATCCATAAAATCGGTTAAAAGTTGATACAACATTATTTATGTGAAATAAAAGAAAAAATAGATAATAACCTTCGCTTGTTTGTTATCCGTTTTATTGCTCTTTTTTTATGGCCGAATATTAAGTTAGTAAGCCGATGTATTTTTAGAGGTAACATTTTCACGGCATGTAAAAATACCCTATTCCTTGTAAACTTTACTTTTATGTTAGCCTTCGGGCTTGTTTATTTTTAGAACCACGGAGCAGAACTTAACAGAAAACTTAAAATTTTATGTAACTCTCGGAATGACGGCTTAACAAATTACTAATTTTATTGAAAATCATAAGAATAGAATCTATTTCTCATTGATGTATTGTAAATCTTTTCCAAATATTTTGTTAATTTAATTTATTCTTTCACCTACTTGTTGATATTTTGTTATCCAAATAGTAAAATGTAATTTGTAACTCAACACTACATATTATTTTTGTTTGCAGGTAAACAAATGAGAACCGAGCCACCGCTTGGTAGCCAAGTGGTCTGACGCGTCAGGTTTCCACCTAGGTGCAGTGGGTTATATTCTCTGCTAGCCTCCAGTCCTCCAATCCTCCATCATAACACAAGCAACATCTTTAGATTTTAATTATAATAGTAGCGAGGATTCAAATATTTGACAATTTATAGTTCATTGAGAACATTAAACAAAGTAATAAAATATAAGCAAGCATACAAAAAAATTGACAGAATCAAAATAAAAATTATATATTCAATCAGCTTACAATTCGTTCTCACCACGTGTTAAGTGTTGGATGCAAAAATAATTAATTGTATTACATTAGAGTTATTACAGTGTTTAAGAGTATTAAAGAGAGAAAAAGTTAGCAAGTGTATAAAAATGAAAGTATGGTATTTAAAAAGATTGATATTTTAAGGATAGCAGATTTTTTTACAGCTGGCGACGTCTATAAAACATACACGTATTTATTTGTACTATAAAGTGATTTTATTTAATTCGGCTTAAATTATTTTATTTAGTTCAATTAAGATATTTTCCAACTTTTTACATCAATAATTCGTCAAATTTTGCTAAACTTGCGTTATAAAAATTAGCCAATTATTTTACTCATACTTCAAACTGACGTTGTCATCAATGTGGTATATTTTTTTCCATTTAGAGGGCTAAAAAACGAGTGATTCAATGCCTGAATATTGACCACTTATTATATCACGCCAAATAGAATTCCGAGAAGAATCTACTTTGATTATGAATTAATTCAATTGACGACGTACAAGTGATTATCTTTACTGTTATTTTCTGAATGATCTTACGTCAGATTCGTCGGACATTTACAATCCTTCGGCTAATTTATTACAAGATCTCATTTGAATCCGTTGTATAAAATATAATCTAGGACTCGAGCGGCATGAAACTAATTTTATTGTGTTCTTCGTTAGATTTACAAGCACCGCCCACAATGGAAAGGGTTTATTGAAGGGTGCTCGGGTGATTGTAAATTTTATGCACGATTTATTGATATTTAAACATTGATGAAGTTGGTAAAATTAATTGAACCTTGTGTAAGCGATGGTTCTGGCTGAGATACAAAATATAGGTGGGTAATGTTGATTCAGTTGATAAATAGTGATTGGAATCCCACAGTATCTTATTACTCTAGAATAGGTGTCTAGGATGAATGAAGTAAGTATGCAGCTTGATTTAAGAGTGAATGTATATAAGTCTAACCTTATAGTACTTCAAAGATGGTATACGATACATTGCATAATTGTTGTGAACTGTGAATCTTTACAGCAAGTGGATGAGCTTGTGTACTTATGAAATAAGGTTGCGATAAAACAAAGGGCTGATAAGGACATTGACAGAAGGGTGATTACAGGAAATGTAATAAATAAAGGTCTGAATGCAGAATTCGCTAGTTAAAGTTAGTTTTGTCTAAGGAAGTGAGGCTAGCAGTTTACATAAAAGAGTTCTGATACCAACCTAGATTAATTAATGGCAACGAAATATTTGGTTAAGGAATGAAGAAAAGGTCGGTTTTAGCACAACAATAAAGTTTAAGAACTCAATAAAAATTCGTAGAGCAAATGAGTTTAGAAAGAAGTGTCAGAAAAATACTCTGCGTGCAAGATAGCGAAAGAAAAAAGTCTAGGACGTCAAGAAAACATGACACGATCAAGTGAATTAAATACGTGAGTTGGTTAATGACACTTGGAGTAACAGCATAGTATGTGAGATGCTATGAATTTGAATAAAGAAAGGAAAATGTGTCAGAACAAGTTGTCTAACATTCCACCTTCTCTGCCACCCAGCCATCTGTGATAGAGTAGATGTGATTAATATTCAACTAAGGGAAATATATATTTCCATTGAAAATTTATCTTCAAGGTCGCTCAGTTTTGATTGGTGAAGCGGTCGTGGTTGTCAATCCAGATCCTAGAAATACCACGAGTGAAAGTTATCGGCAGTTATGTGCGTTATTAAGGGAAGCTGGCCGCTCTGCGCGCTATCTCTAAGTGGTCGGTGGTGCGATTGAGATCGTAGGTACGGTTTGCCGAAGGCTAAATAATTCATTATTGCTCCTTCAATAATTGCAAGACGATAACTAACAGTTGCGAACTAGAAAACATAATTCACCAAATATAAAAATCAAAACAAGTACCAAAAAGGAATTATTCACTGGAGTGATACACCGGTGAAAGTGTATTGAGAGTGTGTCCGTGTTCCTAAAATAAGCTCAAAATGTTCTTACTTGTGGTGAAATTGATCACATATTGAAATTCTTTCTTTATCAAATTAATCGGCCTGACTGAACTTTTTTTTTGATTTTTTGTCATTGTTATCGTGTCATTGGATACTTAGCTTTAAGAACTTTTGAAAAAAAAAACAGCAGTTTCAATTTTAATTACTTCGATGCATGCGAACATTCATACCGATTAGAGATTTAGGAAGAGAGACCTAGAAATATAACTAAAAAAATTGCATATATTTTTAACATTACATAGTAAATAAAGTGGAAGACCAAAATCATAAAAATGTCATCATCGTAGGCAACCATCAACATAAAATACCTTTATTATATAGATATCAATCTTTATACCACTTTATTTGATGTGAAAACCAACAAGAACGAACTTTTTTAAAGTCATCGCCCTGCCCTGATTTTTAATTTTATTTATCGGTGTTTACATATGTTTTTAATTTTTATATTTGTTATTTTGTTCTGATAAAGGCATGCTTAATATCTACGTATATTAATACGCCGGAACTATGTACTTATGCTAGACATTTTATTATCTTGCATAACGGCATTAAATAAATACATTATTATACTAATTTTTAAATTAATTTCAATAGTCTTCAACGTAAATATGAAATAGAAAAAGTCAGAAACTAAAAATAATATCGGTCGCGACCGAGGCTCGAACTCGGAACCTCTACTCTATCCGGGAGTAACGTCTCTGCCAGTTGAGCTACCGATACCTTATTAGAAACCGGCATTTAAATCGATCACACACTTCATTGAAAATTACTAATATTATTTTTCAATTTCTTCCGATATAGGCTGCCATCTTTGTAATGGTAAACAAAGCTCTACCGCTAGAGTAGAGGTTTGGAGTTTGAGTTCGAGTCTTGGTCGCGACCGTTAATCTTTTTAGTTTCTAGCCTTTTTTGTTTCATATTTGCGTTGAAGATTAATAATATTATTTCAATAATAAATATCAAAACAAAAGCGTAAAGATTAAAAGATAATTCTAATTTAATGAATAAACTATATGTTGGTCAAAATGAAATAATTTCCTCTAGCCTACCGCGAGTGCACCCCTGATTGTATACTGCGTATCGAAACGCAATAAATTGTGCGCAGACGTTTTAATTTGGTGCAGTTGTAGCGCTTCCGAGGCGCGAGCTTTGGCGAGAGCGTTGCATTGTGCATTATAGGCATAGTCGCTGCACACCGGAGTGCATTTTCGATGTCACTGTGTGTTTTCATTGCTTTTGGTAGTGTGATGGTGTTCAACAATGGAATCAGAGAAAATACATGTTCTAGTTCAAGTTTAATATTGTATAGGCACTGTAGTATTATGTTGATTAAGACTTTTTTTACATTAATTTCACCTAAAATGTTTTTCAAGGTTCATGAATCATTGGCCTGCAAGCCGTAATTTTTCTGATTTAAATTTGTTTAATTCTGAAAACTTTTGAGGACTTTCAGCCATCTAAAATTTATTTATCGAAGGAAGCAATCACTTTGTAGCTTGGCATTATAATTTAAATAAAAAATATTTTAGTTTTAAGCCACTTTATTTATACACATATAACATTAAAAAAAATTAATGTTATAAATATGTGTATAAATAAAGTGGCTTAAAACTAAAATATTTTTTATTTAAATTAAAATTTATTTACTATTTGGGAGAAGGCTTGACTCAAGCGACATAAGTTTGGGACGTTTTTTTTAGCTTTTTGTCGCTCAATGAGAGCATTGAGTTACCTGATTTAGCCTTTTTTTCAAAATCCAATCAGGTACTAAAAACTTATGAATTTTATTGTAAAAAAAAAATAACTTTTAAGTGCTCTGGTGTAAACTTTCCGAAATGGCGCTTCAGCCCTTTTCCCTTTCCGGCGATGATATCCGAAAATATCATTAGAATGAAAATCAGGTATATGTTAGTTAGGTATATATTAAATATAGTGTTTAAACTAAACGATAAATATTCGGGCTTAGTGGATCACCTAAGGCCTAAGTGCATTTATTTTATCGTGCGTTACTACAAGAATGACCATGGTAAATATACGGACAATGGTAACATTAACGCGAGTTTCTAAAATAATCATAGGTAGATGTAAATGATATTGACAGCAAGAAAAAGCTTCGTGAACCTAGAAATTCCAGACAGAGAAAGCTGTGCCAATCGCATGATGCGAAAGCTCAACGTTTCAAAGCTTTTCTGCCGTAAAGATAAACAAACAGATTGCCAGTTTAAAAACTAGATTAATGAATTATATAGTTTTGCACGCGTTGGTTACATACCAGCATTCCGACATTGAAATCGTTACACAAACAAACAAAATTAATTGAATCACCGTATCGTCGATCAGAAACCAGTAAGTCGAAATATTAATTGATGTTTTTAGAAAACCGATTTGTTTCCTGTTACTTTTTTGTTACGATTTGAGACAGGTAGCTCACGAGCGACACTATCGGGAAGAACGATTAATATACTTATCAAAAAAATACAAATAACCCATGGACAGCTGTCAGTATCTCCTGTTAGTCCAATAGATCACTGTTCGGATATCATCTGTCTATGTTCACACGAGGAAGTATTTTGCTTTCTCATCTTTTTCCAAAATATATTATAAAAGGACATTTAGATTAAAAGCTTTCACCAAAAAAATACGCAGAGTTCGACAATCAACGCGGGTACCGTCTTACTCTCCTTTAGATAAACGCGTGTTTAATGAGAAGGTCTGTACTATAAATTAATATTTATAATTGAGAAAAAAATCCTATAATTTTGTTCTTAGGGGTCAGCACTCAATAATGACTCTAAACGTTACTTTGTAGCATTCTAATACAAGCAATACTACAAATGATTTATTTGCAAATTTTCTATGGGTAGTTAGAAAAATGGCTGAGATATCCAGTGAATACAATTTTTTAACGGTAATCTTTTAAATTCAATGAAAAACATAATAAAATGTCAGTAAAAAATCCAGTTTGAAAATCAGCAAAGGCATTTTTTATCGTTTTACCTAAAATTCTAGTATGCATTTAATAAAGAATTTTAAAAATTGTATTTTCTGGAAGCCTTAGATATTTTCCTAACTGCCCGTATAGAATTATAATCTGTAGTTTTGCTTGTACTAGAAAGCCAAAATGTGTGCAATTTTGGGTGCTGACAAGATACAATATTTTTTTTAAGGTCCATCAAACAACTAAATGACAAGAGTATTAAGCACCCAAGTTTAAATGAATTTGAAAAATAATTGTTTACATAAGAAAAAAATTAGACAAAACAATTAATCCTCATCAAAGTTTGAAAAAATTTCTCGAAGGTGAACGCCTCTAGTCGATAAAACTTTGAATAAACACAATAACTTAGTGCCTTTAATTTAATCGTTCCTACTAAAAACAATTTCAAAAGGAGTTACGTTTAGGGTATATATCTATGATATATAGCAGTACATTTGATAACAGGGCTTTCCATATTAAATCTAAGTATTAGATTCAATATGATGTGAAGTTTCAATGGCATTGTATTATATATTATATTCCCACCAACAAAAAATGCTTCAATGCATTATATAAACAACAAATCACATTTACTTTTTCGACATTAATCACTTCCTGCCATCATAATTCATAGGCGGTCTTTTTAAGCATACTTCGGATTACCGCAGGTATTAAATTTATGCAAATCAAATAAATTTAGTAATGCATGTAGTATCGATGTTTATCATGCACTCTAATTATTATTATCTATAAATAATTTCCTTTGTGAGTACGTACGATTGTGCGACCGTGAACTTAAAACAAATCGGAACTATTGAAATTATCAAATATATATTTTTAAACCCCTACCTACCTAATGAGCTACCTGCCTGTAATTTAATGCAGGAGACATTATTATATTTTTGAAATGGGTGGATTAAAGCAACTAATATTTTTACTTCACGAGTCAAGTGACAACTCTTGATTTTTCACATACAAGAACTAGCAAAATTATAATTTACTAAGCACACTTGCAAAAATGTACGTCAAATGAACACGAGAGTCAATTATATTTATTACTATAAAATGCTAATACTGTTACAAATAATATTGTTTTTGTTTTATAGTAGTGTCGTGATTATACAGCTTTTGATTGTTTTAAATTCCGGATTATATTTAAAATGTAAAAATAATAAATACACTCATGGAATATTAACTATAAAGAATTTCTTTTATGTGTGCGTACGTACATACGCATGAGTGTGAACTTTTCAAAATTGGAACATCATTTTTTTATATTTAATACCGCACAATAGTCCCAACTGCTCCCAACCGTCTGGAGCCAGTAGGAATATGGCATCCCTAGTGTAGGGTATGTTGAAAGGCTGAAGGTAGGGTGAGGGGAAGAAAATGAAGAAGAAGAAGGATGGGAAGTACTTGATTATTCAGATCTGGTCACCAAACATCGCTAAAGCCATTTTAAGTGACGTTTTGATTCAGAATGGTGATTCTTCACCAGGGCGACACTTAATCCAATGTACCACATGTTATTTAATATGAATTAAGTGTGTAATGACCCATATTAATTCAATAAAATTTATTTGCGCATGCTGAGTTTGATTCCGCAACCTCTGGATTTATAGTCAAGCGTCTTATCACTTGATCGCGAAGGGCGCCAACCGGGATAACAGTAACCTCCCCACACTTAGGAATAGATAATAAATAAATATATTTTGCGAAGCTGGAGAATCGAGCCTACAACCCCTCGACCCAAAAGCGAACGAGTAGACGACGTGTGAGAAGGCAGAGTAGCAGCGGTGGTGAAGCCTTCTGTCATAAATTGTAAAATGTCGTGACTCGGTCCAATCGCGGAAGCTTTGTCTTGTCGCATCATTTGATATTGCAACTGATCACATCTGATGTCCGGGCGGCCATATTTATAACTTGGACGTGTTTGGTTAAGTTGGTGAAATAGTGCTATGGATGTCTACAGTTTAGTTTATAAAATAATATGCTTGTCTTTAACTTGGGGAATGCGGATATGTTAGAAGCTGGAAAGTCGTGATGTTGGTAGACGTGAAAATATTCGAAGACAATGAATTGATATAATAACTCCAAGTGGTTGGAATAATGGATTCCCTTGCAATTATTATTTAACGGTAATCATTCTAAAACCTTTTAAAAAATATTATGGGTTTATATACATCATAATCACCCTAATGTTGGTAAGTTCCTACTTCTCGGCTTCGAGCGAGTTTCAACGCCCTTTTAAAAAACTTTTGTTCTTAATGAACAAATGATTAATATTAAAAAAACGACATTCTGGTATATTTTCAAGTCATTAAAATAAATTTGAGTACTGAAAATATAGGGTTGTCTCACAAAAAAGAGATAAATAAGCTTTTCTTATTTCATTTGAGGGTTTTCGTTCCTTCAGCACACATTTTTTTTTGTTTTAACAAATTACGGATTTTTTCAGCCAATTCCAACAACTAAAACTAAAATAGAAAGGGATCAAGAGTACATTTTTATTCTTGTCTGGATGCGGCTCAATTATTATTGTTTTTATTTTTTATTTTATTAAATCATGTATAACGCTAATAAGCGAGAAATGAATGATTTCGGGGATGTATTTCTATAATTACCAACTATATAAATTTCATAACTATTTTCATACCACCTATCTAACACTAAAAACATGAAAATTTAGGTAAGTACTACAAATCTATAATGCTACCCCATTTTAGCCATAGGAATGGTGCATTGTTTGAATTTCCATCGATGAAGCTATGAAAAATGTTAAACCTAAAACGGTCGACAGAAACGGTGATTATGGGGTTAACCGTTAAGCCCATAATATTGTATTCTCTTACTTTCCGGAATACCACAAGGCTGCTAACATGGTCCTGACCAGTTCGTTAAGGGAGATGTCATTGTTAATGTAGCGGGCAGTCACGGTAGTCTCCTTGCGTCTTGGAACGGTTTTCTATTTGCTATTGCGCTATTTTTAATTGAAGTGGCAGTGACGTGTTTTACTTCCCCGCAAAAACTAGTAATATTTATCATTCGTACTAGACGGAGATTAAGTTATATCGAAGAAAAGCTGGATTATTTTGCTTATCAGTAGAAAGTAGCTGTAAACTATCGATGGAAAGGATACATGTTAGCTGCATCACGTGCACATATAATAATTGAACTTTAAGTTTGAAAATAAAGTGACAAAACCATAAGTTGACTAACATCTTTAAGACCATGTTAGTTATAGTATCGTGTCTAAGCGGAGGTCGGCGATAACCATTTCGAAAGAATCGATTTTGAGGCACGTATAAGAAGAAAATAAGCGAACTTACATGAACGAATTTCCAGTCCCGTTACCCAAGTTTACATTTCACTTTGTCTTTTGAATTTAAACAAATTGTGGTTAAAGGTCTAAAAATGATACAAAAACCAAATTTTGAGGGTGACAGAAACTTTTGTTTTTGTTTATATGATAAGGATAGTTTATTTCACCCTAAATTATAACGTACATATTATTCTCTTTTGTTTTCGTAAGGTGACTGCCTGACTTTGGAAAAAAAGTCGAGGGGTCAAAACCCACATTAAGAACCTTGCTGAAGAGGATTATGAATCTAGAAAGCTCATACTGTTACTACTTCTGCCAGAGATAGATTATTACAAATAATACAATCGTTATTTTTGTCATAACGTTAAGTGAACAATCAAGTTTTAACACGTCAGTGTGTTCTCACATAGGTTTACACCTTATCAATACGAAAAGCCTTACATCACCACTTTTTTACACTTGAAGAAACCACGATTGTATCTTGGTTTCTACTCATTGTTCTGAATATGTTAGCAATAAATAATAACACACGGTGTATTATTGACAGCCGACAATCTTCGGCTTCGTTACCCGATGATGATATATGACATTGGCAGTGACACTTCTTCTCGTGACTGAACTCTGTTCCAGGGACTTCGGAGTCTGTGTAAATCATGTACGTTGTACGTTATCTTGTACGCTTTACTTATTTCTCACATTGAGTGTGAAGTCGTAATGCAAAATTTTAAGGAATAAATAAATAACATCTGCATTTTACATATTATGATGCAAAAAAGTGAATTTTCAACTTCAGTATTGGTAAAAAGTGGAAAACTTTACGAATTATTTTTCAAACGCCCGAGAATTTTAAAATGTATTAAGTAAAATACAAATGACATTGTTTCAAATCCACTTAAGCCGATTTTTCCGTTTAAGGCTCAGCACCCATAATGGCGCTAAACGTCACTTTGTAGCATTCTAATACAAATAATACTGCAAATGATTTATTTGTACATGGGCAGTAAGAAATGTCCAGGTTTTCCAGTGAATAAAAATTTAAAGTCGTAATCCTTAAAATTCTATGAAATCATACTAAAATGTAAGTTAAAGGTTCAGTTTGAAAACCAATGCAGCGATTTTCGAACGTTTTACCTAAAATTCTAGTATGCATTTCATAAATAATTTAAAAGATTACTGTTTAAAATTTTTATTCACTGGAAACCTTAGACATTTCACTAACTACCCGAATAGAATTAACAGATAAATAATTTTTAGCATTGCTTGTATTAGAAAGCAAAAAATTGAGTATTTTCGAGTGCTGACTCTTAAGGAGAGTCATATGCAACATACAATTGAATATTAAATAAACCAAAAAATTCATTATGTAACCAAGATATCAACAGTTAGTGAAACGACGGTATCCTCAATATGGTAAATTTAGCGATGCGGAGGGAAGTGGGGAAGGGAAAGGAGAATGAGAAGAGGATAGTTGGAAAGTACCTGCCTATTTGTGAGACCTTTTCTCTAAAAAAATGGTTTCCAGATGGCGGTCTCTCACCAGGGCGATTCTGAAAGTATCTTCCACTTTGTAGAAAGGTGCAAATATAGAATGATTGAGTTTTTTAATTTTCCAAACGAAAAACCTTTTGTAGCTTTCACTAATACTGATTTATATAACTGTTATATCATTCAATCAGGTACATCTTATCCAAGTCGAATGATTGAATTATTTGCAGTAGCATTTGTTCGTAAACATGCCACCGAATGAGTCCGCCAACCTAAGGGCAGTTTGTAAGATATACTGAGATTAACCTCCTGTCAGTTTAAATCCGAGTTGTAGTACGGTTTCTTCTATTCAGCCTGTTCAACAAGATTGTGCCTTGTGAATCAACAAATAAATATCTCTCCATAAGGAAGGACGAGTTTTTTTCTAGATCACACAGTATGTTCCCAAAATATATTTTACAAGATAATTATGTATTTACGCCTAACTTTGGCTTTATACACATTTAACAACAAAAATAACCATTACTGCAGTACGCATATAAACAAAATATGCAGATATGCAAACACAACTTCAAATAAAAATATAACATGAGAAAGTACTCATAAATTAAAAACAAAAAGTATAAAAACAATGGAGGAACATTAAATAACTGGAAGTAAAGAAAAAGGCAGTATTTAGTGGTCATTTCCAAGTGATACATTTTGTGATCAACATCAAATTCACAGAATATTCCTTAGCAACACCTTTAACATAGCCAGTAAGTTAATTATAAAATAATAAACTAGTTTACATAACAACAATAAAATAAATTCGATCCAGAGCCAGGTAATCTAATTAATGCCGGTTCTACTTGCCGAATCAAATTTAACCAACATATGTCTATATTTAATTATTTATGTGTAAAATATGTCGATAAATTATGAACGGGCCGACACTTGCGCAATCGGGAGATTAATCACTTTTGATTAAGAAGTGGGAATCAACATTTTTATTTTGTTAATTATGTCAGGTGACTGAGAGCGAAGCTGCTGCTAGTGCAGAATTAAGAAAAGGTAGGGAAATACGAGAAACACGTGGGTTAAATACGAATGTATATGATTGAGTGTGGGGTTGTACGTGGCTTTAAACTCAAATGAAGTTAGTGGTATAAGTATGCAATGGTCATATTATAAAAAATATTTTATTTCGCCTTATTCGATTGTTTGTTTAGAAAAACTCTATAGGTACATTGTGTTGTATTGTATTGTCCACTAAGATATATGTAATTCATACATAAACCATATGTACTTCTTGTTTAGAGTGCGATATATGCATACAGCAACGTTGGTATAATAATAATAATATATTATATCACAAAAAAAATAAACCGATTGCATTCGATTAACGAAAAACGCAGAGTAAAAATAAAACATATTCTGTTTAGAACTGCGTATCTAGTTCAAATGTTTGAACGACCCATAGTAAACAGTATGGAAGAAAGGTTTTTTTAATCAATGTAATTAAGGACAGGTTCATTTTGATACTTTCTTTGCAATTAGTTTAAAAACTTTTGGCGCAACAATTATTCAACCAACCAATTTTTGGACTAGAAAGTTATTAGGTTTTATATTTATGACCGAAATGTATGCAATTAAAATGTCAAATAATATAATTCGTTATTCTCTTATCGGTAAGATGTAATTGCGCGCATTTTAATGGCCGGATTAGGCGGTTATTCTACTACCATCGATCTTATCAAATTATAGATTAAATTTGCCTGACGATTGATAGGTTTGGTCCATATTTGGTTTTTATACATTTCGTTTTGCCTTGCTAAACTTTCAATGATATCTCGAAAAAATACCAAAAAATATCAAAGGTCTATATTTTAACAGCCGATAATTTGTGATAACTTTTGTGCTAAATAAATTGTATTTACGTACCCTGACTTTCCAGATTATTTGTGAACCCGTGCTGATAACGATTGACGTGTGTAACTTTAGTAAGTAAAAAGTAAAGTTAGGATCTCACAATTTTTTTTCCACATATGAATTTTAGGAATCTTACAGAATTGAATTTAATTAATGATTAATAAAATTTTCAGAAATTGAAAAAAATCATATTAAGTTCTACAAATAAACAAACCACCAAGTTCCGTATTCCTTGAGACAACCACCCAAATTTTATGTAATAAATCCAAGTAACATGAGATTAAAATTAATTTTGGGATCAGGAATACTAATCCAGTCATACATTAAAATCTTTGTAAAATAATCTAAACAGGCATTAGCTTTGATGGTTGAGAAGTGAGCTTTTGATTAGCTCCAAATTTGTAAATTTTAAGCTTGCTTTTAGATACATTAAAAAACCTGTCTAAAGAGAAAGCTGGCTGCTGTCATCTTAATTTTCGAGAACAGACCCTAAGCCAGGGATTCGACATAAATCTAAAATATGACATCGTAAATCTGCCTTCAATTGACTCGAAGGCTTTTGTTGGCCCATTTCATTTAAATAATAATATTACCATGCAGATTTAATCTAAAAGGAGAATATAAAAAACTAGTTTGTACAGCTGACCTCGTTTAGAATCAGATAAGCATAACAAATGTAATTTGACAAACCTTTTATTTGAAAACTGCACTCGAAATGTTAATTGTCGCCACAGACACAGAAAGAAGTAGATTGGATTGAACACTTACCTGAAAAGAGATAAAAGCATATAATTAGTACAACGTTATTAATTAATTAACGATTTTATGGAGATTTTCTTGCTGTTTCACATCTGGTTTTAGGAACAATATACAATTAAACAGTAAGGTTAGGCAACATTGATGATAAAAAGAATATAAAAAGTTACTTATATGTTATGTGAAATGTGAAGGACGCAATAGAAGAGATATGTATAAAACAGTCATACGAACATAGTGGTCATCAATAAACTAATACCATAAGTTTGAAGATGTCCGTAGGAGAGCGAAATCATTACGGTTCCAAATAGAAAAGTTTCTATATTTTTTAGTGATGATATTATTACAATGAAATTTCACTGCAAATTTTAGTGTAATACATTTTGATTTGAGATTAACGTGGTTGTGGAAAATAAGACTGAAGACGTAACAAAATCAATGGGTTGATGTGATGATTTTTTCTTATAAAACCTTTTTTAAGGTAAATAAAAGTAGAGTGGTATACCCTTTCTTAAAAAGTCCAGATATTTTCTAATGAAATCTCAAACATGATTATTTCATATTAAAGTTTTGAGGATGGAAAATATTCTCGAATCCAATACAAAATCATAATTTCCTAAAAATATGCGATTAATTCAATTTTTTTTCGCTTAAGGCGAGTTCGATAGACCATACATTCCCAGAAAAAAGTCTCTTAATAAAATAGAACAAGCCTAGACATAATTAAGAAGCAATATGATAATGGTGGGCTTTGCATAATTTATTAGAATTTGTGCGTGGCTAATAACATTACACGAGTATAGAGAATAACACGAGAGTAAGGAAAACGGTCTCCATTAAGCTTGATTCACAATTGCGTCCGGATCCGCTCCGTGACGATGTTGTTCCGTAAGAGAGCTTATTGATATGGTATGAATATCAATCAAGGAGTATGTACCAATACAAATTTGTGTGGCAGTATATCCTTCTGCCTACCCTTGTGATATTTAACTACTTATTTTGAAGCGTAAAAATATTTACATCGCAGATTTTTTAATTAAAAACCATTTTTTTATCACTAAATAATATTTTTATTCATTATTAATTATTAAAAATATTATTTAGGGATAAAAAAATGGTTTAAAAAAAACAATGCGATGTAAGTATTTTTACACTTCAAAATAATTATTTAACCAACTGAGTAGTTAAATATCACAAGGGTGGGTAGAAGGATATACTGCCACACAAATTTGTCTTGGTACATACTCCTTGATTGATATTCATACCATATCAATAAGCTCTCTTTAGGAACAACATCGTCACGGAGCGGATCCGGACGCTGGTGTGAATCAAGCTTTATTGGTAAGACAAGGTTTCCACACGGACAAGTCTTGGGGCCTGGTGTACATCAAATACAGATTTTTTATTTTTTTTGATTATTTATCTTGATAAATATAAAATAAAAGTGATTGTTCCATGCCTGTTGTAGCAGGCTATTTCTGTGTCGAGACATATGCAGGGTACATAAATGATATAAGGTGAAACATTACAGTGAGACATATTTAAGAAGACTTAAACAAGAAATAAGCATGTTTCATTGTATGCAGGTTGTGAGCAGATGTGGGATTAGAAAGTTCTACATTGAGATGGTTATGGAAAATATAGATAAGAAATAGTATGCATTTACGCTTGATACATTTGTTGGAACTTTAACTTTTTAAATTATTTTGTGATAAAGTAAGAGTATTTTGTAATAAATATAGATATTTAGGCTAAAGAGTTATTGAAAAAGCAAAGAGCTAGGTGACTCATAAGAGTTGAATATGTTTTCCTGTCTTTCAGTTTTTCTTGAAATTCTTTTTTATTTTGTATTTTTGTATTCCTAGTATATCTAATTGATTCAAATTAGATTCATGTTCTTTACTGGACTGCTAGCTGGTTATTACAAAGATAACCTCCCAATTAATACTTTTAAAATGATATTTCATTTTGCCTATGTAAAGGTATATAATTATTTATTTTTGCAAAATTGAAGTCCTTCGTTGTTGTGCAGTATATTGAATAATATGTTCATGTTATATTAATATGAGCAAGATATCTTTAGTATTTTATTGGGTTTGTATTTATTGTAAGGCGCTTTTTTTACGGTGTTGAATAATTATCATAATGATACTTTGTCTCAGTTTTAAGGCTAATCGTATTGAACCCATTATCACGAATTCACTGTTTCGGTTCACTTCTCAGTTTCAATTTAAAAAAATAGGGATGAAAATATATTTTAGAGTTGCAGTTCACTTTGAACGTGAGCACTTAAAAACAGCCGCTGCATAACATACATAATTAGTCTTATTATTTTTACAAATGGCAAAGGTAATCATGAAAGCAGATGGAGGCAATCCATTTCTGTCTACTAAACGAGATTAATCATCATTGGCCTCATTGTCCAAAATTCGATCCCATTGTTCAGCTGGCCAAGAGCTGGATGGTTCCCAAGCAGCCAATGGATAATCTATGCCAATGTAATGTCCATCTATTGTATTGTATTGCCTTTATTTTGGGAAAGTTGCAGGGATTTCCATCTCGGTTATTAAACATTATCATTTACATAAATTGAAAAGCGGTTCATATAAACTATGTTTTATTACTCTAGCAAATAAACTACATCATGTACAAGTATAATTACAATAGATACTACAGATGTTGATCGAATGATGAAGAAGACATAAACAAACGAATTGCCTGAAGCAATTTGTACCCCGTCTGCCAAGCAGCAGGCTTCCGAAAAAGCTTTGATCAAACTTATAAAAAACGTAAGCATTTTTTCAAATGTCTTCATAAATTTAGTTATTCTTGCCATCAATATGATTGTTAATTATTATTGGTTAACATTTAAAAAAGGAAACAAAAAATATGAATGAAATATTAAAAGCACAACCCTTTTTATATCAGCTAGTTTTTTCAACAACTGATGGGCTTAAAGCCGTAAAAAAAAACACATCCCTAACTCTAAAAGTCCCTATATTTTTAAAGCGTGTTAGCTGCCAATCTGCCAAGCTGCTAAGGTTGGTAACTTAACAATCATTTTTTGTAAGTAATCATTTACTGAAACGATGTTTTTGACAGATTCGTAAAAGAAAATCACCGAGCGACCCGAGACGCGTGTGAGACAATTAAAAACTCGTATTCCCAAAGTAGCATTTAAAACACCAGGTAGTTAATTTTTGTGATCGAGATTCCAACGTTGCTAATCACTAATGTATGGCAGTTAGCATAAATAGTTTGTATTACAGATGCTACCAAAGCGAAGAACAGCGAATAACACACACCAGAGCCGTGGGAAAATGGAGGAATGACAGTACCGCCTCCCCTGTCGGTTGCAAGTGGCATGGATTTGAGCAAATTAACATATTTAATCGATTCGTTTTGCACTTCATTCTGGTACACTTTATTTATAAGGAAAATGGAACACGCCTAATCTAATCAAATTCATGGGAAGACTAGGCCGAAACAAGACATTCTCATGCTCTTTGAAGCTAAAGATAAAAAAATGGTAATTTTGTAAATATTTCGGAAAACGTACAATTTTAATTGATCCAGTTAGTCATTAACATGTTTGTGAGAAATCCGAAATTGAATATTTACCGTTGATATGTAATTTTAAGTGGCTTGTTAGCCTAGGGCACATTTTGCTTCGATTTGAAACCTTCACGCCACTCTGCATGATTTAAAAAGGCTTTTTTAAAATATACTGAGAAAATATGGTTTTTATTGCAATTAAGTGAGTGAAAATAGAGTTTTATTAGAGAAGGTATGCATAGGTAGTGTATACATGTGTAATACATTCCAGAAATAGCAATGAATTAACTGAAATAAACAGAAAATAACTAAAAACTAAATTAAAAAAAAACTGCAAAAATAACAAAACAATAGTTAGAAAGATTAAAATTATTTTATTGAGTACGTAAAAAAATAATTCGTTTATGGTGGATATTTTGTGACATCCAAAAGGTCACGGGATTTGTGATTAAAATAAATAAATTATCAATTTAAAAATATTTATCAAATTTAATTGACTGAAAATACTGACGGGGAACTGCTATTGTAGCAGTTTAACGGGACTGTAATAAATGTAACTTTTAAAATAATAAATATGTGAAAAAAAAGATGTCATAAACAAGTGATTAAACTAGTAGGACAAAAAAATTATGAAATAAAAATATTACAAAAAAGTTTAAGGAAAAAAACAGAAATGGTAGTACAGTGGAAAATAGAATAACTAAAATGCATTTATACATTTTTTCAAATCACACATTCAAAAAAATAATTGTAAGATTATCTGTGTATATATATCTATCTATAGATGTCTCACTCAGTAGAATCATACTTCTTGTCATGTTATACTGTGTCAAAACCTTTGTCCGACCATGGGGTACGCTAAGCATGGCGTTGTTTCTACTGCGGCAGTATTTTTTAGACACGAACAAGCACTAGTGCATACCAAGAGGTAAGGACAATCAATTAAATAATTTAAAGTCTATAATAGTTAACTGAATGTCGGTTTTGCATTAGTCAGGCATACATTCAGTTAGTTATTTCTATACCTGTTTATTTCTTCTCTGTTGCAACTTATCCAGTTCAACATTCCTTGCCGTAGACTCAGAAACAATGAATTGCTTTTCCTCAATCATCACAATACTAATTGTGGGTATAATTCTCCAATGTCCAGAATGTCAAGATTTGTTAACTCAAGCCATGGTCTTGAAATTTTTGGTAGCAGTCTAAATGATTTTTGTCATTGTTTACGACTCTACCAAAACTTTGATTAGACCATGGCTTGAATGCTCTCTCTTATGTTTATTTTGCCTTATTTTTGTCATCGATTCATTTATTTTAATTTATATGCTTTTCCTTCTCTGTTGCTCTTTTTTTCTATTTCGTGTTTCATATGTATTTTTTGTAATTGGACTTTGGTGCGTTAATTTATAAATAAATAAATAAATACCTGATGAATCTAGGTGAATGCCAGCCTAAAAGCAGAGACGTGTGTAGCGAGTGAGATTTTTTATGTTTTTTGAATCGTTCACGGTGTAACATTTTTGCTGTAATTGGTGGAGACTTCGAGCACCACATCGTATCGGTGAGATAAAAAAACAACAACAAAAGGAATGGTTAATCAAGCATAATATTTTCAATTCTTTCCTAGTGTCAGAAATAATGATACCTAATCAAGGTTTATTTGTTCTTTGAATTGGATGAATAGGAAGCTCGTTCGAACTAATTCGATTTGTTCTGGGTAGGAGAATTCTTCACACACTCTTCAACACAATGTATCGCCGCGGAAGATAAATAATTTGATCGCTTTAAAATGAAGTTAAGATTGTATTCAAAGGTCAAATTCGTTCTAGCCTATCTAGCGATGAAAGTTTTAGTTTGTGAGGGCCCAAAGTTCAACGTATCACTTAATATTTTTGTTAATATATCAAAAGTAACTATTTACCTTACGGCCATTTTTTAACGTGAATAACGCACAAAAGTCCTTATTTCATTTTTATTTACTAAATGAAAAATAATGTTGAAACAAACTGCTCTCAACTGTCTGGAGTCAGTGAGACTATACCATCCCCAATTGTGGTATGTTGTGAGGCTGAAATAAGTGGAGAAGGAAATAGAGAAGACGAAAGTTATTGGCTGGTTTATACCTGGCTATTTATAACTGAACCCCAAATACGGCTACAGTCATCTAAAGCAAAATATCGATTTTGAATGGTTGTATTTCACCAGGGTGATACTAAGAGCATCTACCACTATGAAATGAACTTAATCTAACCCGACCCTGAATTTGTATATTAATTATTACTCAATTGTATATTAGTATATATAGTATACTGACCGATAAATTAGGGAGTTACGTTTAGGTTGGAGCCCCACATTACTTGAATAATGAGGGCAGTTTGTCTAATTAACAATCCGTTGTTAGTAATTGATTAGATTTATTATGCAAAAAATAAAGGGAGAAATTATGGGTATGTTTTACAGGTATTAAAATAAAGTCTGCTCGGAAAAAAAATACAGCATCGACGTCCAGGACATCCGTTCCCAGTTGACATTGACAGTATGAGAACGAGTTGTTTTTCTGACTCGTTTTATTGTTATGTTATATTGATTACTGATTTCCTCCACGGGTAAAGTAAAGAAGGTTGTTTTAACCGTAAATTTATATTGAAAAACAAAGTAATACCTATTTACATTTTCCATAAGGCTTGATCGCGCTGTTCAACAACTTTTTATGTTGAATAGAAGGCTTCTTAAAAACACGTTAATCTCCCTCACTATCCGTTTACTTTCCAATATCCTGTGCCTCTACGGATTCATTAACAGTTGTTGATAACCCGTTAGAATAGCTTTGAAGATCTCAACATTTTGATCAATGGTGTAATGGTAAATACACACGACTTCAAGTTTGGAAGTTGCGAGCCTTATGAATTTAATGTTATCAACCCCCAATGTTAGTGTAATTAACGAGATTGAGTACGGGACGCTTTGATAGTGTGAATAGGTAAAGTGGATAATTGGAGAAATGAGTGTCAGGAGAATGTATGACGCCCAAGTGAATGACATAAGTAAGATATTCCCCTGAAAGATATCACACATTTAAGGGAATCAAAAATACTTGAGTCTGTTCCTGTCAAGAGTTGGGAAAATATTTTTATAGTGAAAACAGCACAAGAGTCCCAACTGCTCCCAACCGTCTGGAACCAGTGAGACTATTGGATTCCCAATTGGAGTATGTTATGAGGTTGAATGTAATGGGAAGAGGAAGGATATGGAGAAGAAGAAGGTTGAGAAGTACCTGGCTATTCAGATCTGGTCACCAAACACGGCTAAAGCCATTAAAAGCAACGTTTATATTTTGAATGTCTAGGTGGTAGATACCACTCCGGAACGTGCCGCAGAAATATACTAAATATTATTTTATATGAATTTAATGTGTTATGAAACATATTGTTAATTAAAATTAATTTGCGCATGCCGGGTTTGAACCCGTGACCTCTGAATTCGTAATTGAGCGCCATACCACTCGACCACGCAGGTCGTCAGTTTTCAGTTCTCGTGTCCAATAAGTGTGTGTCAAGACAGATAAATTGGCAGAATTTGTTTTCTGCCTACTCTTTCGATGAATGGAAAAATGGATAGATAGAAAAATATGACACAACGTGCAGGATTACTTTCAGATCTCAAGTTTCAGAAAATCTCGCATTGCCCCCGAAAAACGAAGAATAATAAATTCAAACTGCGTGGTATTTTAACGTTTCTGGACCCCCCCGAAGTGTCTAGTAAGAAACAATAAATCCGTTAAGAGTTTGGTTCAAGCTTACCTGCTTGCTCGTACGAATGATAATATGTTCACAGAATCTCGAAGACAATGGAGTCATTTTTGCAGTTAAAAGTAAGTCCGTCATTAATTCCACGAGTGTGAAAAGATCTCAGGCAATAGCTCACCGACATTTATCATATTTTATGGTGAATTGTGAAGAGCGCCTAAACAGATAAACTACTTTGTTTTACTCATAAACAAACCGCATGCGAAAATATTAAATATTTGAATGCGATAGTGCTATATCCTTTGTATTATTGCATCTAAGTGGATAGGTGGGTACAAATAAACATCAATAATTGCTACTTAGAGTTGAGAATAAGTTTTTTTTAATTATATATTGAGAAATTTTTACCCTTTCTAGAAATTAATTTAACATTTTTTTACATATATGTTATTGCAGCATTTTAACATTATTTTTAATTGGGTTGATCCTTAGAGGAAGTTTATATTGTTACTCCAAGGGTTGATACTTACACTAGTCGGGTTAAAAGCCTTAAGTAAATTATTAACTAAGCAGTGGACTAAAATCATATAAATAAGTCGTTTCCATGTAGCCTAACAGCAGTTTGATAGTGTAACTAAATATTAAAAAAAAAAATTAGCAAAACTAGACAAAAAAAAATCGACAGTCTAAAGGTTTCTGAATTTTGTGAATGTGGACAAATGCAAACTGCAGAACACATCGTCGCCGGAAAGGCAAAAGGGCTGAGGTGTGATATGGGAAGTTTACACCAGAGCACTTATTTTTTTTGTTTGTTTTACAATAAAATTCATTGTCTTCAGTACCTGCCTGTATTTGAAAAAAATAGTTAACTCAATGCTCTCACTGAGTTACCTGAAGCGACAGAAAGCTAAACAAGTCCTAAGCTTATGTCGCTTAAGTCAAGCCTCCTCCCAAATTGTAAATATATTTTAGACGGCTGAAAGGCCACAAAAGTCTTCAGAATCAATCGAGAGTCAGAGCATTCGATGCACAAAAAAAAAGATGATCAAAACTGCATGTTTAACTCATTTTTGACCAACGTGTCGCTTCAGCCCTTTCGCTTTTCTAGCAACGATATCGTAGAAGACTGCCCACTCCACCAGTTTCCCGGAAGCACGTCTATGTTGAAACAATTAACTCGTGATGCCGTCGACTGGCTGAATAACCACAGCTTCCCATTATTAGTATTATTACCTCTACCAAATCTCCTCTACCATACTAAGAAAAATATTTTTTAGAGATTTTCGACAGGAATAAGCCTCTGGGTTGTAAAGTATGAAGTGCTGATGATACATTTGATTAAAACTTGTAAAAATAAAATAAGGTTTGGTGCTTCCCCGATCATTTCGATTCTTTCCTAGCATGTCAAAATTTTCACCTACGTGTAGTTTGACCTCCAATTGATCACTAAAACGGAGCAACATATTTAATTACATACATGGCCTGTTCAAAAGAAAGGTGAATTTAGAATTTTTGCGGGCTGTGTACATTCGATTATCGATTTTTTTTTGTTATGTAGGTACATATATGTTTATCATATGTTAGCATTATCAGCCATTTTGGATTAGTGGTTTGTTTTTGACAACCGGAAAGGTTAGTCACGTTTTTGTGTGTTCTTCGATTTTTTACTTTTGAAAAAATGGATCAAAGAATAAAATACATGATTTATTTTTCCACAACTCCAGGACGCTCATCGTCATTAACATCTTCTCGGCCTTCTGTAAAGCGCTTGTACCACTTATAAACACTTTTTTGAGACAAAGTAGACTCGCCAAATGCCACAGTCAATATTTTAAGTGCGATGTAGCACTTTATTCCATTTTTAACGCAAAATTTAATACATATTCTTTGATCCATTTTTTTCGAAAGTAAAAAATCGAAGAACACACAAAAACGTGACTAACCTTTCCAGTGGCCAAAAACAAACCACTAATCCAAAATGGCTGATAATACTAACATATGATAAACATATGTGTACCAATATAACAACAACAAAAACGATAGTCGAATGTATGGTACACAGCCCGCGAAAATTCAAGATTCACCTTTTATTTTGAACAGGCCTCGTATGTGTATCGTGCTTAGCAATAACACCTCTATTCTCTCCACGGAGAATGGAATTTATATGGAGAAAATAAAAGGCGTAAAGATATCGAACCGGCAAGTTCTAGATTACAATCGGCACCTTAAAATAAATGTAAACATTTCTTCTCATACATAGTGTAACTATGTTTTTAAACGTTCTCACTACACTGATTTCAATATCACGTTTCTAGGTTTTTAAATAATAATACACATTTACTTGATTTTTTTACAAGTTTGATAATTATCATTTCAACAATCGCTACAAGAAAGTTCAAAACTGATTTAAAAAATACATATATTGAAATCGTTCCCGAAAACAGAAGGAGGGCAGACAAAAGTGATTAAAATTTACATTACAACGGTAACGCTGTACGAGAAAATGGTTATCAAAGATAGCTGATTAGTGATTGGTCGTCGTTTGAACTCCGCCTTTTACTTGTATGGCTATTATATTCATATGTAATAAGCTAAGAAAACTATGGTGTTTTTTATATATCTATTTTTTATCACGTGCACATTGCTATTGGTTTTTTTTTTGTCAGCGGCATTGGCGAGCATTCTGTTAGACATTTAAAAAAGAAGAGCTTGAGATCTGATCGGGAAGTACATTTTTTTCAATTTATCTTGACAGAGGATGCCTCGATATTTCCCTCAAGGCCAATTCCATCTTTGGGGATGCTTTGCTTTTAAAGAAGGGAAATAGTAAAATAGGAAGTAAACAAAAAAGCCGACAGGTTATAACACAGCTTAGCTAAGCACAAGAACGAGTATTAAAAACAACTCGCTCGCATGGGGCATATGTCAACCGTGTTCAAATGTTGGACATAGGTTTGTAGTGCCTTTCCGCTGTGCATCGAAGCCGAAAGGATTAGTGATACTAGTTCTTTAGAATACCGGTAGAAATATTATAAAAATTAAACAATGCGATGCGTCCGGTAAGACAGTGGATTTTCTCAAACGAATTGTCGGTTTTTTGACTGAGTCAAAAGTTTAAAAAATCATATGTGTTAGCAGGTAAAATTCCGCTGACGTGGTATTTTTACTGATATATTTGCCTTGGTATTGGTGACTTTTTATGCCACTGGTGACCACAGCTGATTTCGGTTTGGAGGGGAACTGTCAAAGCAAACATATCATCAATAGAGGGAATAAACGCGGTAGTCACTAGTAAAAAAATGTTTGAAATAGGGTGGTTAGTTAGTTATTTGTAACTCTTGAGTCGACGAGAAACTATATTTTTCCTAAAAAATAAACTAAACAATATTTGTTTAAATTGGAAATGACTCTAAAGCATCAACGCTTATATTTTTGCAATATTTAAATGTCTCGGTTGTGACCATTGTCTTTTTTATTTTTTGGCTTTTTCTGTTTCATATTTGTCTGTTTACACTATCGATATTCTTAAATGTTTAAAAAATATGTATTGTCCAATTTCATAAAACATTACTTAGGATTTTACATTTTCTAAGTGGTGCTACACAAAAGTCCGTATTAGTCCAGTCAGTGGAACTATGCAATCGATAGTGTTTTAAAAAGCAAAAAAGGCTTAAAAAATAGGTAGTAAAATCAAATTTTAAATAAAAATGTTTTTGTTACATAGCTTAATTCTGTAAAACTACGCTACGCTTAATTTTTAGTACTCTGTTGATCAATATACCCACCTGATTATGAACTCTTCCCCAGGTAATTTATCATTGCACGCCACTGTCATTTACCCGTCGCGTGCAAATTATGTAAGGTGTCTTTTTGTGATCCAGAGAAGACATGGCTATTAATATTACGTATGATTATAAGACGATTTGAAATTACATGATATAATATTAAATATAATAGCTTCGTCGGATGGAATGTAAAATAACGTGTTTGTTGGTATAACGGTGCTCTGGGTAGAGAGTTTGATCGATCAGCATCTTGTGGGAAGAATCAGTTACGGCAACTAAAGAAGTGCTGAGAAATTCAATGGCTCTGGGCTAACCGTCTAGATGATTTTTGATTCGCTCCAATACTTTAAGAGGTCGAATCATTTTAGTATTACGCTTAGTGTCTAATGATCCGGACAAAAACGGATTTAAAATTGGCAGCTTCGTAAGATTCAAAACAGAATTTTATTAAAGTACTATGCTTGTTCATTTAGAGATGAAAATTAAAAAAAATTCAATTTACCATAATGTATTAAATTATTATTACAGAGTATTAAAAATGTTGAAACAAAGCATTCTCAAATACATTTATTGAATAAAATATACAATAAAAGGAGAAAAAAATATAAAATTAAATAACAAAACAATGCGAAAACAATATAAAAAAAGATTTAAATTATAACAAAGCAATAGAGAGAAAGAGACAGATACTATGAGTTGAAAGAGACAAAACGTCAACTAAGAAGGTGTTAAAGAATAATGTTAATTTTTTGACATTTGGTTTCTTTCTATTCATATTATCTGTCTCTTTCTTTCTGTTCCTTTGTTATAATATAAATGTTATTCTATTGTTTTCTCATAATTTTTTTTCTATTTTTTTATTGTTTTATAATTTATTCTCCCTCTGTTATGTATATATAACGGCAAACTTTGTATTTTTGGTTTAGTTTAATTTTGTACCCTGATGATGTTAAGGCTAAGCGAAACCAATCGGTCCTAAAAATCAAAATAATGTTGGTGGTCCTTATTTTTATTGTTAGTTTTACATTTCTTCAAATATGTCAAACCACAGAGTGATTGCTTTCTACGAAAATTTAAAAACTATAAATTCATTTTCAACGAACAATGAAAAAAAAAAAAAAATAATAAGTTGCGACCGAGATTTGAGTTAAGAATATCTACTTTATCCGGGAGGAACGTCTCTGTAAATTGAGCTATCATTGACATTATTTTTTTTCCTAATTTATTTCAACATAGACAGGCATTTTCGTAAAAGGTAACTCAAACTAGAAATAAATAAAGTACAATAAAATAAAACAAAAAAGTATTGAAGTGTTGAAAATAAAAATTAAAAGAAGTAAGCAAAAACAAAATAAGTAACCTATAATCAAAACAGAAATAGCACAATCCCCTTACTTATAAACGCGGTATAAATGTTACGCGTGGTGTAATATCGGAATAGTGAAAAACTTGATTTATAACCACATTTTATTCGACCAATTTGATGACTTACGTCCGGCTTAACTAAACCAACGCTGAACCGGCGCCTAAAAATCTAATAAGTAAGACGGTTTATCTACAAAGTGTAGGCAAAATGAAAAAATATAAAATAAAATATGAAAGAAAATTTCTTATTGTTTCGTTTTGTACATACCGTAAGTCCTTCGAAAGGTGTAATTATTAGGTGTTTCTTTAAATTGTTTAAACCATTTTTTAATGTTTTGCAGTTCCAGCACTATTTTGTTACATATTTTTATATTGCTGTTCCTCAATCATTCCTCTACTAAATATGGGTATCATTCTCCACTATCCAGAATATCGAGACTTGGTAACTTAAGCCACGGTCTTGAAAATTTTGGTACCAGTCTAAATGATTTTTGTCATTATTTACGACTCTACCAAAACTTTGACTTTCTTTGGCTTTGATTTGAATGTTCTTTCTAGTGTATATTTTTCCCATTTTTTTATTGCTTTTTTATAATATTATGCATGTGCTGTTATTTTTCTGTTGCTTTTTTTCCCCATTTCGCGTTATGTATTTTTTGTAATTGGACAATAGTCCGTTAGCTTATAAATAAATAAATTTGTATGGATCCCGATTTACTTTTCGAGAATAAAACTCCGAACATATCGCTGGTAAGGCGCGATCATTTGAATTTCGAGGATTTTTTTCAGCATTTATTTTGAAAGTATTTTGTTACACACTTTTTTACGTGTGTTTCATTTAAACAATGTGTAACGATATGGAAGGCAGACGCACAGTGTACACCCTACGCCAAGCTCTGTAATAAATCTGATAGTATTAATACGCTAAGCCGTCTTCTGTACATGATTCGTTAGATCACCGCGTGGAGCGCTAATGTCTGCAAAAACAATACCAGTAATTTTCGCTCACACGTAAAAAAGTTTGAAATTTTAATTCGAGTACGCTACTTTGCAATTTTCTCACCATGTTCCTTTTGACGTGTGTATTAAGACTGAACTAGTATTGATTATTATTATAAAACAACTTTGTTACTTTTTATAATGTTACCATCTCAGCGATGTCTTTCGCACCATTTATAGGACAGGTTATAAGCACCGGTGGTATAATACATAATTTATAATAAACGCTATTTTATAGATATATAAAGCATCAATATATTTATGAAGAAAATCTTCCTGGTCAAGGCATGCACCCGCTAAGACACGAAATGAAAAAGGGATCAGAAAATAGGTACCTGACAGATACAGTATTATTTTTTGCTATTAAAATGACCAAGTATAGCATTATAGATTAACACTACTATTTCACATACTACGAAAAGAAACCAGTGCCGGGGAGATCGCAATGCGATTGGATTTTTTACAAAGCGAGACGCTATCGTTTGTCATTATCCTCTTTTTACTGATGACTTTCTCGTGGGCAATGATTCTTTTAAGGTATCGAGTGCCGCTTTTGAACTCATTGAATACGATATTTAAAACGATTAGAACTCAATACATCTATGGCCAAATATGAAGTACGAAAAATGAGAAATAATTTTGTACAATAATTTCTTACGTGCATTTGTGATATAATATTTAATAATTAAAATGAAATGATAAGCTGAAAATGCAAGAAGAAGTCCATCACACGCAATCAAATTACATTAAATAGATGAATATTGCATTTTTTTTTAAATTGTCGCTTCCCATCGATTTTGAATCATATTTGACGGAATTTTTAAAAAAATATTTGGAAGGAAAATACTCTCGCTATCGCCCTGGTAAAAGATCAGCATTCTGAAGCGAAACGTTGCTTAAAATGGCTTTAGCCGTGTTTGGTGACCTGATCTGAAGAGTCAAGTACATTCCAACATTCCTCTTCCCCACTTCTACCATAAATATGTATATATTTTTTTATACATATCATCGTTTGAAAGGCAAAAGAGCTTAAGCGCCCTATAGGTAAAAAATAAATGATTTAAATATGCAGTTTTGATAAATAAAAAAATCTGCATCATTGTTTGATTCTTGTAGACTTTTCAAGACTTTTGTAGCCCTTTTATCATCTAAAATATATTTACTATTTGGGAGAAGGATTGACTCAAGCGACATAAGTTTGGGACTTTTTTAGCTATTTGTCGCTTTAGGTAACTCAGTGAGAGCATTGAGTGAACTTTTTTTTTAAATCCAACCAGGTACTGAAGACTTATGAATTTTATTGTAAAACAAAAAAAAGGTGCTCTGGTGTAAACTTCCAAAAATGGCGCTTCAGCCCTTTTGCCTTTCTGGCGACGATATTAAATTGTTAAAGAAAGAAAAGTACCTATCTGAATTTCAAAAAATAATTTTTTTAATTATGTAAGGTACTTTCTTGAAGTATTTTAAATACTTATTTTGAAAGATGGTACTGTTTTTTATCATGAGTTTTTCTTTCTTCAAATGTGTTAATCTATCCCGTCCAAAGACTTATATCCTTTAAATCCTTATATATCGAACGCATTTTCAATTGCTAGTTATTTAGTATTTCAAGTGGTTACAATAAAAATTTTATTACCTTTAATTACTTGAGAATTCTTCTGAAAAAACTGTATCCAGAAACCGCTTTTTAATGCTCACGCTAATGAATCTGCTTATCACATTACCGAGGTGAGGGGATACTGTGCTGCGACTTCGGATGCGAGTGTTGGCCACAATAATTGGAAACTGCATTCAATTCCTATTTAGGAGATCAGCATCTCTCACTCTTAATTAGCTGCATACGTAATAGCTTGTGTCATTGAGAAAACGTCTCGAGAGAAGAATTCTTTTATATAAAATAATATAATAGAAATTAACTATGGAATAAACGTTACTAATAACTTTTCAAATGTATTCTTAAGCTCATTATTGACCAATTTCTTTCTCCTCCTCTCTTCCTTCACCCTCATAAAATACCCAAAGTTAGGGATGCAATAGTCAAACGAACATAAAAATTTACAACATTTCTCAGGGAGAATATACCGCCCCACAACTGCGTCTTGCCCCATACTCACCTCCCATATATATTCTATCATAAGTGCGCCTCTGTTATTTTGACCCTTGACATATTTTATAGTGAATACCGGACAAGAATCCCAACTGCTGCCAACCGTCTGGAGCCGGTGGAACTATGGAATCCCTAATCAGTGTATGTTGTAAGGCTGAAGGTAGTGGAGAGGGGAAGGAGATGGGAAAGAGGAAGGTCAGAAAGTACGTGGTTATTCAGATCTGGTCACCAAATGCGGCTAAAGCCATTTCAAGCAACGTTTTCGATTCTGAATGGTGGACTTTCACTTTACTTAGAGTAGATACTTCCACTACCATCTACCACTCTGGACACAATCAACCTGATTCACTTGATGGTGTCATGTCTTCCTGGTGCTTTCACGACTTCTTTTTACATTCACTTGCGCATTACATATTCTTTTGAGACGCTTTCTCTAGCCATCCACTCTACATTTTCAATTCTTAAACACCTTTTTCTAAATCTGGCTCATAATGCTTCCACCTTTCTTGCATACGCTTCGGATCTTCACATTCGTAATACGAATGCATAAATGGAAAGAAATATTTTAATCTTTTCAAATTCCTACCCACCTAATAAATTACCTACCTAAAGCGTATTTTAGCAGACATTATTCTATATTTGAAATGGGCGGATTAAAGCAATTAACATTTTTTCTTGGCAAGTCAAGACATTCCGTGATTTTTCACGGTATAGCATTTAAATAATAATCATATAGAACAGGTTGTAAAGAAATTTAACAATGAGAATAAGCTACTGTAAAATATAAAGAAAACAAAAACGACATTACTCAGACACTTGCTGCGATGTAACAAGTGCTCCACACAGAAATTGATATTGAAAGGTTTGTGTGGAAGACCAAAAGAGTAGGGCGTAGGAGGTTTTAGTGATGTTCAAGGTGTGAAGGAGCTGTTCCGACTGGCTGGGGATTGACAGAAGCTAGGCAGGATAGACGTCAACATTCTTTGAAGAAAAATGCTCCAGAAAAAGAAGTAATTATAAAAAACATACATATTAGGACATGTTTTAATCGTTGGACTATAAAACATCACATATATTTACAGGGTGTATCAGGAAGTATCCGACAGACTTAAACTATCGATTCTTGAACTTTTTGAAGTGAAAAACGTAGGTGGCATTTTGATCCCCGACGACATTTTTTTAATAAAAAATAATAAAAAAATCTGTTACATGTCGCCACTCGTCACACAGTCGAAAAACCGCTCACCCCCTACTCCGACCCGTACTGTCTACCACGTGCTACATGTGGCCCGTAATATGATGTTTTATCATGTGGGCTTGGAAATAATGCATTGCTCTTTCTCAGTAAATACACATTTTAGATACCATTAACCATTGTCCAGACAAATGTGTCACAAAACCTTGTTTTTTTTAGTGCAAGTCTCAATGATGTTTGTCTGTACAACAAGTACACAAACTATCTTATAAAGGTGAGCCTCGCTTAAGATAAATAGGACGTAGTTATGCATAAAGCATCCAACCTCAAAACGATGAAAATGAGAAAAAGGAGTTTGAAAATATGACGATACAAAATCAATTACCGAAAGTCTATTCTATTAAGAGCTTGGATGTTTTCAGCTGATAGAATTCTCATATTTATGTTAAGGAAAACATGTAACTTCGATTTTGGTAAATTGTAAGTTGTATGCTTTCTGAATAACTACGTCCAATTATCCATCTAATATTTATTTTTGTTCTATTTATCCTAGCTGTAGTTCTTATGTATGTCGGTACTATCCTATATTCCACCATTTCTCTTGTTTTTCATTTCGTGTAAGTTAGGTTAGGTTAGGTGTAAATTAATAAATGCATCCCAAAATGCCAGAGTTCTACTGGGTTCGAGCAGATGTTACTTGACTGCTACAATAAACTTATTACCTATATGAGAAGCAATTACCTATGCGTTAAAAAATGGTAATTACTAATGAGAGCAGCTTTTTGTACAACAGTTATAAAGCTAGCAATAAATACTGAATGGTAACGGTTCTCAGTAATACCTCATAACAGGAGCATTAAACAACATTTTTCAGGCCTTTAAGGAGTCGAGTGGTGACTTGTCTTACATACTAACAGCCTCTTTAATTCTTCGTCTTATCATCCACCGACCCCCCACTGCAATAAAACCTTACGGACATAATTAATTTATGAGACGAACGAGTTTTGACACAGTAAATCTTATGTTGTGAAACATGTGACGGGTTTATTGACTCAGACGTAAAAAGTTTGAAATACAAGTAATATTTACGTTAGATATTATGCAATGAACATGATACATATGCTCACTGTACCTGGCCTAGAAAACAGATTAAAAAATAAGAAAAGAGACATTTCAAATACTTTCCATTATGTTAAATACTACCTAAGAATATATCTGTGTGCACAAGGAAGAACGGAATAAGTAAAAAAAATCAAGTTCTTATTAATATTGTGTATTCTATGTATATATACATGGCCTGTTTAAAAGAAAAGGTGAATTTGGAATTTTCGTGGGCTGTGATCAAAGAATAAAATCCATGATTTGTTTTTCCACAACTCCAGGACGCTCATCGTCATTAACATCTTCTCGGCCTTCTGTAAAGCGCTTGTACCACTTATAAACACTTTTTTGAGACAAAGTAGGCTCGCCGAATGCCACAGTCAACATTTTAAGTGCGTTGGAGCACTTTATTCCATTTTTAACGCAAAATTTAATACATATTCTTTGATCCATTTTTTAAGTAAAAAATCGAAGAACACGCAAAAACGTGAGTAACCTTTCCAGTTGTCAAAAACAAACCACTAATCCAAAATGGCTGATAATGCTAACAAATGATAAACATATGTGTACTAATATAACAACAAAAAAACGATAGTCGAATGTATGGTACACAGTCCGCGAAAATTCAAGATTCACCTTTTCTTTTGAACAAACCTCGTATGTGTATATACGAGTATAACCGCACACTTTGTATTGTTGTTTAGTTTAATTTTGTACCTTGATGATGTTAAGGCTAAGTGAAACCGGTCGGTCATAAAAAATAAAATAAAATCTGTGGTCTTATAGAAAGTATTTCATCTTCATTAAATATGTCACAAAACAAATTAACTACACATTAAACATGTCGCAAACCACAACGTGATTGCTTTCTATGATAATTGTTTTTAATAACTTTTAAAAACCCACTAAGAAGTAAGACTAATTCTTGAAGTGATGTTTATTACCTAACGGCGCCAATTGCATTTTGTAATGTCATTGAACGGAGCTACAAAAAATATCCGAAAATAAATAAATTTACCAAATATGTTGCCAACCAAATTCGTTAAAACGATATTAATATTTATGGTTTTAAAGTTTATTTTGTAGAACTCCATTTTAATTTTTATGTTTTTTACTTTTATTTAAACAATAATTATTATTATTTTAATTTTTAAAAAACAGTTTTTAAAAAACAGGGGACATTGGTAGTTAAAAATAAAAATAATAATAACATTAAACATGATATAAATAGTCCGTCTGTATGTGGCTTCTCCACAGTTTGATAATGCCCTCAGAAGGCGAAACAGCTGTCACGCGTAAAAATAATTACATCGCAGAGCTTTTAACTAAAAACTGTTTTTTAAAAATTAAAATAATAATAATTATTGTTTAAATAAAAGTAAAAAACATAAAAAAAAAAAAAAAAAAAAAAAAAAGATATTAATATTCGTGTTAGACAATTTATTAAAACTATTTGGTGGAGAAATAACCAAAGGTGATCAAATTGAACTCTGATTTTTTATACCCCATGATAAAGTGTGTAATTACAATTTCGTGTTATATTATAAATTTTTTTACAACCTCCATGACAGAACGGTAAGCTCTTAAGCTCTGGACCCAGAGATTACGGGTTTAAATTCCAGCGTTGACAACGTACGAGGCCTGTTCAAAAGAAAAGGTGAATTTCGAATACATATTCCTTGATCCATTTTTTTCAAAAGTAAAAAATCGAAGAACTCACAAAAACGTGACTAACCTTTCCAGTTGTCAAAAACAAACCACTAATCCAAAACGGCTGATGATGCTAACGTATGATAAAAATATGTGTACCAACATAACAACAACAAAAAAATCGATAATCGAATGTACACAGCCCGCGAAAATTCAAAATTCACCTTTTCTGTTAAACAGGCCATGTATACGGAAAAAAGTTCATTAGCATCTCATTCCAGAAAGTCATCCAACTTCCGTGAGTTATGAATAGAGACACGATCTAAACAGTCTGCTACTTCCCATACTCTCCTTTCTCTTTCCATCCAAAAATAAATATAGTGATGTACGTTATAAGGCTGAGAAGTACTTGGCTATTTAGATCTGGTCACCAAACACGGCTAAAGCCATTGCAAGCAGAGTTTCGATTCAGAATGGTGGTCATTCACCAGGGCGATACCGAGAGTATCTAATGTGGAATATGGAGCAAAAATATTACGATTTTAATAAAATTAATTTTAAGTAAGACGCATTCATTACAGACACAGTTATTTGCGCTCACCGGCATTTGACAACCTTGGTGGTCGTGTGATGAAGAAGCTCGACTACAAATTCAGAGGTTGGGGGTTCAAATCCAGGCGTGCGCAATAAGTTTCAATTAATCAATATGTATTTTTCACATTCGATTAAAAAAATATATATTTGCAGTACGTCCTAGAGTTGTAGATAATCCAAGGTCCTGGTGAAATGCCACCATTCTTGAATCGAAATGTTGTTGAAATGGCTTTAGCCGTGGTTAGTGATCAGATCTGTATTGCCAGGTACTTCCCAACCTTCCTCTTCCCCATTTCATTCCCCTTCTCACAAATTTCAGCCTCATAACATACACCAATTGGCGATGCTATAGTCCTACTGACTTCAGACGATAGGGAGCAGTTGGAACACTTGTGCGATATTTGCTTCAAAAATAATCAAACCTACCACGAATATACGAAAAATCATCAAAATCTAGAAAATTCCATTCAAAATCTCGTGATTCTTCTAACTCATTATAAGTAAATACAAACTTATCCAGTACTATGCCCAAAGTTATCAACACAGGTGAGTCAATAGTCAGTTGATGTTAAAAAAACTTCCTGTAATTTATCAGTCGGACAGTGCAATGTAAAAGTTACCGGACTAAAGCTAGACTCGCGGTATTCAAAGCAATATGACTGGGTCACGAAATATTACAAGACGCGGAACTTGGTTACAACGTGGCGTATTATATTAATTGTGATGAGCTTAATTCATTTTGCACTTTTTTTCTCTGCATCCAAACAACGTCAAAACTTCAATCACTGCGGTCGTCAAATAACTATAAAAAAACAGGTAACAAAAAATAGTTCGTTAATGCAATATGCATCTTTCCGACAGGTTTCACTTGCGTAGGTAGGTACCTACCACAAATCACGGAGAAGTAACCTACTCAAATCTTTATTTAAAAAAAAAAAAAGATAAACATTTCGGGTTACGAATAACCTAACAATATTTTAAAAACTCCTACTACCATCATAAAAAGCGGAAAATGTTCCTTGTGCATTGATGGAGGAATTAGCCAGCAGAGGAATTGAACCTACGACGTCCGGGTGGGAATCCGACGCGTTCGTCCACCCAGCTACCATCCGGTCATCACAAGAAAACATATTCCAGTAATTTGACGTCTTTCCTTTTGAGGTTTTTAGGTTTCCTAGCTGGCTATCTTCAAAGCAGTATTTAGTCTTCAGGCTTCAGATTAGAATCAGCGGAACTGCATACGTACCAGTCAAGTAGGTGACGTAGCTATGACATGTTATTCATTGTTTATATACTCATCGGTATGTACAACGTGAGTGTTTTCTTTATTTTTATTATGTTTGAAAATATATAAAAAATTATAGTGAATTCCGCTCCCAATCGTCTGGAGCCAGTAAGAGTATGGCATTCCCGATGGTGGAATATTGTGAGGCTGAAGGTAGTGAAGAGAAGAAATAGATAGGGAAGATGAAGGTTAGGAATGACTTGTCTATTGAAATATAATCACCAAACACGGCTAAAGCCATTTCAAGCAACGTTTCGATTCAGAGTGGTGGTCTTCACTAGGGCGATACTTAGAGCATCTAGAACTCTGGAACGTGCCGCAAATAAACAATGTATTACCTGATATGAATTAAATGTGAAATAACACTTATTTATTAAATTAAATATGTTTGCGCTTACCTGGTTTGGACCCATTAAATGTGAAATCGTAGTCGAGTTTCTTACCGCTTACAATGTTAAAAGGGTCAAGGAGGTTTGGGTTATCTACTTGGAGAAACAATGTATGGAGAGAGAGCTAATTATTTTTAATCACTTTCTCCGGGTTTTTACGTCGTACACCACGAGAGAGAAAGAGACAACAAATATAATACTCCGCTTCTATGTACTGTCACAATGATTTTGGGTTCCTGGGTCACCGCGGGACTCCGCCCACATTTTTTATTATGCCACTAAACTCTTGAAGTAACAATATATGGAGAGATAGCTAATTTGTTTTACCCAACCCATCCGAAATTGTAATAAATCACTTTTTCCGAGTTTTTACACCGTACACCATGAGAGAGAAAGAGACAACAAATTTCTTGGACCGCTTCTATATACTGTCGCAATGATCTTAAGCTGGCTATCTTCGCTGGTTAACGGCGGGACTCCGCCCACATTTTTTATTATGCCACTAAACTTGACACAACTAAACGGTTTTTTAGGTTGGATGCTATATTTTTGTTGATAAAAATACTGTGAAAAAGTGGCTATACGAATACACAAAAACATTATGTCTATATGTGATATGAATGGATGTATAAATATCCTAGCCTTTGTCTTAGCCACGCCCAGGTCCGCCGAGTCAGGTAATAATCACCAAAAACCGACTACACTGCTTTGGATAGGTACCATTCTATATATTCGTTATGGTTATTTACATACTTTTCTAAATTTGTTGGTTGGCAGTAAGAAAAAGGACAAACCAATTAGCAAAGCTTTTTGAATATGTACAATTATATTGTACGATAAAGAGTTGTTCAAATATTTATTTTCGGCAAATACCGGTTGAGTCTCACTGCTAGCTGATTATCTCACCGGCCGGTCTATTGACAATTTCAATTATATGATAGGTACCAAAATAATATATCGAATAGTCAACTAACGAATACGACAATTTATGGTGCGGTGATCACCGTAAAGACGAGATTTTTTTTTATTGTTAAGAGAAAACTTTTCTTAATTGAGGAGCGAGAAGGTAGAAGTTTTATTAATGTGGTTCCGAATCTGAATAAAAATATATAATCCGTATTAATAAAGTCATAAAGTTTCAAAGGGATAATTAAGAATATTAATTATGTTTATTTAATTCAAATAAAGATAATTAAACATGTCTGTCGAACATAATTTTTTTATAATTTATTCATAATTACCTTGATACATAATAAACTACGTAATTTTGAGTTCGATGAAAAATATTTAAAAAAGACGCTAATCCTCTTCTAATGATCAAGAAATTTAAATAACAAGTCAAGAACCGTAATAACTTCTTTAAGCTTTGTGATTTTGTTGTATTAAAACGAATACCTGTCGGGTTAAGTACTCGAAGTGTTATTTGTACCGCGTCTCCGTATGCCAATGGAAACTTAATTAACTGTTTGAGTGTTGGAGAAGAGATTTGAATCTTAATTGAATCTGTGAAATGCGGCTTATGCTCTCCAGACTCCCATGGAGCCATAACTCGTTCTTTGGCTGAACCGACGCGGATTCACACACGAAATTAGCCCGGAACATCGACATATTATCACGAGATGGGCGCATTAGGAGTCGGGTGAATAGAATAGCTGGGTTAGAACCAATTACGTCAGCTGATTTCCGTGACAACCAGCACCGGATCCACCATACTGTTTAAACTGTGCAAAAAACATAGGCGCCATCTCTGAAGCGGTACCAAAATAAAGATTTAATTAAAATTAACGTAAAATATAAAAAAAATTACCCACATCAAGGGATAATTATGTTTTCTATTGCGATGGCAACATCACTGTGCATTCAACGACTTTCGAAAATGTATGGAAAAAAGTTTTTTATCACGAAAGTTTGTTACGAACTGCATAATAGTTATATGGACGTAAAGTCTGTTTTTCTGTGGTGTGTTTTACGTTAAAATTGATACTTAATGCACAGGGTGCGAGATGTCGTGGAACAAGCCTTGGTGACAATGAGTTTAAAGAAAATTGCGAGTTCGTTGTTTTTAAAAAAATGGTGAGCTTAGACCTTAATTACGATACAACTTTCACAAGACCTAGGAACAAGGGTAAATGGCAACTCCGATGGTCTTTCTAAGCGCTCTTAAGGTGATATTTCACAAAAAAATAGCTACATAAAATTTTGCAAATTATTGTTTTTGTGGGTATAAAATCATCGTAACATTCTGTAGGATCCAAATAATGCGATGAGATAATAGTAATAATATTTGGATGATTTGTATAGCGCCATTTTTGTGAAAAATCACCTCAAGGGCGCTGTACGGATCTTATGTTCTAATATTAGACATTAATTCCTAGTTTAAATGAGAAAATATACAGAAACATACTTATCTTGCAGGTCCCATCAGATAGACACACTTATTAACTTAAAATAATATTTATATTTTTTTTTATTTACTTATAATAATTTTATTTATTTTTTCCAATTTAGGGCATGGGAGCGAAATAAAAATTGACTTTCCAGATTTGTCGTACAGTACAGAATTTGGTTAAAAATTGTATATCTAAAGGTGATTCGTCGAGAGACAGATTATGTTGAGATTCTTTCAATGAAGTTGTGCATGTGGATAGAATGCCAGATGACAGGACACCAACATAATGACTTAGTTCCGCAGTGGAAATGGCTAAGATCAGTGATACTCTAACTTTTTCGGTGTGCGGATTAGTATAAATCTTTAATTTATTTTTGCACAATATGCATGTATCTACAATATTTTTATATCATTCATCTCTTGTATGTATTTGGTGAACAACTGTTTTTATGAGATCTTGTTAAATACATAAATATATCTTTCGGTGTTACCTAGGGACTGAGTTTAGTTGGTAACAATGGTGAATATCAACTCCTCCGAATATCGGCTTTATCCATGTTTGGTAACCACATATCTGAATAGTCAGGTACTTTATAAACTTTCTCTCTTCCATATAATTACCCTCCCCACTACCTTCAGCCTCATAACATACTTCAATTGGGGTTGCTATGGTCCCGTTCTCTCCAGAAGATTGGAAGCAGTTGGGACTCTTGTGCGGTATTCAATGCTTACAAATATTTCGATCATAGCTTTATCTATTTAAAGCAACTTTTCATTTCAGAATTAAGGCCTTTTAAACGAAACGGGAATTGCGGGTAATTAAATATATAACTTACAATCATCAAGATACGTAGTTTATTAAAGCGGTCACTGATTTGAGCACAGAATCTCACAAAAGTTATCTTTCGTGATCATTATCTGTCCGCTCCAAAACGATTACTCTCACCAAACTCAACCTTAACTTAACTTCAGGTAGTCTACATTTAAGATGAACAATTAAAACCTGTACGCCGCTATGCGTATAAAAAAAACCCGCGAATAATTCGTGGCCCCAGTGCTAAACGCATACTCGTTCATCGGTACATGTACGGGTTAGTTAAAAGATAATTCGTAAGAGTGTCGCAAGTCCGTTATTCTATAATATATATACACTGGGGAATGCGGTGAAATGTTTTAAACTGCCTTTAAACCGTTGGCACTGACCGCGAGAGTTTTAAAAATCACCGGTTACTAGTTACCTCGCGGTTTTGCCTAAGTTTTTAAACGATTTTTCGTATTGAAAAATATGGAAAAACAAAACGGTGTCCAATCGTATATTTTGTCGGTTAATGCAAATTTCAAGACACCATACCTCTTGCTAGAAATAGGGTTGCAAGTTAAAAAAGGGCATTATAGGCATTTCATTTGAAAATACATAGTTTCAACGGTCCCCGTTAAACGACAATTCGGCCAGCTTTTTCAAAATTGTGATCAGCGTTCAAGCATAATAGCATGACCGTTATGCTTGATGGGTCACCGAAATTTGTTCAAACGCTGCGACCGGCTGAGAATCGGCATTTTACGGGGACCGTTCGAATGTTAAAAATCAAAATGACTCTGATCGTAAATCAAATGTGACGGAGTTTGAAATATCCCAGCAACTGTGTTATCATTATGTACTAACATTTATTACTATAACTAACTTTACACAAATACTTAGTATTTTTCTCTGCTGTATTGTAAAAACTAAACACTATTTTATTATTTGACCGAAATTCCCTCACCAAACAAAAGAACCTTGTTCTTTATGGTGTGTAACAGTTACCATCATTCTTAAGGGTCAGCACCCAAAAATACTCTTTTTATGGCTTGCTAGTACAACCAAAACTACACATTATTTATCTGTTAATTCTATACGGGTAGTTAGAAATATGTATAAAGTTTCCAGTGAATACAATTTTTGAACAGAAATCTTTTAAATTCTTTATGAAATCCGTTCTGAAATTTAAAGTAAAACGTTCAAAAACGCCTTTGCTGGTTTTCAAACTACACGTTTTACTGATATTTTAGTATGTTTTTCATAGAATTTAAAGGATTACAGTAAAAAAAATGTATTCACTAAAAACCTCAGACATTTTTCTAGCTACCCATAGAAAATTTGTAGATAAATCTATTGTAGTATTGCTTGTATAAGAATGCTACAAAGTGATGTTAAGCGTCATTATTGAGTGCTGACCCTTAACGCTGCCAGGATGAACTCCCTCTTGATGGCGTTTTGCAGAAATGAGGCCTAATATACTCCATTAATATTTTCTTACTTTTATTCTTTAATTTTTTTTAACCATCATTATTATTATTTTATTTTTATATATTTTTTATTATTCATTTTTTTTATTTATTTCTTATGAATTTCTGTTCATTTTTTATTTTGTTACTATTATTATTATAATGTATTCATATCAATTATGGAAGGTATTGCAATGCATCACTCCTGCATACCTAACAGAATAAAACTTTATTATAATTATTATGTTTATTTTGTAATATACTGTGCAAAAACATGAAACAATTATCTTAAATCTTATTGTTAAAAAAACTTGTATTAAATAATTTTAAAAAAATTAAAAAAACTATTTGTGGTTATTTTTTGTAAAACGGTGGCACAAATACATTTACAATTCCAAAATCATTGGCTAGTATTCATTATGAAGTGAAAATGATTATATTCGTGTCCCACACCCACGGAGACAGTCAAAACTAAATGTAGCTTACCGTTCTTAGGTGGGTAGATGGGTAGGATAGGTAAATAGTCAAATCCACTTGACATTTGGGAGAAAAAAAATCGATGACCGGCTGCTCCCAAATGAAAGACTAAAATTAGCTTAACAATGGAAAATTTAGTCAACAAATCATTGTTGTTATTTCAGCACCGAAATAGAGTATGTGGGGCGTAATGGATATTGATTTATAAGCATCTTTAAATTAAATCTTTGGGTTGAATGAATATCAAATATGCATTGAGTTGTAAGTCAATAAGTTTTTGACACCTTGCCTTCTTTAGGACAATTAGATATGCATAATTGCCTTAGTGAGTACGTATGTCCTACGGGTGTAAACATTTCACATTTGAAAAGTGACGGATGTGTTTGGAAAATAATCAAATTTTATAAAGGATCATTTTAAATTCCTACCCACAAAATAAATTACCTGTCTGTAATATATTTTAGCAAACATTATTTTAAATTTGAAATGGGTGGATTAAAGCTACTAAATATTTAAGTCAAGTTACACCCCGTGATTTTTCAGTAGGTACTGAATAAATATATATACCAACAGTAAGCGAAATTTAAAATTATTAAAATATTTTCACCATTACCGTTTTCACCATCACCATAGTACCGTTAAATTCTACATTTTTTCGAAGGAGTCGAAGATGCGTCAAGATGAAGATAAAGGTTTGTACGAACAAGTTAATCAAATACTTGGTCGGGTCATGTCAAAAGTCGAAATAACAGTACAATATGTTTGAGAAGACGTATAACTGTGATTAAAGTGGCATGTTAAGAGATTTTAATCAAGGTAGGCCATAAGAAAAATAGCCTTACCACAGACAGTTCCCCTTGTTCAAATGTAAAAATAAAAAAGATGTCTCACAGGATAAAAATTTCATATTCATAGAATAATAATAATAATACTACATAATATTATTATTATTTCGAAAGTAGCTGGACGTAACAACAGATGGCACATCTGATTCCCCAAACACGGCAACGTATCGATTCTGAATAGTTTTCATTCACCAGGGCGATACTGAGAGTATCTAACAATCTGGAACGTACCGCAAATAAACTGTACATACACATTATGTGATTTTACGTTAAGATAAAACAACAAAAAAATATGTTGGAATATTTTCACTTTCAAGATAATAATTTTAAAATAGTTGCCGCATCCCAAGAGTCAAATAAAATGTTATTTTGTGATGTCCATTAAGTTAGTAAAAGAAAAAAAGCAGAGAATGAGCTCTAACTGTAATCGACCGCGTTTAGAACAAGGTAGAGTGCAAGAGACTCTGGAAAGACAAAGAAGGTGTGCATGCCTGAGGTAATTGGGCACTCTGTTCTGTGTCCAAAAAAGACCCACAAGAAAGCCCAATTTCAACTGCAATTTCTTGCTAAGTAGGTAGGTAATATCAACGTTTCGTTGTGCTTTAAACTTCCTTTTCAAAAGCATATACCGCTTTTATAAAGTTTGGCATGAGCCTGGTTTATTAAATCTGTGATACGCCACTACATGAAATATTTATTCTTAGATATTATTGCTCTAATAATCATGAATGGTTACAGCACGTTTTCAAGTAAGCTGCCCTACATACATATATAGTGTACAATAAATGAAAAGAGTCTCCTTAACGATATTTGATATTTTTTGTTACCACATTTGATGGGCTTAGAAACAAAGATAGCAATCTACAAAAAAAAAACTGTAGAATTGAATGATTATTACAAAGAAATAAAGAATGTTGTCAAAATGTTTGTGTAAATTAAACTAGGAACGATTTGAAACAATAATCTCCAAATGTATCAACATATTAACGAAAGAAAAGTGTATAAAATGCTTTATTAACATATCAAGAAATAATTTAGGATGAAAAAGATTACTGCCTTTACTTCTTTACCCCTTCTTACCTTTGTGAGTACATAGGTACAAGTGTGAACCTATACATTTTGTAAGTGATACTAATTAAAATGATCAAATTTTTAAAATAAATTCTTTAAATTTATACCTGCCTCATAAAGTATCCATAATTTATTGAAGCAGTCAAATCCCATGAGAATTTACGGTAGTAACTTTAGTTACAACTACTAACAAATAATATTAAATATTATAAACTATATAGATATATTTTATTACGGAAGTGTTCGGGTCAACTGTTTTCATCTAAAGTTGCGAAAAATAACAAAGAATATAAATAAAATCTCTTCGGTAAATTCAATTAATTTATAATGTAAAGAGAGAAAGCTGTGTGTTGGAATACTGCAGCCCACGACAGGCATTATTGTACTCGTTCCTGTATTCGCGCCATCGGATGTTTGAAATAGCAACACCACTTATAGCCCGTGTAGTAAAGGATCGTGAATCGTGACCTTTGCTTCAATAGGCTCTTGGTTCCTACCTGAGAAGTTCCTACTTTAGTTTCTACTCGCTCCCGAGGAGGTAAGTAAGTTAATACAGAGCCTAGTATACTGGAACCTACGTACTTTATTGGTTGAATCGATGGACAGAGGTACGGAGACCAAAATATTGGCTAAATAATAAATAGGAATGCATATTGATTGATTTCATCGAACGAAACATCATTTGAGGAAATAGTGAGCCAAGGAATTAAAAGTACAAATTTGTACAGAAAGGTGTGAGATACAATATAGTTAATCTTGTTTGAAAAAAACGTATTTGGCAGGAGGATATAAAACAATTTATTTTTTATTACTGGTTAACTAAAAGAAAGCAACCTATCAGACAAGTATGCTTCTGTATATTATCTCTGTAAATAATATAAATAAATATTAATATGACAAAGATTACTTGTAGTTAGTATTACGACGAATTCTAGGAAATATGATTTGTACAGCGCTCTTGAGTTGATTGTTCAAAAACGGCGTTATACAAATTATCCAAATATTAGTGGCTGAGTGGATAAACGCATCGGGTTCCATCCGGGCCTCGTGAGTTCGATTTATATGCTCCAAGTCCTCCATCATTGCACAAGCAACATTTTACGTTTATTATGATGGTAGTAGGATTTTTTCAAATATTGTGAGGCTATTCGTCAACCCGGGGAATATTTGTCTCTTAAAAAAAAGAAATAATTATTATTCTGCTTATAAATGTTTCATCAAGGTTTGTACGTAGAGTTTATTACTATACTAATTGTTGCCTTTAAACATCACGGGATGTAACTTGACTCGACATAGGCGGAAATTACGTGTATTTATAATATTTTCTCATGGAAATATCTACAACAATAAACTTCAGACATCCATAATAAATTCTATTTTATTAAGGTTATACTAGTTGTTCCCCGTGAAAAAATACGAAATGTAACTTGACTTTGCCAAGAAAAAATATTAGTTGCTTTAATTCAATTATTTCAAAAATAGAATATGTATGCTAAAATGCGTAATCTGTAGGTACTTTATTAGGTAGGTATGGATAAGAAAAGATTATGTTTTAAATTTGATAATTTCAATTAACATCAGTTCCAAATTAGCAAAGTTCACATTGTTCGATCGTAAGTACTCACAGAGGAAATTATTTATAGATCATTTAAATACATTTTTTGGTGCACAGTTTCATCTGTATTATTATTTATGAAATTACGTATTATCTTCAATCGCATCCTACTGTTATTATCAGTGCTATGTAATATTGAGAGGTTCTACTAATATACCTAATTTCTTTCATTTTTTTTGTTAGGTTGTTAGTATTTGGACATATTCCAGTAAGTATAATATTGTACATTTGAATTTCGGATTTTAGTTGATGAATCGATAATTCCTGTTAATTAGTTATGTCATTAGTAATATTATACATAAATTGTGCTTAAATAGGTGATAAGTTTTCAATAACCATGGTAAGATGTAAATAATCGTCCATTTATACACGTATAAATGGACGTAGTTATGCAGAAAGCGTCCAACAATTTGCCAAAATTAAGTTTGTGATGTTTTCTATTTACATATTTTCTAATAAACACGAGATTTATATCTGCTGAAAACATCCAAGCTCCAAATATAATAGATTATGGTAATTTTTTTTTTTACTAACGCACATTTCTGATATTTGACTTAAATTGAAGTTTAAAAATATTAGAAAATGTAACATTACAAAAAAATACATTTTTTAAATAAACACATTGATATGATTATAAATTACTTATTTGTAACTATGTTTAAAAGGAAAAAAACACTTTCCAAATGCCGATTACGCATATTGATGCTTTTTTATCGTCATATTTTCAAACACCCTTTTCTCAGTTTAATTTTTTGGGGTTGGATGCTTTTTGCATACCTACGTCTAAATAAGGTTTCAATTTTGTTGTAATTCATTGAAAAGTCACCATTAAAAAATTTCACAAAGAGCGGTGTTTTAAAAAGTGTTTTTTTTCAATTATTTATAACTTGCAGTCTGAACGTTGAATTTAACAAATCTGGCTTGAACCTATCAAAGTAGAACGTATCAAGTAAGACCAATGTGTAAGAACGTAATAAAATGTCAATATTATTATGTCATCAGTCCAAAACTTCCATCAATCAGGATGGTCATCGATGTCTCCAATTCCCTGCCCATTGTCAATGACTCTTCAAGATAAACTTGACACGGCACACTGATTACTTGTCAAATAGTGGACAACCGTCGCCATTTTGTTAAACACATCAAGCCGTCAATTCTTTTTATCAGCGTTTGAAAATAAAAAGTGTTTAATGGTGTTTATATTTGTGTAGCTATTAACTGTACATTATTTCCCTGGTGAGAAAATACGTACAATTGTGAATTTATCAAATTTAGAACCGATGGATGTATTCAGAAGATTATTTAAAAAAAACCTAAATACGAATTTAAGATTTAGGTTTAAAATATTTGAATATTAAATATTCGATTTTTTTCTTTCTTTGATCACAATTTCCCGCCCTTGAAGCTGTCACCGCTAGCGCCGCCATGGAACTCGTGAGCGTCAACGCAACCTAAATATTCCAAATTTGAATAGTCGTGACTCGTCCTAATGCTTACCTACGGATGGAATGTTTGAATATGGAACGAACGGGGTAGTGTTCACTGCCTTTGACGAATGCATGCCATTGTGCAGTGCTATAGAGATGGCATAGATTCGTGAAGATTTACTACAACCATTTTAAAATTATAACAAATTATTTGTTGATATTGATGGGAATCGTAAATGTTGAAAATACATCTGGTTTTTGCAGAAATCGCCAACCTTATACTCAAAACCGTTTATTTTTTATCTCAAAATGTGCAAAAAACGCAAATGGTTTCACAAATTTCACTATTTTCAATGTGAGAATATACTCGTGGGTCTTTTTATGATAAAAGCCCAAGAATACTGTAGTTCCAACTGCCCGGAGCCAGTGGTGTCATAGCATTCATAATTAGGGTATATTGTGAGGTTCGAAAGAAGTGGAGAGGGGAAAAAGATAGGGAGAAGAGAAAGGTTAAGAAAGTACATTACTATTTAGATTTGGTCAATAAACAGGGCTAAAGTAATTTTAAGCATTTTTTTTGGTTTTGAATGGTGGTCTTTCACCAGGGCGATACTGAGAGTATCTACCACTCTGGAACGTACCGAAAATATACTAAATGTAAATATATTTTGTAGAATTATGTTTATCTGAAAGAACACAAAAAAATTGAGACAATTTATTTTCGCACCACGGGTTTCGATCGCTTGACCTCTAAATTCGGAGCCTAGGATCTTAACAGCTCAGCCACGGAGGAGGTTTTCGTATGTTCGATAACAGTTGTTTATTCAAAATTCTATTTGTAATGGTCATAATACTCATAATTCAAGTTTTTTAGTCATCTACGTGAAATTTTGCATTTTTGTACACTTTTCATTTAATACATAAAACAATTTTTGTGTTTTGAAGCTTCTTAATATCTAATTTAAGAAAAAGTCGGTTTTTCAAAAATATTTTTTCTGAGTTTTAAAAAGTTTGATTTTGTCTTGACGATAAGTTTAGTGGTTACAGTAAATACTTGTTTAATTCAATCAAATGCCTGCCATTTTATCGAATTGATCAATAATCGGTTGATATACTTTATTGCTCCTTTCTCCCTAGAGACTTTGATAAAGTGAACGTCACTCTCGACAAATAAAAATATTCCAACGACCGCATTCAACCAGTATGGTACATTCAATGGAATGACATAGTTTTTGTAGCAGATATCATCTCTGGCAGCTAAACCATCAATTCCTAGTTCCTCTAAAGACATTTCCACTTCGCTCACAGCATCCAGCCGATACAGATTGATGCTTAATATTCGTAGCACGAGCTCATCGACTTGGTTTTAATCGAGTCCATTTGTTGTCTGAGACAGTGCGGAGATGACAAACAAAACTATTCGTCAAGATGCTGACACTGCGAACGGATAAATCCACCATTATGGAATTGAAAAACATCCAGATTCTGAAATCAATTTGTTGCAAATGGAGAACATATAGAACGGAATTCCCTTGGTGACAACAAGAAAAATACATTTTCAAGGGTCGACCAACAAACTAAGGGCTTAATTAAAAAATATCAACAGCATTTCAACATTTAATTAACAGTAAAAAAGAGCTTTTGTGAAACAATTAAATTTGCTCTCGCGTTTCTGCAACAATTTACAACAGTAAAATTCACTCGAGCGGAAGACCTGTCAGAACTTTTTCAGCCCTTATTCTTACTGGCCTACCAACGTTCAAAGTATATTTCAAAACAAAAAAGGTGTTTTAAAAATTATTCCGCAAACCAATTTCAAAGATGCGATCTCTTTGAATTTTACTCCTGAATCGAGATTACGTATTAGGGGATCAGAAAATGATACAATAACAATGTAAGTATAAGGACGGCTTCCGTGGTTGAGCGGTGATTTAAGCCGTGTTTGGTGACCAGATCTGAATGGCCAGGTACTTACCAACTTCCCTCTTCCCCATCTCCCTTGTCTCCCTACCATCTTCAGCCTCACAACATACTTCAATTGAAGATGTTGTTGGCATGGTCTCACTAGCTCTAGATGGCTGGGAGCAGTTGGAACTCTTGTGCGGTATTCACAGTAAAAAGAACTGTATTTTAAAGCGACGCTTAAATGATTTCAATGAATTGGATTAAAAAATATGTGTTATGAATAACATAAGATGTATATGAGATGATATCTAGCTGGTTAGCTTACTCTACATAAGTACAGCAAAATGCTAAAATGAACGGCTTATTTGTTCAGATCCCTAATTGAGAAAAGTTTGTTTTGATAGAACATTCAAGTCAAATCCTGAACAAGGCTTAAGTAGAGTCAAAGATGTTACTCATAATCAAGTGTATTCTATTATCGTAAAGAATGACAAAAATATTTAAGTCTGGAACCAAGCATTTGAAAAAATACCATGGCTTGAGTTAAGTCTTGGAATTCTGGACAGTCGAGAATGATACCCATAATTAGGAGAGTGATGATTGAGGAACAGAAATTCATTTTTTCATTCATTAATTTCGAGTCTACGGCAAGGCATGTTGAACCGGATGAGTTGCAACAAAGAAGGTGAGTCAATAATACAAATAATAATTTTGAAATGCAAATTAAACCACAGTATTTTATACGCTTTTCTGATGAAGAATTTTTGATTTTTATATAAAAATAAGAATGAACAAGTTGTGAGGTTATGAAAGTGAAGAAGAGACGCAGATACGAAGGTTGAAAAGTATTGGCCATTAAAATCTAGTTGATAAACACGGGTAAAGCCATTTAAAGCAAAACGTTTCGATTATGACTGGTGGTATGTGTAGAGCATTAACTGATGTGGAACAAGGTGCAAAAAAAAACGTATTTAAAGAAATGAAAAAATAACTCTGTATTGGACCACGAATATTATTTTAATTTTTATGACCGACCGGTTTCGCTTAGCCTAAGCATCATCAGGGAAAATGAATTAAACTTAACAAAAAATTAACAGTGTGCGGTTTTAAATACATACAGAGGGAACAAAATATAAAATAAAATAACCAAACAATGAGAAAATAATAGAAAACCATTTTAATTATAACACAGGAACAGATAGAAGGAGACAGATAATAAGAATTAAGAGAGACAAAACGTCAACTGAGAAGGTGATTAAAAAATAAAGATATATTTTTTTTAATTTACAGGAAATAATTATACCTAATATTGGACTACTGGACAAATTTACCTGATTATTAAGAATATGACTATTATTATAAATGGCTTTCTCTGATGATGCTTAGGCTAAGCGAAACCGGTCAAACATAAAAAATAAAAATATTCGTGGTCTTACACAAAGTTATTTTTTCATTTCTTTAAATATGTGAAACCACAAAGTGATTGCTTTCCAGAAACATAAAAAAGACAAACAAATATTTTTTTATTGTCTCCTCTTTCACGAGTTTTGCTTATTATTCGTAGCCTCAACTCATCCAACACCTGCAGGTTTTTATTATATGCGAGGTGAATTATTAAAAAAAGTACAATGCTAATCAAAAAAAATAATTGGCCTACGTTTTATTAGCGACAGCCCTCGACGTTCTGCCACAGTGGTGTTATGGTCATCCGCCGAGGAACGTTATGTGGCCATATCGAGACCAGTATAATATAGAATTTCTAGTTAGCTACGCTCGTAATGTGTCAAGCTGGATCGCCGTCACTCAATGCAATTCCTAGGGTAAAGCTCGAACACAATATAGGAAGCGATGCGCAGATTGCACTAGTACGGTAGCTTTTTCAGATTCATTTAGAAAAATGTTCATTTTAACGTTTTTATTACTTTACTGTTATTTATTTCAGGCACTGGCGAGATTGAGGAATCGATAGAAGTGTGCTGTAGGCGTGTCTGTGTGCCCGAAGTAAGGTCAATCCTTAGTAGAGTAGAGTAACAATAACTGGAGAGAGAGCTAATTATTTTTACCCAATCCATACAAACTTGCGATAAATCACTTTCTCCGGGTTTTTACGTCGTTCACCATGAGAGAGAATAAGACAACACATATAATACACCGCTTCTATGAACTGTCGCGATGATCTTGGGCTTCTGGGTCACCGCGGGACTCCGCCCCCATTTTTTATTATGCCACTAAACTTGACACAACTAAACGGTTTTATACCACAGATACCACTCTATATACTCTAAGGGTCAATCTTATATCACTTCTGGCAAAAATTGATCTAACATTATCACATTTCGTTTGTTTTTTATTGCCCAACTGTCTGGAACCAGTGGAACTATGGCACCCCTGTATATTTAGATCTGGTCACTGGACACGGCTGATAGTGGTCATTCATTAATAATGTTAAGTATATTTACTGCAGAGTGGTAAATACTCTCAGTATCGCCCTGGTGAAAGATCACCATTCAGAATCGAAACGTTGTTTGAAATGGCTTTAGCTATGTTAACCGACCAGATGTTATTAGCCAGGTACTCCCAACCTTCCCCTTTCCCATCTTATTTCCCTCCCCACTACCTTCAGCCTCACAACACACTCTAATCGGAGATGCTATAGTCTCACTGGCTCCAGATGGTTAAAAAATCAAAGATAATTAGAGCAAAGAAAAATTAGTGTTTTTTATTTTTATTTTTTATAAACTCAGCCTGGTGAATGACCACCATTCTAAATCGAAACTTTGCTTTAAATGGCTTTAATCGTGTTTAGAGACCAGATCTGAATAGCCAGGTAAGTTCCACCTTCCTCTTATCTTCTCCACTTCCTCCATCCTTAGACTCTCATTTCCTTAAATTCATTAAAAGAATCTCAACATAATCTGTCTCTCGACGAATCACCTTTAGATATTTAAGTTTTAACCAAATCTTGTACTGTGCGACAAATTCAGAAAGTCCATTTTTTTAATTTCGCTCCCATGCCCTAAATCGGGAAAATAAAATAAAATAAAATAAAATAAAAAATAAAAATCACAATTATAATTTTAAGTTAATAAGTGTCTATATGATAGGACCTGCTAGGTAAGTATGTTCCTGTATATTTTCTTATTTTAACTAGGAATTAATATCTAATAATAGAAAATAAGATCTGTACAGCGCCCTTGAGGTGATATTTCACAAAAAAAAACAAATATTATTACTATTATTATTAGAACATATCCCTATTAGAGATAACACAGTTTCCATGGCTCCAGACAGCTGAGAGCAGAATATACGTTAAAAAAATGGGAAAAGGGGTATGTGGGAGAAACAGAGAATTTCTTCGAAAGCATATGTATTTTTTTTTGTATAATATGGTTAATGGAGATATATTATACATTAGGTTGGTTGTGGTGCTCATTTCTATTTCTTAAAATTAATGATTAGTTTTTTAGGTTTCGTACTTTTTCTCACACTGTTGTGTGAATAATATAAAAGTGAAAGAACGTTGTGATTAATAAATGATTAACTGCTCGGTAGTAGGTTAATATCAAAAAGATAATTTTTCATTTTAACATATTATACATTAACCTTGATTTAATGTTCCGTTGGATTGTATATATATATATGTATAACATCTTCATTATGCAGTCGAAATTAATTAAACATCAACCGTTTGTGATGTTTACATTTTCAGCTTGTTGAGTTTTCCGTTATTTTAACGAATTCACACTCGAGATATTCACATAAGCTTCCTCCGTTGTTTTAAGCGTTCTAAGATCGCAAGTAATTACTCTATTTAAATAATTACGTACACAATTGCCCACTGTTTGTTTTGCGTTTTCACACGACGGTCAAAACATAAAACGCAGCCACATGCACACATTCATGTTGGATTCTCGTTTATCGCGGCTCACCCGAGGTGTACCAGAATAGGATATTCAGGCAGGCTTTTCTATTATTGAAAAAACGTTATTTTTATTTAACGTTTATGTTAACGAATACATTTTCTGCAGCGATTTCGATTTTTCGTTTTTTTTTTTAAATTGAGGCCAAAATGATGCGGTCGTACTAAAGACGTCATGCCGGTCAAAGTTTAAAGCGGTGCCGGGGCACGGTGACAGTTATTGTTAGCAGCCAGTAGCGGAATCTACGTCATAATACCATGAACCTTATATGAACCATTAAGGAATTTGCAGTTTTAGAATTTTTTCAAAATCACGCATTTTAGTGAACTTTAAATAGTCCATAAAAAAATAATATCACTCCTTATTTGTGAATATTACCCAGTGCTGAAGAGAGAATACTGTTTTAACATGGCGTATAAACGTAATTTAAAGAAAACACCATTGATATTCATATATAGTTACGAATGTGCGCAGTTTAATGGAGGGCAAGTACAATCATAAACCTGTTTTTCAAACCATAAAGCTGGGCACTTCTTTACGATTACGATTACAGATTTCCAGTGAACCAAGAACATGTAGATCTCTCAATTATGTGTATCTAAATTATCATTCACGAAGAAACGTAATAAACACCGTGTTTCATGCTCATAATGCAAAACTTCACAGAACATTCAGATGTTTTACTCGCCTCAGTTAATTATTTTTCAATTTTAGTTAATTATTAATCAATTATTTTTTATCGATTACAAATAACGGTAACTTTTTCAAAAACTGTTTTCGTCTGGTTAACCAAAAATACGCATAAACATACGTATCGGATATTTCGAAACACGAGCTCATAATTGGTTCGAGAGTAACCTTAGCAAGCAAAACGTCAGTTAAAAACATAGACATAAAATACAAGACACGTCATATTCATAAAAATCTTATGAAAAATGTAGCATCACTAATGTTGCACCACAAAAATTTTCACCCGCATATGAAAAGGATAGCCATTCAAAGAATATGTGTGTGCGGAAGAGATAGTGTCTCGTTGACTTGGTTTAGTGCAACCAGGCGCGTTGTCTCAATAACTTATCTACATTATTTAATTCAAAGCTAGGCAAAAATTACCCAAATTTTGCTCTAGAATAGACTTGTTATAAATGAATGACTTTTGTAAATTCGCGATAAGTGTGGAACACAGTGTGTAAACAAAACATTACAGTAATGAGCATAAAAATACATATAAAAAAAAATATCACACTTACTCATTGCAGGGCTTCACAGCAGACTGAGTGACAGTTATCATGGTGGTAGTCACGCCCTGCCGACTGAGGCAATCCAGTCCACCTATAGGTCCAGGAAAGCTGCAAATCCCCTTTCGATCCCTTCCCACTCCGTTGCTTAGCATAGTTTCCCCATGATCACCAAAGGTCAGCTGGCGTCCATCGAACTTAGGCGGTGAATTCTGCATGGACGTCGTTCTGTACTTGACATTTGCATTGACTACTCCCTCAGCATTGATGGTGGCTTCTTCTGTTATTATAACGGAACTACCGTTTTTACAAACAGTTGTTGTGCTTCTTTCAAATTTGCCACCATTGTGCGAAGTTGGCATCATGGAACTGTTAATGTCCATTATTGGAGGAGGTAATGGAGGTCTCTTGGTGGGGTGAATTGGGTAATTGTTTGTAAAGTCTCTATACCCGTTGTAGGAGTAGCTTGGATCTTCTCCTTGATAAGAAAATATGTTGTTGGGATCATTATTTGTCTGCCCATAGGGAGAAGTGTTATACCTGTCGATTGGAGGTCTAGGTGAAGGCGTTTGTGGTGATCCAGTTTGAAACCCGTACAACGTTTCGGGACTTGAAGTTCCCAGGAGGTAAGGATCCTGGTAGGGATAAGGATCGGGACTTGGAACTTTAGATTCTGTTTTTCTTTTGTACTTGATTCCGTTCAAATTAGTAATATCGGAAACGTTTGTTTCAGTTTGATTTCCTAGGAGAAAATCGTCGGTGAGCTCGGAGATTTGCACGCCATTTTTTTTCACGGGAGGCTGAGCGAAATTTCTGCCTGTCGCTTTTCTTCCATATAATTGTCTGTAGTACTTTTCTTGATCTCCGTACATCCAGCAGACTTTCCACCATTGTTTGCACATGAGAATGTTGGCGGAGCTCGCTGTCTTTATTTGGCTGTTGGCTGTCGTAGACATTTTGACAGCTTTTCCCTCACACTACTTGAACACAATGACACTTAAAAAATCACGAACATTTTTTAAAATTATTTTCACTGATATTCATTTTCGTTAGACATTTTTATCACCTGCTCGTTGAAATCACTGAAGAAAAACTTTTGATTAAAAAATAAATTGAATACTGTCAAGTAGTTTCAGTGACTTGATTACAAATGTGCCTTTACATTCTGGGCAGCATTTTTCCAAAAAAACAAATCTCTTATCAAATAAAAATATGCAATATCAATCGCATATATTAAAAATTTCTTTAAAATAAATACATCATCAATAAAACGATCACTTAACCAAAGCCACTACACCTCAAATATGTTCCTTCCAAATCTAAATATCCATGTATTTATTCTTTTCTTATGATATTATGATTTAAAACTTTATTACGCTCGTGGCAGTTAAGAGTGAATCAAGTTATTCATTAAACTTAAATAATGAATGACGCACTGTTTTATACGTCCTTAGGTTATATTGCTTATAAATCTCATATCTTAATTTTATCTACAACTATTTCACACTTAACATCTGCCCTGATGATAAACACTGCAATGTTGTTCGAAGTGCTGGTTCAAGAATGATGAAGATGCCCAACACTACTCCCTCGAAGTAAGAAAAACTTGGCCTTACTTCGTGAACAACAGTACACGTCCACAACACACTTCTATAGTTTCATCTCTTTATTATTCCAATAGCAAATTAACAGCATTTCTGTTTCATTTACACACATTTTAAAGAAAAGAGAAAATCACATGAGCTGAACCAATTCTACACAGTATTTTAAATTAATAATTGTAGATTTTATACGCCGACACATTCTGTAGTAAGCTATTTTAATTTAAGCTATAATCAGTGGTGTAATTTAATACGAAGAACATGATCATCCATTTAACTTATCATTGAATAAATTCAACTCCCCGGAGCACAGCACACGGAGATGAGGCATGTAATCATCATGGGCCCAAGTATGTATAAATTAGTATGTATCTGTTTGAGAATAATAATAATTGAATGTGGATATACCCATATACATAATCTAGAGAATGTTACCCGCTGCCCCGAACCATTAATCTCTAGCCAGGTAACCTGGTAAATGGAACACCGGTAAATTATTCAAATGGTCTGATGTATTAAAAAAATATATCGTAAATACAGTGATACCTCGATATCCGCGGGGGTTATGCTCTTGTATGCGGCGCGGATGGCAAAACAGACTAAAGCTTGTTAAGGTAAGTCATAAGCTACGCGCAATATGTAAAAAATACAATAAAAATAATCGTAATAACATACTAAGTTCTTGGTTCAAATTATGTAATTTAGGCAGTAAATTCACACAGAATTTTCGTCTTTGTTTTATAAAGTAAGACAAATATTCCCGGATTACGAATAACGTAATGGTATCAGAAAAACTCTTATTTAAAACGTTATAAGTGAAAAATGTTGCTTGTGTAATAGTGAAAGACTTTGCTAGCAAATGAATTTGGCCCATGACGAATGACAAATTGATCTACTTGGCTACTGTCAACTATTCGTGCGGAGGATTGCGATGCTTACTTCTCACGAGACTCGAACCCTACAAAGCCTCGTGGGGTTAAATTGAATATCATACAAGAAAAAAGTTTATTCTGAACATTCTACCACTGAAATACTTCTCATATTATGCGACATCGAAAGCTGTTTGAGGGATTCAAAGTCTTTCGGGGCCCTATAAAGAATTGGTAAAACACCTCGAATGAAAGAGAAAACAAAGCTCTTTCACAAGCTTTTTTCACCCCGATAACCTTGTTTAAGCATTCTGTTCAATTCTGCTAAACATAATGAGGAACTAGTTTTTTTTAAACACTATCCACCGTCTATCTTCAATGTCAGTATACTTCGTGTTTCAGGATGGTACCGCAAAACTCCAGGGAGTTATATAATTAATATTTAAGGATACATAAATCAAATAACGATATTTGTAGAACTTGCATACGGTAACGTGTAAAAAATAAACTGCCTGCTACAGGCAGAAATCCGGTAATCTAACGACTAATTGGCTATACACATACCTTCCTATGCGAAAAGGCGGATACCTACTGCAACCAGATGTTAGCGATGAGGTGATAAACGTTTGATCTATTGTAAAGCTACGACCACAATGCAAGTTTTAGATAACTTTCAAACAAACATTTATTTTTTGGAAAGTAGAATTGTTTTTTCCTAAGAATTTTTTTACTAGAAAATCGTGAATAATCACTTTCTAAAGTTGCATTTTCATGATAAAATATATTATTTAAGGTAATTGTTTTACCCCCTAGCTGTCAGTCTGGAATTAAAACCGTGAAAAGTGAGGGCTTACTGTATATTCTTCTGCTTAACAGTCTTACGTAGAATAAATAATGATTCAGTTTAAGTTAAAATTCTTATTCTGACATTTACGTATGTTAAAATGAACGATTATTTTTCTTGTCGAGAACAAAGCTTCTAATTGTGTTTAACGGTCGGTTTGGGTACAGCTTTAAATATTAACGTTTTCTAATAGAGTCGTTAAAAAGCCTTGACGTTTAAGGATGATTTTCACATTGGAGGCTTTCTTTAAACGCACTCTACAATTAGCAAATAGTCCATTTATATTAAATATTAAACGATTCAATGTGAGTTCACATAGTTTCTGTCGATGTCTGTAAGCGAAATGTTTAACGAGGAGTAAAAGTAACTTACTTAAAAAAATATATATAATGTTATACCGCACAAGAGACCCGATTGCCCGGAGCCAACCTGATTTGGAAACTGTAAGGATGAAGCAGATGGGAGATGGCAACGATTCGACGAAAGTTAGTAACTAACTGGCTATTAAAATCTGGTCATTAACATAGTTATAAAGTCTATCGAAAAAACGTTTCTCAATGATGCTCTCTTAAAAATATCTTCCACTCTAGAATGAGGTGCATATAAAATGTTTGATAATATGTTAAAATATTATACAAAATAGAGCAATTTACAGCATTTACACGTGTTTTTTTTTCTTCATGGCGATACCTCCTGAGAGAATCATTCACTCTCACACCAAGTGCAAGGATAGGTACTAAGAATCATTATAAATTAAATGAGTCATCCCCGTGACTTAAACTCTCGACCCTTAGATCCAGAGGTAATAAGCTTACCACTTTGCTACGTGTGAACTACAAAAATCAATGAAAACGTGGAAAAAATCATATTTTTCCTTTATTTTAGAACATTTTTTTTCAAAGTAAGGCAAAAATTCGAGGGTATATATAAGCTGACAATATTCAAAGCACTTTTACCACCATCATTATAAGCGGAGAATGTTGGTTGTGGAACGACGAAGGACTTAGCTAGCAGGAGAATTGAACCCATACCATCTGGGTAGGAGCCCGACGCATTTGTCAACCGGACAAATTATGGTTCGTGTTAAACAAACTTAGTGCGTACGCTCAGCGGTGAATATCTAATGAATCTCATTAATATAATAAATACTAAAATCAAACAGTACAATTTGTAATAAAATTTGATAAATTAATCAAAACCTCGCCGTGTTAAAATACAAGTAAAACAGGTAATACACGAGAGGAAGTTCACCGCAATATTTCCTGCAACACCCATAGCGTGAATAGGCTACGATTACTTGCAAGACCAGAATTGTAGCGATGGGCACTGCGGGTAATGCAGCCACATCTGTTGTACCGCTGTGGGACGTGGTGACAAATAGAATTACGCGGTTAGTTATGGTGGAAAATTGTAAATGGGACATTACTCGGTGATTTTAAATAACGAAAGCTAATGCAGGTGCAAGCGTGTGTCCTATTTGACGGTGGAACTGAAAGAAGAATAATGTGATTATTGGCTTTTAAACGTGACATTGATGCATACCTTTGACGATATACGTGGTCGAGTGGTTAAGATCTTCGGTTACGAATCTAGAGTTTTGATTCGGGTTTGAATTCCGGCGCCGATAAATTCATTTTTATTTATGTGTTATTTCAAATATATAGTTTAAATTAATGAAAATAAAACAATGAATTTTTTACCTATAAGACGACAGATTTTATTTAAATTTTTTTATGACCGACCGGTTTTGCTTAGCCTAAGCATCATGAAGGTACAAAATTAAACTAAACAAAAAAAAATACAAAGTTATTATTTATTTAGTTTAATTTTGTACCCTGATGATGATACGCCTGCTCTCAACACAGGAATTCCTAGCGAGATAGACACAGCACTACCACCTTTATATTGTAATGATGAAAATAATAATAACAAAAAAACATGCTTAGGCTAAGCGAAACCGGTCGGTCGTAAAAAAAAATATCTGTCGTCTTATACAAAGTTATTATTTCATTTTCATTAAATACGTCAAACCACTAAGTGATTTCTTTTTACCAAAATAAAGTTTAAATTGGTGACCGGTTAGTAGCCGAGTTGACAAATGCGTCGGGTTTCCACCCCGGCGTCGTGGGTTCACTTTATCTGCTAGCTAAGTCCTCCATAATTTTACAAACAACATACTATCTACTTATTATAATGCTAGTAAGAGTTTTTCGAATATTTTTATTCAAATTGTTTATTCGTAACGTGTGAAAATTCGTTTTTATTGAACAAGATTGAACTATATTATATGTGTGTACCTAGTATATATGCGGCATATTTTAAAGTGGTAGATACTCTCAGTGTTGACCTAATGAAATACCACCATTCACGATCGAAACAATGCTTAAAATAGCTTTAGCTGTGTTTGAAGTGTCCCTATGTAAACATTACCGCGTCCATGAGATCTTGCTATATTTAACCCCTTGTCTGGTGGCAATAGTAATACGAATAACGGGGAAAGATCACGTTCCAATTTGATATGCTGCTTGACATGACATAGCTACAGATAAGATGATACTCTTAGCATCGCCCTAGTGAAATATCACTTTTCGGGATTGAGCATTTGGGGTTGGTCGCAGTGGCGGCTCGTGACTTTTTAGTGAGGTTGAGTGTTGAAATTGAAAAATACGACGTTATTGATGTTGTTGTAGTTAAAAATGTTTTTTTTTTTTTTTGTGAAGATATTCAGGATTTTTCAGTTTTGGTGGTGCACTTGCTGAAAAATCTTACAAAAAATGAAATTAAAAAAAAAGTAAAAATCATTTTCGGCTACAACAGCATCAATAATGACGTTTTATTTCAATCTTAACACTCTAGCATACTAAGAAGTCACGAGCCGCCACTGGTTGGTCGAAATGGTTTTAGCTATATTTAGGAACAAGACCTGAATTGACAGGTTCTATTTAACCCTCTCTCTCCGCTGCTTTTGATTTCACATTTACCTAAATAAGGATGCCATGGTTCCACTAGCTATGGCCAGTAGGAATTTTCGTGCAGTATCTACAATTTTTTTTTTTAATATTTTACAGTGCATACCGCACAAGAGTTCCAACTCCTCCCAACCGTCTAGAGCCAGTAAAACTATCGCATCCCCGATCGGGGTATGTTGGGAGGCTGAAGGTAGTGGTGATGGGAAGGAGATAAGGAAGAAGAAGGTTGGAAAGTAGCTGGCTATTCAGATCTGGTTGCCAAAGACGGCTAGAGCCATTACAAGCAACGTTTCGATTCTGAATGGAGGTCTTTTACCAGGGCGATACTACGATTTTACCACTCTGGAACGCGCCAAAAATATACTGAATTTATATTTTTGAATTAAATAAAAAATATTTGAACCCGCGACCTCTTGATTCGTAGTCGAGCGTTTTCCCACTCGACCACGTATGCCGTCAATCGTTATCAACTGTTTTTCCCCTTCTTAGTCATTTCCTTTACGTACAAAAATGGTTACTTGTTGACTGTAATTTTTCGAACATAGTTTCACTATCTCCAGGCAAAAGTTAAAAGAAAATGTATAACATTAAACAGCAACTTATATATTCTAACGCCTCAGAAGGTAACCACCTCATTTCTCAAAAATTGAGTCAACAAAGCCACCGTATAAATATTTAACTTTCGACTTGTAGATATTTGCAGTATTACTAAACACGGGGAACATAATAAATGATGAGATGCTAGTTTTTATTTATTCAACATGAAAAAGTCTTCCTAGAAGGAGACAAGAAAATATGTCACGTCGAAATATATTCAAACATCTAACACATGAAAACAACTACCGAAACATGTTTTGCAGATTTAGTTTTAAGCTTTATTAATAGATAAATCTCTATTGTACAGAAAACATAATAAACACCGATAATATTAACATAATCCACAAGTTGAACTTGTTAAATGATTTAATTTTAGGCTGCTCCTAAGTAACAGTTGTTTCGGCCACTCTACAACCGCCATTATCATAAACATTATTTGTCGTTATATTATAGAAGTATCGTATCAATTATCGGCCATTTTGTAACTGGAGTTTCATTAAAGCACTCTGTAGCAAATTACATTTCCGAAAGCTTAATAAATTATGTTGAAAAAGTCATCGATAGTGACTTCATTACAAAAATGTTATCGATAAAAATACGTCTTATCGGCGGCACTTCTTTTAATAAATAAGCCAATGAAACCTGAAGTGGGGACCCCCATAGAGGGCGGGTTTAACTTGTCTCGAGTACTACGGAACGAATTAATCCAAACACGTTTTCGATTAATCGAGCCAATTTTCCATATAACTTAACAGACATTCAACAAACTTCAAATAATATTATAGAGTTTTAATTTTTTTTAAATGTGAACTCCGCACACGAGAAAAAACTGCCTGAAACCAGTAGGACTATAAAATCGAAATTTTGGTTAAATTTTGTCAGGAGAAGAAGAAGAAGAAAAGGTTTAGAAGTACCTAGCTATTCAGACCTGGTCGCAAAACTCTTTTTTTAAAAAAAAAATAAAAAACATTTTTATTTTTAATAGTGAATGTCGCACAAGAGTCCCAAATGCTCCCAACAGTCTAGAGCCAGTGAGACTATGGTATCTCCAATTGAGGTATGTTAAGAAGTTTAAAGTAATGGGGAGGGGAAGGAGATGGAGAAGATGAATATTCACATCTGGTCACAAACACGGCCAAAGCCAATTTCAATCAAGTAAGGTTTCGATTCTGAATGGTGGTCTTTCACCAGGGCGATACGAGTATCTACCACTCTGGAACGTGCCGCAAATATGCTTTATATTACTTTGTATAAATTAAATGTGTTATGACACATATTAATTAAATACGAGTTATTTGCGCACGACGGGTTTGAACCTGTGACCTTCGGATTCATAGTCGAGCGTCTTAGCACTTGACCATGGAGGCCGTCAAAATTTCATTTCAAGCAACATTTAGATTTTTTACGGTGGTCTTTCAGTAGGGTTATACTGATAGTATCTACCGCTTTGAAGTAAGTCATTTATTGGGATGCTGTGCAAACGGTCTTTTAAAGGAGATGAATGATACTCATACCGCAGGTTGTCTCAAGAAAACGCAACAACCGTAAGATCGCTCCACAGTCATCATAAGAACTAGTCGTAAAAGCAATCCGTTCTCAATAATATGAGGCCGACAAGCAAAGAGGTTTTGAAGAAATTTAAAGCTTGTTTTAGTGGGATAAATAAAAAACTTTTCAATACTTATACCGCATCCAAGACAAAAACTACCTATTTTTAATTGATTAAGTGTTTTTCGAAAAAAAAATCATCAAGAGTCAGCACTCAAAATTACACCTAACTTTACTTTCTAGCATTCTAATACACTTACGAATGATGTATCTGAAAATTTCCTTTGGGTAGTTAGAAAAATTTCTGAGGTTTGCAGTGAATAATACTGTAATCCTTTAAATCCTATGAAAAACATACAAAAATGACAGTAAAAAGTGCAGTTTCGCAACCAGAAAAGGCACTTTTGAACGTTTAACCTAAAGTTCAAGGGTGTTTTTCATAAATAATTTAAAATATTACTGTTTGATAGTTGTATTCACTGGAAACCTTAGACATTTTTCTAACTACCCGTATAGAATTAACGGATTAATCATTTGTAATATTGCTTTGTAATAAAAGCCAAAAAGTGTCTATTTTTGGGTGCTGACCCTTAATCTCTAAATATTAAATGTTAAACTTTGACATGAAGCACTCACTTTGTGGTAAGACATAATTAAATTTTAAATAAATGTAACTTTGTTTTGACACCACTTTATTAGATACATATAACAAATATGTATTATATGTAATACATATTTGTTCAACCCTGAAGAAGGTTCAGGTAGAGGCGAAACCGGTTGGTATATGTATCTTATAAAGTGGTGTCAAAACAAAGTTACTTTTATTTAAAATTTAATTATATATGAGTTGATAACGTTAATTTAATAAAATAACAAAAAAATATGCATTTTTTGCCCGTTTTTTTTCACAAAACCTCACAATCTAAATACCTGCAATTTAAATAAATTCGAAGATTTTTTAAACTATACATATAAAGCTAATTGGTGTTGAGAATTTACCAAAAACATTATTTTGATAGTTATTTGCACTAAGATATTATTAAAAACAGTAAGTTGATCGAAATTTGTATCAGTTACTATTCATTTCTAATTCCCTTTTGATACGTCGGCCGCTTGAGCGGGCAAAAAACTATAGCGATTTACTACTTAAACGGATTCCGTACGGCTTGAATAATCGCGCGTCGGTGAACGTAACCTGTGTTATTAGCTTACGCCAACTCTCGGCATTAAACGCGAAACACAGCCGTGTGGGCGTCGGGCTCACACGAGCATGTTATTTCGCCTGTTTTGAGCCAAAATACGCATGTAGTTGATTTTCAGTCAAACGAAAACGATGAAAAAAGTAACATAAACTATTTTCGTAGAAAGCAACCACTTTGCGGTTTGACATATTTTATTTTTATTTTTTATAGTGAATACTGCACAAGAGTTTCAAGTGCTCCCAACCGTCTAGAGCCAGTGGGACCATGGCATCCTTAATCAGGGTATGTTGTGAGGCTGAAGGTAGTGGGAAGGGGAAGTAGATGGGGAAGAGGAAGGTTAAGAAGTACTGTATGTATTCAGATCTAGTCACCAAACACGGCTAAAGCCATTTCAAGCAACGTTTCGATTCTGAATGGTGGTCTTTCACCAGGGCGACACTTAGAGTACCTACCACTCTGGAAATATTATCATTATTCTTTAATCAACTTCTCAGTTGACGTTTTGTCTCTTTAAATTCATATTATCTATTTCTTTCTCTTTGTTCCTTTGTTATACTTTAAATGTTATTCTATTGTTTTCTCATAAATTTGTTATTTGAAACCAATCGGTCATAAAAATCAAATATTATTCGTGGTCTTACAAAAAGCTATTTTTTCATTTATTTTTAAAATAACTGTGTTTTAAAACTGTTTTTGAATATGTAAATATGTTTTTTTTACTAATGGAAAAACTATGTAACCGATAATTAACTGTTTTTTTTACACAACATGTCACGGCATGATTAGTTTCTTAGAAGACGCATCTGCCTAGTTAGAAATTATTGTTGACAGGGCCATAATGTATTCATACTATTGCAGTTTTTTTACACAGCTTTTATACACGTATGAAAACATTATTTTTTTACACAATATTGTTCACTCTTCTGAAAACAATCAATTTGTTACTTCTCATACTCGCAACTAAATAGCCAAGGCATAAGTTTGTTCATTAGTATAACCATGTTAGTTTGGTATTACGATTTTTTTGTGTGTTTTTTCAAGGTATACACACAATCAAACTTTGTACATACTTAACTCGAAATACCCGATTTATGACTAATGGCAGTGTAGTTGCAGGAATGCGACTTGTTTTCGTAAAAAGAATTAAACGGTTCAGACATCATACATAAAGAGTAAAGTTCATAAAAAAAACATTTCGCGTAGGTGGTAAAGGGTTGAGAGATTTAAGGACATTGAGAATTAAGTGAAATAAAGTGATGATTAATTATTCATTTCTGACATGAGCTGAACTTTGTTTTATGGGATTTGGTAGATAAGGAGAGAAATTTCAGGAGAATTTATGATGAGCAAGAGAATGGAAGATGTCGAGGACGCTTAGGAAAGAAGAAATTATTGAGCTAAGTCATGCCAAAGCATAAGTGAGACAACGAAGGAATGGCTTCGGCCACACACCGGACGGCTGGTGCATGAGCTATTCCCATTTAGCAAATATTATAATGAAGTTACTAATGGGTCGGCTTCCCACCCAGGCATCGTGGGTTCAATTCATCTACTGACCAACTCATTTGTCATTGCACAAACAACATTTTCCACTTATTATGATGGTAATAAGTGTTTTTCAAATATTTTTAGGTTATTCGTAATCCGGGAATTTATGACTTTCTCTAAAATAAAACCTAAATTGAAAGGCATATTATTTCAATCACAAATGATTTTTGCACTTTATTTTGTCATTTTGGCTGGTGATTTCTTAATTTGCTTGTCGGGAATGGCTCACACGCGTTGCCGCAAACTGTCTGGACGAATCTATTGGAAATTAAGCAAAATATGTGTCAAGACAGAGATATGTGACGTTACATTACCTCTGCTTTCCTCTATAGGCAATAGCGTGATGGCTACAATAAATTTACCACACTCGAAGACTCAAAATATCGTAGTAATAACAATCAAACGGGGAAATTTGAAGCCATGTAATTTGAATAGACAATTGTGTGTTCTTTTCATTTCCGTCACCATCTTTTCCATCTTATTCCTTCCCTAATCTTGTTGAGTGAGCTTAAATAAAAGATTGCTGTAAACACGCAAAACATGGTCTACGAAATTTCAACACAAAAAGCCCTACAGTACCAAAAGGCAGCCCGCTCACCGCTCACCGGGTAGAAAAGATTATCTCCTCACGTGTGCGCCTCTAACCACAGTTGACATTTTGAAATAAATATGAAGAAATAAGAGGCGCTATTTTTTCTTTATAATAAACTTTTATGTCAACTGTTATAAAAAAAAAAAACACGACTAAAGAGTGTCGAGTCCGATGATTATTCGCATTTTCAACGTTAACAAGTTTTTAGACAAAGAAACGGGTGCTACTCATTTAAATAATGAACCTAGAAGAGTTGTGATATTTGGCCAAGCATCTTGTTATTTGTTTATCGCATGGATTCAAAGATTATTTTTTCTATGATTTTTCGGGGTGATTGTACCGTTATGTTCCCGATAGTGACGATGATTTCTAATACCTATTTTGGTGCATTTTTTATAATGACAATTGAGCAAGATTGGTAGGTGCAAACCGGTTTACATGGCCGTCATGATGTCTGACCAAAAGTTGTTGGATATCACGGTAGCGAAATCGATTTAACCTCAATTTTGCATTACTTTGGTGCAAGCAATAATTACAATTGCCGTAAAAACTAAGTATAAAATGACCGCAACGGTAAAAACAGGAATCCATTATTATTGAACGCAAAATAAAAAAAGGTCAACAGGTAGTTGAAATCAATGCCGAATAAATTCATGAATAAATGCATTTAAAAAAAGTTTTAATACTGGTGTAACAATGTTATGTTAGCTAGTATACCAAACCTTTTTTAATACCACTTTTAAAAAGGAAAACAATATGGCATCTGGCTCTAATTTCTGACTCTTCAAATATCATCTTAAAGCTCATAATGGAAACCAAGTTGCGATCTGGAAAAAACTGTACTAACCTAGTAAAAAAAAAAAAAAGCTATTTAAAATGCATGGCACCAGAGCTCAACGTTTGACAGCTTTGCTGTGACCAACTGACTGATTTTTTACTCTATAGTTAATCTTGGTGCAGATAGACAATTATTAAAGGTTGCGTTGGATATGTTGATAATAATGAGATGTATTCAAAATAAATAAAGAAATAACGATTTAGGATTTAGCATCTAACCATTTTAATAATAGAACCATTCAAATATCAGACAAGTGTGAAGTCTAAAGAGATAGACCGCAATTACAAAATATTATTCTTTGAGCCACGGGTGAGTTGAATACAACATTGAACACCCTTTAGATCGTTAGCTTCCTTTTCAGAGGCGGCAGGCTATATTTTAAGGCTCGCATTATCGCTCCTGCTTGTTCATTGAAAAGTCTCTGGCCGAGAGCTTTTTGATTTGGGTAATTAATACTTGTAGTCACAAGGTAACCCTTTTCAAAAGCCGCTGGCCTGCCAAACAGGGGCGAGCATTTTCGATTCCCCGGGAGATTGGAGCATCATTAGGCGTACCACAAGAACGACCGAATGGACCCTTCTTATAATTGAACGCAGTATACTAGATAAATAGCACGATAAATTAATACTTGGGGATAAATCAGAGGTGTGCATATAATTGTACGAAGTTTTTACACGGCTAATTTATGGCATCGCCTCGAGGGGATTAAATTATTCAACGCATTCCTTTGACCATCAGAACATGATAGTATAATCATTTTGTCTTGCATTCTTGCAATTCTTTTGTATTAGCGCCTGTTGGAATATTACGTTTCTTCTCCGTAGGTACTTGATAATAAGCGAATAGCATTTACACTAGCAAAATTATGTGATTTTATACTTACACAATTTGTAGAGGTCGAAAATATTTCGATTACAAAGTTTTATTAGATTTAATAAAAAATAAATAATAATAAGAGTGAGCTCATATAGCGCACTTTTAAACAATCTAAAATTATGATCGTTATCATAAATCATGAGAGAAAAAGGTTCAGATATGGGTATAACAGTGCATGTGTGCATCAAGATATACAAAGGAAAACAATTTAGTCCAGATGAAAGGTATGAATTCATATTAACAAACTTGTTAAAGCGAAGAAAAATAAATTTTATCGAGGACAGTTAACGTGTTGGTACTTACAAACATAAGTATTATTAGTGAACAGTTCTAAAAATTCAAAAAGTGCAAATATAACAAGTAACAAAAGAACAATAAATATTTTATAACAATGAGCATATGGTTTTTGTAAAACGTTACGATTCGAATTTTTATTTGTTTTACTCAACAACTTTCTTTACAAACATCTATATACCCATTTTCACTCTTACAAATCATCATTATAACACCCTAACTGGGAGCGTCCATGTTATTAGTTGAAACATCAACTTCTGTATAATTTAGCGCTGCCTTTTGCAGCTTGCGGAAACTGAACCCACAATTGACTAAAGCCAAATGCTTAAACTACTACGCCACAAAGGCCATCGGTGTTTAGCCTTCTGAAGTTTACGTGATAAACTGGAACTTTTCAAATAAATTTTATTACTAAAGATCCGTTGGAATAATATTGTGTGAAAACATTAAACGTATTTCGAAATAAAACATTCGGTTAATGATTATATAACTATTCAAAAACATAATTTGTCGAACCGTTCTCATTTGTTGCAAGCACGAAAAGCGCAAAAACTATGAAGTCTGCGAAATTAAATAAAGGGAACTCTGTTCAACAGATGCACGACTCATTTTGACGGGTATCGTGATGTAGATAGTACAAGAATCAGTGTTCCTTCTTGAAAAGTGTTCCACGCTTTGAGCCAGAGGAGACGGCAAGTAACTTGCTGGCAACTGAAATAATGGCGAGAAGACCGCCACGCTTGAGATACGTCACAAGTTGTACACTTTTCAGTAGCTGCTAAACCATGGAACAAGTTACCCCTGTTTTGCCTTACACAGTGAAGTAAGCAAACGAATCGAATACATATTATGCGTAGCTACATTCTATAAAGAACAAAACACAGCTCCTTCCTGTCTCATTCATTATCTTATTATCTTGTTTATTACGCTTTCACTATTCGCTTCGGATCTATTTATTCGTAGAATGGTTAGACTATACTTGTCGATCGTATTTGACCGATTGGTGGCACAAAGCCTTGATTTTCCACCAAGGCATCGTGAGCTCGATCTTCTGATAGCTATGATCTCCGTTATTGCACAAGCACTTTTTTTGGTTATAGTCATGATAGTAAGACGAATTCAAATAACATCAGATTATTTATACTTAACGTGGTATTGTTCGTCTTTTTTATTATTAAAAAAGTTTTAATATCACACATAAACTTCAGAGTTCTCAGTTCTACACCAGTTTGTCAACAATCACCATTTCTTTAGAAAGTCAATTTCTTATATAATTATTTATAAAACCCACTCTCAAATCGGGCATAAATTGGAATTATAAAACAGTCGAGAGATTATAAAATTTGCGCAGATTTTTTTATCGGAATTTCTATGTAAACGCAACTAAATCAGCTCATAACGTCATTTCCAAACGAGCTTTGTAGCTTTAAAGAAAATATCAAGAATAATTTTAGATGACAATTTTAATTGGTTTAAAACAAAACAAAAAAGATTTCGAAAAATAGAGTTAAAATACAGAGATACTGCCTAGTAATATTACAATATTTGAGGAACGCTGCAAAGCTGCTTGAACTATCAGTCAGGCAGTGTTTTAAGCTGATTTGCAAAGCGTCTCTCGTTGCCTGTGGCAGGCTTCATTAAGGTGACGATTAACGTGCTGTAGCTCTGGAAACTAAATGCAAATGAAACTGTGTTTTTTAATGTTGACATGGTCTAATAATAAACCTAAAAGACGTAAAAATATAACATTTTTACATAACGCAACTTATTTCCGAAGAATAATAATTAAGGCGTGGGATTATGTTTTATTTGACCCAAAATTAAAAAAACAAATCTATTCATTCTACTTTTATTAACTTTACTATCATTCAGCTTTTATGTAATTTTAATGTAGGCGTAGACCAACTTTCTGGAGCATCGCATGGCTCTGGTACACAAAACTTGCTTCATATTATTTTAGCAAGAGCAAACCGATCAATAAACTAGTGAATTAAAGTTGGTGTGTAGTGTAAATTAAAAAAAAAATAGTGAAGTAAAACAATAACTTTGTATAAGACGACATATTTAATTTTAATTTTTATGACCGACCGGTTTCGCTTAGCCTAAGCATCATCAGGGTACAAAATTAAACTAAACAAAAATACATGGTGAGCGGTTATATGAATATATACATAAGGAGAACGCAAAATAAAATAACAGTGAAAAAACAATAGAATAACATTTAAATTACAGCAAAGAAACAGAGAGAAAGAGATCGATAATATTAGTTGAAATAGTCAAAACGTCAACTGAGAAGGTGTTGATTATGATAATTATGACTATTCATTTTAATGTTTTTTTATTTTTATTTCTAGTACTTCTAAATTATTTAATCTGTCGCCATGACCATTTTGTGGAGAATATGAGCACCAATATCTCAAACCACAAAGTAATTGCTTCCTACGAAAATACATTTTTTAAGTTCTTCCGTAATTGAACCCGATTCCAACAGTATATAATCAAAGCTTTTTCCTATAACACTGCTCTCTGCGGTTATTATACACTTACAATTTAATAATGATGTTGCAAAGGGGAAGAGAATTTCCTAGAATATTTTCGCTTTCAATTATTAGATACGTAAGAAGTCCTTTTACACTGTATTTCATAAAGCTTGCCGTCCTTATCTTCAGATCTTAGATCAGTCAGATACGAGATAGTGATCAGTGATCGAGAATCGATCAGCAGTTAAAATGATACATGGTCAAGGCTGCGGTACTTAGAGACGATTGCATACTCCATCATTGGATGCTGATACAAAGTATCATAAGATATTTCTACTGGTATGAAGAATGAAGTTTATTTTCATAGGAATTTTGTAGGTTGCTCGTAACAAGGTAAATCGATAAACTGCCACATTTATCGTTGGCGTATACAAAAGTATTTTATACTGTTTTGAAGAATGCCTAAAATAGTTATTTTTATTTACAAAGAGAATGTTCTAAAGACATATATTATTTGTCTTTAGAACAATGTGAAATGTAGACAAAAAACACCCAAAAAGGGCTTTTTAAATGACCCATTTTTGTAAAAAGAAAGTGGACTACCTAACCTTCTGTGATATAATTCATGGGGAAAAGGTAAATGGTTTTTAAACTTTATTTATATACACTTCTCATCTCTGACGAGCGTTAAAATAGGGTGCAAATACCATGTGAAATAATAACGATAGTGCAGGAACGCTTGCTCTATTTCCAACTGTAATTTTCTATGAGCTATTAAGAAAAGCCAATTTTCTATCTTCATTTACCCCGTGTTTATCCCATAGATCGTGCCTTCCAAACACGGGAACGTTATAATGATAGTCTCTTGATGAAGACGCTGAAATCTACAGCAAAATAATATGAGCAGTGCATTGGAAAACGGTACTTTTGTGGGATACGGATGTATTGATTTTTATACTTTAGTGTGACAAGGGGAAATAATTCAAAGTTAGAGCGGCTGATGGTAAGGTGTTAACGAATTATTTATATTCGACTTGATTTATGTACCCCTTCGGTTTATGTACTCAGAATCTCCTGGTTAAAAAGTCACCATTCCGAATACAACATTAGCTTGAGATGGCTTGAGCCGTATTCAATGACAGATCTGAATACTTCCAAACCTTTTTCTTCTCCATCACCTTCACTTCTTCACTCCCTTCAGCCTCACAACATACCTCGAATGGAAATGCCATAGTCCCACTGGCTTGGGGCAGTTGAGACTCTTGCACGGTATTCAAAAAAATATATATTACTTAAAAACTTTTAAATCAATTAATAAGAAAATTTATCCACACGAAAAGTTCTTTAGAGAATTGAAATTATTACTTTTTGTTAGAAAAAGCTGATAAAGTGCAAAATATCATGTCATTTTTTTTCATGTCTAATCTTGCAACGAGGGTGAAGATTTTATTCAATCTCTGTGTCTAGAGAATAAATTAAAAATATTTCAAAATTCAACATTTTTATAAAATTGATTGTTGATAAATACAACTTAAATTTTTATGTACTTAGGTTCACTCGATAGGAAACGTATCTGATAAAAATACTATTATTAGAAGGTATACTTTAATAGGGGTAAAATAGGTGCCTCCAGCGGCAGCCTAGTTTAAGGATATAATTTCATTCTGAGAAGGCGATAAATTTCCAACTGCAGGTAAAAAATTGAACAGATGGAATTCCAGCGAGACATATCCTTGTTTGTGGATTTCTCGGTAGAAAAATTATAAAAAATCGACAAGTTTAATAAAACCTTTGCCGGGAGAATATTCTTTGAATTTTATGAAAGACTGAACGAACTTCAGAAGTTCTCACTTCCGGTAAATTGAATACGGCGCATTGCTACGATTTTTTAATAATATTTAAAAAAAAAGAATACAATATTGCTTCAAAATGACAGTTTCTTAGCATCTCATAACCGTCAAACTAATAAAAAGCCACTTACACTTGAACTATTGATATTAAATACTAGCTTTAATAGTTTAGAAAACGTTATCACAAATACAGCCATAAAATAACGAATGAAAGAGATCAAATATAACAAAAACTTTTTGAAGGAAACATTAAACATTTACGCCATGTTGAATTGTCTCATCAATATCGACTTAATAATAAATTATGCGTTGCCTTAGTTAAAAATAACCATAATATTTGAACATTTATAAACTATATTTTCGTAGAAAGCAATCACTTTCTGGTTAAACATATTTAATGAAAATTAAATAATTTAATAATAATAACTTTGTAAAAGACCACATATTTTGTATTATTTTTTTATTACCGACTGGTTCGCTTAGTGTAAGCATCTTATTATTACATACATATTATTATATATTATTACTACAGCAAGTTATTATTTCATTACTAGAATTATGAGAATTTCTTAAACATTCCCAAGTTACGGATAGCCTGACAATACTTTCGTTCTTCTCACTTCTGTTGGAGGACTTTGCTAGCAGAAGGTTCTCACCCGCGACGGATTGGACAACTCGACTACTTATTTATTAAAATTTGCTCTTGTATCTAGAATATACAAGTGTACATTTTTTAGTGTTTATAAATAAATAAAATCAACATTTTCTGTAAAATCAATTATCGATCGGGTCCACCGTGTTTTTACCACCTTTTCCTGTTAACAAATAATTAAATGACACTCACGATTAATGTTCTGACCATGAAGGGCGATAGTATCTATTCTTTAGACTTAAACACCCTTAATACGTGGAAAAGTCGGTTACTGTCAGGCCGTAGTTATTAATGAAGCCATATATTATGTATCTTATCTCTAGATTGATCGGGGAATATTTAATAAAGGTGAACAACTGTGTAGAGCTACTGGTTTATCTCGCAGATGAAGCTGCCAGATCTACCTGCGAACATTATAAACATCATCTGCATGCATACCGATGCTGCGCACACTGTGCTTTTGAGAGGCACGTAAGAGTCTTATAGTTGTTCTCTCGGAGTAAGAATTATGGAGAGAGAACTAAATATTTTTACCCAACCTGTACAAATTTACGATAAATCACTTTCTCTGGGTTTTTACGTCGTAAACCGTGAGAGAGAAAAAAAAACAAGTTGTCACATAATATCGCACCACTTTTCGGTATGTAAGTATGTTATGTTTTCCGTCTCCTGCGTGTCCGGCGACTCCGCCTACTACGTTTTGTATGCGAAATAAATCAACGGTGTTTGAGATTATATCCTATTTTTATGTTGATAAATAATGCAAGGAAATTGAAGACCTCCTAAAATAGCACTTAAAATTCTTCACCATGACAAACTAGATCATTGTGTAACAAATATCATAATTTTTTAAAAGTATTCTACTTGGACTCACTGTCACTTACCTCAGAACAGGTTCTTATGACCTAGTGAGGTAGGTAATGTAAAAAAATAATGTAAGAAACAAAAAGTTAAAAATAAAAAAAATAATAATAATACTGTGAAAAAGTGGTTATACAAATAAACAAAACATTATGTCAACATATGCTATTAATGGATACAAATGACTACACTGTTTCGCAAAGCTATCCCTCCTGGCATAGTATTGCTCTGAGGTTATTCTCGATCTTTAATATTGTAAAGGTTTATTTAAATGAATTGAATAATTAATTTATTTTTTAAACTCAAATCGATGACTTCGTGTTTGGAATATTTATGTGCCTAGCCAAAAAAAAAAAAACAAAATTAGCAATCTTTGAACGCCTATTTCTACCCTGGGGTGTAGAACCTTGATGATAATGACTTGGCGAATTTTGATAGTGAGAAAATTTACAAGGATACATTTTAAAGAAAACCTTTTGAAGAGAAATATTAATTTGTTCGCAAAATTATAAATCAAAAGTTATTACCTACTTCAGTAACAACGACAAAGTAAGTAACTGCTAAGTTACATTGTAAAAAATCCGTTTGGCTACAGTGGTGTTGTAAAGTTGATAGCACGATACATAAAAATAAAATTGAAAATACGGTTTTTTATGCTATAACATTCCACTTTGGGAGTTATTCCAAGTAAAAAAGACACCCATAAATACATTGTCAAAAAAACTCATTAATCAATTGAAACAAAATTTTAAAACAAAAATAACCGACATAAATTAATATTTCAAAATAAGGGATACCTTTATAGAAGCATGGCTAACAGACGAACGAATCTTGTCATTCATTGGTACTAGAAAAGCACCAGCGGGTACCAAGGCTGCTTTTAAATCCATGGGTACGACGAGATAAATAGAAGCGCGTGACATCATGTAATCAACAAAGATTGGATGACCTTTAGGGAGGCCTTCATCCATTAATCCATATACGGTGGATGATGGTGATTGAACTTTTAAAAGCAGAAAATAAGTCAAAAAGGTGTGGTTAGTATGAAAATAAAAAACCTAACAAAAAGCTTTTTAATACATCATGCTTACATCCGCTGAATTCAACTTGATATTGGTAAAGTCGTTAAGGTAAAAGAGTACCAAAAGTTTGACGTTTAATACAACAACGCTTGCATTCGATCCTCAAAGGCTTTGTAAATATCTTTTCCTTTTAACCAACCGTAAAACACTTAACTTTAAAAGCATTCAACCTTTCATTCCATACACCGAACACATAATCCCTAGAAGTATGATCTAAACCGATAAAAAAACTAATGTAGCCATTTTACATAAGACCTGTCGACTCTTAGGCCCCAGAGGGGTCAGTGAAAACGTTTATCTGTTCAAGAAAAAAATTCAATACATTCAAATTTTTGATCAATTTTAGCCGAAGTGAGGAAAAAATGAGCTTACTTAGAGTACACAGACACGCTCACAATACACTTCTATTGGTTTGTGTTTTCAGTGATTTTATATATTTTTCAAAGAACGGTAGGCGCGCGCTCATGACAGACTGAAATGAGTTCAGCATTTCAACATAACAGAAAAATCAACTCCCTCAGGAGGCCTGTATATTTCTCTATTTTCAATGTAACATTAACATAAACTGACAGTTTAATAATATGTGTCTACGCGAGAAACATTTTCTACGTGAAAAAAATAAGTATAATTGCACTAGAGACTCCTTGTAAGGAGTTGAGCTCACGTCAAAAAGATGCCTCAAGCCTTTTCAGAAAGGACTTTTGCAATTATTTAACGACAAATTATTCATGTTTACAGTGGAATTTATATAATTGAGCGAAGTCATAAAATAAGGCGTAAGTAAATTTTTAGCGATGTGATGTCCACTGAAAAATAGTGCAATCGTAAACAATAAATTACTGTCCTTGCGAGACTTACACTGACAGAGGGCATGTGTTTGAATTCCGGTTTGCGCACTTACCTTTTATAAAATTAATTTATATTATTTCACAATCAATTCAATTAAAAATAATATTAAGTTGTGGCACGTCGGTGGTAGATACTCTAAGTATAGCCCTGGTGAAAGACCATAATTCAGAATCAAACCAATGCTTGAAGTGGCCTTTTTCCACGTTTGGTGGTCAGATCTGAACAGCCAGGTACTTACAGACCTTCCTCTTTCCTATCTGTTTTCTCTCCCCTCTGCCTTCAGCCTCACAATATGTGATGACGCCATTGAGTTCTGGCGTTATCGCATTTCCATATCTTTTTTCTGTCTGAAATTTTTAGGTTAACGTAACTGTCTGTAGCTATCGACGTTATGTGCATGATGGAGCTATTAAGTTTTATTTAAATGTAAATAGAGTACAATAGTTTTAACTACCCGGAGCCATTAGGCCTATGGAATTCCTAATAGGGGTATCTTGTCAGGCTGAAGGAAGTGTTGAATGAAAAGAGACGGAGAAAAGGGAGGTTAGGAGGTATCCGACCGTTCAAATCTAATACGACTTTAATCATTTGATAAAACGTTTTGATTCTGAATGCTGGTATTTTATCAGGGCGATACTTAGAGTACCAAACCACTCTGGGACGTGTCACAGATATTCAATGAAATATCCATTTCATGTCAGAAAAGTCGCCATATTGTCCGTTCCATATTTTTCAATCCAAATCTCGAACAATGCAAGTTATTCATATAAACGAAATCAGTAATTTGTTTTCCTATTTTTAATGCAGTTTTCTAAATATTTTGACTATGTTGAGCACCACTATCAGCCTAAGAAATAATTTAATAAAATTCATTCTATCTTGTCCGCATTAAATAGTGAGTTGTTCTAACATTGACGCATCGATTTTATCTCAACCATTTTGACAGGACTGCCTAACGAAACGCCTCGGTGTTACCATTATACATAATGACAGGTACATTAAATTTTCACGGAGGTAGGTACAGTTTTAAATTAAAATTAAGTAAGGCGGTTGAAAAATTAATAGGCCTGAATTGTGAATAATTTGCATCTTAGGCTGTATTGTTTTCTAAAAATCTTTATCAGAATGTTTGATGTTAAGGCTACATAGTTTATTTATGTGACACCAAGTATATGATAAAGTCGTAAAAAGGAAAATTATATAGAAACCCAAATAGGCGTGTTAACAAAAGAAATACTTACTGTGTATAAGAAAAAAGATTCAATTTTAATTTTTATATCCGACTGATTTAGCTTAGCCTAAGCATCGTCACGGTAAAAAATAAATAAATAATAAAAATACAAAGTGTGCGGTTATACATGTATTTAAATACAGAGGGAGAACACAACATAAAATAATACAAGAAAACATTGAGAAAACAATAGAATGACATTTAAATTTAACAAAGGAACAGAGAGAAAGAGACAGATAATATGAAATGAAAGAGGTAAAATCTCAACTGAGAAGGTGATTAAAGAATAATTTTTTTTTACGAGTTTACGAAAAACATACCTTATATTGGACCATATGGATAAATTTTACCGATTATTAAGAATATGACTATTAATATTAGTGGCTTTCTTTATTTCTAGTGCTTCTAAATTATTAAATCTATTGCCATTGACATTTTGTATGGAGAATATGAGCACCATGAATATATAATGTAATATTTCCTCTTTCATTTCAAATTATCTGTCTCTTTCTCAAAAAGCTCAAATCAAGTGGCGAATGAAAAAATTAAAGAGCTTGAATATTTTTCATTCATTTTTGCAATAAATTATAATTTGTACGACTTTACTGTAAATACATTTTTTAAAGTATTTTGATTGCGTCGATTGTAATACTGTACCGTATTTAGTCCCTTCGTAATGAAATACGCCCACAGCAAGCATACTAGTACTATATCGACAACTTTGTGCTTTAATACGATTTCCAAATAAACCGCTTGTGACTCCTACGAATTTATTTTAATCGCAGATTTAATGGAACTCTGGAAAAATAATGTGTAGTTGTCCAGACAAGGCCAACTTATAACGTACACAGGGGCGCAATGTCAAGTTTGCAAGCCTCCGTCGAGAGAATTATAAACATATTATTTCTGCTAATTTGCTACTGCAATAGACAAATATTATTCAAAACACAATTAAAAGATTTACTAATTTCACAAGTAGGTGTTTTTTGTTACGTGCATACGATACAGAATACAAAATATTGGATTGAGGATTAAAAAACGCCTTGCATATCTGTGCACAGTTGCAGTTAATGTCGGATGCATGAGAGCATGTTTTTTCTCCGATACTTCTCACTATAATTTAAAACGTCGGGCTTGAAGAATGAGCTACCGAGATTTGTCTTTTCTACCTCATTCCTTGTGGCCCTCTTTAAGACCCCCATTAACAAATTGATTTCACTTGCCCCTTACCCAACCCGTCTCAAAATGTTGCCAAACCGGGTGGCGATGCCATTTCTATGGTGTTACACAGAGTACTAAAGGGCAGCTTTTATAAGGTGTCATATAAGAAAAACAGATAAAAAATCGTTATTGAATCATAACTAAGAAATACAGTTTATTTATTTGGGTGCCTGGGCCCAGTTTGCTGAGTAAGCCGCTACGCCACTGATGCCTTTTGAGACGAATAAGGTGGCAATGGGCAGTGAAATCAGATCGAAGATAAACAATTTTAATTGGACCACTTTTAAGCTATTTAAAATACACAGGAATCTACTTTAGGTTCTCCATACTTGAGCCGCCGATTTGATTCATGTTATGAATTTTAATTAATAAAAATAATAAAACAGAAGTAAATCCCTTAAGCGAAATGCTTTATAGAGTCAAGTCGATGAAATGAAACTAGTCGTTTCAATACACAAACATTTGGCAGGGATTTTTTTGAACATTTTTTTCTCTTCAATATTATAGCTTTACAACAAAAATAAAAAAACCACCACCTACTCTAAACTCAAGAATTTTGTTCTAACCTCTGTTAGAACCAAAACGTTTTCATAGTAAGCAAAAAAATATGTAGTTTTAAAAAATCAAAAATAGTTATAGTTTCTGTATAATTTGATGTTAATCCTTATAAAGGTTTGACAAAGCCATCGAAAGGCTTGTCACTTAAACTTGTCAAATATACAAAACGTAGTTATTCTATTTTATTAAAACATAAATTAATTATTTTATTAAAATACAAATTAAGTTATCAAAACTTTATTTTTTAATTTTATATTAATTTTAATTTAATAATTTTCAACAAAATTGAAACCGAAGAAGATACAAAAAAGTTGCGACCGAGACATGACCACGGAACCTCTACTTTGTCCGGAAGTAAATCTCTGCCAATTGAAAATTCAATTTACATATTTTGAAAAATTAATAATATTATATTTTTTCAGAATTTTTTCTGATATAGACAACAATCTCTATATTCGATCAAAGTTGAACCTCTACTTTGTCCAAATTTATATTTTCGTAGAAAGCAATCACTTTGTGGTTTGACATATTCAATGAAAAATGAAAAAAATAACTTCGTCATATTTTATAATTTTATGACTCATATTTCTGTGAAAATTAATAATATTATTTTTTTTAAGAATTTCCTGATATGGCCTTATACAAAGTTATTATTTCATTTTCAGTAAATAATATTTAAATAAGAATAAACTTAAAAAGGTTTATGCGTTATTTTGATGTTAAGATATGCTAATAACTGGCAGGCGTTACATCTATCAGCAAGTGGATGTCAAATCATAAAGTAATGCTATCTTAGAAAATTTTGAATTATGATTATATAAACCGAATTTGCTCAGAATAATTGCTTCAGAGTGCTTTCACACAAACGAAGCGCGGAATTTTGCAGGTCTTAAATTAAACTTCATGTGCACAATTCACACCAGTGCTGAGCAAGTGGGTTCCCTTCAAAGAGTCAGAGGTTTACAAAATTAAGTTTTCAACGTACTATAGCATTTAACGCCTTGTCATTGTAACCTCGTCTAATAAAGGGTCGAGTTTTTTTCCCTTTAACTCAACCTTTAAACGAGTTAGCCCGAGATAACGCCCGTGAAATTGCATTGATTTGGTCCATTGGCAGATAAACGGAATCGATCAATGGATTCCATCGCTACAAACAATGCTCCTCGTTGAGGGCTTGCATTCTTCGCTGGGATTCGAATCCGCGGCTTCGGATGACTTGGCGAAACGTCACAACAGGTTCTTCGGATTAACAACAAAGGTCGAACCTTTCCAGGCGGAACACCAAGAAGTCGGATCTTGACGTCTTGATGGAAGAAATGCTTAAATACCACTGATCAGAAACTCCCTAGAAATGTAATGATTTCTCTTATATGAAAGTTTGGGGATTGAGTAATCGACGCCCTGGGTTCACATTCTTGTAATAACCTGCCATTAGACTGAACTTTACTTTTAAAAACTACCTACAATAACCAATGTAAGCAGAGGCGTGCACTCCATAAAGGTACACAAACACTGCCGTAATAAATTAAATATGAAATTATTGCAAAAAAACAAATCTACACTTTCAAAAATACGCGCGTAATTTAGGTAATCACACCGACGCGAGCGCCTCGTCGACCTTCCTTTTATACTACAACGTGTCAAAAGCAGAAACTACATATGCTCAAACGCTGCCAAAGTCAGCGTAGATTATTCTTTGTTCACTAGACTACACAAAATTTGTATGTTGTGAATTGTTGCGCGTTCAAGTAGATCGTTTGTGTTAGTATCTTTGTTAGTGTCTAAGACAGTGCTTTTACAGAACAGATCCAATAGCAATCTCTAACATTTGTTGGTACCAATCTCTATTATCAATTAATCCGCTGTTTTCCCTACAGCCTACCCCGATCAAAAACTCTGTGCACGCTACTGAATGTAAGGCACTCTCGAGGTGATTGAATCACTAAACGGCCGTATATTGAGTTAATCATTTAAACTCATTATTGTGATTTTTACTGCTATAAAAAAGATGAATGTTGCTAATTTACATACGACTTTTCGACTCCTAGGACCCAGACAAGCCTATTAAATTAATCATATGTTCAAAGAAAGAATTAAATATTCGAAAATGATCAATTTCATCAGAAGTAAGGAAAAAATTAGCTTACCTCGGGCACACTGGCAGCCCCACAACACATTCCTAAGGGTGTATCTCTTCAGTGTTAAATACATATCTCAACATTCGGAGGGTTTGATCGATCGACCCTTTGTTAGGTTTCAAAGGGAGGTTTTGTTAACGAACCTTTCATGCATTCCGGGTATAATTTTGACCGTTTATAATCGCCCGCGGCCTTTAAATACCAGGTTGATCCCTTAATTTTCAAAGAGATATATAATGGCGGTTACACGTAGGAATATTATTTGGTTTGAATTTCAGATATTTTTTAAAAAGAAAAATATTAACTAAACATATATATTTTTTAATTCGACTTTAATTCTATTTGTTGCAGTGGTTCTAAATGAGCAGTATGAGACGGCATACTTTATATAGGGGCATGCTAAAAGCCCTGCCTCATGACATTTTATTAAATTATGAATAAATGTGTTAAAATAGCGTTTATTATCAAGTTTTACAAAGATACGCGGGGCCTAGCCATTTTTCCACGCGGGTACTTTTTAAAACAGCTGGCCGCCAAGTGTTTGTTTTTGAATCAGCACCCAAAAATAGATACTTTTTGGCTTTCTAGTACAAGCAATACTACAAATAATTTACGTGTTAATTCTATATGGGTAGTTAGAAAAATGTCTGACTTTTCCAGTGAATAGAATTGTTAAACAGTAATCTTTTAAATTGTTTATAAAAAGCATACTAGTATTTTAGGTAAAACATTAAAAAATGTATTTTCTGGTTTCAAAACTGCACCTTTTACTGACATTTCACTATCTTTTTCAAAGAATTTTAAAGATTAAAGTTGTAAAACTGTATTCACTAGATACCTCAGACATTTTTCTAACTACCCATAGAAAATTTTCAGATACATCATTTGTAGTATTGCTTGTATTAGAATGCTATAAAGTAACGTTTAGTGTCATTTTTGAGTACTGACCCTTTATGCGTTTAACGACGTTTTTTATATTTCTTTTTACTTCTAAACAAGTCTATCATTTAAAACAAGCTTCTTTAAAAAACATCTTGCTATTTATTGTATAAATTTATCTAAAACCTAGGTTTATAAATTAAAGAAAACACGTTAAAGTTGGTTGATCATTGATTTAAGTATTAAATTACAGAAGTTTAAAAAAAATAAATTATATGATCATATGATGTATCAATATGCATATAAAACCTGTAAACAATTAATACATTAATGAGATTTCAATGAAATAAATTTCACCATTAAAATTTTAACCTACGCAAAGAATGTCTCAGAAGGAAACGATAGGTGAATTTATAATATTTTCTCACGTTAATAACCCTTATAATAAATTTAGGATTAACATAATTAATTATATTAAATTATGGTTATTCTAGTTGTTGTAACCCGTCAAAATTCACGGGATGTAACTTGAATTGCTAAGAAAATACGCTAGTTGCTTTAATCCACCCATTTAAAATGTAGAATAATATCTGTTAAAATACATCATAAGTAGGTATTTAATTAAGTAGGTAGGGGATTTGAAAATATTATTTTTTAAATTTGATAATTTCAATTAACAACAGTTCCAATTGAAAAGCTCACACTCGTGCGTATTCTAAAAGGAAATAATTAATAGTCAATTGAAGAATGTCCTAATGATAGCAATCTACAACATTCTGGTTGTAGTTTAAACATTTCCCCGTTGTGTGTAATATTTTTAGTACAATGAATAGTACGAGAGATGTTGATAGTGTGATTACAATTCCCGATGCTGGCTGGACTGAACACTGGGTTGGGTAAGCTTAATCTAGTCATCGTGTTCTATTACCTGCAATAAATGTACATATTATTGAACAGACATTTTCCGAATGCTATGTTGCAATTTATTTTTCTACATAAACACGTCGACTTTCATAATGTAAGCATTGAATCTTATAACTGTGTGTTTTAGATACTATGTGCTTATTCTTAGGATCGCTACGCCGAGTAGGACATAAGATAATCGACCAACAAATAGACTTCTTTATAATAAGTTTCCTGGACGAATGAGTTTTGGGAGGCCTTAAATTAAGTAGCTGGACCTTGTAGAGGTGATCACCTCATCTTTGGGCATAAGGAACTGGAGAGAGACAGTAAGACACCAGCAAGAGTAACGAATTGTCTTTTCCTAGGTTATAGCATCGACGATGAGCATGATGATCTATCATTTGCAGACAAAAACTCCAAATCTCTAAAACGAGTTGATAAATTTGATAAGTTGCTCTAATTAGGATATCGTTTTCACCGTCATTTGATCGCCAAGCTAACATTTTAGTTCAGCTGGAAAGAACATCTAGTATGTATGTAAAATTGTCTACGATCCCGGCAGTTGTAAACCAAAACTGGACCAATTTCAAGAAAAATTTCTACACCGCCATTAAAAATGATTTAAAAAGTAAATTTTAAACTATGATTCAAATGTTCTATATAAGATATGGTTTTCGTCATCTTTCGATAGTCTGAAGAATTTTTTTGCTCGGCCATATCACCTTAAACATTACCTATGTAATCATTAATATATTATACATTCTGGGCACGAGGAGGATGGATTCAACCGAAACTATTAGACAGATATGTATAACAATAAAGTGATTTAAAACTAAGTATTTTCTTATTTAAATTATGATATTTAGCCACAAAGTGTTTCCTTTCTTTGAAAAATTAACATATTTACGTAACAAGATTTAAATTTAAATTTTATTAAAATAATTCCAAAAAAATATGTTGTTTCATAATTTTCATCCAATATTAGCAACCCTTCTCACGAAATTCTTTATCAATGTAGGGGGGTATCCTGGAAAGGTTATGGCGTCTACGCTATGGAATTCCTAAAAAACGGAATTAATTTTCTCGGAACATCTAATTAGATCAAACACTTTGACTTTTTAACATCACTTTTATATACAAGCAAGCCAACCGGTTTCGGTAAAACCATGCTTTTGTCAGGGAAGATTTAAACTGGCAACTACTGCAGAACATATCTGCTCTGAAGAAAGCACGGTTGTGTCCAAACCGGTCATCCAGATCGTATTATAATTATTTTAATCTTCTTTTTTTTAAACCAATACCAACGCAATCCGTAACACCTACGTAAACTACGCACACATCTTTCCTAACCTAAATAGCTCTGAAGGTGAATCATTAAAAAGCACCCCGGACCATCAATAACTGAGTGGATGAGACTTCTCGTTTAAAAATTCTCCCGTTGAAAATCATTTTGCAACATAAATCGTGTAAAAACGATGTTTCGTGCTATCGACCGAGTTTTTGAGCACGTATAGAATATTATTTCTAACTTGCGTGGAACATACTTTTACTATACTTTTAAGCGTATCCGGTGTCAGATCGATCGACAAATTATCAAATTCCCCGCAAACCGGTTGCCAACATTAAAAATAATATGCAAATGTAGATTACAACAGCTTGTAGTAGCGGCTTTATTAAATTTCGAGGCTATCAGAATGGAGCCATAAAACTAGGCTATTTTTTTGTTAGTTGCCGAGCACTTTACATAATATTAATGGTATATTCAAAAAAATATATGATATCATTATAATGTTCAAATTATTAGAGAATTAAAGTTTTAATAATGAACCAATTCATGTTTTAAATGTTGTGTGGGTGGAGTAATAAAATACATAAAATATAAATGGATGGAGTTATATATTTGTTTTATCAAGGCAATAAATGGATTCAATCTAGTGGTCAAATAAGAATGATTCCGTGTAAATACACGGAATAAACAAAGTACATTTCAAATAACTTAATCAAACTCTAAATTCCTTTATACTCTTAATTATTAAGTTCTATTACGTTAATATGATTTTTACACATGACAGATATTTCGTCCTTTGAAGGTATTATCAAACAGAGGTTTGGCCACATACAGTCAACAGATGTATATATCTATTTAACTTTTACTCTACTTCTCTTCGTAATGGTATCAAAGTATGATGAATTAGTTTTTCAGAAAATGATTGACCTTTTTCAGAAATATTTTGAAAATTCATGATTCGAAAAATAGTACGGGAAACCATTTTTTACTTAAATAACTAATCTTAGATATATTTACTCTTAAAATGTATGTTTGATTATTTTGTGAATACTATTTTTTTTTTACATTTAAATATTATCAATTATCAACAACACAAATATGAAACAGAAAAAGTCAGAAAATAAAAAGACAATGGTCACAACCGATACACATTATTGTTTACCGAGGATACTGTGCTTTTTTAGTATTTATTTTTAATATACTTAGTTTCACTAAAAGTAATACAATTTTTCTATAAAAAAATGAACTACTTTTGCCAACTACCTTTCGTGGTTTAGTGAAAGATTTCCCGATTCTGAAAACTAAAGAAATTAAATATAACTTTTGTACCTACCTTTAGAGATAAAAAAGCTAATATACGAGTAGTAATTTAATACCGAATTTTGTAATTCATTCAATTTCCCTTGGGTTAAAAATTGAGTGTAGAATGAGGTTTATATTTAATACGGCCTAAATAATATATGTACATAAGTATACGTCATTTTTGATGACTTGAAAATCAAGTGTCATATAATTAATTGGCGTAGGAGGCAAGTCCCCTCGATCGGAAGTAGAACAAACAGATTAATCAAATATCTGATAGAAGGAGTAGGTTAATTAAAAAAATAAAACGTTTTTTCTGTTTAATTACGGGCTTGTGTTTTGACTCCACCACGCCTATATTTTCGAGAAGATACGGGATTTTTTTTCATTCGGGGAGTTTTTTGTTGTTGTTACTATACAAAATAACGAGAGCCTATGAAATTCCTAAATGGGTTGTTTTTTTAAGCTGAACAGAGAGAGAGGAGGAGAAGGACACGAGGAAGAGGAAGGTTGGGATGCACTCGGTTATTCAGATCCGGTCACTAAAGATGACTGAAGTCATTTCAAGTAACGTTTCGGTTTTGAATGGTGGTCTTTCACCAGGGCGATATTAAGTGCAACTACGACTGTGGAACGTGTCGCATACAAGTAAATACTTTATTTTTATATTTTCATAGAAAGCAATCACTTTGTGGTTAGACATATTTAAAAAAAAACTAAAAATATAACTTTGTATAAAACCACGAATATATATTTTAATTTTTATGACCGGCCAGTTTTGCTTAGCCTCATCATCAAGGTACAAAATTAAACTTAACAAAAAATACAAAGTGTGCGGTTATATAGACATACAGATTATTCATATTATTTTCTCATTTGTTCTGTAATTTTATTTAATATTTTGTTCTCCCTCTGTATGTATATTGTATATAACAGCATACAAATGAAAATAAATTCCGTGGTATTTTACATAGTTATTTTTTTAAAATTTCTATTAAGTATAATTTTAGATTATTTTCGTAAATATGTTTAAGAAAATAATTTATATGCACGCTGAGTTCAATCGAAGAACACACAAAAACGCGACTAACCTTTCCAGTTGTCAAAAACAAACCACTAATCCAAAATGGCTGATAATGCTAACATATGATAAACATATGTGTACCAACATAACAAAAAAAAAACGATTATCGAATGTACACAGCCCGCGAAAATTCAAAATTCACCTTTTATTTTGAACAGGCTCGTACATCAGTTAACGTGACTATGTACAATTTGTTAACAAGGTATGAGAATAATTTACGTACATAAAAGAAACGCTTTATCCATATCAAATGTAGTAACTGTATTTATTTTTTCATCCACAAAAATTCCTTCCGCTACTGTTTGTACGGCAATGTTATAAGTTCCTTCATTCACGATTAGAGCTTCTTTACTTCCTTGCATGACTGCCCTTGAAAGGTTTCAGCCCTATGCCCAAGGTATAATAAGTATTTCCTTTCCCACGGTACTTCCTCAAGCTCTTTCAGAGGTCTAAAGACAGTTGGACGAACCCTCAAAGACAGGAATCTTTATGCCTCTTGAAAACGAGTGACTGTTTATTTCATACAACGAAGCGTATGATCATTATATTATATTTTACATGTTAATCGGAACAGGTCAAAATACAGAGCATTTCAGAACATACAACTTGTATAAAGCTGTTACTAAAGGTCAGCACCCGAAATACACACTTTTTGGCTTTTTAGTACAATCAATACTATACATAATTCATCTTTTAATTCTATACGGGTAGTTTAAAAAATGTCTAAGGTTTCCAATGAATACATTTCTTAAACAGTAATCTTTTACATTCTTTATGAAATGCATACTAGAATTTTAGATAAAACGTAAAAAAAATGCCTATGTTTGGTTTCAAACTGTATCTTTTAGTGAAATTTGAGTATGTTTTAAAAAAAAATTAAAGGATTGCAGTTAAAAAGTTTCAGCTTGTGTAACGTTTAGCGTCATTCTTGAATGCAGACTTCTAAGAAGAAATGAGCCTATGTTGAAATATATATATATATATATATATATATATGTATATATCGGTAGTGTTATAAGTTTTATACTTGTATTGATAAAAAACGCGCCAAAATTGTGGCTTTCTTTACAAGCGAATTTCGGAAAACAAAAGAAATGTATTATGGTATACTGACGTTATGTGATTAGTTCCTTTGAAAACGGCTAAATTAGTAAAGGAAGTAATTCAAAATATGTATTTTAATTTCAAAAACTGTAAAAATCTAAGGAAATGAAAAAATAGCTTTGTATAGGACTATAGATTTAATTATAATTTTTACGACGGAACGGTTTCACTTAGCTTAAGAATGAATAAGGTACAAAAATTCAACAAACAAAAAAAAATACATAGTGTGCGGCTACACTTATATACAGAGGGAGAGCACAGTATAAAATCAAATAGGAGAACAGTGAGAAAACAAAAGAATAACATTTAAATTAAAACAAAGGAACAGAGAGAAGTAAAATAAATATGCCAAACCACAAAGTAATTGCTTTCTATGAAAATATACAAATTATCTATCTATAAGAAGATTTATATTTACATTTATCCCGTTCGTATTCGAAGATTACTTTTATGTCTAAATTACGTCCGAATTATAGCCATTTTTAACTGGCCAAAGTGCCCACTGACGACCTGATAAATTTCATAAGCTTGCAGGTGTAAATTAAAACTAATTTATGATTACTTTCGAAGATCGCACCTGCCTACTAACAGGACTTATAACTAATATTCAAAAGACGCGCACAGTAATTAGTAAAAGCATTATTTAACGCGAAAACCACGAGCGTTAATTAAATTGGATAGTTTTTATTTACCGATCTTTTAATTAGGTAGAAACAAAAAAAATTATCTTTACTGTTTAATTTTAAAATTCGAAACTGTACAAAAATGAAGTATTTGTTGTTGTTGCTTTTAATATGATTTAGGAGAGTTTCGGGTGACACCACGGTATTTGGAGTAAGTTGTCAGACTGAAGAAATTGAAGTTGGAAAGAAGATGTCAAAGAGAAAGGTTTTTGAATTATCTGACTACTAAAATCTGGTGACAAAATATGGCTATTGCAATTTAAAGAGTTTTAAGAAGTTTTAAGCAATTTTGAGAATTTTAATCATTCTGAAACATTTAGTTATTGTATCAGAATGTAACTATCTTACCGGTACAGGCCTTATTATGGTATAAGATATTGCTTCAGCATAAATCGGACTCTGAATTTAAGAGGAAAGTGGAACATGAGCACAATACTCGCTTCACAAAAAACGACGTCTTCATTGTACCAGAATATTGTAATAAATACGGGTAGCAAACCCTGGAGTATAACGTGCCTAAAACATTCAACATGTTACCAAGCAATATAAAAAAATGCGAATTGTTTGCATGAGTCAGATATTAACTAAAAAAATGGCTTCTATGTAGAAATAATTTATATTAGGCGTTTCTTTTATGTGTACTAATGAAATTGATGTATTGTTGTACTATATTATGCTGCACAGTGCATCATGGTATGGTGTAATCTTATATCAATTTCTTAAGATGTGTGAATATTAATAATACGTTTTATATATTGATAATTGATTTGATCATCTATATTGCCTTGTATTCAATATCCTGTTGCCAAACTATTTTATTGTAGTTTAACGGGATGATGATTTTTGAAGAACAATAAAAAATAAAAAAAAAACGCAACTTATCGTTTCTGAATAGTGATCTTTCACCAAACCGATAGTGAGATTTTTTCTTAATAAAATTTAAAAACACTCCTTTCTTTAGTAAAAATTATATTCTTAGCAACTTGAAAGTTTCTTCATTAATGTACGAGTATAATAGCTAAAATTTATTTCAAAATATGACTACATTTCATAACAAAATTAATATTGAATACCAAAACTAAATGAGACAGTTTTTGACAGATGTCAGAAAGGGGAAATATAAAGTTTCAACAAAATATATATTTTTATCAATTGAAATTTTGGATGTTTAAATTCAAAGTAACCTCACGGTTGTCTTTAGTAATAATATTATCAAAACATTAAAAAGGAAATGTTTTTGAGAAGACAAAGCAATGTACGTAGAAATGCTTTTTATATTTTCAGTGAATGTATAAAGTATAACAACTACATTATAATTGAAAATAATACGAGTTTTTTGACATGCAGTCCGTATTTTCGTAGTTTAATTTCAATAAATGCATACGAACACGAACAACAATGGCCGTCATGTTATGAAAAATAAAATGACCCAGGGCCACCACATGTTGGTAAAAAAATGTGGGACATCTTCATCCGGTTAACGAATAAAATAATGTAAAACCAGTTCTTGATTTCGCGTGATAAATTAATTGCAAACAACCGTTTCGATGCAGAAAAAACAATTTGGATTGGAACGTTAATGATTTTTTTATTGGTTTTCGACAAACTTGACATAAAAGCATTTTAGATTGGTTGTAATAAGTTTTTATACATGGGTTAAACATTTTTGAGTGTCTTGTGAATTTATTAAATTCATAAAGAGTGTTTTTTTTGCCATTTTTTTGTTTGTTTTACGTGAATACCGCACAAGAGTCTCAACTGTTCCCAACCGTCTAGAGCTAGTGAAACTATGGCATCCCCAATAGGGGTACGTTGTGAGGCTAAAGGTAGTGTTGAGGGGAAGGAGGTGAGAAAGGGGAAGGAGATGAGGTAAGGAAAGGTTGAGAAGTACCTGGCTATTCAGACCTGGTCACCAAACACGGCTAAAGCCATTTCAAGCAACGTTTCAATTCTGAATGGTGGTCTTTCACCAGGGCGATACCACTACCACTAGATAGTATCTGCCACTAATTACCAATTATTGTGCACAGTCATAAAATATAAAAAAAGAAACAATCAGTTTGTATAAGACCACATAATAAAAAACAAAACAAAACAAAAGAATAATATTTAAATTATAACAAATTAACAGAGAAAAAGAGACGAATGAAATGAAATGAAAGAGGTAAAACGTCAACTGCGAACGTGATAAAAGAATAATTAGAAATTTAATGAGTTTAATATACCTTATATTGGACTACTGGAAAATTTGAACTGATTATTAAGAATATGACTATAAATTTAATGGCTTTCTTTATTTTATATTTAATTCATTATGTCAAATCACAAAGTGATTGCTTTCTACGAAAATATTAAAAAAAATAATAATGATATCGTTTGAACCTAACAATTACCTTTAAATGATTTCTCGAGTTTTTTTAATTCGACATAACGCTCATGCTTCAATATGACATGATAACTTATTTCCACCTATTTATTTTAATCTGAAGATGCTCGTTGCAAATAAAAACCTGTCCGATAAAAAATGATTAAGTGAAAATCGGCGTTTTAATCATACACTTGTGTTATTGTTTAACTAGAATTTCACCCCGAATTATCAGCTTCATGCTTAGTTTTCCAAATGTTTTATTTTTTTTTATTTACTTAATCTTCTAAATGAAAAAATAAAATAAACAAAGAGATGTCTACTGGTCTTACGAAAATACACATAAAATGGAAAAAATACCAATTTCTTCAATTAATAAGACATTTCGTCATATGCTGTAATCAAAAGCATTAAATATAAAAAAATACAAAATTGATTTATTTTTGCTTATTCAAATTCAATGGATTTTCGATTAAAGTTTAAGAGTCCCAACTGTCTGGAGCCAGTAGAACTATGTCACCCACAATCGGGGTATTTTGTAAAGCAGAAAAATGTTGGAAAAGTAACGAGATGAGACAGAGGAAGATTGGAAAGTATTTAGCTATTCAGATCTGGTTTCTAAACACGGTTATTGCCATTACAAGCAACGTTTAGATTCTGAATAGTGATATTTCAATAGGGCGATACTGAGAGCATCTACCAATCTGGAGCACGCCGCATATTTACCAAATATTATTTAAAAATATATTTGCGAGTCATGATTTGAACTCGAGACCTCTGGATTTGTAGTCGAGGATCTTAACCATTCGAACACGTTGGACGTCAAATAGCAAACAGTGACAATCAGTATCGATTACCTATACGGGTGTTAAAAAAGATATGTTTATTAAAAAAAATAAGAAGCCGTTCATAATCTTTATTATAACGTACTTAATTAATAAACTATTTACAATTTATTTTGTAAGAACGTACAACCCACGACCGTACGAGTGCGAACTTTTGCAAATTTGGAACTGTTGTTATTCGAAATAAACAAAATTTAAAAATAATCTTTAGAAATCCCCACCTACCAAATAAATAACGTTCCTCTAATGTATTTTAGCAGACATTATTCTATATTTGAAAGGTGTGGATTAAAGCAACTAATATTTTGTTGCCAAGTCAAGTTACGCTTCGTTATTTTTTACGACTAACAACTAGTGTGTTTATAAGTAACCTTAAGATGTTAATGAACTACAACAATAAAATGTTTTCTTCACATTAATGATAAAAATAAAATAAAACCCTAATTTGCTTAAGATCACTCAAAGCAATACTCAAGCGTTACACACACGTCTTAATTTATTCAATGACTTATACAAATTCATAATTATTGATTATGTCAACAAATTAATTAAGTAAATAAAGATTAAGAAAAATAATATACCTATAACCGTGTTTACTTCATCGTTAAAAAGAAAATCGTTTAAAGAGCTTGAATTGTTTATTTTCCCATTTCTGAATGACGCTGGTAAATGTCTGATTTCAAATTTTGTTTGCAGTACATATAATTTATTCAATCTCTCTATAAAGGCGAAATCATTTATAGGTGGTCTAATTGTAGTTTGATTGAGAGGCAGTCGACAACCCTGACGATGAAACCGACTGACGTTTATTTGATCACGCGATTGTATTCCGAGACGAAAAGAATTCTGATTATTTTCAGAATAATCTTGATTAAATCTTAAAGACGAGCTGTGAAGGCAAGTGAAATAAGATTTATTGCACGCGTTTTTCGTTTCGCTTTCTGATATTTTAATTTGGTAAATTATTTATATTTACATTTAAGGATATGCAATAAAGAAAGCCACTTTTTATGTTTCATATTTATATATTTATTAACTCAACACGTTTTTTGTAAAGTAATGTCCATTGTCCTTCACGGTAGGAGTTCACTCGTATTGTGGAAGATATTTTGTAATGTCGTGTGTTTTTAGATTAAAGATTCTATCGCCTAGAAATAATATAGATCTTTAATTAAATACTGCAAGTAGAACATTATTTTCACCCTTGCTTTAACGGTGAATTTTTCAGGCGAGTCTTTTTATAAGTGTAAAAAAAAGATTCAGTACTGTAATATTGTGGATTTATTTTTACTTACATAACTATTACGGATTTTTTTGTTGATATTTTGTGCTTGAGCTTTTAAAAATAATATATACATATATGTATATATTTTTTTTGCATAAATTGGAAAGAGGCGGCCGGCGTCAAGCAGCAATTTCAACATTTTCGCCACCAGCGTAAGGGGTGCGTGATTTCATTTGAGTTGGTTTGATTCGTCCGCACTTAATGCTGTGAAAATTGCAGTATTCTATAAAAAATATGTTGGATTATACTTGTCATATTTATTTTTACTTTTTCATGGTTGATATTTTAGTAACTGAACAAATGAATACATTCAGTTGTGCCCAAGAAGAAATAATAGACAAAAAAGCAAAACCTACTCATATAAGTTTCTAAAGACTACCAGCCAAGATAGTCGTTAATCTTGTTAAAACAACTTTTTGTTTCTAGTAAAAATAGCCACAAAATATGGAATTATACATCGATTGTAAAAACGAAACGAAATCCAAGTGTATGAATTCAAACGTGATGTGCATTTGTTTATATATATATATGTTTAAGCATTTTCAGTCAGAGGCACTGTAGGTGTCCAGGCATTATATAGGATGGTTGCGCTCAAGGCCGTCCTAAGACCCGTTGGATCGACGATATAATCAAATTAGGCGGAAACACGTGGCAGCGCATATTACGAAACCGGCTTGGAGAGGTATTCGTCGAGCATTTGATAGACAGAGGCTGACGATAACTATGTTGTTCTGTGGGAAATTATCTGCAAAATTTAACCTTAACATTTTTGTTGATGTTGTAAATCTTTTTTTGAAAGACGACTTCAGTGGCCGAGCGGCTACGAATTCAGAGGTATAGTATATTCAATAGAATTAATATGTGTTATTTCACATTTTATAAATACACGTTTAGTTACATTTAATATTTCAGAGTGGTAGATACTTCTAGTATCACCCTGGGGAAAGACCACCATTCCGAAAAAGAGGTGCTTGAAATAGCTTTAGCCGTTTTTATTGACCAGATCTGTATAGCCATCTATTCCCTACTCCTTTAGCTTAATGGGGATGCCTTTTTGTGGCTTTATCAACAGTGCGTTTTCCATGGCGGAAATAAATTAAAACCATTAAAAATAAGTCACGAACTCTTCGTGAATTCAATGGGAATTCAAAGAAGTAATCAATTGAAACCTTGGTTATTGCAGCTATCCAGAACTATTCAATTTGCACTTAAGTTAGAGAAGTCTTTCGACTTCAGCAACTAAAAAACTCACCCCTGTCAAGGCTCTTGCGCAAACGATTTATTGTGATTGTACAGATCTGGTTACAGTTGGATCTCCTGAAGACATAAAAATTAAAAGACTCTATAAAATTCCAGGAATTATGGCGAGCTGCCGGTTTGCACAGTAAGGGAGTCAACTAGAAAACAAAAATATATTTTGGATAGAGATAACTATATATAATGTTAATTGTAATTGTTATCAATGGTTTTACAACCAAATATAAGCATTTTTTCTAAACTAGGAAAGAATTCGTACTGCATCTGATAATTTTTCTGAAATGAACTAGCTACATCATTGAAATTGATTGTATATAAAATCAAAATCTTCCATTTCGTTCAATGCCATCGACTCAAATACTTATTTTCAAAACTATTCTGTTGAATCTAAAATGGAATCTTCAATTTTAAAATATTTTAAAAATGCCCGGGCTGCTGGCATTTGAAATGTAGAGCTTTAGGACAGTGCTAACAAAAACCTGGACTAAAAGCTTGGCTAACTTTTTCCTATATAATATCAGCATGTATAGTGATGTTATTAAATAAATAACAACGTGGGTTCGGAAGATGGCCACTGTTATGACAACTTATGAAAAAAAAATGAACCACAATGAATCACTCTTCTCCACTACCATTATTTTTGCAGATTGTCGTTGAAAGATGAAACGATAATTTTTTATTTATTAAAATTCTAATTCATATTTTTTTCACGAGAAAAATAGAACAAATTGTATATTTCAAGTGAAGAATCTGCTGAAGTGTCTGATTTCTAAATTTAAAAAAACCCACAAAGGTGAGTTTCTGATGTCATAATAAATACATAGTCTCTTTTGAATTTTGTAGGTAAACTGTTTTAAGCCCACAAAGTTATTTCTATCGTTACCCGTGGAGTTTTCTAAAATCTATTTGACAGTCAAAAAGAAAGACAAGATTCCAAATTGTTTGTTTTATGTATTGATATTAGTCTAATCTAAAAAAGGTTGTTGAAACTCGGATAAAGTCGAATAGAAACAACAAGTTATAAAAGTTAATTTATTTCCTGACCGTTATCCGAGGTAATGAAATCGATCATAAATCAAAATACCAACACATTTATTGAAATGACACGTACGAGCAATAATAATTCCAGAGCAATACAGGTCTCGCTTGTAACTGGGGTACTGAGTACTGGCATTACAGAGACAAGATAATCTTGATAAATGCAATGTCGGCCATCTCATCCGATGTTAAGTTGCAATTTCATCTTAAAGCATGACCAACAGAATACAGATATCGGGGATGTAACTGTTTCGCTGCGTCGCTCGTAAAAGATGAGCGGATCTGAATTAGAGATCGGAAATTATATTGTGAATCGGACTTGTGCAATGTGGATAGTGAAACGAGAATCCAAATACCGATTAGAAATCAGTTTTTGTTGTGATTAGGAACCACGTGAGAATCCTTAGGGCGATGGTAACTCAATGTTTCGTACGAAAAAACCCTCTATTTACAGAGCCAAGAATTTTACTGACCTATCACGGTGGTCTTTTATGTGCATATAAATTAGATACAAAAAAGTAATTTGTTTTTTAAATGGCGTAAGTGAGGTTTCAGTAAATGAAAAAGTATCAAATAACTGAAATATAAAATTCAAGATTGATTCATAGATAAACAAAGTTGTAGAAAGCTAGAAAAAATAATAAGAGCTTAAATATTTTAATACATATTATTTCTTCGAGTTCATTATCATTTGTCACTAAAAACAAGCCGATCAAACGACAGAAAACGAGTAATTTATTCTTTTGAGATTAATACTCTAGATACGAAATATTGAAAACTTTCAGTGTCAGAAGCTTTTATCGTATAAACTGACATGTTTTCCGAACATTTCTGACATGTATCATTGCTAATTTATAAAAAAAGTACGCGATTTGAAATAAAAAAAATATGTATCATAATGACAAACAAAAAAAAACAAAGAAAGAACACTATAAAAAGTACGATTTTTCGGTTGCAGACTACAAAACCTTCAAGAAAGCCACCTCCAAGAGTATTATATTTTGGTAAATAAGGTAAGTTATGGTATTTTTTAAAGAAAACAATTTTTGTAAGTTGTGTCTATTGAGTAGTCAGTATTGGATAAATATTATGCCGTCAAGCGTGGAGCACATTATGCACTCGAAAATAAATTATGAATAACTGTTTTAAGTCATCTAGAATAATGAAAACAATTTCAATACTAATGACTTTAGAAGTTTCACAGAATAAAAACAAATGGACAAAAAGCGTGAGTCGCTTTTCTTTGCGTGAAAAGCAATCATCTTTGCGGTGGTATTTGCTCCAAACAAAAACCGTTCGTGGAATCAGAACTTCGCGCCTAATTATCTGAAATGATGCAAAAAGTTAAAAATAATGACATTAGTCTTACAGTCAAAAATAATGATCGCTACAAAAACTTGTGAAGTCGTACCATGAATACGTAATTATATATTGACGGGATGAACCAGTGACATGGAAGTGAAAACAGGCCTATGTGGAACAAAAACATTTCAACATTTCGTCGCAAGAGAAAGCAAAAAAAACTTCTTCTACTTTTAGAGCGAATTCAATTTTGTTATGTTTATCTCCGAGGACGCCATGAGGTTTCTCTCAGGGTATTTGTGAAGTTTTGGGTTGATGTGCAGATCATTTTATGGGAGAGAAATGAATCTGGCTACTGAACACATATTGAAAGATGGAAGATACACAAAAAATCTGCAATTAATTTCGCAGCCACGCCTCGTTCTCATACAGCAAACGTCAACCATCTATAAAATAATGCATAAGCGGTTGGTGTATCTACTGTCGATTCACTGGAATCACAAAGAACCAAATAGTTTTATTCTTATTAAGCAAATTATTGAATTAAATTGAAGGTAGAACATACACAGAGATTCCACTTAACGTTTATGTTCTCAGGATTGAAATTCATTTATTATAAGAAAGTAATCTATCCAATGAATTTTCCAGATTTGTGCAGAGTGAATTTTTTTCAGGTATCCAGGGGTCCTAGGCAAGGCGTGGCTATCAACGTCAACAGTACATTGCACTAAAACAAAGTATAACAAAACGAAAGTCTATTTTTTACAGAAGTAAGTAGGAATATTAATTTCCCATTGGAGAGTCGAAAACCATGGCTAGTTAATTTAAGTCTTCTTTAAAAAAGTATAGTTCTAACGATAAATGCACATTTCTTTATAGATTTTGTCATAAATTTTAAAACGATGTAAAAAAAATGTACTAACGATTATTGGTTAAATTAATATAAATAATGGGATCGTATAGTATTTTCTATATCAAAGGTAAGAGAATGCACAGTGGTTTTAAAAACCTTTATTTGATTCTGGGTCGTGAAGTGTTTTAAAATGTAAACAGTTGTTCAGGAATGCTCTTTCGAACGATTTTAAGCCTACTTGTATTTTTTGGAAGGCGACAAGAAAATGCACTTGCTGTGAGTCCTTAACAAACATACCTGAGCAAACTTTTACTTCGAAAGAATTCCTAAGGTTAACTGTTTTTCAACACCGAAGGGCAAATTAAATACGGTGAAACTCAAAATACTTAACTGTATTATATTGTAATAAAATTCATTGGGGTCAAGATAAGTGCGGAGTGTGAAGATTTTAATCTTGAGTTTTATTTTAAAATTCCGTATAATTTATGAAATTTGATACGAGCTTTTGAAAAAATGCTTATCTTGGATAAAATTTTAACCTCAACGTCGTTTAAGTATAGGATTCCAATACCTACGTGACAGTATTCAAGACATTTTGAACATTCCCTAGAAGTAATACATACTTAAGCTATGAAATGTTGTATCCATATTTTTTGGTTTTTCGTCACGATAACAAACACTTGTTGATCAGTTTTTAATCCCAAATCAACGAATTCACAATTACGCCATTAACATTTTTGTCACTTTTAATTGAACCAAAAAAAATGATTCAGATCTTTTCACAATCTTTTGAATGTTTCCACAATAACTTTCATTTTAACGTCACTATAACACTTATATTATCTTCAATCTACCTCGTCTATCATTGTGATAACTGTTGTCGGTTTTGCTGATTTTAAAATCGCCTCGCTGAAATCACAAACATAAAACTCACTACGTTATCCCAACGCCCGCGAAAAGATCGACGTTTTTTAATCGAAATACAAAAACGCCATCGCCGGCTATATCCCACCACTGTAAAATAGTGACTGAACGTAAAACCATTACAGAAAGCTGTTGTGGTAAGTTGGGATTAAAACCACAATCCCAACACTCAGCATCTTGCTTCTGAGTAACAAAGTCTTTCTAAACACTTTAATGATGCTACTGATGTGTCTTGTCGCTTGATGTCTTTCTGTATGTGATCGTGTTTTGCTACTTGTTGTGCGGTTGGTGGTTGGTTGGGGTCCAGGTAGTAATAACACGGGAATGGGTTGTGAAGGGGGGAAGAGGAGGGGCGAGGGGGGATAGGCCAATCATCTGGCGCAGGTTCGTGGAACCTTTTAATTCTAAGGATATCAACGGACTTTTGAGAACTTTATTTAAATTTTACTTGATTCATGCAGCTTCAGTGAGTCATATAATGCAACCACTTTACATAAACTAATAAAGTTTTTGTATTTATATGACCATATGTATACCATATAACCATATGTATGTATATTTATATGACCATATGTGTGTGAATTTTGCGATAATCTTACGATTCTAAATAGTAAACTACGTTGGGAGAAGTAATGACATAAAAAAGATGAATGAACATTAAAAGAACATATCGAATTTGCTCTTTGTTCGAGGGTTGAAGTTATTTTCAGAATCACCCTGGCTTAGAGCAATGGCTGCTCGTGATTTTTGAGTGAAATATGGTGCTGAATTTTAAAAAAAAAAGTTTATTTGGTTATTTAAAAAAAAAAAAAATACTGGGCAATGCCCCACCTAAGTGAAGAGATACTGAATTATTTTTTTTACTAAGAAATGAATAAAAAATGTTTTTGGTTACAACAACACCAAAAACGTCATTTATATAAAAATATTAGCTCCATAAAAGACTTTTTTTTTTATAAAAATAATACAGTTTTTAGTTATTTAAATTTTTGGTAGCAGTCTAAATGATTTTCGTCATTCTTTATGACTCTACCAAAACTTTGACTAGACCATGGCTTGAATGTTCTCTCTTATGTTTATTTTGCCTTATTTTTGTCATCGCTTAATTTATTATTATGTATATGCTATTCCTTCTCTGTTGCTCTTTTTTCCATTTCGTGTTTTATATGTATTTTTTTGTAATTGAACTTCAGTCCGTTAATTTATAAATAAATAAATAACAGTTATTAGGTAAGCGCCCTTATGGTAATATTTCATAAAAATGGCACTATTTAAATGATCAAAGTAATTTTATGATAATTATTTCCAAAGGCATTCCACAATCATTAATCAAGTTACCTGCTCACTTATTTGAAGGTTAAGTATGATATGTTACATAGATTATTTTTTTTATTAACTCCAGACAGGAAGTCTCGAGGAAAACTATCTCCGTCAGAGCCTATATTATCTTTGGAGATGCTGTGTGAAGGGTCTTCTGAAGAAAAAAGTAGTAATATTGGTTCATGAAGAGACCGATGTTGTAGGAGAGAGGAAACACAGAGGCCAGAAAATTATTCCAGGGCAGAGCTGTTGAACGCAAGAATGTGTCGTAAGAGCGACCCGTTTTCTTATGGCGAATGTCATCCGTGTACAATTATAAAAAAATACTTACAATATTAAAGATCTGATCTATTTAGTGATGTTTTTTCATGACAGCTGTTTGACAATGCCTTCGAAAAGACAAAAAGTAGTAAAAACTTTACCTCACAAAGTTTAAAAAAAACTAATTAGATAAGAAAAAAAGTTTCTTATGAAAACAAAATTTTACCTGCTAAAAAATAAAACGAATGCTTTTAGGGCCACCTCAGAAAAAAGGTTTGCTCTCCCATATCCCGTCGTGAGTGGCACCACTACAAGACAGGTGCCTTCTGCTGCGAAACCGCCAATCATTCCCTATCATACCCGAGGCAGTGTGCCCCAAGTTATTGGATTAAAAAAACATTTCCACGACACTAATTGAATTTTGAGACAATGCAGACGTATTGGGAGTCCAAAGAAAAGCGTACAATAGAATTAAATTCACGTTTGATACCGGTTTGATTGACGTATAAGCGTTGTTCGAATAATAAAAAAATGAAAATTGGTAGCCATTTTGGATCTCGTTAAGTAAAAAATAATTGGGAAGTGAAATTCTTTTGAATGGGCGTATCTTTACTATAAAATAAAATATCAGTTTGCTGGGAAAGGAAAACACTCTAGAACGATGACTTCTGGCGTCATGTTATTTACACAGTTTGCCCATATAGAACTTTAAATTTCAATGCTAATATTTTCAGTTAGCAAAGTCATTTCCATCATAGTCTGAGCTTCGAAATAGAAATACTAAAAAAAGCAAGATAACATTGTTTGTTACTTATTTTTTTATGTGTTTAAATAGAAAATAGATTTGAAATTCGATTGCAAAATTAGTACAAATGTAAAACGGCAATTATTTGCGTATTAACGTTTATAATGTTACTAAAGTATTTTGGAGCCTCCTTCCAAAAAGTGAAAAAAACATTATCAAAATAAAAGATAAACTTTGTAATACATGTTTATTGCGCATTCAAAATCATTCCGTTCTTCCGCAAACACCCATCAAAGCTCATAAGTGACAGTAAGTTCACATAAACTTGACGATTTGAAAAGATTTCACAGTTGATAAGGTGTTTTTTTATTGAAATTTTATAAAAAAGGTACCAAATTATTGATTAACAATATTTAAATATTTCAAAAATCAATTTAGAATCCCAGCAAAAGCTTGGAATGAGGCGTGTAAAAAGACTTCTTACGAAATATGATCATTTCAATCGTAATATTTCGGGTTTTCTTGTTATAATAAACGAATAAACTTTATGAAGAGGCAATAATGGTGTTATTATCGACGAATTCCGACTTTTATTGTTCTTTGATGAAAGAATATCATATTAAGGTGCCATGATTGTTAGCAACTTTTATTGTGTGAATTTTTATTGTCTGTTCATGAATTTTAAATTCAAAGGCAAGTATCATATTGATAAATTACGAGATAATTATTGCCTTATGAAAACAGGTGTTAATGAACTGTACACGGCAGATTATTTACCAATGAAATTCAAAACAATTATTTGAAAAAAATATCCTCAAGCTTCAGCACTCAAAAATGGCTCTAAACATCGCTTTTTGGCTTTCTTATACAAGGAATTGATATATAATAGTACGATTGGTTTATCTGATATTTCTATACGAGTATTTAGTAAAATTTTAATCCTTCAAATTCCATGAAAAATGTACTTAAATGTTAATAAAAGCTAAAATTTAAAAACCAGCAAAGGCATTTTTTTTACTTTTTACCTTAAAATTCTCAAATGCATTTATAAAATAAATATACCTGTATAACTGTAAAAGATTTATATTTACAAGGAACCTTACACATTTTTATAACTACCCTTAAACATTTAACAGATAAATCATTCGTAGTATTGATTGAATTAAAAAGCCGAAAGTGGTGCATTTTTGGTGTTGATCCTTAGTATTACATAAATTCACGATTTTCCGGGCATATTATGATAGTCGAATTGCTACGATGAAACGCGAGAACGGAGAAATCCTATAAGATATTATATTTATTTATGAGTACTTAGCAAAAACCCATTTAGCAGCATTGAGTAGCTTTATTGAAACTTAGTTTAGTTTCAGGTAATATTTTGTAGTGTATGGAGAAAGCATAGGCAAGTAAAAGGGTTCAAATATTCCTTCTATCTAGAATATGTCACTTTTCAAATCTAAAGCATTGCACATAATGTTTCAACAATCCTTATTATAATAGCATACCAATATATTCTTTCAACAAAAAGAGCTGTAAAACTCTTTAAAGATTTACCTTTCCAAAGTACAATACCCATCACGAGAATTAAACTCAACACGTCCAACTGCTAGCTCAACTTCCTACTGATAACTACACATTCATAACAATATCTTTCAAACAACACATCAATAACATGCTAGGTAGAATGCGATGAAATTGTGATCAAATTATTCGTCAAATTAGTAACTATGTGAGTTAATCTTAATTTTTGTAATGGATAACGATTATTTATAGAATAAGATAGTATTTTAATGACTTCGTTATAAATGTTGCTTTTAGAACTCAAAGCTACACCGCCTAAGAACATACTTACACACTTAGTGACAAAGCAAAGCTTTTAACAAGGTCTTGGAAAATATAACTGAACTAAAACGTGGTACCTATTTACGCGTCCCTGCAATATGTATCTTTGTTTTATTATTAAACTTTCAACGTAAATATGTATTTGATTTACTGCATTTGAACAGGATATTATATATTCGCAACCCCTGACCCGGAGCCAATGGTCTTCCTGTTATTGCACGAAAGACTCTTTTTAATACAACTATGTTTACGTACCTACTCAAATTCATTCTTCAGAATCAAAAGGCTTCTGCTTCTTTTGTAGCTTAGCTGTTCCATCTGTTATGTCTTCCCTATCTCACTGGTTAGAATTATAACCATTTCTCGTTACGACAGTTTAATGGAAAATGTCACGCGTAATTTTTGTTCTGAACTCTTACCCGGCAGCTTTGCGGTAGATTAATTTATACGAGGACGGGAGAAAAAACAGAGTATCCGGCTCATTCAGGATTTGATCCTGCTGAAAGACGTATGAAGAGTGAAATTCTTAATTCAGTTTCAAATCCGTGACTTTCAGACCTTGTCACCTGTAATGTCACCCGAGTCTTGATGCAAGTGCACGCCATTAAACGAATGCACGGATACATATGTACCTGCATGTTTGCTGAGAGTTTCGTTGCCACTTCTGGTTAAATATATTGGTGCATTCTTTCTATCAAAGGTTAGATATCATCAAAATAATTTCGACCTTGTGTATTGCAGTCAGAAACTGCGCTTGTAAAATAAATTTTTAACAAAATCCTTATTTTGAAAAAATTGACACTAGATGGGAGGTTGAAGATTGAAAATGACTGGAATGGCTTTTTTCATTCTTCTAGACGATATAACATATGAGTAAAATTATTTTTATTGTGAAGAAATGTTGCTTACCCATCTGCCTGCAAATTTCAAAGTCGGTAAAGGTTGTGTTTTCTTACCTGAAACAAAGAAAATAAAATCCATTAACTACACACAACATACTGTATAAAAACGACTATTAAAAAAAAACTCTTACCTTTTTTATTTATGAAATCATAAAAGTAATAAATCTTTTTCCATTCATAGCGGGCTCAGAAAAATAATGGCATGGTTCAGTTGGAAACCGGGTTTTGTTTTTGTCTACGCGTTGAGATCTTTCCATACATCGTAAATGTTTCACATTGAATCCAGTACTGCTATTGTATAATATTTACTTTTTAGTTCTTTATGTTGGTATTCATTAGTTCTGTCCACACTTCGCGCGGCGTGTGCCGCATGAGCTAGACATGTGCGGACAAGTATCAAGCGATAGTTGAACTTTAATATAAAGGGCCGGAAATATTAATATAGTCGCACACGATTTCATTGCCCTTTTGATTACTAAAATGTGTATTTGTTTGTTGGGAACAGCTTCGAATGCTCACCGCGCGGAGTTTGGACGAAGCTAGTGATCAATGTCACACCCGAATTCCTTCGTCAAGTTTTTTTTAATGAATGAACTGAACTGCTAATTTAAATTGCTTACTTACCAACATTCTTCGTAACGATATGCTCCAATTAATCGCGAACATTTTGACGATGCCTATAAGTTCGTGTGACATAATATATTATAAACACTGAAAAGATAAACCGAGAGAAATTTAGGCGTGTCCATGTGCCTAAACTTAGCTTAAATTTTCCCTACTTCTGGCGAAATTGATCGAAGATTTTGAAATATCGCAACACTTTCTTGAGCAAATAAATTATTTCATAAGCCCGCCTAAGACCTAAGACTTTCAAATCTTTCAATCTTTCAACCGTGTTCTTTCGAATTGGCCTAGATTATCTGTTCAGTGTTTTTAATGCTTGTTCAGTGATTTTAACGCCTATCTTGCGAAATTGGTTTTTAATAAAGCCTGAAAGATGCTATTCCATTTGTATAATTTCAAGAGTAACCAAAATAATAATCACGACTTTAAATTACAATTTTCGTTTTGTTGCGCGAGAGCTGTTTCGCCTTCCAAAGGTAATGACAAATTATTGGACATGATTCAGCATGCGAAACTATTATCGCTCTTAAGATCAATTTACCAAAAAACCTGCACACTTGAAATCACAGATATTTTATGAATAATAGTAATAAAATAATATATTTATATGTTTACGAAGTTTGATTGAAAATTATTTGTATTTTTGCTTACGACGAGCATTTTAACAGAAAATAAATGAGGATTAATTTTTTTAAAATTTTTAGGAAGCAAATATTTTTTAATATTATATTTTTAATTTTTTTAATGTATTAAAATCAATTCCATAACTAATAAATTTTGTCGTTTGAATCAAAATGTTGTACAGTTTTACTAATGAAACTAGTTTGACTTTAAGATCTTTGGTTTTGAACTTTACCGTGACCCTTGTAATTTATGAACCTGGATGCTTAAAAATTAAAAAAATTTAACCTACATATGAATTGACGAGAGTTCATACATTTATTGTTAAATTAATGAATTATAAAGAAATATATTATGATAAAATATGGAAGATAAATGCATATTTATTTAACTTAATTGATAAAAAAGCCTTATTCTACATTAAATAGATTTTTTTTAAAATAAAAATATGTTTACTTAACTAAATTGCTGTTTCACATATTTTATAAAACTTATGTAAATTAAATCTGAAAATTTGAAGTGTTATTCACTTTTTTACTTATGACAAATTATGTTATATTAGTTTTATCACGTAAGAAGTAGCAGGAATGTTAATTTATAACCTGTCAATTGATTTTTCTTGTTAATGCGAAGTGTCATATAAGCAAAACCAGAATTTGTGAGATGCGTCATCTTCACAACAAAAAAAAAACGTGAGCTGTTAAGTCGTTGAAGTTAGGTTCATTGAAATATAACGTTTTGATACTTTTAAAATTAAACCCATAACCTCTTAATTTAAAGTAAAATTAATGACCATTGATCACAACGAAGGTCGTCTAAATCTTGAATTTCTAACTAATTAGCGATGGACTGTTATGTTTGGTTGCAATCTTTGAAATATGGAAATCAGCTGGGCTTAGCTCAAATAAATCGGAAAATGATATTTTTAGTAGGAAAACATACAAACAAACTTCTTTCCCCAGGAAATCTTGTTAAAATACGCATCTCTGGATCGCTATCCAGTTTAGTCTATTGTTTTTAAAAACGGGGTACCCCAGTGAGGATGCATTTTATTGTAAAGTGTAAAAACTATAAACAAATAAAATGAAGTGTGCCAGCCTTCTTTAACCACACAGGTTTTGATTTTATGGTTTGAAGAACTACAATTTTTAAACATGGATATCAGAGGAAAGCGCTATGTTTAGGCTACTAGTATTAAAAATGCAATGTTTTTCGCAGAACTAGCGTCATTAATTTCTGTCATACGAGTAAAAAAGCCGGGATACACGACCAACACGGGCTCAACTTCTGTATATAGTTAATATTTAAAGCATGAGAACTGGTCGTTTTAATAACTGGTTCAAGTGATTAAACTGACCGGCCAGTTTTTTGGTTTTCTCCTTTTTACAAAATCATATTTTACTTAAAATTATCCCCCACACAGCATTTCCTAAAGATGACATAATTCTAAGGACACATAGAAACAACTGATTTTTATAAGGAATTCCAGGGTAGACTTAAAGGTCAGCACCAAAAATACGCAAAACTACAAATTATTTATCTGTCAATTCTATACGGGTAGTAAGAAAATTTTTAAGGGTTTCCAGTGAATACATTTCTTAAACAGTAATCTTTTAACTTTTTATAAAATTCATACTGGAATTTTAGGTAAAACGTACATTATGCCTTTGCTAGTTTTCAAATTGCAGCTTTTACTGATATTTCAGTATGTTTTTTATAGAATTGGAAGGATTACAGTAAAAAAATTGTATTCACTGGAAACCTCAGACATTTTTACTACCAGTAGAAAATTTGCAGAAAAATCATTTGTAGTATTGCTTGTATAAAATGCTGCAAAATGACGTTTAGTGTCATTCTTGGGTCAAAATTTAAGGCCAGCTTTTAAAATATTATAAAAAACATTAAAATAATGTCGATTTTATAAAAAAAAATTGCATTGATTTTAATTTCACTCATTTGTTATGTTGTTGATACTTTTGCTTATTTTATAATTAGGGGCAAAGTTAATGAGGATTTTAAATAAAAAAAAAACCGTTTTTAGTAATTAATCCAGCATCATGTAATAATCATTGATTATAATTCCTACAAGTTGATAATGAAGTGGCCAAGTCTCAGTCAAAACAAATGGCTAGTTAGTAGTTAGCCACAATAAAAACGAATCGTCAGTTATTAATTACGAACAAACAGTAACAATTCAGTGAGATTAATCGTGTCTGGAGTCATAGAGAACAGTTGAAGACGGCGGCAAAGGCTCTCTAAATGAATTTCAATAAGCGGCACGATAATTTGTATAAAAAGGCATGTTGGGGACAGTGGCGGCTCGTGACTTTTTAGTGTGCTAGAGTGGTAAGATTGAAAAAAACCGTCATCATTGATGTTGTTGTAGCCGAAAATATATTTTTATTTTTTTTCGAAATTTCAACTTGTTGTATGAAGATTTTTCAGAAATCCGTGCAGTGCACCACCAAAACTGAAAAATTCTGAAAATCTTCAAACAAAAAATAAAATCTTGAAAAAAAATAAAAATCATTTTCGGCTACAACAACATTAACAATATCGTATTTTTCAATCTTAGCACTCTAGCACACTAAAAACTCACGAGCCGCCACTGGTTGGGGATAGCTTCATTATGACCTCTCTCTTTTTCTTATCAACGACGCGTGTGATAGAAAGAGAGGACGCGACGGAGCTCTCAGAGGCAGGGCATTATAAAATCTGCGCTATGTTTATAGTACGTCTTGAAATGTAACTGCGCGCATAGGGTCTCGAATCCGTGCCACACGCTGCGTAGGCGGTCACTTTACCACTCGGCTCTTGAGCCGAGAGAAACTATTTGATACAGAGTGGTTAGAAAATCGACCATTTTGTTTTAAATGATTCAATAAAACAAATTTATAACTTTATTCCACTTTTTATTTTTTGACTGGACCGGTTTCAGCCTATAACGGCCATCTTCAGACTAGAATAAGTTGTTCTTATTCTATGGCTTATACACTATTTTTGGGATGTCAGGGGTAGTAAACCATGATTTTACTTTAGTTATATTTATCAGTATTGCTGCATGATTTTGCTAGTTACAAGTTACTTTTAGTTTACTATTTTATATATCTATCTGGTATGAATTTTTTATTTAAGATGGGTTACAGTTGTATTTCTCTAAGTATGATTTTACGATGTATTTATATAATGTTGGTGAATACTGATTATCAATGAGTTTTATTTTATTTTTACTACCGGCAACCCAAGCATTTCTTCTTTTAATTTTCAACATTTTATATTTACGTTACTGCTTTACTAGACAATGTTCTGAGATGATTTTTTATAATTACTCAACATGATGTTTTTACAAAATAATGTACATTGTCCTTCACGCTAGGAGTTGACATTTTGTATTGTGTGTGTCTCAAAATACAATTATATTCGCTTAAGTTGTTTTTTTTTTTTGGATATACCTAATAGCAATTTAATACTCCCGTTCCGAAAAGGGGTTCTAAACTTTTGAACGATATATTAAATAAAAATTATGGAAGTATTACGAGTAAACTATTCTCTAAATTTTACCAAAAACCTATTACCTAAGATCATGTCACGAAAACGCTTTAATAAGCAAAATGAAATGTGATAACTACGTCACCTCCGTTCGGATCGTTCGTATGATTTTTACGTTCACGTACGGAATATCGGTATTAGTTAAATCTTGACCATGTATTTTTTCCAAGGAGCAGGATTCAAGGATAATGAAGAATATATAACTTACAAATTCTTTGCAATAAAAAACATGGTTTCTGGATTGTAAAAATTACGTAAAAAATATCAATTATGGGACAGCTATTCAGTGCATTATTGACGGTCATTATGGACGGGAAAGCCTTTCTAGTTTGTTAATCAAAGCATTATTTCTTAAAATCGTAATATATTATGCTTTTCAATACAAAATAAATACTGCATATTATTATTTATCCTTGCGTTTTAATTTAATTTATGTTAAGTAATTCAACAATGACAATTTTGGGACACCTATTCAGTGCATTATTGACGGTCTTAAAACGGAAAAACCTTTCTAGTTGGTTAATCAAAGCATTATTTCTTAAAATCATAATATATAATGCTTTTCTGTACTAAATAAATACTACATTTTGTTATTTATCCTTGCGTTTCAATTTTATGTAAATTAAGTGATTCACAAAACAGAAATTTTAGTTACATTATTTACATATGGCTGAGCACAATATGAACTTATTAATTTATATACATATATATTAATTTATATATTAACGGACTCTTGTCCAATAACAAAAAAAAAGCGTAACACGAAATAGGAAAAAAGAGCAACAGAGAAAGAACAGCACATACATAATATTATAACAAAGCAATGACAAAATTAGGACAAAAATAAACATTTAAAAGAACATTCAAGTCATAGCCAGAACGAGGTTTTGGTAGAGCCGTAAAGAATGACAAAAAATATTTAGACTGGTACCAAAAATTTCAAGACCATGGCTTGAGTTAACAAGTCTCGACATTGTGGACAGTGGAGAATGATATCTATAATTAGTAGAGTGATGATTGAGGAACAGCAATTCATTGTTTCTAAGTCTACGGAAAGGAATGTTGAACTAGATGAGTTGCAACAAAGAAGGTAAGTTAATAATATAATGGATATGTGCAAGTATTCTAAAATTTCGATAAGGGACAAATAAGTTATTATAACATAATGCATTAAATTAGTATTTTCATTACACACACTGTAGATTGTCGAATGAATAGACATAAATCTGACCGAGTGAATACAAAAACATTTAGTATTTGCCGTTCTAGTTCAGAGCGGCAAATATTAAATGTCAAGGCTTTATGTTCGTGGTATTAAATTATTTTCCATTGAGAAGAGAGGTGAAACCAGACACTATCTTCTGAAAGTCTAGTGAAGTGATGCTGACTATCATTTGAATGTATTGTCTATTTTGTGCATTTTGCATAAAATTTTGTGGTTATTTCTAAACACAGATATCATGACTATTTTAATAAATTTATTATTTTTAGAAAAGTCTTGTGCTACATGTAGAAGCATTACCTAAACGCTTGGTGTAGAGACATCGACGTGAAAGAAAGATAGGGAAAATAGATTGAATGCAGTGCATGAGATATGTATTGATTAGTTATTTCATTATTGATCGGTCAGTATCTGAGTGGACAAATGCGTCAGATTCCCACCCAGTCATTGTGGGATTAATTCTTCTGCTGGCTAAGTCCTCCATTATTGCACAAATAACATATTCCACTTATTATGATGGCACTAAGAGTTTAATAAATATTGTCAGGTTATTTGTAACCCGGGAATGTTGTCTTTCTTTTTAAAAAGAGTACAATAAATGAGGAAATTCATACAAAATGCATGGCCGTTGTAGGCGAGGCTTGAGATAGAAACGATAACATGGTTTTAGTATGTAAAGCAGATATATGAAATAAGAGTCAGGATAGAATACACGACATTCAAGTGAATGGAAGAAGCAGTCGGAGATGCCTAGAGAAGACTTGTTTCACGATTGAGTGTTTTATAAACTCGAGTATGGTCATTATGAGAGTCAGTACAAAATAAGAGTACCAACACAATATTATGATAAGATCACACGATGTGTGAATGCAAATGAAGAATTGGGTGTAAGGCAAAAAAGAGTTTTGTGGCGTTTAATCATTTTTCCATATCCTAACGGAGAAATGGCTTGGTGGTTAGTAAGAACTGTACTGTACGACAAATTCAGAAAGTCTATTTTTAAATTTGCTCTCATGCCCTAAAATCGAAAAAAAAAAAATAATTGTAATTTAAGTTAATAAGTGTGTCTATCTGAGGAAACCTGCCAGGTAAGTATGTTTCTGTATATTTTCTCTTTAAATAAATATTTAATAAACTAGGAATTTATATCAACTAGAAAATAAAATCTGTACAGCGCCCTTGAGGTGATTTTTCACAAAAACGACGCTATACAAATCATCCAAATATTATACTTAACTATCTCTCAATCACAATTTTTTAAATTTATTACTGAATGTCCATATCGACAGTTGTAAAGCTATGCAAGGCTCATGAGCAATTAATGTTATAATACCCAGACTGGCAGCGCACATAAAACATGTAGTGTTTATGAAACTAAAAAGTCGTAGTCACAATTCAAAATGTATTTAAGCGATGCCGCAATTTCCAACTCAAAGAATGCCTAAACCATTATCGTAATACCACGGAGGCCGCCAACATGAATATTGCAAACCACACCATGCATTAGATACAAATACCTATCAGCCGTCTACTTTAAATACCATTCTATCTATTGAGGCTTTTTTATTGATAGTCAAACACATTCCCAAGATTATAAAGGCAACTTTATAAATTTGCATCCCGCTGATTAAAAGGAAAACAGCCCTGGAAAAGTATCTAATTGAAAAAGTCGAGATAATAATCTGAAGAAATATCGAGGCGTACAAAACCAAGACTGCCGATTTAAAAATAATATATCGCTTATTAGATTGCTCTGCACTGCGGTGCAGATGAATCGACGGTATTTTTCTTCGAGATAAAATCGAGGACGCGTATGCATAAAGGTTGAATCTCATTATGTGTTTAAGATAATCCCAAAAGCAAAATTTTAAGTAAAACTCATTTGTCTAAGAAAGTAAAAAATGACTGAGTTAGTATTTAGGTACGTTTATATAAATGCATCGTTATAAATAATGTGCAAAGAACCATAATATGTTATGAATAACTTTGAATACCTCTGCAGCCGAGCGGCTTAAAACCTCGGCTCCGAACCCAACAGATACGGGTTTGAGATTCAAAGTGTTCAAATAGGTTAAAATTAGTCTATTTATTTTTCAACAGAGCTATACAACGCTATATTCGAAAACCTGCGTGCTTGATTGGTAAGACGTTTGACTACGAATCCATAGGTCGCGGGTTCAACCCCGGCGTGCGTAAATACATTTTATTTAAATTAAATGAGTCATAACACATTTAATTCATATAAAATAATATAAAGTATATTTGCGACGCGTTCCAGAGTGGTGAATATCGCTCGGGTGAAAAAATCAAAACATTGCTTGAAATGACTTTCGCCGTATTTGGTGACCATGTCTGAATAGCCAGGTACTTCCCAACCTTACACTTCCCCATCTCCTTCCCCTCCCCACTGACTTCAACCTCACAACATACCCCGATTGGGGATGTCATAGTCTCACTGGCTCTAGACGGCTGGGAGCAGTTGGGACTCTTGTGCGGTGATTACTATAAAAATATAAAAAAATATTTTCAGTCAATACTCTAATTAATTTGTTTACAACGATGTTTATTTTACCACTTTTAGATAACTGTTTTTTAATCCTGTATATATTTGTACGTAATGTTTTCTTTATTGTATCCTCTTTATTTATATAAAATAATTCTCAATACTTATCAATAATTAAATTTAAAAAATACATTTGAAACACTTACTTCGATACTGTGTGCATCTTTAAAAATATTTAAGATATTGAAACATCTGCACGAAGTAGTAAATGTTACTTGAAATTTACTCATAATCGTAAACAAACACACATCCTCCTAAAACGATAAACCGCTTATAATTAATACCGAATAACACGGTTTTACGATATTATTATTTATCGTTAACTAATAACTGTTTGGATTGTACCAGTAGCATAAATAATAAAGTTAAATTTAACAGAAGAAGAACGTTAGACGTAATTAACATGAACCAGTATGTTTCCTTCCTGTAGGTACATCACAGTAACAAGATAATTACTGAAGCAAGCGGATACCAAGCCTCAATAGTGTCTCTTGAGCAAGTGAAAAAAAAATCTCGTTTTACGTATCTGATTTCTTTATTTTCATTTCCAACTTTCTCGGCGATTGCTGTAGGTATAATTGCTGCTTCTGTCTGTGTCAAAACATCATGAGTGATATTGATTGATATGAATGCTGATTATGTTGCATCCCAATAAACTAGAATCAACGGTGACATTCAATCAATTCCGTGTCCAAAAGGAAGAACGAAATGAGTTTAAAAAAACAAGTTTTGAGTTAAGTATGCAGAATTGTCCTTTAGATACATACTCGTATATATCAAGGAAAAATGAGATGTGTCAGAAAATAAAATAATGTAACATGATTACGTACATAAAACGAAATTCCTAAGTTTTGTTTTGGCTCTCCTGAATATCTACGTTTATTGACACATTCCGTTCTTCCTTGCGTACACAGAATAATACGTTTGTGTGTAAAAATCTTTCAAAAATTCAAACTATTAGGCCGAACAGCAATGTGCCAAAAAGCAAAAAAATACAAAACAGTGGGAAATTCACGTTATGAAATTTGAGCAGCTTTTATTTTTGCACTGATTTATTAGGTAATCACAACACTTCCTAAATGTGTGAAAGAGCTTTAAATGTATAGTTATTAGGTGTTGCAGCAAATGCTGAGTCGAAAACAGTACTCACACAGATGTATTTCTTGGATACAGCATGTTTCAAACGTGTTATTCGATTTAAGAAAAGAAAACTATAAAAAGAAAAGGCTTTCAGTTATTTCAGTTTTATTCGAACTAATGAATAAAAGTAACACACTTTAAAAAAAATTCAAAAATTTTACAAACTTTTTGAATATTTAAAAGCAATCACCGTTTACACTTGTTTTTTTAAGCTAATAACAATAAGTAGGCGTAAGCAAGATAAAATACTGTTTCTCAGTGACCTTTTGCTGAACGTTGCTGTCAACAGTATATACATATGCACCAGTACACGCATTTATAAATATGTGTTGTTTGAATCAACTCTAATTGTAATACCTATAACAGTAAAAACATAAGATTAGTAACGGTATTGTTTATTCCTGGGAAAAAAAAATATTAAAAAAAGTGATCTCTTATTCATATGATAAATAGAAAACATTTATTATTATAAATGTGATTTGTCAAATTTGTATAATGTTGTTTAGTTATCGTATTCTTTCGACAGTTGACGGAATAGTAACATTTCTATGGGCATTTGTTGGGGTAGCCAGTTCACAAAAGTAGGTAGGTACCTACCTGCTGTAGATTTTTTTTCTTCTACATAAGTTTATAGGGAGCTTTCAGAGGCTAAGATAGCCACAATAAATAGTAAATATTTATTGTTTGTAAGTATTTGCGTTAACCATAAACCTATCTTTTAGTTATATGAATTCACGGTTAGTAAACTTACGTATAAATTTACGACATAAATTGTGTTTAAATGTAAAATATTGCATAGAAATACGCCAAGAAAATGAAAAGCGAGAAACAATAACTTTTAAGTGAAAATTTAAAAAAAATAATGTGAATAAAGAAAAACAGTTAATAAATATTTTGAAAAAATATTAACGGAATCAATAAATAAATAATATAACTACATTATTTGATTTTCGAAAGTAAAATTCAACATTCCCAGATTAGGAATAACCTGAAAACCTGATGGAAACTCCTCCTACTTCCATCACTACAAGTTGAAAATGTTGCTTGTGCAATGATGGAGAACTTAGCTAGCAGAGGATTGAACCCGTGACGCCTGGGTGGAAATCAGATGCACTGGACCATTGGGCACTAACCGATCAACTGATATTTTTACTTGTTATTATTATGCAGCTTATGTAATAAAAGTTTAATCTATATTGAATTGAACATTATATCGCATAGTCATGGTACAAAGGAAAGATAATTTCAGTATTGCCCTGATAAAATATTATTGGTATTTCAATCTTGTTCGTTTTCATTTAAAAATACGAGTAATATTCGTTACCTTTGACGATGAAGAGTTAACTCTAATTACTTTTTGTTCGACCCAAGTATTTCAACAAACCAATAAACTTTTCGTTGGTAAAAGTATTCTATACAACTGCGGAGCCTTATACTTCAGATAAAGGATGAATTATTATACCCTTTCTTCAACAGGCAACTTGCTGTTCTTACATACACGTCTAGAGGTAGCTGGTAATATTAAACCACGCAGTAGAAAATTACAACTCCACAACACAGCTAAAATGAGACAAGGGTTGATGATTGATGGTTTTCTTGCTAAATGCCAGCTACGTTTCGGAATGTGAGAATCGAATCTTCAATTTATTGCTAAACATATCCGACAGAATTATTTCGCGTTGGCTTACTGGCTTTGTTATGAGAATTGAAGGTGCTAAAGCGCAAAAGGAATTTCTATCATTTTATTCCAATTGATTATTGTTGAAGAAACAATCGTATAGCTTGGACTTCACATCGACAGAGCAATAAGAATTTTTTATAAAATTTTCAAAAGAAGTATCGAAAAACGAATAGTGTAAAATATACGACGTAAAAATGTAGGTAAAAAATCGTTTTTCAGGGAATAAAACTGGGCGAACAAGCAATAAAGTTTGTTTTTTTTCAATTTAGTTTAAGCTTAAAGTTTAGCTTAAGCTTAAAGTTGTGGCTTAAAAATCATACTTTTTCCTTCAAGGAATGTCACAAATTTAATTAATTATTATAACTAAAACAATTTGTTTGTTTCAATTTCGTTGACCTTTGACCTTTCCAGTTTCGTCAATATAAAGCAGATAAAATAAAATAAAACTGAAAATCAAAATACATATTTTGAAACACTTTTAGCCTTCCACAGGAAAAAAATAATTGATAAGAAGAATTTTTACAATTTTTTTTTAATAAATTTGATACCTACTTAGAGGTCGCTCAGTGTAAACAGACAACGAAATAAAAATCAGTTTTTTTTAATATGATTTCGTGTTTCACGGATGTAGTACTTAATCTTTCGTTGGAATATTTTCCAAAACACGAAACGGAGAACAGGAATAATCTAACTCAATTTATGACCTGAAGATAACAATAAAACCTGCCCATTCTATGTAAGCATTACAGATAATCCTCCCCGTGCGTATTCGTTGTTTGCAATGATGGCGAAATGCATCATGTGGGCTGGTATCTAAGACCTACAACATTGCATTAACGGCCCTCTTAACTCTTGGTAAAAGCCATCAAAAGGTATTGCGTAATATTTGATTTAATCGAAGATGTAAGCGTTAAATCGCAGAAAAAGTCTGAAACCTAATAAAAATCTGCCACCCTAATATAAATTTATTTTTCTTTCGATTTCTAGTTTGTATTTCAGTTTTTTCGGCTATTTATCATATATTGCCTAATAATTGTAAAGGAATTTCACCGCTAATATGAAGTGACACGTTAATATTATAAAGCCTAGAAGTACTTCGATATTCTAACAAAATTGATGACGGCTGTGATGCCAGTTTGAGGTTAACCAAATTCAACAAGTAAAAATAACACCTTGAGGTTTACGTGTCATTAAACCAGCTGTGACCGGATTGTAAGGGAGGACTCGAAATGAACGCAAAGCGTAAGTAAGAATATTGATATAAATAAAATACCATATCTAATATTTAAAGGTACCACCGTGAAAAACTTGACAATCCAAGGCGGTAAATACTCTCAGTATCACCCCAGTGAAAGACCACCATTCAAAATCAAACTTTGCTTGAAATGGCTTTAGCCGTGCCTAGATACCAAATCTGAATAGCCAGGAACTTTCCAGCTGTATTCCTCACCAACTCTTTGTCTTTATCGGTTTGTTCATCATCATGACATAACCAAAATGTGGATAACATTATTATGTTATGTCACCGGCTTCGGGCAAAAGGATTTAAATTTAAAACAAAATCCGGCGTTGATAAAAAATGCCTACCTGGTAACTAATAAATAAGTATATATTTATATTAAAGAAAGGCAAACATTCTCGGGTTACGAATAACCTGACAATATTTAAAAAAAAACTTCTACTGCTATCATAATAAACGGAAGATGTTGCTTGTGCAATGATGGAAAACTTAGCAAGCATAGGAATTAAACCCACGTCGCCCGGATACGAACCCGACGCATTTGTCCAATCAGCTACTAACCGACTATTTACTAACATATACTCTCTGACGGAGACTAGCTATGAATAAGCGATATCTGTCGGCTAAAAATTAAAAAATATTTGATTTCAATATTTTGGTTGATCCCAACTGCTAGTCTTGGGATCGTGATTTGAATATGCAAGTTTGATGATTACAAAAAAAAAGTTTCACCACTGTCATAAGGAACATAAAAATAACTTTTATAAAACGTGAGATAAAATACAAAAAGCATCGTTGAAATACGCGCATTAAAGTCGTGTTGTTATTTCCTTCAAGCAACAATAGCCTAGGAAACAATTATTATTATTTATAGCTAATGAGGTCGTTACCCAGATTGTAAAGCGCAGTTCGGCATGATTGTGTAATTCGTGCTTTGCAAGTTCACGAGTAGGTACTAGGGTCGATATTATTATTTCTTCGTTGGGAGACAAAAACAATATATAAGACTGAAAAGTATTTGTAAAGCAAAGTGGCAATAACTGAAAAAGTATCCCATTAAAATTTTTATAAATTATATTGATGTTATTTTAAAGCATACTTTAATGGCGGAAAAAAACTAATTCAAAAGCAGTCTAAAGGGAAATTGATAACAAAAATATAAACACCATTATAATATATAATAGTACTCACTCAACCTCACTACCATTAGTCAAAAATGGGGTGTTTTGAATTTTCGTGATTCGTAAAGTACTATGATTTAGAAAAAACACAGTTAAATGCCAGATGTCAAACTTACATGGTCAGAGTCTGACAAACGAAAGAATGCGGCTTGTGGCTGGTGCAATAAAACCTCAAGACTTTTAAGACCATTTTTGTTTTTAATTGAGTCTGCTTAATAGTTATTAAGAGATCTAAACACTAGGTGACATTATTATTCTTAGTTTAAAAGTGTAATACTCCCATAACAATTATGATTCATATAATTGTTATGGGAGTATTACACTTTTAAATTAAGAATAATAATGTCACCTAGTGTTTAGATCTCTTAATAACTATTAAGCAGACTCAATTAAAACAAAAAATGGTCTTAAAAGTCTTGAGGTTTTTTTGCACCAGCCACAAGCCGCATTCTTTCGAAGACAAGACAACAAAGACCATGTTCTTATTTTGACTTAAGAAAGTGTGTTTGCAGGTGTGCGATATATTTAGGGTATCTGAACATTTTTGATTTATTTTGTAAATTGGTTAACGTATTTGATTCGGGTTCGATAAATATTTTGAAAATCAAATTAATAATCACGCATTTGCATAAAATATATGAAATTCTTTCTGATTCAGAACAAATATATAGTTCCATCTAATTTACAGACGAAATATTTATAGAAAATACTGCGAAAGATTACTTTAAATTGGTGGAATATGGAATCCCTTTTTTAGGACTTTTGTCAGGCTAAATGATCACCTGATTATTTGGATCTGGTCAGTAAAAAAAATTTAAATGCACTTTTTAAGTGCTAACGCTACTGCAAGTCTGTTCCACGAAGTACCGTATTAAAATATTATTGTTATATAATTTAATTTTTGTAATAAAAATAATAAAAATACTAGAAAATAAATTAGAAACAGACAAAGAAAAGAAAATATTTAAAAAAAGCTCGGTCGCAATCATCATAGACCAGAACTGTTTATATTGATAATCGAAATCTAATCTTTTTATTTGCTGCGCCTTTTCTATTTCATATTATTCGATTGTTTTACATATTTTTTCAGTAATAAATATAAACTAGCGTAATGAATAGGATCAAGAAAGACACGCTTAGATGGATTGGACATGTAGAGCGAATGCACGAACAAAGGAGTGTGAAAAGAATAAATGATGCAAAAAAGAATGAAAGAAGAAGACGAGGACGCCCGAGGAAGACATGACACGATCAAGTAAATCAAATACTTGAATCGGGTCATGTAAGGAGTCAGAATAACAGAAGAGTATGTATGAGACGATGTATGAATGTAATATGGCGGTCCGTCCTCTCTGCCTACCCCTGTGTTAGTTAAATATAAGAATGAAGCGTAAAGCTTTAAAACGTTAATATAAAAAATGCGCTATTTCAAACTATGTTTAAATAATGTGACTTCACTCACATAATGGTTATGCCTTAAAATATTACAATACTTTCTTTGTATCGAATACACTAAAAATATTTATCCTCACTCTGGTGTCTTGCTCGTGTGTCATACCAACTGATTTTAGTATTTCGTCTGAACGCACAATAGCACATAAATATATTTGAATGATTGCCAATGAATAAAACAAAATTGTGATTTTATGAGAGGCACAACTCAGTGACTAGAGAGAAGAGGGAATTGTACAAAAAACTCAATTATGCAAAGGAAATCCAAAATAAAACTACGCAGCTTTCCAGAAATTGATTCTTAATCTGAATGTATCTATTTTTCCTAACATTTTAATTAAAAAGCAGAAAAAACGTTCGTTTAAAGTTGCGAGAACTCTTTAACGGTGAGTTCTGGTATTGTGAAATTAGCACAGCTTTACTGATCTGAAATTGCTTGGTCAAACTAAACATTTTCATCTCACGCTATGAGCTTTTTTTAAATGCTTTTATTTTTCAAACATAAAATAGAACAATCTAGCAATGTCAGGTAATTATTGCAAGTATTTAAATAAATTCAGTTTAAAAACTAGGACTATCTCTTTCAATGGTAAACTTCTAAGAAACATTTTGGATTTTAATTCGCTTTAAAAAAATAATTAAGCTGGAAGGCAGGGATGCCTTCCAGCTTTGGAATGAAGTGTAAAAATAATAATTTTAGCACAAATTTTCATTAAAAATCGCGAATGTTCGTCATTAGGTGCTGTCCATAAAAAAATAATAGTGTGTAATTGCACATCATAAAAGCTTTAATTAAGTCCAGCCCAAAGAACTAGGATAGCGGGTGTACTGTTTATCCCACGGTTATTAGTTTAATTGCTTCTTTAAGCCTGTTAATTCAAATGGCAGGAATGACAATCAAGATCCAAAAAATATACATATTTTAGTAGGAATAAATAGCTGTTAGTTTGATGAAGTAATCATATAGGTAAGAATGATGAAGTAACTTTTAGTAATAGTGATCTCAAATATGATAATAACAATTGCATTTGAAATGGAGACCTGAAACTAAACATTGACCATAGATTACGAATTGTGAATTATTGAATGTTCTAAAATTGATGGCAAATAATAAAAGGAAATTGAAATATCTTGATCACATTACGAAGGCACTCAAGCAAAAAAACTCAATTAGGGTAAAATTATAAAAAAACTAGGAATGGGGAGACGTTTCTCTTATATCATAAATTGAAAAAAAACTTTTTGCCCGCTGTAAATACGTACAGTGCAAAAGTCCCAACTGCTCCCAAACGTCTGGAGCCAGTCGGACTATGACATCCCCAATCAGGTTAAGTTTTAAGACTGAAGGTAGTGGGGAGGAAAAAGAGATGGAAAAAAGAAGATGCGGTAGTATATGGCTATTCAGATATGGTCACCAAACACAGCTAGAGCCATTTCAAGCAACGTTTTGAATTAATGGTGGTCTTTAACTAGGGCGATGCTGAGAGTATCTTCCATTCTGGAACCTACCGCAAATATATTATACTTTGTAATATATTAATAAATTGATTGTGAAAAAACACCATTAATTAAATTTTATTTATTGCGCACGCTGGGATTTGACCCGCGACCTTTCAACTCTCGATGAGGATCTCAACCACTCGACCACGAAGGCTGTTAATTAAACTGATAATTTGTTCTGCTAAGTTCTTGGCTGAAGCTTGCACGGTGAATTTTGTCGATTTTCAACTTTCCACGTAATAGAACACCAGAGGAACACGAAGTATCACGGACGATGATATATATTTTTTTAATTTTAGCAATACATAGGAAAATTTTACCTTTCTTGTCACAAACAATCAATTGGGAATTTCAAGTAATTAAAGTCCGACGCACATAGTATTTCCCAATCAATAAAATCAATAATGTATTAACAAAACATTTTTAAAGAATAAATATTATTGATCTCTGACCGAGTTGCTTAAAATGTCTCCTCCTTAAGTTTTGATATAGGTATAATATGAATAAGAAAAAAATCCACAATCTATTAAAAAATCATCTTTGATTAAAATTGTGTTCGGGTAGCGCTTTCCTCACCGATTAGAAAGATGGATTCCAAAAATGTTGGAAAAAAAAAGAACATTGACAATTATTAAGAAGTATGCGAATGAATTGGTTAGGATGGCAGAATTGATAAACGCGCCAGGTAATATTTTTTCATTAACCAACATATATTAGTTATACTGTTGTTATGCATCCTGTGCAGGGTCAATTTACACGTTTGCATGTAGCACATACTTACCTGTTATTTCTGGCATTAAATACGAAAACTTCGAAAACATGTTCAAACCAAACAATTCCAGTAATAAATCTATAAAAAATAAGTGATTAAAAATGTTTTCGATGATTTACCGGAATAGTTAAACCGGTTCCCGCAGATCGGCTAAAATTAGCCGTTTTGTTTCACATAAAGAGGAAGCAATTAAAATATTCAATTGAGGTGTATAGGAAATGAGCGTGTTCGGTGGGACGCAAAACAGTAAGGAGGGAATGAATTATTATGAGGTTTCGATACTTACCGAGCGTTGGAATTTCCATACTATAAACGTTATAACTTTATTAACGAATTAATTATTTTCGTCGGACAATTTGTATTAAAAGTAGAGGCAGGTAACTAATAAAGACGTAAAATAAAAAAAAATATATATTTTAAAGGAATACTAAAATGCCTAGGATACGAATATTCTGACAATATTTGAAATACCACACATAATTGACTTGTTAAAATACCGATTTTTAATTTGACTTCATGAAAGAATTGAATCCTAACGACAATTTCTGGCATTGGATAGTAACATCAATACGTTAGTTCTTTATGGAGTTTTAAAGTTAAAAAAATATATTTGAAAACACTCAGATGACTATCCGAACTTATTTAAGTAAAAAAGACTAATGCAATATGATATTAAAACAAAACTTATCAACGTGATTATTCATTGAACTAACTTATGTTTAAAAAAAAAATGGATAAAACCTACCATAATTTTTTAAGACTTTTCCTACAATCTTTTTTAAGCCAGACCTCTCACCAAAAAACTGTTAATATGCAGGTATATTTTTTATCGAGCGATTGACGTAGGTATGTGTAGATTTTATTTGACAAAATATCTTTTTGACCTAAAAAAAGAGATCCGACCAATAACCTGTTTTTTTATTATTTATTTCTTCCTACTTCCATAATTATAAGTCAAAAAGTTGCTTTTACAATGTGCTAATTGCTAAACATTAAAAACACTGTGCAATGTATGTAATATTCAATAAACTCACAAGAAGTTGTGTTACTTAGATAATGAAGTATGTTTTGGAGTCATTCATTACATACCTACCTTATATTTTTTCGTATTTTCTCCAAAAATTTTTCCGAAAAATATCAAGGTTCAACAGAACTTGTATAAAAAAGACTCCTGTTAGAGTGAAAAACCTTGACAATTATCATATAAACTAGAAACATAATGTTTTTTAAATTTATGTAAATAAGTGATAAAATTAATTCAACAATGAACATTCCAACATCTAGATGCAGAACACAAAAAATGAATAAATTATTTTGCGTACAATTACAGAGGAAACCAGTTTTTTTATAAGTATTTGTTAGAATATCCCCCATAGTATTAAGTTATTTATTTATAAACTAACGGACTATTGTCCAATTAAAAAAAATTACAACACAAAATGAAAAAAAAGAGCAACAGAGAAAGAACAACACATAGATAATATTTTAATGAAGCAATGACAAAAATAGTATAGCATATATATAAGAAAGAAGATTGAAGTCAAAGCCAAGATCAAGTCAAAGTTTTGGTAGAGTCGTAAAGAATGACAAAAATCATTTAGACTGGTACCAGTAAATTTAAAGACCATGGCTTGAGTTCACAAGTCTCGACATTCTGGACAGCGCAGAATGATACCCATAATTAGTAGAGTGATGATTGAGGAACAATAATTCATTATTTTCAAGTCTACGGCAAGGAATGTTGAACTAGATGAGTTGCAACAAAGAAGGTGAGTCAATAATACAATTAATAATTTTGAGAATGCAAGTCAAATCAAAGTTGACTCTTTTAAAATATATTATTAACATAAGAAATATAAATATATTAAATAATGTAATTAATACGAATAATATAAAAATATATTTCTTGACTGATTTACTTAAATGACTGGAGATATGTGAATGATACCTACACTTAGTATCACCTTGATCAGAAATCAGATTGGAGCAGAAAAGTTGCTTGAAATGGATTGACCATTGTTTGGTTTTGTGACCCGAACATCCAGGCACTTCCCAACCTTTCATTATTTCTCGTCCTTTCTTTCATGCCTTATCTTATGATAAAATATTATTCAGAAACCAAGGATGTCATAGATCTACTGGTTTAATACATAACGCTTGTGTGGTATTCACAAAAACACTTGCATATAAACATTTATGTTATATGAAATTACTCATTACTCCTATAAAGGTATTAATTTTTTTAATGCTCTCCCGTTAAAAATTAAATTGGAAAAAAATTGTAACTTTTAAATCAAATATCAAAACAATTTATGAAAAAACTCCACCGGTAAATACATAATTAAAATAATAATAATAAAAAATAAAATTAAAAAAAAACATCTCACATCACTTCGACTTTATTTTCGAAAAAAATATAATACAAGAAAGACAAATCCTCAAAATTTTATTTATCTGTTTTCGTAATTGAATCGAACTCTTTATTGTACATTTCTAATGTTTTGTATAAGTTTGTGATTTACCTACACGTATTTACAACATAATGGCATTACTCCACAACCCAAACACGTGAATTGATTTTTCTTCTGGGTTGGGAAGCCTTAAAAAATAATAGTTTAACGAACTTTATAAATAAAAAAATATTGAAAAACAAAAAAATGTGCCTTGGATAAGTTCGTTCAACAATGAATATATATCGGTTGATATTATATTCATTGTTTTACATATTTAGTTAAAGCATATTAACAGTTTAGTTTGCAAGCAAAATTGTGGTGAAATAAATGTTTGTTTTAAAATATTAATACATTTACCGGAAGAGAAACTAGAAAAGATGTGAAAAAAACTACGGCTTTAGATAAGCTTAGATCCGCTACAAAAACATGTTAACACCAAATATGCCACAACAATATTTGATCCGTTAATTAATAAGACAAATTTTCACAGCCGTAAATTAATGATAAAATGATAAGCTTAAATTAGGTTAACGTTTCGAGGCTAAAATAACAGTTTTACGCATAGATTACGGAAGTTAAGAGGATACAGATATTAAAATTGGAATTAACTTTAATTCATTAATGTAACTATCAAAAGAATAACTGAAGTGAGTTATCACTTGACACGTGTCTCAAGAAACACACATATTGGTTGTTATAAAAGAACATTGTTAAAGCGCTTTATTTTTTTAACGTGAAAACCGCACAAGAGTCCAACTACTCCCAACCGTCTAGAGCCAGTGAGACTATGGCATCCCCAATTTTGTGAAACTGAGAGTAGTGGCAAAGAGATGGAGATGAGAAAGAGGAAGGTCAGGAAGTACCTGGCTATTCAGATCTGATCACCAAACATGGTTAAAGCCATTTCAAGCAACTTTTCGATTCTGACTGGTGGTCTTTCACGTCGGCCATGCTTAGAGTATCTACCACTCTGGAACGTGCAGCAAATATACTATGTTTAATTTAATGATTACTAAATGTGTTATGACACATATTTATCAAAAACAATTTATTTTCGCACGCTGGGCTTGAACCCGTGACTTCTGGATTCATAGTCGAGCTTCTTACCACTCGAGTACAGAAGACATCATTTAGAGGCCGATATTATTGATATAAAGGATTTCTCCTATAGTTAAGGAGAGTTAGTCTAGTTGCTAAATAATTCGCTAAGATACAAAGTTATTTAAAATACTTAGTGATTTTCATTACTAATTTTTCAGCTCAAAAAAGTAAATTCTTAAATTTAAAAATTTAGTCTGGAATATTCTCTCGATTTTAAAACTTACTTACATATATTTTTTTCCTTTAGATCTGTTTTCCATTACAATATCCTCTATTCTCTATTTATCATCGAAATGTGTTACTGCAATTATCTAGGCAGGAAGGCGATAGAAATATTTTAGCAGTTATAAAAGTCAAACACTTGTATAATGGAAGAAAAACTGCATAAACGCCTTATTAGACAGGTATTTTTAATAACTCACAATAATTAGCTTGGTTGCAGTTCACACATTATTTATATGTGTTGGTAAAACTTTTTATAAGGTAATATACCTTGATAGCCAAATTATTCATAACTATTTTAATAACTGGCAATGCGAATTTAACAAGATTAGAGCTATAAAATATGATCGTGCTTTTACCTTCAAACGGTTTTGAAGAACAAAAAAAAAACTGTCTGACAAATAGCTAACTAATTATCATATCAGTTCTCAGCTGGTGTACAAAGATTTGACGCCAACTCTTTAATTCCATTAATTCACTTTAATAAAATTACCAATTATTTATTTATTTCACACATTTTTTTTACAAAAGAAGTCAGGCTAAATTATTTCTTAGTAGTTCGTTCGACATTTGTCTTCCCACGACTTTTCGTTCCATCCCTTTGGACGTCATATATTCTCCTGACACTCATTTGTGCTCTCTCATTTCATCTGCTCTTCATATTAATTTATTTATAACTAACGGAGTATTGTCCGATTACAAAAAAATACATAACACGAAATGGGAAATAAGATCAACGGAAAAAGAGAAACACATTTATAATATTATAGTGAAGCAATGACAAAAATAAGACAAAATTTACAAAAGAACGAAGATTCATGTCAAAGCCCAGGTCAAGTCAAGGTTTTGGTACAGTCGTAAAGAATGACAAAAATCATTTAGACTGGTACCAGTAAATTTCAAGACTATGGCTTGAGTAAACAAGTCTAGACATTTTGGACAGTAGAGAATGATACTCATAATTAGTAGAGTGATGATTGAGGAACAGCAATTCATTGTTTCTGAGTCTACAGCAAGGAATGTTGAACTGGATGAGTTGCAATGAAGAAGGTGAGTAAATTATACAAAAAATGGAGGGAGCTAGTTGGACTATTAGCAGAACATACCTCAGGAGACAAATGAACTTGTCGGGTGTAAAAATGACAAATCGATTTAGAAAATATGACGAAAATGAAAAAAAAACGATATAAGATGCTGGCAGCGCCTCAGTTTTATGGAAAATTGCCTCAAATACCTGGAGAACCACATTGGTTGAGGGGACTGTGCTACTAACGAAAGAATAAGTTAAAACATGGCATATAGGGCAATGGAATCATTGCCTGAGTACTTGAGGGAGCGAATGAGATCATCCTCTAATAATAATAAATTTAATTTTTTAATTTAAGTACACAGTAGTCCAATATAAGGTATATTTTCTCATTATTCTTTTATCACCTTCTCAGTTTTGCCTCTTTCATTTCATATTATTTGTTTCTTTCTCTCCGTTCTTTTTAAATGATATATTTATCACGTTCTCAGTTGACGTTTTACCTCTTTCATTTTATTTTATCTGTCTCTTTTTCTCTGTTAATTTGTTATAATTTAAATATTATTCTTTTGTTTTCTTACTGTTCTCTTATTTTATTTTATATTGTGTTCTCCCTCTGTATGTACGAGTATATATAACCACACACTATGTATTTTATGTTTAGTTAAATTTTGTACCCTGACGATGCTTAGGCCAAGCGAAACCGATCGGTCATAAAAAAAAGAAATCTGTGGTTTTCTTCTAATTTATTACTTCATTTTTACTATAAATACTTTCTTTGAAACGGTAATTTATTTTTGCTGGTAACTGTTTTACAAATTGTGCCGGATGGCAGTATTTCAATAGTTCGGAAGGCAGAGATAAAAGGATGTCACATTAAGACGTGAAACTGGAATTTATTTTTCGCGCCACGGTTATTTACTGTTTCAATTTACGAGAAGCCGATACAAGCGCAAACGACATGTCATAGATATGGCTTGACAATTAAGAAATACTATGGGGAGTTTCAGGAAAGTTAAGCAATGACAAATTCTGTAATGATTTGGTTAAGACACTTTACTTTGGATCCGGAGGTTTTGAGCATAATTTGATAACAGACACATAAATATACCTGCCTAGATCTGTACAGGTAGTAAAATATTTATTATTATGTCATAAAGTTACCAATCATCTTATTGAAAAAAAATCATACTTTCAATAAAAGCACCTGTGCTTATATTCTTCACAAAAATGGTCGTAGCAACAGATTAAATAATATAGAAGCACTAGAAATAAAGAAAGCTAATAAATTTTTTAGTCATATTCTTAATAATCAGTTTAATTTGTCCAGTAGTCCAATATTAACAATATTTCCCGGAAACTCAAAAAAATTCTCAATATTCTAATCACTTTCTCAGTTGACGTTTTGCCTCTTTCATATTGTCTGTCTCTTTCTCTCTGTTTTTTTGTTATAATTTAAATTTATTTTATTATTTTTCACCGTTCTCTTATTTTATTTTATATTGTGTTCTCTCTCTGTATGTGTGTATAACTGCACACTTTGTATTTTTTGTTAAATTTAATTTTGTACCTTGATGATGCTTAGGCTAAGCGAAACTAATCGGTCATAAAAAATAAAACAATATTTTTTCATTTCTTTAAATAAGCATTTTGCCTTTTCCATGTCACTTCAGTTTTGTACAGATCCCCGTTAAGCATTGTCACGTGTTTTCTTCTCGAGATTTAATGATCTAAACATTCTTTTGGAAACGAATAAATGCTGAAGTTATCATTTCGAATATAGTGCGATTCAACCAACACTTAGAAGACCACACTCTGCTTACGGAATGTTAAAAACAACAGAAAACGTGAGAAAAATACGGTTAATAGATAGAACACAGAGGGTCGAGATCCGGTGGCAGCTGATATCAGCGGAAATCAAAATAATAACTCTATTCGTTTTAATTTGAACTAGATTCGATATGAAAATTGCTATCATTACGTCATTACCGAAACAAGTGACGTTTAAATCAATATTCAAAAGAGTTTTTTTTTAATCAAAATTCAATCGGATTTTTTTTTATTATTGATAGATGCACTGAACATATTATCTCTATACATATGTTCTGTACAAATTTAAAATAAAACTAATGTCGTTAATTTACATAAATCTTTTCATCTCCTAGGCCTCAGTTAGGCCATTGAAATCGATTCTAAGCTCGGGAAAAATTATGACATTTGAAAATGTTAGATTATTTTTACCTAGAGTAAGAAAAAATACCTTATTTCAGCACACAGACACGCCCACAATTCATTTCTTTCGGTTTGTCTTTTCGGTCATTGCATATATTATATTACGGCTAGATAGAATATCACGAACCCATCAATAATGTATTCTAATTGAGATATCAGATGTAGGTCAATCTCTTGGCGGAGTTGAAATCTTAAAACCATTAATAAATGTTCTCGAATCTTATAAACGGGGTCTTTTAATTTGCATGGCAGCTTATCGGGTAACGGGGTTTCATCAAATCGAGGTTCGATTCGTTTGCAGTCTTATGCATGTATTCTTAACTGTATTTTTAAGATTGACATACTGTACATATTAACATAGAAACTACATACATCAACTATGTGCATACGTAGGAAATTTCGGTTTTTGTGAACTTCTCTTACGCTTAAGGCTGAATATCATTAAGAAGTCGCGAATCCGAATCCCAGCGTACGCTAATAATTTTTTACTTAGTTAATATGTGTCATTTCATATTGAATTAACGCAACAAACTATTTAAGCGGGACGTTACAGAGTTGTAGATACTCTCAGTATCATCTTGGCGAAAGATCACCATTCAGAATCAAAGTGGTGCATAAAATTACTTTAGCCGTGCGTGTACAAAATACATAATAGCCATACATCGCCAGAAAAATTGAAAACTTCTAGCACAAGCACAGGCACATATGAGACGAGTAATAGAAACCAAATAAGACTACTTTTCAAAAAAAGAGTCACACCCACCCCACTTTCTTTATACCATAGTCTCAATGGCTGCAGGCAGTCGGGAGCAATTGGAAATCTTGTGCGGTATTCACATAAAAAAACATATTCAATCTGCATCCCGGAAAAACTCAGTTGTTTAAAGAGTTATGGGTTTTTCGGAATCTGGTTAACAGAGGAGACAAATTTAAAATAAAATATTCGTGGTCGCTGCAACTCTTCCCAGGGAGACAGGCATAGCAAAAACCATGTCACAGAAGAAATAAAAAAGAACACATTACTTAAGTCCCAAAATAAAAGCTTTTTTCGAAATGCATATCGTCGCCGGAAAGGCAAAAGGGCTGACGCGCCATTTTGTAAAGTTTACACCGGAGCACTTTTGAGTTTTTTTGTTGTTTTACAATAAAATTCATTCAAGTTCTCAGTACCTGGTTGGATTTTGGAATAAAATTAACTCTGGTAACTCAATGCTCTCACTGAGTTAGTTACCCGAAGCGACAAAAAGCTAAAAAAAGTCCCAAACTTGTGTCGCTTGAGTCAAGCCTTCTCCCAAATGGTAAATGTATTTTAGATGGCTGAAAGGCCATAAAAGTCTTTAGAATCAATAGTTACAAAAAAAAACTAATCAAAACTGCATATTCAACTCATTTTTGACCAAATTGTCGATATTATTATTACTATCCATCTAAAACTGAACTCATTAAAATTTAAGAGTGATATTTTGAGTTTGTATTTAAACATAATGATCTAATTGGGTATACGAGTATGTCTATTTTGAGTTTTTTGATTGCTTTTGCATTGTAATTGGTGTAAAACTGGTTATGCAAAATAAAATAAATAAATAAATGTCATTTTAACTCTGTCAGATTACACTACCGTTTCCGCATCTCATACTTAACAATTTTGTATACTTTTTTCCGATGGTACTAATAAGATTCGTAACAAAATGGCAACACAATTTTTTTACGTAACTAAATGGAGAACATGACCACACAGAGGCGCTGCTTGGTATAGGTAATTAGAACACAACAGTTAACTAGCTGTACATTGCATATGTACATTTATTATGTAGATAAATGATTTTGTTATGCACAATAAATTTGTCACCCAATGTACTCATCGATCAGTATTCATTTTGTAAAACTGTCATTTACAGTGTACGAAAATATTAATATTGAACAGGCAATCTGCAATTCGTTTTTAAAAAAATACTCTAGTAATTATTTCGAACAGAGCCAAATAGTGAAATGCCAATTTTGGAACCTGAATAAATCCATATGCAATTTTCTGTACACGAGTTACAAACTTGACAGGTTCTTAATTAATTAGCACAGAGATTGAGTTACGAGTGTGAAACGCAATTGAGAATACGGAAGTCATATATGAGTTGTTTTACGTCATAAATAATATGTACCATTTCATTTATCGTCACAATTAAAGCGGAATCTTAGATTTCTTTGGCAGAATGTGCTAATGAAGGGGAGGAAATCGTTTCGAGGAAAGCTGGAAACATCAGTAGTGCATTTCATACAATGCCCCGACAAAACTGGTACACATTTTCTCACGTATCTTATGTAAAATGCAAATCAAATGCTCGTGATGCGAAAGGTGTGGTTTATAAATAAACGGACTGCATAACGCGAGGAATTAAAATATTCTTGAAGACCTGTACAGTAGAGCGGTTGGCTTCTGGGATTTAATTCCAGAGGTTGCGGATTTGATATCAAATCAAAGCATAAGCTTACATATTGGATGCAAATAAAATAATATTTTTATTTGTTTTTCTAAATAACTTCATAATCTAACTAGAAGTAGAATATACTTTGAGTATTGGATAGTCCACCATATATTCGACATCTGGTTACTATTTGCAATCATGACAGCCTCCGTAGTCGAGTAGTTAAGACCTTAACTACGAAGCCAGAGTTCACGGGGTCAAATCCCGATGTGGGTAAATAAAATTAATTTAATCAAAATGTAATATTTCACATTAAAAATAATACATAGTTCCAGAGTGGTAGATACTCTCAGCACCACCCTGGTGAAAGTCCAGCATTCAGAAGCAAAACATTGTTTTAAATAGCTTTAGCTGTGTTTGGTGACCAGATCTGAATAGGCAGGAACTTCCCAATATTCCTCTTACCCACCCCTTCCAGCTCTCCACTACCTCCAGCCTCACAATATACCTCAGTTGGGGATGTCATAGTTCCACTGGCTCCAGAGGGTTGGAAACACTTGGGACTCAATATTCACTTCAAATTCTGAAAAAAAAACAGAATTTCATAAACACAGAGCTTACTGCCTGGAACCAGTGGGACTATAGTACGCTGAATTGGAGTATGTTGCAAGACTGTGGGGAAGAGAAGTAGATCACTATATTTTGTGATCAGGTCTGAATAGCAGCCAGATATTTACTGATCATCTATTCCCTCATTGTGAACGTAGAATATTCCGTAAATTGAGATCCCGCTGTCTTACATACATCATAGAAAAAGGTTTAATAATAACAACGAAAACATTGAATTAACATAGCACAATTTTTGATATTCCACTTCAAGTTCACAACTGTTAATTATATTTATGGCACATATAACAACAAAACATATTTTTTTCCAAATCTCATATTGAGGAACTTTTTTTTAAATCCTACATAGAAAACGTAACTTATTAAAATTTAATGTCTTTTAAAACGTCCTTAATTTGCTTTGTTTCGGTTTTCTCCTTACTTACCAATGTATTTCTTGTTGACAAACTATTTTATTGTAGTTTAACGGGATGATAATTTTTCGAAGAACAATAAAAAAAAAAATTAAAAAAAATTGTTCTTTTGTCAATTGTTACATTTACACGGTTTGCATTTTTAAAATGGTTTGAATATTTTTGTTTTTATGTACCAACATGTTAACTTTCCTCAATATAATTTTCCTTTCTTGCTGTAACAAATTTGTTAGTATGAACTCATACGTTGCATCTGAATTTTTAGATCCTTAGCTTCTAGTGAATTGTTTTTTTGAATGGGTTGATGTACACATTATACCCATATCTGAACCTTTTTCTTTCATGATTTATAATACGATTATGATTTTCGAAAGATTAATTTGCATACATATTATAATTTATTTTCTCTTTGTTAATTTGTCTTACTAGCCTATTAATTTTGTGTGAAGCGCACTTGAGGTGAAATATCACAAAACTGCGCCATGTAAGTTTACTGTTATTATTAATATTTAAGAAACGTGAAGCTAAGAAAAAATAAACAGATAAAACCCCGTTGTTGTCAACAAAAGGCCGAATGAACAACAATGCAATCGACAATTTACAATACAAAACCGCAATCACGAAGCAAACCGCTCCTACGGATTATCTCGCACAATTATCACAACATCCGTACGCAACGAAGAACCCAATAAACAAAACAAAATAAAATAAAGGATAACAAAAAACCCAGGTAAAAGTTTTTAAAAAACGAACGCTCTTTTAGGTGGCACTAAAAGTCCTACACGGGTTTATATTACCTTCTGCATGCGCGCCGGACTAATTTACATACATAATTGCGTTCTGCGCAGTACCGCTCTTTGTCTCGCGCGCATGTCGGCCGGTTCGCTGTCCCGTTTCTATTTTATTTTCGCCCGCAGCCCTTCTTTTTTTCCTGCCACATTAAAGAAGAATGCGGCCGGGGCCCCGTGCGATAAAATGTCGAAGATAAACTATTATTATTAGGTGTTTGTTGGTGGCCCGGTATCCGAGATTGAAAAAGCCAGATCTAATGCAGAAGCTGTGTATTTAGGAGCTTTAAAAGATATTTTTGCGTGAGAGCTCAAAAAGATCTCTGATTTTTATCATTGATTTATATGTGAGCTTTTAAGTTGTGACCTTTTTCGGTGGAAGACTGTGAACTTGGGTGCGTTGAAAAGCCTTTCTACTGCACAAGAGTCAAGAGGAAAGATTTCCTAAATAAGAGACAAATATTTCATCCAATTGTTTTATAATAATGTTATCTATGGACTAGACAGGTACGATGGAATGCCTCACAACTTTGTCTTGGTACACCCTCCTCGCTTCATCCACATTCATACACTGACTTCTTTGTTAAATTGACTCGATTAACTTGATCTCTCCGTCTTCTTCTTCCATCCGCTATCGCGTTATTTATTCGGTTGTATCTTCACACTATTTCCAACGTCCATCTGCAAGTCTTACGCCCATGTTTTTTTGTTCAAGAATCCAAACTGTTGTGAGACTGTAGGGAGTCGGGGTGTGAGAAGAGGGGATGGAAATGGGAAATATGAAGATGAAAATGGAAAGTACCTGGTTATTCAGATCTGATCAATTAACATGGCTAAAGCCATTTCAAATAACGTTTAGTTTCTGAATAGGGGACGTTACAAAAGTATTCCCAACTAAAAGATAAAATGTAAAGCACCTTCTTAAAGATCGTCATGTACTCACAATAAACGATATATTTTTACCCGTTTTCGTAATGAAAAAAATCTAGCTACTTTCTGCCTACCAATACCAACGGTTAAATGCCGAGTGTTTTTGTGGGTATAACACTGCATGTAATGACGATAGGTAAATTGTTTGTTTAACAGGAGTACTCAATCATTCTAGAGAACATAACATCTCGTTACGTCTATGATGTGTTTTCGTTCTGCGGAGGCTGTGGCCATAACCCCGACCGCTGCAGCGGCCGCAAAGTATCCAATTACAGCCAAGTACTGCGCTAACAAAGTTATATTGAGATTAGAAAACAGTGAATCCGAGTATAAGAAGGTAGTGTAATGCACGTATTACTACTTTTTTAGATGGATTTATTGCAGAAAGCGTTCTTCTATAAACTTCATCTCCTTGCGGGGTGAATTAGTTTTAAGTATCTTTCTAATAAAATGTCAAGTATTAATCATAAAGCGCCTTTGAAGAGATAATTCACAAGAAACTTCAACTTGTACAAATTATAAATTTATAATTATGGTTTGCAGGTTGGAGGCAGCCATTAAGTCATATGTACTATTCTAACTTACTATTTATTTACCAATAATACATTCATTTTTGCAAGAAACAATAACAATATATTAAATTAAAGAACCCAATTTCAAAAACATACTGCCTCAACACAGGCTTGCCTAGTGAGACAGATGATGAGAATGATAAAAGTAATAACTAATTTATACAAAAAACTAGGTCACACTTTTTAATTTACTGTGTTTATTATGTATATACTGTTTCCAATGTATCAATATTACATGTTTTAATTTATTACTGTATACTATATTTAAATACAGATAAATTAAAATGTTATTATAGCTCGAAGGAGAGAAAGGAAAATTAGAATCAGCCTTAAGTGTATTATCTTTATCTGACGTCTATTTCTTCGTATATGTTATAATGTTTTACTCTCATCTACATTTGCTTACTTAGATTGTATTAATATCCAATGTTTTATTTTATTCTTTATAATCTGTAATTATTCAATAGTTATCTGCTTTTGTTCTTTAATGGAACTCAATTGGTCTAAAATATGTTAATGGTTCCTATATTTACACTTTAATGTATGACTGTTTGTTTCCTAAATAATAAAAAATAAACTATTTATGTTTGTGATACATAGGTATTTATATCAGTGCTTATTTCCGGGAGCGTTTGTTTAAACTACATATAAATGGCATTTATATTTTATTGCAACAATCTACCTACTGTCTTGATTTTCTGTTTATACTACGCACTACCGTGCAAGTTTGGTATATTTTTCTTCCGTAATTTTGTAACACAGTTTTGTGACAGTTGTAAATTATTTTGTAGTTTTATAGAGCGCAATATTTCAGCAAGGTCTCTCCACTTTTTGACAATAATAGTGTTAACCATGAAGCCATGTTGATTACGTTGAAATTTACATTTTCTTTGAATGAATATTAAAAAAAAACAAAAATTACGGTGCCCTGTAGACATTTTAGTCTCGTGTATGACTACAAGTTTATATTTAATTTAATGAACAGATGTGCTCCAGAATCATAAATTGTGCATAGACACATTTATAAGATAGTTCTCAAAATGTACACGAGAGTAAAAAGTGATAAAATTTTTCAGCAAATCATAGCTATTAAAAGTACTATTGTGTATGAAACGTTTCGACCCACGCATCGAAAATCAAAAGTTTCGGGCGCCATAAACTTTTTACGTTTCGCCCGGAGCACCTGTTGCTTTATAATATTCTCAAAAATGATACGAGAAGATAAATTTTAGCATAATGTGAGCAGTGACCGTGTTTTGCAAATGAGAACGATAGCTGAAGGCCTTTTCCTTTGCAACGTTAAAGTTGGGAGCACCAGCCATGTTCGAATCTTTGATAACCGATCTCGTAATTCGGCAATCTGGAAGCCGCATTTTTGGCGCCTCGTAAAAGCTCGAAGATGGGAATATCAGTGATACAATTTATTCAAGATAAAATGCATTTTTGCAATAAAGTTCGCTTTAGATAATATTTCGAAATCGTTTTTTTATAATTACTCTACACAGGAGGCCCTCAGATGCCCTCAAGCCTTATGTCATCCATAGGAATGCTGTGTGGAGGGTCTTTTAAAGGAAATTACATAGTGAACTTGGCCTTTTAAGATGTTTGCAAATAATCTGTTGAGTACAAAATCAGGTCGTAAAACGATAATTTGTAATTTAATGAAAACGAAACAATAACTTTTTATAAGACCACATATATCATTTTAATTTTTATGACCATACGGTTTCGCTTAGTCTGAGCATCATCAGGGTTCAACATTGAACTAAACTAAAATATAAAGTGTGTGGTTAAGTATACTCATACATACAGAGGAAGAACACAATATATAATAAAATAAAAAAGATAATATGAATAAAACGAAAAAAATAATAATTAAGCAATAACAAAAGAATTATAAAGAATTGAAAATAAAGCAAGAAAACAGTGAGAAAACAATGGAATACCATTTAAATTTTACAAAGGAAGAGAGAGAAAGAGACAGATAATATGAAATGAAAGAAGCAAAACGTCAACTGAGAACGTGATAAAATAATAATGATTAATTTTATGAGTTTACGGTAAATATACTTAATATTGGACTTCTGGACAAATTTAATTGATTATTAAGAATATGACTATTAATTTAATGGCTTTCTTTATTTCTAGTGCTTCTAAATTATTTGATCTGTTGCCATGATCGTTTTAATGGAGAATTTGAGCACTTTCAAATTAGCCTACAGAAAGAAAAGTGTGGGGAGGCCTAAACTTAGATGGTTGGATGGTGTGGACACGAAAACCCGTCGAATTAAGCATTGGAGGAAAACAGCAGAAGATCGGCAAGAGTTGAGGCAGCTAGGACTCTCCAAAAGATTTAGCTTCGATGATCTCTTGTTTAACGCTGATGACCCTTAAAGTGTTTTCTACACAGTCAAAATAACGGTCTACTCCGTGCATTAAGATACTGCGAAAACCCGATTCATCAAGAGTCATTTACCTCATATATAATGCATGAACGTGCAGAAAACCTTAAACAGTATTAATGATGTGTCGATAATCCAAATAAAGAACACCTATTCACAGCATCTGAATACTGCATTTCAAAATGAGTAATGCAGCAGTCTGATTTTTTCAAATTATCATCTTGCATACTCGTATCATTTCGCATTATTGCGTTGGCTGCAATCTGCACAAAATAACGACGTATTCTTGCCACTCGAAAGCCTCCGTAAATAAATTCAGCGGTATGAACGGTGCAGCGAGAAATGAGGCTTCAACGCAACAAATAACAACAGCTGTTTAATACCCAAGAAATACCATAGTGAAATAATAATGTTCCAGTGATTGACTCAAAGCAATAAAATAATACACTATGTATTCATGAGGCAGATTATTATACAAAATAATAAGGACCAGATGTTTAGAATACAGTGCAGAAAAATAATCTTTCAGAGGCTGGGAGGTATATTTAATATCTCTGATCGGCATCTTACATCGTAACGTTAGAGATTTTAATACGTCTTCCATCTCAGTAAAAACTTCCTTCGTAGAGCGGTAAGTTGCTTGGATCTTTGGCAAGGATTCACATTCAAACTCTGGTGACTTATTAAAAAAAAATCATGGCGAAATGATAAAAAAATAACATCTGAAACAGCCCTAGTTGGTAGTAGATAAATTTGGAATCTTTTTTGGTTAACATGGCACGATGAAGTCAATTAAATATCAAAATCAGATCATATCAAGGTTCATAAAAATAGAAAAGTCCGTATCTATGATGATGACAGCGAAAGTTTCATATTTTTTGCCAAACTACGCTGGCAAATCAATTGTCAAAATAATCAAATAATGTTTCAATTTAACGGTTGCGAGAACTATTTATACCGACATATAGCATTGAGTTAACCAGCATTCAAAATCGTCCTTTTCCGATTGTAAAAAATGTTTTCGTTCGAGTATGCCCGTCACTGAAATTATATCCCATAATAATAACTCATTTTACAAATGAGTTACAAATATGGAATGCAGCGTTCATTTCAGCCTACAACCATGAGTCAGTATCGAGGATATACACTAGGGTGGGCCGTCAAAGCTCTTTTTGAATTTGGTTACGGTCGGAAGTCTCGAAAGTTGCACAATCGAATTCCGGTAATCGGTAAAAATTACAGTTTTTATCACAAGTCAAATATCATCCATAACAAGTATTAAATATAACCAAATTGTATCATCTCTATGTTTTTTTGAGTAGGTACATTATAACCTCCTTTTAAAAGTAAGATTTTTGATAGCAGTCGCCTATCAGGGATTTGTGAGTGATAAGTGCAGCTTTAAGACATTGAGGTTACAATTTACAGTCAACATATTCATACGCAACTTTTAAGATGGTGTAGTAGTATGATATGAGGCAAGATAACATGAGAACTCTCAAGAATCGGCACATCTGGAGAAATTTGAGGGAGTTTTAGATCTAAAGCTGGACGCCAGATGTCTTGTGAAGAGGAAAAATAACTCTTGAGACCCCCGAGAGAACGATATCTAAAAAATAAAAACCTCCTTAAATTGAAACAGGATTGGTAAGAACGGCCAAGAATCTGAAAAATTGAATAAACTTGAGAGATGCCCATGTCCAAAGCTATATGCTGGAAGGCTGTAAAAGAATAAGATTTTTTTAAGACCCCCAAGAGAATGATATCTTCAAAAAACCTTTATACATTAACGACCCAGCCTAGTGCTAAAGGAGGCTGTATGATTTATCTCGGCTGGGTATTATTTCACCTCCGGGCGGTTTCCGGAGTCGTGTGATTGGCTACCGAGAGAAGGCTCGCGTGTCTGTTGGGATGGGAAGCCATCTTGCGTTGTACGAAGTCCTCGGAAAGGAAGCTGCTATATTTTTAACACCACCATAGTATTTGAATCAAGTCATCAGAAAATACTTTAAAAAGTCACTATTTAGATTGAATATTGCTTGGCTGTTATGTTTTTTTTTTATATACATGGTCATACGGAGTTGTTAGTGACATTGTGGCTAAAATTATTTGAAATGAAACGGTTTGTTTTATACCACTATACTTTGAAGTACATTTATTTTTGAAATTGAAAATAATTTTGAGGCATTAATGCTTATGTTTTTTAATTTTTTAAAAAATTATCAATAATCTAAACCCAAATATGAAACAGAAAAAGCCAGAAAATAAAAATACCATGTCACAACCGAGACTCGAACTCGGATTCTCTACTCTATTCAAGAGTAACGCCTTGACTAATTCGGCCATTAGAAAGTGGCATTTTAATAGATCTCATATTTTCATTGAAAATTATGAATATTGTTTTTAATTTCTTCCGATTTTTGTAATAAAAAATGTAATTTTGCCCGATTACCAGAATTTTGAGATCTCCAACTAATATTTTTATTTATTTTACTTTCAACAGACTTCGAAAGAAACCTTCCTTCCTCAAAACATGGCTTATTTGGTTTGACAACTTTTAATAACGTATACAAAATAAAGGTAGAAGTAAAGTAAAAGTAAAGTATCCGAATCGAAACGAAAGATAAGTTAGTTTCCGCTAGATTTTAGTCAAAAGCTCTTATTTGATCAGTCAGGTACCTCTTTCCCCTTCGTTCTATAATTCATTTTACCTCACACTATTCCCTAATTGAGGTAAGGTACCAATTACTCTCTCCAGGTAGTAGAGGTTTAGTGTGGAAATAAGATATATTACAAAACCATCTTCATAAAAGTAGCCTGTTTATCGTACGTATATATTTTAAGAGATATTATTGGAGTAGAAAACAAGTCTTAGTGAGTATCTAGTCTCCCAAATAGTTGCATTAAAAATGCTTAGCAACGTAATATGTTTTAAAAGTTGTAAATAACAATTTGAAGGGGTATTTTTAAAAAATTATGATCATAATTTTGCCATGCAGTAAATAATAATTTAATTATTTTCTTACCCTTAATCCATAAAGTCGTCGGCAATTTTCATTATTTTATTGGTGATTATATCAAAGACTTCTTACCTGAAACAAATAAAAAATAAAAATTACACACAAATTTTCAATTCTGTACATTTTCATAAATTTACTAATAAATTGAATAGGATACGTTCAGTTTTTTTTTTTCAAAAGTCCTTCAGTCCACAGGTGGGCTCTGTGTGACCCTTAATAACGGTTTCTATTAAAATTTTCTCAACATTCCACAAAAATTGGAACGTTAAAAGCTTCGATGATGTCTTTTGTAGAACACAAAGGCCGCCTAAAATCGGAACAAATTGAATAATTTTAGGATCTTCGGTGAGGCACAAAGGCACAGAATATTAATAACACTTTTGTAATCTGGTCCAAAATTACTCACAGTTCAAAAACGATTGACACATTTGAGATGAAAAATAAATCGATTTTTTTAAATAAAAATAAATCGGACCTACTATTAAAATAATAGAGCAATATAGGCCATCTGGGTTGTAAAATTTTCAAAAAGTTAGAAGGGAACAAATCGATCAGTGATTTCACAATACCAAATTTTCAACTTTATTATAAACTATTTTTTTTTATTTAAGATCTGACTGGTTTTACCTTATGGCGGGCATTTTCAGACTGGTACAATTATAAGTAAATCTATGGTATAAATATGAAATTAATGTCCAGAATGTACGCTTATTGAGTCTTTCTCATATGAAACATCTGTGACTTACGTTTTTTTTAACAGTTTTAAAATTATAAATAATAATCAGTGTTTCAACTGCATAAAATATACTCGTACCAAATTTACGTAAAACCTACGACACATCGAAAAGTTATGCTTAACTAGAAATACCCTTTTCCAGTTATAATTTGAAATTTATAATCGCTTAATACGTAATAATAATGAACATCTTATTATTTACGTAGTTCGGTTGGCGAAGATTTCGATAATAAAGTATTTGCTGAATATAATTTGGGTATTATTTCATGGGAATGGAGAGAAAAGTTTATTTATGTTTAAGTAGCAAAGCTACATTTTCGATTTATATCTAAAACCGTCGATTGAATCACAGATTTTGCAATTATTTTACATGATTTCGGACTATATTTATTGGACTGTTAAATATAATAATATATTTTCGTAGAAAGCAATAACTTTGTGGTTTGAAAAATGAAATAAAAAAAATAACTTCATATGAGACCACCAACTTTATTTTCATTTTTATGACCTTTAGATATATGAGGCCTGTTCAAAGAAAATGTGAATTTATTTTATTATCTGTCTCTTTCTCTTTGTTCCGTTGTTATAATTTAAATGTTATTCTATTGTTTTCTCACTATTCTCTTATTTTCTTTTATATTGTGTTCTCCCTTTGTATGTATATATAATTGTACACGATGTATTTTTTATTAGTTTTATTTTTGTACCTTGGTGGTGCTTAGGCTTAGCCAAACCAGTCGGTCACAAAAATAAAATAAATGGTCTTTTACAGAGGTATTTTTTCATTTCATAATAATGATATATATATATATATATCTTTTAGCAGTTGTAGTTGCGTATAGCATGAATGTAAGCTTTTGGACGTTTCTCTTTGGCAAAGCACGCATATCTCCATTAGATGCTCTCATTAACAAGAAGGATTTTCATGGTACATTAATGGGCACTATTTACTCGCTGCTCCCGTATCCGTAAGGTTTAGTACAGCGGACCAGTGAGTCGAGTTTAATGAGAAAACTTATCTGTGTGGCCATACGGCTCGCCTTTGAGTAATGACAGATGAAGATGATTAAAACCGCGCCCCTTCGGGATGCTGCCCGACAGCCGGCGGCCGAACTCAACACGAATTACACCCAGGCAGTGCTGATTCTGTTAAACAACTATCCGGAACATATGTATATTGCTAGTTATTTTACGTATTTAAAAAAATGATGACGATTTAATGATTAATGTTTTGGGGTAATGAGCCGTGTTGCACTTCCTCCCATCATCAAGGTTGATGACTGTAAGGCTTGCGAAAATGTTGGTCAAATGAGGAGGATGTCACAAAACCGCTTAGTTCCTCAAAAATCAGTATATATCATAATACTTTGTGAGAATATTAAATCATACGTACTATTTGTTAATTTAATAACTTTATTTCAAATTTTCTCAGAAAGTAATCACTTTGTGGTTTGACATATTTAATGAAAATGAAATAAAAAAATTGTTCAAGACCATAGATTTAATTTTTTATGAACGACCGGTTTCGCTTTGCCTAAATCAAAGAACATCTTAGACGTTTAAATAACCATGGATTTTAAGAATTAACCAATTACCTTATTGAAAAAGATAATACCTTAAATAAAAGCATCGGTGCTTTTATGAAATGGTCATGACAATATATTAAATCACTTAGAAGCACTTTAATTAAAGAAAGCCAATAGAATTAATAGTCTTCTTCTTAATAATCAGATAAATTTGTTCAGTAGTCCAATATTAGGTACATTTCCCGTAAACTCATAAAATTTCTCACTATTCTTTTATCACTTTTTCTCTCTGTTCCTTCGTTAAAATTGAAATGTTATTATTTTCTTTTCTAACTGTTATATTATTTCATTTTATATTGTGTTCTCCCTCTGTATGTACGAGTATATATTACTACACACTATGTATTTTTTGTTTGATTTAATTTTGCATCCTGGTAGTGCTTAGGCTAAACGAAACCTGTCGGTCATAAAAATAAAATCTGTGGTCCTATACAAAGTTATTATTTCAATTTGTGCTTTGGCAGGTATATTAAATAAGATTATGGACTTTAAACAATATATTATGAAAGAGCTTACGATAAAAAGTTTCCTTTTAGATGAGATGCTAAGTCGTTGCACGTGTATTCTGGGTTTATCAAAAATCGAGTGCGTTCGCTGGGTTTTGCCGATCAATCTAAATATCACTCCAATAAGTGTTTTGATAAAAATCGTTTCAGCATTTTAGTTCAATAAACTTTTTTTTTACTAAAGGGATAAAAATCAATCATTAGATACATATAAAGAAAGGAGTCAAAACGATTTGTCTTGTAAGAGTCGTATTGAAGTTTGAGAAAAGATAATAATAATTTGAATTTATTATTTTTTATAACAATTCGATCTTTCTTTTTTTATTGATGAAGAATGCTTAACATTTGCGAGTTCCGGTACCTTTTTGTCTACAAATAAAGCACTGCGTACACGAGCGTCGTCATTACAAAACGCGCTGCTTTGTAAATGGTCTTTTAGCCGATTGTTTTGTGTAGTGATACAATGGCGTAATTTGTCCATTACTAAAGTCATTTGCGTCCGAAATTATTTGAAAGAAATGACGGCTTCGGTAAGAGGTGGTTTCAAGTGTTTTTTTATTAGGGCGGTAAGATGAAAACTCATAAAATGTTTCATAATATAAAGTAGAGAAACTCCGAGGGCTAGGAAGGTTTGATTCCTCATTGGACAACTGTAAATCTTGCTGAGCTGGTATTAAATCAAACGTCTCACTTCCTTATTATCAATTTTACTCATTCTACATTCATTACACACCTAATAGCGGGAAATACCGTTTCATAAAATGATGTTCCCGTGACGATGGCTCCACAAAGAAGAGGGTGATTTGAATCTGGAGCATGACAGGTAAACATTTTCATAATCGTGTGTTGTCATATTGACAATACACGATTAACTAATATACCTATGTTAATTAACTGCCTCGCAGGAAATGTGGATATTTTTAATATGACTTATAACAAGTTTGAGGACAAACGAGGTATTAAGTTTAACAATATTATGTACTTCTTAAAACCTATTTTTTTTTGTTTTTAAACTTCTTTTTACCTACTTTTACCTTTATTTTTGTATTATTATGATTACCAGTTTCGGTATTTTTTTGCAATGTATTGGTGTAAAACTGTTGTAAAATAACAAAAAAAATTGTAGTTCAGAAAGTCAGAGGATCAAATCCATGCAGGGCGAAATGGTTTTTGAAATGAAACTGAAAATATTTGAACCAGTTTTCAAAAACAAAGACTCATTACCACCATTTTGAGCGATCACCATTTACAAAACTATTACTTATTTTTATTTATTTATCTGTGTAACATTAGATTTATTCAATGGTTTATTGTTCTGCCAAGAAGTAAATTTTTTGTCGAAATAATCTTTCATGAATGAAATTTACAGATCTGAAAGAATAGGTCTATTGCAATCTTCTTCCTCCTTTTAATCTTTCCTCTATTCTATACCCCCCTTCCTTCAACATCCACTTATTCTCTAATTCCAAACGACACATTTCCAATGACTTCACGCAGATGAGTCTGTTCTTTAAGAAAATCTTGAATTAATTACCATACATTAATTATAAAAACTCGATGAAAAAAAATGATGCGCTACTCATATTAATATATTTTGTTGGGTTTTATTCACCCAGTAAATAAAACGAATCTTGCGATTTATTCATCCACTCTCTGATACTTGAGTAGGTACATTGCTACACGAATTATGTCAAAAGAAAAGACTTACAAATGAGCACTTAATAAAACGCTTTTCATGAAATATTTTAGAAATCACTTTACTGATATAAAAACATCATTAACACATTAAATTTGAATACATTTTACATCACAAAATAACCAATATTAATGATTGTTTTAAAATGCAGAAATAATATGCTGCTATCGCTAGCATAATTTGGCGTAGTTAAGATGACATTAAGCATAGAATTTGTTAGAATCGTACTCTCTTTTGTAAACAATTTGTTTAATGTTTTAGAATATGCGAGGTGCTGGCTGTGTTGGTTAAGTGCTTGTCGAAACTAATTAATACGCTAAAGACGTTTTCCTCAATAATTATAAATCTATGTTGATTCGAATTAATAATTTCAAATGTCGTGCGAATTGCTGAATTTGTTTTTAAACCATTATGTTATTAAGCCATAAAACAAGACAGCTTTTAGTTGATAAGAATGTGATTTATTTATTTTTCGGACTTCTGTTTTTGATCGCATCGTCTAATAGACGGTGATATTTAAATTTAAAACAGATTCGTTTATAAGGAGATAATCCTCAATTAGAGGATTTCAATGCTAAATTAATGTATATAATATCATCGACGGTCTGACCTTTATTTAATAGCTTAATCGATCAGAGACTAAGTGTTTTGCTATTTAAATTGATCTATAAGAATAGATAGCAAGTGGTGGTGTACAGAAATGGATATTTATTACTTGAAATTGCGTAAGCTTTTAAAACCAAACACGACTGAGAGAAAATACACGCATTGACTTAATTTATAAGTCAACATTAAGGCCTAAACTAACATACGTAAGTTCCACCTGGGAACATGCTTCGGAATGCAACCTATAAATATTACAAATATTTCCATGTTAAGCCACCCGGTTAGCTACGGGAAAAATGTCCTCAAGCCTCAAAATGAAAGAGGTTAGAACGATATTCGGAAGTTTGATTATTAAAGAAATATATCCTTAATCTGGCAGAATCATTCTGCTCGGGCATCCCAACTCATGAAAACGCGTCTATAAATTGCTTCGACCGGTATGAAAAATGAGTCTAAAAAAAACGAAAAAAAACCTAAATAAATCTTCCAAAAAGATCATCCTCTTACCGTCATTTTCGAAATTCAGTGTCTAACAATTATTTTTCAATAAATAGTATTAAAGACAACGAGAAATGAACTATCCAATATGAGTTCGGGGTATATTTTCCGTCAAATAGTGAATGATATATATATACGAGTATATACATATTTATTCCCTATTGTTTCTTTATTAAATCTTTTTTTTCTAGAACCAGTGAGACTATGGCATCTCCAATCGGGGTGTTTTATGAGGCTAAAAGTAGAGGAAAGGGGAAGGAGACGAAGAAAAAAAGGTTAGGATGGCTATTCAGATCTGATCACCAAATACGGCTAAAGCCATTTAAATCAACGTTTCGATTCTAAATGGTGGTCTTTCACCAGTACGATATTTATAGTATCCACCACTCTGGAACGTACCGCAAATATACTATATGTTATTTTATATGAATCAAATGTGTTATGACACATATTAATTTAATAAAATTTATTTGCGCACGCCGGGTTTGAACCCGTGACCTCTGGATTCATAGTCGAGCGTCTTACTACTCGACCGTGGAGGCCGTTTTTTGCACGTGATGTTTTTTGAACTTCAGCGACTTCCAAACTAGGCAAATGCTCAAATCATGGAAATCGTAATTAATATTATACAAATTTATGAATTTTAATGCTCATATATTAGTTAATTTTTTGATTATTTTATTGTTTATACTAAAAATACAATCTTTCTTAGTTCACAATAAATACATTTTTTATTAACCAATTTATCAGGCAATCATCAATCGATGATGTATTATGTTGATTTAATCAAGTTTAAAAAAAAGTTGAATATTGAACCAATCAATACGTCGAATCAGGAAAATGTGTGGCCAATCAAATATTCAATCAATTAAATTTCGAATGAATCAAAACTTGAAACAAGCAAAAGATGAATTCATCCAATGTTGTATCGATCAAATATTGAATACATACAACGCGGATTTGAAAATATCAGAAAAATAATGGTTATCTGATCGTCTTTCTATTTTTTCTCTTACCAATCTCCTTTGCTCCCCACCCTCTTCAGCCTTGCCCTATACTGACATAAGGGTTGCCATAGTACCACAGGATCCGAGCAGTTTGCACATTGAATAATACTATAGGGATATAATATATGTATGCATGTAGGAATATATTTGTTTTTTTTGTGAATACCGCACAAGAGTCCCAACCGTCTAGAGCCAATGAAACTATGGCATCCCTAAATGGGGTACGTTGTGAGGCTGAAGGTAGTGGGGGGGGAGGATGGGGAAGAGGAAGGTCAGGAAGTACCTGGCTATTCAGATCTTTACCGAGACCTTTTACTGTCAGGGCGACATCAGCAATTCTAAGCCCGAGATATTAAGATAAACAATAAATCTGCCGCAAATATCCAAGCCGTTTTAATAATTGATTCATATTTTAGTTTTTAACGTGGTGTTTTAAGAAACATAAATTTAACACAAAAAATTCAAAAACGATTATCTAAAAAATATGCATATTTGATGAGTTGGCTTATGTTTGTGATTCACTACAATATCCCACCCAAAACGGAAGAGTTGAAAAAAATGTCTATGAATAGTGAATGATTGGATCATGAGCAGATCATAATCATTAGACCAAAGGAAGCAATTTATTTTGCTGATCAATTGAAATAAGATCACTTGAACAAAATGAAATCCATTTGATTTATAGATTAGGATATTGAGTGGGATGGTTATATATATGATTCTATGAATTATATAAAAAACTTGAAATTAATGTGATTTTCTCATGCCTGTGTGGTCCAAAGGCCTCCATAACCAAGATTAAATTTTTTTATCAAAAAACAATTAGCATTTCTTGGATAAAATCAATTTTGAAGTAATCTTTCGCTTAATGGAAATTACATTACATCGGCTAATTCTACGGAGAATGTAAAGGCAATTCTGTATTAATTATTCAGCCTTAAGGCTTAATTAATACTTTGAAAACCGATCAAGAAAAGGGGTTTGCGAGGAAATACAATTTTTTTTATGAGATAAAATTTTGAGGTCTAATACATTAAAGCTCTATAATCTTTGCTCCCTCTGGTGAGATAATGAAATAATTTCTGCTTTTAAGACCCTCGAGAAAGATATTTGGCTTTCGTGTAGAAGGTTGCGAATTCAACCTGGTATCGATGTTTTCTATTGAATACTAGCTTTACTATCAAGCGTCGTACAATTTGATGGATCCATAGTTCATGATGAAAATGACGTTACAGCTAGAGTTGCATTCACCTAGAAACGCCACACAGGTAAACATGCCTGAGTTTAAATACACCACAGCTCACAATTCATTGATTTTTTAGTAAAATATCGTCGCCGGAAAGGCAAAAGGGCTGAAGCGCCATTTTTGGGAAGCTTACGTCGGAGCAATTTAAAGATTCTTTTTTTTAAATAAAAACAGTACCTGGTTGGTTTTGGGAAAAAAGTTAACTCAGGTAACTCAATGGTCTCACGGAGTCACCTGAAAGGACAAAATCTAAAAAATTTCCAAACTTGTGTCGCTCGAGTCAAGCCTTCTACCAAATGGTGCATATATATTAGATGGCTGAAGGGCCCAAAAAGTCTTCAGAATCAAACGAGAGTCAGAGGATTCGATGCAGAAAAAACTGTTCAAAACTGCATATTATTTAACTTTTTCTTACTTAAGTGTCGCTTAAGCCTTTTTGTCTTTCCAGCGATGATCTTTCAAACAGATAATCTGCATTATGGTCAAGATACTGGACATATTCAAAGCAGTTGATTCCTAGATTGACGCAACTATTTTCAGTAGGCGACATTATTTCCATCATGAGCTTTGAAGTTTTGATTAATTAACTTGTTTTTCAAAACGAAAAAATTGACATCACGTTGAACATACAGCTTGACAAGCTTAACTTTGCAGTCGGCGGCGTTGCTAGTTTAGATTTTGTGGACACATAGAATCTATCGTTTTAAAAGACAGTTCTTCGTTCGTTTGCTACTCTTTTGGCCGTTTGCTAAGTTAAAGCTGTGAGTAGGTATAATTTTTTTCAGTTAAAAAAACCAGATTCTAATAAAAGAATGTTGAAACTACAGCGAGGCAGGATGAAACTGCTAAAGATACGTAATAAAATTTCAGACGTTATTTAAGTTTAGATTTATTTAACAATCCAATCATAAAAAAAAAAAAAACAATTTACCGAGCACTTTATTGTCCAGTCTACAATGATGTTGGCGTGTTGTAAATGTATATCATCCACTCTCATGTGGTACCTACTCTCCACTATCCTACCCACACAGCCTGATGGTGTGCGCCTAAGGAGACCAGCAATCTCGGCTCATTCCACACTCAGGTGGGTGGGTTGTTAACAAAAAATGTTAGGCAAATTAGCCGGAACTACCCAACCTTAGGGCACTCCGGCTTTATGTTTCTCTGTCTTATAATATTGTGTAGAAGCTAAACAAGTTCATGGTGGAATGGATTTCAATTTTGTATTGGGTATCGAAAGTAATTTTGTTTTTGTTTTCAAAATTGTCTGTATGTACCTGAATATCTTTTTATTTGGAGTACGGATGTGAAGTTTGTTTGTTTGTACCTTGGTTAGTTGCTAGTTACTAGTTACAAGAGGTGAGTTATAATATATAAACACATAGAATAAACTGGTTTTATTATATAAGTTTACGGTTATAAACAGATGTGTTTAGTTATCGCTTTTCGTGTTAAGATATGTAAACCTCGTATTTCAAAATTTAACGTTATTTAAACTCGTTTTTAAGCGGAAAGCTGCTCTAGTATAATATTTAACTTTGATATGCAAAATACTTCAGTTGATTAGTAAACCATCTTCTAAAAGGACTTTTATCATTTTCTTACAGAAAAAAATGGTTTTTGTCATACCAATTTATAATTTTAACACCTTGATTTACGAGGTTTACATATATTTACATGTTCTTTGCTAAATAAAATAAAAAAATATAATAATAAATTGCCAATTTATCTTTTTCTATATTTTTGTAACTTTATTTGTGTGAAACTTGGACGTGTCGTTATAAAAAAAAAATAAAAAAACACATCTTTGTAATTTTAGCAAAGTAACTGCTATGGTCAATTTTAATTTTTGGATTCTTTTCGAAAATAATCCCTGAGGTAATGTTTCACGATTACGGTTCTATGTGAATTTGTTATTTAAATTATCTATAACGGTATATGCATCTTCCTATTATATTGTCAGTACTTACAAATAATATGATCTAAAAATAATCGTTTGAAACCTTCATTTCCAATCGATAGAAAAAAACCTTTCTTTTAAAGTTATTTGACCCACTCTTGTGATATTTCACTAAAACAATTTTCTAAGTATGATCCACTTATTTGATATCCACCTTTCCACCAGGAGTATCTTTATAGAGGTTCTAGACTAAAATTATCATGAAACTCCACTTTTTTAAAGTGGTAACTTGTTAGGTTTTCACCTTCATGTTTTTCATCCAGTTTCTACTTATCCAACCATTTTACTATATTCGATTTCCGTATTCAACGACACTGCGTTAGAAATAATTAACAATCAAAAACACAAGAGTTTTGTGTGAAAAAACGTTTTTCTCGCTTGTTCGTCGGTTTGTGTTTGTTCTCCAAGTAATATAAAAGCCAATGTGATTTTGTGAATCAAAAATACTTAAATCAGTGTGATATATTCATGTTCGTCAATAATACAATTGTTGAGGAAGATTTTAAGAACTTGTTGTTCTTCATCGGTGAGTGAATGGTTTCCCATTTTTCTTTTCATTCCATAATCTTTCCACATCCATAATTAGACACTTCCATCAAGTAATAAGTTTATCGTTTTACAGAACACTATTTTACAAACTCATCCGAAGCTAAAAACACATTCGGTGTTTTATCGCAGCTTCAGATCCAATTTTTTTTTTCGAAATTGAAAGTAATAAATACCACTTTTATATTTTTTCAATCACAAAAAAAAATAAATTATTATGTCCGGTCTTTAGGGTTGGCACTACTGTACGTCAGCTGAGGTGCAAAGGTTACCAGTGATGAGCGTCGGAAAGCCGATCTCCATTGTCATTAATGTTACGTCTTCTAGTAAAGTGTCCGAGCCAGTATCTGTGTTTTAATCTCTCGTGATGCATATATAATAGCATTGATTTTATATTGAGATTTAACTTCCCAAATTCAGCCCTGCCATATAAAGTGCCTCCTAACCGCCTCGTGACAGCCGAAGGCCCCAAAAGGTGTATTTATGATTGCCCGAAAACATATTCTGCCATTAGGCACAATTTTGGGAACGAATATAATAGACGTCCTATTAAAGTCGAATCAAGGCGAGGCTGCCACTTGTAGCTCTCCACCAAACAATATTACAGCCGCTTGATGGACGCCAAAACTAGAACTATTATGATTAAAATCAGTAAATAAATTTTGAATTTGTTATGGATTTAAGCACCCCAGGTATTCTTTTGCTCTTTCGGCCAATTAAAAAGACTTTAAATTTTAAGATCATAAGCTATAGCATGATCTTTTTGTATTACTGAAACTTTGACATGCCTGAAATCGGGATGGAAAATGATAAGGGAAATATTTAAAAAAAACTGTCAGATGTGGTTACTAAACAGAGCTAAAGCCATTTCGAGACACATTTCGGTTTTGAATGGTCCTGGGCAATGCTAAAAATATCTTCTGCTCGAGAACGAGGTGTAAACGGACACTTTGTTTTAAATATGAATATATTTAATAATTATTATATGTGCCCTGACGAAGCTTAATCAACATAATAAATTCGTAGTTTTCTAATGTCTTCCTTGTTAATTCTGTTTTAATTTAGGATATATTTATTTAACCCCGAAGAAGGTTCAGGTAGAGCCGAAACCGGTTTGTAAATGTATCCAATAAAGTAGTCTTAAAACAAAGTTACTTTTATTTTTTAATTTACTATATGATTCATTGCGAATCATCTACGAAGTTATTTAAATAAAATACGGTTTTGAAGTGCCTACCTAATTTGATTGTTAATATCATTAATAATAATAATAACAAACGGATAACTTTTATAGCGCCGTTTTTGTGGGAAAATCACCTCAAGTTTTAATTTGATTGTGTAATCGAAGGTGAATGGATGCTCTTTCTTTATTTCGTGAATTTAAAGACCTTGACGTTTTCAAAATCGATTTCACCCACGAAAAAAAAACTGCCTCATTTTTGTATAGTGAATCCTGTGACACCTTTATGAGATAAAAAAAACATCAGATTATTACACTCGTTCCTAACACCACACCGACAAGATAGTCAGCTCCACGTTTTTCTCCAACAGGGACGGCTCGTGGTATGCACCGCGGATGATTGACAGATGAGGATGAACGCAATGACACTCAGCAGGTTTGCGCGATGTAATTAATTAAACCAGTTATCTGACTGGAAATAGCACGAGCGTCTGGATGGGACGAAGTATTTGTACCTCGCCAAAGTGGAAGATTATAGTTGAATGTGGTAGTCTGTAAAGAAGAGAAAATACTGTTCTTTTTCATGCACAAATACCAGGAGGTAGGAATTAAAATTTCTACTTTATATCCGCAGAATACTTTATAATGACATCTTAACATTTTCCGGTAACCTAGGAAGGCTGACTAAATTTATGTATTCAATGCAAGGTACGAGTATTTATATTTCAGGAAAATGAAATCTTTTAAAATAATTTAATTGAATTGAATTTAATATTATTTAGTTCTACTAGTTCTAAATTTAGTTTTAGGTGATGGTTGTTTCGCCGTTCAATGCCATTATCAAACTGTAGTTTAGCCACATGGAACTAAATAATAATCAATTGAAATTTAATAAAATTGAATAATACGAAATAAAATTAAATGGAGTTCTACAAATTGAACACTAAAACAATAAATAAAGAAAATGAAATCATTAAAATCCACGGAAAAGTGTAATTATGTACTTTTAAAATGTAAATAATAGGAAAAGAGTGGTGGTGATAAATAAAACATGATGGTTTAGAGTAACATTGTCATCTAAATATGATCACTTTACAAATATAAAAACAAGATGAACTAGTATCATAGATCCTCTGCATACCAGTGCACCTGCAAAAAACTTGATAGAAAACAGCAAAACACCCGTTCATAATTGATGTCGGTAGCATGAGAGCGAGTAATTTCATCAATTCGTTTTTTTATGTTGATATGAGTATATCTCAGTGCTATTTATTTTTATTGTAAATATTTCAGTTTATTTTATTTTTTGTTCTCCACTACTTAACACCATTTTCCACAGAATTTAATAAAATGGAATACTAAAAAGAGGATACCGCAGGATTTAATATCCAAACCTCCCTTATTTAAATTCAAAGTAGGTATATCATTCCCTCTACGTGTTTGAACAAGTGACGAAGATGAAGAAATTTGAAAAGTTTTTCAATTTATCTTGATAAATGGTCCTCGGGACGGCGCGGGATCAAAGAAAATTAATGAATACAGTTTCTCGCCCATGGTACCGCGTCATTGTTTCATAACTTTAGAAATTTCAGGAATGTGCGACGAAAAATGATTGATTCTAGATAACTTTGGAAAATAATAAGAAAAATGGAGTGTCAAAAAAGAATATTCAAGGACAAATTTATAAACGTGCGAGCTAAAGGTGTCATGCTGAATTCAATTTGATATAATTTTTTTATGTGATTATACCGCACAAGAGTTCCAACTGACTGAAACCAGTGAAAATAAGAGGAAAGGGTAAGGAGGTGGAAAATAGAAAGGTTGAGAAGAACGTTTGTGATATTTTAAGGATATTTTTTTAGTGTCAATTGATATTTTAAGGATAATTTATTTTTAGTGTCAATTTTTAGAAAAAAAGCCTTCGGTGAAAAGGAGTAAAAGCCAGACAGATTTTCAATATTTTAGGTTAAAACATTATTCCAGAAACAGTTCTTTTTTTAAAATCGTAACAATCAAACAAAAAAGTTTCAGCACCCAAATGTTAGGTACCTAAATACCAAACAAATAACATAATTTAGTACTTTGTTTTCAGAAATAAATAAAAATAATTAATGTCGAAAAATGCGGACGAAGACAATAAGTTTGTTTTATACTTGCATTACGAATATTTTTGCAGTAACATATTAATATTTAATATATTTTGTTGGTGTTTTATCGACATACAATTTTTGGCATACGCACATTCTACATCAAGCAAACTCCAATGTGTTCTGAACTCTGTTTACCCAGGATGAAAGAAATCGTTGATAAGGAAGTGAATGTTGATGAGTCGCGACTCTGTAAGAAGATGAAAAAGAAAAAAAGATGAAATAAAAGTCGTAGACGCCTCTTGGCGGGGTGTCTCGAAAATCGATCGTGATGGTATTCCAAAAGAATTGTTCAAGTTACGTATACCAATGTGTCTTAAAATTTCTGGTGATATATGACTTTACCCTTGACCCTTTCACCGCGGGGGTTGCCTTAGTATTAATTATGATTAATTTAAATCTAAAGAAATTTTATACGAAACGTTAATTCATTATTTATGAGTAATGACAGTGGTTTTGTGTGTTATTTCCGTTCACAATAATTTGACCGACGACCAAATTATTCAGGAATGATGAATGTAAGAATTTCATTAACATTATTTATATTTTATTGAGTTCTTGGTTAGATGTTTTTTTAAATAAGTAATTCCCCTCTGATAGATAAATACATGTAAAGAAACTAGTCAGTGAATTAGTTAAATAATTAAAGTACGCAAAGTTATTGTGTTCAATTGACAAAAAAAACTGATTAAAATTTTTGACGGCAATAGTATTACGTCGGGTGTTTTAGTAGAGTGGATTGAAAGTGCAGCCTGCGGGGTGAAGATTGCCCCGATGATTACCGAGCTTCAGTAGAAGAGGGCACCAGAAGAAAAAGAAGGAATTTGTTTTATTGAAATCATTAAAAAGAAGGATATTTTTAGGATTGTTTAGCCGAGTTGCACTGTTTTTACTTGTATTGCGTTGCATTAAAATTGATATTTTTAATGTGATTATTAAATTCACGTTAATACCTACACACTGCAGATATGTAATATCAATCGTCGCCGGAAAGGCAAAAGGGCTGAAGCGCCATTTCGGGTAGTTAACACCAGAGCACTTTAATTTTTTGTTTGTTTAACAATAAAATTCGTCAGCCTTCAGTACCTGGTTAGATATTGATGAAAAAAAGAAGTTAAAAAATTCAATTATTGCTCTCACTGAGTTATCTGAAGCGACAAAAGCTGAAAAAGTCTCAAACTTGTGTCGCTTGAGTTAAGCCTTCTCCAAAAAAAAAAAACTGATCTAACCTGCATATTTGACTCATTTTTTGACCAACGTGTCTCTTACGTCCTTTTGCCTTTGCAGCGAAGATATAGGAATACTTCCCTTATGTTCGCAACGGAAACCATGAAAAAAATAGACAAAAACGCTAGAACGGCGACTAGTTTCAAAGTAAATTCAATTACCAGCTATTTTCTTTGAAAGTGATGAAAGTCGTGTTGGAAATGCAATTTCGCACCAATTTGTGCAATTGACGCGGATCGTAACAGGAATATCAGGCTACCAGAATGGACATCACTATTGATGACATAACGGGAACGTAGTTATCAATAAGGCAGTTACATTTCCAGTAATATTGGTTTTATATAAAAAAAATACTTTTACCCGAACGTGGGATGTGAGAATCGCATCTCTCACTAACGCATTAGATCACGAACATAATTAACTTGATTAATTAAACAGCAATTATCATCTTTCAATACTGAATAATTAAGCTGTTCCAATATTTGTACACTACTTGTATACTGATTTCAACATTCTATAAATATTCTCTCAAGATCTTCATTTAGCTGTCAATAAGCTTTCAAGATTTTTTTACATGTTCTTAGGTTTACAAGTCTATCATTCTCTCATAAATCTTTAATTCATGTTGAATGCATTGATATTTATCAATATTTTATTACATTGCTGTATGTTGGTTGTACACACATCTATGGGAGAAATATTTTAATACCAGAAAAATAACCCAAAGTAGTTTAAAAGTGATTTAAATTAGTATTGCATAGTAAAGAATTGTCAATGATTTTTACAACCACGAAACAACCGCGGAGGTTAAATTCTTTTAATATCCCTAGTGAAAAAAATATTGGAAAAAGTACTGTTGTATTGTAATACGACTTATTATTGGAACGACGTCATTTGGGTCAACAATGGTTATACAAGTAAAGTGACAGGAAGCGGTAAATGATAATTAATTTAATGCATACGCAGAGGTGATTGGTGTATTTAACTGCATGGACCGTAGATACAAGAAGGCTATAATATCATTTATTTTTAATCGATATTAATACATGGAATCAAACACTTTTTTTTTTTTTGCAAATAATTTTCAATATTTCACTGTTTAATGTCAACCTTTATATGTAAAAGTTCACTTGGGCGTATAAAATAAAATAAATAAATAAATTATACAGAGAAAATATTGAGTCATCAATATCAACTCTAAAACATTAATAAAAAGTAGTAAATTATTATTTTTTTAGAACTTTTCATGAGTGTATTTTTTTTTATGTCATTACGATTACTTTTTAATAATCTTTGTTTATGTGCCCTGCTTATTTTCTTAAAATTTTCTAATAAATCAAATTTAATAAGATATAGTTAAGTTGAGCTTGTTTATAGTTTTATTTTTTATGTTTCTATTGTGACAGCTATTTCGGCGTTCAAAGGCATTATTCAACTATTAGGCCACATTGTAATGACTTGTTCATTTGATTCTTTTACCACCACCCCATTTTTATTTTACTACTATTTAATTAATAATTTCGGTAAAAACCGAGTCATCCTATGAGGTACTTAACATAAAATTCTGTTAATTATTATCTGAAATTAAACAGTACAAAAATTAAAATGGGGAGATGGTAAATACGGACATTAAAAATGACCTTGACCGCCCTTTCACAAAAAACTAGCTGAACTTAATAATGACACTATTAAATTAAATTTATCAATAAAACAATCTGGAGTTCTTCAAAATACACACGAAAACCATTAAAAAAATATTTTGATTGTATTTATTAACCTTTTTCTTTTGTACCTACTACGTCCTACAATTAGTATGCCTCTCTAATGTCTGCCTACCACGAATTTTCGAACACCGTGTAGGAGAGTAAACAGAGCCTTTCATTGAAAAACGATTTATTTAACATATTTACGTTTCAATCCCATTTCTCAAAAACTAAAATAACATTTTTCTTAAAAAGTAAAAAAATTGAAAACAATAACTCTTCGGCGGTAAAAGTACCAATCGAATACAGTTTTTTTGACAATCTGCTGCAAATTCTCGGGATGCCAATGTCTCTACATAATATACAGTGAGCGCTATTAACAGCGTGTCAACATCTCATATAGCATCGTAACTCATGTCGGTACATCCGCCCGTTGAGCTTGTTCGAAGATTTCCTCACAGTTTATCACGGATAATCGATGATGATGTCCTGTTAACTATAAATCATTGAATCGCAGCAATCGAGCAATCGAAAAATGCACGGCGCATAGCTGAGCCAAGACTAACTCGATTAAACATGAAATATGATCTTAAGGTTTCAGAGTGTATAAAAAATATCACTAAAATTTCTCAAGCGAAATGAATCGCATTAAGGGTTAGCATGCAAAAATACAAGCTTTTGACTGAGACGGAAAGGCTGATAAGGATATTGAAAGAAGGGTGAATGCAGAAAACTCCATTAATGGAGGACTGAACGCTGTTGGCGCAAATAAGAAATTGTCCAAAGAAGCGAAGCTAGCAGTCCACAATGGAGTGCTTATACCAACCCTGATGTATGGCAGTGAGGCATGGAACTGGCAGAGGAAGGATGAAAGTAGACTAAATGCTGTGGAAATGAGATCTTTGAGACGAATGTGCGGTAAAACCATGTATGATCGTTTTAAAAATGTGGATATCCGGAAAGAATGCAAGGCTGATGTGAGCGTAATGAATAGGATCAAGAAAGAGACGCTTAGATGGTTTGGGCATGTAGAGCGAATGAACGAAGAAAGGAGTGTGAAAAGAATATTTGATGCGAAAGTGAATGGAAGAAAAAGTCGAGGACGCCCGAGAAAGACATGGCACGATCAAGTAAATCAAATACTTGAATCGATTCAGGTGAAGAGTCAGAATAACAGAAGAGTATGTATGAGACGATGTATGAATGTAAATGAAGCAAGGAGTGTGTGCCAAGACAGAGTAATATGGCGGTCCGTCCTCTCTGCCTACCCCTGCGGGGAAACGGCGTGATGGTTAGTTAGTTAGTTAGTACACGTAAAACTACAAATTATTTATTTGTTAATTCTATATGGGTAGTTGGAAAAATGTCTAAGGTTTCCAGTGAACTTTGAATTCTTAAACAGTATTTTTTAAAATTATTATGAAATGCGTACTGGAATTTTAGGTAAAACGTAAAAGAATGCCTTTGCTGCTTTCTGAACTGCACCTTTTACTGACATGTTAGTATGTTTTTTATAGAATTTAAAAGATTGCAGTTAAAAAATGGTATTCACCGGAAACCTTAGACATTTTTCTAACTAACCATAGAAAATTTACATATAAATCATTTGTAGTATTGCTTGTATTAGAATGCTACAAAGTAACGTTTAGCGTCATTCTCGAGTGCTGTTCCTTAAGCATCTATTTAGTAATTATTTAATGTACCAACGTTATGTTGCATCGCGAACAAGTAAGAGATTATTCATATATTCCAAAGATTCAATATTATTTTGTAAGATTGTTGGTAGGTATGTACCTATCTATATTAAACCCTCTACTAGCAATAATAATAATACAATAATGTATACGGAGAAAAAAATCGATCAAACTGAAAAAACTTAAATTAATCAAAACAATACTATTAGTAGTAGTTACTATTTTAGTAGGTACTATTTTACAAAATCGCGTGAGAAGTGTATTTTTTTTTTCCTTTTCCCCCATAATAAATTAACAAAAAAAGCACTTAATTCATTTAAAAATATATATATCTACATAATATATGCATTTTAAAGATAAAGAGACAGGAACCCACACAGGCACTGCCCATGCGTGTGTGATAAAAAGTAAAAGTGAATTGAGAGTAATTAACTTATAGGTTAAATATAAAATAATAAACGCGTTCATGCGTGAACACACATTAAAAAAGCCAATTAACGATAATAACACTTATGAAGCAAACAGATATAGTAACATATTATTATTTCTGCTGTCCAAAATAATTATTTATAAAAATAAGGTTTCAAAATTTGTGTCATTTAACCATAACTATTTTCGTTTAAAATAAAGTGATATTTTAATTTATTAAATATGCAAGGATCAATATGGCTGCTGTGTTTTAGGTTTTAATTGGTGGTGGTTTGAAGGGCACAAAATACATTGTTTGTCACATGAATTAATGAGTTAAATCCCTTAAAACTTATTTCCGCTTATTTATTTTTGACCGGACCGGTTTTACCCAGCAATAGGCATCTTCAGACTGGAAAAGTATTTTTTTACCAGTCCGGTCAAAAACAAATAAGCGGAAATAAGTTCTTAGGGTTTTCGAATCATTAATTTACATTGACATTGTTTTAAATATATTAATCCATATTGACATGGTTAAATACAGAAGAAAAATTAAAAGGAAATAATTGATAAAAAATAAGTATACAAAATAAAATAAAATTTTACAGCATTTTATGGCGGTGTAATAATAAATATATTTACCTACAGGTATTTTTTGTAATAAAATACCTATTTACACCAGTTGGAGTGGCGGCTCATGACTTTTTAGTGTGCTAGAGTGGTAAGATTGAAAAAAAACGTCACCATTGATGTTGTTGTAGCCGAAAACATTTTTTTTTTTTCGAAATTTAAACTTTTTGCATGAAGATTTTTCAGAAATCCGTGCAGTGCACCACCAAAACTGAAAAAATCCCTGAAAATCTTCATACAAAAAATAAAATCTTGAAAAAAAGGAAAAAATCATTTTCGGCTACAACAACACTAAAAATGTCGTATTTTTCAATCTTAGCACTCTACCACACTAAAAACTCACGAGCCGCCACTGACCAGTTGTATTATAATATTATTTCGAAGACTTGCGTAGCAGAATGAAAAGCTTTTTTCCCCTGGCACTGGTCTCAGATAATGCTCATGCATAAGCAAATGTCAAAATTATGCTGAGTTCACACTTCGTTTCAAAATGGCAGATAAAGTCCTAGACCATTCAGAACATAAAACTTGCTTGAAACAGCCATAAAAATGTTTCATGACTAAATTCGAATAGGCAGGTATTTCCCAAAATCCACCACCCCTTTTTCTTTCCTCTCCCTAATTTCTTTTATTGGGCCTGTTGTTACGATCCAATTCATAGGTTTTCTCATTCTGTTACAATCATCTTCGTGGCCCACCTTTTCCTCGGTCTACCTGTAGGACGTTACCACCTGGTCATGACCTTTGGCACCTTCGTGGCAAACTAGAAAGAACAAACAATTTTGCAGTTCTAAGAAAACACGAGTTGGTCTGTAACTGTCTTTCTTTTACAAAGAGATTACACAATACAATGTAGTGAATAAATTGCAGCAATTTCGAAATACACTCTAGTTCATCTTTTGTGTTTCAGAAAATCGCACAGTGGTACTTCTATTATACCTACTTGGGAGACATATCATGATATCTTACGAGGAGAAACGGGAGAAGTAATGTAGCTAGGAATTAAGAGTGGGAAAACTCAAGTTGAAGTTTGATCAAGATTGACGCCTTGAGTAAAGGTAAATAACAGGTACAGGCGGTAACAGTGTTCGGTAAAACGTGCTGGTTGAGGCAGCAGAAGAAATCCTTGCGTTTTATCTACAGTAACGGTAACTAGAGCAGGCTACTCCGTTACCAATTATGTCGTCGTTTAAGTACGTTGTTAATTTTGAATGCATGCTGTAACGGACAAAAAAGTGTATGTCGACAGATTTAAAATGTTTGCTGGTGCAGATGTGTACAGACACCATTGATCGGTTGGAGCATTTATTATTACTAAATAGAAAATTGATTGCGTCAGTAGATTGTGTAATATAAAACCAATCAAGCAAAATCAGGTTGGATCACGTATTAAAAAAAAAGTATTTTTTATAAGTAAATACCTAACAAGAGTCCCACTGGGGCTTTCATCACTATGACCATCTTATGAATCTCTTTTGGTCTCCTGATGTCACCCTACAGTTCTTTATCGCTATTTTTGTGGTATTAATCACCATAGTATCTAGCCACCTATGCTTAACCCTGAAATGCACACATTTTCCTTATGAGCTGAAAAAAATCTGCATGGAATTCAAGGGGGATCGGAATAGAATTTGTTTTATGACTATAAAAAAATAAACAAAATAAGGGGTGGTTTTGGGGGTGAACATAAAACAAACCTAGAAGAAGTATTGTGCATTGAAGAGGTAAAAAAGACAATGTTGAGTATAATTATATTTTTTTATGAAACATCACAAATTTGCATGAGCCAATTATGAGGCAGTATTTTTAAATGCGAAAATATGTTCGCTTAAGAAAACTCCCGCCTGAAGGTTAGCTTATACATTTGAGGGTTAAGTCCCCTAACAATCCGTTTAACAGCACTTGAAAGAGAGGTTTATAATTCAGAACTAATCACTCAATGTCTAAATGAAATTTTGTGCAAAATTTTCAGCAGGGGAACAATTAGAGAATCTTACACTTTAAAACAAGCTGCGTATTAATTCTGAGTGAATAAACCAATATAAATTAATGCCAAATTAATTAAATAAAAATACACATAAAAGAGTAGATAATAATATTAATAAAGTGGATTTAAACAACGTGATTTTTTATTTAATTAATCATGTCAATCCACAAAGTGTTTGCTTAATCTGATAATTTATATGAATACCATTTTATTTTCCCCGGCCGGAATTAGAACTCGCGACTTCTGCATTACGGAGATTGTGTGAGTAGTACTAATAACTTCGCAGTTATTTCCTTTAACCTGAAACTTGTTAATAAAGAGTGGGAAGAAGTGTGTTTTTGCACCAATTTAAAACCTTTTAACTGTCACCAAATCAGTGCGCAATTTACATTTAACCACCGGTCCCTGTTTGCGCCAAGTTGTTTCAAGAAGCCGTAAAAATACCCTAAAACGCCGTAAACAGGTTTACGACTCTTCTAGGCTCGGTTTTGTGGGAAAACTGCCACTTTACGTGAAAATTTAACGAGAAAATCCAACAGGTGGCGGGAACTTATTCAGGTTTTCAGGGTAATTCGCTGTTTGTATTTATCTATGTACAGCTTTTTGGTACGGGTTTGTTCAAGTAGTTGCTTAAGAGGTTTGTCAACATGCTCAAGGTGAATTCGGACACAACTTATTGTTACGTTATTGGATTGTATTATTTACTTATATTATAATTGTCTTTATTTTCACATCTCTAAACTTTAAATTAAGCTAACACACCACTGGGAAGAAAAAAAAAAACTATCAAAAAAGCGTATATTTACGAATTAAGAATCAGCCCTGAAAGATGACGTTAAACATTACTTTCTAGTATTCTATCAGTACAAGCAACACTACAAAAGAAGTTTGAAATATATGAGGTTTCCAGTGAAAACAATTTTAACTGTAATCGTTTAAATTTCATGAAAAATATACTAAAATGTTAGTAAAAGGTGCGGTTTGAAAACCAGCAAAAGCTTTTTTTAACGTTTTATTTAAATTACGGTGTGAATTTCATTAAAATATTTTAGGAGATTACTGTTTTAGAATTGTATTCTCTGGACACCTTCGAATTTTTTCTGACTACCCGTCTACAATAAATAGATAAATAATTTGTAGTTTTGTTTTTATTCGAAAGCCAAGAAGTGTGTATTTTTGGGTGCTGACAAATGATAAAAATATTGTCTCTGAGCTTAAATTTAACTTGTTATTATTTTTTACTTGTTATAGCCATTTTTTACTAGAAAGAAGGCATGGTTCTACCGAAACCAGTTGGCATATTCTATACAAATTGACGAAGAGATACATTCCGTGGGCGTGTCCGTTTGCCTGAAGAAAGCCCGATTTTGTGTGGCTTCAGGTGAAATTGATCGAACATTTTCAAGTATCAAAATTCTTCTTTAACAGAAAATCAGTTTTTTTACCTGTCTCCGGCCTTATAGTCCAAAGGTTTCATGATAATTGGGAAAATCGTTTTCCTATCGCATCAGTAGATCTAAACATCACACTTCCAAGAATCGTCTTTTCAGTGCTACGAATAAAAATGAAGTGATTACACAAAGTGTTTCAGTCTATAATATTAAATATTTCCAGCCAAACCGGAAATCGAATCGGACACCACCAGTCAGAGTCAAGGCTCTAAATCATTATTTTATTACTAGTGCGAAAAAATATAACTCAACTATTTAGTACCCTCTCCACGTAAAATGAAATGAAATGGTCACAGGCTCTATAAGGGGGGTAGAGTGGCAACTTCCCCCACACCGAAGCATGAATAGCCTGCGGCCCTCGACTACGTCACGACGGCCTGGGGAGCTGTAAGGGATGTAATAAAATCCCTGCAAACGCTCCTAAGGGTAAATTCCAGTAAATTATTTAAAGTGGTTTATAAAAAACGCAAGCGATAGGGCTGTTTATGAGATAACATGTAATTTAGTAATAAACGATTTGTCTTGTTTTGAGTATACAATGCTGGGTTTTTTGTTCTAGGAACCATTTATATCAGAAACATTAAAAAAATACGTAAGCGTTGCAAATTTTGCCTGTGGATTCTACCGATGAATTATATCAAATAAGCCTAACTTTTTTATACATCGTGTTTGTACGATGGTTCTTACGAATAGAGATTGTGGTTATAAGTTATAAGTAGTTGACATATAACATTTAATATTTCGTCGTTGCAAATTCTGGTATTTCTTTTCGATTTAAAAGTGACCGTAAAACTATAAGTCTAAGGTTGGTGTGTTTTAAACATTTGTCACATTTATTAAACTATTAACCGGTCCCCGTTAAACGCTGATTGTCGGTCCGTTTCAGCTTTTGAACACATTGTGGTCCGCTGACAAGCATAAAAACATTGCTGTTATGCTTTCCAGCTGAACACGGTTTGTTCCATAGTGTTACTTTAAGGTTTGTTCAATAGTTGAAATCGGCGTTCAACGGAGACCGGTCAAATATCAAAAAAACAAAATGGCCATAATCATTGAAATGTGACGATGTCAAATGTGACGATGTCAAATGTGACGATGTCAAATGTGACGATGTCAAATGTGACGATGTCAAATGTGACGATGTCAAATGTGACGATGTCAAATGTGACGAAAGTTTGAAACACACCAACCTCAGTGTCGTATTGTTTAATTAAGTTTTTTTTTTAATCGCGGCACATAGAAAGTAGTGCCCTAGCTGAAAAATGGTTGGTCACTCAGCAATATTTAGTTAGTGAACCGCCCGCAGTTGTTTTCTGTCATTTTTAAAATTTCATGTTTTATATCTGACCATAAATCTTTACAGCTACATTATATTTTCACAAAATAAGGTTCTTTAGTGAAGGTATCGCATGCGACTATACAGTGACATGATTTATAAAACGACACTAGTTAAGTACGACAGACTTAAACTACGTTTGTTAAAAAAGGCAAATTCATTGTTTCATAATACGTTATGTTATATTTAAAAAATAAATAAATTAATACATCCACCTTGTACAATACTCACATATCGGAAGAGGGAGCATTTTAAAATAATGGATTTGCACATTTAATAATCGCCGAATGCAATGCGGCGCAGGCAGCTGCATTCTACGGCCATTAATGGAGATGCAGTGTGTAATTTATTATTAATATCGTGCTGTCTGGTCGAGGTAATTAACTGAATAGTTTGAAAAATATGAAGTATTAAAATTCATCCCTTTTTCCGCAATACTTTTGCTATAAATCAATCAAAAATATTTTTGAAAACATAAAGCTCCATCACGATATTAATAAACGAAACAATTTTTAATTATTCAGTAGAAGAGAAAAAAGATTTCGGGTGCCACCAGGGATTCGAACTCGGAATACCCGCTTACGAGGCGATCGTGTTACCAATTAAATTATCCCGACCTAATCATGCACGAGATGATGGTGTCAAGAAAATTAATTTAATTTGACCACTTTTTGGTAATTTAAAGTGTAACCATTCTTCGAATTACCTCTTGACTTTCCTCTTCACAATTTCTTTCTATTCTCCACTATCTTCAGTTTCAAAACACACCTTAATTGAGGATGCCATGATCTCACTGATTTATGGCAGTTGAAAATGTCGTGCACTTGATTTTTCGGTATTCAGATAAAGACAGATACATTTATTTTATTTTTAAATTGGCAGGACTGTCCATGTTTTGAAATATTAGTAATACTAATATTCTTAGTTAAACTCAAAATTCCTCGTTTTAGGCATGAAACTTTAGATCGGGAAAACACATCAAGTCATCAAATTCAGACGTAGCCACAAAATAAGTGAGTGCGTGTCGTCATACCACTTAATGGATGATTAAGTTAAAATATTGAGTTTTTATCATTCGATGAGCATTGCTTAAGTTTTGTTGAGAAACATCTAATTTTCCCATTCATACCCCAGTTTTATAATATGGTTTAATTAAGAAAATAAATTAAATGCAAAGTAACAATTGCCGAGACAAATATTTATAAGTTACTACATGAGGGGTAGAATAATGGAAGATCTCCTGAGAATGAAAAGGCTAACTTTAAGAGCTATTGGTCAAATTGTTGAAAATTAATACATTTTCGTGGAAAGCAATCACTTTGTGGTTTGACATATTTAATGAAAATGAAATAATAACTTTGTATCAGTTTACTTTGTCCGGCAGTCTAATATTAGATATATTTCCCGTACACTCTTTAAATTTCTCATTATTCTTTTATCACATTTCTCAGTTGACGTTTTGCCTCGTTCATTTCATATTATATGTCTCTTTCACTCTGTTCCTTTGTTATAATTTAAATGTTATTCTTATGTTTTCTTACTGTCCTCTTTTTCAAAAATTATTTTTCTGTTCTCCCTCTGTTATATGAGTATACATGTATATAACCGCACACTATGTATTTTTCGTTTAGTTTAATTTTGCACCTTGATGTTGCTTAAGCTAAGCGAAACCGGTCAGTCAGAAATATTAAAGTAAAACCTGTAATCTTATGCAAAGTTATTATTTCATTTTCATTAAAAAAAATGTTTTTTTTTTTTAAGTATGACAAACGAATAACCTGACAATATTTGAAAAACTCCTACTACCATCATAAGAAGCGAAAGATGTTGTTATATAAATAAAATATATCGTCGATATTGGGTAAACATTGGAGAACTGGTTTACAGCCATCGGAAAGAACATTGACCAAAACATCACCATAATAAACGGCGGATGATTGTATCTACATGGTTACACATGTCACACATCCAACTAACATTAACAAAAAAATAATAATATATCTGACCAGCTCATCTCCAGACTGTTGCTTTGACCACGTATAAATATCTACGTCCTCACTAATATAAAAACTGACACGAAACCCAATTACCCGAGAAGAGATATCACATCAAAAAGACATTACCTTGGAGATGTCGGTGAATACTTAGGAAGGTCGGCAGTGGGCAAACGGTTTCCAGGAATGGTATAAATAATTATTACACATCAACATACAAAACCTCCCACCGAGAGGCCAATTGCATTCCTTGGAAACTACATGCATTATACCCTTTATTGTGACTTCTATGCACATAAACCCATTTAATAAAACATTAAAAATTCTATCGAAACCCACAAAGCCATAATAATTATGAAGAAAACCTTTTATTTCCGTCATTTAGAAGTTAAAAAAAACAGTTTTGAAGATTGGATCTGGGGTTACTTAAATAAGATAAGACTTATCATTTGAAATAGGTAAGCGATTGGTAAACGGTACAGATGAATGTACGTAATTTTGATTACAAACTGTAAATATTAAATAAATAGGTATTATGTTATTTACATATACATTTACCATAACAAAAAACTTTGTTAGCAGCTTGGTGTAGCTTGAAAACCCGCCCAAGATGCGCACGCATCACCCCAGTGAACGGTTTCCACAATATTTGTTCACGAAGCGGCAATGTCGGAGATTGTCAGAGAACTTTTTTTTTTGAAAAAAGATAAATGTGTAAAGAAATACTTGAGAAATAATTAATACGATTTAAAAAGGGAGACGAAATCAAAGTAACCAATGTTGGTTGTCGATTTATTTATCATGGTGGCTTTTCAACAGGCGTTGGTAAAAGTTGGAAAGTTAATTAGTGAATAGTCACTAAATCACCTCGCATTATTCACTTTATTTTTGATAAAAACAATTGTCTCATAAAAATATTTTTAAATTTTTCTATTGCTAATTTCTTATTTTCTCTATTTTACGAAAAAAAAACAAGGTGAATGACACAAAGGGATTTATGTATCAAATACGAATTTGTACAAAAAACAATTTAAATTAGTAGAGATTACTGAAAATGTTTCAAATGGTCATGGCACATTTCCACCAGAGATAGACGTAAAAATCTAGTTTCACACGTGAAAAAATATTATTTGAAAAAATAGTCATCTTAGAAGTATAAAACGTTGAATGAGACTTTTTGAAGATAAAAATTGTTGAGTTCGACCGTGTGTGCTTAAAAAATTGTTGACAGAAATTGTCAAGTAATATCACCATTAAAAACAATTCAAAATAGAAAAAAAACAATAAAAATCAAAAATTATTACGCACAAATAGACAATTTCAGTATAAAATATGCAAGAACTGATCATTTAAGTTAAATTTCTATTGATATTTTTATCAATATTAATAAATATACACGGGACTATTTTCTTTTAAGAAAGTTTTGTGTAAGCTTTTCCAACAAGAATATCACTTTCATACAAGTTTGTGTAATAACACATAATTGTGGGAGAGCGTATCACATTTGAGATGCTTCTCTAATTGTAGAGTAATTAAAACGACAATGTATTCTTACAAATGCAATGCAACCTTTCGAGAATGCCATCAGAGCCAACGCCATGAAATGCCTTTCTTAATAAGATGTAGGCTGCCAGAAATACCGGCTTTAACAAAGCTTCGCTACTTTTTCTCCTCGTAAAATGATACATTCTTCGACCGTTTTTAACGAGAAACCGAGTATCACAAGCTACCGACAGAAACATACGAGATAAGTTATTCCCACAATAATAAAATTGATAATTATCTTTGGATATTCTTGGTATTATTCATTATTTTGTTTGAGTGGAAAACGTATTTACTTCTTAGAGTCGTAAATAATGTAAAATATTTGCAACTTGTTCATCAGAAAATATTTGTGTTCATATCTAGAAATAATATTAATACAGTAAATGAACTACTCCAAATTAGATTCAAACCCGAATCCTTCCATTTCCAACCTTGGCCGCTGGACCCTAGTACGGACTCTCTTCGTATCTGTCCAAATTGGATCTTATTCCCTCCCTAAACTTGGTGAGTAGGTTTAAATTTAAAAAAAAATTATATAAGCACACAAAACGCAATCTACAAAATTTCACATTTACACAAAAAGCCATACAGTAGGAAAAAGGCAGCCCGCTCACCGCTCACCGAGTAGAAAAGATTATTTCCTCATTAATGCATCTCTAACCACAGTCGACACAGGAAGAGCGACAAATATTCCCAGACACTTTTCAAAATTTCTATAATACGATATATAGTAAATTAAGAAGAAAAATGAATAGACAAAAGGATTTTATTTCCTTCTCGGATAAAAAATTAAAATTTAACGATAAAGTGATAAGAAATCATAACCGGTAATAGTTAGTGAAACTTCTCAGTGAAATTCACTCGGCGTAAATATACATAAATTATTATTAACTGTAAGTAATTTTCTTTGTGAGTACATACAACAGTACGAATGTGAACTATAAAATAATAACAATAACGAATGTAAATTAATACATATTAAATGATTAATAAATGAAAAACGGAAGACAATATCAACTAAATTTACAAAATATATTCTGATTTCGCTTTGTCTGGATTTTCCAGATATCTTTTGCAGTGGCCATTACACGTACCAGCGTTAATTCGCTTAAATATTCCGCTGCCGTGGAGAAGAGGCGAACAGAGTGGTAGTTAAGCTCCGTTTTAGGGGCAATTCACTTAGCGCTCCATCCTCCGCTGATACTTATACTGCGTACATTACTCCGTGTAAATCTGCGACAATACGCTGCAAGAGATTTCCAAGGAAAGGGGGAGAGAGGACGTGATAGCGGGCGGAAGATGGTTTCGACTAAAGTGAAGTTATATATGTATGGGTACCTACATTTACATACGCCCGCTGCGCTTGCAAGCAATGGAGTTATTTTTTTAGATCTTGAAACGATTTTTTTTTACTCTCGTGATAAATTACGGCATATTATACACTTATTTATAATATTTTTTTAACTATAATGTTTTTTTTATAGAAAGTAATCACTTTGTGGTTTGACATTATTGATGAAAATGAAATATATTATCTATCTCTTTCTCTCTGTGCTTTTGTTATAATTTTAAATATTATTTAATTTTTTTTTTCTCACTGTTCTCTTATTTTATTTTTTATATTGTGTTCTCTCTCTGTATCTATATATAACCGCAAACTTTATATTTTTTTCTCAGTTTAATTTTGTACCCTGATGATACTTAGGTTAAGCAAAACCGGCCGGTCATAAAAATGAAAATGAAATCTGTGGTCTTATACAAAGTTATTATTTCACTTTTCATTCCTACGTTTTTTTAATATATTTACTATATAGGATTCGCGGATTGCACAACCATTCCTGAGATCTGGAATTAATAATATATAAAAAAAAGTACAACTAAAAGAGGAAAGAAAATAGAAAAAACATTACTACTGCATAAAATATAAAATGAAAAAGAAATCAAAGAACAGAATGTCTCAAGTGACTGAATAAGGTTAAAATTAAGATGTTAAATAAAAGATACTCAGTGAATTTGAATAAAAAATAAAACATGGACATCGTTGGAGAAATGTATTTATCTTAGAGAAACTGAGCTTTATTTTGGATTGTTCGGCGATTTCTAGCTAAGATCTTCGAATCATAAATGGCGCTATACATTAAAAATAATTTGGTCGCTTTTATGGAGGTCCGTTAATTTATCCACAGCTTTAACGTGCGCACAGTGAGTGTTTGTTTTATGTATCGGCGAACAATCAGAGTTTTATTATTAACAATTGATTTATTTTATCACTTGCCAGCTGTCATGGCAATAAAGCTCAGAGCTGGAGGTTTTAATAGAGCTTTATACCATAAATGACAGCCCTAAGTTAACCCTAGACGCTTTATGGGGGTGTTAAAACTTTACTGTTTTCCTCGGTGGAAAAACCTCTGATGTATAATTTTAGTTCCGGTACTAATGGTTATTCAAGAAGGTTCCGTGTTATTGTATTTTACGCTAGTGTACTCACTCTTATCGAACTTGTATAATATTTAGTAGGTGAAACCCTCTAATTTGGAATAACTTATTAACATGTTTGTACAATATGTAAGCAATGTGAAAAAAAAACATTTAAGTGACTTCACTATGTTGCATATTCAGTATTTTGAAATTTTTACAAAGTAAATACAATTTTAGAAGAAACTTTATGTAAGCCCTAAATAGTTTTTATAACTGATTTTATATCATTTTGATGTTAAGCTGTTAGAGCAATGCGCGTTTGGGGATAAATATCTCTTAGTGACATTTTATAAATATTTATAAACTTAATGAAAATGAAATAATAACTTCATATAAGACCAAAGATTAAATTTTATTTTTTTACGACCGACGGGTTTCGCTTAGCCTAAGCATCATCAGGGTACAAAATTAACTAAATAAAAAAATACACAGTGTGTGGTTATATATACTCGTACATACAGAGGGAGAACATAATATAAAAAAATAAGAGAACAGTAAGAAAACAAAAGAATAACCTTTAAATTACAATAAAGGAACAGAGAGAAAGAGACAGAAAATATGTAATGAAAGAGGCGAAACGTCAACTGAGAAGGTTATAAAGTAAAATATGTAATAAGTAAAAATGATATAATTCACATTTTAAAGCAACGAATAACAGTTTTTTAAGCTTTTTTAGTTCTAGTACTTTAGGCATTTCCTCTCCTAACTGGAAATACGCACATCGTTGCATGCATACTCTTTGGTTTTTTAGATTATTCACATGACTCGATACAAAAAATTGGTTCCCTTGTCTTTCTAGCTGCAGGTTGCAAGGTAAAGGTTGGCCTGATGCTTGCCAATCACCTATAGGAGATTCTATCAGAAGAAGAAAAAGATTATGTCCCGTCTTCTTATTCCACGATCTTTTACGACATACATTCTGCTGCCAGTTTTTCGTATATGTACTCCACATATCACCCCATAGATTGAAAATGAAACATGAATATCTATTTTTTATATAATTCAGTTGAATTAAATTTAATATTATGGAGTTCTGCTATTTTAAGTTTTTTTGTTTGTTTTTAGTGACAGCTGTTTCGACGTTAAGGACATTATCAAACTGTTTGATAGTTTGATAATGCATTAAACGTTAAAACAGCTGTCACTGAAAAATAAAAAAAATAAAAATAGTAGCACTCAATAATAATAATATTACATTTATTTCAACTGAATTATATTGAAAAAAATGATCTACAAATTGAACACAAAAACTATAAATAAATGAATATCTTACAAATAATTGATTTCATCATTGCCAGCTTTGGAAATCTAATTAAGAAGTATTGATTCAAAAGATGATCGCTGTTAATCGCATTACCAAAATAAGCTTAAAATATCCTGCCCACTCTCGGCTTGAACGACTCGGTTTACTTCAAAGGAGGGCGATAATGTCATTTTTACTTGCCCCAACTCGAGAAAGTTCCCGGAGAAATATCCTCGTCTAATGCGAAATCGAATTAACAATCTCCATTCTCTTCTCGCGTATCTCCAGTCCCTTGTATTTTGCGATATCCCGCGGAGCGTCAAATGAAACAGTTCAACTTTTACGATAAGACATTAAAATGGAAATCATTGCAGCTGGCTTTATTAAGATCGTGAAGGAAACAAAGATGGGACACTATTCTATTGAAATGAAAAAAGTGGATTGGTTACGTGAAATTTAACTTACGTGTTTTAATAGTTATGTAAAAGATTCGCAATATACTCATCATAGAGAACTAAAACAGTTGTAAGATCAATTTGAATATTGTGGTCGTAGCTTTACGATAGATCAATTTACGATGGGTAACATCTGGTGGAAATAGGTACACGCCCAGGAACAAAACATGGCCAATTAGTCGTTAGGTTGTGATCGGTCAAACAGATTATGCATTTGGAAAGTCAGTAGCGGTACATTACCGCCTGTAGTGGGCGGTGCAATGTTTACTATAAAGGTTTTTTGTAGCGATAACCGCACAAGAGTCTCAACTGCTCCCAACCACCTAGTCAGTGAGACTATGGCATTCGCAATCGATGTATGTTATGGGGTTGAAGGTAGTAGGGAGGAGAAGGAGGTAGGGAAGAGGAAGGTTGGAAAATACCTGGCCATTCAGGTCTGGTCACCAAACATCGCCAAAGCTATTTTTGTTTACACAACCCTTAATTTACCTTACGCAAATACAACATAACATATCGTCGCCGGAAAGGCGAAAGAGCTGAAGCGGCATTCTGGTAGTTTACACCAGAGTAATTGGAAGTTTTTTTGTTTGTTTTACGATAAAATTCATGAGTCATCAGTACCTGGTTGGATTTAAAAAAAAAAGTTAACTCAGATAACTAAATGCTCTCACTGAGTTACCTGAAGCGAAAAAAAGCAAAAATTGTCGCAAACTTGTGTCGCTTGAGTCTAGCCTTCTCTCAAATGGTAAATATATTTTAGATGGTTGAAAGGCCACAAAAGTCTTCTGAATCAAACGAGAGTCAGAGCATTCAATACAAAAAAATGATCAGACCTGCATATTCAACAAATTTTAGACCAAAGTGTCATTTAAGCCCTTTTTGCCTTTCCATCGACGATATATTGCGCAATAATGTTATTTGAATTTGACCGCTAGTAAGGATGGCTGTTGAAAGGGGTTAATTTTTTTAAATTTAAATCTATATCGATTATATAAATCACATGGTTAAATTTTAAGTGTAATATTCAGTTTATTATTTTGTAAGCTTTCATAAAAATACAACTCATATGTGAAAATTATACGAGATACTTACTTTTAACGAGAAGTATTTGCTTTAACATGTGAATTTCAAATCCTAAGCAAATAATGTCGAAGTTAGTCAATTTATTGTACAACGACGTCTGTTGTTCAAATAAACGGTCCGGGCCCGGGCGGCCATTAGCCCAGGGGTTAGAATTTATGACAAAATCGTGACAATCCTTCTGCAAACAGTCATTTCGGTTATTCTCGACTGCAAGTTTACTAAGCTAAGCCTACAATCGTAAAGTTCTAATTGAAAGAAGTTAAAGTTGGGTTATTTCATATGCCACAAAGATTTATTGAATAGGAGGTAGTTATTTTGATCGTCCATAGACCTTAAGATTTAATTGATATATTTCATGGATGTTGCTTTTACATCGGGTCGTTATTTTACGCCTCTCCTAGTCACGCTTACTATGTTTGTACGGTTGTGCTATAAATATAGTAGAAAACGATTTTAAAGGCGCATTAATTTTACGACATTTTTTTCCGATAGATGGCGCTAGTTGGTTTGTTGCACAAGTACGGTTCATTGTTATGGTTTGTAAAAAGAAAGACTTTGCTGTAGGGGAGGGCGAGAAGAATATAAACGTTTGTGTGTAGTTGAATGTTCAGAGCTAGTCACTGATCATAGCTAGATCCATATCAAGACACAGTTCAAGTTTATTGGTGGTCTATACTTATATCAGTGTAAACTAGGTAAAATAAATACAATTTTGTTTACCGGCGTCGGAATGTGAACACGCGACTTCTGGGCTCAGAGCAAATGAGCTTTTTGATATGCCACGGATGCTGTCAAGCATGGCGCTTAGCTATCGAAAGAAATATTCGTTTAAAAATTGCACTTAAGAAATTAAAAATCTTGTGGTTCAGGTTCTAAGATGGATTTTGAGGCTTTCGAAAAAAACTTCCACAAATAAAGTTTCGTATACGCTTCATCATTAGCAGTGAATTTTCAGGATCGTATTTTAAACCCACAGTTTGCTAATAACATGGCTATTTTCCCTTCGGCGTAATCCCGGGCGGAAAGCTCGCTAAAAGGCAGCTCCGCCCGACAGCTTCGTTAATTTGCATGCAGATGGCGTCAGTATGCAGGAGCGGGCGGAGCCTGAATGACTGAGTCTTAGTCCTTGCTGCTGGTCCTTTGTAGTCTGAGCGGGGGTTACGGGAAACGACACGCGATAAGAAAAAAAATCTTTACTTCAGCCGTTAAATAACTGTTTTGTTGACGTCTAAGAATGAGCTTAACTTAAGCTTTATACATAGTTTTACTAAAAAGTTTAATGATATGTAGTTATGGTTGCTTTTGTTACAAAATTTCCAAAGAGATTTTTAATTTTGCATAGCATTGTGATTTTCATATAATGTTTAGGATGCACCGAAGTACTTATATTTTTAAAAGATATTTTGTTTTTAAAATATATTTTGAAGGATATTTTAAAAACAAAAACCTTAAATTTTGTCTTCATCTAATCAATAAATATCTCTACGTTAATGTTTTCCTCAATGTCAACTCGAATTTTAACTCTAATAATGTAAAGTTTCCAATTAGAACAGATACTACATCACAGTTACAACTAAATTAAGCTTCATAAATTAGTTTTTTTGTTAAATAAAGTTTTTCATTTTTTATTAATTGTTTTTTAAAACATGTAACATGGTTTTTAAGAATCTAATGACTACCAAACCAGGCGTATACTTCAATTACAACGTCAGTTAATTATGTAAAATGAATCTCCAAGCAACCAAACTCAATCTCGTAAAATATGACGTCAAAGGCTTTCAAGGAGTTTCTGTACGACACTGCATCTTAGATTTTCCTCTCACTGACTATATTTCCTTTAAAAGCCTTCAATGACGAAAGGCTAAACGAGTTCAACCTCCAAAACTAAAGCATCCCCGTTCAACCTGATTATAATGTTAATAGCCTCCCTATCGCAATCTTCCCCTATCCTTTCTCCCGGTTTAGGGTAGCTATCGTCGAGAAGATAGCTAGCAGCTGGTTAATTCCACCTTCCTTGCACTCTATGGCCTATCGGGCGATCAATCTAGCAATCCTGAAGGATTTCTGGAACGTGAGATATCTTATTTTCCGTAGCAAGTGCGGAATGAATTTAAAAATCGTTGTTCTGGTGTTCACAAAGTCCACTTCGATTATTTTTAAGGTGCTGCACCGTAATACAATAACTCAATATTATTACATAAATAAAAATCCATTTTATATTCTAATACGACTTCAGTTGCATACTGGTTTTCGAATTTGGTTTTGATTCTGGTGGTTGTTTTTATTAAAACAATATTTGAAGATTATAATATTTAAATAAAATATTGGCGTAGTCAGGTCTGGGTTATGTAATGTTGATTTTTAGATGCAATGCACCTTGCTAAAAATGTTTTTACAGCTGTGGCAAGGAAAGTTATCAATACGTTAGTTTATACGTTCGTGGAAAAGTAGTGCAAAGATGGATTTGCTTTGACTTCAGCTTCATGTCGCTTTATGGTGGATCAATATTAACCAATTTAAAATTTGAAGTGTAAGGGTAGTGCAAAGTTACAGCGTTTTATCTGTTTATTAAAAAAATACATAAATACATTCTAAATGAATAACAGGTTTTGTTAGCATCACGGCTTTTCCATGCGAGTACCTCTATGAAAAGATTTTCACCGATGCATAAAAACAAATTGTAACCTATTTTTCGTTATTTGAGAAACGATAAAATAGGACTTATGAGAGCAATGTTCAAAGATATATCAAGAGATAATGTGCAGGCAATTCGTACAATCGGTTTCAGTATTTATGCATGGGATGTGAGGGGAAGGAGTTAAAACGATCTAATGGATCTAAGGCTGAAATAACCATTTAACGCCGGCCGCCTATTTCGATTTATAGAAAAAAAACATGGACGTAAAGCATGTTATATATTATTTAGAGAAGCTTGGGCACAAATATTAAAATATTTTAAGGGGCAGAGTTTTGAAAAATTAGTTTTCCACATTAAACAACAAAACCAAATCCGAAAAAAAATTCGTGAGTTTTTTTTGTTTTGCATTTACTCCACACAGAGGCTTTGAGAGAAATAATTTCACTTAGGGCCTATGTCACCTTTGGGAATGCTGTGTGGAGTGTCTTTTTGAAGAAAGGAAGGAGTGAATCTGGGTCTTGAAGAGGCTCATGCTGAAGGAGGGAGGACACACAAAGGCCGGTAAATCGTTCCACAGCCGAGCTGTTAAACATAAGAACGAGTCTTAAAAGCGACCCGTTCTCAAAATGCGTTTGGCGAGTTTCCCGAATTGCACCGGTGCCGAAGGGATCAATGATGCAAGTTCCTCGGTGCATCTTCCATTGAAATACTGGTAGAACAATATAGCATTCCCACCTGACATGTATGCTCCAAAGATTGCAATCCGTTTGTCAAGATCTGTGAAACGAACCGCCCGTTTCTACACAGAGTCAAGGGTTTTTAAAGATATTTAGAGGCTCCAGACCTGAGCTGTCAAATTCAACAGTGGGGCGCACTAGATGTACTAAGTATAAGATTTGACTCTTTTACAGGCCTGAAACATTATTTTATGACTTATAAAAAACAACTATTTAAAAAAAGCCAGGTTTAGCAAAGGCTAATAAGATGTGTTCTACTTGCAGAATTTAATAAAACCAATTATAGTATTTCTGGTCGGTTCAATTTTAATACCAAAAACCTATGATTTTACATTATTTTGAATTGCTACGCCTGCAGTTAACTTTTCGATAGCGTAAAGTACCTACCTATGTAGATTAACCAATCGTACGTTTGCCACATTTACATACAGATAGCCGGAAGGCTTCTGCTTTGGACACAGTTAAGATAAAGGAAGGTAATAAAGAAGAGATAAGCAGAAAAACCCACGAAGAGGGAATAAAAAACCAAACTGTCTTATTTAACATTTTTTACTATCTGTGCAGTATGAAGTGGTGACAGAAAACTGAAACTATTTATTATTCCCATATACAAGTTAACAATCAAGCCTTAACTAATTTGCACGCCCCATATGACATAATCTACAATTTTAATGGTACAAAAATAGTAACATTATATTGTAATCTGTGCATTATGTTATAATAATACAATGGTGATGGTACTATAGTATGTTATTTTGGTACAATGTTGACTATTTTTTTTCAAAGCAATCACTTCGTGGTTTGAAATATTTGATGAAAATGAAAAAATAACTTTGTATAAGACTACAGATTTTATTTTGATTGTTATGACCGACTGGTTTCGCCTAGCCTAAGCATCATCAGGGTACATAAATCAAGCATACTATTATGCTTAGTTTTTGTTTAATTTTCATAAAAAGTAAAGAATCTTTTTCTTTTAAAATTACGATGTAAACTGCTAAATGTAAGCTGTGACTGCTTTTAACACAAGATTTTCTAGCGAGACAAATACAGAACTATCACCCTTATATTATAATGTAGAAGAGAATACTAAAAAAGTACACCTTTCCGAATTCAACCTCAAAAATTACACGTGTTTCGAAATAAAGCCATCCGGTTAGCCTTTGGAGCCCCAAAACGCATAATTCGATATTATATATATATATACTAACATATACATTTGAAAGAACATTCAAGTCAAAGCCTGAACAAAGTTTTAGTAGAGTCGTAAAGAATGACAAAAAAAGTTTAGACTGGTACCAACGTTTTTAAGACCATGGCTTGAGTCTCAAAATTCTGTACGGTAAATAATGATACCCATAATTAGTAGAGTGATGATTGAGGAACAGCAATTCATTGTTTCTAAGTCTACGGCAAGAAATGTTAAGCTGGATGATTTGCATTAATATACATAAAGTTATTGTTCTTTATTTGTGGCCGCCGACATCTTTTAGCTGCACATAATTTTAAAGAAATGGTCCTCATTTGATGACAGCCGCCTACGATGATGACAATATTAAACAAAATTATTTCGAACGCTTAATAATTTCCATTATTTTTAATCCGACGTAGAACAAAGAAACATACGTTTTACATTCGGAGGGGTTAGAATATTTCGGGCCGAACCTATGTTCTGGATATTAAACAAGTCCAACCCTTCATTCCGGGCGGTAATATTCATGACCCGGGGGCGCAGTTATTACAACCCTGCCAAACAAACTACCGCCATCTATCGGCGGGAGTGGGAACGCCAACCTGTTGATGAAACTGCCTAACTTTATGATGATTATATTGATCACGAACCTTCCTGATATTGTTACGGAGGAAATGTTACGATTTCGCTATGGATTAATGGCTACCCTCCTTGCAGCGGATCAGTATTACGCTATTCACCATATTGAGGATAAAATAGTTCCACTGGCTCTGCGCAGTTGGATTGGAAGTTCTAATGTTATTAATAAAAATGAAATAATAACTTTGTATTAAACCATAGATAAACTTAAAATCTGTGGTCTTATAAAAAGTAATTATTTGATTTTTATTAAATACGTCAAACCAGAAAATATCTAATATTATTACTTTAACTTAGTCAAATGTTAAAGGTCGACATAATGAACTATAAATAATTTCTTTTGTGAGTACCTACGCACGTCCGTAGAAGTGTGAACTTTTCAAATATGGAACTGATGTTGATTGAAAATATGTAATTTTCATAAATATTCTTTTCAAATCCTTACCTACCCAATGAAGTGCCTACCTATAATCTATTTTAGCAGATATTATTCTATATTTAAAATAAAAGTAATATTTTTTCTCGGCAAGTTATGTTACATCCCTTATTTTTTACGGGTAACAACTAGTATTTAATAAATGTATTGAACAAGTAGTAAATTTGTGCAAATAACGTTGGCGTTTATTGTTTTCATGTTTGGATTTCAAAACTATTGGCATTTTACGATATCTAATATAATTTTGTACCTTTTCATGGTAGAAATTTAATATTAAAACAATGAAAAGTTTTGAAGTAGTTTCTTCATTAACGAAACACTCATCCGATCAATATTTGATGATTTCATTTAAAAGGTTGGATTTGACGAGTGATTAGTTACTAGCATATTTAATGTAACAAGCAAAACGCATAAATTAATGATTTCTCAAAGTTCCATCAAAACCCGGAGTTATTCCACTAAAACAAAGTTTTCAACCGTCATATGGAAGTAATGAATGGAAATCCACCCCCAAATTGACAAAGGGGGGATTCGTCGTCAAACATTTACCGACCATTATTATTAAAACGAAGCTACCCCACGGTGCGAGAAGTAAGGGATGCAGATAATGAAACAGGGTAAGCTCATGGGATGGCATACGTTTGTTTAAAAGTATACAGCCTTTGTCGGTATTTTTTGGTTGGTTTGTGCAAATGTGACCGCCTGTGAAGTGAAAATAGTTTTTTGTAAATGAGTGGGTAGAAATAATTAAACGCGCTTTCCTTAAGAATTGAAATAACAAGAGGGAGTTTTATATGAGTTTCATTCTTCTTCGAATACTGGAATTTCAGAATTAAAACACTGTTTGTATGGGTCCATTTGATGAATAGGTTTGTAAAGATTATTTCTGTGTCTGCAAGGAAAAATGGAATGGGTCGATAAACGCAGATCTTCAGGAGAGCCAAAATAAAAATCGGTGTTTTGTTTTTTATATGTAATCATGGCATAAGTCCTTTTATTTTCTGACTCATCTCAATTTACCTTGCTAGATATGTATCTAAAAAACAATTCTGCATACTTAACTCAAAACTTGATTTATTTTAATCATTCAGTTCTTCCTTTGGCACACAGTTTTTACACTTGCTAAATTTACCCACTACGTCATTTTGTGGAACATCGCGTCAAGGGTGCTTTCAGTAGTATAATATTGTACAAAATTAATCAATTAGTTTTCGTTTCATTTATCGGAAATAATAATAAATTTATGATAAATGGTATATTGTGTATTATTATTATTATGTATATTGTATATTATTCATTTAAAAAATACATTATGAGTTACAAAAAATAAAAATAATAACAGACAAAAGAGCATCATTAGGTTCATAATAAAATATAAACAAGGTGGCTCGATCAGTCCAGATTCTGAAAATTAATAATGTAATCGTGTTTTACGTAGATTAAAAACGTTAAGATACTTTTTTGGTATTAAAAATCACCACCCAAAAATACACCCTTTTTGGCTTTTTAGTACATGAAAAACTACAGTTTATTTATCTGTTAATTCTATACGAATATTTTAAAAAATGTCTAAGGTTTTCAGTGAATACAATTATTAAACAGTAATGTGAAATGCATACTGGAATAACAGGTAAGACGTTCTAAAATGCCTTTGCTGGTTTTCAAACTGTCACTTTTGCTTAAATTTTAGTGTGTTTTTCATAGAATTTAAAGAACTAAAAACTTTATAGATTTTTCCAACTATCCATGAAAGTTTATAGATAAATCATTTGTATTATTGCTTTTAATAGAATGCTACAAAACAACGTTTAGCGTCATTATTGAGTGCTGACCTTTAAGTTACAAAAGTTTTAAATATTTATGTGATACTAATGTACCTGTAAAAAATCACGTCACGTGACCATTTTTGTGTCGCTTTAAACCACCCATTTCAAATATAAAATAGTGGCTGCTAAAATACGTTTTAAGGAAGTACTTTATTAGGTAGGTAAAGATTTGAATTTTTTTTTTAGACAAGATAATTTCAACTAACATCACAATCGTACGGGCGCACGTACTCACAAAGGAAATTCTCTTTTTGTATGTACGACATCCGCCCATGGAGATTTTACAGCTAATTATGGTACAAAGTACTTCATTCCTTTTTTATAACCTAACGTTGGACAGTTAGACAGACATGTGAATGTGCATCACCGAAAATACGTTGTTGTTTTTTAAGAAAATCTCTTTTATTTTTCCTCTAAAAGTGACTTGTGGGTCTTAAAACGTTTTGAGTTTATGTATTTAGGAAGTATATTTACGAGAGATGGAGAGGCTAATAAGGATTTTTAAAGATAGGTGAATGCAGGAAACTGTATTAATGGAGGACTGATCGCTGTCGGCGCAAATAAAACAAATGTCCAAAAAACAATTGAGCATGTAGAGCGGATGAACGAATAAAGGAGTGTGATAAGAATATATGACTAGAAAGTGAATAGAAGAAGAAGTCGGGGACACTCGAGGAAGACATGGCACGATCAAATTAATCAAATCCATCATTGACGGCTTGCATGGTCGAGTGGTAAGATGCTCGACTATCTTCCGGTCTTATTTGATAATTTAATAGTAAAAAAGTATTTGCGGCACGTTCCAGAGGGTAGATACTTGGGCATCGCCCTGTGAAAGACCACCATTCAAATATTGTCAGGTTGTTCGTAACCTAAGAATGTTTGTCTTTCTTTAAAAAAAAATACTTGTGCCTGGCCAAGTAAAGAGTCAGAATAACGGAAGAGTATGTATGAGACGATGTATGAATGTGAATTAAGCAAGGAGTGTGTGCCAAGACAGATTTTAAGGCGGTTCATCCCCTCTGCGAAGAAATGGCGTGACCGTTAGTTAGTTTTTAGAGGACATCAAACATAGAGTAATAAAACTTGGATAATTTATATAGCGCCGTTTTCGTGAAATATTTATTCATTTATTTTTAAACTAAAAGACTATTGTCCAATTACAAAAAAAAAATACATAACACGAAATGGGAAAAAAATTACAGGGAAGAACAGCACATACATAATAGTATGATGAAGCAATGACAAAAATAGGACAAACTATACATTAGAAAGAATATTCAAGTAAAGCCAAGGTCAAGTCAAAGTTTTAGTAGAGTCGTAAAGAATGACTAAAATCTTTTAGACTGGCATCACACATTTCAATGACAATGGCTTGAGTTACCAAGCCTCGACATTCTGGACAGTAGAGAATGATACCCATAATTAGTAGAGTGATGATTGAGGAACAGCAATTTATCGTTTCTGAGTCTACGGCCAGAAATGTTGAACTGGATGAGTTGCAACAAAGAAGGTGAGTCAATAATACAATATCACCTCAAGGGCGCTTAGAACCAATTAAAAATCTACCAAACGTTTTAGTGTGTTACTTAAGAAAACAACGCGCGTGATTTTGGCGGAAAAGCGTGAAAATTAGAATTTAGCCTGGCGGGGGGGTTCCGCTATCGGCCGCCAGGTGGTGGCGCTAATTTAACGCGATTAAGCCGCCGAGATAGAGCACGAACTCGCCTCCAGCGAATTACTATCAGCCCGCGCTAAATATTAATATTATTACCCGGTTGGGAATGGGGCCGCCGATAATCCGGCGTGTTATGTGGCAGGAAATCTTATTTGAAGTTGTGTTAGCGATGCTAACTTTTGAAACATGCGGTAGGGAAGACAATGTTGTCTGGTATAACTATGTTATTATGTGGTAAACATGGAATTTCTAATCATCTTGAATTGCGAAACTCACTAACTGAGCGTACCGGTACGTGATATTATGTTTTTCACTGTTCCTGTTAAAATTAATTAACTTTATATTAATATTTAAATATCAATAATCTTCAACGAAAATATTTATTTGTTTACGCCGGGTAAAGGCTTTTCACACAATTTTAACTATAAAAAAAAACAATAAACTCACAAACATTGCAAAAAATATTCTAAAAGAAAATAAAAAAAATAATACTTATCGAATAAATAACAGGTTCAAAAATATTGTAGAGGAGAGTAAAAAAATAAATTTAAGCAGTACGTTCAAAAATATTATATTAGAGAAAAAAAAAATTGAATAACAGGTTCAAAAATATCGTAAAAGAAAAGAAAAAATAATATTGAATTACGGGTCCAGATTGAAATAGTTTTAACAATTAGTTTAATTCTACCCTTAGAGTATATAGAGTGGCATCAATTCAAGGCAGTTTAGTCAGTTTTTGATGATTTTTACCTGACTCGGCGGACCTGGGCGTGGCTAAGACCAAGGCTAGGGTATTTATACATCCATTCATTTCACATATCGAAATAATGTTTTTGTTTATTCGTAAACCACTTTTTTACAGTATTGATATCAACAAAAATATAGCATCTAACCTAAAAAAAACCGTTTAATTGTTTAGTGGCATAATAAAAAATGTGGGCGGGCGTCCCGCGGTGACCCAGGAACCAAAGATCATTGTGACAGTACGTAGAAGCGGAGTATTATATCTGTTGTCTCTTACTCTCTCATGGTGTACGACGTGAGAACCCGGAGAAAGTGATTTATCGCAAGTTTGTATCGGTTGAGGTAAAAATAATTAGCTCTCTCTCCATACATTGTTTCTCCAAGGTTCTACCAGATGAAAAATATGAAATACATAAAATAACGGTCGCGACCAAGACTCGAACTCGGAACCTCTACTCTACCCGAGAGTAAACGCTTCTGCCAATTGAGGCACTAAGACCTCGATAATTAATAATTAATATTCTTGATATGAATCATTGAATTTCAAGAATGAGATCGATTAAAATGCCAAGAGAAGACAGACAGCAGCGCCGATGGTAGAAAAAGTCGAGGACGCCCGAGGAAGAGATGGTTCGACCGAGTGAAGTCGGGTCATGTCAAGAGTCAGAATAACAGTATGTATGAGACGATGTATGAATGTGAATGAAACAAGGGTGTGTATTAACCTTAATAATTTGTATTTAATTTATTAATACCAGAATAAAGCATAAAGCTTATGTAATATGTGCTTTAAATATAAATTAGTTTAAATGGTTATAACTATATCTAGCATATTTTTTTGAGCAAGCTTACTTGAAAACATTGTGTGAATTTATATTATAAAGGATAATACCTACCAGAAACCTAGTTACAATAGAATATTGACCGGTCGGTAGCTGAGTGGACAAACGCGTCGGTTTCCCACCCGCGCGTCGTGCGTTCAATTCCTCTGCTGGCTAAGTCCTCCATCATTGCACAAGCAACATCTTCCGCTTCTTATGATGGCAGTAGGAGTTTTTAAAATATTATCAGGTTATTCGTAACCCGGGAATGTTTGTCTTTCTTTTGATGGGTGGTAGGTAGGTACCAACCAACAGTATTATCGTTTAATGTTAAGAGTTTCTAAGAAATAATAAAATAGTTAAGATTTCCTGTAAATAAAATGAGATATTTTCCTTTACATTATCTAGCTTTGCAATTTAGTTGGGGTATAAATCTTTGCTTACAAGAATGAAGCCTCCCACGAACAATATGTTGAAAAAATATCAATGATTTTCAAGAAATATGTTTTGATAAAAACAAGAAATTCTAAGTTCGATTCTCGGTCGCTCCCTATTTTTTAATATGCGTTTTCTCATTTTATGTCATAAAAGAGCATTAAGCCTTAAAACGGTTAATTCTTATTCTAAATAAACTTCCAATACAAACTGTAGTTACAAAAACATTTTTTAACTTGCCAATATTTGAGAAACTCCTACTTACCATCACTATAAGCGGAAAATGTTGCTTGTGAAATGAAAATTGAACCAGCGATGCCTGGGTGGAAACCGGGCGCCTTTGTTCAATCAGTTACTAACCAGTGAAAAATAAATTGTAACATTTTGTCTTTGAAAGCCGTATTTGTTATTATTAGAACAATTTATTGATTTTGATTGTGATTTAGACAAGAAATAATTCAACTCCAAGAATTTTTGATAAGATCCGCAGCCTTTTCCGCAATCATCATGACAGGAGCATGAGAGACAGCACTGACTAAAGTAGGCATTATGGAAGAGTCCACGACCCTCAATCTGGACACACCGTGAACTTGCAGTTTATCATTTACAACACTCGTTGGATCCTTCTCGAGTCCCATCTTGCACGTACCTCCCGAAGGACCTATGCTCATGGTATGGTGTTTAACGACACATCTCCAGTACGCTCTGCTCTCTAGTGACCCACTGCATGGATTTAACGTAAATGGCACCAATTTTGCTCCTATAGCCTTCATATATTTACTGTTCATCAGTTTTCTTATTATTTCCACGCTGTTAAGTAATGCTTCCACATCTTCTAGTTTGCTCAAATACCCTGGATATATTTGCGGTTTCCCAGCTAAAGGATTCTTCTCATTGAGTTTTATGTAACCTCTACTTGTTGGTCTTAATAGTACTGGTTTAATATTAATCACGTTGTAAAAGGATAATATCTCTCTAGCGCTCGGTGAAAAGGGTACATTTTTGACTTGTTTAAATCAACCACACTGCTATCGAAAAGTATTTGTATGTCTGGAACTCGTTTAGAAAAACGACTTTTTATAAAAGCGCTGCAAGACATGGGACCAACTGAACCAATCGGTCCATTTCTAGTGGAATGCCAAATGTTGAAATAATCCTTGAGTCCCTTTCGTAGTGATTCTGTGGAATAGTTATTTGAGACGCTAAAAGATAGACCCTCAAATGATATGTGGTCTTGAAAATTTCGACCGACAGGTCTCGCAGAAACAATTGGTATGTTCAAATGATTAAGGTCTTTCGCTGGTCCAATTCCAGCGTTCATCAGAAGTCTTGGAGAGCTGAGAGATCCAGCAGATACGATCAATTCTTTTGTGCACAAAGCAACTTTAAGATCACCTATTTCATTAACAAACTGAATACCGACAGCTGTTTTGGATCTTGGACTTATCAAAAGTTTCAAAAGTTCTACACGGTTGATGATTTTTAGATTTTTTCGTTGTAATATTGGTTTTATAAAAGCCGAATACGCACTCATCCTGGTATTGTTTTTCTGGGTGAATTGAGCGATCATAACGCCCTCTTGTTTCAAGGAGTTGAAGTCTAGAGTTTTAACGCCAATACTGTTGAACGATTGAACTAATTTGAAGAGAATCTGATCTTTATAATCAAAACGCTCTACGTTTTGTGGTCCTCCGGTAGAGTGTTGTTCCTTATTGTTGGAAATGTCTTCATCCGCTACGGAAAATAAACAAATATTTTATTAGTACAGATTAGTTGGGGTTCGTATAATGTTGTATGAAATGTCCTCTTAATAATAAATTAATAACTTTGTTTAGTGACTAGATAACGGATATTGCATGTTTATAATTGCAAATGAAAGTGTCGGCAATATGTTTTTGATTGGTGTATTTTCAAAATGTTTCTATAATAGGATCATATTAATCAGATAATTGGGTACACAATTCCGAAGTGGCGTAAAATTGAAAGAAAAAAAGTTGTACCGATCACAAGTAATATATTTTGAAGTCACAACCAACCTGACAGTAATTTAAATGAACGAAGATTAGCGGTCGTTTACGGCACGCCGACTAGTTGCCACCGGCACCAAGCACAGATTATCATCAGACATCGATAGAAAATTTGATTTACGTCAGGTTGTCAGAGTTTAAACCTTCGATTGATTAAAAAAATCGCAATATTTTTCATGAATTTCGTCATTATAATAATAAAAGTTTTATTCCAGGAGGTATGCATCGGTAGTGCAATGAGTCATTATTGACCATAGTTAACCGCTTCATGCTTTTGAACGAGTCACGCTCGCGCGCTAAATGCGTTCCAATTTCTGCTAACTCGAGTGACGCTCGCCTGTTTCGATTTTCAGGGTTCTATTTTTAGCTAACACAAGTGACGGTCGTCAATATTAGCGATGTATTTTACGCAGTTTGAATTTGCCTGCAGTTGAGATCGGTCGTGTTTTTGACCTGCTTATTTCGTTTTTACTATATTGTGTTCATATTTTCGTGTATGTATGAATACATCGTTTTATTAAAATATATATATATATATATATATATATATATATATATATATATATATATATATATATATATATATATATATATATATATATATATATATGTATATCAAACCGTATCAATTTGAAATTAAATACACTTAAATTGTTATATTTTAATTGAAAAGTGTATAAACTTTGAATAGAACATTTAAAAAAAACCTGATGTTTTTTAAACACTTTTTATAAAAAAACCTAAGCATTAAGCGGTTAATAAATGGTTAATTAATAAAATTTTTAAAAAATATTTTTTGCAAAAAAAAATTAAGGTAGGATATTTGACAGTCTCTTTTCTCCAGAGAGCCATCAAAGAGGACTCCATCCAGGCAGCCATGGAAGTATTAATGGTGCTTTTTGTTTGGCATAATTTGCCTCAAAAACGTCCAATGCGGTGGCGGAGAAGTGTTCCTAAACAGTGCATCTCGGTAGGAGGAACAATTGGGCTTTATTATATACACGTGCGAGCTTTGGACCAATTTTAAGAAGAGTAGCATGGAAAGGCTTCGGGTTGAAAACAAAAACGCCTACCGCATGATGTTCAGTCTTATCTGACAATGCAGTGCTTCCGGTATGTTCACCAAGGGGCGAATTCCCGGATTTGCAGCCCTTATGGGAACCAGGGTGGCAGAAATGAGGGAAAGAATCAACAACTCTAGAAATGACCTCATCATGGTATCCCGTCAGATTTCAAATTCTAGCATAGAAGCACATTGGAGTAAGATATTGGCCCCATCAATCTGAATGCTGCCTGGGTGGACTCCCTCCTGATGGCTTTCTGTAGACATGAGACATAATATCTTCCATGAATATTTTTTACATTTATCATTTTTATTTATTCCTACGAAATTGTGTTAAAAAAATATATATATAAACATTATTATTAATATTTTTTCGTCATTATTGTGTATATATTTATAACAACTTTATTTTATGTATTATTATCAATTATGGAATGTATTGCATTGCACTACTTCTACATACCTTCTGGAATAAAAAAACTTTTTTCATTATTATTTTAGGTAACTCTTTGTTTTTGCAATTGAAACGCAACAAAATCTACCCACAGTTTCATCAGTTATGCCATTATAAGAATTGTAATGCGATTTCATCCGGTCCCTAATAATCAAAAACAATCTGGTATTTAAAATCAGAATAAAATGCATTTATGAAAACAATTGAAAATTTACCATTGTTCTCCGACTTTTTAAAATATGGCAAGACATTATTGAAATCCCATCTCTGGTTTCCCGCGAGATGCCAGTCATCGTAATCCTGGGGGTTTCCCCTGGCATACATCATGTTGTTGAGCACACTGGCGCCGCCCAGCACCGTGGACTTGGTGATCAGACACCTGCGCCCTGGGCAGGAGAGGCAGCAGGAGGTGGTGGGGACGGTGAAGTGGCGCTGCCTGATGGGGGTGCATGGCGCGGGAGGGGTGGCTGGGACGCAGTCCTCTAAGATCTCGGTTGGTCCTGCTTCTACCAGGAGAACCTAAGTGATTTTTGAAATACGCCATTGAAAGTTTTTGTCGACAGGTGGTTTACACTAGCGACTAAATTCTTCTATTAGGTATTACAAATTCTCGAAGACAGTCGAATATCGAAGCCATAAATCGTTAACATATCGAAAATATACCTTTGCTGTTCTGCATCGATTTTTACCTCACAATTGTAAATATTCTTTGCAAAACACCTAATAATGAACATCTTAAGCTCCAAGGTAGCTGGGAAATGTTAAGATGTTCATCATAACGACCCCTCAGAATAACAAGGTTCAATCTGACACGGCAATGTCATGCGATGATGGGCTCTATAAAAGGCTAATTTAGAGTTTAATAGCGTGGTGCCAGATAGAAACTTATTATTCAGAGATGTCGTTAAGGTATTTGGAAAATATACATTAACTGTGTTTAGGTGAAGGGCGTTATTCCACATTTTTTGTAAGGTAATGGTTAATGGGGGCGATTATTTAAAGTGGTAACGGTAAATCATCGATTTGCGACAGTGTCAATGTGACAGTGGTTCAAACCACTAGGTCTAAGTTTGCGTGCAAAAAAGTGGCGTAATACCTTTTACCTGAACACAGTCTATATTAAAAATTAACAATGGGAATCAATAGAAAAAGTATTTTGATGTTAGGGTAGTTGACCTACATTAAAAAATATATCTAATCGATTTTCACTGTCTGTTTTTGTTTTTTAAATGTTAAACATGTCTTTTATCGTTAGACATGCAAGTTAAGTGAAAATGCTGCATTTGTTTTTGATTTACCGGCATTTAATTTTTTTTTTTAAACTTCAAAATACGAGCGTTATTGAACCCTTTGGCACCCGTGCATAGCCGGGAGGCACGTCAAAAGCGAGCCTAACTTTATACTTAATAGAATGAAACGATTTTCCTAGAACAAGGGTTTTGACTCAGATTCCTTAAAATAAATTCAACACAGCATCCCCAAGGATGATATTTCAATATTTATTACCAAATATATTTTTTTAATGTTAGATTAAGGAACATCAATAGTTTTTATGTATGTTAATAATCAGAAAGAATACTTTGATTCTCGTCTGTTGGATGACTGCTGCTGCCCGAAACAAAGTAATCTTACATTCCACAAAGCGCAGAAGTGCTCATATTTAATATTATCTTTTTAATATTAGACATAATATTATCTACAAAGAGGTGAGATTTGCTTCTATAAATTTCTTGAAAATAAATATATTTTTTTTAAACTAAAATTATTATGTGCTGTTTGTATATACTTACTTTCCAAGAAGAATTTTCAGAGAGTCGATTTGCCAAAACACACCCCGCCACACCCCCTCCGACAATAATGAAGTCGAATTCCGTAGATCTATTACAACAAACTTCACCCCCTAATAAAATCACCAAAAATAATATCTTCACAGCTGTACTTTTCCACATTTTAAGTTATTGCATAAATAGCACTCAAAGAGGAGAACAAACTTTTATGTACAACCAACGTCCGTTATGACTAAGTGAAACGTTAGGTATAAAAACTTTAATAAAAAGGAAATCTTTTTATTTGAATAGAAACATGCCAATCCAAAGATAAAGCACATCGGATTAAAGGTAATACAAATCAAACGTGCTTCTTTTTGCCAATAGTAATCATTTTAATCCAGATTATCCTAAGCCAAAACATGTGCTGAAAATTGATTGCCAAGCTAAACATCACGTTGCAATTTCTTATTACGAGTAAACACATAGTTGATGGAGTTGCTACTATTTGAAAAGGTGTTAAAAATAGGAAGGTTATTTTACTTACATTTTGAAAAAAAATGTTTTGAACGAAAATTCTAATGCTTAAAACCAAGCCAGTTTTATATAACAAATTAGTATTAGTATGGAAATGTTGATAATTTTTTTTTTGCTGTCAGGAAAATTGCGATTAAAAAAAAAAGCGTCGACTATTTTGAGTATGATACTACGGCAAATGAAAAGGTTTGATTGTAATTTATGGTCACGTTTATGGTTTAGAAGGGCGGTGGTTTTTTTTCGTTGATATATTTTTATTCTCTTCATTTTATAAACAAATCTTTATATATTTGTGCAAAAGTACGAGTGTACCACTGTAGTTTTTTGTGTACTATTAACTGGTAGTTACACCATAAAATATTTTAGGTCAAAATATGAAAATGATCTTATTCAAAACAAAGTTTTGTCTCATAAAACTCATACAAATCTAAGTAAAGAATGAACATAACTAGACATCGGATAACATGCACTAAAATATGCCTAAGTATGCATGCACATATGGTCTTCAATTGTTAAAATATGTACTAAACGTGCCTAAATATACACTTCGAAACTTTGGTCAAAAATGAGTTAAGCGTGCAATTTCAATCAGTTTTTTTTTCTGCATCGAATGATTGATTCAGAAGACTTTTGTGGCCCTCCAGCCATCCAAATGTATAAATGTACCATTTGGGAGAAGGATTGACCCAAGCGACACAAGTTTGGGACGTTTTTTTTAGGTTTTTGTCACTTAAACTTTTATTTTCAAAATCTAACCAGGTACTAAAGACTTTTATTGTAAAACAAAAAAAACTTTAATGTGCTCTAGTGTAAACTTCCCAAAATGGCGTGTCAGCTCTTTTGCCTTTCCGGCGATGATATTACTATAATTTCAATTTTTTTCCGAGGAATCTCTCGAGAAGTAGCCAATTAATCACATGGAAAAATAAACAGTTTTACGGTAAGAATGTGAATGAGAAAGGCCAGTTTTTATTAATCGTAAGCACCCTCGGAAAACATTTGACATTATTGTTACAGATTCATAAGAATTCATTCAAATGAGAACTTGGGCAAAGCCTCCGTTTTTTTAGTGCTATGCAGCAAAACATCTGCATTTCTTAAACTGCATTAAATTTAAATAGATGAAATAAGTACGTACATATCCACATTTCGGTACACGTTATTTAGTGATGACAGGACAAATTTTATCCAGGTGTGGTATTTTATTGTTTATTGCTAAATTGTTGAGAAAAACAATAAAAACACGTTATGATGACAATGCATAAACCTTACTTTATTTTTGTATATCAATCAATAAAAGGCACGTAGCACTTTAACCTTTAAGAAGACTTTTGTTTTGCGAAATTGACCACTAAAATTAAGTTATTTTTATTTTTTGTGTTCAATTTGTAGATTTCCACTTTATAATATTTTTTAAAATAATTTAATCGAATTAAAATTAATATTATTTTTATTTAATTCTGGTAGTTTTAGTTTGATAATGGCCTTTAACGCCGAACTAAATAATGATAATAATAAATTTAATTCAATTGAATTATATAAAATAAATAAAATTATAAATAGAACATATATACTTTGTTTTTAACCACTTTTTTTTAATGCTTTTTACGAATATATAAATAAAATTAGGTTGTTTCAAACTCTCGTCATATTTGATGGTCAACAAATCGTCGATTCGTGCTATTTTGAATCTTAGAGATATGGCTGGTTCTCGTGAAACGACAATTCTTTTTTTATTTATTAATTCAATTTCTCGGTCCGTTTCAGCTTTTCGCCAAATGTTGATCAGCTGATAAGCATAATAACATGACCGTTATACGCAACAAATGACAAAACATTTCACCTGTCAAAAATTCAAAATAGGGCTGATAGACGATTTGATGGTCTTCAAACGTGACAAAATTTGAAACACCCCTACCTTAGTGACATATTTACGCGGAAGTTCTGTTTAAAAATTGTACCTTTTTAAACTTTTTAATATTCATAACGTAGGTAGGTACTTAGTTTTTTTTTAGATAAATTTTGTGGAAAAACATTATTAAACATATAAATATTAATGCCCCAAAAACATAATCCCCTTTTAACATAGGTACGCAATGAAACGTATAAAGAGAGAAAGTTACAAACATTTAAAATAAGTATTTGTCTACTTTATCGTACTCTTGGCATTGCCCTAGTGAAAGATCAACACTCAGAATCGAAATGTCGCTTAAACCGGCTTTATAATCAGATCTAAATAGCCCACAACCTACTTCTTCCTCATCTCCTTCACCTCCACACTTCATTCAACCTCGATAAATACCTCAATTCAGGATGCCATAGTTCTCCTGTCTCTCGGGCAGTTGGGATTTTTGTGTGCGGTATTTACAAAAATACATTTGTATGATAAGCAAGTGAAATATTCACAGTCTGTAAATATAAACCATCGTATTTTGATAATTTTATTAATTTTTAACCTTATTTTTTGTCATTACAATAGTCATATCAATGCACACTAAGGTTTAGCACCCCTATTTAAAAAAAAAATCAGCACTATATTAATTATCCACGCATTTGTATTATTTATTGTGATTTCGCAGTTTTAATTTTCCACATTGTCATCTATTGGCTTAGTTACGAAACTTATTGTAGGTAAGAAGCTAGCAGCTGTTTTTGCTAGTAGGTAGGTACCTTCGTACTTAGGATGATTGAGAAATCTGATCAATATTTCTTTATAGTTTTTCATCATAGATGGCGGTATACAGTTGCAACGCAATTAAGAAAAATTGAATTTAAAAACAGTTTATTGAAGTTAAAATATGTTTTCCGAAGCCAAATTCTTTAAGAGCTCTGGTATCATGAAATTTATTTTACTTCTTCAGAAGCAATAGTTAATAGCTCGCAAAGTAATTTTCACAAAGAGCCATGGAGCTTTGAAATGAACATTATTATATTATTTGTTTTATATTTTTTAAGTTCTCAATAATTCTTCGGTGAAATAGTATTGAGAGAGCGGTATAACATAGTAGGTAACTGTTAGACAATGTAACGTAAAAATAACAGATTGACACACTTAGCTTTGCAGTTTTGTGTAATTTAATCGCTGGTGTATACTTACTCAAAAAAATATTTATGTTAAAAAAAGTATATTTCTCTTTTGGTCACCTGCATAGTTAACTATGTCTAGTGGCGTTATATCTTTATGCCCTACTCAACTAACTAACTAACTAATCATCACGCCGTTTCACCGCAGAGGTAGGCAGAGAGGACGGATCGGCATATACATCTGTCTTGGCACACACTCCTTGCTTTATTCACATTCATACATCGTCTCATACATACTCTTCTGTTATTCTGACTCTTGACATGGCCCGACTCAAGTATTTGAATCACTTGGCCGTGCCATGTTTTCTCGGGCGTCCCCAACTTCTTCTTCCATCCACTTTCGCGTCAACTCGTCACTGGAAAGGCAAAAGGGCTTAAGTGACTTTAACTTTGGTCAAAGATGAGTTGAATGTGAAGTTTTGATTATTTTTTTTCTGCATCGAATGGTCTGACTCTCTTTTGATTCAGAAGACTTTTGTAACCCTTCAGCCATCTAAAATATATTTACCATTTGAGAGAAGGCTCGACTCAAGCGACACAAGTTTGGAACTTATTTTAGGTTTTTGTCGCTTTAGGTTACTTCAGGTGGTTACTTAGGTACTGAAGACCTATAAATTCTATTGTAAAAAAATAAAAATTAAATTACTGTGGTGTAAACTTCCCAAAATGGCACTTCAGCCGTTTTGCCGTTCCGGCGACGATATATTATTTGGACGTAGTTATGCAGAAAACGTCCAACCCACAATTTGTCAAGATCGTATTTTACATGCTTTCACATAGATAAATACGAGATTTATATCTGCTGAAAACACCCAAGCCTTAAATGCAATAAATTTTTGGTAATTAGAGTTTTAAAACATTATAAAATGTAGTATAAAATAAAAATAAAAAACATTATTTTTAATAAACCCATTGATAGATTATAAATTACATTTTTAAAATGATGGTCATAAAGTAAAAAAAAACACTGATATTCATTTTACAAATGTGAATATGCATGTTCATAGTTTTTTTTAACGCTCTTTTCTAAGTTTCATATTTTTGGGGTTGAACGCTTTCTGCATAACTACGTCCATTTCACACTCCTCGACACGCAAATTAATCTAAATACTGTTTTTGTTTGTCGTACGGTAAAAATCTATAATAAAATGTCGTGGGTACCTACGTCTACAGTGATATATCGAAATCTGATTAGTTTGAGCAATGTCTTAATTTATTACGTAAACCACGCACCCTAAAACAAGATATAAGACCACCAAGTCCGTTGAAGCCATTAAATGTAATTAAATGCATTAGACCCGTCTGCCATTCATCATTCAACACGAACATTCCGCAGCATGAAATAAACGAAAACTCCACAAAGAAAATGTTAAAAAAGGCGTTTGTCTAAATAATGCTGTGGAGATTTAATCAGAACGTAGCCATTTTTGCCCCACCCACTACTTGTGAACATTTTGACTAATTTAAAAATGGTAAAGAAAAAAGCAAATAAGTGTTCGTAGAAACAAAATGTGGAGATAATCCCATTTTACCTTACACATGCGAGAGTGGATAAAATTATCATTATTTTGCTAAGGGTTCAAAATCAACCATTATAATTATTTGAGAGGTGTAGGCCTAGGCGCGGAAATGAACATTCTGAAAGCATATTGCTTGTTATATGCAGTTTTTTTTGTGGATGAGACGAATGAAGCATGTATGCAGAAAGATTTTATGATAAATGTGGGTAAGTCTAGAGTCAATTGACCGGTCGGTAGCTGAGTGGACAAACGCGTTGGATTCCCACACGGGCGTCGTGGGTTCAATTCCTCTGCTGGCTAAGTCCTCCATCATTGCGCAAGCAACATCTTCCGCTTATTATGATGGTAGTATGAGTTTTTCAGGTTAAATATAAAATATTTTCAGATTATTCGTAACCCGGGAATGTTTGTTTTTCTTTAAAGAAAAAAAAATGCATTTGTAAAAGAGGGTGCGAATTAAAAAGTGTAGTTGTGAACAATGTATACTTGGAATAGCTGATATAATAATAACTATGTCTATTGTTATAAAACGCACACTTAACGGAAATACGAAAAGTAATTGACTTAAAGTTTGATATGGTTAATTTTGCAGTTGGTGGCGACATCATAGTAGATATTAAGGGTTCAGGTGCAAAATAAATTCCTGGACGGAAGCTTTATTGGTACAATGAATTATTTTCTGAATATGGCAATTAAGTTTCGAGTTTTGAACAGAATAATTGTAAAAAAATATGAAAATTCACTTTTCAACTAAGAATAAAAAAATGATTTTAAGTGTGGGTGTTTTTCGCAAAGCTGACAGCAAAACATTGACTCGTTCTAATACTATATTTTAATGGGATTTTTTAGACGTTTGCATAGTCCAAAAATTATGCAGCCTAGATAATATAGTTTCATGCATATGCTTTATATTGTAAAAAAAAAACTATTCTTTTGAAGATACCCATTTGAAAACGTTTTGACAGCCGAATAATAAAAACAAAATGGCGTGTTTAGGTACTCTTCTGATCGCTCGTAAAGTCGACCCTGTCAAGGTGAATTCATTTTTCAAATGAAGCAGGAAGCAAAGGGCAGTTAAAACCGAGCTACGCTATCCCACCAGATAATGAATCCCTACACGAAAAACAATTATTATTATTAACGCTCAGTTAATGGTAGGTACCTGCTTATCAGTTTTCCGCCATGGCAATAATAAATCTAGCCACCCGCTTCCGGTGCGCCGCATTCGAAATTCGAAACTGACCGGATGTCAAAGTCCCCGTTTGGTTTTGACCGGACTACCTCTGGGGTAGATAGGTTTAGATCTCTGGAACAGAGGGACCACCTACCCCATACTGGTTCTCCAACACACTAACTAAGCATCACGCCGTTACTGCAGGGGTAGGCAGATGGGATGGACCGCCATACAACCCTATCTTGACATGAATGTGAATGAAGCAAGGAGTGTGCAATCCTTGCTTCATTCTCATTCAAAGATCGTCTTTTACATTCTCTTTTGTTATTTTGACACGAACCGATGAACTTCGATGAAGTGAATCCAATAATTCAATCGGTTCCTGTGGTAGATACTCTAGTATCGCCTGGTGAAAGACCACTATTCAGAATCAAAACGTTGCTCGAAATGGCTTTAGCCGTGTTTGGTGACCAGATCTGAATAGCCAGGTACTTTTCCATCTCCTTCTCCTCTACATTACCTTCAGCCTCATGACATACCCCAATTGGTGATGCCATAGTCTCACTGGCTCTAAACGGTTGGGAGCAATTGGAACTCTTATTCAGTATTTATTCACTAAAAAAAAATACAGTGTCTCCTGAAGGATCCCCAATTTAACCATTTTTTGTGTGTGGACATTAAAATCACAGCAATGTTTGAACAAACCAAGATAGTGATCAATTCATTCGTGAATTTGAAGCGTTAAGCATTTTCATCATGCTTTCAAATAAATTTCATTAACACTTCAGAATTAATAAGATTTCGAGTCACAGATGCCACTGTTACAAAACGCCTCGGCTTGGCGATTTCCCGCGCAGCGCCCCGCTCAAAGCGCCCCCCAGCTCGCTTCCTGTCAATCTCCTGCCTCCTTCCGGCGCGAGAGTTATAGAGCCTCCCGCTCCCCGCTTCCCGCCCGACTCTCCGTACCTCTGCAACTTGGCGTATTGTTGCGATTCCATCCTCCATATTGGATGCCGAGTGTCATATCTCACCGTTTTGTCGTAAACTTTGCCACTTGGCTGATATATGGATGTGGTGTGTTGGAACTTGGGAATGAACACAGAAACCTGTTTACGAGGTTTGGGATACAGGATTATCTTGTGATGCAATACTTTTTATGAGTTTCGATAGCTATTTGTCGTATCTTAAGGTTGCAAATGGCTTAGAAAATCGAATCCGGTTCTATCAGTTGAATTGGAGAACCGTAAACTTTTCTTTCAATTCTTGCAATTTTCATAACAAGCAAAAAAAAAAAAAGAATCTTCGAGTATTCTTGCATCAAAAAGATTTCAATTAAGAATATGAAAGTGTTATTTAATATGCCTTAAATAAAGAAAAGAAGGGGCCCACTTTTATATATAAAAGGTTAAAACTAAATATATTTTACATTGTTTAAGAATGCAAGGCTGATGTGAGAGTAATGAATAGGACCAAGAAAGAAACGTTTAGATGATTTGGGAATGTAGAGCGAATGAACGAAGAAAGAAGTGTGAAAAGAATGTATGATGCGAAAGTAAATGGAAAGAAGAAGTCGAGGACGCCCGAGAAAGACATGGCACGATCAAATAAATCAAATACTTGAATCGTGCCACGCGAACAGTATGTATAAGACGATGTATGAATGTGAACGAAGCAAGGAGTGTGTGCCAAGACAGAGTTGTATGGCGGTCCGTCCTCTCTGCCTACCCCTCCGAAGAAAGTATTGAAGAGTCAGAATAACAGAAGAGTTTCTGTATGAATGTGAATGAAGCAAGGGGTGTGTGCCAAGACAGAGTTATATGGCGGTCCGTCATTTCTGCCTACCCCTGATGATGGCGTGATGGTTAGTTAGTTATTAAAGTTGATAGCAAAATGAATTAAAATACAAAAAAATATTGTTTAAAAATAATAGAAGAGAAAGAAGGTATTGTCAAGATACATGATACTATTATTGTCAATATGTATAAGCTTAAATATTGTGTTGAAGGCTTTTTTATATTAATTTAAACAAGGAAAAGATAAGTTGTACGCCGTTTTTCTTTTTTATTGACTCAAAAACATATTTTTTGTATGATTAAATTCTTAATTAGTGGCATAGTTCACACGCCGACCAGGTTTTTATTCAATCCAAGCTTTTTTTATTCTCTCCAAGGACTGTGTAATCTTGACTAGGCTGTCAATATGACATAGCTCTGAGCATTTATATGCAAAAAATTATATATTTACATAGCCTATACACTATTCATCATATATTGGATTTGAATATTTCTAAGATACATCTTTTAATTTAAAAATCATATTCGCAAAATACCTTATAATGAACATGTTAGCTGAATAAATTTTGGTAGACGTTAAGATGTTGTTTAAATATTTGGGGATTATATATGTAAGAATCCAACTGATAATGCAGGGGTAGATTGGTGAAATATATGGTAAAGGAAGACGCTTCACCGCATGGGGAAGCTCTTCAACACGATTTCAATCGATGCTAGCCATCCTTCGATAAGAGAGAGCTTCAGAAGAAGAAAATAGTCATACTAAAGTTCGGATCTTTGTAGTGTAAAAACGATTGAAATTTTAGTGCAGATTATGAATATCATTTGTGACATTGTAAATTTTCACCATAACCTACAAATGTTACACATACAATTTTTGCTAATAATATTCATAAATGTAATTTTATACCACTTTTAGCAATTGCATTCTAACTTTGCATATCAGATACTGGAAGACTCCATCAAAATCAAATTAAAGTTTCAGAAGAGGAGTCAAAAGAGACTTTTTAATACAGAAGAAGGAATCAACTGCATACCAAGTGTAATGTTATATTTACACGCACACTTGGAACATGGCATAGCTCAATACATTCACCCTACTTCCGAGGGAAAAGCTCTTCGTAGAAGTTATCTTTGAAGCTTTTTAGAGAGAAGTGGCTCTAGTTCATTTCAAAATGAAGAGAAAAGTTAATGGGCCCACGAGAATAATAAAATTCCCAGAGGAAAAATATGTCATGTTCAAATATAATGATGGTATAATACATTATTTTAACTTGCCAATATGCGCCTTGCATATTTATCATTTTTTTAAAATAAAAATTCGTATTTTCTAAAATATTTTAGGAAAGATGGACTTTTGAACAAAGATTTGCTTAATTTTTTTTTATGACCAAATCAGTTTTTTAATATGCAATAATTTTGAGGGCACTTTAAATACCTTTGTGGCATTGTAGTAAGATATCACACGTTCAAAGCCCCGCAGTGAAAAAAAATAAATATCTTAATTTAAAAAAGTTTATTGTTTAACGCTCCAGTGTGAAAAATTATTTCATCATCAATTTAGTAAGCGACCACTATTAAGAATTTAAACATCGCCCCATTTTTTTTTTGTTTAAAGAAAGAAATACATTCCAGGGTTACGAATAACCTGACAATATTTAAAAAAAACTTCTACTACCGTCATAATAAGCGGAAGATATTGCTTGTGCACTGATGAAGGACTTAGTTACCAGAAGAATTGGACCCAATGCAGTGGTTATATTGTTAATGTATTCAGATCTTCATATATTTTAATTTTTTATAAGAATCTAGTTGGTTAGTTGGGAGAAATTGCCACCTGAAAAAAAGCCCGCTTCTCTAAATTATCAACTTTTATGTAGTTGATTGAACGTAAAATATTAATATAATATTGATACATGTAAAAATATGTACATCAACGTCTGAAAATTTAGGTATTTGCGATCTTCCTCTTTCATCTCTCATTTCACTTTCCCATTTTACACTAACCCGCTGGCTTCAGGTTATTGGAACTAATATACAAAATTGCAAAAGATAAAATACACAAAGCGTTTTCAATAAAACAAAAGAGGTTTTTATTTGCATTTTTCATTATTTCCAAGAAAAAATACATCAGAAAAATAACGACTTTTTATGTTTTTACATTATTTTTGGTTTTATAAAAGCAAACAATATTCAATATTTTTTTAACGATCAATAGATGTAAACCTTAAACTGTGAAAGAATGTGTGAATGATTTAGAGAAGTGGATGGAATTCTTAGCATCCTTTGATCCCTTAAGCAAACACAAAGCCTATAAGAGAGAAATTTAATTCCCTGATAAGTAGGCAAGCTATTTTTTGGTCATTAAGAGTAAACAGTCCTCTTTAGAATATCTGATCCATAAATATATAAAAAGAGTTGCTAGCCTAAATTTGCATCTACTGTCATTCCAAAAGTCCGAAACTTTTGAAAACATAATTATCGTACAATGAAATTCGCCCCCATGATGGACCCTGCAAGGCTGTCTGAAACGTTGGCTAAAGTTCAACATGGCATAATACCATAGCAATCAATCACGAGAATACTTTTTAGTCGTGAGAATCTCAAATCGTATCCACGATGCTAATTATATTTATTGATCATTTCGTGTTTAAATCTGATATTTGTATATAAATGTGGTGCTCGAATTAGAAGAGTATTTTTTTAAAGGTAATTTTAGCCACAGTTTTTACTTATTTCTATGTCGTTCTTATGTAAATCTGAGTAGAGTGTATTTTCAAAGAACTAATATCGATCGTATCATGTAAGTTTCTAGCTTTTTTTAATCACAGTTAAAGTGATATTTCACAAAAAAGTAAGTAAACTGTATTAAAATTGGTCGTGTAATAAAATTGTTTAATGACCAGTATAGTCGGGTGCGGCGTTGGGAGACGTGATCAAATTTTCGAAGGTCAATACAATATCATCAGGTTAACACGATACTATCCAGTGGAGTAGTTCACATCAGTAAATTATCCAAACAATAAGAAATTAATGGTGTTGAAAATATTACATTATCGATAACCATTACGGCCTGCAATAAGTAATGGATCAGGAATGGTTTAAATCGAAACCTAGTTTTATATTTACTCAATAATGATTTTCTATTAAACCTTTGTCCTGAACATTGTGCATAGAAACCTTCATATGCTTCATTGAAACAAAAAGTTACTAGGTTGGACTTATTTAATTTATTTCAGAGTTTTATTTTCGAGAAATTCTTTAAAGTAAGCGTTCATTCAATCGAGCAGAGCTGTATTTAGTTAATAATTTAAAACTTGAATCTTAAATAGAATTTTATATTTCGTAAAAAACATTCACAAGAATTTGGATGCTGGTGTTAAGACGGTCATTAAATAGATCAGTGAGCCCAAATTGTTTTAGAGTAGAAGACTTACCCGGAGAATGTATAACATTACACATAATGCTGCATGCAATGTGTATTAGTTCTGAAACGTCAGCAGCATGACGTTAGTAGAAGTGATAGTAAAAATATGATTTAACAGTTTTTCGAAATTAAATATTAAAAAACATCCTGTTTATTTGATGTTGCTAATTTTTTACCAACAACGTATAGAAATAAATAATAATCAGTGAAACAATTATTAACTGTAAATAATTTACTTTGCGAGCACTTTGCGTCCGTACGAGTGTAAGCTTTTCAAATTCGGAACTGATGAAATTTTGAAAATAATCATTCAAACCCCTACCTACCTGTAATGTATTTTAGCAGGTTTTATTCAATATTTGAAGCAAAATCACATTCCGTGATTTTTCACGGGTAACAGTGAAAAATGTGTTTAATAATAAGAGGCGACAATAGTTAAAATTTCTGACGAGTAATTTTAACGAATTAAGGATTTCAAGAATATTTTTCGTTATCGTATGAGGATCGGCAAAGTGCTATGTTCCCTCCATTTTACTGTCCTGATTCCGGAAACTTGGACACAATGCCTTCGAAATTGGAGGACTTTCAAATGTGGACTTTCAGAAGAGTGCTAGACGAAGTCTGAACTAACGTGAATGTGGGCCAAGATGTTTTCGTATCTCGGCTGAAAACAGTTTTTAATAATAGTTCGCACCTCGTTTTAGATTGGAGTCTCAGCGAGAGACCACTTTTCAAAATCGAAACGGTACTTGAAAGAGCTTTATGTAGCTTTGCTTGGCTTAATCTTTTTCTACCCCCTTTCCTTTCCTCCCCTCGCTTTCTTCAGCTTCAGAACATAATTCAAAGAGTGGATGCTTTAGCCTTATGCGATGGCTTTGCAGGTAACAACTCCTTTGCAGAATATTGTAAATTAAAGACAACAAATCAAATTAAAAATGGTGTAATTTACTTCCGTCGTATGATTCGAATAGTGTTTTTATAAACTAAGGAAATTATATTTTTCCCTTCTTCTTATCAACCTTAGTGCCACTGGCCTTAAAAACTTCCCCATACGGGATTTCAAAGTCTTACTGACTCCGAACTTGTAAAATTTTCAGCAAAATCACTTACAGCTCTAGCTTTCTAGAGCGGTAGATAATCTCAGCATCGCCTTGGTGAAATACCTTCATTCAGAATCAAAACGTTACTTAAAATGGCTTTAGTCGTGTTAAGTAGATCTGAATAACTTTGAATATACTACCCAACCTTCCTTTACGTCATCTCTTTCACAGCCTCCATGGTCAAGTGGTAAGAAGCTCGACTACGAATCCAAAGGTGGAGGGTTCAATCCCGGCTTGTGCAGATATATTTTATTTGATTAGTAGGTATCGTTAAAACACATTTGATTCATATAAAATTAAGTATGTAGTATATTTGCGGCATGTTCCAGAGTGGTAGAAGGTACTATAAGTATCGCCCTGGTGAAAAACCAACATTCAGAATCGAAACGTTGCTTGAAATAGCTTTAGCCGTGTTTGGTGATGACCAGATCTGAATATCCATGTACTTCCCAACCTTCCTCTTTCACATCTTCTTCCTTTCACCACTACCTTCAACCTTACAACATACCCCAATTGGGAATACCATAGTCTCACTAGCTCTAGACAGTTGGGAGCAGTTGGGACTCTTGTACGGTATTCACTATAAATCTCATTCCTCTCCCACTCCCCTCAGCCTAACAACATGCCCCAATTGGGTATGGTAGTATTCTGGTGTGGTATTGATATTAAAAAAAACACGTATCTAACTAAAAATTGATGACTATAAAACTTTTTCTTTGCTTCTATTCTATATTCTTAGAGCGCTATTTCCGCATAATACAGTCCTCGTGTCTAGGAATTTTCTACAGCGGGTATGTATTGCCCCGGGTACCGTGAATACGGGGAACGTACTATTTCATCATGAAGTATCCACTAGAGTCTAAAGTTTTCCTTATCGAGTTAGGCTTCTATTTTTCCGACCCTGTCCTGTCCCCCAATACAGCTCAGAGCCTTCGCTGTTCTCGCTTTTTCTTTGAAGAACGAGAGGAAAGAAAGCAGCAAACTGAAATTACGAAAGTTCACTGTGCAGAAACGAATAGAAACACAGTTTTTAAACCGCACCAATACTGATTTACGTTTAAATAGAGTGCACGTATGATTTCCATGAATAATACAAATTAAACTTTTATTAACAATTAATAACATGCAATATACCTACACACTCAATTTTAGAATTTTTTTAAAAGCGTTTGTTTTTTAGTTACATCCGAACTAGAGTACAAATTGCTTATAGCCAGTAAGATCGTCAAACCCCTAAATTGACAGGAGTGGACAGCGGAAATAGACGGAAAAGAGGAAACACCTAATAGTGAAACAAAAAACTATAAATCTTTAATGAAAATTAAATAATAACTTTGTACAAGACGAAAGATTTTTATTTTTTTTTTACCAGGGTACAAAATTAAATTAATTTATTTTAATTTTGTACCCTGATGACGCTTAGGCTAAGCGAAATCAGTCGGTCCATCAAACTAAAGTTAAATATGTGGTATTATACAAAGTTATTATTTCATTTTCATTAAACATGTTAAACCACAAAGTGATTGCTTTCTAACAAAATATGTATCTTTTCTTTTTATAAGCATTATTAAAACATATTGATAAGCAAAATATTAGATAACAATCGACAGGTTTTTCAATTAATTAAGAAAAAAATATATGCTACAGACGTAGATAACTCTTTTAAAATTGTGTCATGACTGCATCTACACGTTAATTTACTCCAAGGAATTGAACATTACGGAAAATTGTTTCAATTAATACTTAATTGGAAAAAAAATGAGTTGATTCTTTTGATTTTGCCCATCGCTAGTTTCAAATAACATTATGTGTTGGTAGGTATATTGTTCAACAGGCCCTTTTATTTAGTACTACTTGATTGGCAGCAATGAAGTGATCACAGATTTATCAATAATATACCGTGCGTACCACGTGGTACGCACCGTCCCTTCTCCACAGACGTTGACAGAGTGACAAGATTTGAAAGATTTTTTTTTGCATTCAACTGATTTGTTCTTTTGTTTTTTTAGAGGCAATCTTTTTTCGCCTTTTCTTCAACACATACAAATTGTCAATTGTTTAATGTGTACAAATATCCACTGGATGTCGTATCTCCAGTTTAGCAATTTTGTGTTAACGCAAGAAAAAATCAACTAAGTGGACGAGAACTTACTTGACCATCGTCGTATTATCTTCTCCAATGAACCGAAGAATGGAACCGAAGAAGGGTAGGTAATCCTACGCTTTTTTCAAACGTATTAGTGATAATCGTCTTACCTGCAAAAAAAACATTTCATTAGTTAAACATACTAATAGAATGGTTTAGTTTTAAAAAATACATGCTCAGAAATAGAAATATTTTCATAACAAATTACCTTTTTTTTTAGTTTTTTTAATTTTAATCGGACCGGTTTCGCCTGATGTTGCAGGCATTATAAGACTGGTCTGGCTCATATTATCAAATGAATAATTTATGTAAATTGACCATAAATAATTTCCCTTGTGTGTACGGGCGTACGTACGTGCTCACGTACGAGTGTGAACGTTTTAAATTTTGGAACCGACGAATGTGTTCAGTAAATCAAATTATTTAAAAATATATATGTATTCTAATCCTTATCTACCTAATAAAGTACCTACCTATAATAGATTTATGGTAGCACTTGACATTATTCTGTATTTGAAATGAGTGGATTAACAAAACTAATATTTTTATTTGATAAGTCGAGTTACGTCCCCTGATTTTTCACGGGTAACAATTAGAAGATATACGAATTTAATTTTAAATATGGATTCTTATTCGTTAGATTTAGCATCTCAACGATTCGCCACATGTTAGTACACAATTTTCCGAACACTGTTTTTGTAATTTTTACGTAACCATGCGCAAGATTTTTTTCAGACATAATATAACATATTTTTTTAAAGACAGAAAAATTATTCTAATTTTTTATGGCTATATTTTTCATCAATATCCCCTCAAAGCAAGTAACACCTACAGTGATTAATGTTTTGTAATTATTAACATTACGAGGAAAAAGCATTTCCAGAACAGAACATCTGTACTGAAGTACATAGTAAGGTGCCCGCAGCTACAAAACAAGAGGTCTCAAGAGAGTCTGGGTCCATTAACATCATCGGAAGAGTAATGTTTACCTTGTGCCTTTAGCAAAACTTACTTGCAGTAGTGTTCATTAAACTTGTTTAGTGTAAAGTCCTATTCGGTGCAAGTAAACTTTGCATGCTTTGACTCGTTATCTGTTTAAAACTTAATTATCTTACATTTACACAAATTATTCACGTACAGTATCACATGTAGGTACAGTATTAACATCAGTTTAGAGTAATTGTTGTAGGAGAGCTTTATAAATAGAAATAATTTATTGAGGCACTTTCGGATACACCGACGGCAAAAGGAAGGTTAGAACGATATTAACAAAATTCAATCAATGTGAATAACAAAACATACAGTTTTTTTTAAAGAAATTCCCGGGTTACGAATAACCTGATAATATTTGAAAAATTCCTACTGTCATCATAAGAAGCGGAAGATGTTGCTTGTGCAATGAAAAGGATTTAGCCAGCAGAGTAATTGAACGCACGACTTCCGGGTGGGAATCCGACGCGTTTGTCCACTCAGCTTTCGACTGGTCGAAAAAATAAAAAAATAAAGAAAGATAAACATTCCCGGGTTACGAATAACCTGATAATATTTGAAAAACTCCTACTGCCATCATAAGAAGCGGAAGATGTTGCTTGTGCAATGATGAAGGATTTAGCCAGCAGAGTAATTGAACGCACGACTTCCGGGTGGGAATCCGACGCGTTTGTCCACTCAGCTTTCGACTGGTAGAAAAAATAAAAAAATAAAGAAAGATAAATATTCCCGGGTTACGAATAACCTGATAATATTTGAAAAACTCCTACTGCCATCATAAGAAGCGGAAGATGTTGCTTGTGCAATGATGGAAGACTTAGCCAACCCTAATTAGAGATGCCACAGTCCCACCGGCTTCAGACAGTTGCGAGCAGTTGGGACTCTTGTGCGGTATTCACTATAAAAAAAAACCCTGGAAAAGTATCGATTTTGAAGGAAAACAGTAGGTTTTGGATTTTTTTTTATTTTTTGGCCACACTTATGTTTATTACTATAATTCCGCGTCGCAAAAGCAGGGGCGTGTTGTAGATAAGAAAAAAAAAAAAAAAAGAATATTATACTTATAAATTTGTGCAAAGGAATATCATTTTAAGGGTTATATTATGATGTATTTGTGTACTATTTGAAACAAAAAACACACCCACTTAGAAATGCCATGATATCACTGGTTAAATAAAAAAATAAAAAAAAAAAATATATATATATATATATATATATGTAAAAATCAGCTAAATTTTAAGTTATTATGATATAGTAATTGTGTCCTACCAGAAGTGACCTGCCAGTTAATTATGTTGCTGTATATTTATATAAACTAGGAATTAATATTAAATAGAAATTAGGATTTGTACAGCGCCCTTGAGTTGATTTTTCACAAAAATACGGCGCTATACACATTACCAAATATTATTACTATTGGAAGCAGTCATTCACATAATTTATTTATTTATTTGTTAATGCTCATCTCCAACCAGTAATAGGTATTTTACGTTTGTTTACCTTCCTGTCTTATTTTCTTTTCGTTATATAATTATTCTATAATTAGATAATAAACTTTCAAAGAAACCTCTCGCTTAGTCGATTTAAACCTCTCATCCAATTTAAGCATTTAATCTTTCCTTTGGAATTAACTCGGGAACCTATGCACGAATAATCAGAGAGTGTCTAATTAAGTATTCAGCTCTAGACTCCGGTCTCAGCTTTTAAATACACTCATCTAATAATTGACCTCGTATACAAGATAACAGACGTCCGTTCAAAGGTCCGAACCTTAGATCATGCTAATGTACAGGAAAGGATGCTGTATTACTTTGAAATGATATCTTCTTCGTTTGTACCTCCCTATCTACGACGTGAGAGTGCGAAGGCATCATTTACTTATAGATGCAATGTTTTTGTTAAAACAGATAATATTCTGCGCCCGGAATTGATAAATAAGATTTAATTCAAAGAACTTGTACGTTCCACGTGTTCCGGCGTCCTATTCAATGTAAGGCACTGTAAAACAAATTTCTGCTGACAATATTTTGTAAAACATAAAACGGTGTGCTGTATGATATGGACGTCTTTCATTGTAATCTGAACAGTAGAAGAACTGTACAAAGGAGCTGTTTTCCTTAAGGAAAAATGCACAAAATGATCGATTTTACTGTATCTGTTGTGTATTTTTAGGCGTTTTTAGGACTATGGCATTTCGTTTAGGACTATGGCTTCCCCGATTGGGGTATTTGTAAAGCGGTAGTACATAGGGTAAGGAGATGGGGAAGAGAAAGGTTTTCAAGCAATATTTCGATTCTGAATGCTTGTCTCTCATCAAGACAATACTGATAGTATCTTCTGCTCAAGAAAAAAGTGCAGAAATACTTTGTTTTAATAGTATGCGTGAAGTAACCAATTATTTTTCCACATCGAGAATTTAACTGACGCCCCGTGGATAGAGATCTAATGAGTTTACTTCTCTACTACGGATGTCACTAAGAAAAAGGATTGAAAATTTAACCTGATACCGATGAAAATTAACATATTTAACAAATTTTTGTAAAAACTTCTCTTCTAGTTTTTCCATCATTGTTTCAAAGCCATAGTTAAGACCCTGATGATCCTCGATTCAAAGTAGCCATAGCAGAGCATCTCTATGTCTCCTGTCCGATCTGGTCCGATCTCTATAATGCCAACTGGCCCAATCAAGATGAGACAATATAGAGGCTCTCACGTGCAAGAATGACCGACGGGGATTAGACAGGAGAGGATTAATGTCTGGACCTAGTATTGGGAGTGGTTTGGAAGCTACGAGTCGGGATAAGAGATATGGTCTGAAATAAGAGTCACTTATCTATTTTTAGTGCTCCATTTCTGTGAAATATTACCTCAAAGGCGCTCTACAAAGCTATTAAAAAGCATTGATAAAAATACGTCGCCAGTCTACTTGGATTAAATGAGGCTGTGTAAATTAGGCGATATTTGGGATTTACATCTGCCAAGGCAGTCGACAGGTTGTTTGTAGATTTTTTTTTTAGATGGATTAAAAGTTTTCATATTTTCGTGGAAAGCAATTACTTTATAGTTTGACACACCGGTGCTTATATTCTCCACAAAAATGGTCATGGTAAAAATAAATAAATTTAGAAGCACTATAAATAAAGATAGTCATTACAATAAATAGTCATATTCTTAATAATCAGTTAAATTTGTCCAGTAGTCCAATGTAGGGTCTCTATATTTCCTGTAAACTCATAAGTTTTCTCATTCTTCCTTAATCAACTTTTCAGTTGACGTTTTGCCTCTTTTAATTCATATTATCTGTCTCTTTCGCTCTTTTCCTTTGTCATAGTTAAATTATTATTCTTTTCTTTTCTCACTGTTCTCTTATTTTTTATACTGTGTTCTCCCTCTGTATGTATAAAAACCGTACACTATGTACTTTTTGTTTAGTTTAATGTTATACTCTGATGATGCTTAGGATAAGAGAAACCAGATGGTCATAAACATTAAAATAGAATCTGTAGTCTTATACGAAGTTATTTTTTCATTTTATTAAGAGTTTTTAGTTTTTTTTTTACGGTATTCACCTAAATAGGTTACTCGGGACTTGCTGTAAGGTTAAGAATAGGGTACTTCATAATCTGTGTGAAATAAATAATCATTTGTCATGAGCAAAAAGGAATCTTTATGGAAAACAGGAGCTGAAAAGATCATGTCGAGGTAAGAGGCGACCGAGGATATTAGAGTTTTAATATTTCAGTCCCATTGCACATATTTAAATTTCATCGTATTGTCATGTAACAACCAACGTATAATCTACCGAGGCAATTTAACAGATTAAGATTTTCACAATAATCCTTAAAATAATGAATAATATGACTTCCATCGTTATAAGCAGAAATTTTTGTGTGTACAGTGATGGAAGAGTTAGCTAATATAGGATCAAACCTGTGACGCCTGGTGAGAACCCGACGCTTTGGACCATTATGTTACTAACCGATCAATTGTTATTCTTATTTTTACCTTCCGATTTTAATTCTGCATTTAACATTCATGCTCGAATGTTACCAAAGTTATGTTGAAAATTCGTGTAGGTTAGGGGTGCCTTTACTTGTATACGAGAGTAGAGTTCCGCGTGGACAAGAGACTAAAAAACATAGAAAAGTTGTGAATAATCGAATTAAAAGATGTTTGATTTATCGTTATTGCTGTTTTTGTGGGGTGAGGGGGGGAATTTTCTTGACAAGTGGGCGGTAAGGAATTTAAAAAGAAACTTTTATTTTAATTGTTTTGATTTTTTTAATAGTGAATACCGCACAAGAGTCCAACTGCCCCCAACCATCTGGAGCCAGTTGGACTATAGCATTCCCAATTGGGGTGTGTTGTGAGGCTGAAGGTACTTGGGACGGGGAGGAGATGTTGAAGAGGAAGGTTAGGAAGTACCTGGCTATTCAGAGCCGGTCACTAAACACGCCTAAAGCCATTTCAAAAAAGTTTCATTTCTGAATGGTGGACTTTCACGAGGGCGATATTTATAACATCTACCACTCTGGAAAGTGCCGCAAATTTAGTATTTATTATTTCGTATTAATTAAAAGTGAAATAACACGTATTATTTAAAAACATATATTTGCGCACGCCAGGATTTGAACCCGCAACGCTAGGATTCGTAGTCAAGCGTCTTAACCACTAGAACAAAGAGGCCGTTATCCTACTCTGAAGAAGGTATGGTTGTATCCACAACTTGGATTCAAACTCATAAAAATATAGTACAAATAAAAGATACATTAAAAAAATGTAAGAATCTCATATGATTTATCTAAAGCTACAAAAGCTTACCATGAAAAGAGGGTAGCTTTTAATGGTTTGGTTTTCAGTTGAGCACGTCTGATTACAGACTCTTGGGTCCAGCGTCTTTACTGTCTGCTGCCCGCCGTCTATAATCCTTGGATTTTCTCGAACCCTCCGCTGACGGAAATAGAAACTGAAGCTTGTAATAATAACGGACATTACTTAACGACTACCGACTACAACTATGAGGGACTCTGCACTATTGGATTATTCGAGTTGCTTCATTTTGTTCACTTCCTCCTTTGTGGAGTGTAAAATATAGAATAAGGAACCCTGATGAAAATAATGTGAATTTAAAAAAATCTCAGACGAACAATAAACGTCAATTTTTACACTGAAAATATTGACAGATAAAAATGTGTTGAGGACTTATTCGTGGGTCAAAAGTAAGCTAATTTTTTCCTTACTTCGGCTGAAATTGATAAAAAAAAATGGCAATATGAAAATTCTTTCATTAGCAGATAAACAATAACACTGGCCCATCTGAGACCTAGGAGTCTAAATTCCATTTTTAACAGTGAACACTGAGACTATGACATCCCTAATCGGGGTGTATTGTGAGGCTGAAGGTAGTGGGGAGAGTAAAGAGATGCGAAAGAGGGAGGTTGGGAGTACCTGGCTATTCAGATCTGGTCACCAAACACGGTTAGAGCCATTTCAAGCAACGTTCCGATTCTGAATAGTGGTCTTTCACCAGGGTGATACTTTGTATATCTACCACTCTGGAACCTGCCGGAAAAATTCCATACATTATTTTATATGAATTGAATATGTTATGACACATATTAATCAAATAACATATATTTGCGCACGCCGGGTTTGAACCCTCGACCTCTGGATTCGTAGTCGAGTGTCTTACCACTCGACAATGGAGGCCATCAAAGAGGTTCATGCGTATTGAATTGGTATAGATCATGCTTTTAAGGAGTATCTGTACAGTGAATAAATTAAAAATAAATCCATCAGTACAAAAAAAATTGTTCCTAATTGCAATTTTTTTTAATATTTATTTATTTTCATATGTTGATGAACCAAACACACGCGAATAAACGTACGCGGCCCGCGCGTAACAGCGAGGGTTGGCGGTCTGTGGCTCCCTTTATTTATAATTTTGTCACGTACTTCAGTACGGCAGGGGAAGTAAATTAAATTTTGTGGTTTGAATTAATGCCAAACGCAGCGTCAGGTATGTCGTCTGCAGCCGTTTGGCATTTTTGAACACAATTCGCTGAGCAACATCGAGTAGGACTCAATATTTACGGGCTACAATGACGGTGTGGTCAGCCATGGACCGAAATATAGGAAACATTCAACGACGATTTTATAGTGTTGTAATCTCAGAGTAATAATATACACGAATGATCGCTTTGCAAATCAGTTTCAGGATTGTTGGTTTTATCCTGATATGGGCGTGGCGATGGTTTTCATGGACACACCTTTTTACAACCATTCATAAATGTAAACATAATGTTTTATTTATTTGTATAACCACTTTTTCACAGTATTGTTATAAACCAAAATATAGGATATAACCTCAAAAACCCTTGAGTTATGTCACGTGGAGTCGCCGGAGACGCGAGAGACCGAAAATATGCATTCATACATAAAAGTGGTGCTATATTATGTGACAACTTGACTTTCCTCTTCCTCTCTCACGGTTTACGACCTAAACACCTGGAGAAAGTGATTTATCGTAAATTTGTATAGGTTGGGTAAAGATATTTAGCCTGTTCAAAAGAAAAGGTGAATTTTGAATATTCGCGGGCTGTGTACATTCGATTATCGATTTTTTTTTTATGTTGGTACACGTATGTTAATCATATGTTAGCATTGTCAGCCGTTTTGGATTAGTGGTTTGTTTTTGACAACTGGAAAGGTTAGTCACGGTTTTGTGTGTTTTCGATTTTTTACTTTTTGAAAAAATGGATCAAAGAATAAAATCCATGATTTGTTTTTCTACAACTCCAGGACGCTCGTCGTCATTAACATCTTCTCGGCCTTCTGTAAAGCGCTTTTACCACTTATAAACACTTTTTTTAAACAAAGTAGACTCGCCGAATGCCACAGTCAACAGTTTAAGTGCATTGGAGCACTTTATTCCATTTTTAACGCAAAATTTAATACATATTTTTGATCCATTTTTTTTAGTAAAAAGTCGAAGAACACACGAAAACGTGACTAACCTTTCCAGTTGTCAAAAACAAACCATTAATCCAAAATGGCTGATAATGCTAACATGTGTGTACCAACATAAAAAAAACGATAATCGAATGTACATAGCCCATGAAAATTTAAAATTCACCTTTTCTTTTGAACAGGCCTCGTATACGAGTATTCTTACTCCAAGGTTGTGATCAATCAGTTTTCTTTTTGGCCAATGCAAAGCTGATTGAATGCCATGTTTAGTAGGTACCTCAACATGAAATAACCTTCATGGAAAAGACTTGGCAAAATAACATTCAGATCCGTTCGAAAAAAATCGGCCTTTCGTGTTGATGTAACAAAGAAACGCCACGTTTTAGAAAGCAATACCGTAAATCTAAAACTAAACCAATGAAAAATGATAGAAATTGAAAGAAGGTAGCTGTCTATTTTGGACTGGTTTTAACTTTAAAAGTTTGAGATGGCTGGTCCCAAGACGTTGTCAGAACCCAAAAGTTACCAACAAATTTATTTAGTTTTTGACAAATTGACACTTTTCATTCCAATGAATCAGTATACTTTTTCAAATTTGTCCACACAGAAAACGTATGAAAGATGGATTTAAAAAGATGTATATTTTGGTAATCTCTATCTCACTGTAAAAATTAGCTGATATTTATTTATTTTATTTTCGCAAAAATAGTTTTACACCAATACATTGCAAAAAATAAAATAAAAAGTTAATCATAATAATACACAGATAAACGTAAAAATAGGCGAAAAGAAGTTAAAAAACAAGAAAATAGGTTTTAATAAGTACATAACATAGTTGGAACTTAATAGCTAATATGTGCTTAAACTTGTTATAAGTTGTATGAAAAATATCCACATTTCCTGCGAGGCAGTTAACCTTGTAGTTAACTTAGTTAATAATAATTAAACATCAGTTAATTAACTAAGTCTTCCCAGCGGTATCACCCTTGGTGAGTTAGTTCTGCACCTGGGAAGAAACAGAAGCCTGTGTTGGCGGCCTCGCGTGAAATGATCAGGGACATAGAATCTAATTTCCGCCAGGATGTCAGGTATTAATAAAACACTGTTTAAGAGTTTATGATCTAAAAGCAGTAATGCTATATCCCCCCTCGAAATAAAATATAGAGAGGGAGTGTAAAAAAATATATTCATAAAAAAGATCTAGCAAAACAAGACGGGTTAAAATTAATTATTTTTTTTAAAGGTAGAAAAAAAAGAAGCAAACGTAAAACTGGCTTTATATGGCAACTGAGATGGCTTAAACATCAGAGGATGTAACTTTTAAAAGCACTATTGTCAAAATGCATATTTTTTGCTTTATGTGTTAAGAAATTTATAATGCTTCCCGAAAGGGAATGAAAACATAATATTTTACGATAATTTATCGTTCGATTTTTTTGTGAATACCACTTAAGAGTTCCAACTGTTCCAAGCTGTCCGGAGCCAGTGGAATTATGGCTTCCCCAATCAGGGTGTGTTGTGAGGTTGAAGGGAGTGGTGAATGGAAGGAGATGGGGAAGAGGAGGGTTTGGAAGTACCCGACCATTCAAATCTGGTCACCAAACGCGGCTATAGCCATGTCAAGTAACTCTTCAATTCTGAATGGTGAATGGTAACGAACGGCTACATCGAAATAAAAGCTAAGTGAAAAAGGCGAGTACTTAAGTAAAAAGTTGAGTTCAGCCACTTTTTTTTTGTCACTGTCAAACTGTCAAAATCGGAAGTAAACCAAAACCTCACATCTGAATATATTACAAATTGATCGAAAAAATGAGTTACTCGGTGTTGCCATAGCCAGGGCCGGTCCTTTGCAGGCACCGTTGGAGCAGTCCGCTTCAGGCGGCGAATCGCCAAGGCGCTGATAGCACCTTTTTACCATCCATGGACGGCAATTGGACACGTTAGTACAAGGCCCGACGGCGTGGAACAAAAACCCACGTCACTCGTTTTATACTTGTTGATACCAATTTTGTTTTCGAACAAAAAAATTACCTGCGCTAGGCGCCGTTCGGCTCAGGGCCGAGCGTGGCCGTAGTAATGTAATTTTTTTAATTAAATTTCTACATTTTATTGTCCAACTGTACTGTGTGATGCATTTTAGGCGCTTCTAAATACATGCGTCGACACTATACGGCATGAATACACCAAAATACCCTGTCCGCCATATTTTCACATCACTCGAACAAGGACTCGTACTCCCAACTCGACTAACTCTATAAGTTACCGCCGCAACTGCAGCGCTGCATTCATCAGTTTGAACGGCCATCGTCACGCCGCGTTGGGCGCGAAAAATATTTAAAAAAAGAACGCGAAGTCATAATTCTTCCCCGTGGCTTGTCAGAGGGGCGCCAAAAAGCCATCAATATGGCTGCTTCTGTGTTGCCAGTGGAAAAAAACCTTTTCCCGGTAGGTGGGAACTTGGTTTTTTCCCAGTTTTTTTCTCTGGGCGGTGGTAGTCCATTGTAAAGGGTTTATTTAAATGTGGACGAAAGTTGAATGGGTTGGTATTAGTATACGTCAATTTGTATGGGAGGAACATGGAAATGTGAAAATAATTTATGGGCGAATGCGTTGCGGTAGGCACTAGAGTGAATAATTATTTAATGGAAGCAAAAAAAAATAATGAAGGGATAGATTAAATTCAAACCCAAAATAGCACTTGCATGTAATATTTAAATCGGCAATTATAATTTTTGTTTACTTTACGGTATGTACGTTTTAAAAGCGAGTTTTCACAGCAGAAACAGAATAGATGTACGAACTTCTCACAATTTTGAACTTGAAGACCTTACAGTAGTTTAAAATCTTTAAAAAAAAAATAGATATAAAAATAAATATTTATTTATTTAGTGATTTGAAAAAGCAATTTAGTATGAGACGAAAATTATTTTAATTTTTATGACCGACTGGTTTTGAATTAAACTTAATAAAACGTACAAAGTAAAAGGATATATTTACATACATAGAGGGAAACAAAGTATAAAATAAAAATCCAGAATAATGAGAAAACAATAGAATAACATTTGAATTATGATTAACTATTTTTTTCGTAGTTCTGTTATTTTATTTTATATTTAATTCTCCCTCTGTATGTATATGTAGCCGCACACTTTGTATTTTTTGTTTAGTTTAATTTTGTACCCTGATGATGCTTAGGCTAAGCGAAACCGGTCGGTTATACAAATTAAAATAATATCCTTGGTCTTATATAAAGTTATTTTTTCATTTATTTTAATATGTTAAACCACAAAGTGATTGCTTTCTATAAAAATATGGTTTATTTAGTGCTCACAATGAGCTCTTTTTGCAATAAACTAGGAATTAATATGTAATAATAGGCCCTTGAGGTGATTTTTCACAAAAACGGCGTTATACAAATCATCTAAATATTATTATTAAAATGGCAAACACTTTTTTTCTAAAGTAAAACATAACAAATGCATCCTTTTTTAAAAACAAAACTTAAAAAAGATTTTTTTTTTAAATAACATTCCAGGTTACCGTGGTACATTTTTTTATGTATGAGGCGTGAAAATAGGATAGTAAAAAAAGTACTCGTGAATCGCTTAAAAATGATTTTATTTTCCAACGGTATAGTAGGTACCTACTGTTAGTTTTATTTTGAACTGTGATATAAAAGGGCTATTCAAGTTGTGTAATAAGAAATAAAATCTTAAAATACTGAGTTTTGCAGCTGCGGCACTCGGAAAACTGATCTAAGGTGCCGATTTTCACGAAATTCATATACTCGTAATTGCCAATATCTCGAAAACTGACGATTTTTTTTTACAAAAGTTATATGTAAATATTCTGGTTCGTCATCAGTTGGCCTATCAGCCTTCTAATGTATAACGTTGACTTTTGAGACAAGCTGTATCCATTATTAAGAAATATGTATTTAAAAAAAATATATATATTTTTTAAATATAAAATAAATCTCTAAATTGTTGCTCAATGGCGCTGCAAACAGGGAAAAATACGTCAGATACCTTTTGATGGCTGTTTTTTAAAAACTTTTATTCCAAATCAATTTATCAATTGAAAGAATAACTGTTTACAGTAAATTTACATTTACAAAGTCGACTGTTGTTCTAAGTCATAATATTATTGATGGAGTTTATTATTGAATATTGTGAACAAACGAACACTGAACCAATATTACTTGTGTACATAGAAATTATTCATAAGCCCGTTTAAATTTCCTTCATATTGTAGCCACACGAATAATAATAATACATTATGTTTACCAGCATTGGCCCGTACGCAGAATATAATTACGCGAATTTATATAATATATCATCCCCGGAATGGCAAAAGTTCTGAGGCACTATTTTGAGAAGTTCACACCAGAGCACTTTAAAGTTTTTTTTGTTTTACAATAAAATTCATAAGTCTTCAGTACCTGACTGGATTCTGAAAAAAAAAGTTAACTCAATCCTCTCATTGAGTTACCTGAAGCGAAAAAAAGCTAAAAAAAGTCCCAAGCTTGTGTCGCTTGAGTCAAGCCTTCTCCAAAATGGTTAATATATTTTGGATGGCTGAAGCGCCACAAAAGTCTTCAGAATCAAAGCCTGTACATTCGATGCAAAAAAGAACTGACGAAAACTGTATATTTCACTCATTTTTGACCGAAGTGTAGCTTAAGCCCCTTTGCCTTTCCAGCGACGATATAATAATGTTATGCTCCTGAAAGCTCCACGTTAAACAAGTTAAATCCGTGCAGGAATTATATGTTGGAACGTATGGGTATTGGTTGTTTTAAGTTACTAATTGCAGTCAGATTCTTGTATGGCGGTATCGTTTTACACCAAAACTAAATTTCATTCGGGACGACGAGTAAGTACTTACTCACAGAGCATGTGTGGTAGTTTGTTTAACTTTGGTAGGAACCTGTGTGTAATTATTGTGATGAACCTGGCAACACACGGAATAATAGTTTTGTGGTACGGTTAATTACCACGCGGTGCTGGCTACACTGAAAATGTTGGCGGGACGTTTTGCAGTAGCATTTGAAAACGGTTTAACGCGCTAATTACGTCTTAATAATGAAGCAGGCATGTTTAGTCGACGTGATTTGTCGTTTATTCGTTAACGATCTGAAGTTGGGCTAGGGCACGATTCCAAATTGCCGACTTGGTCGATAAAATCTATATCGATGTTTCGTGTTAGGGCCCTTGGTCGCCGTATAGAATATTAATTTGTAAAAAAAAATGTTTTGTAGAAACATTATATCCAAAAGCAAGCGGCCTGCTGGAACGTTTAAAAAAACAACCCTTAGTATGATTAAAAGTTCAACATCTTAAATTTGTTTCCACTGTACTTTAATTAACTCTTTTATTTTGAGCAAATTATAGATCGTAGATTCTAGTTATACATTCTGGGCCAACGCATAATATTATTTTGAATATGATATCACGTATTTACTTAAGTTGGTACTTTGGTTAGATAGCCTCCTTCAACAATATTTATAAGCCGTCATTAATATCATATGAGATACCATCTTTGACTAAAGCTTCCAACTGCTTTCGCGAATGAGACTACGTAGCTCCTTCCTGTATTATCCCTGATCCTGTATTAGGGTTATGGTAGCAGGAGTCTTAACTTAAACCAGAAACTCACCAGTGGAATAGAGATAACTAGATAGATTAAAAAAAATATAAAAGTACGTGAATACCCCACAATGGTCTCAATTGTTCCCTACTGTCTAGAGCCAGTGAGACTATGGCATCCATATTGGGGGTATTTTGTGAGGCTGAAGGTAGTGGGGAGGGAAAGGAGATGGGGAAGAGGAAGTTTTCAAAGTATCTGGCTAGTCAGATCTGGTCACCAAACACGGCTTAAGCCATTTCAAGCAACGTTTCGATTCTGAATGGTGGTCTATCACCAGGGCGATGCTTAGAGTATCTACTACTCTGGAACGTGCTGCAAATACTTTATTTTGTATCAATTAAATGTGTTATGACACATATTAATTAAATAAAATTTATTGTGCACGCCGGGTTTGAACCCGCGACCTCTGGATCCGTAGTCGAGCGTCTTACCACTCGACCATGCAAGCCGTCATTTTGATATATGAAGGATTGAAAAGGTCTACCTGTTTTGCTGACTATTTAATTTTTTACAAAAATATTAAATTTACAGAATCAAAAAAATATAAAAATATTACGACCTCCTAAACTAGGCATATGTCCGTATCATAATGGTCTGCGTTTTAAATAATTTTTTATATGAAACAATGCACTGGTCAATAACAAGATCTAAAACAATAATAATAATTAAAAAATAAGGAAAATACATTTTCTAGTTAGTCCGGGGATGTCAAGATGCACCACAGCGCAGACACAGCATGACAATAGACTCCAACTGGTGATTAGAATAGAGATGGTGTAGAGGCAGCACTTCTCCAGGTGCCACAGTGATTAAATAGTAATTTCGGTGTTAAGTGTTAAATCTCAGTCAGACAATGATTTTATCGAGGAATTATAATTATTTTATTTGATTGACGGTAGCCTTACAAGGTAGACGAGATACGAATACCAAATGAGGCGATATTTTGTCTGTTTGCTGATGGAGTGGTAATAATAAATGACTATTCACAGAGCGTCGTTTTATAACAAAACATAACTTTCGTAGGAACTTCGCTAAAGGAAAGTGAATAACTGACTAACTAAAGTTTATAACTATCGTAATAATGCATTGAGGAAAAGCTAATAACTACAAAAAAAGCTCTTTTGTGAGTACGTACAAGTGTGATCTTTCCAAAAATGGAACTGATGAAAGTGTCATCAAATAATAATAATAAAAAAATTCAAATGTAGACAAGCGATAAAGAACCTACCTTTATTTTTTTATACTAACTTTTAAATTAATATATTAAAGCAATAATATTTTTTCTTGTCAAGTCAGGTTTCATCCCATAATTTTTCACGTGTAACAAACAACTAATATAAAAATGAAATTGTTTGGTTTCCTGTAATTTTTGACCAGTGTCGGCTCGTGGCTTTTTAGTGTTCTAAAGTGGTAAGATTAAAAAAAACGTCATCATTGATGTTATTGTAGCCGAAAACGTTTTTTTTTTTCATTTTTTGTATGATGATTTTTCAGAAAAGTGCGTAGTGCACCACCAAAACTAAAAGTTCATACAATTTTTTTTTTTTTCAAAAATAAAATCATTTTCGGCTACAACAACATCAATAACGTCGTATTTTTCAACCTAAGCTCTCTAGCATACTAAAAAGTTACAGGCCGCCATTTCTTATGACGTGTAGGTACTCATTAAAAAAAACGTAATACTAATTATATAATATACACACATGTTGATTCATAGTGAACGAATCACTTTGAATTGAATCAGTTGAAAAAACACATTGAAACTCGATAAAAATGTATAAAACTGTCTCTTTCATTAAATTTTGTCTAGTAGTGATTATAATACTTAAATGCAATCTCAAATCCAACCACTTGCCATTTATTTAAACAGTTTCATCTCAGTTCTTCATCACAATTTTCGCAGCATTCAAACAAAGCAATGCTCTACAACTCTATGATAAACAAACATAACTTAAAACATCATTTAGTTTTCGTTGCCAAAAGGCCAACCTTGTATGATACCAATACCAGGAACACATGGGATACAAGAGATGTAATAGGCTCAATCAGTTTCCAGAGTAACAATGACTTATAAAACGGTATTAACTTACTGAAGGGATTACAAGGACTAACGGGCTTAGGAGATCACAAGGCTAATCAGTTCATTATGCCATGATAATAGGACACCCCTTTTGGTGATTTGTGCTTTATCAAGGCTTTCCGAATTTCACGTGTACGAGGCCTGTTCAAAAGAAAAGGTGCATTTTGAATTTTGAATTTTCGCGGGCTGTGTACGCTCGATTATAGATTTTTTGTTGTTGTTATGTTGGTACACATATTTTTATCATATGTTAGCGTTATCAGCCATTTTGGATTAGTGGTTTGTTTTTGACAACTGGAAAGGTCAGTCACGTTTTTTTGTGTTCTTCGATTTTTTACTTTTGAAAAAAATGGATCAAAGAATGTGTATTAAATTTTGCGTTAAAAATGGAATAAAGTGCTCCAACGCACTTAAAATGTTGACTGTGGCATTCGACGAGTCTACTTTGTCTCAAAAAAGTGTTTATAAGTGGTACAAGCGCTTTACTGAAGGCCGAGAAGATGTTAATGACGATGAGCATCCTGGAGTTGTGGAAAAACAAATCATGGATTTTATTCTTTGATCCATTTTTTTTTAAGTTACAAATCGAAGAACACACAAAAACGTGACTAACCTTTCCAGTTGTCAAAAACAAACCACCAATCCAAAATGACTGATAATGCTAATATGTATGAAAAAAATATGTGTACCAACAAAACAAAAAAAATCGATAGTCGAATCACAGCCCACAGCCCGCGAAAATTCAAAATTTACCTTTTCTTTTGAACAGGCCATGTATAACAACTTTTTAGGTACTGTTGTTAATTTATTTTTTAAAACTATGGTTCAATCATGTCATGGATCCAAATAAGACGATATTTAAAACAAGATCAATAATACAAATTTTATTAATGAGAAAAAAAACAAAAAAAAAATTATTTAAAAAGATATTGACAAGTGATTGAATTCTAGATTTGAGTCACACAACTAACTAAAATTTACTTGGGTTATGTTGACTAATGACTGACCAACATCACAAAGGCTTGAAACAAAAATGCCAACACCTTGACTTCAGTTGACAAGTCTAGACATTCTAGACGAAGCTCACGAAGGTCTGAATTTATTTGACAAATATAAATTAAAACATAAAAATCGTTCGAAAAGTGTACATTTCATAGGGTGGCACAGAACGGAATTTCAGATTCTTTTTGGCATTTATAGCTTAGATTTTCGATAACACGATGCGTTATTTTTTACAAGAATGTTGTTGCTAGTGTAGAAGTTAAATTACCTACGCGAGTTTCCTGCGCTTTTTGTTTCAGAATGATTCACTCTTGAATGTTGTCAAAATACCTAACTATGCATATATTAAACTTGCAACATCGTCTCCAATAATCACGTATGAATTATGTTGGGTTTAATTTTAATTATTTATTCAGTACTGAGAGGTGGTCAAGTCATTAAGCTGCAATCTCATCGATTAATTTTGAATTTAATCGAGTCGCATCCTGATACAAACTGCACAAAAGTAATGACACTTCTGGGAAGTACCACTGACACACATATGCGCCACCTTTTTTAATAATCCAAACTCAGTCTAAAGTCGGTAGTAAGCTAAGTCACCCAAAATAAATTAACCGAGCTATTATTATTTCTAAATATTGTTTTATATTTTCGCCCAGAATCTTTTGTAACAGAACATTAACTTAATTGATTTATAATTTAAATTTTCAGAGCAGAAATCAAGTTCTAATATTTTACTCAAACTCAAGGTTATAGACATTAAAAATGTAATAAATAACCATTACCTATAATAGACACAAATTATTGTCTCGTACCCAAAAAAATATTTAATGCTTGATGACACCTTAGATTTTTTTTTCAATTTGAATTAACACTGAGTCTCAGAGTTATTTTTTTTCTTATTAGTAAGTCAAAATAAACATATCACACAAATAAGTGATTTATTAAAAAAAAACATCAACATTGTAGCATAAATAAATATAACATACATCAAAATAAAAATATGTATTTTATTTTGTTGTACAATAATTTAATATCGTGTCAAGAGATAATTCAAATTATTATTACTTACGTATCATAAAGAAGGTGTCACGATAAAATTACACTTAAAAATTCACTAACTAAAAATACACACGTGGTGTAATTTATTTTGTACACTTTTGTTATGAGTAGTTTCATCCTCATACAAATAAAAACATTTTACTTGTAAAGATAATTTTCCAAAGTATATTCAACTAAACAAAATCATACTCTCGTCCTCTTACTTGTGAATAAGTAGGTATTTAGCAAAACGTAAACACACACCCCGTAAGTAGGTGTCTACAAAATTACCATATCCAACAAAAAACAAAATGGCAAACATTTCGGTGAATAATTGGTTCCGTCGAAAATGCCACAGTACGTTTTTGAAATGCATCGGCAAATATGCAAATGTAGCCACACCGCAACGTCGGGAAAGAGGGGTGACTACCCTACCCCACAGGTGAGAGCAAATAAAAGTTAACCTGGCTACACTGACACGTTTGTGAATTTTAAATGGAAAAAGGCTTGTATCATTTTGCGCTGTAATTATTTTTTTGTGAATATTTAAATGAAAAAAAACACCCGCATACCTAAACCAAATTACATTCGCCCGCGAAAAACATTGAAAACGTTAAGACAAAGAAAAACTACAATATTTTTGTTTTTGCAACTGATAATTTGTGGGGTAATAAAGCATTGTGCATGAAAATTATAACATTGCTCTAAGAACATACAGGTTTAACCCTAATACAATTAGCACTGAATTTTGAAGAGGGTTAATCCGACAAAATATGTATTTATCTCCATGGTTCTGAGCCCATATACCACGTGTTCCTAACCTGGCAAGGACTGGACAAGATCTAGGATATTGAGTACTTGCTCTCGAGTTTCTCTATCCTTGAAAAATCATGTTTACCAAGATATTTTTCAGGTTAGGTTGTACTTAAGACGCTTTTTAATGTTTTATTACCACAGTTAAACTGTCGTTTGAGATGACAACACTAAACAGACAATCCCAAGAAGGGTGATATATAGCGATTTGATTTACAGCGGATGCTGCAAATTTACTCTAGACCCCTGTGTTCTAGACAGGCCAACGAAATTGATTGTCTGTTCAAGAAGGAATTTCGACATTTAAAATATTTGATTAATTTCAACAGAAGTAAGAAGAAATTAATGTCTCTTCCGGCACAAGGACATGCCCACAAATATTGTTATGGGTTTATGTCCGGTCGGTGGCTGAGTGGACAAACGCGTCGGATTCCCACCTGGGTGTCGTGGGTTCAATTTCTATGTTGGATAAGTCCTCCACCATTGCCCAAGCAACATCTTCCGCTTATTATGTTGGTAGTAGGAGTTTTTCAAATATTGTCAGATTATTCGTAACCAGGGAATGTTTGTCTTTCTTTTTTTATAAAATAAAATCTCTGCATTTATGATTTGAATCATATTCATGTAAATACCACTCTATCACCGATGGTAATGATTTAAACTAAAATGAATATATAAATTCATCTAAAAACACGATATCTTGTACAAGACTAAAATAAATTATCAATATTCAAGTACTAATCTTTCATCCACAGTTACTATTGGTCAATTTTGGATTTAATCTATAACACGGGATCGGGTCACGAATCTGACTGTACCGCATCACTGTAAAGTTACTTCCATTATCGTGGGAATGAAATAATTTGCATTTCATTAATCCTCCCCTAACCCACGCTGTTACCACCACCCTCCACCGTCCCTTCTCCCAAATGTAACTAACCATAACTCCTCTTTTTACCCCCCTTATCCGCTTTCCTCATGATTAATCAAATACCGTATTTTGTACTCGCCACCCACATTTCAGTAATACCCCTGCATTTATTTGAATTACCAACGTACATGGGTTCATTACAACAAACAGAATTTGAAATTTATCATAAAAGCTGCTATATTCATCATCTAACTAAAATAACAGCATTTACATACCAACGTTTATTATATTATTATTGAAACTAGAAATAAATTTAAATCATAAATGCTTATGTTTATAAAATGCTTAAATTATATCACTAATCTAAGACACAAATATGAAACAGAAAATAAAAAGACAATGGTGACAATCGAGACTAGAACTCGGATTCTCTACTCTATTTAACTAATTCGACCATTAGGACCTTATTAAAAAGCGGTATTTTAATCGATCCCATATTTTCATTGGAAATTATGAATATTATTTTTTCCGATTTTTGGAAGCCATTTTTGTAATGGAATCAAAGCTCAACCCGAGTTCATTGAATACCTGGATGGTATCTTGGATAAATATATTTTTTTTAGTTCGAGTCTCGGTTGTGACCATTGTCTTTTTATTTTCTGTTTTAGATTATCGATTAAAATATTAGAATACTTTTTATATATTTTTCTTAACTAATGTTTTTCTCAGAAAAGTCATTGTATTGGCAACTCTTATTTTAATCACTGTTTTACACCTTTCTTTATGCTTCCCATTCCATATTCTCTAACCCAATAGCATTTTGTAGGAATCGTGCTATTATGCGTAAACCCAACAAGCCTAAATATGGTATTCATATCAGTCGTTTTAATTTATAAAATTACTCGTTTCAAGTAAAGTAAATACATAGAAGTAATTACACAGAATGGTAAAATTAGAGAGACTCCCTTTTTCTCAATACCTATATCAATCGCAAACATTCCCTCCGGTTACACAATGTCTATCTTGTTTTATCTGAAACCATTGTTTTTCATTCACGCAAGACAATTCCGAAAACTATTCCACGGGGATTTTATTGTCACTTTTATAGCTCGACACCAGGTGTCGCTATTGACTATGTCTTATAAGTCGGGGAACAAACAGTCAGAGCTTCCCCCGCCGTTGCCATATTTACTATGAAGTAACGAAAATTCGCATATGTATTGATATGACGGCGATAAAATAAAATACACCCAATACACTTGTATTTTCGATATAGCAGGTGGGTTCCGTATATGTCGTTGCAATTTATTCAGGAATTTAACCACACATAATTTATTTTGTAAGTACCTACAGCCGTACGGGTACGAACTTTTCAAATTTTGAACTGATTTAAATTAAATTTTCAATTTTTTTTTTTTTGTAAAATAACCCGTAATTTCAATGTAAGAATAAAATAACATCTTAGATGTTTAAATAACCACGGTTTTTCAGAATTCGCCCATCATCTTATTGAAAAAAAAAACCTTCAATAAAGGCACAGATCAAAATGGTCGTGGCAACAGATTAAATAATTAAGAAGCACTATGTGTGAAGAAAGCCGTTCAAATTAACAGTCATATTCTTAATAATCAGTTAAATTTTTCCAGTAGTCCAATATTAGGTATGTTTCCGGTAAACTCATGAAATTTCACATTATTCTTTTATCACGTTCTCAGTTGACGTTTCGCCTATTTATTTCATATTATCTGACTCTTTTTTCTGTTTCTTTTTTACAAATTAAATTTAATTCTTTTTTTCTTACTGTTCTCTTTTTTTCATTTTATACTGTGTTCTCCCTCTGTGTGTATATGTATATGTAACGATAGAAAGTAAGATCTGTACAGCGCCCTTGAGGTGATTTTTCACAAAAACGGCGCTATACAAATCGTCCAAATATTATTAATATTATATAACCACACACTTTGTATTTTTTGTTTTGTACCCTGATGATGCTTAGGCTAAGCGAAACCAGTCGGTCATACAAAATTAAAATAAAATCTATGGTCTTATACAAAATTATTATTTCTTTTTCATTAAATATGTAAAACCACAAAGTTATTTCTCTATACGAAAATATAATGAAGAACATTGTTTTTCGACAAAGCTTCAACAAGAATTTTGAATGTTGGTATCCAAAAATCTTGAACGAAACTATAGTTTCAAAGTGGTATCAATAAATACCTGAAAGTCCATAATGCAAAAAACATAATTCAACGATATGGTTCTGGTAATGCTAGCTCTAATTCCGTAAACATAGTTCATTACCACGCCGGTTCAATCACTGAACAAAGCCTTCAAAACACATTATTATTTTTATTTGATTTTGATTCGCACAATGAACATCATTGCGGCACAAGGAAAACTCGTTCAAGCGCAAATGCTCGGATTAAGTAGTTTTCAATTAGGTATCTGCCATAGTTTGGTGAATCCGCATTTCAATTCAAACATTTTGAACGTCATAACCATGAACAGCGTGTTTCTAAAAAACAGTTTTTTTCGAATTCTTGAATTGGACGTAGTTACGCAAAAAGCATGCAACCCCAAAAAGGTGAAATCGAAAAACAGGCGTTGGAAATCATGTCGATACAAAAGCATTAATGTACGTAATCGGCATTTGTAAATTTAAAATCAGCGTTTTTTTTTTCTTTATGAGAATTATTATAAATAGGTTATTTATAATCTGTCAATGCATTTCTTAAAAAAATATATCTATTTATTTATACATAACACGCGCACTTGAGGAGAAATATTACAAAACTGCTCCGTAGAAATGCATCGGTATTAAATTTATTAAAAACAAAAAAAATGCATACGTCGAGATTTGAACCCGCGATCTTTGAATTCATAGTCAAGGACCTTAACCGCTTGGCTACGGAATTCTACAAGTAATAAGTTTTAAATAACTGAACTCAACTATCATTTTATTTTTTCGTGAATAAGCGTTATACGTACAGGATGTAACAAAATTTACCTGACAGTTTTCGACCGGTGAATCCTATGTAATGCTTGTTAACTTTGTTACGTATTCAGTATACCTAAGCGAAACCAGTGGGTTACGAGTTTTTCAATAAAATTAGTGGTGCTTTACAAAATTATACTAAAAAAAGGTGTATGTGTTCGAAAATATTTGGCTTAAGTCCAAATAGTGGCTTTCGCAAATTTAAACACAGGTGGATTAAAATGTTGTTTTACTCTATCTTTATACGTTTTTTGAAAGATTACCAGGATTAGAAATGACGAATCTCTAAAACCAGTCGATCTAAAACGAAAATGTCTCGAAGGAAAAATGAGTGATCAAATCAAATTATTTGAGAATAATCGTTATGTATGAAATACCTTCAAAAATATTTGAACTGATTTAGATTACGACGAAAAGTATTTGACTTTTCATGATTTGAAGGTTCGCATAACAAATAACTTTACAACACTTAGCCTGAGGTTTGGGCTTTCAAACTTTCGTCTCTTCAATGGAGTGATCAGAAGCAAGTTGGAGTACGCTAGCACTGTCTGGGCTCCACATCAAACCTAATACATAAATATGTTGGAACAGATTAAAAAAAAATTCCTCAGGTATGTGTACATGCGTTTGCACGGAACATACCCTATGTTCATGCATTACATGGAACTACTCGAGGAGACACATTATCAAAGCTTAGAGACTAGGCGCAATGCTGGTCTCATGACAATAGGCTTTAAAATTATAAATCACTTAATCGACTGTCCATACCTCTTGGCATGCTACTGCTTATTCGTGCCAGAAAAATACTGTCGCAGCAGAAATCATGCAATGTTCAGAATACCCTATGGTCGGACAGATGTTTTGGCTCAGCATAGCATGACAAGAAGTATAATTCTGTTAAATACATCATCTATATATATTGATATATTTTCAGAGAATTTACAAAAGTTAAAAAAACTTATTAATTTAAAAATTTTATAATTTGAAATTGCTTACTTGTTGTTCCATTCTACTGTTATTGGGTTTATATCTGTTGTACAATAATAATAAAATAAGAAAAAAAATATATATCTATATTTTACTTCGTTACAACTAAAGATTAGCGCCACTATGTTTTGTTTATTTATTTTAATGGTTACTATTAAACGTCAAATCTAGCCCTTTTCATCTTTCGAACAAATTGGGTAATTCATTAAATTTTGATTTTATTAAGTTTGAAACAACTCGCACTAATAGTGCCAGTACAAATAAAAACAGTAAAAATGTGATAAAAATCGAACTTTTCGTTAAACATAATCCACGGTCGAGTGGTAAGACGCTCGACTACGAATCCAAAGGTCGCGGGTTCAAACCCGGCGTGCGCCAATAACTTTTATTTAATTAATATGTATCATAACACATTTAATTCATATAAAAATAATAACAAGTATATTTGCGGCACGTTCCAGAGTGGTAGATACTCTAAGTATCGCCCTGGTGAAAGACCACCATTCAGAATCGAAACGTTGCTTGAAATGGCTTTTTAGCCGTGTTTGGTGACCAAGAAAATATACCTTCCTCCCTGAATACTACCTTCAGCCTCACAACATAACAATAAAATTGGCTCTAGACGGTTGGGAGCAGTTGAGACTCTTGTGCGGTATTCATGTAAAAAAAATAATATATATAAATGGCAAACTATCTGAAATCATGATTCTTATCATAAATCACGAGAGAGAAAGATTCAAACACATCAATTTTTTTTTTAAACAATTTATCCGAAGCTCAGGGTGAAGATGAAATGTATGTTTTCATATTTAAAAAAAAGTTAAAGCAAAGAAAAGGAAATCATACTAAGAACAGTAACCATATTGGTATTTAAAAACATTAATCTTCGAGTACTATAAGTAAACGATTCTAAAAATGCAAACAGTATAACAAATAACAAAAGAACAATAAACATATTTTATGACAATGAGTAAAGGATTTTCAGTGGACAATAAGGACATTGAGTTGTAAGGATACAAGAAAGGAGAAAAAGTTGAAATGAAAAATAACACAGAGCAGCGTAAGAAAACATAATATAAATGAAAGCACAGATAAACAGAATAAGGGTATTTATTAAAGGCATATTAGATGAATGTGCCTTTGTAGAAGAATAACAAATTTCTTTAATCATTTCAGTTAATTAAGCACATACGTAGGTTCAACTGTCAAAAAATACAGTTACTTAATATTTTTCGTGGCTTTGTCCTTCATTTCCTTGGCTTTAGTCAGCTGGCATTTAGAGAAGCTCAGAATCAACTTACACTTGTCTTCTTCCTTGGAACTGGCCTCCACACACTCGTGGACCATCGTCTGGACCATGGACAGGAAATTCTCTGGAGACCAAATCACAAGTATTGTACATACACAAAATAATGAAGATGCCAAAAACAGGTCTGTTACTGGTGGTTACAGTTGTAAAACTTTTGTGTGGGGTGGGTGTGGTAGCCTAGTACGATAAACTCAACTGTCGACGTCTGTTTATCAATATCGCTAGCACGCTTTAAACTGACTAATATATCGATAATTTTATCAATTTCAGCAAAAAATCGACCCTTGGTGGCAATACTGACACATTTTATGTATCAATGGCGTAGCAGCTGTGTGTCGTTTTGAAACGTTAATGTAAAATTTGATCGATTTGCACATCTTATTTTATTAATTGAAAGTCAAATCTGTCTCTGTTCATTTGAATTTAGCCAATAACTAAATTCTCCGCAAATTTTTTGAAAACGATGTGTATCGATGTATAAACATGTTTATCTAAGAATCAGAAGTCTTCGATAAACTAAGCAACTGTTAATCGATGTGTAGACTAATCACCGATAATGTTGACAAAAATATTTATTCTGTAAATTTGGAAAAATTGAGGGCGGTCACGCTAACCCTTTGACATTATACAACAATTTGATTACAAAGTTCGATAACAGTAAACCAAATAACATAAATAAAAAGCGCCCTTGAGGTGATATTTCTTTTATGAAAACGGCGCTCTAGAAATCAGCCAATTATTAAATTAAATGTAACAGGGTTCATCGGAATGACATAAAAAAAAAATATGATTTGAAAGAAAATTTTAACCATGAAAAAAGAGTTAAATCATTTAAGCTAATATCTTTCCCTCTCTGTGAGACTGCTCTAAACAACAACGGAAATATTGAGATACGCATTCCCATTTTCTGGTGCTAGTGGCATCTACCCTTATATAAAGGAAGAGTGTGATTTAAAAATAAATTGTACTTCTGGAAGCATATATTTGTGTGCAAATCATATCTTTCTCGATATCAAACATATCTGAAATAGTACACATGATTAAATTACCTTTGAAAATTACTATCATGACATCATCCATAATCTTCGCCTCGCCATCTTGACATGAACTAACAAGCCAAGGTTTGTAGTCACGCAGGCCAGTTCACATTTATCCCCTCCACCAAGTTCCTTCTGTGTCATCAAGTATTTCGTTACAGTATCTTCCTTATACCAACATAGAGTGCAAAAATAAGCAATTTCAATTACCTTTTGTAACCATCTTCTTGACTTCATCCATAATCTTCGCTTCATCTATCTTGCCATTGACAAGGAAGCCGAGGTTTGTAGCAATGCAGGCCAACCCACAACCGTCACCCCCTCCATCTTCCTCTTGGGCTCTCACGTACTTCATAATGTTGTCTTCCTTAAAATTCATCTGGAGCGGAAGAGTAATTAATTACCATTGAAAAGTTTAAATCCAAAGGTTTTTTAATAAGCACAGCCACACGTAGTTTTTACCAGTACCTACTTCTTGGCCTAGCTACTAGTAGCATTTCTAGTGGCAAACGCAGAGGTAACTTAAATAAAAGAACACCGAAAAGAGATTTGTTTTTTGATTTATTCATTTAACTCCAAAAAACCCCGAGGAAAACTGTTTCTGTCAGGACCATATGACATATGTCATTGTTATCTATGGGGATGCTGTGTAGATAGTCAATGTTATCAAAATAACAAAATGACACAGATTTTAGTGAAGGTGTCATTCATATTTATTCAATAATTCTGAAATTATTAACTGTAAATTTTATTGGATCAAACATACCACAGAAACGTTTGAACGCTATTAAAATTTCACTTGGTACAGCCGCGACAAACAGACGAATCTGCCAAATAATTCATTTATTATTACAATTATTTTTTTTTAAGTCGTTTTTAAAAGTCCATGAACAGTTTGACATCCCAAATTATTAGATTTCAGAAGACATCGTTACCAGCAATATTAAGACTTGTGTAGGCACATTTCAATTTGATTTAAAAAGCAAAAAAATTATGGCAATTAATGATTATTTTTAACAATGACACAATATTATTAAGTTATTATTAGAAGGCAAACGTAAAATACGACAAAAACAAACTAATTTCTCGTAAAGGTTAATGAGGTTTTTTTATGAAGGTCATTTTTTAAAGATATTTTCTATGACATGAACGGATTGTGTTGTACGATTTTAATCAAATTTACATTATCCCAGAGATTTTTTTTATCTATGGGTACTCTTTCAAATTATTTAGATTTAATTAAATTGTGCGATAGAAGTATGTGATAAAAGCGATTCTTATCATAAAGATTCTAATTTTTTTTAAACATTGTCACATGGTTTGGTGATTTTCACACGTAACAGCTGTGTTGCCTTTTGATACGGTTTAAAGTCACAATTTGACAATGTAAATGGATTTCCACAGAATGAACAACAAAAATACGCCAACTCATACGAGCCACATCAATGAGTATGAAGAGTATTTATTATGTTACAGAAAAATAATCAACAATAATAAATAATTAATCATTTGTAATATCTTATTATAAAAAAAAATATGTAAAAATAGAATAGAATGTTTTTACAGAACTTACCTCATTTTTGCATTTCGAAAATGCAGCATTCAAGACTTCCATCATTTGAGCTGTGCCTTCTCTCGGATTTGAATCTCCATTAACATTTCCACTTAAAATGGCGACAACTGCCACAACGGCCAACACTGTTCCTGCGCTCTTCATTCTGATGCGAGATAAATGCGGCTAATGACGATGCTTGGCGGAACTCGCGAACTAATGACTGATGGCGGTTTGATGGCCGGCGGCTGCTTTTATACAAGGGGAAAATGTGTCAACTTGAATCGCTATTATCGCCAGGTGAGTCAATGTCAAAGTGAATGCGCGAGTTTTTCAAATGGAAATGGGTAAAAACAAGGAATCAAGTGCCATTTTCTTTTGTTGTTGGCGATGCATTGTTGGATGTATTATTTAATAGGTATACTCGTATATTGATAGCTCTGTGGCAAAGTGGTAACGTGTTTGACTTAGAAATTGACGGGAAGTTCGGAAAATATTGTGTTTATGGTTTTGGTTCGTAGCGATTTTCTTAAATTTATATATATTTTTAATGGACAAAAAATATGAACCAATCAATAATACATCATCATGTATTAGTAAAGGTATAGCAGCGAATGTTAAGTCAAACACAGTACTCACACACGTGCATTGCTTGCATACAGCATGTTTATAACTTGTTTTTGGTCTTTTTAAAAAAAGTTTTTATTTTTAGAGTGAATATCGCACAAAGTTCAAACTGCTCCCAAACGTCTAGATCCAATGAGACTATGGGACCCCCGATTAAGGTATGTTGTGAGACTGAAGGTAGTGGGGAGGGGAAGGAGATGGTGAAGAGGAAGGTTGGGAAGTACATGACTATTCAGATCTGACTACCAAACACGGCTAAAGCCATTTCAAGCAACGTTTCAATTTTTAATGGTGGCTTTTACCAGGGCGATACTTAAAGTATCTACCACTCTGGAAAGTATTACGTGATCTATTATCTAATTCGATCGGCTAAGATGTTGATTATATGGTTACCACATAACCTCTGAATTCGTAGTCGAGCGTTTTGACCATTCAAACGCGTAGGCCATCACTTACTCTAATTACAAAAAAATAGAGATATATTGAGCCTTCAATTGATAGAAAATGCACAACCTTTAGAACTATCATTTGTTTTTTTTTTGTAAGGTTACTAGACATCCGTTGTTTAATTATCCATAGAATAGTAACGAGGACAATCAAAACCAACAAAAAACTAAGTTATTTTTTACATTCCAATTCAGGTAATCACTGGAACAGTTATGGTGCATTGCATATCGGTGATACTACTCGATTGTAAAAAAAAGTGTAATATCGTAGAATAAATTGTGCGCAAAAGAAAAATGATGAAACTCCATTGAAATATTTTGACATCAAATTTTGGACATTTTATAAAATGAGTCGGTCATAACGCCCCTGACGTTATTCAACCCAGATCGTAGCGCCGCTGCGGAACAATGTGGAGAAATTGACAACTATTGTTATGTTATCTCATTTAAAATCGTATGGAGCTCCTTTACACTTTTACATATTGCTAAAAAATAAAGCTGGCTGGAATTCCTCATTATAAGTATTTGGTACAGAGTACGAAAAAATATTTTAATGACATGAAAAAAGAGCTTTGTATATGACCACTATACAAGTCGAATAAGCCGTCCAACTATATAAGAAAATTACAACAAAAATTACTGCAGTTGACAATATTCTTCATTTCAAAAACTAAATAGGAAAATTTGTTTTCCATGACCATTAATTTGTTTGTATATTATATGTTTAGTTTTGAAAACGAGTATTCTTAAATTCACAATCTTTTACATTAGAGAACACAAATTATGTGATCTAACTTAAAATGAATAAATCAATGGCATCCAAAGCGAATGCATACATTTAATAGAAAATAAATTGACTATTCACGAATTTGTAACGCAGCAGTTTAGATACTCCTTATATTATCGCCCTGGTGAAAGATCACTATCAATAAGTTACTGGGAATGGCTTAAGTCGTGTTTTGACAAGCTTAGAAATGGTACTTCCAAACCTTTTATCTTCCCCATTTCCTCATTTTTCCTATTTCCTTCAGCCTAACAATATACCCCAATTAGGGATGCCAGAGTCCCACTGGATCCACAGACAGTTGGAACTTTTGTGCGGTATTCACATACAAAAATAATTTTCGTTGGATTCGAGTGAAAAAATAATTTGCATACATTTAAATAAAAAAACTACAAAAACAATACAAAAAAAAATAAATAAGAAGAACTTTATGCAAACTGGCTTTGCTTTGAAGGAAAAAAAACATCAAAATTAAAATTGAAATTTCTAAAGCGAAAATTTAAATGGGTGTGTGTCAAAATGATTCATTTTTCAAAAGAAACCGCACTTCACTCCAAGCAATGATGATGTTGACTTTAAGAAATTCTAAACCTTTGGTTTTTCACATTTAAACGAATGGATTCGTAAAAGACTCCAAAACTCACAACAAGAAATTCACGCACTTCTTGCGCTGGGGGCAATAAAGTTGAAATTGAAACTGTTTCGACTAATGCTCAAGAAACATAACCAAAAAGCGTGTATTATTTTATTTTGTAAACTTCAGGTACTGATATTAAAATGTTTTACAGTCACACTCATCGCAATTGCATCGCATTAAGTTGTCAATTAAATACATTATCTTAAAAAAAAACGCAATGGTCATTTGGCATAAAAATGGCGTGATTAAGGGGCATTAAAACAATACGTGCCAAGTGATCTCAAAAGCCATACACATTCGTGTAAGTTGATATTTTAATTGCATTGTAAGAACATAAACATGATTACATTTAATGATTGCAACTAAATTGAAATTGTAGGGAGCAGGAAAGATATTTTCAGAATCTCCACAATGAGAAACCGCAAATCATCATTTAAATAAATATTTTCAAAATAAGAATAAAATAACTGTTTTTTGTTATTCACGTTATATTAAAGTTCTAAACAAATTATGGATTATACAAAAATAGAACACGACATTGAAAAATGACAGTAACATCACCATCGTTTGAACTACACCAACCATTCAGAATCAAAACGTTGCTTGTATTGGCTTTAGTTGTGCTGAGTAACCAAATCTGAAGAGACAAGTACTTCACAACTTTCCTCTTTTCCATCTCTTCTCCTACTGTAATTCAATCCTCAAAACACATCTAGATTAGGCATATTTATTAATATACTAGCGGATTGTCCAATTACAAAAAAATACATAACACGAAATTGGAAAATGATAGCAACAGAGAAAGAACAGCACAAATTGAACAGAATATACATTAAAAAGAACATTCAAGTGAAAACCAAGTTAAAGTCAAGGGTTTGGTAGATCGTTGAGAAATCATTTAGATTGTTACCAAAAATTTCAATACTCACAAACAATAAATTGTTTTTCCTCAATAGCGACGCTAATAATTATGGGTACCATTCTCCACTGTCAAGAATATTAAGACTTGTTAACTAAAGCCATGGTCTTGAAATTTTTGGTACTAGTCTAAATAATTTTTGCAATCTTAACGACTGTACCAAAACCTTGACTTGACCTTGGCTTTGACTTGAATGATCTTTCTAATGTAAATTTTTGTCTTTTTTTGTCATTGCTTTATTAAAATATTAAATGTGTGCTATTCTTTCTCTGTTCCTCTTTGTTCCCATTTCGTGTTAAGTATTTTTTTTGTAATTGGACAGTAGTTCGTTAGTAGATAAATAAATAAAACACGCAAACCCTGTAATTATTTCATGCAACCGTCAAAAACGCCACACAAAAGGTAAGAAAGCTGATTTAATTAGACATTTAATAATTACTGAAGTTTCCCGTATTCAGGAATATCAACTGTCAAACTTGAGCCTAGGTAATTTAGCATCTGAAAGTTTCTGAATTAAATTCACAAGATGACAAATGTCCGCATGTCGTGTGCGAGTCGACTCCTTCAAAGGCAATTTGCAGTCGTTGTTCGAAGGCAGAAGTTTGGTTTGGCGGCAAATTAGATTTGAATTTCGCGTGTCAACGCCATTTTGTTCTCTTACCGGAAAATTGTTCAGACTTTGACTGAGGCAGGGGCGACGCAGCGAGATGTTTTTGGAAAATTGTGAAGTGTGGGTGTAAAAGGATGTCAAAAGTATAAGTATCGCAGGAAATGTTGATTCGAACACAATACTCACACAGATGAATTTCTTGTATACAGCATGTTTTCAACCTATTATTCTTCTTCAGAAAATAAAATTTTAGAGAAATTAAATAACATCATTTTTGAAAAACTTTTTTTTTTTTTTTTTAATATTCAAATTCAATGATCTTATATATTTATTTATATAAACTAACGGACCATTGTCTGGTTACAAAAATACATAAAACAAAATGGGAAAAAGAGAAACAAAGAAAGAAAAGCACATACATAATACTTTAATGAAGCAATGACAAAAATAGGACTAAAATATATAATTGAAAGAACATTCAAGTCAAAGCCTAAACAAGGTTTTGGTAGAGTCACAAAAAACATTTAGATTGTTACAAAAATTTCAAGACCATGGCTTGAGTTAACAAGTCTTGACAGAATGATACCCATAATTAGTAGAGTGATGATTGAGGAACAACAATTCATTGTTTCATTAGTCTACGGCAAGATATGTTGTACTAGATGATTTCCAACAAAGAAGGTGAGTCAATAATACAATTAATAATTTTGAAAATACATATTCTTTCCTACGCTTTTCTAATGAAGATTTTTTTTTAATGTTTGTTCAATTTCATCTCTCTAATCAGAATAAGTAGACATACACAATACAAAAATTAGGTTCCTCAGTGACGTTTGACAAAGACATTACTGTCGGAAGTTTATTCAAATGCGTCAATACACACAATTATGCAAAGGCAGTATTTTTGTAGAGTTTGGGTTTTCCTTATTGTTGTTCGATTCCTTTCAATACAACATATTTCATATAACCTTCATCTATATAATCACATCCATATTCCATTCGATCCAAGTTTATCTTAAGATATTTGATTTTATATACTTTTCAGAAAGTAGATAGGCAACAGGGCTATGTTTAACACCAGGGACCTGCCCCTCACATAAACATGCAAATTCAAACTGCTCGGATTTTCAGAACTCTTCTTAGATAAAATCGGATTGAGACATACGCCACGTTCGAAGTTTTCCATTGTTCGCTCGAATTTTCATACAAATACTCTTTGTGATATTCCCGCGAAGAAGAAGAGGGTGATTTTAAGCAGAGATCCAAAGGAGAGGCGTGCGTGGTAACAATACGAAGTTATTATATTGTTTGGAAAAATAATATTGAAATTCGTTTGAAACTGGCCGTGAAATGTTATTGTTGGAGGAATCTGGAACGAAATTAACAATGCTCTATTCTATGGCGTTATTTGTTGGCTTACCGAGGCTTGTATTTACAGGTACAATATACGTAGATCAGCATAGGTTCTACTTACACATTCAGTGAGTTGGAATAATTTATAAAACAAACGTGATGATGTGCATAACGTATGACATCTAGTATCTACCTTCACGAAATTGAATGCTAAGTCATTCTTTTTCTAACAAGTTACTTTTTATGAAGGAACGTACGTAAAAATTGTATCTTTACTGAATATAGAGTTTTATGCGGGTCATATGCAGGGGTTGTGCAATGCAAAGTGACCCGTATTGGCATTATTGCAAACGTAAACTTGTCTGTGCAGTTGCTTGTGGAAAAAATGGTCTTTCGTTCATAAGATCCTCGTTTGGCCGCTTGCACAAATATTTCATTTTTATGTTTAGAACTTTTTTACTAACGCTCCCGTTCTGAAAAGGGCTCTTACGTCACCTCGAATAAGAGTTTTAATAAAGATTACTGAAATATTATGAATTCACTTATCTTTAAGTATTTTAACATAAACAATTTTCATTAGATTATATCATGAACACATTAACAAGCAAGAACAAATGGGGTAACTACGTCATGCCCTTTTGGACAAAAGCGAGTTGTATATGCACACATAAATTCGCGCGATGTTTTCAAATAACCATATGACTTTTTCCACTTTTGGGAACTGACTTAACAGCCTTGTATTTACGAAGGATTTAGTTTAGTTCAAGATTATCGTTTCTTAGTTCTGTGGCACAAGCGATAGCATGAACGAATTAAATTAATAACAAATAAATAAATTAGCCTGTTTTTTTAAACTCAAGACTAGTTATTTATTTAATAACACTTCATGATAAACATATTATGCGTTTAATAAAAGAAGTTCTTTTACTAAATAAATTAGCCTGTTTTTTTAAACTCAAGACTAGTTATTTATTTAACTTCATGATAAACATATTATGCGTTTAATAAAAGAAGTTCTTTTACTAAATAAATTAGCCTGTTTTTTTTAAACTCAAGACTAGTTATTTATTTAATAACACTTCATGATAAACATATTATGCGTTTAATAAAAGAAGTTCTTTTACTAAATAAATTAGCCTGTTTTTTTAAACTCAAGACTGGTTATTTATTTAATAACACTTCATGATAAACATATTATGCGTTTAATAAAAGAAGTTCTTTTACTAAATAAATTAGCCTGTTTTTTTAAACTCAAGACTAGTTATTTATTTAATAACACTTCATGATAAACCTATTATGCGTTTAATAAAATAAGTTCTTTTAATAAACTTTTCAAGAATAATGCTTTATTATAATATCGACTACTGAAAGAATATTAAAAATCATTCAAATAGAATAAAATAAATATTTAAAAGACCAAGAAAACAAAAAGATAAATTTGTGACCGAGACTCGAGCTCGGGACGTCCATACTATCCGGGCGTGTCTAATTGCCGAACTAACTAACCATCACGCCAGTTCTCCGAAGAAGTAGGCAGAGAGGACGGACCATACAATACTGTCTTTTCTTTTCTGTTACTCTGACTCTTCATTTCTTTCTCAGGCGTCCCCGACTTCTTCCATTCTGCCAATTCTGCCATTCCAAGAAATTCATTCAGTGTCATTTTTAACAAATCAAGAACTGTTGTATACGTGTTCCAATATGTTTTTAGCAACCATATTTATTGAGTCTTTGGTCACAACCAAATTTTTTTTTCGGCGTTTCTTTTTGTATTTATTTTTTTCTTTGAAAAATTGTAAATATCTTTTCAGTAAACATAAGTTTATATTAAAGGTGGACTTATTGTCAAGTGGCTATTTCTTCCAAACAATCAGCAACAACCTCTATTAGAAAACTTTACCTTCTATGTATTATGTAACAAAACATCTTCATTTCACTTGTAAAAATAATCACACGGGGTAGTTTTACCTTTCCCTTTTCCATCTTCCGTTTCCAAGACCCACGGCCTTACCATAACGCCCACGAGCGCCTTCTTACAGCCCTTACCCATTTTTTACGTGAACAGAATGCGAAATAGAAAGGTGGTACGGCTCAAGGAGGAAAAAATGTAAATGCCGCGACATTCACAACAATGGAATGGAAAAGCATTTATTTTCCTGCCGGTTTTATCGAATGTAAGTTATGGGCGAACCAACAATGCGGCTGGTACTTTACCTAGCGAGTGAACAATGCAGGGCCGAAGCTTCGAGGCTCACTTCAGGAGCTTTTCTATGGAAAACTACTTCTCATTCGATTTTCTTAACAGAGCGTTTGAAAATTACTTATTTCGGCTTGTTTTGTTTAAGCAGGGTTATTTAAACAGCATTAACATATTGAAAGCTAACATTTTTAAAAAATAATTGTAATGCCAGTGCCAGCATACGCCATATCACTTTCATTTTGCGGGGTTAAGTGGTTTTAGTGAGGTTCAAAAACAAACATCACAACACCTGGACTTTTTCGAATCTGCAACCCATTTACTTATTGAAATGCGTTTACCATTTGATATGAAGTCCAAGTAAAATTATGAGAGCATTTTAAAAAAAGTAAAATTTCGTGATATTGCACTCTTTCGACAAAATTCAAATATAAGCATAAAAAAGGTTATTTCAACTGAAAGTGACACACCTCTTCGTAATTTTACCTATTCAAAATCAACAATATGCCCTAAAGACGCTGTCGTCAGTCAACGATCCCATTCAAGATTGTCGAAAAAATATTATCATGACGAAAATACTCTTTTCTTTGATGAGAAAAAAATGTTTAAGAGGCAGTGAAATTTAAATGAAATCTTCAAAATAATTTACGTCGTATGGTTTATACCCACTGAAGACAAAAACAAAAAGACGTGTGTTATGACCGTGTCCACGTGGCCGGAGTAAGGTCAGTATTTTCTTAATTCTGGTGGAAATGAAATCAATTTTGATAAATGATATCAGTTTTTGGTGAAATCAGTAAGGATCATGCTTCTTAGGATTATTTAGACTTTAAGACCATATTTATAATTATTTTGTTTATGTGAACATCGAACAAGAGTTCCAACTGTCCGGAACAAGTAAGACTACGGCATCCCTGAAGCTGAATGGAAGTGGGGAAGGGAAGGAGAAGGAAAAGGATGGTTGGAAAGTACCTGGTCATTTGGATCTGGTCACCAAACACGGCTAAAGCTATTTTGAGCAATGTTTCGATTTGGAATTGTGGTCTTTCAACAGGGTGATACTGAGGGTATATACCACTCTGTATTAATTTTTCGATGGAAAAATATTTCAAAAAAATTAATTTTAAAAGACATCTAATATTATCAAATAAAGCTCTTTTAAAAAAACACATCTGTTTATCGTAAATAAAAAATAAAAAAAACATAGAGCCATTTCTGCTGCAAAACCGCAGTGATTTTCAATAAAAGAAAAGCGAGAGCGCGTAAAACTAGATGTCCCTTTGAAAAATGTACCCCGGCGTGCCGGACCAAATAAGGGTTGGTCCCCTTACAGCGGGGGTGGAATAAAATAAATGGTTATGACAAGGATATGAACTCGTGTCCCCTGTGATTTGAAAATGAAGGCTTTCTATTTTCATTTTGCTACGAGACGGAAAGATAGGACAGATGAATTTTTCCATTTGTCATAACTCAAATTATGTCGTAAAAATGTTATGAAATTTTCTACGCACTCACGGTGATATGACAGGTATAATTCGAGACCTTCGGTTATTTTTGCATCAGGAAAGTTATCATAATTTTGCTAAAAACAGAGAGATATGTTTATTTTTTTGACATGACATACATAACATTTTTAGTTTGTGAAAACCATTCATAAAATATACGAGTATATTTTCTGTATATCAATATTCAAGCATACCAAATTTAAACATTGACACCATTCCCTATCTATCTTTGTTTATGCTGATATATTAGGTCTGCACCTATTCACAATAATTGTTTATATTATCGGCTACAACACAGTAAACTAAACATATTGTAAAAACCTTATATTTCGTGTTATATATATTTTATATATAATTTGCGGAATCACACTACTCTTCCCGTTTTTTTTATTAATAATTACTACTACGACTTAGCTCTATTCAACCTCATTATATTAAGAAGATTTTGAGAAAGTATTTGGTTTTACCTTGTTACAATTCCATCATAATTAACAGTTAAGCAAAAACCATTATTTATACGATACTGTAAGTGTTAGGATTCCATCATAATATTATGTTGATGCCATGTTTATAAATATATATATAAAAGTAAAGCCTGGTTATAAATACTCTATTATTGAACAGTATTAATGATATAAAGTATTTAGCAGCGAGAGTGTCGAAGCCAACAGCTTTACCATTCTTCATGAATTTAATCGATCTTTTTATTTCATCCATGCTGATTTCGGCAACATTCACTTCAGCATGTAGGGCAAATGAACGAAGAAAGGAGTGGGAAAAGAATATATGATACGAAAGCGAATGGAAGAAGAAGTCGAGGACGCCTGAGAAAGACATGGCACGATCAAGTTAATCAAATACTTGAATCGGGTCATGTGAAGAGTCAGAATAACAGAAGAGTATGTATGAGACGATGTATGAATGTGAATGAAGCAAGGAGTGAGTGACAAAGTTATATGGCGGTCCGTCCTCTTTGCCTACCCCTGCGGTAAGCGGCGTGATGGTTAGTTAGTTAGTCTTTTTATCAATGATTTTCAACAAAATATTAAACACAAGAAGACACAGAAAAAAGGTTGTAACGGAGGCTTGAACGTAAAATCTCTACGCTTTCCGGGAGTGTATCTACCATTATTGGGATATGGAAACCTTTTAAAACTATTTATAAGTTTTGTGTTAAATTTGTAGAACTCGATTTTATGTTTCTTTTTATATGGTTCAATTAAATTTCATTTAATATTATTATTACTTAGTTCTGCTAGTTTTAGTTTTTATTTTTAGTGGCAGCTGTGTCGGCGTTTAAAGCCATTATTAATCTATGGTGAGGCTACATGGAAACGGTTTATTTATTTGATTTTGGTTCCTTCTTTAATTACTAATTACGGTAAAAACCAAATTGTCTTGAATTGTTCTTTGATGTACTTAACTTAAAAATCTATTTTCCCCGTTTCCGCTTTTTTTAAATACTGTTATTTAAAAAAAAAATCTTTTTCGCTTTGACTGTTTTCCCCCCTTTTCTTTAAATCTTCTTGTGTCAATAATAATTGATATTCAATGAAAGCACAAAGTTTCAATAAGTTGATTCTAATTAAAATTTCCAAAAAGTTATAAATATTGTTTACCACGTGCTCTGATGTTTTGTTGTTTTTTACCAGTTATTTTTCCAGTAGTCATGCGCAACGGGAATTCAAAATAATCTGAACAAAATTTCTGAAAAAAAAAATGCAAGATTTATATCGTCTCTTAACCGTCCGGCATCCCCACATTCTTCAGTTTCACACCATGCCCTTGAAATGCCATAGCCCTTCTGGCTTTGGCCAGTTGGAACTCTACTGCAGTATCATATTAGTTAAATTAAAATTAGTACTTATTAAAGACCCATTTCAGTAAACTTTTACTTCTAACAAGTCTCAGGACTGACTAGAGATATACGAGTATATTAAATAATTTCGTAGAAATCAATCACTTTGTGGTTTGACATATTTAAAAATTAATTTTAATAAGACCACAGATATTGTTTTAATTTTTATGACCAACCGGTTTCGATAAATAAAAAAAAACATTAAAATTTTAAGCATATAAATAATCAGGTAAATTTGTCCAGTAGTCCAATAATACGTATATTTCCTGTAAACTCATAAAATAAATCTTTATTCTTTAATCATCTTTTCAGTTGACGTTTTTTCTATTTCAATTCGTATTATCTGTCTCTTTCTCTCTGTTGTTCTGTTATAATTCAAATGTGATTTTATTGTTTTATCACTGTTCTATTATTTTATTATATATTTTGTTCTCCCTCTGTATGTATATGTAACCGCACACTTCGTATTTTTTGTTTAGTTTATTTTTGTACCCTGATGATGCTTAGGCTAAGCGAAACCGTAAAGTTATTTTTTTGATTTCTTTAAATAGAATATAGACGATAAGACGAAATATGGTTAGGTAGTTAATACCGGTATAGCCTTATTGATCCAGACACCTTCTACGACCCTGGCAGGTGGTTATTAGTTGGGTTGATATATTGCTTCTCATATTATTATCGTCGAGCGAGGGTCGGGACATCGTTCAACCGTGTAATAGGTTATGTGATTTGAATAACTTATCGAAAGGAGCTAAACTTCCTAGACTATTTGTAAATTGTGCAGGGCGCTGTATTGGATGCGATTAAGAGAAATGGGATGGAAAATAAAATTTAATTTAAACTGAGCCTCTCAATAACGACAATAAATAATTTTATCTTTTAAAAACGACATTGCGTGGCAATGCAAGTTTCAATAACTAATAATAATAAATGTTAAACCTCTTTCCAAATAGTATTACAATACTGTTGCTGTTCCTCAATCATCACTCTATTAATTATGGGTATCATTCTCCACTGTCTAGAACAGAGGTTCCCAAACTTTTTTGTCCCGTAGACCACTTGCCGATTTTTTCTGTTTTGTGTAGACCCCCTGCTTTCCTAATATTGTTTTTTTTTAGCGTTGGGAAAAACTTCAAAGTTTTGTGAACACTTCAGGAACTGCTGGTTTTTTTTTAAATAAACCCTTCGCGATGAACACTTCAACTGAAGTCAAACTCGCCAAAAAATAGTATTAGTCGGTAGAAATCTCAAATTGAAAAGTGCTAGCAAATTGACAAAATAACCTCTCCAAAAAAGTGCTAGCAAATCAACAAAATTTACCCTCCGAAAAAAGCACTAGTCGGTAGAGATTTGAAATCGAAAAGTACTAGCAAATCGACAAAAAATTATTATAATTAAAATAATTAGGGAATTAATGTCTATTTTAAGAGAGTATTACGTAAGTACCTGCATAGATACTATCTGTGAGGTGGATTATTTATTACATTTGCGGGAAGCCAACATTTTGGTGACGGCCTGCCTAAATGAAATCCACTCTCGTGGACCCCCATTTACGTCTCATGCACCCCCAATTTTTTTTTTCATTGACGTGGACCCCTCGCAGGTCGAAATCGACCCCAGGGGGTCGATATAGACCACTTTGGGAATCACTGGTCTAGAATGTCGAGACTTGTTAACTCAAGCCATGGCTTTGAAATTTTTGGTACAAGTCTAAATGATTTTTGTCATTCTTAACGACTCTTCCAAAACATTGCCTTGACCTTGGTTTTGATTTGAATGTTCTTTATTATTTTTATTTTGTCCTTTTTTATTGCTGCATTACAATATTATGTATGTGCTGTTCTTTCTCTTTCCCATTTCTGATATAGTTATAGTTCGATAGTTTATAAATAAATAAATAACTACCACAAACAATAATGCTGTCCAATATTCATGATGCTACTTCACCGCTTGAGTTTGGCTGAGGAAAACATAAACATTTTTGTTTGAATGACGTATTTTTCAAATTATAAGGTTTTGGTAAATATGTAAATGTAGATCGCAAAAAAAATATAAATGCGTATTTCTAGTAAAGAAAGATTACTTCCGTTAACGTCATGCCAAAATGCGTTTTTTTCTGCCGGGATTTCAACTAGCTTCATTGATACCTTTGCCTTAATGATAGCCAAACACGCGCTCAAAATTATTTATCTTGGTTGATATCTGTCATGAGAAACAGCTGTTCAAAAGCTCGACCGTGAAAACATTCGCCAGCCTCTGTGTTTTCTTCCCTCCTATAACATGGGAGTCTTCAAAAACTAAGTTTATTTTCCCGTCATCAAAAATACCCTACACACAGTATCTCCAAACATTGCATAGTTTGAAGTTTTAATAAAAAATAATAAATAAAAAACTTACTTGGCAAAGTCATGAATAAAATAATGTTTAATAAAACCGATATTTTGAGTTACACAAGTATTTTTTACAGCTTTCATATCAAGATTAGAAAATACTGCGAGCGAATCTCCGATCAATGACCACCTGACACAATTTGGAAAAGGTTTTGGAAACTGAAATTTTCTTTACTGTTACTTCTTAGGAATAAAAATATGCCTAAAGTAGCTACCTAAATGTGGGTAGGAAACCTTTATCAAAGGGCTTATGCCTTCTAAAAAATATTGTCAATATTATCTTTGTCTCTGGAAATCGAACGCTTTAGAATTGCAAAACAACGTTTTGTAAAAATAAAGACATATTTATAGCTGAAATCACATGAATATTTGTTTATTTTTTTAGATGAACACAACAGAAAAAAAATAATAAACCGATAAACAAAGACAACCATTTATGTATCATAATTTTAAAAAAGAAATAGCTAAATAGTATTGCATAAATACTACTTGTATCTCTCCTGATACTGGAAAAAGTATAAAAAAAAAATAAGAAAAACAATAACCAACTTTATCACCATGTATAAATCTATGCACGTAAATACCTACGTATTACAAAGATACCTTTAATAATAAAAGCTCTTTTTACAATTTTTATACACTAAAGATCCGTACTAGATATACTTGCATGACTTCGGACACTACCGCCAATCCCCACCATGGGCGGTGATACTTTAAACTAACATTTATAGAAATTTAAAAAACAATTTACCGTGTAAAAAAAATTGTTCCACTATTATTTAAAAATATAAAATTAAGCTGTTTGTACCACTTTAAAAAGTTGAACTATCTCCATATTTACTCACATAGTCTTCTGCTGTTTTATGTATTTATTTATTTTATAAACCTAAGGAACTACTTAACACGAAATGGGAAAAAAGAGCAACAGAAAAAGAACAGCACATACATAATATTATATTTAAGCAATGACAAAAATAGGACAAAATATACATTACAAATAACATTCAAGTCAAAGCCAAGGTCAAGTTAAAGTTTTGGTAGAGTCATAAAGAATGTCAAAAATCTTTGTTGTTTGATAATGCCCTCGGAAGGCGAAACAGCTGTCACGCGTAAAAATAATTTCCTGGCAGAACTTTTAACTAAAAATTGTTTTTTTTAAATTTAAAATAATAATAATTATTGTTTAAATAAAATTAAAAAACCTAAAAATTAAAATGGAGTTCTACAAAATAAACTTTAAAACCATAAATAAATATAGACAAAAATCATTTAGACTGGTACCAAAAATTTCAAGACCATTACTTGAGTTAACAAGTCTCGACATTCTGAACAGTGGAGAATGATACCCATAATTAGTAAAGTGATGATTGAGGAACAGCAATGATTCTTTCTGAGTCTACGGCAAGAAGTGTTGAATTGTATTTTCTCCTGAATGATTGTATTACCTTCTTTATTTTATCTCTTTTTATCTTTTTTTGTATCTCTTTTGCATATTTTATACATGGTGTATCTTTGAACTCAGTCATTGCATTATTTTCACTCTTATGTGATCAATCTGTTTAAACTTATTTAATACATAAATATAATTTTTTTAATATCTGTAAATTTAAGATTAGATGTGAACATCTGCACTACCATTAGTTATAGAACACGTGTAATGCTTGAAAAACTAACTTATTTATTTGACTATGCTCGTAAATGATTTTTTTATAAAATCGCATAATATATTGACATTCAAAACCAGGCATTGTACCATGTGTGTTAGAGACCACTTATAATGTGCATGTTCAATTAAATTCTGAAATTAAAAAAAAAAAAGGATTTTGTTTGTTTGGATTCAAATATTATTTGGTAGGAAGATAAAACGTGTTTATTTGATGAATAAGTACATAGATAAAGGGTTAATTGTTTACCTGTTAAACGTATCCAGGGTACTATGCACAGCATACTTGATCCTGGGGCGAGGTTCACTATTCCAGGAACGCGGCGGCGGAGCAAGTGTGAATACATATTTGGGCGGAGAGCCGTCCAGATCTGAATAGTACTGTGACATCTTGCAGTGTTCGAAATTCAAATTCGGACAAAATCAAAAAGATTTAAAATTAGAACTTCGGAACATGTTTTTTTTTTAAATTTGTTCACTAGTAACACTGACTGTAAGAAATAATTAAGTATGTTTCAACTTATCTTCTTAAATTTTATTTTTATTTTTGAAGTAATCACTCAAAACTTAAACCACAATTGGATTTGCTGATTTAATCAGCATCTTTAGCTTTATTTTTTACGATCGTTTGTCTCCTTTAATGTTACATCGATTAAACACATTTTAAATTTCGAATTAAAACTCATTTTTCTTTGTGAAGGGCTTTCTTCTGTTTTCATTGTGATATATTTACATAAATATGTTTAGTGATTTTTTTTTAAATTCACCTGATTAGCACTTTGTACAACAAAATATCGTTATTAGAATATCGACTGTATAAAGTGAAAAGTATTATATAAGTGCGGTTTGAACCACTGACACATTTTACACTGTTGCAAATTGATGATTAGCGCCATGATGATTTTTTACCGCTACCACCTCAAATAATCACCCCCGTAAACCATCGATTTTCAGCCCGTTTCAGCGTTTGATCAAATTATGATCAGGTGTCGAGTATAACAGCATGATCGTTCAGACCGATCAGTAAGGCCCACATTTCCTTGCAAAAAATCTGTAATGTCTTCATCTAAACACAGTCGAAATATATATATTTGTTAAGTAAGGCTTGTAAGACTTTTTTTATTTAGTTTCCGTTGAACATTACTTCAGATTAAACTTAAAAAATATTTATTTTTGTATTTTTTCAAAGACGAACATTCTCATCTTACGATGCTACGAATAACTTGATAATAATTGATTTTCTCCTACTAGCATTATTATAAACATAAAAACGTTGTTTGTACAGTGGTATGGTTATGGGCTAGTAGAGAAATTGAACCCGACGCATTTGTCGAATCGCCTACTTTACTGGTTATTATTACGTTTATATATTTTACAAAACTGTTTATTTTTAAGACGTAAATTCTGATGTTTTTTTTTAAATATAATCAGTATCTTACGCAGGTACCGTAATAAACGAAAACAAAATTTTCACTGTTTGTTGTTCTGAATACAAAATATTTTTAACTTGTAAATGTTGTTTGTATAAGAAAAATAACAATTAGTTGAGAAAAAAAGATTTTGGTTCATAGGATATTTAGTTCACATTAAGTTTGAAAAAAATGAGGAGATTTATTTTTTACTTTAAATAAGTGACTATTTTTTTACTTCTAAGATTAGTTAAATATTTTATCTCCCTTAACAATGGAAAATACTTGTATCAGACCTCAAAAACCATGGTCCATTATTGAAGATTATAAAAAACGTCCTTTCCTCATGGCTTAATATCATTATTACGGGATTAAAAAAGCCATCCCTCGTAACTTCGCCCCGGGCTTGAAGGTTTATTCAATTTGAAAATAAAATACAAACAAGATATTCACAAAAATCTTAAATATTTGTAAAGCAAAATTTTATTAGGTATTTTGGTAATGTTTCTTACAAAAGACCGAATACAAATAAATGGGAAGGTCCATGGGGATAAGAAAGATACTACAACACGAAGAAAGAAAATGTACATACTTCACCGTCCTACCAGAATATTTCAGAAAACCTGACAACCTTCCTCTCTTTTTTCTCATTCCCTGTCCTTTCGTCGACAGTGTATGAAATAACTGGGAATTTGATAGAATTCTAATGCTATTAGTGGTGTTAGTAAACGGCTTATAGCGCTGTGTGTGTGTTTGTGTCTTAGGAAGGTGTTTCAACAAACTTCTACCGATATTACAATACACCTAAGGTGCTGCCATGAACTAGCGTTATTAATCCCTTCGGCACAGGAACACAGTCGGGAGACAAGCCGAACGCGTGCTCAACATTTTTTCCAACTCGATATCGTGCTCAACGCTCTGCTATGCACTTTTATGTTTCCTCTCTAATAGAATATTTTATTTTTCCTTTCTTTGAAAAGCCCATCTTCCATGTTTCAGGATTCACTTGGATGACATAGGTCCCGAAGAAAACCTAATAAAAGGTATTCTGTGGTCAATATTAACGAAACATATATTTGAATTCCGTTGCAAAGAATTGCGTTGGAAGGAATTTAGTGTGACAAAGGGTTGTTTGAACAAAATTTAGGGGAGTTATAAATATATGCCTAGCAGTGGCGTGCACAGAGTTTTTGATCAGGGTAGGCAGTAAGAAAAACGGCGGATTAATTAATAATAAAGATAAGTATTAACAGATATCAATGATTATTATTGCATTCGTTTTGTAAAAGCTCTGCCTATACACTAACACAAACGAGCCACTTGAACCCGCGCACAGCTCACAGCATACATGCATACATATTTTGTATGATTAGTTAGTGACGGCCAGCGTGGTCGAGTGGTAAGACGCTCGACTACGAATCCAGAGGTCGCGGGTTCATACCCGGCGTCCACAAATAGATTTTCTTCAATTAATTTGTGTCATAACACATTTAATTAAAATAAAATAATATATAGTGTACTTCCTCTTCCCCATCTCCTTCTCATCCCAACCACCTTCAACCTCACAACTTACCCCAATTGGGGATGTCATAGTCTCACTTGTTCTTGACGGTTGGGAGCAGTTGGAACTCCTGTGCGGTATTCATTGTAAAATAGTAAAAAGCGGACGTAGAAAAATCTACTAAGCGTTTGGGCATTAGTAGTTACTGCTTTTGACACGTTAAGTAGGACGGTCAGTGGGGCGCTCGAGGTGGTGCGATAAACTGAACTTTGAGCTTATTTTTGAAAGTGTAGATTTGTAATAGTTTTATATTATTTAATCCAATATAATGATTACATTAAATAAATATTAAATTGTGTTTTCATTCATTCTCAAAAGGTATAGTGAGTAATGTGGGTATGTCATTCGAAATGTTTGTGGTTAAGGGATGGGAGGATAAGAGGGAAGAAGGGAGTTTTTCAGGCCACGGGACTCCGGTTTCATTTGGTTCAAAGGGAGCTAGGAGAGTTAGAATTTGTTTGAGGGTAGTGTGAAGGTGGTTAGTGTGAAGTGTGAAAATACGAAGAAACAAACAGAACTTAGTTTACGAGTAAGCTGACGGGGAAAATCAAAGTAAAATACGGCCCTACCGTAACAAATACAAACATTCTAGCAAATAACATTAACCAAGTGCCTACCTATCGAGATACACAACTCAGTAACCGTTTTTTAAGAAATAATAATATTGTACATGTGACAAGGAATGTTATAAGATATGATTCCCTCCAAAATTTCATTGACATAAATTAACTAACTGTAATCACTCTTTTTTAATCTTTGATTTTCTGTAAGAGAACTGAACATACTGAAATCTACGTGCACCTTTAAGTAAGTAGAAATGTTGATTTTTGACAGTTTCTGTTAAAAAGATGGATTTATAAAAAAAACTCTAATAGTTTATTCACTGATTTCATTATTGGTTTTAGTACATTTTACGTTTGTTGATAAAATATCAGGTTTTATTTTTAGTATCGAACAATATGCCTTAATTTAGCTACAATTTTTTTACGTTTGCCTATGCATACAGAAAAACCAAAAATAAGTGTTGAAAATAAGAGAAAATAATTAAAAAGTGTAGTCGAGAATGAAAAGTTACAAAGATTTATAATTAAATGCATTATTACCAACTACAGAAGCGATAATACAAATTATGACATTTGAAAAATGTATCAACAGTGTATATTTACTACAAATAGATCAAATAAAATATCATATTACAACTGAGGATTACTAGCAAATCTAATCTAACCTAACTTGACCTAAATTATCATGTTTTAATTTAGTACCAATCTATTGGAAATTGCCTGACAAACCAAAGTTATTATCAAGAAAATTACATTAAAATTGTGGCATGCATCACCGAAAATGTTTATCGTGTTACTACATTGTATTACTTGCGCCATACCAGCGAGACCACCAAAATTCAAGGGATGCGATGATTCACACGACAAACAAATTTAATCAGCCCCCCGTTGGGGCGCCTCGCAAGGGCGGGGGCGGGGGTGGAGCGGAGGCGGTATTGAATCGTCGAGCCGCAACTATTGGATTACTTTAACGAAGAGCTTCAAGTGTTTTCTACTGCATCCCCTATTCATCAACGTTCATATCCCACCCCTTATTATTATTTATTTTCGTATTTCGTCTTATTTTCGACCATCCCGAGAGACGGAGAGTGATGAAATTGTGGTCATAAGAAACACAGAACTATTGAACTGATGAATGGAGATGACTTACAAATTATTTGAATTAGATGAAATTACGAAAAAAATCAACGAGTTTTATTACACACTGCTAGTAAATACCAGAATTTAACCGAGTTCCAATACAAACTAACACTTTATGGATCGATACACAAAAGATTTACCTCTATTGTATCGCCCTAGTGAAAGACCACTATTTACGATTGAAACGTTATTTGAAATGGTCTTAAATAGTGATTAAATTTAACAGATAAAACTGTATAAATTTAATGACGCCAGAACTCACTGTTCGAGAGTTTTGTTCACTTGACACAATTATATACCTGTTTTATTGAAGAAATATCACGCTAAAATAGTACTCTTTCAGATAAAATAATCTTTGTCGAAAATATTACCCGAAGAGCAAGTTCAGGCCAAAAAAAAAGATTTTAAATAAGAAACCACTTCAAAACTCAACTTTTCATTAAAAGTACTCATGTTCCTTTACGTATCTTATTACATATTTTTCCGGAATTTAGGCTTTGTACAACAGTCGCTTTTTTTCGTTTCCTGAAGTCTAGACGCCTTGGACTGCTAGACAGAAAATTGAAAAAGCTATATGGGACGAAGCGGAAACAACAATACCCTCAGATTTTTCTAAGCCCATAAGATACTCTTGAATATAAAAATAATTGTATGTTTTTCCTCGTTTAATTAATACCGGTGTATTTTCATTATCATAAGTTTTAGTAATTCGAGGCTGATAATGCAAAGAATTTTCATTTCTCAAATGGTAGAAAATACTGGGTGGACTATAAATTGAGTAAATTGCTTTTTCGCGATCGCGATAACATTTATGTACAGTAAATTTTTCTTTCAAAGCTGCTGCAATCAAGCTTTTTTTAAAATGAATTGTTACTTCTTTCAAATCAGTTGAAATTGCTACTTAGTTTCAGAAAATGTATGAACAAAAAAAAGTTGTTTTAATATTTCAACAACATACATCAGTTAAAAATTCAGAGCGGCTTTGTTATTGTTGCAGGCGTTTTTAAATAAAGCGTCATTTATATCACTGTTTTTCAATGCACTAAATTATCAAGAACATAAAAATATTCTAATTGAAAAGTTCACTTAATTTTATCGTAATGTATAGTTTGAACGACAAGGAGTGGTAAATAAATTGAATTTTATCAATATATGTGTTATTCCGCATTTAACTCATATAAAATAATAAATAGCATATTTGCGCTAGATACTCTTAGTACCGCCCTGGTGAAAGACCACCATTCAGATTTGAAACGTTGCTGGAAATGGCTTTAGTCGTGTTTGGTGACGAGATATGATAGCCAAGTACTTCCCAATCTTCCTCTTCTACATTGACTTGCCCTCCCCACAAATTTCTGCTTCACAACATACCCTAATTATTAATTAATGCCATAGTCCAACTAGCTCTAGACGATTAGGAGCAATAGGGAAAAAAAGAATACTTAAAAGTTTTATCAGTCATTTCCAACCTTTTGAACAAACCGCTATATCGTTTTATCGATCTAGTCTCTTTACGTGACTTTAGTATGACACTCTCTATGATACTATGATATTATGTCAATCCTAAAGAAAAATATCACGTACAATTAAGAACATCTATGAGTAAAAAATCTGACTAATATATAAATTATTTTCACACTAATCTTAGGAAGACATCTTTTATTTTTTGTACGAAACATATCTTTGTAGTTTTGTCCATTATTCATCGATAGTTGTAAACATATGTGCGGTCAATATATCCAATTACTCTTTACTTAATGTGACTTTATGAAGCAATAAGGCTGGATACCCATGATGTTGTTAATCTTCTAATAAGTAAAGGAACTTTGAATAAATTCGATTAAAATAACAGCGGTGTAATATGTAGCGGAAAAACAACCTTATTGTATTTTAATAATACTCTATACGAAATGATATACTCGTGCATTCAACGAACGAATTATTACTTTTTTAATACCGTATACTTAATTACTTCGTCTTAATGGTCAGCACTAAAAATAACACCAGACGTTACTTTCTAGTATTCTAATACAAGCAATCCTAGAAATGATGTATGTGAAAATTTTCTATGGATAGTTAGAAAAATGTCTAAGGTTTCCAGCGAATACAATATGACAACTGTAATCCTTTAAATTATTTGAAAAACGTAGTAAAATATCAGATAAATGTTCAGTTTCTAAACCAGAAAGGGCATATTTGGACGTTTTACCTTAAATTCAAGTATGCTTTTCACAAAGAATTTAAAAGATTACTGTTTAATAATTGTACTCCCTAGAAATTTCAGACATTTTCTAACTACCCATATGGAATTAAGAAATGAATCATTTGTAGGATTGCTTGTACAAGAAAGCTTAAAAGTTTCTATTTTTGGGTGCTGATTCTTAATAAACATATTAATATTGATAATAAAAGATAAGACGTATGTGCCCTGACGAAGCTTGATCCAAGCGAACCCGGTTGGCCTTCATCATAATAATTTTTGTGGTTTTAAAACAAAGTTTTCTTTTATTATTAATATAATGTCTAACCACCATGTGATTGCTTCTTACGAAAAAGTATTAATATTGTATTAAATGTCTTTTAAAATAGTAAAAGATTTGAAATGACGGTGTTTTTACACGTTTTCAGAACTTCGTAATACATCAAGATTAATTTATCTAAGTTGCAAATGACCAACTAACACAGATACGTGTTTTCAAGAATATTATTGCGCCAGTTAGCCTTCATTAGGGAAGCCATACAACCGCTGATTCTAAGCTGATAATTTCCGCTACAGCTGGGCAAAGTATTGTTATTCTTTTACAAGTTGAAGGACAATAAATGGGACAAAATTTAATTTGTGTTGTTATTTGCAATAGGTACTTAAAAAAAGAAAAATTTAAAAAAAAATTGCCACTGTTACAAAGAATAATTTTTCTTATAAATGTGGTGTGATAATTATCAATTGTAAATAATTTTCTTTGTGAATACGTAAATACGAGTGAGAACTTTTCAAAATGGGAACTGATGTTAATTGGAATTGCCAAATTTTAATAACAATCTTTTCAAATACCTACTTACCTTTAGTGTATTATTCTATTATTTGAAATGGGCGGATTAAAGAAACTAATTTTTTTTTCTTGGCAAGTCAAGTTACAATCCGTGATTTTGTATGGGTAACAACTAGATAATGAAAATAAAGTACCTTTGTTTCAACATCACTGATGTCTAAAATGTTATTTTATTATATACAGAGTTAAAGGCTACGCATGTTTTGAATTCAATCTTAAAATTCAGAAAGGTTCAAAACCGTGAAAAAATGTTTTTCTTGTATTGAAAGTTCGACAGTTCGAGAGGATTTCTCTAGCAAGATTTTTTATTTATTTTATTTATGAGAAAAACACTTTCAAAAATGTTCTTTTAGAAAAAAATAAGGCCACAAAATCCGAATACTTATTTATAGGTTTTACTTCCGAACGATTCAAAAGATGTCATGATTTCCAAAAATACTTCAAAAAATCTGTCGCTTTGAAACAAGTTTTTTTTATCTGTTTTTAATTAAAACAATTACATTCCGATTCGGTCTTAAAAATATGTGTTCGAAACAATTAACCAAAAACCGAAGAGTTTGATGAAAAATGGCTTTGCGATATTCCAAATATATTATTTCAAAGTGACAATTTATAAGGTTCTTACTTTTATGTTTTTTTTATCTGTTTCTACCTATTAAACCATTTCACAATATCGAATTCCGTATTAAACAACATTGTGATCGAAACAATTGATAATCAAAAACCGAAGAGTTTGATGTGAAAAAACGCGGTGTTCGTTATTTTTTCGCTTGTTCGTCGTTTTGTTTTCCAAATAATATAAACTAACTGTGGTGTTTTGGGAATAAGAATAGTCAAATCAGTATAGTGTATTCGTTTTGTAAATAATAAAATTATGTAAAAAGACTTCAAGAACTTTCAAATTTAACTTCATTGGTGAGTGAATGGTTTCTCATTTTTCACTTCAATCAAGTAGTAAAGTGTATCATTTACAATCCACTATTTAAAAAAAACATCTGAAGCTGAAAACACATTCGGTGTTTTATCGCAGCTTCGAATCCAACAATATAATATAATAAATAAATTTAAAGCCCAGACCACGAATATAAGCGAAAAATAAATAGGGTTTCCCTTCATTGTTTGGGAATCTCTTTTAGCACCGTTCAACCCACGATGTCATTAAATCGATGCTTGCTTAATACAAAGAGTATTGAAGTGTGTTTGGGACACGCCTAATTGTTTTATTAGATAAACCTCCAAACATCGGAGGGGCCCGATTCTATACCTTCAGAGGTGATTACGGTAATTAATTCGATTATTTTCTTTCATATATAGGTGGCAATCGTGTAAAACCGCCATAGTATTCACATTGATTTTCTAACAAATATTATCTTTGGCAAAGCATTTTTATAACGATCCAAATTAATAATAAAAACTGATGAACGTTTTTATCGAACCCGTGGTTTTATTTATATATTGCGACGTTTTGAATATTTGGGAATAACGTTATTGATTTGTAAAGCTATTACGAAGGTTAAGCAGCGTAGAAGTCAGCGCTCAGATGGGCAATTACTTACCTCTCCAAACTAACAGTTATATGCACCTAAAAGTAAATCGAAAAATAATATAATATTATTTACAGTCAATAGAAAAAAAATTACTAAAAAAGTTGCTTTAATCCACCAATTTGAAATGTGGGATAATGTCTGGTAAATAACATTATAGTAAGGTCCCTACTGTATTAGGTAGGTAAAGATTTGAAAAGATCTTTTTAAATTTAGATTATTTTAATTCACACCAGTTCCAAATGTACGTTTCTAATACAAACCCATGTATTATTTTTTGAACGGTATTTGAAAAATAAAATATATTTCATTTACAGCGTGATGTATTTAGCTTAACAAGCCGCTAAAATGAGAAACTATCGAAAGAACAGAGTATTTAAAAAAACTAATATTTCTTAACCAAAATCTCTACAGAGGCGAATCCCCCGAACGCAAAAATAAGGGTGTCAGTATCTACCCAGTTGATATCTTGTCACGGTGAAGGAATAGTGTTGCCTGAGAACCAGATGACTTTTTATGTGTGAACAAAGATATAGTCGTATTTTTATTAACTATAAATAATTTTCTTCGTGAATACGTAAGTACGAGTGTAAACTTTTTAAAATTGAAACTGATATAAATTGAAATTATTAAAATCTTTTTAAAATATCTACCTACCTAATAAGGTACCTACTTTTTTATGTATTTTGGCAAACATTCTAAATTTGAAATGAAACTAATGTTTTTTTTTTGGCAAATTCGAGTTCTATCCCGTGATTTTTTACGCGTAACATTTATAATACTTGGCTTATTTACATGTCATTTTTTTGGAAAAAAATATCAACACAAGGGCACTATTACCGAAATGATATTTCTGTGTCACCAATATTTTAGGTATTCATATAATAAGTATATGAAAAATAAAATAGCATATTATTTACGTAGGTTGGTACAGCGAAGAAAATAAAAGTTTATGTCATAAAAAGGTGAAACATTGCATCCAATGTCAACTGTTCTTTGAAAATATACAGTACGTCACAATATTAATTTACATAAATTAGTTAACTATATGATAAAAATTACGAAATACGAAAGCCCTTCACAAAACGAATGAAATATTTTCAATATCCACAAAAATATTTCAAAACATAAACACTATCAAAAATAGTTCAATTTTCAAAACAACAACACAACACAGCTGTCAAACTTGCCACAATCACAATTGTAAAACTTTGACAGCTAGCTGGAACCACAGATAAAGCAAATATTATTTCAAATGTCCACTTTCATTGCAATTTTAGCAACAAATGCTTGTTTTAAACGCGTTGTTTTTAAAGTTGTGACCACACGTTGGCTCAACTTGGCAATACTGGCGGCAGGGGTGTATGACTGTGTGCACCACGTACCCCTGGCAGACAGTTGGGTGGAATAATAGTGCGGAGAGGGGTAGGTAGAAGCCACCCCAGTTGCGTTAGATTCGTGCCACCCCCTTTAAAAGAAAAGGGTGGTCAGAATGAATGCGCTATTTCGACAAATTAAATCATTTGGATATTATTTAAAAATAAAAATAAATTGAAATATTCATGAAGTTTTTTTTTCGATTCTTTGAGTTTTGATCTTGAGAAAGACCAACGTTCAATTTCAAAACGTTTCTTTAAATAGTATTTTTATTATTAGTCCTTCTCTTATTTTGGTGCTCTCTCCCATCGGAGGTTAGCTATCATCAGGAAAATCTTTCACTTAATTCGTTAGAAGTTCTGAATAGCCAAGACTTTTTAAACTTTCTCTCTCCCTTTTCTCCTAAACCTCCATCTTTATTTTAGCATCATAAAATTCCACAAACGAGGGTAACGGGGATCATTAACTTCAGCGGCTGGGTCTTTTGTGTGTAATTTACAAAAGTAAAACTTACGCACGTGAAAAATATATGTAAAAGACCCACAAAAAAAAATCTAATTCTAATATAGTGAAGATACTTTTATACATGCAATAAACCAAAATGCTTGAAATACATAGCTTTAGGTATTGCAAAAAAATTAACACAGTACTCACAGATATGCATTGCTTGCATTTAGCATGTAACAATCTTTTTATTTACTTTAAAAAAATTACGGTGAAATAAAAAAAATAAAAAAAGGAAAATAAAAATAACCCACTAAAAATTTCCAAATAACCGTTAAAACTTATTGAATATTCAAATTCGATGAAAGCAGGCGCTAAGCAAGATAAAAGGCTGATTCTCAGTGACGTTTGGCAAAGGAAATCACTATCGGTGTATAAACAAAGACACCAATACACAAAATCTCAAAATTGTTTAATTTGGATCAACTCTAATTGCAACCCATAAGAACCATTTCTATAAAACAGTTCGTACCAATTGTAAAAAATAATAATAGTTCAAAAGTCTTTAATTCGACGGCTCTAACTATCGAATTCGACAATCTACGGTTTGTTCAAAAAGAAAAGGTGAATTTTGAATTTTCGCGGGCTGTGTACATTCGATTATCGATTTTTTTATTGTTGTTATGTTGGTACACATATGTTTATCATATGTTAGCATTATCAGCCATTTTGGATTAGTGGTTTGTTTTTGACAACTGGAAAGGTTAGTCACGTTTTTGTGTGTTCTTCGATTTTTTACTTTTGAAAAAAATGGATCAAAGAATATGTATTACATTTTGCGTTAAAAATGGAATAAAGTGCTCCAACGCAATTAAAATAAAATAAAACTTCTTTTTAAATAGCCTGTAGTATCAGAGAGCGCAATAAAATACACACAAAATTATAACAGACCACTGCAGTGGGTACAGAGTACAGTGTATCTCCGGCGTTTCTTTTTATCTGTCTATCGCTCGGAACGATATCGCGGGGGATATTATTTTGTAGGGGTGTACCCTGCGACAGTGGTGAAACACAAGCACCCCGCTGTCCTATTCGGCGACGCGACTAGGTCTGTATTGGTGGATTGGCATTGATTTTAAGTTGAGCATGTCAGTCGGAACGTGTTATAAGAAAATTGATTGAAATTGGGTACAAAAAAATATTAAATTTATTCAAGGCTTAAATTAACGTTGGAAGTTTTCACAAACAAAAGAAAAATGGTTCAAAAATACGTCTCAATGAGCGATGTTGAATGTGCAAACTGGGAACTTTGCGTAACAGCTGTTTAAAATTGCTGTAATACATTTTTTTATAAATGAAAAAAATAGTAAAAATGTAGACACGAAACACCAAACATGGACAAATAAAACTTTAAGCAGCTCCTCCGACATTTATTTATAAATTTATTTTTAAATAAATGAACCGTTAAAATGACAAAAAATACATAACAAATGTACAACACGAAATGATGGAAAAGACAACAGCGAAAGAACAGCATATTCATATTATTTTAATGAAGCAATAACAAAAATAAACATTTGATAAAATGATTTCAGACATAAATTGTATTTTTCAAAGATTATTATCGTAAAGAATAACAAAAATCATTTAGAGTGGTACAAAAAATTTCAGGTCTCGACATTCTTGACAGTGGAGAATGATACCCATAATTAGTAGAGTGATGATTGAGGAACAGCAATTCATTGTTTCTGAGTCTACGGCAAGGAATATTGTACTGGATAAGTTGCAACAAAGAAGGTGAGTCAATAATACAATTAATAATTTTGAAAATGCTAATTAAATCAAAGTCTTTCCTACCCTTTTGTAATGGAGACATTTTTAATGTTTGTTCAATTTCATCATAGTATAAATAATCGACATTATTCGTTTATATATCTTTTATATGAATCCTGCACAAGACTTATAACTGCCCAAAACCTGTATGACCATGGAATCCTCATTTTAGGGTATCTTGTGAGGCTGGAAGAAATAGGGAAGGGAAGGAGATGGGAAGAAGAATGTTTTTAAGTTCCCGACTATTCAGATTAGCACGGTAGAAACCAATTCAAGCATCTTTCGATTCTGAATGGTTGTCTTTCACTGGGGTGATACATGGAGAATTATTTTTCATTAATTATACATTTTATTTTTATGTTATAAAATATAAATTTATTATGAATGTGTGAAAAAAACACACATTATTTATATTCATCTATTTTTACACGCCTGGTTTCAAGCCCGTGACCCCTTGGATTCGTCAAGGATCTTAACCGCTCGGCCATGTAGAACATCAATATCTTCCAATTAGATAATATTTTATGAATGTTGCATAGTAAAAAAATACTGGAGTACAATAAAAAAAAAATTATCTTGGTACATTCGAATTCCGTTGAATTATAAGAAACTCATTTTAAGAAAAAATATTTTCGAAACAATACATATATTTTTATATTTGTTTTTCCATTAGCACGGATTTGAGCGTTACGCTCATATGGCCATCCGTTTGTAGCCGTGCAGAAGGACGATAAACTGTTGCCCCCCTCCCTTTTAATATCCCCCTCCCTTCATGCATAATCCACCCCCACCACTATCCTCATCACTACCACGCCATGAATTGGTGGTGGTAATCGCATACATAGTGTAATTAATGTATGTGTATGTGCATGTGTTGATATTGGCCACGAAACGCGTCATTCATCCCTCGGATCACATTTCAAGGGCATGATACGACTTGTAATTAGATTAAAATATATATACTTTGGTTCGATTTTTGCAAGATCAGTCTTTAAAGTCACTGATTGGTTACATGTTCAACAGATGTTTAGTGGCCAATAACATTTAAAAAATAAACGATTCTCAAAAACACGAAATGTTTTCAAAAATAATATTAAAAAATAAATGAATTATCGAATTAAATCTACACAGAAAACAAATTCCTCCGGGCCTATGTCTTATTGAGGGATGTCATATGGAGAGTTTTTTGAGGAAAGTAAGGTGTTAACCTGTGTCTCAAAAAGATAGTTTGTAGGAGGAAAGAAATACGGCGGCAAGCAAATCATCCAACAGCCGAGCTGTTGAATACAAGAACGAGTCGTAGAAACGACCCGTTCTCTGTCAACGATGCCAAACGTGTACAAAACGTTTAGCCTGCTACCCGAATGGGCACCGGTGCTAAGGGGATCAATGACGCAAGTTTCTCCAAGCATCTTCCATTGAAATACCGGTAGAACAAGAAGAGCATTAAAAGCTGACTGGCTGAGTTTTTAACTCCAGAATATTTAATGCCTTTGATCCCTAGCGCCATTTTCACCATTTAAAAAAATAAAAAATAAACAGTAGTGAGTTTTATTACATGACGAAACATTTTTTATTTCCTCTTAATATGCTCGTTTGTCCATCTTTTTTAGTAGGGTTAAAACGATTATTGTTTTGATTTTTGTTGATTATCGTACTATGACTCAATTGAATACATAAAAGTTATTTATTGCTCATAAAACAATGAAGATGGTACCTACCTACATTTAAACAAAATAAGAATACTTTGAATTAAGTTCAATATGAACTTCTAAAATTGATAGGAAAATTCGTATAAATCGTAAGAATCGAAGAAAAAAAATAAAACCATGAACATGAAAAAAACGTGCTTTGAACGTAATAATATTAAACATTGCGCTCCAACTTTTTAGCAAAAAAATTGAAAGTTTAGAAAGTATGTAATAATTTCATGGTAAAGAAATATGAATCTAGTATTTTAAAACTATAAATAAAATAAAATTTAACTAATTAGCAACACCAAGGTTTCATAATTTTTGATGAAGCAAGCATACTAAAAAAAAATGCGTCTGCTGTCTCTTATATACGAGTATGAAGAAATTATTTTATTGGCTGGTTTTTAGCAAAGGCATGTTGCAATTAACCAAAAAAATCATATTCGACTACAATTTGAACACTAATTTAGAATATTTTGATATTCTCATAGCTAAATTGGATATCGAAACCTAGGTGTAGGTGCCTACTAGCGTGGACACTAATAAATAAATAATAATTGTGTAAATATTTGTGGCACCCCTAATATATAAACAAACGGTTTAGGCTAGGGGCGGCACACATTGCTGGGGCGAAGGTTAAGGGTAGGGGAGGGGGTCGCTCCACGTGCTTGCTAATTGTAATGTAAAAGGAAGCACTTCATAAAAGTGTTAACATCCTCCCGAAACTGGGTTAAAAAGTCGTCCTTTTGCGGGAATCCCGTTGTTAAAGTACTCATTTTCATAAAGGGGTGTGATTTTAAAGCAAATTATTTACAACCCTTTGTTGGATGAATGGCTTCGATATTTAGTGTTGTAATTTTTTTTGCGTTTTGGGACATTATTTGTTTTTATTTACTTATGTGACTATGCATAGTTTTTTTAATGAGTACAAGGATTGTAATAACCTCCGCACTATGAATTTACTGGTGTTGTGGAGGTATTTATATAAACGACCAAGCAATTATTTGGAATATTTTCTTCCCCTCTAATTTTCTCTCATTTTTTGAGATTTAAAAATAAAAATAAAATCAAATAACTGTCATCAGACAATTTTATTCATTCCTATTAATTTTTTGTCCCAGGATCACAAGCTGACGAGTTTTTGACTCAATTATAATTACTTTTTGAAAAATGGTCAGTCAATTCTTATTTAACCTTAGGCCGGTTTGTTTCATCAATTAGTCGTAGTTAGGAAAAAAATATATTTACCCAAACTTCATATTTTGATTATAATTTGCAAATAAAAACAAGAAAATCGCTAGAAGGTAGCTGAGCTGAATTTTTATTTTTTGCAATTTATCGATTAAATCTTAAATTTTATAACACTTTTATAAGAATTTGGTCGTTAGCGTCGAGGGCCGTTTAAATTTAACGTCGTTCCTGAATTCACCACCATCGAACTTTCGATTGTTAAAGTGTAATGTGAAACTACATAATATTATATCAAGGGGGGCATAGACACTCCTAGCAGCCAACACCACTACGCTGACAAAGTGCTGGTGGCTGCTTGTCCTAGAGTAGTATTTGAGTTCGATATTCCGCCAACAGGGGTTCCTTAATGCGACCAGACATTGACAGATGGCTCTGCTGTGCTCGTAAATTTAATTGCCAAACAATGTTCACGAGAAGTAATCCTTTTGTCTTTTATTTCACAGACATTTCGAAAAAGCTGACAAAATGAACCAACAACAACACAGACCGTGCGGAGATTACTGCAAACGTTGAGTGCACTTACTTCGAACGGAAAAAAAGCTTTTGCACCAGCAGGAAAACGGATGGAATAGTGTCATATAATTTTTTGTTTGTACAAAGTCGCCATCCCGTAATAGTAATATTTTTTCCTGGCCTCCGCTTAGGCATTAACACAAAAGTATTTGCTTAATAAGTATGTTCCTAAATGTTAATTATTTGACAGGATCACTCACCTAAATTCCAGCGAATGTTTGAAGCAGGGAAAAATATTGATGTTGCAAAGTTATTGAAGTTAAGCTCACCTGAAAATAAATAGAAACACCTTATAAGTATTAAAATGATATAATTATTTAGAACCTATCAAAATCTTGAAGAATTATAAATATCATGCAGGTAGGTATGGTGATCTCCTTGGTAGAGCGGTAACCTATTTGGCTCAGGACTCCGAAGATACTGATTCGAAACCCGACGTGCGCATGGAAATTTAATTGACATTAACATGTGTTGTTTCAAAAATAAAATTAAAAAAATGTACAATGAATTTGCACCACATTCCAGAGTGGTCGATACTCTCAGTATCGCCCTGATGAAACGCCATTTTGGTGACCAGATTTGAATGGAAAGGTCCTTCATAATTTTCTTCATTCCCATCATCTTCCCTTCCTAACCTCATTTAAGACCCACGGATGCCATAGTCCCACTGGCTTCGCGCGTTAATCACATAAAATGAAATATTTTTTAAAACCCATGAAAAATTCAAAAGGAAAAAAACGGAAGAAAGAACGATGAGAAGTGGAGAAGCTTTGTTTATCAGGGCAATTGGAGTGAGCTTTAAGATCCTTGGTAATAAGGCAGTGACTAACGAAAAAAACAATGAATATCCTATATAACATTTTACAGTTATCTGGGAGAGCCTCGGACTTATTTCGGAGAATTTCAGATTATTAAATTATTTTGCTTATTATTTTAATTTTGTAAATTAAATACCGCCCAAGAGTCCCAACTGCTCTCCACTGTATAGAGCCAGGAATAGGACATCCCCAATTGGGGTATTTTGTGAGGCTGAAGGTAGTGCTTGGAGAAAGAGATTGGGAAGATGAAGGTTGGGAAGTACCTGGCAGATCTGGTTATCAAACATGGTCAAAGACACTTACAAATAATGTTTACATCCTGAATGATGGTTCTTCACCAGGGCGATACTTGAGAGTATCTACCACTCTGGAACGTGTCGCAAATATACTATATATTTGTTAGTGAATTAAATGTGAAATTTACACATATTTATTAAATAATATTTAATTAAATAAAAACACACGTTGTTTGAATCCACTTTTATTTTTGTATATGTCAACTAGTTTCGATTCAGCAGAATCTTTATCGGGACTTAAAAATATACTAATTATAAATATACTATGCCATTAGTATAAGATTGTCCCGATGAAGATTCTGCTGAATCGAAACTAGTTGACATATACAAAATAAAAAGTGGATTAAAACAACGTGTGTTTTATTTAATTAATCATGTCAATCCACAAAGTGTTTGCTTATTGTGATAATTAAATAATATTTATTAAATTATAGCACGCTGGGATTTAAACTCGCGACCTCTGAATACGTAGTCGAGCGTCTTACCACTCGACAAAAGAGGCCGTTATGTCTATTTTTTCGCTATTTATAGATTAGATCTTCGATTTCATTTTTAAAATCTTAAAGCAATTTGGTCGCTGGGGGTGTAAAGTCGTTCATGATCAACATATTATTTTTATTTTAGTATTTATAGCTTATAGTTCTACTTCGATATTAATTATTTTACGACCGATTAAATTTCTGCGCGACTAAAAACTTTCCTTGAAATCTCTTGTTTGCGTGGGATTTTTTTATCAAATACATTTAACTGACTATCATATTGTGTCAATAATTAATTATCCTTAATAATTTGAAACAAATTCGTAGGTAAAACGGTACATTCGAGTACAATATACACGCATATCAGAACTAGCCACTTATATACCGCAAACATCCCATTCAACTAAAGCATTCAATCATCCCTTTATCACAAACCAGTCAGCAGTTAATACTCGAACGGCAGTTTAACGAGGATTATTCAAGCATTGATGGATATCGCCACCGTTTGGTGAGTGGGATGAGTGGCCGCCCATTGTTTAATAGGGCGGATTGCAGAGCCTACAATCGTGGCGTCAATCGAAGCCTTCAGCCATCATGTCCTGTGCATTGTGCCATGATTGCTGCGGCTTGTCAAACACACACAATTATTGGAACGGGTAGTTAAACGGCTCGTTCAATCGTGTTAGGTTAAGCTTTGATATTTTAAATCTTGATGGTAATTTTAGTATTAAGCTTTTAATAATATTATTCCGCGAAAGGGAAATAAATTCCAAAAGTTTAATAGAAAACGGTTATAAAATATATTTTTAAATGAATTGAATAAAATAATTGCCAATACTGTTACTGTTTACTGTTTTGTTTAAAAAGAAAGACAAACATTCTCGGGTTACGAATAACCTGGAAATATTTTAAAAACTCCTACTACAATCGTAATAAGCGGAAGATGTTGCTTGTGCAATGATGGAGGACTTAGCTAGCAGGGGAATTGAACCCACGACGCCCGAGTGGGAATTCGATGCGTTTGTCCACTCAGCTACTAACCGGTCGTATTGAATCTAAATATTAATATTGAGGTTTAATCTAAATATTCATTAATTAAGTGAAGATTCTCAATAGAAATGAAACTTCTATTGTAATAAGTAATCTACATACTCGTACATTATGAAGACAACTTTGAGTTTGATCAGCAGTAGGACATAAAATTATAAAAAAATAAGATATACTTGTTCCAGTTTAACTAGAAGACTGTGACCCAGGTGTGAACCAGAATCTAAATATAAAACCACAGTGCATTTGATCCTTGACAAGTTCCTTGTGTTTACGTTGGGCATTAGTAACACGGACGCAGTTGAGGCATAAACAGATCGCTGCACGTGTGACGGCGGTACAGAAATAAACTTTATGGCTTTTGCGTTGAGCTTGGAACTCCGTTCAGAAAACTTTCAGAAATATCTGATTTGGATGTAACGGAGAGCTGTTTGAGAGATGCGGATGTTAACGGCCCCCACACTAGCTACCAAATGTTTGTAAAAATATTGCCCAATCTAAAAATCAATTAAATATCCAACCTATTTATCGCTAAAAATAAATATATTTTTGGAATCCTATATTTAATGCGCAAAAACGTATATTAAGAAAGGGGTAAGTTAAAAAGTTTATTTATCGAAGGAAGCAATCACTTTGTAGCTTGACATAATAATTTAAATAAAAAATATTTTAGTTTTAAGCCACTTTATTTATACACATATAACATTCGACCGGTTTCGGTTAAGCTTAACCTTCTTCAGGAAAGTATACATATATCACAGTTTATATATATACTTTCCTGAAGAAGGTTAAGTTTAACCGAAACCGGTCGAATGTTATATGTGTATAAATAAAGTGGCTTAAAACTAAAATATTTTTTATTTAAATTAAAAAGTTTATTTTATGATGGTAACCGTAGCTAAGTATTATGTCATTCTTGTTGATGGCCACACCAACGATCAAATTACTATTGGAGTATCGCGAAACCGATGATTCAATCGAAGATTTATTCTACAAATCGTCGTAAATCTAAAATGCAATTTTGCTACCCTAACATAAACATATTTTTAAATCGTTTTCTATGTTTTGATTTCAGACTAAATTATGTTTGCTAAGTAACTTGTAATTAATATTTTAACATTTACCCTATTCAGTAGGCTAAGATGTTTATTATAAGGTATTTAGCGAAAAAAAAATAAAAATAAAGACATCGATAGAAAAGTATTATTATATTAGAGTAGCAGAGCTGAACGTAGATTTTTTGCGATTTATCGCTGAAATCTAAGATTGCGCGATAAGTTCAAATAATTTTGCTGCTGGCTTGGAGAGTTGTAAAAGTATGGGTAAATTATCTTTCTAAACGGCTATACAAATATGCGTACACGAATGCGCATATTCACCGAAGTGATGGTTTTAGGACGGCGATATCTGGCAGTTTGACATTCTGTCCTCTCTGGAGTATGAGTGTACGCAAAGTGACATTTGAAAGAGAGTGATTTTGTATTAAGTCTATAAATAATAAGTCAAAAATTAATAATACGGATTTCTGGCTTATTGTGAATGCTCGACGTCAGTTTTTCGTTCTTCGATCCTCTTTGGAATATAAACTTATTGCCACTGTTTCAATTTCATTTTATATCGTTTTTAACTGTTTCTAAGTCTTTATTTTGATGAGAAGAATTCAGCAAGCATTCGCATTAATTTGATTCTACCGGGAATCATACCCGACTTAAAGGCTGGTGTTCCGTCCGCTATTCCAAGAATTTTGATAATATTACTATAAATCATCAAAATCAAAACATTATAAGTGTACTACTCGTACCAACGTGTGTAAATTACTAAAGAAGATCGACTTTCTGTCAAATGAACATTTATCAACAACCGATTTTCACCGTCTCTATCGCGCTCTTTCAAACCATATTGGTGTTTCCCAATGTACCTACTCCTGTCGCACCATTTGTAAAAGCAAATAAAAAATGTATTACAGTCGAACTTGGTTATAACGATCACGGTAATAGCGAGGTCACGGCTATAATTAGCAATTAATTAATGATATGTTGGTTAGGGATTATTTTCATACAATTGTGTGGGGTTATAACGAGGTCGCTTCACTGATATAACGTCTAAATAATATTGTCAACTCAATGTACCCGGGAATGAAAAAAAAAAACGATTCTCGAAACAGTCGAATAATGTCATAAACAGGAAAAGGAAAGCCGCTCGTCCTGCAAGGCGGCGGACTTTCCGCAAATCACGTTAAGGAGGGCTTATAATCCCTGATAGTGGTCGCTCTAAGAAACATTTCTATCCAGTACTGGGCGTACAGTTTATAATTATTTTTAGTGTAATCATAAATTAAATCATTTCGTAGTTAGTTAAGCATGATTTACGTAATAAAAAAAATGTGTTGCTTTATAATATGCAAGCTTTCATACCCTGGTGTAAATATCGATATTAGTAGGTAGGTACTTTTTTTACCTTCCTACGTTTATAACGAGTAATGACTATAAATATCAAATTTGGTTGGTCCCTTCACGCTCGTTATAACGAAGTTTGACTGAATATAAAATTCCATTTCCGTTCTGCAGTAGGTTTAAGTCAACGATGAGGAAATCCATAAAATTATTAGATTTATTTTTTACAATATTTACCGTTTAACAAAAATGTTTCTTTTTAAATCAAGAACGTTTTCATAGTTAAATAAAAATTAAGACGGTGATTTTGTAAACTAGTAAAAACTGGAAGAAATCGAGGTGGGAAGTGGCGCCATAGAATTTAGCAATAGATGACGTCGAATAGTTCTCAATCTTTCGGCGGTGGGGTCCCAGGCGGCACCGGATGACGTCAGAGCCGAGTCGGACCGCTTTGATTGTTGGTTGTTAAATTATTTTTCAAAATCGATCAATCAATTGCGCAAATAAACAATTCAAATATACCTTTAATGTGATTTGAAAGTCATGATATTCCTCATTAAAAAAATAAAAAAATTACAAACCTTGAAAAGTCTCACATGTTTTCCTGAAAAACCTTTGAAGATATCCGGCTGAATAATCCTCGCTCAGACCGCCGGGTCCGGCCAACGATAGAGTAACGGCTGCTCGTTAATAACGGATTTAAACGGGGGATGAACGGATTTCCGTTATCTCCCACGCGGTCGTGTGGTACCGAATCGTTAGCTACTCGTTCGTACCGATACAAATACACTTGGGTCCAGGTGGGAGGCTGCAGGCAGTATTCACTCTTTGATATCCATTTGATTTATCATGAATAGTCCCTATCAAATTGTATTTTAAATTGAGAACGATGTCAAATGCAGTTGAAACAAGTATAAGTTTAAAAAAAAACAACTTAATAACCATCACGCCATTTCCCCGCAGGTGTAAGCGGCAATAAAATGACATACAACTCTGTCTTGGTACACACTCCTTGCTTCATTCACATTCATTAACTGTCTCTGACATTCTGTTCTGCCATTCTGACTCTTGACTTGACCTGACTATTTGATACCCTTGATCATTTTTTTTTTTTTACGTGAATACCGCACAAGAGTCTATGCCATCCCCAATAGGGGTACGTTGTGAAGCTGAAGGTAGTGGGAAAAGAGGAAGAAGATGAGGAAAGGGAAGGTTGGGAAGTACTTTGCTATTCAGATCTAGTGACCAAACACGGCCAAAGCCATTTCAAGCAACGTTTCAATTCTGAATGGTGGTCTTTCACCAGGGCGATACTTAGAGTATCTACCACTCTGGAAAGTGCCGCAAATATACTTTATTTTATTTTACATCAATTAAATGTGTTATGACACATATTAATTAAATAAAAATTATTTGCGCACGCCGGGTTCGAATCTGCGACCTCTGGATTCGTAGTCTTACCCAGGCTTCTCCGATTTCTTCAAACATTCACTTTCACCCGTCACACATTCAACGTTATGTAATATACCCCTAAGTGTCCCTTTCATAATCTTGTTAAATTAGCATAAATTCTAATCAGCCTTTTAATCTTCCCGAATCTTACATGTATAAGTATACGGTCATATATGGTTTTACCACTTGTACGCCTCGAGGATCTCATTTCTACAGCACAGGCACTTCCATCCATCCTTCGCCTGTTCCATATCGGACTCTTAATAAAGTAGGTATTATGTAGCACTCCATTGTGGACTGTAAGCCTCGCTTCTTTTGAAAGCAGGTGTAGGTATATTAAATACTTAATTATAAGAAAACGCCTTTAAATTACAAACGAAAAGTTATACCACTTTATTGAACTGCCTCAAAAATATCTGCGTACCAATTGCTAAGCACTTATTTTTGAAAACTTCTTTTTATTACATATATTTCTTAGTTGAAGGACGTTATTTAAAGTTCTAGAAAAGTATACTTACTAAGTATGACAGATATTTCGCTTACCGAAAACATCGTATAACAGTTTTTATTATTTTTTTTTTTTTTAATAATTACAATTTATCAGAAAAACCTAATGGGGACATTGGTAGTCAAAAATAAAAATAATAATAACATTAAACATGATCTAAATAGTCCGTCTGTATGTGGCTTCTCCACAGTTTGATAATGCCCTCAGAAGGCGAAACAGCTGTCACGCGTAAAAATTATTACATCGCAGAGCTTTTAACTAAAAACTGTTTTTTATAAAAAAATTAAAATAATAATAATTATTCTTTGAATAAAAGTAAAAAACCTACAAATTAAAATGGAGTTCTACAAAATAAACTTTAAAACCATAAATAAATCGTAAAACAGTTTTAAAAAATAATTTATGATTGCTTAAAACTTGTTTGTGGTCCATTCAAATAATTCAGTTGCGTATTTTTATCGCGGCACATATAATTTTCTTCCTAACCTTACGAACATTCAGTGACAGATATAAAACATAATGAAAAAAAAAATACAACCAAAATGACAGTTTTTTATGCTAAACAATATTTTTTGACCGTCCAATAGGAAAAACCTACGAAGTCCGTGGTCGAGTGGTTATAATCCTCGACTACGAGTCCAGAGGTCGCGAGTTCAAACCCTGGCGTGCAGAAATAAAAATTATTTTATTAATTTGTGTTATTTCACATTTAACTAATATGAAATAAAATATTGTTGATTTGCGTCACTTTAATGAGTGGTAGATACTAGTCAGATCATTCGATGCAGAAAAAACCCGACCAAAACTGCATATTTAACTCTTTTTTACCAAAGTGTCTTTTAAGCCTTTTTGCCTTTCCAGCGACGATATGATATACTATATTATATTGTACATAGATACAAATAAGAGCAAAGAGATAAAATAATAATAAATGTAAGGAGATTTCAAAAAGATTATATTAGTAAAAAAATAAACAATACAAACATTGAAATGGGAAATAACTTAAAAGCATTAATGCTTATATTTCTTAAATATTAAAATAAAATCAATAATCTCAAACACAAATACGAAACAAAAAAACAGAAAAAAGACCAGGACTTCTTTAAAAAAATTAAAATAATGTTTATGATTTTCAATAAAAATATGAGATCAATTAAAATGCCACTTTCTAATAAGGTCACGATGGACGAATTGGTTAAGCTGTTACTCCCGGATATAATAGAGGATCCGATTTTGAGTCTCCGCTGTGACCATAGTCTTTTTATTTTATAGCTTTTTCTGTTTCATATTTGTGTTTTAGATTATTGATATTATTTAAACGTAAACATTGTTGAAAAACAATCGATCAAATAATACAAAGAAGGGTCAATTAGTAAAAAAATGTTTATGTAAATAATTTATGTTGTGTCGTGTATGAAGCCGCGAACCAGCTAGTGAAAAAACACTCATAAACATTGAGTCTTTGTCTGCATTGGCTGCGCTAAGCTTGATACATAGCTAGGGCTAAGGGCGTAACTCAACATAAACCTTCTGATAAAATACAAAAATGTAGCGGAGGATCCTAACAAATGGCTCCTATCCTCTTCCCGTCTACCGTCACACTCCGCATTATACTATTTTCCTAACTACCCTCAGGATGAAAGTTTGGCCAACCCCTGCCATTATAATTAATTCTTCATAGGAAAATTCTGAATTAAAACCATTTGCTGGGGGACGAAATGACCATTGCAATAATTGCGTTATACCTGTCCAGAGTATTTTCTTGTCACAGCAAGTTGGTTATGGGAAGCGAAAGGGAAAAAACATATTTGGAATGAGACTGATATTTTAAATTTACACGAGTAAAGTTCTCTTTCAATTCTTATCATCTGTCTCTTTCTCTCTGTTCCTTTGTTATAATTTAAATATTATTCTTTTGTTTTCTCATAGTTCTGTTATTTTCTATTACATTTTGTTCTTTATCTGTGCGTACATATAACCGCATACTTTTAAATCGGTAAATTTCCCGTAAAATCACAAAATTTCTCACTATTCTTTTATCACTTTTCCTCTCTGTTCCTTCATTATAATTTAAATGTTATTATTTTGTTTTTTTACCGTTCTATTATTTTGTTTTTTATTGTGTTCTACCTCTGTGTGTAGGAGTATGTATTTTTTGTTTAGTTTAATTTTGTTCCCTGATGATGCTAAGGCTAAACAAAACCGTTTAGTCATAAAAATTAAAATAATATTCGTGGTCTTACACAAAGCTATTTTTTTAATATTTCAAACCACAAAGTAATGGCTTTTAACGAAAATAAAAATACGAGTTCTTTAAAAATGCTTATATCAGTCACGCCTCTACTTTAAAATGTGTTTAGGACAAGTTTTACGAAATCTTATCATATAAATCGCTGTGGAAAAAATAAAAAAAAACAAACATTGTATCAACCTTAAATTATATTTTATACGCCTTATAAGAAAAATTAATAAAGTTACGTGTACTTTGTTTAAAATACTTGAGGGTTTTTAGTAACGTAGATTTACCTTCTGCCAAATTTTGTTAAAGTATGGTTTCTGTGTAAATGTTAAAACTTCAACCAAATTATGTATCTTTGAAAAGTATCCGGTGTCTGAAATAATGTTCGAGATGAAGCAAATATTTGAAAAAAAAAATCAAGAAAGTATATCACAAGCGAACGGAGAAATTTCGTCCCGTTCAAATAACTTTAATGGCCTTTGATACGTCCGAGCAGAAACACAAGGGAATATTCAAGAAACTTTTCAAACAAACATAAACCCCGGGCTTTTGAACAAATATCAAAGTGAATCGTTGTTTTATCCACGTTTTAAAGTTGTCAAAGGAACCTTGATAGATAAAAAAAAAAACAGAATATTATTTTCATTTTTTTATTGAAATAATAAAAAAAATCCAAAAAAGTCCCGTTAGTGGCTGAGTGGACAAACGCGTCAGATTCGCACCCTGGCGAGGTGAGTTCAAGTCCTCCATCATTGCACAAGCAACATTTTCCGCTTATTATTATGGTAGTATGAGGTTTTCAAATATTGTCAAGTTATTCGTAACCCGGGATGTTTATCTTTCTTCTTAAATAAAAAAATTAAGAATCTGGATATGATTTGGCTTTCAATAAAATATTTTAAAATGTGTGCATTTTAAATAAATAAATGGATCTTTTTTTGTGCGTGGTTTTGAATAATGTTATTTTGGAAAAAAAAACTTTAAAATTGTAATTAATAAAATGATTGCGTTACGAAACAAAATAGAGGTTTTGAGTAAAAAAAAATATAATTGGTTTTGTTATCTCATCTTCTTCCCCTTATCCTATTCGGGTGAGTAAAACATCGCTTCAATAAGGCGCCTCTAGGCGTTTTTGTCCTGCGCTACCTCGGCAACTTCCATCAACAATAGGCAAAGCCTCTCCTCGCACAGCCTCTGGAGTTGCTTCCCCCAACTGATGATATTCCATTTGCCGATACTTAGCTTTGCAGCTTCAGTTTTGGTCGTGGTGCCTTTCTCCAGGCTTTAAAAGTTTGTTGTAAGCAAACTTAATGAAATACTTCAGCCAAGAATTTTGTTTAAATTTCTTTGAAAAACTTCAAACCTTCGTTGAGCTTCCTGGTTTCAATTCGAAAGCAAAAGTTTTATTTGACACAAAGTAAAACGTCGGACTTCCGGGTGAAAGCTTTGCAGGCTCCCGTTTCTGAGCGGAAACAATTTGGGCAGTCAATTACCGGACGCTGCGGTGTTATCTTTTAATGACCACATCTGTGACGGAGACCAGATAAGGCTGATTTAAGTGCGGATCGGACGAGGGCGGAACAGGGCAAATAGGGCGGAATTTGCTAGGGCGGAATTGTAGTAGTGGTGATAAATAAAAATATTGAATCTTGTTATATAAATGTAGTAAAGTAAAAGAAAATAACATTTTTTATGCAGCACCTTTTTTTATAACCCCAATTAAATTAATCTAAAAAAAAAATCAAAGGAATGGTCACTTCCAACAACAAAAAACCTTGTAAAAATGACCAAATTTAATTGAATCAATTTAAAATTTTCACTAATCTACCACAAAATGCAAGATATGAATTATAACGTTATATGTAGAATATTCAAATCTTCTTCTTTATAAAATTATTAATACATCTCGAAAAATTAACACAATAATATTTTCACTTTGATCGATGTTCCTTTTATTAACTTATTTTGTATTATCATCGACTTTAAGGTTATAATGTACTCCATTTTTTCAATAAATTATTGTTCGTACACAACTATCGTCAATGATTGGTTTGACACTCTACTGTATATAATAAACATTACTGATAAGTGATAAAATTATTAAGGAATATAATTTCCTTGTGCGTACAAAGGTGCAAGTGCGGCATTTTTATGTACTTAAGAATGTGTTAAGAAAATAATCATATTGAAAAATCAATAATCTTTCCAAGTTCAGACAAGCGATATAGTACCTACCTATAAAATATTTCATCAAATGAAATTCTGTATTTGAAATGAAAGCAACTAATAATTTTTGATAGAAAGATTATTTTTCAAATTGGTAAGTCAAGTTGCATCCCGTGATTTTTCACGGATAACAACTAACTAACCATAAGCTGTTTCCCCGCAGAGGTAGACAAAAAGAACGGACCGCAATAAAACTCTGTCTTGGCACACATTACTTGCTTCATTCGCATTCATACATCGTCTCATTTATACTTTGGGTTTTTCTGACTCTTCACATGACCCGATTCAAGTATTTGATTCACTTGATCGTGCCATGTCTTCCTTGGGCGTCCTCGACTGCTTCTTCCATTCACTTTCGCATTATATATTCTTTTCACACTCCTTTCGTCGTTCATTCGCTCTACATGCCCAAATCATCTAAGCGTCCCTTTCTTGATCCTTTTCATTACGCTTACATCAGCCTTGCATTCTTTCCGGATATCTACATTTTTAACACAATAATACATGGTTATGCCGCACATAAGCCCTAGGGATCTCATTTCCACAGCATTCAGTCTAATTTATTAATTTATAATTAATTATCAGGGTTGGTATAAGCACTCCATTATGGTCTGCTAGCATCGCTTCTTTGGACAATTTCTTATTTGCGCCAATAGCGTTAATTCCTCCAATAATGGAGTTTCTTGCATTCACCTTTCTTTCAATATTCTTATCAGCCTTTCCGTGTCTCATAAACATACTTCCCAAATACACAAACTCATCCACTTGCTCCAAGTATTCATCATTCGCAACTACATATAATATATTACACGCTATTCTCGTGCTCTCTCTCTCTTAAAGACGGGTAACAAACTGGTTATAAATAAGTTGTTTGCTATAAAACCACGAGTACTTTACGCACTTGAGTTGAAATATAAGCAAAACAAAAATTTCTCTATGTTTTACCTTTGTGTACATTTCATTGAATACAGATATTTTTGTTTGTAGGCAAACTATAATATCTCGAGAAAAAAATAGTAACATGTAATAAAATGTGCACACTTGCCTTCCAAAAAAAAAATCTAATCAAACATATTCCACCAAATGTCAAATAAAACTAAAAGTATTGAGTGTTAACCGCAGGATCAAATATGAACAGAGGAAAAAATATAAACAAATTCATTTCCTACCTTAGTTAATCAGGAAGTCTCCAAAAGGTTACAGATGGAACCATATTCTAAGACAATTTGGAAGCACTTAAAAAATAGCACGCAATAACAAACAACTTTTCACAGAATATTTTTTACACGTAACAATAATTTTACATATTTACTAAAAGTAACACAACTTGCGTTTTTAACAGCTCACAAGCATAATCAACGATACCACGGCAGTTGTAATAGTAAAACAAAATATATTGAAATGTCAAAGCTCGGAAATGCGAGTTTTCGTACACACGTGAGAGTTTTGAAATAAACAGACGTAGGTTCTGATAACAACGTCCTCTCGCCGCGGCCGTCGGGACGCTACTAAGGGTTGCATCCGATGCAGCTGAAAGTATCCCGACTGAAACATTTCACGGGAGTTTTTCGCACTGGCGTAAAGGGGTACTATCCTTAATACGTGCGAAGAAATGCTCCGGGAGTAATAGTTTTTGCTTTTTGTAGAGTTGTTTTGTTCGCCTTGTCTGGAGCAGTTTGTTAAATTTTATGTGCTGTTACTTTGCGAGGGATAAATATTATTTCAAGTGGTTTGATCTTTTATCGCCGGTGTTAAACATAAAAGAGAAATATTGTTTTATCCTCTGTTGAATAATTTTCAAACCGCGGAAAGGCTAATGCGTTTTGATTTACGTTGTAGATTGATCAAGATTTTGGAATGAAATTATTGTCACACCAGTTAACAATTATTAATTAATATGGGTTAATGATAAAACACTTTTAAAAAGATATTTCTTATTTCGTGATAGTTTCTATTATGTACCTATCCCTTTAGCGTTACTTGAAATGGCTTAAGCCATGTTTGCGACATGCTCTAGAATGTAAATAATCTAAGTATCGCCCTGGTGAATGACCACTATTCAGAATCAAAACGTCGCTTAGAATGGCTTTAGCCGTATTTGGTGACTAGACCTGAATAGCCAGGTACTTTCTAATTCCCCTCCCCATCACCTTTAGCCTCACAACATATACCGATCGGGGATGCGCTAGTCTCACTGGCTCTAGTCGGTTGGGAGTAGTTGGTACTCTTGTTTGATACTCACTATAAAATAAGAAGAAAAAAAGGAAAAGAAGGTTTTTTTTAGTTCTTTTTTAATGAAGAGATAAACATTCCCGGGTTATGAATAACCTGACAACATTTTAAGAACTGCTACTTCTATCATAATAAGCTGAAGACGTTGCTTGTGCAATGATGTAGGACTTAGCCAGCAGAGGAATTGAACCCACGACGTCCAGATGGGAATCCGACGCGTTTGTCTACTCAGCTACCGGCTGGTCAAATGAAACATATTTTACCTCACAACATACCCAATAAATTGGAGTATTTTGTGAAGCTGAAGGTCGTGCGGAGGGGAAAGAGATGGAGAAGAGTAAAGTTGGGGGTACCTGGCTATTCAGATCTGATCACCAAATGCGGCTAAATGTCATTTCAAGCACGTTTCGATTCTGAATCGTGGTCCTTCACCAGGGCGATACTTAGTGTATCTACCACCATCATTTTATTAACTATTGAACACATTAGTATGTAATTAGTATTTTGCTTGTTAAAATAATATTTTATGCGTGTACAGGTTAATAAATTTTGTATATAGGAACCGATGCTGCCAGTCAAGACAACTCCGTAAAGCGGGGATGCTTTGATACATGGAACACCTTTTTTTAAATTTACAGTCTTTCGTCAAGCACACGTTGAACACACACCCGCTGATGGCCGCCCATCGGCTAAACGTCATATCGCCAGCCGTTGACTATTTATTACGGACTAAAGAGGACGGGGTCAACTGTCCCTTATTTTTAAATGAAGGGCACTTGGTACTCTGGAAAAATAAAGTTTAAAAAATAAATAGCTACCTTTTTTAACGGATAAGTAAATACTATTAAAATATAATTTTTGTAACAGATTGCAATGTTTATCCTGAAATTTCACGTTATTTTATTCTCATTGAACAATTGAAAAATATGATTCAACCAATTTTGCGTCTTTCGTCTTGTTTTAGTATTTTACACTTAAATTGATTTTTAAGTTTGAGTATTTGACACTTAAATTGATATTAAATATATGATGCAAAAGGGAATGAAAGAAGAAGTTGGAGACGCTCGAGGAAGACATGGCACGATCAAGTCAATCAAATACTTGAATCGGGCCACGTGAAGAGTCAGAATAACAGAAGAGTATGTATGAGACGATGTATGAATGTAAACAAAGCTAGGAGTGTGTTCCAAGACAGAGTTGTATGGCGGTCCGTCCACTCTACCTACCCATGCGGAGGAGCGGCGTGATGGTTAGTTAGTTATTAAGTTGATTAAATTAATATTCAAAAGCATCACAATTTTTGAAAGAAATTTGCTTTGAGAGGTAAATGTGTTGACCAAGATAATATATTGGATAAAAAGAGTCATGACGCCAATACTCAAAGATCGAGAGTCTATTAAACAAATTTTCTGTTTTATAGTTTCAATTTATAAGATAAATCAAATAAAAATACCTTATCTGAAAACGCCCATATTATGTGAAAAGCGTGGAAGCTTACGTTTTTGTCAAGCTGATGCGGATTCAATTCCAGAGTAGCGTTAATCTATATTATCATTGATTTTATATTAAAAAAATATATGTTTGATAAACAACTTACTAAAACCTCTGTGCCAATTTCTTGCACGTTGCATAAACGGTTTAATGTTGGAAGTATTTTATTTGTTTGATCCCAAAACTTAAGTTAACATAAATTCTTAAGATATGTAAATTTAAGAATCGGTAATCCTATAAAATGCCTAGAGTCCGATTACTTTCTGTATTCATTAAATTTACTAAAATTGTCTGAACGTAGAATTATTTTCGATTTAACGTGCTAGTTCAAAAATTGTTAATTCAATGTTTTATATCCCTGAACTGTAATATTTAATTGCATTTCATGTTCCTGGCAGGACAGTTACAAGACAGTACCTACCATATTATTGTGACAATTATATTTCAATCTCACAATATTATGCTGTAATGTTGTTGTTGTTGGTATATTAAGTACATCAATATCATAATATCACAATGTTTTTTTCGTCTAGTAGAGCTTATTTATTTGATGAAACTATTTAACTCTGGATGTACTTCCTAATTACTACTTTATTTCCTGTACAATATGTTTGCACTGAATATATGTTTTTTTTATTTATTTTCAAATGTAAATATTTGTTTAAAAGCCTTTAACGGGCGTAAATAAATAAATAAAACCACTGTTTTCTCTTTATGTTGTAATATTTAGAAATGCATGTTAGCATTGTTTCAATTCATAATGGTGGTCTTTCATCAGGGCGTTTCTGAGAGTATCCACCACTTTGAAATGTGTAGCGTACGAACTTTTTTTTTAAAAATAATACAGATTGATAAAATCTATTTGCGCACGCCGGATTTCAAACCCGCGACCTTAGGATCTTTGCCATTTAGTCACGAAAGTCGTCAAAATCACTCATTATCATTACAAATCACTCATTTATCCTTTTATACAAGTAAAACGTACATTAAGGTGCAGGAGTTTACAACATTCGAATTCGGAGTGAATTATTTTGAACAGAAATGTTAAGTCGGCTATTTTCCTTCTGTTTTCTAGGGTGTGGATTTTGAGTGTGTTTAAAGGAATGTGTAAATTATGTGTTGAATTGGAATGTGTAGTTTGAAGTTTATGAAACGTAAAAATTTGCGCTGTACACGTTCAATATTGTTTATGTGGATTAGATACTATGGGGACCACACTATAGAATTGTATTCTAATAGACTACGTACTAATGACAGGTAGACTATTTTTATGACTTTTAACGAGTCGAAGTCATTCCGTTAATCAATTTAAAATATATCCAGTGTACGAAAAATCCACGTGCCAGCCTAAACTGTGCGAAATATACGAGTGTGTTTTTTTGCCAGTTTCAGTTTGTTTTCAGCGAGTTTCGGGCTTATTTCGCCACTGGAAATCATGTGGCTGCCGGAGGGATTATTCTGGCCCTGAAAGATATGAGTTTGCGGATTCCGGGAGTTTTCGAACATGTCCGGCAACGGACTGCGGATTAAAACATGGCGCTACAGAAGTAGTGCTTCAAGTAAAGCCTACTAAATCAGAAGGCTTCTAAACCATTCCGTTAAATAAAAAATAAATAAAAATAGGGGAGTTTTTGTGTTTGTTTTCATTCATTATCAAGTCAAAAATGAGGGGGAAAAACATTTCTCCGAGTTAACTCTTAAGTTTTTTAGTTTATTGTATGTATTATGTTTTCTTTATTTATAGTTTTTGTGTTCAATTTGTAGAACTCCATTTTAATTTTTATATAATTCAATTGAATTAAATTTAATATTATTATGATTGAGTTCTGCTATTTTAAGTTTTTTTATTTTTGTTTTTAGTGACAGCTGTTTTGGCGTTTAAGGACACTTTGACAGTGGCCTTAAACGCCGAAACAGCTGTCACTAAAAACAAAAAAAAAAAAAAAACTTAAAATAGCAGAACTCAATAATAAAAATATTAAATTTAATTCAATTGAATTATATTAAAATATAATGTTTTCGGTAAATTTTTATTTTGTAAAAATTATTTCTAAATGTACATTATTTTATTTATTTATTTAAAGTGAACACAGATAAAGATAATTAGTCCTAGAAAATAAACATTTACTGGAGAATTTGTCTGCATCCCTACTATTTTTCACGGATTGGTACTGAGTAGCAGATAAACACATCTTCACATATAAGAACACAGAAATTCAGACAAATTTGAAAGGAAAAATAAATAAATTAAAGATTGAGTTACAGAGAAAAAATTAAAAAGTGCACAATGTCTAAACGAAGTAGCAGCAAATAAATAACCTTTCCAAATATTATTCAGGAGAATTTAAAGCGGAAGAAAAAAATAATTAAATAGTGTTACACAAGGAAAAGATAAAATGTACACAATTTATAAACAAAATATAAAGTAATGAAAATGGAATAACAACTTTGTACAAGACCGCAGATTCTGTCGTCTTATACAAAGTTATTATTTAATTTTCATTAAACATGTCAAACCACAAAGTATAAAAATGAAAAGTACAAAGTATTCTTGTCATACATGTTGAAGTTTGTATTTATACATTTTATGTTAAGTCTAAGTAAAACCTCATTGGCCGACGAGTAAAAAAATTGTGGTAAACCTATTTTGAAATAATTTTGAAAAATAATAATACTTAAATTTCGGTAGCATTTTTCATAGTGGTTTGCACAAAGATGCACTCATATTTATACTAACCAATAGATAAATGATTTCCAAATTTAACTCCATACTGATTTGTTGGATTGGTTTATTTAAAAAATCAACACTGGGAGCTGTGTAAATGTCATCGATGCCAGATGTCAACGTTAATATTTGCTGAGATAAACAAACAAAAAACCTGCATCACTGTTATGATTAAAAATAAAAGATACTATCAAACAATTTTCTTTTACCTTACGAGTACCTTAATACATTTTTTCGCCCCCTCACCAACATAAAGAAGAAATCCGACTGGTGTTTCCCTCGCAAATAGAATCTTATAAGAGTGTGGCAAACAGTACGTTCTATTTTTTCTAGCACTGACATAAGAAGTCCGTCGAAATGCTAAAATTATTCAAATTGAAACGCCCGCACAGAAGTCTGGCCGAACTGCGCCTATTCTGCGCTAGGGGAGAGCTTCTAGTCCCGGGGTTGTAAAACATTATTTATTTAAATATTCACAGATTCAGTTATTATTCATGGCGTAGTTTAATTCATAAGGGTTCAAAAACGAAGGTCTATGATAATTGATTTATTGATGTTACAATTTACAGTTTCAAAGGAAAAATCCATGTTTATTTGATTATCTTATTTAAATATAGAAGATCGTGAAAAACGTAATTACGATCAATTCTCAACGTTTTGACACTGTGTTTTTTAAGTCTGAAAATATCCAGTTGCTTAGAGTTGAACAAGTCGTCCAGTCAATTTTAAAGATCAGCGTCGTAATTAAGGAAGGTTTCTTGAAGATTTTTTAATAGTTAAAGTACGTATATATTTAAAAGAATAGCTGCGTCTATTGTTATATGTCCACGTAATGCCTTTGAGGTGATTTTTCACAAAAACGGCGCTATACAAATTATCCAAATGTTATACAATACAATACAATATTATACAAGTTATAAATAACCTGAACATATTTGAATTTACTAAACAACCATTATGAAAAGTGTTTTTTGTTGCGTGTGCAATGATGGAAGAGCGCGCAGAGAATTGAACCCACACCACCTGGGTGGGATCTCAATGTTATGAACCAAACGGCCACTAGCCGGTGTGATGATAAAAAATGTATATTCCAGAGGGTTTGCAGGGGTAGTAAAATACGGCTTATTCCATTAACGGCACAGAAAATGATGAAAGAAGAAATAAAAAAATAGATGTTTAAATTAAAAACAAAGATATAATAGAAAAAAATGATATAAAGAAAAAAATGTTGTGTCGAAACATCGCGTTAGCGCTACACAGTAGGCGTTTTTATAGATGGCCTTCATAATGTTATAATTTAAATGTTATTCAAATGTTTTCTCACTGTTCTCTATTTTTTTTTCTTTTTTTTTTATATTGTGTTCTCCCTCTGTATGTATATAAATTCGCACACAATTTGTTTTTTGTTTAGTTTAATTTTGTACCCTAATGATGCTTAGGCTAAGCGAAACCGGTCAGTCATGAAAAATAAAATGATATTTGTGATCTTACACAAAGTTATTGTTTCATTTCATCATAAGAATAAATCATCATTTCATCAATAGATTTTTTAAGTGAGGATAGTTTTTATATCATTTTCACATCACCTAAAAGCTCTTTGATTTGTGGTTTATACCTCGAATCAATTGTGCATGAAAATCATAAATCTCTTTGAAACAATGCGCTGTGTTCAAGTAGAATTATAGCGCAATATCCATTTCCACGTAATTCGGAACGGCTCAAACCGCTTTAGAACAATTCTGATGGCTTTGGAACAATTTCACGAGCTTCAAACCACACTAAACCGCCCGCACTGCATACTGGATGCTGCAAACTGCACTGCATCCGGAAGCATTCATGGTTAAACAATTCGGTGTTTCTTTAAGCCGTTTAATTGCACGCGACAATAACGCAATTCCAGCCAAATCCTGGCAGCCAGTGTTTCGCGGTGGCGGTTTGGGGGAACGCTTCGCCTTTATTAGTACTACAATTGAATACCATCCGAAAATAGCGACTATTGTGATTGAAAGTTTGTCGGGATTGTGGATTCACTTGGAATTATACGTTTGATTTGATGATCTATGCACAATATGTTATTTACTAATTGAAGTATCAGCTTTGAAGCCTCTGCGTTTATATTAAACTGATTTTCAGCTAAAGGAAACAATATAAAGGTATTATTAAACACATAAGATATTAAGAAGTGAAAATCGTTATAAAAATGCATTTTAAAAGTAGTCTTCGATTGAATCTTAGATTTGCTAAAACTTTTACAACGATTTAGTTGCTTGTGTGGAGAGTTGTTAATAAGATTACGGGTAGAGTTGTCAAATTCTCAATTTAAAAAACTTTTCATTTTATTTTTTAAGTTGTATTTTATATTTGTAAACTTACCTGACCGTTTAGAAGCCGATTGGTCAAAATCGTTAAATTCCCAACTAGACACTCAATCATATGCTATCAAATATCTCCATCATTGCGTAAGAAAAAAAATCGGCTTAATATGGAAGTAGGAGGAATTCAAAAATTGACAAGTTATTCGTATTAATATTTGTGTCACTTAAACAGAGAGTAAAAAGAAACCCTATTATGCTAATAAGTTTATATTTTTTAATAGAAAATATATTCTCATAAATTTCATCAGTTTTTTTTAACGTATTTGAAAAAAAATTCAGATGGTAAAATACCGATTTATAAAGTGCATTTCACAAAAAAAAACATTAGAATATTTCAGTCTAGCAGTATTACAATTCTCCTTATTATTATATAGCGATTATTCTGGGGAGGCTGCTTTATTCTTGGAGGGGAGCCTATAGAGCTCCCTAACCTTGTGACATATGCGCCGGATTGTATTCCACATAAAGGCGGTGGGGTAGGGAGCAGGGAAAAGCTCTGGGAATTTAAGCCGTTTATTTGTTTCGGGCATTTTTATAAATTGTTTTCGTATTTATTTATAGTTTTTGTGTTTAATTTGTACATTCCACATAGAGGCGGTAGCGGGTGACAGGTGTTTCACTTTAAAAATCTGCTCTGGGAATTTAAGCTATCGTTTATTTGTTTCGGGCATTTTTCAAAAATGGTTTTCGTGTATTTCTTTATGAGTAATTTCAACACGGGAGATTTGTTACCAGCTTTGATTTATGGGAGACAAAGATTTGGAAGAGAACACAGTTTTATTAAGATTTCCGAGATATTTGTGTTCTAAAACCATGTACGACCAAATAAAGACATCTTCAAAGAATGCAAGGCAAAATATTTCAATGGGATACTTTTGGTGGTTTACACATAAAATGGAAATTAATGAATGAACGAGTGTAAGGAAGAATTTATTTGCCTCAACGCAAAATATCTACTTGATACACCATTTTTTTTCAACAAAACGAATCGTAAAGTCGTGATTCCAATTAGTTTTTTTTGCGGAGTAGATTAATCAGCACAATTTTCTCCCACAAAATAGCCGAAAGAACTAATTTATAGAAGATACACGCATTAGCAGGTTAATTTGGTGTAAGTTTGAATCATCACAGGAAGACGATAATTAAAAATATATACTTAAAACGCGTCATTTTTTACAAACAACTCAGAGTTGCAGGGTGATTAAAACAATGATGTTTTTGTGTATTTTATTGAAATTTTTTAAAATAAAAAACATTACGAAAAATGGACCGTCATTGTATCATCGTAAATCAATGTTTTTCTTGAAAGGATACATCTTATTGACACTACAGTAAAATGAGCGAATTATTTCCTTCTGAAAACGCTGTTTGTCTCTTGAAATGCATAATTTTCTTTCCAATTTGTAAAATAAACAGTGTTATTTTATTTCGACATTTAACTTAAAATTAGTTATTGTAAAATTATATGTCGTTGCACTACTGGTAAAAAACATCAACTTCAAATTAGTAGATTTTGATGGCCTCGGTGGTCAAGTGGTTAAGAACGTCAGGTACTTTCTTACCTTTTTCTTCCCCATAATAAAAATAACAGTGAACCTATATAGCGCAGTTTTGTGATATTTCACCTCAAGTGCGCAATATCCTTCTCCCTCCCCACTACCTTTGAAACTAACTAATGAGATACTCTAATTGGGAATAACATAGATTCACTGGCTCTAGAAGGTTAAAAGCAGTTGAGACTGACACAGGAATTCACATAAAAAAGGTTAAAAAAATGTACACATTCATTTCTATTACCAAATTACCACTTCCATATTAATTTGTTTGTGAAGCAATATGAGGGAATGTTCTGTTATGTCATGATTAAATAACAGCAATAAAGCTACTTTGCGCAATGAAGTGGGTAAAGTATTGAGAAAATTTCTTGCGGAAAAAAAACTGAAAAGTGTATGGAAGTTACAAGCAAATATTAAAGGACATAAAATACTACTACCTTTTTATTGTTAAACTACCAAACACTTGTACAACATCCTTAAACAAAATTAATAATATTTAAAGAAATTAAAAAAAGCATTGTACAAGACCATCAATATTATTTTAATTTTTATGACTGACCGGTTTCGCTTAGCCTGAGCACCATAAAGTATGTTTAAACTCATAAAATTTATCATTATTCCTTAATCACCTTATTAGTTGACGTTTTGTATCTTTCAATCGATATTATCTGTCTCTTTCCCTCGGTTCCTTTGTTAAAATTTAAATATTATTATTTTGTTTTCTCGTTGTTCTGTTATTTTATTTTATATTTTGTTCTCCCTCTGTATGTATATATAACCGCACACTTCGTATGTTTTGTTTGGTTAAATTTTGTACCCTGATGTTGCTTAGGCTAAGCGAAACCGGCAGGTCATAAATAAACAAATAATATCCGTGGTCTTATACAAAGTTATTTTTTAATTTCTTTAAATATGTCAACCCACAAAGTTATTGCTTTCTACGGAAAAATGATTAATATATTTTATAAACTATCACAAGAGCAACTTCTTCAAACAGTCGACTAATCGCAAAAAGCGTTTCTCTCGCGAAAGTTGAGATGTCGCTTTGAATATTAAGTCAGTGCTTGGAAGTGTGTTGTTTTCTGAAATATGCAGACTTTTCACAAGTTTCGTCTCATTTGCTGGGCGGTTTTTGAAGAATAGAAGAGAAAACAAATATTCTGAATAAATTTGCATAGCGTAATGAAGAAACGGTTCGTTTATAACGCACTTCTGACTTGATATTTCGCGAAATAATAAGGTAGACGGAGGTGTATTCCCCTTCTTGTATTAATTTTGTCGATTTTCGACGTGAGACAATGATACAATGCTAATTAAAATGGAAAAAGCTATCATAATAATTACAAAATTATTAAAATGAAATAATAACTTTCAATAAGACGACAGATTTAATTTTCAATTTTTATGACCGACATATTTCGTTTAGTCTAAGCATCAACAGGGTACAAAATTAAACTAAACAAAACATACGTAGTGTGTGCTTACATATAATCATACATACAGAGGGAGAAAACAATATAAAATAAAATAAGAGAACAATAAGAAAACAAAAGAATAACGTTTAAATTTTAACAACGGAATAGAAATAAAGAGGCAGATAATGTGAAATGAAATAGGCAAAACGTCAACTAAAAACGTAATAAAAGAATAATGAGAAATTTTATGAGCTTACAGGAAATATACCTAATATTGGACTACTGGAAAAAATTAACTGATTATTAAGAATATGAGTTAGTTTCTAGTGCTATTAAATTATGTAATCTGTTGTGTTATACGAAGTTACTATTTCATTTTCATTAAATATGTCAAATCACAAAATGATTGCTTTCTACGAAAAAAATAATGAAAATACAAATATTTATAAAATAATTACAAAATAATCGACTCCCTGTTTACGTAGGGTAGTGGTTCTGAACAAGACTTTGAATAATCGTTAAAGTGCTTCATAGCACAACCTACATCTTCGGTAAAAAAATACCAACTTATATGCATCTGGACTCCTAAATCGATAAAAAAAATTAAAGCCATACTATTTTATTAATGAAGCTAATTATTAATGAGAATTTAATTTATAAAATTATTACCCACAAAGATACTTATCAGATAAATATTTTGTATCAGAGGTTAAAAAAATTTTTTATCTGAAAATTGTTTTTTTTACTTGTGATTAGTAAATTTAAAAAAAATAGCATGACATTAATAATAATTATAACAGTGAGTTTTTATAGCGCAGTTTTGAGATATTTCACGTTTCTAATAAGACTTACTAACAATGAGAAAATAATAAATAATATGTATACAAATTAAAACTATCTAAAATCATGATCGTAATCATAAATCATGAGAGAAAAAGGTTCAGATATGGATAGACAGTACATGTGTACACGAACAGATTACAAAAAATACTAGAAGCTAAAAGTAAAAAAAAAGTCAAAAAGATAAAACCATTGAATTCATATCAACAACTTTGTCAAAGGAAAGAAAATAAAATTATATTGAGGACAGTTAACATGTTGGTGCTTAAAAACATTAATTATTAATTATAAGTAAACGATTCTATAAATGCAAACATTGTAAATATAACAAGTAACAACAAGTAAGGAGAGAACCGAAACAAAGCAAACTAATGACGTTTTTAAAGAACATACATTTGAATAGGTTACGTTTTGTATGTAGGATTTTTAAACAATTACATTTTTAAAACCCGTTTGAACTCTGCTAGGTTCTGTATAGTGGCAAGATTTGGGAGAAGCTTATTCCAGATGACTGGGCCGAATATACCAAAACCGCGATCATACTAAACAGGTTTATTGGATATAGATGGACATTATTGATTATCACTGTTTTGATATCAGTTAAGAAAACCAACACACCTAATAATTAAGTCATTAGGTACCCTTGAGGTTTCTCAAAATCCTTGTATCGCAAATTTGTTAGTTGAGGATCGACACAGCCAGCCACCAAGACTACCAATGACTCTGGCGAGACAAATAGATTCTAAGAGGGTGGAGAAGGAGATTCGGCAGGTTGGTAAACACATAGTCGCTTACAAAACAAGGCTAAATTCTGTACATGAAAAAACTGTTAAAAATTTCATGTTTTATTTTTACTTCCTCGAGTTTCGAACACTCAAACTCAAGTTAATCTCGCAAATCTACTACGGGAGTCAGGAAACTTGTGATTTGACATTCTGCTGAGAAAATTATTTGTAGGTAGTGCCAATTTGTAAGTTTTAGGAAATTCATTAAAAAAACTTTCTTATCAGGCAAGGCAGTTTTTCAAATTAGTGCGTATAAAAATAAAGTGATGCCAAGAAAATTCATGACATGTTAAACAAAAAACGTTCATGCACTCCCCGAATTCTAATAAAGGCAAAATGTAAAATAATTCTAGAATAAAGATATCACAGCGCGCTTTAAACACAGTGGCTTTTTTCAAAACGCCGAGGGGATGAAAGTTGCCTAATCCAGCACTTCCATCCCCTCGTTCCATTTCACCCCCATCGGAATCTAAAACACCCTCTTTCCCCCATTGCTCAAGTTTTATACCAGCCCTCCTTAAAGTTCAATACAAGATTAGCAATGGAAAAGGTTTTCTAAAGAAGGTTCACAGTGTCCCAAACCAAATGGTTTTCTGAAGCAAAAAAATTAACAAGATCGATACCTGGATAATTCCTTTGTAAAAATCAACATAATGAGCCGTAATAAGGAAGGTGGAAGGACCTTTTATCCAGCTGCGCAGCGATAATTGCTGATAATTGCTTAAATCACAAACCCTTTTTCTCTATTTTTTGCGATATTTAAAGCCTCTTTAAAAGAAAGAAAGAAAGGTTTAAAGTAAAGTATATTCTTTGCTCTAAAACACACAGCTCAACAGTTCATTTGCCAATGGCAAATAAGGTAGTTTTAAAAAGGGTACCTGTTGGAAATTAATGGATGCCAGTGTTGTTTCGGCTTTCGGATTTGACGCATTGAATAGTATGACCGAATTATAAATAATTCTGGTACCATAACCAATCAGTGTCTAAATTTAAAAAAAAATGACAAACAACAGGTGAGAGTTTTTTAAACTCGATTTCAACAAGTACATATTCTGAATGACAACTGTATTTATTCAATTCCGTATGATTATTAATAAGATAAAAAATTGTGAAGATATTTTGATTCCTTGGAAAGGTCAATAGTTAAATTTCTTAATGTTAGTTTAAGCTTTTAAACTTTCATTCAAAATATTAGATGAATGACAATTTTATTAAAAATATTCGAGAAAATATTATTTTTAGTAAACGCTAATAATATATTGATAAATGCCTAGGAGCTTTTAAAGTATTGGGACAGAAAAAAAACATATTTCAAACCGAATAATTTTACCTGTAGGTACACTCGCTGTGGGTAGGGTTCAAGAAATCCATTCGCACCCCTAAATCGCCTTTGTTTCAATCGATACAATTCAAACCTCCTACTTCAAGTATGGGGTAGGTTAACGCTGCCTTCTCACAATGGCTAAAGGAAGATTTATGGCTTTGAGGATTTTAAAAAGGTAAAGAGGGGCGACCGAATACTCCTACCCCTGCCCAGCCCACTTCTGAAGGATTATCGCTAAAGGCAATTGCATTGTGATTGATGGCGTGTGACTTATCAAACGCACCTCCTTTGAAATTGAACTTTTTTATGTTTCACGTCAAAGATAAGTAACTTTTAGTGAAAAGATCAATCATTTTATGCAGTTATGGAGTGATGCTGACTCAATTATCAATGAAGCAATCGGCGTTAAAGGTTTTGAGAAATGATATTATTACGCAAACTATTAGTGCTGTGAAAAATATGGCCCTACAACATGCGCATATAATTATAATTGACTGTTTAAATTTGATTTCAGTTAAAGCTTCGCCATTTTTTTGGAATATTTATTATAAAAATATTCATAAAGGGTTTGACCGAAGCAAGGTAAACTTTAAATGAGGATAAACTCATGCAAATTCTACAATCTGAGTCAGTAACGCTTTTTGTTGAACATTAAATATATTATTACTAAGTGTTACCCCTGAAAAATTACGGATGCTACTTGACAATAAATAAATTTTAGTAACTTTAATCCGCCCATTTCAAATATAGAATAATGACTGCCAAAATACTTTATTGGTAGGTACTTTATTAGGTAGGTAGGGATTTCAGAAGGTTTTTAAAAATTTTGATTTGATAATTTCAATTAACATCAGTTCCAAATTTTTAAAAAATCGCACTTGTATGGTCTTAATTGGACGTAGTTATGTAGAAAGCGTTCAACCCCATAAATATGAAACTGAGAAAAGGGCGTTTGAAAATGTGAAACGTGAAGTAAATATCAGTATTTTTTATGAGCATTATTATAAATATGTAATTTATAATCTATCAATGTGTTTATTAAAAAAATATATAAATAAAACACATAAATTTTGTTTATAACCACTTTATTAATTTTTCATTATTAAAAAATTGGTTATAAACAAAATTTATGTGTTTTATTTATAAATATGGCAACCACAAAGTAAATGCTTTTTACAAATATGTAAAAAATAAAATATTTATTCTTTATGTTTTTCTTCATTGTATTATGTTTTTAAACTTCAATTTAAGTCAAATATCTGCAATGTGCGTTAGTAAAAAAAATAATTACCAAATATCTATTGCATTTGGAGCTTGAATGTTTTCAGCAGATGTAAATTTTGTATTTACCTATAGGAAAACAAGTAAAACTCTATTTTGGAAAATTGTGGGTTGTTCACTTTCTGCATAACTACGTCCAAATAATCTTCAATTTTTTTCGTCACACATTTTCAGACTTTTATTTTTCCAACAACTAGGTAAATGACCCTTCCAGTATTGATGATTTACTAGAATTTTTTAAAGTTACTAGTTGAAAAATTATATTGTATATCAACTAATTACAATTGCATTAAGAGTTTGAGTGATGTTTTTTTTTTATAATAAAATTGAAAATATATCAATAAACAATTAATCACCTGTTGAAATTATATTATATTACAAAATAAGAACTTTTTTCAATGTGATTTATTTTAATTCCAAACAATTCAATAAATGTAAAGTTTTTAAAAACATTAAAAAAGCAAATATCATACTAACGTCGTTTTAAAAGTAGCCCTGATATATATAAAAACTAATCATGTGCAACAATGTACATTTAAGTAATTATTAAGAACCTTTAACAGGCAATAAGTTCAAAAGTAGGGTTATACCCTCAGAGCAAGAATAAATATGGAGAGAGAGCAAATTATTTGTTTTTCGACATGAAGCACTCACTTTGTGGTAATACATAATTTAATTTGAAATAAAACTAACTTTGTTTTGACACCACTTTATTAGATACTGTATTGAATACAGATTTGTTCAACCCTGAAAAAGGTTCAGGTCGAGCCGAAACCGGTTGGTTTATGTATCTAATAAAGTGGTGTTAAAAGAAAGTTACATTTAATTAAAATTTAAATATTTGTTATTCAACTCATTCAAATTATCGATAAATCACTTTCTCCTGATTTTACGTCATAAACCGTGAAAGAGAAAGAGATAGGACAAGTTGTCACATAATATCGCACCACTTTTCGGTATGTAAGCATGTTTTCCGTCTCCCGCGTCTCTGGCGACTCCGCCCACTACGTTTCGTTATGCAACTTAACAGAACATAACACAACGGTTTTTGAGGTTGTATCCTATATTTTTGTTGATAACAATACTGTGAAAAGTGGTTATACAAATAAATAAAACATATTAATGAGCAATAAATACCCAAGCCTCAGCCCTAGCCACGCCCGAGTCAGGAAAAAAATAACAATCCAGACTACACAAGCTATCTATCCCTCCTGGTATATTATTGCTCTGTGATTGTATCTATAATCAATTTTCAAGTGCATTAAATAAAAGTTTTTTCTAGTCGGTACCTAACCTAAAAAACAATTATGTTAGACCGACCTGAATAAAAAAATAAAAACAATCTGTTACTTCAACACCACCGACCACAAACAAAATTAAATAATGAAGTATTGTGTTGGACCTTTAGTACAAAGGCGCAGGTACAAAATGATATCCATTTTTTCATTCCTCTGGCGTATGTGGTTAGTGGCCCCAATTAACCCTGGCCAGGCCACTTCGCCAGGAGCGCAGTGGGCAGGAGATGTGTATTAATGAAACGGTTTAGTTAGCTGGAACTAAACCTGTTTGGAATACAAAAAAATCATCTAGCTCGGAGGTGGTGGGAAGGATTAACGGAACTATAAAGCTAGACTCATAAAAGGAGTATTTTAACGCGATACAATCTGCGCCATCTTTATTTTATATTATTGTATTTATCCAACTGACGAGAAAATCTCTGGATGTGTGATTTATATTGAGAAATCTATCCCTAAGCACGAGAATTTTCTCAATTAGGGAGGGAATTATCACTAACTAGAAAACTAGACATTGTACATTTATTCAATTTATATTATACCTACTGTTAGTATTAAGTAAAAAAAATGATCATTTTGTACAAAAAAATTATATGAGAAGAATCGATTTTACAAATTTAGATAGTATATTTTGATTCCTAGGCCTTATAGAGGATAATACAATTGTTTTTTTTTAGGAAAGAATTTCTATATTTGAAAATGTTTAAGTAAGGAAAAAATTAGCTTTCTTTGTGTTTTAACAGCTTTTGTCTGCGCATCTTCTCAAATGTGCGACAAAAACAATGCAAGGCTGATGTAAGCGTAATTAATAGGATCAAGAAAAGGACGCTTAGATGGTTTGGACACGTAGAGCGAATGGACGAAGAAAGGAGTGTAAAAAGATTATATGATGCGAAAGTGAATGGAAAAAGAAGTTGGGGACGCCCGAAGAAAACATGGCACGATCAAGTGAATTAAATATTTGAATCGGGCCATGCGAAGAGTCAGAATAACAGAAGAGAATATACGAATCGATGTACAAATGTGAATGAATTAAGGAGTGTATGCCAAGACAGAGTTTGTATGGTGGTTTGTTTTTCTGCCTACCCCTGCGGAGAAACGGCGTGATGGTTAGTTAGTTAGTTTTGTTATCTTCTAAAAACTCTACACACGATTTCATCGGCGGTTTTCGTTTGTTCAACGGTTGAAATAAGGAAATAAATTTAATTTGAAAAGATCGATACATGAAACATTGACATTGACAATCTTGCCACAAAACTTTGTCTTCTCGAAAGTCTTAAATTATTTTGTTTACATGACCTCTTTTTATATATGCCAATTGATTTTGATACTGTCCGTGCCTTCATCGTGGAAAAAAATAAATATAAAAGAAATTGATCTAAATCATAATTTGAAAACAACAAGTAAAATATTTTAATTTTTATATCTTTCTTCTATGGTTACAATTTTACAGGCGTAAGTGGTTCATTTATTAATACAGTTAATAACAAGTGCTTTGCATCGAAGCGAAAAATATTCTGGATTGGATAGTTCTTCTTAAATATAAGCGCATTCAAAACTTTGCTTAGCTCTCTTGCAAAATGTCAGTGGCAGACATAAACTTTTGCCACCACATTACTGAAATGTCATCCGCACACCTGACAGCGAGACCGTAGAATGAGGTTGCTCTCTCATTCGTGTGAATAACGAATGGAGATTTTGACTCCTAAGCTAAACAAACGCGGCGTTGAACCCATTGCTCGCTTGTGAACGCAGCTTAATATTGCTTTTAGACCAATCATAGATACATACTTTATAAACTAATATGCACACTTTATATATGTTTATCTCTCTAGTAAAAGCTTTTCGAAGCTCTAAGGGGACTGTGTTATAACTGTTTCCGTTTCAGACAACTAGTGACATTCGTTGGTACAATTTTTTTTAAGTGTTTAAAGTTCTTCCAAATGTTAGTAAATCCAAAAAAATGTATCTACCGTCTTGTGCATCGCCATTTAATCACTTCCCAAATAAATAAATAAACAAGTTTTATTCCATTTTTTACCCGTTTAGACAAAAAAAATCATTTTTTATAAGGGTCTTTTTTTATTTATTTATAGTTAATACTGCACAAGAGTCCCAACTGCTCCCAACCGTCTGGAGCCAGTGAGACTATGGCATCCCCAATCGGGATATTTTGTGAGGCTGAAGGTAGTAGGAAACGGAAGGAGATGGGGAAGAGGGAGGTTGGAAAGTACTTGACTATTCAGATCTGGTCACCAAACACGGTTGAAGCCATTTCAAGCAACGTTTCGATTCAGTATGGCTGTCTTTCACCAGGGCGATATTTACAGTATCTACCACTCTGGAACTTGCCGCAAATATATTATGGATTATTTTGTATGAATTAAATGTGTTATGACACATATTTATCAAATAAAAATTATTTGCGCACGCCGGGCTTGAACCCGCGACCTCTGGATTCGTAGTCGAACGTTTTGCCACTCGACCTCGGAGGCCGTTAAAGAAGACCACTCCAGAAGAAAAAATAATAAATTAACCCTTATTTTATTACTATTTTTAACCATACATTATAAATACAAACCTTAACATAATTAGAACTCTAAAGGTAAAGCAGTATGTAAAAACTATTACTGTCAATTTTTTTGAATGAATTATCTTATGTAGATCGAAATAAGAAATGGTTGTGTTTTTATCTTATATTTCCTACGTCAAATAACAAATTGCGCATAGTTATATTTATTTTAAGCCCATTCAAAATCATCTTAGCTTACGGGTAAACTACAAACTTCGGAATATATTATTCAAACAGTGTTCGAGCTTTCAAAGAGCCGCGTGTCGGGGCCCGAAATGCGAACGTACACCGTACACACCTACCCACGTGTATAACGTACGTTCTATCCTCCAGCCTGGAACTTTCCTTTGCAAACTCGATACAAAGGGAGGACGTGTCCGATAACAAGTAGTACTGAGGAGCCACGGCGGGAATACTGAACAGATTGTATTTGGCAACTTCGAATAATACCCACGAGTTTTGTGATTACAAATAGGGTTATCCGAGAATTTATGAGCTATTTCCGCAGGGATATAGTTTTACCAGACAATTTCCTTCTCTTAATCATTGATTTTTATGTCTGTTACTTGACACAGTGTCGCTAACTAACTTACTAACCGTCTCGCCACTATAATTTAGCAGTAAGCAGAGACACAACTCTGTCTTATTTAATTATTTACATAGTAACAAACTATTGTCCAACTATAAAAAATACAAAAACACGAAATGGAAAAAAAGAGCAACAGAGAAAGAACAGCACTACTTTCATACATACGCAGGAAATACTTTGATTTAATTTTCATTTACAAAATTATTATTTGTTTTGTTGACTCACCTGCTCTGTTGCAACTTATCCAGTTCAACGTTCATCACAATACAAATTATGGAGTAAAATTCTCCAATGTCCAGACTGTCAAGACTTAGTAGCAGTCTAAATGATTTTTGTCATTCTTTACGACTCTACCAAAAACTTTGACTAGACCATGGCTTGAATGTTCTCTCTTATGTTTATTTTTTTCCTATTTTTGTCATCGCTTCATTTATTTTTATGTGTGATATTCCTTCTCTGTTGTTCTTTTTTTCCATTTCGTGTTATATGTCTTTTTTGTAATTGGACTTTAGTCCGTTAATTTATGAATAAATAAATAATTACTTAATATTTTAATGAAGCAATGACAAAAACAGGAGAAAAATGAACATCAGAAAGAAAATTTAAGTCAAAGTCAAGGTTTTAGCAGAGTCGTAAAGAATGACAAAAAACATTAACACTTTTACTAAAAATTTCAAGACCATGGCTTGAGTTAACAAATCTCAACATTCTTGGCGCACACTTCTAGCTTCACATCCATACATTATCTTCTATCATACTGACGCTTAGCACGTAGTTATTTTAAATGTCGTGATTCCCGGAATAAAAATGGTGAGATCAATCTTGTCCCAGAAAAAAAAAGAGTTTGGGTGCCTTAAAATAGAATTTTAAAGATTATGAAATAAGTATTAACAAAATGCGAAAACATGGTTTGTAAGTAAGTTATTTTGTTTTTGGAATCTTAATAAACCTAGCAGAACGTTCCTTCTAAATCTTACCTTTTATAAAATGGGGTGACTCACGAATATTGCATATGGTCGCCGGAAAGGCAAAAGGGCGGAAGCGCCATTTTGGGAAGTTTACACCAGAGCACTTTAATTTTATGTTTGTTTTATAATAAAATTTATAAGTATTCAGTACCTGGTTGGATTTTGAAAAAAAAAAAACTCAGATAATTCAATGCTCTCACTGAGTTACCTCAAGCAACCAAAAGGGTGTTCCTTGAGTCAAGCTTTCTCCCAAATGGTAAATATATTTTAGATGACTGAAAGGCCACAAAAGTCTTCAGAATCAAACGAGAATCAGAGTCTTATATGCAGAAATAAAAACTGATCATAACTGTATATTTAACTCATTTTTGACCAAAGTGCCGCTTAAGCCCTTTTACCTTTTCACCGACGATATAGCTAATTTATAAAATGTTCAGGGGTCATTGAATGGTACGTTTACAATGGCCTTACATTCTTTCCATCATAAGGACAAATTCAAAAGGTAACGTTGTTTACTTTTGTTTTATGTGATTATCGAACAAGAATTTAAGCCTCGTCGAATCAAATATTTCAAAGCCTCAATCATGCCTCATTACGACTAAAAGGGATCGTAAGGACAATTGAGTCTCCTTTAACGAAAGCAATTTTCCTAACAAGCTTTTCATTGACATGTTTGTTGAAACTTAAGGAGACCAGATCAGGCTCTATCAAAGTTAGCGTTAAGTTAGCCCCTCAGAAGCTTTGCGTACTATATGCCCGCAGATATTTTAATAGCACATAACTGCTGAGTGAAAGTACCTGACTGTTCAGATCTAGTACACAAACATGGTTGTAGCCATTTCAAGCAGCGTTTCGATTCTGAATGGTGATCGTTCACCAAGGCATATTTGAACATTTAAATTATATTGAGAGTATTTATCAGTCTGTACCACTATTTAGAGGTACAGTTGTTTCTTCCTTCATGAAAAATTGTAACGTAAAAATTTTTCATTGCGTATGTACACGTTCACCGCACAATTTTATCGATTTATTTTTGGAGTAGTTACTTTATAAAAGGTCATTAAAATTTTAAAATTATTAAATTTTTGAATTATTTCTTTCCCTCAGTCAGATCACTTTATTCTTGCAAAGTAGACTTTAAAACGTGAACAAATGAGGTAGTTTGTGTGTTAAGGTTCAGTCACACCGCGGTACCGCTAAAGGCATTCTGTAGCCGGAGCAAAAAGGGCCGGGGCGCCTCATGGCCATGATTAGCGCGCGTTCCGGAGCCGGGCCGCCAAAAGGTTAATTGCCGGCCGCTCTCGGCGCGATGGGGCACGGTGACTCGACAAATTTATCACGAGATATGGTACCGTGTGTGGATTTTAAAACTGTATATTTTTATGAAGAATTTATTGTGTTTTTTTTTTGCGGAAGTAAATCTCTACTATGATTTTTTTAACGGCGACATTAGCAACTTAACAATAGCGACCAAATTTTTTTTTTTTTACGAAATCTATTATTTAAGAAAACATATCGAAATCTCAACTCTGCTATCCTAATATTTTTTTTAACACTTTTCTATCGATTTGTATTTTATTTTTATTTTTCCATCATATTAATTAATTAGGTTATAGTGAAATTCTTAACATTTTCGGGCCAACTCGTAGAACGGCTGAATTAAGATGTCTATCGTATTTTAGTACGTACAAATTATAAGTATCTAGTAACAAATTCTAACTCAATACAGAACAACCCTCACTTTTTACAAACAATCTGTTATGTTTTCAACCTATATACTGAACATCTGCGTTCATTGACTCATTTCGTTCTTTCTTGCGCACACAGCATTGTCCTCCATCATTGAACAAGTAATATTTTTCGCTTATTTTGATAGTGCCAGTTTTTCAGAGAGTTGAATATTGTTAAGTTATGCGTAAACCGGGAATGGCGAGTCAGATCAGTATTTCACTAGGGCGATATTGATGGTTTCCACTCTGAAACGTGATGCCGTGAATAAAATACACATATAATATATCTATGTTAGATATATGGACTGCCCGCTTAAGAAATTCTGGAAAAATAATTCACTTTTATGAAGAAAAAATTGACTCAAAATAATATACTCGTGTGTTTATTTGACGGTCCACACACAGTACATATTGAAAGAGTTTACCGTTTTTTCTTTTAGTGTTACCGTATTAAGTCTAAAACCATCGCTAACATACACTGAGCCCATGTGTTGCATCTGCAAGCACCATGCGGAGATTGTAAACATGCAGTGGTAGTTTTCTATCGGAAAGATTTATAACCTGTGAGCCAAATTACTACAAGTATTTATATCCTATGAAATTTTAAGAGTTACATCTACGAATCAGGTTAAATAAATAACTAATGTAAAATAGTTACCTAGACGTAGATAAATATGGTGGTATGTATGTGCAGGGAATGTAAGTTTGTCGAATCTACGATTCAAAACAATTTCATATTTAATTAAATGAAACAAAAACTTTGTAGAAGACCACCGATTTTATTTTACTTTTTATGACTGATCGGTTTTGCTTAGCCTAATCATCATTAGGGTACAAAATTAATCCAAACATAAATGCACAGTTTGCAGTTATATATATACATACTGAGGGAAAACACAATATAAATTAAAATAAGAGAACAGTGAGAAAAAAAAAATATCATTAAAATTATAACAAAGGTACAGAGAGAAAAATACAGATTTTATGAATTGAAAGAGACAAAACGTCAAGTGAGAAGGTAATTAAGGAATAATGAGAAATTTTATGGAAATATTATTATTTTATGGATTATTGAGAATATGACATTTATTAATTTTATAATATTAATTTTAGTGTCCAGTCCACAATGGAGTGCTTATACCAACCCTGATGTATGGCAGTGAGGCATGGAACTGGCAGAAGAAGGATGAAAGTAGACAGAATGCTGTGGAAATGAGATCTTTGAGACGGATGTGCGGTAAAACCATGTATGACCGTATTACAAATGTGGATATCCGGAAAGAATGCAAGGCTGATATGAGCGTAATGGATAGGATCAAGAAAGGGACGCTTAGATGGTTTGGGCATGTAGAGCAAATGAACGAAGAAAGGAGTGTGAAAAGAATATATGATGCGAAAGTGAATGGAAGAAGAAGTCGAGGACGCCCGAGAAAGACGTGGCACGATCAAGTAAATCAAATACTTGAATCGGGTCATGTGAAGAGTCAGAATAACAGAAGAGTATGTATGAGACGATGTATGAATGTAAATAAAGCAAGAAGTGTGTGCCAAGACAGAGTTGTATGGCGGTCCATCCTCTCTGCCTACCCCTGCGGGGAAACGCCGTGATGGTTAGTTAGTTAGTTAGTTAATTTTAGTGGATTTTCTTGAGCTTCTTTTTTTAAATCTGTTGCTATGACAATTTCCGTGGAGAATATGAGCACCGGAGCTTTTATTGAAGGTCCAGGCTTAAGAAAATCCAAAAGTCGCGGGTTAACACGTGGCGTGCGCCAATAACTTTTATTTAATTAACTTGTGTCATAATACATTTGATTCATATAAAAATAATAAAAAGTATATTTGCGGCACGTTCCAAAGTCGTAGCAATAAGATGATTAGTGAATTCTGAAAAAGCGTGGATATTGAAACATCTAAGATGTTCTTTTTTTTCTAAGAGAAAGAAGAGTGCCTTGCTATTCAAACCTAGTCATTAAATATAAGTTTTAGGAAACTTTTCGATATTTAATGGTGTTGTCTTTCGTGACAATATTAAGGGTTCTACCACTATCCCGTGATCGCGTTATTTACTGCCTGGAATTTTTCGAGGCGTTATTTGTAATAAAAAACTAATTAATATAAAAGTATCCAGTCACCTTTGATAACAAGTGAGCCAGTTACCTCGGGCGCTGTGAAAACATATTTTCTAACATGTCCATCAGGCCGGGCCGGCACTCCCGCTGAGATCGCGTTATCGGGAATTAATTATTGCGTGAACCTCGCGTCGGAGGATCGCTTCCCATTAACAGCGCACCTCCGGACATGACGGGGAGGTCGCTCCTATAACTACAGATACCACAGCTTCTCCTTGGATTAGTTAGCACTCTATTACTTCTCGGAACCTGGTAACGGCTCCAGATTTGATAACATAATCATTAAACGACCTGGTTGCCGGCAGTGAAATCAAACTCATATAATTGGGGAAAATGTTGCTTGTGCAATTACGAATTATCAAGTTAGGATTAAACTCGCGAAGCCTGGGAAACTGAGGCTTTTAACCAATCGAACAACACACCAATCAAATGTCACATCGCAAATTCAATAAAACTATTTAATTATAATATAATCGACCGGTCGGGCGTCGTGGGTTCAATTCCTCTGCTGGCTAAGTCTTCCATTATTGCAAAAGCAAAATTTTCCGCTTATTATGATTGTAGTAGGAGTTTTTAAAATACTGTAAGGTTATTCGTAACCAGGGAATGGCAGTCTTTCTTTAAAAAAAAAGAAATTATAATCAAGATTTATTTATTGAGAATATCGTAATAGAGTCCCGATTTCCCGTAGTCGAAGCCATTTTCATTTGAAGTATGTCGTGTGGTCGAAAAAAGTGACGAGGGAAGAAGATGAAAGAAGAGGGTAGAGAAGTACCTGGCTATTCAGATCACGGCTAAAGCTATTTAAAGCGACGTTTCGATTCTGAATGGTGGTCTTCAATCAGGGCGATACTGATAGTATCTATCTACCACTCCAGAACGTGGTGTATATATATTATGTTATTTTAATTATATGTTATATAACACGTACATTTAATTATTTTTTTTGCCCACGCCAGATTTTGAATTCGCAACATCTTGGTCCGGAGTCGAGGAGCTTACAGCCTATCTGTTAGAGGTTTGGGTGTTCAGTATGATGATAGGTAAATTATTAATTCACTAATAATCAAGTTGAATATAACCATTTTTCATCATACCTAGTTGATATATGGAAGAAGTAAAAGAGAAACTAAAAAATACCAATAACCGATAAAAGTTAAATGCTCTTACAGGCATAGTTTGAAAGGACAAAGCACGAGTGAAAGGGGCGTTGTCTAAGACTACGAATATTATAATAAAATGACATTTGAATGTGCATACAATTATTGAGCTGATTGGAATGCTTGACAGAACAATCCTTTGGGTTTGAGCATACTTAATAATATTTGAATATAAACCTAGATATCAAAGTAGGTAGAATATACAGTGGAACCTCGGTTTACGTGTATAATTCGTCCGAAACGTATTTGAAATCCAAAACACTCCTCGTATATCAAAAGAAAATCCCACCACAACAAATAGTGGAAACTAAGGCAAACTAGACCAAAAACATTAAAATATTCAAATAAAAATTATACAAAATACTCAATATGTTTTACAATTGAAATTTCTTTTAAAATACAAACCGGTGATCGAATTTTATAAATTTATCACTAACGGAATCATCGCTCAAACTGCTACAGCCTTACTTCCATTCTTCATTCTAAATTTTTGGTTCTAAATTCTAAACTTCCGTCATCTCAAGTAAGGTAACTGGTGAGAATTTATTGACCACTAGGCGGGAAAAACTGAAATCAATAGTTGTGTGTGTGGGTTGTATTTTTTAAACGGGAAGAACACCTTTAATTATAAAAAAAAAGTTTTACAGGCTGGTGGTTTTCTACCAAATTTTCACTTTTTTCCACATTCTACACTGTAAATACTCGTACAGCAAGACATCACCGTTAATCAAGGTAAGATTCATTTTTTTAAATTGCTCATCGTTCGAAACCTTCGCTAACCAAGTTACTCGCAATCCGACGTTTCACTGTATCCGAAAATAATGCAAATACCTGAAGGTCTACCACGAACGCCTTGAAAATTTCAACATTGACACGATGAAGGTTTTATCAACAAAATCGGTAATGAGTCGACACTTGCTCGTACGATCGCGAATCGCCATATGCATCACTAGATAACTTTGTCTCAATTTATTTTCTCTGAGAGGCATCTGTCTTAATTTTTTGTAATCGACGACTTTTGAATAGTCTAGAATTATTGTATTACTTAAAAATCCTCAAAAATTAGAATTACATAAAGCAACCCTCACAAATTGGAGATATGGTGTGAAGGGCGATTGTTACTAAAGTAATCTGTATTCCACTTAATATAGTTTAAATCAAACATAATACAACCAACCAAATTAATTAATTAGAAATAGCCTGAAAGAACCATTTAAAATACATTAGTAATATTAAGTAGTACATAAGTTATAATATTATTTTTTAAGTAAAAAAGAATATTAATTATAATAAGATACTTTGATGAACTAGTAACTAATATAAAATAAATAAAACTAAAACTAATGCTGTAAACTCAACTACCCACATGCATAATGAAAATATCCAACTTTAAAAGTAAATCAACAATCAACTGTTTGGATAAGGGATAGTTTTGTACTTGGAGTGAGGTGTGTTTTATCTAACCGTTGACACATATTTTTTATCTAGTTATCGCAATAATTCACCATAAAGGACCACCAATAACTATCAAATCATTATCCGAGGGTAAAACACACAAGAACCACCAATTCAAAGGAACTAATCAACCGGCAAGGCAGAAACCTGCCCTTTGTATAATATTGAGTATTCGAATAGTGGATTATGGATTAGAATTTGCATATTCAAAGATAGCTTCAAATCAACATTAACCATCACCAAATTAATTCAAAGTTATAGCCGAAGTACTCGGTTCAAAGTTACCCTATGCGGTGGTACTCACATTATATTGGGATTAATTCCGTATACTGATAGTGTTGGTAATATGGACAATGGAGAGGTAAGTTTGTTAGGCCATTCGAAAAGCCCGAGGATCTCAAGTCTATACTCTGTTCACGGAGAGGATTTTTTTTTTAAAATCGTGTGGAAAAAATGGCCCAAGTATTTTAATCAAACATTAGTTAGTTCTGTAATTAATTAGTTTAATTCCTGTGGGAAATTCTTAATATTTTTTTTTTAATCAAAGTTTTTATTTTATTAATTTTTGAAACAATATCAATAATCTTAAACGTAAATATAAAACAGAAAAACCAGAAAATAAAAATACAATGGTCACAACCGAGACTCGAACTCAGATCCTCTACTCTATCCGGGAGTAACTTTCAACCAATTCAGCCTTTGGGACCTTATTAGAAACTGACATTTTTGATCAATCTCATACTTTTCACTGAATATTACTGATATTATTTTTTTTTAATTTTCCTCCGATTTGGCTGTCATGTTTTTTGTCTAAATTTTGGAATTAGATTTAGTGCATCAAGCAAAATAATCGAATGTTTGAATTCATTTGGTCAATTTCGCCCATGTCTGATTCGGACCATTAAAACACTTACATGCATAATTCCCAATGGATTGATGTTCCTGTTGAAAGGTATTTAAAGTGCATAACGTATACTGAAACGCAGCATTTAAATATTGAAAGGTTTTATGATATTCAGAAAGAACATCAGACCAACTCGAATGCAAGGCATTGAAAAAAATTAAGACATGTTTTTAAAGTATTCAAGGACTTCACGATGTTATTGAATACTGACACAATAGTTACACGCAAAGTTTATTTTCATGAAAAAAGTTCCATCACGAAAGTAACACGAGACTTGAACTCGGTACCTAGTGATATCCAGGCGTTCCACCAAATTTAATAATACATAAAAAAATGTGGATATCCGGAAAGAATGCAAGACTGATGTAAGCGTAATGAATAGGATCAAAAAAGGACGCTTAGATGGTTTGGGCATGTAGGGCGAATGAACGAAGAAAGGAGTATGAAAATAATATATGAGTACGATGCAAAAGTTTAAGTTTTAGTTTTTTTTAATTTATATTAGTTACTTGTACATTAAAGTTTACAAAGAATCTAATTGTTTCATTTTATTTTTGACTTAATAATATTTTAACTTAAACACTATTTATTGTTTTGATTCAAATGTATTTTAGATAGTTCTTACAGGCTATTTTGAATTTATTGTTTGACATAATTTTGATGATTTCCTGCAGCGCATTATGAGATTCAATCCCTTTACATAGTAAGCCATTTTGTGTGTTGGCTTTATTCTTTTCTGGTAGTCTGAATTTTTGCACGCCCGAAGAAGACATGGCACGATCAAGTGAATCAAATACTTAAGTCAGGGCAGAATAATAGAAGAGTATGTATGAGGCGATGTACGAATGTGAATGAAGCAAGGAGTGTGTGCCAAGACAGAGTTGTATGGCGGTCCGTGTGCTCTGCTTGCTTTTTTGGTGAAAGGGCGTGATGGTTAGTTAATGGGTGTTTATAACCGGTACTAAAAATGTATGTATTTAAAACAATTATTGTACACATGCATGCAGAGCTAGACTATTATATTACAAAACACTTTCTGCCAGAAGTAAGAAGACAGTCATTTGGTACACACTTAGGAACCCGCCTTTCTTTATACATAAGCCAGTGAGCTTTAAATTCTCTGAGGAAGAAAGGCATTACCCTTAAATTATAATCCTTTGCACAGTCTAACATGACTTGATTGCATTCTTTGTTTTGATTACAACAAAATAATATTTGCCATTTTGCTAAGCCTCGCCGATGGCAACGAAGAGAGGGGATACTAATATATACAGTGACTTAACACCGCGAAAAAACTTGTTCGACTGCTAAAGGCGTCGATCGATAATTAATCGAATTCCATTCGCATTTCTTGCTAATTCTTCTCCACTTTTTATACGGCGTTTGAAACTAAATCTTGGACAGAAGCACGGCTCAGAGCGCTGGTCCTCTGTAATTCTCTAAATATTTTACTAATTTTACGTGTCATTTCATTTTATAATAAAAATAAAATGATACAGGTTTATAAATAAAACACATAAACTTTGTTCATATAGTTTATGCGTTTTATTTATAAATTTTCATTTTGAATAAAAATAAAATAAAACAGGTTTATAAATAAAATACATAAAGTTTGTTTATATAGTTTATGTGTTTTATTTATAAATATAGCAAGCCACAAAGTAAATGATTTTTACGAATATGTAATACAGATATATATTTGCGCCACGTTTTAAAGTAGTGGATACTTTCAGTATCACCCTGGTAAAATACCACTGTTTAAAATCAAAACGCTGCTCAAAATAGTTTTAGTTGTGTATAGTGACCAGATATGAATAGCCAGATACTTCACGACCTTCTTCTTCCCCATATATCTTTCCCCTCCCACTCACTTCAGCCTCACAACATACCCAAATTGGTGATGTCTTAATCCTACTGGATTCAAAAAGTTAAGACTCTTGTGTAGTATTTCCAATCAAAAAAGAAACATATCAGTTTTATATTACACTTAAAAAACAACAAATTATTGTAGTTTTACGTTATAAAAGCGTGCATGAATTAAAAATATATGTAAAGAAATGAAAAAATAACTTTGTATAAGACCACGAATGTTATTAAAATTTTTTTATGACCGATCGGTTTCGCTTAGGCTAAGCATCATCAGGGTACAAAATTAAACTCAACAAAAATACACAGCGTGTGACTATATATACTCATACACGCAGAAGGAGAACACAATATTTAATAAAAAAGAGAATAGTAAGAAAACAAAAGAACATTTAAATTATAACAAAGGAACAAAGAGAAAGAGATAGATAATATTAAATAAAAGAGGCAAATCGTCAACTGAGAAATATAAAAGAACATTGAGAAATTTTATGAGTTTACGGTTTAATTTATTTGTTATAATTTAAATGTTATTCTATGGTTTTCTTACTGTTCCCTTTTTTACTAATTTTTATTCTGTTCTCCTTCTGTATGTATGAGTATATATAACCACACACTATGTATTATTGGTTTTGTTTTTTTTTTTCATTTCTTTAAATATGTCAAACCACAAAGTGATTGCTTTCTACGAAAATATAAAAAAAATATGAATGAAGATATTAGCTCTGAATAATTTAGTGTTGTGACTCGATTCCATCGCCTCAATCAACATGAAAAATCACCCGCTGAGCAATCAATAATCGTTCTGCATTGTGCCGTGTCACTTCTTACAATAATATTGGACCGTGATCGATATCGTTTGTCCGAGGAGCCTTCCCGCAAAGCCTCCGGGCAGCGGTCGCCGTGAGGGCCCGGCGTCATTTGTAACGTTTTGTGTTTACAGACATCGATTGCGCCGATTATCGGGCGACCGCCATCACTAAATAAAGGATCCGTATTTTGAACGGTGCTGAAGGATCGTCCTTTGTAATTCTTAGTGGGACTTAAAACTTGAACACATTTATCATGTTGTATTCACTGACTATAAATATCAAATATATGTGTGTTATAACAGATTAAGAATAGTAAATTAGCAATTAATAAATTTTAATTTTTTGTCTTAAAAAAATTATGGTTATCTTTAAATGTTGAAGATGTCAGCACTTTTGTTCGTAGCTAGCATGCGGATGTTTCCGTAGCGAGTGTGTACAGCAAACGTTTTACCGTATCAATGTTTTCAGATGTAATTAATTAAATATTTCGAGATTTCTAGATTTCAATGTTTCTCAATGTCGTATTTTTTTAAGTTTTCACAAGTTTTTTAAAGTCAAGACCATAGAAGTAAATAAATTCCAAGAGTATCGAACTTTTTTTCAAAGAATTTATGTATGTTTTATAGACGACCTCCTTGTCAGAGCGGTAAGTTCTAGGGATGGTTGATATCGGAAATGGGTATACCTGCGGTTACAATTAACGGTGACTGGCGAGGAACCGCTTATTTATCCAGTTCTTTTTGGAACCGGTTCCTGGTGCCAGAAAAGTTCCACTAGGTAGATTTTTATATTGTAATGACAGAATTTCTCGCCACCATTTTTTTAATTATTTCATAGGGGGAGTTACTAGCGATGTTCGGAGAAAGAAAAGCAGTGTACCTGTGGAACCGGTTCCTTGTCAAAGGGACCTTTCCGTCAAAAAGACGTTGTGCCCAAAAAGGGAACCGGTTCGTCGGACAAATGATTTCGTTTTTTTTTTTGCCAAAAAAGGAACCGGTTCCTCAGAGAAATAATATCGACGGTTCCAGTGACCGGCTTGGAACCGGTTCCTTTTAACTGGGACAGGAATATCGACCATCTGTAGTAAGTACCCTTGCTTTAGATCCAGAGGTAGCGAGTTTTAAGCTCGACGTTAGCTAGTTTTCACACACCATTGAAACAGAGGTGATATTTCTCAAAAATGAAACTGTGCAAATTAACCAAGAATTGTTGTAGGAACTAAGTATCCTATGTTTGCACTTCGCTTGAGTCATAGGTCGATACATTACATACTACCAGTATTGTCCTGGTACGATACCACCATTCAGGACCGAAAGTTCAATAAAAACACTTCGCCGTATTGTCAATAGCCAGAAACATCCCAACCTTCCCCTTATCTTTTTCCCTCTTAGTCCCATTTTCATTATTAATTATTTATTGTGAATAAGCAATATAATAAGTATTTTGATATTTCTATTTGATTATTACAATATTGCTTATATTTAACGAAGCTCTAATATTTCCACTTGACACTTTCATATTGATTTTACTTTCAACTACAGAATTTCACTATAAAGGAATTCGTATAATTTGAACTCTTAGCTTTTTACAATGCATTCTACATATGTTTTCTTTTTTTTTTTTCAATGTTTTTCAGAGGTGAAATGTCTCAGAGCTTTATTTTTTATGTTCAACCTGTAAGTTGACTGCTTCAATGAATGTGTACTCTATATTACCCAAACACAGGCTTAAAAAATTTGATAATTGTTGATATTAGTATTATTAAATATTACAAATTTAAAGTTCTCAAAATAAATCATTTTATGCAAACCTTTCTTTTTAAATACAAAGACTAAATAAACATTAATAAAACAGATAAACTTTGTTTATAACCACTTATATTAGTCAATATTATGTTGACCGGTTTCGGAAGCACCCTCCCATCATCAGGACAATATTTAAATTAATTAATAATTTTAATATTGTCCTAATGATGGAAGGGTGCTTCCGAAACCGGACGACATAATATTGAACAATAAAGGTGGTTTTAAACAAAGTTTATCTGTTTTATATATATAAATATGGTAAGCGACAAAGTAAATGATTTTTACGAATATGTACTAAATAAACAAATAACAATAAATCTCACGATATTAGACACGTTAAAAAAACAAAACGATTGTGTCGATAATCACTTACCGCTCATCACCAAAGGTCCCAAAATGACCCTCCTTAACAGCCGTGTTAAAACATTGTAATTTATAACAATAGCCTTTAAAATATGGAGGCATTTATCATTTTTATTCTTCCTGTACTGCGGGCAATGTTTCAATTAATCACACAGACGAGAGTTGTTCCTAATAATGTGTGTACAAGTGAGGTAGGCTGTTCCTTTCTTCTGAGTATAAACGGTTGTGGGACCGAATAGTAATACGAATGTCAAAGAGCAAGACACGTTTAATATGTAAATGAGAAACTCTCCACTGACTTACGATAATTATCAGCTTGGCGAGTTGGGCTGCTTGATAGTGGAGATTAATTGAACGATTATTCTTTTGCATACATTGTCAAGTCTTTTATTATATGTAGTTACTGACCGTATTACTTTTTTATTTGGTTGTAATTTAGTGTTTATGTACATTGTATTCTAAGGAAAATAACATTGTTCTAGAAAGAAATTTCACCCTCCACATGGAAATGCAAGGTGCGTTAAACACGATCAAATGAAATTTAATGCTATATAATACTGTAGATGTATTTGTTGGTTGACGCAATGTTTTGTGAAACGTTTTCAATGTTATTTTTTGGTTTTCTAGGAGATCAAGAGATAACGTTCTGTAGAATTCCAAAGAATCAAGGGAAGAGAGTGACGTAAGTATGCGAAACACATTATAGCAACGGCAATTTCAAGGTAAAGTTTTGGGATTTTTATTGAGACTGAATCGGTTTCACCTTATAACGGGAATCTTCAGGCTGGTAAAATTTGAAGTGAATCTTTGAAATGTTTACTATTGATGTCCGAAGTGGACGCTTATTGAGTCCATATCATGTTGAACATCTGTAACCAGAGGGGTGCACTCCATAAAAGCACATGAGCACCGCCTACCCTGCCGTACTAACATAAAAAAATAGTTACGTATAATATTGGATTGAATAATAATATGAAATAATCCAAAAATAAATCTGCACTTAAAAAATACGCGCGAAATTTTGCTTATCACACCGCCGCGAGCGCCCCACTAACCTTCCTAATATAACGTGTCATAAGCAGTAACTACATGTGCTCAAATGCCGCCAACGTCAGAGCAGATTATTCTATATTCACTAGACAACATAAAATATGTATGCTGTGAGCTTTTGCGCGTTAAAATAGCTCGTTAGTATTTGAATTAGTGTCTAAGCCAGGCGAGCACGGGTATTTTTTGTCACAGCAACAGTTTAGTCACCATCTCCAAATCTATTGGAGTGTATATAGTTCCGCGCACGCAGCGACGTGACATTAGAGTGAATTTTTAGTTCCACTGACCGGAGACTTTTGAGTGACGAAACTGTCACCTAGCTTGTAGAGAGTACTTTTGTATGGGCGCTCGCGCACGGGTGACAATATGTCATTCGGTGACTCATCCGCCTGTTCGAAATCTATCGCCGGAACGAAAGGGTGACGGGCGACAGTCACTCACCGTGTGCGTGATCTTGAAGACAGTGACAGTGACGAAACTGTTGCCGTGACAAAAGTCAGCCGTGCGCGTGCCTGGCCTAAGGCAGTGCTTATACAGAACAAATTCAATAGAAATCACTGACATGTGTTGGTACCTAACTCTATTATCGATTGATCCGCTGTTTTTCTTACTGCCTACTCTGATCAAAAACTCTGTGCACGTTACTGTCTGTCACCAAGTGTTTTATTTTATTGCTGACAGGGGTGGCTATACAATTACATTCAAATATACTTTCGAGCAGTTTTGATTTTTTTTTAAACCCACAGATTTATCCAACTCGTCACTATGTAACCCGTCTCTCAGAATGTAATAAAACAAAAAAATATATTTATAGAAATAATAAAAAGTAATTTTTTTATTGAGTTTTATGGTTTCAAAATCAGATTACATATTACATTTTAGGAGGTTAAATGAGAATATGGATTTACTGAAAAAATAAATCTTTTAAGGGTACTTAACAAAAATATGACTAAGCGCAATGTCAATACACTATGGTTCTAGAACTCGTACATCCTAAATCCACGAAAGTAATCTCAAAATACGTGGCTTAAGTTTTTTTTTTAAATCGGTTGTTTTCACAAGAACCACCTTAAAATAAAAGGTGTTTCTGAAAAAGGTGTGGGTTTGATTCACCGCCTTCGTCAACGTTAGCTGGCATGACTAGCAGTCCATTAATCTAACCTCCGAGTTATCACCTAGATACCTAATAAATTTCCTTGATTGCAATCGCAGATTCATTAATATTTGATGTGTGCTTGTCTATAAGTATTTAAGTTCTTAAGAAAACCCTATTATCTTCTCTATTAGAAAATCATAAATCCTTAAATGACAATTTAGTTGAGGAACACGTCCATCATATCATCTTTTATGGACCACTGGATGGATATGGCAAAAGTTATATGTACGGCTGTCTGCGTGAGATCATGAGAAACTTGATTTGTCCAATTTGAAGCATGCTCATATTTGTATTATTGTGAAAGTTGTATCATCTTCACGCAACTGGAAACATGGTAGACTGAATTATTTCTTGCACTGCCTACTCTAATGAGATTTCTAAGTATAAGATTATAGTTCCTTGAGATACGATGCAAGATATTTACGTTCGATAATATAACGTTGTTTGTTTTTTGGGTGGAGTCGTATTTCTCTTCCTGATCTACAATGTTTTATGACTCATAGGGTATCAATAAATAAATGGGCATTTACATATTTTACAATGACCTGCGATCCTCAATCCTCGATCTACTGCTAAACAAAATTCATCAATTTTTCGCAGCTCGCGACAAATGTAAATATCAGTAAGGTAATTTTAGCTTAAGCTTTACGCTCTTAGATAGTCGTATGGTAAATTGAGCCATAGCTTTTAAGTTTTGTACAGCGCCCTTGGGGTGATATTTCGCAAAAATGGCACTATATAAATTAGCCAAGTATTATTATTAACTACAGCTGATAAATTTTGATTTTAACGGATTACATTAGAAAATTATTTGCCCAAAAACACTTACAAACAAAACACATAACATACGTAATGAATTTCCTCAAATTGTGTTATTGAAAAGATTGCAAGACCGATGTAAAATGTACAAGATTAATAATATTTGGATAATTTGTAGAGCGCCATTTTTGTGAAAAATTACAAGTGCTAGCAAGGTACGAGGCAAGGAGTCGGGGACACTTAATGAAAACTGGCAGGTTCGATCAAAATAATCAAATACTCGGGTCGAGTCACGTCAAGAGTCGGAATTACGAAAGAATATTTATGAACGTGAATAATACGAGGATTGTGTACGATTACAGAGATAAGAGACATTCGACTCTGCCTACATCTGCAGAGAAATATCGTGATAGTTACATAATTTATTTTTGACTTGACTTTCATTTATAAAATTTTCAATGGTATTATAGACAGCCCTGATTTATTGAACCTTATTTCGTTTTACATACCAAAGAGAACCACTCGATCCAAAATTTTATTTAGCTGTAACAATAACATCAGGACTGAGTCTTTTAGATACTCGCTTGTACCTAGATTGCATGTAGTTGGTAATACATACGCAGAGGTGGCTGCTGTATTTAACTGCACGGAATGTAGATACAAGAAGGCTCTAACATCATATTTCTTTAATCAATAATCTTTTTATGTATTCAAACACTATTTTCTACTACTCTACATTCCTTATTTTTGTGTGCATATAATTCTCATTTTTTCACTGTCAATTGCAAACCTTTTAATGTAAAAGCCCTCTCGGGCGTATACAATAAAATAAATAAATAATAGTTGTATATAATTCAGAAATTATAATGAAACTGTGTGTATTTTTTTAGCTTATCTAAAATATTCTGCACGACTCAACAGCTCAAAAACCGACAGCCATAAAACTATTTTATTTACAAAACATATTTTTTGTATTCTTAGAAACTTTTGCTAGAGATAATGGAATCAAATATATACAAGTACGATGAATCATCTGATGTACATATCAAAACATATTTTATAAGATAATTATTTGAACGATCGCTACAAATAACCCCATTAGGTAACGATCAAAATATAATAAATGATCGGTTCCTCGCGCTGATCGGACTTGGCATATTAACTCATCACAATGGGATTAATCGTGCTTCTCTGTCTCTACAGCCACGAATTATAATATGTAATGGCTTGAAACGATTTGCTCCGTGCTTTACATGAGAGGCTAATGTGTTTTTTTTTATTGAAAATTTGAGTGACGTCACAAACTTCTAACACTGTTACGTGTCCTAAGTACAAATAATATAAATGTAATGAAAATTAAATACCAACTTTATATTCGATAAGAGATTTTATTTTAGCTTTTATGACCGACCGGTTTCGCTTAGCCTAAGCATCATCAGGGTAAAAAATTAAACCAAAAAAACAAAGTGTGCGATTATATATACACAGAGGGAGAAAACAATTTAAAAAAAAATAAAATAACAGTACGAAAACAATAAAATTATATTTGAATTATAACAAAGAAACAGGGAGAAAGAGACAGAAAATATGAAATGAAGGAGGAAAAATGTAAACGTATTTTTGAACACTAGTATTAGTGGGCGATTATTGAGTATTTTATGATACCATTGCACAAGCACAAGCACGAAATCAAACGAAACTAACATAATACACGATCACAATCAAAACACATAAAAATCATATTAAAACCACACTAAAGTCACATCAAAATAACGTCAAAATCACATCAAAACACGAAATAAACTGTTAATTTTTCAATGTGAATTTTGCGTTTCTGTAAGTCTAACTGTGCGGAGTATACTCCAATTGCGGTATATTGTGAGGCTGAATGAAGTGGGGAGGGGAAAGATATGGGAAGAGGTAGCTGAGAAAGAACCTGGTTGTTTAATCTGATCACCATGCACGATCACAGTCATTTCAAGCAGGGTGATACATAGAGTATCTACCACTCTGGTGAGAATGATGTTATTATAAACAGCCGAAATGAATTACCGGTTTTCAATGAATGAATTTCCATGAATGCCAAAACCATTGGACTTAAATGCTTCAATCACTTTTCATAGGTTATCCAATTTTTATCATAAAAACAAAAACCGAAATATGTAAAGAGACCTCAATGAAAATATTTTGACAGCTGAATAATAAAGTCACTTCGTATTTAGCTCCAGTTTAGAAGTCTACAAAGTTAACTTTTTCTTTTAATTACCGCACAAGAGTCTCAACTGCTCTCAACCGTCTAAAGCCAGTGAGACTATGGCATCCCCAAATAGGGTATGTTGTGAGGCTGAAGGTACTGGGGAGGGGAAGGAGATTGGAAGGGGGAAGGTTGGGAAGTACCTGGCTATTCAGATCTGGTCACCAAACACGGCTAAAGCCATTTCAAGCAACGTTTCGATTCTGAATGGTGGTCTTTCACCAGGGCGATACTTAGAGTATCTACCACTCTGGAACGTGCCGCAAATATACTTTTTTATTATTTTTATATGAATTAAATGTGTTATGACACACGTTAATTAAATAAAATTTATTGGCGCACGCCGGGTTTGAACCCGCGACCTTTGGATTCGTAGTCGAGCGTCTTACCACTCGACTATGGAGGCCGTCTGACTGTCCTAAGATCCACAGGTAAATTTACTGGTGGGCGGCGTTGAAGGCCTTAACTTATTGCAAAATCGTCTATATTTTTGTTGGCCATTGCAAGTATGATGCATTCTTATAAGCACACGTCAACAACTTTTGAGTGCTAGTGCTAGAGAATCAAGTCTATTTAAAGAGAGAAAAAAAATAAAAAAATAAAAAAACGTATTTTCCGATACATATAACCTTTTGGTTAATTTAACTGATGTAAGGTTGGACCAACCATTTGCACCGTTTACGATGAGAGCGCCATCAGATTGCTGACATTACAGTAGCGGCTATTCAAGAGTTCAATTGTAAGCTTGTCCACCTATTCGTATGTAAGTTTTTCCATCAGAATTATATCTATTCGCCTTCTATTCAACATTCATTGAGGAATCTCCTTTAAAAACGGAGATGCTCTTTGAACATGCCTAACGACCTCTTCACCTCCGAACCACCGAATTCCATGAAGAAAACTGCTATTGTGGTAAATTGCTTTACTTCAAGTTATTCCAAGTAGTGTATTTTAGAGTGATGGATACTCTCAGTATCGCCTTGCCATAGACCACCATTCAGAATCAAAACGTTGCTCGAAATTACTTTAGTAGTTTTGATGATGAGATCTTAATTAGCAGGTACTTCCCCACCTTGCTCTTCCCCATTTACTTCCCCTCCCTACATCCTTCAGGCTCACAACAGCTCTCAGTATCGCCTTGGCCATAGACCATCATTCAGAATCAAAACGTTGCTCGAAATTACTTTACTAGTTTTGATGATGAGATCTTAATTAGCAGGTACTTCCCCACCTTGCTCTTCCCCATTTACTTCCCCTCCCTACATCCTTCAGGCTCACAACAGCTCTCAGTATCGCCTTGGCCATAGACCACCATTCAGAATCAAAACGTTGCTCAAAATTACTTTACTAGTTTTGATGATGAGATCTTAATTAGCAGGTACTTCCCCACCTTGCTCTTCCCCATTTACTTCCCCTCCCTACATCCTTCAGGCTCACAACAAACCCCAATTGGAGTTGGCATAGTAACACTAGCTCCGGGAAGATGGAGCTCTGGTACGGTAATCTTATTAAAACAAACACAAAAAGCAAGAAGGGGCCGTAATGAAAATGTTATTCGCCACTATTGCAAATGCAGCCAAATTCCAAGGTCGTAAGTTGGCTTTGAGCTGACCAAATGCTTCACAAAACACAGGTCAATAAATCATCTGCTGATGTTCTGTTCTCTTTCTTACTTTCGTACCTACCTATAATGTATTTTAGCAGAAGTAATTGAATGAAAATTGTCCAAAGAAGCGAAGCTGGCAGTCCACAATAAAGCGCTTATACCTACCCTGCTGTATGGTTGTGAGGCGTGGAAATGGCAGAAGAAGGACGAAAGTAGACTGAATACTGTGGAAATGAGATCCCTGAGTCATATGTGCGGTAAAACCATGTATAACCGTATTAATAATGTTGATATCCGGAAATAATGCAAGACTGATGTGAGCGTAATGAATAGGATCAAGCAAGGTACGCTTATATGGTTTAAGCATGTAGAGCGAATGAACGAAGAAAGAAGTGCGAAAATAATATATGATGCGAAAGTGAATAAAAGAAGAAGTCGGGGACACCCGAGGAAGACATGGTACGATCAAATGAATCAAATACTTGAATCGAGCCATGTGAAGAGTCAGAATAGCATAAGAGTATATATGAAAGTGAATGAAACAAGGAATGTGTGCCCAGACAGAGTTGTAAGTGACAAGTCAGCGCGATTTTTCACGGATCACAACACTGACATAGTTGTCTACATAGTTGTCTACTTAATACTAGTGTATTAAAATAAAAGACACCGGATTTGTTCAAGCGTTGAAGCGATAAACCGCCAGAACGTCAGTAGACAACTATTGTAAAAAAGCTATGATATCAAGATGTGTCAAAGATTTGCCTTTCTATAGCGTTCATTAAAAAAACAGGATAACACGTCAAAGATTTGCTTATCTATTGCGTTCATTCAAAAAAGTATTTTGAATTGAATAAAAACGCTCAAGCATTTGCATCAACCCAAATACGTAAACAATTCTAATATCGAAGCTCACGTCCTACAAAAAACAAAGCTCGCACACATTCACTTGCTAAGTTTAATATGGTCTGCGGCCTTTTGTATTGCCTACAATATTTTCCTATAAACATGAGACGTGACCGGATTTCAAAGCGACTCATTGGGATTAATGTGGCCATGTATTCTTCGGATTAAGAAGAAACTGTAATCCAAAAAACCTGTAGGAACGTGTAAGGAAATAATCCCTTTATTCCCCACGCGAGTTCCTGGAATAAGAGATTGAGGAAATTCTTATTTCTTCTTATCACCATATTAGTATAATAAAAACACACGTGTAGCTAGAATGAAGGGCAAATCGCCACGGAAACGAAACGCTGTTTGGGTGTTACCACTTGTATGCCTGTGTGGAAGTTTAATTATGCTTTTCCCCGAGTGAAAACAATAAAACATTTTAGAATTTCGAAATTTATCAATTTCATATTTTCGTAGAAAGCAATATTTTTTTGTGGTTTGACATATTTCATGAAAATGAATAAATAACTTTGTACACGATCAAAGATTTTACTTTAATTTTTATGACCGACTGGTTTCGCTTAGCCCAAGCATAATCAGGGTACAAAATTAAACTTAACAAAAAATACTAAGTGTGCTGTTATATTTACATAGAGAGGGAGAACACAATATAAAATAAAATAAGAGAACAGTGAGAAAACAATAGAATAATGGTGGATTCACACCAAAGTTCGGATCCGCTCAGTGACGATACTATTCCGCATGAGAGCTTATTAATATGGTATGAATATCAATCAAGGAGTATGTGCCAAGTCAAATGTGTGTGGCAGTATATCCTCTCTGCCCATCCTTGTGATATTTAACTACTTAGTTAAATAATTATTTTGATGTATACATTTTTTTTTATTAAAAACCATTTTGTTATCACTAAATAATATTTTTTTTATTAAAAATGAAACTTTTAAATGGAGTTCTTTCAATTCAACATAAAAATAATGAACAAAAATATACTTTATTTGAAGTGTTTTTTATTTTTTATTACAAAAAACTTGCCCCTAAATTAGCTTTTATAAAAAAAAAGTTTTAAAACCACATTTAGTGAACACGTGCAGACCTTCCGTAAAGTGCTGATGGAACACGGACATGTTAGGATAGGAGGCACCGTGGTTCCTGAAGCTCTCATGCGGAACAGTATCGTCACTGAGCGGATCCGGACGTTGGTGTGAATCGACCATAATCATTTTCATTTGCCTGTATGGGTGTAGCAAGGTATTATGAAATTGTATTATATGGTAACAACAAACCTAAGCTTGGGTGGCTGGATGGTGTGAAAACAAACACTTCAACCTCAGGTACAAGGAAACTCGAGGGAACCAGCAGGAGACCAAAAGTGGTGGCATTTCCTAGAGGTGGCAATGATTTTACAAGGGTTGTATCGCCGAAGATGTGTGTATGCATGTATGGTATCAAGATATATATTATGTTTGTACATAATTATCACAATATAATAAGAGAATAACGGTATTGTTAGTTTTAATTGGTATTAGCAGTATAAGTCTGTATGATTATAAACTACCGTGTACTATATAAACCTAACATAAAACGGTATGTACCTTTATAATTAAAAAAAACATTTATTAAATTTCTGATTGATTTCCTTCAGTGTGAAGTTTGAGTACTGGGTATTTTGTTCAAATACATGGAAACAATACAATTTATACTAAATTTAATGATATTGCCTATAACTCATAATTAAACTAAAGCTAAAATTTAAGTTTTTGAGCTTAAATCTCCATTATGATATGAATGAAACACTAAAAATTATTATTATTGTCGAAATATGTTTATAATTTTCTACGAAATATGAAACAGAAGACATAGAAAATATAAAATATAGTTTGCGACCGATACATGAACTCGGAACCTCTACTCTATCTGGGAAAAACGTCTCTACCAATTGAGCTACCGAAATCTTTTTATAAACCCTCATTTTTGTAAATCTCATATTTCTTTAAAAAAAATGTTTTTCTCAATTTCTTTCGATATGGGCAACCATTATTGTATTGGTAGGCAAAGTTCTACCCAAGCACAGTTGTATACCTAGGTAGTGTCTTGAACAAACTGTCATTTTTTTATTTACGGAAGATCTTTTGACTCACGATATTAATAAATTCAAATTAAGACCAATTAAGTTGGTTAAGTATAGTAAAAAGATTACAAACATGAGTATGCTGCTTTCGCCGGGGACATTGTAACGAAATACCTGTTTTACCCGATACATAAATAAGTAACTTCCATATAAGGTTGGATCGATCTCACGTTTAGCTGGAAATTCCCCAGAGTAACACCATTTTAATGTTAACGTCTTCCCAGTGTAAATAAGCAGCCAATAAAAAGGGGAGATGTTGTTTGACAAGCAAAACACGACCTTAGGTGGTACGCTTTGTTTATTAGTTTTATTAATTCCAAAAGCGCCATTGTTCTAGGATGGGCTGTACGCAGTGCGGAATTGCAAGTAATAATACAAATTATTATGCAGGCTCCTATGTTGGTACGCTGTAATTTCTCGCAATTATTTATTACCCAGCGCAAAACGAAACATTTTTCATCACACATAGAGTTCAACAAATCTTATTTATTTTATTTAATGTTTTTCCACAGAAGTACATATCGTCGCTAGAAAGGCAAAAGCCCTTAAGCGACACTGATCAAAAATGAGTTAAATATGCAGTTTTGATCAAAAAAAAATTGCACCAAATGCTCTGACTCTTGTTTAATTCTGAAGACTTTTGTGGCCCTTCAGCCATCTAAAATATATTAACCAGTTGGGAGAAGGCTGGACTCAAGCAACATAAGCTTGGGTAACTCAGTGAGAGCATTGAGTTACCCGAGTTATTTTTTTTTTCAAAATCCAACCAGGTACTGAAGACTTGTGAATTTTATTGTAAAACAAACAAAAAAAACTTTAAAGTGCTCTGGTGTAAATCTCCCAAAATAGCACTCCACCCCTTTTGCCTTTCCGGCGACGATATTTCTTAATCCCCATCTATTAATATTTTCTGTGGAGAGAAAAATGAATAATCAGATGAAATCGATTCAGGCTTCATCAGAAGTAGAATTAATTATTCAGACCGCATTTCGCTATTATGTTAAACATCAGAGCAAACCTGAGCACGCTGACGTCTATGAAGAATCTCGACTAGGAATGTAAAACGTAATTAACAGGTTTTGTAAACATGCACTTTTGATATGTTATGGGTGTGATGTCATGCTAAATAATATGGAACTTTATTTAGACGAAACTAATATTTTTTTAACTGGTGACATTATTGTCAAAAATAGTATATTTTTTACCTCTTCCGCAGAGGTGTTTGTAGGGTAAAAATTGCTCTAATGATAGCCAAATTCTGATAGGATAAGGCACCAGAAAAAGAAGAAGAAGTAAAGCAGGAAAAAATTACAACTACCCTTTTTTACAACTTTATAGATGGTTTTGTAGTATCTCTCAAATTACTAAATATATAATATTTTAGGTAAAAAGTTTAATTTATTCCCTTGAAGATGGTCTATTTCATTTAATTAGATATTCACATCAAAGTTACGATTAAGAAATATAAATAGGAAAATGATTGAAATGGCATGATATTAACTAATTTTTGTATTTAAAAAATGGTTTTTTGCTGCAAGAATTATGAAACTTGTGAAAATGTTTAAATCCTAATACTACACAACATACTTTAAAAAAAAAATTACAGTACATTGTAAGTTATTCAACACATTTTGGTACTACACTGTTTAAACCGTTTTTGGATTGCAATCTAGGGGAAAACGTAAGTAATGTGTCGAAACCACAAAGTGATTGCTTTCTATGAAAAAAATATAATAATAATAATGAAAAAAAAGAACAGGAAAATAAAAATAATTACTTTGCAAAAGTGTTGATGTCGGTCACCTCAGGTATACCTCAATATTATTTAAATATATTGTGATAATGTGGAAGTTTTATATAGAATGCTCTATAAATGCATAAGCTTGCAAGAGCTGGATTCGTTCTGCCCGAAACCGGAGTTAACATTGTTGGGAACATACTCTGTTATCCTTAAACCATGTCATAAGTAATAGAGGACGGAGAACGAACGAACTGTGCATTCCGCTGTGCGAAACATCTACCGCAGAAAACTAAATTACCTTGCAGTATTAAATATATTTGAATGGCCCCACATTAGCGCCCAAATTACTCTTAAACTATTACGAAATTCATGATTGAATCACAGATCAGAGCTTTTCATTGAAAAACATAACGAAAATACAGCTGTGCTACGTTAATATTAATACGTTTTAAATAGACAATACATTTCTTATTTTTAATTCGCTAATACATATAACTGTATAAGGTATTTAGCGAATATACTCGCATTAGTAATATTATAACATGAATTCATTAAAACGAAAGAAAAATATATTTTTGTTATGGCGATAGAAATGATTTTCCTTTTTTGCGATTCCTAGTTTTAATCTTCGTTAATTGTTCAGTAGGCCGTCAATATATCTAGCCAATATTTAGTGGTATTTATAAAAAAATGTAATTATACCACTTAATTAAAAAAAAGTATTTTTTTTAATTATTTGTCTTATTTCAGTTTTTTTATTTTATTTGATATGAACTTATCTAATTATACTATCGTATGTTTGCAGCACGTTCCAGAGTGGTACATACTCTTAGTTTAGTCCTAGTGAAAGATCACCACTCAGCATCAAAAAACTGAATAGCCAGGTACTTTTCAACCTTCCTCTTACTTTTCTTCTTTCCATCCCTTATTCATAAGACAACTAGTAATTATATCATCAAAAAAAGCTCAATTATTTCCAACAACAAAAAACTTGTAATCCTTCCAAAAAATGATACTTTTACATATCTAGACAGCATTGCAGAGTTTTTTGTTTTACTTTTATTCCCGCTATTGAATAGGTTGTATAAAGAATAAATTTCACAGAGAATTCCCCGTACCCCTCGAACGCAGCCTGAATTCCTGATGACGTTGGATTATGCGACGTTCGCACACAACCTTAAACCACCTGTCGGTCGCCATGGCAACATGTTACTCCTGTGAAGCCTCCAAAGCTCAAAGCTCAAACGTGCGTACGTGTGTGATTATCGTTTTTAATTTTACATTTATAATAATTTAATACATGTATAAAATCGTGCATGCTATTACCGTCTTTTTTAAACTTATTTCACTTAACGCTTATTTTCCAACATTTTCTCTTAAATTATTATGGTACCTACCTACCTATAATCTCTAAATATCAAACTGAAAAAAGTAAGCGAAATTAAACAATGTGCTCTTGTCTGTTGAATATGAATACATTTGTTTTATAATGTTTATATTTCAACGTTTTATGACCATTATTTTACCGTATGCAAATATTTGTTTTAAGTTTTCGAATTCCTTTTAGAAACATGTATTCCGCAACACAGGTTAAGAGTGGAAGATATTCTCAGTATCGCCCTGGTGGCCCTGGTTAAATTCACTATTCAGAATAGAAACGTTACATGAAATAGTTTTAAGCGTGTTTGAAGACTTGAGCTGAATAGCCAAGTACTTTCTCACCTTTTTCTTTTCCATATCCTCCCCTCACCATAATTTTCAGTACCCTAATGTACCCCAAATGGGAAAGTTAATTGTTATGGAGATTAGTCTCACAGGCTTCAGACCGTTGAGAGCAATCGGGAATCTTGTGTGAAATTCACATGAAAAATTAGACATATTGGCAATTTAATGAAATTGATTTTTTTTCATCATAGACTGAATAAAAAATTCAGTTATTGAATAACTTTAGACTGTGAAATAGAAATCTATCTATGTAAATCTTCCTTCAGAAAGCACGACTGATTTTTGAACATCGTGTGCAAAATATGTGAAAGATATGCGCTTGGACAATGGTGTTTATACTTACCTATTTTTAACATATTAACCACATTGGTGTTGTTTTTTAATGCAATTAACTAAAAAGGATATAATATTCATTATTGATTACCACAATTATTGGGAACACAAAAAAACTTTGTGAATTAATTATCAAAGAGTAAAAAATCTACTGCTACCACTGTAAGTCAGCTGCGCACTCAAGGAGTTCGAGGGAGGGGTAACATTAGAATCCGTTAGTTCCGATGGAAACTGACAGGCCCAGGTGCGCAACTGGGTACTAGTTATGTGTAGGTCTTTCTATTTCCTACCCTTCCAGCATTTCTTTCATTTTGTTACACGCGCCACTGACAAATCGTCGAATCGGGGCATTTTGGGATGATAAAATCAATGTTCTACCAGGATTTGATGGATACAGCAATTGGATCAAAGGTTATGACTATAAACGTCGTTAATGATATTGAATATTGTATCTGATAATTATATATAAAGGAATGAAATCTTATAATGCGCTGCCGGAAACCATCAATATAATGCTAGTCAACAAATTCAAAATAGCCCGTAAGAACTATTTAAATACATATAAATCAAAATAATAAGTAGTTTACAAGTTAAAATATGTTTAAGTCAAAAATAAAATGAAATAATTAGATACTTTGTAAACTTGAATGTACAAGTAACCAATATAAAATTAATAAAACTGAACTAAGTAACATGAACTCTTAGCTCAATACGTATTAATAATGTGAGTATTCTATTCCATATGAAATAAATGTCAAATGTGGTGGGCTTCAACGCTATTTTATTCATAATTAGTGTTACTTGGAGACATTGGAATGTCATCTTTGGAAATGCTGTACGGAGGTTTTTTTATAGGAAGTGGAGGAGTGTACCCAGGTTTAAAAGAGACTGATAGTGTAGGAAGAAGAAAAGAAATACGTTTGTTGGTCGTTTTATTCGAGCATTTGACCATTCGATGATAATGGTTGGATCTTATGTGGAAAATTTTAAGCTAGTTTTCAAAGGCACACAAATTTATGGTATCTTCCTTATATAGCTAAAAAACAAAACAAAACCGCCTACGGACAAAAAAGTTTTAAGTACAACGCCACTAAGCAATTCAATTCTCTGCCCAGCATCATCAGAAACATACAAACCAAAAGCTCCTTCAAAAGCAATATCATTACTCACCTTAAAAACCAAGTTTAATTTAGCTCTTAATATGTAGATTCTGTATCTTCAAATTTGTCATTTACTTATATTATTTTTATTATGTATGTACTATATTTTCGATATTAACATGTTACTATGTAGCTAAAAAAACCACTTTTGCAAATTGCCATCCCAACATAGGCTTATGCCTAGTGGGATGGGCAATTTACCAACTAATAAAAAAAATGTATGTTCAAGTAAAATAATAAATAAATAAAATAGCAAAGGTGCCGAAGGAACTATTTTCGCTGGTTCTTCAGATAACCTTCCATTGAAATATCAGTAATACAGACGTAAGATAAGGTGTTTGCACTTTTATCAAGTGCTCCTACAATTGCCCTCCGTCAAAGATGTTTTTTTTACCAACTAATAAATTTATAAATTTGCATTGGTTGGTGCATTAAAACTCCCGCAGTTCGTAATCGTATGATACTCATTTGAGGCGATCAATAGATAACCATTTATATGGTTAGATAATTAAATTAGCGGGAAAAATAAACGTTGATAAAATAAATTCATAAAGTATTATCGAGTGGCAATTACGTAATAAGTAAAACCGTTACAAATATAAACTCAAGAAAGTTACAAAGATTCACACTAAATTAGATGAAAATTCTTTCAATTTTGTCTGTATGAAAATTGAATTTAATGGCCAACGTGGTCGAGTAGTTAAAACGTTCCATCTCGAATCCAAAGGTCACGGGATTAAATCCCGGAGTCAGTTCATACATTAAATTTAATTAATATGTGTTATATCACATTTGATTAATATAAAATACTATATAGTATATTTGGCACTTGTTTAGAGTGGTAGATACTCTAAGTATTGTCCCGGTGAAAGACTACCATTCAGAATCAAAACGTTGCTTGATATGGCTTTAGACATGTTTGGTCACCAGATTTGAACATTCAGATATTTCCCAACCTTTCTTTTCCCCATCTGATTCCTCTTCCCACTACATTCAACTTCAAAACATATCCCAATTAAGGATGCCATATCTTCACTGCATCCAGACGGTTAGAAGCATAGAGTTGGTAGAGTAGTATCTATCCAAGGCAGTGAAGTCAGTTTTTGACTTGTTTTTGATGATTTTAACCTGACTCGGAGCACCTGGGAATGGCTAAGACTAAGGCTACGGTATTTATGCATCCATTCATATCACATATCGACATAATGTTTTTGTTTATTCGTTTAACCACTTTTTCACAGTATTTTTATCAACAAAAATATAGCATATCACCTGAAATACCGTTTAGTTGTGTCAAGTTTAGTGGCATAATAAAAAATGTGGGCGGAGTCCCAGGACCTTAAGATCATCCTTACAGTATATAGAAGCGGTCTATGAAATTTGTTGTCTCTTTCTCTCTCATGGTGTACGACGTAAAAACCCGGAGAAAGTGATTTATCCCAAGTTTGTGTAGGTTGAGTAAAAATAATTAGCTCTCCCTCCATATATTGTTACTTCAAGGTTAGAAGTAGCTTGGACTCTAGTGCGGTTTTCACTTAAAAAATATTTTGAATAATTACTTCCTCAATAAATAATTTATATAGGAGGCAACATAACATTTCCTTTAAGGTTACATTATCAAGGGGATAGAGTTCCACTTCAACTTGTTTCTTGGAAGACATGACTCGACCTTTTTTAACTTTCTCAAAAAAAAAACACCTGCGCCCGAATCTAAAGATATTTTTCACTGCCGAGTGGAAAATACTCGAATGAAGTGCGCAGAGATCTCAATCAATATAATGATTGAATTCATGTTTTGATTGATGATACTTGATGGAATTTACGTTGATGAACTTTCAAGCGTAAACGGTCATTAAAGCGCTTATTTGAATCTATGGGAATGGAGATTGTCATGCGTGATTCAATTCATGATGTTTCATTTACTTTTTGATTGATTAGATTTTGAACTTTTTTACAAAAGTAGCGCACGAGTGGTCTCATCTTGCGTTTTTTAGAAATCATGTTATTTATCTAATCTGCACCTTTTCGACCACCTCTGTGGTTGAGCGGTTAAGATCCTCCACTGCAAATCGCGGCGTGCGAAAACAATCTTCAGAGATCGATAAAAATGCCCGTTTCTAATAAGGTCTCGGTAGCTCAATTGGCAGAGGCGTTACTCTCGGATGGAGTAGAGGTTCCGAGTTGGAGTCTCGGTCGCGACCGTTATTCTATTTAGTTTCTGACTTTTTCTGTTTCATATTTACGTAGAAGATTGTTGATATTATTTCAATAATTAATATCAAAATAAAAAGCTTGAAGCTTTTAATTTTGATTCCAATTTAAAAAATTGAAGTAATTCGTGTTATTTAAAATTTATTTAATAAAACTATATTATCGTATCTTTGCGGAACGTTCTAGAGTGGTAGGTACTTTTAGTTTCACCCTGCTGAAAGATCACCACTCAAAATTGAAACCATACCAGAAATTACTTTAGTCATGTTTTATGACCAGATCTGAATAGCCAGGTATTTTCCAACCTTCCTCTTATCCATCTCTTTCTCTTTCCCACTCCTTTAAGCCTTACAGAATACTCTAAATAGGGATGTTATAGTCCCACTGGCTCTTGATAGTTGGTACTCTTGTGTGGTATTCACATAACAAAAACCTAGTACTAGAGAGAGACCGGTTAGTAGCCGAGTGAGTTCAATTTCTCTGCTAGCAAAATTCTCCATCATTGCACAAGTAACATATTCAGCTTATGATGGAGTTTTTCAAATGTCTGACAAGGTTATTTGTAACTCGACAATGTTTGTTTATCTTTTAAAAAAAAAGAGAAAACGATGATCAACTCTCATTTTTTTTTAAATGGTGCCAAAAACCTAAGCTGAAAGTAGTTGCCTAACTACCAAAATTTCAAAATTTAAAATATAATAAACCCTAAAGACATTTGCAAAAAAATCTAGGTTGACTACAAAAAATATCCCAATACATCAAAAAATGATATAATATTATCAGAGCTGTTAAAAAACGTTAAATTTTTAAACGCCTTTGCGCAAAATTTTGGGTTCGACAAATCTTGCACTAGTGGCCTCACACAGAATGAGGAAGCCAAAATATGTTTTGCGTCACGAATCTGAGAACCCTTAACGTGACTCATAAACCGATGACACTATTCAAAGTGAACTATGTAATGAATACTGGAATTAAACTGTAATACAACAACTTGTCGAAATTAAGACCTGAAGCCGTACTAGAAACAATTTATTAGAAATTTGCAATCTTTGAAAATAAGGTAAACAGGAACAAAATATATTCTATCCATTAACATTAGTTGTAACTTTTTTTAACCGCTATGTGTTGACGTCTTAGCCGAATACAAGGTTTTATTGGTACCCGAGCTTCTCAAGGTTAGTTTAATACTACGTGAAAGACCACCATTCAGAAACGAAACGTTGTATGAAATGGCTTTAGCTGTGTTTGGTGACCAGATCTGAATAGCCAGGTACTTTCCGACCTTCCTCTTTTTCATCTTATTCCCCTCCATACTACCTTCAACCTTACAACATACCCCAATTGGGGATGCCATAGTCCCATTGGCTCTCGACGGTTGGGAGTTGTTGGGACTCTTTGTGCGGTATTCACTAATGAAAGGGTTAAGCGTAATGAATTGGATCAAGAAAGAGACGCTTATATGGTTTAGGCGTGTAGTGCGAATGAACGAAGAAAGGCGCGTGAAAAAGAATTTACGACGCGAAAGAGAATCGAAGAAAAGTCAGGGACGCCTATAGAAAGACATGGCACGATCAAGTGAATCAAATACTTGACTCGGGCCATGTGAAGAGTCAGAATAACAGTATGTATGAGTGTGTATGAGACGATGTATGAATGTGAATGAAGTAAGCAGTGTGTGCTTAGGTAGAGTTTTATGGAAGTTCGTCCTCTGCTTACTTCTGATTACTAGAGGGGCACACTACAGATGTACATAAGACCTTTTTACTCTTAGACCTTAGACAGATGAATGACACTATAATTTTAACGTTGAACATAAAATAATGATATTTGGATGATTTGTACTGACACAATTACAATCAAAGTAAGAGAAAAATTGACGTTATTACGAACACACATACACGCTTATAATACACTTGAATCAATTCTGCTAAAACAATTATTATGGATTTTTTTTTAAATTTCGCTCAGCCTCTTAATAAATCTGGTGTTACGCACTAGGCCTCCGTCATTCGCACGTTGACTCTTTGAATGAAGGGGTAGTTTATTCAACCCTCATAACACTAACTAAAAACTAGGGTCATTCGAGCCATCTGGCTTTCGATTTTGAACTGACCGCTCGAGAAACAAATTGCCTTCAACAGCCCACCCTCCCGATCCCAGTACTGAGTATAACCACCCCTTTGGACATAAAACTTTCCCTTGGCTAAGGGAGGCCTAAGATTTCAGAAAGAAGAGGGTAGTAATATACTCAGCGGACCACTTAAAGTCAGACGTATTGCGCACCTAAAGTGATTCTTACTTAGATGCATATTGAAAACAATAAAATACAAATGATCCTATTATTAAAATAGTTTTCCAGATATATTGCATGAGTTTGTACACTTCTACAAACAAGGAATCATGAACACTCTCAAAGTGCAGTTTAACCACGCGTACGCGGTGCTTTTCGACCTACCTTGGTGATGCAGCGCTTTTCAAATGTTCGCAGAGGGAAGGGTGCATGGGGACTGGCGGAACAAGTCAGCGCCACCGGAAATCCGAGAACACTCTCGTTTAGGCTACCGCCCAGTGGTACAGCGCGGCCTTACATCATAGATAGAGACTTTTCCTCAAGCCATCCTAATACATGTACTTGTATACAAATACTAATGTTTCATGCTATTATGTTCATACTTATCATTAAAAAAAAATCTTTCTTTTAAAAATCCTATGTATTATTTAATATATTTATATATTTCCGCGTACGGTCGCAGACAAATTGTTAAATATTTAAAAAAAATCATTAACCTTCCAGTATCCAAGGTAGAAGTTGGCGTTACCTAAATTATTTAATCTTTAATATAATCGTTAAATAAACAATATTTTATTTTTAATAAAAGTGCATTAATTTAAAAAAAAAAACCATGTCACGAAATAATTTCGCATGTAGCCAAAAATTTATTTGACTGATACGTAATTTAACGAAAGCCAAATATTAATCAGGTTAATGAATTGGTTTTCTTTATTTCAGAGCATCTAGCAAAAAAAATTTAGTTTGTTATTAATATTTTTTAAAACACATTAACAAATTTTCCTAATTTTTAGAAAGGCAAAATGTATAAATAACTCAAATATTACGGTAACGGTGGCGATTCATTTTTGGAGCGGGAAGCAAACTTTTGTAACGGGAAGGTTAATCACTTTAATGAGTTCATTTTAACCAGTTTTAAAAGAGCCCTACCTTCATGGACATAAAAATAAGCTTACCAATACCGAATAAATATTAAATAGAAGTAATCATTAAAGTAGCTGGAAATAACAGCAAGAAGAGAAATTCACACGAAAGCATCGTGAAGAGGTGGATTCTTTATTTAATTTATTATTATGATGGCTTTCCAAAATAAAACAGTTTTTTTATATGGTGAAAACATGTGGGTACCAAATTTTTCCGTATTCCATAGTGATAATTCGAGGAAGTATTTCTTTATTTGATAGCAAAAATATTTTAAGGTTGTATTTGAAAGAAGAAAATAAATAGCTTAAAGTGACGGTACGTAGGTACTCAACTCCTCTTTTGACAATATTGACGACACTTTGGATTTTTAAATATTTTTTGTGTACAACAACAAAAATCCCTTGTACCAACAAAAAAAACCACAGGCTTTAAACGGGATTAAATCCCGGTGTGCGTTCATATATTAAATTTAATTAATATGTGTTTTATCACATTTGATTCATATAAAATACAATAAAGTATTTTTGGCACTTTTTTAGAGTGGTAGATTTGTTAGAGTATTGTCCTGGAAAAAGACTACCATTTAGAATCAAAACGTTGCTTGATATGGCTTTAGACATGTTTGGTCACCAGATTTGAACATTCAGATATTTCCCAACCTTCCTTTTTCCCATCTGATTCCTCTTCCCACTACATTCAACTTCAAAACATATCCCAATTAAGGATGCCATATCTTCACTGCATCCAGACGGTTAGAAGGATAGAGTTGCTAGACTTGTTTTTGATGATTTTAACCTGACTCGGAGCACCTGGGAATGGCTAAGACTAAGGCTACGGTATTTATACATCCATTCATATCACATATCGACATAATGTTTTCGTTTATTCGTATAACCACTATTTCACAGTATTTTTATCAACAAAAATATAGCATATAACCTAAAAAACCGTTTAGTTGTGTCAAATTTAGTGGCATAATAAAAAATGTGGGCGGAGTCCCAGGACCTTAAGATCATCCTTACAGTATATAGAAGCGGTCTATGAAATTTGTTGTCTCTTTCTCTCTCATGGTGTACGACGTAAAAACCCGGAGAAAGTGATTTATCCCAAGTTTGTGTAGGTTGAGTAAAAATAATTAGCTCTCCCTCCATATATTGTTACTTCAAGGTTAGAAGTAGTTTGGACTCTTGTGCGGTATTCACTTTAAAAATATTTTGAATAATTGCTTCCTCAATAAATAATTTATTAAGGAGGCAACATAACATTTCCTTTAAGGTTACATTATCAAGGGGATAGAGTTCCACTTCAACTTGTTTCTTGGAAGACATGACTCGACCTTTTTTAACTTTCTCAAAAAAAAAAACACCTGCGCCCGAATCTAAAGATATTTTTCTCTACCGAGTGGAAAATACTCGAATGAAGTGAGCAGAGATCTCAATCAATATAATGATTGAATTCATGTTGTGATTGATGATACTTGATGGAATTTACGTTGGTGAACTTTCAAGCGTAAACGGTCATTAAAGCGCTTATTTGAATCTATGGGAATGGAGATTGTCATGCGTGATTCAATTCATGATGTTTCATTTACTTTTTGATTGATTAGATTTCGAACTTTTTACAAAAAGTAGCGCACGAGTGGTCTCATCTTGCGTTTTTTAGAAATCATGTTATTTATCTAATCTGCACCTTTTCGACCACCTCTGTGGTTGAGCGGTTAAGATCCTCCACTGCAAATCGCGGCGTGCGAAAACAATCTTCAGAGATCGATAAAAATGCCCGTTTCTAATAAGGTCTCGGTAGCTCAATTGGCAGAGGCGTTACTCCCGGATGGAGTAGAGGTTCCGAGTTGGAGTCTCGGTCGCGACCGTTATTCTATTTAGTTTCTGACTTTTTCTGTTTCATATTTACGTAGAAGATTGTTGATATTATTTCAATAATTAATATCAAAATAAAAAGCTTGAAGCTTTAATTTTGATTCCAATTTAAAAAATTGAAGTAATTCGTGTTATTTAAAATTTATTTAATAAAACTATATTATCGTATCTTTGCGGAACGTTCTAGAGTGGTAGGTACTTTTAGTTTCACCCTGCTGAAAGATCACCACTCAAAATTGAAACCATACCAGAAATTACTTTAGTCATGTTTTATGACCAGATCTGAATAGCCAGGTATTTTCCAACCTTCCTCTTATCTATCTCTTTCTCTTTCCCACTCCCTTAAGCCTTACTCTAAATAGGGATGTTATAGTCCCACTGGCTCTTGATAGTTGGTACTCTTGTGTGGTATTCACATAACAAAAACCTAGTACTAGAGAGAGACCGGTTAGTAGCCGAGTGAGTTCAATTTCTCTGCTGGCTAAATTTTCCATCATTGCACAAGTAACATATTCAGATTATGATGGAGTTTTTCAAATATCTGAAAAGGTTATTTGTAACTCGAGAATGTTTGTTTATCTTTAAAAAAAAAGAGAAAACGATGATCAACTCTCATTTTTTTTAAATGGTGCCAAAAACCTAAGCTGAAAGTAGTTGCCTAACTACCAAAATTTCAAAATTTAAAATATAATAAACCCTAAAGACATTTACAAAAAAAAAAAAATTGATCACAAAAAACATCCCAATACATCAAAAAATGATATAATATTATCAGAGCTGTTAAAAAACGTTAAATTTTTAAACGCCTTTGCGCAAAATTTTGAGTTCGACAAATCTTGCGCTAGTGGCCTCACACAGAATGAGGAAGCCAAAATATGTTTTGCGTCACAAATCTGAGAACCCTTAACGTGACTCATAAACCGATGACACTATTCAAAGTGAACTATGTAATGAATACTGGAATTAAACTGTAATACAACAACTTGTCGAAATTAAGACCTGAAGCCGTACTAGAAACAATTTATTAGAAATTTGCAATCTTTGAAAATAAGGTAAACAGGAACAAAATATATTCTATCCATTAACATTAGTTGTAACTTTTTTTAACCGCTATGTGTTGACGTCTTAGCCGAATACAAGGTTTTATTGGTACCCGAGCTTCTCAAGGTTAGTTTAATACTACGTGAAAGACCACCATTCAGAAACGAAACGTTGTATGAAATGGCTTTAGCTGTGTTTGGTGACCAGATCTGAATAGCCAGGTACTTTCCGACCTTCCTCTTTTCATCTTATTCCCCTCCATACTACCTTCAACCTTACAACATACCCCAATTGGGGATGCCATAGTCCCATTGGCTCTCGACGGTTGGGAGTTGTTGGGACTCTTGTGCGGTATTCACTAATGAAAGGGTTAAGCGTAATGAATTGGATCAAGAAAGAGACGCTTATATGGTTTAGGCGTGTAGTGCGAATGAACGAAGAAAGGCGCGTGAAAAAGAATTTACGACGCGAAAGAGAATCGAAGAAAAAGTCAGGGACGCCCAAGAAAGACATGGCACGATCAAGTGAATCAAATACTTGACTCGGGCCATGTGAAGAGTCAGAATAACAGTATGTATGAGTGTGTATGAGACGATGTATGAATGTGAATGAAGTAAGCAGTGTGTGCTTAGGTAGAGTTTTATGGAAGTTCGTCCTCTCTGCTTACTTCTGATTACTAGAGGGGCACACTACAGATGTACATAAGACCTTTTTACTCTTAGACCTTAGACAGATGAATGACACTATAATTTTAACGTTGAACATAAAATAATGATATTTGGATGATTTGTACTGACACAATTACAATCAAAGTAAGAGAAAATTGACGTTATTACGAACACACATACACGCTTATAATACACTTGAATCAATTCTGCTAAAACAATTATTATGGATTTTTTTTTTAAATTTCGCTCAGCCTCTTAATAAATCTGGTGTTACGCACTAGGCCTCCGTCATTCGCACGTTGACTCTTTGAATGAAGGGGTAGTTTATTCAACCCTCATAACACTAACTAAAAACTAGGGTCATTCGAGCCATCTGGCTTTCGATTTTGAACTGACCGCTCGAGAAACAAATTGCCTTCAACAGCCCACCCCTCCCGATCCCAGTACTGAGTATAACCACCCCTTTGGACATAAAACTTTCCCTTGGCTAAGGGGAGGCCTAAGATTTCAGAAAGAAGAGGGTAGTAATATACTCAGCGGACCACTTAAAGTCAGACGTATTGCGCACCTAAAGTGATTCTTACTTAGATGCATATTGAAAACAATAAAATACAAATGATCCTATTATTAAAATAGTTTTCCAGATATATTGCATGAGTTTGTACACTTCTACAAACAAGGAATCATGAACACTCTCAAAGTGCAGTTTAACCACGCGTACGCGGTGCTTTTCGACCTACCTTGGTGATGCAGCGCTTTTCAAATGTTCGCAGAGGGAAGGGTGCATGGGGACTGGCGGAACAAGTCAGCGCCACCGGAAATCTGAGAACACTCTCGTTTAGGCTACCGCCCAGTGGTACAGCGCGGCCTTACATCATAGATAGAGACTTTTCCTCAAGCCATCCTAATACATGTACTTGTATACAAATACTAATGTTTCATGCTATTATGTTCATACTTATCATTAAAAAAAAATCTTTCTTTTAAAAATCCTATGTATTATTTAATATATTTATATATTTCCGCGTACGGTCGCAGACAAATTGTTAAATATTTAAAAAAAATCATTAACCTTCCAGTATCCAAGGTAGAAGTTGGCGTTACCTAAATTATTTAATCTTTAATATAATCGTTAAATAAACAATATTTTATTTTTAATAAAAGTGCATTAATTTAAAAAAAAAAACCATGTCACGAAATAATTTCGCATGTAGCCAAAAATTTATTTGACTGATACGTAATTTAACGAAAGCCAAATATTAATCAGGTTAATGAATTGGTTTTCTTTATTTCAGAGCATCTAGCAAAAAAAATTTAGTTTGTTATTAATATTTTTTAAAACACATTAACAAATTTTCCTAATTTTTAGAAAGGCAAAATGTATAAATAACTCAAATATTACGGTAACGGTGGCGATTCATTTTTGGAGCGGAAGCAAACTTTGTAACGGGAAGGTTAATCACTTTAATGAGTTCATTTTAACCAGTTTTAAAAGAGCCCTACCTTCATGGACATAAAAATAAGCTTACCAATACCGAATAAATATTAAATAGAAGTAATCATTAAAGTAGCTGGAAATAACAGCAAGAAGAGAAATTCACACGAAAGCATCGTGAAGAGGTGGATTCTTTATTTAATTTATTATTATGATGGCTTTCCAAAATAAAACAGTTTTTTTATATGGTGAAAACATGTGGGTACCAAATTTTTCTGTATTCCATAGTGATAATTCGAGGAAGTATTTCTTTATTTGATAGCAAAAATATTTTAAGGTTGTATTTGAAAGAAGAAAATAAATAGCTTAAAGTGACGGTACGTAGGTACTCAACTCCTCTTTTGACAATATTGACGACACTTTGGATTTTTAAATATTTTTTGTGTACAACAACAAAAATCCCTTGTACCAACAAAAAAAACCACAGGCTTCTTGAATAGCTCTTGAAAAACCACAAACGTTTGAAAAAACCGTGAATGAAGTGGCAAAGACTTTTCGCTGAATAGGAATTCGGAACCAATGGAGTGGTCAAATTAAAAAGAATTAACATTTAAATAAATTGCAGTCCAAAAATATATTACACGGCGTGACTTAAAAGATATAATAATATAAAATCACGTAAAAAAATAATGCTGGGGTTAACAAAGTTGCTAATAAATCCATTGAAGTTCTTTATGTTCATTGAACACTTAACTGGTATACATACTTTGACCACATAAACGGTATACATGGGTATAATACCAGAGTTTTATTTTGTAGTGTAAAAATAATATATATGAATTAAAAAAAAGTACTTTGGGAAACATTAAACTTTATTTTATTTTTTAATACTAAATAATAACAACCTTTATTCCTTTTAAATTTTGTACCGAAAATAAAAATAAAAACTTAGAAAACATTATTTGTAATACGAGACTAACATTTTGGCGTATGTGCGGTAAAACCTTGTGACCGTGTTAAAAATGTGAATATTCGGAAAGATTGTAAGGCTGATGTAAGCGTAATGAATAGGACCAAGAAAAGGACAAAGACATGGTACGATCAATGGAATCAAATACTTGTGTCGGGCCTTGTGAAGAGTCAGAATAATAAAAGAGTATGTATGATGTATAAATGTGAATGAAGCAAGGAATGTGTGCCAAGAAAGATTTGTATAGCGGTCCGTCCTCTCTGTGCTTACCGCTGTGGAGAAATGGCGTGATGGTTATTTATTTATTTATTTATTTTTGGATGATTTTTATAGCGCCGTTTTTGTGGAAAATCACCTCAAGGGCGCTGTACAAATCTTAATTTCTACTTAATATTAATTCTTAGTTTAATGGTCAGTAGTCAGAGTCAGGAGCCGAGTCCAGCGGTGACCAAAGGTAGCCGAATTCGTCGCCGGTGTCGGAAGGCGGCTTGGTGGTGGGCGGCGTCGGCTTGGGCGGCACGGGCGTCGTCGTAATCGTGGTCGTCGGCGCTACGGCGCTGGTCGTGGTGGTCCTTCTCTTCTTCTTGCGGAAAAACTTGCGCAGCTGCCCGGGCATGTTTGTTGCTGAAAACTGTCATCGGAGTCCTCCAGAGTCAGAGTATGCTGCGCTGGTGCGGAGTTCGCCAATCCGCCATTTTTCTTCTCGACTGCTTCAAACCCTGTCCCACGCTCTTCTTCCTCATACCCATTGCCCCTGTCGCCCTGGGCTTGGAGCCGGGGAGGCGACGAGGACACGCAGACCAGGAGATCCTTGAGGCTGCAGAGGCCGATGAAGGAGCCGCCGGAGGACAGCCAGGTGAGGGCGGAGACGCACACTCCACTGGGGGCTGGCCTCGAACCCCGCAAGTGGTGTTCGTAGAAACTTCATTGCTGAGCTGAAACTTAATTGGGGATGCCATAGTCCCACTGGCTCTAGAAAGTTGGACGCAGTTGAGACTCTTGTTCGGTATTCACTGGCAGGTCCCATCAGATAGACACGTGACATATGATTATTATTTTAATTATTATTTATTAATGAATTAATTTATTTTTTATTTTATTTATTTATTTATTTTATTTTATTTTATTTTTTTATTTTTATTTTTTTTATTATTATTATTATTTTATTTTTTTTGAGTGATTTGTGAAATATCCTACTTATTTGGCGAAAAATAACAAGACTAAAACACGACAGGCAGCTGCAAAAAGCGCCACGACATTTCTAGCAGGTTATATGCGCAGGCAAAAAGAAGAACTGATGATTGTATTGAATTGACAAAAAAAAAAAAAGGTCGCCTGCCGGTTACCGGGCCGGCGGTCGAAGGGACGGAAACATGTGGCAAATGGTCATCGTGACGACCATTCTCGGGTTTTAGCACTGCATTTAAAAAACTGATATTTGAAGATTCAAATATTTTCTTAAAAATCGAAATTACGTCGAAACTAGTCACTTTAAAATTATTTAGAGTTTATTCACTTAACCTATACACAACAACGATAATTTTAGTGTAATTTTAAAGAAGTAATTTGTAAAATTTCCTCCTTATTTGGCGAAAAATAACGAGAAAGACTAAAAACACGCCAGGCTGCTCCGAGAGCGCCACGGCTAGTTAGTTAGTTAGTTAGGTAAGCTACGAAAAACTTTGGTGCACTAGCCGTTCCTCTTAAAGTTTTGTCATTTAAAAAAAATCGTTACGAAAAAAGTTACACTGATGTTATACATGGGTCAAATTTGAATGAGAGAGTATATGCGTACTTGAATCTGAAAATTTCTGCTGAAACCTAAAGCCTGTTTGCTTATTTTGCAGGGTTCTGTGCGATTGAACAATACCGGAAACGGAATGTGTGAATATTAAACGGTATTGACTTATCTTATGATTGATCAAAATTAAGTCCTGGTCTTTTTTGACCTATGTATGTTAAGGATTAAAGTGCACAACTAATTGTGAAGGAATAAGGTTTGTACTTCAACCTTTGTTTAAGCGTATTTTAGAAGAAACGAGTTTTAACAACTGTTAAAACTGGGTGTTTTAAAACTGGTTAATTTTTACATTAAACTAGAATATTTATAACTGTTTTCTATAAGTAGGAAACGGTTTCTAGAGCGTTTTTATTAATTGAGAACTTTACCAGAAATGCATTAATATCATTAATATGAAACTTAAGAATAATTCGACTATCTGTGTTGATTTGATAAGAATCTCTCATATTTTCTCCAATTGATTTATTAATGATACAATCCCATATTCAAAAAAATACACCATAAACTAAGAGTTGAGTGCAATCGTCTACTTTTTCTCTTCACGAGCAGTCATATTAATCACTTTTAAAAATGAGCACCACAAGAAAACATTAATTAAAACCATAGAATACATATAGGTATAATGCCTACCTACGTGTTTTTATGATGTGGGTAATACTTTACATACAATATCAAACAGATGGATTTAAAAGAGCTTACCGTAAATCGTAGGGAGATAAGCTCTCCTCTCAAAGCGGAAATTGTATTCAAAAGCCATACCTGAAAAAAAATAAAGTAGATATATCAACGATAAAAGAATATTACACATATTATGAAAACAAAATGTCTAGGTACTATTACCATCAGTAACGCACATAATCATATATACACACATATATCTACAGTCAAATAATTTGTCTGTTACTAATAATATTTAAAAGTTTTTCTCCTGAAGAGCGATATTTTGTCTCACGTTCGTTTTATTAAAATGTGACGACCTGCGTGGTCGAGTATTAAGACGTAGACTACGAATCCAGAGGTCGCAGGTTCAAACCCAACTTGCGCTGATATTTTTTATTTAATTAATAACACATTAACATAAAATCATATATCGTATGTTTGCGGCACGTTCCAAAGTGGTAGATACTCTAAGTATCGCCCTGATGAAAGACCACCATTCAGAATCGAAACTAATATTCAAACTACGATATTTTTCAAGGCTTTGTTAATAATCTCTAAAATTGTAATAAATACCAAGTTATAAAAAAACTGATGTCGCTAGCTTTTTTTTCTAGTTTTAACAATACACACTAAAATAAAGGTGAAATATGATCACATGTATGCTACTAGCCACCTCATAAAAGTCTGTAGTGATATATCTTTATCAATTTAAAAATATTTATTTAAAAAAAATGTTTCCCCTTAGATAAATAAATTTAAAAGTTTAAGTTGAAATTGATCTAGAAAAACACTATGTATTGATGTATAGTTTTCTAAAAATTGATATTAATATATATATATATATTTGGTATTTGTTGGCTTCAAACCCAAACTTTTCTCAAAGCTCACAGACAACTGGTATAACCACTACACAGCGAAACACATCAAAGAATAAAGAAGATGTTATAATTACATATAAATCGTGTTTTTGTGAATATACTACAACATTAAAACTCACTTAAATCAATGAACAACCAAAAACAAAATTTATGTTAGCCGTTCGTTTGAAATATATGCTTTTTGCAATTTAACCTTACTTACAATTTACAAAATCCTACGAGTACCTTAAATCCAAGTTCAAAATAAATACAATTCGACGTCAGTTTATTTTGTACCGTTTAAATGGGATTGAGTAATCCAAGCGCAAGCCGATTCGTGATTGATTGTCAGTACCACATGTAAGAAAAAATATATGGATTTTTAATTATGATTAATCGGTTTACAGGCAGATGAATGACCTCGGAATTCCTTTTTTTACGGGAGTTTAATACCGAATTAGAAGACGGATCTGTTTGATCTGATATTTCTGGTTTCCGTATTACTCGAGCGTGACTAGGCTCGGGCGAGAGCGATGTAACGTCTGGTTCAAATGTTTGTACACGTGATTCCATTCGGGATCTGATGCTTGCAGATAATACTTGGAATTAAGTTATAGCCTTAAAAAAGACTTCAGGAAAAGTTATTCTATTAGTTGGTATATTAGCGTATTAATACTATCAGATTGCCCATCCTAATAGACATACGCCTGTGTTGGGATGATGATTTGCAGAAGAGGTATTTAAGGTACCTGTTACATGACAATTTTGAAAATATAGTATTACACTATATATTAAAAATTGACGGCCTGCATGGTCGATTAGTAAGATGCTCGACTACGAATACAGAAGTCGCGGTTTCAAACCCGGCGTGCGCAAATAAATTTTATTAAATTAATATGTGTCGTAACACATTTAAATGATATAAAATAAAATATAGTATATTTGCGGCACGTTTCAGAGTGATAGATACCATAAGTATCGCCTTGGTGAAAGACCGGCATTCAGAATTGAAACGTTGCTTGAAATGGCTTTAGCTTTATTTGGTGACCAGATCTGAATAGCCAGGTACTTCCCAACATTCCCCTTCCTCATCTTCTTCTCCTCCTCACTACCTTCAGCCTCACAACATACCCTTATCGGGGATGCCATAGTCTCACTGGCTCTAGACGGTTGGAAGCACTTGAGACTATAACATATAAATTCACAGATTTTACCCTCTTTTTAACATCGTTTTTATTCAATGGAAGTATAATTTTAATTTCAATTAGTTAGAACAAAATACCGCCTCTTTTACATTTTTAAAGAGTTAAAAAAATATTTTTGAAATCATTGACTTTATGATGAAAGATCTATTTTGAAAATCTAAAGATACACAAAGTTTTCGGGTTTTTAAGATAAATATATGTATCAAAGTTTCATTTTTCAGGGTGGAAATGATGTTGGACCTGTAAAGATTGTGTTAACTAAAACAAAATCCAGACAAAAAAGCTGAGCTAATTTCATGAATCCAGAACTCACCGTTCGAGAGTTTTTTTCTGCTTTGTACAAACAAAAATTGTACTAACATTTTTTCATTATAAAAATTCACCGGTTTTTTTTAAGGACAGCCATGAAATTATTCACGTAATAAATTATATACGCAATAAAATGCATTAAGTACACAGAATAATGTACAAAAACAAGTACTCTATCAAAAGAACACAAAGGTCGTTTTGTGTTGCTTTAATATGTTGCATTATCGTGCGCTTACATCAATTTAGATTGGCTGTCGATATCTGTGCAATTATTGAAAGGATGTGTATCTTATAAGCACGTCTGTATTGCACTTATCATAATATATACTCTTATATATTATACAAAGAGCACAATGGCAAACAAGCCACTTTAAATAGAGGAACATCGTGAACGCTGCCTCACAGCCACTACTGTCGATTGCGAATTACGAAGAATAGTAATGAAGTAATGATGCTAGTCTTCCCAAGGATGCGGCGCTCGTTAGGTGTGGAAAGAAGCTGCAGGATTGTAACCCCGGCCGCTGTACCACTTGTCTAGAAGGGACAGCAGAGTGTTGAAGTGAAGAGAACTCGAGAGAGATTATAAAAACTTAAACTATCTGGAAGATTAAGTAAATGTATTATTCAACCATCTCGTACCCGAGATAGCTAACTCCTGTAATATTTTATATCTCCGTAATCTTGCCCAATAACAAACTTTAAACTTTACACCTTTTTTATTAGGCATTCCTACCTTTAAAACTAATAAAATAATCATAACTGTTATTACTGCATCTTCCTTGGATGTATTTTGGTGCACATACATTTGTGGGGTACGCTAATTCTCCGACCTTGGTTGTTTTAATCTTAAAAATATATATGTCCAGTAGTCCAATATTAGGTATATTTCCTGTAAACTCATAAAATTTATCATTATTCTTTAATCACCTTCGCAGTTGACGTTTTGTCTCGTTCAATTCAAATTATTTGTTTGTTTCTCTTTGTTCCTTTGTTATAATTTAAATGTTATTCAATTGTTTTCTCATTGTTTTGTTATTTTACTTTATAATTTGTTTTCTCTCAGTATGTATATATAACCGCACACTTTGTATATTTTGTTTAGTTCAATGTTGTGCCCTGACGATGCTTAGGCTAAGCGAAACCGGTCGGTCATACAAATTAAAATAATATTCGTGGTCTTATACAGTTATTTTTTTATTTCTTTAAAAAAAAATGGTGAATATTTCAGTTTTACTGACGTGAATGTTATTATTTTAACCTTGACCTCATTAACCTCCTTGAATTTATACAAAAAAATCAAATGCATCACTGGGGTTGATGTACAATACGATTTTAATCACATTTCACAGTGGGTAATTCATTCTTTGAAATAGTAGATATATTCAACTGCAATGAATCTAGTCACTGTTAATTTATTGGATTATACCATTTCTATTAACTTACTTATGTTTTTGGGTGCTAATCATTTGATCCATGTTATTTTTATGACACTATTATTTTATATTATGTATTACACAGTTATGTAGAAGCCCATAAGGGCGTATATAGTTAAATAAATAAATACATTCGGCCAGGATTCTATGGACAGCCAGGCTCACTAATTTATGTAGTCTGAAAGAGCTAGGCATCTAAAACATCCTGTTAAATATCTGCCTACAACTTATCATAAGATACTTTGGATACATCACTTGCCAAACTGAGAGCTCCAACCTGGAAACCCATGGTCACTGGCAAAGTGAAATGCAAGGGAATGCAGAGGTCAGATGCGTTGGACTGATCAAGGAGTGAGGAGTGGAGAAGCTTGTTTCACCAGGACAGTTGAAGTGGGGTTCAAGATCTTCAGCAATACGCAAGAAGAAGGCCAGAAAAAAATATGCATTGTGGAGTTAGAGTGTTACAAAGGGTGTTGCGGTGGAAGCCAAAGTGAGTACTCGCTTTATTGCTGCGCCCACTTTGGTGTAATTGTAAGGGGTTTTATTATATCGCGTCTGCTTCTCTAGAAGTGTGAAATGTTCATGTGAATCTCCCGAGTCCAAGATAAACGACAGGCTCTTAACCTTTGCGCAATCGACCATAAATTTTGTATTATTGCACTAAGGTATGGATAGTGTTAAATAATCGAGTTTGAATAAAAATATCATGGCCGCTGAGAGGCTCCCATCAATACTTGGAAGTGCTTAAGAGAACACACCCAGCATGGTTTAAATCGTTTTATTTGCTAAGGGTCAGCACTCAAAATGACGCTAAACGTTACTTTGTAGCTTTCTAATAGAAGCAATACTACAAATGATTTATCTGTAAATTTTGTATGGGTAGTTAGACTAATGTCTAAGGTTTCCGGTGAATAAAATATTACAACTGTAATCCTTTAAATTCTATGAAAAATATAGCAAAATATCAGTAAAATGTTCAGTTTTGAAACCAGAAAAGGCATTTTTAAACGTTTTACCTAAAATTCTAGTATGCTTTTCATAAATAATTTAAATGATTACTGTCCAATAATTGGATTTATTGAAAAACTTCAGACATTTTTACAACATTCTATATAGAATTAACAGATGTATCATTTGTAGTATTGCTTGTACTAGAAAGCCAAAAAGTGTCTATTTTTGGGTGCTGACCCTTAAGGTGTGCAAATTAACGCAAAATGCTGAAAATCAATTTTGTAAATGTTTTATTAAATTCGTACCTACTTACAGGGGTTGGCTCATAAAAAATATCAAATTCAATGTTTTCAATGATTAACAAAAAAATCCTTATAAAAGTTTATAAACCTTTTGAAACTCATGCTGCAATGCTTATGGAGCAAAATACAGGCCGGATTGAGGTTGGCAAACCGGATTGCAAAAATAGTTTTGAAGACTAACGCAGTATTCAAAGAAGCCTAACTAGTTAAGCGTTGGTAACATTACGCCTAAAAGCTTACCGGAAAAAATAAAATTGGTCTTAAAGAATTCAATATACAATTTAAAGATGCACTGAAAACTTTTATTTTATTTTTAAAACCATTACAAGAGTTTCTTGGTAATTAAATAAATAACAATCCACCCCCCCCCCCCTCATATACACACAAACGCAGCTTTTTTGTGAGGTTACATCTTTATACTGAAAAAATAAATATAAAAATTATATATCAGCAAAACACTTTACAATATAATGGATTATCTACTATTATGTTTGATAAATAAATAATTTTGTAATTAAATTAAAAATAAAAGTCATTTTGTTTTAAGACCACTTTATGAATACATAAAATACGTTATACATACGTTTCGGCTCTACCTGAACCTTCTTCAGGGTTGAATAAAGATGTATTCAACCCTGAAGAAGGTGCAGGTAGAGCTGAAACCGGTTGGTGTATGTATCCAAAAAAGCGGTCTTACAACAAAGTTACTTTTATTTATAATTTAATTATGTCTTACCACAAAGTGAGTGCTTTATGTCAAAGTGTTATTTATGAAAAAATAACTTTTTTTCAGTGGCTTACTACGCTATTTTAGAAATAATGCTTTTATGAACCTTCAATTTTCCACAGGAATTTTCGTGTTTCATTGTATACTATTTCCTTTATTCGCAATTCATCGCATTTTCTCATAATATAAGCGGTTTGTATATCTTCCGACTAAAATGCACTAACCTCTAGAAGTATTCCACCACCGGGATGCACCGAGGATGCAATACAAAGCTGGGACTGACATTGAATAAATTAGAACAAGCCGCAAACAGCATGCGCGTCTCACTATAGTTCGGTTAATTGGCCTACAACGATGTTACTTTTTTTTTAATTTACAATGTACAAAAATTAGGTTTATTATTATATATCAACCAACATTATAATCACATTCCTAAACGAAATTCTATGACATTTAAAAACCAGAGCAGTAATAATTATAATTCACAACAACCTTAGCATCCCGCTGATAGATCCGTTGTTTACTTCTCCATCTTTCTCAAAAAACGACACATATCGTAGAAAGAGGGGTTTTAACGGAGCTCTTAGTGGCAAGATCCTATCTACCAGCTTAAACAAATAATTAATTAATATTCATTTGATCCTCGACCAGGACACGCAATCGTTAATGTAAATACTTGGTTAATTACGCTTACATTAAACTTGTTAATTGCATCGTAGATCGTGAAAGATGACAGCGTGCTCGTGTTCATATTATGTTTATGGAGGCGTATATAGAAAGAATGGAGAATGTTATTTGAAAGCAGCGTGAATGCAGAGCATTCAATAATTTAAACGATAGATTGGTGGTACACAGGGATGAAGAATTTCAAACAAATAGAGTATTTTCGTAATTAATAGAAAAAGATGAAAAAAATAAAAATATATGTATTTATTTATAAATTGGATAATAGTGTATTTATGGTTTTAAAGTTTATTTTGTAGAACTCCATTTTAATTCTTAGGTTTTTTAATTTTATTTAGACATTTTTTTGTTTAATCATTTTTTAGTTAAAAGCTCTGCGATGTAATTATTTTTACGCGTGACAGCTGTTTCGCCTTCTGAGGGCATTATGATAAGGGCAGTTTGATAATACCCTCAGAAGGCGGAACAGCTGTCACGCGTAAAAATAATTACATCGCAGAGCTTTTAACTAAAAATTGTTTTAAAAATTTTTTTTATAATAATAATTATTGTTTACATAAAATTAAAAAACCTAAAAATTAAAATGGATAATGGTGATTTTTCTGCATTTTACCATATGTTGGTAAAACAACCCGTAATGTCAATTTTAGAATCAAAGAATATCTTATATATTTAAATAACCACCGTTTTTCAGAATTCGCCAATCATCTTATTGAACATACTCGAACCTTCAAAAAAAGCACCGGTGCTCATATTCTCCACTAAAAAGGTAATGGCAACAGATTAAATGATTTAGAAGCACTAGAAATAAAGACAGCCGCACCCAGCATGATTTGAATATCATTAGTCACATTATTAATAATCAGTTAAATTTGTTTAGTAGTCCAATATTAGATATATTTTTTATTAACTCATAAAATTTCTCATTAGTCTTTAATAGTTTGCCTCTTTCAATTCAAATTATCTGTCTCTTTCTCTCTGTTCCTTTATTTTAATTTGAATGTTATTCTTTTGTTTTCTCACTGTTCTCTTATTTTATTTTATATTGTGTTCCCCCTCTGTATGTATATACGAGTATAACCGCACACTATGTATTTTTTGTTTAGTATAATTTTGTACCCTGATGATGCTAAGGCTAAGCGAAACCGGTCGGTCATAAGAATTAAAATAAAATTTGTGGTCTTATACAAAGTTATTTTTTCATTTCATTAAGGTCATCAAACCACAAATAAATGATTTTTTGTTGCTATCATAAAAATCAAATAATTGAACATAATACATATTTCTCATAAGGAAGAACCTTTCAATTGAATTGCAGGATCGAGTTACTACCGAGATTTCTAAAATTTCACCTCTGAGCCCGGAGTCAAGTCTACTCTCACTCAAAGATGGTCATTAAGTTTGCGCACTAAAAAGTAACCCCAAACAAAACAATAAAATATGGTAGTGGCCGAGAATATATTATGCGAAAGTGAATGGAAGAAGAATTCAAGGACGCCTAAGGAAGACATGGCACCATCAAGTGAATTGAATACTTGAATCGGGCCAGAATAACAGAAGAGTATGTATGATACATTGTATGAATGTAGATTAAGCAAGAAGTGTATGCCAAGACAATAATTGTATGGCGGTCAGTCCCTCTGCCTACCCCTGCGTGGAAACTGTGTGATGGTTAGTTAGTTAGTTAACCGAGTTAACAAATGCGTCAAGCTTCCATCCAGGCGTCGCGGGTTCAATTGCCCTGCTAGCTAAGTCCTCCATCATTGCATAATCATTATTTTCCACGTATTATGATGGTAGTAGGAGTTTTAAGAACGTTGTTATTCGTAACCCGGGAAATCTTTTTTTATTTCCGAGTATTTTTAAATGATAACGTGTGAGAAATGAGTTGACCTATCAAAACGATTAGTAGATTAGATTTATATTGTAAATTAGTATCTGTAGTAAGTAAAGAACACGTCCGTACAATCAAACAATAAATTGACAAATTAAAAAATAATTATTAAATTAATAAGTTTAATAATGCGTGTGAAAGTAAATCTCGGGCTACAACAGGTATTTTTTCTCGGGAATTCGATGAATGGACATTATACAAGTAAACAAATAATTTCTAATTTTACCTACCTGAAAATACCTCACATAACTTGCCGTTCGAATCGACTTCTCCAGCAGGTAGAAGGTAAATAGATTTTATATTCATTTTCGAGCAACGATATAAACTTTAATACCCTCGTACGCTATTTTACCGTTTTAAAAAAGCAAATATCAAACTACTGGCCGCAAAAACAACACACGAACTTGATTCGATCCGTACAAAACACAGGTGGTCTATAATTTAAACATTTAAGTACAACGTTATAATACAATTATCATCCAAATTTACTTTAATTTTTAATTCAAATAAAATAAAATTTCAAAACATATTTTAATGAATTTTCATTAAGTATTGTAAAGAATCAATATTAATTTTCTGTATTTGAAAGGTGTATAATTTAAATACCTGTTTTCACATCGTTTAAAGCACTCGGGTATATTTAGTCGTTAAATGTTTTATTGAAATACCACACAAAGAAATCTTCCGTAGCTATCAACTATAAAACTGCTCATTATAATTTAGAGTTTAATGATATTTGGTAAGCGTATACGTAAGCACTTATTATAAAGAGATTAGAGATAATACAGAATCATTTACCTTAATGAAGCGGAATGCTTCATAAAAAATATATATATATTTGAAGATAAAAGTCAGTAGGAAATCAAGACCAAGTATTTTATGATCTAAAAATAATATTCAATTACAGTAATCCATAAAAAATGTCTTCCGCTGAATTTCGAACCAGGTGCTTTGATGTATTGTAAATCCAGTGATATAAAATATCCTAACCCACAAACTGGATTCAATTTATCGGTTAGAGTATAAAATCAATGGAAAACAGATAAGCGTATTAATTAATCCTTCGTTTGTCGCAATGTAAATAGAGTAGTGATTTGTCGCAATATATCTGATGAATACATTAAGTTTGAGGCATATTATGGGAAATATGAGGCTTGCTTAGCATTTTTTCAAGAAGTTTTAACATAAATATCAGTTTAAAATAACAACACATCGGTATTTTGTAAATTTTAATTATATTAGGGAGGGGGATAGCTGATCTAGAATATTCCCTGTATTGTCCTTTCTTAAATTTAGGAGCAAGCGCCCCTTTGTACGAGTATATGATAGATACATTGCGACAAGCAAAGGGTTAAGTCAACACTTCGGTTTTTAAACTAAAGTCAAGTTAGCTATATAATCCTAAATACTCTTTCGAACATCAGCTTTTTTTCAAATTACATTTTGTTGAATTATGCACACTTATAAGCGATAAAATAAATGTAGCTTTGTAATAGGTTATTGTAAGGATCCTTCGAATATGATATTTCATGCAGACCATGTAAGTATAGAAAAAAAGTTGAACTATGGCATCTCCATTTTATGGAAAATTATAAGGCTGATGGTAAAGGGGGTTGCAATATAAGGAAAATAAGTTTGATTAGTAGGTACTCCGGAACGATTTTCAAAGCATCGTGTTCCCACCCAGGCGTCGCGGCGGGTTCGTTCCCATTCAAGCAAAGTGACCCATCATTACCCAAGCAACTTTTTCCACTTGCATTGATGAAAGTAAGAGTAATTAAATTTTATTCTCGTAGAAAGCAATCACTTTGTGGTTTGACATATTTAATGAAAATTAAATATTAACTTTGTTTAAGACCAGAGATTAAATTTATTTTTTTATGACCGACCGGTTTCGCTTAGCCTAAGCATCACCAAGGTACAAAATTAAACTAGTAAATAAAGTTATTATTTCATTTTCAGTAATACAAATATTGTTATGTTATTTTTTTATTATTATTTTATTTACCCTGGGCATTGGGGATTTGGGATTTGGTGGAGAGAGGGAGCTTACCGTTTTGCTATTTATATTTTCAAGGTAGTTTGATTTGAGTTCAATTTTATAGGCAAAGGGCCAATCTTGTGTAGTATGAGTCACTGTAAACTAGGAGGTTTCGTCAAACAAAATGATGTCCAATAAATATTTAATGACATTTGATTTTTATGGGAATTTTGTCATTTACCATTAATGCGTGTAATATTTCATGGACTGCTATTAAAGAAAATCGTAAGTCAAATTGGTTATTAACGTGCTTGAAATTACGATAAATTATTCTGACCGTTAACTTGAAAGGAAGATTACACCTTAAATTACAAATTTAACCATTATGTTAATGCAGGTACCGTAATTTATGTTTATGTTAAAACAGCTATTTTGACATATTTTTTTTAAATTTACATACTTGCTGCCATCTTGGCATACAATCTTAAGTTATGTCTAAGTGATTACCCACAATATTTCTACTTATGGTGATAAACTTAACGTTTTTAGAGAAAAAAAGGAAACACTAGGTTATTGCTGGTGAATGCGATCACGTTGGTAATGGATACAATTTTGATGATAATAAGAGGCGATTAATTGGCCGATGAATCTATTTTCTGGAGATTTCCATAATAAATACTTTGTCTGTTTTCTTTAAAAACGATTCACACTAAATAAGTAAGGAATGACAGACATTCCCGGGTTACAAATAACCTGAAAATGTTTTAACTCCTCCTACCACCTTCATAATAAGCGGAAAATATTGGTTATGCAGTTATGGAGGACTTATCTAGCAAAGGATTGAACCGGTGACTCCTAGGTGTGAAAACGATGCATTAATCCACTCGTATACTGATAGGTCAATTAGATACCACCCCTTTATATGGAAAGAGCGGTATGGAAAATATTTAATTCTTAAATGAGAGAGCTTTCTAAATTTTCTGAAAATTTTAAGGGGAAATTTAAAAAAAACGACCCTTTTAGCTACGATGTATTAATTATTATGTTATTACCGCGCAAGAGTCCCATTTGCCCGAAGCCAGTGGGACTATGGCATTTACAATTTTAAAATGTTTTGGGGCTGAAAAGGAAAGATGAAAATTGGGAAGTACCTGGATATTCAGATCTACTTACTATATTCAGTAAATATCATTTAAAGCTACATTTGATTCTGAAAATTAGTATTTCGGAAGAGCGATATTTAACAGAGTATTCACCACTTTGAGCTGAACAATAAATTCCATTTCTGTTAATCAATTTACTATCTTTCTTAAATTATTAAAGTGTTTTTTTTTCTAAATAAAATAAAATTAACTGTAAAAATAATTAGTTGAAGGTTTGGAGTTTTAGTATCGGTTACAACCCAATCTTGATTTTTTTAAGGTTGTTAACATTATTTCAATAATCAATATTAACAATGTAAAAACTTTGATTAGTTAATTTAAATTTAGAAAATAATTTTATGAAAAACATCAAATCATATTAATGATTCAATTACTAAAAAGCCCAGAGCAAATAATACAAAAAGATGCGAGTACTTTAAATTCAGATATGCGTCAGCTTAGTTGTGAGTCATGAATAAACCAGATCTCTCGTGAATGAGGGATGGGTCTGTGGTGATATTTTATGAATAGCCCGAGTGAATTCCTAGAGCAACTTTATTTCAATGTCCGCGGCAATTGTTCCTGACAGTATCACAACAATTCTGAGCTTCTTTGAGAATCCAACTGAAAGGGTAAACTGACAGAAGTGTGTTCGTGCGCCCGAAGTAAGCTCAATGTTATTTAACTTAGAGCGGAATTGATCAAACAGTATCAAATATATTAATTATTTCTAGAGTAAAAGAGTAATTTTAATTACTTGTCTAAGACCTAGGAGTCAAAAGGTCTCACAAAAATTGGTAATATCAGTTTATTTAGGTATAGATCGCACTCCTTTGATTATGACAGAATTTAAACGGGCCCTGAAAGAAAATTATTTAAAAAATTCTCTCCTTCATAAATCTTAAATTATTTTCAATTACAAAAGGCCATATTTTCAAGCCTCTGTCAATTGTTTAGTTTCGTTTTTCTCTTTGTCACACTTGTATATAATGTCCTAACTTCCTTTGGAAAAACATTCTATGATTATATCTGTGCATAAAGTGGCTCATGCTATTTTAATATTCTTTTACCTTGAATCACATTATTATATTATGATAATTTGGGCATTCGCTAAGATGGTTTGGGCATTCAGAGCGAATAAATGAGCATGAGAAAAATGTATGACGTGAAAGTGAATATAAGAAGTATTCGGGGACGCTTGAGGAAGACATGGCACGATTACGTGAATCAAAAACATGAGTCTGGACATGTCAAGAGTCAGAATAACAGAAAACTATGTAAGAAGCGATGTACGAATGTGAATGAAGCAGTGTGTGCCAGACAGAGTTGTATGGCGGTCCATCTCCTCTGCCTACTCCTGCGGAGAAACGGCGTGATGGTTAGTTAGTTACTTAGTTTTTATATTGGGATAAGTTTTTTTTAGCTCAAAGCGCATTTGAGATGAACTATCACAAAACTGCTCTATATAAATTAGCCGTTATTAATATTATGATTCTAGGCATTTTTTGTTCAGTGGACAAGCCGTTCAGAAAATATTTGATGGCCTGTGCTGTCAGCGCTGAGCGGAAGATGCTATCTCGGGTTGGGCTCAATAAGTGCGGCTGCCGGCGAATAACTCCGTGGCCAAACGAGAATATGCCTTCGCACTTTATTATAACTTGGGTTAAGCATTTTTTCTACTCGGTCAATATACCCACGATGACGGTATGATCCATTTTTAAAATTGATTTGATTTTACTTTATATATTTGGTTTTGAATAACCTGACAATATTTGAATTCCTCCAGCTGCATCGTAATGAGCGAGAAATATTACCTGTGCAATGATTTAGAACTTAGCTAACATAGAATAGAACCCACGATGCTTGGGATGGTATCCTATTCCTCCCTGTTCCATATCCCTATCCTATTCTTACCCTGAACCTTGCCTTTTTAATAATATATTAATTATTATTCTTTAATTTTAAAGTCTATTTAATTATTCAAAATACTATATTTTACAAAAAGCTACTCTGTTATTCCCATAATCCCCTCAATTACCTTTCTCCTTTCCCTTCCCATTCCAAGACCTAAATATGTATCTCGTATATCTCAATATTCTGTATCTCAGTACAATTTTATATTGTCCTGAAGATGGGAGGGTGCTTCCGAAACCGGTGGAAAAAATATTAAATATAAAAAGGTTTTAAACAAATTTTACCTATTTTCTTTATAAAAAATGGCAAGCCTTGAAAGTTGGTGCTTTTTACGAATATAATTTATATCCAATTTTTCTACTGTATTTATACAATGCCAAGAGATTTCATTGCATTGCAAAACCTTTGCAAGTAGCCCAAAATAAAAACATTGTTGTTATCATTATTAAAATGTATTATTACTATTTCTAAGTAATCAAAATCACAACAATGTCGTTCCTCCGTTAGAATCCTGTTATGGCGTAAAAATATAGATATGGAAGCAATCTGATTTTCAGTTTTTGTTTAATGAACTTCATAACTATCGTAACGAAAGCTAAAACATTTTCCTTTTTTTCATTAAAAAGAACTAATAAACACTGTCTTTTTATAACAAGTCAATTAAAACACGAAATATGGTTCAAGGTATGTTCAGTTTTTTTTATATGAATACCGCACAAGAGTCTCAACTGCTCCCAACCGCCTAGAGCCACTGAGACTATGGCATCCCCAAATAGGGTATGCTGTGAGGCTGAAGGTAGTGAGGAGGGGAAGGAGATTGAGAAGAGGAAGGTTGGGAAGTACCTGGCTATTCAGATCTGGTCACCAAACACGGCCAAAGCCATTTCAAGCAACGTTTCGATTCTGAATGGTGGTCTTTCACCAGGGCGATACTTGGCGAGTATCTACCACTCTGGAACGTGCCGCAAAAATGCTTTTTTATAAGCATTAAATGTGTTATGACACATATTAATTAAATAAAAGTTATTGGCGCACGCCGGGTTTGAACCCGCGACCTTTGGATTCCCCGTCGAGCGTCATACCACTCGACCATGGAGGCCGTTAATGCTTGGAGAAAGTATTTTTACGGAGAGAGAGCTAAATATTTTTACCCAACCTTTACAAATTTACGATAAATCACTTTCTCCGGTTTTTTACATAGTGAACCGTGAGAGAGAAAGAGACAAGACAAGCTGTCACATAATGTCACACCACTTTTAGGTGTGTAAGCATGTTTTCCATCTCCCGAGTCTGCGGCGACTCAACACGCCACGTTTTGTTATGCGACATAACTCATCGGTTTTTTAGGTTATATCCTATATTTTTGTTGATAACAATACTGTGAAAAAATGGTTAAACAAACAGTCAAAACATCATGTCAACATGTGCTATAAATGGATGTAAAAAAGCGTGTCCATGAAAACCCTAGCCACGCCCGAGTCTGGAAAAATCAATAATCTTGACTACACTGTTTAGCAAAGCTATCCCTCTTGGTATATTTTTTCTCTGAGGTTCGATGTGTCCAATCTAGTAAAAAAAAAAACATGTAGCAAGCTCAATGTTTGAATTTTTAGTGAATGCGCTATCCATATTTTATAGCGTTAATTGTGGCAGTTGAAAAGTACTTACCACATCATGAGACAAGTCTGAGAATGCCGACATTTTGCAAATGGCTTTTTAATCAGGTTTTGAAAATTATACTAAAATATGCAATCTTAAAACTATCTTGATGGGCGTCTATATCGTGCCGTTAAATATGCTAAACTATTTCAATATAAACACGTATACGTTTACTACATAATATATAGAGATCTTTCATATACTCGTTCCCCATGATTCGGGGTTCCAATCACTGAACCAAAAGCCCCTAGAAGTGAGATCTATGTTGATTTGAAAGAAAACTGACGGCGCCAGTGAAATTGATTTTCTTCAAGGATGAATTTGGATATTTAAAAAAATAAAAATATATTCGGTGTGCCAAACTGCCCTTACTTCGGACACACCAAGCACGCCCATAACAACTTTCTATCGGCTTATCTATTCGATGGTTGTGATTATTGCGATTTTAAAGGGATCTTAGGGTGATATTCTTTCACGAAAACGGCGCTCTAAAAATTGTCTAATTATTGTTATTATTATCATGAGTTTATCCTATGGTTCGGAGTGCAGATACAATGACGAAATAAATTCTCTGCCAATAAAAAAGATGACTCAAAGACGACCCAATTTGTTAAGGGCATGTGGCGAGTCACTCTAAACATTTCGATACTCATGCCTAACCAGCGCCAAAAAAGGTCGTAGCCTGGTTTGCCAACACCTTTCCCGGCCCGTCTTTAGATCCATTAACAGTGATAAAATTAACTTTTATTTTCTTCATAAAACAATGAATGTCAATCAGTGAAAGAATAAAGAAAACTTTCCGTGACCAATGAGAATCCTCCAAACTACGATCTGTTGGAATTAACATAAATGCAGTTTTTTAATGCCACGTTCTTTTATAAATTTTTGCAAATACTTTGAACATTTGGACTCGTTCTGGATGTGTCCTCTCTAAACGCTCACCTTTTTTTTATAAACACGCTGAAATAATATATGTATCTACGAAGGAATAGTCAAAAAAAATTTTTATTATTCTTTTCATCATTATGTAGATGTAACAGAATTGTGTTGTAAATAATGGTATACATATAGGTATCTGCGTTAGCAATAACATTTAAGTCATAAACAACAGCATTACTATTATTGATGATAAAAATCAAATAATATCACATATAAATAGGTAACTTGAACGCCTACGTGCCCAGTAAGCTGCCCAAAAAATTCCACGAAATTTTCTCCCAAGGAAAAAGGGTAATTCCTCCCATCAAATAGTTATAATAATTATTACGTCCAACGCCGGAGTTGGTTTATCTGATTAGAAAATTGATTTAATAATGTTTGAGGACGTGTTTCACTTGCCACCAGGTGCCAGGGACATTATTTTGGCAAGACAAAAAATTCGAGCCAAACCAAAATGAAACAATAAAATTAGCAGTATTTGAACGTAAAATATTACAAAAATCAAACCAAATAAAATACTGACTCGAAAATGTTATCGAAAATGAGACAATCGTAAGATTATGTTGGTTCTAAAGATTGTGATGGTTTGGACATATTGAAAAAATACCAGGTGAGTGAGACGCCAACAATCAAGACCAAGTGGGTGCCCCAGTGGAAGCGACCCAGAGGTAGACCGAAGAAGAGGTGGATAGATTGCCTGGAAAAGGGTTGGAGCAGGACGGAAAGGACCGACGACTGGCAAATGGCGAGGGACCGCAGCCAGTGGAGAGCTTTTGTGAAGGAGACCAAATCCTACCCTGAGATGTAGCTCCATGATGATGATGCATTATTTGCTACTGTTGTTTTCAACATTTCTTGCCGTAAACTCAGAAACAATGAATTGCTGTTCCTCAATCATCACTCTACTAATTATGGATATCATTCTCCAATGTCCAGAATGTCGAGGCTTGTTAACTCAAGCCATGGGCTTAAAAATGTTGGTACCAGTCAAAATGATTTCTGTCATTCTTTACGACTCTACCGAAACTTTGACTTGACCTTGGCTTTGATTTGCATGTTCTTTCTTATGTATATTTTGTCCTATTTTTTGTCATTACTTCATTAAATATTATGTATGTGCTGTTCTTTCTCTGTTGATCTTTTTCTCATTTCGGGTAATGTATTTTTTTTTGTAATTGGACAATAGTCCGTTAGATATAGATAAATTTCAATATTCTTTCCCTCTACGTATTTCAAAACTACAAATATTTAAGAATGTAAAAAACGTTTGATCTAAGTATGAGATCTTCAAATTTCCCTAAGATCTAGTTTATTACTGAATATGCTGTACGAAGTATGTATCTTTTTGGTTTTCCAACTTGCTTACACAAGTAAAAGAGGCAAAGCTTCCCCCAGTGCTTTTTCTGCTGGTTTAAAATCTTTAAAGACGTAATGTTTTTTATTAGGGTTTGAGCCGTTTCGCACATCTTGTGTCAACATTTTGAACAGCTTGCAGCTTTCAATATGAGAATAAGGCATCACCTAAAATACATCAAACGTAAGACCACCGACCTTAAATTTTTAACTAATGTAATGCAAAATTTTATAATAACAACAACATTTGTCCGAACGTCACAACGTTTTTTTTTTTTCACTGTTAGTGAGTTTTTGCTTCTTCATTCAAGCAGGTACAAAGTCAGTACACACCGAGTTGAGCCTTGACCTTTTCACAAACTTCGCGAGCATCTCATAACTGTGCTGCTTTGTACTCAACTATTACACAACCCAATGATAACACAACACATTGACCACACAGCTTCTAAGCCGGAATCCCATAGCGCAGCCCAAATTGACTTTTGCCATTAAGTTGTCGAATCTTATCTTAATTATATTGACTCGGCGGGGATAAAAGCCGGACTAAACCTAAGAATATCCCCGCTAATTGCCTCTAAGCGAGTTGAACTTCCTCATGGACCTTTAACAGGTCCTGATTGACCAATTATTTGTTTTTTTTTATACCACAAATGAATATGATGTGATGCAATAGATTTAAATTAATTTTAGGAACGTGATTCAAGCTTATTTTAATAAATCTAATATTGACAGGTTTCATGACGCGCCTGAGCTATTGTCTTCGATAAATATTTTTTCAGATAGCCAATTTTATTAAATAAAATATTATTTCCCAGAGTGATACACTAAGTTTCGCCTCAGTGAAAGACTATCATTCAGAATCAAAACGTTGATTGAAATGGCTTTAAGCGCAATTAGTGACCAGATCTGAATAGCCAGCTTTCCAATCCACCTCTTACCCTTCCCACTACCTTCAACTTCACAACATACTCCAATTTAGGATGCCATTATCCTACTGGCTTCAGACGATAGGGAGAAGTTGGGACTCTTGTGCGATATTCACTGCAAAAACTAACTTGATTACCTACTGTTGTTAAATATTCTAATTAAATAACCACTCATGTATTTATATTTTGGGCATCGTGCCTGTTACATGAACTAAAATAAAATAAAAATTTAAAAAAGGATTCAAATCTGCGGTAACAATAAATAAAATAACATTAAGAAATTAAGATTTTTATTATCTTTGTTTTCATTGGTTACTTCGAAGGCACATGACAGGCTTGTTAGTTAAGAAAAATAGTGTGTGTTGTGAAATATATATTTGGCTCACTGAAGAGATAAACAGACTAAGTAATATTCCCGGTGTGATTTTATTGAGGATAGAGCGCCGCAAGCGTCTTTTTCAACATTCCTCGCTTTCTCTAAGTAAATAAATCTCCCGAAACACGCTCCTATGAAGTTCCGTAGCACGCGAGGTGATGGTGTATCGAGAATAAATTGCAATTATAGCACCGTAGGAGTTTAAACATCAAAGTTTGCATGGTAGCCGAATCATGTGCATTTGAATGGATTTTTCATGTTAAGACGCGGGTGACGATAAGGTTGAAATTGCCACTTGACTTCAACGGCCTTTTTTGATGCACGCTAAAAAACATCACCAAAGCGAAAAAAATACTCGGTTAAAGCAGAGGCCGTGTTATTCTTGTAACATTTAAATAAATCAATTTTAATATTTTTAGGCGAAAAAATTTAAATTTACAAACCAAAAACACCAAGACTCTACTATAAAGACTACATAAAAAAAATAAATTAAATACTTTTTGGCACTACAACCTTTTTACCATTTCGGTAAAATATAGTAACAACAACGTTTAAGTTATAAAGATGTTTCTATTTTTATATGAATCGTTTAAAAAATGCATTAATTTTGTAATGGAATGATACAAGCAAAACAACTGTATGGTCGAATGGTAAGACGCTCGACTACGAATCCGGAGGTCGCGGGTTCGAACCCGGCGTGCGCAAACATTTTTTGTTTAATTAATATGTGTCATAAAATATTTAATTAATACAAAATAAAATAAAGTATATTTGCGGTACGTTCCAGAGTGGTAGATACTCTAAGTATCGCCCTGGTGAAAGACCATTATTCAGAATTGAAACGTTGCTAGAAATGGCTTTAGCCGTGTTTGGTGACCATACTTGAATAGCCAGGTACTTCCCAACCTTCCCCCTCCTCATCTCCTTCTCTTCCCTACTACCTTCAGCCTCACAGCATACCCCTATTGGGAATGCCAAAGTATCAATGGATCTCGACGGTTGGAAGCAGTTGAGACTCTTGTGCGGTATTCACGTTAAAACAAAAACAAAAAACTACAAGTAAATGATTAAGGTCTAGTATATTAACGGTCAAATTGTTTTTAAATTAAAATTAAATTTAAAGCTTTATGATTTTCATTTTGATATTAATAATTGAAATAATATCAATAATCTTCAACGTAAATATGAAACAGAAAAGCCAGAAACAAAAAATGCTACCATTATTCTTTTTAGTTTCTGTTTTTTTCTGTTTCATATTTACGTTGAAGAATATTGATATTATTTCAATAATGAAGATAAATTATTATTGAATAGAGAAATAAATAAATTTATTTTCAATGATTTTACAAATAATTTGAAATATTTTGTTACAGTAAATCAACATTTTCCTTTCAAAATCCTTAAGCATAGAAAAAATGACAAATTGAATCCATTTTCGGCAAAAATCTCTCGCTTTCAAACACAAAAATACTAATAAAATCACAAATCTAAAAATAATTCCAAATTTAACCCCACAAATCATGCCTGGTCACATCAAACTGGGAGATAATACATTGCCAGTGGTGAAAATAGCTAGACTTCATACATTTCACTCACCGTTCGCTTGCTGGCAACTATTGCAATTTACCGCTGAAAGCAGGCAGCCATATTGAAACGGAGACACGTGACCAGAATTCGGACTGACTTTATTGTGTGATAGGCATGTGGGATTTAGCGTCATGTCGCGCCGGAGTGTTTTCCCTGCGGTGCGGGTTGCTTTTTTGCGTTTTTGCTATTTTATCAATGCAAAAGGTTATAAAGAGGTGTAAAAAGAGTAATATCAATGAAATATTATAACCTCATAGTTAGTTTACTTCTAAAAATGTGGTTTTCCCGTCAAAGATGATGAGAAAAACAAGATTATCATTGAAACTTATTTGTAAAACAAAATAATTTCTTTACAAAATCGTGTAACTCTGCCAAAATATCAATATGTTTTCTTCAAAATCAAACGTTCTTTCCTTAACGTAAAAATTGAGTAAATTGTTTGCCTTTCAATACAAAAAAAAAAATCAACAAGTTCTAACATGTGAGCGAGCTCCACAAAATATGAAACTTGGAGTATGAATATATATGCAACCCATACAAATTTACGATAAATCACTTAAAAACCGTGAGAAAGAAAGAGACAAGACAAGTTGTCACATAATATCGTACCACTTTTAGGTATGTAAGCATGTTTTCCGTCTCCCGCTTCTCCGGCAACTTTTGTTATGCAACATATTTTAACGGTTTTTGAGGTAATATCCTATTTTTTTGTTGATTACAATACTGTAAAAAAGAGGTTATTCAAATAAAAAAAACATTATGTCGACATGTGCTATGAATGGATGTAAGAAGGTGTGTCCATTAAAACCCTAGCCACGCCCGAGTCAGAAAAAAATTAACAATCCTGACTACACTGTTTCGCAAAGCTATCCCTCCTAATATATTATTGCTCTGATATATGAATTAAACAAACAACAGGTAATTTTTAACGAACAATAAATTTTATTTGAAAAAATGTAGATACATTTGGAAAACTTTTGCAGCTGTTTTAATTGATGGGAAAAACGTCCTGAAATACGTCATACGAAGGAATTTATTGGTGTAATAGATATTATGTTTTATGGAAGATGGTGACATTATGGTAGACAAATCAAGAAATCAGGAGTTCAGTTACCCATTAAAAAAAACTTTTTCAAAGAAATTTGTGAAATCATTGAGCTATTTGGATAATGCACAACATAAAAGAGAAGTCAATGATGACTGTTTTAACTCTGAACTCTGAAGATAGACGCAAGTGTTGCGTGAAAGCTCAGAAAAATACTTGACACCATTGGCGTAGCAACCGGCTGGGCGACCTTGGGCAGCCTGACGGGGCCTCTTTTTAAACGCCCGCGGCAGGACATCAAATGCACACAAATCATAAATAATATCTGAGATATTTCCACTAGAAGTATCAGTTAATTAACTGCTTGGATGCACTCGACTGTGTTATTAAACTAAGAAATTAAACGACAACTCGTCCAGTTCTGTGACGAGTGGATACTTTTTTCGCTATGCGAACAATTTATAGACATTTAGCCTGCGACCATGTTGTTTTTTGGATGATTAGAAATTAGACAGATACAAAGAATATAATATATTTTGGACATAACCTACTTTTGTTCAGTTTTTTGTTTGCTTATTACATAGTCTTAATGTTCAGGAAAACCAAAAAGAGAGGTCACCAAAAAACACATCCTCATATTTTCCGAAATCGTCAATTTCAACAAACACAAACAAATTGTAACAAAATGTGACAAGAATAGATTTCATCTAAAAGCATCTTCGCTCTAATTAAAATCTCTTGTAATTACCTACCACACTGTACTCTTATTAGCTTCATATGTTTTCTTCATAACCTTTCAGTTTTTATAAACCAAGTGTATTCATTTATGGTAGCTCGCTAGATAAGTAATAGTTTTGTATGAAAATAATTATTTCAAACAAGGAACTGATTTTGATTGATATTATCAAATTTAAAAAATAGAATCTTTACAAATCCGTACCTACCTAATATAGTCACTACCGATGGTGTATTTTAGCAGACATTATTCTTTATTTGAAATGGAATTAATATTTTTCTTGGCAAGTACTGTTACATCCCGTGATTTTTCACTAGTTAATACAATAAATGTTTCAATTTCTTCGTATGTTTATCAATGTTTCTTACCACGGCTTTGGAGCTATTATTGTGAGATTCACGGAACTTCAGCCAACATCACCTTGATCTATCATGGTACATTATATACTCATTAACTGTAAAATCCTTGTAAAAAATAACATGTAATTCAAGGTATAAAAATTACAAGTAAAAAAACCACTAAATATCTGATTTTTCAATTCCGACCTCCGGGACAAAATCTTTATTTCAAACCCGTACAAAGACAATTATTCTGAAAATATCAATATTTACAGTTAAAAAATGCTTTAGGTTTATCAATTATAAAACTGAAATGTTAACTATTGATTGGTATTAGGAGTACAAATCTTTATAACTAAATTGTTATGTGTAAATAATTGTTCTCTTTATGTTTGTACTGCGTCTAAATTGAACCAGCAACCTCTTGACTCAAACGCAAATGCTTATACCACTACTCTACGAAGGTAAATTGAAGACAATATTTAATAAGGATAATACTTGGCTAGTTAATGTAGCATCATTTTTGTGAAATGTCACCTTAAGGGCGCTTTACAAAACTTAAAAACTATGGCTAAATTTTCCATAAAACTATCAAAATACCTAAAGCTACAGTTATAATATCTTCTTAATATTTACTTAATAAATAATATCGCGGCCTGTAAAAATTTAAAAAATATATATGTTGTTTGAGATTTCATTAAAAAATGTAAAAGATAAAAAAATTATGTCAGTTGACATTACATGGAGCTTTAATCGACTCGTATAAAATTCTCGTTAACGATTTTGACGTAGCAACGTTGAATATCCTTAACTTATTGGAATAATTATCAATAAGGTATCTTCGGAACATGATTCCAAATTTAAAAAATCAGGAGCACTTAACAGAGCAAGCATTTCCAGTGCCCGCGGGGTTCCAACTGGGCGAATGCACGCAATAATGAACCTACTTGAATCATTATTATTCCTCGGCGTAAATGAAAATCCCCAGGTTAAGTAAGTTATAACTGCAGAACTGTTGTAATGATTCAGTGCTTTCATTATTTATCACCTATCATTGCAAGTAACTATGTTATTTATTTGTTCAAACATTTCATACTGTGTAATTAAAGAAATGTAAGATTTTAATATTTTTAACAAGTTTAAAAAACATATAACCTGCAAAAATAACTAAATCTAGGCAAAAAAAAAAAACGCCCTCTTTCATTATAAGTAAATTATAATTTACGTATCGTCGCTGAAAAGGCAAAAGGTCTAAACCGACACTTTGATCAAAAAATGGGTTAAATATGCAGTTTTTTGCTTTGACTCTTGTTTGATTCTGAAGACTTGTGGCCCTTCAGTCATCTAAAGTATATTTACCATTTGGGAGAAGGCTCGACTCAAGCCAAACAAGTTTAAGTTATTAAATAAATAACTTTATAAAAATCTACCGCTGTAAGAAAACAGAGATGGGAGGAGTGATATTAATTCAGATGAAGGGTGAGAATTTTATGACGTCATACAATTAAGAAGAATCTTAGAGGCGAGGGAAGAATGTTAAGAAACGATACGAATAAAGGAAATTTATTAATATACCTTGGGGAAATCACTGACTTGCCGCTCCCCATTAATTTACCTCGTGGGTTGAACTTAACCATAGAAAAAATCATTAATTGATCCGGATGAAGCAGAAACCTGTTTCTTCTAGAAATTCTTTGCTAGGCCCATTGAGAATGAGAGTTTTTTTGAACGATCCAATATTTTCGCAGCCTTGGTAAATTAGCCACTCGTAAGTTCGATTTCACACATAATAAGGATGACTATAATTACATAATCCGGGGAAAGATTGGTGGAAAACGTAATGAAGAAAGACTTTCACACCATCGTTTTGAAGCCTACACTATGGTACGAGTGCAATTCCACTGAGTAGTTCCGGGATGAAACCTGCAGGGTGAAGAAAGCTTTCTAGATAGCCAACTTTTGATAGGAAAGGGCACAATAATAAGATAATTAGATTATGCTAAAAGAAATCACGATCATTGCATAAAGGTTTTGCCCTGTTTAAAAATAAATCGACGTATTCATTAATAAATGGAAACCTTACTGTAAAGATATAATCTGTTTGTTTTAAATGTGCGGATCTAGTTATAAGATCACTAAAAACAAAAACTAACAAATTTCCACGCAGTTCTTCAAAACAAAATCCCGCCATAAGGTGAAAAATAGTGGAATTAAGTTTGAAATTTGATATTATTAAATCATTAACACATTGTGTTTTCTATTCTAAATGTGTGAATATACCACTAACATCCCAGTCAAATAGGACTACTGTAATAAGAAACAAACATGCTTCACAAATTAGCACCAGAAGTTGTTGACAAGATGTAAATAATAATTCTACCCTTTGCCAACAACATCATCTTTGGGAAAACAACGTTACCAACACAACAATACTAATTTACTCAGTTCTTAATGATAAGTTAACTAACATATTACTATTGAGCGTGTTCTGCAGACAGAAGATATGAATTAAATATTTGAAACTAAACAAAAACAAAAAAACACTATTAAACATAATTTAGATTTTTTTCAAAACTTACCCTTAAATTTTGAATTCTGCCTTGAACAATCAGGTTACATTATATGGAAAAGTCGATCAGAGATCCGAACGAAAATGATGTTTCATTTTGATGAACTGCATTAAGATATCAATTTTTGTTACAAAAATGTATTATTTACATCAAAATTGACATGAAACGTTTTTTTTTTAAATTAATCTTCGTATATTTTTACGTATAACAGCCACTATTTGTATCCTTGCTAAAGCATTATCAAATGTGTCAAAGAATTATTTTATTAGTTGAATGTTTTACTTTAAAAAAAAATCATTTCAATAAAAAGTGATTTCTGTTACATCCAAGAAAATCATTTACAGTAAAATTAGTAAAATGATACTACCTGCATATACAACTATAAATATATATTTTTTAATAAAATACTTGCTCTCCTTCTTACTTACTATGGGTTATTTTTGATGTCATGGTACTGTACAGTCGCAGGCGATATTAAAACACACATTTAAAACAAATATATATTGTACCTACGAGTACATGGATTTCTTCAGAGTAAAATAAAAGACATCCAGTTCAAAATTCCTTGCCATAGATTTAGAAACAATGAATTTCTGTTCCTCGATCATCACTCTGCTAATTATGGGTATCATTCTCCACTGTTCAAAATGTCGAGGCTCGTTTATTCAAGTCATGATCTTGAAAATTTTGGCAACAGTCTAAATGATTTTTGTCATTTTTTACGACTCTACCAAAACCTTGCTCAGACTTTGACTTAAATTTTCTTTAAAATGTAATTTTTTGTCCAACTTTTGTAATTGCTTCATTATGTATGTGCTGTTCTCTGTTGCTCTCATTTTGAATTGTATATGTTTTTTTTTTATAACTTGACAGTAGTCTGTTAGTATATAAATAAATAGATAAGATATGTTTTTCTAAAATACGACAGGAAACAACTGCGCTCGTTTTGTAATTCGAACGCTTTCATTAGTTCTGTTCACAAATTCCTAAAAAGTGCGGACAAGAATCAAGCAATAGTTGAGCTTTGATGGAAAGGGCTGGATATATAATTATAGTCACACACGATTTCACACAAATTATTTTATCCATTTGACCCCTAAAATATGTATTTGTTAGTTGGGAACTGCCTCAAGTACTCGCCGTGCGGAGTCTGTACGAAGCTTTTGAGTACGAACTTGCAACTCATAGAACTCAGTCTCTTTCTCGCAAAGAAATCTTTCACACACACCGTAGATTGGAACCTTAATTGGAACTCAATAGAATAACGTATGTTCACAGTAAATGTTTAATGTGCCGAGGTTGAAATATTGACTTGCAGTATGAAGTAAAATTTCGACAAAAAAAGTATTTCTTAAACTATAAACTATAAATGCGATACTGTTCGTAAGTTAGATTTCACTAGAATAAGTTTTTGTTGAATCTAAAATTAAAGTAGACTGTTGGGTGACACGAAAGGGAATGATAGAAGTCAGGGAAGCCCGAAAAAGACATGACACAACAAATTTGAAATCATAATATAAAATGAAGCTAACTGAATTTATACTTTAAATAATGTTACTTTCTACTGTTATCTATTGTATTTTATAGTATACCATATATATGCATCCAAGTAAACTTTTATTTCTTACGATCGTGTTAATTCTCTTTTTTATATTAATAGTACGGAAATTGTATGTATATGTAATGTTTATTTTATTTTTTATAATCTGTAATATAATATTATGTAGTTCATTTGATGGAACTTAATTGATCTAGAATATGTTCATTTTTACTATGTTTACACTTTAAATTTGTATTGACTGTTTTCTGAATAAAAAAATAAGGTTAGTTAACTATTTAAGTCAACTCATATCAAGAGTCATAATAACAGAAAATAATTATGAGACGCATATGTGATAAAACTATGTATGATCGTTTTACAAATGAGGAGATCCGAAAAGAACGCGTGGCAGATTTAGGCGTAATGAACAAAATTAAGAAAGGGACGCTTTAATGGTTTGAACTGGTTTTTTGAGTGTCAGGATCAGTAAATGACGTGAAAGTTAATAGTTGAACAAGTCAGTGACGCCTGAGGAAGACATATGGCACATTCAAATAAATCAAATACTTGAGTCGGGTCATAGACCAGGGTCAGAATAAAATTATCAGGCGATATATTCAATGTGAATGAAGCAAAGAGTATTCCAAGATAGAGTTGTGTGGAGGTTCATCCTATCTGCCTACTACTCAGGGCAAACGGTGTGATGGTTTGTTAGTTATTAAGTGTTTTTTTAAATAATTAATAATACTTTTCACTAAAGTTGTTAAAGTGTTTTTGTTGGATAACTTCATTTTGCAGAACGGCGTTTAAATAACAGTGCGATTAATCACGGAACAACAAGCAGAACACAAACAGCCGGAGCGGTGAAGTTGCTTGAGTGAAGAAAATTATGGAAATTCGGTGATGATTAATTAACTCTAGCTTAAGCTTTTGGGAGACAAGACAACTAAAAGTTATTATCATTTATACAAACATCTTCCGAAGTTTAAGACTCACGTTAAAATTCAGTCTGTTGAACAATTTCCAAGGAACATATTCAAAACATAATATTAAAGAGATAAGCATCTTACACTGTTAATGCGCTAAGCGTCTAATTATGAATTATTATTTTAAAATTGTTTACTTATGTCAGACATTGAAAAGATTTTAGGATCGGGAAAACGTATTGTATTAAAAAATAGAAAACTTTAATGTTGATAGATATCGTATTAATAAAGTTGAATAGATTCTTATGTTTTACTATCATGAAATGGTACAGGTAAGGCAATCGCTGTTGTTGGAGTTGGCGGGAAAAAAGCACTCGCACAGCAGGTAATCTGCATACAACATGTTTCAAACTTTTTTTTTTGAATTTAGAAAAGAAAATTTGACTTAAGATTTTTAAAAGCTATTTCTAATATAATAAATAGAAGGCAAAACTTTTCAAATAACTATAAAAAAAATCCAATATTCAAATTGGATTACAGTGTACATTTTTTTTTCTTTACGCGCTAGTAACAATAAGTAAGCATAAAGAAGAATATTTGCTGTTTCTCAGTGACGTTTGTCAAGGACATTACTGCCGGAAGTGAATACACATGCACCCATACACACGATCCTAAATACGCGTTGTTTGCATCAACTGCTATTAGGAGTGCCATAGTCCCACTGGCTCTAGACGGTTGGAAGCATTTGGGACTCTTGCGCGGTATTCACTCGAAAAACTCTAAAATCCCTGTGATCATGTGACTTTATCATTCGAACAAATAATAAAAAAATAACTTGTATTCTGATAGTTTTCATAATATATGAATATATTGATAAATCCGAAAATTTAAAAAAAAAACTGTTTTACCTTCCAAAGGCATTGTCAAACAGTTTGACAGTGCCTTCGGAAGACGAAACAGCTGTCACGCGTAAAAATAACTAAAAAGCAGAACATTTTTTCATACATTTCTTAAACCGTTTTTTTTCGTGGATTTAATTATATTATTAAAAACAACAAAAAAAACTTAAATTTCTTCGATGTTTTTCAAAATATTTTTTTCATTTTTTTTTATATTTTTCACTAAGTCTGGCATCAAAAATAATAGTGAATGCCTTTTCAAACAGTGGCTGAACAGAATTATCTTATGAGCTTCTTAACACATATTCTTTATTTATTAAAAGTTTTCTCGGAGGAGAGAAGCCATTACCGCTCCCGGCATTAGCATTGGAATCGCTCAGACTTTCTTGGTACGAAATAAAATATTTATTTTTAAAAAATGCTTCTCGATTCGCATAGCCGGCGGCGTCGTAATCTTAATGATACGACTATAGTTGCTGGTTGGAAAATAAACGAAGATTTTACGGGGCACCTGGTTTTACGAGTAAGTAATAATAAATTTGAAAAAAATACATCAAGTCAAAAGTGTTAAGTTTACTACTTCCAAAATCCTCGCTTGAAGTGTTTGAAAAAATCGATAAAAATGTTTTATCTCGTTGATGTCTTTCCAGAACACATTATGCAGCTTTTCGCGCCTAACAAAGTATGTAGCAAAATATATAACCCACAATAAAGATTTTATTTCGATGTTAGATACTTGATTTAATGGTCATTTTGGAGAATATTGCTTAGGGTCGGCACCCAAAAATACACATTTTTTGGTTTTCTAGTACAAGAAATACTACAAATGATTCATTTGTTAATTCTATACGGGTAGTCAGAAAAATGTCTTAGGTTTCTAGTGGATGCAATTCTCAAGCGGTAATCTTTTAAATTACATATGAGATACATAGTATAATCGTAGGTTAAGCGTTCAAAAATGCCTTTGCTAGTTTTCAAACTGCACCTTTTACTGACGTTTTACGAGATGTTTTTCAGAGTTTAAAAGATCACAGTAAAAAAATGGTATCCACTGGAAACCTCAGACATTTTTATAACTACCCATAGAAAGTTTACAGATAAATCGTTTATAGTATTGCTTGTATTAGAATGTTAGAAAGAAACTTTTAGCGTCTTGAGTGCTGACCCTTTAAGGTCAAACCGCACTAGCGCGTCAGCGGCGCTGCACTGCACGGCGCGTCGCTTTACCACGAAATATGTTTTCACTGTTTTGTATGAAGCAAACCGCACCAGAGCGGCGCTGCACTGCGCGGCACGACGAACAGAAAAGTGACGCGCAGCGCCGCTGACGCCCAGCGACGCGCTAGTGCGATTTGACCTTAAGTCTGAGATGCAATCAAAGATTTATGCTGTAAATTCTAAAAAATCAGCTTCTCTACCCCGCGATAAATACTTTTTTTTAGTGGATTTCCAAATGTTAATTGCTGATTTTTATTTGATAAAGATTTTATAAATATATTAGTCAATTGAATAAGGTAAATATCAAGGTGTTCATCGTAATGTATCTATCAAAAATTATAAGAAATTTAAATATGGAAATTGATGAAAATGTATTTGATTTTAAATAAAAAAATATTTTAGTTTTAAGCCACTTTATTTATACACATATAACAATTCGACCGGTTTCGGTTAAACTTAACCTTCTTCAGGAACGTATATATATAAACTCTCTTCCTATCTCTTACTCTTACTCTCTTCCTTCGATAAAAAAAATTATTTGTGTTGGAATTAAAAAGACTATTTTGCAATTTATAGATGATATTTTTGATTAAACCCTAGATTTTGCAATATTTTTACAATAAATTAGTTGCTAGTGTAAAAGTTCGTTAGGTGGAATGTATTTTTATGTCTTCATCTTTGTTGTGTTTAGTTTGCAGAATGTGATATTTTTTAGCTTTCTTTTGTGTAATTGCTAATTTCTGCTGGGTAAATATTGTAATAAGTGACAACGGTTTTGTTTTAGAAGGAATTATTAAACTGTGTTAAAAAAACTGACTTTTTTTTTTTAAATTATGTCTCAACTTAGTGTAGATTAGATCAATAACTCGGTAAGATCATTTTTTTATTTATAGTTTTTGTGTTCAATTTGTAGAACTCCATTTTAATTTTTATATAATTTAATTGAATTAAATTTAATATTATTATTATTGAGTTCTGCTATTAAATAGTAGAACTCAATAATAATAATATTAAATTTAATTCAATTAAATTATATAAAAATCGGTAAGATCACTTGCGCTAGTGACTCTGTATATCTTTTGATATGCGTATATTAACTGTGTATTTTATAATGATCCGAACTTCGGGAATATAGCCACAAAAATTAAATATTACGTTGAATGTGCTTCATATGAAACATAACTTAACGAACCTCGGACTTACAATTTTTTTATCAATCTTTACATGAGAGTGCAATTTGCAATCAGTTGATATAGTTCTATTCAAACCCATCTGATGATTTTCAAGCGGTTTTCAGTTGAATAATTTTTGTCAGGTTTCTGTAGCTTGTTACTTTTCGCGACAGTTGTTTCGCCTGCTGGAATTACCACTTGATTTAAACGCAGTATGCATTATGCATGGCGTGTATGTGGGATGCTACGTGATAATTTTTGAAGCTTTTTGTCTGAAAACACGATTCGCCTTTAATCAGACTGACGCTTTTCAAACGTTAGTGGATGTTCCCAAACAATGGTGATCGTGTATGGAATATGACAAGCTCATATAAATGAGATGTTTTAATCGAAGGACTTTTAAAGCTGATTATTTGATATAGTCAAGTACTACAGCTGACAAAACTAAAGAAACGACCCTGCAAGGAAAACTTCGAGAAGCGTGAAATATGTTATTAATCATCATACCGTCGCCGAAAAGCAAAATATCTGAATCGCCGTTTTGAAAAGTTTACACCAGAGCGCTTTTTTTTGTTTTACAATAAAATTCATAAGTCTTCAGTACCTGGTTGGGATTCGAAAAAAAAAGTTCACTCAGGTAACTCAATGCTCTCACTGGGTTACCTGAAGCGAAAAAAAGCTAAAAATGTTCCAAACTTGTTTCGCTTGAATCAAGCCTTCTCCCAAATGGTTAATATATTTAAAATGGCTGAAAAGCCACCAAAGTCTTCAGAATCAAACGAGAGTCAGAGCATTGGATGCAGAAAAAAAAACTGATAAAAACTGCATGTCTTTTTTATGACCAATGTATCGCTTAAGCCCTTTTGCCTTCCTAGCGACGATGTATATGTTTTATTCGTATTGACAACATTTATGATAAAAAGTAAGGTTTTTAATTCTCCACCCAGATGTATCTGGCTTAAATGTTGGTATTGAAAAAAAAAGATGTCCAATAAAATTTTTGAAAAATTAAATATATTTCAAAATACATTTAAATGAACTGGAGTAGACTTATTTCCACATCGCACCAGAGAGTAAGGTACTGACACAATCTGGTTTTGCTGTAATGGCACTGACTCCGGGTAGATGTTTTCAACAATTACGTTCACAGCAAATTTTACCGGTTTTGGAAAAAAAAACATGAAAAAACGCTTCCCAATCTTCCTCTTTTTCATCTCTTTTCTCCACCCACTTCCTTCAGCTTCACACCATACCTCAAATTGAGATGCCTCAGTCCCACTGGCTCCGAATACTTGGGACTATTGCGGCAGTGACATAAAAAAGGCTTTCACCTAGCGCTGAAAGCTCTGTGGAAATAAATGACATAACCGGAAGTTGCAAAGAGATCTTAAACGTTATGTTTCTGCAGGATAGAAATACATAGGCTTATTCAAATTAGGTATTTAGTACTTTCCCACGCTCGTTCCGTGAGTGTTGTTTCCGCTATCCACCGCCAGGCGTGTCATTGTCGGCTTTAATAACAACAGCAAAAAATAATCCTGCATATCTAAACGCTACGGCGCTTACTTTTCTCAAAAAACACCGGTATTATTGACGTAAATATGAATGTTAAGGAGCCAGGAGTGCATTTAATTACCTAAATAACTAACGCATTCGCCGACATTGCTGTTAGAATGATTGTGATTGTTGTTCCTTGTTCCCATGTTAAATTATCTCAATCAGATAATCTAACATCAGAATTTGAAGTACTTTACGATGTAGAATGTAAATTTGCATTTTATTACTTATGGCATCTACACGTGAAAAATCACAGATTCCCGCGAGGATTCAGGTAGGCACCCCTTGCTCTTATTTTACGTCTGGAATTCGAGTACTATGCTATAAATGGTTCATCTGCCAATGGATTATTTTGCCACGTTTTAATAACGCCCTCGGATGGCGAAATAGCATCAGAATTCGGTATTTAGCTGATTATTGTTGGTTCCTCACATTTGAGCCAGAAACCGCCTTTTGGAAAGTAAATTGAAAATAATGAAAAATAACTTTGAAAATGAAATAATAAATAAGGTATAACAATCATTATTAATTATTGTGTTCTCCCTCTATACGTATGAGTATATATAACGACATAATATCTATTTTTTGTTTGGTTTAATTCTGTACACCGATGATGCTTAGGCTAAGCGAAACCGGTCGGTCATACAAAATTAAAATAAAATCTGTAGTCTTATACAAAGTTATTATTTCATTTTCATTAAATATTTCAAACCACAAAGTGATTGCTTTCTACGAATATATTAATTAAAAATACTTATTTTACATAAAGCGATAACATATAAACGTATGATAACCACTGCAAAGTAACCAAGAAGCGATTGAATTTCTAAACGGCGCTACACAAAAAAATATTTAAGCTTATAAAAATGACTGCACAGCTGTCGCAATGAAACAAATTATACAAACTTCACCAAAGACCTGAAAAGTGCGAAACCGTAGTAACTAAATTCGCTTAATGTAGACATGTTTTTGGTGTTGGATAAAAATTAAAAATATTTTTTACTTTCATAATGTTTAAAGCAGGTACCCAAAAGTGATTCACTTTAAACTAACATTAAAATATGTAAAATATATAAGTAAATTAGGATACTTTTATTATATTGCTTACAATTTCCATGGTTTAATACTTAGTTTTATAATAATACTACATCGATACTCAATTCAATTTACGTCTTGTAAAATGCACTTAAGAGATCGCTAAAAGGTGCTTATAGGCCTTGAGTGCGTTTATTAATAATTCAACTGCGAATGAAGGCTGTAGATGCATAAAACTAATTATTATGATGTCATCAGTACTAGAGAAATAAATACCTTGGCATTTACAATTACTAAAGTGAAAATAATATGTAAATGGGTAATCTATTCATATTCAACTACGAGTATTATCAAACGATCAAAGGCTATAATTGGTCATGCGTTGACTAGCGAAGAACGATAAACGCCAATGAAACTCTATACAATCTAATTTGAAATCAGCTTTTGATCCTATTGGTGAAACTCAAACCACGCATCCTCAATAACATTATTTTTATTCGTTTTTAATGGAGAGTTACGTAATGAGATACGTACAAGGAAACTTGTTAAACTTCTAATAATTGGCCATAGAATAGAATGTTTGACATTATTAAAATATAGAGTCCTAGTCAGTGGCGGCTCGTGACTTTTTAATGTGCTAGAGTGCTAGGATAAAAAAACGATTTGTTGGTGTTTTTGAAGCCGAAAATGTTTTTTTCTTGTATGAATATATTCTGAATTTTTCAGTTTTGGTGGTTGAAAAATTTGCTGAAAAATCTTCATACAAAACTTTAAAAAATGAAAACTATACTATAAAATTCAACCAGATATCTATATATTTTTATTTAAATAGATATATTTTTGTAACCAAACATTTTTTAATTTTTCAATTTATAAAATATCATAAAATAAACATGTTTGAAATAATTGTGTCTGAATGTATAATTAAGCTTTTATATTAGAACACACAATAATGTGATCTAACCTAAGAAAAATAAATAAATTGAGCTTAAAATAAAACGAATTCTTCGTCTTAAGGTCATCAGTACGGAGGATGTCGTTTTTATTTACCTGTATTTTAAAGATTGCCAAAAGTGCTTTTAAGCGCTTCAAACCCCAAACGAGTTGTGCAACTAATCAATTTTATTTAATTACCGCTGCCTTTGTGAAAATAACCTCATGGTCGTTTTACACTTACGTCAAGCCACCCAAATAAATTTTAAAACTATAAAAAATATATCAACTTAATCTACTTAAAGCTATCACATTTGAATAAAAGCTTATGGCTGAAAACTTAAAAGCATCGACTTTAAAATAATGATTCAAAACCAATGACTAATTAATGTATTTATTTATTTAACAAAGATTTCATAAAAACAGTTGTTCACCAAATACATTAAGAGATGAATGATATAAAAATATTGTAGATACATGCATTTTGTAATAAAAAAAAACTAAAAATGTATTTACTCCACACATATAGACAAGGTATTGTATATATCCGAAGGAGTTATATGAGTATAAACTGAATTAGTGTGACGCATTATATATGATATAATAACGCGAATAATGTGAGCAATGAAAAACAAAAAGATATGATATAAGAGAGGTTCATTCTTATACACATGTTATGAGATAATTGTTGAATTGGCAAGTGTAAATATGTGTGTAAAAAAATATTTTATTAAAGAGTATGTAGAACGTTATGTACCTAACGTATCACTCTTGTACGTATATCAATAGATAGTGACAGAACTCTATATACTCGTATGTGCATCTAAATATAATATCTAAGGTAGATGCAGCTTCATTGAATAGTTCCATCGCTTTATATATTGGCGTGTTTTTGTGTGAGAATTTCTGACTTTCGGTGTGTAAAACAAGATGCCTCGCACGAATGTACTTACTTGGGGCAAACAAGTTTATATCCTATAGTATATATGAGTTGCAAATACCTCCAGAAATTAACTTATAATTATTTTTACCTAAAAACACCTTCCGGCAGGCTTGCAGGGTATGAAAATCTAGCATTCCGCAAAAAATCTGTCTTAAGTGCTCGATTTTTTTTATGTACTCCACGACAGAGGCGAGTTTAATTTTATAAAAAGTTTAAACTGTTTTTATATGTATATGAAGCTACGTATTCGTAGAATAAAAATCATAACTATGTATTAAAATTTTAATTATAAATTGCTATTTTAAGAATTAAAGACCGATTTTCGAATTGGATGGTCAAAATGTTTTCAAAACCAGTAGTGCATTCAATTCAACTTTTTCGCAAAAACGGTTTCACTCGGTTAAGAATATCTTCAGATTGGAAAATAAATGACCCACGCGAAATACTATCCGATCCAATCTTGATTTATATTTCAGGATAAAAGAGAAAAAAAACAGTTACTTAAATTGGCACGAACTGAATTAATAAACTTTATAAAGTAAATACCTAGAGAGATAGATGGGCCGATAAGTGGGACTCTTGACTAGCAGTCGAACGGGTCAAATTGTGTAATTACTCCCTGACGTACTCCCTTTTTGGCGCAAGTTATACATTGTTAAAAGGTCTGTTCTATAATTTTCCTTAGGGTTCTTCTTTATATAATCCACCTTTTATTACCTACACATGAGGCCTGGTGGGGAATCATTTCCCTCAGGGCCTATATCATGTCTGATGATGCTGTGCCGGGTCTTTTTAAGAAATAGAAGAAGTGTACCTGGATTTTGAAGAGACTAGAGTTTTTTTCAAATAGTTTGTAAGAGCCACATAAAATTCATTAGTATGTAGTATCAAGTAGTATATAAGTTATAATAATTAGTTGTATATAATATTTTCAAATAGTATACTCGTATGAGTAATAATTATTTATTTTGTAAACTATAATGTACAAATAACTAAAATAATATTATGAAAATTAACTATTTTATTGTAGTTTAACTTGATGATAGTTTAAAAAAAAATAAATAATAATAACTTTTTATAAGACTACCGATTTTTTTGTTGTTTGTTTTTTATGGCCGACTGGTTTCGCTTAGCCTAAGCATCATCAAGATACAAAATTAAACTAAACAAAAACATACAAAGTGTGTGGTAGGAGAAAAGTCATTAAAATTAAAATAATATCCGTGGTCGTATACAAAGTATTTTTTATTTTTATTTAAAAATCATATGTTTGAGAGAAGAACATCCTTCAAAACACCGGTGGGCCCATCAAAGGAAGCATCCTACTGTGCCCGTAAATTTTAAATTAAGGTTAACACTCATTTAATTAAAAACCTACATATTTTAGGGTAAAATTAACAATTTCTGTCACAGGAGCAGCATGCCCTGGGAATGTAAAGCAAGTTCGCACATTCGGCAGGTGTCTTTGTTCAGACGTCTAATAAACAACACAGGTGATTAGGACCGCACGCAGAGGTCGGGCTAATGACCATAATTAGTTGTGTGTGACCGCTCCTTTACAATTTAGAGCCACAGTTAAATGGGCGGGACTAAAACAAGTCTTTTGTAAAAGTAAAGCCGTACTAGTTACGTTTATTTTTAATATGTTTTATGTGAATATCGCACAAGAGTCCCAACTGCCTGAGTCAGTGGGACTATGGCATTTCCAAGTGTGGAATGTTGTGAGGTTGAAGGAAACGAGGAGGGGAAAGAGGTGGGAGAGGAAGTTCTTGACTAATTTCAAGCAACGTTTCGATTACGAATGGTGGTGTCCAGGGTAATTTGCTTTATTTCGGTTTTCTCCTTACTTGTATCCTTACACCTCAATGTCCTTACTGTCTGCTGAAAAGCATATACTCACTGTCATAAAATATTTATTGTTCTTTTGTTACTTGATATATTTACACTGCTTGCATTTTTAGAATCGTTTTATTTATAATACTTGAATAGTAATGTTCTAAAGTACCAACATATTAACTTTCCTGAATATAATTTCCTTTTCTTTGCTTTAAAAAATTTGTTATTATGAATTCATACATTTCATATGGGTTTTTAGACCCTTAGCTTCTCGTAAATTATTTTTTATTCTTTTGATGTACGCACGCACTGTTATACCCATATATGAACCTATTTCTCTCATGATTTATGACAACGATTATGATTTTAGATAGATTTTATACATATATATATATATATATATATATATATATATATATATATATATATATATATATATATATATATATTATTTTCTATTGTTAGTTAGTCTTATTGGCTTAATTAATTAAGTGTGAAGTTCACTTGAGGTGAATTATCATAAAACTGCGCTAAATAAGTTCACTGTTATTATTATTATTATGATACTGAGAGTTTCTACTACTCTTATTTTTTTCTTTGTGGTTTTCTCGGCTTTACAAAATCTAGTAAAAATAATTATTTTAAAACTAAAAATTCGTTTTTTAAATATTTTGTCTTCCTTCTTTATAAATATTTAAAAGCATACTAAATCGAAACCCAACCTCAACAAAATATCTTATGATATGTGCAAGATCTAAAATACACCACACTTTAAAATGCATGAATTTCGATGTAACAATCCTAGTATATATCCTGGAGGCACTTACTGGATGAAAAATGTATTCATAAATCTGAAAATCCGCTCACGTAAGTTTTAAATTTGAAAGTTTCAAAACTATTAGATTTATGCATCGTATAAATGCACTTTTAAAATGCACCCCAATAGTATATCATCATAATGTCTCAAATCGGTTGGCAAGAACTTACTTATGACTTTACAATATTATGACATTTTGTGATAACTTTTTCATGAGACTTGAAAATATGAGGAAAAGTATTTTAAAAATGGAATGTTTTCTTAAACGGTAAAAATGTATTAAAATGCGGGGGAAAGAGATAGACACTATTACTTTCTTTGTGATTTTTCGTGTGCGGTTGTTGGAGAAAGAAAAAGACAGAGATGGTAATATCGTTTGCTTTTTTTGCATCGCTAAACCGACAAAGGTGGCCAGGTCGTAAAATAAAATTGCGCTTTTACGAAATTTGGACTGAAATTTCAGGACCGAAGTGAGAATATAAAAAAAATATTTATTGTCGTCGCGTATTTAACGGCCCTTCGTGATAAAATAAAAACAAATAGCGAATTAAATTGAAATTTTTGCACAGTATATGATTCTATCGAAGATTTATGCTATAAATGGCAAAAAAATCTAAAATGCAGCTTTCCTGCTATGTAGTTGCTTGTAAATTTTACTTCCAATAATTTAAAGAAATGAAAAAATAATTTCTATAAGACAACAGATATTATTTTAATTTTTAAGACTGACCGGTTTCGCTTAGCTTTAGCATCATTAAGGTACAAAATTAAACTAAAATAAAATACAAAGTTTGCTGTTATATAATAATTTATAATTTTGTACCCTGATGACGCTTAGACTGATTGAAATCTATTGTTAAATTTTCGAAGTAATTTTTTAATTTATTTAAATTTGTCAAACCACAAAGTGATTGCTTTCTACGAAAATAAAAATTAATAAATTCCTTCTCAATTACGTAAGTAATTTGATTTTTATTTAATGTTGATTGAAATTATCAAATTTCAAAAATAATCCTTTCAAACCCCTACCTACCTAATAAAGTACTTACCTAATGTGTATTTTAGGAGACTTTATTCTAAATTTGAAATGGGTGGATTAAAGCAATTTTTTTTTTCTTGACATGTCAAGTTACATCGCGTGATTTTTTACGAGTGACATATAATTTCATAATAAATGCTGCGCCGAAATAGTTCTAATATGTTTTTTATAAGGTTACTAACTTTCAAAAGTATTTATTTTAGACATATAAATTTCAAAGAATCTTAAAAGGAAATTCCCCCTCTGTATCCTTTAGCAGAGTAGTTTTCGGCTAGATATTTCCGGCCAAGATTGCGTATCATTTAAGCGTCCTCCACGCAGGGCAGACTATACAGCCTTATCTCATGCAGCCGACGACAATCCGCTCAAGCCGTACCGTCCATTGTTTCAACAAGCTTCTAAGGGTGATTTCAGAGGATTAGGATAAAAAAGCTTACTTTGCATAGATGGTTCTAAAAGAAGCCTCATCCAAAAAATAGTGAGAATATATGTATTTAAAAAATATGCTTTTATGAAAAGGTAAAGAGAAAAACACATTTCTTCAATTAAATACCAGAGAATAAATGAGTATGTACCTACTATCGATCGGTTAGTAGTCGAGTAGGCAAAAATAATCCAGGTATCACGGGTTTAATCCTCTTTTAGCTAAGTCTTCCAACATTGCACAAGCAACATTTTTCCGCTGATAATGTTTGAAGTAGGAGGTATGCAAATATTGTAATTTTATCCGTAACACGGGAATATTTGTCTTTCTTAGAGAAAAAAGATTGCAATGAGTATATCGGAGCAGTTGCTGAACGAAATTGGACGTAATTATGCAGAAAGCGTACAACCCACAATTTGCCAAAATCGAGTTTTACATGTTTTACAATGGATAAATACAAGATGTATATCTGCTGAAAACATCCAAGCTCCAAATGCAATAGCTTTTTGGTAATTATTTTTTATACTGACGCTGATTGCAGATATTTTACTTAAATTGAAGTTTAAAACATTACAAAATGTAGGATAACATAATAAATACAATTTTATTTAATAAACGCATTGACAGATTTTAAATTACTTATTTATAATAGTGCTCAAAAAAAAAAAAAAAACACTAATATTCACTTAACAAATGCCGATTAGGCAAATTATTGCGTTTTCACCGTCGTATTTTTAAATGCCTTTTTCTCAGTTTAATATTTTTGGGGTTGGATGCTTTCTGCATAACTACGTCTAATTATCTCAAGTCGTTGCCATACTCAAACCCAATCAGATTTTTTGAAATGTTCTAAATTCTGAGATGCTCAAATGTGCTATCTCTCACATTTCACTTTATTCTTTTAGACATTAAAGTTCACCAAGATTGTGATTAGGTGTTTTGGTATTTGGTGATATCTACCGGTGATGAAACTGTGTTCCTTTATTTTTTATTGTTTTCATTGTTCCGATATTAGTGCATCTACTACTGCACATAGGTGAAGAAATCAACGAAGAGATAACTCGATGTAGTGTTTTTCATATCGAAAATTAAACCAGAGACCGCCTTACCAAAGTTTTGATAATTTAGTAATTATTAAATGCACTTATTAAATATCAAAGAATGGAGAAAAATGGTGTAAGTAAGTAAAAAGAAAAGTTCACCTTTAATAAAAGAGAATTTCTGATATTAATTGGATAGAGAACAGCGTGCAATATAGTTGTGAATGATGAATACTTGGAGCAAGTGGATGAGTTTGTGTATTTGGGAAGTATGTTTACGAGAAACGGAAAGGCTGATAAGGATATTGAAAGAAGGGTGAATGCAGGAAACTCCATTAATAGAGGACTGAACGCTGTTGGCGCAAATAAGAAATTGTCCAAAGAAGCGAAGCCAGCAGTCCACAATGGAGTACTTATACCAACCCTGATATATGGCAGTGAGGCATGGAACTGGCAGAGGAAGGATGAAAGTAGACTGAATGCTGTGGAAATGAGATCTTTGGGACGTATGTGCGGTAAAACCATGTATGATCGTATTAAAAATGTAGATATCCGGAAAGAATGCAAGGCTGATGTGAGCGTAATGAATAGGATCAAGAAAGGGACGCTTAGATGGTTTGGGCATGTAGAGCGAATGAACGAAGAAAGGAGTGTGAAAATAATATATGATGTGAAAGTGAATGGAAGAAGTCGAGGACGCCCGAGAAAGACATGGCACGATCAAGTAAATCAAATACTTGAATCGGGTCATGTGAAGAGTCAGAATAACAGAAGAGTATGTATGAGACGATGTATGAATGTAAATGAAGTAAGAAGTGTGTGCCAAGACAGAGTTATATGGCGGTCCGTCTTCTCTGCCTACCCCTGCGGGGAAACGGCGTGATATTTAGTCAGTTAGTTAATTAGATAGAATTAAATACGGATTCTACTAAAAACAATGATCTATATAATATTATAATCTTTGAATGTTAATAATTATAGTATAACTTTGTTTATAATTGAAGTTCATAAAAAACTTATGCAAAAAAACATATTTTAAATAAATAATTTAAAAATTAGGGAAAAAATTCAGAACAGCAGGAAAAACCTTCCTATCAAATTCCATCAGACGACCTGCGTTTTAGCGTTCCCCATCGTGGTAACCCCTCCGGGAGATGAGAGATAAAGAGAACGACATTGGGGGACAAAAACAAGGAAAACTCACCCCTATAAAGTTCCTTCCTTCCGTTTACGTTCTCCTGATTCGTTTAGTGGGAAAGAAATAATAATTTTAAGTCTGTATCGAGAAGTTTAGAGTCGTCGTTAAATAGTTATTAACAGTTAATTGTGGGAACTTAAGATAAGTAAAACAAAATTAGCGATAGAGCGGCTATGTAACGATTTTTTAAAAGTTTGCCGTTAAGTGCCATTTTAAGAATGTTTATGTTTAAAAAATACGTGTCATTAGCTTAGCCCAGGCAGTCCAAACAACGCACGTGAGCTATTCCCAACTAGTATGGTAAATATTTTTTCTTAAGTGCATGAAATCAATATTGGCAGAATAATAATATATCCGGGCCTTTCCATTAATGTTCAAGTATTTATTAACTTACTTGGAACATGGGAACGGCTTATGCGCTAGCCTCAATGTAAAGCTATTAAACCGAACTAGTGGAGTCATCGTAATTCAAAAATGTGCATTTAGATGTTATAAATCTTGCAATGTAATAATGAAGGAAGAATGAAGAATATGATGTCGCTTCGCTTTGTTGAAAACGACAATTCAGACCTGAAGAGTAGTTTGAAATGGCTAAAATTATGTTTGGTTACCAGATAAGAAGAGTCAAGTACTCTATAATCTCTTTTTTTCTTTCCCTTCAACATTTTTTAAGCCTCTCGTTATAACATAGATCCACTGGCTCTAGGCAGTTGGAAATTTTATACTGTATAATATTAAAAATATATAATTAAACGTACCAGTGTGAACTTTTCAAAATTGGAACCGACGGGTGTGTTCTGAAAATTATCATATTAAAACAAAATCTTTTCAAATCCCTACCTCCCAAATAAAGTACCCACCTATATAATATATTGTATTTTTGCAGACATCAACTATAAATGATTTCCTTTGTGATTAAGTACATACGAGTGTGAACCTGTTACTAATTGAAATGACCCAATTTAAAAAAAAAAAAAATTCAAAGTCCTACCTACCGTCCTACAATCTATTTTATCAGACATTTTTCTACATTTGAAGTGGAACTAATATTTTTTCCAGGTTAAATCTCGTGATTTTTCTGGTAATATATAATATAATTTGTAACAACTTATGTTTTAGCAGTCGTCAAACATAAAACTTTCAAATCCAGACAGATAAACTCTCACATTTCAAAGCTCTTGTATGGTTATTCGTGTATATTTGAGCGTTTTTCTAGATCACTGTCATTGTAAATTAAAACATAACTGTTTATTAAAAAGTCAAGGTACAAAACACTTAATTATTTACTTAATTACTGGTTGTCACTATTTTATGTTGATTCCGCGTAGGAATTCCTTTGTTTCCGCCGATGTAAGAGAATTTAAGACGACAATTATACGAGAAGAAATATTTAGTTAATTATTTCAGAAACAATCAAGCGACCCCAACATGGTAGGCTATATGCAATTAGCAACGTGTTCTTCGGCTTAAAATGGAAGATGGAAAAGAAGAAAAAAGTTGATACGGCCTTACTCGCCTCAAACATAAATTAATGTCACTTTTTGTGATATGATTAAAAGCACTGCATTACTTTATCAGCATGTTTATTTATGAACTTTTTCTTAAATCGCAATGTAATTCGAGTATACGACAATATTATATTGAGAAATACGAAAATGTGCCTACATACATAGTAGCTGATTGGACAAACGCGTCGGATCCCCGTCCGGGCATCGTGGGTTCAATTCCTCTACTAGCTAAGTCATCCATCATTGCACAAGCAACATCTTCCGCTTACTATGATGGTAGTAGAATATTGTCAGGTATTTTCAAATATTGTCAGGTTATTCGTAACCCGGGAATATTTGTCTTTCTAAGAAAAAAAACCACCCAATTAACTAATCCTAAGAATATATTTTTAAATATTTTATTCAAGATTTTGTTAAAATCAGAGTTATTTACGAATAAAAGTGGTTATTGGCTCGGGGTGTTTCAATATTTGAAATTTAAGCGATCCCAGTTATACACTAATTCTCGGCCCGTTTAAGCTTTTAATCAAATTGTGATCAGCTTTCAAGCTGACGGTCGTGTTGTTATGCTTATTAAAGCGCCTTTGAGGTGATATTTCACAAAAAAATGGCGCTATATAAAATATTAGCTAACTAAGCATCACACCGTTTTTCCGCAAAAGTAGGGAGAAAAGTTGGACAGCTGAACAACTTTGTCTTGGCACACATTTCTTGCTTTATTTACATTCATACATCGTCTCCAACACACTATTCTGTTATTTTGATTGTTGAAATGAATGAACCCTCTCAAGTAATTGATTCACTTGGTCTTGTCATGTCTTCTTCGGGCGTCCTTGACTTCTTGTATAATCCATTTTTGCGTCGTAAATTCTCTTTACACATATTTTTTCGTTCATCCGCTCTACGTGCCCAAACCATCTGAGCGTCTCTCTCTTAATCTTATTCATTACGCTTACACCAGTCTCGCATTCTTTCCGGATCTCTAATTATTATTAGACGATCACAATTTGATCAAAAGCCGAAACGATGTAACCGGAATCGTTCAACCGTCAGCATTTTTTTTTTTAAATTCCGAAATTCGAGGCTTTGAAGTGCTGCCAGCCAGGTCGTGTGCCATTGATCGAAACAAGTGATAAGCAGGGGAAACAACGTCTTGAGAATACGGCGGGTGGGGTAGGACTTCTCATTTCAACGTTTCTAAGTATGTCTTGACCACTTTCCCAATATGGGGTCGAGCATTGTCATGAACAACCTCCCGCAAATGATGAGAATTTGGATCGTAAACTGTCATTTTAAATCTAGAACAACTTTATGATGCAGACACAAATCGACAAGTGTTTAAATGAAGTTATGTTTACAGATGCCTAAATTTATTTCATGACGTTTATGATCTATTTATTTCGACGACTACTTATCGCTTAAGCCATCTATAGGAAAATAGCGGAAGTAAAGTTGTACTCCTACTAATATTTTGATAATTTGTATAGCGTCGTTTTTGTGAAAAATCACCTCAAGGGCGCTGTATATATGCACCATATCCAAAAGCTCGTGGTGTAAGCAGGAAAATGGTGAATCTACATCACGTAGGCTTAAAATATAAAATATAATACATAAATCGTAAATAAAGCATACCAAAGCAAACACGAAAGCTGGTAAAACGTGTTGCTGTACTCTACCAGGAAACCATCGTGTAGATATACTCATGTGTAAAGAATAGTACGTGTCAGATCTCTTCTAGAAGGCTCTCCATGAAATTTTACAATACGCTATCCATGAAATAGTGTTTTATTCCAGGCGAGACACGATAAAGCGTGTATTAGATGCAGTAAATCGCACAAAACAGAAGATATATTACAACGCTAGTATCCAACATGGTTTATCCCTTCACCTGCCTACCCTGGTGGGAGGACACGAACTGGTTGTCGGCAATAAACTATACTCGAGTATCTGTAACGATAATTTCACTGCTGCACATTACGTGCAGTGCGAAAGAAGCCACCATTTTACTTTGGTGATCACCGTTATTAGTAGTTCCGAGAAATGTATGTCAAACTTGCAGTGCACTGTAACGCTTGGTGCGAAGTTGCAGTGTGAATTTTCACTGTAAAGTTGTATGGTTAATTCGCATTGCATAATGTCAAGTAGCATTGTACTTCATGTAGTGTAAAGTTACGGTATGCAGTGTATAATTTTATAATACACCTGATTTAAATAAGCTTATAACGTTTCGTGTACCTAATTGTGACACAAGACTTTCTGAGTTGTTTCATGTTGATTCATCAAGAACCAACTATGCAATGAACTCCCCAGTCCAAAGGTTACATAGGCTTTAGATAACGAATTTAGTTATGTTGATATTTTTCTGTATTTAATCATGAGATTCAGATCGGAGTTGTATAGCTACTCTTCACAAATACTTTACTGAAATATACCAGTCTACCAGACAATAGTGAATATATATTTTTCTCTTCTATGTTTTTATATGTATTATTGTAATTTTTATAGTGCATTTTGTTTTTACCACTGGTTATATATTTATTTTGATTTTTTCAAGAAGCATGTACTTTTTTGTATTATTTTTTAATGTATCATGTACTATCTCATAATGCTTTACCTTTCAACATCAATATATTGTACAAATTTGTTGTAAAAGCCCACTAGGGCGTTGATAAATAAATAAATAAATAATTGCAGAATGCACTGTGAAGTTGCACTGTAAAACTATATTATGTTGCATTTTGTAGCATTGTATTACGTGCAGTGTTGCAGCATGCGGTGTGCAGTTATACTTCAAAATTGCAGTTATAAGTTGAATTGCTTAGTGTAAAGAAGCATTGTGCTGCTTGTGTTAAGATACAGCATACAGTGTTAAGTTGTAGTGAAAAATTATTCCGTAAACTTGCGTTGTGCAGCATTAAATAGCAATGTGTTTTGTGCAGTGTAAAGATGCAAGATGTTTGAATTTGCAGCGTAAAGTTTCACCGTGAAGTTGCAGTGTAAAGTAGCGCACAGTTGAAATAAAAAGTACCAAAAGTCACATTTAAGGAAAAAAATATTTTACTGTCATCAGCAGCTAAAGGTTACGTTTCAATGGAATTTAACAACCCCCCCCCCCCCCCTTATTTTCTCTTTGCCGTCCTAAATCCTTGATCCTTGTGTCCTTGTATCCTTGTGAATTACTCTGTTATTTTAAACATTCACAACGTGTGAAGAAATCTTTATAAACGTAATTCTTACTAACTGTAAATCAAGATGGTGAACAATAGCCACGAGGCAATAAGCGCACCTCTATATAAAACAAGGCATTACAAATGCAAAGTGGCCACGTATTGTAGCGCCATCTTATACGAAATTGGCGTTTCTTCGGTGAACGTCGAGATAAGATGAATGACAGCCAAAAAAGTATCGAAATAATAAAAACAAAATGATTAAATAAGTTATCTGCATTTGAATGAGTTACTGAATCGAGCTTTTGAGACAAAGAGCGCTGCATAAGATGAAAATACGCCTTTAAATATTCCATCGATTTGACACTTAAAAAAAGTTTATTTAAAAACATGTACATTTAGTCGACATGAACATATCTCAACATTGACCTTTTTGCTCGGTTGTGAAATTTGCTTGTACATTCGAAAAGAGCAATCGTAAATATCTTCTATCTATTCGTGGCATCTAAACCGTTTAAGGCGCACAGGTTTTGTGATTATTCTGGCGGTTGCGTTAAAATTTAAGCCGTGCTCTCTACGCAGATTTCAACGAGTAAAGCAGGAATGCAATGGGTGTTAAAGTTATAACGCGGTGAAAGAATAGCTTGTTGCGTGGGCTTTGAGCGGGAGGTTGCAAAGCGCTAAATGGAACGGGATTTTAAAATTTGAATGTCCTTTGTTTGGAACAATAAAGATGCCGTTGGCTTTTAGCGTCGATCTTTGATATAAAAAATGCTAGATGGGCTTTTACAGCACTTGAATTATCTCCTTTCTGAAGGCGATGTCGATCGTTTCATGTAAATTGAATAAATATATGTGTTTTAAATTATTAATAATATGTCTGTGTCCATACCTAGAAAGAAAACCAATCTAATTTAAAATTGATCACTTTGCGTTGTGTAGGTATTATAAGAAGTGGTTTTTTTTTATAAGTTCAAAATCAATATCACACCTTAAGTAATAGCGATCGTTTTAATATAAGATGAAAATACAATCTTTTTTAATGACTGAAAGGATATTTCAAAGCCCGATAGCTCTCGATGTAAACGGCGATGCTAACTGAAAATAATTGAGAAGACCAAGTTTATTTTTTAAGTCTGGAATTTTCATGACGCCGGTGAGAATCACGCTTTGTGGGGTATTTTTGTGTCAACACGCACATATTCTGTTTGTAGTTGCATGTTTAAGGCGATATAGGAATAAAAAACCGGGGGCTTTTCCGAGATTAAATTAATTTTCTGTACGATGAATTATATAATTACTTCTATTAAATAAATATTTGAGATTATAGTGTGAGAATTCCCACCCGGGTGTCGTGCGTTCAATTCCTCTGCGGGCTAAATCTTCCGCTTCTTATGATGGCAGTAGGAGTTTTTCAAATATTGTCAGGTTATTCGTAACTCGGGAATGTTTGTCTTTCTTTTAAAAAAAAAAAAAAAATTCTGTATTCTTGCCTTAGGTCGTTTTTGACTTGTTTGACGTCAAATCTGCGCATATCGTCAACATGAATTATTAATTTATTTTGACGAATGCCTAGTGAAACCTTATGTGTTTCAACTTTTTTTTTCCTATCTGTAAATAAAGGGTAATTTTATTTTTCTTAATTCAATAGAACATGAACGAATGTAAATTAATTTGATCTATTTTACAGTCTAAGAATATAAGAACTTTGACGAGCTTAAAACCCTTGTGATGAACAGACCACTTTACATTACAACCGCACACAGTTCAGAGTATAGTGTTCAACCTAACTTTACACAGAAACATGACACTACAACTTCTCATTTCAACTTCACAACATAAAGTCACACCGCAACTTACACACTACAACCACGCTTAATTAGTATACGTTTAAAAAAATATATGCCAGTCAAGAATTAGGTTGGTATTGTGTAAGCAAACGGTTGTAGCTAAGAAGCTCGGTATCACTGATTGCCATATTGGGCACCGACAGAATAACAAAAAGAGAAGAGTGAAGAAGCGATGGGGTTCACCTGTTACATTTTTTACCAAAGGCAGCGATAAAGCATTTTGATTTCCGAATCACAGAAAAGCGAATGAGTCAACATGAACAATGGTAACAACAATTCAAAGGCCAGACTTTCACAAAGGTTCGTGGATTCGTTACAAGCGAAAGGGGAGTGGCGTTTACCATCGAGGTGGTACTTTCGGGTATACAATAAATAATAATTGGACTTTATTCAATATACTTCTGTTGTGCGGTAGGTCAAACGTACACAATTGTTGAAGTAGCCGGTAAAAGTTAAACGTTTGGGTTGATAGGTTGGTTATCTACGTAGATTCTGCAGGTTTAACGTTGCTATGTTGCTAACGGTATGTTTTTTTTATAGAACTAGGTGAGAGGCATACAATATTGATGAGGAAAATGAGAATTTAACTAACGTAGCAAAGCTCGGAAATCATGAAAAAGTATTTAGCGAATAGTTTATTCGTGTTTTGGCATATTTTTTTGCGATGACCTAACTATTCCAGATATAAAAAAAACCTGTGTAATCCATTAATTGTCTAACCTGTTAGAAGCTGAATAGACAAACGCGTCGAATTCCCATCCGGGCGTTGTAGGTTCAATTCATATGCTAGCTAAGTCCTTCATCATTGCACAAGCAACATCTTCCGCTTATTGTGATGGTATAAGAAGGTTTTCAAATATTGTAAGGTTGTTCGTAACCCGGGAATGTTTATCTTTCTTAAAAAAAATAAATAATTTGTCCACACTTTTCAAAGTTAAAAGTTAACGAATTCCTGATTATTCAGGAAAAAATAAACACGTAGATTCTTGGCTTTATTACATTGATTTTGGCAACAAATTCAACAAAGTCATCAATGTGCTACAAACATCTAAAAAACATCAAAACAATCATTTAACAATAAAGTAAAATAAACCAAACAATAACCTACCACCCTACGTAACTTATAATAAGCCATCTAACCTAGGTAGGGACTTAAGTTATCAATAAAAGCTCGATCCATCCAGATTAAATCGGCCTATTTGTCAAGGCGACACCAGACACGAGTCACGAACCTTTTTCGTTCGGTCACCAATAGTGGGCGACCAGTTGCGTGTTCAAATCAAATACGTAAAACAGCTCACACGGTATTTTAATCCAGCTTTTGAATAGTTGGGTAAATCGCATTACGATAAGTCTTGATAGAAATGAGTTTGATTGATTTTGAGATGGAACCGGTTATCTCTTATTGTATTCGACTACAAAAATACATATTTTTAAGTAGGTACGTATCTATCATATAGGTACATTGAGTATGTATTTGTTTTTTGAATACTGCTAAATGAAAGCACTGTCTGTAGCCAGTTGAATTATGCCAGTAAAAACTGAAGAAGGTTGTGCTCATGCAAAGGGGAAGAAAAATAGTGGAAAGTTCTTGTCTATTCGTCTATTCAGATCTAGTTTTTAAAAACAGCTAAATCCATATCGTCGCCGGAAAGGCAAAAGGGCTGAATTGCCATGATGGGAAGTTTACACCAGAGCTCTTTAATTTTTTTGTTTGTTTTACAATAAAATTCATAGGTATTCAGTATCTTGTTGGATTTAAAAAAAAAAGTGAACTCAGGTAACTCAATGCTCTCACTGAGTTACCTGTAGCGACAAAAAGCTTTTAAATTTCCAAACTTGTGGCGCTTGATTCAACCCTTCTCCAAAATGGTAAATATATTTTAGAAGGTTGAAGGGCCACAAAAGTCATTCTATTTGTAAAAGTGTAAAGTTTGGAAAATAACTTTTTTGTGAAATGGTCAGAATTTATTAGCCTTCTTGTATAACAAATATATATTTTTCTATATTTTTATTATTGTTTCCCTTGTCTTGTATTTGAAGCGTAGGCGCCTAGTGGTCAGTCAAAGTGTATTAGCACACTAAACCTAATTGACAAGGTTTTAAATTAATTACGTTAAATCGGTGGCTTATATAAGAAAGACGTGGTATTATCACGGGTTTAACGAAATAAAATAAAATAAATGCTGATATCGGTGTACTGGAATTCGAACTATGAAAAAAGTATTTCATAACAAATTGGTCACACACCCACGTATTAATCATATGTCTTCTAGTCCATCCAAGTATATGATAAGCGTCTAAACTTGCTTGGGGGAATTTAATACAACTGTAAAAACATTGGCGTAACAGTTTTTGGTTAAATTAGAATATTATCTCTTTAATATTTTGAAGATTTAAACTTATTTCTTAAGTCACACAGTAACTTATTTTTTTAAGAATGTAAAAAATAACATTTAATTTTTACGCAACGAGGAAGATGTTGAATCCATTATTTGAAAACGTTTTTACAATCGACAGTGAAACGGCGGTAGGGAGGGCGATCTTGTTGTTGAATCGAATCGCTTCGGATGTCGAGATATTTTGCATAAATGAAGCCTCGTTCAAACGACAAGCATTCCTGCTATTTGTGTAATTTAACCTTTGTTTTTATACGTCATTTTAGTAAAATATAATTTTTAAATTGTTTTATTTTTTACAGTGTATACGTAACATTCATTATAATTTATAATAAAAAAATATAATTTCTTAGAATTGTTTAATTGTTTTGTTTTTAATAACTATTTTGTACTTTTTAATACACCTACTAACTTTATTTAAAAACGCCTTGAGGAAAAAAATTGAGTAATGTTTTAAAATAATAAATGATTGAATTGAATTGAATTAAACAGCACAAAGGAATAACCCTCGTTATTTTCATAAGATATGAAAAAGTTCTCAAGTTTTCGTTTTATCTACAAAAGAAAACAAATATTTCCGGATTACAAAAAACTTGATAACCCGCTTGTGAAATGACAAAGAACTTCTCTAGCAGGGGATTGAACCCGCGACGGCCGGGTGGGAACTTAATGCTTTGGACGATTCAAGGTTTAAATATGCAACGTTCCCAACTGTTTTGGTGACAATTTTATTTTAATGGTAAATTAATCACAATTTTGTATAATTTCTTTTAATGATTTAAATTACATATAATGTAAAGTTTTCCTTACCTAAATTTCCTGTTCTGGGTAATACATTATACATTTTCTAGTAATAGATTTCTAAAAAAATCTTTATCTTTTGTCAGTATTTTTTTTTGACTGTGGCTTTTTACCGTGGGATATCATTTTCTCCATTCAGAAAATTTGACATCTACTTGAGAAATATGGCTGTTTTTTTTCTGTTCTACTGTAAAGAACAAACACGTGATAAATTGTATTCAATACTTTTTTGGAAGCAGTCTGACATTGAGAATGGTTTAAAGGCGCCCAAGTTAAAGAACATTTACGTTGCTTAAATGGTACCGTGTTCTCTGAATTGGCAAACCATCTAATCTCATCAAACCATACTTTCGAAAAAACTACAGGAATTAGTCTTTTACATAAAAACGGGATAGGCATTAGATTAGACAATTTAGAAGCACTCGAAATTAGGAAATCTTTAAATTAAAATTTATCACTTAACCTACTTAATAATCAAAAAAATGTATACTTTAGCCCTATTTTAAATATGTTTCCTGTAAATCAACCTTTATCCCATCAATTGTAAACTTCACCCTCATTTGATGCTACGAATCACTCTGTTTTATTCCATAATTCACCCATTTAATTATTATTATGTATCCAAATAGCTTCTTTTCCAGTAACAATGTAAAATGTCGTTTTCATATATAAATTCAATATGGGATATTTGTCTGCCCCTAACATTACATCATTATCTTTCTATTATGTACACTTGTTTAGTTACCAATTCTTCGTAATATATATTAAGCACTTTCAATTGTTCCCTCCCTCTAATATATGCTCTCTCTCTTCCTTCTTTGTATTGTATACTGTCTCACTCTATCATTAACTGTTGTACCTATATATACCTGTTAACTCTATATTTTTTCTTTAGTTATTATATGTGCCCTGACGAAGCTTGATCTAAGCGAAACCGGTTGGCCTTCATCATAATAAATTCTGTGGTTTTAAAACAAAGTATTCTTTTATTTAATATAATGTCCAACCACCATGTGATTGCTTCTTACGATAAAAAAAAAAAACTATTTATGATATGATGACGCAAAAGTAATAGTTATGCCATTTCCTTTTTCTTAATCGATGTCAAAAGCAGCAAATTTGATTTTAAAAATGAGCTTGAATTAATAACATCTTTACAAAATGAACGTGGTGAGATTCTTACATTTTAAATAAAATTCTTCGCTTTCAAAATAACGCTGCCAACGTTGAAAGTGCATTCAGGTCTTTGGAATGTTCTTTGACATAAATATAAAAATATTATTTTATAATGTTGTGTGGTGAAGTTGCGATGATTGATGCGCTCTTTTCACCAAAGATTCTTCTCATCACATGTCACCCATCCATCATGAATCAAACAAGTTAAATGGCAAATTGCTGACGATTGTGAATTTACTTGAAAAATCGTAAAATTATAACGGTTTTTTTTACCAGGGGTCAAGTACAGAAGTTTAGTTTTGGAAAAACTATGCTGTGAAGACATTATCATTTGAGCAGCTCATATTACAAAAACTATAGTTCTACGAAATTTGAACATCTACATATACGTTAAAATTTTAGATCGACTATACAGTAACCCAACGGTACAAACATAAGGTTATCTATAATAACGCCAATCGCCAACTCTTCAGACTCCCGCGGTACTGCAGCGCTACAAAATTATTTCTGACGAACGCTTCTCCGCCACAGCACGGGAGCCTATGGCTCAGATACGCCAATTTAACTACACAATCATCAATACTACGGTTGCCTAGATGAAGGGCACTTGATGGGCATCTGGAGACCAACATTATCCCTCGTAAATTCCGATTGTTGAAGTGTCATTTATAGAGAACTTTTACGCTTTAAAAGGCATTGCTTCTGGAATGAGTTATTATTACTTCAACTAAAGCGGATGTGACTTGGAATTGTAATAGATTTATAAAAACTGCATTGAAATGGCGTAGTGGCAGAACAATTGTAAATCTGTCGTAAAAGGGAATTTTAACTGTCTTTTATCTTTAAAAAGCCTGCTAAGTAACTACTAAGAAGATCTTCTTTGTAGAGAAGAATTCATGAAAAACGTTCCACGAAACTATGATCGCAGTATACAACTCCCTTATTGCTCCACATGTAAACTGTTGCTGAACGATTATTTTCTTGTAAATTAACGCAGAACGAAATAAGTCATACATTCTACAAAACAGAGCAGTAAGAATAATACTTAGGCAAAATATATTTTTAAAAGAAGCCAAAATGTTAAAGGAACTAAATTAGTTATGATTAAAACAGATTCTGGCATTGAACACAGCGATATTTATATATAGAATAATTAACAGCACGTTACAAAATACCTTTTAACACAATTATAAACAACAAAACACTCATGGATATAAGACAAGTATATGCAATAAAACCAGATGATCTAAAATAAAAGAAAGCCAATACACAAAACAGCTTATACTATAAAAGAGATAAAATTACAATGCGCTGTCGGAAAGCATAAAAATATCACCCATCAGTAAATTCTAAAGAGATTGCAAGAACCGCCTAGTTGAGTTTAGAGATAATATGTTTTTTAGTACAGAATTTTTTTTTACTTTATAATGTTGATGTGTTTTGTATAATTTTCTTGGAATATTATCTCTTCTAAACATGCTTAGGTTTATTTGAATTAACGCAAGCACGCGATATGAACTGAACAATATAACTCTCTGATATCTTAAACAAAGCGTATAAATTCAAGAAAATACTTCAACTGCTTATAATACGAACGCTTAAAGCAGAAAACATGCTACGAAAGCAATTAAAATAAAAGAGAATAAATAAAGATATCTAGTAGTATTTAGCCTCAGCACTCAATAATGACACTAAACGTCAAGGAATACTACAGATGAATTATTTATTTATAAATTCTACATGGGTTATAAGGAAAATATCTAAGGTTTCTTGTAAATATTTTTATTAACTAGTCTTAATTCTACGAAAAAACATATTAAAATGTCTGCAACGGGCCGAGGTCAAAAACCAGGGAGGGAATTTTCGAACGCTTAAACTGAAACTCTAGTTTGCATTTCAAATGACGGCCTCCATGGTCGAGTGGTAAGACACTCGACTACGAATCCAAAGGTCGCGGGCTCAAACCTGGCGTGCGCTAATAACTTCCATTTAATTAATACGTGTCGTAACACATTTAATTCATATAAAATAATAAAAAGTATATTTGCGGCATGTTCCAGAGCGGTAGATACTCTTAGTATCGCCCAGGTAAAAGACCACCATTCAGAATTAAAACGTTGCTTGAAATGGCTTAAGTCGTGTTGCGTGACCAGATAGGAATAGCCAGGCACTTCCTAACCTTCCTCATCCCCATCTCTCTTCCCTCTCCGTTCCCTGCCTCACAACATACTCCAATTGGGGATTCCATAATCTCACTGGCTCTAGACGGTTGGGAGTAGTTGAGACTCTTGTGCGGTATTTACTATTTAAACAAATTATAAAAATAGAATTTAAAAGAAAACAGTAAAAAATAGTACCCAACCCCAATTGAAGAAGGGGAAAAATCATATAGCCTCACAAGGAATCACTCATAAAACCCATGAATAGGAAAAATACTTTAAAAACTACCTTCTACAAAGAACGAAGGAAAGAACCCAGATGTTTTTTTGCTTACCTCCAACTATTGTCTTAGTATAAATATATCCTTTCGTAAGTTTATTCATTTACAAACAAGATATTCACATGCTTAGCTGCAGTTCTAGCATACGTAACTAATAATATTTAAAAATTCTTCAGGTCTTCGGAAAAACATAAGATATGAACGTGTAAATCTGTACGTGTGGACCCTCTATTCATCTCACTTAAAGCCTCCATGCTAGAGTACGAATCCCAGTTAAATTAAAGTTCATGTAATAACAGGTTGCTTGAGCCACTCCGAATGCTTTATCAATTACAGCCTTAAATGTTATAAATGAGTCTAATCAGGAATGTAATCGCTGTGGGGCTGTTATTAAAAGTGAATTAAGTGTGAGACATAAGTGTGTGGCATTAGATTTATCGCTTTATTTTGATTTGCATTCACACCGTCACGTCTGGGATGCGGAATAAAAAGTACGTGTTGAATGAAGTGGATACTTGCTTCATGCAGCATTCTTTTTAGAACTTCGAGAAGTGCAGCCATTTTGTACCATAGCTAAAATCATGTGACGCAAACAATAAAGCGTCAACATGGTGACTAAATATTATATTCACTGCCTCTTAGCACCACACTTACGTTTCAACAAAAAATATTATAAATTCACTTATTCGAAAATTTTCTCACACGTTTGATGGTAAGAATATGTTTTTCGACATCTTGGTAGGTAGTCAAAAATAATACTTGTGACTTTTCAATGAAAATTCAGAACCTGGACGGTTTTTAGTTGAAAAAATTGTAAACATGCAACATATATCTACTTTGCACCCATCTTTAAATTACAATGTTAAGAAAACGCTTAACTGTTTCAATTCAAAGATTAATGTCTAAAATAAAATCCACGAGAAGGCATTTTTTGAAATAGCTATTTTAAGTTTTTTTTTTGCATATTTTGATTTCCGATTTTTGACCACTATAGATAACACAGTGAAACAAAATATTTTATTTAATATCGGTTACTAAACTTAACCATTTGAAACCCAGGGGTAGTTGTTTTCTGAATTGACAAATTGGTAGGATAAGGTATCAAAATCTTCGAAAAAATCTAAAGCCAGGAATCGAGTAATACGAAGAAATATTTTACTTGATAGAAATTGTTAATTTTTTGTGTGAATTGAGTGAACGACTTTACAAATTGTCGATAAATTAATAAGATAATTAAAATTCTGCAAGCCTACCGATGATAATATCGTCTCTATGGAAAGCATCAATTTATGTTTTTATGGATTCCTAAAAAGATAGCTGATTAGGAAGATTGCGAATAAAATTAGATACCCCATGTTCCGAAATGTTTACTTTTTATTTATTTACCCCTTTAAAAAAGGAAAGAAAAATCATTGCAAAAATTCTTCATGTTTTCTATAACAGAATACATATTTCTATATTTTGCATACGTAATTGGTAATCTTGTATAAATTCTACCGCCCTGTTTTAATTATAGAAGTATTCACCCAACCTTTACGTGCAATCTACCTTCTAATTAAGGCAGTTTATGTAATTCTTCTCATTATTTATAACATATGGCAACCCCTGCGTTTAAAAAGCGTTCCATTTCTGTCAAGCGTTTCAAGATCGAGAGTACCTACCTGTGCGAACGTTGACGAAGTATACGTATCCTTAGATTATAGAAGTCTGAGGACGGAGTAAATATTAAAACATTCGAACTATCGAGTTCCTGTTATTTTAACTCTAAATATTTCCAAGGCATTAACATATTTTAAAACGTTTTTCAAATGCTATACTAATAAATCTCTTAAAAACAATGATTACGAAAAATGTGTTTTCTATCAATTTTTTTTTATATTCTTAATGATAGCTATTAAATTGTTAAAGTACTGATAAACATAAACATAAACTTGAGGTGATTTTTCCATGAAAACCGCGCTATAAAAGTTATCCATTTATTATTATTACTATTAAAAAATATATCTTAGGACTGGCAGCGTTTAGCGCAAAAAAAATAAAACTCAAATAAGTTTTTGCACAGAGGCGGAATTTGAATATGAACTCAAAACTAAATATACTATTCCACAAAATAATTTGCTGTATTCCAAAAATTGATAAAAAACACGAAAAATAAATTGACACAATATCCGTAAAAAATATGAAAATATTGTTCATTTTTGTGTTTAATTCGTAGAATTCGAACGCAAATTAAATTTGATCATTTAGTTGGTCGAACGGTACAAACCATCGAGTTCCCACCTAGGCGTCGCGGGTTCATTACTATGCCTAGCTATGACCGATATCATTAATCAAGCAGCATGTTGTGCTTATTATGATGATAGTAGAATAAATTAAAACATTGTCAGGTTATTTTCTTAACCCCGGAAAGTTTGTCTTTCTTTAACTTTTCCATTTCTGAAAGTGAAAATTAATCGTAGCATCCGAAGGGGGTGACGTAGTTAGTGAATTTAATCTTGCTTATTAAAGCGTTTTTATAACAAGAGATAAGTATAATATATACATAATACTGAAGTAATCTTCATATAAGATATCGCACAAAACTTTCGTTCGAGGTGATATTAGAACCCCCTTTCAAAAAATAAATAACAACAATAAAAACAGCGAAATTTGGAAACTATAAGTCAAACTTTACTAATTATGTAAGTACTTGACAAAGTGGTTTTATTTTTGAGATTTTATTATACTATGTTATTTTAAATAATCAAATTAACGTTAAATGTCTTTCCCAATGAAGTAACAAATAACTTTCCATGAAAACCATGCAACGTAATTTGTGTGTAAAGAAAGACCAACATTCCTGGGTTACAAATAACTTATAATATTTGAAAAACCCACCACCGTCATTAAGCGGAGAATGTGATTTTTGCAATGATTTAAGACTAAACTAGCAAAGAAATTGAACCCATGACGTCTGGGTGGTCATGACCGAGAAAAAAAATACGATCCGAAGAAATTCGATATTAATAATTTTTCAATAAAAGTATGAGATCGTTTACAAATGCCGTCTTCTAATGAGGTCTTGATGACTTCATTGGCAGAGAGTTACTCCCGGATAGAGTAGAGGTTCCAAGTTCGAGTCTCGGTCATGACCATTGTTTTTTCTACTTTCAGGAATATTTCTGTTTCATATTTGTGGTTTAGATTATTAATATTATTTAAATATTTTTCATATTCATATTTTTTATTTGTTAATACAGAGGTCACCACGGTGAAATTGATAATAAGAGTCCTAGAGCGAAGGAAAATCATAAAGTTCGGATATCGTCAACAATTCATCGTGCAAAAATACTCTCGTTGATGGGCCGTAACCACAGTGACTATTCCATCATTACGCGTCTGTTGCCAGGTCAATTTGCAAAAATCCAGAGCGTCAGTACCCACAAGAGATATGCAGCACTGCATTGGCACTATAACGCTGTAAGTCAGTACTGCCGGCGTATCGGTACATACCCCAACTGACGTGAAATAATAATTAATGGGCCCAGAGATACGACCGCAGGCCTTTCCCGCCATTTGTCCGCCGTTCGATCCTATTTTAAATTCAAATATTCCCCGGCGGAACTTTTCGAAACTGTGCACTCCTTTCTGATTTCAAATGGAGGCGTTTTTCAGAGGAGATAAATGACTTAATTAAAAACAATGTCGGCTAGAACAATGCTTCGTTTTCCTACATTAATTGAAATATTGCTAAAAGGTAGGTAAGTGAGTGATATTTTCTAAAAGGGTGTGTTTCACTTTGTCAAATATGAATGTTTGAATCTTTGGCATACAAAAACAGAAACATTTAAAGAGTTAGTGAACTTTGTTAAAAAAATTACATGCAGATAAAGAATAAAATAAATAAAACCAATTTTGAAAAAAAGTTGTCGTTTTTTATTTCAAAAATCGTTTTGTACTCCCCCTCCCCCCCTTTAAATATATACATAAAGTTACATTACCAGGTTACAGGCAATACCCAATCGGTGGCATTTTAAAAACCTATAAAAATCTGCTGTGTTAAAATAGTGCTATCTTCTTTCATCGTCACATTATAAGGCTCTCTATCTTAGCTGCAAAGCAGAAAATCTGAACGTCAGGTACATCAGAATTCTATATCTATGAGCTTGCGTATTATGAAATTTGCACAACTTTTTCAATCAACAATTTCTAGAGCAACGCAACTGTTTTCAGCTCGTAGCATCATTTTCATTATTATGTATAGAGATTCGAAATTTCAATTTATCTTTTTTAAGACGCTAAATCGTCACCAGAAAGGTAAAAAGTCTGAATCACCATTTCGGGAAATTTACACCAGAGCTCTTTTTTTTCAAAGTTTATTTTTGTTTTACAATAAAATTCATATGTCTTCAGTACCTGTTTGGATTATGAAAAAAAAGTTAACTCATGTAACTCAATGCTCTAACTGAGTTTCCTGAAGCGACTAAAAGCTAAAAAAGGTCCAAACTTGTGTCGTTTGAGTTAAGCTTCCTCCAGAATTGTAAATATATTTTAGTAGGCTGAAAGGCCATAAAAGTCTTCAGAATCAAACGCGTTCGATGCAAAAAAAATGAACAAAACTGTACATTTAACTCATTTTTGACAAAAATGTCGCTTAAAAGTGGCAAAAGCCTATCCAGCGACGATATTGTTTGTACCATATATTTCAATCCATATCTTGAGAGAACTTAGTTAATAAATGTAGCGGAAATGAGACACAAATTTTCTCCTCAACTCTCTTTTTCTAACCTTTCAAACCGCACCACCCCATGTCACCATCGGAAGGTTATATAAATAAGTTTTTAGACATAAATAAATACAACATTTTTAACAACATAACTTACGTCCTTAAAACATCAACTTTTCAACAAAAAAAACGATATTTGATTGGAACACAGGGCTGAAAGACACAACACAAAATGAATAATTTATTTTTGATCATCCCAAACGTTCGTGTTTTTTTATAGAGAAATGATTTATAATTGAATCGAATTCAATGGTCTTTAAAATGTCATTGTAAAAACAGATTATCCCAGTAATATCGTTGTTGTCCATCGTACCACAAAGCTTATTATTTGTATATTTAAAATAGTAACAGTTACCTTTTTTTACTTTAAAAAAAGACTCACATTCTCGGGTTACAAATAACCTGACAATATTTGAAAAACATCCACTACCATCAAAATACGCAGAAAATATTGTTTGGTAATGATGGAGAACTTAACTAGCAGAGGTATCGAACTCACGTCGCCTGGATGCGAACCCGATGCATTTTTCAACTCGGCTACACTAAAAAGTTACACGCCGTTACTGATAGTAGCTATTTACCACTTAATAATAAAATCTCCACCTTAATTGATACACCACACGTCTCTTAAATCGCTCGTATTTAAACTAACAAAAACCCCAATTACTATGATGATTCTGACCCCTCCAGTGAACTTCAAATTAATATTTTGTTTTGAGAGGTTCGAGCGCGGTCGGTAACCGGTATTACAGTTTCCCTTTTTATCTGCCATCTGACAAAATGGCCCCCGTCATTGTCCTTGTTAAAGTTAACGGCGGGAAAAGTGCTGCGGGCTGGCGAAACGAGCGTTTGAACGAAATATTCCGACTTTTTTATCTCGAATAATATTCTGTGCCCCAAGATTTTCGGTGGGAATATGGTAATGCATCTACGTATAAATCTCTCTGTATTTGAATAAAATAATGACAAAGAAAGTGGGAAGAATTCATGACAGAAATATTTAAAATGTTTTTATTTCTGAGAAAAGTTTTTTTAACTTCAACGACACCATTGTTAGATTTATGCTAGTATAGAACAACGGGGTAAAATGTGTGCAATTAAATATAATTTAAAAAAAATCTTCAGAGAAAGAACATGATAACTAAATCAGATTCATAAGAAATATTTAATATGAAATAGGAAGACACAGAAAATAAAAAAAGATTAGGTTGTGACCGAGACTCGATCACAGGACTTTTACTCTCTCCACCAGAATAAAATTGCAACAGTTTATTAGTATTTTAATATTCTTATTCGATTTAAAATTTGTAAAACCAACCATTATTATCAATATTTATTCATTTACACTGAGAAAATGAATATAAAATTAACACAAATACAGTAATCAACAACAAAAAATCAACTCGAATCTTGGTCGCCCAAATGTTGTTTTTCTTTTCAGTGTGTTTTTATAATTCAAATATTTTGTTTCGATAATTATTACCATAGAACAGCGTTAAGTTCTAAATATTAAAAAAAACATATAAAGAGAAAAATTAACTAACAAACATTAAATACATGATAGGTCACAATCTTAATATAATCTAACTTATTTATAATTTTGAAACATTGATAATGTAATTTTGTGGTGGTATTCCATTTTCAATAATTTAATAATTTCAATTTTTTCCATTATTTTTTATTAAGACCGGACCGGTTTCACTTTATAATGGGCATCTTCAGACTGGTATAAAATCATGTGAACATATTGTATATTATGTACTAGTTTGATGATGCCCGTTATAAAGAGAAGCTGGTTCGGTCTAATAAAAAAATAGTGGAGGAAAGTTAAAAAATGGTAGTATAAAAATCATTTTTAATCTTTCAGATTTGAAACCGAGTCATTTACTTAAAGAGTTAAATTACTTGTGATTTGATTGCCGATTTCGATATACTTCCACTTAGAAGATGTGTGATCTCCAATGCATGATTGATTCACTTTATTTAACCGAGACCACTTGATAAGAAGTTCTTCTGCTCGACTTCTCGACATCTTCTCGTCGCCTATTTTGGAAAGAAGAAAATCCGGTTTCAGCGTCTCGGTATCCGTTTCCAAATGAAAAATTAATACGACTCAGAGCTGTGGGACCAGGGAACTTGCTGCTCTGAGTCTGAAACACGATTTTGTGAATAAGAAACGTTAACTTTTTTTCATGTTCTCATTAACGGTATCCCAAAGAAGCGAATTCACGTTGCGAAATCTATGATCAAAGCAAAGATTTAAGAGATAAATCGCCATATAACAAAAAATAAACTCTGTTCCTTACCATAAATTTGTTTTCCTATCTGTTTTATGTTTACTTTTTTAATTACTTTCGCTATACACCTCTGAGAAAAAACTTATTATTTACGTAATTCAGTCGGCTAAAATAATCATTGTAAGGTTTTTAGCGAATATAAATCGGAAATCGGAACATGGAAATCGATATAGAGATTTATTTTTGTTAGGGTGGAAGTTAAAGATACTATCAGTATCGCCCTGGTAGAAGACCACCATCCAGAATCGAAACGTTGCTTGAAATTGCTTTAGTAGTGTTTTGTGACCAGATCCAAATAGCCAGGTACTCTCAACCTTACTACTACCTTCAGCCTCACAAAACATACAGCGATTGAGGATGTCATAGTCTCACTGGCTCCAGATGGTTGAGGAGCAGTTGGAACTCTTGTGCAGAATTCAAATAAAATTTAAAATATGAATTCGTTCAAGCTGTACGCCTGAAGGTTCAGTGCGTAATAGCACGCTGCGTAAATGTTATTTTAACACATTTTTCAAAATAATATATTATGTGCGCTGCCAGGGGTCTGTTTATCATGAAAACAAATAAATAAATCGCAAAAAATAAATTACTTTAGTCTCCCGTGCCAGGATTTAATACTCCCGTAATCTACTCTACTTTTAAAATACCTGTTCTCAAACAACCTCTGTTAGACCTAAGGCTGCCGCACTCTGATTGCTATCGGAAGCCTAGACGGATAAAAAGCAATATCTTCCATTGCATTTTTTGTTTGATTATTTCTTTAGATTTTACAATGTGAACAACAACAAATAAGTTGACAATAATAGCAAAAATAAAAAATAAGGCACTTACATTTTTTAGTCAAATATCGAATGACATGTTTCAAAGCAGAACTGCGGTTCAAAAAGACTTTGGGAGACTTACCTGAAACAAAAAGAAAATAAACAAAATTAATAATTTGAAAACAATTGGTAAGAAATTTTGCAAAACGTGTACAGTATACATGAGATTATCAAAAGATTGACTGTATTTTTTACACAAAGAAACTGTGACATACTCGTATACTGTCAACTTTGTATCTAATATACTGTTTACCAGTCAAGGAAACCCCGGTAAGCCGGTCAATCTTGGTATATACCCTGCCCAGCGGAGCCATCCCAGAATGATTGAATGTTTTTCTTGAAAGCTCTTTAAACAATTGGTAAAGCTTGCGGTTGCCACATATCTACCAAACACCAGTATTTTGCAAGACCTCAATGATTCTTTTGTAATTTTCTACTCAAAAATATTTAATACCCTTTGCTGTTCTCCAAAAAGGTCCAGCACTAGATATACTCAATTTTAAATGTTTTTGGAGATATCTGTAATCTCTATAATCTCTAAGTCAATAAATATCATGGAAATTTCGTCTCATATGGTAAATACTAGATCTAAATAACGAGAAATCACAAAATGTCGTCTTCCTCTTTTTAACCAACCTATACAAATTTGAGATAAATAACTTTCTCCGGGTTTTCACGTCGTACACTATGAGTAAGAAAGAGACAACAAAATCTCCCAAATTATTACACCACTTTAAAGTATTGTTAGAATGTTCTTCGTGTCCCGCATCTCCGTTGACTCCGCCCACACGTTTTGTTAAGACATAAATTGACATAACTCGATTTTTTAGGTTATATGCTATATTTTTGTTTATTACAGTACTGTGAAAAAATGGTTATACGAATAAACAAAAACATTATGTCGACATGTGCTATAATGGATGTATAAATACCCTAGCCCTAGTCCGGCAAATCTCATAAAAACTAACTACAGCAGCGTTCTCTCTTGTATATTATTGCTGAGGTTATTATAGTTGCACTGTCTCTTGACTCATGTGAGTTATTGTCGTTCAACTTAACACAGCAATTAGACCCAATCAATAATCTCAACTATAAATTGCAAAAATATCGACAACACAGGCCCTCTACCCCGCCACAAACACATTTCTCTATCGAATCCCACATTTTAATTTCTTATTTAAATTCGCTAAATACGTTATAATGAACATCGTAATTCAGTCGGCTCCCTGAAGTTGCCGGGAATCATTAAGGTGTACATTATAAATTATAAAGTATTCAGCGAAAATAAATTGTGAATTAAAACACGGTAATCTTCGATAGACAAATATGTTAATGTGAGAATAACAGAGATGCATTTTCGGTTTATGGTAAATTATAGCATAAATCTGTGATTAAATCATAGATTTTGTAAAACATTTACAAGATATTGTTCACTAGAACGGAGGGCCGTTAATAATGATCATCGTTTATTACCAACGGTGGATGTCTTATTCAATGCAACATACTTCCAACTTGATAGATATAATAACTCTGCACCAAGCCACAGTCCGGTATTAAAAATCTGTAAAAAATGCTGCTTCGATGACGTTGTTAAGACTGCGGAGGAAACGTAATATTGCTCGCGTGATAGGATGTTGGTGGCAGTTTTTACAAGGGAGACGTTAGAGGTTGGTATGTTATTGAATATCAAAGCTCAGGTATTCCATCGATCAAATTTCCTGGAACAGCGTTACACTTGCGCTGGGAAAGGAAAAATCATGAAGATTATTATAACTTAATTACATTACACAAATATTATGAAAAAAAAAATAAAACCTCCCGTTACCGAGTTCAAAACTTCCTGTTGAAAGATTACAAGATGACACCGTTACTGTAATATTTGAGAAAATGTACATATTTCTCTGTGGAAAAAAATTGTAAATAAGGAAGTTTAATTATTATACTCATTATATTTTGTATTTAAATCTGAAATAAGGAGATTGAAAAATATATATACATCAAATATTTGGCCCTTTTAAAATTACACTTCCGTCAGATTTCTCTAACCTTTTTTTAAAATTTTGGGATTACTTGCTTTCATGACATGTTTTATAATAATTTAATTAGTTTTATTGTTCAGTAGCCAATATTTAAGGCTGATATTGTTTAAGCTTACTGAGATATTAAAAATAAAAAAGCTGGATAACGTCCGTTGCCATCTTAGGTACTAAAAGTTATGTGTCTTCGGTATGAAAGAAAAATAAAATTAATTTTCCGTACGAGTTTTGCGATTTGAATATTCTCTCGAATGGCAAAAATACTAAATGACAGTAATTATCACAGCAACTAGCGTTTTACCTTTATCGCATTTAAATTTCCTTTTCTTTACATTTATTATAAAATCATGATGGCATTATTTGAAATTTGTTGTCAAGTGTTATTTTTATTAAAAACTAGTTTTGTTACCCGAACTTGACGAAGATTCACCACTTTGTTTCCTTTCAATCAGTTGAAAATAGGATAGGAATATAGTATCTTGCAATACGCCATTATTATTTACATAGCTTATGATCGAAATTTACAAATAATATTTGGATAATTTGTATAGCGCCGTTTTTTGTGAAAAATCACCTCAAAATGAATGGTTCTCTTATTTTAAAAAATTCTGACAGAGAAATATGATTTGTTTTGTAATCTTAAAACATGATTTCTGCAACTTATGCAATTTGGTTCTATCGTCAATGAAAATTTCATAATTTTATAAATTCATCGTGTGTTTTTTTCGATCATAGCTTATGATCGAAATTTAAAAATGAATGGTTGTCTTGTTTTAAGGATTTCAGACAGAGAAGATTAATTTGTTAAACATTAATTCTGGAACTTATACAATTTGGTTCTATAGTCAATGAAAATTTAATAATTTTATAAATTAATCGTGTCTTTTAGAGATAATTAACTAAAGTAACACAGAATTACTTAATACCAGAACAACTAGGTTTATCAACAATTTTTTTTTAAATCTCTTTCGTCTCGTGCTGAACCAATCAGAAGGTATTTATGCGGCATGTCTTCTGAGATGCAATAAAATGCAGTTGTTTTGTGAGAAACAGCAATAAATAAAGCACTTCCTTATGCGATTATCATTATTTTGCTCTATTTAATTAACGGATGTCTCTGGTTAATGTTTTAAACATGAAAAAATGGTAAAAGGTGTATTAAGTCATTTATCCTCGCATACATCGTTAGGTCGAAGTTAAAAGAATCACTCTCATACTGTAATTGAATCATGTTTTGTAAATCAAGGCATTCGTTTATGGCAGTTCTCTCGATAGTGACTCTTAAACTTTACTTCAAACTCAAAAAATACGTGGCTCGATTCACGAACGATTTTTTAATATATTTTATCACTGTGTGTTTGTTTATAAATTTATATGCTCATCATATGAAAGGTATTCAGTGATAATACATGATTATAAATTTACTGTGAAAATCGATAAAAAGGTATTAATATTACAGAAGAGTTGAATATTAGATGTTTTTTTCAATTAACAGCGTAGATTTTCTCAGATTTCGTAAAAAAATGACAAGTCGTTTATTTGAAGGGTTGTCAATAACGTCAAACCTCTAAGTGTTTTTTCTTCCTTAAGATTTTTTATTTTTTTATTTTTTTTGAGTGAGAAATGGTTTTAAGTGGGCAGTTTGTTGCATTAACGCGGAATGAATGCTTGTCTCGCACTTGCATTTGTTATGATTGAATGACGTTGTGTAATACAGAAGTGGCGGATGTGGTACTCAGTCGAGAGTTTTATTTTCTTTTAGTGCTAGAAAATTTCATGTGCTCCGGTGCTGTAAGCTCAGTTCACATTTAGAGAATTGTGATTTATAAGTCGTTGATTTATGAACACCTTACATTTATTATTTATTGCAATCATTATTACAAGAGTAGATGCATTTATATTTAATTATAAATTGATGTGTATAAGTGTTGTGAATAACTTTGGCCATGCGTAAAAACATTACATTCGTTACGACTGGCAATCGGCAATCTACTGACTACGCAATGACTTCGTCCATATACCGCTAGCGCTAGGCTTAGGAAATACCCGGCTATTCTAATTTGGTCACTAAATTCGGCTAAAGCCATTTAAAGCTTCGTTTCGTTTCTGAATGGTGGTCTTTCACCAAGGCGATACTGTTTGTATCTACCACTCTGAAACGGGGGCATAAATGCATCATATTTTATAAATTTAATTACATGGGAAATAAACCAATTATGTTGAATATATTTGAACTGCCCCACCGGGTTCCTCAAACGTTATCCCTGGTTCTGGGGCTATGACGTTTACCATTTTGCCACAAGGGTCGTTTGTTGTTTGTCTAACGTTGTTTTTTAATGTTAAGAACCTCCGCAAGGCCATTGATAGCTCCGTTCTGCCTTCTGATGCATGGGTCGTTTGTGAGAAGGGGAAAAGGTTACAACAAACCTCTTTGTGGGAAGACCATACTAATTATTAATGAATTACCTGCTTAAGGCATCAGCCGCGTATAACATATTAGAAATAAATATTTAGTATTGAGTTCAATTCATTACTCGTCTCTGTTATAGGTCTAACGAGATGCGAATTACATATATTTCAACGATTGACCGTAAATCTAGTCAATTGACTTTTAAATTTCAAACCATTATGGCCTCAGCCGACGTGTGAGATAATTAGAAGCAATAATCCTTATGACTAATTTGTTTGACACATCATGTCAAGGCGCTGTTCGCAACCCATTTGCGCAGGTGGTCAAATAAAATAGAACGGCAGGTATCCAACAAATCCATAACCTGGTGTAAAACTGCGGCTTTCTGTATAATATAAATCGACACGTCGTTTAAGTGAGCCGTCTGAAATAGGAAGTCAATATACGGGGTAAAAAATACACGGGGATCTGTTTTATCAGGGACGCCATCAAAGGCTTCTGTTTTGTGAAAACGTCAAAACGGGCAACTTCGGAAATTGAAAAAGCTCATTCTCGTGTAGGAAAGGATCATTCCTCATTCACAATCTGTCGACCACAATTCTTTGCCGCCTGCGTATAGTTTTTTTTATGATTGTGGTTGTTATAATTAATAACGGAATTTTCAGGGAGTGTTTTACATCTGCCCAACACTTATTAAAGTGCATAATGCGTGTACAGCAAAATGCATTCAACTTGGTTATTCAATAAATTTATTGCACGTGTTTAAGACGGAATCCAAAACTATCAATTACTTTATTATTTTAGTAAGTGTTTTTTTTTTTAATTTCCTTCACTTTTTTTTCTGAATTTAAAATTGGGCGTAGTTATGCAGAAAGCGTCCAACCCACAATTTGCCAAAATCAAGTTTTACATATTTTCCTGTAGATAAATTCGAGATTTATATTCTACTAAAAACATCCAAGCTCCAAATGCAATAGATTTTTAATTTTTTTTTTTGCACATTGCAGATATTTGACTTAAATTGAAGTATAAAAACATTTTAAAATGTAGGAAAAACTTTTTTTTTACTGTTCTTAAACACATTGATAGATTATAAATTACCTATTTATTATAATGCTCACAAAGAAAAAAATACTGATATTCACTTTACAAATTCTGATAACGCATATTAATGTTTTTTTATCGTCATATTTTCCAAAGGCGTTTTTCTCAGTTTCATATTTTTGAGGTTGGATGCTTTCTGCCTCAACTACGTCAATTTATTGAATTAAAAAATAAAAATTATGTGTATTTTTACTGAACATTTAAAAAAAACTTATTTCATAAAATGGATTTCGTGACTGCATGGAAGAAATACGCGTAACAGTTTTTTTCGAAGTGATGATTCGTGAGGTAGGAATTGTGACCGCGAAGGAAGAATTGTGGTCAAAGATATATGAGCGAAAAATGTTCCGCACGGTAAATCAGTAAAAAGATCAATTAAGAATAATGTGAAACTCTTTTCAGGCTTTCCAGTAAAGACAGCCATTTTGACTTGCTTGGGTTAAACGCGTAAGTTATACGTATGTAAAAAGTCGTAATTATTAGACTTGACAACAAAACATAACTCTCTCGAGGTAGGTTTACAGGGGTGACTTCTTTAAACGATTTTAAAATATCGATTATTTTAGACTATTTGAGGCCTAAACATTGATAACTAGGCAGAATTTATACAGTAAATCTGGCTGTTGACGTGTTTTTATATCTCTAGCACACTCTTGAGGTTGCTTAATTCAACGATAATTATTTTTAATTTTTTTACATAAAAGTAACTTAGTTTTAACACCACTTTATTGGATACATATATACATAAACCAGCCGGTTTCAGCTCTACCTGAACCTTCTTCAGGGCTGAACAAATATGTATTGAATACAATACAAATTTGTTCAGCCCTGAAGAAGGTTCAGGTAGAGCCGAAACCGGTTGGTTTATGTATATATGTATCCAATAAAGTGGTGTTAAAACTAAGTTACTTTTATTTAAAATTTAATTATGTCTTTCCACAAAGTGAGTGCTTCATGTCAAAGTTTGATAATTATTTTAGCCATTTTTTAATGTTTTTTTTTATTTTTATTTCTAGTCACCAACCATTACTCGTTATATCACGAATAACTTCCAAAACAACAACTTCCATAAGCTAAAATTTATGTCCGTTCTATAAAAAAGTTGGCAAAAAGTTGATTTCGGCGTGTGAATTCATACCTTATTTTTGTCAACATGTAGACAAGCATATCTAAGGTCTGATGGGCTGCGCCAAATTAAGCCAATTTTGTCGATCTTAACTGTCATATGTTGTAGTACCTTAGACCCAAATGCGATCAAATTCAACAATACCAATATCAATTCAACAATGTATTATTTTAAAAGTGGATAAATCTTTATATTTAACACCGTAAAAAAAGGAAAGGTGAATAACTTTTAAAAAGTTGTCAAATCCGAACGGTTTAATTTTAAAAGCGGTCAAATTCATTTCGGCCAATAACAGTTGCACTCTCATTGGTCACTGGTTTCATTTTGCCGCCATATTTGTTTTATATATCTCATCCTAAAGATGAAGCATACATTATTGTTTACGTAACACGTTTTAGTGTTTTCTTTCTCATTTTCTGGTATATATTAGACAAAGTTTGCTAATAAGGAACAAGCATGTCATTAGCAATTTTGGTTCATGCTCGGTAATGTTAAAATAACCAATTATATTGACAAAAACTTTCATTGATTGTCCTTGTTGGGCTTCCATGGTAGAGCCCAAGTGGTTTTTTACAGCCATGCAAACTATTTCAACTAGAAGTTGTAGTTTTATAATGCACTATCCAACTGCAATATATTCTCAAGGTTAGGTCTTAGGTTGATAATAAAGATGAAACATGAGAGTTAGCGGGACAGTATATGGTTTGAGTGCTCACGAAAACTATACAGACCATATCCGCTTTGATAGAAAGGTTTATTAAATAAAGAAAAAATAGTTTTTTTTACCTCTTCTAAGTAATATTTTTTATTACCAGAGATTAAGTCATTTGAAGATGTTATCTTTTTAATTTCCCTGGGTAGGTGTGACTGAACAATGCCTTTGATTAGATAGGTACTGAATATAATCATCGTAAAACTGCATTCTCTAGGCCGGTATATAATCAGAGATGGTCATAAAATGAGCGTATTCATGATTCTCCCCCGTATGAGAGCCGACTCATCTTTTTGCGCCGACGTTTATTGCCTTCGACGATAGTGCGACCGACTTAAGAAAAAACCAAACAAGGTTTTGTCAGGTTCTCTGGCTCACCGCGCGTTAAGCATTTATATTTTCAAATTACAGTAGCGCCAATTTTGGAACGAGTACAAAAATCTAAACAATATATTATAATAGAAAAACTGTAAACTTATGCAGAAAAAACGATAGAAGTTGATCTCTGACATCATGAAATTTGCAACGATTTTTCTGTTTGGAATTTCTAATACAACGTAACATTTTTCAGGATTTCAGTTTTAAATTGAAGTTTTAAATTTTCAATACAGTCAACATCTTGAGTGTTGTAAATTATCTAATTTTTAGGTACAATAGGTTTCGTAGGTACACTGAACAAAAAATCTCTAGAAGTGTGTTCTATACCGATATGTAAACAAACTAGTGTCGCCAATTTACATTAGACCTTTTGACTCCTACGCCCCAGACAGTCAAAATAAATTGACTATCTATTCCACGTTAATGTTAATATGTAAAAATGTTTGACTCATTTCACCCGAAGCAAGCAAAAACACTGCCGCAAAACACTTCTATTGGTTAATCTCTTCAGACATATCCTGTACGAATACTTCTCAAAGGTTTTCAAAGGGTATTACAAAAAAGATAAACTAACTAATGCAACATTTATGATCATAAGTTATTAAACTTGGTTGTTTGTTAATGGGACATAATAAAGATACTAGGGTTTATGAGGCAATCTAGCGAGCAAAACTTCCACCATAAGCCATATAGTAGGCACAAGGAAGTATTTATTTCCATTGAGTAAGGTAGGTACCGACTTTAATAATATCGCTTTGTTTTATAGTGGTAAGTTACTGAGTAGTTCAACTTTATTTTCTCATTCTCTTTAAATTAAAGTTTCTGATAGCTTTGTAGTGTGCATCATCGGGGAAGATGTTCAAAACATGTCCTTATGTATGCAAATGTAAATGTCAAGTATCAAGATACCCTCCATCAGTAGTTTATATAAAATTTTAAATATATTTAATTAGGAATTATTGTCAATACGATGGAATGGAAAAAAAATGCCAATAGAGAGACCGAAAAAATGCTACAGACGATGAGAAGAAAATGGAAGAGAGCTCTTTGTGTTAGGATGTAATTTCCTAGTATGGTCTCCATATTTTAATAATTAATTGTAAAAAGTCTTTGGAAAAAGTGCAAAATATTTATTTGCGATAATATGTCAACTATAAAATGGGAATATATATATAGTATTCTATATAGTTCTTAAATTATACATTCTTAGTGAATAAAACGAAACTCATAAGTTTCTCCCGGAAACGAGTATTTTTTAACGTATTTGTCGACTACTTTAATAGGTCCCTTCTCAAAGAAAAACAAATATATATAATAAAATGAAACAATAACTTTGTATAAGACCACGATATTTATTTTAATTTTTACGAGTGACTAGTTTTGACTAGCCTAAACTTCATCAGGGTACAAAAATAAGCTGTTTTATTTTGTACCCTGATGAAGCGTAAGCTAAGCGAAACCGGTTGTTGTTTTATTTCATTTAATATGTCAAACCACAAAGTGTTTGCTTTCTACGAAAATATAATGTATTGAAGCATTTTATGTTAAATGTGTGAAGAACTTTAATTATAGTGTTTTTTTCTATGTTTTTTCTTGTCAGTCTGCATTATCTTTGCTTTGTTTTTGCTGGATAATCACTGTGTTTCCAGAATAATGGTTTGTTTATATGTGCTGATTTATATATATACATGTTTAGTAATCTTTGTAAATGGTCATTGGCCGTAAATGAAGACATAAATAGTTAACGGAGCAGCATATTCGTTGTTTTTTTACAATTCATGGCTAAAGTTTCATAAAACTCTTGCAAGAACTTGGTCGCTAATATTAAGGGCAGTTATAAAAACACACAAGTTCAAACCTTTTCACCTCATTACAATTTTTATTGTATAATATATGGTGTGGCATACATTTTTCACCAACCATGCTGGAGATATACCTGTATCTTATTGTTTAGTCATACTATTCTCACCTCATATGATTTGACGTAGAGAATACCTATAAGAAAACTCTAAACATTATCCATAAATATCTCAAAGCCTGAATTTTGCGGTTACGTTTACCCATTACAGTAGCCTTATGTATGTCCAGATATTGCTATCAACTGACCAGTGGCTACTTGTTTGTCAGCAGGAGGTCCTTTCGTCAACATTCGTTATGAATTTCACCATATAGTTCCTCGTGAATACAAATCGTGCAGCGTACGTCAAATTACTTGGCTCACAAACCGCACAGGTTATGCGCAAAGTGACACAACAAAGACCTACGTTAAATCATTCTACCGTTAATGCCCCATACGCAGCTTTTACTGTAAATCAAAATTCGCCTTTACTCAGGATTTTTTATGGACAAGCACTATCAGTATAATATTATTATTAGATAGTATATACATTTGCGGCACGTTCCAGAGTGGTAGATACTGTCAGGATCGCCCTTTGATATCCCATAATTTTAAATTGAAACCTTGCTTGAAATTGGTTTCAATCGTGTTTAGTGACTAGATTAGAACATTCAGGTACTTTTCAAACTTATTATTTTCCATCTTCCCCTCTCTCCCCCATTTCACCGGAGACCAAAATACCATCCACATTTTTTACAATGAAAACAAGATTATACCGTACCCATGTTAAAATGCTTTCTATTCAATTTTTCCCTCGATTTATTTTCAAGATAGAGTCTCAATTATCAACATGTTTCTCTAAACTACTATGTGATAGCTGAGTACTACGGTTAATAGTTATGCTAATTACCACTGAGAGATTTGTTTTGCATCTAATGAGTTTCAAATAAAAAAGAATGGTAATTGTCTGACACTTGTTCGTGGGAAAAAAACAATGCTTTGAAACTCTATTTAATTCATTCAGTTTTACTTGCTTTTTCTATTCATGCTAGCGCAATGAGATACATTTGGGGTACATAGACAGGATAGAATTATTACGATCCTCAACTTTTAGTATGTAACTTTACATGATTAGAAGCAAATTGTATTCATATTTGATTAGTCATAAATATAACTTGTTAACCCCGAGACTTAGAGTACTGAACTTGTCACTAATCACAACTAATTCTAAAAAGAGAGTTAGTCGGTGACTGCTGTGAGTGTCAAACTGGATTGGTTAAATTCTTAGTCGAGCATCCTACCTACCTAGCTATTAAAAGCAACATTTTGAAATATATTCGCACTTAGGTCCAGAGCGGATGAATTTCTTATTATAGCCCTGGTAAGTTATCACAATTGCTTCGAAAGATTGTCAAAACAAGATCTGAATAATTAAATTCAAACTTTTTTTCTCTTTCTTTTTCTCTTGCCCATTTCCTTCCGCCTTAAAAACCTTCAGCATTATGGTAGCCATATACTCGTACATGATTTTCTTTCCGAAGGCAGGAAATTTTATGAGTGCAGCCGGAAAACCAAAAAGAGTACAGATCCTTAAAATTAACTATGCAGGCGGCCTAAAGAGTAACTAACCTACAAAAAAACTTTCTTTAGTAAATAATATTCAAGATGAATATTATATCTTGACACAATTTTATTTGATGTTATTTTATTATCATTATCGCCCTGGTGAAAGACCACCATTCAGAATTAAAACGTTGCTTGTAATAGCTTTAGCCGTATTTGACGACCAGGTCTGAATAGCCATGTACTTTCAATCTTCCTCTTCCCCATTTTTTCCTGTTCCCACTCCCTTTAGCGATATACTCTGACGGACAGTTTGGAGTGTAGTCGGGACTCTTGTACGGTTTCACATTAAAAAAAATGTTCTCGTTTTTGATTTGGTGCATTCATTTGACAGTCAAGAAGAACTGACGTAAAACAAATATGATGTACGAGTATGTAACGCCTCATCACTGTGTTATTTTTATTTTTTAAATACAAAAATGGATCCTAATTAGTGAAAAAAAGAAGAAAATCGGACGATTTATTTGATGTTCATAATGGGCCTAGCAAGTTAACCATACTGCGGACAGTGAAGAATATTGAAACTCTTTTCACAATGCTACAAAACAGTGATGCCCTTAAATAGTGTTGACCTAGATCAATCCCAGATACGATAAATATGCACAGATTTCTTTGTATATCTGTTCATTGATGATTAAAAACTGCAACTCCACAAAACAGCCGATAAAAAAATGTCACCTTTTTCACAAAGTGATAAATCTCTCCACTCTCGGTGCACGAAGATCACAATCGGGATTCAGATGAATCGCTTAATTAAGGACTGTGAAAATAATTTATTTTATTCAATTCGGATTAATGAAGACTGATACGACTGACTTTAATTTGCGTGCTAGGTGCAAGGATGAGTCACCAGATTGAAGCCATTAAAATAATGACAAAATTGATGGAGAACAAGTAAAGGTGCTCACCGTTCATTAACGATTGATTGATTGATTTGTTTTAAATGTTGGCTAATCCTGACCTATAGTTCAATCAGTTCTATCATTCTCTAATAGAACCTATCTCCTCTATCGATCATTACAAAAAAAACTATTTCTACGAAGCAACAAGATTTTTCGAAAGCTGAACTGAAATTTATCCAACCTGGCGTTATGAAATTAGCACAGTTTTTTTACCTTTTTAATTTTCTAGGTATTTGAAGGCTTCCATAGTCGAGTGGTAAGACGCTCGACTACGAATCCAAAGGTCACGGATTCAACCAAGGCGTGCGCAAATAACTTTTATTTAATGAATATGTGTCATAACACATTTGATTCATATAAAGTATATTTGCAACACATTCCAAAGTGGTAGATACTTTAAGTATCACTCTGGCGAAAGACCACCATTCAGAATCGAAACGTTGCTTGTTTGAAATGGCTTTAGCCGTTTGTGGTCAGATCTGAATAGCCAGGTACTTCCCAAACTTCCATTTTTTCCCATCTCCTTCCCCTCCCTACTACCTTAAGCCTCACAACATACCGCAATTGGGGATGCTATGGTCTCACTAGCACTAGGACATTGTGCGCTATTTACAAAAAAATAAATAAAAAAAACGAAATCAATTTCAGCTAACAACGTTAATACATCATTTTAAGCTTTTAAATGTACATTTGTTTTTTTTTTAAATTGGAGAAGACGTATTTATTTTTATATCCAAAATTATGAGTGAATGCAGGTAGTAAAGCTGATTTTTTAAATATATTTATTTGTAGGTAAGTTCTTCGGAATATTTATTACAATTTTATTAATAATATGTTATGCTGAAAACAATAATAGTTTCATAACATTTCATACTTTTTGCAATAATTTGTTCGCTGGTGTGGAGGGCCGTTGAGGTATCCTTACAACATCCGTTAAAAACACCCTCCCACATAAAATGAATCTTAAAACCTCTGATTTATTTAACGGGTATTTAAGGATGCCATTTCCTTTACATACCCTCGATGCAATAAATGATCGACCACTGAAATTGAGACGATCAAAGAAGTCCGTTTTATTCAATATGCCGAGTCCGGTCAAAAAAGGTTATTCAAAGTAATTTATTTTGTATAACAGTCCAGAAACCACATTCGAAGCCTAGTCTCACGAAATCTTCGGTAATAAATCAAGCGTAATAGAAACATTGCAGAAAATAAATCGATTAAGTTATATATAAAATTGTATGTTTACTAGATCTAAACTCTAATAATAATCTTTCGAGCCTTTTAGTAACGTATATATATATTTTTTTTAAATACTACTCGAGGCTTTGCGCTTTCATTAAGATATACATTATTGAAAAAAGTAATAATATTCACACAATTTGAAATAGAAAAATCTGCTTTTTATGAAGATGTCAGGATGATATTTTAAAATTTTCTCGTCAAAAGAAATATATTTTTTTAACAATGGTAGTAGATACTCTCGGCATTTTCTGGTGAAAATCGAAAATCAAAAAAGAAATGTTACTTTTTTTTAAAAGAAATACGAAAATTTCCGGGTTACAAATAACCTGACAATATTTGGACAATAAGCGGAAAATGTTTCTTGTGCAATGATGGAAGACTTAGCTAGCAGACGAATTGAACCCACGATACCCGGGTGGGAATCTGATGCGTTTCCCTACTCAGCTAGGTACTAACCGGTCAAATGACTTTTCATTTCAAATGACATTTACCGTATTTAGTGACTAGAACTGAAAAGCCAGATACCTGCTACTACACTTTATTTTACTCTATTCGTAACTTTTGGCCTAATAACGTATCCAAATTGGGATGCCAAAGTTCCACTGGTTTCGGATAGTAGGCTGTCGAGTACGGTAGTCAAACTAAAAAAGAATACACCTCAAAAAACACGATATGAATTTTGCTATGTGTACTTATTTCATAAACAAACTATTTTTAATAATATGAATAAACAAGTATTTTTCTAAGTGATTATTGAGTGTTCTAGAGACAAGGACACTTTTTGACAAGTTTGCGATTTGAATAAAGCAAGAGGAAAAGAAAACATGAATAATTTAAAAATCTCTTCAATTCGGTTTCTACATACTTTATTTACAGCCAGTCATCTCTCAAAAAAAATAATAATTAAGATTCATTACAAATTTGAATGAACCCTCAACATTTTGGCTTTCAATTACTTTTTTATCCCATTCAAAATATACCATTGAAGATAAATTATGCGGAGATTATCACCGTCACACTATCAAGTATCTTATTACTGGTAAATGGAAAATATTTGGGTAGTCGAAGATATGAACTGAGTACCTAAATACTTGTAAATTGACATTCCACGGATACGTCGAAGCTTAGAGTCAGTAGCCACTGTATTAGAAAATTTTATATCAGATTGAGTATCGAATGACCGCCACTTTATACGTTACTCCAAGGTGGCCGAGTCAACAGGTATTGTGCAGCCACCGCTTATTAGGTATACCTGTATGCTTCGGTAGAAGCCAGTGAGAGCTTATTATAGCTCTAGTGCACTATATATATATATATACTCTTTATATATATCTATACTCTCATTTCATTGCCGGCAACCCAGGGGGCAAGTATTTAATTTTTAAAAATTTTCGTGTATTTACGCTTATTGCGTATCTGTCTAATTAGACAATGTTTGTTCTCAGACAAGTATATTGATAGAGAGTTTTCTATATTAAAATGCGCAGTATAGTATAGAAGCAATATTTTCATGTAAATTTTCATCTTTACCACAAAGGGATAACTATCGAAAAATTCTTTGTTGTTTTTCGCAGATGCAGCTTTGAAATGTGCATTTAAGACTCAACACTCAAAAATGGCATTTGTGGCATTCTAATACAAGCAATACTTCAAACGATTTATCTGTAAATTTTCTATGGGTAGTAAGGAAAATGTGTAAAGTTTCCAGCGAACAAAATTTATTGAATGTAATCTTGTAAACTCCGTAAAAACATACTTAAATGCCAGTAAAGGTTGCAGTTTGAAAACCAACGATAGCATTTTTTTTACATTTTACCTAAAACTCCAGTGTGCATTTCATAAAGAATTCATAATTACTGTTTAAGAACTGTATTCACTGAAAACCTTAGAAAATTTTCCTGATTATTCGTAAAGAATGAAAAGATAAATCATCTTCAGTAATTATTGCGTTAAAAAAATAAAAAAATTGTACATGTTTTGGGTGCTGGCTCTTAACTGCCAAAATGTAAGACAAATTGTCACACCATTTTCAATGAGACAACAAGTTAACTAGTGCCTACATACTAGAATAATTTATAAGATATACCTGTTTTTGATTTTTTCCCTGTTGCAACCGTTTCAACATTTGAGTTAAAAACAAGATAAAAATATTAAAGAATACACTAATGATATTATTTTACTAACTAAATTAAAAATTATTAAATAAATCTATCACCTTGAATCAATCCCAAATAATTAAAATAATGTTTGCACTTTGTTTTCTTGTGTATCTCTACGTTTACATTTGTGTGTGAAAATTAAAATGAAAACTAATTGAAATATGAAGGTAAATTTCGCATTCAGGTGATCTTTTATGAATAAAAAATCAAACAATTTTACGTTTTAAAGCCATAAAACCTATCATAACAGTTATTAAAAAAGGAAGCTCCAAAATTAATTAAATAATAAAAATCAAAGAGCCCTACGAATGGAGACCACCTTTTTCTCATTAAATATCCAATAAATTCTTTCCCAGTAACTTCCTATATTTATTGAGATTGTGTTCAGTATGGGCGTAATTAAATATCGCTTACCAATAACCGAAGCTGGTTGTGTAAATATGTGCGGATAGTTACCCAAGTGTGTTTATTGAATGTATTTCTTAAATTTTACTGTCGCGGTTGCTTCTTAGAAAGCTGAAAGCGTAACCGTTAGTGTATTGCAGTTATGGCTTGTATAAAAGCACGTTTTGCAATGGGTTCAACGTAAGTAAAACAGAAAAATGTATGCGTATTTAAATTTCATATAGATTTTTTGAAAACGGAATTCGACAGTGAAGTCGGTAGAGTATCTAATATATTGACACAAATCAGTAATAAAGTGAAAAAATCTATGTTGAAGCTTCTCCACTTTGGAGTATCTTACTTTATTTATCATTGCACAAAATGCGATTAAATCTCATGATAATTGTACTCGTTTTACCTGAAAGCCAGTGTTTAAGAAACGTAAAAAATAACCACCAACAGTTGGACGGAAAAATTAATGATATTTATGAATAATGGCCGTATATTCGTCAGAAAAACAGAAATCTCTGCCCAAATTGATTATGACTAATGTTCCAAGAAGATTTCGTGTAACATCATTGTTGGAGCACAAAAATGCTGTTCGTTATCTTTAATATAATTTGTAGTGCAGGGGTGTGATGGATTCTTAAAAACTCTTGGATATTATTAGTTTTTTATTTTTTATATCTATAAATTATAAGTACAGTTTCATTTTACATTTAAAAAAATAAGTTTATAAAACGGTGCTTTGTGTGATGTTTTATTATGTGGAGGGTAAGCTAGGTTTGAGAAGGTGATACTGTGATTGTAAAGTTATAATATTTTCCGTGAACACCTCACTAGGAGAACATAATATGCTGAGGTGTTTATACGTGGATGTGTTGAATGTGATACAAAAATTGATGTGAATAGGTTAGTTTTGTTTTACTAATTTAGACCTGCTATATATTGTAATATCATTAAACGAAATACGACGCGGTCAAAAGTTATTTTTGAAGTTTTAATTTTTTTTTTTAAATAACGAATAAATTCATTTACAATTTAAATATGGTGTACTGTTGAGCCACGACTTGTTTCTTACCGATAGTGTTTTTTATTTTTTTATCCATATCTTGAATTACTATGTTGTTAACTTTGCAATAGAATATTTTCTCGATAAATTTATGGGATATATAGTTTAAAATATATGTTTAGCGACTTTCTAGATTCATAACACTCCAACAAGAAAGCAATTTATTTTCAGATGAAAAAAAAATGTGTCAATTTTTTAAATCTTAAAAGGTCCCAATTTTGTAGAACATCAAATTGTAAAATTAAAGCGTTTATCCATAAATATATGTTTTCATTTCCAAAATGGCAGTTATCACAAGGGTTGTTGATTTTTTAAAATAAACCCATCATTCTTAAAGCCATAAAAACAATATTTGCCAACTATTAAAATTTACTTAATTCCACCTAAAGTTCAATTTTACTCTAATGCCGACTGAGTGACTAGTCCGCTACTGGATAAACGTTTATTACGTAGGCACTTCGTTTCGTACAAAGGTACTGCATACCTAGTTCATACACTAGATGCTCGTCAGCTGATAATTGTTCGGCAGGTAAAAACAGACGAAATAATTAGAAATGTACATTAAGGCAGGAAGCGTGTGTTTAAAATGATTGCAGATAGATTGAAGCTTTTACCCTTTTTGTTTTTAAGAGAATAAATTGAAAAATATGTTTATTTCTGAAGGAGTTACATTATTCCCAAAGTTAATTTCACCAATTAAAACTACGTTGTGTTGAAATGGCTTATGGTAAACAAATTGATTTATATATAATTGGATAGAATTTGTTTTTGAATATTAACACTCATGTTCTTTTTATATATATTTTTAGGATTAGAGCACACATTTAAAAGAATATATTATTGAAGTGAAAACCGCACAAGAGTCCCAACTGCTTCCAACCGTCTACATCCTGTAAGACTATAGCATCCCCAATTGGGGTATTTTGTGAGGCTAAAAAGAGTGGGGAAGGGAAGGAAATGGGAAGAGGAAGGTTGGAAAGTACCTTGCTATTTAGATCTGGTCACCACACACGGCTAAAGTAATTTTTAAGCAACTTTTCGATTCTGAATGGGTGTCTTTCGCCAGGGCAAGAGTATCTTAGAGTATCAACCACTCTGGAACGTGCCGCAAATATACTACATATTATTTTATATGAATTGAAATGTGTTATGACACATATTGATTAAATAAAAGTTATTTGCGCAGCCGGGTTCGAACCCGTGACCTTTGGATTCGTAGGCGAGCGTCTTACCACTTGACCATGGAGGCCGTCGAAGGAGGCCGTGTTACTACAAATGTCTAATTAAATACCAAAATAATGATTTTATTTGGCCTTACCATTTTTGTGTTAAAAAAATTAGAATTATTTCTCTGAATTTGTTATACGAGTATATGTGGCCACCGGGTTTATATGGTGAAATTGAAACTTGTAATAACTTTTCAGATAGAATTATAGCTGTGTAATAGACTACATCAAATTACTCATATGTCTATTAAAAAAAACCTGACGACCGTAGTTAGTTACATCGATAAAAAATATTTGCACCAAAAATGGACCAATTTCACGCACAATTGTATTAGTCGTAATTTAGGTTAGGTAATGATAATCTCTGTTAGCGTGAATTAGGCTCATAGTTATGACTGGGAGCTTATTATTTAATATTGCCTACTATCTAAACTTCAAGCAACTGTTATATTAAAAGTGGCATTTTATTACTCGTTCCAGGTTTATAAAATACGAAACCCATAAGCGGGTGCTCAAAAAGTGTATTCATCTAATTACGCCGCTAAATTACATTTAGCGCTAAAAGAGGAGAAATATATCTATGAGAAATAGAAAACTATAATAAATTACCCAAATATTTTGGAAAATATAATCACTTTCTTCATAATATTTCAGTTTTTACAACAACAAAAAATCACTTCGACAAACGGAGTGTTGAAAATAATTCTGAAGAATATGTAAAAATAATATCAATAATATTATCTGTCTCTTTTCTTTGTTTCTTTGATATAATTTAAATGTTATTTTATGGTATTCTCATTGTTTTCTTATTTTATTTTATTTTTTAATTTGTTTTCCCTCTGTATTTATATATTACCGCACACTTTATTTTATTTTTTCCTGGTTTAATTTTGTACCCAGATGATCCAGTTCGTCATTAAAATTAAAACAATATACGTGGTCTTTTACAAAGTTATTTTTTCATTTCTTTTAATGTTTTTTTTTCGAAGATGCATTTAAGTTGTAAGTATATTTAAGTTGTAAGTATATTTAAGACTCATAATAACTGACCCTTATTAAGACAGTGAATTCTAAATGTATTCTTTACAACAGTTAGGGAAATCTTCTGATTTTAACAATACTTTGACTTCTCCTACTAATAAATAAGAGGTATACGAGTATAGTATATTTCCGCATTCTAATAGAATATATTAAGTAGAAAATAAACAAATATAACCGATTTTTTTTAAACTCTAAAAATTCTTCGATTCGTTTTTGGGAATATACCATACCAATTTACTTCTAGGTTAGTGTGTCCTTTTAAAGTAGCCTAATCACTAAAGCAATTTCTGTATGCGAAAGGAAGAACGAAATGAGTAAAAAAATCATATGCAGAATTGTTCCTAAGATAAATATCTAGCAAGGAAAATTGGGATAAAACAGAAAAGAAAATATTAAGCGATTATTTTTTGAAAAAGGACATATCGTCGCCGGAAAGTCAAAAAGGCTGAAGCGCCATTTTCGGAAGTTTACACCTTACCACTTTTCAAGTTTTTTTGTAAGTCTTTACGTAGTTGGATTTTGAAAAAAAAAGTTAATTCAGATAACTCAATGCTCTACTGAGTTACCTGAAGCGACAAAAAGCAAAAAAAGTTCCAAACTTGCGTCGCTTGAGTCAAGCCTTCTCTAAAATGATAAATATATTGTAGATGGCTGAAGGGCCACCATTTTTTTTCAGAATCAAACGACAGTCGGAGCATTCGATGCAGAAATAAAAAAAACTGATCAAAACCGCATATTTAACCCACTTTTGACCAAAGTGTCGCTTAAGCCCTTTTGCTTTTCCAGCGACGATATGAAATATGACATGATTACATTAAAAAAAAACAAAATCCCTAAATTTTTTTTTGGCTCTTCTAAAAACCTGCGTTATTTGACCAAATTTTTATTTTACACTAATTTAATTATTTAGTCAAATGTTTTGTAATCATTTAGTCATTATTGATCAAAAACAAACATCATTTTTGTTAAATTTTTTTTCTAATTTTATTAATATACCTACTTGAAGTGAAACTGTTTTGAAAACATCAAGCTTTACAATAACAACTTCTCTAAAATAATCACGCACTATTTTGGTAATTCTCTTCGCTTTTGCCCATCGTGGTCATGATTACTAACATTACCGCCCAGCCCCCAAATAACCCATCAGCGAGCTCTATCTGAGATCTCTAGCTCTAATCCGAGGTCCTGTGACCCTTGTCGAAGCTCGAAGGTCACCCGCCATGGAAGATACGATTTAAATTGGGTACATGACTTAATTATATGTTGGCCGATGTTTTCTCGAAAAACAACCAAATATATACATACCTAAAAGTTAATAGATTGTTAACTTTGGTGGGATAGGTCGAAAGGTCGACTCAAACAACTTTGAAAGAGAAATTAGATTTGCTCAAATAATGTATATTTTTTAAGTTAGTTTGAAGAACTACAAATATTTCTCTAAAATTGAAATTATTTAGTTCTGTAAATTTGCGTAATGCCTTTATTGTGAAATCCATTTAGGCGTTCAAAGATAGTTTTAAACTGTAGGATATCTCGAAAGAATGGAAGGCTAATGTTAGCGTAGTGAATAGGATCAAAAAGAGACGCTTAGATGGTTTGGCCATGTAGAGCGAATGAACGAAGAAAGGAATGTGAAAATAATATATGATGCGAAAGTAATTGGGAGAAGAAATCGGGGACGCCCGAGAAAGACAGAGCACGATCAAGTGAATCAAATACTTGAATGGGGCCATGTGAAGGGTCAAAAGAATAGAAGAGTGACAATGTATGATTTTAAAAGAAGCAAGGAGAGTGTGCCAAGACATAGTTGTATGGCAGTCCGTCTTTTCTGTCTACCCTTGCGGGGAAACGGCGTGATGGTTAGTTAGTTTAGAAAAATTCTAATAAAATTCTTAATGGATTTATAGGTCGCACGATTAGAATTGCCGCAAACAACACATATTGGATTGTGTAAATTGGTGCATATGAATGTCTCTAAGAAAAGTCACTGGGAAACAGCCCTTCTCTTGCTTACGCTTACTTATTATCAATAACAAAAAGAGGACAGCGAGTGTATGCATTTTTAAATGTATTTTTAATATTCGTATTTTTCTTTCTAACTTCCGAAAATTTTTTCAGGGTGTTCCTTTTTTTTCAGTAGTGTGAAAAAAATTAAAACAACCAACAGTTTTTTCTCACATAAAATTGAGGTTTTCTAAAAATTGGTCTGGAATTTTATTTATTGATGTTGAATAATTATTTTTAATTAGAATTATTTTTTAAAGCTTTGAACTATTTATTTTGACTTTTAATAATTAAAATAACATCAATAGTCTTCAACATAAATATTATACAGAAACTAAAAAGAAAATGTCTTGGTCGCGACCGTTCTTTTAAGTTTCATATTTACGTTGAATATTATTGATGTTATTTTAAAAATAAGTTTAAAACATGCTGTATGCAAGCAACTCATCTGCGTGAATACTGTGTGAGCGTTAACTCTGGTTGCGATACCTACCTGAAAATATATAATATTTGATCAACCAACTGGGACTTTCCCGATTAAATCCACCTCTGCACGAGACTCCCACGTGAATACCCGCAAAACGTACTTAAAGTAATATGTATCATGCGCTACGTACTGTACAATATGTACACGTACAATGCGGCCGCATAGCGAGATTTAAGGTAGGTACTCGCATCGAACAAGTATTCCAATAGGCGCTAGCAGGTTACCTAGAAAATAAACCTGCATTGAAAGTCGATAACACGAAAAGTCGTCTTCATTTTATGTATTCTGCAAACTTTAGTGAACATCAATTCAGTAGAGTGTTGCTATTTTTTCACGATACTGTAAAGCCTCAAGAAAAAGACGGAACCTAAGCGCTAAAGCAGACAATCTGTGCGGTAATTTCCATCATGAGAAAATGAGTCATGGTGTTTGAAAGAGAGAGTACGAAAACAGCGTGCAATATAGTTGCAATACTTTGACCAAGTGGATGAGTTTGTGTATTTAAGAAGTATATTTATGTAGTATATTCATTATAGGAGGACTAAACGCTGTTGGCGCAAACGAAAAATTGACCAAAGAAGCGAAGCTAGCAGTCCACAATGGAGTGCTTATACCAACCCTGTATATCAGTGAGGCATGGAACCGGCAGAGGAAGGATGAAAGTAGACTGAATACTGTGGAAATGAGATCCCCGAGGCGTATGTGCGGTAAAACCATGTATGACCGTGTTAAAAATGAGGATATCCAAAAAGAATTCAAGGCTGATGTGAGCGTAATAATTAGAATCAAGAAAGGGACGCATAGATGGTTTGGGCATGTAGAGCAAATGAACGAATAAAGGAGTGTGAAAAGAATATATGATGCGAAAGTGGATGGAGGAAGATGTCAAGGACTCTCGAGGACGACATAGCACGATCGAGTGAATAAAATACGTGAATCGGGCCATGTAAAGAGTCAGAATAACAGAAGAGTGTTTATGAATGTAAATGAAGAAATAAGTGTGCTGTTAAAAAATATACGAGACTAAACTTTGAACTATTAGATCCGTGAATTACCATGAAAGGTTTAAAAAAAGAGGGTGTGAATTGATTCAATATTAAACGACAGATTTTATTTATTAGCAGGTAGGTACTTGCAATATTGTGACGGGGAAGAAACTAAAATGATGACTTAACCACAAGCTTTTTTACATGCGTTATTGTAATTAAAAAATGCTTTCATGCATTACTTTAAATACGATTTTAGCAAGGTTAACATATTTAAATACACACATAACGTTACCTTCGCCCTGGGGTTTTAAAATAAATTCTTAATTCTGTTTACTTTTTTCATATTTGATGTATTTCTCAGCTCCAAGTTATCAACATATTTACCCGTGATTTTTCACGGTTACATAATCAAGGTATTTTATTAAAATGATAATAATAGCGCAAGTAAAGAGAATAATCCAGCAAATTTATGGAGATTTTTCGTTATTGTTATACCTAATATTCACGCCTGTTATACGAATCCCAATTAATATAAAATATGCTAATATTTGCTTATTCTGTTTTAAGCTAAAAAATAAACGTGAGAAAAGTTCATGATACTAAAATATACAAAAAAAGGTTTCTTTAGCTCCCCTTACGGCAGGCTGTAAAGCTAACTAACTATCGGCTACTTTATAATCCTCAAAGGTATTATTTTCCACAACAAGACTCGTCTGCATCTCCTTTTGATTCGTGTTTGTACAGAGAGGCCACTAACGAATCGATTTTGACAGCCTTTGTCAATCCATTGAACTGAAAATTCTTCACATTGATATAAAGATTACAGAGTGAACCCTCCATTTATGCTGGCTATCAAATAAAATTATAATCGTTGTGCTCACGTATGGAACAACATACAGAGACCAGTATTGATGAGAAAAAAACAACCTTTTTTATGTGATTTCCGGACAACAGTCCCGGATGGCAGCAAATGGATTCCCAATCGGTGGTATTTTTTCAAACTAAAAGAAGTTGTCAGAAGAAGGAAAAAGAGGATAGCTGGGAAGTACTTTTATTCAGATCTTGTCACCAAACATGGCTAGTGCCACTTCAAGCAATGCCAATGTTTGAAAGGTAAAGAGAAAAGCAAAAAAAAACGAAATTCTGAATAGATTTGTTTATATAGAACAATAAAAAATATATGGTGGATGCATAGTATAAATAACATAGTGAAAGATACTCTCAGTATTGCCCCGCTCAGAGATCACCATTCAAAATCGAAGATGACTAGATTTAAATAGCCAGGTAAGTTACATATTCATCCTTACATAATTCAGCCTCAAAACATTCAGCAAAATGAGGATGCAATATTTTACTGGCTTTGGGCAGTGTAAATTTTTGCATGGTATTATATTAAATGATAAATTCATACAATGAACAGGAATGCACATTCTGCTTTATAAATCAATTTTATTTTTAAAATATACATGATTGTTGGATAATGCAATGTACATTTTTTTAATTAGTCCCTTTCGGTACTACCAAATCCAGCCTCGTGTATTCCACTTCAATGTAACTTCAGTATCCATTCTATGAACTCATCGGCCATGTAAATGTGTAGAATCATCTTTTCTGATGATTAAATTACAGCACCGATCGAAGAGTGATTGAAGCATTCTATTCAACATCTCTCGGTCTAAGCAGCAAACAGTTTTTTAGTACAATTATTAGGTTTTTTGGACACCTTTAATGCCAAACATTCCAAACAATGATACAAGGCGTCATTATATTCAAGCCCAATCAAAAATGCGGCTTACAATACTCGTTTTGTATGATTTTGGCCGCTGGTTTTGCTAGACGCATATTAATTATTTTGATTCGTATGTTGCCACTCAGGCCATAAGTTGTTTTTAGGCTTCAATGGAAACTTATTTGCAAATTGGTGGGGAGGCAATCGTTGGAATTAAATTCGGTTCTTTTGGTTTCTTGGAAAGTTATAATTCTAAATAAATGCATTCACTCGATAGATCCAATACTACAGTTAAATTAAGAGAAGTTTATTTGAAAAATCATACAAGAGTAATGCTTTCCGGAGCCAACCTGATTGAGGTGTCCTCAGCCGGAGAATATTGAGAGGCGGAAAACGATTAGAGAGAAGAAGGAAAAATACAATGTAGCTCTCTGTCAAACATAGCTTTGGTCATTTAATAAACTTTTTGTCTCTAATTTCTTCACCTGAAGGACTAATTATAAAAAATATATCAAATAAGAGTTTTGTATTGGAAAATCATTTAGAAGTACATAATTGTGGTAAAAAATTATTTGTGAAATAGAGAAAACATCAACAAAAAAATCGTTACATAGTTGATATCCAAGGGTTGCGGGTTCAAACCCGGCGTGCGCAAACAACTTTTATTTTATTAATATGTGTCATAACATAACACAATATATATTATATATTTGCGGCACGTTTCAAATTGGTAGATATTCTAAGTATCGCCCTGGCAAAAGACCACCATTCAGAATCGAAACGTTGCTTGAAATGGCTTTAGCCGTGTTTGGTGACCAGATCTGAATAGCCAGGTACTTCCCAACCTGTATCTTCCCTATCTCATTTCTTTCCCCTCTACCTTAAGCCTTACAACATACCCTAATTGGGAATGTCATAGTCTCACTGGCTCTAGACGTTTTAGGGCAGTTGAGACTCTTGTGCGGTATTCATTGTAAAATAAAATATATACAGACAAAGAAGTAAAATGGTTGATAACATTGATAAAAGACCGTAATAAGTAAGGAATTGTGGTATTTTTCCAGACGATATTGTAAATATTTACTTGTCCGGAACAAAGCATAACTAAATGTATTTTTTAATACAATCAAATGTGAATAAAAACCAAGCGAAATCGCTTCATATTATTTGAACCACACTTAGCCTTGAACCCGTGACCTTTGGACCCTGAAAGAAGGATATCAACCGCTGTGCAACGGAGATAGTCGAGGCTTATAGCAAAAGTTCTGAAAGAGCGCCGACGCATTTAGTATAAATCCGCCGGCGACACGATGCTGTATTGTTAACATGGAGGTATAAAAAAAATCCCACAAAGATATTATTCAACGCAAAAATTGACAGTAGTGAAAAATTCGATATTTAAATTTGGTACTTAAGGGTCAGCACCCAAAAATATACACTTTTTGGCATTCTAGTACAAGCAAAACTACAATTGATTCATCTGTTAATTCTATATGGATAGTTACAAAAAAATTCTGAGGTTTCCAGTGAATACAATTTAATCCAGTGAATATAATTCTGTATGAAAAGCATACTAGAATTATAAGTAAAATGTTCAAAAATGCACCTTTCACTAATATTTTAGTTTGTTTTTCATAGAATTTAAAGATTACAGTTATTAAATTGTATTCACTGGAAACCTCAGACATTTTTCTAACTACTTACAGAAAATTTTCAGATGCATCATTTATAGATAAATACAAAATTATTAATTTTTTAAATTTTATTTATGGTTTTAAAATTTATTTCGTAGAACTCTATTTCAATTTTGAGGTTTTTGAATTTTATTTAAACCATAATTATTATTATTTAAAATAAAAAAAAAAAACAATTTTTAGTTAAAAGTTCTGCTAGGTAATTATTTTTACGCGATAATAAAAATGCACCTTTCATATAATAAAAATGCACCTTTCACTAATATTTTAGTTTGTTTTTCATAGAATTTAAAGATTACAGTTATTAAATTGTATTCACTGGAAACCTCAGACATTTTTCTAACTACTTACAGAAAATTTTCAGATGCATCATTTATAGATAAATACAAAATTATTAATTTTTTAAATTTTATTTATGGTTTTAAAATTTATTTCGTAGAACTCTATTTCAATTTTGAGGTTTTTGAATTTTATTTAAACCATAATTATTATTATTTAAAATAAAAAAATAAAAACAATTTTTAGTTAAAAGTTCTGCTAGGTAATTATTTTTACGCGATAATGCCTTCAGATGGCGAAACAGCTGTCACGCGTAAACATATTTACCTAGCAGACCTTTAACTGAAAATTGTTTTTTTTTATTTGAAATAATATTAATTATTGTCTAAAAAATACAAAATTATTGACAAACAAAATCATGTCAGCAATTCCAAAGAGAAAACAATACAGTTGATTCACCAAAACAAACCTGGGGATATTTCAGAATCCATGCAAGGAGACATTCACTATGAACCTTTGAGAGACAATTTTCCTATGTAGGACACTCAAGACCAAAATCACTGAACGTTTTGATGTATTGTAATCGAATCAATTGGTCGCCGTCCCTACGAATGTTCTTGCAAATTTTATCACTATTTCTTATACTAAATAGACTCTCAACAATATCGCCCAGATTATCTCTGTATATACGAAAGAGCAAAGATACATATTAAATATTTAAATTGGGTTGTTAAAGCGTAATTGCAAAATGTTGATCTCGAGATATTTCAACTCAGCATTCGAAAAAAAACATTCGTAATCTCAAGATCTCGTCTTATTTTAAAATTGTGTGCGCTGAAATATTGAGGTAATAATTGGGGTTATAGCCCATAAGGTTACATGGTCAGGTTTTAAAATCCAATTTCGAGATGGGTTCGGTTTTATAAATTGAAAGAATCAATAATTTGATATTACGGTATCACGATACCGCGTTCTTTCGCAATCCTGCTTTTTTGTTCTCAACTGATCAACCTTTTCAAACTTATGCTCGCCTGGCAACAGAGTATGCATATTTTGGAGATGAAACCGCTTGAAACAAACTGTTAGCTAAAACAGAAACGTTAATAATGTACTCGCACAACGAATATCACCTTTATATTAATTAATTTCCTTCATTAGTACCTAAGTACGTCCGTACGAGTGTTGGCTTTTTAGTTTGGAACTGATTTAGATTGAAATTATGAAAAGAAAAAAAATAAATTGTAAGACCACGGATATTATTTTATTTTTATGACCGACCGGTTTCGCTTAGCCTGAGCATCATCAGGGTATAAAATAAAAATAAATAGTTCAATTACAACAAAGGAACAGAGAGGAAGAGACAGATAATATGAATTGAAAGAGACAAAACGTCGATTGAGAAGGTGATTAAAGAATAATTATAGATTCTGTGAGTTTACGGGAAATATATCTAATATTGGACTACTGGACGAATTTACCTGCAAAAATTAAGATAATATCCGTGGTTTTATACAAAGTTACTTTTTCATTTCTTTTAAAATGTCAAACCACACAGTGATTGCTTTCTACGAAAATATATGTTCCAAATCCCTACCTACCTAATAAAGCATCTACCTGTAATGTACATTATTTTATATTTGAAATGGGTGGATTAAAGCAACTAATATTGTTTCTTAAAAAGTCTAGTTAAATTCCTTAATTTTTCACAGGTAACAACTGTTTATTGAATAAGAATTAAATTTTAATTAAAAGCATTTTTTAAATATTCTAATGCTTTCGTGAGCTTTCGATAGTGGATATAGAGCATATATCCGAAAAGTGGAATACTTTACGGATACAATTGTGAAAAATAATTTTATGATAATCGTTGTAAAGCGCCGTATATGAAGACAACGAAAACAGGTTTAAATATACATATCGCCGCTGGAAAGGCAAAAGGCCTTATTAGTCACTTTGGTTAAAAATAAGTTAAATATGCAGTTTTTATCAGTTTTTGTTACTGCATCGGATGCTCTGATTCTCATTTGATTCTGAATACTGTTGTGATCCTTCAGCCATCTAATATATATATATATAATATTAGGGAGAAAGCTCGACTCAATTTTATTGTAAAACAAAAAAAAACTTTAAAGTGCTTTGGTGTAAACTTCCCAAAATGGCGATCCAGCCATTTTGCTTTTCCAGCGACGATATATATTTCTTAAAAATATAATGTGTAAGTACAAGAAGGCATTCATTAATAAAATAAGTACAATTTTTTATCGAAAATAATTCATCAGATTTCTTTATACGGGTGGGTTGAATGAGTAGTGGAAAACCAACATAGTGTCGAGTAAAACACATCTTTGCCATTATATTTTATAACTATCTATTATGCTATCCTCTCTTTTTTTTAATTTGACAGGTAGTTACAAATATTACGCACGATTAAAACAAAAAAGGGAGTAAACCATCGCGCATTAGCTCCATTCGGTTGCGTATTCGCTACCCGCCATCTCCCCATAAACACGAACTCATTAAATTAATATGCAGATAAAAAGCTCGAGATCTAATAATAACAAATAGCGGTGAGTAGGTACCGGCCGCGGTGCATCGGCGCATCGGTGCAGTCTTCATCAGCCAAGGGTCATTACTCTGCAGATATGAATTTATGGCGGGGCTGCCTTGTCATTAAGGGCCGGTGCATGTGCATGTGGGAAAGTGCAGCACCAGTGGCGTAGCGAACTCCCATTCATTTGGGCAGCTGCCCGGGGTTTCAGACCTATGCACGTATATATACATTTTGGTTGCGATAATACTCAGCTTTCACACTGTGAGACCTGGCGACATGAAATTTACACATTTTTTTGTTTGAAATTTCTATATCAAAACAAAATATTTAGCTGATTATGCTATATTCACCGCAAGTTGTGAGCTTTAAAATATCTATTTTTCTGTCAAAAAAATGATTTTCTTACTGCCCTCGAAATATTTTTAAATGGGTGGTAAATCTAGGTTAAATTAATACTCTAGACTAGTGCTTAACTTTATTTAGGAAAACATACAGTTTTATACAAATTTTGGTAAATAAAGTGATTAACCATTGAAGTTTCCTAAAATAATACATATTTTTAACCAAACTGGAAAACAATAAAAATATAATCAAAATAATAATCAATGAAACAAAATACAAATAAATTTTAAAAATGTACCGCGATTATTTGGTCTCTCTGTTTTCTACAGAACAGTGAACCAGTGCAAAAAAGGTAAATGTTTTAAAAGTTACATTTGTAAAAATCAGTAACAAGTTTATCCCTTTTGACGTTAAACGCTTGAAGAAGGGCTATTTAAGGGACTATACTGAAAGAATGGTAAATTACACTTTTTCATTAAGATCTGGTGATTTTTAAATTTCCCATAACTTAAAATTTGAATAGTTTTTTACCGTAGTATCACTGAGAGCTTAAGCTTCCCAATTCAACGCAAATCTCGCTGTGCCACTGTGCATCATTCAGATTAGCCACAGCAGGGCTGACCAAACGTAAATGCAAGGCGCTTAGGGAACCTTGCACTTGCAGCCAACGCCTCGGGCGCCAAGAAGGACCTGAATGAAGAGTGATGGATGGCGTGCGAATCAATCAATTTCACAGCCCTGCTGGTAATTTGGACAGAAACGTTAATTTTTGATATTTGGATAACTGGGAGAGGGAATGGATCGTGAGAACCCGACGAAAGGGAATTAAAAAAGGAAAAACATAAAACACAGTACATTTATACTAATTTATCTATGCCAGCGGCCTGAAGCGAAACGAACGAACGAAAGAGTAGATACTCGTAAGTATCGCCCTGGTGAAAGACCACCATTCAGAATTGAAACGTTGCTTGAAATGGCTTTAGCCGTGTTTGGTGACCAGATCTGAATAGCCGGGTACTTCCTAACCTTTCTCTTCTCCATCTACTTCCCCTCCCCACTACCATAAACTTCACAAAATACCCCAATTGGGAATGCTATAGTCTCACTGGCTCAGACGGAAGGGGGCAGTTGAGACTCTAGTGCGGTATCCACTATAAAAATAAAATAAAGCGAAGAACCTTTTATAATATCGTGATTATTTTTGGGGTGATATGCCGTGTTACGCTTACTCCATCAAGGCAGATACATTTCAAGGCTGTCTAAGACGTGTACACGGCATAATAACTCAAAGATCAATATATATAATACTTTTGGCTGTGAGAATCTCAAATCATATGCAACCTTTAATGTATTAGTATGTTTATTTTTCCCACAATACCGACAATAGCCATGCCTCTCGTTGGTAGGTTAATAAACCTATAACGTTTTTTTTACCATTTCTGATCTACTTTCTTACCACTCTGCAGTGATTGTATCGTTGCCGGAAAGACAAAAGGGCTGAGGCGCCATTTTGGAAACCTTACACCAGAGCGCTTTTTTTGTTTCGTAATATTTTTTCTAAGTCTTCAGTGCCTGGTTGTATTTAAAAAAAAAAGTTAAATCAATGCTCTCACTGAGTAACCTGAAGCAAAAAGCTAAAAAAAAAGTCCCAGACTTATGACAAACCTTCTACCAAATGGTAAATATATTTTGGGTGGCTTAAGGCCACAAAAATCGAACGAGAGTCGAAGAATTCGATTCAGAAAGAAAAACTGATCAAAACAGCTTATTTGACTAACTTTTGACCCAACTGTCGTTTAAGCCCTTTTGTCTTTCCAACGACGATATGTATGTATCTTTAAAAATAATAGGTATGTATTTTTGTCTCTGAAGGATCGTTTGTCCAAGGGAAACCTATTTGGCAGCAAAAATATTTTATTTAAGTGGTGTACAACAAAGTGACTATGTTATTTTAATCCTTTGCGCGGTAGATACTCATACTTTTCTTGCTACGAAAATATGTATTTTAGATGTATATGACTTCCACGGTTAACCACATTTATATTAACCCACATAAAATTTCTTAAAGTGATATTTATGATAAAATAGCGCTGTATAAATCTGAGCGACAGTAATGATAATTTTTATGATATCAAATGACAATATTATGCAAAATGTTGGCAGTATATGTGAACGCAATGTTACGTTAATAGATATAACTGGTTTGTAGCTGAGTGTACAATAAAACTTAAATAAATTAAATGCTAAGAAATCAACAAATCTAATTAGTAAAAAATAACAGTATTTTAATATGAAAAGGGGTATTTTTTCCATCGCCATTTTTTCATTTGGATTACCAAACGTAATTATGGTAAAAATGGAGTGAAAATACTTGAAAGAGTTATGTTCAAACGATTAGAGAGACAAGACAATGTATGAATATTTTTAACCTGTTTATTCCATAGATACTGCCCTGCCTTTGATGAGGTTACGAACCCATAAATAGTTCGTTTACCCTACAATAATATATCGACATAATCGTCGGGTAATACATCATTAAGAATTTCTAATGTCGAGAATCTGATGATGCTCCATCACCTTGAAGGTGTTCAGATTGAAGAGGATGGAGCCATAAAATTTTATAGCTTTTTGTAGAATAATTATTTCGATTCACTGATGTTAACCGCCTTGTCGACATAGATGATAATAATGTTACTTACATCAATAATTTTCAAATGCATTTTCTAATATTTAAGGTTAGCAGCCTATGCGCTTAACGCTCATACCAACGAGTGGTTGAGACACGCCCGAAGATATAGCATGATCCAATAAACCAAATGCTTGGATCGGATCATGTCATGAGTCTAACAGAGAATAATAGAAGAGTATGTATTAGATAATGTATAAATGAACCAAGGAGTGTGTGCTAAAATAGGGTTGTGTTTCAATCCATTACCTCTGACTACCCCTGTAGTGAAAATCAAATAAACCTGGACACAATTAAGTGTAATATCCCCTTTCATTCTCTTCCTTTTCCGAGTGTCAATAACATTTATATGAAAGGCTAAAAGGTTTCTGCAGTTAGTGGGTCAAAATGAGTTAAATATGCAATTGTGATAGTTTTTTTCTGCATCGAATGCTCTGACTCGTTCGATTCTGAAGACTTGTGGCCCTTCAGACATTTGAAACATTTTAACCATTTGGGAGAAGGCTTGACTCAAGCGTTACAAGTTTGAGACTTTTTAATTTTTGTCGCTTCAGGTAACTTAGAGCATTGAAGTACCTGAGTTAACTTATTTTCCAAAATCCAACCAGGTACTGAAGAATTATGAATTATTATTATATGAAAATAAAAACTTTAAAGTTCTCTGGTGTAAGCTTCCCAAAATGGCGCTTCAGCTCTTTTGCCTCTCCGGTGACGATATGTTAAAATAATCCAACTGAAATTATTCTAAAAAGAATATTACAAGATAAGCAATAAAAATACAACAACAATAATTAGACTACACCAACGAATTGCTTTATAGGAGCCATTATCTGCCATAAAAGTGTTTATTACCAGCTTTAATTTACGGAACACTTTTGTTGCCCAGTGGTTTGGTTGAAAGGCGTAGGTGCACATTGTTGGTTCACTCCTGATAAATCCATTAACATCGACCCATCTTTCTAATATTAACCAAGTCACGAAATACAAATACATTACATAAATATTAATGCGGCCGATACTCACAACACTGGAATTTATTACTATTTATAGCAACAATTTAATGGAGGAGTTTTTGATACGTGTTGGTTATACTTTATAAGAAAATTGTAATAATAATTCAAAAATATAAACCTAACCTAACCAACCTTTCCATACCTACCAAATCATTCATCGTCATTTTTAAACATCTTATAATTCTTGAAAACTATTAAGATTCTTATTCCAATTTTTATTTTTCCGATATCTGGCATCCGTCTTTATAAAAGTGAGAAAAGTTATATCTGAACACATTCGTAAACATAGATGGCGTCATGGATACAATTATTCGAAATATTTTACCATTCTTTATACGTAAGGTAATGTAACATTTTTTTACGTGAAGATATAAGAAGGGATTCTTATGGTATATCGATATGTTTATCTTATTAAAAAATTAAATAGACGAATTAATAAACTTCAATCCATTTCAATCACCCCATAAATTGTGTACTAAACATGGAGGTGAATGGAAAACTATGCTCATCAAAAATCTTCAAATTTTTCATAACGAAGCAAGCAAACAATAAAATTAACTGCTTCCCAAATTGTTGTATCTAATCTCTATTTGTTTTTAATAGGTTTTAAGAAATTAATGTAATGTTATACAAAATACTCTTTAAAATTTACTACCTGTTCTTCATAATCAAAAAGCAAACGAGATGAATTTATGTGAAATACATAACAATAATAATCAAGAAAACTGTAAATCCACTTTACACGAACCTTTAATTATGAGTAAGATATTATGTTTTCCAATTAATGATTGTAGTTTATGATTAGTTAACAAACCATGAATTGAAAGAACCTGAAACAGATTTATGAAATAAATTTGAAAAGGTGTCTGCCCTACTTCTATAAAAGATATTTTTAATATTCAGAACAAAATTTATTGATTAACTTCTTCTTTATTTATTGTGAGACAAACTTCTTTAGTGAGCTAGTTTAATAAAATATTGAGTTTATGGCAGTCGTTGGCTGCGAAAAATTTCAGACACGATTAAACTGTAGCCATAAAAGAAAACATAGGTTCTGAGGGAAATTATTTCCCTCGGAGTGTCCTGTGTAGGGTATAAATAGAAAACTGGTAAGAAGTTAAAAAAAACTTTTAAAAATGCAGATAAACCCAAAAATACGTACCTGCAACAGGTTAGTTCCAAAATATGTTTTTAGTTATTAACTTCATTATTAATTTATGTATACTAATGTCTAAAGAGGTGCATTTTGAGTACATATGCGAACAAAGCGAAAATACAACTAGAATCAAATATCAACATAATTTTTCACGAAGGTACTTGTTTTATAAATAATTCATCCTCTTCTTGTTAAAAACTATTATATGGCGTTATAATACAATTACTAATGGAACGATCGCTTAAACTGGGTGTGTCGATACTTAAATTTTAATACGAAAACACGATTTAAATGAGGAATTCCTAGTAACCTATCATTACAAGTAATGCTTTTAGATTTAACATGGTGTAATGTGTAACATCAAACCAACTTATTAGCTCGATTTACATAAGGCTGTAAATTACATTACTCTAATCTAAGCGTGATCATAAAAGTCAGGATTACATGAGCACTACTTAGCTAAATAGACGCTTAACGATGAATAATAGTGGACCTCCCAAAAGAAGGAAACTTGAATAGGTGTTCAAAAGTAATGGTGTATAATCTTATAATGTTTTGTGTGAGTAGGTACTCCAATACCTCGCTTAACGACTTCATAAAATATTGTTTGTAAATTGTAACGACGTTTTGCAACGTTAACTAAAAAAAAAACAATGTTCTTTACTTGCAAGCATAATTGTATGGAAATTATGTAAATATAAGAATTCATTCAGTAACTCGTAATAACAGAGAACATGTATCAGAATAAAAAATTTAAAAAACCCTGATTATATAAAATGATATTATAATGTAATAAATTATTTGCCTAATTGTTATATTTATGAATTCGAATTGAGGGATGAATAATGTGGGGGAAAGAAAATAAAAAAGTTTATTGTTTTTCAGCTTTTTCTTCAAGATATAAATAAAAGAGTACCTCGTTAGTATTTATGAACTTTAAGCTTCTTTTTTTAGTAGGATCATTTCAAGGGATATTTTTTTAAAACGCAATTTGATAATTGGGTTTTTTTATAATGTTATATCGAAATCCCGTTAAAAAGAGGTTCAGCGGAGCGAGGCATTAGTATATTCATGTAATATAATTTAATGAAAACCCATTATATCAAAGGGTTTTTTAGGTTACTAACCATTTATATTTCTTGACGGTTTTTCGACGTTACAAATTGTTCCAATGCTTAATGAAATTCTTATTTATTTCGTTTTATTAAAAACTCTACACGGCTTAAATATTTTTTCCAAAGTCAAAAATATTATAAAACTAATTGTTACTCGTGAAAAATTACGAAATTTAAGTCGAATTTCCAAGAGAAATATTAGTCCCCATTTCAAATTTAGAATAATCTCTGGTAAAATACATTATATGTAAGTACTGAATTATCCTGGTAGGGATTTGTTTTTTTTTTTCAAATTTAATAATTAAAATAACATCAGTTCCAAATTTAAAAAGCTCAAACTCGAACGGTCGTACAAACAAAGAAAATTATTTATAATTAATTGTTCCATCATTCATATAACAAGTTAAATGATCCATATGAAAGTTTTGAATAATTAGAGGAAGGAAAGCACATCAGTCTTGAGTGGATATTTTTTCACAAATATTGCGAGGTTTATTTTAATTGGGTGTTTCCAAATTTGGATTCAAGATTCATTTAAAGGCCCAACCGTATTCTGTATTGTTAATATTATGGGTAAATAAGCAATTGGAAAACCCACACTTCCAAAATACCAACCATTAAAAGGATAAACTTGGTAAGTCTTCAAAAATAACCAGGTATGGCCAACTAATCATTTGCCATTATGGTTTTCAGATCAATGTGAATTTTTATGAAAACATGACCTAGAAATAGTAATTAAATGGGGGTTTGTTAGGAAAATCACCCATAAAAACCATTATTTTCGCTGAAAAATGAACTTTAAATTTGATTAAAATGATATCTAATCACGTTAGAGACGAAAAACAGAAGTGTACCTTTCATACTGATTAATATTTTACATAAAGTAAACCAAATGAAATTGTAGAGATTTTTGAACACGAAGACATTATTTTTCTCCATTTTTGTGCATTATGTTGGATTCACACCAACGTCCGGATCCGCTCAGTGACGATATTGTTCCGCATGAGAGCTTATTGATATGGTATGAATATCAATCAAGGAGTATGTGCCAAGACAAAGTTGTATGGCAGTATATCCTTTTGCCCACCCTTGTGATATTTAACTACTTAGTTAGTTAAATAATTATTTTGAAGTGTAAAAATACTTACATCGCAGATTTTTTTTTATTAAAAACCATTTTTTATCTTTTATTTAACTAAGTAGTTAAATATCACAATGGTAGGTAGAAGGATATACTGCCAAACAAATTTGTCTTGGCACATACCCCTTGATTGATATTCATACCATATCAATAAGCTCTCGTGCGGAACAATATCGTCACTGAGCGGATCCGGACGTTAGTGTGAATCTATCATTAACCATGTGACAGTATCCAAAAATTAACGTGGAATATAGAGACTAGAAATGTTGACCTTAAAAAGCTCTCATGGTACCTCAAAAAAAATTATGACAATTCCTAGAGATTATTAGTCGAATGGCTAACTATTGGGATATTCTAATAAATGGCACCAAATACAAATTCTAGGTGAAGATATACGAAAGACGATGCGGAGGAAGACGTCACGGCTTAGAAACTTACGTGACGTATTGATGATAACCAACCCTCGATAGGTAAAACAAGATCAAGATGCCATAATTTCAAAGTATAAACACCATGTTTCCGACCCCGCTCTGACACCACGTTCCTTGTTCGTCGGTCACGCACGCTTTTGTGTTAGTGTTTTTTGTTTTGATTTCTTCTCAGCCACTTCGGACCTTCAAATATTGTTTAATGGTCCGTATCTTCTCCCCCCATCGTGTCCGTGATCCCTAAACCCAGCTTCACAGGGAAATTAAGAAGATTGTTACATAATCGGTGTTGGTACTGCAGCGGTAATTGGCAGAAAACAACGTAAGGAAGATCTCTAAGCGAGGTGAATAAGTTATTTCGTTAAAGTGAACAATTATTGTATGAAGCTTATGCCCGTCCGTTTGAACAAACAAACAAGGTAGCGTGCTGAGAGATGCAGGAAATACTCGTAACGAAGAAGCTAATAACGCTTTTTTGTCTCAGTAAAATGTTTAAAAGAAATACTTTTACCTTCTTAACGATATTTTAAACGCAGAAAAATGGCTAACATTATCTGTTTTTGCAGCACCAGTTTTGTTAAATTTCTCCTCAAGGCGCTTTTCAAAGCCAGAAAAACTGTAATTAAAATACTAACTTTTATAATACTCGTACTTAGTCATTCTACTTAAATTTAACGAAGCAAAAAGGTAGAAAAGATGTTAAAATAGAGATGAAAATGTTATAGAAGGGTTATGATACATTTTATAAGTATTTGTTCTAGTTCGTTTCCTTAGACCTCGGTTTTGAAGATTGTAAGCCTTAGCATTTGTTAAAGGCCTTACAAAATTAAAGTAATTGACATAGTAAATTGATTTGGTACGTATGTGTATCTTTAAAAATATAATAATTACAAAGAATGAAACAATTGAAGTAGTGACAAAGTCGGCAATAATCATTCTGTCACTAATCTATCGATCTCATTAAGAAAGGCCGATAATTAATTTTGTCGTTATTCTGAGCCTAATATAAGTGCCTCAGAAATATGAGTGTTATTTCGATGACCCTTTGACCCTTTGTGACGATGTCTTTGCATATTTAAAACACTTATCTATTAATTTATTGTGGATTCTGCAATATGTTGAAACGACTTATACACCATATACGTCATCTAGCAGTGGGAAATACATTTATTTTGAAAATTTACGTTATTTTTCTCTTATTATTCTTATTCAGATACATTTTATTTTTTTTAATCAAAATATTGGAATTGCGTTTCTGAGAGGGTTACATAGAATTAATATTTTATTAGGTTTAACGAATACTTTTTTATTCACATTATGAGAGTTCTATGATGTACTCGCATGTATACATAATTAAAAAATATATTAGAACAGTTAGTAGCCGAGTGGCTCAAAGCGTCGATTTTTCAACCGATCAATTTACCGTTAGCTAAGTCCTCCATCATTGGCACAAGCAAATTTTTCAGCTTATAATGATGAAAGTAGGAGGAATTCAAATATTTTCTGGGATATTTTATTTATTTCAGGAATGTTTATCTTCAAAAAAAAGAGATGAAGAAAAGAAGGAACTTACCGAGTAACTTAAAAAATAACACAATATTTTCCAGTTGAATAAAGAAAAACGAGCTTTGAAATAACGGCATCCACATTGTGTTATTTATCGCACCCCTAAAATGATGAAGCTACCATTAAAAAGCCCCGAGCATTTTGCTCCGTGTAATATATGATTACATAAAGCGAACAAAAAAAAAAGTACTCATCCAATACTCTACTCTTCTGGGAACATGCGTCATAATTAACCCTTTTAGTGCCTATAAATCAATGCAAAAATATCGCAGTGAGGGATTTTATAAGCCGCACGTTAAATAATTGTTATTGCGAGTACCTTCTCATTATTTATGGTAAGAATTGAGAATTAGGTTGTTGTATTTAAAATTTTCGTCACGTTTGAAATCGTCACACTTCAACGATTTCAACGGTCCCCGTTAAACGTCGGTTCTAGGCCCGTTTCAGTTTTTGGACAAATTGCGACTAGCTGACAAGCGTAACAATATGATTGTTATGATTTTCAGCCGATCGCAAATTATTTAAAAGTTGAAACGGACAGACAATCGGCGTTCAACGGGTACCATTCAAATGTCAAACAGAAAAAAAAATAGCGCTTTTAAATGAATTGTGACAATGTCAAATATGAGGAACTCGTAATGTGGTAATTCAAAATAACATTGCATCAGCTCTAAGCAAGTAAGTTGTGTTTTTTATAATTTCCTGAGTTTTTTATTAGACATTTTGTGTACATAAATAAAAAGCCTTAAAAGATTAAACCAAATTTTGTATATGGACTCATTAAATATATAGAAACAATTGCCATAGAGTCATTATTTTATTAATATTTCCCCTGGTTTGGAAGCGAGATTTAATAAATATATATATATATATATATTAATATATTTGGCAAGGTTGAGTCTCAAATCATTTAAAAATGGCAGCTTTTGGGGCCTCTTGAATAATCAAAATGAAAAATACTTTTTTCCAGCGTATTTGATATATACCATACATTTTTTAAACTTTCTGTATGTATAGGTTTCGATAACTCTCGGCCCAAAAAACGTTAATGTTGTTATGTTTGCCATCTGATCACAATTCGATCAAACGCTGAAACGAACCGAGAATCGATGAATAATGGGAACCCCTCGAATCTCAAAAACTTAAAATGGCGCATTTCGACGGTCATCAAAAATGAAGAGATTTCAAAATAACCAAACCTTATTTATGTACGATATATTTGGCTTTAAATCCAAAGAAAAGCTTTGTTCAAAACAGACAGCGTGTCAGGCAGGATCATGTGGAGACTGAAAAATGTGGAAATATAAACTACCCAGTGGCGACTCGTGACTTTTTGGTTTGCTAAGATTGAAAAAAAAAGTGATTACTAATGTAGTGGTAACCGAAAACGATTTTTTTCTCTTCCAAATTTCAATTTTTTGTATGAAGATTTTTCAACAAAACATGCAGTACACCACCAAAACTAAAAAGTCCTAAAAGTTTTCATAAAAATTAAAATTTTGAAAAAAAATTTTTTTCGTCTACAACAACATCAATAACGTTGTATTTTTCAAGCTTTAGCACACTAAAAAGTGACAAACCGCCACTGAAAGTACTTAGTCACTATTGGCCTGAAGTTGTGTGTTTGAGAGGTCACCCATATATGAAACGGCAGATCTTTCCGAGAACAAAGTACAATATTTGGGTTATTTCATAAAAAAATTAAAAGTCTCTCGCCTTATGAGCAGGTCTCTCCGAGACCCAGATTACCAAGTTGTTAACTCCACAATCAGCTGCAACCATCTCCTACCATAGTGACTTGCTTTTATAAAATGTTGTAGCACATCTGATTTCCATGTCGAAATTCAAAAGAGAAAGATAACAACCGTATGATGTATTGTTTATCATTACATCTGCAATCTTTAAAAATTCTCATTATGGTTAAGAAAGTTCATATAACTACACTGCCTTGTAATGGTACGCATTTATTTAAAAGAAAAATTTAGTAGAAACAATGCATTTTTTCACACACTATTTTTCTCATCAATCTTTTCGTGCGATGATGTGAAATTTAAACAAGCATGTTAAAGCATTTATTAACTAAGCATGATCATTTATCTTTATGCAATAATTGGATCAACAAAAAAACGTTTTTAATTAGTCATGAAAAATCTGTTTGAAATTCGGTATCTTAAGATAATGTCAGATTAAGTCCATTAAGTATATTACGTCGCTAAAAAGGCAAAAGAACTTAAGCGACACTGCTCAAAAATGAGTTGAATATGCAGTTTTGATCAGTTTTTATTTTCTCTGAATCTTGTTTGATTCTGAAGACTTTGGTGTCTCTTCAGCCATCTCAAATATTATAAGTTTGAGACTTTTGTCCCTTCAGGTAATTTAGTGAGAGCATTGAGTTACCCTGAGTTATTTTTTTTTCAAAATCAAATCAGGTACTAGAGGCTTATGATTTTTATTGTAAAACCAACAAAACTTTATGTTGCCCGGGTGTAAACTTCCCGAAATGGCGCTTCAGCCCTTTTGCCTTCCCGACGTTGATATAACTACACGCCGACCTTTCCATCGAAGTAGCATTGACTGGGTATCCAATAAAACCTGTTCATAAACCCTTTCTAATTCAACAATCATCCTGTCAGACACAATAAGGACCCGTTCTGAAAGTGTACATTGTTTTTGTTTATCATCGCGGGTCCTGCAGTCTCCCGGTGTAATTATTGTGATAAAACACTTTGCGGCCCGCCCAAAGATAAACCCTCGACAGTGGTAATAAAAGCTACTTGTATGAAAGAATATGTGTACGGCTCTGAACCACGAAAGAATTCCTGCATTTTCAGCATGTCGGCTTTTGTGGTGCTCAAAATAATTATATTAAATGATCTTAACTTAAGGTCGGGAAGCTGTTATATTTGTTTATCAAGTAGAAATAATTTCGAATGGTGAGTCCTGGCGTCATAAAATTTGGGAAATCTGAAATTTTTAGAACAGCGCATTTTTTTAAGCACAGAATGTTATTACTAAGTGAATTATGGAACTCTTAAATATTTATATATATATATATTATTATATATATTGACTATTGTTCAATTATGATGTTCAAAATGGGTGAAAAGAGCAACGGAGAAAAATCAGCGCATTAATAATATTATAATGAAGTAATGACAAAAATAGGACAATATATAGGTACATATGACCGGTCGGTAGCTGAGTGGAGAACGCGTCGGATTCCCACCCGGGCGTCGCGCGTTTAATTCCTCTGCTGGCTAAGTCCTCCATCATTGCACAAGCAACATCTTCCGCTTTTAATGGTGGCAGTAGGAGTTTTTCAAATATTGTCAGGTTATTCGTAACCCGGGAATGTCTGTCTTACTTAAAAAAAAAATAAAAAAATAGAAAGAACATTCAAGTCAAAGCCAAGGTCAAGTCAGTCAGATTTTTGGTAGTCTTAAAGAATGACAAAAATCATTTGGACTGGTGCCAAAATTTTCAAGACCATTGGTTGAGTTACCAGGTCTCGACATTCTGGACAGTGGAAAATGATACCCATAATTAGTAGAGTGATGATTGAGGAACAGCAATTCATTGTTTCTGACAACTGTTCAAAAATGAGGCATGGCGAATTGCTATTAGCTTTGTAGTTTTAAAAACGCAAGATTTGGGGAAAGATTTTTGAAGGAGTCGATATCTACTAACATGAAAATAAAAATAAATTTTTGTAACGTGTTTTTATGATATTAGTCCGTTAAAAATATTCCCATTGTTGAAAATAATTATAAAGTGTAAATAATTTTTAACCAACCAAACATCGTTACAAATACCCAGCCAAAGCGATTAATTTTAATTAATTTTACAAATTATTGTATTTTTCCACCGCAATAATAAGTATGGGCCGCTTTCGTTGAGACGAAACTAGTTTTTATCGGCGTCGGAATCGAACCCACGAACTGAGAAACCCGAGAAGAAACGCCCACCAAAGGTTAACACCCCGCCACTAAAAAGCCGAGAAACGAATGATAATAATTAATAACAAAAAAAACGTTTTTCTTGTTGCGAAGGTATTTTAATAAGGTGTGTTTTTTTACGGGTTTTGCGTACAAAAAAATACCTTGTTTAGACTACTGCGTTAGGAAGGATAAAGGAGTATGAATGAATCAGCAACATGTTTGGCTTGATTCTCAACTGGGGCGATTGTATTTTAACTTTTTACAAAATAATGAAGAAAATAAGTAGAACCACCATCTTAATAACTGAAAGAGAAAAAGTGAAGCGTGCTTTGGGCTAAAAGTGTACCCTCATGGCAATAATATACAAGAAAGAGCGCTACTGTAGTCCGTTTTTTATGAGGTTTGCCGGACTAGGCTGGACCTGAGTGTGGCTAGGACTAGGGCTAGGCTATTCATACATCCATTCATAGCACGTGTCGAGATAATGTTATTGTTTATTTGTATACCCACTTTTTCACAGTATTGTTATAAACAAAAATATAGCATATAACCTACAAAACCGTTGAGTTGTGTCAATTCATGTCGCATATTAAAACGTGTGGGCGGAGTCAACAGAGACGCGGAACACGAAGAACATTCTGACAATACTTTAAAGCGGTGTGATAATTTGGGAAATTTTGTTGTCTCTTTCTTTCTCATGGGGTACGACGTAAAAACCCGGAGAAATTGATTTATCCCAAATTTGTGTAGGTTAGGTTAAAAGAGTTAGCTCTCTCTCCATATATTGTTACTCCAAGAGTGTACCCGAAATCGTTTTTTTTACTCCCGATGAAATTGTGTGCAACATTTTTATATTTCGATTTCTTTTCTCAAATGATTATCAAATTCGTTGGCCTGTCTAGGGCTTAGGATTCGAAAAATCTTAGCTCAGTTGGCAACATCAGTTTTCTCTCAAATCGGTATACTAATATGGCTTCTTCTTAAATATTCCTAATTGAAACAATGCAACACACAATTTGATCCAGGAGAAAAAAATATAATAGCGCTTTCGAAATTCAAACCATTATTTTGTTGTCAAAACTGCGAAACATAAGGACGGCCCTACAAATAAGATTCGATAGAAGATTTAAAAAATAAATCGTCAAAAAATCGAAAAAGCATCTCTGCGACACTAACATAAATACAACCTTACATCGATTTTCATGTGCTTTTTTTCTAATTTACATTCGTCAAATACCTTATATTTACCATTTTAGTCGATTGACTTGAATTTGGTCGCTAGTGTGGAAAGCCGTTCAAAGGACATTTTAGCGCGCGTTAAATTATAAAGGCTTGTGCCACAGTTCAGAATAACCACATTCGGATGAGACTTGCAAAAACTTCGATAACAGATACGATCTATTATTTCAATAATCTGATTGATTTCTTTATGTTTTCAATTGGAAATGGAATGTTGCATCGTTTTTAACAGGGATAAGTCAGGATAAGTAGGATTTTATGTTTTATTTTGACTAGTTGTTACCCGTGAAAAATCACAGGGTGTAACTTGCCGAGAATTTTTATTTTATTTAATCTACCCATTTTAAATATAAAATAATGCCTTCTAAAACACAATGTAGATTACCTATTTATTAGGTAAGTAGGTATTTATTTTTCTTTGTTAAATTTGATAATTTCGACTAACATGAGTTCTTTATTTATAAAGTTCACACTCGTACAGTTGTATGTACTCACAAAGGAAATTATTTATATGAGAAATCACTAAATATGACAAGCTTGGAATCTGAGAACTGTTGGTTTATACACGAATCAAAAAGTTAAGTATTAGTTGCATTATTCCACCTTATTTTAGATGAGTTTTACTTTTTAAAATGACCAACAAAAGTAAACCATGTGGACGGACAATATAAATATAAAATAAAAATAATCGCGTAGGTACTTTATCACTCGTTTGAATTTGAAAAAATGTTTTGTTTTTATAATTTGATAATTTTATTCACACATTCATGCATAAGTTTCAATTTTGAAAATATGACACTTGTACGTACGAACAAGTTAAATAAATTTGTTTTAAGTTTTTAACAGTGAAATCAGCACATTCGTTCCTAAGTATGATAAGTAACTAATTAACCATTACATCGTTTTACGTAGAAGTAAACAGAGAGGATTCATTCACATTCGTAAATCGTCCGATACGTACTCGTAATTTATTCAGACTCTAGACATGACCTAACTGAAGTATCTGATTCACTTGATCATGCAATATGTCTTCCTCAGGAATCACCAACTTGTTCTAATATTTGCTTTCACGTCATTTACTCATCTTGACACTTGTTTCCCCGCTTAATCGTTCTTGAAGTACAAATCATCAGAGCGTCCCTTCTTAATTTTGTTCATTACGCGTACCTACATCGGTTTTTATCGCGCATACACCTCAAGGATCCCATTTCTACAGCATCCAGTCTACTTTCACCCTTTCCTACCGGCATTTAAAAAAATGGTTATTAAATGTACTTAAAAAAATCCTTTAATAATAAATGGATAACTTTTATAATGCCTCCTTTTGTGGGAAAATCGCCTCATCTTTATAAGTACGTACGTGCGAGCAAGTGTGAACTTTTAAAAATCGGTCAAAACTGTGAATGAAATTATCAAATTTAAAAAATATCTTTTTCAAATCCAGACAAGCAACCAAATGGTAGATACTCAAGTATCGCCCTGGTGAAAGACCACTTTTCAGAAGCGAAACGTTGCTTGAAAGGCTTTAGACGTGTTTGGTTTCCCAACCTTCCTCTTCCTCATCTCCTTCCCATCCCCACCACCTTTAACCTCACAACATACCTCGATTGGGGATGCCATAGTCCCACTGGCTCTAAAAGTTTAGAAGCAGTTAATATTTACATAAAAAAATAACTTAACGTATTTAATTAAAAGTACCCACACAATGAACCGGAAAAGATTGATGTAGCAACCATTAGTTTACAGCATTGTTGATAACTAATTCAATTAACTACGATCATTCTTGGATAAAAATCTGCGACCATTTGTCAACTCGGAGCGAAGCTGCCAAGGGACAAAAAATCTGAATTAACAATCTGTTCATACAATTTTTAAGTGCTGTGTTAAATATTCAGTGTGATTAAAAACGATTTTTTTTGTTTGAATTATGATGAATAATTACTTCAATATTTTGAGGTTTAATTACAATTGTGAAATGATGTATATTTTACTGAATTATTCATTGGTTGCCATTCCTGGTTGGATACACCGATGGAAGTATATTGTGGGCGTGTCTGGTGAATCCGAAGTATGGTCAATTTTCCCTTACTCCAGGTGAAATAAATTATTCAATCCTTTTCAAATATCGATTTTTTTCTTGAAGAGATAATCAATTGAACGTAGTTAGGCAGAAAGCGTCCAACCCCAAAAATATGAAACTGAGAAAAATGCGTTTAAAAACATGACGATAAAAAATACATTAATATGCGAAATCGGCATTATAATATTTAAAAATGAATAACGGTGTTTTTTTTCTTTATAAATATTTATAATCAATGTTATTATAAAAAATGTATCTCCTTATGTAATCCTACATTTTATAATGATTTTGTACTTTTCAAGTCAAATGCCTGTAATGTGCGTTAGTAAAAAAAATACAATATTACCAAAAATCTATTACATTTGGAGTTTGGATGTTTTCAGCCGATATAAATCTCGAATTTATTTATGGGAAAACATTTAAAACTCGATTTTGGCAAATTGTGGGTTGGACGATTTCTGCACAACTACGTCCAATTTCACTATTCTTTCTGGGGCCTGCGAGTCAAAAGGTCTTACGTAAATAGACAACAGTTTTCTTTCAATATGGTACAAATCATTATTTTCGAAATTTTCTGTTCAATGGATGGCATTGTATTTTTTTTAAAGCCACAAAATTCTGTGATTGATAAATTATATTATCTGGTTTTATAGCAATCACAATTAACATAATAAATCAGGAACAAGTATCTCCGTCTTCCTGGCGTCCTTTCCGATCGGAGGTTGGCTATCATTAGGACTATCACATACAGTATGCAGCCCGGAATCGCATTAGCACCAGTCCCTTAAGCTTTGAAGTTATGAAGGGCGGAGTTTTCTTCTATGACGTATTCCATCAACCTTCCTCGGCTGGGTCAGCTGGGTCAACTCCCATTATTTGTCACCCCTATGATGTGGTCCAGATATTAAAGATGTCAATATTTTTTACATCTAATACGATTTATTTTTGCTATTCAATAATAACGTTAATCACAATAAGGAGCTTGGTATAATTACTTATTATAGTCTAGGAAACATTTTATCAATTATGCTTACAAACATTTTATCATAATGTAACAAATCTTTTATATGATTGCATTGTTTATACAGAATTACTTTATTAATTTAAAACAAACTATTTCAAAATAAAGTACATACGTTAAAATGAACGATGAATCCTAATTTTTTTAGGATCTTCTTCTATAGAAATGCACACGATGCGTTTAAGGACCAAATACACTACGAAAGGGTAATTAAACTTTTTGTTGCTAAACCACCTCTCTATATATTTTTTAAATAAACTTAATAACGTTTTATATAGGAAGTGTCTAGCAAAAAAAAACTCGTAACTAACGTATTTAGTATACTGTGGTATATTTCTTTCACTAACAGCAAGAAAAATCGTTAAACCAACTGCAAAAAAAATACGTGTACCTTGTTGTCAACTTAAAATGAAGTAAGTGTTGATTTTTTTTCTTTTTCTAAAGTACATTAATGAATCTTTGAATAACTTCTTCATATAAGCAAGTAAAATTAATAAATATCATAACTAATAATTTAGCACTAAACACTTTTTTTTTCATTTACTAAAACAAAGCACTCCAATTGCTCAACCAATTGGCTCAATATCCTGACCCACCACGCAACGATAACACAAAAATAGGGAGTATCTCGCCACCTCTTCATAATATGTTAAGTAACTACTCTTCGAGTAACCTAAATTATGCTCTGTAAAAACAGATACTTACCTGACTCAGCAGTTAACGTACGCTACTCGACGCGTAGCTCTAATCGACAGTTTACTCAGAGGTGGTGAAATACCCCGATAAGGCCGACAAATCTCGGATTCTTATCAGTTTGATGACTATCAGTTCCGAATTTGTTAAAATTCGACGTAGTACAGCGGCGTATCAAACCTAGCACATGAATAGTCTATAGTGGTTTCTTAACCAAAACAGTAAGAAATAATTTTATTTGGAATAATAGGTACCGCCATCCACTTGTTGTTTAAAACAGCTAACGTTTCTGCATTAAATACACGAAAAAAACTTAATTATCCAGCCATAGCTACAAAGAAAGACAAGATTAGCATTTATCATAAAGGTGTAACAAATCCGATATTTTTTTGCATAATTAGATCAAAGCGAATCTAATTAAAACTTATTAATGTCATCAAAACAAAGTGAACATCCGCTGTCTTCCGACTCCCGCGGCGGGAGAATCTAATTGATTTAATGGCAAGGATAGATGAATCAGACCCACCGGACACGACGTAATTACCCAGAGACAGCCAGTATCTGCGTTACCTGGCATGGATATGCAACGACGGTATAAATAAGATGAAAGTATGGGCTATGTCGGATAAAGATAGCAACAGGTGAAACCTCTCAGCAAGTCCAGCTGTCCAAGACTAATCGTCTAGGATAATTACAGATGTTAGAGGTAAGTGATTTAACAGCATAATTTCTAGCTGTGCTCCTGCTGCTAAAAGCTTCCTTTCTGTTACATGCGTCGTTTATGGGAAAAAGAGAGAGCGCACAGTGGAGCTATCCATTCTTGCATAATGTCGTTGGTTTAAATTCAAAAGTCACCAAGTGCATAATTATTCATCGAATGTCATTTGACGACTTAATGCCCATGCAAGAGTACGCGTTTGTTGAGTTTTCGCGGTCGTGAAAAACATTATGAATCAAAAAATATATTATTAATTAAATAAAAGAATACTTTGTTTTAAAACCACGGAATTTATTATGATGAAGGCCAACCGGTTTCGCTTGGATCAAGCTTCGTCAGGGCACATATGGTAACTTATTATATGTGCCCTGACGAAGTTACTTTTGGATCCAAGCGAAACCGGTTGGCCTTCATCATAATAAATTCTGTGGTTTTAAAAACAAAGTATTCTTTTTATTTAATATAATGTCCAACCACCATGTGATTGCTTTACGAAAAAAAAATATATATATATTTATATATATATATAAAAAAAATATATATATATATATATATATATTGTTGCCGGAAGGCAAAAAAGAGCTTAAAAGCCATTTTGGAAAGTTAACACCGGAGCACTCTAACGTTTTTTTTTTCATTTACAAAAAAATTCACAAGTCTTCAGTACCTGGTTGGATTTTGAACTCAGCCAACTCAATGCTCTCACTGAGTTACCGGAAGCGACAAAAAGCTAAAAAAGTGCCAAACTTGTGTCGCTTGAGTCGAACCTTCTCCGAAATGGTAAATATATTGTAGATGGCTATAGGGCCACAAAGCTCTTCAGAATCAACAGAGAGTCAGAGCTTTCAATGCAGAAAAAAAAAAACTGATCAAAACTGCATATTTAAATCGTTTTTGACAAAAGTGTCGCTTAAGCCCTTTTTCCTATCCAGCCACGATATACTTAAAAAGAACAGCAAACGCCAATTCTGAATGTTTAAGGTTTTTCATATGTGGTTCTTTGTTCAAATATTGAAAAAAAAATAGAAAATGATAAAAAAATATATCAAAACGCCTCTGGCGTGATTCCACTCTGTTACGAGTGGCATTGGGAAGCAATGTGGATTAAATGAAAACTAGACTGACGTAATTTGACTGATACTTCAAATAGAACCCAGAATTGTCCAGATTTTTTTTAAATATAAGGAACGAATAATTAAATTACACCCTTAGAGTATATAGAGGGGTATCAATCCAAGGCAGTGTAGTCAGTTTTTGATGATTTTTACCTGACTCGGCGAACCTGGGCGTGGCTAAGACCAAGGCTAGGGTATTTATACATCCATTCATATCACATATCACCGTGATGTTTTTTTTTATTCGTATAATCACTTTTTCACAGTATTGATATCAACAAAAATATAGCATATAACCTAAAAAACAGTTAAGTTGTGTCAAGTTTAGTGGCATAATAAAAAATGTGGGCGAAGTCCCGCGGTGACCCAGGAGCCCATGATCATTTTGGCAGTACCTAGAAGCAGAGTATTATATTTGTTGTCTCTTTCTTTTTCATGGTTTCAACCCGGAGAAAGTGATTTATCGCATGTTTGTATCGGTTGGGTAAAAATAATTAGCTCTCTCTCCATACATTGTTTCTCCAAGATTACACCAGTAGCAGTCCATTTTTCAAAGCCTGCATCGATCGTTTTATATATAAGTTCAGTTAGCGAATATTTAGGTTGAATGCTCCGGTACGCCCCTGAACCGGGTACTGATTATATAACAGGTTTGATGCGCACAGCGAAAACCGGTAAAATATCCAAGTAGAAAAAAATGCCAACGTAATTTCAATCCAATTAAAATACTGACGACTGCACAATGGTATCAATTTAAACCCAACATCAGCTGTTTGAGGCCCGGCGAATGAGAAATACATACCCACACACTCAATACTAAATAACCCAAACAAACTCAATTCAATATACTAAATAACCCAAACAAACTCATATCCGATGCACCAACTCACCCACACTCAGTCATACTCACTTTTACTCACTCGCAAATAAACTGAAAATGTTCCAAAAGCATCAATGTGGGAACCATTATGTGGAACACTCATTGTGAGTGATGACGAATTTACGATGCCCAAAATTTATCTAATTAACTGAGTTTTCTAGATCATTCCGCACACGGTTAATCAGCAAATCAGTTTTGTGGTACGTGGATTTTCAAACAGAATAAAAATATATTTTCGTAGAAAGCAATCACTTTGTGGTTTGACATATTTAATAAAAATGAAATCATTACTTTGTTTAAGACCACAGATTTTATTTTATTTTTTATGACCGACCGGTTTCGCTTATCTGTCTCTTTCTCTCTGTTATAATTTTTAATATGTTTCTTGATTTATTGTTTTATTTTATACTGTGTTCTCCCTGTGTATGAATATATAATTGCACACTTTGTATTTTTTGTTTGGTTTAATTTTGCACTGTAACGATGCTTAGGCTAAGCGAAACGAGTCGGTCATAAAAATTAAAATAAAATCTGTGGTCTTAAACAAAGGGATTGTTTCATTTCATTAATCTTATATTTCTTATTCGTAAACTTTTTTCTCAATTTCTTCTGGTATAGGCAGTCATCTTTGTAAAGATATGCTGGTAATACTTTTTTTATTTTCTATTTTTGCTTCTGTTTCATATTTTGTTGAAAATTATTGATATTTTTGTTATTTATTTATTTTTTATTTTATTATTTTATTAAGAATACCTCCCTAATTGAGAAAATTCTTGTTCTTAGGGAGGGAGTACTATCATGGTTTCTTGATTTTTTTTATGAACATGAATATCATATGAATATAATACATTTCAGGTTATTTTATTGAAAAGTGTACTTTGAGTTTTTTTTTAATATTTCATAGTTGTTTACATCTATTATATTGTTATCTATTATTATATTATGTTGTTTCAATTATTAATTTCTAAATAAAGCATAAAGCTTCAATAAGTCAACTCTAGTTTAAATAAGAATCGCCATGTTTATATAGTTTTACAAATGTTTTTTTTGTCATTTTTTGACGTTATCTGTCGTTTGGAGCAAAAAATATATATCGAAAGTTTTTGTGTTCAATTTGTAGAACTCCGTTTGATTTTTTTAATAATTTAATTAAATCAAATTGAACGTGATTATTATTAAATTCTGCTACTTAATTAATTTTATTTTTAGTGAAGGATATTTTGGCCTTCGAGGTCGATATCAAACTGTAGTTGGGTCATATGGAAACGACTTATTTATATTATTTTAGTTATATATCTCTGTATTATCACTACCAATGGCAGTTTAGCAGATTTAAAGCGAAAATAGTGCGTCTAAAAAGATTTAAGTTAGTCCATTGTTGTAACCATTTGAGTTTAAGTCCGGAGTTTTTGCTGGTTGTCCTTTCAAAAGTACACAAAAAAACATAGTATCTACTAAACTAAAAACATAGTATCTACTTAACTAAAACATAGTATCTACTTAACTAAAAACATAGTTTCAACTTAACTAAAAACATAGTATCTACTTAACTAAAAACACCCGTTATTTTACTTACGGTAGTGTCGTTGCAGAAGTGTAAAGTATGCATCATACTCATAAATTAAAAAGTTCAAAATATCCAAAATAATTTCAAGATTAAATAATAATAAAAATCGATCATAATAAAATTTCTTTTTGAAAGGGTAATGTATGCTCATTAAATGAAAAACATCAAAATTGCAGACACCATTCCAGAGTGGAAGATACTCTGAGTATCGCCCTGGTGAAAGACCGCCATTTAGAATCGAAACATTGCTTGAAATGGCTTTGGCCGTGTTTGGTGACCAGATCTGAATAGTCAGGTACTTCCCAACCTTCCTCTTCCCAATCCCCTTTCCCTTCCCACTACCTTCAGTCTCACAACCTACCCTTTTATGGGGACGCCATAGTCTCACTGGCTCTATCGCGATTGGGAGCAGTTGAGACTTTTGTACGGTATTCATATAAAAATAAAAATAAAACCGTTGAATTAAAAAAAGATAGCAGCAAATTTCCAACATAAAACCTGTTCAGGCAGGTAAATCGTTAAAATCAAACAGATAGTTTGACTAAACGGTTCCAAATCAGCAACATTTACCGGCCATTTGAATTCTGCGAAAATACGTTTCTGAAAGAGAAGGTACTGATTTTTTTTATGACTTGTTCTTCATCGTCCCACATAGACTTTCATATTCATAACCCCAGGGCCTGATACTTTGATTGTTATATTATAACAGTTCATTGTTCGAGTGTTGCATCAATGATGCTGGAAACATGGTCCGTTGTAGATTTACATTAAGTGTATTATTATTACTAAAGATGGTCAATATTCCTGTACCGGAACCGGAACCGGTTTCATGCCGGTCACTGGAACCATCGATATTATTTTTACGAGGAACTTGTTATTTTTGGAGCCGGTTCCTATTTTTGGAAAATAAAAGTGGCGAATAACCTTTGCCGGAAGGGTGCGGTTACGGTTCTTTTTCGCGATAAATCCCCCTAAAAACCGTTTTTTTTTTTAAATGAGGAACCGCTAGTAGTTGTTTTCGTTTCCAAAATATTGCTAGCAACCCCCCCCCCCTTCCTCGCGCCCATGAAATAAAAATAATAAGGAATCAACTAAGCATGGTCAACAACCTTCTTTCTTGGAACTACTGGTCCTAAAAGTAGCTATGTAATATAAATAACCAGTTCCTCGCTAGTCACCGGTAACTGGAACCGTAGTGACACCCAATTTCGGAGATCAACCATCCCTAATTATTACAACTCGAAGTTTATTGAGTATTTAAATGTTTAACGCTTGCTCATATGTTATTTTTTTATAAATGTGTACCGGTCCCGGAAGTATGAATGATTATTCTAATGCTTTATTGAAATCCTTGTAAAAGAAACACGGCACTTCATAAAACTTTCGAAATTAACGGGTTAGTAGCTGGGTGTACAAAGGCATAGAGTTTCAGGCGTCGTAGGTTTAATTATCCGCTAGCTAAATCCTCCATTATTGTACAACTAACATTTTTCGCGCATGGAGGTAGAAGAAAGAGAAATTCGAATATTGTCAGGTTTTTCGTAACGTTAGAACAGTCATTCCCAAAGTGGTCTATATCGACCCCCAGGGGTCGATTCCGACCTGCAAGGGGTCCACGTCAATGAAAAAAAAAATTGGGGGTGCATGAGACGTAAATGGGGGTCTACGGGAGTGGATTCCATTTAGGCAGGCCGTCACCAAAATGTTGGCTTCCCGCAAATATAATAATCCACCTCACAGATAGTACCTATGTAGGTACTTACGTAATACTATCTTATAATGGACTTTAATTCCCAAATTTTATTAATAATAATAATTTTTGTGGAAGATATTTTGCCGATTTGCTAGTACTTTTCGTTTTCAAATCTCTACCGACTAGTGCTTTTTTTCGGAGAGGAATTTTTGTTAATTTGCTAGCACTTTTCGATTTGGGATCTCTGCCGACTAGTACTATTTTTTGACGAGTTCGACTACAATTGAAGTGTTCACCGCGAAGGGTTCATTTCAAAGAACTAGCAGTTCCTGAAGCGTTCTCAAAACTTTGAAGTTTTTCCCAACGCTAAAAAAAATCAATACTAGGAAAGCAGGGGGTCTATACAACAGAACAGAAAAACCGACAAGTGGTCTACGGGACAAAAAAGTTTGGGAACCTCTGCGTTTGAATGTGTATCTTTCTTTAAAAATAAAATAAAATAATCAATTGAAAATTAAAAAGAAGTTGTTTGTTATATATTTTTCATACGACTACCTTATCACTTACATATTTAAATAAATATATTTGTTAAAAAATTATCGTTCAGAAAATTCATGTGAATTTAAAGTTTCTTATAGAAATGAAAAAAATAACTTGGTAGAAGACTACGAATATTATTTTAATTTATATGACCGACCAGTTTCGCTTAGCCTAAGCATCACCAGGGTATAGAATTTAAAAAAAAATGCAAAGTGTGCGGTTATATATACATACAGAGAGAGAAAAAAAAATATAATAAAAATAAAATAACAAAACAATAGAATAACATTTAAATTATAACAAAGAAACAGCGAGAAAGAGACAGATACTGTGAATTGAAAGAGACAAAACCTCAACTGAGAATGTAATTAAAGAATATTGATTAATCTTACGAGTTAAACAGAAAATAAACCTTATATTATTTTTTTAGTTCTTTAAATTTGTCAACCCACAAAGTTATTGCTTTTTACGAAAATACTGAAGTTTCCTTCTATAAGTTGCGCTTAATTATTTTTTCTCAACGTATGATTAGTTGTTTAACATACTCATATATTAACCATAATATATAGCGCTGAAGACAAGTTTCTATAATCTAAAATTTAGAAGGCTGGTAATTATAAACAAAAAAGTGCCCACCACTTTTGTGGTTTTGGCAGGTGAAATTTTATTCAGTGTCTAAACCAGAATTTAGATCGTTTACGAATGAGACAACCTGTATTATTCCCGTTCTGTGAACTCCATCCTGGGATACTATATCTATCAGGATTGTAATAATTCTCTTCTCCAATGCCTCTATTTATATACCTGACGTGCTTCGGTTACTCAGGATTGTCAGAGTTAAATATTCAAATGTCTCACTTGGCAACAACATTAACTGAGATTTACAACGTTGATTATCAACGTTATTAAATAATGATAATAAAAATGTGTGCCTAATGCGTCTATCTAAAAAACGGTAGTTATTACAATCGTTATTTTGTCAGCTGAATCCTTGTCTTAATTCAATTTGATTTGTTCGTTCAAAAAAATATTCCCCTTGCATACACACCGTGTTTCAGAGGGTGAAATTATTTTATGAATATGAAGGGAACAAATAATATATATTGTTTTTCATTACGGCTGAAATAAAAAAAAACATATGTATATATTTTGTATTTGTGTACAGTTAGTGTAAATAATCGAGTAAGTTTAACATAGCTGCAGTAAGTGTAACATATACTATGTACTGCCCACAATAGATGGTAATCTACCGCTACTGGCTCGCTCAATGCAAAATCTGTTTGACCGACCGTAACCAAGCGACTGATTAGCTACCTCTTCCCCTTATTACCCGCCTTCATATGTTAGCTATAACGTGACAAATGATAAGTCCATTTTAAGGTATAACCACAATAAAAGTTTTCGACAACTTTCCAGAAAAAAAAATGATAGTAGAATAATCGCTCTGTTTGAAAAAAAATCTGTAATTTTCATTTATATCGTGAATAATCACCTCTTGAAGTTTTGCGGTATAATTTGGAAACACGGTGTACATAATTATGTAGGAATGATTATTTACAATCTTAATGACAAAAAAACACACAGAATGTAACATTTAACACCTTTTTATCAGATAAAAGCAATCGTATTGGTGTTTCTTTATCACTTGGTGGGAAAAGACAAATATCCCACAAAAAAAAAATGGTTACTATGTTGCATGAAATATAAAAACTGGAAAAGTTGAAAACGTGATAAATACGAGTATAAAATACATCCAAGGTGGTGACTAAATATTTAGTTTAAGGTGTATACTTGAAACTATATATTTTGGTCAGTCAGCGACGATACGTACTTATTCAGGAGTTCAATCAGAGTTTAAATAGATGAAAAATAAAATTTCTGTTCACTTAAAAATCGGTTAATTTTTTGCAAAAAATTTAACATCAGATAACTTGGTAGGAAAAACGAAAAAACCAAGAATACGTTCTTGCTTCACAATAACATCTAGCGATGTCACGTGCACAATCAATGGTAGATGACCGGTTAGTAGGAGAGTGGACAAACGCGTCGGATTCCCACCCGGGCGTCGTGGGTTCAATTCCTCTGCTAGATAAGTCCTCCATCAATGCACCATCAAAATTTTCCGCTTATTGTGATGGCAGTAAGAGTTTTTCAAATGTTGTCAGGTTTAAGTGGCCCGGAATTTTGTGTCTTTCTTTTAAAATATAAACAGATAAAATGCTAGTGGAAGGTGCACTGCACAAAAAGACGAATGTTTTGACTCTAGAGATAGAGAAGTACGTACCTTTCATCATACAAGGTAGAATATTTGTTTCGTGAAATATTCTATGGAAATTGTTTGTTCATTCGTGCGTTTAGGATTCCGCTCTTATATGGGCATTGTCATACGGGTAGATTTTTTTCTAAGAAGTTTTACTGGTACGTTGTTCAAATTGTAGTAATATTATAATAAATGTTTATGTCATTCTTCGTTGCTGCTATTTGGCAGTTCACTACAAATAATCACTTTAAAGAAAACCGCCACTGGTCACTATCGCAACTCAAATGGAGGATATAATGCGGTAGCCACTAATAAAATTTTGTCAAAAGAAGCGAGGTTAGCAGTGAACCAGATATTTCCTTTACAAACCTTACCATAAAATGTAAATACAACCTGTGTGTGCCAAAGATATGCACTATTGTGTTACTAATGGAGAGATTTGACCAGAATTCATTGCCGATGTAAGTGGAATTCGCGAGATTAACCTTTCCGTACCTGAAACTAAAAATCAAACGTATGATCCCAAGGGGGGTGACGTAGTTACCCCATTTGATCTAGCTTGTTAAAGCTTTTTCATGACATAATCGTAAGCAATTTGTTTTTTGGTAATACTTAGAAGTATATTCATAAATAATTCAGTAATCTTTATCTAAGATATCGCACTAAACTCTCGCTCGGGGTGACATTAGAACCCCCCTTGGGAATGGGAGTGTTAAGAGAGGGACGCTTGATTTAGAAATGTGGACCAGATAGAAAGAATAAAATGTGTCGTGAGAGTATAGGACGGGTAAGATGGAAGAAAAAGTCCGGGACGTCCCAGTAAGATGAGGCCCGATCAAGTTTATTACAGTATTAGATTAGCAAGGATATTGTTCTGATACATATATGTCTGGCATTCCATTATATTACTATTCTAACTAACTTTTATATGTTGATAATAAATTCACATCAGCAAGAAACTGCGACCATAGATTCAATTTAAGAAACACAAACAATCTGCAAAAAGTACTGCCTCAATACAGGCTTGCTAATAAAACAACTAACTAACTAATTTAAACAAAAACTAAGTTTATATGTTTTAAGTGAATACGCATAATAGTCTAAACATATTTTTAATTGCTGTTTTTATTATATATATATATTTATACTGTTTCCAATGTATCGATCTCTTGTTCAAATATATGAATCATTGTACAAACACATTTATACAACCTTATATGTTTATCTTTTTAGTTATTATTGCAAACTATACTTAAATAAAGATTATTCTCATGAATTATAGGATGGTAAGGTAGTGTTTTCAAGCTAATGAAAATAAATGTCAGTATGAAAATTTAAACAGGTTTTAAAAATATATTTACACGTTGTTGAGTTCGATGCCACTTAAAAAAAGTACTTCGCGTAACGTAATAAATAAATAATTAAATGCCATGCTGATACTTATTTAAACGTGTTTTATTCACGCCGAGGCGACGACAATGCGACGACAATACGACAAAGGCCAAAAAAAAAACTCTACATCGGCATAATAAAAGAGCCGAAATAAAAACGTGCAGCCAACGCAATTGGTTTATTTGGTCTAATCCAAATCAACCGACAAAAAACAAAAAGCGGCAAATTAAAATAATCCGATACGCCTCAACTTGCCTCGTTGTGTGATTGAAATACACCCACAAATCAAGACTAATTATCGGGGCACAAGACCAAAAACAATCAAAAGCTTTCCACCAAGTAGAAAAAAGCAATCATTTCAACATTTGTTGCAACTTAATAAGCAACCATTTTCGTGCATTTTGATGATGTGTCATTGTGTTTTAAAAAACATTTTTCCAGTAAGTATTTGGCATAAAACCAAACTATAGCAACAAACATACCACCGATTAAAAAAAATGTATAATCTTGAGGTTTGTTGCAATTTAATGAGCACGTAGATCGATACATTTTGATGAGGTCATTACGTTTTGAAAAACATTTATTCCAGAAAGTATTTGGCATGAAACTAAAAAAGAGCAACAAACATACAACCGAGTAAAAAAAAACTATCATCTTGGGGTTTGTTGCAATTTGATGAGCACGTAGATCGGTACATTTTGATTATGTGTCTTTGGTGTCTGTAGAGTTATTTGACCGTATATGAGGTCAGCAGCCATCACGCCTGTCAGCGGGTTTGCTCTGATGAATTTCCGAGGTAATCTCCCGAATGGTTACGACATTCGAGTAATCCTATTTGTGGAGCGTAATACCTACATGCTCGAGTATGGTTTTTATCTAATCCGAAGCGAATTTAATCAAACTACGCTTAAGCTTTCTCGTAGGAGTCGTCGGTGTGGTTTAAAAATCATGTATGGTGAATCAAACCACAATTTATTGTGAAATTAAAAGTTTTTATTCTTAAAACAAATTCTAATAATCATATTATTACAAGTATTGTATTATTTCCATGTCTTTTATCTTATATAACAAATGGAGATCGAGGTAAATTCTTTATAGGTATGCTACGTTGTAAATAGACGTAAGATCCCGAATAAATTTCTAAAATTCAAATAATCGTATCCTAATTTAATGGCCTCTGTAGTCGAATGGCAAGACGCTCGACTACGAATGCAGAGGTCACTGATTCAAAACCGGCGCGGCGTGTGCAAATAAATTTTATTTAATTAATATGTGTCATAACAGATTTAATTTAAATTATATAATATATAGTATGTTTGCGGCACGTTCTATAGTGGTAGATACTTTGAGTGTCGCCCGGTGAAAGACCACCATTCAGAATCGAAACGTTGCTTGAAATGAATTTGGCCTCGTTTGGTGACCAGATCTGAATAGGCAAATACTTCCCAACCTTCCTTTTAACCATCTCCTTCCCCTCCCCACTACCTTCAGCCTCACAACATACCCCATTTGGGGATGCCATAGTCTCACTGGCTCGGTTGGGAGCGGTTGGGACTCTTGTGCGGTAATATTAAAAAATATATCTCGGTGCATAAAATAAGGTCACTTTAAGTAATTACTCAGTCAGAACTTTAAAGTTTAATGTTTTTATTTTACTTATGTATTATTTTACTTGAACATACATTTTTTATTGGTTGGTATATTGCCCATCCCACTAGGCATAAGCCTGTGTTGGGATGGCAATTTGTAAAAGTGGTTCTTTAGCTACATAGTAACATCTTAATATCGAAAATATAGTACATACATACATAATAAACAAACAAAAATATATAAGTAAATGATAAATTTAAAGATATAGAATCTACACAATAAGAACTAAATTAAACTTGGTTTTTAAGGTGAGTTATGTAAAAGTAAATAATATAAAATAAATAAAACTGAAACTAAACAGTGACCAAGAACAAGTGACGAAAAAAAAACAACCCTGTTGGCATGAACAAACAAATAAGAGTGTTTTTTAGCATTCCATTTGTTCTCGTACCATAAGAGCAGAAATAATAGTGTATAGTTTGACATAAAATGTTTCCGAAAATGTTTTATTTAATTAATAATGTCTTGTAAAGAGCACGATTACGTCCTAGATATATTTTTTCAAATTTATATTTAGAATATTTCAGAAAACGAACACAAAATGCTTAATCAATAAGGGTATTTTCATAGTTAATATTCTTCTTACGTCGTAATCAGAGAGAGAGATTTGATGGCATTTTCTAAAATAATAAACTTCCAGTTAACATTTGAAGAATACGACAACTTTAGATTTAAAGTTTCTTAAATATTTTAAAATCCGTTAAAGGAGAAATTTAAGTGTGAATTGTTACCAAAACAAAGCGCAGAATCGCTTGAACGAGTCCGTAAATCACATTTAATCTTCTACCATCTTCTGCTTTCCTGTCAATTAGAGCTATAAGCATTGCATGACCAAGTAAAGCGTGCGATCAAATGCGCCTTTGATTCTACATTTATCTTACAAAGATGGGAACAGATCGCAAATAAGGTGTTATTTTGTAACGCAATTCCACACTTTTAACCGAGTGGATAAATATTCTTTGTCCTTAAGATGGTCAATGACACTTTTTTGTCTTCACTAATTGTGTTTTATAATAAAAACAATTTGAATAAATAAGAAATTGCCACCATAAAAAAAACACCTCTTAATATAATAAAAATATTACCATTTTAGGAAGTTAGGGTTACATAAAGATTTTTGTCAATTCCATCAAGTTCAAGTTTTATTATTCATGTGTTTGAAGAAAGGAAAACTACTAGAACCCTAGGCAGTCACATATAAAACCAACTGGACAAAAAAGTTTTAAGTACAACCCCATTAAGCATTCAATTCTCTGCCCAGCACCATTAGAAACACAAAAAGCAAAAGCTCTTTTAGAAAAAAAAACATTACTCACTTAAATGGCAATTTTAATTTATTTCTTATATTACTTCTTATTATGTAGGTACTATATTTTCAAAATTGTCATTTACTAGGTAGCTGAAAAACCATTTTTACAAATTGTCATTCCAACACAGGCGTGTGCGTAGTGGGATGGCCAATATATCAAACAATAAAAAACGTGTTCAAGTGAAAAAATAATAATAATTAAACATCCGTACTAAATTATATCAATGTGACGGCTGGGAGCCATTTCATAAATATGAAAAAAAACTTGTTTGTATTGGTGACCTACGACTAACTAATCAACACGCTGTTTCCTTGCAGGGGTAGGCAGAGAGGACGGACCACCAAAAAAATCTGTATTGGCACACATTCCTTGCGACTAAATCAAAGATACATATTTTCTGTCATTGAATTTTTCTCTTTTAACCTAGTATAACAATATAAATAATACTAATATAGACACTGAATTAAGCATTCGTTCCGAAGATCTACTGAAGTTAGTTAGTTAAGATTAAATCAAAGTTTATTGATACATATTATAAAAATATGCACACTAAGACAACTACCATAACCTTTGTCAATTTACGACAGTATGTCAAAATAGATCACAGAACTGGTAAAATATGTCCATTTTCGAAAGACGTAAATAAGACATTGCGATTGTTTTCTATAATATATTGTGTGTAGAAACCATACTGTATAATCACTAAACATAACTCTAGTGAAGTAAATACAACCCGTGTGTGCTTTGTACGGCAGTATAAACTGAACAGTGAAGGATTCGAAATATTTTTAAACAAGGATTTCACAAAAGCCATGCGCGAATGAAATCTATTATTTTAATGGTTTGGTTGGGTAATAATTTCGCTATCAAAATTATTACTCAGTGGATCAATTAAAAATGACACAGATATATTATTTTAACGATTTCCACTTGAAGATTTAAAATTATACAATAACCAAAACCTGATTTAACAAAAACTATTAATTTTTATTACTAAGTAAATTCTGTCAAAATGTTTAAAGAAAAAGATTTTACGAGAGGGCAAAGGTTGAAATGGTGATTACATTTATAATTTCCAAACCTACGTGAATCGGAAGATGACGGGGGTCTGAAGGTTGCCGCTATAGTTCAATAGTTAGAGAAGTCACCAGGTTAAAAGAAGACCTAAGAGTTGAAAACCAGATCGATACCAGAAAGACAATAAGTTTTTTTTTCTATAAAAGACATTTTCGTTGAAATTTATATACATCTCCAAGAGATATTCACATTTTCCCTGTTTTTCGGTTGCGACTATGCGATATGTGTTTGATTTTAATGTGTTTTTTTCTTAAATTATAAAATACAAAAGTAAAATTTTCTTCATTTTACCTTTAAACGAATAAATCTACAACTTACTAAAGACTTATCAAGGTAGCTTCCCGTAATTTTGATGAACCTGTGAATGGTTTATTAAGGCCAGCAGCAATGCTGTTCAGTCTCTTGTGACTTCATTTTATAGGAGGCTGGACAAAGAAGAGAAATACTTTTGATATTGTTCTGTTCTTCGAGGAATGTTACTACAAACGCTGGAGTCATAGAAAAATATCCATCTTCTCTAAGCATCACAATGCGCCAGCGTAGGTTATTTACAGTGATGATTCAATAAAATAGTACTAAAATATGTTTTTAAATATATTACTCGCAAGGTGTTTAAAAAAACTCATTCCGAGAATGACAAAATTATTTGAATAAAGAATAATATTTTTATATAGGCAAATAATTTTTAAATCGAAGTACATAATTAATAACGTCAATTTGCTTCACTAGAGTTTTGATCAGTCAGTCCGAGTGCTATACTTAGTTAATATATATATAGTTTACTATTACTTCCTTCATTTTTTTCTACACTAGGTCCGACAGCACGGGCAACAACCATTATATATACGATTACATGTGTGTTAATGTAAATATGTTAGTTATAAGTCACTAGTTATTAGTTAATATTAAGTCTTAGTTTAAATATTATGTTAATTATGCTGTAAAGCACCCTTGAAGTGAAATTTCTGTCATGAAAACGGCGCTATATAAATCAGCCAATTATTATTATAAAAGGAGGAATCAAAAAAGTAGACACATTAAAAAGAAACTTGTAAGAGTAAAGATTAATCACATAAAAATTATAAATGCATTAAGAAGAAAAATACATTCTCACACGCAAAGGTTTTACAGAAAAGATTTATCACTGATTTATAAAAATGTCGAGAAATATCTTTTGAGTGCTTTTACCAATATATTTTTGTTCACAACGGGGAGTTTTAATTCATTGGGTAGTGCGTTACATTGTGCATGTGCGATTTATTGTAGGCAATGACGTAAACGTAGTTGTGATAATAAGGAGTTTTATTCCAAATTTTGTTGTGTGTAGTTATGGAAGAAGAAGTTGGGGGCGCCTGAGGAAAATATGGCACGATCAAGTGAATCAAATACTTGAATCGGGTTATGTGAAGAGTCAGAATAACAGAAGAGTACGTATTAAACGATATATGAATGTGAATAAAGCAAGGGGTGTGTGCCAAGACAGAGTTGTGGCGGTCCGTCCTCTCTGCCTAAGCCTGCTGAGAAACGGCGTGATGATTAGTTAGTTAGTTGTGTGTACTTGATTAATTGATAAGTGTATTTGTTTTTGTAATCGCGTTTAGTAAAGATAGTAGCAAATACTTTATTTATTCAGTTATACATTCGGACCGGTTTCGGTTAATTTAACCTTCTTCAGGAAAGTATATATATAAACTGATATCAGTTTATATATATATATATACTTTCCTGAAGAAGGTTAAGTTTAACCGAAACCGGTCGAATGTTATATGTGAATAAATAAAGTGGCTTAAAACTAAAACATTTTTTATTTAAATTATAATGTCAAGCTACAAAGTGATTGCTTCCTTCGATAAAATAAGTAGCAGAGTTTACTTTAATGAATTTAATTATATATATTTAACGTGATAGGTTATTTTCAGATATTTCGGATTCTGTTAAAATGTTCAGAATGTTCAAAGTATATTTTCTGATTCCGATCGTAAAGATTGATTTAAAAACCTATTAAAGATTGCATATTCCTAAACGGTTCGCATTTGGCTGATGGTATCATGACGTAGGTTCCGCCTACGCAGTCTACTGACCGCTAAAAAAGCTTGGCGGGCGTGACGTCACAGACGTCTTCCGAACAAAAGTATCGTTTTGGCGACATTTCAAAATAATTCGAGTAGTTGTACTAAAAATATTTATAAACAAAAATATTTAAAAATCCTCTTGTTCTCTTTCAAAAATACCACCAATTAATTAGTTTTAAAGAATCTAGAGTCGAACCAATACTAGCCGACATTGTTTTTCTACCTACTTGGCACTAACACATTTGCCAGCGCGATGATACTAAACAAGGATAATTTATTTTTCTTATATTTATGACATGTAGTACAAATGCATTCCAACCGACAAGTATTTTGATTAATCGTATAAATTAGATCGAAATCTGTTCATTAATCAGTGACTACACAGCTCATTAGCAGCGGATCTCCAGCAAGGAATCACTGAAAACGTAGATGGAAGAAGTAATACTCCCAAGGAGGAGTGGTAGCCAACATTAAAGGTTGGGTCGTGGGTAAAGTTGGAATCATTGGCTGATATTCCCGACATCATCCTGGGACACTCGTAATATGCATTATTCAACGCCTCGACAGCCGGACGGTTGATTCTCCTTATCGGGATTTGGACAGTCTCGTTTTTAGACAATCTCGCTGGAATTACTAGTTAGACGTTGCACTTTTGGTTAACCTCTGGAATGACGGATTCCCGTAAGGTACAATTTCCGTCATACCTTGCTGACTGGAATTTGCTTGTGTTTTACAAAATTATGTTTTTGTCAATTCGCTGTGCTAGTTCATTACTATAACATGCCTTTTTTTACTTATAGGTGTTGTTTGATTCCTTATAACATAAGAAATCAAAAAACACCAATAAGTCTTTTTTTTACTTGTTATAGTATTGCACTAGCATAGCGATTATTTATTTATTTAATTATATACGCCCTTATGGGCTTTTACATAACTGTGTAATACATAATATAAAATAAAAGTGACATAAAAACAACACGGAGTAAATGATTAGCACCAAAAATATAAATAAGTTAAAATAAATAATATTATAATGCAATAAATGAATATTAATATTTTTGAAAGAGGTATGCTATCATAGCTTTCTTGTAACTAGATTCAGTGGAGTTGAATATAATATCTACTATTTGTACGAAAGAATTACCCACTGTATTTATGTTTTTTTTTCAGTCAGTTTATGTATTTTTTCAAATTGTATGTTAATGTTAAATTAAATTAACTGTTTTTTTTTCTGGAACAGATACTCATATTTGGAGAAGCAGTTTTTTTCTCACTCAGTGAGTGTCACTAAAAAAAGTTTAATTATGAAATATGAAGATTTTTTGTCATTTTATTGTATTTTCGTGTGGGTGAATATATCTCCTTTCAAATAAAAATAAATTTGCTTGAAGTTTTTTTGTAAAAATAAACATTGATTTCACTTTAAAAACGTTTTTTTTCTGCCGCACTTACGAAAACATACTTCAAATATTTATTACTCGACTTGTGCCTAACTTGACGCAATGAAAAATTATTTTCTTTGCAAGCGATTGTGGTTCATTCAAATATGCGAACAACAGGTTTTAAATGATAAAAACTCCTGAAAAGATAATGATGTATGCCTCGCAACTATTGGCACCTATGGAATACTAGATGTTGAGGCATACTAGGATGGCTTTAAAGGTGAATAGTTATTGTGATAAAAATCTTTTAACATTTTCTCACAATTTTTTTCCACCATGTAATATATAACTATCATTATAATTACAGGATTCGATCTCAACACCTCCGGATTCAATGTATCCGTCACATTCCGTTGCTATCTGGTTTTTCCAGAGACATACTATATTTCTTGATAAATAATTGAAAAATTTGGAAACATTTATTATCTGGCATTTGATTTTATTTGTTTAAAGTTAACGGCTCTTATTTATATTATTTGTTAATTAAGTCAGCTCCCCGCAGTAGGCGATAAACAAAAGGTTTATTTTAAGATAATTAGCGAATATAAATAGACTTTTGTTAGGGAAGGAGAATTGGATTTGTGATCGAGCGATTTATGTTTTAAATCTTCGATTTAAACTTAACATGTATTCGTACGTAATACTTTTACAATAATTTTGTCACCATTGTGGAGAAGCGTTAAGTGAATGATGGTGGAATGAAATAATTAGAACTGAATACAGTTGTGCTGATATAGAAAACCAAAAAACAAAATGCTGTGCAAATCCCATGACACCAGAGCCCACGGCCCTAAAGTTCGTCGTAAGTGTAAATTTTCATACAACGAATTTTTATTTATTAAAGTTTTTAAACAGAGAGTTCATAAAATACAACAAAACGTTTAGTCTAAATACTCTAAAGGCTACCTTCACCCAAGACACGCCAGCTGATGGATGGGCTAAGGGCAGAGGTGACTTCACACCATTGTCTGGGCCCGTTCATTGTTTGACGGAAGATATCGAAAAACCTCCACACAAACTTAACCAGAAGATTCACCAATGAACTTTGATAGTCTATGAATGGGCAAACGTGCCAGGTTATTTGAATCTATATTTTAAATTAAGTAAATAGCAATTGAATATATGACTAGCTATGAAAGGCCTTCTATACTAGCAACCAATATCACAAAAAACGTGATATTGTTTGCTGGTATAGAAATTTATGATTCAATCAAAGATTAAATGTATTAATAAACTAAACATACAGCTCTGTTTCCTTAGTGTACATAGCTTTTTCTATCGATTTCTAGATTTTATTTTTATTTTATACTCGCTAAATATGTATTTATTTATTTACGCCTGTTACAGGCTTTATTCATAAATACTTACAATTAAAAAAAAAACGATATACTCATAAACAGTGCACAAATATTTTACAAGAAAGAAAAAATAGTTTTGAAATAACATCCAGAGTTTAATTGTTTTTACAGTTAATTTAGCTCTACTAGATGAAAAAACAACTGAAAAACAAACTGTACTAAGGCATACTTATAGTGCGATATTGACGCACTAAATATATCAACAACATCGGGGTGTTTGTTTACCAGATGTTGAATTCGTGGCATAGGAGTGTAATATTGTGAGGTTGAAGTAGAATTGTCATAATAACATGGTAGGTGCTGTCTTGTAACTGTCCTGCCAGGACCATGAAACACAATTAAATATAATAATTCAGGACTATCAATCATTGAATTTATAACTTTATATAAACAAGTTAAGTCGGTAATTATTCTACGTTCAGATAATTTTAGGTGACAAAGAAGATAATCATAATTAATACATTCCCTAAAAATATCTTATGATAAACAACCTAATACTAACCTAAATCAGTCAGCTAATGTATTAAGCAAATATAAATAAGAAAATGCAAATTAAAAGAAATGTGTCAACAACATAAAGTGGCAAAGCTACATTTTTGATTTATAGTTAACATTTTTGATTGAATCATATATTTCATAATATTGTTACGCGAATTTGTCTGTTAGTATGGAGGGTCGTTAAAGGAGTTAGCTATGTAAACGGTGAAACGCTTTTGAATGCGATAACATCATAAAAGCCAATATTTTCTTTACCATCAATTTCTATTGAATGTGAAAATTCAGATCAGGCACCTAAGCCAGTCGATTCACACTATCGTTGGGTTATGATGGCGACTAGCTATTTTAACGTGTGTGGCTATTTGGATGATTTTAAAAAATAAATTATAGTAAATACCGTACAAGAGTCTCAACTGCTCCAAGACGTCTAAAGCCAGTGAGACTACAGCATCCGCAATTGGGGTATGTTGTGAGCCTGAAGGTAGTGGGAAGAGGAAGGAGATGGGGAAGAGGAAGGTTGGGAAGTACCTAACTACTCAGATCTGGTCACCAAATACGGCTAAAGCCATTTTTAAGCATGTCGATCCCGAATGGTAGTCTTTCACCAGGCCGATACTTAGAGTATCTATCTACCACTCCGGAACGTGCAGCAAATATACTTTACATATTACTCGTATATTACATGAATTTAATGTGTTATGACACATATTAATTAAGTAAAAGTTATTTTGAACCCGCGACCTTTGGAAGTGTACAAGCAAAAACCGTCAATTACTCATCCAAACAGTAAACTAACAACTTAGTAGTAGTAATATTCGACGAGTGTCATCCCCTAAAAAATCAGGTGAGGATTCAATATTTTGCATAAAAAATTCACCGTTGCATCCCTTTATACTATTTTTTGTATTTACGAGTTTGCATTATGTCGCATTGTGAGGAATGACAAATATCTACAAGATTACTGAGCTGATATTTCAGGGATAGATTAATGCAAGTCGTAGTAGAGAAAGGCTTCGCAATTTACGGCTTCGAAATACATGTCCTGATGATAGCCAAAATTCAATAGGAGAAGACATAGACAGAACAAAAAACAGTAAGTATCTTCTATAAAATGAAAACATGGGTTCGCATACAACCATCGCTGTTCTCTAGGATGTGTTAAAACTTCACCGGTTTGAGCAAATTTACAATTTAACCGTAAACTTTATGACGAGATGGCATGTCGAAGATTGTGATAAAAAATGAACGGTATGCATGTAGACATTTGCATATCGCTTTGTTGCCTTTTTCACTTCCCATAATTTGCATCGCGTAATGACCAGTGTGGAGCTAGCTTTGCGGCCACCCTCAACCCGCAGAGTGAAGAACATGGGAATAATTTCGTACGTAGGTATTCTATTACTTATATTTTTTTTTAAATAGATGTCTCTTTTTTGATATAGGAAAATAATGAATGTTATCATCAGTGACCAAACACCCGAGAAAAATGAAATAAAGTTACCAAACGGGAGCATATTATGCGATGTTCTTTAACAGAATAATATACTGATGATTTAATAAAACAAATTTGTAACTTTATTCCACTTTTATTACAAAGTTACAAATTTGTTTTATTAAATCATTAAAATGGAATTCCACCACGAATTAACAGTTTCAAAATTAGAAATAATAAGAATAATATACTGTATTTTAACACGCGTTACCTAAATATGTTGATAATGTTTATGTATTATAACTGTCAATAAAACTACAGATTACATAATTACAAAAAAATCGTCATGGTAACTATCATAAAAATATTTTTTTATTAGTTTCAAATTAATATTAACTTATTAAAAGTGTACGCTTCATTACAATAACGATCTAGAGAATATTAACAATCTTTAAAGAGAACATGAAAAAGGAAAAAGACGCAGTAAATAAAAATATTAGGTTGTGACCGAAACATGAACTCACTCACAATTTAAGTATTAAAAAAAACTAATTTTTCAATAATCAATATTACAATGAAACCTAAGGCTTTAATGAGTTATTTTTTTTTTTAAATTATTCCATACTTTCAAAAAGTCATTGATCCTCGGAAAAATAAAAAAAAAACGGATAATTCTATCGATGACGCCATTAAGGGTTATAATTGTATTCGGATAGAACTTTGCTAACAATCATAAGAATGGTTGCCAAATAAGAATATTTCCAGTATGTGATTAAAAATGGCGCTTAATGAATTGATTAGGATGGCAGAGTTGGTGGATGCGCCGCTCCCGAGTCCGAATCTCGGTCTCAACCTAATTATTTAAGTAGCTGTGTCTTTTTCTATTTTCAAATTCTTTGAAATTTGTTAACATTCTTCCAACAATCAAAATTTCAACATTTTTTACAGAGCTGCTGTAGGCAGAGAGGGTTCTATAATTTGTGAGAAACTTCAAAATATGCGATTGAAATTAGTGTATTTTAAAAAGTACAATGTGTTATAATGCATCGAAATCGTTTTTGTTGCATCATTTCTATATTCAACTGCAAACGTATGTACAAAGATTATACATGTAAACCAATTTGCGTAACCGAAAGTGTTAGTAACAATTTGTACACCGCTTCTCATAATAATTTAATATAAATCTATTAAAATGCGATGACTTTGATTAATAGACCGCCAACTAAAAATAACGTAACAAAATAACTTCCACATTTCAATTTCCTATTAAATTCAACCAATCAAAGTGGTTTTAAAAAAGCGTTAAATTTTTATTGCACCCACGATATTCAATATATGACAACACTTGAAAAATATTGACAATAATGACAGAGAAGAGATGAACGCTAGGCATATATTTATTATTCGCCATGGACCATTAAAGTCTTAATTTTATTATAGCCTGGAGGATGTTTGGGGTAGGATGTTGTATTATTTTAAGTTAGAATTTGATTCTAGCGCTTCATACTTTCGTTATTAATACGGATGAGCTTAATAATCGCCTAACGCAGTCATTCCCAAAGTGGTCTATATCGACCCCAGGGATCGATTCCAACCTGCAAGGGGTCCACGTCAATGAAAAAAAAAATTGGGGGTGCATGAGACGTAAATGGGGGTCCACGAGAGTGGATTCCATTTAGGCAGGCCGTCACCAAAATGTTTGTTAATTTTTTGGGGAGGTTATTTTGTCGATTTGCCAGTACTTTTCGATTTCAAATCTCTACCGACTAGTGCTTTTTTTGGGAGAGGATTTTTAGTTGATTCGCTAGCATTTTTCAATTTGAGATCTCTACCGACTGGTACTATTTTTTGGCGAGTTCAACTTCAATTGAAGTGTTCACCGCGAAGGGTTCATTTCGAACTAGCAGTTCCTGAAGCGTTCACAAAACTTTGAAGTTTTTCCCAACGCTAAAAAAAATCAATGTTAGGAAAGCAAGGGGTCTATACAAAACAGAAAAAATCGGCAAGTGGTCTACGGGACAAAAAAGTTTCGGTACCTCTGGCCCAACGGTACAATACTTGCCAGTTGCAAGTTAAGTCAAATATATATAAATATTATTATTAATAATTATTATTATTATTATTATTGAGTAAAACACAGCAATCAATACAACTGCTTAATCGTACATAACTATTTATTTGTCAATGTTAGCTTCGTTTTTCTTTCTATAACCACATCACCTGGTATTTGAAGCTTTCTAACTCTTTTTATTTTGCTCATGAGAAACAGATATTAAAAACAACTCATCATCAACCGAAATTATGCGTTAAAGATGATTGTTTAGTCTTGCATTACGATGGGAAATGGGGAATAAATTAAACGGTTAACTAAAAATCATTTGAAACAGGTTTTTTTACCAGTTAAATAATAATGTAAGCAACGATCATAATGTAAATGAGCAAAGTTTTTATTCCACTTTCTAAAAGTTTATGTGACACAAATGAACCAATTTATTTTTTATTATCATAGATTTATACTGATTATTGAAGACTTTAGATAATCCGAGTGTACATAAATTATCATGATGGACTTTAAGAATTATATTCCATATTACTACGAATTGAAATTGTTGAAATATTATAAATCTGAATTATTGACGGATTTTAATTTATTTTTCAATGTTTGACAGTTGTATAGGCATTGCAAGTTGGATTAAACACAGTAGGTACTCACACAGATGCATTGCTTGCATACAACAAGGTGCAAACTCGTTAAACGACTTATAAAGAGAAAAATCTAGTGAAATCAAACAAAAACCTTTTTAATATAATAAATAGGACAAACTGTTAAAATTTTCGTGGAATTGTTCAAAAAATCAAATATTCGAATTCAACCAACGTATAAACGTCTTTGGTAAACACAAAAAGTAGGCGAAAGCAAATCAAAATGCTGTTTCTCAGTGACTTTTCTCAAATACATCACATATTAGTGCATAAACACAATCTTAAGTATGTGTTGTTCAAGTTAACTTCAAGTGCGTGATCTATTGAGTCATTTGCTAAAATGTATAAATGTTGGAAAGAGTTAATGGTTAATTGAATGATATAAAAAAATTACTTAGTATAAGAGCACAGATTAAATTTTATTTTTTAATGACCAACTGATTTCAACTAGCCTAAGCATCATCAGGGTATAATTTTTTTTAAATACTAAGTGTGCGGTTATATATACATACAGAGGGAGAACACAAAATAAAATAAAATAAAAGAACAGTGAGAAAACAAAAGAATAACATTAAAATTAGAAAAAAAGTAACAGAGAGAAAGAGACAGATAATATGAAATGAAAAGGCAAAACATCGACTGAGAACGTGATAAAAAAATAATGAAATATTTTATGAGTTTACGGGAATAATACTTAATATTGGACTTCTGGACAAATGTTATTTATTATTAAGAATACGACTATTAATTTTAATGGCTTTCTTTATGTCTAGCGCTTCTAAATTATTTAATCTGTAAGTTATTTTACTATGATGCTTATGCTTAGCGAAACCGGTCGGTCATAAAAAATTTAAATAAAATATCTGGTCCTACACAAAGTTATTTTTTCATTTCAATAAATATTTTAAACCACAAAGTAATTGCTTTATACGAAAAAACATAAAATCAAGTGTTTATTCCGGGATATAGGGAGGGTAGAGCGAACCCACACATATTTAATACAGCATATACAGACATGTAAAAATATGAATAAAATTAGGATTGATAAATATGCAAGGTAAAGCAAAAATAAGCAGGTAATACGCAACAAGAAACATCAACGATCAATATTGAACTAGAAAATACAAAAATATTCTGGGCTTGAATGAATAATGATACAATGCTGGCCAATATGGGCGTAGAGTTATGAATATTAATCGCCCAACCTATTGTTATACGACCGAAATGTTTTTTATAAATATTTAAAGAGGTTTCACTTTCTTATATAATCTAAAGTAAAAGCAAAGTCAATTATTTTCATTACAAACCGTGATCACTTGCGTGATGGCTATGATGACCATTATTTTGAATATTATTATACTGGAATAGACTACCACTCGACAAAGTTTATAACTAAACTCAAAACTCATCTTTTCAGAAAATCATATCCATAACAGAATTGCCCTAATTTACACAGCTAACCTAACCCGTTAGCATCTAAACTCACCAGTATACGACTGTTCGTGTAATGATCTGCAATCCTCAATTTATTGCTTAACAAAAAGTTCGTTAATTTTACACAGCCGGCGACAAATGTAAATAACTAATATGTTAATATCAAAAAGGTTATTTTAGCTGTAGTCTTAGGTATTTAGACAGTTTTATGGTAAATTAAGCGATAGTTTTTAAGATTTGTAAAGCGCCCTTGAGGTGATATGTCACAAAAAGGGCGCTATATAAATTAGCCAAATATTATTAGTTTGATGAAGTGATGTCCAACGATTACCATTATTTTGTTTGATGTCAGTTTTGATATTGTCCTGATGATGAAGTTTTTAAAAGTTATAACAAAGTTAATTGTTTTAATTTGAATTTCTAGACTTTAAGTCCTGGGCTATTCAAATGTAATGAGAGTAATGACAAACTTATAGTTCGAGTAACATCCGCAATTGAAAAACCAATTTGCCATCTTGTTTGGAGAGATATTTCAAAAGTGTATAACTCATCATAAAAATGACGTAGCAAGCTGAAAAGTTGCTAGTGTGCACTAACCCCTCCATATTTAAAAAAAAACATTGTTTCAAAATATTGTTGAACAACAATAACAAAAAAATAAGATAAAAACTAATTTTTATTTGTAAAGTGTACTTGAGGTGATTTTTTTACAAAACGGAGTCACACAAACACAAATTATCCAAATATAATTCTTACAGATACAGTATAAAATAAAACGTTGTTGAGAAACTGGAGTGGATTTAACTCGGATATTTAAAGGAAAATATAATACAATGTATGCCCTGCCTTATTAGAGATCAAATATTGGTAATATGTTTCATCGTTAGATATTATTGCAAAAGTCTAGGTCCAAGGAGTGCCGCCCGGTTTGCGCTGAAACCAACATGAGAATGAAAGTTTACGCTTAAAAAAAAACAAATGCACGAATGAAGATAATGAACGATCGTTGGTCTGAGGTCGTCACTTATATAATGTGAACTGAGTACAAACGTATAATCTTTAAGCAGAATTTCAACAAAGGTAATACATCATAAATATTTAATTAATTATTCGTAAAAAGGATTTACTTTGTGGCTTGCCATATTTATAAATAAAAAAGATAAACTTTTTTATAACCACTTTTATTATTCGATATTATGTCGACCGGCTTCGGAAGCACCCTTCCATCATCAGGACAATAATACATTTTTAATATTGTCCCGATGATAGAAAGGTGGTAAATAAAAATGTTTATAAACAAAGTTTATCTGTTTTATTTATATTTCTTTAATTCATTTAAATAAATAGCTAGGTAATTATCACACCTAGATTTTTGACATTATCATGGATAATACATATCAGATAAAGGTTGATTAATACGATTTTTCAATTATTCTTTTTCTAGTAGTTACTACCAGAATTTGCCTGATTTTTTTTTCTACAAAATATGGAACAAATATGGCACCTCACCTTAGTTTTTTGCAGAACAACACGATTTATGAATGAAACAGTTGCGTTAATCTATATGACTTTCTGAAAATGTGTGCACTATATTTATGATTAAAGAGAGATAAACCTAGCTTACACTTAAAGCACTACCGCAAACTACTTAGTAATTTTATTTATTTGTATAATTTTTTTTGTTTGTTTTAAAGTGGCTCTATTTTGTTTCTTTTTTTGTTTTTATTATATTTTCTTTTTCTTTTATATTTTCTTTTCTTTTATATATCTTCTTTTATATTTTCTTCAATATTTTCTTTTTATTTTTTATTTTAATTTTAATTTTAATTGTTTTATCATGTAATTCGAAAATTGTACTCCACATCACAGGTGAACTCCTAGCGTGGAGGACAATGTATATAAAATATTGTAAATAAACATGAAGTTAAGTAAATAAAAAAAATATTTAAAAAAGTAATAGTTGTCCAGTCTACTGCAAAGCTAACGATTGTATGAGTAAATCTACTAGATCATAAAACAAATATTTCGAATTCAGATCATTCCCACGTCTTGGAAAATGAAAAATGTACAACTTTATGGGAATGAGCAGATCACAAAGCGTTGAAAGATATCTGATGCAATATTATGTAACCTATCTTACTAGAGACCAAAAGAAAAAAACCGCTAAGAGCACTTCCCATCCAGCACATCCCAAAAGATGCGGAGAGTTAAAATAATAGGCAGATAGGGGACTTATACCCAGGAATGTATAGAATTAGACTTAAGAAGAAGATGGGGACATACTACTAATGAATGATATGTTCTTTATGTGACTGAGAGCAACTAAGAAGGGTTTATTAAATTCACAGAAAATCAAAAGCACAACTCATACTTCATAATTTTTTTAAATATTAGTAAATGTCAGTCAATCAGATTTTTTAGAATTACTCACCCTCTCGACTATGATTATAAAATTGATAATATTTCCCTTACATCTGTCAATGAAATTAATGATCTCGGCATTACTTTCGATTCTAAATTAAATTTTCTCTCACATATCAATATAATAACAAGTAAAGGTTTAAAATTGCTAGGCTTTATTCTTCGAAATGCCAATGAATTTAAAAATATTTCTACATTAAAAATCCTCTACTCTTCACTAGTTCGAAGTCAAGTCGAATATAATTCTTCTGTCTGGTCCCCTCACTTTAAAATCCACTCTGATTCCATTGAAAAATTGCAACATAAATTTCTAAGATACATCAACTATAAACTCGGTCTACCTATTGAAACCATAAATTATAATTATTTAATGAAAGAATTAAAATTACTAAATCTTTCAGACAGGAGGCTTGTTTCCGACTTGACTTTTATTTTTAAAATTGTTAATGGTATTATAGACAGCCCTGATTTACTTAGCTTAATTACCTTCTATGTACCTAACAGATCCACTCGATCCAAAATTCTTTTTAAATGTAACAACAATATCAGGACTGAGTCATTTAAATACTCGCTTGTACCTAGATTGCATGCAGTGAGTAATTCTATCGCTGAAATAGTAGATATATTCAACTGCACTGAATCTAGTTACAAGAAGGCTATAATAACATACCTCTTTCTAAAATACTAGTGTTAATTTTCTTGGGCGTAATCAAATCGTCGCATCAAATGTTTTTGGGCGCATTGTTATTTTTTATGTCATTGTTATTTTTTATGTCACTGTTATTTTATTTTACACCTATGTTATGTAAAAGCCCATGAGGGCGTATAAAAATAAATAAATAAATAAATAAATAAATAAATAATGAAAAATGCCAAATCTGTCAGTTTAGAGATTTTTTGCTTGACAAATTCAAAACCCTTCATTTAAAATATCGGATACACAATTTTTTTCAGTGTGATTATTTAATCGTATTTTAAAAACAAAGCGACTTATTTACCTTCAAATTTTATTAATATCTATTTTTTTTTAAAACACACACACACACACACCAATTTGCGCGTCGCGCGTTGACAAACATGTGACCGGTATGCGCACGACGCGCCACCCGCGTTGTGTCGCCTCTTCGCTTTAAACCAATCTAAAACAGACGCAGCCATGTGATTTTGAGTTGTTCTACAGAGCACAGGGAAACCCGTCAGTTTTAATTAATCCGTCATTAATATGGCGTTAATATGAACGAGCTTTAGTTTCCAATGAACGCGTTAAACGAGTATTCTTTCGTAAATGAAAATCCTATTTAGCTATTTATATTCCAAAGTCAGAATTTCAATTAAAAAATATATTCATAAAAATGAAGTGAAAAATTAATGAAAAAATTTTTTTTTGTCCACGGAAAATCTTGAAAGACAAAAGTAACTGCACGCCACTGTCATCTGATGCCCCACGGAGGTCGTAATAAAATATATTTCCTTAATAACCCTGTGGTAACATATTCATGTTCTTAGAACGGCATGTTCATAGAAATATCTTCATAGATCACGCCCTATTATATTCGATGAATAGTGATTTGAATTGAAACGGTTCCGCATTTCAACCGTCTATACCTTTACTATGAGGTGGTCGAATATGCAAAGCAGATTATTCACCTGTGTAATATGCTATTAATCATGTATATCTGTACCTATGATAACACGTACAGCTTGGTGAACCAAGTGCATTTGCGATTTGCGGTCGTTCTGAGGAAATTATACGCTTCGCACAATATTCAAAGCTCGTTATGCATTTTTGTTCTTATTTTTTTAAATCTGGTTTGTGGTGGAAAGTATCCTCACTATTTTTTTTTATTCGAGAACATCGTCATTAATGATATGCTTGTAAAAATAGGTACTGTAATGATATTTGGAAAGGAATTTATTGCTGATATCATTTGTCCGAGGAAACGATTTTTTTGTTGTTGATTTGCTAGTACTTTTCGTATTCAAATCTCTACCGACTAGAACTTTTTTTTGGAGAGGAAATTTTGTCGATTTGCTAGTACTTTTCGATTCGAATATAAAAATCTCCTTCATGGAACTTTTCTGGGACCAGGAACCGGTTCCAAAAAGAATTTCATAAATAACCGGTTTCTCGCCGGTCACCGGTAACTGGAACCGCAGGTACAGTGTACACCCAATTCTGATATCGACCATCTCTACATAACATATTCTGGAAAGGGAGTAAGTTGACACCTCCTATGAATATTGAACTCTATCCGCCCGAATGCTTATCAAACGTCCTACCCAAGGGGAGATCAACCACCTCATAGGCTAAAAGAAAGTCAGAAATGGAAAAAGACATAACAGTTACTAGCCACATGTTGAATTTTTTTTTTAAACTAATTGTTGAAAAACTTAATGATATTTTTTTATAATTTGCAATTACTTATCAGTTGTGTATAAAGCCTGAGAAGCAAATAAATCAACTCGATTAACAGGTTACACGTTCAAATTTGTTACGTATTGGTTTCAGTATAATTTACTGTAGGTCAGACCGTTTGCTATAAGTTTTCATTCTAAAGCTCTTATCTAGTTGTGGCATATTGTAGGTTTTAGGTTAGATCAAGTTTTGACCTAACAGTATAGTTTTAATGTGTCTTTGTATCAATTGAATAATGAATGTAAAGCGATCATTTCCGAATTCCAAATTGAACCTCAGATTACATTCAGAAATGTCTCCAGAGTTTGTCAACGATTCTTTTAAACTTAAACAATTCCATATTTCGAACAAAGACACATGATTTGAGATTGAGAAATCTACCATCATCTGAGTTCTTCGTTAATTCCTTCCCACACTCTTCTATAAAAACTAAGCGTTAGGTCAAGCACCGAACTTTAAAAGGTGTTGTGTTATTAATATTTGTAACGCAATCCCCAGCTGTCGGAAATCAGATAAAACACTGCTGAAAAAATAATTTATCAAACTGGCACAAAGAAAGGCACTTTTAAACATGCAAATAAGTTAATAAACAAAAGTTTTTGTACCTAGAATATAATACATCGGTATTCATCGTACTCTTTTAAATCAGCAATCATTTATGAACGATTGTAAATTGTACCTAGAATCATAATAAATTATTTTAATGGACTATTCAACATTCAAATACGCAGACATTTCTTTAAAAAATATATAATTTAACATTTAAAATCATCAATCACTATTTCGAATTCACGGAGAAAAGACGTTTAAATGTACTTATATGTACATGGTATACAGCGGCGTAGCGGCGCTTTGGGTACCTAGGAAGGCGGGCAGTCGCCTCGAAACCTAATTGTCAAAGAGACACGAAATTGAACAGTAATCATAATAGATTTGCGGTAAGTATTTGGAATGTAGTATTACGACTTAATGACAAAAATCCACATATAAATAAATAAATATATATATATATATATATTTATTTATATGTGGATTTTTGTCATTAAGTCGTAATACTACATATATATATATATATATATATATATATATATATATATATATATATATATATATATATACGGTATTTGGTCACAGTTTAACGGTTTCTGTGGTGATTTGTTTTGTAAGTCGAAAGATGCACCAGTACGCTCTTGAATTACGGTATTTATTTTTGTTTTCTATTACAAAAGAGACTACATATAAGTTTTTTTTATAATTTTCCAAATATTAGTTACTACAAAAAACCCTTTTAATCTAGCTACTTTGCAAACATGATGAAATATGAAAAAATCAAAAAAAAACGTTTTGTTGTTCAAAATTTCAAATCATAATTCTTTTTTTTCATCCTATAAAACGCTTTTTTGGCTTTGCTTAGATTTTCACCAATAACAATCGCAGATTTTTTGCCGTATGGGCGTTAAACACGGTTTATATCGTTTCTTAAATTGATAAAATGGTAAACATCAAATAATGAGATCTGTTCAAAGCTATTTTATTCAGTTTATATCATATTCCATCACACAAACAATTCTTAAAAAATAATTCTTCTAATGCCTTCTCTATAACCTCTGAAAACTTAACCACGTCGTTTTGTGTGAGTTCCGTGGTTCTACGTAGAGTTTTATAAGCACCTATTGTTGCATTTTTTTTTTCTAAATTCTTTTACTTTTCAGATTCGTACAATCATTATTTTTTGTTGTTGCACAGTTGTATTCATCTGACGATATTTAGACTACGTAAGTTTCGGTTGGAAGTGGATTAAAAGGGATATAGCTATACCTACAATCCTGCCCCGGGGCCCGAGAAACTTTCGCAACCTCACTACATATATTTTAATGAAGGGCCATAAATTAGCATCAAGGCGTGATAAACAAACAGAACACAGGCCATTTTAATAATAATTAGCCTCACAATTCATGATTAATTACACAGAAGATTACCGCTAACAACGCCGGTTCTTCGATCCGAAGACACGATGGGAACATTTTACACAGAATATGTTGGTTGTACATAGTGTACAGATAAGAAATTGGGATTTTTTACGGGACAAGCCGACAAGCTAAATAACGACGCCTCGAGTCCATTCATCTCGCAGGAATAATCCAATCCTATTTCATCTATCTTTTATTTCTCTCGAAGAATTCGTGAAAAGACGGCGAGGAATGGTGATGTAAAGATATGTGTTGATTTGATAAAGCTTTTAGTCAATTCATAATAAATATTATTAGTGAAGTGTTTCCAGTTAAACACTGATCATAACGTGACTGAAAAAAGCCAACGGAATGAGAGTCAGCTAGACTAAGTGTGGTTTGTTTAAAAAAATTACATTTGACACCGTCTACGTTAAACACCGATTGTCGGTCCGTTTCAGCTTTGAATGTGATGAGTTGAAAAGAATAAAGGTTATATTGTTATGCTTATCGGCTAGTCACAATTTGTGTAAAAGCTGAAACGGGATCAACGTTTAACAAATAGTTGAATTTTGACGATGTCAAATTTGACCTAAGTTTGAAACACCCCATCCTAAGGCTGTCATCGGCTAGTCACAATTTGTGTAAAAGCTGAAACGGGATCAACGTTTAACAAATAGTTGAATTTTGACGATGTCAAATTTGACCTAAGTTTGAAACACCCCATCCTAAGGCTGTCCGACGTCACTAATTTACATAAGACCTTTCCAATACAAGGCCCCGGACGGGCCAGTAAAATTGATCATCTGTTCGGTAAAGCATATCCAAATTGGATAAAGTTTGATCAGGTTCACCCGAAGTAAGAAAATATTTAGCCTAAGTCGGGCACAGACACACCCAAAACACGCGTTTATCGATGAAATCTTTGAAAATATGGGAATACTGCGAGATGATTTTATTGGGGTGAGGGAAGGGAAAATCAAGTCATTGATATGTTTACCACGAGGTTTACTATTAGTACCTTCACTATAGTCCAGATAATCTAAGGCGTGTTTAAAAAAAGTGTGCAAATAGCTTAACATGTTTAATATAAATCTCTGGATATTTTTTGCTTTGCTTTGTTGATTAATGCCTCAAACTTGTATGTATTGCAATCAGACGTTTCAGCACTTAATCATAGCTAGCAGGTTAAGCTAATGAAGTTCCAATAAATAAAAATTGCATAGTTAAGTGTGCTCTAGTATCAAGGAGGGTCTAAAACTTGGCATGGTAGCTCAGTAGCTTAAAGCATATTGCCCGTCAGCGGAAGAGCCCAGCGTTCAAATTGCGTCAATAAATAATATTATTACAATATTTATTATGAGTTGTTTATATTACGATTTTCATGTCTCATCAAAACCATTTCAAAGCAAGTAAGTACCTGCTTTCTTTGAATAACTTGACAATATACCGTTCATTTCCCGGTGGTGATTTTTAAAAGTAATTTTTAAAAATGTTGTTTATGCCAAGTTTATCGTGTTTCCCGTCGATATTTGCATCGTTAGTGTAACGTATCGCCGATTTACAAAGCTATTTTCATCAAGGCGAATGAATAAACCAAGTTTAGTCTCTCGTGACATCATCCTCGGCTTCTAGAAATACGTTTTCTCATTTGCTCTACCTCTACGTAATAATATGTAAGCTGAACCTTACATTATCAAAGCCAGGTAAGCAAGATGTGTCAGGTTACATGTAGGTTGTACTTCCTAAGCTATAAAAAATATTACCTGTGTTGGAGTATCATGTTTTTTGTAGTTATATTGAACATTGGCCAATACCGTTATAGTTTTACACGTCATTATTTGAAACCTACGAGTTTTATACTAACGGAAAACTGTTTGTTTTTATTAAGTGTTATTTTGCGTGCGAATTATTGAAAAGTATAATCTACAAACAGGTACCAAAAAATAAACCGTATTGGTGAGGCGAAATTCACTAGCGTATCAATTTTATGAGGGTTGAGAATTTCAATATATTTATTCTTTTGCGAAACAAAGGAATTTCATAAGGAAGATAAGTTACTCTTTTGATATACACGGACACAAGATGATATATGCAATGTGCATAAGATTGCATCACACTCGTAAAAATAACTTCTATACCGGGTCATACAACCTCGTAATGATATTTTAGTATAAGCCGTCCATTAAAGTTTATCATTTATGTTTCTGGCTCATAGGTATGTAATTTTTTTTATTTAATATTTACCTAGAATGCAGGGAAAAACATGCTGCGAAAACCTATAAACCTAACACAAAACTGAAAGCATTGTTTAGGAATCTCCGAAAGTACAATAATAACCTATCACCGAATACAAGCAACTTGTACAGTTCATTATGTGAATAAGATGGATAAAGGGGCAGGTAGATATCTAATGTTTGTGTTGGAGAAACAGACTACATTGAAGGATTATTATAAGAAAAGTCACTCACCTATTTATATCCAAACTGATTGAGACGGCTGTAGAGGTCTGCGGCCACTCCTCGTCGTCCGACGGTTCGACCTCTTGTCCCTCAGAGGACTTGGCCTTTAGCAACTGTTGCAGCCACCCGTACGACTTGGATCTCTTCATCATCCACAGAGAACTGCATCTAAACCCTCGCCCAACTGGCAACTATATCACCACGCAAACGCACTACCAACAGATCACGACGCAGCACTAAAATCACCACTAGACTCGCAAATCAATCATGACTTGCTGCCGAAATCACTGAAATTTATAATCACTGTGATTCAGCTTGTTGAATCACTTGACACAACACTTTTTGTTATACACTTGCGATTTTACTACAAGACCATTATATTATTAATTTGTAATTATCTCAAAACTTTGATCACAGTAAAAGTTTTTTAGTTTTGTTCGTTTGCTTTCTCATAATCACTAATTGGTAGAACCTTGTGTTATCTTCCAGGGGCTTTAAACCAATTAACACCGCGTCGCTACTTTCAGAGAACGGTCACATTCCTCCAGCCAGTTATGATAACTGGCAAAGGTATAAAACACAGACGCCAGACACATCGAGAAAGCAGTGGAAGAACCGACTTCCTCTTCACTTTTCTGCACCCCGAAGCACTTTAACATCGTGACTCAATAAATCTATTAAGAAACCCGATTAGATTTACCATTCAAACTAAATTTGAATACTTTTTCACTGTCGCACCAAAAGCAATATATAATTTATTATCGAAATACGAAAATCGATTTGTTTTCGTTTGTTATCACAATCATGGGTATTACTATGTTAATCCCACGTTATAAATTACGGTTGTATTCATGAAACATTTGTGAAAACATAACTATTGTAATTCAACTTGCTTACTCGTAGGAATTTAAGCATTTCTGTTATTTGTGTTTAGAATGACATGTAAAAAATTATAATTTTAGTTAAGGGGATTAAAATGAATATCGCGCGATTATTCAAATAAGTGCTTATTATGAGTCTCTGGTCACGAAGCGTTACATGTGTACAGGAATTGTATGTCACGTGAATAATAATTTTTCTTTCAACTATAAATCCGCTTCGGTACGTGAAGGATTTTGATACTTGGAATAGCAGCTAAGGCAGTTCACCTGAAACAAGAAATGTCACATTAGATAATGTAAAGTAGCAGATATTCCTACGTGCCCTACGGAAAGTATTACATCTGCAAATATGTATTTTGTTTAAAATTCGAATAGGTACAAAACAAAAATCTTTAAAATTTGCTCCCGTAGTGTAACAGGTTTAAAATAATGATTTAATAAAACAAATTTGTAACTTTATTCCACTTTTATTATTTTGACTGGACCGGTTTCAGCCTATGACGGCCATCTTCAGACTAGTACAAGTGTTTGTTAACCTACGGCTTATATACTATTTTTGGGGATGTTGGGGGTGGTAAACAATGATTTTACTTTAATTATATTCATCAGTATTGTTGCATGATTTTAATAGTTACAGGGTAAAAGTTACTTTTAATTTATTGGTATTACTATTTTATATATCTATCTGGAATATTTATTTATTTTATTTAATATTTAAGATGGGTTACAGTTGCATTTCTATAAATATGAATTGACAATGTATTTATATAATGAAAGGTTGGTGAATACTGATTAATAACAATAAATGTAAGTTATTACCAAAGTGCATAGCACTCTTTCATTATATAAATACACTGTCAATTCATATTTATAGAAATGCAACTGTAACCCATCTTAAATATTAAATAAAATAAATAAATATTCCAGATAGATATATAAAATAGTAATACCAATAAATTAAAAGTAACTTTTACCCTGTAACTATTAAAATCATGCAACAATACTGATGAATATAATTAAAGTAAAATCATTGTTTACTACCCCTAACATCCCCAAAAATAGTATATAAGCCGTAGGTTAACAAACACTTGTACTAGTCTGAAGATGGCCGTCATAGGCTGAAACCGGTCCAGTCAAAATAATAAAAGTGGAATAAAGTTACAAATTTGTTTTATTAAATCATTAAAATGGAATTCCACCACGAATTAACAGTTTCAAAATTAGAAATAATAAAAAGGTTTAAAATAAATTCTTTACCTATTGTTTTTATTGAACTAAAATGTTCTAATTTAAATAATATTGTTATACAGCGCCCTCAAGGTGATTTTTGACAAAAAAGGCGCTATACAAATTATCCAAATATTATTACAAATCTGTCTAGTGAGATTTTGTCTGAAAAATCGTGTTTAAGTAGAGTTGTGAGGCAGACTAAAGAGAAGAGAGAAAGGAGAAAAAGGAAGGCGGGTAGCCTTGCTAGTCATTTAAACAATCTTGTCGATCACGAATGTTGGTCTTTCACTAGGTAGATACTGAAATTATGCACTCATTCACATCAATTTGGATAAATTTATTTCTTTACTTTAAAAAACTGCATATTAACGTGAGTAAAGCAAAATAAATTTTATTGCACAATATTATCTGGGGAATTCAAACATTGTTAAGTTATTCGTAACCCGAGGATGTTTCTAGTCCCTTTCAATAAAAAAATATAAGATATTTTGACTTTCTCATAGTAAATATATTAAATTGATATTATTTTGATAATTAAAACCAATTAAAATTGACTATAAGGCCAATTGAAGGTTGAACAACCGTAACGCTGATTTAGTGTTTTCGAAATAAAAATGAACACAAATCCAAGTAGGTAAGAAATGATCAAATTTATTTCCAAGTTTCTCTTTTAAAAAAGCGTTTTCTTGACAGAGAAATCGCAATCAACTAGATGCCATAGATTAAACCATCTCTAACGGCCATTTGAAATGTTTCCTTCAAAGCTGCAACATGACCGGCTCCAAGCATTATAAGTCACAATATCTAATATTGTAATCTAGTTAAACATCGTAATATATCAGAAGCAGAAGGGAGAGAAGTAAAACCGGCCTGGCCGACGGTGGAAGATGTAGGTGTCGCTCCGAGGAAACGGCTCGATCAGATGCTGCTATGGTCCACGGGGAGTTGTTCTATAGTCGTGTCTCAGTGCTCCACGGTTTGTGTTTGTTGGTTTGTCTGTCTATGCGTGAATGAATAATGCACCCTTTTGCTTCCAGTTGGATTCATAATAATTCCAGTTAGATTTATTTAGAAATTTCGATTTAATAAGCGATAAATTTAATATAAAGTGCGTTGTTTAGTGACTCAATCACCTCATGGATGCTTTAAATTGGTTATTATTGGTAGTATTTCGTAAAAAGTGTATTTTTTTAATTCCTGTAATAGTTAATATTATTAGATTTTTTTAATAAAAAATAAAAATTGAGAATGAATGTTTAAAAAGATGTGAAATATATGTATTTTTTTAATTTTAACAAATGGTCGACGGACTGAATGCTCGGTTGGGAGCCAGTGAGTCGAGATCGAATCGTGCAGCGCACACTGACTTATTTTTCAGATTTGGTTATGTTATGAACTATTTTAATAGAGAACATATTTTACAATCTTTATGACTAAGAGGTCTTGGGTTCGAAAGCCGGCGTGGTATTATATATATATATATATATATATATATATTCCAGAGTGGTACATACTCCAGTACCACCCGCCCTGTTAAACGACCACCATTTAAAATCGAAAAATTGCTTGAAACAGTCTTAAATCGGGTTTGGTTACCAAATCTGAATAGCCAGGTGCTTTCCGACCTTCTTCTTATCTGCCTCATTTTCCTCTTTACTCTCTTCAACTTTAAAACATAACCCAGTTGGGAATGTAATTTTTCTACTGACTCCGGGGTGTGCCGATCAACGAATTCTGGAGGGATCATTTATGAGAGTTTTTTGATGCTTTAGACACCCCACAAACAAAAATTACTATCTGCTTCATAATAAATGTTCTTACAGTCATTGATTATATTAACAAAGGGTTCTAGTTTCAAATGTTTCCTTTAGGTCATTGTCCTTCTGAATAAAGACTTGCGAAGAAAAAAATTCCGTTCATCATATCACAATAATATCCAGTATTTTATTATCACTGTGGATTAATAATAATTCTACAAACATCACCCTCAATATTAAACTGTCACAATGTTTAGTTGCCTTAGTTAATAAACAATCCTTGTGCAGATACCTTTGTACTATGTTTGTTTAAAAAGGCTGCAACCGCAGAATCCTCAGCAAGCAATCCCAGGACAGGAAGTCGTTAGAGCTAAATGCAAACCTCGGAACTTGGATCGTTTAGTTTGTTGCTCGTTTTATTTCATTCCGCTGCTATCTCGTGAAGGCAAGACTATCCGTTAATTAATTAACGTTTGTGCTAGGATTTCAATACAGAAAAAACAAAAATTCCCAGTAGGCTGAAATAATAAGAATAAGATAATCCACAAATAGGCCACAATGGTAATTGCTGCGTTCCAAAAAAACATTTTAAAATACGTTTTGTGTAAATTATACAGATTGTCATTTTTAAGTCAATAATTAGGCATGGCAGAAAATATTTTTTTTACTTGCGTTAAAAATTGACAATTTTCATGTAAATTGAATTGTTCAAATTGGTCTTCCGAATTACTCAAACTATTCTTTCACCCATCAATCAGTCTTGTAATTCCATTTTTTAAGTGAATCAAATACTTGAATCGGGTCATGTGAAGAGTCAGAATAACAGAAGGGTATGTATGAGACGATGTATGAATGTAAATGAAGCAAGAAGTGTGTGCCAAGACAGAGTTGTATGGCGGTCCGTTCTCTCTGCCTACCCCTGCGGCGAAACGGCGTGATGGTTAGTTAGTTAGTTAGTTATTTGTTTAATGAATATAGCATGGCCGAAAAGGCAAAATGGCTGAAGCGCCATTTTGGGAAGTCTTCAGTACCTTGTTATATATATTTTTTAAAGTCAAACTCAGGTAACTCAATGCCCTCACTGAGTTACCTGAAGCGACAAAAAGCTTAAAAAAGTCCCAAACTTGTGTCACTTGAGTCAAGCCTTCTCCCAAGTGGTAAATATATTTTAGATGGCTGAAGGGCCACAAAAGTCTTCAGAATCAAACGAGAGTCAGAGCATTCGGGGCAGAAAAAAAACCTGTTCAAAACTACATATATTATTTGACTCATTTTTTTACCAAAGTGTTGCAATCCCTTTTGCCTTTTCAGTGACGTTATAATAACGACATTAATGCAATTCATAACCAAAAAAGTTTTTCGATAGTCCTAAATATATATCGTTACCTTAATTCTAATAGCACGTAAATCATTTTTTTGCGAAACCAAGATTATGATTGTTTCGTGAAGTGCTCGTCGAAATACATCCGCCTACATCTTCGGAGAATGTATTTAACGAGAGCAAGCGAGTGGGTGTTTAGTTTTATGAAGTTGCCGTAACTCATAGATTCATAGTGAATATTAAAACTATTTAGTTTTTTCTTATCCTGTAAAGTTGGAAAATTTTACTTTCGTCCTATTAGAATTATAATAACGATATTTTTCTAGTAAAACTCCGATATTCTGTCACCCCCTTATCTTCTGTGTCTCTCTGTTATGTTATCATTTATAACTGTCCATATTTGAAAATGAAATAATAACTTTGTAGAAGACAACAGATTTTATTTTTTAAAATATGATCTAAGCATCATCAGGGTATAAAATCAAACTAAACAAAAAATAGCTAGTGTGTGGTTATATATACTCGTACTAAATATGTCAAACTATAAAGTGATTGTTGTCAACGAAAATATTAAATAAAGTTGCTATTAACCCCTGATGAAGCTTTAGTGTAAGCGAAACCCGGGCGGAATTTATAATATGGTATTATCAAAAAGTAACCAAAAACAAGTATTTTTTTTTATACATTTCTTTTTACACCTATCGCATGTTGGTCTTAATGTGCCTCATAATTAATATCTCAAGATGGGGAGATGCTTCTCCACCCTCCCCCAAAACCTCGAATAGTTTGATAGAAACAAACGTCATATCCGACGAATATTCGTCTAAAAAGCCGATAGATCAATCACTCTTAGATACTCCCACGTCAAAAGCAAGGCCTGGAAAAATAGAATTACGTTGAGAAGATTATATCTGAACTTACATAATGCAGGTACCTGGGTAACTTTACAATATTTTATGGAAGATTGTGGATTGTTTAAGCGAAAAAAATATTAATAAGCCCGCTGTTGCCTTATTCGCCTAATTTATGGCGGAAGGATCGACCGGCTAAGTTTTTATAACCGTTTACCACTCAAAATACATTATTCTTAAGGTGCAAATATCCTCGATGTCAGTATATGGGCGTTTTGTTTTGCAAATTTAACAATTATCTTGCGTGTGTACTTTTGGTCATAAAATAGTACCTATTTGGTTGGAAGTTATTAATTTTGTTGTAGTAAATGTAGAAAGCAATAACTTTGTAGTTAGACAATACAATGCACACATTTTTAGTACTGTTAATGTTTTTTAAATTAAATTTGCGGTATTATGTTTTTGCTCGTGTGTTAATGGTCTTAAAAAATAACCGTTCTTATGTTGATTTACGACTCCGACATCATCAGACATTGTTTTTTTGGTTCCCGTGAGTAAAAATTTATATTATCAAATGTTAGATCACATAATTGCATAAGTAACTTGATATTTTATTTATTTAAATTAGGAAAATTAGTAGTGGCAATATCATTTTTTTTTTAAATATCGACTATGTTTAGGTCAAAGGAGTAATTTTACATTTTTTTGCAAACAAACTTTAGCCTAGTAGATTGAACAACTGTCACATTATACACTGTCGCAAATCGATGATTAGCGCCACTACGAAATTTTGACCGTTACCAATTTCAATAATCGCTCCCGTTAATCACCGATTCTCGGCCCGTTTCAGCATTTGATCAAATTATGATCGGGTGCCAAGCATAACAGCATGACCGTTATGTAATTACTAGGGTCTAAATTTCCTTGCAAAAAAATGGGGAATAACGCATTTTTAACTAAGAACTAATAATAAACTATTATGTCACTATAAGACTAAAAATATCGCACGAGGAATCGTGTGTCCTACGAATAAAATAAGGGAGATAAGAAAAAATAAAAACTGGGAAGTTTCTAGAAAATCAGATCTAGCTTACATATCATATCCATCCAAAAGAACTTAAGAATCTAAATTATGGTGTTTCGCCCAGGCATAACTTTTAAAAATCTTCCACTATGAAGCTAGGTAACAAAGCGCTCTTTTTAAAATTAACTAACTTCAGTTGACTTAAAAACACATTCATAAGGAACAATAATAGTGGTTATTTGTGCAATTAACTAAACGATTTTAAAGAATGATTAAAATGCCGAAAATAAAAACGTGTGTCACTTATCCCTGTTCGCAGCGACATTGGAGAACATTATGGATAGATTGACAAATATTGTGACGTAATCTGGTTTAATATCGTTTGAAACTCTTTACACTTTAAACCGTGGCCGTTTACATGAGGCAACATACAAATCTAACGTGAAAATTCAAACTTTCTTTAAAAAACTGGCATCTAAGTTATACGGTTCTTTTAAAAAAAAAAGGTTAACTGGAGCTCCTCATTTAATTTCGCCTGATTTAGAACCTTCGAGTCCCTCGCAATTCGCCAAAAACTCTCACTGCCTTGCTACTAAGTTTAGTTCTATTATTTACTTACGAGGGTATGCAGATATATCTCCAAAATCGTTACGTAAGACAACTGATCCATCTACATGTTACAATTTGTTACTATGGTTAGGTTGGGTTTCTTTGAGACAGAGATCGAAAGCTTAAGTTATTCCTTGTACGCCACTTTCATAGAAGGCAGGCTCTACATTATTGTTCAATATTCAACCGTCGTAAATATGTTAGGCTCGCTCGTCCTTCGATTTACGATCAGCGGAATATATTATAATAACGCAAGCGCAATGTTGCCGGGTTTTATTCGGAGTTTGCGTAAAAGGAAAAACTAGCAAAATCGTGTAAAAAAAACACTGAAAAAAAATTTAAGCTTTATTGTTATTTTATAGCTCTAGAAAAACTCGATGCGTTTAATTTCGATTTTCATTACGATGTAGGCTTTTATCGTAGGTCCATTAAATGCAAAGATTAAAATCAAAATACTAGTCTCGTGCATATATGAAAAAAAGACATATTTTTGCTTTTTTTTTTTATAGTTTTTGTGTTCAATTTGTAGAACTCCATTTTAATTTTTATATAATTTAATTGAATTAAATTTAATATTATTATTATTGAGTTCTGCTATTTTCAGTTTTTATTTTTAGTGACAGCTGTTTCGGCGTTTAAGGCCATTGTCAAACTGTGGTTAGGCCACATGGTTTTTACCGTAATTAGTAATCACATAAGAAACCAAAATCGTATAAATAAGTCGTTTCCATGTGGCCTAACCACAGTTTGACAATGGCCTTAAACGCCGAAACAGCTGTCACTAAAAATAAAAACTGAAAATAGCAGAACTCAATAATAATAATATTAAATTTAATTCAATTAAATTATATAAAAACATATTTTTGCGTTGATGTGAGAATCAAAACTGTAATGTATAAATGAAAAACGAAAACAATTAATACAACTATGGCATTTAAGAGCATTGTAAGGCACGTGAAAATGAAGAACAAAAATTAAAAGGGAAAGAAGAGGACAAGGAAGTGCATATTTACTAAGATATATCTGTGTGTGAAATGGAGAACGGAATACAAAAATCATGTTTCGAGTTAAGTATGCAGAATTGTTCCTTAGATACACATCTATCAAGTCAAATTGAAATGTGTCAGAAAATAAAATAATGTGCTATTGTTTTTTGGAAAAGGACATGTGACATGATTATGCAAAAAACTAAATTTCAAAAAATGTTTTGGGTCTCCTGAAAATCTGCGTTTATTGACTAATTCCGTTCTTCCTTGCGCACACAGATATATACTGAAAAAAGATTAAGGTAAATCATACATTATTCCATTCTGTCAATGTTAATACACGTCGCTAGGATTCGAATAGCATGCCTTTGCGCACTGAGGCAAAGCTTTAACCGCCCTGGCACACTTGTGGAATACCGCAATTTTGGTTAAAAATATAGGGACTGCCATTCCCAAGAAATAAAGAGGGGAAGGAAATGGGGAAAATAGATGTGGGGAAGTAGGTACCTGAATATTCAGATCTTGTCACTTAATATGACTAGAGCCATTATTTTAAGCAACGCTTTGATTCTGAATGGTGGTAACCAGGGCTATACTGAGCGTATCTACCAGTCTGATTACACACCACCTTGTTAATGAACACCAATTAATGAGGATACAATAATCATTTCGGTGGAAGAGTCTTAATTATTACGATTTCCGTTAATTTATACCTTTATTAACATTTCTTCTAAAAGCGACTGATAAAAAGACTATTATTTCTACAGGTCTTGGTTATAAACTGTATCTTTATCAATTAAGTAATACATCACATAGATATAAGCCGTTCCAAAGGTGACCATTAACAAAATAAAACTATCAACACTTCTTCGAAAAACTAAATTAACGTGAATCATTCCGAAGGACCCCCACATTTAGTTCCTCGGCATTTTCAAACAACCTGTTTACGTAAACCCCAACAAAATAAAAAATACATACAAAAAAGGTTTAATAACATTCACCCACTCATTAAAAAAGTAACAAAATTGTGTTGTTTGCGTTTATATGTGGAGCTTTCATTGTGGAGCTTTTGATAAATCTCCCTGCTGTTACCAAAAGTGGGTGGAATCGATACACAAGGTAAGTATGTTTTTTTATGGAATACAATACAATGAATACAGAAGTATGCAACACTGTAGGCTCTGAAGATCTGTAGGCAGGCGGTACCTTCCGAATACGACTTACACCTGTCTTTGAGGTTTTGTTCACCTTATCAAGGAAGCACAATCTTCTGTATTTATGGCCCGCGAAGTCAACACTAAAAAGCTCGCGGGCTGTTGCGGTGTTATTCCGAATGTGCTTCGACTTATAAATCGGGTAAATAAGAAGTGTGTGGTGATTATTCTTTTTGATAACCGTTAAATAATGTAAATAAGATGTATTCATGTCAAATAGTTTTATGTGATAAATACCTACATAAAAAATATATTAAAAGTTAGATTTCAAAGTGATAATTTGTTAGGGTAGGTTAGGTTAGGTTAGGTTTCATGTTTATCATCCAGATTTTACTTGTCCAACCATTTTGCAATATTTGATTTCTGTAATCAACAACACCGTATTCGAAATAATTGACAATCAAACAAAAGAGTTTTGTGTGAAACAATGTGTTGCTCGTTAGTTTTTTCGCTTGTTCGTCGGTTTTTTGTGGTTCTCCGAATAATATAAAATAAATGTGGTTTTTAATGAATAAGAAGAAAATTTAGTGTGGTGTATTTGTTTCGTTCGTAATACAATTGTGTAAAAATACTTTAAGAACTTCAACTTCGTCGGTGAGTGAATGGTTTCCCATTTTTCCTTAATTCCAATAATCTTCCCACATCTATAATTAGATACTTCCATCAAGTAGTATAATTGATCGTTACCAGTCGAATGTTTTATAAATCCATCTGAAACTGAAAACACATTCGGTGCTTTATCGCAGCTTTGGATCCAAAATTAAAATGTTTTCAATTATCCACCTGCTCTCTCTAAAACTAGATTTGGTTGTAATCGATCGCATTAGCTGTGTTTAGAAACCAGATCTGAACAGCCAAGTACTTCCCAAACTCATATTACGCATCTACTTCATGAAAAATAAAATGGAAGAGATATTTACTTAAGCGACGAGAATGCAAAATGTCTCAAGTGACAATATCGAGTAATGTTTATGGTGATTAAATATTAGGTTACCATTATCTATTTTCGTAGTTTGAGCCATCGAAAAACTTACGGAATTGAACACTATGGACAGCAACGTTTACAAGAAATATCAGACCACTTTTTATGGAATCATTAACCGCAAGAAAGCATCCTTAATGTTTGGGCATTACAGCAACAAGCCGAACTGACATTTTAACCCGGTCATCATCCAAATCACCGGACCACTCATCACGTTTCGGTTCTCGCGAGGTTATTGATGTCTCGGGGTCAGACAACATAGAGATCACGTTATGACGGTTCATCATACAGCCTTTTGAAAACCCACGTGCATGGATACAGACTGCGCGAGATGTGACCTCGAATTGAAACTCCGCTTAGCCAAGTTCAAATCTGTCTCTATTAATTTATAGGAAGCCAATAATTTTGAGTTCCATGAAAACAATGTTAAGGGCCAGCTGTCAAGAATGACGCTAAACGTTACATTGTAGCATTCTAATACAAGCAAAACTACAAATGATTTATTTGCATATTTTCCATGGGTAGTTAGAAAAATGTCTAAGGTTTCCAATAAATACAATGTTTGAATTCCACGAAAAACATACTAAAATTTCAGGAAAAAGTGCAGTTTGAAAACCAGCAAAGGCATTTTTGAACGTTTTACCTAAAATACTAGTGTGTATTTCTTCAAATTTCAAACTTAAAAAGAAACCCTTCTTTTATTTCTCAGTGTTTCAGCAATTAAAAAAGTCACCAGCTGCCAAAACCTTTAAATTATTCGAATCTTACACTATCTGAAATTGATTCGATAGGGCATACTTTTACTAGACTCTTTCACATTGCATTACTAAATAAATATCACAAAATGTCAAAATAGCCAAGTGAAACGATTAGCCCAGACACCGCGAGGCTAGCGCATGAGGCGTTCTGAACCAGCAAGTAAGTTTATAAATACTTAACATTATTGGAAAGACCCGGACATATTATCATTTTCCATATTGATTTCATACTCTTCGTTTTTCCCTTTTGACTGCTAAATGATTTATTTGCTTGTTGAGAATGGCTCACGTCTATTGTGTGAACTGTCTGGATAAAGCTAGTGATGTACATCACAGTTTAAATAATAATTAGTATTAAAGAGAGCTATTTTTTGCTTTTATGTGTTGTCTTGGTAAAACTAATCGAGTTAATACGTTTATACTTGGTCATCTCTGGGCACCTAAAGACCTATCTCTACGTCTTATACCAACGCTGAAAAGATTTATCTACGTTTTAGCTAATCGCTGTTTAATAACTTCCTCGATTATTTATATATTTGCTTTACTACATCAATCACTAGGTAATAATTCTGTTGCGCCATTGGGTTTCGTTGCAGCAAAAAATACGCAGTTTCGAAGCCGTGGAGTCAACATAATACAAGGTAAAGGTTTTAACCATATTGCAAATGGAGTTAGCCATTTTGCGAAATAAAACATAGAAACAACAGAAGGTGTATATGTAGACAGATACAACTTTCAATTTCACGATGATTTATTTGAGATTTTTGCTTGGAACACAGATTTCGGCTGTTAATCTTATCTTATTTGGATTTTATTTAAGGTAGGTACCACCTACCTAGGTTATCAGGGTAATTATGATTGATCTATATCGAATTTTCTATGTGGTTTTCAGAAGTAGCTTATTATTTAGACAGGTGGTATTATAATATTGGTAAATGTTAGGCTAAAGAAAATAAGAAAGAGATTAAAAAAGAGCTGAACAAATTTAAAATATTTCAAGCCAACTAAACATCACCTAAGCTATTTCAAGTAGCGTAGCATTTTTAATTAGTGATCTCTACCAGAGCCATGGTGTATCTTAGAAATATTTTAACATTTAATTTAAAATTACACGAACGCTCAGTTATAAATGAAGATGAAAGAATTGAGTAATCCATCGCTAAGGATTAATTTTAACTTAACTAAACAATCTCTCAGATGTTTTTAAAGTGTCATTTAAAAAACATATATGCCATAGTTCAAAATACCCCCGTTAATTATTAATTAATAATCAGTTTCTTTAACAAAAAATAACAAAATTATTTATTTATTTCAGCGGTACATTAGTACCTTTTACCATTTGTAATAAATAATGTAATATAAAATACACATAAAATAACATAATAAAAAAGCAGTTGAAAATATTCCTTACTACCCAATATATATATAAATAAAGATAAAATATGTCATAATATCGAATAACAAAAATTATTATGTAAATGGTTTTAGAGTAAGTCAAATATTTGGGGGATTCTATTGGTTCGATGGATGGGTTTATTGCCTTTGAGAAACTGTTAGCTATCGTTGATATGGTTGTATGTATGAATACTGAATACAACCCAATTATTACAATGTGATAAATTTCAAGAAATCATCGAAGAACTATGGAAAATGTGTTACATAAGTCAATGACGCCATTTTTTCAGATATGTATATTTTTTAATGCCAAAAGTCATTCACGCGATTATTGAAAAATAAGAGATCATCTGACATTATCTACAACGGTATAGAAGAGGAGTATTTTCCTAACCATAAAACAGACAATCTGTTAATTAAACATCTTATGTCTGGATTTATTAGTCAACGCCAATATGTCCAGTTGGTAGTGATACACAGAGTTTTTGATCAGGGTAGGCACTAGGAAAAACAGCGTATTGATAAAAGAGATAGGTACCAACAAATTTAACTGATTACTTTTGGATTTGTTCTATGAAAGCACTGCCTAGACACTAACGAAGATACTAACACAAATGAACCACTAGAACGCGCAACTGCATACATATTTTGTGTAGTCTAGTGAATATAGAATAATTTACTCGGACGTTGGCGGCGTTCGGGCATATGTAGTTACTCTTTTGACATGTAGGAAAGTCGGTGTAGCGCTTGCGGCGGTGCGATTGTCTAAATGTTGCGTGTATTTTTGAAAATATAGTTTTTTTTTCAATAATTTCATATTATTTAATCATCTCTTTATACGAGTATGGCAAGGTAGGCAGTGCTTATGTGCTTTTATATAGTGCACACCTCTGCCAGTTGGTCACTCTACTTCCAACTTAATTTTAACCTTAAACTACACAGCTCTGAAATTTCGATGCAATATTTTTAAAGAAGATAATACGCCAAGTTCTTTGCTCCATATTTTCATTTTTTCATTTAGAAAATCGTTTTATGGTTCTGGCATTGAAATCGAGTGAGCGAAAAAAAAACTTGGGCAAACCCGGTTAGTAGTAGTGGATATAAAATGATTATTCGTGTCTGAAATTCAAGTAAAATCCTCCTTATATTTGATGTTGAAATATACTAAACGGAAAAAAATCCTAAGCAAAGCCGGTTAGTAAAGCTGGTATTATCGTTAATTCGGGTTGGAGCAGTTGAAACAGTTGTGATGTCAACAGATAAAACGAGTTTTGATTTAGGTGGCTTTCATAGTTCAGCTGCATCCTGCGTTTCACAACGCGCAGCTCCATGTTATGTCATGCTAAAATTTATCGCAGTACCTCTATGGCCTAAAGCGGTATATTTTGTAGTTTGGTGTTGGCTGGGAATGCTAATTTACTCACTAACAACTAATTGGATGGACGAATTTTATATTCAACAGTTATCTTCTTATTTATGTCCTACTCCGAATTGTACTGTAACATTTGGAAGAAACATTCATTAAGGTTGTAAATAAAACATATTTGAATCAACATTTAAGAATTATTTTTTTTAATGAACTTCAGCTAACTGTAAAATTAAATACGTATACTCTCAAAATGAAAATATCGAGAATTAACCTAAAACAACGAAAGATCATCTTTGCTACAAAAGGTTTCTTTGGTAGTTTTATATGTCAAAGTATTAAAGAAGTGTGTTCTAAGGAAGTCGAAGGAACGATAAATTATTATTACCAGACACGAGGACACGGGACGAGAAATTCAAAATTAATCAGATTGCCAACAAGGAAAAAATCAAGCACACAGAAATCTCTCATGTACCGGGTCGTTCAACTATACAATAAAATTCCAACAGAAATTAGTAAAATATTCTTCAGTTTAAAAAGGAAATAAGGACATTTTTTTATAATCACCATTAATTTTGGCATATTTTGTGTTTAATTTTTGTAATACTATATTTTTAATATCTAAATATGTTTACAAAAATATGTTTGCAATATTCATGTCTGTATTCATATACATTTGATATTTTACATTAGAACACACAATAATTTGATTTAAATTAAGGGTCAGTACCCAAAAATACATACTTTTTGGCTTTTTAGTACTAGCAAAACTACAAATTATTTATATCTTAATTCAAAAAGGGGAGGATTAAAAAATGTGTTAGGTTTCCAGTGAATATAATTTTTCAGTAATCTTTTAAATTTTTTATGAAATGAATGATGAAATTTTAGGTACAACGGTTAATAATCCCTTTGTTGGTTTTCAAACCACACCTTTTACTGACATTTTACTATGTTTTTCATAGAATTTAAAGAATAACAGTTAAAAAAAAAGTATTGACTGGAAACCTTAGACATTTTCCTGACTACCTGTAGAACATTTGCAGTTAAATCATTTACAGTATTACTTGTATTAGAATGTTACAAAGTAACGTTTAGCCTCATTTTGTGCTGACCCTTAAGATAAAAAAAATAATGCGAAATCGATCAAACATTTTCAATTTTTGAAATTTTTTCTTGAGCATACAAACAATTTATTGCATTGGCCTGTCTGGGGCCTAGGAGTCGATAGGTTTTATTTAAGTTTGCGACATCAATTTTCTTTAAAATCGGTAAAGATCACACATCTGGGGATTACCCGTTCAGTGGAAGGGTGCAATCAACTATCCATCACATAATAATAACCAAAATATGACGATAGAACGCGGTAGATTCGGTGTTTTTGTTCCCAGCGTGTGAAAAAACCAGTTCCCATAATAATGTGGATCGGCTTTCCATTATGATTTGATTCGACGATTCTTTAGCAGACCGCAGGACCGAATATCTTGCGGTGGCGACCCAACACCTGTACAGTGCGCTACAGAATCATCTGAACGTTGAATTGAGCACAAAAATAATGTTAGATGCAGTTAATGTTTTGTTGCGGGTAATTCGTGGTGGAATTTCTGTCTCGATCAAGATAAATTTTCTCAATAATAATATTTGCATATTTTGTTAGACGAGGCAGAGAAAGACGCAGCACTTCGTGGCTTCGAAATCTAAGTGACTGATATGCGAATTTCTATAAAATTATTCCGAACTGCAGCTCGCAAAGAGGAGGTCGCTCGGATGATAGTCAACTTCCGATAGAAAAGGGCACCTGAAGAAGAAAAAGTTTTATTATACTAGTACGAGTGCAGTTTCTCAGGGATGTTCTAACCTGCGGTCTGCATGGTTAAGATTACCCTGATGATAGCCGTATCTTAATGATGCCGTACGTATGCTCAAAACGAAATTATTTTATTATTCCGAGTATTTAAGATAGACATACACTCGTCTTTCCCTTCTCATGTTAAAAGAGCTAACTTTTATGTCGGTGGAATAAACTATAATATATATATTTATATATATATATATATATATATGTATATATATATTTATATATATATGAATATAAATATATATTCATATATATATATATATATATATATATATATATATATATATATATATATATATATAAATATATATATATTTAAATTATATATATATATATATAATGTGTCTTTATATATATAATTAATTAATTAAGTCCGTGTCTTTATATATATAATTAATCTATATTTTTTTAGAAATCAACCACCTTGTCGTTTTACATATTTAATCAAAATGAAATAATAACTCTGTATATATATAAGACCAAAGATTTATTTTTTTGTGTTCTCCCTATTTCTCGTATATACTATTGCACACTTTGTATTTTTGTTTACTTTAATTATGTACCCTGACGATACTGAGGCTAAGCGAAACCGATCGGTCATAAAAATTATAATAAAATCTGTAGTCTTAGACCAAGTTATTATTTCATTTTTATATATATTATAATCTTTTACAGACAAATAACATGATAACTAAAAATTATAAAAAAAACAACGTATGATTTTTTTTTTCATTGATTCGTGAACACGCCTTATTTGTATAAGCCAAATATCTCCAATTTGTAAAATTTCATTTCTTTAACAGCGATTGAATATATTTACAGCTGACTGAACTACGAAACAATATAAAATAATTCGTTTCCGATTTTTCGATCTGTAAAGCAATTGCCATGTCCCAGGGCGGCATAATTCGGCGAAGATGTAAACTTTACCATCTCGTTCGAGTGGAGCTCTCTTCGTGTCTGAATTACTCGGATAATTCGTGAACCGCAGTAATTCGAAGATTTGGTGTTTTCTGATTGCCCCTCTACCCGGATCGGAAAATTACGATCGTTTTGTGAAATTTACCCAATATGAGGTCCTTTTTATCAATTTGCAATAAAACAACCACCTGCTGTGTGGTGTTTATGCTTCGAGATATTAAAATAGCTAATTATTTTGTTCTTTGATGTAGAGGTCACGATTTCGATGTCTGGGTAATGCCGAAATACGGCGGTGATTTTTATTAAATTTTATATTTCTTTGCAAAAGCAGTGGATCGATTGTTATATATTATGGTTGAGACAAAAAAAAATCAAATTTAGAGCCCCCTGAATGATATGGCTCATTAATATAGAATTCGTATTTATTGCATCAAAGCATTCATTTTTCAAAAGAGCCTTTTTTCATAAAAGGTTTTTATTTATGTCAATTCAAACATCCAAAGCAGCCGATCTTTAGATACAATTTTATTTATTTATTTACCAAAATACTAAAGATACAGATTTGAACAAAAAAAGTATTTTACGACCTCCCAAAGTAGGCATACATGGTAGTATCATTGTGGTCTGCATTCTAAATAATTATAATATGAAACAAAGCACTGCTCGATGACAAGATCAAAGACAGTAATAATAATAATAAACAATTCTTAGTTATTGATAATAAAAGAATACTTTGTTTTAATACCACAAAATTTATTATGATGAAAACCAACCGGGTTCGCTTGTATCGAGCTTCGTCAAGGCACATATAATAACTGATAATAATTTGCCCTGAAGAAGCTTGATCCAAGCGAAACCGGTTGGCTTTCATCATAATAATTTGTGTGGTTTTAAAACAAAGTATTCTTTTATTATTGGTATAATGTCTAACCACCATGTGAATGCTTCTTATGAACAAAAAAAAAACTTAATTAGTCCGGGGATTTATTTTCACTGTTTTGTTAATTTATCGTTAAAACAGAATTATCTAAAACGTTTATATTCGTGTTGCAAAGCATCAAGACATTTTTATCTATACTGTAATTCGGTATTTCCTTACTTCGTACGTTTGATACATGTTGCTTACTTCATTATCAAATGTTTAACATGTCGTCATCAACGGGAATCACCCATGTCGTCAACTTTACAGAAATGAGTTAAATATGACATTGCGTAGAGTTTCAATTTGTACTTCAAGTTTCAATGTTTTTACTGGCGAAAATACATTATTGCATCTAAAACTACAAAGGAATTTTCGATGTGTCAAAAAACAATCTGTAACTCTCAAAAATCAGTTTTTAATTTCCTCCTGAACAATGACGTTTTTGTGTAATTTAGCACTTATATGTTGCATGGTTTGACTGTTATTTATTTATTAACTTTAGAGTTGCAAGGAAGTTAGTAGGTTATTTACACTGCGTAAAAATAGCTTTTTTAAATCAAGTAAGAAGAACAGTTATTATAGACTGAGAAGTTATTTTTGGTAAAGCATACTTATGTAGTATACTTATCACTGAATCGCGCTGTAAAAAATGAATGTTGAATTATTTTCATTGAAGCAAACGGCTTTTAGATCTCAATACGAATTACAGTATAAAAAAATCAAAAACCTTTCAACTTACTTTGAGTCGGAGGTACAACGAGAGAGTACGGTTGCCCCTCAAAGAGTCAGTCGTTTGACGGTTGCTTGAAAGGTTGAACTTATCTCTTCCAGATAACTCGGACATTAAAACTAAATACAAAAAACACACCAAAAGGTTCCGATGGTCTTAATGCGGCCGGAGTTATGCCTGAGTAATCTCTTAATGATAATTAGGTCTTTTATTTTAAGCCTAAAAGGTAGTTGTAGCTGACAGCCGAGGGAGACAGTTGTTTTTTTTTTCCATTTGTAACCCACCAAGAGCGGTAAGATCCTCGGTTTTAGATGCTAGACCCACAGGACGTGGTTTCAAAATCCAGCGCAGTGCAATTTATAAACGGGCTAAAGATTGCTATTATTGCTCGATAGGAGAGGGCACCAAAAGAACAAGAAGAAACAGATGAACATGTTAAAGTAGAGGAAAAATATATTAATGGTTAAATTTATATAGTTGTGCTGCTTTCTTAGGTGGAATAGCATTGTTTCGGTGATAAAAGGCAATGAACGCCATTCATTATAAAAACTTTGATCCAAATTGAGTTATCTATGTTAATTGAAAATATCAAATCTTAAAAAGAATCTTTTCAAATCCCTACCTACCTTATAAAGTACTTACCTTTAATGTATTTAAGCAGACATTATTCTAAATGAAACTAATATTTTTTTTTATTTGTAATGGTAAAAATAGCTGGCTAATTTCTATATCGCCGTTTTCGTGAAAGAATATCACCTCAGGGGCAAATCAATTCATAATACATTCTGTGATTTTTCCCAGCTAACAGCTAGTTATTATAATAATTAATAAAAAGGCTGTATTCGCTATTTACTGTGAAACGTTATGGTTCAACTTTCCAATCCAAAAACGAACGATGTGAAATAAATAATTGATCAATCATTTTAAAGAAACTTTTTTTTTCAATCCTTCCCGTCATTATCCTTCACCTTTTAACTATGTTAGTATGAGATGCGATGCAGTTTCTATCTTGGCAACGATCGGTTGTTCTTCTTTTGACCTTACTCTTTATAATAATAAAAGTAATAACTTTTTCCAGAAAATGTTATACAGTGAATTACCTACCTTCCTACAGTATAAATAAATAATGTTAAAGTATAAATGCACGAATACAACAGAAAATTACTTTACAACGTTGAGTTTATAAAAGATATTTTATAGTATCCTATCTACAGAGGGCAACCGAGAGGACTCTGTAATATAAGCGGGATTAAATAATTAAAGTGATATGAGTTCCTCAGAAAATAAATTAAAACTTGAATAGATATTATAATTAGTATATTATTAAAACTCGTTCTTGAATATCAGATACTTTCAGTATCGGCTTAGTTATAGACAATTATTTGGGAAATAAACCTTCCTTTGAGATGTTAAAGTTATGTTTAGTGGCTAGATCTGAATAGCCTTTTCACATAAAAAACTTCTTCTAGATTTACAGACACTATCCGATTTGTGGATGCCATAGCTCCACTGGCGCCGTACAATTGGGACTCATGTGAGGAATCATATATATATACAACGAGAGTTATACAAAAAATTGGCACTCCCGCAACGATTCCCATAAAAATCGGGTATTGACTAATGTGGGTACTACGTTTTATGGGAAAGGTACCTTTGAAATAACACACAGCAAAATTTTACATCTCAATTTAACATTGATTCTACATATAACAAACTTAGTCTTGTCTTAAACAAACAAACGTTTTGTTGACTTCTGATAAACTTTTTAGTTATTTAGAGCCATAGAACACTAGAAAATGATATAATTCAAACTATTGAATTGTAATAAACGTATGCATTAATTATATCAAAATACATGGTAAACTTAAAAAACTTCAAAAAATTCATTATCTGAACTATAAATATTTTAAATAACAGCATAATGCATATTTATGATGCGATGACGAAAAAATATTCTAAGTAAATCAAATCTTCCCTATATTAAGACTTTGAAAATTCTCCTAATGGTGCATGGAATATAATAGCAAGAGAAACGCGTTTTTAACAGGAAGTTGAACTTGTACCAATAAAATATGGTTATTTCTCGTTTCGAAAGAGAGATGGCCAAATTTGTTCCTTTTAGAAGGTTTAAAAATGGATGGTCAAAAGTTTTAAGCGAGTATAAAAAATATTTACTTAATATTTACATGAATATGTACTGTAATACTTAATATGTTGTTATCGCGATTAAGCAGCATTGACTTCCTCTCACATCTGTGGTATTAGCTAGTATAACCGCCAATATTCACCACGTGCAATAAGTAATTTGCAGAACCTTAATATTGTTTAACAACGTTTTGTTAAGTTCCTTTGGAATTCAAATGTGTTCCGGGTCTCTCGGTAAAGCTTAGGAAACTGCTGTTTATGGTGTACTAGCGCTAGTGGTCCCTACCCGATGCTGTCTAGGATTTCAGAATATTTTGTACAGATATATTTTTTAATAAGCAAAATACATTCACTAATCATGAATTTATTCTCCTGAATTTAGATGTGGAATAACCTCGAAACTGATTTCTTGCCATTTTTGTAAAGTTATCAATCCGACAGCGTTTTTTTCCGCAATTTTCAGTTATTATAGCTACTTCTGATGTCTTAATTATTTGGTTTAACTATATGTTTAAAATATATCGGAAAGGTTCGTTTTTTTATGTTTGACCCTCAATTATCTTAAGCCAAAGAATGGTGAGTGTTTTTTTTTACAAATTGACAAGTTATTCAATAAAACATTAACTCCGGCCATAATATTACGTTTAATTAAAATGGGTACGTCCTTTAAAAATAATAACGTTATGATGTATTTGTTTTATCTCTAAACCTTGGTGAAGCCTTTTTTTTAATACTGCGAAATCCTTTCAATTGGCCGGAATCAGTGGAATTATGGTATGCTAGATTGGGATTAGTTGTAAGACTTAAAGGAGTGGAGAGGGGAAAGAGATCGTAAAGAAAAAAAATTGGACAAAAACACGGTTAACGTCATTTCGAACAATATTTCAATTATGAATGGTGGTCTTTTATCTTGGCAAAACTAGGAACATTTACCACGTTATTTAGCCAATCTATTTTTTTGGTTCTAGTATTGAAAACCAGTAGTTCAACATATAAAGTTTTGAATAAAAATAGAATTTTACCGCTAAAATTTGAAACACCTCTATTTAACAGTATATTTTTAACGCCCTTGAGGTGATTTTCCCACAAAAACGGCGCTATAAAAGTTATCCATTTATTATTATTATTATATATATTTGGTCATATGGCTTTGTCACTGAATGCTCCGTTGGAACTTCTCCTTCTGTTTATGAGAAAAAAGAGAGATTGCGACAAAACTATCAGCGGAATGTTCAAAAGCAAGAACAACTTTAAAATATTACCCTGAAGTCAGGAATTTGGAGCACGATGATAAATATTAAATTGTGGCAAATGGTTCATAAGAAAGACAAATTATCTACCTCGGTATAACCTACTTACCTGCTCTAATTTAAAAATATTACCTGTTACAAATTATTGGGCTCTTAAATATCACGAGTCGGCGTTTAAAGCCAGCGATTTATTACTCGCGTGTACAGGTAAGTCATGTTAAATACAGGTGGATAAATCTACTAGCAGTTGGTGCACATTCTCCACAATGTGAGAAAATACATGTTGAACTTTTGAATTTCTCTTAATAAACAAAATAATAATACAGCTAATATATTAATTTTAGCATAGTTGTGTGGAATTTGTATAATACAAATAAATACGACTGTAGGTACACGAGATATTCAATATTAAGATGGTGTGCAATATTCAGATTTTTTTAAACATGAAATGCTGTAGGAATGAGATCCACGAGGCGTATGTGTGGTAAAACCATGTGTCACCTTGTTTTAATGTGGAGATCCAGGAAGAATGCAAGGCTGACGTAAGTGCAATGAATAAGATTAAGAAACGGACGCTTAGATGGTTTGGACACGCAGGGCGGATTAACGAAGAAAGGAGTGTAAGGAGAATGTATGATGCGGAAGTAAATGGTAGAAGAGTTCAGGGACACCCGAGAAATACATGGTAAGAATAATAGAAGTTTATAGACGTTGATTTGCATCTATGTGAATGAAGCAAGGAGTGTATGCCAAGTTAGCGTTGTGTGGCGGACCATCCTCTCCGACTACTTCAGCGGGGAAATGGTGTGTTGGTTTGTTAGTTAAAAAACGATACAAATTTGCAACCCTAACTTAAAGTCACTGTCAAAAACAAAGATATTAAAAAAAACACCGACCTTAGTACCGTGTTTCGCACAAGATTTGACAAGAATTTGACAGAAGTTAACAATAATAATTTGTGTTGATTTTGCGGAAACAAACACTTTAGAAATTATTGACGCATCCATCCAACACAATCCAAGAAACTTTTGTAAAAACAATGCAAAAAAAATCGCATGTTTTTAGAAAAACAGAAAAAAACAATATAGTATACAAAAGCACGCCACGAGCGCAGATACAACTGTATGTAATGTAAAGCCTCCATATTGCGAGCACATGCATATTCCAAAGTTTCAGTGCAATTTAAAGCTATCAATGCGACTTGCTAATAATCATAAATTTAAACTTTTGACATTCCGACTGAAAGTTTTTGTCTGCGCTTCACAAGGTGACAACTTTGACATCTTATAATATTCACCGTGTTACACAAAACGAGTTTATATTATGAATATGAAACTAGCTATCATCTTAAACGACAGAGCAGGTTTATAATTAAAAATGATAAGTTTATTATCTCAGTATTTTTGATCAGAATTTAAAAAAAAACATGTTATAATTTATAATGCTAAACTTACTCGTGGGTTTTTTAATCCTTTTTTCAAACCGTGTTGTTGAATGTAAACATGAAAAACTTCCCAATGGGAACTATTTTGCGACTCACTTTTTTCAAAACTGTACTCACTCCAATAAATGCACCTTTTCACTGCACCGACACACCGTGCATCAAGTTTGCCATCTTTCGAATGGCCAATTTTATAAACAACGAAAAACACTAGCACATAAAATTATAGTAACCTTAAAATTTGAAACTCACTACTTTGAGATAAAACTGTGTTTTTCGAATTTGGAACCTCAAAAAATTTGCGCGAATTCCATTTTTGAAATTGAATTCAACGGCCGGATTGGCCCGCGTGTTTTTCTTTCATTGCAGGTCTGAGACTGCGCACACGTCATTCGATTACCGGCGGCAAGTTTGAACTAACGAACTGGTTCTAAAGCGAGCTTCTTGGACCATCCCGAGCTTGTCAATTCACCTGTCCAACAACTTACGCCCGAGTAAAAAAGCTTCAGGTAGATGATTGAGTGTGTTGACTAATGATTGCGGCGTTTGTTATTTTTTGTGAGGGTTCTTTATTTTGTTGTTTGGGTTGTGTTTTTTTTGGGATGGGCCTCAACCGCCCCGCGGCAAATGATTCCACAGAGCATCGAAAGAAACTACCATTCTGATGCGATCAAAATGAGCCGCGAATCGATATCGCGTATCGAATAATGCGACATTTTCCGCCGGTCCGCGGCAGTCATTTTGGTGATGCACAGCGGGCAATAAATAAATTCGCAATGAAACGTCCGTCCGCAGGAATACAGTAGCCAGTCCAATTAGGAAGGAATTCAGACTGATAAATGAAAAGGACGAGAGCTTTCAGATCGCGTGTGGATCCGAGGAATGTCGAACTGACTAGTGACATTCTGCTAAACGAGTTTTGGATCGGTTTGGATGGATCTTTCAGCAAAACCAGTTGACTGAATATGTGCACTTGCTTATGGCGGACGCGATTACTCATTGAACCTGTTCTTTTGTTTTTTGAGATTCAGATCAGCGGCGAGGCAAGGCCTTTGGGAAGACGGCCAGCTTGTCCACTTACTAAACTGTTATCAATAATATGGTATTATTTCCTTCTCGTGTTGATACCACATTAGTTAAAACGTGCTATTATATTGGCTTCTCGTTTCAAAAACTGATTTATTCCAACACGTGTTTGTTTGTTTAAGTACCTATTGAAAAAAATGAACCAAGTAAATGCGAGCTTTTGTGCTTTTAACGATATATAAAGTACCTATATGGTAAAAATAACGACAAATATAATATACCAACATCATTGATGTTACCATTCTACAATCGAGTTCTGATACAAGCCATGTGTATGGCAGTGAACATGGAAATATATTAATGATGAGCGTTTCCTGAATCGGGTGTAATGACCAAATGTAAATTAATTTCTCAAAACTTCCTCTTCCCTTCTCCTCCCCCTCTCATTTCCTTAAGCCTCACAATGAGATGCTTTAGTTTAGTTCTCACAAGCCCAAATGAAATATCAGTAGAAAAGACAGAGTATTTCCACCTGACGACTATAAATTAAATATTCCAACGCGTCTCTTAAGTTAGGGGAATCCATTAAACGGGTTGCCCGCTTTTGCACGGTATAAAAACAGCACAAGAAAAACTCTGGCCCTCCACACTAGCAACTACTAATTCTCGTAAAAGTGTTACTGAGATAATAACGTAGATCTAGGATATTAATACTCCAACATAAATACATCAGTCTTTTGATTTTCGTGATTTGATACAAAATTAAAATAAAATTTTGAAAAACACTCGTTTTTTAATAGTACTCGTATATACCGCACAAGAGTCCCAACTGCTCCCAACCATCTACAACCAGTGAGACTATGGCATCCCCAATCGGGGTATGTTGTGAGCCTAAAGGTAGGGGGAGGGAAAGGAGATGGGAAGAGGAAGGTTGGGAGTACCTGGCTATTCAGATCTGGTCACCAAGCACAGCTAAAGCCATTTCAAGCAACGTTTCGATTCTGAATGGTGGTCTTTCACCGGGGCCATACTTAAAGTATGTACCACTCTGGAACGTGTTTTATATTAATTAAATGTGTTATGACTCATATTGATTAAATAAAATGTATTTACGCACACTGGGCTTGAACCCACGACCTCTGTATTCGTAGTTGAGCGTCTTACCACTCAACCACGGAGGCCGTCAAATGCATTATTTCAATCAATTCTCCAAGATAACCGACAAATGTTAAGATGTTATTTATATAAGACAGTTACCGAATATAAATTATAAATTAAAACATGGAAATCGATAGAAAAATGTATTTTTAAATGTAAAGTATTTAGGAGAGCTGCATTTATTGATTTTCAATTAAATCTCAGAATTCATAATAATCCCTACGAGCACTTGGTGATTCGGTGATTCCTTCCATCATTACCATTCAATCTCACCAGACCAATAGTCGAGAGATCTTCCTCGCAAGCAATAAAACCCCGTCCGCTAGTTAATGTTTTAGTTGGACGCCTCGAAATGTTGTTTGATCTCCTGACACGGAAATCTGTTGATTCTGTAAAACATAAAACATGGCTGTGTCTCGTGATGTTTGATGTAACTTTTCGATAAGGTAAGCACACCCGAAAATATGACGTGAGAACTCCGGTAACAAAGGGTCCATTCGACAACAGCGAATCATTCAAGCACATAATTAAAAAAAATGTAACACTAACAAAATTACCTTTTTAAAAATTTTAAAGTGAGAGATTTCTATCATATTATCAGAAAAACGCACCTGTTTCATACGAAATGGTTTTTTAAGTTTTTTTTTGTAAAATACGTACTTAAACATGGGCCATAAATTTCCAGTTTTTTTTAAATAATTTTAGACGCATGGATATTATTTGTGACTAAAGTTGTTTTGGAAAAATTATGAAATGTGGCGTTTCGTGTGGTCAAATTTTCATTGGAACGTTAATATGACTTAATTCTATTGGTCACCTGCTGTCTCCCTCCTTAAATTGGACGTAGTTATGCAGAAAGCGTCCAACTCACAATTGCTTTAATCGAGTTTTTCATTTATTTATTTTTTAAAGAAAGGCAAAATTCCCGGGTTACGAATAATAACCTGACAATATTTTAAAAAAAACTCCTACTACCATCATAATACGCGGAATACGTTGCTTGTGCAATGATGGAGAACTTATCTTGCAGAGGAATTGAACCCACGACGCCCGGGTGGGAATCTGACGCATTTGTCCTTTTAGCCACCGACCGGTCAAAATGTTTTAAGTTTTGACGTGTTTGAGATTTCTAAATGCTTTAAACATCCAAGCTCCAAATGCAATAGATTTTTTGGTATTTCAATTGTTTTACTAATTATATTGCAGATATTTGACTTAAATTGAAATTATAAAACATTAAAATGTAGGATAACATGAGGAATATAATTTTTAATGAATAAATACATTGATATGTTATAAATTACCAATTCATAATTATTCTCAAAAAAAAAAACAATAATACTCACTTAACAAATGCCGTAATATGCTTTTGTATCGTCATATTTTTGTACAACTTTTTCTCAGTTTCGTCTTTCTGCATAACTAAGTCCAATTTGTCCAAAACGTCTGGGTTAACAAAAATTAAGTTTTTTACTTGGTATCTTTATATACAACATGATGAATATTGTGTTTCAGCGTTAGAGTTTATGAGAATACATGATTTTTTTTTAACTTATTTTTATGACAACAATCACTTAGATACAATTACAGATTCTTACGCACAATAGTATTACGCTGTTAACATAAAAGTCTACCTATCGTGCTGTCTTTTCTTTTTTTCAGTCAATATTTTGAACAGTCTCACAGCATCCATTCATTCAGTACCATGGCGAAGAGGAAACGCAACACGGCTAAATGCCCCAGAAGTCAATACAATAATTTATTGATTATTCACTTAGCCATGAAGTGCGAATACTTCAGTTTACAAATTGACTAACACAAATAAATAACCAACGCTTCCATCATAGAGCAAACACATTAAGAGCACACAACTTTTCTCATACACGGAATTTAAAAAAAACAACTTGTTTATGCACCCACCCGGATTCAGACCGGGAGCTTTTTTCTGTCGCATTCCGCTTTTTTGTGTCCTCTGTGTTGGGTTTACGGGAGAAGGGAGCTCTACGCGCCTTGTTAATAAGGAAGTTGAGTCCATTTTTTTTATATTTTTTTATCAATATCCACCTTCAAACTTAAATATAGGTTTTTTTTTTTTTTTTTTAAGTAAGTTTTTATAGTTAAATTAATTCTCAAAGTTAGAATTTTGTACACGCCGCCAAAACGGCAATATCTCAGAGGTAAGGAGCGGGGTGGGTGCGTGACGCGTTTTGTACCTTCAGAAGGGGCACCACACGGTACTTATATTTGACATCGCACATTGTCGTTATCCAGCTGTCAGTTGCATATTTGTTATTTTGTGTTTTTTCTTCAATTTTACCGCTTTTAATTTAACAAAACCTTATAAAATGTCAGGAGATAATACGTCTTGCTATTGCATCGTACTAATGTAAAAAATACAAGCATTACTGCAATTTACAATCATTCCAAGAAATGAAATTTTACGTAAAAAATGGTTCACCGCCATTTACTTCGCGGCATCGCATCGTACGAAAACGGTACATTTGACGTTCGACTAATATGAAGCGTTTCTATTTTATGGCGTTTTAACTAATTTTCAAGAAGGGTTTATTAATTCTGGGAATAATAATATGGAAATATACATATATATTCAGAATCTGTGTTTTTCGATCTACATGCACATATTTTTTTAAAGTCATAATATTTTTCACTCAACTTCTCTATTCTCCGCAGTAAATGTCAAGCGATTTGTAGTTGTTTCAATTTTTTTTTGTTTCAAATCTAATAATACACACAATTTATGTACGCAAACTTTGATTTTTCCACACAAGCTTGCTAAAATTGGAAGTAACGCGTTTTTCGGAAAGGATCACTGTTTTTTTATTTGTATATTTTATTTCATATATAATATTTAAGGTAATTGTTACAATTTTTGCACAGTGTATTTCAAAATAAGCATATAAGCTGTTCCTCACCGTACAGAAGAAGCTTCTTGTGTTTGGTGAAGGAATTTACGCTAAAATAATTAAGCAGTATCTACTTATGGTTTTAAAGTTTCTTTTGTAGAACTCCATTTTAATTTTTAGGTTTTTTAATTTTATTTAAACAATAATTATTATTTTTAAATAAAAAAAAAAACTATTTTTAGTTAAAAGCTCTGCGATGTAATTATTTTTACGCGTGAAAGCTGTTTCGCCTTCTGAGGGCATTATTAAACTGTTGTGCTGTCACGCGTAAAAATAATTACATCGCAGAGCTTTAATAGTCTTTTATTTTATTTTAAAATAATAATAATTGTTTAAATAAAATGAAACCTAAGAATTAAAATAATAAAATAGTGTTTAGTGAATACAGCAGAGAAAAATAAAAGTATTTGTGTAAAATTAGTTAAAGCAATAAATATTAGTACATAAGATGGTACAAATTTTGTGGAATAAAAGAAGAAAAAAAACAAATAGAAAAAATATAATAACAACAGCAATTTTTAAAGACTGTCAAAGTTGTTTGATGTAATTTTTCAATTTAAGCTGAAATTCGTGAATATTATCAGTAGTTTTTAGTTTTACTGGAAGATTGTTAAAGTAAGTTATTCCTAGATAGAGGTAGGTATTTTGAGAATACTAAGTCTTAAATTTTGAAAATCAACTAAGAATAATAGAAGAGTATGTATGAGATATCATTAGTCAATCATTAGTTTTCATTTTTGTTTGGTACTAAATCAAACCTAGTTCCTGATTTCATACCGGGGCATCCCGCAGTCGTTTTTTTATTTTAAGTTCTGCGTAAACACAACGTCATAAACGCGCTATCTGAATAGTATCAATTCTAACCATGTACCAGTTGACCATCTCTAAACAAGCCTTCACACCATCCGTTTTATAACGGACTTGAACAATCATTACGTCATTGGGTGTAACGGCCCTTCACACTTGCTACCAATTTCTTGTAAAAGCAATATTTGTAAACAACTTGCAAAGCGACATCTATTATTGAATCGAAGATGTTGGTAAACCAAAGTGTTCATGTACAAAGTCAAAACATTTAATCATTTTATAAGTTTTTTAAAATACATTTCCTGCTAAGTATATGCTATGGCAAATTCAACTCTCTGATTCCACGTTAAAAAAAGTCGATTATCTACCAACACAAAATGTATTCGAAATAAAGGCATGGTACTTACCAAAATTATTAATAAATACAGGCAACGAACATTCACTTATCATCTACCTACAATATGTAACACGATGCCAGTGCGTATGAAAGGAAATATAGTCGCTGGAAAAGCAAAGGGGCTTAAGCGACACTTTCGTAAAAAGAAAGAGTTAAACATGCAGTTATGATCAGTTTTCTTTTTTTGCGTCGAATGGTCTGACTCTCGTTTGGTTCTAAAGACTTTTGTGGCCCTTCAGCCATCTAAAATATATTTACCATTTGGGAGAAAGGGTTGACTCAAGTGAGACACAAGTTTGGGACTTTTTTTAACTTTTTGTCGCTTTAGGTTTTTTTTATCGATATGTTTATTTTGTATTTCAATTAATAATAATAACAGTGAATTTATAAAGCGCAGTTTTGTGATAGTTGATTTTATATTTATAACAGTTTGTGTATCCAAATTAAAACTATCTGAAATCATGATCGTTATCATAAATCAATTCGATAAATACCTACCTTGAAATAAACAACTCAGCCCTTTGAATTAGGTAAATTTTATTATATTCATTGTAAGAAGATTTTTAGCAAATATAAATGAGAAATGAAAATCGATACAAAATTTCTTTAAATATATTTTATTTTGGTCGATTTATAGCTTTAAATTTAATTGAATCATAGATTTGGCAATACTTTTATAAAAAAAGGCTAACTGAGACGGTCTTTTGCAGGGCATTATTGTCCACTTTGCTTCTCTGTAATCCGTTTGCAGGTACGTAAAGTCCTTGAATTGTCTGGAATTTACAATCAATTTGAGAAAGGCCCTATGCATTGTGAATATCGAATCGACATTGCAGGAATAATTTAGTATTTGACGATATCTCGGACTTCGACCACGGTAACACAGCAATAAAGGCGGGCTACGTTGAATAATAAACGTGAAATTAATACCAATTCGTTGGCGAACTATGAAATGAATCTTGGATGCATATATTTTTTTAACACAGGGTCTGGCAGCATGGCTATATGTTTGCCTGATATTTTTATTAAACTGATTCAAGAGTATAAATAGGTACCTTCATTCAGCTGAGTCACTGACCTTGCAATTGAGAGTAATTTATTTTAATTTTCGCAAAACATAAAATAAGACTATCTTATTTGTCTCTGTCTCTGTCTCAGAGTGCAATTTACGAAGGAAATTTGAATCTGTACGAATTTTCAAACTTATCTGTGCAGGTGTTCAAAAGCCGAACTAAAGACAAATGCAATACCATAGTAGCGACGCTTACGGCCCAACTCCACAGATTTACTAAAATTACCTGTGCAGGTGGCAAAAACAGAACAAACTAACAAACAAACTTTTTATAATCCATGTCGGTACTTTGTTGATCCTCAAGAGCGTTCTACGGTTGGTAGAAATAACTCTTACTTAACCCCTAACTGCACAGATAAGTATGCAAAAGCTTAAAAAAAGTTAGTTAGTACATCGAAATTTTGTTCTTGGATGTATGGTATTACGAGAAACTTAATTTTGTTGTTAGACATTACCAAAAAAAACGGTTCCTTATAAAACCGTTTAACACTATTTACAGCAAATCCTGGGAAGAATTTATGCATTGTACATATCTTCACCCTAATAACTAACCTAAGCACAAGAATTTTCTTTATTAGGGTGGTATTTATCATTAACTAGAACATTGTTCATGGTATATAAACTGAATTAATATTATAACAACTGTTAGTATTAAGTAAAAATGTATATTTTAACAACTGTTAGTATTAATTAAATCTAAAAAAATAAAATAATAAATTAAATAAAAATAATGAAAAATAAAAAAATTTAAAAAATAAAAAAAAATAAAAAATTTAAAAAAAATTAAAAAATTAAAAAAAAAAATTAAAAAAAAAAAAAAAATTAAATTAAATAATAATCATAATCATAATTTTAAGTTATTGATTGTGTCTATCTGATGGGACCTGCCAGGTAAGTATGTTCCTGTATATTTTCTTATTTAAACTGGGAATTAATATGTAATGATAGAAAGTAAGATCTGTACAGCGCCCTTGAGGTGATTTTTCACAAAAACGGCGCTATACAAATCGTCCAAATATTATTATTATTAAGTAAAAATGTATATTTCTGTACAATGGATTAAATTTAAATAAAAAAAATATTAAAAACTACATTGTAATCTCTCCTTCCTTCTCATAAAAGGTGCATTTAACAAAAATAAAGAATACAACGAATTTCTCAGTGGCAGGACCATAAGTACATTAAGCGTGTATGATCATTAGCACAAAACATTTTTTTGATTCCACCACCCGCGGTCAATCCTTCGCGACAACTCTAGAATATTATATTTCACTTAACTTTTCGACCCGAGTACGTGATGAAATGTATTGTCTGCTTACATCTTGTCACCGTTCCGAGAAGAAACTGGTAACTCGAGAATTGAACAACAACATTTGACTATTATACATATAATATCCTTTGTGAGTACGCACGTCCGAAAGTGTGAACTTTTCGAATTTGGAACTGAATTTAATTAAAATTATCCAATTTACAAAATATTCTTTTCATATCCCTACCTACCTAATAAATTACCCACCTTTAATTTATTTTAGTTGAAATTATTCTATATTTTAAATGGGAACTAATATTTTTTTCAAATATTTAAGTCGAGATAATACGCCTGCATGGTCGAGTGGTAAGACGCTCGACTACGAATCTAGAGGTTGCGGGTTCGAACCCGGCGTGCGCAAATAAATTTTATTCAATTAATGTGTGTCATAACACATTTAATTCATTCAAAATAATGTAAAGTTCATTTGCGGCACGTTCCAGAGTGGAAGATACTCTAAGTATCGCCCTGGTGAAAGATCACCCTTCAAAACGAAACGTTGCTTGAAATGACTTTAGCCGTGTTTGGTGATCAGATCTGAATAGCCAGGTACTTCCAAACCTTCTCCTTCCTCATCTCCTTCACTTCCCCAATAATTTCAGCCTCTCAACATACCCCTATTGGGGATGCCATAGTCTCACTGGCTCTAGACGGTTGGGAGCAGTTGAGACTCTTGGGCGGTATTCACGTAAAAATAAAATAACGTTAAAATATTGACCGTGTTAATGTGTATTCACTAGAAATTCAATTTTCTGTAGGATATTGCAGGTTTTTTACGACCACCCGAGTCAAAAAGCAATCAGCATTTTAAGTACGAATTAGTATGGGTTATTAAGTACATTAATATACGACCTAGCCATACCTTTAGCACCATTAACCTTTATATCACTTACCACCTACCACGGGAACAATAAACCCCAACAGTATAGCTGTTTGGCAGATCGACTGAAAAGGCGACTAACAAAATTAATAAAGAGGCTGTAACGACCTGTCGTATGAAAAAAAGATTACCAGCAAAGACGCAAGATCGGCCTTTGCGGGGCAAAAAATAACCCAAAGCAAAACAGTCTGCTAAATGAGGAAAAAATTTCAGAACATTAAAAAAATAAATAGATGTTAGTAATGACTTTCATAAACTAAATACGTTATAGAGAAGAAAAAAAAATAAGATTGGAAAGATGTGACTTGGGGTAAAAGACAGCACAACTGCCCAGCAAGTTGTTCAAGGTGACACTTAAAAAAAACAATGTAAAATATTTTTAAATAGTAGGGCTTTTTTTAAAATGAATTCTTAAAAATTTTTTATTATGAAAACAACAAATAAGTTTGAATGAAATTTTAATTACTTTCTTATTGTGAGAACTATCTACTGATCTGATAAATCTCACGTGCTTTAACAAACAATCAACACCTTCAAATTGATGGTTTTAAATTAGACGTAGTTATGCAAAAAGCGTTCAACCCATAATTTGCCAAAATCAGAGTTTTACATGTTTTCTCATAGATAATTACGAGATTTTTATCTGCAGAAAAATATCCAAGGTCCAAATGCAATAGATTTTTAGTAATTCAATTTTTTACTTACCAACATTGCAGATGTTTGACTTGAATTGAATTTTAAATCCTTAAAATGTTTGATAAGATGGGAAATACAAAAATTCTCATAGAGAAAAAACACTGATATTCACTTTACAAATGCTGGAATATGTCTTTGTATCGTCATATTTTTCTCGGTTCCATCTTTTTGGGGTTGGATGCTTTCTGCATAACTACCTCCAAATAATGTTCAACTTCAGTTAATTACTACTTGTTAGTTTTTCAACAAAATTAATTATGCATAAAGTATTTAATATGTTATGTAAGGCTGCTCAAATTTTCAACTTTAACTTTACCCAAAAGCATTGACCAAACGGATTCTACTGAATTGAATTATTTAACTTTTAAAATATCAGCGTTGAGAATTTGTTTTGACATTTTATTTAATTGTTTTCTTCGGAACGATAATTACAATTGCATGGCTTAGTTTTTTTTTTTGAAGATCGGGAAATTCTGTGCACCACTTATCTGATTGCAACAGTAATATTAATTGTCGATGGATTTTTTTTCTTTCAACAAGTGATTGCACGATTCATTTGTTATGTATTCGCTAGTTGTTACCATCAACCAAGCATATCGTTGTTACCCGTGAAAAATCACGAGATTTAACTGGATTTGGCAAAAAATAAATTAGTTGCTTTACGTATATTGTTACTCTAAACCTTAATACATCCATTCCAAATATAAAATAATGTCTGCTAAAATACATAAGATAAGTTAAAATACAATAATAATGATACAATAAGAAAAGCTAAAATACAATAAGAAGGATTTATGAGGTAGGTATGGATTTGAAAAGATTATGTTTTAATTTTGATAATTTTATTTTATACTGATTATTGAATTATTATCAAAAATTTTCAACGTTAATATGAAACAGAAAAAAGTCAGAAACTAAAAAAAAATAACGGTTACCACCGAGACTCCAAGTCGGAACCTCTACTCTATCCGGGAGTAACGCCAATTGAGCTACCGAGATTTTACTAGAAACCGGCCCGAGTTCGTGTCTCGGTCGTGACCGTTATTCTTTTTAGTTTCTAACTTTTTCTGTTTCATATTTACGTTGAAGATTATTGATATTATTTCAATAATTAATATTAAAGTAAAAAGCATGAATATAAGTAAAACAGATAAACTTTGTTTATAACCACTGTTTCGGTGCTTCCGAAACCGGTCGACATAATATTGAATAATAAAGTGGTTATAAACAAAGTTTATCTGTTTGATTTATAAATATGGCATGCCACAAAGTAATTGCTATTGACGAATATGAAAAAGCATAAAGTTTGAAGTTAATTTTATTTTGAAAAAATGAATGATCTTACATCAGTTTCTAATTTCAAAAGTTTAGACTCGTACAAATCAATAAAGTTAATAATTATACTGTTAAAAAATTATCTCTCGTTGCGCTCTAATCGAAAAAATCAAACATATGTAGATACAATAATTATTAGGTATGACAAACATTATTTTCTGTTTTTTTTTTTAAATTTCAGTATATTAAATTACAAGTATGCCATTTGATTCGTTATCATTTTCTCCGAATATTTTTATCCACAGAATGCCGAATATTTCTTAAAATGTTTGTTTTTTTACATTATGTAACACCACTTCCAAGGAAAATACCGCGTGCGTCATGCGTCTTTTAAACAATTTGTTTTATGTCACATTTACGGTGTTACGTGCCAAGCGACAATAATTAAGTTTAAACGTTAATGGTCCTAGAAAACATAATGTATAATTTATTTATAAAATATTAGAATTATTGTGTATTGCCCTAATTTGTGCTGAACTTCGAGTGTATAGTTTGATGACAATCTGCACGAAGGTATTATTATTGATTTTATTGAACGGTCGTTTTTTTCGTCAGATGTGACAAATTAGTAAGTGGAACAACTTTCATTTAGTTTCTTAACTGTTGGGCCTACCTCATGTATGTTATATCATTATTAATAATGCATTCATTGCACTTGCCTGGAGGCATGCGATTTTAAACACAGATTACACGTTCAACCGAGACATCTTTAAAATGATCGTAAAATGACCTGCAACGAGATGAGGGCCGGGGTCAAAAGGGCGCGACTGACATCCCTAACGGCGTCCCTTCGCTAATTTACTGCGCTTGGTAAAGGGGCAAAACTCGTTGACAAAACTACCACCAAGAAACCAAATGAAACTGGTGAATTTATTAGCACTGCTAGCACTGGAAATATAAACCGATGGAAACGCTGGTGGGCGTTTATATGTATTCGAGGTAAGCCCAGTTTTCCCTTACTTCAGGTGATTTTGATCAAACATTTTCAAATATCAAAACTCTTCCTCAAACGGATAATCACTTTCATGGGTCTGTCTGGGGCTTAGAAGTCGAAAGGTTTAATGTAAATTGGTCTCATCAGTTTTCTTTTAAATCGGTATAAATCACACTTCTAGGGACTTTCTTTTCACTGACTACTGGGCTTTATATAGAGGGAAGCGGCAGACCAAACTCTAAAGGGTATATGTATGTGGCTAAAGTGCAAATTTGAAACCTGATAAGACGAAATGGTAAAAGAATAATGTAACAACCCATTGGACCCGCGATGTGCTTATTTATTTCAGTAAAAAAATTATTACTAAAAAATTGTTGTAGCTTGTAGCTAGAGGTAAATGAGATGTGTACCAAAACGATGTCAGATCTTTTCGAATTCTCGTATATTACAAAAAACCTTATATATTACAATAATTCTCATATATTACAATAATAACGACGGCCTCCATGGTCGAGTGGTAAGACGCTCGACTACGAATCCAAAGGTCGCGGGTTCAAAACCGGCGTGCGCCAATAACTTTTATTTAATTAATATGTGTCATAACACATTTTAATTCATATAAAAATAATAACAAGTATATTTGCGGCACGTTCCAGAGTGGTAGATACTCTAAGTATCGCCCTGGTGAAAGACCACCATTCAGAATCGAAATGTTGCTTGAAATGGCTTAAGCCGTGTTTGGTGACCAGATCTGAATAGCTAGGTACTTCCCAACCTTCCTCTTCCCGATCTCCTTCCCCTCCCCACTACCTTCAGCCTCACAACATACCCAATTTGGGGATGCCATAGTCTCACTGGCTCTAGACGGTTGGGAGCAGTTGAGACTCTTGTGCGGTATTCATGTAAAAAAAATTGTCGTATATTACAATAATTTTCGTAAATTACAATAATTATCGTATTTCACAATAATTCCCGTATATTACAATAATTCTCGTTAATTACAATCATTACAATTGTTTAAATTATGCTTTATAGCGAAAGTCTAACAAGGTATTTTTCGACTAGAAGCAGGTATTCAAAAAAAGCATTTTATAGTATCTCAAGAAGAAAGGCTATTATTTTTACTTTTAACTGCCCTCCAGGCTAGCAACCGATTACTTGTTACTTTATTCCTTAATTTTTATTTCCCGGCTAGCCGGTTAATTTTGAGTGTTCATTAAAAGGCTTTTATCAAATATAAATTATAAATCAAAACAGAGATCGGCGGAAAAAAATATTTAGGTAGGGGTAACAGAATTACATTTGCGATTTATAACATAGATCTTTAATTGAATCTTAGATTCCGTAATATTTTCACAAAAATCGTGTATACTTAATTTACCGTCAATGTATCAATCGAATCGTATCAATCGAAATTTCAATCGAATTGTATACTTAATTTACTGTCAATGTATCGTTATTATTTCCTTTAAAAATATGATACAAACAGCTATATCTGATGACTTTTTTACAAAAATATAATTTGCATAGTAAAATTGAGGCCTGTAGAAACAAACACGGCTAAGTCCATTGACTACAGTTTTCGAGGAAGAACAAAAAACGTTTAATTAAAAAATTACTTGTGATACTGTCACTAAAATAAATTCGACAAATAGTACGTACTAAAAACATTAATTTTCTTCTTGATACATTAGTTTAACTGGTGCAAAACAAAAAATATATTCAAATTAATGGTGGACTTTGCCGTGTTTGTTGTTCACATTTGACAACTGCCGCTTTTGTTTTCAACACAACTGGACTTTGCCAGCTTTGAAATGGACACGTTTTTTCATAAGGTTGCTGTCAAAGTCAGTAACAAAATAGTTTTACATTTTAAAAAGTATTTATTTTGATATATATACAAAACAATAATATCTTACAAAATATTTTGAAAAAGTTTGTAAGTTATGATGACCTAATTAATAATTGAAAAACAAAAAAATCGAGAAAAAAATCAGAAAAGAATAATAACTATTATTCTGGTATTTATTGTAAATTTAAATTTGTTTTAAAGGTTTAATAAGATATGAATGTGGAATAATATTCAAGAGCAGGAAGATTTCTCCAGTTATCACCGAAATGCTTGGTCAAAAGATCATCTCTTACTTTTACCGATTTCAAAACAACTTTTCCGGGTTCTATGTTGCTTGGAATTATCATTGATACATTTTTCATACAGCAATGATTTCTACAATATTAATGACATAACAATAACTACTAATAAAGTAATCATATTATTCAATAAAACTCTAAATCGTAAGTAAAAACTCATTTATTTTACCACCATGCTCTTTAGTAAGTCAAAAAATAATGTCCATAAAAAATAACAAGAAACAAAACTTAATTATGCACGTCAGCGGACATTTTCGGTAATTTGCGAAATTGTCAATCTCAACTTTTACAAAAACAATGTGGTAATAAGCTCTGTTTTTTAGCAATGTTCACCTTCCAATTTTGGGGCTGTTTTATGCGTTTCCTCGCTGATTCTTGTACTACTTCGTTGGGGGCACATTCCATTTTTATAAACTATACTTTAAAAAATATATATTACGAAAATATAGTAAAAAACACGTAGAAACTAAGCAGCTGAGGAGACAATCCGGTTGTTATGTTGTATGGAACATAAAGAGCCGCCATCTTGAAAACAGCTATTTACAACGCTCCTATTGGTCCGTTTGAAAACTGCCGTCTTTGATTTGGAAAGAAGTGGACTTTGCCGAGTTTGTTATGGAATTCAATTTTAATCCGTAAAAATAAATGGTTTAGAGCCGTGTTTGTTAGAAAAGCAACATTGCATCATGAAGCATTTTTTTACTCTTTCTACCTCATATTTAACTAATTTTCCATTATTAGTGGACTTTGCCGTGTTTGTTTCTACAAGCCTCAATTGATTAACTTAAAAAATATAATACAGTGAAAAATAAAAATAATTTTGTGTCATTTGCCTGCAAAACACTGTTTTTCATAATTATGTTTTATTTGTTTGGCCACCATGTCATTATTGTTGTATGCATCAGGTGTCAATTACCTAGACACAATGTTGCGCGTTAATACTGTTAATTACAATATTATAATGTATGCTGTGAACATATTAATTTTGAAATATTTACAGTCATCTCTCTATTTGATAATACTTTTAACATGTTTATGTAAATATTTTGTTTATGTTCCTAATAAAATAAAATAAAATAAAATAAACAAGAAAAGTTTAAGGGCTGATTGGACCACATTTTAGGGACGCGGTTATCTATTAAGGCACTGACATCTAAAAAATATTTCTCAACCTATTGTATCCTCATTAAATAACTATTGCAATGCAACTATACCGCTACCTTTCCTGCACATTCGTGTGTCACTTCTACTCCAGGTATCTCACCTTTTTTTATCTTAAAGCATCCTGATAAAAACCAGGTTTTGGGGCGCAACTGCCAAAGGCTTAATGGGTTGAAAAGTTTTCTGTTGACTGACGCCGATAGTAATCTCAAAGCAAGCCCTTGAAACACGATACGATTCTGTGCCCGTCAAATCGATTACAGATTAAGAGAGAAATTATGTTTTTAAAGACTGAAACTAAAACGGCTGCTGAGCAGAGATAATATTTTGTGTATACATTAGCCAAAAATAATTTATCTTTTTGATTACACACTTGCGTACGTACAAACTTACGAGTGTGAACTTTTCAAAATTGAATCTGACGGATGTGTTCAAAATATATCACATTAAAAAATAATCTTTTAAACTACCTACCTACCTTTAATGTTTTTAGCAGACATTATTCTATATTTGAAATGGGTAAATTAAAGTTTAACTAATATTTTTTTCTTAGCGAGTCAAGTTATACCCCGTGATTTTTCACAGGTGGTGATTTGATAAATATTATGTATCACAGGTAGTATTTAAAGTAATTAGCACTTTGCTAATTTTCAAGGCGATGTTTTCTAAAACATCATTTTGAGTGTTCTATACGAGGTTGAAAAATTCTTTATATTTTATAAACAATTGTGAACTTTTCACACTTGTAACACTTTTTTTAAATATAGTATGAAAATTGATATTTTATAAATATTTTCAGACAGCGCGAGTTGTGAAAAGGTTAAACTTGTGGGATAAACTTGAAAAATATTTTTTTTCATAAAAGATAAAAAAAAAGTATAAAAATGAAAAAGTAATTATAGAATTTAGCACGTTTAACACTACGTGCTGGCTCTGAAATACAGATTTCGCCATAAATATATATATTTATAAATCACTGAATTGTCATAAAAAATATCATTTTCTAAAACAAACGCAAGTTGTAACAGAGATAAAAGCCGCACGTAGACGTACGTACCTATAATATAAGTAAAACAAAATGTTCAAATACTCGTCAGCTCGGCGAGAGATTGGTTCTAAAGCATTCTGTTCTTACCGAAGTGAAAGTAGAATATTTTTCTCTCCGACTCTCGTATCTGTTGAATATTATGCCATTCTTTCTCGAAGTCGACAACTGCTCCGATAGCCGTGATCGTCTAGTGGTTAGGACCCCACGTTGTGGCCGTGGTAACCCAGGTTCGACTCCTGGTCACGGCAGTGGTAAAACACTGTCATGGCGGAGAATTCTTTTTTAAACATGTTTTTTGTTTAATGTGGTATTTCATACGAATCAGAAATGTGGTAACAAAATGGAAATATTAAACTTTTTTTTATTTTGACACGATTAAAGAACGGCAATGATAAAATACTGGCAGAACGGAAAGATCTTTTTTATATACGTATTGTTTTGTTCAATGATCAAAAGTATTTGAAATGCGGAAAACGAAATGAACATCTTTGCTAAGAGATTTATGCCTTCAATTTTTTTCGCAACATGTCGCTTTAGAAAAAAATTTTAAAGTTTTTTTTACGGTCAAAACCATTTCCGAAGTAAATTTTTGACATTGAAATGTGTTTTTAGTGAGGTTAATATATTTAGGTTTTGTATACAAGTATTAAATAAGTAAAATATCACTCTATTTTATTTTATTCATTCGTCCTAGTATTGACCAAGGAAGAACGATATCGCCACAGGCATTTTTTTTAATATAATTCGATTTTTTTTAAATGTTTTACTGTACAACCATACTCATACAGAAAAATGACGAGCTTGTAGTAACGCAATTAAATTAATAAATTACTAATTGATACCCGTGAAAAAACGATTCACTTGCCAATAAAAAATATTAATTGCTTTAATCCACCCATTTAGAACATCAAAAAAATCCAACAAATTATCTGCAATGTTGATATTCACAAATATAATACAAGGGCATGTAAAGAAATTAGACTACCAGAAAAGAATAAAGCCAACACACAGAATATCTTACTATATAAAGGGATAAAATCTTATAATGCGCTGCCGGAAACCATCAAAATTTTGCCCATCAATAAATTCAAAATAGTCTGTAAAAATTATTTAAAATGCATATAAATCAAAATAATAAGTAGTATATAAGTTGAAATATTATAAAGTACAAAATAAAATGAAATAATTAGCTACTTGTTAACATGAATGTACAAAGTAACTTATATAAATTAAATAAATATAAATAAAATAAATTTCAAATATTAAATAATATCAACTAAAATACATTATAAGTGGGTACTTTATTATGTAGGTATATTATTTTCAAATTTTGGTAAATTCATTTAACATCAGTTCCAAATGTAAAGTTCACCCTCGTACATACGTACGTACTAATAGAGGAAAATATATTTAGTTAATAAGTCTCAGAAGAAGTTGGGTACCTATAAAAAAGAATGCATTAAAATACACCAGGGATTTTTTTTCATGACTTCTTACAATATATTGTTAATTGTATAGATACGTATCATTCGCATTTTTAAAGCCACTAATTAGATTTTAATTACAATTACAGGTGCCCAAGTCTGCGAGGCTTACGTTATACAGATTCGTGTTTACAATAATAATAAATTATAATTATAACCTATTCATTGGTTCAAATGAAAAACCATCTGATAATACGGGTTAATGGATATTGGATAATTATTTTTAACTAAAATATAAACGATTTTTTTTTTAATATTAGTTACTTTGTACATTTAAGTTTACAAGTATCTAATTATTTCATTTTCTTTTTGACTAAAAATATTTTAACTTAAACACTACTTATGATTTTGATTTACATGCATTTTAAATAATTTTTACAGGCTTTTTTAAATTTATTGATAGGCATAATTTTGATGGTTTCCGGCAGCGCATTATACGATTTCATCCCTTTATATAGTAAGTTGTTTTGGGTGTTGACTTTATTCTTTTCTGGTAGCCTAATTTCTTTGCATGCCTTTGTATTATACTTGTAAATGTCAACAATATAATACAACAATATATCTTAAAAATATTTGAAACTTAAAATAATTGCCATTTTTTATCCAGGTAAAAATACTCTTTGCGAAATTTTTAAATATTTGCTACCGTAATTTTTATTCACTGAACAGTTGACATAAAACGGTTGACGCCAAATCACTAAGACCTTTTGACTCCTAGGCCTCAGACTGGCTAGTTAATTTGATCATTTGTTCAAGAAAGACAACATACCCCAATCAGGCATGCTATAGTCTCACTGGCTCCGGACAGTTGGGAGCAGTTGAGACTCTTGAGCGGTATATACATTTTAAGAAAAAATACGATTTAGAGTGGTAGATACTCAAGTATCGCCCTGGTGAAAGACCACCATTCAGAATCTAAACGTTGCTAGAAATGGCTTTAGCCATGATTGGTGACCAGATCTGAATAGCCAGAACCCAAACTTCCCTTTTTCCCGTTTTCTTTCTTTCCCCATTCTCTTTAGCCTAACAACATAACCCAATTGGGGATGCCATATTCCCACTGTCTTCAAACGGTTGGGAGCAGTTGGGGCTCTTATGCGGTTATTAACTTTAAGAAATAAATGATTATGTGAAACACTCACATGTAATTTTGGCACATCGTATTTTATAATTCAATATCACGTGACTTTCGTGCATATTTTTATACTGTAATATTTTTCAATTCTTTTAAGTTTAAAAAAAGCTGGAGCTTAGTTTACGACGATGCTATAAATATATATATATATTATTCCTTGATGAAAAAACGGTTGTTCCGAAATTGGTCGGCTCTTAAATAAATAAAAAGTTGTTAAAACAAAGCTTTATCGTTTTATTTAATTATAATGGATAGACATAAAGTGATAGCTTCTTACAATACTATAAATAACTGTTTGTTTTTGTTTGACTATTTTTTATAGTATTTTTAATGCCGGATACATACTTTATACAGTACCTACTCGTATTTCTCAGTCACAAGCTACAGCCCAGCATACATATACGAAATTGTATTACTGTACATTTTTTGTGCTCTGCAGAAATCAAACTCGTGACCTCTCGACTCAAAGCCAAATGCAATACAAACATTAAAAAAATCTGATAACGAAGATGATCCATTAATTAACAAAACTAATATAAAATTATTTAATTATAAAACCGCTTTGGTGCATTTATACTTACAGTACAGTTAGAACCTCACGAGAGCTCTATGAAAAAATTAACGGTAGAAGATTTATTCGCTCTCGAAAATGTTTACACAACATTACCGAAACATGTTAAGGAAATTAAACAACATTCCGAAGCCACCATGGATATTATATGAAGCGGATTCATATGATTAACCTTTTAATGGGATGGTTTTTTTTTAAGAAATCGAAGAACAAAGGCACCTTGTGAAAATGTATTGTAAGTATTATGTTTATATTATATTAATGTAATTCCTCTGTTCTAATTATTTTCCATGACATTTTCACGTGTACACTTTTAAATATGCAGGTCAATATTTTTTATTGGATCTACATTACGATATATTGTTTAATCTTAATTCTAGTATGTTACTTTTATATAAATACCTCATTAGGAAATGTATACAATGTATTATTTATATAAACTGCAATGTACCTACTTACTACTGCCCATATTATATGTAACTCTTTAAAATTATTGTATCGATGTACATTCCTGTTCTATGCACAAGAAAATGCTTCTAATAGAAGAGTTGTATAAAATCTGAACATATTATTGTATGTGAAAACCTATTTAAAAAATCGTATTTAAATATTGTATTAATAAATACGAGCATTAAGTTATATTAGATTGTAAATTGTGCATTGTTGAACATGTGTGAAAAATACCTACCATCGTATATACATCAACATCAGAGGCCCTAGAACGAATCGTTCTAGATTTTATCGACAATGTCGGTAATTCGGAATCGTTCCCGAGCCCGACTGCAGATCGCCAACGAACAAATGACAGTTCACATCGACTAAATTAAGCATGTTTAGTCGACCTGAGTTGTCGTTTTTTCGATTGCTATCTACAGTCGGGCTCGGGAACACTTATCGTATAGACGATAAAGAACATTTATAATTTTTATTTAAATATTTGTCCATTTCGATGTCTATATTTTATTTTCTTTTGAATGTTAACGAATCAAATTAAGAATATTAAGTAAAAATAATGTTTTAAAAAAAAAGGAATTTTGGCCCGAAAAGTCAGCTTACATGGAGGTACGTCGAATGGCCAAAAACTTGCGAAATTGTAGAGGATACAAAAATAATACAACTTTCATATCTTGGTCACATAACGTGGGGTGAGACGTATCATACAAGATTGTCAAACTCATAATCCAGATGAATATTGATGAAAGACGTGGTGGAAAAATACTTCACACCTCAAGGCTTCGAAACTCGCGTGACTGGTGCCTGCGAGTGTGGCAACTGAGTTGCCGCGAGGTGCAGCTTGCAGCGTGAAGAATGTAATAATAGTCTAAAGTTGATAGGTGAGAATGCCAGAAGGTAAGAAAAACAACCTTAAACAAACGTACATCGTTATATTTAGCGGGATGTTAAAGTTTGATAGTCAAAATCCTCAGTAAGTTCGGCCACATATTCGATTGTTTTAATTTTTGACTGAGTGTCCAGCGTCCTGATTTGAGTGTGTGTGTAACTGTACTCGTAGTGGTGTGTATTAAAGTTAGTGTTCAGTATTGTTCAGGTGCTCCAAAGGACCGCCCATTGTCCTCCTTTTTTCTTTGCGTCTTTTTTACGTTTTTGTAGTAAAGTTTCACAAATCATTTACACATTTTATTGTTTTATAAGTCGAAAAAAAACTAATATTTATGGAAAAAATATAAAGTTAAACTGTTAATCGGCATATATAGAGACATTTTCGTTTTAAGTAGTCTAAATCCAAAACAGTTCGTTTAAAATAAATGAAAAACGAAAATGTTTATGAATACGGAAAAAACCATTCCTACATAAACGATAATTTCAAATACGCAATAAATATAATAGGTTTTCTTTTTACAGTGAATACCGCACAACAGTCCTAACTACTCCCAACCGTCTAGAGCCGTGGGGACTATGACATCCCCAATGGGGGTATGTTGTGAAGTTGGAAGTAGTGGGGAGGAGAAAAAGATGGGGAAGAAGATAATTGAAAGTACCTGGCTGTTCAGATCTGGTCACTAAACACGGCTAGAGTAGTTTCAAGCAACGTTTTGATTCTGAATGGTGGTTTTTCACCAGGGCGATACTTAGAGTACCTATCACTCTGGAACGTGCCTCAAATGAACTATTTATTATTTCATATAAATTAAATGTGTTATCACACATATTAATTAGATAAAACTTATTTGCGCCCGCCGGGTTTGAACCCACGACCTCTAGATTCGTGGCCGAGCGTATTACCACTTAACCACGGAGGCTGTCCAATAATATCGTATGTAATATTATAATTAAATAAATAAAAAAATTCAAGCATCATTTTTCTATTCAATGAAGAAACAATGCAAATACTGCAAAATAAAGCAATGCAAATAATACTTAATCATAAAATACACACGTGGAAAAGATATATCTATGTTAAAATAGTTAAATTTCATGTTGAATCAAACTAATATTTGAATGATTAAGGATTATTTTTATAAAGGATGATGTTTCTAAGAAATTTAAAGGATAAATAAATTACATTTACGAGGTACACGGATTTTTTAAGCTGTCAAACAATTGTTTTACATTTTTTTATGTATCTTCAGGTTATACTGAAAAACTTTTTGTTTCTACAGGTCTTGGATAAAAATTTAAAAAAAACACGCGCCACAGTTTGGCAAGATCCTCAACCCATTACCTCGAGGTCACACGAACCCGCCGTGATGGGTGGGTCAGGTAATACGAGAAATTAAAAATTGGTTTTACATGCCCAAATTATATTATGCAGCGGTGTAAATCAACAGCATCGTCTCTGCGGCGCACGGCTTACCGTGGTCAATGGCGACGCCCTTTTTAATCCTCCCGATTAAATATCGCTTAAAAATATGTTATTTCGATTTAAGAATTACACGAATAGATTCAGGCGAGTTGTAAAGAAACATTGTATTGTGATTAACAAGCTTTACTACCCGCCTTTGCGCGAGTTACTATGTCTGTCTAAAATCTTTTTGAAAATGGAATGAACAGTGCTACAACAGTGTTTTGACAGATGAATGCAATTGTACTTTTTTTTTTCACATATACGAGGCCTGTTCAAAAGAAAAGGTGAATTTTGAATTTTCGCGGGCTGTGTACATTCGATTATCGTTTTTTTTTGTTATGTTGGTACACATATGTTTATCATATGTTAGCATTATCAGCCATTTTGGATTAGTGGTTTGTTTTTGACTAACTGGAAAGGTTAGTCACGTTTTTGTGTGTTCTTCGATTTTTTACTTTTGAAAAAATAAAAATAAAATAAAATCCATGATTTGTTTTTCCACAACTCCAGGACGCTCATCGTCATTAACATCTTCTCGGCCTTCTGTAAAGGGCTTGTACCACTTAAAAACACTTTTTTGAGACAAAGTAGACTCGCCGAATGCCACAGTGAACATTTTAAGTGGGTCGGAGCACTTTATTCCATTTTTAACGCAAAATTTAATACATATTCTTTGATCTATTTTTTTCAAAAGTAAAAAATCAAAGAACACACAAAAACGTGACTAACCTTTCTAATTGTCAAAAACAAACCACTAATCCAAAATGGTTGATGCTAATACTAACATATGATAAACATATGTGTACCAACATAACAAAAAAAAACGACAATCGAATGTACACAGCCCGCGAAAATTCAAAATTCACCTTTTCTTTTAAACAGGCCTCGTATACGGGTACAAGTGAGTAATAAGAAAAATAAGAGGCACAGTAAAACTAGATAGTTCGAAATTTGTACACAATAAGTAAAAAGGAAAAAAAAATATTAAAAATACAAAATTCAAGGTAGGTACTACTGAGTAGGCGCAAAGAAGAATAATAATATATGATAGTAAACAACCAGAAACATTGTGTATAATCTGGTGGAATTAATGACATAACGACAGTGACATAAATAATAATATATCGTCGCTGGAAAAGCAAAAAGGCTTAAGCGACACTTTGGTCAAAAATTTGTTAAATATGCAGTTTTGATCAGTTTTTTTTGCGTCGAATGCTCTGACTCTCGTTTGATTCTGACGACTTTTGTGGCCCTTCAGCCATCTAAAATATATTTACCATTTGGGAGGAGGCTTGACTCAAGCGCCACAAGTTTGGGACGTTTTTTAGCTTTTTTTAGCTTCAGGTAACTCAGTGAGAGCATTGAGTTATCTCAGTTTATTTTATTTTTCAAAATTCAATTCAGGTACTGAAAACCTATGAATTTTACCGTAAACAAAAAAAATTTAAAGTGCTGTGGTGTAAACTTACTAAAATGGCGCTTCAGCCCTTTTACCTTTCCGGCAACGATATAATATTTCATAGCTTATGATGGAAATTATGATGTAAAGTTCAAATAGCTGTGTTTTTCCAGAAATTCCAAGCAGAAAATCGTTGCAAATTTTATGATATCAGGATTCTTTACTGTTTGCTACCCGCAGAGCACTAATATACAAGAGAGAGCGCTGCTGTAGTCAGTTTTTATGAGGTTTGCCGGACTCGGCTAGACCTGGGCGTGGCTCGGACTAGGGCTAGGTTATTTATACATCCATTCATAGCACATGTCGACATCATTTTTTTGTTTTATCTGTATAGCCACTTATTCACAGTATTGTTTTAAATAAAAATTTTGCATGTAACTAAGCCTTTTGAGTTTTTTATGTTCTGATTATGGGAATGGAGATGGAAGAACATCTACCTTTGAAGCATAATTCGCTATCGGTGTGTCATAATGCCATCAGTCGGGAGAAAGGGATTTATTCAAATTTTATAGGTTGGATAAAAAATAATTAGCTCTCTCTCCATATATTGTTACTTCAAGTTCATACCCAAAGATTGTACGAGTAGCATAGTTAAATATCTGATTTTTACAATCGATAAGTTTACCAGTGTTTAGAAAACTAGCTACGAGTATATCATAAAAAAATAAAAAAAACGCGTGTTTGGCCATTTTTTTAAATTTGAAAATAAGTGGGTTAGTTTTGAAAGAAACTAATGTTTTAATTAAAATTGAAGCGTAATGTTCAAGCAAAACAATAAATCATTTGTTGTATTCTATTTATTACTATTACTTTTTTATGTTCTGATTATGGGAAGTTGTATCTTTAGCAACATTTTATGTGTCATAATGCCGTCAGTACAGAGTTGATGTCAAATTGCTATCGTGTGTCGTTAATCGATGTCATACTCGTAAGTGGAAATCAATACATAATCAAGGCAGGATTTTTTTAACAAATAACATTTTTGAAGAAATGATAAAAATAACTTTGTATAAGACCACGGATATTGTTTAAACTTTAGTTATTTTTTAAGAGACTGGTAGATAATATAAAATAAGATTTGATTAGTCTAACGTTCTATTTCATCCCTTTGGTTTTTATTACTAATGATTTCCACGCTTAGAAAATTACAAACACCTTTTTCTAATAGATGTTTTGAAAATAAAGAAGAGTCTTGTCTTTTGTATTGAAAGTTAAATAGGTATTGAATGGTTTTGTAAGCTGAAAATATCTCCGTCGATCTAGAAGTTCCAAACAGATAAATCTTTGTGTATTTTGAGAGGCCACTGCTCACCGGTCTATAGTTCCGCGGTTTTTGTAACTGCTCAAATTCAACGTCACAGTAAATAGGCGAGAAAAACTGATGTTTTATTCGATAATGACAAATGTGCCAGCAGTGTCCAATGCCAAAAGAGTCAATCTTTCTACCGTTAGAGGTGGGGCTCTTGTTTGTTGTAACACCACTGAATAAGATCTATTCGAGTACGATGCTCCCTGTAAACCACGATAAACCTGTATCAAGAAATCGGACCAAATCTCCTGATTCTAATTGATAGAGAATTTAATTGAATGCAAATAAACCACGCGAGAATGCGGTGATTGCCAGACATATAAATATTAATAGGACTTATAGAAAAAAACTGGCTCACCAACAGTAAACATTCGGGTTTACAAGATAACGGTTTTATAAATGAAAATGTCATCAGTTAATAAATTGTTATATACGATACGACCATTTTAATATGGGCGCTGAATAAGTACCACGTCCTAAAGCGTTTACCAACAGATTTAATTTAATATTCTAGAAACTTCTCTGGTCTGATGAAAGGTTTTGGTTGTTTGGTTTATTTTTTGTCAATGTTCCGTATGATGCAACGAATCAACTTACGATGGCTTATTCTTCTTTTCTAGGTTCGTCGAACTAACAGATGGACATTTCAACAGCAATCTCTACTTTCGACCAACTGTGTATATAGTTCACATCTTTGTAAACCTTCATCTTCTTCACTGGCCTGCTGAAATCTAGCTTTGGACATATAGCTCCCTCAAATGTCTCCAGTTTTTTTGTTTGATTCGCGGTTCGATTTGACTATCCGAAGTCATGATGCCTCAATTGAGGGTGACCTCTGATTCTCTTCCGAACAAAGAAAATCATCCAATACCTTAAAAAAACAATGTTTCCGTGCGAAAACGGGCAATATTTTAGATAAATTGAAAGAGAAATCTCAACTGACGGATGCTGTTTGCGTTTTACAAATATTTCAATAGAAGATAATCTTTAAAACTTACATTTTTTTTTTATATGATTGAGACACACGCCAAACACGTGTCCAAAGTTTGTACATGTTAGTCATTTTCGGCACATAAACGGGTCTTTCTAGTAATCAACAATTAAGCAATGGAATAACTTATATGTTTCGTTACTCCCACAACAGAACTTATCCATCAACAAACACAGGTTCAATCCTTCGTCTACCTAATAAGACCCTCCGCACTGTATCACCAAAGATGACATAGATTCTGAAGAAAAAAACTCAGGGTTTCCTGTGAGGATTTAATGTAAAAATAAATAAAATGCTTGATCGAGGCTTTGGTGTTTGGGGTTTCGAAATCCAGCCACTCTGACCAACGAATACAAGCTTATCTTAACGTTAAACATCATCCGGGATTAAACGTATATGTTAAATATATACTTTCCATTCCTCCCTTCAAAGTGACAAGCAGAATAATAACTAAACACCTTTTCCGTTAATACTAATTATTGATATTAACATACATCCAAAGTTATTAAGTGGACAAGCGATTATTATCGCTGTCGAATTGAAAATCGTTTGTATAAAGAGCAGAATCCTGCATTCCATTGAATGAATTTGTTTTTTTAAAGAAGCTTTTAGGACGTTGAACTTTTAATTCGGAAAGAGTGACGGATTAACAAACACTTCATTATAATGAGGATCGACTAAATAGTTTAAGGAAATGTCATTCTATATTTTCGTAGAAAGCAATCACTTTGTGTTTGGACATTTTCAATTAAAATAAAATAATAATCATTCTATTAGACCACAGATTTTATTTTACCGACCGGCTTTGTATTTTTGTTTAGTTTAATTATGTACCCTGATGATATTTACTACGTACCCTGATGGCTAAGAGAAACCTGTCGGTCGTAAAAAAAACTGTGTTTTTTATAAAAGTTTTAAATTCATTTTTATTTAATGTTATTCTATTCAACAGGACGACTTGGACGTGTGGCCTATCCAATACTTTGTGGAATCATATTTAGTTTTAAAACCGGTTCCAAAAGATACATAATACTCCTGTTTTTATGGTAAACTTAAGATATATTTTCACAGTGTAAGTGCATATTTGGCGTTTATAGTTTATATTTCCATGCACAACTCACCATTTTGAAAATGCATATAATTTGATATCTACTAATTACAGTTGAAATACCAACATTTTCAGGAAGAATTAAATATGTTTTTCGAATTTGGTGAATTATTTTTACGGTTAGTTAGACATTAGTGGAATCACCGAAATACGGTAAAAACAGATAAAGGTATATAAATATTATAGAAAGTTTTATTAAAAGACTCACCAAAACAGAAAAATCTTGAAAATCTTCATTTTTGTTTCTTGTTTTTTAATAAAAATCGATTTCGGCTACAAAAACATCAATCATGACGTTTTTTTCAATCTTAACACTCTAAAACTAAAAAAAAATCACGAACCGTCACTGCTTACTCGTAAGCACAAAAATCTAATACTGTTCCCACAAAACTTTCATTTGATTAACAGTTCATAACGTGACTAAATCGTTTAAGTTTCACGTTAACCGTGCAATTTTTCACAGTATATTGCAAGTTTTTCCTATGATTTCTATTTTATCATTGGCTTATGTTATTAATCAATTTATTGAAGGTAGAAGAACAGTTTTTTTAAGGATATTAAAATATATTGTTTGACCTGACCATTGACATACTCCTCATCGGAACATTCAAAGAACTGTCAAAACCTTAAGTGAATGGTATCAGTGTCGAAAAGATGCTTTACGTACGTCATAGTAAAATATTCATAACACATACATTTACATTTAGATATACATATACATTATATTAAAGTTCAAATAATTCACATAAGAATAAGTACCTACATACTCACTTCAATTGCATTTCTTTTCACTACCACATATATTTGATCACTTAAACAAGATGAAATAAGCAGAGTTAATCAAATGAGTTTGTTATTTTTTTTATTTGAAAAATCACTTTCCTTTTGAGGCATTTGGAAGGGTTTGTCTAGATTCAGCGAACTCCAGTCTGACCAGCTGGAAGTCTTGAAAGTAAACAATTAATTTATGAAGTAAATTCAAAACAAGTTTTAAGCAGAAGACTTTCCATATTTCATTACTTCAAACATTGTTTGTGATTGTGTTAGAATATAATTAAAGTTAGGCAATTAAATGCTGAAATTATTAAAGTGGAACCATAATTTCATCACCATAACAATACCGAGTTCCGCCGATTAGAAAATAGCGACATAATTTTTTTTTAATATTTGGAACAAAGCATTTAGTTATTTTTCTTTGATTATTGAATGATGATTTTTCAAAGGTTTCAAATGTTTTTTTTATAACAAAACTATTGTTTATAAAATGTAATTTAGATGTACCTGTATAATTATTTCAAATCATTTGTCTTGAAAATAAAACGAGTAATTTCGAAAGCAGTTGACGTATGCAATTAATATTTTGGTTTTTATCGAATAAAAAACATAAATGTGATGTAGGTGCCTGCCTACACAAAGTTCTTGACTTTTCAATATTTTATCTTTCGCCACAAAGTTAATAATTTAAAAAATAATAAATATCGCTAACAGAAACCAGCAAATGGATATTGTTTTATTTTACATATCAATTTTCTTTGCGATGGTAAAACTAATTTGTGAGACCAAGATATTAATACTTAGTGCGGGTTGTTTCAAACTTTCGTCACATTTGACATCGTCACAGTTCTATGGTTAGTAGAAAAAGGTTAAAAAGTTACACACTTGCGTCACATTTGACATCCTTAAAATTCCGGTCCCCGTTAAAACCCGATTGACGATCCGTTTCAGTCTTTGAACAAATTGTGATCCGCTAAAATGTATAACGGTCCTGTTTATATGCTTGTAAACTGATCACAATTGGTTCAAAAGCTACACAGGCCTAGAGTCGACCTCTAATGGGGACTATTAAATGCAACAAAATGGCGTTAACGTTGAATTGTGTCAAAAATGTGACGCAACTTTGAAACACCTCGACCTAAGTTTACCAGGGTCCATGTCACATAGTGAGAATATTTTTGTGCCATTTTTATTTATATCTATAAATTATGCATAATTGTACATTTCTAAGCGCCTGAGAATTTCGTTACGACCTATTTAAATATCCTATTTGATTATTCAGCTTTCAGATAAAGACTTTTATCTAGTAAATTATGTTACCTTCAAGAAAAAACAACGTTACTTAACAGCCTTTTTTAAATTTTCGTTTCGATATTTATTTACATTAACACATTCAATTGGGTTAGATAAAATAATGAACAACCCGTAAAAATACGTCAAAATAGTAAAAAAAATCTTGAACTTTTGACCCCGACGTGATTTGAACACGCAACCTTCTGATCTGGAGTCAGACGCGCTACCGTTGCGCCACGGAGTCGTTAAGTGAATGAGAGCACGATTTGAATAGTAATAAAATATTACACACCAAGTTAGATTTATAATGTACGAGTTAAAAATAATATTGATTAGATTCTATTTTGGTGACGTAAAATTAAATTCGAGGTCAACAAAAGATAAAGTTAAGCCGGTAGATAATATGAGTCGTATAGTTCCAATGTACGATAAGTCCAATATAATTCAAAATTTAAGTAAATATGAGGTTTTATTCTACCGGCTATTTACCATACTAATCAAATGTCAATAAGTTCCAAACGTCCGTAAAATCTTACGAAAAGTGGGTTTTAAAATTACGATGAGTTTCAAACGGCGATAAATCCATGGTGCCGTTTGTTCCAAACGCCGATAAGTCCACCGCTTTTCCAGATAGCCAATGAGCGCTAAGCGTTTCGCTAATTCTAATATGGCCGCTAAAGCACTTGCGAGGAGTGTTATTCTTTTAAAGTGTCTACTGTTTTATACATTTCTACAGCTAAATAATGTCCGATCTTACCAAAAATGTCATTCAAGTGACTGGAAATACATCTAGGAAACGAGCTATCAATAAAGAATCTTGGAAAAAGAATGTGGATAGCCGTAAAAGCTAATGAAAAATCTGCTATTTTGAATGGATTTGTAAATCGAATGTCCGTCATTACTGGGTGCTCCCAAAACTTCGCTCGTTTGTTTTTAATTATTTTTTAGTTTCATTCGTTTTTTTTTTGCAATTGTTCTTATTGTCTATTTTTTTTAAATACCTGGGCGAGAGAAATAAAATTTCAATTGTAAAAATTTATTTAAAAAATTGAATCACGTAGGTATGGTTTTCATAATTTTAGTAATATTAATTGACGTTTATTTATTTTTGAAAAAAAAAAACATTTTTTATTAAACCTGTGGATATAAATATAAAGCAAACATGCGTTTACTTATTAAATCATTAAGCCTTCATTTAAAAAAAAAAAAAATTATTACAGAAAAAGAATAATTCTAGGTACGCTCCGAAAAACTTGCCCATTTCTCCGTTGTGCGAGCATAAAACTAAGACCTTCAAATGTGACACCTTGAAAATAGTAGATTTGATGGAAAAAAATTATCAAGACAACTATATCATTAAATATTGTCATCTTGATAATGCAAGCGCCGGCGTCCCAAAAAAACAGTTGGAATTAAAATAAGAGGCAGTGTTAAATACACTCTACCGCAAAAGAGAACAATAGTTTGAGAATATATTGTGATAAATACAGAATATTTAAAATTATAAAATGTCTCCATTCCTTTTTTATATGACATTTTGTTTTATAATTTGGTTTTGTCAACTTCTTAAGGATGAAAAATAAATAAATAAACACTAGTTTATTCCCATTTAATTTTTCTTGGTAATTAAAAAAAATAGAATCATTAAATATTTTCGTTTCTTGTTTGTCGGTTTAAAATGTATGTAATTTTTTTTTTAAAACAAAGACTTTTATCTTTGTTTTGATTTCACTAGCAAATCGATAAACCTTTTTTGTGTATTTTTTCAATAGAACAATAGTTTGAGAATTTACTGAAATGAATACAGAATTTTCGTAATTATAAAATATCTCTATTTCCTTTATTTTATATATTTTGTCATATAATTTGGTTTTGTCAACTTTTTAACTATGAAAAAAAAAGTATTTTGTAAATACTAGTTAATTCCCACATAATTTTTCTTGGTAAATAATAAAAAAAGAAACTTTTAATATTTTCGTTTTTGCGTAATTACTCCTAAACTATTAAGAAAGTAATTGCTTTATTTTATTAAAAACATCCGTAGTCCAATAATAAAGCACATCAAATGCAATAAATATAAGTTTGTAATGAATATAAGTCATAATTGATAAAAAATGGTTTGCCAAAATTTTACCATAGTGGACTTATCGTAGATAGGAACTATACGACTCATATTATCTTGATTGATTTAAAAGTTATTTTGGTATTTAAAGTAACTAGATTTGTATATCCCCGAGCTCCTTCATCAAACCCTTCATTATTTTGTTCTCATGTTGTTTTTGCAAGACGTACCTGGTCAAAACAAGCTTTTAGTGATTATTGTCCCGTGAACTTTTTCAGCAGTTTTTTAAACAGAGTCTCCCCCTGCCTTAGTAAATAAAACAACAACAAAAGTTAATTTTATTATTGATAATATTCAAATAATTTCCATTGTGAGTATGTACATACATACGTACGAGTGCAAACTTTTCAAAGTTGGTACTAACGGACGTGTCCAGAAAATTATCATTTTTTTAATACGTACTTACCTAATAAAGTATCTATCTATAATTATTTTAGCAGACATTATTCTATATTTCAAAAAGGGTGGATTGAAGAAAGTGTTTTTTTTTTCCAGATAGGTTCCGTGCTGTTACCCGTGAAAAATTATCCATGGGCAACAACTGCAATGTAGATAATTTTGGACGTGAATAGATAAGCCTACAAAATCGTAAACTGTTCTTGTTTGTGGTTTAGTTTTAAATGGACATCGGATTAAATGCCCTAACAATGCCAAAATATATGCACAGAACAGAATAATTCCAACGTATAATATACTATGTTAAATTTAAAAAGCTAAAAATTCGCCAGAATTTTTCGAATTGTCTTTGCGGGGGGGGGGGGGGTTGTTAAAAAATGCTCTGATTTAAAAGGTATAGCTGAAATCTGTTTTGTTTTTTTGTTCATGGGGAATGGGTACACGACCGCAAAGTTAACAGCACGTGCTAAGCTCATTTTTTAAGAAAGAAAAAACTCTTTTGAAGATTTGATGTGAGAGATTTAAAGATTCGATCAAGGATGCAAAAATGTCGATTCCGACTAATCGTCAAGGCGGATTATAAAACTATTTAATCCTCTCTTAAGGTCCTGGTAATCTTTACTTATATTCAAATTATATGTTTTCACATGAATGAGTTCCTTACATGATGATTTCAAATGTTTTTTTTTCGATTCAGAAAATATTTCTATGGCATAGTATTTTATTTTAGTTTGATAATTAATCTATTTTAAAAACCGCAACATTTGTCAGATGTCAATTTTAAAATGTTTAAGTCTCAGCGCTAAACGTCACTTTGTAGTGTTCTGATACAAACAATACTACAAAGAATTTATCTGTAAATTCTACGCAAGTAATTAGTAAAATGTCTAAGATTTCCACTGAATAAAATTCTTGAACTGTAATCTTTTAAATTCTATGAAATCTATACTAAAATGTCTGTAATAGGTACAGTTTGAAAACCGGCGTTGGCATATTTGAACGTTTTACCAAAAATTGCAGTGTGTATTTCTTATAAAATTTGAAACTCTACGAATAATCTACAGATGAACCATTTGTAGTATTGCTTGTATTAGAATCCTACAAAATATGTATTTTTGATTGCTGACCGTCAATTTCTAAGGCCGATCCAGATTGAGTGCCGTCTCGCGGAATCAATAACGTATATAAAATATATGTGCTCTCGATTAATTGATGAAACTAATAAAACTTTATTTAGTCACCCTTACGGTCGTTATCAAGCAAATTGATTAAAAAACATTTATAACATTCAACAAACCAAATAAGCGGGACCAATTCTTTTTACGCGCATTATAAATATTAGGTTCAGTAATGATTTTTGTGCCTGGTTTAAATCAATAAATTGTAATTATTGTAGTTTTAAAGGTAAAGATTTCCATGGGAACTGAAAGGAGATTAAATCGCTTCATAACAACAAGTATTAGTCGTGGTATCGACGGAGATCGGTGTGAAGTGAAGTGTAAGAAATGCCCATGAACAAAGGAAGGAAACCTTGGTGGGAAGAAATTGAAGATATTTTTAAATCCTGCGTTGAATATTCTCGGTTTATAATTTATGAATTGCCAAGTTGATCAGATATATTTCAGAGGGGTTAACATTTTGTTTTGTATATTACTAGCATTGTGTTTCAATTCAAAAAGCCGCGGGGCTTTCGAAAGGTACACTCATTGTAGTGATATAATGTCACTGTTAGTTATTAGATAATGTCCGATTTTTGTAAATAGGCAGTTAGGCATTTTACCACCACAATTCACAATGCGGCGTGTGAACCTATCGGCGGACCTCGCGACGTTCAGACACGAGGCAGAACGAGAAAAAGGTTCAAGTTCAAGATAGTATATTGTATTGAATTATGGTAAATATCTTTGCGAGTTGGGTAAATTAAACCTTTCACAGTCCACTCATTTTACACAGCAAATGGTACGTTTTATTTCTACGGGTTAAGATGCTAATTTCCAAGTCAATAAATTGAGTTGTACACCTTAATGAGAAAGCGACAAAACGCATTGTATACCTGCTGAGGCTAGAAAAAAGAGAAAATAAGAAATCCATAAGTGTTTACCAACCAGAATTAGAATTAAAATCGATGAGGTTAAGGACGTTTTAAGAAAATAAAAAGCGCGTAACAATGTGCAATATGAACGAACAATAAACTATCAATATCGAAAAAAAGGTGTTTGACTGACTATTCAGGTCACCAAATACGACTGAAGTCATTTTAAGCTATTTAAGCAACGTTTCGATTCTGAATGGTGGTCTTTCACCAGGGCGAGTGTCTCCCACTCTGGGAAGGGCCGTAAATATAATGTATATTATTATAAATGCATTGTGAGATAACACAAATTAATTCAATTAAATTTGTTTGCGCACGCCAAGATTTGAACCCGTGAATTCGTAGTTGAATTTTTTTTAACCACTCGACCACTGTAAACCTTTCTAAAGTTTTTTTATTTTTATTATTTTGTGAATGCGAAAGTACGGAATGTTCATTTTGCACGCGCACCTCGAATAACGAATAAAAATTATGTATTATGTGTACTTTGTCACTTGATACGTTTTTTTTCATATTATAGATTCCTTTGCTGAATTTCTTAATCATACTGGTTGATTGCATAAAATATTCTTAATTATGTTAAACATTACAATATTTGATGTTTATCGGTTAGAAGTAAATATTAAGATGAAATTATGTTAGAAATTGAATTAGCAGGTCGATTTTCTAACATTTGGAAAGTAAAATTTTATTATATTTTTGTAGAAAGCAATCTCTTTGTGTTTTGACAGATTTAATGAAATGAAACAATTACTTTGTATAAGACCACAGTTACATATAGATACGAGTATATACATATTTAAATTCACAAAAATGGTCATGGCAACAGATTAAACAATTCAGAAGCACTGGAAATAAAGAAAGCTATTTAAATTAGTAGTTATATTCTTAATAATCAGTAGCCCAATATTATTAGTATATCAATAGGTATATTTTACGTAAACTCCTTAAATTTCTCATTATTCTTTAATCATCTTCTCAGTTGACGTTTTGCCTCGTTCATTTCATACTATCGGTATTTTTCTCTCTGTTCCTTTGTTATAATTTAAATGTTATTCTATCGTTTTCTCAATGTTCTTTTATTTTACCTTATATTGTATTCTCCCTCTGTATGTATATATAACCGCACACTGTGTATTTTTTGTTTTCAGTTTAATTTTGTATCCTGATTGTGCTTAGGTTAAGCGAAACCGGTCGGTCATAAAAAAAATATTTATATGTAGTCTCATACAAAGTTAATTATTTAATTTCATTAAAACTTTATTAATTTACTCTAAGAAACTAGCGGTTTCTCGTGTACACAGACTTAAAAAGCGGTTTTATAAAATCTTGATTGAATTGTTATTTTTGAAGATAAAATGTCACGTTACGTGCAAAATATTCGTAATTTATTTGTCATTTTTTACCGGTTTTCAAGAGCCAGTAATTAAACAAATCTTGACTTGTGCCTGTACCATTCCGAGCCCCTTTAAACCACGGGATAGAGTTACAAATCAAGGTGTCAAAGCCGTCGGGAGGGATCGTATCATTGAACAGCGAGGTGTTGACTAAGTACGAGTGAAGAGAACGAGGAGTGTGAGGTATGAAGCGTGAATTAAAGGATCTCATTTCACGTAAACTACTCCTTATTACTTGTCTTATTATCGCCGCAAAATCTAGATTTACACCGAGAGTAATTGCGAGAAAATCGTGGTCAATGCATTAATGGTGAAAATTGCAACAGACTAACAAACCGTCACTAGCGCGCTCTGTATAATTATCTCTATGAAGAAATTAACTCATTATCAGATGTTTTCTTAGTATCCTCCTAGACGTTGTTTTGATTTTTTAAATGCGTCAATGTTGTTGAACGTTTTCCATGAACTAATCGGTGCATTATGATTATGGGTATTATGGCGGACATCATTATTTTGTTTAGTGCTTCGGCCCTTTGGATATGAAATTAAAATTCTGATAAATTTAAACCCCTTACCAAAAACGATGTTTTTTCAATGTGGATCTAAGAGCACATCCTTAAAAATACCCTCGACAGATTAATGCATAATGTAGATACAAGTTCTTTGTCAAATTTCCAAAACTTGCGACAAACACAAGTTTATCGGTAACTCATATGTTATGTACCTACCCATTCAAGGGATAACACTTTGGACCCATTTGGCCGACTATCTATTATCCACAGAAATTTGTTATCACCCCTAAATTATTTTTGTTAGGATGAACTATGTATTATGTAATTATTTGGGTAATAATCTATGTTAAATAATAAATGTTATGTTGAACTTTACCCCAGCTGATATTGACATACCTTGTGAACATTCTACCACTATATGAGACGGTTCATTTAGAAGATTTAGTTAGTCTCACACAGTTAATATTAGTTGGAGTAACACTACGCTTCTGGTGTAGATAATTACCCTGTAAAACCTCATACTATGAAATAAATACAAATAAAGTGCAAGTAAAGTGTTTTTAGTACAAAAAGAATCCATAACACAAATCATATCGCTTCGGGAGGCTAACCGATACCTGGAAGAACATTAATTCTGTGTGCGAAAGGAAGAATAGAATGAGTAGAAAAATCTAGTTTTGAGCTAAGTACGCAGAATTGTTCCTTTGAATATATATGTCTAACAAGGAAAAATGAGATGTGTCAGAAAATAAAATAATGTGGTATTATTTTTTGAAAAGGGAAATATGACATGATTACATACAAAAATCAAAATTATTTTTAAGAAAAATTTTGGCTCTCCTGAACATTTGCGTTTATTGACTCATTCCGTTCTTCCTGGCGCACACAGAATTTGACGTCGTATTTTACTAAGATAATATCGTTCAAAATAAATAATAATGTTATAGTCAATCCCCATAATAATAATTATGGGGATTGAATATATTTTATCATACAATTTATTAAAATAAACTTTAAAACAGCAAATATGAAGAAAAAAATACATATACCGTTGCTGAAAACCGATTTGGAATTTCGGAAATTGTTTCACGGTAAGAATGTGAATAGTAATGGTCAGTTTTTGTTAATCTAAAATATAATTAGATTACAACTTAAGTGACTCCTCTAAGAAAATTGATGATTGAATATCATTGTTACAGATTCATCAGAATTATTTCAAATGTGAATGTCAGGTACACCTCCTGTTTTTGGAGTATTAATAATACCTTAAGAAATGAAGAACTTTTAAAAAAGTGATCTTTAACGACGTTTGAAAAGCAAGAGAATATTTTTGCTTTTTCAGCTGTCAGAAAACAGCCAAAAGACGTAACGAAAATACAGTTCTATTCCAAACATTGTTCTAAGGTAAATTTAACAAACTAATTTAGGGTTCAAGATCGTGGAAGTAAATCAAATTGTTAAAAATTCTCCTAAAATGTCGCTAAAAGAACTTCTACAATTTAAAATCATTAATTTCTTTGTTACCTTTAAAATTTAAAGGTAAGATTTAATAGGCCGAACCAGCGTTAACATGTTTTAAAAAACATTTGGTGTAGACTTTAATCGAAATATACAAAGGGCATCAACTATAAATAATTTCCTTTGTGAGTAAGTACGTACGTACGAGTTTGAACTTTTAAAATTAGAACCGATGGAAGTGTTCAGAAAATTATCAAATTAAACATGTGTCTTTTCAACTCTACCCATCAAATAAAGTAATAAACTTTCCTTTAATGTATTTTACCAGACATTATTCTAAATTTGAAATGGGTGGATTCAAGCAACTATTTTTTTTCTTGGCAAGACAAACTACATCCCATTATTTTTCACGGGTAACTCAACTAGTAAAATATAAAATAAAAAATCAAGCCTTTTCATATAGTGACTATGGGAGCTGAAAACATGAATAGGGTTAATTATAATTGAAAAAATCAAACGTATTTTTTGTATTCTCACCATTGAAATGCAAGTGGCTTATTGGCGCAGAGAATATAAAAACTTCAAGAAATATTTAATCTTTACACTTCAAGTATTTCATAAAACTTTGGAGCGTCAAGAATAAAACTACGTAATTAAAATGACGAGATTGTTGTCTTGGAAACCAAAAATAGGTACAGATATATACAGTACCTGTGTACATACCAACCTAAAAAACTCATAAAATACAGCAGTTAATAATATGAAATCATCAATGACTGACAATACACAATAATGTCTGCCACCATTGCACGCTGCTTATCAAAACAAACATTCTCGTCTCGCGCTGCCGCGGAAGATTTGAATAGATTTCAACGGAACCTGTTTACATCCTGGAGATGCTGCGATGGCCAAAGTACCCGACTACTACTGTCCTGCCGCTGAGAGTGCCGTCGTAATCTCTCTTTCCGTCATATTAGTCGTTTACGAGAAAGAGCGAGAGGTTGCAATGAAGTTATCAGATGTTTGTCTTAAACTGCCTACTACGGTCCTATCGCTGAGAGCTCCGTTGTAACCTCTCCTTCTGCCATATTCGTCGTTTATGGGAAAGAGGGAGAGATTAGAACGGAGCTTTTAGCGGTATACATATTCTAGATGTGTTCTTGTTGACTACATCGAGGAGGCGGAAATTAATGAGTAAAGTCTGTGCACAGGTTGCGGGCTTACATAATAGATGGCGTTAATAGGCTACAGCGGTGCCGGAAGGAAACTACGGAGGCTGGAAATGTTTCTACATTAAGGACTTAGTGAAATTTTGCTTATACAATTGTGATTGTATAAGAAAAATGAATTTGAAAAATGTTTGTTGACAGTATATTTCTTTTGAGGAATACCGAATTCGACAGTAATTTTCTATTTTCAAGAGTTTAATTTAATTTTTAAATTATTTTATGGATTAAAAATGCATTCGAAATTGTAATTAATCGCTTTGGCTATTTTATAATAATTTGTCAGTTTATTGAGTTTACTAAAGATTATTGGCCCATTTTGTTATTTCGATTAAAATATTAATACATTTTACGAAATATGATTTTTCAAATAACACAATTACACAGTTCTCGCGATTTTTTTTTTAAAATCAAAAGCTGAAATAAATATCAAAGTAAACTGTAATCTAAGTCAACATCATCGTTTGTAGCTTTACAGCTATTAAAGGAAAGTAATTTTTTGACAAAATATTTCTGTTTATACCAAACCTTATGAAAAATGACCTATCGGGCTCGCAGATCCAATTAAACAACAAAAATAGCTGCACTGCTTCAAAAATAGAAAAGTATACATATACTATAACATTGAATATATTTTCATTTGTTTTTTCCACTTTCGTGTGATTTAAATTTTCTTATTAAATATAGTTTGAAGTTTTGCCACTAACCCTGCAAATGGGCGCGGGTTTCCTTGGCCTCACAAATAATTACATCTAACTGTGCATGACATGTAAACATAGGAAAAGGTTTTTTTCAATCCTTTTTTCTGGTATAATTCAATCTTCTTAACAATTTATCAAAATTATTTAATAAAGAACTCATTTAATAACGCTATTTGAGTGCACAAAGGAAACCGTTTCTGAGAACCGAACACTTCTGCTTATAAGTTTTGATTTAATAACTGAACAGAATATCCTTTTCGGTTGAATCTTTTCTAGGTTCTTTCTTGTATAAGGCCACTCTGAAGTATTCATTCTAATGCATTATTACTTGGCTTTTAAAAATATTTTAACATTCTTCAAAGAATACGAAAATATGAAAATACAAATAAAATAAAAATATAAGGTTGTGACCAAGACAAAAACAATGATAATAACAATATTTGGATAATTCGTATGTCGCCGTTTATTGTGAAAATCGAGCGCTTTAAAAACAAGTTTAAAAAAAAAATTGAAGCCATCAAGTGTAAATAATACTTTGTGAGAACATGCGTACGTACGTACATATTTACGAGTATGAACTTTTCAAATTTGGAGCTAACGAGTATGTTCAGATATGATGTGAGTATGTAACATTCAAAAATACATCTTTTTTTTGTTCAATATACATTCATTATTTTTTTTGTGTGTGTATGTACGACTGCACTATTGTCGAACATTTTCAAATTTGAAACTGATGTTGATTGAAATGATCAAATTTAAAAAATAATAATCTTTTTTAATCCCTACCTACCTAATAAAGTGCCTACCAATTATGTATTTTAGCAGACATTATTATATATTTTAAATGGGTGAATCAAAACACTTTGTATTTTTTCTTGGTTAGGTAACAACTGATATGATTAAAAAAAAACACTCGCTTTGTAATACAATTTTCAAATAAATTTATAATGATTACATTTAAAAAATAACATAAAGAAAATAGCAATATCACATATATGACAACGTTCTACGTGAACCCTATCTTAACAGGATATATTTACAAAGGAATTTCTCAAAAATACGAGTATATATATATTAATAAGTTTAAGTTTTTTTGCGTGGTTGCAATGCAATCTATAAAATACTCTCTGGACGTTCAGCACATACAATGTCGGAAACCCACGTTATCGCAGCATCTGTTGTGGGTAGCAGAGCGCTATCTCAGAGGAGATCGGCCACTCTGAACGCCGAGCTGCCATTCCGATCGAATTTTTACTATTACGGATTTTAATTCCTTGAAAAAATTGATTGGTTTTAATAACCGGTATAAAATAATTATTAATCTCTATAAAGTTTATTTGTAATAACTGATATTTCTTACAGATTGATACATCTACATATTATTTCTGAAACCTATTAATTTAGTATACCTACACTTATTTTGACTAATTTTCTAGGTTTCAAAAGAAAACATTTCCATAGCTGGTTCGAAACATCGAGTATTGAACTTTTTTCTATAATAAATTGACAAAGGAGGTTTTTATAACATTTATTTATAAAAAAAAGAAATGACAGCATGTGTGTAAAATTCAATTAAGAGTAGTTAACTTACAGGTGGAAAATCAATAATGCGTTCACGCTTGAAGTAAAATTAACAATAATAATAATCATGGAGGAAGCAGATATAATTAATCATAATTATTTCAGTTTTTCATAATATAGAAATACATTTAGAAAGAAGGTTTCAACATTTGTGAAATTCAAATACGTAGATTTGTTTTTACATAAAGTGATATTTAATTAGTCCTATGATTTTGTTTTGGTAGAAGACTTAGTGTGCTGCAAAACTGCAGTGTGTTTGTTAGGGGGGCAGAAAATACATTAATAATAAAATAATACTTTGTTTTAAAACCACAGAATTTATTATGATGAAGGCCAACCGGTTTCGTTTGGATCAAGCTTCGTCAGGGCTTATATAATAACTAAAGAAAAAATACAGAGTTAACAGGTATACCATATATGGGTACAACAGTTAATGATAGAGTGAGACTATATATAATACAAAGAAGGAAGAGAGAGAGCATTTATTAGAGGGAGGGAACAATTGAAAGTGCTTAATATATATTAGAAAATATGGTTCGTCTTTTGTGTGGTCTATTTTAGTTAATTTGGATATTATTTTATGTTCAAAGATATATTTTTAACTTTGTAGAATGAAAAATATGGATTTTTCCTCGCTGCATATCTCATGATGAGCTGAATATAGTTGCGATAGCAATGAAATTACACACAGAAAATCAGCGTAGACTTCCAAACACTCAACCTCACCATTCGAAAGGTTTTTCTTCTACAGATAAGTACATTTCATGGTGGTTGCAGAGTTACCAAGCAATACGGAAAATCTAATTACAAGATAAAATATTCTGTTGATGAGGTTTAAAACCTACGCAGGGCAAGGGAGATACATCTGTAAGAAGGTTAGCGTTATTCTGTTTTAAAAATTGCACTGTGTTTCTGATTTTTTTAATCGGGCCAAGTACATTTCCCTGTGGTACCCTATTTTTATAGGTGCTTCTGTACTGTAAATATTCCCAATTTTGCTGATTTTTGTTTTCTACCTGATAGTTGGCAAGAATTTTTAATGACTTAATTTTGAAACCCGATTGAAAGTTTTTTTAAGTAATAACTTATGATTTATGGTGTCTAAAATTACATTTGAATTCCACCTGTCTTTGACGGCCACACTTGTGACCAAATTATTGTGAAAGTATCACAAGTTTTAAGATTCAATTGAAGATCTAAGCTACAAATCGCCAAAAAATCTGAATCGCAACTCTTCGGTAACATTAAATCATTTTTTCATCGATATCTATATTTGGATTCCTTATTTATTTTCTCCAAATACCTTAAAATGTATAGTTAACATCGCTTTCCGACAACCTAAGGGAGCTAACAGAACAAATTCAACGTTAAAAAAATAATATTCAATTTCGACGTAAGAATAAAATTGGTTACGAGTTTGTAAATATTAAGTACATTGGCAAACCAATCAGTCAGATTCATGCAAATAATATTTTTTCACTATCGAATCAAAAAGAGTTAGTTTATTAAGACCTGTTTAGATGAATGATTGATTTTAGAAATACGATTAAAACATAAGTGTAATGCAAAGAGCTTTCCTGTCTAATTCCTGTCTTTGAGTTGCATTAAGCATCTATTAGTAAGACAAATGTACACTGTTTGTAAGTAACTTGTACTAGCTTGCCCACATTAAGCGATCGTCAATCAGATAGCTTTTCTGAAATGCAGGGATTATGTACTCTCGTAGACAGCTGTTGTTTAATGGACTGTAAACATTAAACAGTATTCAGGTGTTTGTAGACATTTAATAAGAAATATTACATGTTGTCTTGCAGATAGAAGATAGCCAAATTTGAGAAATATACTTGATATTTAGCATTTTCACTATATTCAATAATAATTTATATGAGTATTTTAGTAATAAATAAAGCCACGTTTTCTTATCAGGGCCTTGTAATGGAAGCTCAAACATTAGGGTAGACAGTAGACAACAATAAACCTTCAGTGTAATATTTCAGGACATCTTGTTTAAGCTAGTACGCTCTGCTGATTGTAAGTGAATCGTGTGATTGGAAGTAGAATTATTTGAGCAAGATGCATCGTTCGCCAGTATGATTACAAACTCTCGAAGGTGAAATTATATATTTGAATAATTTTTCAAGTGTATCGTACACATATCATAAAGACATCAAACAAAATATTTTTCAAAATTTTCTACAAAGAAATATATAAATAACTCGAATATTCAAACGGTAACGCTATCGTGTTATCTTGGAAGCAGCTAGATTTTATGTTAAAATACAATAATTGAGCTCATTGTGAAATCTCAAAAGCTCATCAAAATAACGGCTGCATCATTTTTACATATTAAACTACATGCCAAAATAATATTTCAAAATCTTTTTAAAAAAATTGTGAGACTTTTACAAAAATGATCTAACTCCATTCAACTCTCTACAGAATGACCCTCAATATTTAAAATTACCAATAAAAACTTAAAATTTCACGAACGAGGTAACATAGATAATTGATGTACAGTAAAATTATTTTCATCAGCGCTCCAACCCTCTAGAATCAGGACTATCAGGACCCAGGGCAGGCTTTAAAAAATACTACCACTTTTCGATTCTGAACAGAGGTGTTTTGTGCTTAGAATGAACTTTCGAAAGGGTTAACTGTGGAACCAAGCTATTAACCTGCGCGACATTTTTCATAATTAACGTCAACGCCACCAAAAAAAATATCTAAATTTTCTTTGTAAATTGGTTGTCGATTCGCGAATCTTCTAGCCATTTTTGGGATTTTGTGTGTTTCGTAATCTGAAGAAGTCATCAGTCAAACTGTTGATACATTTCTTGCCATATACGTTATAAATGATGTAATAATATCAACGCGTTGAAGGAATGTACGTGCTGAAGAGAATATAGCCGTAGTAAACGAATGTGCGGAAGAAGATTTAAATTAATCGATTTGTCGTGGGTCGTAGCAATTTGGGCTCTGTGCGTCCACTATGTGAGAAATTTTACACAAAGATAGTCTACACCCGTATAAGATCCAACTGCTGTAGGAACTGAAGCCACAAGACCGTCATATGTGTCGGTCTTCCACCGATCGGGATCTAGAGCAGTCGGAAACTGACCCATTGTTGCATCGTTGCTTCATCTCAAAATTGTTTTCAGCGAAGAGGCTCATTTTTGGCTTAACGGTTTTGTAAATAAGTATAATTGTAACATATAGAGTAAGACTAATCCAGAAATAATCATACAGACTTCGTTAGATCAATAAAAATGTAAAGTTTGGTGCGGTTTACACGCTGGTGGCATCATCAAACCTAATTTCTACAAAAGTGAGGGCAGGGCTTTCGTTACGATCAATAGTGACCGGTAACAGATGGTGATTAATATTTTTGGGTTGAAAATATGAATGTCATTGATTCGGACAAGATCAAAACCATTGAAATCAAAATTAGGCAATAAGTTAATTTCGAAAAATTGGCCTCCAAAATTATGCGATTTTGACACCACCTTATTATTTACTGTGGTGCTACGTAGGTCACTAATTTATACTGATAAACCAGTAACAATTGACGCCTCGGAAGACAGGTTATTCGTCACTTAGCAGTGCTCGAAAAAGTGACCCAAAATAGGACGTCCAGAATACGATTCTTCAAGAACAACTGCGGGGGCTATTTGCCAGAAATCACTTTCAAATGTTGATCCTTCGAACAATATTTTAACAAAAATAAATTTATAAGTTTGTTTTCTATAGGGAAATATTATCATATTTTTTTTATATTAAAAAACAAATAGATGATATCTTCACTGACGTCATTCCACCATTTTCATTCTTAACACTTCAAAAGAGACCCGTTTTCAAGAGGCAATTTTTTTTAGATTATCCTTCAATGAAAAGTTTCTCAAAAAAAATTATGATCTTTAAAAATGATTAAAAAACAGTTTGCCGAAGTTCGTCATTATAGACGTATGAAACAATGGGTCCCAACCCGTAAACGCAAATTACAAACGTAAAACGCGGAAGACAATTAAGATATCGATGAATTTTATTTTAATTTAAGCATTGGATAATACATAGTTGAATAAATTCAATTGTTTGGTAATCAAAACAGCTGCATCATTCTGTATTTTTAACCTTTCTAAATAGTTTTATGCATCGTTTTCAAGATTGCATGTCTGGTTGTTTGTGTAGGTTTTTTGAGGTAACGATTATAATATCAAAGGCTTTCCGTCATAAATAACATTTGTATTTTTAAGTCACAGAATTAAATTGAAATACTTAAATATACTCGTACTTGACGATTGAAAGCCCCTTCGTGCTTTGATTTGCCTTCAAAGCTCTTAGCTTTGCTGTTTCGAACCGTTGATGACTTAAGCTTGATATCTTTAAGACGATGATTGATTTATGTTTTCTGATACAATTGCAATTTGCCTTGTAAAATATCTTTAATTCTCAGTACTGATCTTCTGAGTACCTACAGTGAAAGTACATTAAGAAAATCAATTATAAAAGAGCTTGCTTTATTATTTGTATTTTACAACTAGAATTTCGATAAGAATAAAACTGCAACATACGAGAAAACAAAATTTTAAAACGTGTAAAGACATGCATGATTCCAATTATTTCTACAAAGCGTTTGGGACATGAAATGAATACTTTCTAATGGTGGTGAAATAGCTTGTCTATAAAGAGTTTAAACATGATTCGTTTTAGAGTTGAAATTGTATACCTTACTAAATTAATTGGACATATTTTAATAAAGTTATTTCTAGAAGTCAACGCCTCCGAACGTAGAACATAAATAAAGGTAAACTCTGGAGGGCGACGTGAAATATAACCAATGCTTAAGTGTTTTTGTTGGCACATACTCCTTGATTGATATTCATACCATATCAATAAGCTCTCATGCGGAACAATATCGTCACTGAGCGGATCCGGACGTTGGTGTGAATCGACACTAAGACATTCAAGTATATTATTCATTCTGAAAAAGTAAGCACCTTTCAACAAAGAACCGCCGAATATTTCTCTCGGCAAAGCAGCTGCTTGATTAGTAAAGGTTCTGGATTCATGTCCTGGGTCGGTTATGCCTTATTTTCCTGTAAAAATTGATTGAATGAAAATAAATTAAATTATTTGATGAACACTGCATCAAAAACTTACCTACATAATAAAACAGCTCACGTTTATGTTGTATGTGCATTGCACATAAGGTATGGTTTTTGTATAGATAAGTAGGGTCAGAGTAGTGTTGTTTGAATATCATGATGTTCAGATGATTAAGAAAGTGTTCAGTGATAATTTTGATAGAGGCTTTTTATGGTATAACTTTAAAATAAAACTTTATGTAAGTAAATATATCATTGCACCCAGAATACGGAAATATATAAATATTTTTAAAACGTCTATAATCAAGGCAATAAATAGGCTAGTGAATAGGTTTACACTTCTATATTATAGTTGTCAGAATAGAAGGAGGCTATGTATGAGACGATGTATGGATGTGATCAGAGTGAAAGATACTCCAAGTATCGCCCTGGCGAAAGGCCAGCATTCAGAATCAAATCGTCGCTTGAAATGGCTTTATGCATGTTCGGTGACCAGATCTTAATAGCCAGGTACTTCTCAACTTTCTTCTTCCACATCTCCTCCCCCTCCCCACTATATTCAGCCTCACAACATACCCCAATTGGGGATGCCATAGTCCCACGGGTTCTAGACGGTTGTGAGCAGTTTCGTCTCTTGCGCGATATTCACTTAAAACATGTGAACGAAGCGAGGAGCGCCAATAAAGAACTGTTTGGCATCGTAACTTCTCTGCCTACTCCTGATAGGAAATCGCGTGATGGTTAATACACAGGAATCTCCTAGTGAGACAGACATGAACCAAACCCATGTATTTTTTTTATATTTTAGCAAGAATAAATAAATTTTAAAAATATTTATATATATATATATATTATTTAGCTAGTTAAATAACTGGACTTTTAATTTAAAAAAAATGTAAATATATATTGAACTATTCCTTACAATTTTTATACATTTTATAGTGAATACCACACAAGAGTCCTAACTGCTCCCAACCGTCTAAAATCAGTGAGACTATGGCATCCCCAATCGGGTTACGTTGTTAGGTTGAATGTTGTAGGGAGGGAAGGATATGAGGAAGATGAAGGTTGGTAAGTATTTGGCTATTCAGGTCTGGTCACCAAACATGCATAATGTTATTTCAAACGACGATTCGAATCTGAATGGTGGCCTTTCACAAGAGCGATACTTAGAGTATCTTCCACTTTTAATCACATTCATACATTGTCTCATATTGTTGTAATTGAAATTTAAAAAAAAACTGGGTGCTAGTAGCTTTAAAACAAATAAAATTCAAATATCCAAAGTAAAAAGGTAACCGGAATGATGAAAAACAAAACAATTTATTATAAAACAAAACTATAAAATATGTATCAAATGTGACCCCGACGTGATTTGAACACGCAACCTTCTGATCTGGAGTCAGACGCGCTACCGTTGCGCCACGGAGTCGTTGTTAGAAAGAGAACAGTATTTGCAATGCTATAAAAATCTAGAGTGAAATCTACATTGCACTGATAAGAACTTAAAATTCTGATCAATTGACAATGACAGAATTCAACGTCAATTACATTCTATTTAAATGACTCACCAATTTAAATCGTTTCAAGGATACAATTATACCATGTAAATCACCGTAACTAACTATAGGTAACTAATTGTCGTTCCTCTAATAATAGTCCGATAGGTTTAAATTTGCCTTTTACGATATTTAAATTAGTGTTACCAACGAATCACTAGTGAATATGACTTTCCTTCTATGGTAAGTTTGAAGCTGTTTTTTGTGAAGTACCTACCTATATTAACTAACAGAAGCAATTGAAAACATAAAAATCTACAAAAATGAATAAATAACTTTTAGGACCGACCGGTTTTGCTTAACCTAAGCATCATTAGGGTACAAAATTAAACTAAACAAAAAATACAAAGTGTGCGGTTATGTAAACATACATACAGAGGGATAACAAAATATAAAATAAAATAAAAGAACAACGAGAAAACAAAAAAATAACATTTGAATTATAAAAAAAAGGAACACAGAGAAAGAGACAGATTATATGAATTAAAAGAGACAAAACTTTAACTGAGAAAATGACTAAAGATATTGTCAAATTTTATGAGTTTACAGGAAATATACCTAATAATATACTACTGGACAAATTTACCTGATTATTAAAAATATGACTATTGATTTTAGTGGCCTTCTTTATTTCTAGTGCTTCTAAATTATTTAATTCGATGCCATGATCATTTTGATGATGATGATGCTTAGGCTAAGCGAAACTGGTCGGTCATAAAAATAAAAATAATATCCGTGGTTTTATACAATATTATTTTTTTATTCCTATAAATATGTCAAACCACAAAGTGATTGCTTTCTACGAAAATATCATAACATATCATGAGGGTGTTTATGATGAGTTGAAATCTGTATGTATTGATCACTACGTTAACGACTATTATTACTAATACGAATAGCTATTAAAGTGGTTATCCGCGCCGATTGTAAATCGTTCCAATCAAAATCATTTTATACAAATGTGGAATCAAAAACTTAAAGTAATTGTTTCATGCATTAAAAGATCACTTTTACTACTTTTCGTTGATTGGAATTTTCGGCCCTTCATACTAGTGGTCGTTTTTACGTAAAAGTATCACGATATCCGAGATTAAATCAAATATAAAGGCTTTAAAATAGCAAAATAGGGTTTTATAAAATACCGCGCACTATTACGCGCCTATTATTAAAGCGCCCTTGAGGTGATTTTTCCACGACAACGGCGCTATAAAAGTTATCCATTTATTATAACATAAAAATAATAACTGTCCGAAGCCAGTGGGACTATCGCATTCCGAATTTGGGTAAGTTGTGGGGCTAAAGGAAGTAGAGAAGGGAAGAATAATGGGGATGAAGAAGGTTGGGAAGCTAGAAAGTATCTGACTTTTCAGATCTAGTCACCAAACACGACTAAAACAATTTAATCATTCATGCGTTTCGATTCTGTATTGAGGTCTTTCACCAGGAATATACTGAGAATAGAACTTCCCAACCTTCCTCTTCCCCATCTCCTTCCTCTCCCCCACTTCAGCCTTCAATTAGTTTAAAACATACTAAACAAAGAGACCGGACCGCTTTTACAATATTTTTGAACATGTTATTAGTTATTTTGGAATCTGCTATTCCTTTTTTTCTATTTTCATTCACGTTCATGAAAAAAATAAAATATATCAAATATAAAAGCCTTTGTAATAAATTCTGACGCCATACACATGGCCCTTGCTTTATTCAAGTATTTGATTCAGTTGATCGTGTCATGTCTTCTTTGGGCGTCCCCGACCTCAAATTCATAAAAAAAAATAAGCTGCCCTGTCAAATTTTAATTTTGTCAAATAATGCCTTTCAACAAAACAGATACAAATTTTAACTTTTTTATTGCCTTTGTCTGCCATATCCATTCATTTTCTGCTACCATTAGATCATATCGTGTTTCATTATCTTATTATTGATAAAACAGGTAGAAACCAGGATAAAATTATCCGAATGCTTCTTTGAGAGGTTGTTGTAAAACGATACCATGGGTCGAATTACAAAAAACAATTTCAGCAATGCCCGTGTCATTAAAACGTCCAAAAGCCGGTCCCGGAGCCATTTTATAATTCAATTTTTTTTTTCAAATTTAAGAACGCACGGCCGAATATATTCGTGTAGGTATTTTAACGATCAATTAAACTAAGAGGAAGGTAGAAGATGTCGCATTCGTCCCTTTTTTACGGATCGACTCGAATTTCACCTGCCAGTCGTGTCCGCCTCGTTGGGCAAACAGGCCAACTTGTAATGTCAGAAAACATGGCGCTTAAAGTGCAAAATCATATTTATCCATTTGTTTGTTTGTGTTTCCGAAGCGTCGGTAAATATAAACACGCCGTAAGCTCTGATCAAATATTAACATCGGAAATATGGGTCAATCTCTACACTTCAGAAAATAGGCCGACATTAAATAAAGTCGACATACTTCTCACATTGTTTCGTGATAATAAAAATAAATATACGTGTAAGATGGATGTACAAAGTTCCATATCTGATGAGGGGTTTACGCTGCACGCTGAAAATAGATGCGTTAATCTGTACATTCTAGTAAAATAGATGCGTTAATCTGTACATTCTAGTAAAAAAGAAACGTTAATCTGTAAATTCTAGTGAAATAGATGCGTTAATCTGTACATTCTAGTAAAATAGATGCGTTAATCTGTACATTCTAGTGAAATAAATGCGATAATCTGTACATTCCAGTAAAATAGATGCGTTAATCTGGACATTCTAGTAACAAAAGGCTGTGCTAAGTTCATGATGACAAAGCTCACCGTGTTAAAATTTTCACTGCTTCCGGTGCTGCAGACGAACAAATTTTCTGCTGAATAGGTACTTAGGATATATATAATTTTTCTGTGGTATTATTTTACTTTTCACACAATACCACCTACACAACCTGATCTCTAGCTAAGAAATAAGCTCGTTGACTCTGGTTCCAGAACTGTGGGTTCGAAACTTGGCTAGTGCAGTGCCATAGCCCAGAATGGTCACTTGCTTTGACCCTTGTCCAGATGTGTTCCTTCGACCGCCGGCCCGGGAACCGGCAGGAGGGGGGGGAGTGCCGATCTCGACCGACTGTTCCCGAACGCGAGCGAACCAGGCATCCAACAAATCACCCAAGTGTCACCCTTACGACAGCCAGATGACATTTGCCCACGTTGGTCTAAATCTGTTAGGGCGGCCGCATTCCATCTTACATAAACATTACAATTTAACAAGATCTGTACAGCGCCCTTGAGGTGATTTTTCAAAAAAACGGCGCTATAAAAATCATCCAAATATTATTATTATAATCGTTTTTTTTCCACATTTAGAATAAAAAAACCACGTTCCAGAGTGAAAGATACTTTTTATATAACGCTCATGAGAAACAACAATTTATAATCGAAATATTGTGTGAAATTGATATAACTATACTTAGCGACCTATCTGAATAGTAGTAGTGAGGTTTTATTCAAACTTCCTCCTACATTTAAAAAAAAAATTTCTATGTAATTTGTTACTATTTTTAGCGTGCAACATCATTTCCATCATGATAAGACGCCATTTTGTTTACTCTATATTTTTCAATTGTTATTTTTTTTGTTGAATACAGCACAAGAGTCCCAACTGTTCCCAACCGTCTGGAGCCAATGGGACTATGGCATCGCCAATTGGGGTATGTTGTGAGACTGAAGGTGGTGGAGAGAAGAAGGAGATGGGGAAGAGGAAGATTGCCAAGTACCTGGCTATCTAAATGTGGTCACCAAACACGGCTAAAGCAATTTTAAGAAACTCTTCTATTCTGAACGATGGTATCTTACCTAGGCGATACCGAGAGTATAGATCACTCTGATTCCATTTCTCCTTCCCTTCCCAACGTTAGCCACATAACATTTCCAAAATTGCGTATCAAAATTTTATTTTTGCATCGTACCTATAGCAGTAAACTGCGATTACAGTGATCGTTAACTATGTAATTTACTACGGCTTAGCGCTCATAAAAATAAAGAAAACAATTTTATAATCTCCAGGAACTTTCGTAAATTAAATTAAAATACGACTCCACTGTTGTCAAGCTCACCCTCAGAATATCAATTGACTGTTTATTGGTTTTTAAATATCGGTTAGACCGCGGGTAGTCTGTAAGCTGCATCCAAATGGCCGGCCATTCGATACGGGGCTCCCAGGGCGGTGTTCGATGGCTTATGGATGGAAGTTATTAGTGGTTTCATCCGGGATAGCTGGCGGTCAGCGGTGTTGAAAGATATCAACGGAAAATACGTACATAAATATGCAAGCAAATTTACAAATATAAGAGAGATCAAAGAGAGGTGTTACCGACCCTTCCCACTAGCGGCCAAATTCTTGTGAAAATATTACAAAATCTGAGATTCAATCGCAGATCTAAGATTTAAATCTGAAAAAATTGTTGATATTGCTGTGTACTCCTAACATACAGCATAGTACAGTACATTTCGGAAGATTTAAAAAAATTGTATTTAAATTTTTGATGAATAGCGTGTAATTAATAATTTGAAATACACGCTATTTAGTAATTGATGGAGATTGGTTCGCGAAATTCAGACAAAATTATACAAATATGGTGCGAAACGGTTGAATATGGTGAATTTTGCCAAAAAACGTGAAATTTTTAGTCAAAATTCACCCAAAGATAGTGAAAAATAATAGATATTAGATATTTTGAAAAAAAAAAGTGAGCTTTTTCGACGAATTCAACATCTGGGAAAAGTACGACAATATAACAATATAAGTAGGTATAATACAGTTTTTTTTTTTACGTGGAGTTAAATTAATTGTAGAAACTATTTAACTCTGGATGTACCTGTTATTCAATACTACTGTTTTTCTTTCTTGTAATAATTCCAATATTGTTTGTACTCTTTTTGAGTATATTGTTTTTTTTTTAATGTTAAAATTTGTGTAGAAAGCCTGTAACAGGCGTAAATAAATAAATAAAAACGGTAGAATTTTGTGAACTTTGCAGAAATGTTATTGAAATCTAGTAAAACATTACGAAAAAGCGTAACTACGGTGAAATTTGAACAAAAACAATTAAAATAATACTATTATCTCAAAGCTACCTCGAAGAGGGATCAAAATAAGATGTTGGTTTTAAGGTGATTAGCGAATGTAAATTAGAATGAATAACATGGAAATCGATATAAAGTGCACATATGGTATGTTGAGATAGCAGAGCTGGACATTCAATTTTTTGGGGATTTGTGTCATGTATAATATAATTAGGCACATACCCATAGTATTATGGTGACCACTGGTCAACATTATACATTAAATTATACTACTATGTAGTTGGGTACATTTCATTAAACGAGAATAAAAGAGCTAAAATATATTTTTATCAAGTTAATTCGCGAATCTCATGTTGAATAATAGGGGATACGATATTACAACAGAATCCAAATAGCCTGTTTACCTAATTACAGTCCGCTTCCCATAAATACTGTAGTTTTGAACATCTTTGCCTGTTGTAATGATGTTTTATTTGATTCCGTGTCAAAAATCAATGCTACTGGCAGCTATAAATTATTTGTGTTTTTATGACTAGCATATCGCAAGAATTATAAAAAACCTAAAAAGTTTCATTTTCTTTTCACTTAGTTGCTACCTACCTCAATTGTTTTTTGGTTTGTTGATTTTATCGAATATTCAGAGCTCCGTGTACCGTGGATTTATTTCATTTAGATATGTTAATAATAATCAACAATTATTTTGCTCAAAAATTTCGTTGTCAAACCACTGATACGGTTAATCTCATTTTACTCCGCATCACATTTTCCTCTCAACATGCCTTACGAAGATTTCAATTTGAGATTATTTGTTAGAAATGTGAATGGAATCGTGTTTAAGCGTCCCTTACATAAGATAAGCATTAAAACATTGCACGGATAAAATATAAATGCGTAAATCACGTATTTTACGGAACTCGATCTCGATTTAGCCGCTCATAAAACTCGAATCCTGGAACCTCCGACCGCTCTGAGAGGGTAAATGCAAAATATAAGTATTAGCTGGATGCATATGGTAAGCAATGAGTAATTTATAACCTTTTGTTTTTTTTTAATTAAAAACCCATGCAAACTAATCAGACATGATTTTTTTTCATATTAATCGCGATTGAATTGAGCAATGGGCACATACAAAAATATTTGTACAATAATGTAGGTTTTTGTGTAAATAATTCTAGATTAAAAATTCAACAAATTCATAAGAAATAGCTTACCAGAAAAATTATCAAAAACATTCGTGTACACTTTTTTGTGTACCAACCTACATAATAAATCTGTAGGTACCTACATCGAAAAAGAAATAATCTAATCAGAAAGAACGTATTCAATATCATTGCATATTCTTTTTTGATGTAAAGTGTAGATGAAAGTACTTACCTACACCTTGAAAATTCAACAAATGAAATACATGTATTTATATATGAAATTTGACAAAGCTTACAAAAAAGCACCTTTCTTATTTTGTAGCTATTTTATTTTTTGTTTTATTTATAATTATTTGTGCACGTACCAACAATTAAAATTTATAACATATTAAAGAAAACATTGCCAATGAAGGCCTTTCGCACTAATATTCATTCGAAGTTCTAAGCTATAAATCGTAAAAAAAATAATTATGTACGTCTGTTCTCTTAACATTAGTAGACTTTTCTATCGATTTTTATGTTTTAATATCTTTAATTTATGACAGCTAAATTTCTCACAACGAGCACTCTAGCTCATTCTCCGAGGAAGCCGGGAAAAGTTTTGATGTTCATTTCTTCGTTGTAATATATGTATAGATATTTTTTCGAACTTTTCTTAAAACTTAATTATCCATTAAATTAAGCAACACGTACTTAAAAATCAATTAAGTACTTTTTCTGATTTTGCACGTTTTAAGGATCACACTTAATATCTTGATACCTGGCACATTGTTGTAATGGTGGCTCTTAATTTTATTTATGATTTCCTTCGAACATAAATAATATTATGACGTCTGATACCAGGAGTCCAGAAGACGACGGCGTATCAATTGGATTTTAATGCATTAGTTATTTCAGTATCATATCGAATGACACCACTTAAACCAAAGGGCTTCCACTAAGTTGCTTTACTTTAAGAATGCAGGCCTATTAACTACTGTGAACTTGTAAAAGCAAATGGCGGTGAAATGATAATCATAACTATTTATTTTTTGTTTAACATTGCTTTAATGTATGGAACATTTACATATTCAACTAGTTTCACTTCATCATAAACCTTCATCAGGACTGTACATATGCATACTGTATATGGTATAAAACAATTATTATTAATTTTATTAATTAATCCTAAATGCAAAGTGTTGGCATTCTAAAAACATATTTTTTTTTTATCAATTTAAACTGGTTGTTTAAAATTCCGAGTTCAAAACAAATCGTTTGTAAGATTGCGTAGGCACCTAAACGAATGTGTGTAGGTACATACAATGTAAGCACCAGTGATTTTTCATGCTATTCTGAGCAAAAAGGATGCTTGTTTTCACTGAATAGAAAATCCATGGAAGTGTGATCTACGAGTATGTCGATGTGAAAGAAAACTGATATCACAATCGTTGGGCTGTAATGCAAAACTACCTATTTCCAAAGTGGGTGAAATTGAGTTATATATTATATTGGGTGATTTGAGGCCAATGAATCGATTGACATAATTATTTTTACGAAAAATGTCAATATTCTCTCTTAATTTATTTTTTTTATCTTTCTTTACAAAATGTACTATTTTTAGCAAAAAAATATGAACGTTTTTCTGCAAAACGTGAACAATTCCTTATTATGGCAATGTGTACTATTTCCAGAGGAAATTTGAGAGTGACCTCATTTTTTTCTTCCAAAATGTACTTTTGTCTATGATTGACATAACCTCAAAATAATGTTTGTAGTATTTTGCTGGTGAGAGTCGGTAGAGTTTTTTGGCTCCATAATAGGCAGTTTTGCATTACAGCCTCATAATTTACGTACGACCTTCTAACTTCTGGGCCCTGGATAAGTCAATGAAAATTTGATTATCTGTTCGTTAAAGAAATTCTAAATTTAAAGAGTTTGATCATTCATTGCCCGAAGCGAAGAATCACTTTCAGAAGTATTTCAACAGTTTTAAATATTTTTGACCAAACTTTAGAATTTTTACATTGTTAATGATATTAATACATAAAATCAACAGAAATTTTCCATCATTATTTAGGCAAACTTTCTGTTATTAGTGTCTGTCTAATATTTTGAGTTTATAAATCATTTTAATAGTGTATTGATATTGTTTTGTTTGATGTGTCCAAATATGTTTATTATAATGTCCGAATTTCATGTGGACGGTAACTAATAGGCTATTTAACAGATTTTAATATATCTGTGTCTCTTTCTATCGAGTCTTTATAAAGTCAACCGTCCTGACTACACTGTTTCGCAAAGGTACCTCCATGGTTTAAACGTATGTTTATAAGGAAGTGGAGGTTGCTGATACGGCATTAGGGATTATTTTCATTGGACGTTATTCATTATTTTAATGTAAGCACGATTCATATCAGATTCCTAATTTGACATCACACATCACGATTTTTTTATAATCTAATAATAAAGTACAATTATGGCTGATATTGAATCTAATTGAAAAGCACAGCCAGCAAGGATGGACCCATTTAATTTAAATTACCCGAATTCACAGGCCGCCCGGGATATCACGTACCACCAAAAATCACGACCTCTTTCGTTTTTAATTCCTGGCTGATCATTACCGATTCGATGGACTGAACACCGGACAGATTAACAAATTTATAATTTTTCGTAAGTACGGGTCTCGTTTACGTAATTTCAGTTCCTGTCAAAAGGGGTGATTTATGATGTTTTCGCAACTTTGTAATATCAGGATTTTGATGTCAATGAGCAGGTAATGTTATTTTCAAGGTTTCACGGGTGATGGATATGGTAATAACAGTTAAAAACCCCACGGAAAGAACCTGTTAACTAACTGTCGAGTCATTCTGAGATATTTAGTCTTTTGCGTTTTGTTAAAAAACAGTGTGTACCATCACAAATCCACAAACTATTTGTCATGAGTGTTATGGCTAACATACTAAATTTTATATATAATTAAGCATTTTAATGCTTTTCTGTAATACAATGTTATTATTGTGGATAACATGTTCTTGCCATGAAAAAATATTTCAACTATAACAAAATTTGCAGTTAACATGTTCAACTCTTTTATTTTCCATGTTCGTGCCATTTTCATGATCTGAAAGTGTGTTCATTGGATAAAGCGTACCAGAATTAGTTTAGTGAGAATATTAACTCATTTTTGAAAAAAATGTTAGTTAACAGGTTCTTGCTGTGGGGTATTCAGTTGATCCTTGAAGTTGAGCTGTTTGCTATAAGTTTTACAAGAATAAAATATTACAAAATCGATAGCAACCTTTTTTTTTCTTTTTGAGACCAACAAAGAAACATTTATGAACTGAACAACATGAGAAAAAATCATATTGTTAACATATAGAAAAAGATGATACGATAAAAGTGGTTACGTATTTTTACGAAACGTGACGCGCAAAGAAAAATAAAGAAACCAAACTAGCAGCCTTTGAAAGCATAATAGATGGAAAAATATTTGGACCTTCGCTAAAAAATCGGAACCTACACAATTAAAACAGACCTAAAATGACCTCGAGAAATCTAATTGAAAGACTACGATGGGCTTGACATGTAGGGACAATGTCAGATGACAGGACACCCAAGATCTCGACCAAGTGGGTGCCCCAGTGGGAGTGACCTTGACCGTGTAAGTTGCAAATTGATTCCGTGGAAGAGAGTGGAAAGTAGAGGATGGAAAGGACGGAGGACTGGAGGCAAATGCGAAAGGACCAGATCTGGTAGATTTTTTTTACACCCTAGGATATTGCACCAAGATAATGATATTGACAAAAAATGTGAAATCTTCTATTAAAATCATTTGAATAAAAGTTCCGGTTAAAACTTTGATCCATACATTTTTTGTGTAAATATTTAAAAAAATTAGTATTTTATTTTCGTGGAAAGCAATCACTTTGTGGTTTGACATATTTAATGTAAAATTTCTCATTATTCTTTAATCACCTTCTCATTTGACGTTTTGCCTCTTTCATTTCATATTATTTGTCACATTCTCATGTGCTTTTGTTTGTATTACATTATTTATATAATAATACTTTATTAAAATTTAAATGTAATTCTTTTGTTTTTTTTTTTTATTGTTCTCTTATTTTATATTGTGAGCTCTATCTGTATGTACGAGTATATATAACCACACACTGTTTATATTTTTTAGTTTAATTTTGTACCCTCATGATGTTTAGGCTAAGCGAAACCGGTCGTTCATAAAAAATAAAATTAAATCTGTGGTCTTATACAAAGTTATTATTTCATTTTCATTGGATGAGTATTAATTGACGCCTAACATTTGGATAAAAATAAAATTTAAATGTATTTGTTGATATTCCCGTGATCGTGATATTAAATATGAGTGTTTCATTTCCCACCACAGATTTCCATCCACATAATAACGTATTATTAAAAACTATAATTTTGCCGAGTCCGGTGTTGTGGGGTTGATTTATAGCTTCAACTGATAATTATTTCAAATCGACTTGAGTAGGCGAACGATCCATTTGAAATGCACTTACGTATTCAAGGATGCATTGTTTTTACTGCATAAATAATCAGCTCAGATGGCAATTACCATCTTATTTTTTACAGCTTCTGCGTAGGCCTCTTGCGCTCGTTCGCAATCGCCTCAAGACGCGGAGAAACACTTTTTGCAAGCATTGAATAGTCGGAAACCGTCAACAAGGACTAATCAAAGGGACATCGTAGGTTTATGCTTATTCGCATCTGTCACCCAGGGTAAAGGTTTCATACACTAGTATCTAACGCTTGAAGTAACAATATATAGAGGGAGAGCTAATTATTTTTACCCAACCTACACAAACTTTCGAAAAATCACTTTCTCCGGGCTTTTACGGCGTACACCATGAGAGAAAAAGAGACAACAAATTTCTTGGCCCGCTTCTATATACTGTCATAATGATCATAAGGTGCTGGTTCCTTGAAGTAACACTGGCGGGACTCCGCCCACATTTTTTATTATGCCACTAAACTTGACACAACTAAACGGTTTTTTAGGTTATATGCTATATTTTTGTTGATAAGAATACTGTGAAAAAGTGGCTATACGAATACACAAAAACATTATGTCGATATGTGATATGAATGGATGTATAAATACCGTAGCCTTAGTCTTAGCCACGCCCAACTGCGCCGAGTCATGATAAAATCATCAAAAACAAGTCCAAAACTGACTTCACTGCCTTGGATAGATACTACTCTATGTACTCTAAGATCTAACGTAATCGATTGATTGTTTTAGATCGTACTAGATGGGACGTTGATGTTTTTACGTTACTTATGTCAATTTCTTATGCTGACGAAATCAATACCTGAATGCCATCTGCGTAATTAATCAAGCATTACACCACGTCCATGGTAATGTGCAACATAGCTTGCCAGTGCAAGTGCCGATTTTTTTTTGCTGTGAATACTGCACAAGAGTCCCAACTGTTCCCAAGCGTCTAGAGCCAGTGAGTCTATGGCATCCCCAATTGGGGTATGTTGTGAGGCTGAAGGTAGTGGGGATGGGAAAGAGATAAGGAATAGGAAGGTCGGGAAGTACCTGGCCTATTAGCCTATTCAGATCTGGTCACCAAACACGGCTAAAGCCATTTCAAGCAACGTTTTGATTCTTAATAATGGTCTTTCACCAGGGCGATACTTAGAGCATCTACCACTCTGGAACGTGCCGAAAATTTACTTAACATTATTTTATATGAATTTAATGTATTGCGACTCGTATTAATTTAATAAAGTCATTAGCGCACGCCGGGTTTGAACCCGCATCTTTTGAATTCGTAGTTGAGCGTCTTACCACTCGACCATGGAGGCCGTCAAATACCGATAGCGGAAGAAATTAAAAGTCAGAAGTTGCTTACCATTCTCATCTACACCCAGGTCTGTCTGCAGCTACTTGCTGGAGGCTATTCTGATTTCTGATTAGAATACATAAAAAATAAATGTGATTTTTTTATTACGATTCTAAGCCAGCCAAATATTAATTATTTTATGTACAAAATATATACATTAATGGAATAAACATATAACATTAATGATTGTTTTAGATCAGCTCTGCAGCCGTCGTAATAGTGTAATTTGTTAAATAAATTCAACAATAATTAAATACCGTAGCCAAAATGGGTACTTTCTATGGCTGTTTTAGAGGCATCACAATGAATTCAGGAGTGCTAGTAACATCAATCAGAGAGCTCGCCTGACTCTACAACGGTAAGTTGCGGACAACTAATGGGTTTTCTGTTTTATCGTATGTCAATGGATGGAGTCATAAAATTTCCGCAAATTTTAGAAGACTGCGTGCAGCAAAAACTAGTATTCACTATGGCCGGAAACAGTGAGATAAATAATAAAATGTCTTCTCGAGTTGGTCTCCAGCGACCGATTGAACAGGGAAAACTGTTTTTATAATACTCATTTGTTACTCCATATTAATAATTGTAAAACATTAGAAATGATTTCAGTGCAGTATAGTGACAGTGCTTTCAGAAACCGTGGGATGTTTTGAATTTGAAATAGGAATGGAACAAGGATTGAAATATTTTTTAAGTCGCATTTCGAGGGAAAATAATAATAATAATATTTGGATAATTTGTACAGCGCCGTTTTTGTGAAAAATCACCTCAAGGGCACTGTAAAAAATAAATGTGATTTTTTTATTACGATTCGAAGCCAGCCAAAAGCCTAAATTCGAAATTCACCAGTGGGTTGAAAAACAATTTTCAAACTTTTTTTATGATTTATTAATCTTCACTTTATCGGTGTTCATAAGCTAATAAATAAACTGATTTAACCTTCTTCCAACCTCTTATGCGAATGTGTCGACTGTATAACATTTACTGTAGTGGCAAGATTAACGAACATGGTATGATCAACGAAATTGATATATTCTCCAACTCACCATTTAGGTTCAATCAAATTCTAAATACTATTTTTACTTAAAACATAAAACAGAAAAAGGTACACACAAATACAACTTATTAAGGTAATTTTTTGTTTTATAATGTTTTTTTTCCTAAATCTAAACTTGTGTTGAAATTTCTTTTTATAAACGGTTGTTTTCTTTTATTTTTCTATTGTTTTTATTAGTGTAATACAGTGTATTTCTAATTGCATGATGTGAACATTTTGAAAATGGATTGATGACCTACCATTTATTTTGTATCTGTCAGTATGTATGTAATGTTGTCACTCTGCCAAATGTTCCAAATAAATAAATAAAATATACTCTTGGGTATGATTATGATGATAGCGATGTGATGGGCATTGGTATTCAAAAAAATATAACAATGAATTTGGTATTTTCCCCTACGGACTTAACAGTAGAAAAAAAAATTGCAGGTACTCTTTATATGGCCCTGATAAAAGACCACTATTAAGAATGGCGACGTTATTTTAAATGACTTTAACCCTGTTTGGTGACCAGATTTGAAAAGCTCAGTACTTTCCAACCATTCTCTTCCCCATCTCTATCCCCTTCAGCCTCACAACAGTATTTATATAAAAAAGAAGTACCCAACTATGTTTTTTAGTGACATTAATTTGAAACAGTGAAAAAAATATCTATCTTGAAGCATATTTTGAAAATGTAAGTGTCTTGAAAAATCATTCCAATGATTGACGTGTTAGAAGCGTTTCGAAATAGATATTTCAATTTTACACATCACTAATTCTGATCTTCGGACGAAGTTAAAAATTCAGCACACTAGACTTTCTTGTTACGTTTCGCAAAATTTTATAAAACGGGTATTTTCTTTTAAATAAAAGTTTGGAATCGTTTAATTAAAGTTCATTCACACCTCGGTCGCTGGTCAAAAACTTAATAAGAGCATCGAGTGGTAGATACTCTCAGTAACGCCCTGGTGAACGACCACCGTTCAGAAACGAAATTTTGCTTGAAATAGTTTTGGCCGTGTTTGGTGACCAGATCTGAATAGTCAGGTACTTTACTACCTTCATCTTCCCCATCTCTTTCCTCCTCCTCACTACCTTCATTCACACAAAATACACAATTCGGGGATGACATAGTCCACCTGTTTTCAAACGGTTGGGACTCTTGAGCGGCATTCTTTAGTCTAGTTTTATTTTAGTTATTTCTACATCAAAGTTTACATTTTTTAAGTATCTAAGTATAATTCATATTCATTTTAACTGAATAATAATTTTATAACTTATATATATAAAAATTATATTATTACATATATATATATATATATATATATATATATATATATATATATATATATATATATATATATGATAGGAACAAATTATGGAAGATACTATCCATGTATGGAGTTAACACGAAGCTTATACAAGCAATAGCGTCCTTGTACGATGGAAGCGTTGCATGTGCGGTGATTTTACGAAGTGGTTTAATATCATAAAAGGTGTAAAGCAAGGCTGTGTAATGTCACCGTAGTGTTCAATTTGCACATGGATAATTGTATGCAGTAATCAAAAGGTGTGGGCTTGGGCGCGAAAATGAACAATCTGAAAGTATGTTAAGTATGCAAAATGAGTTGATGATGAATGTAAGTAAGTCCAAAGTCATGGTGTTTGAAAGAGAGAGTACGAGAACAGCGTGCAATATAGTTGTGAATGATGAATACTTGAAGCAAGTGGATGAGTTTGTGTATTTAGGAAGTATGTTTACGAGAGACAGAAAGGGTGATAAGGATATTGAAAGAAGGGTGAATGCAGGAAACTCCATTAATGGAGGACTGAACGCTGTTGGTGCAAATAAGAAATTGTCCAAAGAAGCGAAGCTAGCAGTCAACAATGAAGTGCTTATACCAACCCTGATGTATGGCAGTGAGGCATGGAACTGGCAGAAGAAGGATGAAAGTAGACTGAATGCTGTGGAAATGAGATCTTTGAGACGTATGTGCGGTAAAACCATGTATGACCGTATTTAAAATGTGGATATCCGGAAAGAATTCAAGGCTGATGTGAGCGTAATGAATAGGATCAAGAAAGGGACGCTGAGATGGTTTGGGCATGTAGAAAGAATGAACGAAGAAAGGAGTGTGAAAAGAAAATATGGTGCGAAAGTGAATGGGAGAAGATGTCGAGGACGCCCGAGAAAGACATGGACGATCAAGTAAATCAAATACTTGAATCGGGTCATGTAAAGAGTCAGAATAACAGAAGAGTATGTATGAGACGATGTATGAATGTAAATGAAGCAAGGAGTGTGTGCCAAGACAGAGTTATATGGCGGTCCGTCCTCTTTGCCTACCCCTGCGGGGAAACGGCGTGATGGTTAGTTAGTTAGTATAACTTATATACTACTTGATATTACTAATGTATTATAAATGGTTTTTACAAGCTATTTTGAAATTATTAATTGGCATAATTTGGATGGTTTCCGGCAGCGCATTATAACATTTCATCCCTTTATAAAGTAAGCTGTTTTGTGCATTGGTTCAAATTATAAACTCCATTATCCAAGTACCCTTTAGGCACAAGTAGTTATAATAGCAAATGGGAGAGATTTGACAATTCTTATCCCTACAGAACATAACATCGATGTTATTGTAATTTGACAAATATTTTTAAAATATTATTATCGTTTTTTTGTATATTTCATACATTGTTTACCATTTTTATTTGTAAACATCTTCACACATATTTGCATGTATTATACTGTATGGTATGTGCGAGATTACACTAACCTCCCTACATTTTAGAACATAGAATAAATTAAATTAAATTATAATGCTGTTTCCTGTTTTATTAAAGATACCGCGTCTTTTACAAAGAGTGAACGAATGTTTCTATGAATTGTAATCGTGAGTCCCACTGCCAAAATCCATTAAGAATATAAATCCTTAGATGTGAATCTCTTTTGTAAAATAATTTATTAGCAAAGTGTGGAAGCCAATAATATGGGACATAGAGAAACTCCATTATGGTCGATGATTTATACTGCATTTGTGCTGTGCGATGTTCTGTACGTGTTTGACATAATATGCAAAAATTATACGTTCTTGATACGTGACCAGTTAATCGTCTATTTGGAGAAAATGCCGCCATATGGGAGGCTGGCAGTTTTTATGATCTCCCGGCCATATTAAGATTTATAGATATGCAGCATTCCGGTTTCAGTATATTATATGTGGCATTCAAAGATATCCAACTATTCAAGAAAACGTAGACAAAACATAGATAAATGAACAATGAACAATTATCAAATTAACGGATGGATTGAAATATGTTTTCACCCTCCTCCAACATGAGTTCAATCTATATTTATCTTACCCTGACCCTCTGCACAGCATCCCTGAAGATGATATGGGTACTGGGAAAATCCTACTTCAATTGGGCTCGTTTGACCGAGCCCGAGTAACAGGCCTTTTTCTAACAATTAAATGCATAGGTACCTGTACAGTTATTTTAATTTCGATGTGCGATACTGACTGATTGCAATGACGCGGAAAACTTTACGGCAACAATTTTGCATTCACGAGTGTAAAGAAATGAAAATTAAATAATAACGTGGAAAAGACCACAGATTTTATTTTTATTTTCATCACCGACCGGTTTCGCTTAACCTAAGCATCAGCAGAGTACAAAATTAAAGTAAACAAAAAGTCAAATTTTTTGTTTAGTTTAATTAATGATGATTAGGCTAAGCGAAACCGATCGTACGTTGAAATTAAAATTAAATCTGTGGTCTTATACAAGGTTATTATTTCATTTTCATTAAATAGGTCAAAGCACAAAGTGATTGCTTTTTACGAGAATATAAAAGAAAACAATATTCTGAAATTTAACTAAAAAAAGATCAACTTTGTTTAAAACCACTTTTATTTTTCAATATTATTAATATTAAAATTTAATATTGTCCTGATAATGGAAGGGTGCTTTCGAAACCGGTCGACATAATACTGAAAAATAAGAGTGGTTATTAACAAAGTTTATCTGTTTTATTTGTAAATATGGCAAGTAACAAAATAAATGCTTTGTACGACGAATATGAAAAAAGTCAAATAACTCAAAAATAATAAATTATCAAAGTGTTGTGACAATTGTTTTCAAAAATTATCTACCCACGGCAACCAATTCAAGAACTTCACCTACTTATCATATTTATCATGTTATTTATAAGGTTATTTCTCCTGTAAAGACTAAAGTTACTTATAAATTAAATATTTGCACTGCGAATAAAACATATTTTATGTAATGATCCCTTGATTTTTCCATATACTCGTACAACAAAAACTGCGTTTATTTCTTCAAACATTTAAAACGAAACCATTTCAGGTACTCCAAAAAGAAATTTTTATTGTTAATTATTTATTAACTGTTGTCATTCAGTTTTGAAAAAATATACGAACATAAAAACACAAGGATTCAAATGTTTATAGTAGTACGAGTCACAAGTACAGACAGTATTGTTTTGCACTTTCGCGAACGAAAAAAAATAAATTATTTTTCCTTATATATTATGTCATTTGGTAAAACAGCTATTTTGAATAATACAGTATATTTTATCATTGTGTGACATGTGTAGTGACGTTACATCTCACATCTCATCTGCATCTCACTCGGAGATGCAACGCAGTGATTATAATGATGAACAAAATGAATATCCAAGCTTGACTGTTCAATCATAAAATAAAACAGTAAAGTTCAGACGGCGACTTCTTTTGATAACTGACTACTGCGGCGATAGAGAGTACAGGGAATTAAATCAACGGTTGTCGGTGTCGGTATGTAGCTAGTCATTATCTTCTAAGTCAGCCGGTAAACGCTTCCCCGCAAAGTCGAAGGAAATAATTCAATCGACGTTCAATAGCACGGAGGAAGGAAAATAGCGACCAATCAATTTTATTTCAATAATCGAGAGCTGAATACTTCGGTCTGCGGTGGTAAATTAATTTCAATCGGCGCTGTGCGGAATGAGACAAGTCAATAATTATTAGGTTTATATATTTTTATGTTGACTTTTAGTTTTATCAAAATTGTATAAACTCTCGGTGTTTACCGTCGTAACTATAACCGTTACAATAAAGTTCATTTATTTTTATTGATTTTGATTTGAATTAGGTTGTAATTGCAATATTTTCCTCACTGGCATTTTCCCGTGCTAAGGTATACATTATGAGACATATTACATTAAATAATACATTTTATATTTGAATGGATTTATAAAGTACATTTACAATGCAGATAGTAGATTGTATGAATGTAAATGAAGCAAGGAGTGTGTGCCAAGACAGAGTTATATGGCAGTCCGTCCTCTCTGCCTACCCTTGCGGGGAAACGGCGCGATGGTTAGTTAGTTAGTAGTGTTTGCTTTTGTACACAATTTAGAAATCGTGAAGGTTGTTATTTTGAATTGGTCTGTGCCCGGTTACAATATTCCGTCGATTTCGTCTTTCCCTGGGTACCTATATATATATTTAAGTTACCTATAGACATAGTTATACATGAAAAAACGCATCTGTTAAATTAATTATGATGTTATATCTATATATATAACATAAGGTGGCCATACTGACTATGACAAGAGGAATAGAATGAGTAATTATATTGACAAAATAAATTTCAAGCGTAGGGTTTCCACAATGAAATCGAAATGTTAACATTATCTACCTGTAGGTTAACTAAACTGGTGTGAGTAAATAGTGAAAATGAGATATTTAAAAAAAAAATGAACACAGGGTGTTACTGTACTAATGGTTTAGGCTGAATTTATGATGGATTAATAGGATTTTCGCTTTATATTCCATTGCCCCTCGCCCATTATTAAAGGTTTAAATATTATTTTACGAATAACAAATCTGTGTGGCTAAGAGTTTAAAGGTTTCAATTGCATTTTTCTTAAATAATTATATCACCACATAAAATCAGCATGTAAAAAATAAAGTTATCATAGGACCTTCCTATTTAATGTCACGTTTTAGTATTCGTAAAAATTGCTAAAATTCTTACTTTTAAGTTCCGAAGTAACAAAATAAATAAAACAATATTTATATAAAATATGCACTTACAGATTTTCTAAGCCTGTCTCTTTAAGGAATATTTCTTAAAAATCCTTGACGTTATAATGACACCTAGTGACTGTTTTCGTATTGCAGGGATATTTTTCTCCGGATATAAGTTTTTACACAGTTCGCTGGAATATTTATAGTCGGACAAATCAGAAAAATGAATATCGTTTTCCAAATCGTTTTATAAACAACCACCGTATCATCATATACAATAAAAATGTCCAGGCAATTTCGAATCTAAAAGTAACAGTTTACTTTATTTCTAGGCTCACAATCGAAATTATAGTAATATATGGTCGCCGAAAAGGCAAAGGGGCTAAGGACAAAAGGATATTTACAACCGTATTCTTCTTCACCTATTTAATTTGTACATCTGTACTTACTGAGCAAAATAATTATTTATGTAATACTTTCAAGAAAAGTACTACAACAGTAAAATTTAACAACGCATGAAAAAGTGAATATTTAAAAACGGTAATAAAATTGTACCTATCCATTCCTTTCTCCGGGATCAAGTTATTCATCATTCAGTATTACCCAAAGCTGTGAAAGAAGTCGCCTTTTGCGGTCTTTACCCGATAATTTGACAACACGGATAGTCCTGGACTTGCAACCTGTAATTTGTCGAAACCAGACCAGTTAATCATCGTAATGATCGGCCGAAACCAGTAATCAGGGTCGTAATGAAGCCATCAGACATCAGCCGTAGGTCTCGTAACTAAGTGTGATGTTTTCGGTTTTTGCTTTACTTTTGGTATAAAAAATTATGTATAGTTATGTATTTGACACTATTCAAAAAAACCTGCTGCCCTGGTCACTGGTCAGTATGATGGAAGAAAGAGAAAAAATTAAAAATGCATATATTTTTTAATTAATTTTATTTTCGCGTAACTATGAAGGGATGACGAGCAGTGGTCTGTGGGGTCTTGGGTCAAAGATGAACACATTTATTTCGATTTAAGTCGCCTGGTGTATCATGATCTGTCCACATAAATTTTGAAAAATAATTTATTTCGTTTTTTAGCTTTGTATTAGAGCTAGATGAATAAATAAATTAAAAATTAAAAAAAAACCTAATTACAATTTTAAGTTAATAAGTGCGTCTGTCTATCTGAGGGAACCTGAAAGGTAAAAGCCAGATAAAAGTATCTGTAGAGCACCCTTGAGGTGATTTTCACAAAAAACGGTGCTATAAAAATTATCTAAATATTATTATTATTATTACAAGAGAGCTGCACTTATTTATTGGCAATTTATGACTTTATTCAACGATTAAATCATGGAATTCGCAATACTTTTACTTGAATTTTGATGCGAATGTGGAGGGCTGTTAACTTTTATTCTGAAAGGTTTACGGTCTGAATAAAAGTATATGTTAGAAATACTCATTCAGATAAAGTCTTTATAAATGTTCAAAACTTAATAAAAACAATACATTGGATTGTTTAATCGATTTTTTTTTCTTTTCTCTGACAACGGAAGATTGCGTCATCGTTTAGCGGTATTTTGGTTTAAAAAAAATACCATGCAGAGCCATACACATTACATAAAAGTTATTTGTTACCCGAAAAAAATCACGAATGTGAATACTTGTCAAGAAAAACTGTTAGTTCTATTTCAAATATGGAACAATGTCTGCTGAAATACAAAATAAGTATGTTCTTTACTAGGTAGGTAGGGATATGAAAAGATTATTTTTAAAATTAGATATTTTCAATTAACAAAAAGTTAACGCTCGCACATACCTACCCAGAAAGTAAATTATTGAAAGTTAATAATATTGTTTTTTTTCAGCAGCGATCGAATTAACCGATATAAGTGCATTAAGAGTATGAGTGCAAACTCGAATTATGGATAAAATTTCTATGTCTACTTGATAAAACAATTTTAAAATATCAAATTATATCTTGAACAGATAATCAATTTCATTTGAAAGTGTGAAGCCTTGGATTCAAATAATCTTATGTAAATTGGTTCCATCAGTTTTCTTTCAAATCGGTATGCATCACACTTCTAGGTACTTTCTGGTCAGTGGCTGCGATAAACAGACATGGTTGATATTCTACGAACAACCTTGTGATAATGTGAAAAACTTGTTTTCGTGAAAACGGCTCTTCGATACAGCATCTCAAGAGATGGAATAGGCCCGAGGGACACAGCGGGGTCTCCTATTTAGGTGGTAGAATTTATTTTGTTGAAATGCCAACATAATGTTCCTTACATCGGGCCCCTGGAACAAGCACATCGATAAGGGTTTAATCGACAGTGTCGGTAATTTGTCACAAAATAACAACACCGTTGATAAAACCTTTAATGATTTGCTTGTGCTAGGGGCCCGAAAGCTCACAAGGGAACTCAAAAGTCCTTATTAAAACATATAAAATTTTAAATTATGTTGTTACGAAGTTTTTACGCTATTAATTTATTTTTAAATCATTTTATTTAATCAAATGTAATATAATTATTCTTCAGTTCTTCTAGCTTTCAGTTTATTTTTATTTTTAGTGACAGCTGTTTTGACGTTCATTTAAAAAAAAAACATTTTTTTTTTAAGTTCATGTTGGCGAATATTTTTTCATGAGGATTTATATTGTTTTTTTACAGTTTTTAATTTTCGAGAATTTTTCTAATAATAAACCCGGAAAAATACAAGCTATCAAAGTTTTGCACTTACCAATGAGAAAATCAATTTTTATTTGACAATAGTTAACAAAATTCCGATTGCATGTGAACAATAAATCATTTTGATAGCTTGACAACATAAAATTTACTGGAAGATGGCAAGTATGTGCAACGAGCTACTGGAAATTGACTTTTTGAACCTCTTCACAACCCGCATTAAGCAATCATTTCAAAACGTCACCCAGCCGGGAGCAATATAGTTCCCCTGGCAGAAAAAAACATTAAATATATATTATGTATAACTTATTCGTCTTGGGAAGGAAAAAACGCATGTTGGACATCTAAGGTACCCAAATAATTGGCAAATTAAATAATGTAACAAGATACCTCATTGAGGATGCCATAGTCCCACTAACTTTGGGTAGTTAGAACTCTTGTGCGGTAGTAAAAAAGTACGAAAATATTTTGAATTTAATTTATTTCCGTTATTTCACAATTAATTCATTTCATCAGCCCTAGTAAACGACCGAAGTTCGAAACGTTACTTGAATAGGTTTAAGCCGTGTTTGGTCACCAGATCTGAATTGATAGGTACTTCCCAACCTTCATCTTCCTCGTCTCCTTCCCTGTCCCACTACCTACAACCTTGCAACATACCCCAATTGGAGATGCCATAGTATCATTGGCTCCAGACGTTTGAGAGCAGTTGAAGCTCTTATTCTGCGATATTCCCATTTAAATAAAAATGATTTCAAAAATCACGTTAAAAAAAGAGTTTGTAAAGGAAGCACACAAAAACAACCTCAGCCTTCGTACAGCAGATGCGATAATGATCGTCATCGCATATTAAAAAATATATATTAGCTTACTCATTTTCGATACACTTTGGCTACTATAATTCACTTCAATAAATTAAAAAATAAATGATAAATTATTTTGCTTCGTATATATCTCTTGTTCTTTCCTGACTTATGTAGTTTGATTTCAAAGGCTTCGGAAAACCTCAAAGAGCATTTTTTTAATTGGAAATAATATGAGTTTCATTGTACAAATTACAAATACAATTTATTATTGTACTGCCCTGCACGTCCGTCTACGCCTCCTGTGTATCAATGTAATTCCGTAGGACCTGCTGTGAATAAAAAATCGCAATTGTGGAGTGAAAAATGTTAATTATATCACCATGATACTCTCTGGGTGCGAGTGGGCAATCCATTAGTTATTATAATCTAGATTGCTAATTAATAATTAATTAATACAAAGTGGTCGGCGTGTTAAATTAATGGCGTCTTCTTAAAAATATTAGCGTATTATGTTTTCAAGCTGCTTTTTTTGTAACCGAAAGCCTTTTTTTAATTTACAGTATTTAGTATTGAAAAAAAGTGTTGCAATCAAGCTTTTTTAAAACTCATTCCAGTTATTTTTTTTTAGGGGAGTATATCATCAACTCTGTAAACTGTTGAGTAACTACTCGCCAAGCAACTTGAATCACAGGAATAATAACACGGTTTTAACAACAAACATTTACTTGAAGGTTGCATTGGCAGCGGTGGTGAAACAATTTATTTTTTTCGAATGAAGCAAAAACTTGGGGGTGTGTATTAAATAAAACAATAAAGGGGCGTGTATTAAATAAACATTGTATATTAAATAAAATAATAAACTTTGTAAGACACTACTTTATTTGAGCTAACCGCCAACCAGGTTTCGCTTTTCTCAAGCTTTTTCAGGGCTTTTACATCAACCTGCTTATTGTTTTATTTAATAAATAATAATTTATTCATTTTAAATATAGTAATTACCACACAAGAATCCTAGCTTTTACCAACCGTTTGGAGCCATTGAAGATAGTTGGAAGGGGAAGAAAATGTGGAAGAGGAAGTTTGATATGTACTTGGCTATTCAGATCTAGTCACCAAACACGGCTAAAGCTATTTTAAGCAACGTTTCGTTTCTGAGAGGTGGTCTTTCACCAGGGATACTACTACTAGTATCTGCCACTCTAAAACACTATACGATACTCTACGTGTAGCACTAATAGAAAGTTTTCTCAGAGGTGGTAAAATGCCCCCGTCCTGGAAAAATGTACCGTAAACGTAGGTACCAATATTTAGGTTCAAGGAGGCAGACAGAGTATAAAGCGTCTAAATCTCATGATTCTTTAATTTTATTTTTTCTTGTACTTGAAATACTATTTACATAATTTTTGGAATATACACAACTTTTTACTAATCATACAATACGTTGATAATGAGCAAGTCTGTCCATCCAATCCATCGTAGGATTTGAACTACATTCATCTGACTGCCAGCTATCGACTTCACTTCCATAATCACCGTAAGTAATTCTAAACTGCGTGGTGAATTATGTTAATGTAAAATACGAGTCTATTGAGATTTTCACCATCACAATGTTAAACACATGTTACGAATGATACAAAACCTTTTTCACAAAGCAATCAAATCCGTCACACACACTTTCAACAACTGGAGAGCTTATGAAACGAAGATATAGATATTTTTTTCCAAACTGTGGCGATAATAATTAAATATATTTACAATTTTACTATTTTAATTCAACTATCCTAAACCGAGTCGTATAGTTTTATGTAAAATTTTAGATCACCATAGTTCCGGCATTTGAGTTAAAATTTGTTATACGTAAATATTTTTATGTCGATCCATTAAATAAAATAAATGAGAAACAATTTATTATTTGATTCCTTGTTTTTTTTTATCGCTAAAACTTTTATCTCATCTTCCTCAAGACTGTTTAACATTATTAATTGTTCGAACTTGAAAATGATTGCTGTTTATGAAAAAATAGAACATTTGTTTGATTTTGAAGCAAATGATAAAAACTCAATAATAAAAAAAACATGTTGTTTTTACACCAGCATCTATGAAATGAAGAGTTAAGTAACTTTACTAGCCAAGAAAAATATCAGTTCCTTTAATACACTTAATTCAAATATGGAACAATATCTGCTAAAATACATTATAGATAGGTATGAATTTGAAAAGATATATTCTTAATTATTTTATCATATTAATTAAAATCAGTTCCAAATTTACAAAGTACACACTAGTATTAACGTACACTAGTATTAACGTACACTCGTACGTCTTTATACGTTAGTGCTTACTCACAACGAAATTATTTATAGGTAATTGTGTTAATTTAATTACAGCTGGTGGCTTTCTTAATTAGCGCACTTAGGAAATATTTTATAAATCAGATAGTTCTCAAGAGCTGTGCGACCACACAAGGAAGAACAATTCGGAAACTTTTGAGTGCAGACGAAAGAAGGAATTCAGTTGGTTGCTGGTGAACAATTAAAACCTTTCCCGGAAGCTTTGCCGAAAGCTTCAATTAAACATAATTATTATCTCATTCCTAAATACCGACATTCGTCAGATCTGCAACTGCGTGCCGACAGAGACCCGATACTATGAACAATCGTTGCACGTTGAAAATACTTTGCCGAAAAAAAACAGTAATTAGATAATTCAAAGAACTCAACACTATGTAACTAATGTGTTTCTCCGAAAGCGCCAAAAGTTGAGCGGGTAATAAAGGACCCCGTGGCAAAGTTGCCAAGGGTTGCGGGTTCAAAACCTAACATTTTGAATTTTACATCCGAAACTAATTTTAATCCGACAATTTTATTGAAGCAGTGTTATATCATATCTGTAAAACCTCTGGATATGTGAGTTTCTTTCTTATTGTACGTATGATGTTTATCTCATTAATCTCTATTCCTATAAGATTATTTTTGATTTATTTATTTTCTTGTTCCCTCTTCTTTTCTACTCAATACATTTTTTTTTAAATTAGGTTTTTAAACATCTTGGGAATAATAATCAGGAAATGTATTTTATAGTATATTGTGATTTTAATTTAAAAAAAATAAAAATACCGAATGTGCCATAGGGATTCAAATGTATTCAGGTGGAATTAAAACTATAATTTTATGACTATAATGTTTGACGAAACTGGGTGAAAGTTAATATAAAAAAAAACAAGGAATGGAAGAAAAATAAGGAAACCAAAGACTCGCAGATAAACACGTTCGTTCCAAAGAAGAACGTACGAGTATAAGCAATATCGCCCCTGTGAGAGACTTAAATGTGATTGAAATAATTTAAACTTCACTCAGTAACCAAATCTGAAAAACGAGGAACTTTTCAAAAAAGCCGGCAGTTGCTAGTCCCTTTATCAGCGTTGAGCAGAAAGTGACAAGAACATATAGAATTTCGAATAAGAATACGTCATAAATTACCCATATTAATTTAGACAGCTATACACTGATTAGCATGATTCATCAAACGTATAACATCAAACCACCTAGGTTTTCATTAGTTTTTAGGAAACAGCTACCAATCTTTTATTTTATTTTGGCTATCAAATATTTACCGACTATCTGGTCAACATAACCAAAAAAAGTATTAACATTTATGTGAAAGACACATCACTATGCTTCGACGTTTCCCGAATAAAAACAATTATTACGTAAGATGTTATTCTATCGCGTCATATCCGACGTAGAAGCCTCCCCCAGCCGCCTCTGTGGCGCCTGGCGCCTCCAGAACTGGCAGCCAACCTACTTGTACATCCACCTAGATATAACCTACAGCTAGGGTAGCCTTTGCTTTTCGCCAGATTGAACTTTATGAACGTAGGGCGAATGCGAAATTCACAATAGCCCCTGAGTTATGTAGGTCACAGGGTTGTTATTGATGTGAAAGAAACTCTTGTTTGTATCCCCTTAGATTGTATTGATTTAAATTTGACCGGTTAGTAACTGAGTGACAAACACGTCAGATTCCTATTCGGGCGTCGCGGGTTCAATTCCTCTGCTAGCGAAGTCCTCCATTATTGCACAGTAAACATCTTCCGCCTAATATGATGGTAGTAAAAGTTTTTCGAATATTGTCATATTATTTGTTACCCGGGAATATTTTTCTTTCTTTATTTTTATTTTTTTAATACATAAAAGTGTGAAGATAGTATCAGAAAATGCATGAATACGGATTAATTGAATTGCGCGTAATATGACAAATATTGATCGGTAACAACCGGTGTAAATTATGACATTTGAAAACCTCTGTCTAGATTTAAGGTTAAAGGTATATTTTAGATGAAAATATACAACTCACCCATTTTTATGTATTTTCGTGGAAAGCAGATTTTTCTTTCGGATGGCCAAAAATGTGGTGTTTCAAACTAATTAACATAATGAAAAAATAATTACTTTTGCTATATTCCAGATTTGCTTATTCATAAGTAGCATCTTGAATGATTTAAATTATACTATTTTTTTTAACTTTATTCACTAAAAATAATGGATTAAAGTTTAAAAAATTCTATTGTTAAAATGAAGTTCCACCACGAATTAACAGTATCAAAATTAGAGATACCATCTAGAAATTTGATTGTTTAATGATCTACGATTCGTTAAATGTTTTCGAATAGATTTTATCAATTATTCTGTATTTAGAACCATATCACTCGAATCAAAAACATTATCAAAGAAACTGGACTTTAAATACTGTACTGTAATTAAAATATATTTTTTAAACATTCGCTTGTTACGAATAACCTGAAAATATTTTAATTTTCCTTACTCGTATCATCAATAGCAAAAAGTGTTTTTTGTGCAATGATGAAAAGACTCAGCTTGCCGAAAATTGAACTGGCAAACCCTACTCTTAAAAGCACTATCTGACCACAGAGGCTATTTTCCGGGCTTACCCTTTAACTAAAACTAATAACATTTTAATGTCTACATTTCAATAGCAAAACTCACACATAATCATTCTAACTATCAAGAACATAGACATCATATTCTTGGCACGAATACCCCATCCAGTCTCTAAATATTCAATTACGTCAACAACAAAAAATATCACTTGTAATAAGAGCCCCATAAGAACGGTTGAACGGCGGCCTTCTAAACGACGCCGAGCCGAGCGCCGCGACGCCCGCATCCAGACGTCTCGACGCTTCATTCGGCATTAACTTTACCGTCGTGATATTTGAGAACTTTTCCATAATGCTCATTATGTTTCTTTTGAGACTTTAGTAACTTAACGTTTAAATTGCAAATTATGAATTCTTTCATAACAATTATGATAATCTTGTGAGAAGTGATAAAAGTAAATGCGTTTAGAACTTCCATTGCATATTTTTGTTCTGAATATATCTTACATTCTTGTTTGATAAATAGAATATCTTCGAGTCTTAGGAATAAGAGGAATAATAGAAAGGGTATGTGGTATTTGGTTTTTCAAGACCAGATGTATAAAATATTATCAAACTATTTATCCGTGAGTGTTCAGAAGGTGTAATTTGACTTGCCAAAAAAATACATTAGTTGCTTTAATTCACCCATATCTATGTAGATAGGCATTTGAAAATGATTATTTTTGAATTTGATAATTTTCTCGACAAGTCCGTCAGTTACAAATTTGGATAGTTCACACTCGTACGTACTCACAAAAGAAATCATGATATCATGTAATTTACTACAATTATGTTTTATGAAATTCAGCAGGTAGCTTTTTTGTGTTTGGCCTTCTAACTGTTGTGGTTCGACTTTTTGATCAAATCAAATCACAATCAACCGACAAGAAAAACGATCATAATTGTTTGCTTGACGGTTGACCAAAATTTGAGCAAACACTGAAACAGGCTGAGAATCGGCAAACGGGGACTGTTTAAATATCGAAAACGCACAAATAGTCGATTTGGTCATTAGTCAAATATGACAGGTTCAAACAACTGGGCTTTAAGCAATAAAGCCATCCTCAAGAAATAGAAAATTTATTAGGCGCAAGAAAATCGAATCGAAACGTTGAAACGTTGATACTATAATGACATTACCCATGTTTGGTGACCAGATCTGAGTAGCTATGAAATAATCAATTCAATGAAAGCATATAAATGCACAAAATATGCTCTATTATTTTTGTCCCACTAAACAAACAATCTCTAAGATATGTGATCTATACCGATTTGTAAAAAAAACTAATGTCGCTAATTTATATAAAAACTTTCGACCCCGACCGCCTCAAACAGGCCAATGAAATCGATTGTTTGCTCAATATAGATTTTCGATATTTGTAAATATTTTATTAATTTCACCAGAAGTAAGGAAAAATTAAGCTTACTTCGGACACACGGACACGCCCACAACACACTTCAGTTTACCTCTTAGGCGCAGTTTTAAAGTGCGTATTTTATAATGTGAAAGTGCATATTTGATAATGGTGAAAATGACTTCATTATTTATTCCACGAATATAAATCAGTTTCAAATGGGTATTAATTCGTAAAATATAATTGAAAAATCACATCCCGTTCAAACACTGGTAACATAATACGAACGGGCGTTTAATTACTAGCCAGATTTTATGTACATTTGATATATATATTAATCATTGAGCTGTCCGACTGTCCGTCATGTTGATTAATGTATGTACATTGGTACGTTATATTAACCCACGGTCAATGTTAACTTTCTGTTCATTGTGTCTCATTTCACTAAAGAATTTCATCAAAAATTAATATTATGATGAAGGGGTCTTTTTTTTTTAAATCGTGTATTGTGTTACATAATACTCGTAGAAGGGTCGTGTGGTGATTCGTTTCTCTTCATATGTGATTTTTTTTAAAGTTGTAATTTCATTATCTTCATTTCATTTTGTATTTACATTTTTCTTCTCACTGGGAAATGTCTATTCCGAGAGGGGTCCTCAAAATTTACAATTAGTGGGCTTTTACATCATGAAATTTGTACAGTTTTTCTATCAGGAGTTTCTACGTCAACACAATGATTTTCAACATATTCAATAAACTTTTAAAAAATAAATACGATACCCTCTTGTTAGTTCCATACTATCAAGTTGTTCAACAAGAAAATAAATGTAATATTTGTAAAAACCGGGTAGTGAGTACTTGTAATTAATGTAATCAAAATGCAGTTTTGTTTGGTATTAAGAATTTTTGATGAATAAAGAAGATTAAAATGGTCATTGATGTGAACACGACATACGAAGTTGATTTTCTTTCTCCTTTATAATAGGTTTTATAAACGTGTATTATAAAAAAATAAGTATTTTCCATGGTCAATATCGGATGGTTTTAACTGTAAAAACTTATAATACAATTATCATTGAGTGTAATTTTATATATTAATTATTGAAATAATATCAATAAACTTCAACATAAATGGGAAACAGAAAAAGTAACGGTCGCGACCAAGACTCGAACTCGGAACCTCTACTCTATCGGGAAGTAGCGCTTCTGCCAAATGAACCACCAAGACCTTATAAGAAATCGACATTTCAAATCGATTTCATTCTTCATTTAAAAATTATTAACATCGTTTTTTTGGCTGCCATCTTTGTCAGCCAAATCGGAAAAAAAAAAATTGAAAAATTATATTAATAATTTCAAATAAAGAATGAGATCTATTAAAAATGCCAATTTCTTATAAGGTCTCTGTGGCTCATTTGGCAGAACCGTTACTCCCGGATAGAGTAAAAGTTCCGAGTTCGAGTCTCGGTGGCGACCGTTATTTTTTTTTTGTTTCATATTTACGTTGAAAATTATTGATATTGTTTAAAAAATTAAGTTCATTCTAATTTAAAAGTTTATTTTTTCTGCGATTTTTGTAATCAAAAATCATCCCAGTGTTAAAACTGGTATTTAAAAAGTCTGTATGTAAGTAGGTTAGGCTTCTTCGTAATAAGTCAAATAGTTTCAGTTCTCTGGTATAAGCAGAGAAAACAGCATGTTTTGTAAGAAGGGTCTCTGAAGATCAGTTTTAATCAACTGAATCTATCAATCATTGACCACAGTGCGTCGGTTTGATTATAATACAGCTTAATTGTGAGAAATAATTGCCGTCGGGAGGCTTCAAAAGAATTAACGTTTTTCGACTGTAATTATTGTGTAGGTCCGAGTGCCACACGGGGAGGCTTTGGGAAGTTAGTATTTGGGCGTTAGAGAACTTTTTAGAGCTTTTTGGCTTGACGCAGCTTTTGACATTTCAAGCAACGTATAATTATTTTATGAAAATTAAATAATAACTTTGTAAAAGACCACAGTTATTATTTTATTTTTTATGACCGACCGGTTTCGATTAGTCTTAGCATCATCAGGATACAAAATTAAAATAAACAAAAAATACGTAGTGTGTGGTGATATATATAAGCTCGTACATACAAAGGGACAGTATAAAATAAAATAAGAGAATAGTAAGAAAACAAAAGAATAACATTAAATTATAACAAAGGAACATAGAGAAAGAGTAATTTTATTTTAAAATAAATCTGTGGTCTTATGCAAAGTTATTATTTCATTTTCATTAAATTTGTCACACCACCAAGTGATTGCTTTCTACGAAAATAGTATAATTATTTATTATGTGTTATATTATTTCGTTATTATTGAACAATCTAAATAAATAGAACACCCAATTTTGTAAGTTTAGGTACCTATGTTTGACAATAATTAACAAACAAAACAAAAAAACTTCATAGCCCATGATGGAATTGAAAACATCCACGACAATATTCCCATCGAATTACTCAATGTTTGTTACAAACGTAAGTTTTATACTGAAATTGTTAAAGTTTGTTCAAATTCTTTTATTTTCGCATTCAGATGACGATATGTCAACACAGTGCAGAGATTCACAAAAGCCTTTAGAAAGAAGATCTCCCGAGAGACATGCAGCATCCACAAACCACAGTGTACGAGAAAATAATGCAAATTGGACGTTGTCAGATGTCGGGCCAGGATATGCAGTGTACCGACTGCGCCCTGTGCAATTGCAACTGAAGGCATAGACGTCTCATGAAAAATGCAACAAACCAATGCAGGAAAATCAGGAAATATTCAAGATTGTGTGATCTCTGCATTGGAATCCTTAGTGAAGAGGACTGTGAATAAAATTAAAATAATAATAATACAATATATTTGAAAATATAGCATTCTTGAGTAGTATTTAATTAAATATATATTCCTGTACTTATTAAAATGTGCATAAAGCTTTTTTTAAATATTTCGGCAATCAAATTGAGCTTTTGAGCCCTGATACATTAAAAGTTAAAGACTCGGCTTTTAATATTTCGGCAATCAAATTCTAGATACTAGGGAGCAGTTGAGACTCTTATTCTGTGTTAATTTTTTTTTTTAAATAACGTTGCAACGTTTCTATTCTCAAAGGCGGTATTTCACCAAGGCGATACTGACAGTAGATATCTACCACTCAAAAATAAAACTGTTATTATTTCAAGAAACATGCAATAATATATGGAGGTCGCAAATAACAAAGTACCTTCTTGAACAATTTTTTCTTTTTTTTTTGCGTATTTACAGCACATTGGAGCTAAACGTCACTTTGTAGCTTACTTATATAAACAATACTACAAATGATTTATCTAAAAAAATTACATAAGTAGTTAGAAAAATATCTTAGGTTTCCAATACATGTAAATATGATAATGTTATATTTTAAATTTTATGAAATATATGGTGAAATGACAGTAAAAGGTGCAGTTTGAAAACCAGCGAAGGCATTTTTTAACGTTTCACCTAAAATTCCAGTGAGCATTTCATATAGACTTTAAAAGATCACTGTTTGAAAATTGTATTCACTGTAAACCTCAGACATTTTCCTAACTACCTGTACCAAATAAACAGATAAATCATCTTAATAATAATACATAATATTTGGATGATTTGTATAGCGCCGTTTTTGTGAAAAATCACCTCAAGGGCGTTGTTTAGATCTTATTTTCTATTATTACGTATTAATTCCTAGATGAAATAAGATAATATGCAGTAACATATTTACCTGGCAGGTCCTATCAGATATACACACTTATTACTTAAAATTATAATTACGATTTTTTTTGTTTTCTGATTTAGGGCATGGGAGCGAAATTTAAAAAAATGGACTTTCTGAATTTGTATTGGAAAGCCAAAAAGTGTTTATTTTTTAATGCTGACCTTTTCTTAAATTTGAAATTACACCGTGAATACGTTTTGTCGAGTTATTTCATTTATTCATTCAATACCTTTGAGGTGATATTTTTCACAAAAAATGGCGCTACATAAATTAGCTAAGTACCAATGAATTTAAAAGCCGTTTTTTAATTTTATCACAACCGCATTACGATGTAAATCACACCAATAAAACCTTTACACTCCAATTGACGTTTAATTTTACATGTACTAACTAAATTGATGTACTCGTATACATTATAACTAAAACCATTTACAATGTGGCTCTAGAACGGCGTCCCAGTAAGGGATATTTTATAATATTCCAGCCTCTTTGAATTAATTTTCTCTACCGCGTATTACGAGCTTATTAATTGCCAATTTAAATCGTTAGATTATAGTTTAATCAATAAGTGGAAGTAAAATAAATGCTGCGCAGCCTTATTAACGCATAGCTTATCACGTGGATAAGATTCAGAGTTGAAGTAATACGATAAACCTGGACATGTTTACATAAATAAACACTTAAGATACTTTTCAAATCATCGCGCAGATCTGCAATTAAATCCGATATGGAGTTAAAATATCGTGTGATGTAAAAGGGGGTGAAGGCTGGAACTTACGTTGGGATGTTTGAAACCTCATCACATTAGAACGACTCCCGCTAAACGCCGATTCTCGTCCAGTTTCAGCTTTTTATCAAATTGTGATCAACCGTCGAGCATAATATCGTGACCGTTATGCTTGAGATATATTTTTTTTAGAGCAAACATACAGTTTTATACAAATTTTGATAAATCTAGTGATTACTATGTTCTATTCACAAGTGAAGTTTCCGATATTTATACAAATTTTCAAACAAAATTGAAGAAAATAAAAATAAATAATAATGAATCAAACATATTGACAATAAAGTTGATAAATAAAATAATAAAATATATGGTCTATTTATTTACTTTCAAATAAACATTAAGTTAAGCCTAAGGTATGATAAAATTTTGACTAAAACTGTAACGGGCCGAGAATCAGCGTTCAACGGAGGCCGTTCGAACTTTAAAAAATCGCAATGGCTATAATTTAATAATAAGTGAACACAAGGCATCATACGCCGCCGCCGAGAGATTGACCGCAGCGGAATTACGAACTGCAAATTATTTTGGCACGTATTTTTTAAATGCTCGATGAAAAATACAAACTTAATAAAGTTGGTGGATGGAAGATTAGTTTTCAAATATTTATTTATTTTTAAAGTTATCAATTGTATTCTTTACAGCCCCGTTTTACTGCAAATTATATCATTTCAAATACCTAAAAGGATCACTTTAACCAAAATTATATCTCACTGTAACAAAAAATTAATGTAATAATAATTATAAATTCACGTATACCACTCAAACATAACCTAAATTACCAATAAGCAAAACTAACATTACTGAAAAAGCTTTAAAAAACATTTCATGTATATTTAATAAATGTTTTTGTTTTCATAACCACCGTCTATTTAATGAATTAAGAATCGTATAAGGTTGTTGATATTGTTTGTTAATTGTTGATAGGTATTTTGATTTATTCTTTTGTGTATTCAAATGTACTTGTACCGTAAATAAACAACTATGTTTTTTATTGTTTTATAAGTGTGTAGGTGCATGGGACACCAATTGATTTTAAATATTTTCTTCGAAATAGTAACAATATATCGTCGCTGGAAAGGCAAAGGGCTAAAGCGACACTTTGGTCAAAAATGAATTAAATATGCAGTTTTGATCAGTTTCAGTTTCTGCATTGAATGCTCTGGCTCTCGTTTGATTCTGGAGACTTTTGTGGCCCTTCAGCCATCTAAAATATATTCACCATTTGGGAGAAAAGGCTTGACTCAAGCGACATAAGTTCGAGACTTTTGTTTGCCTTTTTAGTCGCTTCAGGTAACTCAAGTGAGAGCATTGAGTTACCTGAGTTAACTTTTTTTTCAAAATCCAACCAGGTACTAAAGACTTATGAACTTTATTGTAAAAAAAATACTTTAAAGTGCTCTTGAGTAAACTTCCCAAAATGGCGCTTCTGCCCTTTTGCCTTTTCGGTGATGACGTAATGTAACTGAATAGTTTTATGATTTTTATTTCAAAAATTGCACAAAATAGCATAAAATATATTAATCTGTGAACTACACTGGCTCTGAAAAATATGGATTCATCTCTATTTCGACCGGTTGGTAGCTGAGTGGACAAACGCGTCGGATTCCCACCAAGGCGTCGTGGGTTCAATTCCTCCGCTGGCTAAGCCCTCTATCATTGTACAAACAACATCTTCCGCATATTATGACGGCACTAGGAGTTTTTCAAATGTTGTCAGGTTATTCACAAACCGGGAATATTTGTTTTTCTTTCAAATAAAAAAAATCTCTTTTTTTCATGTATGGATACGTTTTTTCAAAGATGAGATTTTAGCTTTGATAAATTGAAAACGACATCTAAATAAAATCCGAACTGCGTTGTTTGGCTTTGATATGAATTTCTGATATCATTACAATATTGTTTAGGGACGACATCTCTCAATAACCATTAAAAACTAAACATTAGGTTTGAAACCTAGATTAACATTGATTAATTCGCGTCTTAGATTAAGGTACGGATAGCATTGGGAGCTAATTAAGATAAAATCAAAGCCCTGTAAGTTTCCGCAATCGCTCACGCGTCAAATGATTGAATCATAGTGCCAGGCACTCTGGTCAGGTTTTAATCTCCATAAACACCTCAATAGAAGCTCTAAGCCGCAGATACCAGGGAACAGATACTGGTCCTACTGCGGTAACATGATCCCCACACCACGGGGTCGTTCATCTTCTGTAGTGCTCACCGTCGCTACCTGTGTTGGGATTAGAGGCTAACCATGATTTGCGAGTTCGGAGGCAGTGGCGGGTGAACCTTAATACTTATTCATAAGAATAGAACACGCACTTTCTACTCGTGTATTATTGACAACGTGAATGAAGGCCATTTTCTCATTGTGTACGAGACCTGTTCAAAAGGAAAAGGTGAATTTTGAATTTTCGCGGGCTGTGTACATTCGATTATCGATTTTTTTTGTTATGTCGGTACACATATGTTTTTCATGTGTTAGCATTATTAGCCATTTTGGATTAGTGGTTTGTTTTTGACAACTGGAAAGGATAGTCACGTTTTTGTGTGTTCTTCGATTATTTTACTTTTTGAAAAAAATGGATCAAAGAATAAAATCCTTGATTTGTTTTTCCACAACTCCAGGACGCCCATCATCATTAACATCTTCTCGGCCTTCTGTAAAGCGTTTGTACGATTTAAACGGTCTGTTTAATTTTCCACACTTTCATCTGAATTGCAACAATAAAAAATATATATGTAATATTAACGGTTTGTTTAATTTTCCACACTGACTTCTAAATCAACACTATTATGAGATCATTTTTTTCCGAATCAAACACTAAAAATCCACTAAACTTTCAACGTTATTGACGCAAACAATAACAAATTCGTACTAGTTCACTTTTGCAAAAACAATGTTAGAAATTTCGCAACAGTTGTGTACACAAAATTATACAAAAACATGTCTTGCAGCTACAAAGCGCATATAAACTATATACAACATGTATTTACTAAGTATATTATTAAAATCAGCCTAGTTTATATTACTTACAATATGCAATTGAATGCGTAGCTATCGGCCTTACCTAAACTATAAATTCACCTGCATATCTTCCCAATCCGATTGATTGAAGATATGTGAACATCGTGACCAGCCAATCCCTATTGTCTAGAGTTCAGGCACCACCGACTCCAGCAGATATCTGGCAGCAATCCACTTACCGAGAGCTGAATACACCTGTTCCCAATTGGTTCTCGATAAATCAGGAGACCCTATTAATCCATTTCAGCCTCGGACTTGACAAATGGCTCCGCAGCAGATAATTGGATGAGATTAGGCGGGCACAAGCCATCACGGCTCACGCAGACAGGCTAGCGGAAGACAGAGCTGCTTCCAGCTGTATAGAGTGATTAGCGTTAATGAACGGCGATAACCAGTTAGCTAGTGGCCAGTAGCTACGTAGGCATTGACTACTGCTACTGGTTAGTCTGTTCTGTTCTTACTGTGGCTTTCAAAATGACTTACTAACATAAAAAGTACAGTCATTCACCTCGTGACCTATTATGCATTTATTTATCTTTGGCGGCCCTCCGTAATTAAGGCCTCTATTTCACCCGGGACACCGTGATAGCGCAACCAGTTGCGCTACCAAACCAAACATGTACCGCTCTATGGAGGATACCTCACCTGGTGTCAGCTTGGTTGCGCTACCAACATCAACGCGTGACCAGAAAGTTATTGACCGCTACATCAGGCCGGTTGCGCAACCAGTCAAATGCATAACGCTGTATGACGTCTCACTCACTCCGCCCCCAGTTGCGCTTTTCCCCACACGCTCCTCTTTCAACCCCTAAATAACCCCTGATTCACGCGCGCCCCCCATCGTCCGACTCTTCAACGTTCATTTTGAAACTGCTGACTATTTTGACGTCTGCTCTAGCGTCTATTCCGGTGTCTCGTCAAGAAGTCTATATACGCCATGGTAGCGCAACTGTTTGCGCTACCATGGCGTCTTAGTGAAATAGGGCCAAAGACCTGATTCTTGTAAAGGTTAGTAAATCTAAGTTTCGATCGAAGTACTAAGCAATAAATAAGATAAAAATACATCTTTGTCAACCTTAGACAAATACATTTTTCTATCGATATTCATGTTTTAATTTCTAATTTGAAAAAGAGAGAATCTCGGACAATGGTAATTTTTAGTTGAAGGTCGCGCATTTAGAGTTAACCCAAACAACATGAACTTAGGATTGTGTGTATTGGTGCACATGTATTCACTTCCAAAAATGATGTTCTTGGAAAACGTCACCGAGAAACAGCATTTGGTATTTTTTACGCCCCTGTTAATTGTTTTGTTGAGAAAGGGACCACAAGTGCATATGTTCGCAAAAGTTTTTCAGTGTGTTCTTTTTATTATATTTAAAATTACCTTTTTTAATTTCACTCGAATTTTCTTTCATAAAAAGTCGCATAAAAAGTTTAGAAATATGATGTATGTAAGCAACGTCTGTGTTCAAATCAACTCTGGTTGCGATACTTATAAACGTTGTAATAATAGTAATATTTGGATAATCTGTACAGCACCAAGGGTGCTGTTTCTTCTACACGAAGTTCAAAATACTAATGCTAAAAATTGGTTCTAAAACGACATTACTGCCTTCCCACAAGAAGGGCTAAAGCTTTAACCCTTTTCAATAATAATAAAATTCTGCCATAGCGCCACTACTCAACCGCAATAAGTTTTAATAGTTAAATTAATCTATTTCTGATTGAGAATTTAAGAATATTAGTATTTCATTTTATCAGGTTTTAAGGGTATATTTTGTAGAAATACTGGAATGTGAAATGTCGAATCGTGAACAAACTACTGAACCTTCTACCCTGAAAGAGGTGTCTTCCGAAAATCACAAAGTCATGTTGTCTGATGGGAAAACTTTAACAGGGAAGGGGAACGCATTTTCTTGACAGGAGGTGGGCTAATTTGTTCCGGAATAGATGATAAAAGATAGTGGGATAGTTGATTTTACGTTCACCGAACAGCGAGAGAGGAATGTCAATACCCACAGAAGTTCTTTTTTAGTTTAGTGATGCCTCTAGCCCCCACAATGAAATGGCAGTATTTTTAATAGGGTAAATTTAAGTCGATGATCTTTAAAAACAGTAAGTTAATGAGTTGATTTTCAGAATATAAAAAATAAAAATCCTCCCAGGCGAGGAATCGAACCCCGGTCTCCCGCGAGACAGGCGGGGATACCTACCACTCCACTATACTACTGAGGACATGCGTCAATTATACAAAAGGTTCTATTTAGATAGATAACGCCTAGAGGTCTAGCACGAACGCACAAACATGTCTACGCATTGACAAGGTTTTATTGGCAATATAGGAATGATTCGCAACAATAATTGCTTGCACAACCACAAATCTTCCATGACATTTTTAACAGTTGACGCTGACTAAAACATTTTAAGTTGTTCGAGCCCACTCGATTCCTAGATAAGCTTGCTTGTCGATAGACATCGTTGGCAAAAATTACGCACGAAAATCTAAATAATAGGCTGCTTTTTAATGAACAGAGACAGATTTGCGCTTGGGGGAGTTGAATGTTGGCACTTATTCAGGCGAACGACTGATACTCGAAGAATAATCAGCAAATGATTTATATGATTAATAAAATACAGTTTATAAAAACGAACTCGTTTGAATTAGACGTTTCAACGCGAAAAAACTGTCTACGTAATAAATAAATTGTGTCTGCGTTGCCAGCGTAGAGCATTTTTTTCGCGACATTCTAAATTATCGATTTATTAAGCAAATCCAGACTTTCTAGCGACATTGACGTTTAATGACCAACGTCGACAGTTTACTTTATCGTATCGATTCTGCTTAGTTGTCGATGTGGCTATGCTAGGCATACTGGACCCTTACAAAAATATGCATAAAGATGAAATTATATCATTATGATAGTAGTAAGAACAATACACTGAAATAATATAGTTTTGTAAAAACTTACCTGCCCAAATGGTGACTTCATTGCTATTATCTGTGCAAAAAAAATATCGTTCGTTAGTTAGTATTTAGATAAGTTATTTATGTCTTAGTTTGTGTTATAATGTGATCTTATTACTTATTTCTAGAGTATAAAAGTTTTTTTTTAAACATTTCACTGTTAAAATTTTTACATTAAAAAAATAACGTTTATGAAACTAGATATTACTTCTTCTTTGCATATCCTAATGGAAATACATAGCGATGGAACAAACATAAAATATTTTAATATTTGATTTCCAAAAACAGATAAAGCCAATTATCCCTACGCATAAATAATATTTGCCCGCAAATGCAATATCGTAATACAGTTGCATACTACCCACCCATCACGCTGTAATTACCCCACTAGGTAATTACCTATTAATATTATGATTATTTCCATATTACACCCACAATGACATCCGCCCGATTAGGGCAGGATTAATATGGCTGGGCCCCCTGGCCTGTGCCCTGTGTCCTGTACCCAGGGGCGTCAGATCTACATGTGCAATGCATGCGGTGCACACAGGCGACTGATCTTAGAGGCGGACTATCAGTGAAACGGAAAATGAAGTAAGTTGATTCGCTCTTCGACAAGTAACAATATATAGAGAGAGCTAATTATTTTTACCCAACCTGTACAGATTTGGGATAAATCACTTTCTCCGGGTTTTTACGTCGTACACCATAAGAAAGAAAGAGACAACAAATTTTCCCGAATTATCTCACCGCTTTAATATATTGTTACAATATTCTTCGTGTCCCGCGTCTCTGTTGACTCCGCCCACACGTTTTGATACGTGAAAAAATTGACATAACTCAACGGTTTATTAGGTTGCATGTTATTTATATATTTTTAACAATACTGTGAAAAAGTGGTTTTCCGAATAAACAAAAACATTATGTCGACATGTGCTATGAATGGATGTATAAATACCCTAGCCCTAGGCCTAGCCACACCCAGGTCTAGCCGAGTCCGGCAAACCTCGTAAAAACTTACTACAGCTCTCTCTACGGCGCTCTCTATTGTATATTATTGCTCTGAGGTCACAATTCTGACGATCAGAGCGATTGGAAAAAATTTGACATTTGAAAGGTCCCCGTTAACCGCCGATTTTTAACAGGTCATCGTTTGAAAAATGTTTGATGACCATTATGCTTGGAGACCTAATCAACTTCTGATCAAACAACCTAACTTAAAATTTGACAAACCCCTGCCGGGCCGAGAGTAGACAGTTAACGGAAACCGTTCAAAATGTTTTAAAAAAATTTTAAATGGCACTGATTGTCGATTTGTGACGATGTCGGAAGTGACGGTCGGTCAAACAACTGGCCCTTAATGGAAAACAGCTATCTATCACATCACCATTAAAAATGTTGAATTCGAACAAATTTTCATTGAAATACAACACAATAGCTTACAATAAATTTAAATTAATACACACCTACTCAGTAATGTTTATTCAGTTACCAGTATTGCATTTTTATAATTTCTATGTTTTTACGTTAATCATTAATCACTAGTTTAGTCTTGACACACAAGTTAAAAGGGACATAGTGAGTAAATCGTGAAGTAGCGTAATCGCAATAGAATTTCAAACTATTTTACGTATGTGCGAAAACTAATCGTATTATTTTAGCAGGCGTTAGCGCTCCACACGGTGATTTAACGAATCATGTACAGAAGACGGCCTAGCGTATTAATACTATCAGATTACGAACCAAAACATTTTCAAAACCAAATTTTACCCCAAAATTCTAAAGTTATTTATCGATAAGTCTAGGACAGGTGAATTCACGGCAGGGATAACGCTGTTTATACTGTTTTTGGGGAGAAATATTATTCATTCCGTTTCTAACCTACCTGTATTGTAAAATAGTACAGTTCAACAGTGCACGCAACCTTAAACATTTCGTAGCGTCTAATACATATGTAGTACCTCTCCCGACGGCCCTGTCTGTGGCCTGTACCCTGCGCCATTACGTAGCAGCCCTTAGGCTAGGGTCGTCTAGTCAAGGGTTAGTTATATTGGAAGAACGTACCAAACTTTGTAGGGCGGGTGTATGAATTGTAAACAACGCATACATTTCACATCGGGATAAAATATATTTTCAACTGCCCAACTAAAAGTTTAGATTACAACAATAATATTTGACTATATCATTTTTCTACAACAGGGATTCACAAAGTGGGCAATGGTGAGATCCGGGGGGTGTGGTGGACTCGAGGGCAACTAGGGGGCGTTAAAGGGCAGTAAAAAGGAAGCAAGAGCAATGAGAAGGCACAAAATATGTTTTTGCACTTGACTATACAAAAATTCAGTCAAACATCATGGCCAAAATCACACCTACGAATGGTCATACTTGTATTTCTCATGTTTCTAGGTGCTTTTTCTTCAGAAATGTTCCATTACAACCGATCGATTTTCAAGTAGAAGAGTTTACAAGTCTTAGTGTACTTTCGACATATGCGGAATCTTTCTCGCAGAAACCAAGCAAAGAGAGAGGGAATCTGTGGACATTATTTGTACAATTATGTAATTATAATTGGAAATTGTGTTTGAAGCAGTTAAGAATTTAATAAAGCATAAATTCAATTATCCCTTACCCACACAATAGGAGCCATATAGATATCATGAGAGGAGGGGTGTAAACATACTTTAAAGTGGCAGCTATGGGCCGAGTTACTTTGGAAAACACTGGGTAAAATTATTTATTCGGAGATACACTTACGAAGCGACAAAATCAGAGGTACATGGACTGTCACCTTATCACAGCATTTACTGTATGAAAACATTCAACAAAAGTTGTGTTTTGAACTTTGCCAGAGTAGAACGTTGGACTCTTTGACGCCCCAAGAAAGAAAAAAATTGTCTTTTCTCAAAAATTTTGGATTTTAAATTTCTGGAATACAATTATTTGAAGCATTGTAAAACTTTTTTTATTTCACCTGCTTAATTTCTTCGAATAGCTTATTGGCAAAAGCATGGAGACAAAAAAATAATAAATTAGTATAAAAACGTAGGTAATGTTAAACGAGAAATGCCGAAGTCAGAACAAAAATTCCACAAACAACAGGAGGTATCAATAAAAAAAGAAACCAAAGTTCTCCGGAACAATAAAATTAATACAATTTTAATAATAAATAAAAATTAACCTACAAAAAATAGTTCGAAAATCGAAAAACCATGCCTTCAAGTTTGCAAACGTTTTAAACATTTGGAATCATCCTTGATGTTTTTATATTAATTTGGGATATAACGCTTTATATCTATTTCTGTTGATAAACATCCTGGATTGTTCTATCTAGTGCAAAAGTTTTGTGTTGATTATTAAAAATAAACTGCGTGGAAGTGAAAACTAAATTTAACATTGGCTAATTACAATTTTAAGACAATTACAAATAATCACTCACCTGTCGGTCTGTGGGTAACTTATCCAGATTGGCAAACACTTCACAAGGTAATAATTACAACTAATCAACCGTCGTTTGACAAGCGATATATCGTTAGATATTGACATTGACAACTAACTAAAAAATAATAACCATGTCCACAAGCGAGCACTGCACTGCCATCTGGCGGTATCCCGTCGAAATTGCAAAAAAGGAAAAATAGCACGCAAAACAAATATCAAATTTCTAAATAATATTATACCGATTGTTATTAGGGTCATTTGAAGAATTTTATACATCATATAGCTAAATTAGGTCAGATATTTTTTTCTGTAGGTTATATTATTATTTTTAGATTTTTTAGTACGCTTTTGTATAAAATGTGTAATTTTTATAATAAAAAATGCATTTATTGTGTGTCCCTGGGGGAGTCTAGAATCTAGTCGGCACATAAAAAAACAAATGCGAGAAATACAAAGTAATTGTATTATTCCGAAAATATTATGAATATTAATCCTCGTCATTTACCTACGGTACTTAGTCCTTCCCGTCCTGCTCCACACTTCATCCACAGTCTATTCACCTCTTCCTCGGTCTGCCTCTAGTTCTCCACTAAGCTCCCCACTTGGTGATGATAGTTGGTGTACTATCATCTGGCATTCTTTCAACATGTCCAGCTTATTTTTAATCCAAACTTTGACGACCCCTAATACTCAGCGCCCAGGGCAGTCGCCCACGTCGCGTTACACACAAGTCAGTCCTGTATGCATTCTACGAAACAACGCGAGCAAACATATTTTCAGAAATAAAATGAAAATAGAAAAATAAAAAATATATATTCTGTTCCTAGTATCTCCTTGAAGTGCAGCCAACACTAAAAACAACCTGATTTAATAAAACAAATTTGTAACTTTATTCCACTTTTATTATTTTGACTGGACCGGTTTCAGCCTATGACGGCCATCTTCAGACTAGTACAAATGTTTGTTAACCTACGGCTTATATACTATTTTTGGGGATGTTAGATTTTACTTTAATTATATTCATCAGTATTGTTGCATGATTTTAATAGTTACAGGGTAAAAGTTACTTTTAATTTATTGGTATTACTATTTTATATATCTATCTGGAATATTTATTTATTTTATTTGATATTTAAGATGGGTTACAGTTGCATTTCTATAAATATGAATTGACAATGTATTTATATAATGAAAGGTTGGTGAATACTGATTGTTAATGAGTTTACTTTAGGTTTTCCCATCTCAATTGTGATGTCCAGATGTACAACATAATTTTATAATTATTGGGTTACTCCCAGCATTATGGTATATTAGTTTTATGATTCTATTTATTATGCACTGTTAGAGTAGATTACTTCTATTATTATAATTTCTCGGTATCAAGGAATTTTTGAGTGCTATGCACTTTGGTAATGACTTACATTTATTGTTATTACCTATTGATTGTTTGGGATTTTTTAAGTGCATTTACATTATGATATGTTTTTAGCGGGAATATACATTATTACATTGGATCGGATGATAAAATTATAATGGGTATAATAGCGGAGACTTTACAAATGATTCTAGTTGTTTATTCATGACAAATTGTGGGTCAACTTTATTAGTTAGACGGGTTATTTCCATTGATTCTAGTCTGTCTAATTTTTGTCCTTTCACGCACGTGTGTAGGACTTTAACATCTCTGTCTTTGTCAAACGAGTGTTTGTTATCTAGTAGGTGCAATGCAACGTTCGAAAGTTCACCTTTATCGTTAACCCAATTGGTGAAATGTTCTTTAATGCGTGTTTTGAACGCTCTACCCGTTTGGCCTATGTACTGTGACGGGCAATTAGAGCAATTAACTTGATAAACCCCTGAGTTATCTAGTTTTTTTCTCTCTTGTCTTTATTGTTGATCAAAATTTTTCCTAAGGAATTTACATTGTAAAAGGCTGTTCTACATTTATCATTATTTGTAATTCTCGAGATTTTAGTGGATAATTCGCCAATATATGGGATTTTTGCCCATTGTTTGGTGAGAACTTCGTCATTTTTCTGTGTAAGGCCTTGTGAAATTAGTTTTAATGTTAGGGTTTTTCTTTTTTTCTTTATTAAATTATTAATTGTTCCGCTACTATATCCATTATTGTTGGCAATATTTTTAATAACATTAAGTTCATTATTAAAATTAATACAATTTAAGGGTACGTGTAAAAGTCTGTGAATGAGTGAATGGAATACCGATAATTTGTGTGAGATGTGATGTCTGGATGTATTGTGTATGATATTATCACTATATGTTGGTTTTCTATAAATGGCAAATTCTAATTTATTATTGTTGATTTCGATACCTATGTCTAAAAAGTTAATTTTGTTTCCCCATTTCCATAGTAAACTGGATTGACCGATTGATTTTATTAATTTCTTTTTAGAAAAATATCTTAAGATTTTAGTTTTTCAATTGATTCTTCCATGTAATCCATGAAGAATTCAGCCAGAACCGGTGAGATTGGGCTGCCCATGGCTAAGCCACTTGATTGATTTATTAAATCATTAAAATGGAATTCCACCACGAATTAACAGTTTCAAAATTAGAAATAATAAAAACAACCTGTTTAGCATGACTGTATTTATATGAAACACCTTATCATACTGGCGATAGGTACAAGGTGCAATAAAGGAGGCTGGAATATGCTAAACGCTGATGTTCAAACCATGGAAACAAGTTTATGGGAACTTCCCGCTGGAAGAACGCAGTGCCTGGTCAAGAAGCAATGATATAAATTGCACCAGATGTACAATTTACTGCTACCTTTATAAAATTAGAAATATTTGTGGTAAACTATTAACGGTATCCTTTTATATGTAAAAAATGGATATATGTTTTGTAGAATTCTTCTTAAAAAATATATTACAAACAAAAGTGTATTCATTTTGCTCTTATAAATACTTGGATTCAGGACTATTTAATCATACAAACTGCATTAAATTCATTCCGTAAATGATTTGTGTGGTTAGTTAATTTAGCCAGTTATAAGCAGAGTGAACAAATGATGTCGTGGGTTCAATTCCTCAGTTGGTTAAGACTTCCATCATTGTTTAAGTTCCGCTTATAATGATCGTGGTTGGAGTATTTAAAAAAAATTGTAAGCCACAAATTTGTCTTTCATAAAAAAGGAAAGAAAAAACGACTGAAATCAATTGAAATTGTATTAAACAGTTTGATAACTGATTTTAAAGGCCGAAAAGGGTGTTACTCTAAAACATTAATTGTATTCAAATTATATTTCAACTTCCAACAAACGGACCGATTTGGTGTCATTTTGGTACCTCAAAAGCCAATCCAGAGTTCAATACATAATTGTTAAGAATAAGGAATATCTTATTCATGGCCGGCAAGGAACATGAATATTGCCCTGTATCGCGTCATCTCGCAAATAAAATTACCAACAGAAATGCATTTAGAGGCGTGTGAAAGCGCCTTACCAGACGCTCGAAACGCAGATAAACCTACTGCCCTTTCTACCTACGTAGAGATTAAACCGTTCCACACAAATGCAATAATAAAACGCTACCTTAGTAAGATAGGGTTCTAACCACAATTTGGCTAAGTTTCTTTTTTTTCCGCCTCTATGGGTTCTAATTTCATGTAATTTTAGAATAAGGAAATCCAGTGAAAAAAAAAATTGACATTATTATGAATAAATAACTACTAATATATTTTGTATACCTATGGTAAGTTTTATTTCATATCGTTGCCGGAAAGGCAACAGGGCTGAAGCGCCATTTCGGAAACTTCGCAACAGAGCACTTTAATGTTTTTTTTTGTATCTGATTGGATTTTGAAAAAAGTCAAGTCAGGTAACTTAATGCTCTCACCGTGTTACACAAAAGTCGTCACAATCAAACGAGAGTCAGAACTTTCGATTCAGAAAAAAAACTGAAAATGTCTTTATCCGTGTACAGCCAAGTACTTTCTAACCTTTCTCTTCCCCATCTTCTCCCTCCCCACTATTTTCAGGCCTCACAACATCGGGGATGCCTGTCTTGACGGCCTCCATGGTCGAGTGGTAAGACGCTCGACTACGAATCCAAAGGTCGCGGGTTCAAACCCGGCGTGCGCTAATAACTTTTTTAAAATTAATATGTGTCATAACACATTTAATTCATATAAAAATAATAAAAAAGTACATGTGCGACACGTTCCAGATGGTAGATACTCTAAGAATCGCCCTGGTGAAAGACCACCATTCAGAATCGAAACGTTGCTTGAAATGGCTTTGGCCGTGTTTGGTGACCAGATCTGAATAGCCAGGTACTTTCCAACCTTCCTCTTCCCAATATCCTTCCCCTCCCCACTACCTTCAGCCTCACAACATTCCCTACTTGGGGATGCCATAGACTCACTGACTCTAGACGGTTGGGAGCAATTGAGACTTTTATGAGGTTTTCAATATTAAATAATGTTTCAATTTTTAAAAATAACACTCTTACGTACAAGAAAATTACATGTTTTCAATTTTAAGAAAATATGTTTTTTTATAAAATAATGATGCACTTTGGAAATCCCCAAAATCTTATTACAAGCAATTTAATTTGACTCTTATCCTCAATGTTTCCTGAGTTGTTGCTATCAAAAGTTATAGGTCAATAGATAAAATAATTGATTATTCATTTTATAACGTTTATCAATTTGTTCATACTTCATGTATAAACAAAGCAGTTTAAATATCGTTCGCCATTGCGGGGACTTGACTTTCAGCAACTGTGGATTCGTTCTTTAAAAAGGCATCTTAGAAATTAATATGACAGGTATTTGCCAAGTCTTATTTTTGATCGTGTGTGTATTAGCCATAACATTTGTGAATAGTGAATCTTCCAACAGAGTTGCTTACCAGAGGCATGGCGCTTGCAGGACCCATAGGTAAGATATATTTACATGTTTATTGTGTCAGACTGTTTTGGAAACCAAAAGAAAAAGCTCTTTGGTAGTGGACATTGAAGGGGATTTAATGACAGATGAAACAATTAGATAAGGGTCAAAACACGAGGGGAACTGATTGGAATTGAGATATTAAAAACAAATAATAAATTCAAAGTATTCAATACTATCACAGCCTAACATCAAACAATCGAATGGTAACATCAAATTTTAAACGTCAATTTCTTATTAAAACCAGAAATTCTGACTAAACAAACATCTCGAATCTTGTCACAAACTCAACATGAACAGATGTATTGTATATGTCCTTCATCTTTTATTATGAAAATGTTTTTTTTTTTTTTAATTTACATGTATTTTCATTTATGCAATCATGGATTGGTTTAAGAAATAGAAAAAAATCCTTTCATCTAAACCAACCTTTAACGGCTTGCGTGGTTGAGTGGTAAGAAACTTGACTACGAATCCAGAGGTCGCGGGTGCAAAACCGGCGTGAGCAAATAAATTTAATTTATTTAATATGTGTCATAACACATTTATTTATATAAAAAAATATTTATATATAAACCATATTTGCGGGGCACATTCCAAAGTGGTAAATACTCTAAGTATTGCCCTAGCAAAAGACCTACATTCAGAATTGAAACGTTGCTTGAAATGGCTTTATAAATATATCTACAAAAATAGCGCGGTACTTCCCAATCCCAACCTTTCTCTTCCCTATCTCGTTCCCCTCCCCACTACCTTCAACCTCACAATATACTCCCTGATTAGGGATGCCATAGTCCCACTGGCTCGAGACGGTTGGGAGCAGTTGGGACTCTTGGGCGGTATTCACTATAAAAAATAAAAATAAATTTAAAAACCTTTAAACGAGATACATTTTGAGTTTTTAAAAAATAAAGAGTTTTGAAATTTGGAAAGCTAAACTTTTAAAAACATGATTTTAAAATATATATTTTAATTTTATGATTCGATACATTCTACTCTCTTAATCACTTATTTGAGTTGTATGTATCACGTATGGACTAGCCCAAAAAGCATTTTATACATAGGCACTTTTTCTGAACCAAAGAAATAATATAGAAATTGACATGAGATGACAAATACTGAAGTAGATCATATTTATTAATTGGCATAATTTGGATGGTTTCAGGCAGCGCATTATGACATTTCATCCCTTTATAAAGGAAGCTGTTTTATGTATTGGTTTTACTATTTTTTGGTAGTTTGATTTCTTTGCATGTCCTTGTATAATATCTGTGAATATCCACGTTGTAAATATTTTTGTCAGAACAATATTTAGGTAACAAGTTATCAATGTATTTAATGTTAGCATCTGTTTCATTGTTGGTCAATTTAGTTCCTCTGACGTTCAACTACCTTTGAGTATCTATTTCGCCTGAATATAATTCTAATTGCTCAATTTTGGAGAATTTGAAAATTGTTTTGTTCTCTATTGTTACACAAAAAAATAAAAATAATGAAATCAAAGTTTTTTTTTATTGTTCTTCGAAAAATCATCATACTGTTAAACTACAATAAAGTACTTTGTCAACAGGTGCATATATATTATAAAAGACAATTAAACCCTAAATATCAACTCGATTCGTGTGACTAATAACCTACTAATCTACCTACCGCGTTATCGGAAATCTCATTAAAATATTTTTAAAATATATTTAGTGTTTGTATATTAAAGTTTTCACCATATGTTTCTTCTCTAGGCCAACTGATGACGAGACCGTCAGGAGCTACTCCAAAATGGTGATTCCAGAATTTCATGTCGACAAACTCAAGGGCTTCATGGGCACCGTCGGGATCGTGGGGGGGTCAGTGGAAGACACTGGAGCCGCCTACTTCGCAGCCATGGCTGCCTACAAGGTAAAACTCGCTCATTGGTCTATTCCATCCTCAGAGCAATAATATACAAGGAGGGATAGCTTGTGTAGTCAGGATTTTTTATTTTTTCCTCACTCGGGCGTGGCTAGGGCTAGGTATAGGGCTAGGGCTAGGGCTAGGGTATTTATACATCCATTCATAGCACATGTCGACATAATGCTTTGTTTATTTGAATAATTATTTTCACAGTATTGTTATAACCAAAAATATAGGATATAACCTAAAAAACCGTTGAGTTATGTCCTGTTATGTCGCATAAAAAACGTAATAGGCTAAGTAGGCGGGAGATGAGTTGCCGATAAAAGACGGGGAACGGAAAACATTATTTGAAAAACTCCTACTACCATCACAAAAAGTGGTGCGATATTCTGTGACCATTTGTCTTGTCTCTTTCTCTCTCACGGTTAACGACGTAAAAACCCGAAGAAAGTGATTTATCGTAAATTTGTATAGGTTGGGTAAAAATATTTGGCTCTCTCTCCATACACTCGTATAGTCTTGCTCTGAGATTCCATCGTTGTCATTGATTCCTTAGCCTTCATATTTTTTTCTTTCTCGTGTGTTAATCCATTTTCTTTATACAGTATGATTTTTGTTCAATATAGAACACAGCGTAAATGGAAGTTCACTCCACAAGTTTCTCGGAGGCACATCTGTGCTAAATCAAGTGACTCCAAATGTCGTCAACTGGTGAATCAGCTCAGAATCCCATTATACCAACTCTCCGCTACCATATGAAGAAGATTAATGTTTGTTTTTTTTTCAGGTTGGTGCAGATTCCGTGCACATCTTCTGTACCAAGTTGGCCGGGCCCGCTTTGCAATCCATGATCCCCGAAGTGGTGGTGCACCCGATTCACGACGTCAACGTAGAAATCTTCATCAGTCAGCTCAACAACATGGATGTCGTCGTCATGGGACCAGGCTTGGATAAAGAACCCCATTCAGCCAACATCATAATCCCCAGGGTCGTCCTTGCCTGCAAAACCTTAAAGAAACCCCTGATCATAGATCTGGATCCTTACTTCCTGACTCAAGCTGTTGTCAACCAGTTCCTCAAATACCCAGATCCAGGTGTGATATGGATCACGAATAGTGCTGAATTTGAGATACTGTACACGATGATTAAAAACACCGGAGATTTCAGCAATGCTCAGACGTCAATTGATTTTGACAAGATGGGTGACAATATTTTGTTCTTCCGCAAAGGTTGCACCGATATGGGGATCAGTTCTAACCCCGTAGCTTCTTGGAGTTTGAGCAAGGGCGGGTCGTTCAGGAGATCGGCGGGGCAAGGAGATATGATTGCTGGAGCAACTGGTGTCTATTACTACTGGGCTGTGAACTCTATCGCTGCCAATGTGACGGCCGCCCACGGGCGCATGCTGCCCGCGGCGGTGGCCAGCTACTACGCAGCGAAGATGATGAGGGCGGCCAACCACAAGGGAGTGCGGGAGAGGGGTAGAAGCGCGATCACTTCAGATATGCTAGTCTATGTTCAAGAAGTCCTCTACGGGACTAGTTCTATCATGAACGAAGAAGAAGAAAAGGAAATTCATAATATCACTTAAAGTTATCATTTTTTTTTAATATTCAGGTGTCAACACAAAAGTATTTGCTTTTGTTTTAAACTTTTAATAGTTGTTTTTAATAAAAAAAATATTGTAAGCCTTTTTCAATGTTAAAACAATAAAAATAATTGTGATTTATATAGCGCAGTTTGTGATAGTTCACCTCAAGTGCTACCAGTAGAATTATGGCATCCATCTATGGGCAAAGGCGTGCACTCCATATATGCACATAAGCACTGCCTACCCTGCTGCACTCGCATAAAAATACGAATTATATGGGATTAAATTATTGCAATAATAAATATACACTTTCAAAAATACGCGCGAATTTCAGCTAATCACACCGCCGCGCCGCGCACCGACCGTCCTACTATAACGTGTCAAAAGCAGTAACTACATATGCCTAAACGCCGCCAACGTCATAGTAGATTATTCTGTGTTCACAGGACTACAGAAAGTATGAATACATATATTCTGTGAGCTGTGTGCGCGTTCAAGTAGCTTGTTGTTTTAGTATATTTTTTAGTGTATACATATACAAATAAATAGTGCTTTTACAGAACAAATGCAAAAACAACCAGTGACATCTGTTGGTGCCGATCTTTACTATCGATTAATCCTCTGTTTTTTTTCTACTGCTTACCCCGATCAAAAACTCTGTGCACGCCATTGCCCATGGGAAATGCTTCGAGGGTGAAGGAAGTGGGTAAAAAATAAGAGAAGGAAACATCTAGATATTTAGATCTGGAAACTAAGCAATTAAATAAATAAATTATTTAATTCAAAATATAATCACTCAGATTGACGCACCTCTTTACCGAGTATAACTTGTGTTGAATGGGGAGTGAACCAGTAACCTGTTGTGAGTATTGACATTGGTCCGTTTGACTGTTAGTCAAACGTTTTACCCACCAGCCACCAACCACCTCATTTGATGCAGATTTTTCTATGAACGGAAAGATGTGCAAACATAAGAGAAGATAGGTACTACACATAGAGTTGGTAGAGTAGTATCTATCCAAGGCAGTGAAGTCAGTTTTTGATTTGTTTTTGATGATTTTAACATGATTCGGCGCACCTGGGCGTGGCTAAGAATAAGGCTACGGTATTTATACATCCATTTATATCACATATCGACATAATGTTTTTGTTTATTCGTATAGCCACTTTTTCACAGTATTTTTATCAACAAAAATACAGCATATAACCTAAAAACCGTTTAGTTGTGTCAAGTTTAGTGGCATAATAACAAAATGTGGGCGGAGTCCCGCAGTGAACCAGAAGCTTAAGATCATCCTTACAGTATATGGAAGCGGTCTATGAAATTTGTTGTCTCTTTCTCTCTCATGGTGTACGACGTAAAAATTCGGAGAAAGTGATTTATCGCAAGTTTGTGTAGGTTGGGTAAAAATAATTAGCTCTCCCTCCATATATTGTTACTTCAAGGTACTATATAAATATCATTTTATTCCGAATTCTATCATGAAATAACCTTTTTTATCCTCTTCTCACGTTAGGTTTCGAACACACAACCTCTGAATCCACAACCAATGAGCTTACCGATGTACCGCGGAAGACGAATAAATTACTAATATGGCTTAATTAGTAATCTCACCTAATCCACGATCAACCAGAATAGTATCCTAGTTTGGTTAACTCGCGGCGTACAGGGGGTTAACCCTAATCCCGTAGCACGGGGTGACTAATGGGAGTGTTAGAGGTATTCCCCATCCACCCCATCCTTTTCTTTCCCTAAATCTGTATAATTATTTTAGATTAATACCGCTTGAGCTGAAAATACTCTCCTAAATGGAAAATGTTCCAAACCTTACCTTGTTCAAATTTTAAACACAATATTTTTTATAAATAGAACACATACACTTTGTTTATTACCACATTTTTTTGAATTTTTTTTTAAATATTTTTTTATTTAATTGTGTATGCACAAGCGGGCTTTTACATATAAATATATATTTTACAGTGATTCAAGTGTAAATTATTTAACAGAATAAGTAGTAAATATAAGTACTCCATTGACGGCCTCCATGGTCGAGTGGTAAGACTCTCGACTACGAATCCAAAGGTCGCGGGCTCAAACCTGGCGTGCGCCAATAACTTTTATTTAATTAATATGTGTCCTAACACATTCAAATCATATACAAAATAAATAAAAAGTATATTTGTTGCACGTTCCAGAGTTATAGATACTTAAGTATCGCCCTGGTGAAAGTCCACCATTCAGAATCGAAACGTTGCTTAAATGGCTTTAGCCGCATTTGGTGACCAGATCTTAATAGCCAGGTACTTCCCGACCTTCATCTTCCCAATCTCCTTTCCATCCCCACTACTTTCACCCTCACAACATACCCTATTTGGGGATGCTATAGTCAAAAAATATAATAAATATATATACACATATATATGTTTTGTATTTGTTTGATTAAATTAATATTGATTGAACATACATGATATACGATATTACAGCCTTCTTGTATCAACATTCCGTGAATAAATTACAGCCCCAAAGGGTAAACAAAAGGGTTAAGGGTATATAAAGTGGAAGACACTTTCAGTATAGCTCTGGTGAAAGACTATAATTCAGAATCGAAACGTTGCTTGAAATGACTTTAGCCGTGTCTGGTGATCTGAATAGCCAGGTACTTCCATTCCTCTTTCCCATCGCCTTCCCCTCCCCCTATCTTCAGCCCCACAGCATATTTCAATGGGGGAAGCCGTAGTCCCACTGGCTTCAGATATTATTTCTTAATTTCTTCAAGTTTGTAATTTCTAATCGATCCAAAACAACACTTTTTAACTGAAAATTTAAAAATATTTTTCTTAGAATTTTCAACACAGCTGAAAATAAAATGACTTCCATCAAGTCACAAATTTATAATTTTCTAGGTTATCTCCACTTATCTTAAAAACTCGTATTGAATATACTTTCTTTACGAAAAAAAGCAACAAAATTTTGGAGATGCGGGGGATCGAACCCCGGGCCTTTCACATGCAAAGCGAACGCTCTACCACTGAGCTACATCCCCTTACGATGCGAACAGATTCAAATTGTGCTGGAATCAAAGCAATGCGAGGAAAACACCGACGCTTGTGTACTTAAAAAAAACTGATGACAGAGATAAGATAACGTTTACCGAATATAATGTTATTGTTGTAGGTTATTGATAAACCTAAATAATTCTAGTCTATTTTCTTACAATTTTATGGTACAGGTCGCACAATATTAGCGTTGACCCAAAAACAGACACTAGGATTGTGTGTATTGGTGCATATATATATATATATATTTTTTACAATAACTCCACACAGGAGGCCTTGAGGAAAACAATTTCCCTCAGGGCCTATGACATCTTTGGGGATGCTGTGTGGAGGGTTTTTTTGAGGAAAGGAATGAGTGAACTTGGTTCTTGAAGAGGCTCATGTTGAAGGAGGGAGGAAACACAGAGGCCGGCAAATCGTTCCATAGCCGAGCTGTTGAACATAAGAACGAGTCGTAAAAGCGACCCGTTCTCATGTATTGAATGTCAACCACGTACAAATGTTGGGCGTGCGTTTGGCGAGTTTCCCGACTATGCACCGGTGCCGAAGGGATCAATGACGCAAGTTCCTCGGAGCATCTTCCATTGAAATACCCGTAGAAAAAAGACAGCATTCCTACCTGACGTCTGTGCTGCAAAGTTTGCAATCCGTTTGTTAAGATAGGAGAATCTATCAAATGAACCGCCCGTTTCTGCACAGAGTCAAGGGTTTTTTTCAGGTATTTAGGGGCTCCAGACCAGAGGTGGCTGCCAAATTCAACAGTGGGGCGTACTTGCGATTTGTACAAGGTCAGCAGTTGTGTACTATTGAGGTATCTGCAGGCCCTGTACAACACGCCCAACTTCTGAGAGGCTAACTTTACTCTGGCTTCGATGGAGCCCCGGTACCTTAACTGGTCACTTAAGGTTACACCAAGCATCACAATGGAAGGTTTGTTGGGAAGATTACTTCCGTTGAAGGAGACTAAATTATGTGTACGCTTCCGACAGTGATATCCTTGCGAAACGTCACTGAGAAACAGCCTTGCTTACGCCCTACTTATTATTTTTAGCTAAAAAGGAACAAGTGTCGTTTGGATTAAATTTTCCGAAAAGTTTTTATTTTTATTTTGGTGTATTATTTTTATCATATTAAAAATGAGGTTTTATAAAATTTTATTAGAATTTTCTTTTCTGAAGTCGAATAACAAGTTTGAAACATGTTGTAGGCTAACAATGCATCTGTGTGAGTACTGTGTTCGTGTCTACTCTGGCTACGATACCCATACTTCAGTTCAAACTTGAGGTGATTATGATTTATTCTGGAAACAGTAAGTTATGAACGTAAAATAATTTATAATAAGCGTTAGTTTCCTATTTACTGACGATGAAAAAACCTTGAAAAAAAATTACAATTATTTTTTTTTTAAATACCTACCAATTTATTGCAAAAATATATTTACAACACCAGAAAACAAAACGCACCGAGAAATTTATCAGCCATTTTGTCATCCTTGTTTATACGCTTGTTAATACTTTTTTTTTAAATACTATAACTTCATTTTGTTTAAGCTTACTATTATTATTTTTCTATTTTACATAAATATAGAGCACGCTCAAGCTCACCTTATTATTTTCCGTGTTATTAAATGTTACTGCAATTACCGTTTTAGTGGTCATCCATTACGAAAACATAGCTTTTTAATGTATTTTGAAGAAAATATATTGATAAAACGAGGTATGTATTCCTTTTTGGGAGTCAATATTTTTTAACATAATTTAAAATGACTGATATTTTTGGGAATATATTTTTATCATTATTTATTTCAGTTTCATTGCATAATAACATTTCTTGTTTGGAGTTATTTTGTGGACTCGTGAGATTTATTGATGAGGAAGATGCCATTTTTATAAATAGTTTAGTTGAGTGTCAATGAACACTTGTTGTATCACATTATATTATATAAGTCAAAGTTTATTAGTTAAACAATACTATAAGAACTATTTTTTTTATATTTTAGACAAGCAACTATGCCGAGGACGTACACTTGAAGGTCTTCAAGAGCCTTATAAACGATAAATGGGCTTTAACTTGCTTTTCAAGATATATAAAATAAAGTGGGATATGTCAAGTGTCAAAACTCTGCTTCATGTCTTAGTGTGTTTTGCTTTGCGGCATCTTAGCCCGACGAAATGGGGAAAGATGGCATTTTATGTTTTTTTACTCAATATATTTAATATCATTATCACCTACTCTGGTAATAATGTTTTTTTTCTAATAAATAGTATTTTTATTTGAGGTTAGGACCATAAGTAGATCTCCAGTCAACGAACAAATTCAGAATTAGGCATCTTCCCCTGACTTACCCTTTACATGTTATTTCCTCGGAGTAAGAATAACTATGGAAAGAGAGCTAATTTGTTTTACACAACCTAAACAAATTTGTGACAAACTACTTTCTCCGGGTTTTTACGTCGTATACCGTGAGAGAGAAAGAGACAACAAAATGTTGGCAAAATTTCACACCGCTTCAAAGTATTGTAACCATGTTCTTTGACTCGTGCGTCTCCCGGGACTCCGCCCACACACGTTGATGTGCAACTAAACTGAACATAACTCAACGGTTTTTCAGGTTGTATGGTATATTTATTTTTATAAGAATACTGTGAAAAAGTGGTTATACGAACAAACAAAATCATTGTGTCGACATGTGCTATGAATGGATGTATAAATACCGTAACCCTAGTCTTAGCCACGCCCAGATCCAACCGAGTCAGTTAAACCTAGTAAAAACTGACTACAGCTCGATCTACAGCGTTACCTCTTGTATATTATTGCTCTAAGGTTATTTCACTTCTCCTTTCTTTGTAGTAACTCTATGGTGTAATACGATTATTTTATTTTGCATCCAATACTTAAGGGATGATGTAAACATTTTGTAAATGGATTGATGATCTAACATTGATTTTGCTCCTGTTTAATATTCCCAATGAATGAAAAAATAAATAATATGGATTTACACTATTTAACCAGCAATTCCTGAGCTTATTTGAAGTAAAATATGTAGGTGGCATCTTGGTCTCCGGTAACATTTTCTGTCACATGTCGTCACTGGTCATTCAGTTGAGTAACCTCCCACCCCTACCCCGACCCATACTGTGGAATGCAGTTTTTTTAGAGTGAAAAAAACTAACTAAAAAATGTTACCGGAGACCAAAAAAATCACTAGTTAAAGTGTGTCGGGTATGTTCAATATGACTACACCACGTATTGGCACATACACCATGTATAGGCTCATACACCATGTATATACAACATGTATACACCATGTATAGTAAACCATCTATAGGCACATCCCCAAAATAACCTGGGCTGACAGGGTAACCAATTTCTTATTTTCTTCTAAGTTCTTTGCTAAATGACCAAGAATTATGAAATCGTCAAAACTTAAAAGCCTTCGTCGAAGAATGAAGAGTGAAAAATACAAGTCTATCCAATTTAAAATCCAGGGAAAGATTCATGGAAGACGTAACAGAGGAAGATGCTGCACTTAGTGGCTTCGTAATCTGAAAGTACGTGACTGGAACGAATGCAGTTCCGCTGAGTTGTTGCGGCCTGCAGTCTGCAGGGTAGATATTTCCTCGATGATAGCCATCCTCCCATAGGAGAGGGCACCAGACCAAGAAGATAATATTTTTTTTAAATAAAAATAAAATAGAAAAGTTAACATATTACCATACCGTCTTACATTTTCTAGGAAGACACATTTTTTTTTATTAAAATGTTAACATACAAAATACATTTGGTATATAATTCCCAAGGAGTTAAAAAAAACTCATTCTGGGAAGGGCAACATTATAAAACAAAAAGGAATAATATTTTCACAAAGACTTACAAATTCCAAACAGGAAGCACAAAAGAAGAGGGAACAAGCGAAAAAACACATCAAAAAGAGACCCATAGAAAAGAGACTCATAGGAGTAGAGACCAGCTAGATAAACATCACAAATACAACAAGAAAGACATTCACACACACAGAGGTCTCACATATAAGACACATCGCAAGTCGCACGCCGGTCAACAAATCGAAGTTACAAGCAAAATCAACAATCTAGACAAAATCAAATATTACCGCAACAAAACTAAGTTATTAAAAGCATCATTATGAATAATTGTACGCGGTGCACTAAAAATATCAATCCCACTCAACAAATTAAATGCACACAATGCACTTTCACATATCATTATTTTTGCGTCGGTTTCAATTAATCAAACTACAAAGGATTACTTCCAATGAACAGAAATAAGTGGAAATGCCCGGACTGTAAAAAAACTAACAAATTCACAATTTCAACTCCAACTCCAACAACAGTGGAAGAAAACGTCGATTTTTCAAAATTCATTCAATATATTGACAAAAAATGTGATGATCTCGTCGATACGCTGGTAATCAATCTAAAAAAAGAAATGTTCGATATCATTGAAAAAAAATTCTCTTCAGAACTGAAAGATCTAAAAGAAAGTTTAAAAACACTTAAATATGTCGAAGAATCATTGCAATTTTTTTCTGACGAATATGATGAAGTGAAGATGAACGTTAACGAGAATACCGAAACGATTACCAAATTGAAGAATGAAATCGAATGCTTGAAATCAGAGTTTTATCAAATGGATAATAAAATGAGAGACATGGAACAAATAAATCGCAACTGCAATCTGGAAATTCAGATGGTCCCTGAAATGCGGAACGAGGACATTAAGACGACTGTTAACACTTTGTGCACATCAGTCAACTACTCATTGACGGCTGATCAAATAGTGGCATGTCATCGTTCACCACGTCATCCGGACAACACCTCCAATGCTAGACCAAAAAATATCATTCTTACCTTACCGAGTCCTCGAATACGCGACGAACTACTGTTTGCTGTGAAGGCTTTCAACAAAAGGAACAACGACAACAAATTGAATCGCAAACATCTCGGATTCGCGGATTCCTCTCCTATTTATGTATGCGAACATCTGTCACCGCAAAACAAAAATCTTCATGCAGCTGCTAGACATGCAGCTAAAGACCTTCATTTCAAATATGTGTGGGTCAGAAATGGGCGCATATATGTAAGAAAGAATGATACATCGGCACCGGTTTTCGTAAAAACCAAGGAAACACTGTTAATGCTAAAAGATAAGTCTTCCCCTAAATAGTTAGTTTTGACTGGCTCAGGATTAATTCAATTTTCTCAAACATGGCTCTCTCACTATACTACCAAAATGTCAGAGGTTTAAAAAGTAATTTGAACGATTTGTATTGCGAAGTCTTAAGCTGCAACTATGATGTAATTTGTCTGACAGAAACTTGGCTCGATGCCACCATTTTTAGATAAGGAAATAATAGACGATCATTACAATATTTTTAGGCGGGACAGAGAATCGTCGTTTTCTACCAAAAAAAAGGGGGGAGGAGTTCTCATCGCGATAAACAAGAGTCTCATATCTTTTGCAAATCTTGAATATAACTCCGAATCAATGGAAGAAATCCGGGAATGCATAAAACACCATGCAACATCTAGGCAAACTATTCAGCTGTGCGTAACATATCTTGCACCAGATACTTCAATCGAATCGTATACTTAATTTACTGTCAATGTATCGTTATTATTTCCTTTAAAAATATGACACAAACAGCTATATCTGATGACTTTTTTACAAAAATATAATTTGCATAATAAAATTGATTAACTTTAAAAATATAATACAGTGAAAAATAAAAATAATTTTGTGTCATTTGCCTGCAACATTGTTTTTGATAATTATGTTTTATTTGTTTGGCCACCATGTCATTATTGTTGTATGCATCAGGTGTCAATTACCTAGGCACAATGTTGCGCGTAGTGCAGCGTTTGTGTATTATACTGTTAATTACAATATTATAATGTATGCTGTGAACATATTAATTTTGAAATATTTACACTCATCTCTCTATTTGATAATACTTTTAACATGTTTATGTAAATATTTTGTTTATGTTCCTTATAAAATAAAATTAAATCACTGATTTATAAAATTGTCGAGAAAATATCCTTTATGTGCTTTTGCCAAAAAAAAAATTTCCTATATTAATTTACTTTTATTTTTTGTTTTTAATGAATGTGATTAAAGTAGGACGCAAATCGGAAATCTCCAAAATGTCGAACAAAAAAGTGCCTAATTAAAAACTACGCATACGTATAATAAAACCCTCTACGTGGGGATCTCCAGGCACAAGTACTTTGTTTAATCGGTCGGAGAGATTTTAAATTCTCTCACTCTTGCAAAGTGCCATTAACTTAATGCATAATTTGGCCAGGTGAAGACCAAATTGACATTTTGAATTGATGCGTTTGGTCCGTTTATTGACCTCGGCGCGCGCCGATTTAAATAAAAGATAAATTGTTTACAGATCGACATACTTAACTTTGTATTCGGTGTCGTCACTAATGTAGAAACAAACTTATGATATAAAAAATGATAATTTGCAACAAATATTTTAATATTTGTTTGGTGTCATTATTAAGCCACATATATAAATGTCTTCCTTGAACAGAAAATCAATTCCATTGGCATGTCTACGGCCTAGGAGTAAATTGTTAAGCTTATGTTTCTTTCAAATCGGTATAGATCATAATTCTAGGGATTTTCTGTTCAGTTGCTGTACCTACTTTAAAAGCATGAACTTAGGACAAGGTGTCTGAACTTCCGTCATATAATATGACTTAGTCACAAATCCTTCCCTCGTCCAATTTTGAACCGCCATCAGCATAACAGCATGACCATTGATCAAACGCTGACACGGGCTGAGGTTCCTTTTAAAAAAATTCCTTTCAAAGCAGAGAGCATAGAGCAGAGAACAAACAATAAAAAACTAATAACTAAGTATAAAAAACAAAGAAGAAAACAGAACATTGCCATATTAGATCTCCCGCTTAAAGTAACTATTCGAATACGGCCGCGTTCAAATTATACAATCAATCAATATCAACAAATTTAACCTTGTTCTCAATAAATTAATCATTTGGTAAAATTGTATAGATTTTTTCGTCTGCTTTATATTATTTTAGTTCATATCTAGATCTGCATGATTTATCGACTCTGTGGCGCAACGGTAGCGCGTCTGACTCCAGATCAGAAGGTTGCGTGTTCAAATCACGTCGGGGTCAAAGGTGAATCAATATTTTTTTTGTATTTTTGTGATAGCCACACGGATTTTACTAAACCGTTTTTTGTTGTGGTTTGATTCAACTTATTGCACCATATCTTTCTGGGACGTCTCCGGCAAATTCTTCCACATACTTGCGCGTCGTATTTATTTGATTAAGTGTTTATTTTTTTCTAATCTACAGTTATTTTCATTATATTTAAAATAATCTCCTAGGCAAACACAAACGCATATCGTCGCCGGAAAGTTTTTGTTTTACAGTAAAATTCATAAGTCTTCAGTACCTGGTGAGATTTTGAAAAAAAATAAGCTCAATGCTCTCACTAAGTTAAAAAGCTTTAAAAAAGACCCAAACTTGTGTCGCTTGAATCAAGCCTTCTCCCAAATGGAAAATATATTTTAGTTGCCTGAAGGGCCACAAAAGTCTGCAGAATCAAACGAGAGTCATAGCATTTGAAGCAGAAGAAAAAACCGCATATTTGCATACTTTCAATATGTCCAGCCCATTTTTTTGTCCAAATTTTGACCACCCCTAAAACTCAGAGCCCAGGGCAGTCGTCCACGTCGCGTTACACACAAGTCAGTCCTGTATTCATGTCCGTCTACGGATGCTGTCCTGCCCATCACAGTCTTTGGGACTTAGAGACCCTTACGATGGTCTTTGACTCTATTATGTGTGGAATGGAGTGTCATATCTGCTAGTATTAATACCGTAAAACGTCTGTCGTACACACTCGCTATGGAAGCATTCACGCGCTAGCTACAAACGAAAGTCCTGTCATCTTTAATATTTAAAGATAAATATTAATTAAGATGATAAAATACCAAATTGAATTCATTTCTAGTCACAATTATTATTGTAAATATAAACCCTTTACACTATTAGCGAGACGAAAGCACAAGAGTGCGGACGAATTTTTTTTTTTACTTATGGCACGTTGTCAATGTGTAGTATACTGACACACGCTTTTATATGTGTGAGTGATTCCTACGCGGAATCAACATAAACAGCGGTTGGTCGCTTAGCAGCGCTTGGAATGTACAACTAGAAACGTTGATTTCTTTCGGAATTATGGTTTTTAGCTCATAGGGAGAATGCGCGTAAAATGGCTAAAATATGCATTAATGATTAAAAAAAAAAGAACCAAATATGCATATGTATAATCAAGAAAATCATTTAGACACCTCATTTAGACATCTCCTACAATACAAATTATATGCACCGAGTAGTAGAATGTAAGGTCTTTGGTTTTTTTATGTCACTAGTTTACATAAGACTCCTCGACTCCTAGGCCTTAGATAGGCCAATGAAATTGATAATCTGTTCACGAAAGAATTTTGATATTGGAAACCGTATTTTTCCATTTCACCAAAACTAAAGATTTAAAAAAATTATTTTAGGCACACGGACACGCCCAAAAAAACACGTCTTTCTGCTTTTACTCTGATGGATATAACCATATCCAAAAACGAAAAATATTAACCAAGAGAAGTAAATTATATAAATTTAGTACTTAACATAGTATACACAATTCTAATACATATTATAAATATATACAATGTAAATAAATCAAATGTTTAAAACAAAAAAAATGTGTGGCTATCAGTGAAATTCCTATTTTCATTTTAATTTTTCCTAAAAAGTTTTCCGTGCTTTATGAGAGGACACTCTATCGGAAAATTCCCGAAACTCGATAGTTTCTAATCACGCCGCTAGATTCGGCGATTGGTGTCGGTTCGAGTCTGCGATAAAAGTCTGAGTAAGGAGAAAATCAAATTAGTTTAGGCATTAGTTTTTCTTTTGTTTGATGCACTAAATGGATAATCACTAGCCCCCTTACTTATACACGAGGTGTAAATGTTACATGTGGTGTAAGGTCGGAATAGCGAAAAGCTTTACTTATAACCACCGCTTATGTGCCTAATTTAATGATTTACGTCCGGCTTAACTAAACCAACGCTGAACAGGCGCGTAAAAATCTAACAAGTAAGACAGGTGGTGTAAATGTTACGCATAGCGTAAGGTCGGAATAACGAAAAACTTGACTTATACCCTCAGCTTATGCGCCTAGTTTAATGACTTACGTCCGGCTTAACTAAACCAACTCTGAACCGACGCGTAAAAATCTAATAAGTAATCTAGAAGTATGATCTCTACCGATTTGAAAAAAAAACGGATGTCGCCAATTTACATAAGCCCTTTGGACTCCTAGGCCTCAGACAGTTATTTGTTCGAAAAAGGATTTCCGTTTTTGAAAATGTTTGATCAATAACAGTAAAGTTGAGTTGTTTCAAACATTCTTCACATTTAAAGTCCATTAAATCCATTTGGATTTTTTTATATTCAAACGGTCTCCGTTAAATGTCGATTATCAAGCATAACGACCATTTTGTTATGCTTGTCAGAAGATCACAGAACCAGAAACTCATCGAGAATCTTCGTTAACGAGGACCGTTCGAATTTAAAAAAAATCAAAACGTCGCTCATCGATTACATTTGATGGACATCAGGTGTGACGAATGTTTGGAACACCCCAACCTTACTTCGGGCACTTATATCAGTGTATTTCTTCAGTGGCTTGATGTAACTACCTTTTTGAATATAAATGACTCACTGCACTCAAAAAACGACCCCTTCAAATTCGAAAACCAGTTAATTTTAGGTTCGAAACGTTCCGTGGTGGGAAAAGCATCCGAGTTTGACAAAAACCCGCAGCGCCTTAAAGAAGTGACAGTTCCTCGAAAAGGGGGACACTAATGTATTCGGGAAGAGTCAACGGACCCTAGTCAACGCCTGTCGAGAACTACTGTCATAAAAACTTAGAGCGGGGTTCAGTCACTTCGAGTACAATAAAAAAATCAGCACTTCGACAGGAGTCGAACCCGTAGCATTCAATTTCAAATTCAAGTTTGCGCGAAAGAATCCACTGAAGTGATTAACTGATAGAAGTGTATTGTGGACGTGTCTGTGTGCCCGAAAATAGCTCAATCTTATCGTAATTCGGGTAAAATCGATCGTATATTTTCAAACGATTTAAATATTGACGGCCTGCGCGGTCAAGTGGTAAGACGCTCGACTGCGAATCCGGAGGTTGTGGGTTCAAGCCCGGCGTGCGCAAATAAATTATATGTAATTAATATGTGTCATAACACATTTAATTCATATAAAAATAATATATAGTATGGCACGTTCCAAAGTGGTAGATACTCTGAGTATCGCCCTGGTGAAAAATCACCATTCAGAATCGAAACTTCGTTTGAAATTGCTTTAGCCGTCTTTGGTGACTAGATCTTAATAGCCAGTTACTTCGCAACCTTCATTTTCCCCTACCTCTTTCCCCGCTACCCACTACCTTCAACCTCACAACAAACCCTAATTGGGGATGCCATAGTCTCACTGGCTCTAGACGGTTGGCAGCTTTTGGGACTCTCGTGTGGTATTCCCTATAATTATTTTTTTTAGCACTGAAAATTAATTTATCGGCCTGTCTAGGGCCTAGGAGTCGAAAGGTTTTATGTTAGTTGGCCACATCAGTTTTAAATCAAATCAATATTGGTAAAAAAATAAGGATTTCCTGTTCAATAACACCATCACACCATCACACCATCACACCATCGCACCATCACACCATCACACCATCGCACCATCACACCATCGCACCATCGCACCATCGCACCATCGCACCATCGCACCATCACACCATCGCACCATCGCACCATCGCACCATCGCACCATCGCACCATCGCACCATCGCACCATCGCACCATCGCACCATCGCACCATCGCACCATCGCACCATCGCACCATCGCACCATCGCACCATCACACCATCGCACCATCGCACCATCGCACCATCGCACCATCGCACCATCGCACCATCGCACCATCGCACCATCGCACCATCGCACCATCGCACCATCGCACCATCGCACCATCGCACCATCGCACCATCGCACCATCGCACCATCGCACCATCGCACCATCGCACCATCGCACCATCGCACCATCGCACCATCGCACCATCGCACCATCGCACCATCACACCATCGCACCATCGCACCATCGCACCATCGCACCATCGCACCATCGCACCATCGCACACCATCACACCATCGCACCATCGCACCATCGCACCATCGCACCATCGCACCATCGCACCATCGCACCATCGCACCATCGCACCATCGCACCATCGCACCATCGCACCACCATCGCACCATCGCACCATCGCACCATCGCACCATCGCACCATCGCACCATCGCACCATCGCACCATCGCACCATCGCACCATCGCACCATCGCACCATCGCACCATCGCACCATCACACCATCACACCATCGCACATCGTAACCAGTCGCACCATCGCACCATTTTTCATTTTATCCACGCACCGAGACTTTTAGGGTCACTAACCTCATACTTTTTTGCTGCAAACAAGCTTTCAGTTGTCAGTTTGAAATTTTCACCATTGTTAGATTTGAACTTCGTCAAACAAAAGTTATCCTAAGGAACCAAATTGGACAAAAAACGAAAACAAACCTATAAAAACCATAACAATTTTTTTCTCGGGTAAATTTTCTATTTCAAATCGGTATCGGTTGCACTTCTAAAGATTATCTGTGCGGTGGTGCCTCCCAACACTGACCCCGGTGTCTTGGATATACTGACAGCATTCCCAATATAAACCCTTTTAAATGCTCGCCATGCGTTACGAGGAATTCTTGGGAGCAGAGGAATGAAAAATATCCTCAGACCAATTTCGCGATGTAGTTTAAGTTGACTGAAATTCGTGCCGGGGCGCTTCAATTTGCCAAAACTATTAAACGCATTTTATTTTACCATCGATTATCATTTTTAAATGAACCTCCAAGGTACAAAACTTACTAAAAAAATGTATTTTTATGTTTTAATGAATTCTTAGTATTTTATTTCGATTTGTAGTTATTTCTGTACGAAATGTCTTTAGGGTTATTTCAAACCACTGAACAGAAAATCCATAGAAGTGTGATTTATACCGATTCGGAAGAAAACAGGCCAATTAAATTGTTTATCTGTTCAAGAGAAAAATTTTGATATTTCAAAAATTTTGATCAATTTCACCAGAAGTAAGAAAACGTGGAGCTTACTTCGGCCACATAGACACCCTCATACCACACTTGTCTGTTTATCTCTTCGGTGGGTTTACATAATAAATCGAAAAATATTGGTAATGAGAATGAGCTTATGAGTCATCTAGTTTTAACACTAAACTTAAAAGGTCTTTGAAAAATCCAGTAAAATCGCGTCATAATTATTTACGTTCATTAATTGCGCTCTAAATATATTATGCACCTTCTAAAAAAACTGGTCGAAGCATTCACCCTGTTGTATAATATAAATAAGTGTATTGAAATTCTCTCGCGATGCACTTATTATGCACCTATGCACGCAGCGCATGACTGCATTACTAAAGGACGCTGCTTCGGATCCGGGGCGGGGCAAAAACAGCCACGAGACGAGCATCGAGCAATGCTGCATTGTGGGGTACCTGCCTGCCCGCCATGGCGAGTCTGTGGATGCATTTATATCACTATGCAGTTGTTATGGGTGCAAGTACCCGCAGACCGGAGTACTTGACTCGAACAAGCTCGAGAAATGAAGCGATAGAATCTCGAATATCGGAAAAAAACAAGGGGAGCTGATTGTTGCAGAGGTGTTTCAACTGTTGATTCGGTTATGTTAGCAAATTTTGTTTTGTAATATGTTTCTTTTGTTGATAAAGTTAGTAAAAGCATTCCAGAGACTGTGCGAACAAAAGCAGCTGACACGAAGGCCCAGGACAGAGACCTTATCGAAGCGACGAGTTTCCGACCCATATAGGAAAATGTGAAGAAAATACAACGCGATTTTCTGAAAGGTCATTTTCATAACTTTTTGTTATTAATAGTGAATACCGCACCAGAGTCCCAACTACTTCTAACTGTCTAGAGCCAGTGAGACTACGGCATCCCCAATTGGGGTATGTTGTGACGTAAAAGGTAGTAGGGAGGGGAAGGAGATGAAGGGAAGAGGAAGGTTAGGAAGTACCAAGCTATTCAGATCTGGTCACCAAACACGGCTAAAGCCATTTTAAGCAACGTTTCGATTTTGAATGGTGGTCTAGTATCTACCACTCTGGAACATGCCGCATATATAGTATATATTATTTTGTATGAATCAAATATAGTATATATTATTTTGTATGAATCAAATATAGTATATATTATTTTGTATAAATCAATTGTAGGATATATTATTTTGTATAAATCAAATATGTTATGACATATTTTGATTAAATAAAAATTATTTGCGCACGCCGGGTTCGAACTTCCGACCTCTGGAGTCGTAGTCGAACGTCTTGCAGTTCGACCACGGAGGTCGTCAAACTTATTATTGGGTTCAACATATTTTGTATAGACAGCTTGGCTCACTCTCTCTTCCCCTTTAATAAACCCTACATAAGGCATTCTTCAAGATTACAGTATTATAAGCTGTGATGTTTGAGTTTCTCTCTGGTCTTCTAGTTGGTTCTCCCGACATTCATTTTTTTCCTGAACTTTTCTCTTACTCCACCTCCTATTCGATCTCCTCAGAGCATCCCCCAATATTGGGGATTAATATGCTACATTCTCGCTGACTGGGCAGTTAAAACTCGTGTGTTGTATGTTATGTGACACCACACATGTAAGTATGTAATGAGGCTGATAGAAGTTGGGGAAGAGGAAGAACGAAAGGGAAGAACCGGGCTATTCAAATCTGGTCACTTAACAAAACTAAAGTAATTCAAAGTAACGCTTTGATTCTGAATAGTGTTACAATGAGAGTATCTTCCACTTCATGATGGTGGATTAAATTTGAATAAAGATCACAATCCAACTAGAACAATTACATGTGAAAACTCCTACTAATATAACAAGCGGAAAATTTTGCTTGTGCTATGATGGAGTTCTTAGCTAGCAAGGGAATTGAACCCACGACGCCTGGGTGAACACCAGACGCATTGTGAACCGGTCGATGTGATACCTACCAAGAGTCTTAATTGTACATGGTCATTAGAAATAAGGTAAATGGTATGAAGTTTAAATAAGCTGAGGGAGTGGAAGGAGGTGGGCAATATGAATGTTCGGAAGTACTAGGCTATTCAAATCTAGTCACTAAAAGTAATGTACACAGAGTAGTTTGCTTTTGCAATATAAATCAACCATAACAAATATAATAATTTCAGAATGAAATAATTTTTCTCGTGTTTCATATTTTCTAGGTGTTTCAAAATGGTAAAAAAAAAGAAAACTAAAATATATTTTTTTTAAATACATAATAAAATAAGGAAGTAGTTAGTTTCACTCCAATTTGCAAAACTAAGTAAGATAAAAATTCAAATCATTATGTCACACCAGAAAATATTTGCTTAAAATATTTTTATTTTATATTTTTGAAATATTATATTTTATAATATTTGGGAAACTATGGAGAATGATCCCGGGATGTGTTGATTGACTATTTAATGGTCGATATTATTATATTCCCGATGAGAAATATAATGTGCTAAACATGGCTGCACAGCATTCCCATGAAGTTGTTATTTCATTTGTGCAATTATTTTTATTGAATTAAAATTCTAACCGAATAACTTTTTTGATGTTAAATATTCGTTATTCACTTATTAATTACCATCACGCCGTGGCCCAGAAGGATTATGCAGAGAAAGACCATCATTCTGAATCTAGACATTGGTTTGAAATGGCATTAGCCGTGTTCGGTGAACAGATTTAAATATCCTGGTAGTTTGTAACCTTTTTTTGTTTTTGTTAATCGTGAATACCGAGCAAGAGTCCCAACTGCTCCCAACCGTCTAGAGTCAGTGAGATTATGGCATCAATGAGGGTATGTTGTGAGGCTGAAGGTAGTGGGGAGGGGAAGGAGGTAAAAAGAAGAAGGTTGGCAAGTATCTGGCTATTCAGATCTGGTCACCAAACACAGATAAAACCATTTCAAGCAACGTTTCGATTCTGAATGATGTTCTTTCACTAGGGTGATACTTTGAGTATCTACCACTCTGGAACGAGCCGCAAATAAACTTTTTTTAATGTATTCAATGTGTTATGACACATATTAATTGAATAAAATATATTGTCACACGCCGGGTTTGAACCCGCGACCTTTGGATTCGTAGTCGAGCGTCTTACCACTCGACCATGAAGGCCGTCATCTTCCTCTTCCCCATATCTCCTTCCCCTCCCCACTCCCTTCAGCTCCACAACATACCCCAATTCGGAATGCTTTAATTCCACTGGCTTCGGGCAGTTGGGACTTTTCTCCGGTGTTCACATAAACAATTATAATATAAACACAAACAAAAACACTTATATAAGATGCCATGTCCTAAATTGTGACTAAAATATCAAATATTATACTGATTACCCTTTGACCTCGCTTCCTCCACTTAGCCCTTCTCCGCTGCCCAACCTTGCGGAGAATTGCATTGATAGTTAGCCAGTCAGATATTTACATAAAAATACTATCTTTTCATGATGGTGTTTAAAAAAATTCTAGCGAAACTTCAATTATCTTAGCCGACTTATTAGGTACGATGTAATGTTATGTTAATGGTTAGATGTTCGGTGAAAATAAATAATACATGGAATTAGAGAGTGTACGAGGCCTCTCGAAAAGAAAAGGTGAATTTTGAATTTTCGCGGGCTGTGTACATTAGATTATCGATTTTTTTTTTGTTATGTTGGTACACAATATAAATTATCAATTATCTTAGCCGATTAATTAGGTACGATGTTAATGGTTAGATGTTCGGTGAAAATAAATAATACATGAAATTAGAGAGTGTACGAGGCCTGTTGAAAAGCAAAGGTGAATTTTGAATTTTCGCAGGCTGTGTACATTAGATTATCGTTTTTTTTTTTGTTATGTTGGTACACATATGTTTATCATATGTTAGCATTATCAGCCATTTTGGATTAGTGGCTTGTTTTTGACAACTGGAAAGGTTGGTTACGTTTTTGTGTGTTCATCGATTTTTTACTTTTTGAAAAAAAATGGATCAAAAGAATATGTATTAAATTTTGCGTTAAAATGGAATAAAGTGCTCCAACGCACTTAAAATTTTGACTGTGGCATTCGGCGAGTCTACTTTGTCTCAAAAAAGTGTTTATAAGTGGTACAAGCGCTTTACAGAAGGCCGAGAAGATGTTAATGACGATGAGCGTCCTGGAGTTGTGGAAAAACAAATCATGGATTTTATTCTTTGATCCATTTTTTTCAAAAGTAAAAAATCGAAGAACACACAAAAACGTGACTAACCTTTCCAGTTGTCAAAAACAAACCACTAATCCAAACTGGCTCGATAATGCTAACATATGATAAACATATGTGTACCAACATAACAAAACAAAAAAACGATAATCGAATGTACCCAGCCCGCGAAAATTCAAAATTCACCTTTTATTTTGAACAAGCTATGTATTTTTGTTATGGATTTTCGATATTTCCCTATTTATCTTCGATTGATTCGTAGATTGCGCAAAATACTTTCACAAGAGTTTGATCGCTAGTGAGGAAGGTCTTAACGTTTTGCAGAATATGTTTTATTTTATTTTTTTGCTATCCCCAAGCCATGTCGCAAGTCGCAAGCAATAAACGATCAAATAATTTATATAATTTACATCTCACGTCGATAAATCAGGTAGTGACCATGTCGAGAGTTACCGACTGAGCCCGTTTGTCATTTTCCCAAATATGGCCGCCGAGAATCTGTCATCTGAGAAGGTTCTGCAAAGACATGCGGCGCGACGTGCCCTTATTTCCCATTTATATTAAATAAAAGACGTATCACCGCGATAAGTGATCTATAAATTATGCATGTCGAGTAATCAACTTAGCTTGAAATTGTTCATGGTTCAGAATTACAATCCTCTACAGAGGTATTCAATGGAGTATTTTATTTCATATACCTACTAACTTCTACCCACGGTTGACACTGGAAGACGCAGAAATGTTACCTGGTACATGTAGCAATACGATACGATTGTTATTTTTTTGATTGAATTAATGATTAAAATGGACCAACCCCGAATATCAAACACAATAAGCCTATTTTTTCCTTTTCACAACACAGCATGCGAATTATATGTTGATTACTAACCTTTGATTGCTACCTTATTTTATTGCAGACTGGTTGTCACCAAAACACTTGCACTACAAGCTGTGGCCTGAAACAACACAGCAGACTCGTAATCCCTGTAAAAACATTACTATTTCCAAGATTCAATCGAAGATTTTACCAGGGTTTATCAGGCAGATTTTAAAATTTACGAAAAACTTTTTCTTTACGTCTAACGTACGTATCTTCGCCATTTTCCACATGGACTCTAATTATACACAAAAAGCGTCATTTTATTAGAAGTTTCATCACTGTTAACCACTTGTTTTTGGCAGGTTTCCCCTCTGAAAATATCTCAATATAAATTATAAATCTTGAAATTTCTCAACTACCTCAGAGAGCCGACTGAAATAATATATTCATTGTGACGTATTTAGCGCAAATAAAATTGAAATTAAAACACGAAAATCGAGAGTAATTTTTTTTTAAATAAAAAAAACGTATTCTAGTAGGGCGCATTTCAGGTGATTAAAAAATATCACAAAACTGCGCTGCAAAAATGCAATGTTATTATTATTATTATTCTAAGAACTTTGTCACTGGTTAACCTGAGTAACAAAATCAAAATTGAAAAACACGGTTTCAGTTGGTCTCTATTATTTTATCAGAAGAATCGATCAATAATGTACATATATTAAGTTATATAGTCTGAAAATCCGCATGACTGAGTGTCTAGAAGCGATCACTCTCTGGATGACCTCAAATAGACTGAAATTGAACCCTTCAAAGACAGAGTTTCTCTGGACCGCCACAAGCAGACGTCAGCACAACATCGATAACTCCCCAATAGCTGTCTCAGGAAGTGACATTATTCCAAAGACATCCATTAAACTTCTGGGTGTTAATCTGGATGCTGATTTCTCCCTTAAATCCCAAATTAACAGGACTGTGAGCACAGGGTTCTTTCAACTAAGACAAATAAAATCAGTGCGAAGAAACCTGCCAACAGAGGCAACCAAACTACTTGTAAACTCGTACGTCGTTTCGCGTTTAGATTACTGCAACGGAATATACGCTAGTCTTCCTAGATATCAAATTAACAAACTACAACTAGTCTTCAACGCCGCGGCAAGACTTATCACCGGCGTATCAAAATATTCCCATATCTCAGAGCACCTCAAAAATCTTCACTGGCTTAAATGTCCCGAAAGAATCCAGTTTAAGCTTTGCTGGATGGTTTTCAAATCAATTAACGGAATGGCTCCGGCTTATTTATCGGAATTGTGTATTCCTGAAGATGAAGATGATTGAAGATTCGCGACAGTCAACTCTTAGATCGGCAATGTCATCGGCTATCGGAAGGTTCAAAGAACCAAAGCGCACACCAACACTAAGTTCGGAAAGCGCGCCTTCGGAGTGTCAGGTCCTAAAGCCTGGAATGGACTACCACATGATCTGAGAGTAATAAAAGACTCGACAGAGTTCAGAGCCAAACTCAAAACTCATTTTTTCAGAAAATCATATCCATAATCAAGATGTAAAAAGCCCAATAGAACCAAGAAAACTTTTCAGACTCTCATTCCTTAAATTCATTAGAAGATTTATCTGTTCTTCACTACGAAAAATTAAAAATACCTCCGATATACTTTATTTTAAATTTGCTCTCATGCCCTAAAAATGAAAAAATAATAATAAAGAAATAATTTATTTTTTTTAAAACTTAAGTTATTCCAAATTTTAAGTTATTATCATATGGTGATTGTGTCCTGCCAGAAGTGACCTGCCAGGTAAGTATGTTGCTGTATATTTAAAAAAAAACTAAGAATTAATATTAAGTATAAATTAAGATTTGTACAGCGCCTTAAAGTGATTTTTCACAAAAACGGGGCTGTACAAATTATCCAAATATTATTATTATTATATGATAAATGCCACTGAGATATCACTGATGCCAGTAGGAATCATACTATCAACATAAATTATACTCATAGATACAAATCATGTCCCTCCTTTCAATATATTTTTTGCGCATTCCATGGCACTGGGTAACGAAGAATAATTATCCGTCGCTGTAGCTCTATTCTCAGAAGATTATTGCAAGCGGCTCCGGAAAACTCCTTGCAATATTTTGTAAAATAAGTTTTCAAAATTAAGACTAGAGAAAATCTCCTTAAAGGCTTCGCACTATGCTAGTAATTTAGTCGAGTGGCAAGTAACTGCTAAATTACTAAATCACTTACTGAACTACTGGACTAAATTTGTGCTGTTCATAACATTTATCTACTACATTACTCGTCACTCGACTAAATTACTAGCGTAGTGCGAAGCCTTTAAGGAGATTTTCTCTAGTTTTAATTCGATTAAGTCGAAGCGCTTTAAACGCCATAAAAAAAGAAAGCCGAAAGTCGGAGTACCGTAATAATAATAATAATAATAAAATTGTATAATTTGCATAGCCTTACTTCGGGTAAAATCCATCAAACATTTGAAAATGTCGAATTTACTTTTTTGGACAAATAATCAATTCAATTCGCCTCTCTGGGACCTAGGAACCGAAATGTTTTATAATACTTAGATTGTGTCATCATTTTTATTTGAAATTGGTACAGATCAGGATAGATTCTCTGTTGAGAAAATAACAATATTTTGGTAATTTGTACAGCGCTGTTTTTGTGAAAAATCACCTCAAGGGTAAAGTGTGATCACATGAAATTTTAGACAAGGTGGGGGACCAAAGACATAAAAAAAACTGTGTTCTCGAAGCACCATCTTGTTTCTCGTATTTTGTATTTATTTGCAACAATTTGCTCTGACTGCTTCCTTCACGCATTTCCCTGTACAGGCACTTGAAAACCATAAAACGTTCTTATAATAAAATCCAATCCATCATAATAGTAATCGTTATATTTCTTAGGCCGGTGGCTACATCAAAGACTGGTTACTTCACGATATTTTAATCATCTTTTTATTAAATAAAATTGCAAGGAAAATTAAAATTAAAAATAGTCTGTTATTAATTTTGGATAACCATAATTTCACACACCAGTCCACCTGTCCATATCATTAGTGGGGGGGGGTGGTGATTTTTACTTGCCTGGCAAGCCATGTGAGTATTGTAAATTACTCTTTGATACAAATAAATTAACGTGCAGTGTAAAGTGAGGAAGCAGAAGTGGTTTTATCACACGGATGAGTCCGCCATTTTTAATGTCAATGTTTTCAGAAAATAATAAAATTAAATGCCACATCAACATGCTCGTCTGCTTGGAGAAACAATGTATGGAGAGAGAGCTAATTATTTTTACCCAACCTACACAAACTTGCGATAAATCACTTTCTCCGGCTTTTTACGTCGTACACCATGAGAGAGAAAGAGACAAAAAATTTCATAGACCGCTTCTAGATACTGTAAGGATGATCTTAAGGTCCTGGTTCAGGGCGGGACTCCGCCCACATTTTTTATTATGCCACTAAACTTGACACAACTAAACGGTTTTTTATGTTATATGCTATATTTTTATTGATAAAAATACTGTGAAAAAGTGGCTGTACGAATAAACAAAAACATTATGTCGATATGTGATGTGAACGCATGAATAAATACGCTAGCCTTAGTCTAAGCCACGCCCAGGTGCGCCGAGTCAGGTTAAAATCATCAAAAACAAGTCAAAAACTGACTTCACTGCCTTGGATAGATACTACCCTACCAACTCCATGGCTGCACTTTAGAATAACGGCAAACAAAATTATAACGTGTCCTGTAATGCAGTAATGCGAGCTGAATGCACCACAGTAATGCAGTTCTATTATAGTCTGAAAATTGCATAAGCCAACAGCTGGTTGTTATGCATTCACCACAGTGAACAGATAAACTCTAGACGTGTGATCCACACCCACTAAACAGATAATCTAAATCTGTACCGATTTGAAAAAAAAAACTAAAGTCGCCAGTTTATGTAAGACCTTTCGACTTCTAGGTCCTAGACAGGCTAATGAAATTGATTTTCTGTTCAAGATAAAACATTGATATTTGAAAATATTTTATCAATATCACTTAGGTGTAAGGAAAAAAATTATCTTACTTCGGACACACGGACACGCCCAAAACACACTTCTATCAGTGTATCTCTTCAGTGTTCTGTGAGCATTTTGAAAGTAAAATATCGTCGCGATGTCGATATACGGAAAAAATGCAAGGCTGATGTAAGAGTAATGAATAATATCAAGAAAGGGACGCTTAGATGATTTGGGCATATAGGACGAATAAACGAAGAAAGGAGTGTGAAAAGAATATATAACGTGAAAGTGAATGAAAGATGAAGTCGAGGACGCCCGAATAAAACATGGCACGATCGAGGGAATCAAACAAGTGAGGACAATGTATTGTAAAAATATGAAGTTTAAATAAATTTAAAAAATAAGTGTGTGTGCCAAGACAGAGATGTATGGCGGCCCATATTCTCTGCCTATCCCCTCGGTGAAATGGTGTGATGGTTAGACAAACAATTAGTCAGTTAATGTCCTTCCTCACCAGCGACCCCATTCTTGTGAAAGTATTACGAATTCTGTGATTCATTGTGAATTAGTTTATGTTTATGATAGAAATAACGGCAATCGGCATTGTATTGACAGACGTGACAGCAGACGGGATAAGGTTTGAAAAAAAGCGGCGTTGCCAGCCAAACTTGCGGAAGGAGATAACTAACGAATATTCCGATGATTAGAGTTATCTAATGAATAGTAGTTTATTGAGAGGTGGTGAAATAGCCCCTCAATCGAAGATCTAAGCTAGTCCGTCTTCTCTGCCTATTCTTGCGTGGAAACGGTCAGTTAGTTAGTTAGTTATTTAATTTTCGACTCCTAGGCCCCAAACGGGCCAATCACTCTCAAGAAATAACATCGATATTTGAACATTTTTGTTTAATTTCACCAGAAGTAAGGAAAAATTAAGCTTACTTCGGACTTTTATTCTACGGGTTAACCCTTCACCGGTGTCCAGACCGACGAGAGGTAAACTCGTAGCCCGCAGTGGACCAGATGCGTATAATCTGCGGCGCAACTCTTCGCCGCTTAAACAATTTATGCGAGCAAATAATATGCATAACGCGGTCAGGTTACCGCCGAAGGTGTTCGAGGAAGTCGCAGCTTTCTGCTTTATGGTGTTCTCATGTTGTCTATGGAAGACGTGCGGGTTTTGGCCGATGCCCTTAAAGTAACGGTATTTCAGGACTTCATATATTATTATAATATAAGCTTAACGGCCCTCCACACTAGCGACCAAATTGTTGTGAACTCTTACGACTTAATCGCAGATCTAAGATCGACGCTTCAAAAACCTCCGTGGTCGAGTGATAAGACGCTTGACTACAAATACTACTTATCCTTCCACAAATAAGTATCCCTTAATCCATCTATAGGTATAGATCAGCAACGTCATCGGCTATCGGAAGGCTGATAGAACCCAAACGCAATCCAAATACTAAGTTTGGAGATCGCGCTTTCGGAGTATCGGGGCCGAAGGCTTGGAATAAACTCCCTCCGTAACTAAGATGTTCAACGAACCCAACAGAATTTCGGTCCAAACTGAAAACTTACCTTTTCAGACTCTCATATCCTTCAATTCATTAAAAGAACCACAACATAATCTGTCTCTCGACGAATCACCTTTAGATATACAAATTTAAACCAAATCCTGTGCTGTACGACAAATTCAGAAAGTCTATTTCTTAATTTCGCTCCCATGCCCTAAATCGGTAAAAATAAATTTAAAATTAGTAAAATAAAAAATTAAAATCACAATTATAATTTTAAGTTAATAAGTGTGTCTATCGATAGGACCTGCCAGGTAAGTATGTTCCTGTATATTTTCTTATTTAAACAAGGAATTAATATTTTATAATAGAAAATAAGATCTGTACAGCGCCCTTGAGGTGATTTTTCACAAAAACGGCGCTATACAAATCATCAAAATATTATTATTAATATTATTATACCTTAATACAGGTTTTTTCATCTAGCTAATTTATTTGATGAAACTATTTAACTCTGGATGTAGCTATTATTCAATACTATTTTTTCTTTCTTGTACAATATTTTTTGCACTGCAAGTATATTGTTTTTAAAAAAATGTAAATATTTGTGCAAAAAGCCTTTAACGGGCGTAAATAAATTAATATTCAAACGTACCTTGACATTTTGTTTATAGCGTAGGTTCAATTACCACACTTTGTATAATATCATCGTCATTATAAGTACGTATTTAAGGTTACGTTAAAAGTACGCACTTCGACCGGTCGGTAGCTGAGTGAACAAACGCGTCGGATTCCCATCCGGGCGTCGTGGGTTCAATTCCTCTGCTGGATAAGTCCTCCATCATTGCACAAGCAACATCTTCCGCTTATTATGATAGCAGTAGGAGTTTTTCAAATATTGTCAGGTTATTCCTAACCCGGGATGATTGTCTTTCTTATTAAAATAAAAATAATAAAAAATACTTATTTCTGCATATTAATCCGCAAAATAAAAATAACAACTACAATTACGATTTTAATCACTGTTATATATATATTTTTTTAAATTAACATCTACAACTATTTATTTTACAACTATGCATAGTGTTTTTGTCATACAGTACATATGGTATAATGTCTTCCACACCAGGAATTCATCTGTATTGTAAAGGGCATCTTATAAATTCTTATGGTTTATTTACATTTGAAAGTACAAGAATTTATCCTGACAAGACTATTTTCTTTCTTCCAGCAGAACGTTGAAGCCACGCATGGGCCGCAAGACGATGTCGCAGCTGAGTACCAGGTCTTCTCTTCGGTCTACAGAGATCACCCTGTACTTCCTGAGGATGCTGGAGAGAATTGCTTTTTGCTCCACCATCGCAAATCTCTGACCTGCACAAGATAAAAAAGAATGAGTAAATAATAGAAATATCTTTCCAGTGACCAATCCCGAAGGAGGTAGCAAGAGTGCAAGAAATTACCGATGTAGATACTCATATCGTCGCCGGAAAGGCAAAAGGGCTGAAGCGCCATTTTGGGAAGCTTACACCAGAGCACTTTAAAGTTTTTTTGATTTACAATAAAATTCTTCTAAAAGTCTTCAGTACCTGGTGGGATTTTGAAAAAAAAGTTAACGCAGGTCAATGCTCTCACTGAGTTACCTGAAGCGACAAAAAGGCTTTAAAAAGTCCCAATCTTGTGTCGCTTGAGTCAAGACTTCTCCCAAATGGTAAATATATTTTATATTGCTGAAGGGCCACTAGTCTTCAGAATCAAAAGAAAGTCAAAGCATACGATGCAGAAAAAAACTTATCAAAACTGAATATTCAACTAATTTTTCACCTATGTGTCGCTTAAGCCTTTCTTTTATCATTTTTGACCAGATCTGAATAGCCAGATATTGCACAACCTTCCTCATCAGCATTCACAATATTCGCCATAAAATTATTATTCAATTATTACTGTTGGGGTGTTACAAACTCCATCACATTTGATCATCATCAAATCAATGATCAGCGCCATTATGAATCTTTGAAATCTAAACGGTCCACGTTAAACACCGATTCGCAGCCCGTTTCACCTTTTTACCAAATTTAGTCCTAACTCGGCGCTTAACGGAGACATTCATGAAGTCAGTTCACGATTTTGGTCATGATTTTTTTTTTATAAAAAAATTGGTGAAAATCGCCCTGATGATGGCCAACCTCCGACAGGAGAGAGTAACAGAGAATGAAAAACAACCCATAAATGAAATAGGCTAGGTGTTTGTAATTTTTTTTCGGCATGAAAAGGATTTCTAGGGCATTTATTATTATTTTATTTTTTTTTAAATTTTATAATGTAACGTCTTTAAAACCTGCGAAATTGAAGTTTTATTTCATAAGCTTGAAAAGTGTTCATTATTAGCTCCGTCCAGACAGCGCGCGGCTTATGAGTCAGTTCGCAACTAGCAAATTAATAATTTTACAGTCAAAATGGCAAAATAAAGTGTACAAAATCATTTGTGACTATAATATATATTCGGGCCTTTCGATTAATGTTCAACCATTGGTTGATAGTTGTTAGCGCTTGTCTAGCTCATGCGACACAAGTTTTTTACACTTCACACCTCTGATCACATGATCTGAATATCCAAGCCTTCTCCTATCTCTTTCCCCTCCCTACTTCCTCTAGCCTCACAACAATCTCCAATTGGGGAATCCATAGTTTCGTACTGACTCCGTGTTATTATCCTTACCCATTTGGACATCTTCAGCCAGACTCCTTCCAATGACTGCGATGGAAGGATAGATCCTGAGGGACTCCTTGATCACCCTCTCCAGGTACCTCATCTCTGTGGAGTCGGCCGTTGTCATGGGTCTATCGTCTCTTTTAAATATCTCATCAATCTCTTGGAGCACCAGGTCCTGAAATTAAAGAAACACACCGCGAAACTGTTTGAAACGTCGGTTCAAGATGAAAGAATAAACGCAACTCGACTTATTATCACAAAAGTCAAACAATAATATGTTATTGGCCGTGAAAATCTTAAATCATATATGGTTGCAGAAAAGGCAAAAGGGCTAAAGCCCCATTTTGGGAAATTTACACCAGAGTGCTTTAAAGTTTTTTTTTGTTTTACAATAAAATTCATAAGTCTTCATTGCCTGGTTGAATTTTGAAAAAAAAAGTTAAATCAGATAACTCAATGCTCTCGCTGAGTTACCTGAAGCGACGAAATGCTTTAAAAAAGTCCCAAACTTGTGTCGCTTGAGTCAAACCTTCTCCCAAATGGTAAATATATTTTAGATGGCTGAAGAGCCACAAAAGTCTTCAGAATTTAACGAGAATCAGAACATTTGATGCAGAAAAAATAACTGATCAAAACGGCATATTTTACTCATTTTTTTAAAGTGTCGCTTCAGCCCTTTTGTCTTTCCAGCGACGTTATATTTTTTCAATATATCGAAAAAAATATTCAGCACTTAAACTATTGTTAATATTTTTCAAGAATTAAAAAAAGAACAGTGAAAAATATAATACATTACTGTTTTTTCAAACCAACCTTGGAGTAACAATGTATAGAGAGAGAGCTAATTATTTTTACCCAACCTATACAAACTTGCGATAAATCACTTTCTCCGGGTTTTAAAGTCATACACCATGAGAGAGGAAGAGACAACAAATATAATACACCGCTTCTACTTACTATCACAATGATCTTGGGCTCCTGGGTCACCGCGGGACTCCACCTACATTTTTTATTATGCCACTAAACTTGACGCAACTAAACGGTTTTTTATGTTATATGCTATATTTTTGTTTATAACAATACTGTGAAAAAAATTTTATGCGAATAAACAAAAACATTATGTCGATATGTGATATGAATGGATGTATAAATATCCTAGCCTTAGTCTTAGCCACGCCCAGGTCCGCCGAGTCAGGTAAAAATCATCAAAAACTGACTACACTGCCTTGGATAGACACCACTCTACATACTCTAAGAAACCAACCTGTTTGTCTTTATACAAGCCAAGAAGATATAATGTCCAACATATTGACGATCCATTCGTGTCGTGTCCCTGCAACATTTTAGATTTTTTTGTTAAAACTTTGTTTTCATATTAAATTAACCTAGTGTTCCAGATAATAATTGAGGAAGAATAATTTACTAAGATAATTTAAAACATGTTCAAAACAAATCTTACCGCAATCATAAACGTATCGACTTGTTCTCTGATGGAAGAATCTGACACATCGGATCCATTTTCCTGTGCATCCAGAAGCATGTCCAAAAACGCTACGCGAGATTTCTTCCCTAAAATCAAAATATATCACTTCATTTTGATTGAATTAAACAAACTCGTTTTATTTATTTATCTTACACCCAGCTGGGCTTTCACAAATTTACAAACTTAAACCAATGCAACTGTAAACCTATTTCAGAAGAATCCTTACTTTAACAGCACAAATATTTAACTAATAATAAATATAAAGATAACACAAAGAGAAGGAATGGGTAAGGGGTGTGCAGGAAAAAGAAAATAATTTACCGGGATATTTGGAATAGGAATGGGTCTAGAGTACATTCGTTTGGTGTTTAATCACACTGTGACAACTCAGCGGGCAGGACACGGCCTCCGTGGTCGAGTGGTAAGATACTCGGCTACGAATCCAGAGGTCGCGGGTTCAAACCCGGCGTGCGCAAATAAAATTTGTTTTTTTTTTTTTACGTTAATGCCGCACAAGAGTCTCAACTGCTCCCAACCGTCTAGAGCCAGTGAGACTATGGCATCCCCTAAAGGGGTATGTTGTGAGGCTAAAGGTACTGGGGAGGGGAATGAAATGAGGAAGGGGAAGGTTGGGAAATACCTGGCTATTCAGATCTGGTTGCCAAACACGGCTAAAGCCATTTCAAGCAACGTTTCAATTCTGAATGGTGGGCTTTCACCAGAGCGATACTACGAGTATCTACCACTCTGGAACGTGCCGCAAATATTCTCTATTTCATTTTATATGAATTAAATGTGTTATGACCTTGAAGTAACAATATATGGAGGGATAGCTAATTTGTTTTACCCAACCCATCCGAAATTGTAATAAATCACTTTTTCCGAGTTTTTACATCGTACACCATGAGAGAGAAAGAGACAACAAATTTCTTGGACGGCTTCTAAATACTGTCGTAATGATCTTAAGCTGGTTATTTTCGCTGGTTAACGGCGGGACTCCGCCCACATTTTTTATTTTGCCACTAAACTTGACACAACTAAACGGTTTTTTAGGTTAGGTGAAAAAGTGGCTATACGAATACACAAAAACATTAATGTCGATATGTGATATGAATGGATGTATAAATACCGTAGCCTTAGTCTTAGCCACGCCCATTTGCGCCGAGTCATGTTAAAATCATCAAAAACAAGTCCAAAACTGACTTTACTGGCTTTGGCTTGGGCTACCTCTTGTATACTCTAAGGTTATGACACATACTAATTAAATAAAATTTACTTGCGCACGCCAGGTTCGAACCCGCGACCTCTGGATTCGTAGTCGAGCGTCTTACCACTCGACCATGCAGGCCGTCAAATTGTTTAATCAATATTTGACATAACACATTTATTTCATATAAAATATAGTGGATACTATATTTGCGGCACGTTCCAGAGTGGTAGATACTCTAAATATCCCCCTGGTGAAAGACCACCATTCAAAATCGAAACGTTGCTTTAAGCCGTGGTTGGTGACCAGAACCGAATAGCCAGGTACTTCCAAACCTTTCTTTTCCCCATCTCCTTTCCTTCCCCACTACCTTCAAACTCGACAACATACCCCAATTGGGGATGTCATAGTCTCACTGGCTCCAGACGGTTGGGAGCAGTTAAGACTCTTGTGCGGTATTAACTATTTATATGTATTTTTTAAATAAAAGCACGTAGCAATATTGGGAGAAAGCAGACCGCCAAAGAAGCTTCTTTGTAATGAACCTGCAGGTTGAAGGAGTGTTGGCAAAAACCACAGCTTTAGGCACAAATATTTGGAGGGATACAGCAGGAGACCGACAGGAGTGAAAAAAATTTCCGGGGGCGGTCAAGACTTACCAAAGATTTTGAAAATAATGAATCTAACAAAAATGAGTTTACAGCTGTATTTTTTAAAATGTATGTATTACCAAACGTGTCATCCTCCAGAGACTTCTCGATACTCTTTTGAGGGTTTTCCTTCCTGGAGGCCCTCCTCTCTTCAATGACCTTGTAGGTGAAATCGTGCAACACCTTCAGACTCTTCACAAACTCCTTGCCGTTAGCAGTCAGGTAATAGATTGCATCGGGGAATATCCAGGGTTTCCTCGACCGAATGCATATCGCCCTGTGTACTCTGATGATACAAAAATAAACCAATTTAATAATGCAACAATTTAATTATGTATAGTCGACCCCAGCAAAGGGCCGTTGTGAATCTTCAAGAAAGCTAAAATATAAATAAAAACGAATAAAGACAGAATACCAGAATTTCGAAGTTTCTTGTTCGTTGGCGTTCTGGGGTCAGGCTCGGGAACGGTTCCAAATTACCGACATTGTCGATAAAAATCTATATCTATGTTTTGTGCTAGCACTCCAGGGGACAAACGCAAATTATTTTTTTGTAATAAATGAAAATTGGAGCAAGATGAGACGAAATCAGAACGATGGAGGATTAAACAAGGAATAGATGAGATATTTTAAATCTGACTAACAAGAATCATAGCAAGCGGGGCAGAGACCTAAAGAGAGAGACAATTTTTTCCGTGAGTTTGTGGCCCTAGCAAAAGGAACGTTAAACCAGCCCCCGTGAAATGGACCCGTTGTCTATTTCTTGTGTGCCAAACCTGTCTAGCACGTTTACTTATATTTAAAAAAATGATCGTACTTGTAAATTGACTTCACAAATTCCACCGGTTCATCCTCTTGTGCTTTGATATTTATACCCATGGCAGTTTCTGCAAATAGAAAAAAATATCGTATGAAAATATCAATAAAAAAGGAATAATTATAATTTATTATTATTTTAAAATCTTACGGCAAATGATGTCCAAGGCAGCTCCAGTAACATAGGGATGAATATCGAAAGGTTTCTCGGTGCCGCATTGAGGCTTTAGTTTGTCAACGAGGATCTTGGACTTGGCGTTAAACACGTCAATGAAGACCTCGAGAATCTTGAAATGGAATGTTGGGGTCAACATTTTCCTGTCGTGTAACCACTTATCTCCTGGAAAATTTTAATGACATGAAATAAGACAAATTAATAACAAATAAAAAATCTGATAAAAACTATCATGCATAACTTATCTCTATTTTGTAAATCATATCCATAAATCAATAATAAAACCTGTTTTTCAGAGATCGCCCATTGAGCTATCTGTAAATAGCAGTTTTCTTTTGTATCTGTTTGAATAGCTGAGTATTTATTTTATTTTATTAAACAATGCAATTTCCAAACAATATAATTTCCTTGAGCGTATGTACGTACAGGTGTGACATTTACAAAATTGTAACTGATGTACTCGTATATGTTTAGAAAATTATCAAATTATTAAAAGAATATTTTCAAATCAAGACAAGCAAAATAAAGTATCTACCTATAATATATTTTACGAGATTATTTTTAATAATTTTTTTGAAATGTGCTTCCAGATATTTTACTTTTGCTCCTATTGCCAAGGTTAAGTTACGTCCTGTGGCTTTTCACGGATAACAATTAATTCAACTTTAGTTTTAAGCTCGTCTGTATTTTGTACACTGTACAACGCCCTTGAGGTGATATTTCACAAAAATGGCAGTGGTATCAGTAGGAACAGTAGGTATTATGATGAGCTAAATAAGTGATTGAATACATATTAAGCTAGTTATACAAATGATGTATTTCTTAGCACAACCTCCATGCAATATATAAAAACCTTACCTGATGAGGTGAGAATACCTTGACCAATCCAGGGATGTAAGAATTTGTAGACAAACGATTTCTCGTTGTGTTTTGCTGATCCTAAAACGGCCTAACAAATTGAATTAGAAACGATAATATGTGACATCTTCATGAGAACAATAAGGTTTGATTTCTTTCAAATTAACCATCCGAAAATTTTAGTTAGGTTAGCTTAAAAAACATTAGAAAAATTAGTGTATTTTCTTCAAAAAAAAATAGCTAGATCCTTATTTGACAGAATTTATTTTTTTAAATACTCTAATCACAAACAAAAATAGAAGGTTAATAATTTTCCAAAACTAGACCAGGTTTCTGTTTTGTATCGGTTGCAACCGAGCACTGGAAACCAATAAAATGTTAAAAAACTATATTAAATAAATTATTTCAACCGGGTAATTTGTTTCTTACCTCTACATATTCAGCTTTACTTATATTAAGTGTGGCAACTGGGCCAAACCAGAAACGAAATATTGGTCCATGTTTTCTTACAAGATCCGAAAGGTTTTTGAATATAGCTGAAAAAAAACATCATAAATAACTCTTCTTTTCCACGGGAAACAACATATTCCGCTTATTATGATGGCAGTAGGAGTATTTCAAATATTGTCAGGTTATTCGTAACCCAGAAATGTTTGTCTTTATTTAATAATATAAAAAAAAAAAAAATATAAATATATATATAATATATATATTATATATTTTTATATATATATATATATATATTATGTATTTATCAAAAAAATAATTATAGCCCTCTGTAAATAATGAAAAATCAAAACCAATATGTGTGCTTCACAACACAATATATAGGGTATGTAGGTACTCAACTTACTACAATCGAGAATCCACATAATATAAAATAGTTGTATATGTTTTTTTTTTATATTGTTTTTAACAAATAGGTTTGCGAAAAAATTTTTTACAAAAAAAAACAGGTTTTAAGCAAAAATTATTCATTTGCATCGTAAGATTTTTTCTGTGTAAAATTTACTCAATTCTTGAATATATTCCAATTGGAAGGGTAGGTACTTCACGAAAACAAAAACGACTAGTGTTAATTTTTGACAGATGCAAATGGAGGGAAAAACAGTTGAAAATTAAAAGTTTAAGATTGGTTGGTGATATGTTAAAATTATTGAAAAAGGCAAGAAAAGGGTCAATTAAGTACAATAAGTATGAGAAGAAGTGTTTATGTGTGAGTATTATTGTAATCAAAGAACTGTGACCAGTTAACACACAACAAAACAATATGTAGTAAGAGGAATAAAACTAAGGTTGTTTTGATAAAATGTGTGTATAAGAGTTAATTTAATTTACCATTCTCGTCGCGAAATGCCTGCAAAGCATTACCGAAGATCGGGATTCCATCTGGTCCAGGAAGCAGGTTTATTCTGGACACCCATCTTCTCCACTGGACGATAATTTGTGAAATATACATCACAAACACCACCAGCAGTAAGGTAATGACAACCAGGACATATAAGTTCCATTTCTAAATACATAAAACGATATGTACATTCTTGTGATCTTTTAATGAAACATACAAAAAACCTTTGTCAAAAACTTCTCTTGCAATTACAACAAATCATGCCTTATTTCCCTGTTTCTATTATGTATTGTCCTTCGAAAGGAATTATTCCTACACTTACTGGAAGGACAAACAATCCACAATAAAAATCCTGGTGGTTATTATTTCGCTAGGAATCCAAGACATGTAAAAGCATATTTTAAAACTACTCGGCACATACCCCATATGACAGTTTTACACCCTTTTGATTTTTTATCTGAATTCACACGTGTATTTTTTAATATTAGTATTATTATTTTTAAACACTGAAAAAACATAAAAAAAGTTTTCAAAACCATAGAATATGACCCAATTGAATTATTTTTAATTAAGAGACATAAATATTAATTAGAATTTCAGGGTCCATTACACGAAGGGCACGTAAATATATCGGTAATATTAGCAAAGAACGTCTCACAAATTTCTAAAAACTATCAAATACAATAAAACATTTAACAGTATAAAAAATCAAACATTTAGTAAAAATGATCACATTGTTAACTTAATGATTTTTAATAGCACCTCAATAGAATCTAAGACATTTATAAAATGTGTATTCAATAGACACTTGCCAAAATACATCAGCCCCAACCGAAAACGGTAATCATCGTGGAACTTTGGTTGCTACACAAAACCTTAAAAATTATTTCAATTAAAATATGCAATAAACAAACCTCAGATGTAGTTTTAACAATGTCTTCCATAGCTATATAATGTTCACTCTATTAGGTTGCAACTGATCTAGTTGATGTTGTGATGTGCCCATCAACACATGCTGACTATTGACTTTAACAATTAGCATCTTCTTCAGAATTCACTTACAAAAATCAATTCAAGGTTCCTAAAATTCGTTTGACATTGAAGGATATTAAATTTTAATTTTTTGTTACTAAACGGTAAATCAATAGTGTAAAACCAGTTATTTTTAAATAAACTAGTTTAGGAAAGTGGAAACTAGTATAATAAATCAGACATTCTTAAATTAAATAAATAAATAAATTTTAACTAGTTTAAGAAACCAGTTATTTTAAAAGAAACTAGTTTAGTAACCAGTTTTATCGAAAATCAGTAGTTACTAGTACTTGAAGAAAATATTTTCATGTACGGGATTTGTATTTACAATAACTTTATCAATATTTAAGCTGTTCTAACACAAGAACAAGTCGTAGAAGCGACCCGTTCTCATGTATTGAATGTCAACCGTGTACAAATATTGGGCAAGCGTTTGGCGAGTTTCTCGACTTTGCACCGGTGCCGAAGGAATCAATGACCCAAGTTCCTCAGGCATCTTCCATTAAAATACCGGTAGAACTAGGACAGCATTCCCACCTGACGTCAGTGCTCCAAAAATTGCTATCCGTTTGTTAAGATAGGAGAATCTATCAAACGGACCCCCATTTCTGCACAGAGTCAAGGCTAAATAGCTCTTTATCCAATCTAGTAGTTTGCCTTCTATATCTATTTTGTAAAGTTTGTTGTACAGAATTTTATGGTTAACTTTATCAAATGCTTTTACATACTCAGTACAAAATTAATCGACTTGGGCTTTATTTGCTAATGAACAGGATATATAATGTATATACAAAGAAAGATTTGTAAGAGTAAATCTCCCTGGCATAAAGCCGTGTTGATTAGGAACAATGATTTAGTTAATATGTATAGAAATTCCATTAAGTATTAGTTATATAATAATAATAATAAATATGTACATTTTAATGCAGTAAAACAATAACTAATGATTACTTTTTCGTTTATTTATTTGATGTGAAAAAAAATTTGAGCCAATAAATATAGTCGAACTTGGTTATAACAAGCGCAAAGAAACCAACCAAATTTGCTCCTTACAACCATTACTCGTTATAAACGTAGGTAGGTAAAAAAAGTACCTACCTACTAATATTGATATTTATGCCAGGCAGTGGCGGCTCGTGACTTTTTAGTGTGCTAGAGTGCTAAGATTGAATAAAAACGCCATGATTGATGTTGTTGTGGCCGAAAATGAATTTAAAAAAATACATTTGTAAATATATATTGTAAGGGTTTCAAGATTTTTTCAGTTTGGGGGTCATTGACCCACCAAAACTGAAAAATCTTCATACAAAATATGTATTTTTTAAATAAAATAAAAATCATTTTCGTCTACAACATCAAAAACGTCGTATTTTTCAATCTCAGCACTCTAGCAACCTAAAAAGTCACGAGCCGCCCCTGATGCCAGGGTATGAAAGCTTGCATATTATTAAATTTGTTTTTAAGAAATGAAAAAGGAAAACCAGATACAAATTAAACATAGAGTACAAATGAATTTGTAAAAAGGGAACAGAATTGCAAGGGAAAATTTTCGTATGACTTTGTATTTAAATGACACTTTTACATAGTGTCTGATAGTACTGGATAGAAATGTTTTTTAAAGCGACAACTATCAGGGATTATAAACCCTCCATAACGTAATTTACGGAAAGTCCACCGCTTTGCGGGACGGGCAGTTTTCTTTGTCTTGTTTATGACATTATTCGACTGTTTCGAGAATTGGGTTTTTTTCCTCATACCCGGGCGCATTGAGTTGACAATATTATTTGGTTATATTAGTGAAGCGACCTCGTTATAACCCCACACGATTGTATGAAAATAAGCCCGAACTAACATATCACTAAGTAATTGCACATTATAGCCGTGACCTCGCTATTACCGTAATAATATTACCAAGTTCGACTGTAAATATATTGTTTTAAGACATAAGATACATAATCAGATTGCACAAAATAATCATTATAAAAAATACATTTAAGAATAATTAAAGTTCATATTTAGTTTTCAGTTCTGCAAACTCTTGCTTTGAACACTTGTTGGTCTTCTGGCACCGTTGCAGTATTTCCAAAATACCTGGAAACAAGATTTTGTATTATTTACTATCTATATATAATATCATGTTTTGTATTTGTTCAGTAAGTTAAAAAGTTTCTGTTTAACATGTTTTAATGCTCGTAGGCATTAAAACATATTAAACAGAAACTGTTTTCCAACCCTGAAAAAATTCCATACAATTTGTACATTTTATTCCTGTTTAATGTTTCCCAAATGATAAGATTTAACATGAGATAAGTCTTGAAATATGAACCCCCATCTGGATTTTTACTCTTTTACAGAGTAAAAATAAATACAATTTTTAAAATTTTCAATTCATATTATCTGTCTCTCTCTATCTCCGTTCCTTTTGTTATAATTTAAATGTTATTTTATTGTTTTCTCATTGTTCTGTTATTTTATATTTTGTTCTCCCTCTGAATGTATATATAACCGCACACTTTGTATTTTTTGTTTGGTTTAATTTTGTACGCTGATGATGCTTAGGCTAAGTGAAACCAGTCATAAAAATGAAAATAATATCCGTGGTCTTGTACAAAGTTATTTTATCATTTCTTTAAAAACAAATTTATTATCTGACCCCCCCGTCATTGAACGCCGGTATTCTTTTTTTTGAATTTTAGTATTTTGATATTTTCCGGCTTTAAATAGTTCCAATAAAACCCTATTCCAAATAGATTTTTTTCAAACTTTGTTTTATTTATGAAATACTGTAAGTGTCACTATCGAAAGGGTGAATACTCAATACACAAACTCACTTTTTGCATCACCAAAGTAAAGTGCTGAGTTGTTTCAATTTTGCATACAATATGCTAACACGCTAGAGTCACTATGAAACTGGTCTTCTTATTCGAGTAAGACCCTTCACAGGCAGAAAAAAAATAATATCGCTATTGTGCATTCAGTTTTATTAATTGACAAAATGACAAAAGCAATACAAAAGTTTCCATCCAAGTAATAAATACTCCTCGTCGGCTTGGGACAACAAAAATCTGGTATATGTAATAATTCTGACCTAATTTATATAGCACCACTTTTGTGAAATATCACCTCATGGGTGTTGATAGATACCAATGAGGGTACTACTAGCAAAGTCGGTAACCTCCATAAATCTTTATTTCGAGATAAATGAAGAAAACTGTTATTTGCTTAATGGATGTTTGACCCCATATTTTTATTGTTATAACATATTCGACGGAAACAAAATAAAGAAAGTATGACAAGAAAATTTTACATGAAGGTTTTTTGCTATTGGCCATTCAAAATTAAGATGGCGGCGAGTAGAGATGACTGGTTTCGCAAGAAAGCTCATAAAGAAGAATGCACTCTTTTGAATGAATCATTACCATTCTTATCTTTCTTGGAGAGGAACATGGCGAGAGCGCTGAACCTCTTGACGGCAGCCAGGTTCTGCAGGTAGGGGAGGGCGTTGGAGTCGGCTTGGACAAAGTCATCGCCACTGTGCAGGATGGCCACCATCTCCGACAAGGTGTCGCTCTCCAGGAAGTTTTGGAAGATGGCTGGCAGCTGGTTGGGGGGAATCGCCTAGAATTAAAACAAACCCTTGTTTATAAATTGGTAAAGGGGTGGAAGTAAAGGCTCTAAAAAGATGATCTCTACCAGTGTTATCTTTACCGATTTGGAAGAAAACTAATTACGTAACGCATTTCAACTCCTAGACCTCAAACAGGTCAATGAAATTTATTATCTGTTCAAGAAAGAATTTCAAATATTGGAAAACGTTTAATCAATTTCACCAGAAATGAGGAAAAATTGACCTTTAGGCATACGAGCATACCCACAACACACTTCTACTGGTTTATCTGTTCAGTGGTTAATAGTGCATATTTAAGCAAACTTGTATAATAATTAAATAAATATTACGAGAATACAAGATTACCTGAGATTTTAACACTCTTTCTTTTTTTGTGAATATGTAATTGAAAAAATATGGTATCCTGTCTTATTTTATTTACAGTAAAATGATTATTTCATGGTGGAAATGACGTTGAACGCTGAAAATAATTTTGCACTGAAAAAGGTGCACACCTTTCATAATACCAGAACTCCCCGATTTTCCTTATTCAGAGTTTAGACAAGCTGATTTTCTGCTTTATAGTTAGGATATTGAAAATATTTGTTATAAAAATAAACAAAAATTATACAACAGAGCTTCTGGTACAAATACATATTGGCTTTAACAACGACATCAAAAAACAATGTAGTACTTTATTTATTTCTGTATACATGGTTGTAAAAAATATTGCTGTGGAGTATAAGGTTAGCGTACGGATGTAATTACTAAAAATGTGTTTTGTACAACTTCAATGTTTAGATTCGCCGCAGTCTCTCAAAGTAAAAATAGCCGCAATGGTGTCTAACCTCTGGTACGAGAGCCACACAGTGAAATATTAACATATTACTAGTGAATGCACATATTATACAAATAATAAGGATTTCTTACCTTAAGATATTTGCTTCTCTCCTTATCCCTACCCCTGAGAAGTCTCCATTGGGATATAAATTGCACTGAAGATTTAGGCACTTGTAGAGGAGTATTGGCAATTTCATCCAACTGCAGACTTTTGATATCAATGATCTCAATATTCTCTACCCCATTCAGTACTTTGGGTGTGGGTGCATCTTTGGTCTTTATAACATTTTGTGTAACAGCTTCTGTTATGATGCTGGCAACATTTTTTGTGACATTGTTTGTATCTTGCTTTCCGTTAATGATATTCTGACTCTGTTCTTGATTATCACTGACTCCGTTGGACAGTTTGGTGGTTGCTTTAATGATTTTGGATTCCTTTTCAACTAAATGGACACCATCGTCTGGACTGTGGATCAGGACTTGTTTCTGGAGAAGTTCGGCCGGTGTCTTGGGAGTGGTTTTGGGGTTGGAAACTCCGAGAGGGATCTCCATGACTGGGATTCTGACGAGAGGTTTCTAGAAAAAGTAAATAAATTAAGTACTTAACATTGAAAGTATGGCAAATTTTGCAATGGCTAACAATAAAACAGTTCTTCAATCCATATAGAAAAACCGACGCTCTTGATAAACAACATGCCAGATGAGCCTCACACTACAATCAATTAAATGTTTCCAGCACTAAAATAATTAAGACTAGTAGTTTTGTTGTGCAAATTAGAAAAAAAAGTCACTGTGGAGACCATCATTTCTTCCACAATAAATGAGAAAAAATTACACTTCTTAAAATGCTCTTCCTGTAAAATTGGGATTTTTGATACCAAGGATATGTAGTTTAAACTTAGATAAACATACGGATTTGATATTTCCCTCATTTTCAAACACACGTGCGATATATAAAATCAAGACGGCTAATTAAGCAAAAATAAGTTTTTCGTCTAAAATTTGAAGTTCGCAAAACATAACAACTGCCACATAGCATTGCCACTTTGTCTAATTTCGGCAACTCAGCGTGGTTTGTGAGCATCGGACGACTGCCGAAAGTGAGAGTCCCCTCTCCGCACCACATACCTCCTCCAAACCAAATGGAACACGATTTCAAGTCTCCATATGTATGAGCTGACTACCGTATTTTATATACCTCTTTGTTTTGAGGTGAGTTTTCCAATATTTAACTTGCCAAATGTATTTGAATGTTCAGTTAAAAATTAAAGAAAAATTCATATGTTTATAGCAAAACTATTTTTAAATATTTGATGTATGTATTAAAATGATTTGTTTTACCTTAGATCTAAGATGTGGAGGAATCGCTACAGGTAGAACTTGTCCGAAGACATCAGTGCTGGGTGGTCCAGCGGGTGGCTGGTCTGTTTCATTAATTACAGCCTTTTTAGTATCACAACTGGCAGTCTTCAGATTCATTAAACCATTTGCAGGAGACTCTTCTGTCAAAGGCGTTGTGGCCGGAGACGACTTAGAATTTGGCTGAAGAAACAGATAAACAAATCGGTAAATGAGAGAGCCATAAAAATAAAAATTTACATATTTATAAAATCGATATGATATACATACATACACAGCAATCTTTTTGACAGTTATACAATCAAACATACAGTTTGACAATAAAATGTAGAAATTTTATGAAGTAGAACTTGAATTTTTCATTACTATGGCAATACCGAGTAATGCTAACTTTGAACAATTGAGCGTATTTAAACAGAAAGCATCCAACCCTTAGAGTACATAGAGTAGTATCTATCCAAGGCAGTGTAGTCAGTTTTTGATGATTTTAACCTGACTCGGCGCACCTGGGTGTGGCTAAGACTAAGGCTAGGATATTTATACATCCATTCATATCACATATCGACATAATGTTTTTGTTTATTCGTATAGCCACTTTTTCACAGTATTTTTATCAACAAAAATATAGCATATAACCTAAAAAACTGTTTAGTTGTGTCAAGTTTAGTGGCATAATAAAAAATGTGGGCGGAGTCCTGCGGTGACCCAGGAGCTTAAGATCATTGCGACAGTATATAGAAGCGGTATATGAAATTTGTTGTCTCTTTCTCTCTCATGGTGTACGACATAAAAACCCGGAGAAAGTGATTTATCGCAAGTTTGTGTAGGTTGGGTAAAAATAATTAGCTCTCCCTCCATATATTGTTACTTCAAGATCCAACCCAAAAAGATAAAAATAAGAAAAGGGCATTTGAAAATATGACAATAAAAAAGCATTAATATGGGTAGTCAGCATTTGTAAAGTGAATATCAGTGTATAATGCCTATTTAAGGCGTATTATAATATTATTTACATGGCCAGCAACGGGGCGCACCTAACAGCCTAGCAGAGGAAGGTATTTCCCGCGGGAAAGATGTTTCAGCGAGGAAGGATGAATTTGCCCGCTGACACTTCGGTTTACCCTTTGTGACGGAAAACACCTCTTGTTTTGTGATAACTTACGTCAGCGTGTTTAAATTCGTAAATAAATGTGATCTATCTAACCTTAAAGACTATCATTTGACAATTAACTAGTACATGTATTTATTATAGTTCCTTAGTTCTACAAGTGTTTATTTTTATTTATGGGTTATTTTTTTTTTTTTAAGTAAGACAAACATTCCCGGGTTACTAGTAACCTGACAATATTTGAAAAACTCCTACTGCCATCATAAAAAGCGGAAGATGTTGCTTGTGCAATGATGGAGGACTTAGCCAGCAGAGGAATTGAACGCACGACGCCCGGGTGGGAATCCGACGCGTTCTCCACTCGGCTACCGACCGGTCAAAATTACTATAAATAGGTAATTTATAATCTATCAATATGTTTAGTCAAAAAAAATTATTTCTTAAGTTATCCTACATTTTATGTTTTTAAACTTCAATTTAAGTCTAATATCTGCAATGTGCGTTACTAAAAAAAATATTTCCAAAAATCTATTGCATTTGGAGCTTGATGTTTTCAGCAGATATAAATCTTGTATTCATCTATAGAAAAACATGTAAAACTCGATTTCGGCAAATTATGGGTTGGGCGCTTTCTGCATAACTATGTCTAATTTACACCATGTGAAAAATATGCACCTGGACCATAGTGCTTTTAAGAAGATACATTATTTTTCCTTTGAACTATCACGGTGTTGCCATGTAAAGCAATTTTAATATTACACCCTCCTTTTTTTCTACTGTAACTGCGTACGAATGAGAAAAGTTTTCATTCATATTATGCAATTATTTGCTTAAATCTACATACCCCCTTGGTCCCCATACGCTGTGTGAGCGCCACCAGCTGCTTTCTGATGGCCAGGTTCTTGGGCTCGATCTCCAGGATCTCGCGCAAGTCAGAGGCGGAGCTGCGCAAAGACCCCAAGGCCTCGCGCGCGCAGCTGCGGCGCTGCAGGGCCTTCACGTACTTGGGGTCTAGCGCCAGGGCCTTGGTACAGTCTGCTTCCGCAGCGTGGAGACTGAAGGTTTTTTAGCACAATTATTTATATATACATTCTTAGACATACAAAACAGATGTACATCCCTCCACACTAGTGACGAAATTCTAATTTAAGTATTACGAATTCTTACAGTCAATTGAAGATCAAAGTTGAACTCTTTCACGCGGCGGCTGACTAAAGTCATTTTCAAGTATGGACTTCGTTTTCTGAGCACATGTATGCCGTATTCGGGCGAAATTTGTTTTAAAAATAAGAATATTCTTTTGTGAATCGACATCTCTGAAAATCTTAATCAACTACTTCATTGTTTATCTTATAAAATAATAAAACCGTGAGCCCGGGCACAGCTGCATATAGATGGCCTTGTCTCAGTTGAAATTTACCGCATTTATTTATATTAACGCAATTATGGCATCTTGATGTGGGTTTATCTCAAGTGAATGTTTATTGATATTTCGATGTTGGAGAATGATTTTATGATAGTTCATAATTAAGATAGTGATTTTGTTTTCCTAAAAGGTTCGTTCTAAAAATAACATTCGACCAAAAATGCGTACACAAAAAATGTGCTGCGTAGGGATGACTGCTTAGGTATATTTATTTAGTGGTTAAAGGGTTGAGGATTTACATATTTTAATTTCTAATTTATATACGCTAAATACCTTCTAATGATCATTAGCTACATCAGAGAAACAAATGAATTAAGGCGTTAGAGTAACAAAGAAGACGGAAAATTGTTAAAACCACAATATTCAGTGGATAAGTAAAAAAATACTTTTATCATACAGTTTTAAAAAATCTTACTTTTCTTTTTTAAGATAGCATAATCCTCGATTGGCAAAGTATATTGCGTCAGACTTGTGAAGTGCTATCGCTCGAGTATAGCATGCGATTGCATCGTCCCATTTCTGCAGCTTTACAAACGTGTTGCCCTGTGAAAAATTAAAACAAAAGACAAATAAGTACTTGCTAATTTATTTGGCGATGTGGATCGACCACCCAATATATAAGAGTAAAACTTCGTAATATCTCAAATAAATAAAATAGATATTGTGCTGCGGATGGAACACACTTTTTAACACCCTGGAAAACGACCCAGTAAAGTTGCCTGAAGCTACGCTAGGTATAATACAAGTGCCTTATAGGAGCAATCATTCCTTGACCCATTGAGGATAGCAAAAGTGCAACAAATTATAATAATGTAAGATCATATGAATAATAACAATGTTTCCGTGAGTATGAAAGTCTTGATTATAGTAATAAGGGTATATTAACAGATTGTCCTCGACAAACCTTTTCTTTTTCCTCCTGCGCTTCTTCTTTCAGTTTCTCTAGTTTTTGTTCAGTGCTCATTTTACCGTCGTAAGAAGTTGGTGCTATATCCTCTTCATCTACCAATTCGCAAGCTTTCTCCTAGAAACCGAGAACAAAGGAAATCAATATAGTTTGATTAGTACACATAAATTTACTTAATATGATTTAAAAAAATAACTGTTTTATTTTATTAATCATAAATTAAAGGTCCAGAATTGATTTGGGATTACTGAAAATACTGAATTCAAAGATAACAGCATTTTTGCAGATAAGGAAATGTTGTTTTGGTAAACAAAAACAAAATAGTACTTTTAGTAGATTTAACCAAAAACAAACAATCTTTACTGAATTTTGTGCTAACCAGTTTTTTAAATGACAAATTAATAGTGGTTATGTATTGTTTTTAGAATTTGACACATTTCGTTGTTTGGTTACAACATAACCTCACTCCATCACAATAGTTCGTCGAACGGTCCGGTGTTGGAATAAAACAGCCAGAAACTAATGTTTTGCTGTTTCTCCAATGCCAAAAAGATTATCAGATTTGTTTTGATGTCTTATAATACTAACCGCGTCGAATTTATCCCAAGCAGAGTAATCAAATCCAGCTAGCTTTTTCTCCTGTTTAGGCTTTGAATGGACAGGTTTAATTTTCTTAGTTTTGCTTCTCACTGGAGGAAGTTCCTATAATGCCACACAAAAAAAATATTATTAAATATTACATTGCAAAATTTACGACACGAGCAGCAGCCTAAATCAACTTTCGCGAACGAACAATGGTTCACATATAAATGTCAGTTTTACAGCATAAATGATTATTCAAAATATGCACTTATGTAAGGAGCTGTCGACTGTGTTATAAAAATACTTTTCAGTTATAAATATGTGGTACAATTTTGACGACCTGCTCGATTGGTTCACCAGTGAGCTCTGATTCTTTTCTCTTCATGTCCTTCTCCCAACTGCTCAAATCGTTCATGTACGAGTGGAGATCTTGAGCATTGTCCCTGATCTGTTTTTGTAATAGTACAGCCTTCTCCATTGTTAAAATCGGGAATCAAAAGCAGACAAAGAAAATAATATTATTTGGATAGCTAAGGAGAAAATTTCATCGGATTTCGGATTGTCAAACAATTTTACGTTGTCATTGCCAACCAGTGTTGTCAGCGCAATCAGTATTAAATAAATAATTATTGTAAGCAGCAATTTTCCGAGTACTTACTTGAACTTTTAAACAGGAAATTTTAAAAAAATACTATATACAATGGTTTGAAAAATGTAATCCAGTTGGGGCGTCACTACTTAATATATTGTGGTTTCCTATACAAAATAAATTATTTTCTTAGTTCCCATTTTGGTCGACTCAACCAAATTTTAGTTTTTGAGATATAAAAGAATATATTATTTCTTTTTGACGTTCCGGGTTAATTAGACTCCGTCCCTTTCAAAATGGTAAATTATTATAAGTTGATGATTTTAGGAATTTTGAAGATTTTTTATTTGTCGGGATGTAGCGGGGGTGTGCTATTGTGCTTGATTTTTTTTTAAATAAAGAGTTTTCTACCATGCTACATACGAAGTGATTTCTCTACCGCTTAGATTAAGTCATTATTTATTTTTAATGGTCCCCACTGATCCACATATTAAAGTCTGATCTCAATATTGATGCAAATTTACACAGTATTTTTTGCCTCGAAGAGAATAATGCATTATAAATTTTCGAAAAGTTAGTCAACATTTTTTATGTGAATCGACCTCTGAGAATAAAAAGGTTTTTTTCTCAAAGGAGGATGTTGTGCGATAATAGACTTTAGAGAAAGTTACTTTAGGATTCATTATCGCATAACTTTGTCGTGTCAGATGGAATTTTGTTATTCCAAGGGGTCGTTTGTGTCAAGGATATCGATATACAAAGGTTGACCGCCTAATTTGTCATATCAACTCTGCTTAGTTATCGATGTGCTTGTGCTGGCCCCTTGGACGTTCAAATCTGGTAACTAAACACTGTCAAAGCCATGTCAAGCACCGCAACGATTAGATTATAAAAGGACTTTCCCACCAGATTGGTGCGTATCTTCCACTCCGGTACAAGATGCAAATAGACTACTTATAATAGGCTCTCATTTTATCAAACCCGAGAACCAATGGCTCAGAACCAAGGAACTTACCGCTCTACCAAGGAATTAATAAAGCAATCGCAGATTAAACTGTAATAATGGTTGTAGATACCTATGTTTCTGTTCAGGTCCCTGTAAAGGTGTATATGTAGTTACTAGCGTTGGGAAAAACTTCAATATTTTGTGAATGCTTCACGAATTGTTAGTTCTTTAAAATGAACCCTTTGCAGTGAACACTTCATTTGAAGTCGAACTCGCAAAAAAGACATTTGAATTTATCCGGTTATTTGTTCAGTTCTTTTTGGAACCGATTCCTCGCCGAAAAAGCACGTACTAGTCGGTAGAGATTTTAAATGGAACTGGTTCCTCGCCGAAAAACACGCACTAGTAGGTAGAGATTTAAAAACGAAAAGAACTGGAACTGGTTCCTCACCAATAAAACACTTCACCTTCGCAACTGTACTGCTGCAAATTGAAGTAGTTCTTTGTAATTTAACTTCCGTTGAAGTATTTGTTCAATGAAATGAAATGAATGAACGCTAAAATGAACTACCAACTTTAATTTAAGTATTTGTTCAATGAACAATGAATGAAGTAGGAACTGTTGCCAAAAGAAGTAGTTCTTTCAAAGCGATCACAACGCTAGTATTTACTACTGTACTATACTAACTAACTAATCATCACGTCGTTTCCTCGAAGGCGTAGACAGAGAGGATGGATTGCCACACAACTATGTCTTGGCACACGCTCCTTGCTTTATTCACATTTATGCATCGTTACATACAAACTCTTCTGTTATTCTTATACTTGACATGACCCTACTCAAGTACGAGTATATGATTCACTTGGTCGTGCCATGTATTCCGCGTCATATATTCTCCTGATGCTCCTTTGTCCGTTCATCCGCTTTAACACGTCCACACGTCCAAACCATCTGATCGCCCCTTTTCTTATTCTTCCACATTGCGCTTACATGACACTTACATTCTTAAGGATATAAATAATTTATATTACACAATATAATAATTTTCTTCGTGAGTATGTACGTTCGAGTGTGAACTTTTTAAATTTGGAACTGATGTTAACTGAAATTATCAAATTTAAAACACTTCTAATCCCCACCCACCTAATAAAGTACTTACCTTGGAGTAACAATGTATGGAGAGAGAGCTAATTATTTTTACCCAACCTATACAAACTTGCGATAAATCACTTTCTCCGGGTTTTTACGTCTTACATCACGAGAGAGAAAGAGACAACAAAAATAACACACCGCTTTTATGTACTGTAAGGATGATCTTGGTCTCTGGGGACTCCGCCCACATGTTTTATTATGCGGCTAAAGTGGACACAACTAAACGGTTTTTTAGGTTAGATGCTATATTTTTTGTTGAAAACAATACTGTGAAAAAGTGGTTATACGAATAAACAAAAGCATTATGTCGTTATGTGCTATGAATGGATGTATAAACAACCAAGTCCTAGTCCTAGCCACGCCCAGGTCCGCCGAGTCAGGTAAAAATCATCAAAAACTGACTACACTGCCTTGGATAGGTATCACTCTATGTACTCTAAGGTACTTACCTATCTTTAATGTATTTTAGCATACATTATTCTGTATTTAAATATATTTTACAAGTTACATCCCGTGTTTTTTTACGTGTATCAACTAACACCACAATAAATAATTATGATTGCTACGCCAATTGATTGCATTAAGGTTTTATTATAGCCCCTGAGAAAATAAAGTTGTGATGCAATTTCCATCACACCTCTATTTGTGAGTTTTAAAATAATAAATAACTCACTATATTATTGTATTTTGATTTCGCAAACACCTTTCCAAAGTATTGTTAGGCAGTTTTTGTGTAAAAAAATGCAATTAAAATAATAATCATTTTTTATTTGCATGTATTTTACGTGGGTTCGCTTTAATTTGCTAGCCTTGTTTTTAGTGCACAAATCGTACATTTGTGTCGCCGTATGCCCAACCAATGAAAATAATTAACTTTAAATAATTTCCTTTGTGAGTACGTACGTACTCATTCACAATCGTACATTTGTACAAGTGTGATTTTTTAATTTGAAATTGATGGATGTGTTCAGAAAATTGACAACTTTAAAAACTTATCTTTTCAAATCCCGACCCACCTAATAAAATAGCTACCCATAATTTATTTAAGCAGAAATTATTCTATATTTGAAATAGATGGATTAACAACTAGTATTTTTTTGTGGCAAGTCAAGTTACATCCCGCGTTTTTTTGCGGGTAACAAATAGTACATAATATATAATATAGTAAGACTCGTAGATACAACAAAAATAATGTGTGCATTTGCATAGTGACAGTCACAGTTTATAGCTAGGAAAACAACACAAATAACCGGAACCGTTTGAACTAATATACCTCAATATTGGAAAATGTTGTATGGCGCATGAAACGGGGAAGGAGATAGAGTAAGTTGTGGGAGTGCCTGGCTGTCTATTGTCTAGTCGTTAAACGCCGCATCATCATAATATAATAGTTTATATAACCGGCCGTTACAAAAGTTCGTAGCGTTTTTGGTTCTAAGGCAAAAGTGATGAAAGAATATTTTTTAGACATAATCTAAAAATGACATTTAATAGATATGAATTTTAGTTTTTGTAGCATTTTTGACATATTGTATAGCGTATAGAGCCCAACGAGTTAAGGCGTCTCGTACTAAAATATTTTATGAATCTATCATTGAGGTATTTAGTAGTGGATTGATATTTTTATGTCAAAAAAAGACTTTCTTAAAAGATGCAAAAAATTTGGAAGAGTTTTTATCGAGTGAATACAATTTTGAAAATTAATAAATAATCTAATAGTTACGATAATAAGGTACTAATGTGAAACCTATATCATATGGTAGCTACAAAAGGAGAAGAATTGGAGATATTTCGTACATAGGTGGTACAAACTGTTGGAAGTTAAGTCAAAATTTATTTTACAATTTTCACGACGAGAAAATATTTAATTAAATTAATTTGTTATTTCACTTCATACGCTGACCAATTTCCACTAGAAACTTACAATATGTAATAAATGAGATATTATTATATTGTGATTTAATTTACTTTAATAAATACTTTGTTTTTTCAATACCTGTAGCTACGTCCCCGACTGCACACATTAGTTGATACATCTCTATCAGCAATATTGTTAGTTAAAACAAAGAAATCATATTTTCGACTACAAATTAGTGCTTTATTAATTATACAGCCATAAAGAGAATTCCAATAATTAAATATTTATAATTTTTGCGGGATCTAACCCACGACCTCCGCAAGCCAAGACGATTATTACCACAAAACTGCAGCTGTCATATTTTTCCCAAGGGTGCATGGCGGGTGCATGTTTCATGAGAAGCATTCACCTGAAAGGCTTGAAATAATCGTGTGACTCTCGTGTTTTCAAACTGAATTCAGGCACGCGAGTGGGAGTGCAAAAAGCGCCTCAGCTGTGGCCAATAACAAAACCAAACCGCATTTCCTCTCACTGCCGTGGTAGCATTGACTGAATACGAACGCTCTACCCAGCCAACACGCGATCTCTACTCTCTAAAATCAATCACGGTAAAAATCTGCGAACAAAATAATTTTTACCACAAACTTTGCGCCGGTATCTACGTAACACAAATAATCAAACAAATTGCGGTTATCAATCAGTAGTATTATAGTACCTACCCGAATAATATAAAAATATTACAACACAGTGTTCCAAAGTGAAATTTAAAGTGTTTGAAATTGTGCGCGAAGCAGTAAAAATAATGGATTCCGGTTAGAAAGAGCGTAATATTCAAGTACTTGCGTATTTATTTGAGGCCTAGGAAAGTTTGAAATTTCCATGGGCCTGGCAACTCCGAGGGTGAGGTGAGGGGTTGCGATGCGCGCGCAAGGGTGGTGCGCATGCGCCGCAGTCTTGCAGCTCTTGGCGGGATGTTTGTCGGAACTGTCAAACGCAAAGGTATTTTAATATTTTTAATATGAATTCAATGTGAATGTTAACTTGGTTTTTATTTTTTATTCGATAGTGTTATTAACCATGCCTCCTACAACTATCGTGAGAGATGTTGGCAAAATAAATGCAAAAAATAATACGGAAAACCGAATTGCAAAGCGGAAAAATCATACATAAACCATACTCCTATTTTTTCTTCTTCTTTTAGAATGTAAGGAAGCCATAACGTATTGTTTTATCACCCAACACTGAATTAAGGCAGTAGGTACAGATGTCTAATGTTCATGAAGAATGGTATGTAGTTCCTTTTTATTTAAATTAATTTATTTGCTTAAATCTAAAGAGACTTTATTTGTGTAAATTAATTTCGTTATATTTTAAGAACAACTTACGTCTGTACATTAATTTCTTTATAGCTTGGCCTTGATTAATTTCGTAAACTCTTAAGAAACACTTATTTTTTGCGTTAATTTAAGTTTAATATAAATAATATAATTTAATTTAAGTTAGTAATATAATTTAAGTTTTTTGTGTACATTTATTTCATAAACTTTTATAATCGTTATAATGTATGGGATATTACTCTATAAACAGTATAATTATATTCTAGAGGATGGATAGCTAATTGAAGTACAGCCATTAGAAACTTTTAATGTTATACGGTATTTTAAGAAGGACTTGAGAATCTCTTTGGATATTTAGGTAAAAGTTAAAAATAGTGTGTGGTGGTGTTATTACCATCTCACTTGCTCCATCATTTGCTCGCTGACTACCGACGTATGTGCATTGCGCAGTGCGGTACTTTGAATACTTACACTTCTACACATACAAATGGGTGTAAATAGTATATTTTATAAAGTCATATACAAAGTTTAATACAGTTAAATCGAAATATGGAGATATTTTAAAATTTGTAATGGTCCCTGCTTTACCGCTAATTCTCGGCCCGTCGGCGTATTGTGATATTTTATTTTGGGTTATTTAATCAACCGTTGATTAAGACGTCAAGCATAACAGTAATCAATATTTAATCAAACGCGAACCGGCCGAGAATCGACGGTCAACGGGGGCCGCTCAATTATCAAAAAATCACTATTGCGGTAATTGCCGATTTGATGACGACGTCAAATGTTCAAATCGACGATCAACGTCATTTTGTTTTTTTTTAATATTTCAATGGTCCCCGTTAGACGTCGAATATCTACCCGATTTCAGTTTTGATCAGCTGACAAACAAAGTAACATTTTCGTTATCCTTGACAGCTGATCACAATTTGATCAAAAGTTGAAACGGGCCGAGAATCGGCGTATAGCGGGGACCGTTTAAATGTCAAACTATCAAAATGACGCTGCATGTCGATTTAATGGTCATCAAAAAATGTGACAGAGTTTAAAACACCCTAACCGTAGTAGTTGTTATCTTGGAAGAACAATATATTATGTTCATGCAAGGTTTTCCTATTAAGATCTTGGAGGAACAATACGTATTGAAGTCATCTGAAAAATTTCTAGAAAATTACCATTTTAATTGCTCCGCGATTCTGAAAACAGTAAAAGTCCAGCGTTGGATAATAATATGCAAATGATCAGTTAGAACTTTTCCAAGAGAAAGAACCCACCGCACCGTGGCGAGAATAACTACCAACTTAACTGCTTCACCACCGTACACCTCGGCACATAATTTAGCATGGAAAATAATTAATTAATAGGATGTAGGTGTCTGTTATCTAGTTATCTTCCTAGAGCGGAACTTTCTCTACAGATTTACGTTTTGTAAACAATTAATTTCGCTTCCTATTTAATCTTCATCTCGGTAGGTAAGAACCCGGTTGTATCCAGGCCTGGCCCTGAACCAAACAGCGCCTGGCGCAGGTTAAATTTTCGGCGTCATTTGTCAAACTCAAAATAAACTCCAATATTTTCTAAAAACTTTTTTTGTACGTCTAATAAAATAGGTTATTGTGTAATTATAATAATATGTATTTTCGCTATATTCCACGTGGACCCATGATGAGTATTAAATACAAAAAGTATTAATTCTGTACAAAATATCATCGCTGTTAACCAATTGTTTTTGGCATGTTTCCCTCTGAAAATAACTAAAAACAGATCCAAAAAATTACTTGCTTAAAGTGTATATGTTTTTTTTTTTGTTAAATTTTCAGAGTAATATTATGATTGGTGTATTGTTAAAAAATATATTTGCGCCTTGGTAATTTGCTGCCTGGAGCGGACTGCTCCAATTGCGCCTACAAAGGACCGGCCCTTGTTGTATCTATGGATCTGTCATTCTCTTTTTTTTCTATCTTTTATATTCCCAATATCCTTCCCGAGTCATACCTTCAGATACTATTTGGGAACGCCATCGTCCTGATGAAAGATCTATACACTTCAGAATCGAAACGCCCCGGTGCACTTCAGAAAAATTGCTTAAAATGGCAATAGCAGTATTTAGGACCAGATTAGAATAGTCAGGTACTTCTTAACCATCCCATTTCGCTTCTCCTTTCCCTCCTCACAAAATTCCCCAATTGAGGATGCTATGGTCCCACTGGCTCTAGGCAGTTTGGATTCTGTGAGGCATTAACGTAAAAAAATGATAATAACTTGACTTTATTTAAAGAACGTTCTGCATTTTTTTCTATCCTAAGGTCATAGTTACTGCATGACATACTTAACCTTGCAGGCGGTGGTGTCGCTACTGTAGATTTTATGGTGCGTTTACAAATAGTTTCATTAATTCCTACTTTAGCCGACTGCAAATTTGAGTGTGTCATGCTGCACAGTTCATAATTAGTACCAACGCTTCATTGGGGAAATGACCGGTACTCAACTGAGTGGACAAATGCGTCGGGTACCTACCGAGGGATCGTGGGTTCAATTCTTCTGAGAGATAAGTCCTCCACTATTACACATGCTACATTTTCCGCTTAATATCATGGCAGTAGGAGTTTTTCAAATATTGTCAGGTATTCGTAACGAAGGAATGTTTTTCTTTCTTTTGTTTTAAGCGATGGCATTACTATTACATTTAATATTGGTAACCAAACAAAAATATCACACCGATGAATTGCTTGCATAAAGCGTGTTTCAAACTTGTTGGACTTCAGAAAAGAAAATTTTGTTAAAAATTTTAAAGAAATTAAAAATTAAGAACACGCAAAAAAACTTTTCGAAATTTGACCAAAGTATGTACTTACCGTCCCATTTATGCTAAAAGCAATAAGCAGGCGTAGGCAAGAAAAAATGCTCTTTCTCAGTGACGTTTTGCTAGGACACCACTGTCGGAAGTTCATGCATATAAACCAATTCATTCTATCCTATGTTTGTGTTGTCTGGGTCAACTCTTATTCCACGATCTACGTTTCACTGTGATTTGAAAAAACTAATGTAGTTGTTTTCAATTTTCCCTACAAGAAAGCATTAAACACAATGCTAGACATAAACGCGCACAGAGTTTTTAATCAGGATAGGCAGTAGGAAAAACGGAGAATTCATTGATAAAGATAGGTACCAACAGATGTCACTGATTGTTATTGCATTTGTTATATAAAAGCACTGCATAAACACTCACACAAACGAGCCACTTGAAGGCGTACACAGAATACATGCACATATATTTTGTGTAGTCTAGTGAACATAGCATAATCTCCTCTGACGTTGGCGGCGTTTGGGCATATGTAGCTACTGCTTTTGACCCGTTATAGTAGGATGAACTTCGCGCATATTTTTTAAAGTGTAGATTTATTTTTTGCAATAATTTCACATCATTTAATGCAATATTGTTCATTTTTGCATACGGGTACGGCAGGGTAGGCAGTGCTTAAGTGCCTATGTGGAGTGCACCCCTCTGAAGCTAGACTATTATTTATATTAAAATAATCATAATTATTCATTCGCATTTCGTCGGGAATGATGTCACCAATCTAGTTACCTCGTCACCATAGAATTACTCAAATTGAATATTTAACGATAGATAAATATCAATCAATTCCATCATGTTTCCCTAGCTCCTCGTGTAAAGCATATTCGTGATCTTCAAAATTGCACTCGAACGTGCGCTTGTCAAACCGATTATGGCGACAAGTAATTTGAAACCATATTTTTATTACAACATAATTCATCACGAACGAGTAAGCAGTTATGAAGAAACACGATCTGTCTCGTTTTATTCTGAAATTATTATTAGGTCATGTAATTTACTACCTTTGTATCATCTTTAAGCTAAGTTTTAGTTATTTTACTTTATGCGATTTAATGCATAAGAGTTTCAAGTGCCCGTAGCAGGTTAGACTATTGCATTCCAAATCTAGGGTATGTTGTGAGGGTGAAGGAAGCGGGGAGGGGAAGAATATGGGAAAAACGAAGATTAGTAATTTAATGAATATACTTAGAATTGCGAGATTTTTTAAACATCTACGAAATCACGTGTATTTTTTTATGGAAAGATGACACGCTTACACTATAGTCATTTGCCCGCTAAATTCCATGGACGACCTCCGTAGCGGAGCCGTTAGCTTCTTGTCTCTGAACCTAGGGGTTACAAATTCGAAACTTGACGTAAAGAAAGCAATCACTTTGTGGTTTGGCATACTAAAAAAAAATTAAATAATAACTTTGTATAAGACCACAGATTTTATGAAAAAATTATGACCGACCGGTTTCGCTTGGCCTAAGCATCATCAAGGTACAAAATACTAATCATCTTCTCAGTTGAAGTTTTGCCTCTTTCATTTCATATTGTCTGTCTCTTTCTCTCTGTTCCTTTGTTATAATTTTAAATGTAATTCTATTTTTTGTTCTCCTATTTTATTTTATAATGTGTTCTCACTTTTTGATTTATTTTTTGTTTAGTTTAATTTTGTACCCTGATGGTGCTTGGGCTAAGCGAAACCGGTCGGTCCTATACAAAGTTATTATTTCATTTTCATTATATCTGTTTTAGTTTTTATTCCCTCGTTTCGAACCTGATACCTCAAGGAACAGAGCCGTCAAAATATAATGCAACGTAAAAATAAAAGAAAATCTATCATAATAATTATTAAAATTATAGTTCTGCATTAAATTAATTGACCATGCTTTATAATGTTAACGAGAAGAACGAAGAATTTACATCAATTTAACGCTCGCTTTCCACTCAGAAATTTATTTCAATTCAATTCAATTCTTGTTTTCATTGTTGCTACTTGAACGTAAAAATCACAACATTGATTGAAGTGTTTGATTTGGTCTTATAGCTATCGATAAAACATTTGATTTTGTTGTTGTTGTTGTTGTAAATGATTAAGTACCTTCTACGAGGTAGAAATGTAGAAATAAAAATGCGATAAGAAAGGTGTGTGTAACTATGTTTCTTTAGATAGCTTTTACCTTTAACAACGAAATGAGTAAACAAAAAAAAGTTATGAATTAAGTATGCAGAATTTTTCCTTAGATACATATCTAGCACTAAACAATCAGATGAGTTAGAAAATAAAATTATTTATTTATTTATAAATAGACGGACTAAAGTCCAATTACAAAAAAAAAACATAAAACACGAAATGGAAAAAAGAGCAACAGAGAAGGAATAGCACATGGATAATAATAAATAAAGCGATGACAAAAATAGGACCAAATAAACATAAGAGAGAATATTCAAGCCATGGTCTAGTCAAAGTTTTGGTAGTCGTAAAGAATGACAAAAATCATTTAGACTGCTACCAAAAATTTCAAGACCATGGCTTGAGTTAACAAGTCTTGACATTCTGGAAATTTGAGAATTATACCCATAATCAGTATAGCTATGATTGAGGAACAGCAATTCATTGTTTCTGAGTCTACGGCAAGGAATATTGAACTAGATAAGTTGCAACAGAGAAGGTCAAATAAGACAATTATTAATTATGTAAATGAAAATTAAATTTAAGTCTTTCCTGCGCTTTTCTAGTGAAGACATTTTCAATAATTTTTCAATTTCGTCATAAGAATAATCGCCTCTTTCTCGCCCTTATCTCCATGCAATACATATACGAGAATATACAATAATGTGTGATTATTTTTTGAAAAAGGAAATATGACATGATTACATAAAAAAACTAAATTCCTACATTTTTCTTTTAAAGAAAGACAAACATTTCCGGGCTACGAATAACCTGACAATATTTGAAAAACTCCTACCGCCATCATAAGAATCGGAAGATGTTGCTTGTGCAATGATGGAGGACTTAGCCAGCAGAGGTATTGAACCCACGACGCCCGGGTGACAATCCGACGCGTTTGTCCACTCAGCTACCGACCGGTCGCTGTTTGTCGATTGTCTTGGCTCTCCTAAAAAACCTGCGTTCTTTTTACTCATTCCGTTCTTCTTTTCTCACGCAGACATATCACATCTACCTGCTATTTTGAAGATAAGATTTGATGCAATAAACTGAAAAAAGCCTTTGTATAGGGTCCGCCAAATAACTTTTTTTTTTCAACTAGTGCTTATTTCGTGAATGGTAACACTTAGCTCATGTCTGATTTGACAGATAATTAGTTTTATCCTTCCGCTGAGCGAATATGGTTGTGTAGCTGGGAAATATTGCGACATTACTTTGAAAATCATGGTAATGTTGCAGTGTGTGCGAAAATTGCGTACGGTTTTTGGAAGAAGAGAAGCACCGTCAGCTCCGTATGTTCGTTATCTTGTGAAAAGTGAAAGAAACTGGCATCCTCATCGATAAACCAAAGCGTGAAAAGCTGGCAGTGCGTACACCCGAGAATATCGATGCTGTGGCAGAAAGTGTGCGTGAAGCGCCATCAACATCAATTCACCGTCGTTCTCAACAATTGAACATTTCGGAGACATCATTGAGACGAATTTTACATAAAGACCTTGGTATGACGCCATACAAAGTCCAATTGGTTCAGGAGTTGAAGCCAACTGACCATCCAATGCGTTTTCGCTTCGCTGAGTGGGCCTGCGACGCAGAAGATGCCGATTTTACAAAAAAAATCATCTTTTTCGGATGAAGCTCATTTTGATCTTGGCGGGTATGTAAACAAGCAAAATTGTCGTATTTGGGGCACAGAAAACCCGCATACATTGAAAAGCCGGTACACCCAAAACGAGTCACTGTTTGGTGCGGATTTTGGTCCAGGTAATTGGGCCATTTTTCTTTGAAAATGAGCAAGGAGTGGCCGTTACAGTCAATGGCGATCGTTATCGGGCCATGTTGAACGAATTTTTGTTCACAAAAATTGAAGAGGAGGATATTGGCAACATTTGGTTTCAACAGGACGGCGCTACGTGCCACACAGCCGAAGCTACACTCGATGTTTTGCGCCCTTTTTTCACAAAAAAAAAGTTATTTGGCGGACCATAATTATCAATCTTTGCTATACAAAAAATATATGTTCGTATCAAACATTAAAAACTCTCTAACGGTGAGCTCTGGTGTCATGAAATTTGCGCAGTTTTGTCACTGAAATTTGCGGTTTATTGGAACAACTTATAGCTCGAAACGTCGCTTTCATCACGAGCTATGGAGTTTTTAAATATCTAATAAACCGTAAAAATATAAACTAGACACCAAGGTTCCATATTTTCATTGATTCGATTGTGAAAAGTATTTTCTATCAAACTTTGGCGAAGCCAGGTAGTGAAACTGATATTTTATTTTAAAAAATGTATCATGCCATATAAAGAGGTGTCTTTCAACTGGTGTTACATATTGTTCAACAATCTTTTAAAAACCAAATGATGTCCTTTATATATTTTTATTAAATCATTATATACTTCGACAACGTGATAGTATAGGGAACCGTCGAGATTATTTCTCCGAGGAACTGGTTCCAAATTTTCGAAAATAAAATATTGATATCTTTTGTCCGTTTTTTTCGTATTTTTTTGGGCGAGGACTAGTTTCAGTTCTTTTAGTTTTCAAATCTCTGTCGACTAGTATTTTTTTTGGCGAGGAACTTTTGTCGATTTGCTAGTACTTTTCGAAAAAATCTCCGTGGAGCTTTTCTGGCACCAGGAACCGGTTCCAAGAAGAACTGGATAAATAACCGGTTCCTCGCCGGTCACCGGTAACTGGAACCGCAGGTACACCCAATTCTGATATCGACCATCTCTATTGCCAGGTGGTAATTTCTTCCAACTTTAAGAACCCCTGGAATATTATATCATATTATTATATAACACTCTTTAATTAAAACAAGTTGTTTTGTATAAAAGTTATATAGTTACTATTTCGGAAAATTGCTTAAAATCGCACACAATGCAATGTCACCCACCTACCATAGATATACATTTTTTTTATCATTTAACAGTAAAATCAAAATGCTCATTCGTTGGAAAATATCGTAGTGACACTACGGTAAATGCAATATGAGCGCTTGTTAAAGCAAGTCAAGCACTAAGTGCCTGTTGTAAGATGTAGCCTAGAAGAAATAATAAATGAAAGCATCGGTGCATTCAGAAAACACACACAATTAATTGCACAATTACGTTTTGTTGCAGAGCTGTAGGTCATGTACGGGTACTGACCTTTTCGATTTATAAAAAGAGGCTAGTTTCACGATTCAACTCAAACTTTGAATTGAAATCGGAAATTTAAAAAAAACAAAGAATAATATACCTATTGCAATATTTTCACACGTTTTGACACCTTGAATTGTACTTATTGTGGTTTAGAAGTGGAAAATTTATACCCATAACACTTTTTTTACCGTCTCTTTCTAAGCAAATATCCTACTTTCTATCAAGATTAATCTAGCATTACCTCCGCGCCATTCAACATTCCATCTCTTCTAAGTCTGCAATCTAACTGTCTAATTTTTTTTAAACATACCTATTTGAATAACATTAAATTTATAGAGTTCTATAAAATAAATTGGAAATCCGTTAGAATAGTTTTCTTTATCGACGTATTAACAAAGCTATATTTTAACGCACATCACTGTATCCAATAACCGTATATTTTGACAGTTAAGTGAGAATTTTCAAAATATCCGATTAATTATTGGTCACGGAAATGAGTAAACTAATTTTAATGAGACCTCGAACCAGGGAATTTCTGAGATTTCTTCGCAGCATTAACTAATATTGTCTTATTATAATTAATGACGATATCGTTATCTTTGTAGTGACTATAATACAGTCCCTGATACTCAGTTATGGTTCGTTTACTCGAACATCTGAATGAAAAATACAGCTTTAAGAAGGCACACACCTGCAGAACCAGAAGGACGAATATTCGAGAACAATTGATTCGTAATATCTCGAGGAACTAATGAATCACGTTCCCAGATATCTCGTAGGACAGTATAATGGAAGGTCAGATTTTATTGGGCAATTGTTCAAATTTTTAAAGTCCATTTTGAGACCGTGTAACTGCCGAGTGGCAAGTGGCAAGTGGCCATTGGCACCAATTAGGAACGAGAGTTCATAACCTCAAAAAAGTATTTCTGTTTCCATTGATGGTGGTATTTTAGATTTAACAAAAACTTATTCTCAACTGAATTTGTAGAATTGTAAGTCACGAATTATTTTGCGAATCAACCCTAATGATGATAATGATGATGACCAAAAACCAAGACAGTCATACATACTAGGAAGGATGTGAACCACTAACGCACAACAACACAGTTGCGTGAAATGTCTTTGTTCCAATACTCTAAAAAATGTGTGAGGCTGATGTCTTGAAACTCTTTTTTTTGTTGTTTTTTATTTCAACTTTTTGGATGCGAAATCTCTCGCGATGTTTTTTCTGGTCACAGGCTATTTTTAGATTTTTTTCCATAATGTCAGATAGTAACTACTAGCTTATTACAAAAACGTTTCTGGTATAGATTATCAATAGGTATATAATATAATGGACGTACGTACAACATTTTATATTTTGGAAGGTATGTTTATAAAATCAAATCGAACCGATATGAAAATTGTTTATACGCAAGAAATTTTAATACCCACGTTACTATTCATAACTTCAGATTTGCGCATTGCGGAAAATAAATTGAAAATATTTTATTGATTCTCGATTTTGGTTTTCTCCTTATTTACGCTAATAAATATAATTTACAATCAATGGAAAGTATAAATATGTTAGCAGGGGACAAATATCTAAAGTAATCCACTCAAATGAGTATTACTAATGTTTACGTAATTGATAATTGGATTAGAATTATTTTTGACAGTCCGTACTTTCTAATGTCAATGGCTTAGTTTTAAAATATTACTAACCCAAATTCTAAACCCGAATACGCAGCTGTCTCGTTTTATCACAGTAAAAATATTTAATATAATGGATCTTCGCGAGATTTTTTACATTATGATTTTTTTATTTGTTTACTTTAACTGAGTTTTCTACCATTTTATGTAGTTTATTTTCTAATATCTCTATTCTAATTCTTAGTCATATTATATCCGCTTTTATCCAACATCCCCGAACGTTGCTACTAAACAGCTAGACACTCAAATCTGTCACACATCAACAGCTAAACAGTTTATGGAACGGAGATGTAGAATATTTTTCTAATCTGCATTGAAAATAATTAAAAATTACTATTTTTTCAATTTTTTTTAAATTTATTCGATTTTATAAAAAATATTCGACCACCATAATACGGGCATATTTGGTGGGTCGTAATATATTATGTTTTAAAGTTATCTTGTGTTGAACCATGAAATGAAACAAATTATTAGGAATCTACAAATAATTTCCTTTGTGAGTACTTACGTGTATTTCAAATTGGAACATATTATATTTTAAAATAATCCTTTCAAATCTGTACCTACTAAAAAAAGAACCTTATTATTTTATTTTTTTAATTAATGAAAGACAAACATTCCCGGGTTAAGAATAACCTGTCAATATTTGAAAAATTCCTACTACCATCATAATAAGCGGAAGATGCTTGTGCAATGATGGAGGACTTAGCTAGCAGAGGAATTGAACTCACTACGCCCGGGTGGGAATCCAACGCGTTTGTCCACTCAGCAACTAAACGGTCATACCTACCTATAATTTATTTTGGCAGACATTATTATATATTTGAAATGGGTGGATCAAAGCAACTAATGCTTTTTCTTGGCAAGTCATGTTACATCCCGTAATTCTTCTCAATTAAACTCGAGTAAAATAATAGTTTGCTATAAGTGACTTTATGCACAAAAAAAAATAACGCAAGGAATCTCAAACGTAGGTTTGGAATCGTTAACATCTAGCATCCAGTTTTGGTGTTGCATAATTTTCCTTCTCTTTTGGTAACTAACCCCATCTCATCTGTGGGCGACCTCAACATTATTAACTTGAATTTTTATTCATGAAAAATATAAAATATAGAAGTTTTTCCTAATTAACGTGCATGTTTTAATTACTCTTAAATAGCATATTATGGCGGGAAAGTGGATAATGACTATATAATATGGTTAACATTAGATAATATTGACCACTTTCTTCAGTTTCCGTATTTCTCTCTCTATCTTAATTAATGCCATTTGTGAAAGAATTACTGCCTTCCCGTCTGAAACGAAAGCAACGTAATTAGCATACGAACGTAAATATCTAACCTAATTAAGGCTTCGCTATTTAAAAAAACGACATTGTTCGCAGTAAAATATTATTCCCACATACGTATAGCATGAATATTCATCGAAAAATGAAATCTGAGATGAGTTAAAAACAACGAAAGTATTCATGGTATATATATATGTGTAAGAAATTCTAATCGCAATATAAATATTTTTACAATTTGTATTGCTTTTTGTGTTTCATTACATATGACCAAAGTAAAATGATTTGATGAAATGAAAATATTACTTTGTATGAGACCATAATAATAATAATAATAATAATGGATAACTTTTATAGCGCCGTTTTCGTGGGAAAATCACCTCAAGGGTGCTTTAGATTATTTTTTTATGACTGACCGGTTTCGTTTAGCCTAAGCATCACCAGGGTACAAAATTAAACTTAGATGAACGGTTATAAAAAAAAATTAAAAATCTGTGGTTTTGTACAAACTTATTTTTTTATTTCATGAAATATGTCAAACCACAAAGTATTTTCTTTCTACGAAAATATAAAATGATTTGTTTAAAAATATGAATAAAATCTTTTGTCGCTAGTTTAAGATAAATAAATAGCTTCACTAGCGCCCTTGGAATGATATTTCACAAAAATTCGCTACGTAAATAATTAAAGTATTATTATTGTTATTACCACCCGGCTTCGCCCGCAATTTGGATCATTGTGTTTTTAATATCATACATTCTATTCGACTGAAAAACTCAAAAATAATACGACAAATAAAAGAGCGGAACCATATCAAGTACCGAATCACTTTCTGATTCTGATGGAATAATTGAATAAATTGTAACAATATTGCAACTTGTCAATTTTTTTGAGAAGTGGATATTTCAAAGCTTCATAGTAGATTGTGTAGACTTAGCTAGCAGAAGAATTGAACGCACGACGCCCTGGTGGGAATCCGACGCGTTTGTCCACTCAGCTACCGACATATATAATTTGAAGTTACAACCCTAATTCAGCCGAGTTTAAATACTGTTTTTCAATTTTATCAATTTCATATTGGAAAATAAGGAAAAACTTGTCTTAATTTTTACACATTTCGAAATTTTGTGGTAACAATGATGTTGTCTAGGAATTTCAAATTTGAAAACGTGGTTTAGCTGCTTTATGCTTCCATACGTTTCTGCATTTTTTTTTAAATAATCTCTCTCCAAAGCCTTCGAGAATAGTTCACTATATGATACTGAGATTTTTTTATTACAACGGCTGCCTTCAAAGTTAAAATTGCCACAATAGGGTCCAAATTCTAATTATTAAAAAGTAGTTAGAAAACTATGAAAATATGCAAATAAAAATACAAAGTTTCCTGTTATTACTCTAACTAAATTCGCAAGTTTTACAATTTACCTACATAATTTCAAGAGTCGCATATTTATTTGCATATTTCAACGCCCTCTCACGTATGAAAAGAAAAATAACTTGCATAATAATAATACCAACAAGATTTATGCGGTGTAAAATTTATTAATAACACACTGACCAGTCGTGGAAAACCTTAATCACTGGCTATTAATCTAGAAAGCTTGAATAGAAAATGGTGAAGTTTTGTCGCTATCGTTAAGAATTATATTCTGTCACTGATTATTACATTCACGTGTGACAGAGTGTCTTGCGAAACCCAGCACCATATGAGGAGAATAAAATGCTACGTGATTCTCTGTCATAACTCTTAAATTGTTTAAATATCACACAATGGATACACATTTCGCATTTTCCACTCTTTCGCGAGTTTTGTGTAACTTTTCACTTTGGCGAGATCGTTTCTTCAAACAAATATTGTCATTTGACACGGTAATGTCATAAAAAGCATGTGAATGCACCAGATTACAGAATACACGTGAGAATTGGTGCAATTAGAAAAGATAAATGCTACCATTTAATTACTCAAAAAACAGTACGAGGAGAAAAAATATTTTAATTGTAATTTATTTGATATTGTCATGCTATATTTGTTCTAAAAAATCTCTTGAAATCGTCACGAAATACATTAACAAAATTGACATGGTAAATATGGAACTATTATTTTGTAAATATTGCATTTATTTAGTGTAAAATGTCACGAAGTCAAGAATATTTCGTCACTATATTGACGTCAAACTGAAACGTCAATTTGGTAAATTTGCACCACAGCAATTTTATTTTTTTACAATTAAAATCATAAAAGTCTTTAATAGCTGGTTAGATTTAGAAACAAAACTAAAAAATCCCAAACTTATGTCGTTTGAGTCAAGCCTTCTCCTAAATGGTATATTACCCGGGCGTCGTGCGTTCAATTCCTCTGCTGGCTAAGTCCTTTACTATTACACAAGCAACATCTTACGCTTCTTATAATGGCAGTGGGAGTTTTTCAAATATTGTCAGTTTATTCGTAACCCGAGAATGTTTGTCTTTATTTAAAAAAAAAAAAAAAAAAAAATATATATATATATATATATATATATATATATATATATATATATATATTCCTGAAGCACCACAAAAGTCTTCAGAATCAAACGAGAGTCGAGCATTGGATGCAGAAAAAAAACTGATAAAAACTGCACATTTAACTATTTTTTACCAAAGTGTCGTATGAGCCTTTTTGCCTTTCAATATTAAATCTATGGCCGCATAAAATATGTTTTTTTTTTATGTTTTGCAAGTGTAATTTAAACACGAAATACAATAATTGAATAACTACCTAATCGAAGCATGAAAACTTATTCAGCAGTATTTAGGTAATCTGTATTGGTCGTTACAAAACTGTAACAACTTTAAAATGTTGAGCAATTAATATTAAGGTTCACGATCCCGCCGCTTTAAAAATATGTAGGTACTTCAAAAACCATTTATTATACAATATACAATGTTTACATTATTTTCAATGACCACAGGATGATTTGTTATCAATGTTATCTCATTTCATTATTACTTACGATCAGTAAAGAATACCAAAATTATGTTTTTAGGGTGTTAATTCAAGGTCCTCCAAACAATCGTTAGAAGATTGACCTTAGAATTTTGATTATTGTTTTGATTCGAGATAAATATATACACTCTCAAAGTTTTCCGGTGTTTAGCACTCTCAGTGTGTTTTCTAAGAAATATCTTGTAGTTTTCGAAGTTTATAAAACAATTTCGATTTTATAGAGTGGCAGATACTTTAATTATCGCCCTGGTAAAAGACCACTAGTCAGAATCGAAACGTCGCTTGAAATAACTTTTTCCGTGTTTGGTGACCAGATTTGAATAATATTTGGATGATTTGTATAGCGCCGTAATTGTGAAAAATCACCTCAAGGGCGAATAGCCAGATACTTTACAACATTTCTGTTTCCCATCTCCTTCCCCTTCCCCACTCCCTCCAGTATCACAACGTACCCAGATTGAGGATTCCATAGTCCCACTGACTCCAGTGCGGAAACTCTAGTGCAGTATACATATACTCCCGGATAGAGAAGAGGATCCGAGTTTGAGTCTCGGTTGTGACCATTGTCTTTTTATTGTCTGGCTTTTTCTGTTTCATATTTGTGTTGTTGATTATTGATATTATTTAAAAACATTATTGCCTATTTTGAATGGCCCAGCTTAGAATTCCTTACTGAACACCATTGAATACTTAGAGTAGTCAGTTTTTGATGATTTTTACCGGACTCGGCGGACCTGGGCGTGGCTAAGACTAAGGTTAGGGTATTTATACATCCATTCATAGCACATATCGACAAAATTTTTTTGTTGATTCGTATAACCACTTTTTCACAGAATCTTAATCAACAAAAATATAGCATATAACCTAAAAAACCGTTTATTTGTGTCAAGTTTAGTGGCATAATAAAAAATGTGGGCGGAGCCCAAGATCATTGTGACAGTATATAGAAGCGGTGTATTATATTTGTTGTCTCTTTCTCTCTCATAGTGTACGACGTAAAAACCCGGAGAAAGTGATTTATCGCAAGTTTGTATAGGTTGGGTAAAAATAATTAGCTCTACATTATTACTCCAAGATTGAATACAATATTAGAAGATTTATTGTAACTAGCTACCTAAATTGTCTATCGTGGTATTAAAAGACGTAAATAACAACAAAAAAAAAACAATGTGAATTCAATGTAAAGTTTACGTACAACTTTTTACAAAACAGGTTTAGAAACCCGCCTAGAAATATTATTAAAATGGTTCAATTGTAATATAAAAATAAGTTACCATAATAATTTCTTACGTGTTGTAATATTAATGGTGTTGCTTTATTGTGTTGCACTATATGGTGTGTGTATGGACAAAATATGGTATTGAATACGCGAATTAAATACTAATAATTTATAGTAAATTGAGACCTCAATAGACCTGGTCGGTTAAAACCTATACGAGGTATACACACCTGATTTCACCACTTAATTTAATATATTCGCTAGCGTATATTGTATGGTGTATGTACGTAACGAAATGGTTTATCGTCGTTAGAAATGCAATGGGGCTAGTGTGACAATTTTTTCTAAAAGTGATCTATTAATACCATTCGATTAGTAATCATTTTTATTTCGAGCCGAATGTTAAAATGTTCGTTTTTTGACAAAATGTAACATCGCTTCCAAGGACAATACTGCTATGTGTAGTGGTTTTTTCTCTTTCCTAAACAATTTGTTTTGTGTCACATTCGAGGTATTACATGGCGAACGACGCGACGTTATGCATTTGACTAAATGTAAATCCTACTTACTCCCGTAACTATATAACCATAAGTCGAAGTAGGCCTCTGTGGTCGAGTGGTAAGACGCTCGACTACGAATTCAAGGTTCAAACCCGACGTACGCAAATAACTTTTACTTAAATAATATGTATCATAAAACATTTAATTCGTATCAAATAATAAGAAGTATGTTTGCGGCACGTTCCAGAGTGCTTAAGTATCGTCCTGGTGTAAGACCACCATTCAGAATCGAAACGTTGTTTGAAAATGGCTTTAGTCGTGTTTGGTGACCAGATTTGAATAGCCAGGTACTTCCCAACCTTCCTCTTCCCCATGTCCTTCCCTTCTCCACTACCTTGAGCCTCACAGTATACCCCAATTGGAGATTCATAGTTACACTGGCACTAGACGGTTGGAAGGAGTTGGGACTCATGTGCGGTATTCACTATATATTTTTTTTAATTATTTGAATACTTATACATTTTTTTAAGATAATGCGTGTGATGGTATACCTTAAAAAACGCCATGCAAAATACCATACCCCCAAACCAACATGAATAATATAATAAACAAACTTAAATCTTTAATCGCTAATTTCTTAGATTCGAATTCTGCTAAACTGACACATTACACAGTTATTTAAAGTCTTAAACAATAAATAACATTATAATTCGTACTTTCAAATTTTAACATTTTCTTTTTTAAATGTATGTTGATATATCTATACATGTGATACAAAACTAGTCCGTCAGTTTAATTTTGCATATCTCAACATAACGGCAGCCTTTTGATAGCAACGAGAGTGTAAATTGTAAACAATGTAACAAAGGACCCCGGTTGCGCTTCTTCGATTGGCGGCAACGACAATGGAAGGTATCCTGCGGGTGGCAGCATTGGACCGGCCGGAAGGGTAGCAACCCTGCTCGCCTGTCTCCCCACACACACTTCCCTAGGAGACCCGCGAAGAAGCATCGACTTGTTGATTTACGAATGTGTATTGTTATTCAGAGATTACATCAAGTTATTAAAGTGACCAGAGTATTATTATTTTTACTCCTTCTATAAATTCAGAAGTGGGATACCAAGTGATTACGACAGTGATATTTGTTTACTTTTTGGTAATCATTTCCGCGCGAAACTGACGCTTTGTTATTGTTATTGTTTGTGTTTGGTTTACGTGAATACGAACTACGATAGAGACGTTTGTTTTGTTTTAGTGTTCCGTAAACGTTTATGTGCGAAATTGACGCTTTATTGTTTAGTGCTTAGAATCGACATAGACGATAACACATTCTGTGTATCACCCGCAGAATAAGGGACGCCACCCTACCGTCGCCATTTTGGTCGAACGTTTTGGCGCGAAACTATAATGTCGCGAAGCCCGAGCCCGAGTCCGAGCCAGGGCAATTCTGACGACAGCATCGAGCCGGCACGCGTGGTTTTCGAGAGGTTGCTCGAAACCAGATTAGAAGGCATGCTGGCTAAATATTTTAGAGCTGGAAGTTCCGGCTCCAGTCGTACAAATAGACCGAGCACTTCGTCGGCCCGTAGCAGTACGATCGTGAAGGCGGAAATAATCCCTTATTTCGATCCGGAGGATAAGTCAGTGACTGCAGTGGCGTGGCTGCAGAAGATCGAGGTCCTCGGAAGGGTCCACGGTTGGGATGAGTATGCTAAGGCGTGCTACATGCAGACGCGGCTACGTGGATCGGCCCGAAAGTGGTACGACCACCTAGACGACTACGAGATGACGTGGCCAGAGTGGAAGGCGTCTTTGGAGCAAGCTTTTCCGCGGCACACTGAGTATGCCGATATGCTGGAGGAGATGATGCGAAGAAAGAAAGTGGGCAGTGAGACGATGACTCACTATTACCACGAAAAGCGAATGCTAATTAAGAGGTGCCGTCTGGATGACGATGCGGCGATCTCGCTGATTATACGTGGACTACCCCTAGAGCTGCAGCCCCATGCCAAAAGTTTCCGATGCTCTACCCCTGGGGAGTTATACACGGGATTCCTAGCATCCCAGGAGAACTACCAGTCCCCTGGGAGCGCTCCGAGACCGGACAGGACTGTCATGCGCGCCCCATCAGTAGTGAAGCCCCATCGCTTTGGAAAGCAAGGGCGCAGGAACGACCAGCGGGATGGAAGCAGAGGAGATCCCAAGGGTTGTTTCCGCTGCGGTAAGCAGGGCCATTTCGCAGTGAACTGCAGTGGTAAATTGGAGGAATGTCAGCATTGTGGCAGAAGTGGACATCCGGCCGCCAGGTGTTTTAAGCGTCCGAAAATACAGGAGAAGTCGAACGTCAGTCTGCTTAAGCTGGCAGGCAGGACCGACATCTTCAATAAAGAGGTAAAGGTAAACGGGATGACTTTCCGGGCGTATATAGACACGGGAAGTCAGTCCAACATCATGTCTGGGAAAGCTGCTAGACGGTTAAATCTAACATTGGGACAGTCCAGAACCCTGTTAAAAGGTTTCACTGGAGGTTCAGTGCTAGCACAAGGTGTAGCGGAGTTTATCCTCGAGATAGACAGATTAAGTCTTTTCACCTCGGCACTGGTTACTGACTGTATAATGGGGAGTATTGATATTTTAATCGGGCAACCTTTTATTTCGCAGATGGGGATTAGCCTAATAGTAAATGATGGACAGGCTCTATTTAGAAAGGATGTGGAATCTAACCCTGTGCAAATTATTGAACTCGCTATAATTGAAGATAAGAATTTCCAGGTCTTATGTGATGTAGACGTTGTAATTCCACCTGCGATCACGGAGGTCATCAAGGTGAGAATTCCAGAGGCAGTGCAGGGAGAAAGTTACTCCACGGCCCCGCGCTGCTACGAACTGGGAGCAACCACTTTCATGCTGCCAGCTGCACTCTTGGGTGCAGGCGAGTCTGTGATGACCATTCACAACCTTGGGCGGGAGGCTCTGAGGTGGAAGAAGGACGAGCTGATAACTCGAGCTGTACGTAGTACTGCAGCTCCAGAAGGTCAGGCCCGCCCCAGAGGAGAAGTAAGTGACGACCTTGTCTATTTAATGGAGACGTCTGATTTGCAGGTGGGAGACATAAGCGAAGCGGAGAAGCTTGACCTAGTACGGGCGCTTCGGGAGTTTGAATCCTGTTTTGCTAACTCCACCTCCGATTTAGGTTGCACTACTTTGGGAAAGATGTCTATTAAGACTACTACGGCCCAACCAATCCACTACAAGCCGTACCGGCTAGCCTTTGCAGAACGTAAGGTGGTACAAGAAAAGATTGATGATCTGTTGGTTAGTGGTATAATTCGAGAGTCTGATTCAGATTATGCTAGTCCTGTGATCCTGGTTAAGAAAAAGAATGGTGACTTCAGGATGTGTGTGGATTATAGGGCACTTAATGCAGTAACTATAAAGGATAGGTTTCCATTGCCGCACATTGATGACCAAGTGTGTAAGTTGGCAGGAAAAATCTATTTTTCCAGCTTAGATTTAGCTCAAGGCTATCATCAGGTACCAATGGAGGAGGACTCCATTAAGAAAACTGCTTTCGTGACACCAGATGGACAGTATGAGTATTTGCGAATGAGTTACGGGTTAGCTAATGCACCTTCTGTGTTTATGCGCATTATTAAGAAGGCGTTAGAGAGGATACCGTGTGACGATATTTTGGTGTTCATGGACGACATACTGATACCATCAAGATCAGTTGCCGAGGGAATAGCCAGACTTAGAACTGTTCTGAAGTTATTATTAGAAGCAGATCTTCGGGTAAACCTTAGTAAATGTTCTTTTCTGCAGACTAAAATCAGTTATTTGGGGCATGAAGTATCCGATAAAGGCATTGCACCTGGCAATATCAAAATCGATGCGGTACAAAACTTTAAGCAACCTAGTAATGTACATGAAATTAGGCAATTTATGGGATTGGCCAGCTATTTCAGGAAATTCATCAAGGGTTTTGCAACCATAGGTCGCCCGTTAACTGAGTTGTTAACTGTTGAGTGGAAATGGGAAGAATCCCAGAAGCATGCATTTGAAACTCTAAAGGAAAAGTTAGCTAGTCGACCTGTTCTGGCCATATATGATAGAGAGTTAGAGACAGAATTGCATACAGATGCTAGTAAGCTTGGTTTAGGTGGGATCCTTATGCAGAAGCAGAACGATGGTGAAATAAAACCAGTAGCTTATTTCAGTCGTGTGACTTCAAAGGAAGAAGAATTCTATCATAGCTATGAGTTGGAGACTTTGGCTGTAGTAGAATCTGTTAAAAGGTTCCGCATATATTTGTTTGGCATACACTTCACTGTGGTGACAGATTGCACCGCTGTCAGAGCAACGTTGGTAAAGAAGGACATGATTCCTAGGATAGCTAGATGGTGGCTCACCATACAGGAGTATGATATGAATGTAGTATATCGCCCTGGTGACCGTATGAAGCATGTAGATGCTCTGAGTCGCAATCCTTCATCTCTGGAGGTGAATGTTTCAATGGTTGAAACGGATGATTGGTTACTGTCCTTGCAACTTCAGGACCAAAAGATTTTATCTATCGTAGAGCAGCTTAAGAGTGGTAAGGCTAATAAGGACTTAACGAATGATTTTTGCATCAGAAACGATAGATTGTACCGCAAAACGTTGGCGGGTGAGCGAGTGATGGTTCCACAAAATGCTAAATGGATGTTAGTGAGGAAGTATCATGATGACATTGGTCATCCAGGATTTGAACGGTGTGAGAAGCTTATTAAGAGTGAAGTTTGGTTTCCCAAGATGACGCGTTTCATCAGGAAGTATGTGGCTGCATGCATAAATTGTGCGTTTGCTAAGGGCCAATACGGTAAAAGGGAAGGTAAGCTTAACGCTATACCGAAGCCCGACAGATCGATGCACACTCTGCATGTAGATCATCTTGGACCATTTTCTAAAAGCAAGTTGAGGAATAGCTATTTACTAGTAGCTACAGATGCTTTCTCCAAGTTCGTGTTTGCTTTTCCAACAAGAACACTAAATTCAGTGGAAACTGTCAGAAAATTGAATGAAATGTTCAGTATATTTGGAGTTCCTACTAGAGTTATCTCTGATAGAGGTTTGGCTTTTAATAGTAGACGGTTTAAACAATTTTCAGTAGAAAAGCAGTTCAAGCACATCTTAACTGCAGTTGCTACGCCTCGAGCAAATGGGCAGGTTGAGAGAACTAATAGGACATTGCTGGAGGCGATGCGCGCTATGGATGCAGATCCTACCTCATGGGACGTAGGATTACCTGAGATTGTCTGGGGTGTAAATAATACCATCAATGCCAGTACTAAGTTTACTCCATTTCAGTTGATGTTTGGGCATAAGAACAGGGTTCTTGCAGACATTCACGAGGAGTCCAGTGGAGAGTCTCTCTCGAAGGAGGCTCAGGTAGCTGAGTGTCATGAAGCAGCTCAGCGTAACATGGCAGTAGCCGCCGAGAGGATGAAAGTACAATATGACAAGCGGCGAAAGGTAGCACGCAAATATGTAAAGGGAGACCTAGTTTTGTGGAAAGAAGGTGTGGTTCGAGGAGGAGCCGGAATCAATCACAAAACTGACCCTCTCTATAGCGGACCATACAAGGTAACTAAGGTATTTCCTCTTATTGACCGCTATGAGATTAGCAGTGTCAAGGGTATGCGTGGCTATAAGAAATTCACAGCCATGGTGGCCGCTGACGCGCTGAGACCCTACAAGGGAGCACCTGGAGACTCTGACGGGTCGGACAGCCAGGATAGTGAGGTAGGACGGGATGATCTTTTAGATTTACTGGAGAGCTGAGTCTCGCCTTGTGTTAGCACATCCTCGGAGTGTGCTGGATGTGCTCAGTAGAAGCTATCCTTAGAGTACATCCTTGGAGTGTGTTGGTGGATTACACGCTAGTTCAGCCTCTGAGAATCGCCTTGTGTTAGTACATCCTCGGAGTGTGCTGGATGTGCTCAGTAGAAGCTATCCTTATGGTACGTCCTTGGAGTGTGCTGAGGGATTACACGCTAGTTCAGCCTCTGAGAATCGCCTTGTGTTGGTACATCCTCGGAGTGTGCTGGATGTGCTCAGTAGAAGCTATCCTTATGGTACGTCCTTGGAGTGTGCTGAGGGATTACACGCTAGTTCAGCCTCTGAGAATCGCCTTGTGTTGGTACATCCTCGGAGTGTGCTGGATGTGCTCAGTAGAAGCTATCCTTATGGTACGTCCTTGGAGTGTGCTGAGGGATTACACGCTAGTTCAGCCTCTGAGAATCGCCTTGTGTTGGTACATCCTCGGAGTGTGCTGGATGTGCTCAGTAGAAGCTATCCTTATGGTACGTCCTTGGAGTGTGCTGAGGGATTACACGCTAGTTCAGCCTCTGAGAATCGCCTTGTGTTGGTACATCCTCGGAGTGTACTGGATGTGCTCAGTAGAAGCTATCCTTATGGTACGTCCTTGGAGTGTGCTGAGGGATTACACGCTAGTTCAGCCTCTGAGAATCGCCTTGTGTTGGTACATCCTAGGAGTGTGCTGGATGTGCTCAGTAGAAGCTATCCTTGTGGTACATCCTTGGAGTGTACTGGATATGTTCAGTAGAAACAGTTCAGGTGTGAGTATATCATGGTATTGCATTGGAGATGTCAATGCAATGACTCCTGTCATGTGAAATGATGTTTAAGATATCATGCCTGATAGGAGGTGGGTCATTTATCTTGATTTGATGTTTGTAACTAATGTTTTGTTTTTTTGCTTTGTGAGGTCACAATGGAGAGTCAGGATGGTCGAGTGTAAACAATGTAACAAAGGACCCCGGTTGCGCTTCTTCGATTGGCGGCAACGACAATGGAAGGTATCCTGCGGGTGGCAGCATTGGACCGGCCGGAAGGGTAGCAACCCTGCTCGCCTGTCTCCCCACACACACTTCCCTAGGAGACCCGCGAAGAAGCATCGACTTGTTGATTTACGAATGTGTATTGTTATTCAGAGATTACATCAAGTTATTAAAGTGACCAGAGTATTATTATTTTTACTCCTTCTATAAAATATTACTCGTAAATCAACGTCTCTTTTTTCCGTCGAATCATTCATACTATTCTGTTGACTCTTGGCCCGACTCAAGAATTTGAATTACTGAAGTGAACCTTCTTCATCCTTCTTCATCCTCCTTCCTTCTTAATCTCCTGTCTACATCCATCTGCTCAATAATGACTTTCGTGGCAGAGGAGTAAAATCTTTGACTCCGGACTAGAAGTCGCGGATTCGAAACCCGGCGGGGGTAAATAACAAAAAAATGAATTAGGTTAATTAATTAATGTATTTTATTACGCTTTCCTCGGTTTACCATATGTTTAGATATTCTCGTCATAATAAGGTCATAACTATATGACTTCACCGCATGAAATATGCACCAGAGGAAATAATTTCTACTGCATTCAGTCTACTTCAGACCTTCAGCCAGCCAATTGATAGATATCAATAATTCGTCTTTCCAAGCTTTTGAGCAAATAATCATCGATGAGGAACTCTAGTGAAAAACATTACGTATACGAATTATTTTATTTATTACCGAAACCTTTTTAAATACTGTAATTTTTATCAATCGGTCATATCAAAGGTTTTGGTAACTAAATTGGCAGAGACGTTACACCCGGATAAAGTAGAGGCTTCGAGTTCAAGTTTCGATCGCAACGTAATGTTTTTTTTAAATCTATGTCATCTTCTGTTTCAAATTTAGATGAAAATTATTGATGTTGTTTCAGTATTTAATTTCAAAATAAAGTTATAATTAAAATACAAAATCTGTATTCGAATAGAACAAACAAACGCCGATTCTACATAAATGTACAAGTTTTATTATATACCATAAAATGGTTATTCGTCCCACTAATAAATCATTCCTTTGTTATCATTTAAATGTTATTCTATTGTTTCGTTATTTTATTTTGTAATTTGTTCTCCCTCTGTATGTATCATAGAGTTGGTAGAGTAGTGTCTATCCAAGGCAGTGAAGTCAGTTTTTGACTTGTTTTTAATGATTTTAGCCTGACTCGGCGCACCTGGGCGTGGCTAAGACTAAGGCTACGGTATTTATACATCCATTCATATCGCATATCGACATAATGTTTTTTTTATTCGTATAGCCACTTTTTCACAGTATTTCTATCAACAAAAATATAGCATATAACCTAAAAAACCGTTTAGTTGTGTCAAGTTTAGTGGCATAATAAAAAATGTGGGCGGAGTTCCGCGGTGAACCAGGACCTTAAGTTCATCCTTACAGTATATAGAAGCGGTCTATGAAATTTGTTGTCTCTTTCTCTCTCATGGTGTACGACGTAAAAAGCCGGAGAAAGTGATTTATCGCAAGTTTGTGTAGGTTGGGTAAAAATAATTAGCTCTCCCTCCATATATTGTTACTTCAAGGTATGTATATATATAACCGCAAACTTTATATTTTTGTACCCTGATGATGCTTAGGCTAAGCAAAACCTGTCGGTCATAAAAATTATTATTAAATAATATTCGTGGTCTTATACAAAGTTATTTTTTCATTTATTTGAATTAAATAATTAAAAACCATGACGTCATCTAATACAAAATCGTATGGAGCTCTTTACATTTTAAATAAATAAAAAAAATTGACTCCATAAATTTAATTGTACTGTAAATAATTCATTCGTTTATTTTTGTTTAAATACCTTCTGACATGCTCATTATAGCTTCTCATTGAGACAGAGAAGTAAATAAATTTAAAAATGGGGCTTAGAAATTTTAGCTGTATAACCTCTGGCCATGTGACCGTTTTCCGTGTCAGATTACTGATATTGAAATCAGGTTATGTTTTTTATTCAGCCTCTTGATATAAACTTTTACAAATAGCCAACACTTCGTGCGTTTCAACCTCAGCGCAATAATAGACAGGAGGGATAGCTTTGCAAAACAGTGTAGTCAGGATTGTTGATTTTTTCCTGACTCAGTTGTGGCTAGGGTGTTCATGTACACACCTTTTTACATCCATTCATAGGACATGTCGTCATAATGTTTTGTTTACCAGGAAAAAGTCGAAAAATAGCTCGTCGAATGGTTAGCCTCGAAAGAGAATTTTTTTTTTGGAATGGTATCCATAATTTGCCTCAAAGATGGGCAAAATGTATAGAATCCGATGGTCAATACTTTGAATTAAAAAAAATTGAGATTCCCTTGAGAATTAAGCGTTTTCTTTATTGAAAAAACCGGCAAACTTCAACTAACACCCCTGGTATTTGTATAACCAGTTTTTCACAGTATTGTTACCAACGAAAATATAGGGTATTACCTCAAGAACCGTTGAATTATGTTCCATAACAAAACGTAGTGGGTGGAGTCGGGGGGAACGTGGGAAACGGAAAACATGCTAACATACCCAAAAATGGTGCGATACTATGTGACAAATTGTCTTTTCTCTTTCTCTCTCACGGTTTACGACGTACAAACCCGGAGAAAGTGATTTTTCGTAAATTTGTAAAGGTTGAGTAAAAATATTTAGCTACCTCTCCATATTTATTCTTACTCCAAGGTTTCAACTCAATCACGTAATTTTCATTATTGCGTAATAATTACAATAATATCATTTTGCATTTCCAGCGTTGTACAATACGCACGATTGGCCCTTGTGTATAAAAAAATAGCTCACTTAGATTAGAGTGAAACGCAGGGACGTGTCGTGACTTTTTTTCCATTTTTTTTTTAAATTTTGAAACTACGCAAGTAGTGGAATCTTTTTATTTTCATGCAAAATACATTTTGACGTCCCCTGCATGCCTGTGTAAAATCGTCAAAATTGGACCAAAATATCGCAAAACCCTTGGTGGAATGCATTTATTCTTGTTTCAGGGAGTGTCTGATGGCGGAAAAAATTGGAGAGTTGACGGGGAAGGTTTGCGCAAAGTAACAGTTGATTGTTGGGTTGCGGGTTCGAATCGCACTCTGGCGTCATGAAACTTGAACGGCCTTTTCTGTCTGAAATTGCAAGATCAAAGCAACTCTCGTCAGCTTGCTATGTTCTTTCAAACATGAAATATTTAGAAATTTCAGAGTGCTTGATACTGTAAGTATCGCCCTGTTGAAAAACCACCATTCGGAATCGAAACGTTGCTTGAAATGGCTTTAGCTGTGTTTGGTGACCAGAACTGAATAGCCAGGCACTTCCTTTTTTTTCCATATCCTTCCCCTTCACACTACCTTGAGCTTCACAAAATACCCCAATAAGGGATGCCAAAGTCCCACTGGCTCCATACGGCTAGTAGCAGTTGAGACTCTTGTGCGGTATTCACTTTTAAAAAAAACTTAATGTTAATATATCCACCAAACTGTAAGAACATGACAAAACGAAATATAGTTTTTTCGAAATTTTCCAATTATTCAATTACATTTTTTTTAAATCTTTTGATACTGAAAAATACTTCATGCTGAAATCGGGCAGCAAACCATGTTATTTAAAAAGTTTTAACATTTTTAGGTTTTTTACTTTTATTTAAACAATAATTATTATTAATTTAAATTTTTAAAAAACAGTTTTTAGTTAAAAGCTCTGCGATGTAATTATTTTTACGCGTGACAGCTGTTTCGCCTTCTGAGGGCATTATCAAACTGTGGAGAAGCCATTTACCCGACGACTAATACAAAAATAAATAATAATTTTGGATGTTTGGAATTTGTCGGACCAACATCTACAAAAATTGCTAAAGTTCTCAAAAAATGTGGCTTGGATATTGCCTTCCGCACAAAAAAAAATAATATTCTCAAAATTCAAAAGTAAGTCACCGAAATTAAAAAAATAGCGGCATTTATAAACTTAACTGTGATGAATGCAATGCTGTATACATTGGACAAACCGGCCGGTCCTTTAAGATAAGATATAAAGAACATATAAGAGCATTTAAAAACAAAAATAAAATAGCTTCACAATTTGCCAAACATCTCTTAAACGAAAATCATTCGCTTAAAAAATAATAACAAGATAACTCCTCTGCATTTAGAAAACAAAGGCCGAAAATTAAATCTTTTAGAGCAGTTGGAAATAAATAAAAATTCAAATGATCCAAACTTTAAGTTAATAAATGAACAAAAGAATATGATCCATTCACCACTACTTGATGTGTTTAAACCGAAAATTAAGAAAAATAATTCAGATATAATTATCAACCAAATTAATAAAAATAAAAACCCCGTTTCGCGAATTAGAAACACCAATGCCCCTCCTTAATGACCTTTTGTCAAACAATAGTATACCCTTAGGTAGGAAACTCCCCATCTTAATGACATCAACAATAATTACAATGAAAAACCTAATGGGGACATTGGTAGTTAAAAATAAAAATAATAATAACATTAAACATGATATAAATAGTTCGTCTGTATGTGGCTTCTCCACAGTTTGATAATGCCCTCAGAAGGCGAAACAGCTGTCACGCGTAAAAATAATTACATCGCAGAGCTTTTAACTAAAAACTGTTTTTTAAAAATTTAAATTAATAATAATTATTGTTTAAATAAAAGTAAAAAACCTAAAAATTAAAATGGAGTTCTACAAAATAAACTTTAAAACCATAAATAAGTTTTAACATTATTAAAAAAATTATAATTTAACTCTTCAAATTTTTAGGTGTGTTTTTTGTAGGTGCAGCACTGAATAACGCCGTAATCAGGCCGTTTGATTTGCTGATAGCCGGTCTAGTTTATCATGCATGAATCCAATACCACCGGAATCAGATGTGAACATGTCCATGTTAAAATTACAACAATCGACCGCTGTCGTTGGTCAGCGATAGGAGATAAGTATTATCATTATATTTATTTCATTGTAGCCTGATTTTTTTTGAATCCTGAAATTGATTCTATTGGAGCATAAATAGGTTTATGGAAATGCTGGGTCAGTACCCGAAATGCGTGAAGGTTATTCCTCTAGCGCTTATGGTGAAATATAATAGAAAGCTGCTCTATATAAATGCAATTTTATTAAAATATTTATATATTTTACTCATCAAAAATTACGGGATGTAACTTTACTTCAAGATAATATGAGAAATTTGGTTTCTACGAAATCAAAAAATATTAGGTGCCTTACCCCCCTTCTTTTATAGATCGCTGTTGGGGGTCAGCACTTGTACAGTTGTAATGACTTATAGTGTTGTTAATTTTAACAGTTAAAAACATTTATTCTTAAGATAACAAAGTTACCTGAAGACTTGGATAGCTCTGCTTATATTATGGACAGCCAGATCTTGATGAGACGTTATGTTGCAGTCAGTCAGTCAGCTCGTCAATCAAGAATATCTCTTCGCCTTCCGGCTCAGTATCAAAACCCAATATTATAAATGATAGCCATGCACTACTGGGTATGCTGTATCCGAAAGTATGATTTTTTGTCCCAATTGACTGGCCCAGATTCAATAACCCTTTCACTCAGCGCGGTTTAGCCGCGCGGCATTAATTATCCGCTTACTGTGGGATATGGTACACTCATAAAAACAATGTGAAAATAGTCCCTCGTTGATCACGGATTTAGAACAACTCGCATATAAATATAGTAGTACATAATTTTCTCTGACAAATTTTATATAACCTTACTCGGTTCCTTGTCTGTCCATTCGTTGAATAATATACCTCCTCCATTCGGCTAAGATGTTCAATTTAAGATTTTTAGCAAATATAAATTTAAAATAAAGACATGGAAATCTAACAGAAAAAAGTTGTTTTAGGTACGATTGTAAAGCAGATTTTTTCTATTTTATTTCCGATGTATTGCTTAGATATTCAATTAAATCATAGATTGCGCAATACTTTTACAAGATTTTTATTGGTAGTGCGGAAGGCCGTTAACAGAACATCTCAGCGATCTAATCCTGGTCACTACAAAAAAGCGTTTATGGTTTTAAAATGTCTTATCCGGGACGTTATTCGTGGACTAAAAGCAAACGATTGTAGACTGATTTCATTTTCCCATCATTCTGCGTGCATTAATCAAGTTGATACCGAAAGCGGCATTAATGTGGGTACTTTCCATGTCGCAGTAAACAGTTACTCGTGTCTTTCTGGCGATCCACCACTTTTCCCATCGAAAGTGAACCAATGATGCATGTATCGTATGCAATCAGTCACGCTGGTTTCATATCGAACTATTTAGTGAAGGCACTTCGAACAAACCGCGTTTTCACGAGGTCGCTTTTAACGAGCGTAAGTTAGTTAAAATAAACATGTTCATCATATTCACACGACTCAGTCTCTTTATTCTTCAGTAACAAAAAGTCATCGTGTTGCAATTTGTAAGGAGATCAAAGCTTTCCAATTTTACCATCCGTCACGTTTTATTATCTTTTCTTGTCAAGAGCTTTCATATGCACGTACTTTGATCTGATGTTTTGAAAGCAGCCAAGAGATAAATAGACTTTGAAGTTAATAGAAACACATTTTCAATTGCATTTAAAGCTATCGTTAGTAATTAGATAGTTTAAAAAAATGACAATCTTTATGCAATATAACGTGAATATAAATAATTGCAAGTGTACCTAGTTAATATAATTATATTAAAAAAAAAAAAAACAGACTTTCTAAATATTCTATTCTAATTCCAACTGGCACGGAGCCAGTGGATCTTTGACATTCATATTTTTTCTCGGATGTTGTGAGGCTAAAAGAAACGGGAAGCGGCTAAGTTTTTATTTTATTTTTTTATGATAATAATAATAAAGTTTTTTTGTTCCGGAAGGTATGCAGGAGTAGTGCAATGCAATACCTTCCATAATTGATATGAATACATTGTAATAATAATAGTAACAAAATAAAAAATTTACAGAAATTCATAAGAAATAAATAAATATTAAAATAAAAATTTATAATAATAAAATAATAAAAATGATGATAAAAAACGCCATCAAGTATATTAAAGTAAATACCGCACAAGAGTGCCAACTGCTCCCAACTGTCTGGAGCCCGTGGAAATATGGCATTCCCAATTAGGGCATGTCGTGAGGCTGAAGGCAAAAGGGAAGAGAATGTGATGGGAAAGAGGAAGGTCGGCAAGTACCTGGCTATTCAGATTTTGTCACCAAACACTGGCAAAACCATTTCAAGTAACTTTTTGATTCTGAATGGTTGTCTTTCACCAGGGCGATAATTGGAGTGTCTAGCACTAAAAAAATTAAAAGGGAATGAGGAAGGTTAGGAAGTACCTGACTACTCAGATCTGGTCGCTAAATCCATTTCGCGTAATGCTTTTAATCTGATTGGTGGACTTCACCAGGGTGATACCGATTGTAGGTATCTTTCACACGTCTACTTTGTAGATTAATTATTTATGGAAGATCTAAGTTTGAACACATGTTGATAACGAAAAATTGAAAAAAATTTGCTCTCATGCCCTACAAATAAATAAATAAATTAAAAAAATATATATATGTAAGAATCAGCTAAATTTTAAGTAATTATGATATGGTGATTGTGTCTTACCAAAAGTGACCTGCCAGGTAAGTATGCTGCTGTATATTTATTTAAACTAGGAATTAATATTATGTGGAAATAAAGATTTGTACAGCGCCCTTGAGGCGATTTTTCACAAAAACGGCGCTGTACAAATTATCCAAATATTAATATTATTATTATATCACACGAATTATGAATTATGTGAACGTGGTGGGAGACAATCATTGAGTCCTACGTCTCCATTTATACTATGACTACTAAGAATAAATATCCTTTATCAGCTTACTGTTGCTTTCCTCGAGTTTCGCGCGAGACCTTGCTGATTAGTTCTATGTTAATCCTGAGGCTGATATCCAACTTTGTGCCAGCATCTAAGTGGTAGATACTCTCAGTATCGCCCTGAGGAAAGACCACTATTAAGAGTCGAAACGTTTCTTGAAATAGCATTAGCCGTATTTAGTGACCAGATCTGAATAGCCAGGTATTTCCCGATCTACCTCTTCCCCATCACCTTCTCTTCCCCACTCCCTCCAGCCTCACAACAAATTCCAATTGGACTTGGATATGCAGAAAGCATCCAACTTCAAAAAGATGATACCGAGAAATAGGCGTTTGAAAATATGACGATTCAAAAGCATCAATATGCGTAATCGGCATTTGTAATCAGTGTTTTTTCTTTTATTAGAATTATTATAAATATGGAATTTATGTATCAATGTATTTATTTAAAAAAAAATATTTCCTTAGTTACCCCTCATTTCAATGTTTTTAAATTTCAATTTGAATCAAATATCTACAATGTGCGTTATTAAAAAAATAATTACCAAAAATCTATTGCATTTGGAGCTTGGATGTTTTCAGCAGATATAAATTTTGTTTTTATCCATAAGAAAACATGTAAAACTCGATTTTGGCAAATTGTGGGTTGGACGCTTTCACCATAATTACGTCCAATTGAGAATGCCATAGTCCTTCTGACTTCGAACAGTTGGAAACAACTGGGATTCTGTGCGGTATTCACATAAAAAAATATATTTAAAAATCTCTCTTACGCTACGCCAAGGATTATTCAAAGGTTAAAAGTATAGATGTCGGCGTAGTAATTACCACCATTGTCGTATTAATGTCATTCTTTCAATCTCTTCATACGATCAGTAGCTGAGTGGATAAACGCGTCGGATTCCCATCCGGGCGTCGTGGGTTTAATTCCTCTGCTAGCTAAGTCCTATTATTGCACAAGCAATATAGGACAAGTTATTCGTAACCCAAGAATGTTTGTCTTTCTTTTGAAAAAATAAGTAATAAATAAGATCTGATAGTAAGTTTTTTGATGTGTGCAAGAGAGAGGGGGGATAATTTTCGTGATTATTAAATCATAACAAGTTAGGTATTATATAATTTCTTACGAGACAGCAAAGCAACAAAGCGATGTCATACGTATTAACCATGTGAGACGATGATTGCCTTGCATTGTTCGCGTATTCTCCGGGGAGCACTGAAGTTCATCGGTGAACATAGAACACGTGTAATTATGCGAGGAATGGGAGAAGCCAAGTCTCTTTGTGATCGTGGTCCAAGTTTCTTCAGCACAATCACTTTACGGTCGATGGTTTCCTCGAGTTTACACCAACTAAAACAACCATTATGGCAGAGGATGAGGTTTCCGCCCAGGGACGGACTGGCTTGAAGGACTATCGGAAAATTCCTTGTGGGCTGACTGACGTCCTGTTGGTTCAAAACATTGAACGAGTTCATAATACACATATTTAATTTTTTTTTCGTAGGAAGCAATCTCTTTGTGGTTTGACATATTTAATGAAATGATTTTTTTATTTTTTATTAGACCACAGATTATTTTTTTAATTTTTTTGACCGACTGGTTTCGCTTAACCTAAGTATCACCAAAAAATACAAAGTGTTCGGTTATATATACTCGCATATACAGAGGGAGAACACAATTTGAAATAAAATAAGAGAACAGTGAGAAAAAATATTCTTCTGTTTTCTCACTCTTCTCTTATTTTATTTTATATTGTGATCTCTTTCTGCATGTACATATAACCGCACACGATATATTTTTTGCTTAGTTTAATTTTGTACCCTGACGATGCTTAAGCTAAGCGAAACCGGTCGGTCATAAAAAATAAAATCTCTGGTCTTAAAGCTTATTTTTTCATTTGTTTTAATTTACTTATTTGAGGATTTGTGAAGCCAGGATACCTGCTTTATAAATTTATGTTGTGTGAAATGGGATTGAATTGGTTTGAATTTAATTTTATTGACTAATATTTTCTACATTTAAATAATATTTATCAGAAGAAATTTTGAATTTGAACGCGGAGCAAACAGAAAACATGGTGGCCGACCGTTCTACTAGAAAGCAACATCAGGTATGATTTTATTTGCTCCGCTCGTCATGATTTACTGGGTGCTGCGTTGTACGCACGTGCCTGTTGAGATCCACAAAATGTATCAACATTACAACACCCAAACCAGTTATCTTCAGGTGTTATCCAATAGCTACAGATAACCCTAAACCAGTTGTTATTTGTAATTTATTACGATGGAAAGTGAATAAAATAAATTATTTCTTCATTTTTATATTAACTCCACACAGGGTCTTGGGGTTGATCTGTGTGCACAAGAAAGAATGGAATGAGGCAATCAACGCAGATTTCAGGAGAGCCAAATCAAAATTCAGGAATTTTGTTTTTGTATGTAATCATGTCATTTATGTCACATGTCCTTTTAAAAAAATAATAGCACATTATTTTATTTTTTGACTCATTTCATTTGTCCTTACTCGATATGTGTCTAAGGAACAATTTTGCATAATTAACTCATAACATGATTTATTTGACTCATTTCGTTCTTCTTTTCGCACACATAAATAATTTAAGATGCTGTGTGGAGGGTCATACACAAGGAAATTTATGTTTTTTTTTTTTTTTTTGTATTTGATTGCTAAGAATACCACGATCACTATAACGCAGTAGAAATCATTAAATTAGTTTTTTTTATTTGATTTCGGACATTGAGTATTACATAAGTGTTTACAAATAAAAATGGTAGTATTGCAAAGCTGCTACATGGCAGTCTGCAGGTTCTACCAAATTACGCATTTTGGTCTTGTTAATTTATGGACATAATCATTTTTAGTTCAAATTACTTGGTATTTTTACAGGTGGATTTTTCGTTGGTCGTATTACCTCTAATTCTGTTATCACAGAATATTGCTCCTATTCATTCAAGCTGAGACTCTATTTTAGTGAGAGTTTATCTTAGTTCAACTTTGTTTTCTCATTAGTCTGTGATTGGGCCCTTTTTTGAAAACCAGTCCGCCACTGTCTGTGGCAATGAAGCCATTGTGGTATAACATATCTTTCTGGTGCTGTTGAGGAACTAGAGGTCAGAGAGTTTCTGTTTTCTGACAATGATATCCATACCGCCATTTTTTGCGATATGAAACGCCAGCAGTACCTTTTATTGGAAATGGAACATTCGTTACCTTGTGTATGGAATTAAGGCTATTATGACTGTGTTTCCTTTGCACCTCATTTCGCAATTTGTGGTGGTTTATTGCGAATTTACAAAGTATCTGATCATTTTCGTGTTAGTTATCCGCGATTGTTTAGTATTTACTTTTTTACCTTGAATGATCCGCCTCGATTGTTAAATACAGGGCTTTATTTTAGACTGATGTAGTGACTTGTCGATTATTTTTATTGTCCTTATAATTGTTATGAAGTCCATTAAAAGTAGTGATAAATCCTTGTGCCTTGTCACCATACTGACATCGTCCAAAATCCGATCGCGCTGTCTGCATTCTGCATCTAATATAAATCTGTATATTCTGAAAAGAGGATATGACATCAGGAAGTGGCAAACATTTTACTGGAATTAATCGTCGCGTAAACAAGGGTCGTCGTCAATTATTTTTAATCTGTAAAGTAACTCTTTATTGCTTCATGTTATGTTAAGCATTGGGTTAGTTCAAAACTTAAAATGTGATTTTTTTTAGAATTTCGTTGCATTTGCAATAGTGGAGGTAAAACATAGTAAACCATTGTATTTTTTAATGTTTTTTAAATTATTAAGTGAATGATTACATATTGATGTATTTTTCACCGGTCATGCTAGGGATATCCTTGTTTTATGGGCAATTAATAAATGAAGAAGAAAATAAAAATAGTACCTTGATATATATATATGGACACAGGAATAAAGATTAAGATAGATTTAATATAATCGAAGTAATATCATATCGTCACTGGAAAGGCAAAAGGGCTGAAGCGCCATTTTGAGAAGTTTACACCAGACCACTTTAAAGCTTCATTTTTATTTTACAATAGAATTCATAAGTCCTCAGTACCTAGTTGGATTTTAAAAACAGTTTACTCAATGCTCTCACTGAGTTACTTGAAGCGATAAAAAGCTAAAAAAAGTTCCGGAATTGTATCGCTCGAGTCAAGACCACTTCTAAATAGTAAATATATCTTAGATGGCTGAAGGGCTACAAAAGCCTTCAGAATCAAACGAGAGTCAGAGCATTCGATGCAGAAAAAAGAACTGACGAAAACTGCATAAATGGAATAAAGAATATTCCCAATGCCTACATTAAATGGCTAAATAATGAATCGCTAAATAACACATTATTTATCTCAAGTTCATAAAAAGCAAGCTTGTTAATTAACTTCCCATTGTTGGATTGGAGAAAGCAGACTACAGCATCCGATAAAATCATCGTGAATTGTAAAATATTATGTTTGTATGGTGAGAAAATGCTTATTAATTTCATTACCACCGTAAAAATAAAAGAGTGTCTCAGTTTTGCAACAGAAGTCTGAATAATTCGCTCGGAGTTGTTCCCGAAGCTAGTAAATCATTTTTTCTTCCGACCCCAGCTCTAAAAATAGTAATGCCTCTTTGTTTCATTGTTTGTTATCCGCTCATCTGCTTGTTCTCCTGGTACTGTGAACTCGTACACTGTACATCCAGATAGGAGCTCCGAGCACATTTATCCGACGTTTAAATACTGAATTCAACACTTTTAAGCTGGCCATTCGTTCTACTTACGTGAGACTTAAGTATTATTTTTATAACGAATACCATACAAGAGTCCCAACTGCTCCCAACCGTCTAGAGCCAGTGAGACACTGACATCCCCAGTTGGGGTATGATGCGAGGCTGAAGGTAGTGGGGAAGGGAAGGAAATGTAGAAGAGGAAGGTTGGTGGAAGTACCTGGCCATTCAGATCTGGTCACCAAACACGACTCAAGCCATTTTAAGCAACGTTTCAATTTTGGATAGTGGTCTTTCACCAGGGCAATACTTATCTACCATTTTGGAACGTGTTTCAAATATATTTTGTATTATTTTATTTGAATTGCCACATATTTATTTATTTTATTGTATATATAGTATAATAAACAACTTGTATTAATTAAATACAAATTATTTGCGCACGCCGGGCTTAAACCCGCGACTTTTGGATTTGTAGTCGAGCGTCTTAGCACTCGACCGATGTAGGCCGTCAGAACTTACTTGTATTCTTGGAAATATTTTATAATTTCCCGTTAGGTAAATATTTGATCGAAAACCAACACAAAAAAATATTTGACATGTTGTTTATGATTTCAACACTATTTCTCTTTTTTGTCATATTTAAAATTGATGTAGATTATTGGATATAAAAACCTGTTGACAAACTGCTATCCAACAGTTTAACAGGGTTTTATAAAAAAAAATTCAAGCAATAACAATATTGACGTTTTAACGACTTAATTGATTGTTCTTTGCTCCATATCTTATGGTGGAAATGACGTTAAGATTTTATAATTATAAAAGGAAAATGGCTCAAATTTCACGACGCCAAAGCTCACCGTTAGATAGTTTAAGGCAGGGGAAGGTTTATAAGTACGGGGATGCTTAGAAATAATACGAGAACGAAGTGCAAAATTAGATACTCACCACCTTTTCATTTATTATTCGAATCATTTCAAGCATTTCATTTTATTTCCCCTTGCCGAGATTAGGACCCGCCACTTCGGGTCCGCTACTGAAAATATTTCCGCTTTGCCACTCGTCAATTTTTTTCACATGTTTTTTTATACTATCATCTCCAGTTCCAAAGTCGCGTCTCCTAACCGCACAACCACGAATATCGCTTAGGATTATCGAAACGAGAGTTTCTGAGCAAAAAAATCTCAGCAGTAAATATAATAATATTTACTTCGCAATCTTCACACGTATTTCTCGAAAGTTTTCACGGGTCAAAAGGGGTGAAACTTTCCTTGTGGTTTCTAGCTAACGATTAAATTCTTGTACAAATACAACATTATTCTAAAGAAAACACTATTAGAAAAGCGATTTTCTCCTCTAGAACAATGGCTATTCTGTTTGTGATTTATGGTGACCCGAAATGGCACCCGCCGCACGTGACCTACACATGAATTACACTGTATTTCCATGCAACAAAACATAGCAGGTAAAACCAAGATGGCCTACAGGCAGCTGCAAACACGTATAAACATTGGAACACAATCTAAAAGGTTCACAGAAATAATGAAAGGACGTTTAGACCCACAGTATTTGGAGTCGAACAAGAAAATAGTATCCAGCGGATAAGATACAATTGAGAGGTTTTAACATGTGATAGAAAAGCAAGATTGGGAAAAACTATGAAAGCTCTACTGGGCAGGACTCGTAGCAAGGATGGAAAATGAAATAGTGTACATTAGACGTATCAAGGCATACACAATTATTAGGTACTATAAATAATTTCATTTGTGCGTGCATACATAAATTATCAAATTGAAAAATAATTTTCAAATTCCTTCCAACCTAATAAAGTACTTACATATAATGTATTTTAGCAGACATTATTCTATATTTGAAATGGGTGAATTAAAACAACATTTTTTTTCTTTGCATATCAAGTCATATTAAGTACTGGTATTAACATGTTTTACAATAGGAGTATATTATATTTATTTACCTACTCACTAGTTACTAGAAGGTTCCCTAACTCTAAAGCTGAGCTTAATTTTTCGAACTTATCCTCAACAATATTCATTTCCGATGAATAAATAATCCCTAGAAACATGATTTATAAGAGAACGACTGTTGTCAATTATAATACCTTTTGACTCCTAGGCCCCAAACAGACCAATGCAATTAACTACCTGTTAAAGAAATAATTTCGAAATTATTTTTTTTATCAATTTTACCAGAAATAAGGAAAAAATAGTTTATTTTTTAAATAAAAAATATTTTAGTTTTAAGCCACTTTGTTTATACACATATAACAATTCGACCGGTTTCGGTTAAACTTAACCTTCTTCAAGAACGTATATATATAAACTGCAGAAACAAACAAACAGTTTATATAAATACGTTCCTGAAGAAGGTTAAGTTTAACTGAAACCGGTCGAATTGTTATATGTGTATAAATAAAGTGGCTTAAAACTAAAATATTTTTTATTTAAATTATAATGTCAAGCTACAAAGTGATTGCTTCCTTCGATAAAAAATAGTTTACTTCGGGCACACGGACACGCCCACGGCACACTTCTATCGGTTTGTCTCTTCATAGTTTCGGAGTAGGAGACACTCCGTATCGCAATGGTGAAATAAAACCATTCAGAATCGAAACGTTGGCGTTACTAAATTAATCTTGCTTAGTTTATCAAGTAGACTAGAATAGCCAATTATTCCACAACCATATCTAGTATACGAGTATACCTCTCACTAGTTTTCTTCCACTCCCTATATTAAATTAACATACGGTTATAATCATATCCGAGTAAACAAATGTGCGAAGCCAGTTAATAAAAGTGGTGTTGTCACTGTAACGCTATATAAATAAATATAGGAAATAATGTTAGGCAGCTGACTGTTAAAAGTGTTGATTTTTATTTGTTATTTATAGCAAACGCAACATCTGTGAACCGGAAAGCTGCTGTAGTATTTTATCTCAAGCAGGTTATTTTGGCGGATCTGGTTTTGCTCGCAGAAGATTGATGATAACAACGTACCACTTTTTTTCACTTGAAGATGTTTAGAGCAATACTTAAAAGCTGATATTTACTCTCGTGAAAAAAACGTCCATCCGTATTTTGTTCAGGTTTTCAACGTTAATTAAATCAGGTCGTTGATTGTAACATCCGCTCATAGACAACAAATGTACTAAATCCAATTATGCATTGAACATTGAAGCTTATATGTTTATTTGTTGGATACGTTCATTTTTCCTAAAGGTCGATAAATGTCAACCTTGCCCATTTGATGATGCCTGAGATTTAGTGTTGTCAATATGGGTGATATTCAATATTAAAAACGTTTACCTGTTGTATTATATCTCACGAAATATATATATATTTATATTGCATTTATAATTTATACATATTTCATTAGCTCTATCCGGCACTCTCTTCAGCCTCACAACTTACTGTACTGGAATTCCTCTTCCGAGGCGGACTATAGGTTGTTGTGTTGGTTAGACTGGTTCTATGTTGTCTTCATAAGTTTTATGATTTCAATTTTAATGATGATTTAAAATTTTTAATTGCATATCTGAGCCTTGTTTCATGATGAAGGCATATTTTAACCATTTTATTCTTCAAAATTGAGCTAAGCACGTGATTTTAGAATTTGCATATTGTTTTTGCATTTTCAATTAAACAATCTATAATCTCCAGTTTTTACTGTATATTTTAGGCATATTTCGGCATCTTCGTGCATATTATCGTATGTCTAATAAATTAGTATATAAATAGGGCTGTTTCAACTGACCTCATGAATCTGTCTCTATTTACAGTTTTTTTTTAAATCTCAACATGATTAAAACTAAAAGTAAAGCTTTTTCTATGAATAAAAATAGACTGATCATTTTTTATGGACATTCTATTGCGAATTCTGTATTGTTAGCTGCATTAAGAGTTCACTCACGCTCTGGCCAATGGCAAAATTATGTAAATTGGACGGCTTTGTGCACGAGGCTCTAAAATTAGTTCTGTTTTTTTAACCGTGCAAATTTTCATGCTCGAAGGTATGGGAATTTTTTTAATGAACGCGTTAACATTGTGAGCGATTTGTGGCAGAGTGGTTTACGCTCTTTCTAGTGCTAATCGGCTCGGGTTCATTCCCCCGCGAATCAAGTTTTCTATAATAATGCTCTATTTTAATAGATTTAGGGCCGTTTCCGTTACCATTTTTTCAAGCAAATCTGAAACATGTTTATTGTTACTCGTTTATGAAGGAGGTTTATCAAGCTTTTAGTTTTACTACCCGGCTGTTCCCGTGATTTTGGTTTTCTGATCAAATGGGTTATAAATTAATAATGAAAATAAAATAATAACAACTTTGCATAAGACCCACGTTTTATTTTAATTTTTAGACCAACCGATTTCGCTTAGCCTAAGCATCATCAAGGTACAAAATTAAACTAAACAAAAAGCGCTTTACAGAAGGCCGAGAAGATATTAATGACTATGAGCGTCCTGGAGTTGAGGAAAAACAAATCATGGATTTTATTCTTTGATCCATTTTTTTCAAAAGTAAAAAATAGAAGAACACACAAAAACGTGACTAACCTTTCCAGTTGTCAAAAACAAACCACTAATCCAAAATGGCTGATAATGCTAACATATGATAAACATATGTGTACCAACATAACAAAAAAATATATCGATAATAAAATCTACACAGCCCGCGAAAATTCAAAATTCACCTTTTTTTGAACAGGCTATGTATACTCGTATATACAGAGGGAGAACACAATATAAAAAATAAAGTGAGAGAACAGTAAGAAAAAAAAGTGACTTTTTCTTTCTCTCTGCTCCTCTCTTGCTCTGATAATTTAAATGTTGTTATTTTGTTTTCCTACTCTTCTCTTGTTTAATTTATTATATTGTGTTCTCCCTCTGTATGTACGAGTATATATAACCACACACTGTGTATTTTTTTGTTTAGTTTAATTCTGTACCCCGATGATGCTTAGGCTAAGCGAAACCGGTCTGTCATAAAAAACAAAATAAAATCTGTGGTCTTATACAAATTTATTATTTCATTTTCATTGAATATGTCAAACCACAAAGTGATTTCTTACAACGAAAATATATTTTTTAAACTTATTATACTGAAAAACGCCGATAAAAATGATGCTTACCATGAAAAAAAATCCGAAGCAAATCAAGTCACCAAATTCTTAGTCACTGAAGAGAAAAACTTATGTTAGTGTGTTTGGGCGTGTTTGTGTGCCTTAGGTTAGCTTAATTTTTCCTTATTTGTGAATTTTATAAAATATTTTCAAAAATTGAAATTCTTTCGTGAATATATTATCCATTTCATTGGCCTGTCTAGGGCCTAGGAGTCGAAAGGTCTTATGTAAACTTGTGAAATCAATTTTCTTTCAAATTGTTTTAGAACACAATTCTTGTAATTTTCGGGTCAGTGGTCTCAGTATATTTAATTCATCATTCTACTTTCAACAATCTTGTATTTAAGAGCTCTTGCTTTGGCACAAAATTTTAATTTAGAGAACGCTCTACAAATTGCTTGGCGTCGGAGCTCACCGTTTGCAAAGAGCTGTTTATTTATTCAAAACCTTTATTAGTTCAAAAGCGTATATTAAACGCCAAGCGATTTCAATTGGACAGATCCAAAGGCGTGCCTCATTCGGCAAATGTCGTACGTACTTTGAATTCGGGCTGAAAAACTAAAATCCACACAAATAACGATTTCTCAACTTGGCGTTAAATGCCACTTAAACGTGTAATTTGATACCCGTAAAAATCCAAAATCTCGCTAAACAATGCAACCATTATGAACAAGTTCCTACAACTCAAACATGAATCATAATAAATGTGATCTCGAGATCTTATGGAATAATTTAAATAGTTTAATATAGTTCACGGTCAACAGTTAGTAGGCCAATAGCCAATACCCAAATTCCCAATTCACAATGATGTGAAATAGTCTAGGTCAATGAATTTTCAAACCTATTTATCTTTATAAGGTCTCTTTTAAAAAGCTTTTTTTTATGTTAACCCCATACATTTCTTTTCTCTATTATTTATTACTTTATATTTATCGGATTTGTTTCCTGATACCGTTATTCAGACTCTTATTTCACAATTTATTATGAGAAATTCCTTATGGGTCAGCACCTTAAAATACGCACTTTTTGGTTTTCTAGTGCAATCAAAACTACAAATTATTTATCTGTCAATACCATTTATAACTAAGGATTACAGTTATAAATTGTATTCACTGGAAACCTCAGATATTTTTCTAACTACCCATAAAAAAATTACAGATAAATCATTTGTAGTATTGCTTGTATAAGAATGCTGCAAAGTGACCTTTAGCGTCATTCTTGCGTGCTGGCCCTTATGTTTTTTTTTCCTTATTTTTTATGTGAATACCGCACAATACTCCAAACTCCCCGATCCAGAAGATGGCATCTCCAATCGGGATATTTTGTGAGCCTGAGGGGAGTTAGGAGGGAAATAAGATAGAGAAGAGGAAGGTGGGAAAGTACCCCGCTATTCAGATCTGGTCTTCAAACACTGCTAAAGCCGTTTCAAGCAACGTTCTGATTCTGAATGGTGGTCTTTCACCAGGGAGTCTCTCCCATTCTAAAACGTGTCGTGAATATCCATGAAATATGTATAGTTTTAACAGCCAGAGTTGACCCGAGCACAGTACTCACACAGACGCATTGCTTGCGTACAACATGTTTAAAGCTTGTTTTTGTACCTTATAAAAGACAATTAATAATTATTACAATTAATACATTTAAAATGGCCTGTAGGAACCATTTAAACTACTTTAGCAATATCAAAAAGATAGATAATACTATTATTGACTTAAAAAGAATATGAATCATAATTAGATACTTTGTAAACTTTGATGTAAAGAAACTAAAATAAAATAAATAAAACTAAAACTAAACAATTCCTGTGATTTTTTTTTTATTTTTATTATAATAAAAATAACAAACAGGCTTTTTCTCAGTGACGTTTGGCAAGAACATCACTGTCGGAATTGAATACATGCACCAATACACACAATGCCAAATTTGTATTGCTCGGGTCAGCTTTGATTATGCGACCTCTCATAACAACCTTTTAAACTACATTATTAAATCACTACATTCCAGAGGAATAATTGACATTATCGTATACAGATCTCAGTCACCCATTGTTCCAGCATTTTCTTTTGGCTGGGGACTGACTCGATGCCCTACCATCGAATTGTTGGCGTTATTTGGCATCGATTCGAAATTATTCACGGCTCTTTGTTTTCCGTTAGCGCCTTTATTGACCAACCGATAATACGAGTGTCCCGCGCAATGATCGGGTCACTGGGTTCCTAACGGATCTAACAAGATTTTACAGAAATAAAAAAAATTCAATGGAACTTTTGTATCGTGCATGAGCAACAAAAATCGAATAAAAAAATCAAAAGCATCGTCTTCTTAACGCAGTACTGATTTTCAAAAATTCATTGTTTGCATACAGCGTATTTCATGTTTATAAATACACAACACTAAGTATGTGTTATCCGCCTCAAGTCTCGCTATGCGATCTCTAACTGACTTTAAGTAAGTAATCATTAGAACATGCATTGAATTGATTCATTATATATAAGCCAGCTGGGCTTAAAATAAATAAATACATGCAGCAAACCACGAAAGACATTTGAATACATAGTAACAAGAGGGCATAATATTCTAACCATATCTGCATATCACATATCGTCGCCAGAAAGGCAAACGGGCTGAAGCTCCATTTTGAGAAGTTTACACCAGAGCACTTTAAAGTTTTTTTTATTCAATAGAATTCATCAAGTATTCAGTACCCGATTGGATTTTGAAAAAAAAAGTTGACTTAGATAACTCAATGCTTTCACTGAGTTACATAAAGCGACAAAATGATTCAAAGTCCCAAACTTGTGTCGCTTGAATCAAGCTTTCTCCCAAATGGTAAATAATATATATTTTAAATGACTGAAGAGCCACCAAAGTCTTCAAAATCAAATGATTCAGAGCTCACGATGGAGAAAAAAAACTGAACAAAACTGCATTTTTAACTATTTTTTATAAGAATATAATATATCTGCCTAAATTAATCGATTGATTAGCACATAAAAATGTTATTTACAAAATAATTCCGATGAAAAAAATCATATTAGGTATATTTGTTGCACTTTCCAGGGTGGTAAATACCCTTGGTATTGCCATGGTAAAAGACTAGACATGATTATCAGTGATAACTTCTAGTTTTTTTTTAAATATAATTCAACTGAATTAAATTCAATATTAAAATTATTTTGTTCTGCTATTTTTGGTTTTAGTTTTTAATGACGTTATTTCGACGTTTAAGACCACTATCGAACTGTGGCCTTAATAGGCTAATATGGCCCTAAAAAGTCAAACTAAAACTTGCAGAACTAAATAATAATATTAAATCTATTTCAATAGAATTGTATAAAAAAATAAAATGGAGTTCTACAAATTGAACACAAAAACTATTAATAGATAACTTCTAGGTTAGATAAATTAAGTTGTAAAACACCCTTGATGTGATTTTTATCGCGTAAACGGTGCTATAAAAATCAGCCAATTGTTATTATTACAAGGCCATCTTTCAAACAATCTAAAATTTAACCTAGTGATAAGATAATAAAGAAACTTATATGTATAATTATATTAATAATATGTAAACACGTAATAAATATTAAGCACATAATGATGGACCTTTGTGCGAACATTGGAATGATCATTGTCTTGAATGTAGTGTGAGAATTAAAGTATAATTAGCGGTCACCTAACACTGGCTAACTGGAGGATAACGTGGCCTTATTCCATCTCAGGGTTATAGAGCACCACCTCATTGACATGCTTTAAATGCATGTAATTAAACAATGGGGTTATGTGCCACGTAATTTTTTGATAGGTGTGGGAGAAAAAACCTTTTTTTCCCTAAATCCATCTTGAGTTTTTAAAGTATTGCGTCATTAATTTTTTAGGTTCTTAAGTGCTCAAGTTCTTAAGTTATCACGTACTTAAGTTTTTAAGTTCATAAGCTCTTAAATTTTTAAGTTCTCACGTACCTTACTTTTTTATCTCTAATTTCTTTGACTCCTAAGTTATTAAGCTCTTAATTTCTTAAGCTTTTAAATTATTAAGCTCTTATTTTTAAGCCCTTAAATTCTATAGTCCTTAAGTTTTTAACTTCTTCATTTCTTATTTTTAAGCCTTTAAATTCTATAGTTCTTAAGTTTTTAACTTCTTCGTTTCTAAAGTTTTTAACTTTTTCAATTTTCTTATATCTTAATTTCTTAAGATCTAAGATCTTTTCGAAGTTCATGACCAGTGTTGAACTAAGGAAAAGGAAGCGGGAGATAGCACCCGGGCGTCAGGTACCGGGGGTGCTATCAAGAAGTTTTAAAAAATGCTTTATCTTCCAAATTGTGGGTAGCAAATACTAAAATAATATTCCCCTTATTCGTACATTGCACTTGTTTTCCGCAAGATGGTGCTAATCTAGTAATACTTATTAGCAGTTTGCCGACCACCATGCAAGTTGCTGATCCACTGATTGGATGAGAAAGAGTGGCGCTCTTAACACGCAGGTTAGCTTTGTAAAAATGTGAACACACAATAGAAGAGCTTAGCGTTTCGGCTTTGTGATAAATAGTTTGGCAAACATATGTGCAGAGAATATCTACATTCTCAGTATCTTTCAGTTGAAAGACATCGTTCAGAATCCAGACGTTACTTTAAATGCCTTCAGCTGTGTTCAGTGACCAGATCTGATAGCCAAGGACTTCCCAACGTTCCTCATTGCCGTCTACTTCCCCTTCCCAATCCTCTCAACTTCACAACATATTGCCATTCCTTCATAGTTCCATCAGCTCCAAGCAGTCTGAACTCTTGTGCGGTATAATACAGAAAAGAAATAAATTAAAAAGTAGATGTGCATTTACAGCCAACAATTAAGAGTCAACACTCAATAATTACGCTAAACGCTACTTTGAAACATTCTAATACAAATGATTTATCTGCAAATTTTCTATGGGTAATTAGAAAAATGTCCGAGGTTTCTAGTAATTTTTTTTAAAACTTTAATCCTTTAAACTTTATGATAAACATACAGGAATGTCAGTAAAGGGTGCAGTTTTAAAACCAGCAAAGGCATTTTTGAATGTGTTACCTAAAATTCTAGCATGTATTTCATAAAGAATTTAAAAGATTACTGTTTAGGAATTATATTCACTGGAAAACTTAGTTATCTTTCTAACTACCCGTATAAATTTAATAATAATTTGTAGTATTGCTTGTACTAGAAAGCCAAAAGTATGTATTTTTGGGTGCTGACCCTTAAGTCAATACGTAATTCTTAAGCATGTATGTAAGTTCAAACAAAAGGTTATACCGTATATTTTATTTCATGCTTCACATCTGTCTATCATAAAATCAGGTAAATTCTAAGCTACTGCGCATTAAGAACTTATCAAGTAGTTTTAAATAAATCATTAAAAAATCCATCATCCATCACAATAACTAGCGAGTAAGCTAATTAGAAACATTATATTCCAACACACGGAATACGTAGGTGTTCTAAAATCATGGTGTGTAATAATTCTTAATTACTTGATTTATAAACTGAAGGATATACACATTCAAAAAGCCATTAAATATTCAATACCTATACTCAAAATCAGTTCCCATGTCATAATGTTACAATAAACCTCAATAATATAATATTATTATCATTTAATTTGCTTATAAATCTAGTTAACATTGTTTTTTGATTTCCTCAAAGCAAAATTGATATATTTATGAAAAGGTAATAAACTGATTGACTTCAAGGATCGTTATTCAAATGTTATGAAACAAATTACCCATCAAGATTGCATTGATAAATAAATGAACGAGTCATATAATTTTATGAATATGTACATGGGAGATTTCCCAACCCACGGTAGACCTTCAAAATAACATATTTTCGAAGTAAAAACAACGAACACCTTTTTGATGTTATCTTCTTCGTTTGTGTCACAATATTGTGTGGTGTTCTCCATACATAGATAAAGTGATTAAATATTAAGTTCGTTACTTAATCCTCAGTACCTAATCTAACTTCTTCTAACTATTAAAATTATGCTAAATCCCATGCACTTTTGATGCAAGGCCAGATGATTGAATACATGACGACCTCCGTGGTCGAGCGGTTAAGATCGTTGACTACGAATCCAGAGGTCGCGGGTTAGAATTCGGGTTTCGGCCTGCGCAAATTAATTTATATATTTTATTTTAAATGTAATTAATATATGTAAAATAGTGTATACTTCCCAACCTTTTTCTTCCCTTCCCCACTCTATTCAGCCTCACAACATACCCCTATTGGGAATACCATAGTATTTCTGGCTCCGGACAGTTGGAAGTAGTTGGGAACAGTGGGACTCACATTTTTTTAAATTACAAAAATTAATAATACGTCCACAGTTTTCTCTTCAAAATGTGATTTTTAAGTATCATTTCAAAACTCGCCCCTTATTTCGGGACTCTGCGTGATACTTTTAATATCATTTATTTTATTTTAGAAACAACCTTACCTTCTTGGGGGTAGTTAGGTAACTAAATAAAAATACTATAAAAAATACACCCGAAAAGCAATGATAATAAAGTTTTTTTTTATTTCACATAAAAATCCATATGAAAGCAGTTATGTATGAACTATACTACTTCAAGTTGAAAAAATATTTTGGCATAAACCTAAATAAATAACCATTTTTCCATAAATAATTTGCTTTGTGAGTATCTACGTACGTCTGTACGAGTGTGAACTTTTCAAATTTGGAACTAATTGAATTGTTATTTTCTTTTAAGAATCTTTTTTCAAATCCCCACCCACCTATATATTGTTTTAAATTTGAAATGGATTTAATATAGTCTCTTTGTCAAGTCAAGTAAATTTTCAATAAATTTTCCCGTAAATTTTCACGAAGTTAATGTACAGTGTTAGTCCCTTAATTTCAGAAATATATTTAATAATATTAAATTAGAGTTAACTTTTATGCTTATTATTTTTTTTAAATATTTATTATTGAAATAATATCAATAATCTTCAACGTAAATATAAAACAGAAAAAATTGCGGTCGCGACCGAGACTCGATCTTGCAACCTCTACTCTATCCGGGAGTAACGCTTAAGAAAAAATGAAATTAATATTTTTTTGAAATGAATAATGAGATCGATTAAAAATGCTGGTTTCTTATAAGGTCTTGGTGGCTCAATTGACAGAAGCGTTACTCACAGATAGAGTAGAGGTTATTTTTTCTGTTTCATATTTACGTTGAAGATAATTAATATTATTACAATAATTAATAAATTTCTATTTAATATTTCACAAATCGGACCTCAAGTAAATTTATTAGATACTCGTTTTATTAATTTGTGTTCCGGGATATGTAAACTGACCGATCAATCACAGTGAACTCATTTCTCTTGACAAGCGATGACACGAGATGAAACCGTACGTGTTTATAATAATAAAAAGAAGAAATACTTGCCTCATTCTTGTTCATCTGTTTTTTAGGTTAAATTTATAGAAAGTGGTGCATTCAGAGTTTAAGATATAACCAGCCTTTTTTGTCTCTATCGAAACTAAATACTGATTTAATCAATCTACAAAAAACTAACTCAAATGAGTAACACAACGTAAAAAAATTCAAATTTAACTGGAGTAGATAATGTTTTTTTGCTTTAAAATGTTAAATCCGTTTTCTTTTGAATCTTGTTTAAAAAATAGATTAACGATCTCCTTTGTTTGTACTTACAATAACCACTGTCCATTAATCTTTTTATATACTTATATTAGTGCCAGACTACAGCTGTGATGTCATTTTAGACAAGCTTTATACAACTACCTTTTAATAACTGAAATCACTTGATAAAGATTACAGGTAATACAAATTCAAATATTCTAATTCATTTTGGAGCCTACACGTGTGAGATGCGATCATTAAGTAAAATGTTATATGCCATTAGCTCGTTTTTTTAGAGTTCTTAATTAAAGCGTATGATTTAACGAGGCTAAGAAATAAATTATCATCGCAATACATTACAAAAAATATTTTGGACCTACATGAACAAAAATGAGCCACGATTGAATACGTGATCGACCATTGGGAATTAAACTATCATAAGGTTTTGTAGACCTCATAGACTGCGGCGGACTGACCAAGTAGAAAAAATGCCTAACGACAGGAAACCTTAAATCATGATCAAGTGAGTGACTTGTGAAAGTGACCTGGAAGCAGACTGAGAAAGGCCAGAGGCAAATGGCCAGGATCCAAACCAGAGAAGAATAGTGGTGGACGGGGTAAATCCCACCCTAAAATTCGACACTTCACAAAAATTGTCTATTATCCAAACGTCTTAATATGATTAGTAAAAGAAAAACGGTACTTTTTACAGATCTATAAAAATATGTCGAACATGTGGTTTATTGGTGTTTTAATATAATGTTATGAGAGTTTTTCTTTCCCTAACATTACTCAACATTTTGCATAGTGATGGACGCAATAGGGATATTTACCTTAAATAATATCAATTATGTTTTATACCGATTTTTTGTAAACCTTTTTCTTTTATGAGTTACTTGTAAATGTTTCCATTGTTTCGATTAGTAATCGATATATTTCGAAGTGTTTAATTTCTCGCTCCCGGCAGGGTCAAGGGGAAAAAAAAGACAATTTTTCGAAACATTATTCGACTTGTAAGTTGTTTTGCATTTGTCAATCACTAATTTAGCACGATCATATACTAACTGAGGAAAAACTAGTAACGCGCCAAATCAGTGCGGACCGGGTTTTTAATAGAAACATTAGTTCTGGATTGCGCAACGAACTGCAGCCGGCTCGTACTCATATCAAATTCTTTTCTTTACAAACTGAATTAACATTACAGTGGAATACAGTAGCCCTCAATCGTATTGCGGAAAAGAGTTATTTATATTGGGTACACTATTTTATCGTTGAACTATTTACACCTTTCATATGTTGCTTTTGCATGCATTTTTTGTTGCTCTTTCTTCTCTTTAACTCTTGAAAAAAATAGTTCATTGCAAGGCCAGTCTCTCGACGCACGTGCTTTTGTCAAAAGCGTAATGTGTTTTTTTTTTATTTAATACTACAACAATATATCTGGTTGAGAATTTTGTAATTCGATATAATTTAATAATAATAAAAATACTGAATTTATAAAGCGCAGTTTTGTATATAATAATTTACTTTGAGTGAGCTTTACACAGAACCTGACATAAAATAATATTGGGATAGCAACATACATAAAACAGATGTACATTTAAAGCAAATAAGTAAATACGTATACAGGTTGGTATTTTTGTTATTATTTTAATATAATCGTCAAGTCTCTCTTCTCTTAACTCTCAATTACATAATGGTATATCCAATCAAAGAAATATGGTGTTGTATTAGTATTTTAACACTTTCGAAAACATTTTTACTGCGGAATTCACAGAAATGCCTTGATTTTAAGATGCAACCTTTTTTTATGTCACCTTTTCGAGCTTTTTTTCTGTTATTAAAAAACCGTCAAAAACTTACGGTTTTGCTATTTATTGTGAAAGCATTAACAAAGTCATGACACACCACTGAAGGAATGGCATTCGGGTCTTCAAAGAATTGCAATAAAAACTGCATAGGTTTGTCAGCGTCATCTCAGAAAATCTTTAAACGGGTTTATTATTACATTTTCAAAAACTACATAGTTTTCCAATATGTGATAGTGGTTAAAGTCTTAATATCCGAAGTATTTGTCTAATGGGAAGAAAAATGCGAAAATATTCTCTCATTTGTCACAGACATGTTGATATTTTGTGTTTTCATTAGAGAATCCTACGAATGTTTAATGTATGTGGAAATGACAATGCACTCGACTACAGCGTCGAATAATTTACTGTGAACAAAGGAGAGTATTTGGTTTGCATTCATTATGCAGCCGGAGGTTGGATAGCCTCGCCAACTACAAATAATAATGGCTTTCCTGAACTCCACAATGAGGTAAATTCAAATAATCATTGGGAAGAAAGCTTAATTTAATTAATCCCGACCCTTTGCAGTCCGTAATCTGAAAGGACTGAACGCTACAAATATCCCTAGGTCAGTCATGCATTCTTCTCTTTCACAAATATTCTCATATAATATACTTCTCTCACTTGAGATAATACTTACTTAGATTCAAAATGTAAGTCTTCGTTGAACTTCGTCTACCATAATTTATTATTATTTTACGTCATCTTTCAATCTTCAATTCCTCCTGTTTCTAAATAAAAGAAATTTACATTCCACTTACTTGGCCGAAAATATATCATAACTTACTAGGTAGAGCTCAACAAATTAAAGAATGCTTATGGCTTTTCTGTGACTGCGCAGCTTTGCCGAAGCTGTTTGGAAAACAGACGATCGCACAGTGGTGATTGGCATTTTTTTCCGACTGACCCCGCCTCTTACCAAAATGCGTTTCTGCACATTAGCCATCAGGCGCATTCTTTCGTTTGTCAGAAAATGCTATCAATTATTTTTTCTACAAATTTAAGTTGATTTTTTTCTCGTAGCTAATGGAGATGCCTGCCGTATCGTATTTATATGGTGTTTAAATGTATGTTTTCATGTCGTCTTGTAAAGTGTGGATGTACTTGTGAAGTTTTTTTTATGAATTTTGTGCTCTACCGTATATTATTAAACCATTCTATAGTACACCATGTATTTTTTGAGAGACAGCAACGTACAAGAACATTTCTTCTATTTCCATCAACGTTATATATTGAGTAACTCTCCAATAATGCTAATTGCTAATTTCAGAGTGACATTCATTTCACCGTGTTTCAGTATTCACACATTAACCTTTATGTGACTGAAAGGGTACCCTCTTCGGTTTTCAACATAGTTTTTTTTAATGTTCCAGTAAGTCTAACCGGCTAAAATGTCCTGAATTCTCCACAATAGTGAAAATGAACAATTGAACATAACCGTTTAATATGTGGAGGGTGGTAAGTTAGCGGAAAATGAATAAGTATAATTTACAAATTCTGATAACTGAAAGAGTACCCGAGTACCCTCATGTGTTTTATATGATTTTTTAAGCTTGTCCGTATTTTAAAATCATTTTATCTTATTTCAAATTATAAATACGATGTACTGTTGTGTTCAAAGTACATCACCTGTATCCTTATTACTATTTTCAATCAACTATTTAATTAAAAAATCCAATAAAAGATGGTACTGGGTAAAATTCCTATCCACTTCCCCAAGTATTGAACTGAGCTGAAATATATTACGTCATAAAAGTGGTCCAGCAAACTTCAGCAGATGATATACTGTAAAAAAAACCTTCATATCAATTTCAAAAAGGTGTAATTTTCTTCAGTCACATTAGAGTTAAAAAATATATCTTAAATCTCGCGGAGCACTTTTAAAATCAACAATCCATAATAATTCACTATTTTTAAAGAGCTAAAAGCTTAATTATGCTGGTACTCTATGTATGCCAATTTTATAAAAAAATCAGCAGAGAAACTAGAGCTTTCAAATCTACAGACCTTTAATTTCTGCTTCGTATTGAGCTATTTAACAAAACTGGCTGCTTTTAGAGAGACGGGAATGTTCCATGTTATATAATAACTAAAAAAATGAGTTGATTATATTTAGAGAGAAGCTATACCATCATTTCATATCAAATGCTGAAAAATCTCTTTTTTCCAGCGTTAATGCCCTGACCACAGAAAGGTATAAATTAATCAACCTTACATTGAATTCATTTTCAACATTATTGTAAATTATTGGGTTTCGCAAACTTTCAATGATTTAGAAAGATCACTTCAATTACAAAAACACTTTTGTGTTAGAAAACGAAAGCATTTCACTGAAATTGATGAGTTCGCTTTCAACTCAATCGATAAATAATACATTACATTCACAAGTAGGTTAAATCAAAGCCACTTACCCAAGTCCTTGCCATTGAATTTCTTATAGTAGCGACCTACTTTTACCTTCACCATAAAGCAATAAGTTATATTGCCGATGTAAAGTGCAGCGCCAAAGCATTCATTATCGCTGGTCCACTTATGCCAGTGAAATATCTTTAATCTCTAGAAATTGTTCCTATCTCTTTAGAGTTCTAGAGATTCTATCAAAGAGCTCTCTACAGAGGCTAGAGAGACGCGACGGTGAAAAGTGGGCCTGGCCATTGATAAGCCATTAACGTAGCCGGTGATGCATCCAAGGAAATTTTTTGCTACGTATAGTAGTAGTAGTGAAAGATCACCCTCGCCCGAGATTCAACACTCGTAATGAACAAATATGGAAAAATTAATATAACTTAGAAAAATTAATAAAAATATAACAATTTATATACTCGTATGTATATGGAACAATTAATAAGTATGTCATAAATAAAGTAGTATTTTTTACATTTAAGAATCAGCACCATTAAAAAATACACACATTCTGGCTTCCTAATATAACCAATGCCACAAATGATTTATTTGTTAATTACATACGGGTAGTTAGGAAAATGTCTAAGGTTTCTTGTGAATACAATTCGTAAACAGTAATCTTTTAATTTTTTTATGAGATGCATACTGGAATTTTAGGCAAAACTTTCAAAAATGACCTTTTACTGATATTTTAGTAGGTATTTAATAGAATTAAAATGGTTTAGAAACGATGGAAATCTTAGACATTTTTTTAACCACTCATAGAACATTTATTACAAATAAATTAATTTGTAATATTGCTTCTATTAAAATGCTACAATGTGACGAATAAAGCCATTTTTGTGTGCTGAGGCTTAGCTGGTTATTTGAGCGTTATATAGCTCGTGGTGGAAATTACATTACAAATATATGCGTTAACCTATATAACCACAATTTACAAATTTTAATTCTTTTTCTTTTAGAACTGCAATGTGGGACAATTTTTTTTATATACATGTCTTAAAATATAAAATGCCAGTTGAAATGGCCATGCGGGTCAGTGTAGAATCGCTGATTCACAAACCTCTTAAATAGCTAAAAATAAATAAAAATATATAATACATGAATTTCTTTTAAAAAAACCGTAGTGGCAAACCCGGAAACTACTGTTATCCAAATAGTTTTTTTTATTTTATCTTGCTATATGTACTGTTTATGTTTGTCATTTTTAACTTTCAGTTAATTAAAGTAAGAACTTAGTTATATGTACGAGACAATCTGTTTGTAATAGTAAAAAAGAAAATTAAATTCGGTTTTTTAAGATGGAATTATTCATATATATCAATTATTATTTATTTTTTTCAAAGAAAGACAAACATTTCCGGGTTACGAATAACTTGACAATATTTGAAAAACTCATACTGCCATCGTAATAAGCAAAAGATGTTGATGTGCAATGATGGAGGACTTATCTAGCAGAGGAATTGAACCCACAACGACCGGTTGGGAACCCGACGCGTTTGTCCACTCAGCTACTAACCGGTCAACTACATGCCCATATTCGCTAACCAGGTTGTTATGTCTTGGTATTGCAGAACGGACATATGCATTAGCAAGTGAATTTGTACAGAGAAATGTTGTGGTTACCTAGTGAATCGAGTTGGCACCCGTAAGTTAATTATCAATAACATGTCAGGACAATCAGTTACTGGATGAAAAAAAATCAAAAATAGCGATTGAGTCATAAATAATTCGTTTGTCACTAAAAGTAATTAACCGAATTGTTGTCATTAAAATGTTTACTTGAGACTTAAATATTTTACGAAATAACAGCAGCATTAGATAAAAATGATTTAATTTCTCTCTTCTTTCTTTCAATCGGCCTTGATATTGACACAAATTAAACAAATTCTATTCTAAATGTATGTTATTATTTATTGTACTGGTACCGCATTCTTCGTCAGCTTAATTACGCGGTAAGAGTGTTGACTGATTACTGTTACTGCATTATGTACGGTCCAGAGACTGAAAGTCGGATGCTGATTTAACCCGCTTTATACCGCACGGGGTTTATTGGGCTACAATATTCTGTAATATTGAGTTTCCTTGCAAGCGACCGTTTTAAATGCCTTTTTATAATTACTCACTTCTTTTCACTATTTGCGTACAGTCCTACACAGTGAACCTACGTTTCTATTGATTTTTTGTAAATTTATATTACCACTTACAATAGCAATAGTCGTCAATATGTACCCCAGCCGATTTTTTTTTCCATTTTCCGTGTAATACTTACATTCTACGACATGTTCAAGGGAGTATTTATTGGAGATTTTTAAATTCATCGGGTAAAACAGGCCTTGTTCACAAGATAGTGAATATTATTTTAGCCATCAAATATTGCGATGTAAAAAAAAATAGGAATACTACCAACATTAGTGCACGCTTGTACATTGCTATACCGCTGGTTATCGTAAATTTTGTCGATATCACTATAACAGTAACCGTGGAAATTAGTTTGTTATGATTACACGGCATCTTGTAAGGAAGCGAAGTTCGAGAGATCTCCTAGTCGCGGAAATAATTAATTTGCAGCATTGCAGCTCTGCCTTCAATTGCAGTATTTACACTAAACAACATAATATCTAGAATGATTAAAAGATTTTTGTTATTTATGGCCGATTTTTTTTTCAATATAGGTTAACCTAACCTAACCTATAATTATTAAAGTACGTAAAAAACAAGTTTTAAGAAAAAAACAAGAAGAGATTTACTAAAAACAAAAATGTTTGGTTAATTTTAACCGGTGTTCCGACATGCATTACCACTTGACGGTTAATATTAATCATTTCCAATTTACCGAGATCTAGTTCATCACTTTCTTTGGCGGAATAAATGCCTGGCCTAGTATCTCGAACAACTGTTAAACAAATGCCTTTCTTAACTTATTGCATCATCATTATCATCTTCAGTCATCCCTATCTTGTACTTATTCGGTGGCCTTAGTTAATTATAGGCCCAGTCGCTTCATGAATGGCATCTGACCAACTGGACGTCTTCTTTCTGGATTTGCCGAAATTCTTTTGGATTTTATTTTAAACTTTTTTCATTACAATATTACAAAAGAGGAAATAACTGTCTTCCAAACTACCAAGAAAGCATCTCATTAAGATACAATTCGGAGAATTTTGTTAAATACAAGTAATCACTGTATCAGCAATCAAACACGTCAACCAGTGATTGAAAGAGCATCATAGAAAAAAATTAGAGCCGTCATAAAGTTACTCGCGAAACAAGTAAAAAGTCCTCAAACCATTACGGAAGAACTGCCACACAAACGTACATACGAGTACATACATCATCGACGCCACAAACTTTGCAGATTCCTGGCTCCCTCTAAAAAACTCCTTCCACTTGCTATCGTCTTCAGTGCCTTATGCCAAAGGATATGTTGTTTGCCACTAACACCATTAGCAACTTTAGTTTAGGTCTCCCAACACTCCTTTGACCTATGTACATCATTATTTTTGTGTTTCATCCCAGGGTTGGATTTGACCTCATCTACAAATGCTCCGCTCCCTGGGCATTTACTTCCAGTCCTTAGTCTTCAGTCCTCAGTCCTCAGTCCTCAGACCTTCCCGTCCTGATCCACCTCTCATCCACGCAGTCAATCCACCTCTTCCTTGGCCTACTTCTAAGTCGCTCCGACTGGTGCACTCACTCGGTCATGATTTCCAACCTCCTTCTTACAAACTTATGAAAAAGAAGCCTTAGTGATAAGGATAGACCATAATCGACCCTTCCTCTTTTATCTTGGCCTCCTTGTTTATTACAGTGTTGATGATAATCATCATAAAGATGGTATCACCAACGATAATTACTACCACGATTACGGGCGGTAAAATGGATATTCGTTTGTGTTCAATCATTGCGTGAATTATTATTTTATCAATTTTAGAAACTTTTCATCGTTCCGCTCGGTGGATAAATCTTTTTCCGAACTCTTTGGTAAACTTAGTCGGTAAAAACTAGTTTATTTCCGATTCTGTTTATAACAATCGATCTGTTACTTAATCGGCTTTCCGTTAATAATATTTTCAATATAATCAATAAATAAAATACTTCAACGCATAGGTTCACTTTTATTTAAAAGCTGAATTTACCATTAAACTAACAATACCTTTTTATGTTATTATATTGTTTTTTTTATTGATGTGTCTTATACACATCTATACTCACACGACAAACTCTGTGACATGCGGTAAATTCCTTGGTTGTGGACTCAGAGATCACGTTTTCAAAACCCGGTGTGGGTAAATAATGTAAATATAATGTCATTACAAGCAAGTATTGTAAAATTATAAATGCAGTATATTTGGAGCTCATTCCAGAGTTAGAGATATACAAGCAATGCCCTGGCGAGAAAGCACTCTTCAAAATCGTAATGTCGTTACTCGAAATTGCTTTAGCTGTTTATTGCCAGTGGAATTACTAATTAGCCAGATATTTTCTCAGCGCCCTCTTCGCTTTTTCTTTTCTCTACTTCTTCTAGTCTCACAACATCCACCAAATGGGGATGTCTTAGATCCCCTATCTCCGCAAGGGCTCTGAACTCTTGTGCTATTAATACAGCAAAGAGAAAAATGGCACCATCGATCACAATTCTTATAGCTCACTGTTAGAATTTTCAATGTATGTTTAAATTTTAAGGCTTCTATAGTTATTATTTTGTATTAGTAAAACGGTAGGTGAACCGTGACGCAGCGCTATTATGCTACTGGTGAACTCCCGCTGGAACTAATAGTTATTCACACGTCCGACAAAGGCATTGTCATTCTAATGTAAGCATTTTGACATGTCACTCGCAGCAAATCAGATCATTGGTCTATGTATTATAGACTACATTGGTTTTTTTTTTAAACTCCAAAATTATTTAAAAATTAACATAAAGTCATAATTTTTCTCAAAGTTTTCTTAATTATGTACAAACATTATGATATTTAAATATTTTCACAGACAACTTGAAGAGCATTGAGGATATGAAGAGACAGAGAAGAAAGGTATCTGCTAGAGCAGGTATGCCGTCAAGTCATTTTGTCAAACGAATACTGTGTAAAGCGATTTGCACTCTCTCTATGCACATAAGAAATTTGGGTCTACTATATTGTATACTGCTTTCCAAGGATACATTTGAAAAAAAAAACAAATTTAATAATATTATGTATAATGCTGCAGAAATATTTATTGCCGTTTTATTTTGTTTATAAGCAGTTAACTCAGTAAAAATATTTTTTTTTAAATTAAAAACTGTCGTTGGTAAAATCATCGCATTCGAGCCCTGTTGACATGTATACGTGTAACATGTAACAGAACATGCAGGTATCGTAGCATATATTAAGTCAAATACAGTACTCACACAGATGCACTGCTTGAATACAGCATGTTCCAAACTTGTTATTTGACTTTAAAAGAAAAATGATCGTAAACACTTGTTGTTCCTTTCTCGCTAATAACAATAAGTAGGCATAAACAAGACAAAATGCGGTTTCTCAGTATGGTTTGGCAAGGACGTCACTGTTGAAAGTGTAAACAAATGCACCAATTCTCAAGTTTATTTGGACTTAGAAAATTACAGTTTTTTCTATTGAAAACGAAAATAATGTACTTTTTTCACATGCACTGGCTAGAATATTGGCTACCACGTGAAACGCACCGTCCTTTTCCCGCAGCATTGGCCAGTAAGGTCGGCTGAAGAATGAATGGTTTGACATATTTAATGAAAATGAAATAATAACTTTGTATAAAACCATAGATTTTTTATATTGTTTTTACCCCAAATACGCTTATTAATAGCTTTTAAAGTTTGTCTAGTACATCGTGTTACACCCTGAATATATAATATCAAAAGAATAGATGTAAATATCAATATAAAGCACGTATCTTTATCGTACTTGATTCGTATCATCATTATTAAAGTAATCCATTTTTTTTATTGTACTTTGACTGAGTTCACTACAATACTGTAATATCCAGTACATAACCTAACAATAACCATTGGACGGCCTGCAATTTTCCAAGCCTTTTATCACCAGTGGCCTTTGTAGTTATAATAACCAGACAAGGTGTTGAAAGTGTCGAGACGTGTAGATAGTTATTCGTTGTGATTGACAGCTTGACTGAGTGGAGTTTTTAAATAGAGACACCTGTGGAAACTTTACCATTATCATTATTACCGTAGCTCGCTCAAATGCAGTACCCATTGTCATTTTGGTATTAGCATGTTTTTGTGTGCTATGAGATATTACTCAGAAACGTTGCCACTGCGTTACATAATAAATAACAAATAATTAATTAATGTTAGAACAACGTATTGCACCGATGGAACTCCATCTGCCCGGAGTTCGTGGGACTATGTCATCCCTTATTTGTGTCGTGGGCTGCGGAGTACCTGGCTATTCAATCCAATCACCAAACAAAGCCAAAGCCATTTCAATTAAAATTTCGATTATTAATGGTGGTATCTCACCAAATAAATTCTGACAGTAGTTACTACTCTGGAACATTATATCTGATATATTTCTAAAATTATATTTTTTTACGTTTATCCACGCCGGGTTTCAAATCTCTAACATATAGTTGCCGGAAATGCGAAGGGGCTGAAGCGCCATTTTGAGAAGTTTACACCACAGCACTTAAAGTTTTTTTTGTTTTACAATAAAATTCATAAGTCTTCGGTACAAGGTTGGATTTTAAAAAAAAGTTTACTTAGGTAACTTAATGCTCTCGCTGAATAACCTGAAGCGACAAAAACCTAAGAAGTCCCAAACTTGCGTCCCTTGAGTCAAGCCTTCTCCTAAATGGTAAATATAATTTAAATGGCTGAAGGGTTACAAATATCTTCAAAATCAAACAAGAGTCAGAACTGAACTGAAGAAAGTTTAACTGAACTGAAGAAAGTTTAACTGAACTGCAGAATGTTTAACTATTTTTTTACCAAAGTGCCGCTTAAGCCTTTTTGCCTTTCCAGCGACGATATGGATCGGAAGCATACCTCTCTACCAAGGATTGTATTATTATTATGTCTTCTTAAAAGTATGGCTTACTTAATCGAATTGTTGCTTGTTTAAATAATGCAAAACGTTAATAATATTGAATATTTTTCTCAGAATTTTACTAAAAAGGTTTTTCTAACCTACACAATGTGAACTCAATATTTCATACTATCAGCTGTCCGATAAAGCCATGGATAAAGCATAAATCCATAAATCACAAAACACGATTTCCTGTTAGCTAGAATTTAAAACAAATAATATTGATTAATTTCATAAAAACGTGTTAAAAATGCAATTTACCGGCATCGATGATTTCATTATTTTCCTTGCAGAACGAAATACCACCAGGAAAGCTTAAAAAAAGTGCCCTAGATATATTGCAAAAAAATATTTTTGGTTCTTTTATCCATTGCTTTAATTAATATTTTTTATCTAGTCTCTTTTCTATCTGAACAATGTCACATGTTAAAAAAATATTTAAAAAAAATTGAAACAAACATTCTAAGGTTACGAATAACCTGACAATATCCTGAAGCATTGTTTCCTATATAATAAATATATTAATATACCATATCAAGGCACAAAACTTCCTGTTCAAAGTTTTGACTGAAATCGGAAAATATAACGTAAGTTTAAAAAAATATGGATATTTATTTCCATTAATGAATGAATAAATATGGTTTGCTTGATGTATACTCATATATGTATTTATTCTCAACTGACATATATTCTCTTGAAACCATAATCTATACCAGAGGTTCCCAAACTTTTTTGTCCCGTAGACCACTTGTCGATTTTTTCTGTTTTGTATAGACCCCCTGCTTTCCTAGTATTGATTTTTTTTAGCGTTGGGAAAAAATTCAAAGTTGTGAACGCTTCAGGAACTGCTAGTTCTTTGAAATGAACCCTTCGCGGTGAACACTTCAATTGTAGTCGAACTCGTCAAAAAATAGTACTTGTCGGCAGAGATCCCAAATCGAAAAGTGCTAGCAAATCAACAAAATTCCTCTCCAAAAAAAAGCACTAGTCAGTAGAGATTTGAAATCGAAAAGTACTAGCAAATCGACAAAAAATCCTCCCCCAAAAAGTGCTAGCAAATCAACAAAATTTACCCTCCGAAAAAAAAGCACTAGTCGGTAGAGATTTGAAATCGAAAAGTACTAGCAAATCGACAAAAAAATCCTCCCCAAATCGGCAAAAAAACCTCTACAAAAATTATTATTATTAATATAATTAGGGAATTAAAGTCCATTATAAGGTAGTATTACGTAAGTACCTACATAGGTACTATCTGTGAGGTGGATTATTACATTTGCGGAAAGCCAACATTTTGGTGACGGCCTGCCTAAATGGAATCCACTCCCGTGGACCCCCATTTACGTCTCATGCACCCTTAATTTTTTTTTTCATTGACGTGGACCCCTTGCAGGTCGGAATCGACCCCTTGGGGTCGATATAGACCACTTTGGGAATGACTGATCTATACTGAAAAGTTATAATTCCATAGATAAATTTAGTGCGGCATCTCGACAACAGAATAGAATAACAGTGATTTATTTATGAAAATACGTGAATCTCATCGTGACAAATCCAACGATGGTAATTATTCGAAAAGTCGTTTTTCAAACTTGGCTCTGTTTTAAACTGGTGTATATATACCTATATAGTAATATAGCTTCAAGCGGAGAGAGGATGGTAAACGAGAGGAATGAAGGTTGATGGAAATGAAGCAAAGTGCTCGTCAGAATATGAATAACTTTTTTCAGATTTACTCTCAGGCATCAGGGAATTCGCAGTGAAATTGTTTTACAAAGTTATTATTTCATACAAACTTTTCCTTTTATAATAAAAAGTTTGTATCATAATTATCTGTTTCTTATTAAAAATGAGATTATTTGATGTGTAAATCTGTTTAAATGGTGCAATTATTTTTTGCACTTTCATTTCTAATTGCACTTAGATGCAGAAATCACTTCGTGTAAGTGCAAATACATTTTGCAATGAACATAGTATATAACGTATAGGTACGATGAAAATTGACCCAAACAATTCTAACTTAGGGTTGTATACATATATATATATTTATATATATATATATATATATACACACTTTATACAGCAGTATCCTTGCCTTGAGATGTTTTGTTAACAAATATAATGTACAAAGTCAAACACCGTTTGTCAGGTTTTTTAAGTGCCGTGGCGTTGATCGCTTAAAAAACGTTTTTTTTTTAAATCTTTGACAAGGTTCAAAAGAACCAAACAGAACGACCTGAGGCTATATCAGACTCGTTATATTATATCATATCGTGTAGCTAATAATTATTTAATTAATTGTTTGACCAACTATCATTTTCACGCTAATTAGATGCCATCATCATGAACGATCGTGACGTTTTTTTAAATTAATACCGTAAGTTTAAATAATTCCGTTACGTAACATGTTGCCATCCGTTGTAGTAGCAAGAACTCTAAAACACTCCACTAACTTGTCTCTGTTATCTCGATGGAAATCTACAAGTAACACGATTGCAGCTTTTGAAATAAGCTCTTTTATTATGACTCAATTTACCGATTTAATTGAACGTACGCGGCTATTACGATAGTAAAACTGTTTTTTTTTTCAAATGTTCCATAGATTATAATTACTAAATGCTTTCTACAACGCATCTCTCTAACCTCTAAGCAATCTTAATCCAACTACTGATTTTCCCTCTTAAGCTTCAATTTTCCCTCCAATAAATAACTCCAAAAACAAATACTTGTTTTTATTTATGACTCTTTAAAACAGAAACATTTCCAAATCCAAAAAGAATCCATTTATTTTTTTTAATCACCTCTCAAAAGCTTAAATTGCTTGGGTATGGGTCGTAGAATTAGAATTAACACAAACATAGGATTGTGTGTATTTGTATACACTCCCGACATTGATGTCTTTGCCAAACCTCTCTGAAAAACAACATTTTGTCTTGCTTACACCTGCTTATTGTTATTTGCGAGACACAGACAAGTGTTTACGAACATCGAAATTGAATATTCTTACATATTTGTATTAAAAATTAGCTTTCAATTTTACTGTTTTTTTTTAAAGTCGAATATCAATTTTGAAACCTGGTGTATGCAAGCAATACATCTGTGTGAGTACTGTGTTCGACTAAATATTCATTGTGTTACCTAATATGGTTGTTTTGCAAAAAGTGCTACAGCTTGCCGCTAAATATTAATTATTTTACCAATATTATATTTTTTTATCTCGGGATTAGATTAGTCGGGGATGCCCAAGGAACACATGAAATGATAATAAACGAGATTAAGAAAGGAATGCTAATATATTTTGGACATGAAGAGCAGATGGATTGAGAAAGGAGTGTTAGCAAAACGTAAAACCCGGAAAAAATTGTAACCGATCCTTTATAATAAACACTACACCGCACACTACAGGAGATCTACCACTGCTGGCTCGCTATATGCGAAATCGGTTTAACAGACCAATGACGACTCATTATCTATTTTTGTGCCTGGGCAGGTACCAGATATCAATGATAACGTGTTGAACGATTGATATATTGTAAGGCTACGACCACAATACAAGTTTTCTAGGACTTTCAAACAAAAATCTCAATTTTTTTAGAAAGTAGAATTTCTCTGTTTGAAAAACCTCTTAAGTATTTTTTTTTTAGAATATCATGAACGATGATCTCCTAAAGTTTCGTCGTTTTTCTGTATGCCCCTTTATTTCAATTTATTGATGACAATTTTTTGTTTCTTTCAGCTTGACCGAGCATCACTGAAAGAAGTTCTTTCAGCAGCCGAGTGGTCGCATTTAGTTGGTGATGACAGTGATGGTAAGTTTTAAATAAAATAAAATAAGTATAGAGAAAAAAAAAGTTTTAAACATTTGCATGAGAAATTGAAAACCTTTTCCTTCAATCGATTTTTTTAGCTGAGAACCGATTTGCAAAACACGATACAAAATCATTGCATTCTGTCTGTTTTTTGACGTTGAAATAAATTTTCAAAGCTCGATAGCGCATCAACGAAATTACGTTCCGAGCTGAAAGTAAATACTGTAAAAAAAATGACATGACGTCAAAGCTCGTCTTTTAAAGCTGGATTCACACCAACGTCCGGATCCGCTCAGTGACGATACTGTTCCGCATGAGAACTTATTGATATGGTATGAATATCAATCAAGGAGTATGTGCCAAGACAAAGGTGTTTGGCAGTATATCCTTCTGCCCACCCTTGTGATATTTAACTACTTAGTTAATTAAATAATTATTTTGAAGTGTAAAAATACTTACACCGCAGATTTTTTTTTTATTAAAAACCATTTTTTATCACTAAATAATGTTTTTAATAATAATAATTAATAAAAAATATTATTTAGTGATAAAAAAATTGTTTTTAATAAAAAAATCTGCGTATTCTAAGTATTTTTACACATCAAAATAATTATTTAACTAACTAAGTAGTTAAATATCACAAAGGTGGGCAGAAGGATATACTGCCACACAACATTGTCTTGGCACATACTCCTTGATTGATATTCATACCATATCAATAAGCTCTCATGCGGAACAATATCGTCATTGAGCGGATCCGGACGTTGGTGTGAATCCGGCTTAAGACTTTTTTCCCATTTTAATCTTTTGACGTACATCGAACTAGCTAAGAAATTATCTAACTATGCTTGTGGTTATTTATTTTCTACGAGATGAACCTAAATCATATCATGTAGGGGCATTACTAATTTCGTAATAAGTTCCGTGTAGTTTTCAGCGTTTCCACATCAGCATTACGATTCATATCCGTGAATTAAGTCGAACAAATGATGCCGGGGTCACTGTAACACAGTAAACTATAAATGGACCATTTTTGATATTCGTGATCCAACAATACAAGAATGATTTAATAAATTTGGAAGTCATTCACTCCAAGGTGAGAACTAGATTGTTACAATCGATTAACGATTGTCAAATTATTCTGTTGAATTGAATGCGATATAAAATCTTGCACAAATCGTTGGAACGTTTTTTATCATGAAAAGAAAGACAAACATTATCATGTTACTAATATCCTGACCATATGTTAATTCTTCCTACTACCATCATTATTAGCTGAAAAGGTCATTTTTCCAATGATGAAGAACTTGGCCAGCAGAAACCCGCGACGCTTGAGTGGTAACCCGACGCAATAGTCCTTTCAGCTGCTAATCGGTCGGTTTTACTGTGATAAGTGTAGCGAAAACTAAATAAGCTTAATTTTTTTTGTTCAATGAAACTACCTATGAAGACAATTAGTGCGTTGATTTCAGCCCTCTCTTATTGAAGGTTGGCTATCATCGCGACAATTTTCACCTTGGGCTGCAGTCCCCAATAACTCAGCGGAACTGCACTCGAACCAATCACATAGTTTACACATTGTTCCAACAGACATTTGTGGAGATGAAGTCTTCTGGATCCAGAATCTTGCCTAGCGAGAAAAATAAGGCTTTAAATATTTAAAAACATTGTAGAATCCTAATAAATGACGACCCTCGACACCAGCGACCATATACTGATATGAAAGGATTACGAAATCTAAGATTGAATCCGAGATTCAAGTTATAAATCACAAGAAATCGAATAACAAGCTATGCTATCCTAATATAAATACGTGTATCTATCGATTTTCGTGTTTTAATATATATTTGCTAAATAGCTTACAATAAACATTATTATTATTTACCTAATGATGCTTATAATAATGTATTTAGAGAATACAAATTAGAAATTACATGACGGAAATCAAGAAAAATGTATTTATTTTTTTATAAAATAACTCACTAAGCCATTATGCTTCATCGTCATGTTGATAATTGAAATGATTTTAACAATCTTCAAAGAATATGAAAATAGAAAAAGACACCGAGAATTAAAAGATTAGGTTGTGACCGAGACTCGGGACCTATACTTTATTTGGGAGCAGCGCATTAACCAACTTTTCCATCTCAACCAGTTCATTTATTCCAGTTTATTGGGCATCTTTATAATCCTCGGAGTGGTAGATACTCCAAATATCGCCCTGGTGAAAGACCACCATTCAGAATCGAAACGTTGCTTGAAAGGGCTTAAGCCGTGTTAGGTGACCAGATATGAATAGCCAGGTACTTTCCAACGTTCCTCTTTCCCATCTCTTTCTGGAGATGGGGAAGACATTTTAAAGAACACTTCTTATCATCTGGAGCCAGTGGGACTATGGCATCCCCAATTGGGGTACATTGTGAGGCTGAAAGTAGTGAGGGGAAGAAGAAGATGGGTAAAAATAAGATTGGAAATTACCTGGCTATTCAGATCTAGTCACCAAACACGGCTAAGCCATTTTAAGCAACTTTTTGATCTGAATGATGGTCTTTCATCAGGGCGATTCTGAGAGCATCTACCACTGTGGAACGCGCCGCGAATATACGTATATACTATTTATTTGCGCACGCCGAGATTCGAATCCGCGACCTCTGGATTCGTAGTCGACTGTCTTAACCACTCGACTACGGAGGCCGTCAGTATTCACTTTATTCGGGACAATTAATTACATTTATAATATTCTAATTTAATACTCCTGTCCGCATAGATAAGTTTATACTTCTGTAGACGTTGTATAAATGTAGACAGATATTTTATGTGGAAATGTATTAATTAAAAACAACAAAAACTATATGTCAGATATTTTGGAATTAGACCACGCTGATATTTTTACCCGATAACTCACCTTATAAAGTGAATACAATACTGACGAAATAAACTCCATTGACCTATCTGGGGCCTAGGAATCGAAAGGTATTGTGTACATTGGCGAAATCAGTTCACTTTGAAATAGGTAGAGCTTGCACTTTTGTATACGAGTATATCTATTCAGTGTTCGAAATGTAGGTACTAAACAATAACTATTTGTCGATAAATGATGTAAGATATTTACAACAATAGATCCCTACCTAACTTTTCCGAAGGTCAGCTTTAGAGAGTCAATGTATGGAGCAATTATTCAGTAACTGGGTCCGGTATGATTAATTTGAAAGTATTTCAATAACAGTAAGTTTAAACTATTTTAAAAGGTTAAGTATAATATGGTTAGGTCTGCATTGTTCATTCTAAGGTTGGGTTACAAACTTTTTTCATGTTTAACGCCGTCACAATTTTAATCTTTCCCGTTAAATATCAATCCTAGGCCCTTTTCAGATTTCGAACAAATTGTGATTCGCTCATAAACACGACCGTCCTGCTTTTTAGGTTATCAAAATCTGTTCAAAAGCTTAAATGGACCGACAATCAGCGTTTAACGGGGACTATTCTAATGTTTAAAAAAAATTGAGCTGAATCATTGAACTGTGTTTTTTTGTTTTTTTTAATGTTTCAAACAACCCGCACTTAGTTATTAGACGCATTAAATATATTTTTTTACAACTCGCGGCAGTTTTTGTGCAAACATTAAAAGCTTCAGTGACATCTTTAATCAGCAGCATATTACCGTCGTGTAGTGGTTTACATAATTTGAGGTCACGGGTTCGATCAAAAGGCAATGCATTAAAAAATAATGCAAATTCGTGTGTTTTCGGTTTGAAAATTTGACTGCCTAGAAATTTTATAGGTGATTTAATTAAATACTGTAAGTAGAACAAATCTTGACCTATGTTTTAATCGGGCATTTTTTTAGTAAGTATTTTTACAAGGTTTGTAAATATGCTTTGAAGTGTAAAATTTCCAACTTACGAACTTTTTTTCGGATATGCTTTTATTGTATAATGTGGCAAATTGAATTATTTGGAGTTTGACCCTAAAACATTAAAATGTTTGTGTCTAAACTTATTGAAACACCAAAAAATTTTTTTTATACACTGAATGCCTTAACTGAATTTGAAAATAAAAATATATCATGCAAGGGGCTCATAAGATATAATAATTAATGAATTCATTTAACTTTATCAATCATAAGAAATTAAATATGATATTTTCAAAAGAATTACAATTTAACGTACGAGTATATCCAGAATTTTATACACTGAAATGACTCTTGAGCCGGTGGTTGTGCATTAATGTAATTATAATTTATTTTTTTCAGTCGAGGTTAAAACTAGATTAATAATAATGAATATTTCCGAGACACCATTTAAGAAATCAATACCATTATGTGGTTTTTTTTTAATTGTGCGTAATCGTGGTGTATCAATGTTGTTTAGGCTGTATTTACTTCACCGTCGGCATCGTCGCTGCTTACCCTTCCGTGATGAACATTCTAAATCACCATCGCAATTCCGTCCAGACGATGTTCTAATTATTTGTAATTTGCGTAGATTACAAGTTTATAGGAATGCCATTTGCGTCTAATGTTTGACGAGTGGCGCAGCTATCGCTGGACACTCTGGGCAGCGAAGGGGCCGGACCTAGCCAAACCTATTTGCTATTTTATTATTTTTCCTTACACTGCGAACCAACTTAAAATGTCTTCCTGCGGCAATGACTCGCTGCTTAATTTGCTTTAAACTTTTTTTTTATAATTTAATTATATCAAATTAAGTTTCGTTCAAGACCATTATCAAACTGTACACTAAAACAGTTGTCACTAAAAATATAAACTAAAACCACCAGATCTCAATAATAATAATATTAAAATTGAAAAACTATACTGTTAAAATTAAAATAGAGTTCTACAAAACTTTTTAACGCAAAAACTATAAATCCTTTATAAGTATTCTAGAGCAGTTAAAAAATCACTTTTGATAGGAGAAAAGACCTACAAATAAAAGAAATACCTGCGAGTGTTGCTAAAAATGTATGAATAGATGACTGTCTTTTTGTATGAAAAATATAGACTTTTTTCACACGAAAAATCACATATTCAATAAAACATTATCAACTACAATATACAAAAGACTCTTTTTATATCCATGCTTTGGAAAAAAATAATGTTAAAAAGTATTTCCCTAAAATTGGTAAATAAAACCAATTTCTCAATTAAATGCTCTACCCACTGGTGATTTTCAAGCTTATTTAACATTGTGTTTTCCCCTTTTTCTGGAAAGAAGTAAGCTTAATAACGTAAAAGTAATTCTTTCGTTAGTGAGGGGTAAGGACCCGGCTTAAGAGTTTGCCATGGAGCACCAGAGTTAGCCGCACCGCCACTGCACCCAATGAAATACGACTAATCGCAACTGAACCGTCCTACGTCGGTAATGCAACTGGAAGGAAGCAACAAAATCTAGGAAATTCGCTAACGGCCCTCGACACTAGCGATCGTATTCTTCTAAAAGTTTTGCGAAACCCAACATCAATCAAGGATCTAAACTGCAAATCACAAAAAATCGAGAATGTAGCTATATCTTAATATTTATTACTAATTTATTTTAGCTAAATTCCTATAAAAATAATTATCACCTTAGCCGACTGTATTTATCATAATATGCTTATTATTTATTTAATTATATACGCCCTCATGGGCTTTTACATAACATATGATATAAAACATAAAATAATAGTGACATAAAAAATAACAATGATTAGCACCCAAAAACATAATTAAGTTGATAGAAATATTATAATGCAAATTAACAGTCGTATTTTTGAAAGAGGTATGCTATTATAGCCTTCTTGTAACTAGATTCAGTGCAGTTGAATATATTATCTACTATTTCAGCGATAGAATTATCCACTGTATGCAATCTAGGTACAAGCGAGTATTTAAAGTATTTAACGAATATAATATGTAATTTCGTAGATAGCAATCACATTGTGGTTTGATATATTTAATGAAAATGATTTTCGTTCGATTTATAACATAAATGTTCGATTGCTACAAAAAGCTCCGGCTGTCTTTTTTTAACAGGTGTATTTTACAGGTACAAATATATCGCATTACACGAATTATTTTCGAATTACAAATCCGTGTAAATTATGCATACTTTTCTATCATTGCTGCATACATTACGCAAGGAACACCATCAACATAACCTTGACTCAATTTTCATAAACAGACCTGTCAGAATTTCAGTTGATATTTTCCGTGTCAGTGTTGCAAAGTATAAAATATGCGAATACCACTCCATGAGGATTTTTTTACTTATTTTCGGTTCGAGATAGAATTTCAGGACTTTTGAAACTTATTAGTCTTTTTATATTCCAAACCGTGCAATTTTTTAAAAAAATGCTTGTCATGTTTTTAATTCTTGCTAAATTGAACAATTATTTTTGAAATCGTAAAGTTTAAACAGCCGATTTATTTTTTTAAAGCTTACGTAGTCAACAACCTACATATTTATAACTTTGTTTATAGTGGATACCGCCCAAGAGTCATAATTGCTCTCAATCGTATCCAGTGAGACTATGGCATCCCCAATTGGGGTATGTTGTGATGCTGAAGGTAGTAGGAAAGGGAAGAGATAGGTTGGGAAGTACCTGGCTATTCAGAGTTGGTCACCAAATACGGCTAAAGCCATTTCAAGCAATGTTTCGATTCCGAACGTTGGTATTTTACCAGGGCGATACTGACAGTATCTAGCACTTTGAAATATCTGAAAATATCATACAAACAAAACAAAAACATAGTGTCTTTAGTTCCTTTTCCGTCTGCGAAGTTATCCGTGTCATGCTGAGTTTGTGTTTGTATGGGATAGGTATGCAACACCCGGTAACCATAATTCGGTCCAATTATTCTCATGCAAATCTTTATTTCCTATTTAGTTGATTTATTACCGTGCATGATGACACCATGCACACTCGTGCGTGGACATGCTTAATGTTCAATGTTCGTGGCGGAAGGAGATGGGATGATTCGGTAGAACATTAACATATTGACAACAGAACCATTTCATAGAATAATTTGAAGGTTGATAATAAATGTTTGGAAATTAATTTGAAAAATCCCTCCGTGCATTAGTAATCCACATTAGCGATCATTTTTTTATAAAAGTATTGATGATATCTGAGATTCAATCGAAGATTTAAGCTAAAAATCCCAAATACCCTATAAAGAACATCTTAAAAGTTTCCAGACATGGACCATATAATTGCATCGAATGTTAATAAAAATGCATTTTCAGTTTTCATTTATGTAAAAAAATTTTTAACTGTAGGGCACGATGATTTTCTGCATCACTAATCTGCAACCATTTTTTTTTACATTAACTCTAAACAGAAGGATTTAAGGGAAATATTTTCCCTCGGGGCCTATGTCATCTTTAAGGATGCTGTGTGGAGGGTATTTTTGAGGAAATGAAGGAGTAAACCTGGGACTTGAAGAGGCCTATGTTGAAGGAGGGAAGAAACACAGAGGTCGACAAATCGTTCCACGACCGAGTTGTTGAAACTAAGAACGAGTCGTAAAATTGAATTTCAATTGTGTACACATATTGGGCGCGCGTTTGGCGAGTTTGCCGCCTATGGACTGGTGCCAAAGGGATCAATGACGCAAGTTCCTCGGAGCGGCTTCCATTAAAATACCGGTAGAACAAGGACAGCATTCCCACGTTTTTTTAAATATTTTTGTATTTTTTCGGTAACATATCGCACATGTTCTGATCTAAAAAAAAATCTCGTGATAAAAAACATCTTCGAAAATTCGCTGCCCTGGATTTTTCTAAATCGGTTTTACATTGCAGAAAAATAAATCACCACGAGAAATGACGTGCCCTGGCGTTTCTTTTGATTTCCGCGTAAACCGGAATCAAAAAGTTTTAATTTGCTATTTTTACTGCAGAAAACCCTTTTATTTCATATTTTATTACATCATTTGAAGATTGTAGTGTCTGTAGAAAAGGATATTATTTAATGACGGTGTAACACTTTTTAAAGCCTTTATATTATAAATTGTAGACGACATAGGTACCGTTCACACTCGTTCAAATAATTGATTTTACATATTTATGTTGTTGTTTTAAACAATGGGTAGAGAATAAAATTCCGCGAGACTTGGTGATATATCGTCGCTGGAAAGGCAATAAGGCTTAAGCGACATTTTTTTCAAAAATGAGTAAAATATGCAGTTTTGATCAGTTTTTTTTTCTGTATCTAATGCTTTGACTCTCGTTTGATTCCAAAGACTTTAGTGGCGCTTCAGTTATCAAAAATATATTTACCGTTTGTGAGAAGGCTTGACTTAAGTGACACAAGTTTGGAATTTTTTTAGCTTTTGTCACTTCGGGTAACTCAGTAGGAGCATCGAGTTCCCTGGGTTAACTTTTTTTTAAATCCAACTAGGGACTGAAGACTTATGAATTTTATTGTAAAACAAAAAAAACTTTAAAGTGCTCTGGTGTAAACTTCCCAAAATGGCGCTTCAGCCCTTTTGCCTTTCTGGCGACGATATGTCTTTAAGACCAAAACTTTCCAATTTCGGTGTAATTTAGAAGTCATTATCCTTGTTGGGGCTCCTAGGGCTGACCGACTGGCTTTATTTTGAAATATATGTAACATTTTTAAGTGGTATTCAGAAGCTTATGCTCTGATGGGACTAGGTGTGTTAGTTAGCCTTATTGTTGACTTTTAAATGAAAAACTTATGGTTAAAGGTAACATTTTCATACCGCTTATACTATTTTTTTCTTAATTATTCCAAGGTATTTGAAATATAAGTTATAGAAGTGTATATCGACTGTTCCATCTGTCCAAAAACAGGAAAATTAGCTCAATTATATTCATTATTATCAGTCATTAAGAAAAAACTATGTCGAATTAGACGTAGTTATGTAGAAAGCGTCCAACCCACAATTTGCCAAAATCTAGTTTTACATGTTTTCCTGTAGATAAATACGAAATTTCCATCAGCTGAAAACATCCAAGCTCCAAATGCAATAGATTTTTCACATTGCAGATATTTGACTTAAATTGAATTTTAAAACCAAATGTAGGATAACTTAAGAAATACTATTGTTTTTTTAATAAATACATTGATAAATTATTAATGACTTATTTATAATAATTCTCATAAAGAAAAAAACACTGATATTCACTCAACAAATGCCGTAATATACTTTTGTTTCGTCATATTTTCAAAGACATGGCACGATCAAGTATATCAAAAACTCGAATCGGGCCATGTGAAGAGTATGTATGAGACGATGTATGAATGTGAATGAAACAAAGGAGTGTGTGCTAAGTTATATGTTAAAATTATATGGCGGTTCATCTTCTCTGCCTACCCCTGAGAGGAAACGGCGTGATGATTAGTTAGTTATATTTTGAAATGCCTTTTTCTCAGTTCGATCTTTTTTGGGTTGGATGCTTTTTGGCATAACTACGTCCAATTGAAAATCTTTGTTTGAACTTTTTTATTCCGATTACGTAAACGTCACATGCCACATTCCGTTACCAGAATACCGTTTCGCATCTCTATTCCAGAGACAAATAATAATAATGGATAATAACTCATAGCGGTGCATGCCTGTTACCTACTGCCTCTGACTGCAGCGCCGGTCCGTGGTCGGCTTCGTTCGTGTGTCTCGTTTCTCGTTGCCGATGGTTTTGGTTGGCAGAAGATGCGACAGAACAATGCTAGTTTCCGCGTCTGCAACGCTTTGGGTAATCACTCGGCTGGAGGCGGATAACTGAGATAGCGGAACAATCCAGACGTTAAATAACCTAGAGTCTGGCTGTCATGTTGCGTGGGTACCTGAATGTACCTATTAGCGGTTAGTATTGAGCGACGGTTGTAGGTTGTAAGAAGCGAACAATCGGAACAATGCATCTGATGAATTCAATTTAATAAGAACCTCACCTCGGGCGCTTAAACGAATATATCTAGATGTGAGGGGGCGGTAACTACTCGAAGGCCATATTGCGGAAAAGCCATTTTCCGAAAATCCCACATAGGTTATACTTATAATTATATCTTTATCATAAGTATATATGTCATATTATGACGTCGCTAAATGGGTACCTAACTATCATATTTTCACAGCAAATAGTGAATATTTAAAAGTTAGATCAGGTAGGTTTATGTTGGGTTGGGTTGGGTTACTGTGATTTTTTTTCGGTTTTTTAGCTTTTGGGTAGTACCTTGGAGTAACAATGTATGGAGAGAGAGCTAATTATTTTTACTCAACCTATACAAACTTACGATCACATTCTCTGGGTTTTTACGTCGTACACCATGAGAGAGAAAGAGACAACAAATATAATACCCCGCTCCTATGTACTGTCACAATGATCTTGGGCTCCTGGGTCACCGCGGGACCCCGCCCACATTTTTTATTATGCCACTAAACTTGACACAACTAAACGGTTTTTCAGGTTATATGCTATATTTTTGTTGGTACCAATACTGTGAAAAAGTGGTTATACGAATAAACAAAAACATTATGTCGATATGTGCTATGAATGGATGTATAAATACCCTAGCCTTAGTCTTAGGCACGCCCAGGTCCGCCGAGTCCGGTAAAAAACACCAAAAACTGACTACACTGCCTTGGTTATAAAAAATTAATTAATTTTAAATAAAAATTCTAAGGTTATACCTATAAATGTATCTTTATCATAAATATATATGTCATATTATGACTTCGCTATATGAGTACCTACCTATCATATTTTCGAAGCAAATAGTGAACATTTAACAGTTACGTCAGGTAGGTTTATGTTGGGTTGGGTTGTTGCTGTGATTTTTTTTTAATTTTTGGGTTGTACATATTTAAAATCATGAAGAAATAAGCTGTACGAAAACAATGGGATCCAAAAACAATCCCAAGGCGATCCATTCGAACTAAATCTAACGAAACCACGCACGTCTTACGCTGGTGGCGATAAATTTGAAATTTTAATGTTTTCCGACCAGAGTCTAAAAACTTAATTTTCCACATTACACAATTTTAAAAATCCGAAAAAATATTCGTAAGTAAAAGATTTTACACTCCAAAGAATATTTAATAAAACTAGTTGTGAATCTGAAAAGGTACTTATCAATCGACGGCCTCCATGGTCGAGTGCTTAAGACGCTTGACTACGAATAATAAGGTTGCGGGTTCAAATCCCGGCGTATGCAAATAAATTTTATTTAGTTAATATGTGTTTTTTCATATTTAATTCATATAAAAAATACATATGGTTTAAATCATATTTACGGCACGTTCCAGAATGGTAGATAATCTAATTATCACTCTGGTGAAAGATCGCCATTCAGAATCGAAACGTTGCTTGAATTGGTTTTATCCATGTTTAGTGACCAGATCTTAATAGCCGGTAATATATATATTTTATTTTATTAAAAAGTAAGACCTGACAATATTTGAAAAACTCCTACTGCCATCATAAAAAGCGGAAGATGTTGCTTGTGCAATGATGGAGGACTTAGCCAGCAGAGGAATTGAACGCACGACGCCCGGGTGGGAATCCGACGCGCGCTCCACTCAGCTACCGACCGGTTTCCCATCTCCTTCTCCTCCCTTACTGCCTCACAACATACCCCAATTGGTGCTGCCATAGTCCTACTAACTCCAGACGGTGGAAACAGTTGGGAGCAGTCCAGACTCTTGTGCGGTATTCACTATAAAAAAAATATTTAAAAATCCTTCTCTTCCCCTTTTCTCCGTCTCATTTCCCTGTCCACGGAGGTATTTCAGCTCATAACGTTCTCCTAATTTGGTATGCCATAGTCCCACTGGCTCCAGACAGCTTGGATTTAATATAACTATGATATAACTTAATATAATAATAACTGTGCTCGGTATCAAATTTAAAAAAAAAACTGAAATACTAAAGAAAACTCACTAAGAATAAGACAATTCCTAATACACATTCCGTTTTTACTTACATTTTGTTTTTAAAATTTTTAAAAATTAATGCGAGATTGATAGCAGTTAGTGAATAAAAATTAAATTATTCATAAATTATCTTTCTCACTTACTTTCTTGTTTGAAGCCTATCATAAATTACCAAAGAAAGGAAGTTTTCTTGAATTGAAAAGTAGAAGTGGTTGTGAAAAATATGCTGAGAAATTTGCCTTCATAATTGCGCTCTGAACAATGAATTAATCAAACGAAGTGTTTGTCATAAATTGGAAATTATAATTGACTTATAAATTGATTACCAACTCACTTTGTTGCGTGATCGCTTTGGAGAAGGTAGACAATTTGACTAAACGATATTAACCATAATTAATTGCCTTTGTTAGCACGTACGATGTATGAATGTGAACTTTTCAAATTAGAAACAGAGGCAAGTCAAATTATATTCCGTGATTTTTATAATAAGAAATAAATCCTTCAGGAGCATAATGATTGAACCTGTGTGACAAGTATCAAACGGTGAAAAGGATTATTCAAGGTGCTAAACAGAATGATCCATTTTTGTTTATAAATTAAAATGTAGATTTAATATGTCCAATAATAAACTGCAGTGTTGTTTTTTTTATTATTTTAAACGTACCTTAGTCACAAAGATGTGGATTTTTTTAAATAATGTTAGAAGGCTAAATTATTTGTGACTATAATAAAATTAAAAATCATGGTTTTAAACCGGTGGCGACAAATTTGGTTTCGAATAAGAGATCATAAAGAGAAATAAAAAATTATATCTAATATTAATATTTTATAAATATAAGGGGTGTATTATTAAAGTACCTACCTACATGTCTAGTAATAGATATGACATCAATATACTTTTTCAGAAAATATTTATAAAGCGGATTCCTAACTTAACCATCATGCCTTATGCCCCGCAGGGGTAGGCAAAGAGGATAGATTGTCATAAGACTCTGCCTTGGCACACACTCCTTGCTCCATTCACATAAATACATCGTCTCATACATGTTATTCTGACTTGCTTGGCCCGACTCAAGTATTTGATTCACTTAATAATGCCATATCTTCCTCGAGCGTCTCCGACTTCTTCTACCACTCACATTCGCGTCATATCTTCTTCTTACACACCTTTCTCCATTCATCCGGTCGACATGCCCAAATCAAGCGCCCCCTTTTTTAATCCTATTCACTACGCTTACGTCAGCCTTCCATTCTCCCCAGATATTCTGATTTTTTTTTTTGATTTAATGGATTCTTTCGTAATCCTCTACTAACTAGCTGGGGCTTATTCAAATACCCCTCATAATGACTATCTAACTAGTACTGCGGCTCATTAGGCCTTATTACTATCACCATCTTATGGTTTTATTTAATTGACTGAGTTTATTTTTACATTAGTGTTTTCTTGGGGAAAAGATCTTAACTGGATTAAAAACCCTAAGTAATCCCCAGATATTCACATTTTTAACACGGTCATTCATGCTTTTATCGCACACACGCCTCAGGGATCTTATTTCTACAACATTGTGTCAACTTTAATTCTTTCTCCGCCAGTTCCATGCCTCACTGACATACCTCAGGGTTGGTATAAGCACTCTATTGTGGACTGCTAGCTTCGCTTCTTTGGACATTTTTTTTATTTGCGCCAACAGCGTTCAGTACTCCATTAATGGAGTTTCTCGCATTCACTCTTCTTTCAATATCCTTGTCAGCCTTTCCATATCTCGCAAACATACGCTTAGATGGTGTGTACATGTAGAGCGAATGAACGAAGAAAGGAGTGTGAAGAGAATATATGATGCGAAAGTGAGTGGAAGAAGAAGTCGGGGGCGCCCGAGGAAGACATGGCACGATCAAGTGAATCAAATACTTGAATCGGGCCATGTGAAGAGTCAGAATAACATAAGAGTAAGTATAAGAAGATGTATCTATGTGAAGGAAGCAAGGAGTGTGTGCCAATAGAGAGTTGTATGACGGACCTATCTGCCTACCACTGCCGAGAAACGGCGTGATGGTTAGTTCGTTAGTAAACATCCTTCCTAGGATTCCTAAAGACATTCAAATTTCCAGATGGCAGCATCTCCGTCGGCATCATCAAGCGACACGGCCGCGGCAAGCGCGACCTGCACGCGCCCCACGACCACGTGACCGTGGAGTCCCCCGCGCTGCACGCCCCCCTCGGGCTGCGGCTCAGCAGGTCCCCCAGCCTGCTGGACCCCCACTTCATGCTGGTGCGGCGCTGGGCCAACAGGACCGAGCCGGGAGATAACCAGATGCATCACGACGAAAAGGATTGCATGTTCAGAAGCGACACTGCGGCACTGTCATTTTGTGGAGGGGTGGTGAGTTACCACTTGTCAATTTCTTTGATGAATTAACTTTCACTAAGGTGCCTGCTGCTTGGTGTGATTTATTTTTACTAACACTTTTCCTTTTTCATCCACAATACATTTTTCTATGTATACATGGCCTGTTCAAAACAAAAGGTGAATTTTGAATTTTCGTGGGCTGTATACATTCGATTATCGATTTTTTTTTTGTCATGTTGGTACTCATATTTTTATCATATGTTAGCATTATCAGCCTTTTTGTATTAGTGGTTTGTTTTTGACAACTGGAAAGGTTAGTCACGTTTTTGTGTGTTCTTCGATTTTTTATTTAAAAAAAATGAATCAAAGAATATGTATTAAATTTTGCGTTAAAAATGGAATAAAGTGCTCCAACGCACTTAAAATGTTGACTGTGGCATTCGGCGAGTCGTACTTTGTCTCAAAAAAGTGTTTATAAGTGGTACAAGCGCTTTACAGAAGGCCGAAAAAATGTTAATGACGATGAGCGTCCTGGAGTTGTGGAAAAACAAATCATGGATTTTATTCGTTGATCCATTTTTTTTCAAAGTAAAAAAAATCGAAGAACACACAAAATCGTGACTAACCTTTCCAGTTGTCAAAAACAAACCACTGACCCAAAATGGCTGATAATGCTAACATACGATAAACATATGCGTACCAACATAACAAAACAAAAAAAACGATAATCGAATGTACACAGTCTGCGAAAATTCAAAATTCACCTTTTCTTTTGAACAGGTTTCGTATACTAACAGACCATTGTCCAATTACAAAAAAAAATACAAAACACTAAACGGAAAAAAAGATCAACAGAGAAAGAACAGCACGTACATAATGAAGCAATGACAAAAATAGGACGAAAAATACATTTGAAAGAACATTCAAGTCTGAGCAAGGTTTTGGTAGAGTCGTAAAGAATGACAAAAATCATTTAGACTGGTACCAAAAATTTAACCATGGCTTGAGTTAACATGTCTCGACATTCTCGACAGTGGAGAATGATTTTTTTTTAATTCTTATAGTGAATACCGCACAAGAGTCTCCAGCTGCTCTGTGAGACTATGGCATCCCCAATCGGGGTATGTTGTAAGGCTGAAGGTGGTGGAGAGGGGAAGGAGATGGGGAAGAGGAAGGTTTTGAAGGACCTGTCTATTCAGATCTGGTCACCAAACACGGCTAAAGCCATTTCAAGCAACGTTTCGATTTTGAATGGTGGTCTTTCACCAGGACGATACTTTAGAGTATGTACCACTCTGGAACGTGCCGCAAATATACTTTACATGATTTTATATAAATTAAATGTGTTATAACAAATTATATTAATCAAATAAAAATTATTTGCCCACGTCGGGTTTGAAGCCGCGACCTCTGGATTCGTGGTCGAGCGTCTTACCACTCGACCACGGAGGCCGTATGGTGACCACATCTAATTATTCAGGTAATTCCTAAACTTCCTCTTTTCCGTCTAATTCCCTTCCTTACTCCTTTCAGCCCCGCAAAATACCCCAATTGGGGTTGCCATAGTCTCACTGGTTTTAGACAGTTAGAAGCAGTTGTGACTCTTGTGCAGTATTCAAAAATGGGTAGCGATTTCTTCAAGCATTTGATAAATGGGTTCGATGAATCATCTTTTTCCCTTTTCTGCCATTTGCTTGCTCAACAGTTTGCACAGTTTTTTCTTTAAATAAATAAAAACTTGGAAAACTTGAGAGAAAACTTTGCTGAAATTTTCAATGCATGCATTTTTTCAATATGCATTCCCTAATTTTATACCTGAGTAATTTTTTTCCCCTGAACTACATTTTTATTCAAAACAGATAAATAACCGAAAAACCAAAAATAATTGTATTTTGTTTTTACAATATCTTAGGTGAAATTTGCTGTCTGTCCAAAGCTAAATAATAAAGTTGTTAAACAATTTGCTAATAAACACCGAGAAGTCAGTGGCTTTTGCATCAAACACCGCCAAAATTCACACATCGCCTCACCCATAAAATAATAATAATTTAATCGTAAATTGTATTGTGTTCTGATGCAGGAAGCAAAATAGTCATTATTATAATCTGCAGTATTACACAAGCGTTAAAATGGCATCGCGCCATGTGATTCCATTACTTTCAATTGCAATTTGCTTCAAATAAATCTGTATTTAATGTCCTTGAAATTGATCTTATCGTTGTTTGCTTTCAGAGGGGAATCATTGCATATAACAATAGTTTCTACAGCGTGCATCCAATGCCGAAAAGATTTACCACACAAAGCAATCATCATCATGTCATTATCCGCAGATCGGCAAGAAGCACTAATAATGATGCAACTCTGCTCCGAGTGGACCCGAGGAATAATAACAAAACCGCAAGTGTATTAGAAAACAATCAATTACTCCAAGAAAACGTTAGAAAGATTCACAAGTGGAGCAAATACAGGAGAAAATCTCAGGCAGAACCTGAAGAAAGTATTAAACGCGTATACCAAAATGTAGCAAATGCAACTCTACATAATAACACAAAAAATGACAATAATTTAAGTAATTTAGAAGCAGCTTCTGAATCTATCAACAAGAATAGACATAAAAGATCGCTGGTTCCAGCAATTTTCGTTGAAACTGCGGTATTCGTCGACAGGGACTTGCACAAGCACATGGTTGTCAACTATCCAAAAGACACCGGAGCGAGAGCTTGTGCGCTTCGTTCTGGCCATGATAAACGCAGTTCAGCTGCTGTACCACGACCCTACTCTGGGGCAAACGGTCAACTTCGTGCTGAAGAGGTTGGAGATTCTTCACGAAGACCCCGTGGAGCTGAAGAGGCCCCACGACATCGATAGGTTCCTGAGCAACTTCTGCGCCTGGCAGAGGCTCGAGAACCCCACGGGGGACACAGACCCTCTCCACTGGGACCACGCTCTTATTCTGACCGGACTAGACCTCTACGTTGTCAGCAAACATGGCAAAGTCAGCAGTCAAGTTGTGGGTGAGTCGGTGAATTATCTTTGCCATCCGAGTTTCAACACCCCTTTTTGAAACGTTTTTTCTCATTGAACGCTTTTAATTTAGTACAAAACAATATGTCGTCTTGTCGCTTTTTCCTTTTATAATTTTAATAATACGTAATTGTACAGGCCTGGCTCCAGTAGCAGGAATGTGTACCGTCACCAGCAGTTGTACGGTGAACGAAGGAAGACACTTCGAGAGCGTCTACGTGGTGGCCCATGAAATAGGACATAAGTAAGTTTGTCATAATACCTTTCCCTACCAAACCGATTAAATAACAATTTTACAAGTGATCAAGTACTAGAAGAATTGGAAAACTCTTGTAAAACCGCAACTCACTGTTTTCATTTCCTTTCTTAATCGTTAAAGGTCCATCAGTTAGCCTTTCGCCTCATCGCCTTTATCGGTCGCTTAGTATTGCCATCATTTTTATCTTTATTTTTAAAACTTTATCAATTTTTTCTAACCTTCTGGCGTGGTAAGCCTCTTTCATTCATAAAATAAAGTGGTGGTGTTTTTTTTTTAATAAATTAAACAAATTCGCGTTTCACCTTGTGATGACACTATCTAAAAATGATTGGATTCAATGGTGCTCTTTAAATTGAAGTATATAATATAAATGGCTCTTTATTTATTTTTATAAAACTGTTCACCGAAAACTTTGTGTTAGCATAAAGAAAGAAATATTTTGCCCCCCCCTAGAAAATTTTATGCGGGCGCCCATGCCTTGAGGTGATTTTTCACAAAAACGGCGCTATACAAATCATCCAAATATTATCATTATTATTAAAAAAAACAGTTGTAACAGTTCAATAGCAGCTGTGACAAATAAAATCTTCTTGGCATATTATTTGCCAGCTATTTACCAATACATATTATACACCTCTGTTTAAACGTCAATAGAGATATTTTTCTGGTGTGCAAAAATATTTCAATTTCGACGATTATAAATTAATATAAGTTTTTTTAAATTGATTCGGTTTTGACACACGATTGTTTTCTTACAAACAGGTTTTTGTCACATCAAATAACACACAACATAAATCTCCTTAAAAGGATCCAATAATATTTCGAAATTAATTATTGAAATAATATCAATAATCTTCAACGTAAATATGAAACAGAAAAAATAGCGGTCGCGACTGAGACTCGAACTCGGAACCTCTACTCTAGCCAAATCGGAAGAAAAATTAAAAAAAAATGATATCAATAATTTCCGAATGAAGAATGAGATCGATTACAAATGCCGGTTTTTTATAAGGTCTCGGTGCCTCAATTGGCAGAAGCGTTACTTCCGGATAGAGTAGAGGTTCCGAGTACGTGTCTCGGTTGCGACCGTTATTTTTTCTGTTTCATATTTACGTTAAAAGTTATTGATATTATTTCAATAATGAATATAAAAATAATAAGCTTTAAGGTTAATGAATTGCTTGATATTTTCAGTTTAGGCATGAGGCACGACGGCCCCCTGGCAGAGAATGAATGCGACCCCAGCAGTTACATCATGTCCCCCACTCTTGGAAGTGGCAAGATCACCTGGTCCCCCTGCAGCAGGAGGTCCCTTCAAAACTTCTTGGAGTGAGTACCTACCTTCTGAATGTTTGCAATTTGGGCATGAGGCACGACGCCCCTGGTGGAACTTTATTTGCATGATTTTTTAAATATATTTTTAAATTAAAATCGATACTTTTTTAATATCCCCGATAGTAATAGGCAACCAACTCCCAAAAGGGAGAAATGTTCAAAAATATTTTTCAACACAATACAGAAGCGAATGTATTTAATTATTTAAATAATCGATCATTGTCGAGTGATTTAAACGCTCAAATACAAATCCAAAGGTCGCGGGTTCAAATCTCAGCGAGCGCAAATAAATTTTATTTGATTAATATGTGTTAATTTCACTTTTGTTTTAATAATAAATAGTATATTTGCGACACGTTTCAGAGCGGTAGATAGTCTAAGTATCGCCCTGGTGAAAGACCACCATTCAGAATCGAAACATTCGTTGAAAAGGCTTTAGCCGTGTTTGGTGACCAGATCTGAATAGCCAGGTACTTCGCAATCTTCTTCTTCCCCATATCCTTTCCCTCTTCACTACGTTCAATCTCACAACATACCCCAATTGGGGATGCCATAGTCCAACTGCCTCCAGACGGTTGGGAGCAGTTGAGACTCTTGTGCGGTATTCAATTTAAAAAAATACATATAATTTATATATATATGAACAAATCACCGATAATTACTAGCGGAAACTTCACTGGTGAATTTTCGTATAAAACTGCATGTTTTCGTTAGTAAGATAATTTTTTTAAATATATTTTTTTTTTATTTAAGACAAACTTTCCAGGGTTTCAATTAACTTGTTAATACTTGAATTCTTCCTAAAAAAGTGAAAAATGTTGCTTGTTCAATAATGGACGATTGAAATTGCAACGCCTGGGTGTAAATAGGTTACATAACTTTATACAAATTGAATACCTGTACCAAATAATTATTGCTTATATCCAATTTCAGCACCCAGCAGTCAAAATGTTTGCTGGACCACGGCAGTTCCGCGGGGAAGCTGGATCACAGCGCTGAAGGGCTTTTGCCAGGGGAACGATTTGGTGCCGACCAACAATGTAAGAAAATTATTTCTGAATATTTTTTATCAACAAAAATTGGCACAGGTGACAAAATCATAGCAAACTTGATTTTTACCGTTCATTTTGACAGTTAAAATATCGGTTTCCGATACATTTAAACTGTTCAAAGATATTTAAAATGAATCGCGAAGGCAACGGGTAAGAGATTTAATAATTTAATTATTTATAAATTAACGGACTAAAGTCCAATTACAAAAAAGATATATAAAACACGGAATGGAAAAAATGGGGAAAAAAAAAAAAAAAAAGCAACAGAGAAAGAATAGCACATACATAATAATAAATGAATCGATGACAAAAATAGGACAAAATAAACATAAGAGAGAACATTCAAGCCATGGTCTAGTCAAAGTTTTGGTAGAGTTGTAAAGAATGACAAAAATCATTTAGACTGCTACCAAAAATTTCAAGACCATGGCTTGAGTTAACAAGTCTTGACATTCTGGACATTGGAGAATTATACCCATAATTAGTATAGTGATGATTGAGGAACAGCAATTCATTGTTTCTGAGTCTACGGCAAGGAATGTTAAACTACTTATAATGCATTTCAACAGACATTATTCTATATTTGAAATGGAACTGATATTTTTTCTTGGCAAGTCAAGTTACAAGTTTGTACAATCTTTTGAGTGATATGTGTAATTTCCTAACGGCTAACTAGATATAGATTCATTTTCCAGGCATGCTGAAGTACGGTAAAGAGAGCAGTCACGCCTCCCAGCAGCCACTGTCCGAGGTCTGCAGAGATCTGCATTGCCGCAGGGAGCGCTACACATGGACTTCCCACCCCGCCCTCGAAGGGACTAGGTGCGGAGACCATAAGGTAAACACATAACACACATTCTGTAGGCATACTCAAATACGATGTAGAGAACAGTCACCCTTCACAACAGCATAGGTAAAACAAATAATCAAACCCATTTTTTTCATTTATTTGAATCAACATGTTCAGCGCCGGGTCCACCATATGTTCAAACTGTGCAAAATAAAAATCTTATTTAAATTTACTCTAAATATTCCCTTAATCATATCAAAATTTCACCAAATCATTTAAAAATCACCCACATTTTTTTATTGCGCTGGCAGCATCGCTGTGCATTGAATGACTAGCAAAAATGCATGGAGAGTAGCTTTTTGTCACGGATTTTTTTAATGAATTGCATAATGGTTTTATGGACGTAAAGTCTGTTTTGCTGTGGAGTGTTTTGTCTGTACGTTAAAATTATGCGAAGCAAAGTCTATAACCAATCACCGTTCCTTTTCTTTCATACAACAGTTGAAAAGAACCGTTAGAGATGGTACATATTTTTATCCCGGTGACTTTGCGCTTATTTGTTTTTTCAGAATTCGTTTAAAGTAAAAAAAAATTGGAGTTTATTCTTCAACCATGTAATACTTCGGTAAAAAAAAATGGGGGGCGCAATCGGTACTTACTGTCCAGGGCGCTAGATGTCGTGGAACAGGCCCTGAACATGCTGCTATATTCTAGCGTTGGGAAAAACTTCAATTTTTGTGAATGCTTCACGAATTATTAGTTCTTTAAAATGAACCCTTCAAAGTGAACACTTCAATTGTAGCCCTCGCAAAAAATATATCTTTATATGGAATTTATCTGGTTATTTGTTCTGTTTTTTGGACCGGTTCCTCGCCGAAAAAGCACGTACTAGTCGGTAGAGATTTGAAAATGAAAGGGACTGGAACCGGTTCCTTGCCAAAATAAAAAAAAGTACTAGTCGGTAGAGATTGCCAAAATAAAAAGTGCTAGTCGGTAGGGATTTGAAAACGAAGCTTTGAGGTTCACCTTCGCAACTTTACCGCTGCAAATTAAAATAGTTCTTTGTAGTCTAGCTTCCATTGAAATATTTGTTCAATGAAATGAATTGAATGAAGTTAATGAAATGAATGAACGCTAAAATGAACTACCAACTTCAATTGAAGTATTTGTTCAATGAACAATGAATGAAGTAGAAACTGTTGCCAAAAGAAGTAGTTCTTTCAAAGCGATCACAACACTACTATATTCCTACTAAAAGCATACCTTATAAAAGAATCTCTAAAAAACTTGTTAACAATCTGCTTAATAAATGTTGAAAAAAGGAGAGCGCTGTAATAGTTTAAATTGTTTCCAATGACAACACCGAGATGTTTCAAAAGTAAAAGGGTGTAACTTTGTTAAAAAAGCAGTATGGTCGAGGTGCATATTCTGTAACATGTTCTAAAGTAATTTGTTGTTTTTGGCGCTTTATAAGCGAGATGGAAAAGTTTATTTTGTTAGTATTTTTGAAACTTTGAAAGAAGCTATCTATCACATTTTCAATCAAAATAAAAACTATATGGAAGAAACACGGACTTTAATTAATCAATAAATTCTAACCAAAAAAAAAAATGTGAATAATCTGTTTATCACTTCAAGTGAAATATCTCAAAACTGTGCCATATGAATGCAATGTTATTATTTTTAAGGAGTCAAGCATAACCTCACATCTTAATGTACTGTAATTTTTACACAATAGATATTTATCATTGAATTTTTTTTTTTTAAATCCTTTTTTAAATTTCTACATGTTTGTCATACTCTACTTTGAGTAGGTGCCTATGTTTAATTTTTTTGAATTGTTTAATCCAGTGGTGTCGAGGCGGAAGGTGCGTAGGCCGCGTGGGAGGACGCGACGTGGGCGCCGCCCCCGCACCCCTTCCACAAGACGGTGCTTGGAGCCCCTGGGGTCCCTGGCTGGACTGTGCCTCGGGCTGCCTGCACTCGGACGGGGGCCGCTTATCTCAGGGCAGCAGTGGGATCACGGTGGCCAGCAGGCGGTGCGATCAACCTAGGTGGGTTTTACGGGGAGAGGGTATGAACTAAATAATATAACTCAAACATCTGGAACCAGGTATGAAGGTGTAGCACTTCTTAAAAGATTTTCAAAATAATTCGAAAAATATCGGGTTTTAACACTAGTGGCAATATGGTTGAAATTGCCTCCTTACCCCGGCCATCTGTCTCGATTTAAGTTCAGGCACAAATATTTAAATGTTTTCCGATTATTCTCTAAACTTAAATGAAACTAATTTTTTCCCCATTATACAACAACGAAAAAGATTTGTAAATAAGAACCTTGACACTCTAAGGCATGTCGACACTCTAAATTCCTTTTTTTTCTATGCTTATAAAAAAATGAATACTGAAAATGAATTCTGGATAAAACCTTCTTTTATTTCTTGCCAGTAGCGATGGTTCGGAATTTTTCCTAGATCGGAAATTGGGTGTATCTGCAGTTCCAGTTATCGGTGACTGCCAAAGAACCGGTTATTTATCTATCATTTTTGATTCCTGGTGGGTGTTCACCATTTTTTATGTCAAAAAAAGGAACCGGTTCCTCAGACAAATGACAATTTTTATTTGCCAAAAAAATAATATCGACGGTTCCAGTAACCGGCTTGGAACTGGTTCCTTTTAACCGGAACAATGATATCGACCATCTCTACTTTCCAGTAGAATCTTTTTGTTTTTTAATATATTACTCCACAGCGGAGTATTAGCTTTGGGGAAACAAATCCTTTCACTGCCAAGCTGTTGAGCACACAACCTGGTCGTAAAAAAGACCCTTTTACTCATTTTGGTACTCGTTTGGTGTATCTCCCTACACTGGTGTCGAGGATCAATGACAATGGCATATTGGTAGACAAAAGGACTGCAGTCTGCGCCCACCAGCTGACAAGACTTGAAAGCTTTTCATGGGGTCATTATTCCCTTAAATTGATAATTTTCTTTTTTTAATTTCAGACCAGAACATGGAGGAGTTTATTGTGATGGCTTTTCAAAAAAATACCGGACATGCATTGCTTCTGAGGTACCATAAAATATTTTATATAATTTTCAACATATCAATGATTTAATTTATTGTATTATATGTAGGTAATTTATTAATAATGGTGTTATTTTCATTGTTTTTCAGTGTTTGAATGTGCCCCGCATGACAATAAGCGAATTTTCTGATCAGATTTGCCTCAGAGCAAGAGAAGTTGATGCAGATTTGATAGGAACTGGATTTCAAAGGCTCAATTCAGATGGTAAGCAATAAAGGTTACTTTGAACACAAGTATTATTAATAACCGAGGATTAACATGTGATGAGGTGTTTTCAGAAAAATTATAATTTTAACCCTTTGAACCCGGCAAACCAGCCTGATTTGACGAGGCAAATACCCTAATGGCCAATTTACCGGCCTCGACATCTATCTTTATTTCCCTGTGGCCCAGAATACCGGTCTGCGAAAAAAAAACCCGATACAATAGTTTTGACTGGTTAGCGACGTCATCGCTAATCCAAACTTTTCACATGTTTATTGATAAATTATGCCACGAAACGATTGGAGGATATCGATTAACTAACTAACCAACCATCACGCCGTTTCACCGCAGGGGTAGGCAGAGAGGATGAACCGCCATATAACTCTGTCTTGGCACACACTCCTTGCTTCATTCACATTCATACATCGTCTCATACATACTCTTCGGTTATTCTGACTCTTCACATGACCCGATTCAAGTATTTGATTTACTTGATCGTGCCATGTCTTTCTTGGGCGTCTTCGACTTCTTCTTCCATTCACTTTCGCATCATATATTCTTTTCACACTCCTTTCTTCGTTCATTTGCTCTACATGCCCCAACCATCTAAGCATCCCTTTCTTGATCCTATTCATTATGCTCACATCAGCCTTGCATTCTTTCCGGATATCCACATTTTTAATACGGTCATACATGGTTTTACCGCAGATACGTCTCAGGGATCTCATTTCCACTAAAGTAAGTAATATCAAGTAGAATAACGAACCAAAGTGAACTAAGGCTCCTAAATGTATCCGATAATCCGACGCACATGCCCAAACGACCAGTAGAAGCTATATCAAATAATAGATGTATTGTATGTGCGGAAAAATACAAGCGGGCAAAAAGAGAAGGATTTTCCAAAATACCAAAAAAACATATTCTGGTGCAAATCATTTTTTGTTTTTGCTACTGGAAGTTTGCAATTATTATGAACTGATTTTTTTTTCTTTTTGACAATTGATTTTTGATCGAAATTATATTTTTAGTTAAATATTATTTTTTGGTCGAAAATGTCTCAGGAGCTCAGGGATATGGTGCATTAGGGTTAATAAAAAAAAATATTTCGAAGAAAATCGGAATATTGCTTTAAATTACTTGACCTCCTCGGAAATGTATTAGATTCCTTTAGAATTTACCTACAAAGATGGCATTCCACACAGAGCAAGGTTTTCTAAGAAATAAAAATAAAAAAAAGTTTATAACCAAAACGTTCCGTCATAACAATTTCATTTGAATTTAAAACAAAATAGACATTCACACTGCATTTTAATGCATCAGTTTCCTTTTTTCCAAACCTTAATACAAAGGTGGGTTTATTTCTACATTCATGAATCAAAAAAGTATGCACACTCTTGTTGTTAATAATAAAATCTATAAAGATTCTATCTCAATAATATACATAATCAATTTTGCCCCAACTAAACCCGATTCAGACAGGTAGGCGCCTTATTATTTAAAATATGGTATTACTACTATTATTTAGGGCTGTCTACATTATGTCCACAATTTTTTTTTTCTAGCTGCAGATGGCTGTTCAGTGTGGTGCCACACTCGTGGAGGGGGGATTAAGAGCAGAGGATGGACCTTCCCTGATGGGACCACTTGCCTCACTAAGCAGGGGAATAAACCTATGCACTGTATCAGTGGCCTATGTTCCGTAAGATTTATTATTTATTCAACCATCACAACCTAAATTTTTATAAGGGGCAATCAGTAAACTCATAGTCAGAGATAGGTGCAGGTAAAGGTTCAGCTCAATTCATGTATTTTTTGAGCATCACTTTGATGGCTTCAGCACTTTTGAAATTATATGTAAATTTTACATTATTTAATCAATATAGCTATGGAATGATGTTCATATCTCAGTATTTCCTCCCTTCTACAACATGGATCTCTTTATGACACAGGTTCACTCTTTCCTTTCCTCAAAAAGGTCTTCCACACAGCATATCCAAAGATGACATAGGCCCTGAGAGAAATGATTTCTCTTTGGGCCTCCTGTGTGGAGTTACTATTAAAAATATATTGTTTAAATAACCTATGAAAATGAATTTTATTTTCATTTTTCTAATGTGACAGATTTTGGATTGTATACATTCCACAACCACGCTAGTATGCAAACCTAATTATTATTATTCATTCTAGGAGTTCAGATGCTCCAATTCCGAAGAGCCAGAATTCTCTAGCAGTCTGGGCCAGTGCGCCCGAGACATTGAGGAGTCGTCATCGGCCTCCTCCTCGACTTCTGTCAGCAGTGGACCCTGGAGAAGGTCCAGCGGGCAGCAGTGGCTACAGGCTAGCGGCTGCCACTACCACTGCGTCTCCCGGGGGTCCGGAATCCGACTGGTCAAGCAGAAGGGCACGGCTCCGAAAAACAGCATCCAACTGTGTAAACCAGATGAGATTGTGAGAATTCAGGATTTTTTCTAATGCTTACCTTCTGTGCAGCATATTATGTATTTTTCTAAAATGCAATGGATATGTCATGTAATGCTCCGGGCGACACTCGCGCCAATCCATGTCAGTTTTGAACATAAATGTTATGGCGCTCGCAGTTCTCAGCTTTCGTAACAGGTTGTGTCATGGAGACGTTATATTTCTCTTTTAATACAATTTCTTATACAGTTTAGTTCTCCACCATCAATACACCGACAGTATTTGTTTCAGTTTTACGCAAGTCGAATCTGTAAACTATTTATATGTACTTACATATATTATTTACACAGTATTTTTTTATGAATAAAACATCATGCAGCAGTACTTACTCGGATTTAAACTAAACGTTATATAAGTATGAAAAATATGTTAAAAAATATGAAAACAAACTGAAATTTACACTTTTCAAATAAAAATATATCTTCACAGCTAATTTGGCTTCATAGTGGGATATTTGGCGTTTGAGGTGGATTCACTGAATGTTCAGAACTGAATCAAATTTTAAAATGCTTAAATTTAAGACATTTCTGATTTTAACCCGTAAGCTGCTCAAATAATGCTGTCATACTGCCGCCGCTGTGCTGGATTAATTTACAGAACAATATTTCTATCAAAAATACGTATTTTTACATACTTTTTTTCGATGGAACTCCCGTAAGTCGTCTGATTATCGATTATTGATGTTGCTGAGACACAATTCACTTCACATTTTTAAGTTTTTATAATGTAGCCGGGCGTCTACAAGAAACGACAATGCATGCGATCCGCAGCTTACGGGTTAAAAAGATTCAGCAATAAATCTGAATACATATTTTGTTTACTCACTTTAATTTTCATATTATCATTTACTTAACAATATCACAAAATTCATTATAGGAATCATATTATAGGAATCATAACTCAACTTTTACTAATATAAGGTTGGTGTTGGGTACAAACACTGCAAATCAACATTTGTCTTTAGAAAAGAGATTTTTGAACTGTCTGCATAATAAATTATAGCCGTTTGATGCGACTATGTTACCGAGACTTATGGAAGGACATTCATTTTTTATTTTCTTCTTTTTACAGGGATGTGGACATCTGAAAACTCCACATGAGCATGCCACGTTTGTATGCACAAAATACAAAGAGCGAGTGAGAAGATTATCCGGAGTCGGGATGCAAATATCTCCAGCAGTTGGTAAGTATTCCACACCAATCGTTAATCTGAGGGTATTAGCAACATGCAACAACACTAACTTATCAAACAATAACAATAATAATCATAATGGTTTACCCTCTCAGGGTGCCAATCTATCTGAGCTCCCAGATTATGCTACGAACCTTACAATGCTGACCTGTCGGAAAATATAAAACATTGTGAAACAAAAAAGTCCAGCAAAGCAACCATTTACTTGCATTCAAATAAATCAATTTGCAAGGCATTAACTTTACAAACTTAGGTTTTTATTTCTGAAGAATGCTTGAGGCTAAAAGAGTTCTAACAATTGTAGAAGATGGGGGATGGCTGTAATGAAATTTGCATTGTTTATAAAATATATTCAAAGTTACTTCGACGTATTAAAATTCATTCTAAAATATATTCAATGGTACTTAGATGTATGAATGTAAATGAAGCAAGGAGTGTGTGCTAAGACAGAGTTATATGGCGGTCCGTCCTCTCTGCCAACCCCTGCAGGCAAACGGCGTGATCGTTAGTTAGTTACTTCCTCGTACAACCGTTAATCGCCATTCAGAATTAAATGTCGCTTGAAGTAGGTTTAGCTGTGTTTATTCCCGATAGCATCATACAGCTATCACTAGCATCCGGATCAGCAGTATTCTAGATTCAAATAATCTTTTTATATTTTTTTATTAAATTAACTTTTTAAAGCTGAACGCTTCCATTTTAATATCAATTGTTAAAACAAAATTCAAGCAATATGCATTAGAAAAACAATATATTGACACCAATTAGTATTTTTAGTTTGGAAACTTAATTCGGTAATGCAATTAGTAGAATCATATTGTTTCAATAAACAATCCCTTAATTGTGGCTAATGCACACGTATGTGATTTGTGACAGGAGTTCAAATGGTATTGAACCTGGGCTTAAATCGTGTCTTGTTATTTATTCTAGTGAAATCTGTTGGAATACATATTCACAAAGAAATATTCTTTCTTCATCCAGATATGTGAATAATTATGTCTAAAAATATCTAACTATGTGTTACCCAAAATGTTTTCAAAAGATTACTAGTAATGAATAAAGTTATTTTATCTTAGAAACTGACTATTTTTATATTTGTGCTTCTGTAATTGATTTCCTACAGCTATTATCTACAAGTTTGATTTGTCATCAAATACCTCTCTCATTCTTTTAGGTTGAGGTATTTCAAACTCTCATTGTATTAGTTGACCATCAAATCAATGATCAGCACCATTTTGAATATTCGAAATTCGATTTGTTGTTTTCGATTTGGTAAGCGGTGTACGGGTTAATAAGTTTTTTGTTTCTAATATGTGATGTTTCATTGAAACTTTGCAGAAGATCCCGACCGGCCGTGTCGTATAGCCTGCCAGGACGAGGCGGTGACTCGCAGGTTTTACTTAGTTAACGGCCAAGAAGGGTGGTTTCCCTTTGGAACGTCGTGCAGCAAAACTAAATCTGCCTACTGCATCAGCGGGAAGTGTTTGGTAAGAATTTTCAACGCGACCACTACATTATGTAATGAGGTATGTGAGGAAATATAATGATTTAATTAGGAGGAAGATGCAAATTGCCAACATTACGATCACAAACTCAACTAACAGATGACTGCTAGAAGTGAAATATCATAACATGGTGTCCTTGGTTGATGGAGATATTTGTGGGAGGTCTACATCCAAAGTTGGACGTCAGAATGCTTGTGATGTAAAATAATAAGAGAGCTATACCTTTTAATTTTTTATCTCGAAACAATTATTTGCTATCTATTCTCCTCCAATGTCTCCATTCAGCTATCGACCGGTCGGTAGCTGAATGGAGAACGCGTCGGATTCCCACCCGGGCGTCGTGCGTTCAATTCCTCTGCTGGCTAAGTCCTCCATCATTACACAAGCAACATCTTCCGCTTTTTATGATGGCAATAGGAGTTTTTCAAATATTGTCAGGTTATTCGTAACCCGGGAATGTTTGTCTTACTTTTTTTAAAAAAAAAAAAATGTTTTCCATTTTTTTATGAATGTAATATTATGTACAGCTCGACGTTCTTAAATTTGTATGGAATCAAAAAAAAAAAGTTTTTTCATTTGTTAGTTCCTTCTTTAGCAACCTGCAAAGATATTTTTTTTTTTAAAAGTAAAAAATCGAAGAACACACAAAAACGTGACTAACCTTTCCAGTTGTCAAAAACAAACCACTAATCCAAAATGGCTGATAATGCTAACATATGATAAACATACGTGTACCAACATAACAAAAAAAAACGATAATCAAATGTACACAGCCCGCAAAAATTCAAAATTCACCTTTTCTTTTGAACAGGCCACGTATGTTCAATAATAGAATTTTCAATACACATAACCAAATAAGAGTAGAAAAAAATGGTCACAATGTCAATAAGAAAGATTTTTTTAAACAAAAGTGATTTTGCTAAATTAAAATAAATTAACACTGCTGAACGATTCTTTAGAGGAGTAAAATGGCCACACATTTGGCTGATTCAATCTATATTGTTCATTATAATACTCCCCTATGTGTTTATTTATAATCTAACTATTTTAATTATTTATTCAAATTTATTTTATTACAGGAATTTGGTGAAGATAGTACTCCCCTATCAGAATCTGAGTTCACTCTCCCGTTGCTACCCCGAAACAACAAAACCTCTGCGTTAAGGATGAGGATGAGGAATAAAAGAAGTATGGACAAACGTGATAACCCTATTAGGATAAGAGTCACCCTGGACCAAGCGCATTTAGATGACATCATCTCAACATTGAATCTATCTGGTAGGTATTTACTTAAAATAATGTTGTATTTATGTGCTTGAAACTTGTACATGAACATGTACTTGTTTTTTCTGTGGTGATTCCAAGTTACAGGCATTTGCAGGCAGCTAAAGAAGGAACCATCGATTGAACTATTTTTTCCACCGAATCTACATTAACAACGCCACCATAATAAAATTAAAACAATCAATGTTGCCATGTTAATATACAAATAGTCATGAAAGAATTAAATTTAACTTTAATTCTTCTTTATAAGCTTTCTGGCATTCGACTTTGGACAGAGGGTGACAGAAGTATTCTTCAAATGTCGCCAGTTTTCCAATGTTTACCTAATTCAGTCAGCTAAGATGTTCATTAAAAGGTATTTAGCAAATATAAATTATAAAATAAACATTAATAGATAAATATATTTATGTTATGGCAGCAGAGCTGTATTTTCGATTTAAAGCTTAAATTTTCGATTAGATCATATATTTTGCAATAATTTTATGTGCGGAGGGCCGTTAATGCAGAATTGCTAAAATATTGTTCAAGTTCATTCGTTACATTTTACAACTGTGAAATATATTATTCATTGTTTGTAATTTTGGCTAGGTTATTCTTACTTATTTGTTATTTTATGTTCCAGGAATGTTCCAGCACCAAAGCGACGGGATGGTTAACATTGACAATCCAGAATATTTTATAGTTGACTTTGGAAACCCAATATTTGTGGCACCTGAGGAATCCATTATGGCGCGGGTAGGACGACATTATGTGCACTGGGACTATTGATAGCTGCCCTCAAATGTGATAATTTATTTAATTTATGATTGCGTCAGAAAATATGTAATTGTGTTTTATCCAAAATGTTTCCAAGAGACTACTAGTGATAATTAAGGTTTTTTGTATTTTAGACGCTACCTATTTTATTTTTGTGCTTCTGTAATTGATTTTCTACAGCTATTATGTACAAGCTTTATTTGTCATTAAAGACCTCTCGTTTTTTTAGCTTGGGGTGTTTCAAACTCTTGTCGCATTTGTTGATCATCAAATCGATGGTTAGTGCCACTTCAAATTTTCGACATTTGAACAGTCCCCGTTAAAGTTCGACTCTAGGTCCATTTCAGCTTTTAATCAAACTGTGATCAGCTAATAAACATAACAACATGATCGTTATCCTTGACAAATGATCATAATTTGATCAGAAACAAGTGGAGAATTGGTGTTGGTTATTTTTTAAAGGTAAAAATTCAAAATGGTGCTGGTCGATGATTTAATGGTCATCAAAAATATTAAAAGAGTTTAAAACACCCCAACATTATGTTAATAAAGATGTTTGAGTAATATGAAATAGAAGTGTAAAATTATGAAAATAAGGACCATGATGTTTTAAACATAGGTTACCTACATACAGTTTTTTTTACAATGTGTTTAAAAACTATTTTATTTTAAAGGATTTGAACCAATTTTATTGTGATAGCTTTACAAAAATTAGCCTATTTTTAGCGCTAAGTATAAAAGATTTTGAATCTTATAATGTGAGATGTGGGTATCTAAATAATAGAAATTTATTGTGTAAGAAAGAAAAAAATTACAATGTTGATGAGCCTTTTATTTATTTTGTGAAATAAACATCCCATTCAAAACCCTTTAAGTATTTATTTATCTTCCACTTAAGCGATGACAATTTAAAAAAAATGAATAGTGTAAATGGCTTTTATAAAAGATACAACAACAATGAATCGTTTAAAAAAAACATATAAAAGGAAAACGATTTGAATACGCCCAAGAAGATTACGAGGATGTATTTTTTGTAAAAATTCCCGATGACATGCTTTTAATATGAAAAACTAATTATTATACTTATGTCGTCCATAAATATAGATTTACGTTTAATTTAATTATTTAATTAAAAAAAAAAAACAAAATGGGTTGGAATTTATTACAACTCAGCAAATAAAAAAGCGAGAATTACAAGAAAGGAAAATTATAAGAATATAGTTAAATCCAAGTAAAAATAATTATTGGTGAAAACAAAAACAAAGTGGAAAAAGAAAATAAAATGAATACTGAAAAATCAATAATGCCCCACATTTAAAATTCCACACGGTTTAGATGAGTACGAGTATTGTCATGTAGGTACTAAATTTAAATTGTAACGGTAATGTTTGGTTGGCAACATTGACAAAAAGTCAGAATAGCGTTTTTGGAAGAACTTGTGTTCGCCACTCCCGCAGTGTGACAAATATCAGTACTTTTAGGTAATTATGTGTTTTGTGTTAATATTTGTCCAATTGTTTAGTGTATTCATGAATTAAAAACATTTCCGGGTCAATATTTTACATGTTACCATTGAGTGAAAACTGCATCTTGATTTGAGTTCTCCGACATTTGCCACTCGCCTATTTTTAGCGATATTTTGCCGGTTGCATTAAGGTAATTCTACTGATTTCGGTGTAGTCAAGTTATTTTTTACTTGTACGTTTTATGTTTTGAGTTGTTCGGCGGTGCGCGGTCCTATATTTAGTCACAGTTTTCGATTTGTACTTTTTTGGATTCCACACGAAGAGTTCTCCTCACGGAATTTCATAACGTCCTGCGCGGCATAAGGTATTGTTTGTCAATACTTACGACAGTTGCACTCTTCGGTTCGTCGAGTTTTATAAATATTCAAACGATATCACTAACAAATTAAAATATATGAAAATATTTCCATTCTGCCCACGTATTTTGACATGCCTCCTGATTGAATCCTTTACGTTACTTTAGTTGATGAATCATTTGCAATTAGCTTAGATTACGAATTTCGTGTCTATAAATCATCCCTCTTAGTCTAGATTTGTTCAAATGACCCAGAAACTCAGTCATTCGGTTAACCTCTTTGAAAAATTTGACCAGCAACCAATTATAATGCTTGTTTTGGTTGGCTCCAAATCTAGTGAATCCTCATTTCACTTCCTGTCTGAAAACCGCAGAAGGTTCATCCCAAAAGAAGAAGAAATTCTCGAATCTAAAGTGACATACTTTAAAAGTAGGTCATTAAACCCCCTTGTAAATACATCAACCTGTTTGACAATAACCATGACAATGAAAAAAAAGGTTATCATTATAATGTTATGTTTATAACATGAATAATACAAAACCTTGTGATATATTGTTATCATAGAGTAATAGAAGATCATTTTTTTATTATCAACTGAAGTATTTATATATTTTAATTTGCTATCTCTCATTCTGTGTGATATCCACTATCGTTTTGTGCGAAATTTACTTATCTTGAAAACCATAATTTTTTTCAACATTAAACAGAGTATGAATACTTTTTATCACTATTATTGATGCACATTCTTTTGGGAATCATTGTTTTCGTGAGATTTAAGCTATTTTTAATCAGCTTAATTTATCAACATGATGATGTGCGTATGTTGGGATGTAAGATGCACCCACAACATGCAAATCATCACAGAAAACTAGTTGGGATTGCATAAATCTGTTTCTCATTAGCATTATTGATTGCACAAATTCACATTACACATCCAAAAATTATCCAGGCGTGAATGAATAATTGTGCTTCTGTTGAAATTATTTCGTAGGCTGCATACTTGAGCAGATAATTTTTAATAATGATGGGATGAAAGAACCATTGAAAAAAATATTTGTGTAGAGTAAATGGTTTGTTGAACTCTTTTCCCTGTGCCTACCCCATTTGGGTTAGCAAGTTTGAGCTAGAATCTTATATGAATGGAAAAGCAAGTTAGCTATGGCACTCTCTCTCCTCTACCAATAGTTTTACTCTTTGTGTGTCAAGACGGTTGTGTGCTGCTCTAGTATCTCTGCCTACCTCTAAATAGAAACAACATTGTGGTTTAATACAAATGCCTTACTGCAAAAAGTCATTTTTTTCGTAGATCTTTTTAATGCATTATTTAAGTGGATTTTGAGGAATATAATATCTTTGCAATATGTGTTCCATTAGTTGAAAAATGTATTCATTTGAATTTCATAAATGAGAATACTTGAATTTTTTTAAATGCCACTTAAATGTCTTTAAATGTCAGATTCACCGAAAATATACTTTCACACTTGGTGACTTTTTCAGCAAACCAACATAATGTTGGCATGTTGTTAAAAGGCTGATATTTTTAGGTACAAGTACAATTTCTCTAGTGGAAACATTAATAATAACTCTCAGAGATTCCCAAACTGTGCGGTAGTTTGACCCACTTTTTAAGACAAACAAAATGTCTCGACCCACCTGGCATTGAGCATGAACTTGTATTAATAAAAATTATTTCTTCACCTCTGTTTTTTAAATATCATGTGATGTATAGCTTAAAAAAACTGACTCCCAACATTGCATGTGACAAATTATCTTATACATTTATTCCTAATGCAAATGGTGGATGATTTTGGTTTCACTCTAGCAAATATTATGCCAACTATATGCAATACAATTCCATCGATACTAGATTCAGGGAGAAGGGAGGGGGGTGGGGAACAATCAAAGTGTTAATTGAAATTTTATCCTTTAGCTGGGCTTCGTTGACATTAATTTAAATTATGTTTACCATACCTGATTGATGAGATCCCAAGTTTTCAGTCCAAAATCTAGATATTATGTTGACAAGTCTTCGTACTTTCAAGGCTGTAATATCTAAATTTACTTTCAAACCATTCAAATGTAAAATTTTAATGGAGATTCTGGTATTTATTTATGCTTATACTATAATGGATTACAACATTTTCGTCCTCACTGGGGTATTCCTTTCTTTTTATGTAATTTGATTATTGTCGAAAGTAAGTAGATTGGTTAGTTGATTGTGCGGCCCAAAGCGTTGGATTCCCAGCCAGGCGTTGATGGTTCAATCCTCTGCTAGCTAAGTTTTCCATCATTGCATAAGCAACATTTTCCACTTAAGATGGTAGTAGGAGGAATTCAGTCTTTGTTTTTAGAAAAAAATATGTAACTATTTTTTTTCTATATTTCCATAAAAACAAATTCCATAGATTGGGAATCTCTGTTCTATACTAATACCATCTTAGGGGTCAGGACAGCAAAGTTTGGCGTTCCATCCTCTCTCAATACTTCCACTGATATTCAGTACTGCATGTATGTGCTAAAGATGTGAAAAATGTAGACATTCAAGTTCTTTAGTGGTGACATCACTACATCTCCAGTATGGGTAGGTCAATGCTAAGGAGGTCAATGCCCCCGTGATGCTGTACCTCCATTATTGATGTTCATATTTCCATATTGGTATTTTTTTTATTTATTGTCTCAACACACCTAAATTAAACATAATGTGTTGAAACTACCACTACCAAACAATTAATTCTATTACGTTAGTCACACTTGATCATATTGATAAATTGCATGGCTCTTGTATCTTGTGGATTTATATTGTCTTCTTCTGGTGTCGTCTCCTATCGGAGGTTGGCTATCATCAGGTTAATCTATACCTTGCAGACACCAGCCTGAAACATTTACATGTCACTGAAATTATCACACTTAACAATTGTTTTATTTGATTTTTTTATATGCGATCATTAAATATTCTACGAATTAAATATTTACTCTGATAATAATCAATTTATCTACATACTATTCAAATTGCACTTATCTTTCTTTTTTTTAAAATTTTTTCTTCTTATTAAATCAGAATTGTTTAAAATACTTTCATGGTTATTGTGTTCAGTCGGTCATTTTGTAGTCAATGTTACTCTGGTACACTCGTGCAATGTCAGCAATCACAGTAACATCGTAGCCAGTTTGGAATGCTTCTAATGTTTCACTGCACTGTACAATCGGTAGCACTCCAGCGAACTGTGAGATAACAACGCCAACGTTTTATGTGTACAGGGCATCTGGTAGTTGATGCAAAATATTGATATGAAAAAAAAATGGAAACATCAATATGGAGTTGGCAAAAGGGGAAATAAAAATTATTTCATCACCTGCACCGTTCTAGAGTTCTTCTTTTATCAGATTTTGACATCTATCCATTGATATTGAATTTTTATGAATATATTTTTACCTTATTTCGAAATATACGGACATAGAACATGAAATGCAAAACCGACCTACTAGTAAATAAATATATACTATATTTATGGGGTAGACACTCTCATCATCGCCCAGGTGAAAGACCACCATTGAGAATAGAAACATTTCTTGAAATGGCTTTACCCATGTTTAGTGACCAGGTACTTCCCAACCTTCTTCTTCCTCATCTCCTTCCCACTCCCTCCAGCCACACAACATACCCTAATAAAGGATACCACAGTCCCACTATGGGCACTTAAGACTTTTCTTCATATTATATTTATTGAGGCGGTATTTACATAAAAGTAGTACAGAGTGGTAGATACTATCGCCCTGGTGAAAGACCACCATTCAGAATCGAAGCGTTGCTTGAAATGGCTTTAGCCGTGTTTGGTGACCAGATCTGAATAGCCAGGTACTTTCCAACCTTCCCCTTCCTCATCTCCTTCCCCTCCCCACTACCTTCAGCTTCACAATATACCCCTATTGGGGATGCCATAGTCTCACTGGCTCTAGACCGTTGGGAACAGTTGAGACTCTTGTGCGGTATTCACGTAAAAAACAAAAAAAAACACGACTAGAAATTTGTTCTATGTATAACATTTATTGATTTTAAAACAGAAATAAGAAAATTCAAATCAAAGTTTTCATATAAGATTATATATTTAAAGCACACAATTGTGATGTAATCTGACAACAATAATAATAAGTGAATAAACTATTGCTACTTAAATTTACAATTTTGACCTTCATTTTTTCCCATCAAGTACCAGTCACCTGTATACAATTTGTCTTCACTTCAAAGTTATTTGGAGTTTTACTTCTAAAGTTTGCCCCCATATTGAAAGGCTTCAAAAGAGATAGTCACAAATAACGTTTGACCTTTTCAACAACTGTGCAGTCTTCCTTACGTCAATCTATTTACAGTGTGACAAAATTGGGGTAGGTACTTTCTTGTAAGTTTCTTCTTCACATTTAAATGTGTTCTATTTTTAAAGAGTTTTAAACAAAGGGAAAGCAGCTGTTTTGATGAGAGTAATTATGTAGGGGTTAGGGAACATAACATGTTAATAGTATTGTTATCTGAGGACAGTTAACAACAAAGGGCCAAACTATAAACACGTGACAATGTAACACAAGTTTTCATCTGCAAGAAAAATGGTGGAAAAATATTTTAATAATGTGTAATATCGTGAATTGTTATCATTATGTGCCAATTTTTTTTTTTGTACAACATTCATTGCCTTGAAATCCTTATCAAACTCGAAAAAAATAATCGTTTCATGTCTAAAATGGTTGTGCACATTGAATCTCCACCTATTAACCCTAAAATTTACTGGCCTTTTTCACCAATAAAATTTTAAAAACGCAAAGTTATTTTAAAATTTTGCAATTGAAATCTAATAAAGGTGATAAACACTTTTTTTTTAACGTGAATACCGCACAAGAGTCTCAACTGCTCCCAACCATCTAGAGCTAGTGAGACTATGGCATCCCCGATAGGGGCATTTTGTGAGGCTGAAGGTAGTGGGGAGAGGAAGGAGATGAGGAAGGGAAAGGTTGGGAAGTACCTGGCTATTTAGATCTGGTCACCAAACACGGCTAAATCCATTTTAAGCAACGTTTCAATTCTGAATGGTGGTCTTTCACCAGGGCGATACTTAGAGTATCTACCACTCGGGAACGTGCCGCAAATATACTATATTTTATTTTATATCAATTAAATGTGTTACAACACATATTAATTAAATAAAAAATATTTGCGCACGCCGGGTTCGAACCCGCGACCTCTGGATTCGTAGTCGAGCGTCTTACCACTCGACCATGCAGGCCGTCGCACAGGCAATATAATAGTTTGTTTTTTTCTAAGTTGGAGTTTTTAAAAATAAAAATCCTTGAAATACGTCTAACCAATTATTTGTAGCCACTTTAGTGGCGTTTGGACAATTCAAGTTTTAGACGGAATTCCAGTTTAGAGTGGCTCTGGGCGGTCGAGGGGTAAGAATATTTAAATAGTCATCTACTTATTGTGAATACGTGTTTTACTTTACGCTATGCAAATGAAACTTGACAGTTCAACGCTTAGCTGTTTAATACATCGAAATAAATAATTTACCTTTATTTATTAGCAATGAGTGATAATTACGCTCATCAAATTTAACTTAATGCATTTTCACATAGCTTTCCTCAGTTTGATTTGCCGTAGTGACTGTTTATATAATTATATGTATGTTATAAGAACAAAATTTTTATATGATACGCATTCAACTGAGCTGGAATAATCGATTTGGCACTTTAACAAGTAGTGAGGATTTATTGAAAAACTTTTGCTTGGCAACTGTTGCCTCATCCCACGTACTCCACGTGTTGTGCCGTGACTCAAGGTGTTGTTTCCTGATGCTCTATCTTTGTATCATTCTACAATGATGTCAAATAATACAATATATTAACTAACTTACTAATCATAACGCCATTTTACCGCAAGAGAATGTAACGTCACACAACTCTGTCTTGGCACACACGCCTTTCTTAACCTGTACGGATCGACAACAAAATTTGATTACTGCCTTCCTGCGACATGAATTTTGACAATCGCGACTCTTATTGTAAAACAATTAATTGTTAAACTGGTATCGTTAAAGTTATGAAAAAATATATACTAAACATTAATATGTGTCCTTGTTTTAGTTATCATTAAATGTTTAGTTTTATAAAATATGTGTTTGAGAATTTTATGAACAAAAATGATTTAATGTAGATAATATAATACAAGTCAAAAATATATTATAGTGAACGTGTTTCGGTCAAAAAATAGATAGACGCAACAATATAGTTCAGCGGAAATCGGTTGCCGCCCAAATGGTGTCCGTCTGTCACCTGAGGCTCAATTGTCATACAAACGGTGGTTGGCGGTTGCCCAAAGTTCAGTACTCTGTTTTTTTTTTTACATTGTCTTATAGCATTGATATGTATATCCGAATACGATTTCTCTGGGTGAGTTTTCGCACTTCAAAATTCAGAGTTTAGGTGATGAGAATTAAAAATGTACAGTGTATTCAAGAGAATGAATAAACCAAACTTCTTATTCCCGTATGTAGATATTTTAGCTTCAATTTAACAAAGATGAATGATTGATTTTCAATATATTCCATTCCCAGTCAATCATTAATGCAACATTGTCCTCAATTGTTTTTACCTGCAATTAGCAGATGTTTCAATATTGACTTGTGACTGCATAGCTTGTGATCATAACATACATGCAAACACCCCGAGTGGAATTTGAAACATTTTTGCACACTGCACATTATCATTAATAATAATTATAATCACCGTTAATTACCCTCATAATATACCTTTCTCTTGCAATTTAATGGCCAGTCCTCTCATCCGTACACTGTTTTCTCTGTTCATAAGATATAGTATTACGTATTTACAAAACACTCGCAGATCAACTGATGTTTTAGTGGTGCCGATTTTCAGCTAAAAAAACTGAAGATCTTTTCATGCCTATTCTATCCTTATTATAATTTAATTAATATATTTAAGTTTTCTGTGAAATGTCCAAATGAATACTGGAATCAGAATATCAAAATGTATGATGTCCTTTCCATATCAATTTTATCCTAAGTTTTCAACTGACCCCCCAAACAATAGCATTAAATTATCAAAAAAGTTTCATGCTGATTTTTTTTCTATGAGATTCCCAAATTAGACGCTAGGAATGTTTAGTTGATTTTAAGAGATGAGTTGAGTTAGTTGATGAATAATGAATTATTCATAATATAGATTATGTTTTATGACAAATGATTCAATGTCCCTTTGGATATAGCTGTATAAATTATCTTGATTGATTATCTAAGTGTAATCTGTGCCATATCTATAAAAGAGTAGCTCTTGCAATTCTATTGAGGTGCCCAAAGCCACAAAGGATATACAGTTTCACGGTATTGTAGTTTCTCAATATTTTATTCTGAACCATTCAGTGATATTCGTCATGGCGGTCTATAAGAGATCTAACAGTATTAAGTTCTTGATTATTTGCTGATTAATTGGAGAAAGAACTTAATTGTGTTGTGTAGTTGATCATTATTTAAAGATATGAATCATTATTGTGCTCTGAACCATGATTCATTTGCTTTACCCATTTTTATATAGCGTCTTACACAGTGTCAATACCCTCAATATCTGTATTATAACGTTTTTAGGTCGTCAGGGCAGAAATGGTGTAATCCCAAAGATGTTTAGCTGTTATAAACATGTTTAAACTTCAGATATGAAGAATGAAAATTGATTAATCTATGTTTCTTCATCTTCTTTACGTTTCCAACAGTTATTGGTGCATTCCACTCCCAACAATTACATGTTACTCCCGAGGTGGCAATTTTCTGTTAATACTTCTACTAGCTCCCTTGGGTTTCTATCGACTAGTTGGCTGGCTAATTTGGGATTCGGAACATCTATCGACACTTTCCGAGAGCTTTCTCCCATTTCTTCAGTTCCGAGATCTCACTCACTTTTTTATATAAATTTTGCAATTACTAACTTCAATTAAGTTCGACTGTAAAAAAATCACCAAATATTTCAATTAAACTTATTTCTTAGTAAGTTTAATGTTATTATTCACGAATTCTAAAAAAGATCCGATCTGAATACAATCACGAAAGAAAATGGAAAGGCAAACATAGGGTTATGTTAGGTTCCTCTTTCTCTGGCTCTATTAGTCCAAATTGAATGATTTTTCATGCAAATTTTAAGAATCATAATCTGAACAGAACCCAATTTTTTATAATCTAAAATGTGTTTTTTTTCTCTTTTCAGGAAGAATAGATAATAGCATAATGGCAGTCAACGTATACTCAACAAATGTGACGACGGAAAATCTGTCGCGGCACGACATGCTGGCGTGGGTCAACGACTGCCTCTCCTCCAGCTTCTCCAAGATCGAGGAGCTGTGCACGGGAGCCGCCTACTGCCAGTTCATGGACATGCTGTTCACCGGATCCGTGCCCATGAAGAGAATTAAATTCAAAACCAACCTGGAACACGAATATATACAGAACTTTAAAATACTTCAGGCCTCATTTAAAAAGATGAACGTTGATAAGGTTAGTAATCTCTTACTTTTGATATTATCAGTTCTACAACAGTCTAATGATTGGTGTTCTATATGGTTTATGGAAACAACAACAAAATACATTATTTTTAAATTATCCCATCACTTTGTGGCTTGACATTATAATTAAATGAAAAGATTTTTTTTTTTGAACCACTTTTTCAGAATTTACACATTTCGTCAACTAGTTTCGGTTATATCCTAACCTTCTTCAGGACAGTATCTTTATAATAAACTAACAGACATTTATATGGTAAGGTAAAGAAAATAAAGAGAAAGAGACAGCCTATCAGTGGGGTACAGAAGATCAGAGAGGGGGAGGGTTACATGGGAGAAAGGGAACAACTTTAAAATCGGACTTTTGATCAATTTTTTTTGTTTATTTAATATATGACCGTTGTTATTTTTAGTTGGTTTCATTATTTCCAATGCTGCTAAATTGTTAAGGCGCAGACCTATTCCATTTTTTGTGGAAAACTTACACCCCTGTATTCGTATCAAAAGTATGGTCAGTATTAATTAAGTGTTTGACAAATTCTGAAAAACAGACTTGTCAAACAGCTAACGTGTTCTTTTATTCAGATACTAGTAATTTATCTACTCTATCAGGCCCCCTATATTTAACTAATTTTAGAATTTTGCTTGACGCTGCCGTTTTTGTTTTGATACACCTTATGTGAATGCAATTAGTGTCTATAAAGGTCTGTAAAATGTTTTTTTTTTTGAAAAAAAATGCTCTGAATGCTGTGCGTCATCAATGTGTTTTTATATTGTTTCAAATGCAATGACTTTGATGTTTTCAGTATTATTAGTGTAATGTGGTCATCACTTACCTCAACACTTAGTTAGATAATGTTATTTCTGTTGGTGAGTTGACAAAAAATGTCATGTTAAAAATATTGAGTACGTGTTGGGTGACAAATGAACAACAAAAGGATGTTTTAAACTACACAAAAGGAATGTCATAAATAATGGTTTGGTCAAGATACAAAACTAATTTGGGAAGGATTTATCACACAGTCCAATGCCACAATGTGTTATGAATCACAGTAGCAATACATAGTTATCTATGTTTTGTAAGTTTGTAATAACTTAACCAACAATTTAAAATTATTTTACGCATGTTTTTCTACACCATCTTACTTTTTCATTATAAAATTGCAAATACAGTTTTTTTGTTGTTGAATGATCAGTCTCTACTTAGCTTTACCATTTTTTTTTTTAATCTAGGTTTCAACACTCTTTTTTCGATATCCATTTTCTTACTGAACAAACAATATAGCGCCTTGATTTATTTTTTTAACATTTTATGTGTATTTCAATTCTCCATAGCTCATTATGTCAATAACATTCCAAGCTGAAAATAGTTCATTATTCGAGAGTTCTTGCTGCTTCACACATTTTCTTGACATGGATAGGTACACAGCATTCCAGAATTACAGTATTTTTATACAGCTTTTCATTATAACTGAGTACTCCATTCATTCTGTTTACCGTTTTGTTTAAATTATGACAAATTAATTAGCATTAAGAATGTATCAAATATGGCCACATGCAATGCCTTTTTATTTATGATATTAAAATTTCCATAAATGTATAGCATTACGTGTACATCTGTAGATTCCGCCATGATTATATTTAGAAGCGGACGGAGCAACGGAGATTGCCATTTGTGGTCAATATTTCCCGCATAATGATATTTTCACTTCATTTTCTTGCTTAGTGGCTTATTTTTCCACTGTGAATTCAATGATGTGTTTATTTAAACCAATATTACACATTGACACAGTTAGTGGTCATTTAATTATAATTTTTGAGGATAACGTTTTGTAAAATATACATTGTCGTAGTGCATGTAAAATAATGGGCACTTTTGTCCAAACTAAATCTGAAAGATGAAATGACTTTAGCCATGTTTAGTGACCAAATATAATTAGCCAGGTACTTCCCAATCTTCCTTTTCCTCATCTCCTCCCAACTCCCTTCAGCCACACAACATACCCCGATTGGGGATGCCATAGTCCCACTGGTTTCAAACAGTTGTGACTCTCATGCGGTATTCACATAAAAAATATGAAACTTTTTCTAAAGCATCAAAACAGTAGTTAGATTGTTTCCTTGTTGGGAGCATTATCAGTGAACTGAAGAGGACAGTCTGACGTTGGCTTCCCCAGGTGATTCCTGTGGACAAGCTGGTGAAGGGCCGCTTTCAGGACAACTTTGAGTTCCTACAGTGGTTCAAGAAGTTCTTCGACGCCAACTACGACGGGCGGGATTACCAAGGCCACGAGGCGCGTGGGGGGCTCTCTCTGGGCGGGGCCCCCCCGGAACTGGGCCTCGTGCTCGGGGACCTCTCTACCACCATGCCATCTGTACGCAGATAACTGTTGCCATGCGTCAAAGGGATAATAACCCCTTAATTATCGTTTAATGTTTCGTTGTAGAGTAATTCTAAGACATCGATATTATTCACAAGATTAGCAATTAAATGAAATTGTTTTTGCTTATTATTTATGGTACTAATACGGAATGTGGTCAAAGTGACTTTGAATCAGTAGTAGGGATATCCATTTCAAAATTGTTGTTTATGTCAATTGAAATGTTAGAAATTCATTCTTAACCCTTCATTCTTTACAAAAGAGGTCGCTTGATATCTGTCTAAAGGAATCGTCATCATGTTTTAAAATTGTTTCCGAAATACATAGCCTGTTTAAAAGAAAAGGTGACTTTTTAATTTTCGCAGGCTGTGTACATTCGATTATCGATTTTTTTTTTTTGTTATGTTGGTACACGTATGTTTATCATATGTTAGCATTATCAGCCATTTTGGATTAGTGGTTTGTTTTTGACAACTGGAAAGGTTAGTCAGGTTTTTTGTGTTCTTCGATTTTTTACTTTTGAAAAAAATGGATCAAAGAATAAAATCCATTAATTGTTTTTCCACAACTCCAGGACGCTCATCGTCATTAACATCTTCTCGGCCTTCTGTAAAGCGCTTGTACCACTTATAAACACTTTTTTGAGACAAAGTTGACTCGCCAAATGCCACAGTCAACATTTTAAGTGCGTTGGAGCACTTTATTCCATTTTTAATGCAAAATTTAATACATATTCTTTGATACATTTTTTTCAAAAGTAAAAAATCGAAGTACACACAAAAACGTGACTAACCTTTCCATTTGTCAAAAACAAACCACTAATACAAAATGGCTGATAATGCTAACACATGATAAACATATGTGTACCAACATAACAAAAAAAAAATAAGAAAATCGAATGTACACAGCCCGCGAAAATTCACCTTTTCTTTTGAACAGGCCTCGTAGACGTTTCAATTCAGTGACATTTGTGCATTGCATTTGTGGCACTATATTCTAGGAGGCTTTCTTCTGAAAATTTTTTAAGATGGTAATGTCGGCTACCTTAGTTTTGCTTCTAACCTACTCGTGAGACTTCCGATCTCTTAAGACAAGGATCTTTGTGTGTTGGCCACTTTTGTCACAAAATATTTTGTATTGCTCTCCAAATGTGAGTACTGATGGTATGCATTTATTGAATACAAATATTTGTAGGTGTCTTTCTTTTTTTTGACTAATGGTAGTTTGCTGAGGGAAAATCTTCTCTCAATTTCCTAATTTTAGACTCAAGTAGATATACGCATTTCGATATCACACTGACCAATATTCCGTACATTTTTTTTATAAGCGTATCCTATATTACCCAATAATCAATATATGTATTGAAATATAAATTACAGCAAATGCATTTAGTATTCTTTTTGGTTTTTTGCAAGTAAGTTTTTGCTGTAAAGGATAGTCTTGTGTATTGTATCGATGTGGGTTATTGTCCCCGTGGCTCGAGTGTGACGTGTCTCTGTTAACTGTTGTTCTCTTTCAGTAACTGAATAGACAGCATGGGTAGATTCATCACTTTGGGCCAAACAACCAACCACCACCTCCCCCTCGCACACTTCACCGTAGATTATTTGTTTTATGTTAACATTGTGTTTTCTTTTGTTTATTTTATGTTCCATTGATCCAGATATCACTTTTCTTGGCGGTTTCAGTTCCAACTGCGAGATAGAAATGTCATTCTGGCAACAGTGTTTCGGACTCTTTTTAAATTTAAACTTGGCAGGTCTAAAAATATTTGACAAAAACAGTCTATGATATTATTATCCATAGTCGTGAAACAGAATTTTTGTCACATACTCGTACAATAAAACCCACATATAAGATTCACACTTGAAAAGTTTCGACTTGTTTTTAGTCCCTTGAAAAACCTTATGAGAGAGTTTCACCGTATTTGATTTGAATAACGTCTCTAGTCTAGTGCTATACGCATTTGACTATAACCCATAAGGTTGAAAGTTCAATTCTTGACCAAGTGTAAAGATTAAACAGTGTAGATTTGTTGTATGCATATTAGGCACTGTCATTCTATGCTTTTTAACAATGTGGTTGAAGATTGCAGACACCTATGGGTTAGTCTAAATTTAAAATATATATATAAATATATATTAAATAAAACAATAAACTTTGTAAACACCACTTTATTAGAGTTAATCACCAACCAGGTTTCGCTTTTCTCAAGCTTCTTCAGGGCTTTTACATCAACTAAAGATGAACTTTAGTTGATGTAAAAGCCCTGAAGAAGCTTGAGAAAAGCGAAACCTGGTTGGTGATTAACTCTAATAAAGTGGGGTTTTACAAAGTTTATTGTTTTATTTAATATACAATGTCACACCCCCAAGTTTTTGCTTCCTTCGAAAAAAAAAAAAATATATATATATATATTGTTCTTTTTATCACTAACACGTCTGAAAGGGTTAATTTGTTTTTCTATCCCTATATGTCTGGGTATACTATACTTGCATTAAATAATTCATAGTTTTAAATTGTCGCCGAAATTCATCTTGTGTCTCAAAGTAGGAACCGAAACGATTTATTTTCTGTTTTTCACGTTGTTTTGTTTCCCTTTGTTCCATCACCGCCACCGCCCGCCGCGCCATTAGATCGTGCCCATCGACAAGCTGGTGAAGGGCCGCTTCCAGGATAACTTTGAATTCCTGCAGTGGTTCAAGAAATTCTTTGACGCCAACTACGGGGGCGCGGACTACGACGCGCTGGGCCAGCGGGAGGGGCTCCCCATGGGCATGGGCGGCGCCTCCGCCCCCCGAGGCTCCGGCCAGGTCAAGAAGCCCACCCCCGTGCTGGCCGCCCCCATGAAAACGCCGCAAAAGCCCACCAGCAGTAATGTTCTTTTCTTAACGCTTACTCCCACCCAAACAAAGCTTTGTCCCATCATGCCAACAAATGTCTTAACTCTTTTATGGCACCTCCATTGTAACCTCTCTTTCTGTTAAATGCATTATTTACGAGAAAGATGTAGACTTTACAACAGATCTATCAGCGGTATGGCTTTACTGAACCAAAATTTAAAAGAAAGATCAACATAATGGACTTCTCTATTCCACAATTTTTTAAATAATTTATTGCGTTACAAAACTAAAAGATGATATACATAAGAGTTATTTGAAGTTGTAAAGCTGCGCGTACCATAAGAAATTCCACAATTTCTGATGAATGAAAGAAAAAAAGTGAAAATTGACTCTATGTTGAATTTTTTAATCTCTTGGAAAAATTGATTTTGACGCATTCAAATATATAAATATCTTTGGAATGATATGAGTTAAAGACGCCATATTTTTACATATAAATTTGAGTTCTCCTTGATAGTCTAATTCATAATAATTTTCGCCAGAAAGTGGAGATTCAATGCCTAGACGTTAAGCCATTGATTTATAAATTAATGAGCATTACAACTATGGTGTGAAGCCCTCAAAACGCTTGCCGGATAAATAATTTTTAATTTATTTTATCCTAATAGAAATGTCCATTTTGTTGAAATTCAACTGGTTGCAAATTTTGCTTTCTAAATATTATACGTAAAGAAAGTTATAGGAAACACAATTATTTTTGACCGGAGAGAAAGTTTTTTTTGTACTTGTTGAACGTCATTTTGGATATTCAGTATTCAATGTGTTTTAAACCATGACATTGTTTGGACATTTCACCATTAGATTATTTTTGTTTTTCATCAATCATCAGCTTGTATTTCCCAGTAGAGGCCTAGAGAATTTGTAACAATTATTTTAATGTTTTAATGTGATAGCACAAACTATACATAGGGGAAAATATGATTTAAAACATTGTTCCTTTTTTTCACTTATAATTTTTTTACCGAGCCGGTTTCACAGGTATCATCGGCTAATACATTTGTCTATATTTAAGATATATGGTGTTTTAAGTCATATTAAAGCTTGACATGGTCAACTTTGCAGTTTTCAAAAAGGAAGAAAAATTTAACAAATTCTTTTTTAAATCCATAGATTTTTTGTATCCTCAAAATCCACACTAGCAATGCCGCCGACTGCAAATTTAACCGTGTCTAGCTGTATGTATAGTTTTTTGTTGTAAATGTTGCAATAGTTAGTACTTAAATAGGTATTTAATATCTAAAAATCTTTTATTTAAGTGCACAACTAACTTGCATGACTCTTCTTCTCCTTGTTCTTGATTACATATATTCATCTTTCCTCTCTATTTGTCAAAATAAATTACGTTTTAATGCTGGATTTGATTGCCGTACCCCAAGTCTGAAGGTCATTTAAATGCTTGCCAATTTATAATACATAATTTTAGTTACTCATTTTAAATTTATCATGTTACCAGCAATCAATTTATTTGTTTCATGTTCTTTTCAATAATTTATGTAACCCTTTCTAGTGGCTCGAGTTCAAGGCAACACAAGACCCGCAGCAAGAGTAGCCCCAACACAAAAAGGGGGAGACTTGAAAATAGACGAATTAACATGCCAGGTATTGAACTTTTCACTTTTTGATTAATGACCCGCAATCTGTGATTTATTATTCCCAGACCTAATATCTAGTTGATTCAATTGTTCCCAGACTAAATATCCAGCTGATTAAATTGTTCCCAGAGCCACTTGATTCAGTTTTTTCCGGACCGAATATCCACTTTATTCAATTATTTCCCATAGCAAATATCCTCTAGGTTCGATTATTTCCAGACCAAATATAATACACATACATACTAGATTTGATTGTACCCAACTTAATGTGTATACACTTGTACCCAGACCATAAACTTTTGAATAAAGTGATATGCCTGAAGTTAAAACCTATATGTATATGTATTATCGCTGGTCGCTGAAGATGCCATGGCTCGTTGCATATCAATTAAACTGCCTGTTATTATCTTTTACCAATCATTTTTGCATACAATTTCCTGTCTGCATCGTCGTTCACCAATTGTCCAAACGTCTCCATGAATTCATTTTAATCATAAATGTTTAATTCTATTGTTCAAGTTACACGACATGAAGCTCACAGTAGAGGGACTAGAAAAGGAAAGGGACTTCTACTTTGGAAAATTAAGAGATGTGGAAGTGTTATGCCAAGAAGCCGAGAGCTCAGAACTGGTCACCAAGATCTTGGACATACTTTACGCCACAGAGGTAACGTAATCCACACACGCATGCACTTTATCACTTCTTCTGGAATACTCACTCATCTTAACTTCAAATACTACTCTGAAGCCTCCTCTTTATGTGTCCCAAGTTTTCTCAGTGTTAACCTTTTCACTATAATTAACCATTGTTCCTAATTAATATTTTTGTTTTTATTTTCTCATTACATTAATTTGCTAAGTTCACATACTCAACTCCCCGAAGAAGAAGAATATTGGTACTTGTACTTTTCGTTTTACTCTCAAAACTTTTTTGTTTCAAGCGTTATCTAATTTTTCCATTCTCAAGTTTTGTCAACATTACATCGCATTAAATAATTTTTTTACACTATCATAAAATATATTGACCAAAACAGCCTTTAAATTCCAAAACAACTAGAATCAATGGTAATGAAGGGAATAAAAGCCAAATTCATAATAGAGTTATAAATTGATATCAAAGGCGTCCAAAATTATTAAGTTCTTTCAATTGAACCTGATTCGTCGGCTTTCTTTAGCCCTTGGGTACAAAACGTAAAAAGGGGGTTTCGTCGTGAGTGTCACGTCACATCTGGCATGTTTTGAGATAATCATGTTTCCATCGACTGTTCAGTGCATGTCATTGTTTTATGTATCTATTTTTGTTTTGATCCTGTGATTTTTCAGGAAGCAAATGGTTTTAATACAGATGTTACCACAGATTCTTCCATCTAATTTGCAGTTGTTTTTCTTTTGTAAGTTATTTGAAAATGTATTAGAGCAACAGAGTTTGCACCCTGTTTGTATTGTGTTGTGTGTTTTACCAAACACAAGCCCCTGACTGTATTCTCTAGTAGTAATAGTAGTTTGCTTTCTTCTACTGTCAACCAAGAGTCGAGGCCCCAAGCCTAATTATTATATTATCATGAAAAGTCAAAACTGGGAGAAATTTCAACATAAAATCATGATTCGCAATCAAAATGTCAAAATAAATACATTTTTTAGGTTTTTTCCTAAGTAATGTTAAATTTAAATAGATATAAAAAGAAACATTCTTTTAAATTAAGCATTTTACATTTTTATCATAATCTTGTAACACCCTCATTCATTTCATTGTTTAATTTTGGGATTTTAAATTTTCTTCTATTTTATTTATTGTATGCATGGACAAACTGATATTTCACTAACAAAGTATTCAAACCTTTCTTTGATTATTTAAAGCACCTTTTTTATCATTCACTCATTTGGTTAGTTTAACCACAACTGTAATTATTATGGTGAAGGTGGGTGTTAATAAAATTAGTTTTGGTATTTTTTGAACTTCCAATGAACTTCATTTGTATTATTTTTGTGTCTTTTGGTTAACTAAATAAGGTATATTTATTGATATTATTACTAACGTAATTCTTATATTTTGTAGCTAATAATAACCTAAACTCTTGAAGCATTTCTCTGGCACCTTTTTTCCGGAAGGAAATCGCAAAAAATGCACAAATAATAATTTAAATGGTTTATTGTGCTCAAAGGTTTTATGGTCAGTGATTAAATTTAATATTATAAAATAGATAGGTCAAGAACATGTTTGGTATTCCGTGGGATTCTCGTGTTGAGGGTGTACAAAGTCAACACCACATGGCTCATACTCATACCACATGTTTATTTAGAAGTATCACTGCACTCATACCACACAATATTTATCTTTTATTTTTTAAAGTTGCAAAGCAACTCTGCTCCGATTGATGTATATTCTTAACCAATAATAAGAAGTATCCTCACACATACAAACCCTTTCACCAACATGTTGACGGTCACTGCACTCATACCACACAATATTTATCTTTTATTTTTTAAAGTTGCAAAGCAACTCTGCTCCGATTGATGTATATTCTTAACCAATAATAAGAAGTATCCTCACACATACAAACCCTTTCACCAACATGTTGACGGCTCCAAATTAAACTATTCTGAATCAAGTTAGCAAAGTTTGAACTACTCCACCCATGTAGTAAATATATTGATAATATGTACTTGCCATTTATTCATGCTATAAAACTTCTCTAACATGTTTATAATGTATGGCAACTAACTCGAGGTTGCATGATTCAATTTGGAGCAGTCATTATCTAGAGAATATTGAACATGCGCATTTCTCTTTCTGACAGACACATAAAGCGCTGGATGCACGGATTATTGGTGCATAGTGTAATATTATTCAGTTGACAGCGAATAAGTTAAACTACACTCTGGAAAACTGTTATTTGTCACTTATTACACAATTTCCAATATAGCTGTGCTGCAATATATGAACTAATGTTTGAACTGTGTTTAGGACGGATTTGCTCCCCCTGAGGAATTAGACGGAGACAATCCCCCCGGCCCGGAAGAAGAAGAGTACTAGTTTAAGCCACCTTGACATTATGCTTCGATAGACTTGAGTCCATCTCTCTCACCGTGCCCAGCCCCGCCCCACAAGCTGGACATCAGCAAGCCAGCCTCGGAGAAGTTTAACTAACAGAAAACATATTATTTATCCAAAGCTATCACGAACAAGGCTTCAATATTTTTAGTCAAATTAAAACGGAGGAGAGATTGCAGAGTTATATTATTCCCTTTCTACGATTTAACAAAAAAGGACTAAACCCTTTGCACCTGTATAAACTGATTGCTGTTCAACTTAAGATTTCTCTCGCCCACCCAACAAACCTGCTTTGCATCTTCTCTCTCCCCACCATCATCGCAGCCTCTTTTTGTATTCAAATTGTTTTCCATCAGATGCAGATTTCGCCAAGTCAAAACTATGGTTTCAGGTTTAAATTATTGTATTAAATTACGCCTCTTTGTTATACTGTGAAATCTTTACTTAAGTACATATTTAAAAGCTTTGGTATTTTTTACGGATTACTAGGAAGTCTCAAGTTATATTGGTTATTTAACCTGTTTATTGTTTCCCTCTCATCACATTGATTAGTCAATCCACACACAGGCAGCATTTTTAAGACAAACTGTACATAACTTTTTTCGAAAATTAAAAATGATTATTTATAAAAAATTATTTTGATTGTTTGTAATTTCAATGTAAATAAATGTGATAAAAGGTTGAAAGTGAGAGAAATTATCATCTCGTTTTAGGCATAAGAGTTTATAGTACATCTAGGAGAATCTCACAATGATGTAAAACAGCCTTTCTCCTTTGAAGTAATGCGTAGTTGAAATAAAACCACATTTGTGAATATGTATTAGATGAAGCCAAGAAGCGGATATCTCCCATGTTCTGTGTGCAATGATGAGAGTACTTGCCTATATATATTTTTATATATATTATAATAACATTATTCTCGAGCTTGAGATTTCTTAGTTCTTCTTGCGAGTCGAGTGTAACGAAGTGAATATTTGCATTTATTGTATTTTACTTGAATCGACGTTCTGATTTGAAAATAATTATGTTAAATAAAATTAAGTAAAAATGTTTCCTTTGGTTTTATCACTTCCTTATCCTCCAATTAAAATGACATGCCTACATCATATAGCTACTTTGTATAAGGAATATCCAATTACATTTCTTGTATTGCATTATATATAGTGGGTTGATTATGTACACGCCACACAAACCACGCTGAAATAAACATTTATTAAATTATAAAACGGAAAATCTGTTTCAATTGGAGCAAAAACTCTCAAACAGTGAGCTCTGGCATCATGAAATTTGCACACCTTATGCTATGGAGTTTAAAAAAAAAAAATTTATCGTTAAAAATAAGATTGTTGCATATTTTTCAATTGCTCAATAAGAAAGTGTGTTGAAACTTGGCAGTCAAGGAAACAAACTTTTACTTTTCATTCTAAACATAAATTTGCTAACTACCAGGAGCACAAAATGTTTGACAGATCAAAAAAATGCAATATTGAACCTTTTCACCGAGTACAAAATACTTCACTTCACAGACAGGTATAAATTAACAAACTACCGGGGCCCCAGCACTGACAGATCAATAAAGTTTTAACAATATTGGTTAATTGCTTACTCCTGAGCACAACCTCAGATCAACAACAAACAAAACAGTTCATGTCAACTAAATTGAGAAGATTTAGTTAACAGATAACATATATTGTCACTAAAACTTTATTGGTGTGTTAGTTCCAGGGACCCTGGAGCATGTAAATGCTTAAGAGAAATAAATCTAAATTAGTATCTTCATGACTTGAATTCTTTGTAATTTCACCATTTTGTACCAGGAGTGCATAATGTTGTAGGGGTAAATAAAAATATATATATTGACATCTTTCACTTGGTAGATGTAAACGAGTACATAATATGCCAAAAGCACAATATATAGATAATTTTCGAGGGGTAAACGAAATCTAAATTATTTTTTTTAGTTAATCAATATATATATATATCCAGGACCACAGCAACTTACAGATAAAAATATTGAAAATATATGCCTGGAGTAACTCACTTACACTGAACGTCCACTAGTGGTCAAAATCACAACCAATCTTGATTGAGAATGAGACTCGTATGAACCGGTGTGCACTTGGCCTCAGCCGTCGTTGACCGCAGCGACCAGTAGAAATCGGAAACGGTTTGTGGCTGCTTGGTATGGCCTTACTATATAACTTCAGACACTTGGGAACGGTGGAGGGTGTGACCGGCATAAACAGGTTGCTATGCACACCGTTGTATCCATTTTATAACTGTTCAACGAATTGACCACGGAGAGTGGTCACCAAGCCACAACCTGCTGGCTGTGATGTTGGCTGCTAGTGCCCATTCGGCCCTTCACAACTTTGGAGCCATATACATGGCAGAATCATAGTTGGTAACAGGTGTCCAATATGCACCTTTTTTCTTGAATATACACAATCAGCATAGCTTTTAAGTTATATATATTTGTAGTGTAAATAAAACAGTATAATTTCTAGACGGGTAGCAGAAGGTTTAGACGCCAGACACCAGACGGATGTAATATATACGGATTTTGCCAAGGCATTCGACCGCGTAGACCATGATATCTTGCTGAGAAAAATGTACAAAATAGGATTCAACCAATCATTACTGACATTTTTTTCATCATATCTAAAAGATAGAAGCCAGTACGTATCAATAAATGGATACGAGTCCGATAACTTCGCAGCTCTGTCAGGTATTCCACAAGGCTCAAATCTCGGTCCCCTATTGTTCCTTATCTTGATAGACGACATCCAGGATTGCATACGTCACAGCTCGTGCTTATTGTTTGCGGACGATCTCAAACTTTTAAAGGAAATTGAATCGGATGAAGATTTTGACAAACTACAAACCGACCTAGATGCAATTTCGAACTGGTCGAGAAATAATAATTTGAATTTTAATATAAATAATGTGTCATTATGACATATAGCCGATCTAAATATCCTTTTTTTTTCAAATATATTATGAATAGTGAAATTTTAACCCGCGTATTTACCATCAAAGATCTCGGGGTGGTTTTTGATCCCAGGCTAACGTTTTCGAGTCATATAGTGCAGCTTACTTCAAATTGTTATAAACTTCTTGGTTTTGTAATCAGAAGGTGCAAAGAGTTTAACAACACAAATGCGATGACAGCCCTCTTCAATGGAGTGATCAGAAGTAAGTTGGAGTACGCTAGCACTGTCTGGGTTCCACATCAAACCAAATACATAAATATGTTGGAACAGATTCAAAAAAAATTCCTCAGGTATGTGTACATGCGTTGGCACGGAACATACCCTATGTTCATGCATCACATGGAACTACTCGAGGAGACACATTATCAAAGCTTAGAGGCTAGGCGCAATGCTGGTCTCATGACAATAGGCTTTAAAATTATAAATCACTTAATCGACTGTCCATACCTCTTGGAATGCTACTGCTTATTCGTACCAGAAAAATACTGTTGCAGCAGAAATCATGCAATGTTCAGAATACCCTATGGTCGGACAGATGTTTTGGCTCAGCATAGCATGACAAGAGGTATAATTCTGTTAAATACATCATCTATATATTATATTGATATATTTTCAGATAATTTACAAAAGTTCAAAAAACTTATTAATTTAAAAATTTTATAATTTAAAATTGCTTACTTGTTGCTCCATTGCACTGTTATTGGGTTTATATCGGTTGTACAATAATAAAAAAATAAAAAAAATATATATATATACAATATTAAGAGCAAAATTTATTTGCAAATAGTTTTTATCAAACACATACACAACTTACAATATTACAACATAATGTTAACAATTTAACACTAGTTTTACATGATTTAAACCGCTTGATCTTTAATATATTTATAAGTATAAAATTATCTGAAATCCTGCATCACATACTTACAAAAAACAAGGCGAACCTTAACTATGTCATCATGTAACTGAAAACTATGTCAAGATTGTGTCATAAAATGAACCCAGAACATACATGCATAATATTATTTGATATTTTGAATAGCCAACTAAAACTGCAATGACTTGACAATGAATAACCCCGGTGTAAAAATACTATGTACATACTTAATCTATCTGCAGATCTTCAGAATTCTAAAAAATTCTATTCAAATAAATCTGTATTGAACATAAAACCTATTTGTACCAAGTTAAAGTACTATTTTATGTTATTGTTTTTATCACACCCAGTTTTATAAAATTACCATTTAGAAAATCTCCATGGCGAACCATTTGCAAGTCTGCTAATATTGTCATCATTGTTAGTTTCAGAAAATCTCCATGGGGAACAATTTCCAACCCTGCTAATCTTGTCATCATTGTTAGGTGTAGGACTTTCCAATGGCTTTAATCCACTATCCACAAGAGCTGGTTTCTTAAATGCGCCATCAAACAAAACTGGACCGCTTTTTTTAATGATCACTGAAGGTTTAGTTTGTAGTTGCGCCCGAGAAGTGCCTGCTACCGCCGCGGCTAAACTGTATTTCTTTGTAAAATCAGCATTCAATCTTGTAGTATTACTGGCAGCACCTATCTTGGAGGTTTCAATTCTTGAAGAATGAGGTTTACTGCTGCAAATAGAATTTAAGTCGGCGCTTTCAGAGATGATAGAAGGTGTGGTGTAAGAACCTTTGAAGAAGAATGTGTCATCGTCTCCATTTCGGTGGTCATTACTCTTCTTACTGATAATGTTTGAGATCTCGTCATCGCAGATATCATACTTTTTGTTATTAGGTGCTTCATCAACATTTGTAGATTCCATAGTTTTTGTGGGTCGCTTTTCAACATAAGGAATACTTTCCTTAGGTTTATCTTTCATTGAAGTGAAATTATTCGTACTAATAACTGTGTCTTCGTGCTCATCATCGGAAAAATAAATAGATCTGCTGTCGTCATCATCATCATTTCCACCATGCAAGTTATTGTGATTGTCATTCAGCACCATAGGACCATCATCGATAGTCATAGGTTCCTCAGTTATTTTCTTTACCGGGCTTAATTCTGAGGAAGATTTCATTACAGACATGGTCACAGATTCTCCATTGTGAGTTGATTTTTTTCTAGTGTTAAAATTAGAGATTTGTGTTGATGAGCCGATGTTTGAAGTTGTGCTAAATTTTGAATCTGAAACATGATAAATTATTATAATATTTTTTTGTATTATAAAACCATTTTTATTTTAAATTAAGTACATACATATTAAAACTATGTGTGAAAATCAAAATAATGAATTACATACCATCAAATCTTGACTTTTTCAATACATTCTCTGTCTCATTGAATTCCTCGTTTGCTATTCTCCTTTTTCTTGGTCTGCCCATTGGCATTTTAAAGTCATTGGATTCATTGTAATCAACTGAATGTTGTTTCATGAACACTGCAGGATTTCTTGAGTGATTTTGGGAAGTGTAATCATTGCTGATTTGTGTTGTTTGTCTGGAAGATGGGAAGAGATTTTGGAATCTGTCTCTGGGAATTTCCTCTTCATCATAGTGAAATTCTGGAACTCTGTCAGCAGTTGGATAAAGATTGGTTGACCTTCCTAGGTTAGTATTGCGGGGTCTTTCTCTGGGAATTTCCTCTTCATCATAGTGATATTCTGAACCTCTGTTAAAGGTTGAATAAAGATTGGTTGACCTTCCTAGGTTAGTATTGTAGGGTCTTTCTCTGGGAATTTCCTCTTCATCATAGTGATATTCTGAACCTCTGTTAACGGTTGAATAAAGATTGGTTGACCTTCCTAGGTTAGTATTGCGGGGTCTTTCTCTGGGAATTTCTTCTTCATCATAATGAAATTCTGGAACTCTGTCAGTGGTTGAATAAAGATTAGTTGATCTTCCTAGGTTAGAGCTTCTAGACCTCGGTTCCACCACATTAAAATTTCCATATTCTGAATTTTCACCAAATGTGTATAAATTTTGTGTTCTCCCTGGATTTGAGATTGGATATTCAGACCTTGTCATTGGATTCTGGAATGAATCAGCAAAAGTACCGCCGTATGAGGGCTGTAGGTGCTTTCTCATTTGTTTGGATGAAGTAGTTATGTGTTGTTTGTTGTGAATCTGATATTGTTCATCATTAAAATCTCCAAAATCTGAAGTACCCTTAGCCAAGTTCATCATTAGTCCATTGCGCATGTTCAGTAGTTCTCTATGATAATTATCAACATGGGATAGTTGGTTGTTGGATTGCATCATATACGGATTTCTTAGCCTTTCCTTGATTTGAGTGTCTCTTCCATAAGTCATGCGTGAAGTTTTGACATTTCGCTCTTCTGTGGGGGCGGGGAGGGTAATCATTTTATTGAGGGCTTTTGTTTTATCCAGTAAGTCTGAACCTGTTGTCTTCAAGATGCTACTTCCTTTCTCAGGGAAGCAAAATGATAACTGATTGTGATTATTGGGAACTGCTCTTCCATGCTTTGAAGAGTATGAAATACTTCTCTCTACACCATGTTTGGTAGACATATCAAAGGGCCTCATTCCCTGTTTACTTTGTTTTCTAAATGTTGATGAAAAAGTGGAATTGGTGAAAGCATCTTCCCCATATTTATTCCCGACACAAGCGGTATATTCTAATGATGGTTTTGGATTCCAAAGCACATTAGAGGGATTCTTGAAGACGTATTGGCTGTGTTCCATGTGCTGCCTTGTTTCTCTGGCAATGTTCATTGCTGTTTTATCAAAGAACGGTGTATCTCGTGGCCGATGCATGTACCTTTCAAAGGCTTCAAAATCGTTAATTCCAGTATAAAGGTCTTTGAAGTTGGTTTTATAATTTAATTTAATATTAGGTCCTGCCCCCGAGTCAGTGTTACTAGTGTAGTTGTAGAAGCTTTGAGTTGATAAAGATGTTTTATCACCAACTATAAAAAAACATTAAAAAAATATAAGTTTTCACACAGAGTAAAATTTCATCAGCATTAGTGTCGATTCACACCAACGTCCGGATCCACTCAGTGGCGATATTGTTCCATAAGAGAGCTTATTGATATGGTATGAATATCAATCAAGGAGTATGTGCCAAGACAAAGTTATGTGGCAGTATATCCTTCTGCCCACCCTTGTGAATATTTAACTACTTAGTTAGTTAAATAATTATTTTGAAGTGTAAAAATACTTACATCGCAGATTTTTTTCTATTAAAAATCATTTTTTTATCACTAAATAATATTTTTATTAATTATTAATTATTAAAAATATTATTTAGTGATAAAAAAAAAAATCTGCGATGTAAGTATTTTAACACTTCAAAATAATTATTTAACTAACTAAGTAGTTAAATATCACAAGGGCAGAAATATACTGCCACACAAATTCTTGATTGATATTCATACCATATCAATAAGCTCTCTTGCGGAACAATATCGCCACTGAGCGGATCCGGACGTTGGTGTGAATCGACACTTATCCGGCATGTAAATGGATCATTAATAGTTATTTTATTTGAATTTATTAAATATATGAAGATAATTGAAGATTCAGACATGCATGGATGGAATAACCAAAATATGGAGAAAACGGGTTGATTTTGACAACACAAATTGGTCTTGATAAAAAATTATTGTAATTTGTAATCAGATATCAAATAAAATAGAGCAGTAATAAATATGCTTACAGTTTCCAGGAATTAGCTTTCCATTTCTGAATACTATCATATCATTTTTAAAAGTTTCCAAGGGGCGATGTTGATTGTGATCAGCACCTAAAAATAATTTAAAAAAATATATTTTTACAACCACAGCAATAATTCAGTATCTAAATATTTCTAAACAAACCACAAATAACAATTTTTCGTAATTACCTTTCCTGCGATGATCCTTGTCCCGCTCTCCCAAGTCCTTCCTCTTCTCGTGCAGCTGCGCAGCCTGTATCCTTCTTTGAGTAGAGCTGATTTCAAGAGTCTTCTGAATGTGTGTGTTAGAGGAAACTTTGGTCCGCTTCATTACATCTTTAGTTTGAATCTTGGACACCACAGCATCCAGGTCAGAACAGTCTAATTTTTGATCAGATTTTCGCAAAACGTAAGAATACGTTTTTTCAACAATGATGCTTTTATTTTTACTTCTCCGAGTCCGTCTAGCAGTCGCTGGCATTTCTAAAGTTTCGGATGGTTTTTTAACGATTTTGGTATTAGACTCCTTTTTGACTGATTCTTTATTTGTGGGTCCTCCCCTAGATCGCCTTTTTGGAATTTCTAAAACCTTTTTTACGGGCGCTTTAATAATTTTTTTCTTGATCGGTTTTGCTTTTGACACTTTTGATTTAATTTTTCCTTTAGTAGGAGACTTGGAAATATCTTTTTCTTTCTGAGTGAATATATCAAAGCTAGAGTCATCAAATTTTGGGTTGATTGCCTCAGCCTTTTTGCTTGATACTTCATCACTAGCCTGATCTTTTGTAGTACCTTTGTCTGCATCGCTCGGTGGATTAGGGATGTTTCGGCTGTTAATATCTTTCAAAATGTTAGTCACAAGTTTAGAAGTACTTTCTTTAGCATTGTTAGCATCTTTAATACCGCAATCTATTATATTCTCACTGTCACCAAAGAATTCAGTAAAGTTCTTTTTGACATTCTTTCTTAAGCAGTACTGTCTTAGATTTTCAGCAGTTTTGGCTGGGTCTTCTGACTGTCCGCCATCCTCACCAGAAGAACTTACAGATGCAATGTTTTTGCTTCTTGACTCTTTTTGGTTCAAAGAATACAAGTTTCGTTTGTCTTTTTTTTCTAAGAACGACTGGTCGACTTGCTTTGTGCTCTCATTATCGGCATAGTCTGAAGATCGAGAATACAGTTTCCTCCGTATGAAGGAAGGTTTGGAGCCAAAATTATCTGAAATTCGAGTACTAATGGAGTCGTAAGAATCTCCCGAAACATTATTGTTAGAATAAGCATCATCAGAAACAGCAATAGGAGGATTATCTGCTTCGGAGATTGACTTCTTACTCCGAACATTATTTTTATTTGTAACTGTTTTCTCTTTACTCGCCACTTGTGCAGATTTTTTGGAAATGCCACTAATTCTAGTCAATTTTTTTCCATTGACTGGTTGTGCAATTTTTTTCGAAGTAGTAATTTCCGTTTCGGTGTTATTGCTTTGAGAGACATCAGATTCCTTACTTTGTGGGGCAGGTTCTTTACCTTGAGGTGGGGGCAGTTTCTTTACTTTGAGTGCGCAAGTCAACTGTGGTTTTTTTATTATCGAGAACATGTTTGTTGATCACTGGCTTTGCGAGTATTTTATTCTGTGTTTTTATTGGAATTTGTCTCTGAAGTGACTGTTTTTGTAATGCTTTTATTCTGCTGTTAATTTCTGGTGACAACTTTTTTACTGGTTTCACAATGTGGGATGTTGCCACTGCTTTAGGTTTCAGTGCATCTGTAAAGAAGGATGAACCACATAATAATATTTAGAATATTTAATTGATTAAACTATAGACTTTAAAAAAACTGGGATAAAAACCGAGAGTATCAATTGTGATTTTTGACACTTTTCAGGAGATAAAGAACACAAAAAGTTCGCCAATTCTAAACGCATTTGCAATTAGCAGCTATGCGGCACTATTTGAATATTTCCATACATTAAAAAATTGTTATTTAAATTCTACTGATGTATGACTGTTGCTTCTGTTGAATTGTATTTTAAGATGACTTCTGTGGTGAGATTTGCAGTGATAATATGTGACCAAGGACTTTGTTACATTACGTATATACTGTTTTCATGTATATACTTATTATTAATCATTTAATATTTTTCCCAACATCAATTTAATATAGCTGTCACCTCTTGGTACATCAAAAAACTTGATTACTTGGCGGTCAAACTCTTTGGGATATTTGTTAGTAAGGGCAATGAATTCTTGCAAGCTTTTATTACAGATACATTTTGATAGATTTTTTCCACTTTTTGTTTCTGAAAATAAACGAAAGATTAAATTACACTTTATAAATTATTCAAAAACATGATGAAAGTCTGCGTTACTTTCATAAGCACTCAGGCCATTGACCTATTGTGCTATCTGAAATGTTTCACTGTATTATTTAAATAATAGATCAGAGGTATATAGACAGTCAATAGCAAAAGATTTCAAAGTCAATTGCACGAATTTGTTTGAATCTTTCTTTTGTTCTGTAGTTGTGTGAGAAGAAATCTGTTATCTGTTGTGGCGATTTTATAAACTTAAATATTTTTAATAATCCTTCAGAAAAGATATGGAACTAAATAATATAAAAACCATATCACGCAGTCCACCTATATGACAAATATTGCCAGATGGTATTTTCATATACGGCAAATAATTTAGATTTTTGTCAACTATCCCAAATGAGGGAAAGAACTGGAATAGACATTTACAATGATTTTCTTATTCCACTTTCACCAGCAAGTCCTGCGTTCTAAAATACTGAACATGAAGGATGTCATGTATATAGCTATGAAAATATGTCTTAGTCACCAGCAAGTCCTGTATTCTAAAAATGAAGGATGTCATGAACATAGCTATGAATGTAAATTGCATACAAGCCCAAAGCTTTCAATGTCTATTTTAACCGCTAAACAAATATACCTAAGCAGTCGTCCCTACGCTGCACATTTTTTGTCTACGCCTATTTCATTGAATGTTATTTTTAGAACAACACTTTTAGGAAAATATAATGATTATATGAATTATTAACTATTCTAAGATCATCGTGCAACATCAAAGTATCAATAAAGATTCACTTGAGATAAACCCAAATTAAGAACGCCATAATTGTGTTAATATAAACAAGCGCGGTAAATTTAAACTGAGACAAGGCCATTTATATGGACGCTCCATAGGGATCACATCAAACACGGGCGCGAGATTCAAAACTCTGACTGAAAGCTGTCCCTGGGTTCTCGGTTTTTATTTTATAATAAGATAAACAATGAAGTAGTTGATAAAGATTCTCAGAGATATCGATCCACAAATGAATATTCTTATTTTTAAAACAAATTTCGCCCGAATACGATATACATTTGCTCAGAAACTTGAAAATGACTTTAGTCAGCCGTCACGTGGTGCTTACGATTTGTAGAAAAGTAAAAAATTTGTCACTCGACGCGGTGAAAGAGTAAATATAAGCTAATTTAAATTTAAAAAATATAGTCAGATAGAACAAACATTGTTTCTGAATATATGATATAATTAAAAATCTTCAAGGTCGATCGGTTGAGTTCCTCAACTACGAATACAGAGATAGCGGGTGCGAATCCCAGCGATTTATTTATGTTATTTCACATGTAATTAATATAAAATCATATATAGTATATTTGCAGCATGTTCCGGAGTGGTGGGTACTCTCAGTATCGCCTTGACGAAAAACCACAATTCAGAATCGATATATTGCTTGAAATGACTATAGCAGTAATTTTTTTTATTTATTCCTTCTAAAATATAAAAAAAATACATGGGTTTGGTCCATGTCTGTCTCACTAGGATATTCCTGTATCGAGACAGACGTAGTGTAATTAATTAATTACAACATTAATCAAATTTAAATAACGTGCTTACTCTCTTTGTTGCCAATGATGAATTTTTTGGTATTCCTGGAAGACCCATCACTTCCATCTGCTATTCTGGTCCTTGATCTTCCCCTCACTCTAATTGACGCCTCTGTACGACTTTTTGTCAAAAGCGATGTAGTATTAGGCTTGCTGAAAATTGAAAATATTGCCCCAGTTTTCTCGGCATTTGATGGCGCATTTTCACTTACAATGTGGCCGTCTTCAGACTTCGAAGGTAGGACCAATTTGTGAACTATGAGAGATAATTCTGATTTAAGTTTTGGTGTATTCGATTGTTCTAGAATTGAACTCGCTTCAAGAATTCTCGACTGAGACCGCGTTCGGTACCTACAATTTGATGATGATTCATTTAGAGATATAGATGAAAGGCCTAGCCTTCCTCTGACAGGAGCAGGATTTGCCCGCGCTGGTGTTACTATCGTATGGCTACTGTTTTTCTGTTCAATAGGAGATTGTGCAGGTTCATTCGCTTGAATTGGTCGACCAGTTACAGGCGTACTTGTAAGCAAACTACTTGAACTCGACTGCGACGAGGAATCGAATCGTTTGGGGGTCCTTAACACTCGAGAAAGAGACATCATTTCACACTTTCACTGTGGTTAAAGCTAAACAGTGTTTATAATGTAACGGTTATTAATTATTCCGTATTGATGTGATTAAATACATAATATTATTTATAACTGTCACAAATATCAAAAGCGTCCCTATTCGGTACAAAACGAACTTTTTAACATTTCAAATTTATAACCATAGATATTGAAAAGAAGAATAATAGTCAATAAAGGTCTGTGTACATTAACTAAAAATCTCAACAGTTGGGCGGTCGTGTAAAGGGGTAGTAGAGAAGGCGTTGGGGTAGTTCGTGGGTTCGTGCGCGTTGGCTCGAGTTCGGGGAAGTTGACCCGCGATCGCTCTAGTGGCGGTAAACAACACCACATCAAAGGAGTTTGAACGAGTTCGCCTAACTTGCATTATGCTAGCACTACACGATCGTCCAACTTCGAACCCTGTTCGGAGTTGGACGGCTGGACGATCGTGTAGCGCTAGCATTAAAGGTAGAAATATTTTTGAAGTAATCAAGACCACAACAAATTAATTTTCATAAATTATATGAGTCGTGTAAAGACAGTGAACACATAATGATTACGACATAAAATGGTGGCAATGACATGGAAATAAGTTAACTGTTTTGGAAACAGCTTAGTTAAACAATGTTTTTTCAGAGCGGTTCTGAAATTATGTTTATCTCTAAAGCTAAGACATACGCCGAACAGGAAAAAAAAGACACACGTTTGCAAAAAAATATTATAATTTCTGTTTTCAAACAACATAAATTGTGGTAACAGGTATTTATGAGTTTTCAATTACAATACTAGACACATGTTCATATATCATTAGGTTTCACTGCGGTTTCAGTTTCCGGTGACTGGCGAGAAACCAATTATTTTTTAAATCGAGTCCTAGTGGCAAAAAAGTTCCACGAAGAAGATTTTTATATTAAGAAGTCGTGTTTATATTATTTAAAAATTCTTCTTGTATTTTTTTATTTCATGGGAGGGGGGTGCTGATGTTTTGAGAAAAAAAAGAGCTGGAATCGGTTCCTCGTCGGAGATTTTTTAATTATTGGATTAAATTTCATAGAGCGGGGTTAGCGATATTCTAAGAACAAAAACCACTGGATCAAATAATTTCTCGCCAAAAAGAAGCGCTACCATCTTTCCGGCGAAAAGCATTAAATGGATATTCGCCATTTTTTTGTTGTAAAAAATAGGAACGGGCTCAGAGTAACAATATAAAGAGACCGTACTAATTGGTGACAAATTAGTACGGTCTACGATATTAATCAACATTGCGTTTGAACACTGCAATAATGCTTTGATATTCGAATCAAAATAATTCACCGTTTTACATTCGTATTACACACAATATTAAATAATCGTATTTGATTATTATTTTTAAAACCCAGAACACTGTTATAATTATATTTTTTAAAACAATTTCTTATTTGAATACATGATTTACGATTTAAATCAAAGGACTTGTAAGAGGAAAAGAAATATGACAAGTGAGAACTTTTAATAAAATATTGTTTTAATCGCGATTTCAAATTATTATTAAGCAAATTTACCGGCGACGAAATAAAGTTGAATCGGACAAGCAACTAACGACCGACCTAACTCGCCGATGGCAAGTTTTAAACTGACGAAGACTCGAGTTCGCTACGCGCTGTATACTTCATAGAAAATAGTTCACGCAGGTAATGGTACGCATGCGTAAAAAAAAAATAGTGAGGGGACATCCGAAAATTTTATCATAGTATTTTTTTTCGGATAAGTGGAGAAATCAGACCTTTATAATTTTAATATAAATTTAGATGATCTTATCAATATTTATTACGGACTTGCGACGGTTATTAATTATAAAATTAAAATATAGTTAGGATTTTTTTACTGTCTGAAATTTTCAGATTGTATTACCAACACGCCAAAATCTAAAGATGGTTGATATCTGAGACCGGCGAGGAACAGGAGATTTATACAGTTACTTTTGGATTCGGTTCCTATAAATATTTTTATTTCATGAGTGGAGGTTGCTACCGATATTCTGAAAAAAAGTTTCAGATTAGTTCTAGTGAAAAAGAATCGGTACCAGATTCTTTTCGTCATGGCATTCCAACTAAAATTAACCGTTCACTCCCACATATTAGCATTTTTTTATTTACAAAAATAGGAACCGGCTCCAAAAATAACCTGCTCCTGGAGAAAAAATATCGACAGTTCCAGTGACTGACTTGGAGCTGGTGAGAACGAAAAGTACTGTAACCGGTTAAAAAGCATTTAATGGGTATTCTCCACTTTTTTGGCACAAAAAAGAACCGGTTCCTAGAACAAATGATATCGATTATTATTTTCCAAAAAAATTAACCGGTTCCTCGGAAAAATAATGTCGACGGTTACAGTGACCAGCTTGGAGCCGGTTCCTTTTAACTGGGACAGGAATGTCAACCATCTCTAATCGAACATCTCTATCTCTAGGAATCATTGACATTTCAACATAACCTCACACTTTAGTGTATCATTTTTTTGGTACGCCAAGCCTTATCTATTCTAAGATCACTTTGCCGTAATATAATTTGTTTTTTCGCTGCGGCGGAAATTGGGCCTGTCGAAGAGAGTTATCATTACCAGTTAAATCATTTGCCAGCTAGGAATACCGCCTACATGTGATATTTTATATTTTTTCTCTCAGTTCTGTTATCTTACACTTCTTATTAGTAAATATTGATGGTGCGACTTCCGATGGAAAAGAAACACAAACCGCGCAAAAATTACATGCATCACAACGACATATCTGATTCTGGTGAAAGTAGTTCAGACGAACGTGTCAATAAACGACAAATAAATAAAACAAAACAATCACTAATAAAAAGTGGAGGAGAAAATTCAGATCTTCATTCTAAAATAAAAATGGATTTGAAAATAGAAGATGTAAAATCCAATGAAATGAACCAGATCAAGCAGGAGAAAAAAGGTAAAAATTAAAAGAACGGGCGTTTCTAAATTTGGGAGTAGTTTTTGAAGAAGAAAAGTCTGGAAGCGGAGGAACAAGGTGATATGACTGGAAGGAAGAAACTATCAATCATAATCCCTTTGCAACATCATCTAAGGTTGAAGTTAAACATATTAAAGAAGAGAAACTCACTCAATCTGAAGAACAAGAAATATATGCAGAAAATAGCTCGCCAAAGAAAAACAAACATAAAAAGAATCAGATTATCCCAGATTCACAAAAAATTAAAGAATCTAAAAAGGAAACATAAAAACATTTCTATAAAAGAAGAAAGTGAAAACCGACAATGAATTGGAGCAGTGCCCGCCAAAGAAAATAAAAACATAATTATGCCGAAACTCACAATGAAAACTTACAGCGAGGATCCAAGAAAAAAAAATAAGAAATTCTCTTAAAGTTGAGTCCACGGTTTTGTATTCACTAGAAGAAAATATTGTTACTAAACAGGAGACAAATAATGTTCCGGAAAAGAAAAAAAAACCTATGAAAAAGGCTTCACCTTTTTCCGGTGACAATACTGAAGATAGAACAGACATTAATGACGGTGAATCTAATTGTGATGAGGTGGTGGTGTTTCCTGATCGCTGTGGTAGTCGCAGAAAGCTTAAGATAGCCGAAAAAGAACTAGATGAATTGTCTCTGGAAAGCTCAGCTATAAAGATGATCATTTTTTTTTGAGGTAAATATTGTATTTATGAATACTGTGTTCTCTCTATCTCCACTCTTGTTTTCTCGCTGTCCTTAATTTTATTTTTCCATTCTACAAGGCTCAGTGCACATGTCCGGTTTTTTATGAGCGATACTGCAAATTCGGTTACTATAGGGCGCCGTAAAGTCGCCGGAGGTCAGTATCTACGAGACAATGTATGAAGAAAAGTGTGTATGTCAAGATATAATTGTGTGACGTTTCATCCCCTCTGCCTGTCCCTACATGGAAATGGCGTCATAGAGATATCTTTTGTGAAAAAAATACTAAAACATAATTTTTTCCACAACTTGAATTTATCTTCATTTTGACTACTTTTTGTTTTTATATACATGTATTGTATCATATTTAAACATGCAACTTTTTTAACCACTTTGTTTCAGTATAATTTTCAACCGGTTTTAGAAGCATCCTTCATCTTCAGAACAATATTTCTTCCTTTTTTAAAAAAAGAAAGCCAAGCATTTGCTGGTTACGAAAAAACCTGAAAATATTTGAAAAATCCTATTACCATCATTATTGAAATAGCTCTAAATAATGGTTACTCCACCTTACAATCGCATTTTAATTGATAAAATTCTGAATAAAAACTGAAGCTAATTTCTACAAATCCATTTTTTTGTTTGATACATCTAAACCTTATAATAATATAAATAAAACACATAAACTATGTTTATAACCACTTTATTATTTAATATCACGCTCTACCGGTTTCGAAAGTACCCTTTCATCATCAGGACAATATTAATAATATATTATTATTATTATTATTATAAACCGGTAGGACGTGATATTAAATAATAAATGAATTATAAACAAATGGTGGTCTTTCACCAGGGCGATACTTAGAGTATCTACCACTCTGGGCAGTCCCAACTTCCATTTTTCATTGAACAAATACTTCAATTGAAGTTGGTTAAGTTGGTACTTCCGATTGAACGATCTATGGCATCTACTTCGAACTTCAATTTTTCATTCGCTCCGAAAGACTGAAATATTGCATCATCCACAGTTCAATTGTTCATTCCTTCTTCCTTCGATTTTAGTTCGAAGAATGAATGAAGCAATGAAGTATCTTTTTAGTTATCGTTCCTTCCCTCACCGTGACAGTTGCTTATAATTTCTGTGCTTGTTTTGTCTATAGGACTATATAATCTCTACCTAAAATTATGGATGGCCGCTCAGCGAGAAAGAAAAAGTGAAATATGGGCTTATTTTAAAGGAAGTTGGAGTTTACCAGGCCAAATGCAACTTTTGTTCTAAAGTTATATCGATAAAGGGAGGCAATGCCTGTAATATGAATCAGTCAAGTTGCGCAATATTCACCCCTATTGCTAACCAAACTGTGTACAGTAAGAAATATTCAAATTGTACCTCAAGCCCTGAAAAACGTTCACATCGCTCTTACAGGAACTGGAAATTTCGCAATTACTACAATTACTTTTCATTACTACATTACATTTTTGCTGTATATCATTCCTTTTAAGGCATGATACCGCCAACAATTCCAAACATATGGGCAGCTGTCATATAGAAACAATAGACAAGAAACTAGTAATAGACAATTCATCAACACACACATAGAAGAAAAGAAAAAGTAGTTTTTCTACACGGTATAATTTTTGCTACATATATAATAAAGGAGGGAGTGTTTTATGTGGTAGGGAGAGCTGTCCCGAATAAAAACTATTAAGAAAAAAAACATGACCATTATTTTTGGTACATTTATCGCTAGCAACCCCCCCGACGAGGAATTCTGCGATTGATCTGTTACTGATTGAACTGTTCACCGTGAAGGGTTCATTTTGAAGAACTAGCAATTCGGAAGCATTCACAAATCTGTGAAGCTTTTTCCATCGCTAGTAATCATGCCGCCCAATACCTAGATATGTCTGTCAGTATATATATTTTCTTTGACATTTGTTGTAATATTGCCCCCGAAGATGGAAGGGTGTTTCTGAAACCGGGTTCGATAATTAGGTTTAAGTTTTGTGTTTATATAATTATGGCAAGCCACAAAGTAAATGCTTTTTTTATTTTAATATTAATACCGCACTAGAGTCTCAACTGCTCCCAACCGTCTAGAGTCAGTGAGACTGGCATCCTCAAATAGGGGTATGTTGTGAGACTGAAGTTAGTGGGGAGGGGAAGGAGATTGGGAAGGGAAGGTTGGGAAGTACCTGACTATTCAAGCAACGTTTCAATTCTGAATGGTGGTCTTTCACCAGAGCGATACATAAGATTATCTACCACTCTGGAACGCGGCCGCAAATAGGCTTTTTATTATTTTTTATATGAATTAAACGTGTTATTACACATATTAATTAAATAAAAAGTTATTGGCGCACGCCGGGTTTGAACCTCGCGACCTTTGGACTAGTAGTCGAGCGTCTTACCACTCGACCATGGAGGAGATAATACTTATAATATGGTTGTTTTTTTCCAGCTTTTATCAAAATCGGATATTGGCATTACCTGGGAAATTCGAAACTTCATACAATGACCGATTGACCTGTTACCCGAGCGAAGAAGTTCGCCTGGAGATTGAAATGTGGGCACCTTGGACTCGGGGGGATCTAAGGTTCACCCCCGACGAGGAAAACATTGTCAAGAAGCAGGCGACACATTTTCAAAAACCAAAAACTGATGTATTTTTTAGGTTTTCTAAAAACAATAGATGAGATTAGTCAAATTTTCATTATAATATTTTATATCAATTCATAATTATACAAAGATTCATATATTCAATTAGTTGTATGAAACCTTCAACATTTTTATTTTGTGGCTTGAAAATGTTTAACCTTTTGCAGTCGATATATAGCTGCATTAAAAAAAAACGATAATATTGTTTTTGAACCTACCCGAATTGCTGCTTTTGTATTTACTCCACACAGAAAGCGCTATTTCCTTCAGGGCCTATCTCATCTCTGGGATGCTGTGTAGAAGGACACTTTTAGTAATGGAAGGGTAAACCTTGGTCTCGAAAAGGCCCATATTGTAGGAGGGAGGAAACAAAGATGCCGGCAAATCATCACAACCGAGCTGTTGAACACAATAACGAGTCGCAGAAGCAATCCATTCTCACGTGGAGAATATTAACCGAGTAAAAATGTTGGGCGTGCGTTTGGTGTATTTCTTGGCTGTATACGGTGCCGAAGGGATCGATGACGCAAGTTCCTGGAAGTATCTTCCGTTAAAACACCTGTATAATAATGACAACTTTCCCACCTGACATCTTTGCTCCAAAGGTTGCAATCCGTTCCAGATAAGGAAATCTATCAAAATCTGCAGAGTCAAAGTTCCTGCTCGAGCCGAAAGCAAACTCTAATTAGTTTTGAGTCGAATATCGTGAGCCGCAGAAGCTAAATGTTCTCGCTTATGCGGTCGTTGTCAGTTTCACTACCGAAACCTCCTGAAAGCCGCTTTATAGTTCTGCGTGCTGGGTACACGATGCACCTAGCTTGGCCGGCAATTTTTCGACAAAGTTTGTACGACGTCGTTCTGGTGGGTTTTGTTGTCCTTTGAAGTTATCATTACATTAACGCATGGTAAGGTAAATGTATAAAGCTAAACATTGAATACTTCTCCTGAAATTGTACACAGATGTCATTTCCAAAACTAGATCTCGAAAATTTTCCCTATGCTGTCATCGTTTTTTTTCAAATAGCAATTCGGTAGTTTCAGTAAGAAAAATATATATGAATATATATTTTAAAGCCGTACTATAGTAATTTACAACCGATTGGTCAAGTGGTAAGACGCTCGACTACCTAGTGACGTGCAAGGTATGTTGCTGTATATTTATATAAACTAAGAATTATATTAAGTAGAGAATTAAGATTTGTACAGCGCCCTTGAGGTGATTTTTTCACAAAAACGGCGCTATACAAGTTATCCAAATATTATTATTATTACGAATCCAGAGGTCGCGGGTTCAAACCCGCCATGCCCAAATAACTCTTTTCAATGAATATTTATTTATTTATTTTATTTATTTAATTTATTTATTTATTTACGCCCGTTTTAGGCTTTTTACATACATTTTAGTATATTTTATTTTTTCAAAACAGTAACTTCATTAGTGCAAGAATTATGTAAAATAGAAAAAATAAATAAAGAGTATTGAATAGCAGATACAAAAATAACTAATAACATGTTCAAAAATATTGTAAAAGAAAGGAAATAAATAATATTAAGTAATAGGTCCAACTATTAGTTTAGCTCTATCAGATAACAACAACTGTACTAAATTAAACTTATAGTTTGATATTGACGTGTTAAATATGTGTCATATAAAAAATAATATTAAGTATATTTGCGGCACGTTCCAGGGCGGTACATACTCTAAGTATCGTCCTGGTGAAAGACCACCATTCAGAATTGAAACGTTGTTTAAAAATGGCTTTAGCCATGTTTGGTGACCAGATCTCAATATTAAGGTACTTCCCAAACTTTTCTCTCTTTTACTAGCTTCAGCCTCACAATATACCCCAATTGAGGATACTTTAGTTTCACTGGCTCCAGACGGTTGGGACCAGTTGAGACTCTTGTGCGGTATTCACGTAAAAAAAACTGCTATCTAATCTGGCACCCATGTACTATTACATTATGGGTTACAGCTAAAAATATTGATTGAAACATGAGAATTAAATAAAATAATAATCATGTAAAATAGGAATTATATAGACTGAATGTAACATTCTAAAGGGAATCAGTTCGTTTTCATTCATTTTATATATTATATTTCAGTGTAGATGGTTTTTATAATCCACGTGGCAAAGGGGGAGATTTAAAAACAGCCATATTCCGTAGACAATAATAATATTGTAGAAATGGTGTCATCCGAGTGTTGCTCCCGAGGGTGAAAGACAACTTTCATTAAATAGATCGACTTGAAACCAACGCTACAAACTTTGTGTTTTGCAAACACGAGGGTGATTTCATGTATCAAAAAAAATCATGTATCAAAAATACGCTTTGCATTTCGAAATATTGTTTATTTTTTGTTAAGTATATAATATGGTACAATATCATTATTTTATTTGTATGTCTGCCTATGTGGTCGAGTAGTAAAACGCTTGACTATAAATCCAAAGGTCGCTGGTTCAAGCCCGGCGTGCGCAAATAACTTTTTTTTCGATGAATATGTGTCATAACACATTCAATTCATATAAAATAATATTAAGTATATTTGCGGCACGTTCCAGAGTGGTACATACTCTAAGTATCGCCTTGGTGAAAGATCACCATTTAGAATCGAAACATTGTTTCAAAATGGCTTTAGCCATGTTCGGTGACCAGATCTCAAATCCAGGTACATACTTCCAATCTTCCTCTTCCCCATCGCCTTTCTCTCCCTACTACCTCCAGCCTCACAACATACCCCAATTGAAGATACTTTAGTTTTACTGGCTACAGACGGTTGGAACCAGTTGAGACTTTTGCGCGGAATTCACCATAAAAAAAATAAGAATGTGGACACAAAAAATAGAACACTGTTACTATACGTACCGATACCACTTTAGATTAAAATAAACCAACACTAAAAAGCAACGGTTTATTAAATGACCATGTTTCGTTTCCACAAAGTATTTTTAAAAATCTGAAGAAGCACCTTGACCAAATGATGGAAAATGATTTAGGTATATATTTTAAGATCTACTAATAGAGTCCTAAAGGTTTTGTTATATTATGTATTTTTACTGACAATCCATCAAGTGTAATTTAAACACTACACAAGTGTTATAGGAACTATTAAATATAAGTTTTATTTTATTTTTACTTTTAACTTTACAGGAAAAAAAAAAAACAAATTGTGTAAAGGCGATTATATGAAACAATTTTCGTTGTGCAACGTGCTCTCTGTGCATAATGGGGTAGATTATAACCTCGAAACCTACTTTGCAAACAGATTAATCACTCATAAATATCAATAACCATTATAAAAGCTTTAAAATATTGGTCATCGGAAAACGTTTGCAGCTCGTCGGCTTGGGTGATTTCAAAACATTTACTATAATATCAAAGGCTATTTTTTTGAGTGCCACATACATGTATATGGAGGCTTTTCAATAAAGCTTTAGTTTTTTCGCAAAGCGTATTATTTTTCTACTCGGAACACAACGAAAAAATGATGCTTTCGTAGCATCAGCGTTTTCACTTTTGTATTTTAATTTGGGATTACTTTTAATGGTTAATGCTTTCAAAGAGCATTGTTCTTCACTTCCGGTATGGTTATAATTGAAATATCTAAAATTAGCTTTCCGAGAATAGCTCTCTTATTATCAGGTGTTCCTGGAAGGTCTGTAATATCTACAGTGCGCTCTGAGAGGTTGATTAACTATCGTTTAAGTGTGTATTACTTTTGAATAGTATTTCAAGTCAGAATGTTGGCAAACCATAGGAAATTGTCAGGCATATAATATAATATGTGTTATTTTAAATTTAAGTAATATAAAATAATATATTTACGGCATGTTCCAGAGTGGTATTTACTCCCTGTGTCGCCCTGGTGAAATGGCTTTAGCCGTGTTTAGTGTAAATGGCCAGGTACTTCCTAACCAGAGACCCTGGTGTGATTTTTAAGGAAAATCTTTCGTTCAAGTCTCACATATCTGACATTATCTCCCGTGCTAACAAGATGCTTGGATTCGTTCTTCGTAATGTAAGATCATTTACTAATGGAATCACAATCCGTAGAACATACGAAGCACTTGTTTGCAGCATCTTGGAATACAGTTCCATTATATGGGCTCCTTCAGAACGTAACCATATCCTCGAAATAGAAAGAGTGCAAAAGAGGTTTATGCGTTACTTATACATGTGGGAGTATACATATTACCCGTGTTTGTTCGCTTCGTTATTTTTATATGGAATGCTAGATTTTCACATCATGCAGCCCGCCGGAAAATTTATTTGAGTGAACATTTTTATACGTTGATTTCTGGATGTATTTGTAACCTATATATTTATACTAAAGGGGATAAACTTGTTTGCCCCAAGTAATTATATTCGTGCGAGGCATCATGTGACGTTTTACACACCGAAAGTCAGAACTTCCTCATACAAAAACACGCCAATATATAAAGCGAATTCAATGAAGCTGCATCTACCTTAGATATATTTAGATGCACATATATAGAGTTCTGTCATTATCTCTTGATGTTCGCACAAGAGTGAACGTTAGGTACATAACGATCTACATAATCTTAAATAAAGTAAAATAAATTATGCACACCTTTTTACACTTGTTAATTCAACGATTATCTCATAACATGTATATAAGAATGAACCTCTCTTAAATCTTATTTTTTGTTTTTCATTGCTAACCTTATTTGCGTTGGTGTATTTGGTGAACAACTGTTTTTATGAGATCATGTTAAATAAATAAATAACCTTCCTCTTTTCCAACTCATTTTCTTCCCCACTCAGCCTCACAACATACTCCAACTAGGACGCTTTAAATTTTAACAAAACTTATTTTACCGCAAATAAAAAAACACGGTTACGAACTCACATAAAATGTTTATTGGGCGCCGCAAGGAGCGGTGATAGAAAAATAATTAAATATGTTGAAAAATGTATGTAATCGAAAGAATGCATACCCAAAACTAATAATACTATGAATTATCTTTCAAGTAACGTTGAAATCACGCAGTGCAACATGCATTATGCATTTAACGCCATATTTCCAGGAAAAGGTGGTTTTACCACGTCTACCAATCCTAATATTATTACCAAAATCATTTTGTGTGCATATTTTTTAGCGAGTCATTCAAACTTCCGCCTCGCATGGTAATATTATGTTGGATTTTCAAATCCCCGCTTGCGGTAAAGTGCTTTAAATATTAAATTGGGGGTTGTTCAATGGTTTTCTTTACTAAAGCATGCTACACTATTTTTCTCTTTTTATATATTAAAAAAAATGTACGTAATCCCAAAACTATGTTTTTTTTTTCAAAGAAGAAGCAATAAAAAAACAAATCAACAAGTAATAAAAAGTTGTAAGTGTAAGGGAGTAAAAACGGTATAAAATCATATTGTGTAAAAATAATTCTATATTAATCGATATTCACTTTTAGTAAATTATATCGAAATAACATTGTTTTATATTATTTACACACGGGTGGCCTGAGATAAAAAAATTATATTATCTTTGGAGATGCCATGTGTAGAATATTTTTAAGGAGAGGTTTTTATTTTTAGTGAACTTGGGTCTTGAAGAGACAAGTTCCATAAGCGTACTTGAGGCGAACTATTATAAATCTGCGCTGTATAAATTCAATATTATTCTAATTATTATAACAGAACTGTCGAGTACAAATTAACCGTTAACGAATGTTGGGCACGCGTTTGTTGTGTAACTGGGCACCGATGCTAAGAGATCAATGACAATTCATCCGAGCGACCATCATTGTAATAACAGTGCAACAAACACAACATTAGGTGGTTGTAGACTGTGTACCAAAAATATTGTTTTGTTTTTATTGTTCTTCGAAAAATCATCATCCCGTTAAACTACAAGAAAATAATTTGTCAACAGGATATTAAATACAAGGTAAATATAGATGACCTTATCAATTATCAATATATAAACATATTATTAAAATTCACACATCTTAAGAAATTGATATAGTATTACACCATACCATGATGCACTGGGCAGCATAATAAAGTACAACAATACATCAATTTCTTAAATACACATAATAGAAAAATAATAGAAACGCCTAATATAAATTATTTCTACTTAGGAGCCATCTTTTCAGCATATATCTGACTCTTGTAAAATCAATCCGTACATCTAAGTGTAGGAATGGCCCGTATTTTGTTTTCAAATATTTTCATCAGATTGAACGTTAAGGGAACTTTTTTTTCATATGTACATCATTTAAATTGCATAAAAAATAGTAAATTTTTTGTCTAAATTATATTTTTATCAGTTATTGAAAATAAATTATACGATAAAAGATTAAGTCACTTTGCACGTGAGTTGCAAAAAAATTTCATTAAGGAGATTTATAATGCATCACGTCATTCTAGGTACTAAACGCTTTTAAAGAAAGACGTAATTTAGTGCGCATTTCAATTATTTTTTAACAATGATTTCTTGTCGTAAAGTTCATCCCCATGCTTTGTAACAGCGGTTAACTTACGAATTAATAAAATTCCAACTACTGCGATACTTAACTTACTTAACTATTTAATGAGTTCAACTATTTACAGATTATTTGTCTGTGAAGCGAAAACAAGCATTCCAGATCCGATCACAATACGTTTCGAGCAGAGTTCGCCAAATACCCCAACTATCGGGAGGACGTAAACTTGCATCGGCAATGCCGGTACCCGGTACTCGGTAATCGGTAACCAGTATCCGGTAGCCAGCCACAGTGACAATAGCCGTATAAAACTTTCCATTACATCATAAGTTATTGGCCGAGGATCCGCCAGAAGTTCCCAGCAAATTGTCCAAGTTGTTAGGCACTCAACCTTTGTTTCTGGTTATGCGGTCCGGTACCCGCAGCCGCCGCACACACTACCACGCCGGCAACTAAACTTGCTGCTATGTAGCTCTACTGGCTGCCAGCTTCTAGGTAGGTTCATCCCTGAAAGCTGAAACCTTTCAGTAGTCTGAAAATTTTGCAAGCAAGAAATGAAAAAAATAACTTTGTGTAAGACCACCGATATTATTTTATTTTTATGGCCGACCGGTTTCGCTGAGCCTAAGCATCATCAGGGTACAAAATTAAAATCAACATAAAATATAAAGTGTGCGGTTATATATACATACAGAGGGAGAACGAAATATAAAATAAAATAACAAAACAATGAGAAAACAGTAGAATAACATTTTAACTATAACAAAGGAACTGAGAGAAAGAGACAGATAATATGAATTGAAAAAGACAAAACGTCAAGTGAAAAGGTCTTATATAAAGTTATTTTTTCATTTCTTTGAATATGTCAAACCATAAAATGATTGCTTTCTACGAAAGTACAAAAAATATTCATATAATTTCAAGAAATTCACTCCGATTTGAATCTTAAACATAAAGATAAATCAGAAAATAAGATTTTACGGTGTTTGTTCAGTAATTTTCAATTGTTCGCTATCAAAAGAAAAGGGTTGAAACTCGGGCGGTGCTGGGTAGTAAAACTACTAAAATTAGAAATAATGTGTTTTCTTTTTCTTTGTAAGGTTGAAGAATGTTATAGGTGGTGGTTTTATCGGGATTTTAAAATGTGTGGATTATTGGATGACATCTCAGGCTCTTGGGTCCCTTTGTGCAGCACAGATGTACCTTTGAGGAACTGGTGAAATCTACATAAAACATTGGTTATATGGAGAAACAACATAAAAAAATTAATTAAAATACGGGTACATATCATAACTTCATACGATACATGTAAAATTGTAAGCATAATACATAAATGCAGCCATTTAAACCTTTTTGGAGGCTTTATTTTAACAACCTGTTTAAGTGATGTTGATTCTTGAGTAGGAGAGCTGTTGCTCAAAACAGTTATTGACGACAAAATAAGAAAATGATTTGTATTCATTTTTTTGGTGGGCAATACTTATTATTACGACGTATCTGCAATCAAGTATTACGAGTAGGTTCAAATACAATAAGTAATGGACTTGTATATTTACGTAGTAATATAACCTGTAAAAGAAGAACCATTCTGTTTTATTTGGTTTAAATCCCGAAATCCCTAGTAAAGACAGGCTTTATTGACAAAAAACACGTATCCCACGACATGTGAGTATAAATTGAGAATTGAAAGCTCGGAGATAATTGCAAAAGGTCCAAATGACTTTCAGACTAGGTGAGTTGTCTCGGGATAAATGTTGACTTGTCTCGAGAAATGAAAAAGCGATTTTTCCCACCCAGAACTCGGGGACAGAGATTACTGGAGAGCCTACTGGCTTCCGCTTCAGCCATTATTCAAGAGGAGTTTTCCTTATTTTCTCATGAAATCCAAAACAATTTTGTCTCAAAAGTATATAAACCGAAAATTCGGAATAAAAGAGCGTCGAGTCACACACAACCTGAAAAGAAAAGGGTGTTTTTATGAAAAGGCACAACACTTCAATTTTATTTTTTTAATTGGTGGGTTTTCAGAATTAGTACTTATGTGCTTATTTTGTTTACTTTATGGTAAGAAATTGTTTTGATATGTATGAGTGTTAATGTTTTACTTAGTTTATTAACAGACAAAGAGCATTGAGTTATTTAAATTATTTCTGGGTTTTTAGGTTGGTGGTAGTTAAAAAGGTTATTTTTGTAATATTTTTCAGAATAATCATTATTTTAGCCACCTAGCCTATAAAAATACCGACCTTTTTACTGGTTTTTGCCCCCACCGCGCCGGGTCGAAGCTAATTATGCGTAAACATTAGCATCATCCATTACACTTTTTAGAAAACATTCATCTACAGATAAACAAAAAAAAATTTGAAAGTAAACAATTTCTTTTAAGTTTTATACCGCACAAGACTATCTGGAGGCAGTGAAACTATCCCACCCTGTGTTGGAAAAGTTGGAAAGTACTTTGCAGGCGATACCGACCTTGTCACTAAAAATAGCCAAAGCCATTTCAAACAGTATTTCGATATGGGGAGTATGTATTTCTCTGGCCTGGTTTTGAACAGGTTCTGGTTCGATGTGGAGGACATCAAGCGCGACACAATTCTGAAATTCTTCATAAAAGTTGAAGTTTATTTTTCATCCGAACTATGATAAACAACACTATCTAAAGTAAAATAAACTATTTATACTTTAGAAATTGACTGATTTATCTTAAAAATAAATGATTTGAAACCGATGATAGAAATCACAGTTTGTACAAAAACCTCGACTCCACGCGGACGCTTTTCACATAAATCTGTTACCTTATATTTCCCTGTCGTGAGGGAGCGATTCCAAAGTCAATTCCTTAAAATCCCAAGCATCCTGAAAGAACATCCCCGCTCCGGAATATTTCGGAACCCCGTCTCCCGGGGGCATAAGAAAGCCATTACAATGGCGGGCTTAAAAGTCACATTCAAATATTTTAGGTCAATCTGATATGGAAATTCGGGAAAGGCTACGTGATCATGATCTCAATACGCTTAAAGTTTTCCCTACATATATTGACCTAACTTTGGCCCGCTCCGGTCTCCCGGGGCATCTGTTATTCGCGCAAAGAAATATTTATGTTTTCGCTCGTCGATTCTTCAAATATAATGTTTGTTAAATTGATGAACCAAAAACATGCAAATATACTCACAAATAGCAGTTTAATATTCTCTAGCTTTTCACACTTTTGCCTTATTCTATTTTTTATAAAAATCATATCCTTTTATCTCTAAAACTACCATATAAAAACTTTGTTAATATCCCTTATTTCGGAAATTACCTGATTACTAAATAGTAATGTCACTATTTAACGCCATATTTTCAACACTTGTTTTACACATTGAGTAATTAAATAAAACTTATTAAACAACATGTCGTTTTATCTTATTTGTGTACATTTTTTTTTTCAAAGTTTTAACGCTCACGATGGAAATTGCGTTTTGAGATGAATATATTTGCATTGACAAAGAAATTCCAGATAGTTTTAATGGGAATTATACACATAAGGTATTTCACTGAAGCCTGCTCCGAGGAGCTGGTAAGCATTGATCCCCTGCGCCGGTGCACGAGCGTGAAACTCGACGTAACCGAGAACGATAGCGGGTCGTTACTTAGAATCATTTTTTGTGTAAGTCGAATCGTATGTAGAACGAGCTACTGTCATCTGTGTGTCTTCCGTCATTATGTTTTATTTATATGGCAGACAGAGTATTACACATACCGCAAAAAATGTAAAAAAAGTCTATTCAAATTCAAGTCAATGTTACTATTTTTCTGATCCACAAAGGGTCTGAGTTTTTCACGAATTAGTTTTTTGCGTATATTTTTTCAGAAGTTTGTCGAAAACATTTTAATCTATTTGACTACTTTTTGCACAAATACTGACTAAAATAGTACAGCTGAATGACCTATGCAAAAATGAGTAAATATATTTTACCATTTTTATTTGTAAAGTGGCCCGTACGATAAAATGTCCATCGCATATACCATCGAGTTTTTAAATGAGCTGAGTTGATAATATGCAATTTTAAAATGTTTTCAAAATAGGCCGCTCAAATAGTAATTGGATATTTCATATTAAAAAGCAGAGAGGTTAACTTTTTATGACGGTATACGAATTAATGTGTACAACGCTGGATTAATTAAGTTTTCCACGTTATAAACATGTAATGCGTGGGCGCGCCTATCAAATTAGATGCCTATATCAGAGTAGACCTCAATTATTAATTCAAAGGGGAATTTTATGTTTGTCTTCAATTTCCATTGAAATTAATCTTGTCTCTTGCAAACTCCCCGCAGATGAAATCAGCCTGTTTATTAAATGTTTAATTACGTTATTTAACGATCCAACTCCAGAAGTCAACCGCGAGCTTTAAGCATATTATGAACACTGCCATGGACGGCAATGAGATAACCGAGCCCGATAGAGAGATTTAACTTAGTCCAACAGAATTCTGCCAAGTTTCCATAAACTTAGACCAAATTAAGATGAATTATTTAATTAAGGAGTCGATTGGTGTTATAGGCTTGGCTAGCTCTCGGGGGAACATGAATTATGTCGAATGATTCTGAACTTGGAAGGAAAACATCATGATATTACGATAGTATCAATTCTGTAATCGAAACCGTAATATAGCAGTCTTAATCAGTCGTTAGATCGGTTCAAATATTAGGCTCGCTTATCTATCTTATATTTTCCCCCGATAACCGAAAATACTTCTTAAAGTTGTTAGTTACATGGTGTTAAACTATAGTAAGACAGCGTAGCATAACGGTGATTTTTTAATAGCAAGATAAAAGGTATTTGTACAAGTCTCAAAGAGTGTGGAGGCTTACGAAATAATAGGCACATTAAATCAACAAAAAAACGTTTTCAATTGTTAAATATTTCCCTTCTGCGAACAGCGAGTGGGTACAATCATTCGAGTAAAACATAATCAATAAACATTTTACGTCTAATTTTATATCGTTCTGTGCGTAACGCGCTCAGGTTTCTTGCCGTTTTTCCGTCTTTAGAACCATGCATCATAATAAAAGTAGAATATATAAGCTTCTAATAACAGGGCCACCATAAATAATTGAAAGGTTTTGTTGAAAATAATTGCCCATGAAATATCGCTGCGGAAGTAATGAATTACCAGAACCGGCGGCCGCGGTGTACGGTGTACAGTGTACGGCGGCGAACTCGGCCGGAGGAATATAAACCTGTGCTTTTCAAAGCACGTGTACCTCCGCTACCTCACTGGGGCTAACCGCTTTTTAGAAGCATTTAGCTATTCATCCTCCTTCGTATTGATTTCTATTTAGGCGAATGTGCATAATATTGGCAAATGCACTCTACACTTGAATCTCTGAGTAGTATTTGAAGTACTCATGTTTACAACGGATACAGATTTTATTTACTGTAAGTTAAAATCTAACAGGAAAAAAAACGTAGTAAGCAATCACTTTGTGGTTTGACGTAATTAATGAAAATGAAATAATAACTTTCTATTAGACCACAAATTTATTTATTTATTTTTATTTTTATGACCGACCGGTTTTGCTTAGCGTAAGCATCATCAGGGTAATTAGTTGATTATATATATTTTTAACCAATAATTCAAAACCCAAGTAGCGAATAACGAATAACGTAATATGTTTATGTTTTGTATAAATTCTACATAGGATTTTTGTCTCTCTTTAAAATAACTTCATTATGTCTCCATTACACTTTTTTAGTTACCATTTCTTTATAATATATATGTAGTGTTGTCTCCCTCTTACATATAATACCTTTCAATTATTGCCTCCCTCTAATATTTTTTTCTCTCTCTTTCTTTTTTGTAGTATTGCCCTGGCGAAGCTTGATCTAAGCGAAAACGGTTGACGTTAAAACATAATAAATTCGTGGTTTACAACACAGCGATTATTATGTGTTAAGTATGAACATAAAATGACAATTAATATAATTTTTCGAAACATGTCTATTTTCGTATAGCCCGCAGGCGAAGGCAAATAAGAAAGGTTGTTCAGCCATATGTTTGCTGGAAGAGGAACAAATGGGAAAAGTATTACAAATGCTTTTATTTTCCCGACGTGTCGCTAAAACGGGCTACACGTTAACAAACACACGCTCACACTCGTCAAATAAAATGGTAAAAGCCCTCTATTTGATATGCTCAAAAGATACGTCGCAATAATTTTAATAATACCCTTTTTAATATAGCATATTACATCATTGTCAAATTCCGTCGCTGAGCGGTAAGCTCTATGTCGCTGGACTAGCTTAGAATCCCGGGCGTGTATATATAAAAAAATATATATGGATTATTTCATAAATGGAAAAAAAACATTTTAGGCTTAGCACCAAAAATGGCGCTAAACGTCACTTTGTAGCATTCTAATACAAATAATGCTGCGCATGATTTATCTGTAAATTTTACATGGGCAGTTAGGAAAATTTCTAAGGTTTCCAGAGATGAAAATTTTAAGCTGTAATCTTTTAAATTCTATTAAAAAAAATGTCAGAAAAAGGTGCAATTTGAAAACCAGCCCAGCCATTTTCGAACGTTTTACCTAAAATTTTAGTATGCATTTCATGAATAATTTAAAAGATAACTGTTCAAAAATTTCACCGGAAACCTTAGACATTTTCCAAACTACCCGTATAAAGTTAACAAATAAATCATTTGTAGTATTTCTTGTTTTAGAAAGCCAAAGAGTGTGTATTTTTGGGTGCTGACCCGTTTTAGAATGAAGTATACATAGTCTCTGTATCGCTCTGGTGAGAGGACAAAATTTAGAATTGAAACATAAAATACAAGATCTGAATAGCCAGGTAATTCTCAACCTTCCTCTCCCCCTTTAGGAGAAGGGGAGGGGTGAACCCTCGCCTACTTCAACCTTACAACATTCCTCAAACAGGACCTTATAACTCAACTGGCTCCGGGCGGCTGGAATTCTTGTCCGATATAACAAAAAATACTTATATTTTTTTGCATTACTTTCAGCTTAATCAGTCTAAAAATGCTTGCACAACATGACACCTAGTTTTATTATGTTATTGCTGTGGTATATATATACTAACAGTATACATTTCTCATTTTTTTATTAGTTGCTACACTTCATCATTATCCGCTATTCGAAAATTAAAAGTGATCCGGAAAGGCTGAACTCTGTGATCTAAATATCATTGTCAGTGAGTGAGTTAGTACTTATCTTTTGAGATTGGCGATTCACTGGCCGCGCGGCACATTCGTCAAGGAATGGGAAGTTAGGCTGGTGGCCAACTAGACAGGTCTTCGAACGGTTGCGGTCGGCAGTAGCTGACTAAACTCACATAGAAAAAAAAAACAGTTCTCTACCAAAATGTTAGGGGGTTGAAAACGAAAATTTCGCAATTTTTCAATATTGTAGCTGCCGGGGACTTTGGTCCCAGCGCTGACCGATACATGGTTAAATTCGGCTGTTTTAGCCTCTGAATTTTTTGATAGTGGCTTCTTAGTTTTCAGATATATTTTTTCAAATTTCACTTCTTTAGGCTCCTGCTAAACTATTTTTTTTAAATTATGAATTGATTAATTATACCTCGAATAGACGCATACATTATCCCCGAACAACATGGTTTCACAAGAGGAAGATCTCTAGAAACCAATCCCATCATTAGTGTTCAGCGCGGTCATTATTCGTGATTCCCCCACGAATTTTCTACGGGGCATGCTCGAATTTCACTCTTTGCAGCGCAGAAGAGAAGGAAATTATAACCTTAAGTATCTATGTTCCTAATAACTATCTAAGACAGCGTCATCATAGATTATTCTATCTTCTTGCCTATAGGACTAACCTTCCAATGGTTTTCTCGATGAGGAAGAGTTTATTGCTCTTGAATAAAATCTTTTCTGATATTGACATCATTTGCGTCAGTGAGGAGAGATTCAGAATGAAAATCCTGTTGATTCTTGAAAGAGTATCTCCGCATTCGCGCGATCTTCACCACTGCCTGCAATTTTTTGTTAAAGAATTTTGTCAAAGTTTCTGTTCATTTTGGTAAATCTATCTATTTTAATACAACCATCCAGATCAGCACTCAAGAATGACGCTAAACGTTACTTTGTGGTATTCTAATACAAGCAATAATACAAACAACTTATCTTCAATTTTTCAATGAGTAGTTAAAGAAATCTAAGGTTGTAAGTAAATACCATTTTTTAAATATAATTTTTAAAATTTTATGAAAAAATACTAAAATTTTAATAGAAGGTGCAGTTTGAAAACCAGAAAACGCGCTGTTGAACGTTTTACCCAAAATTTCCGAAAGAAAATTTCAAAAAGATTACTGTTTAAGAATTGTGTTAACTGGAAATCTTGGACATTTTTCCAACTACCAGTATAGAATTAATAGATAAATAATTTGCAGTTTTGCTTGTACCAGAAAGCCAAAAAGTGGTTATTTTTGGGTGCTGACCCTTAATATTATACCATATTTAATTCTTACGTGTTTTTTTTATTTGTAATATGAGATATTAAAAAAAAAATAATAATAATACTCATTAAAATTTACTAGATATATAGGTGCGTAGTTATGTATGTATAGCAGAAGAAGGGTGCATCGTTTTTTATTATGTATGTCTTCATTTGTTTTTACATAATTGATATTTATTCAATAATCAACAATTAAAGCTTGAGTGTTTTAAATACAATTAAAATTATTCAAGAAGACATTTAATGTTCTCTTATTACTTTTTAGTACTTCCCAAGAGGTGGCTGATTGCCTCTAGATTTGACACGAGTCTCGCTGGCCGGCGGTGTTTACACAACTACTCCTCAGATGGCGCCCGAGGAGGATTTCATTTGTAAGCGAGCCTCACAACCCTGTCAACGGGTGTCGGATGATGGGCGCCGGGCGTCGGGTGTCGGGAGTTGGGCGTCGGGTGGTCGAGCCAACAAACTAAAGGGTCCCGCCGCAAAGTTGTGACATGAAACTTGCCACTCTAAAGAGGCGTGTTGGACACCGTCATTTCAGAATTCACGAAACTGACGGACAGGTGTTTTGTGCCCGTATTTTACAATCTTACTAATTTCATTGAATAATGAACAAGCTAATTAAAAACTTTTTGAAAGCATTGTGTATAATTTTCTAACCTGATATTGTGAAAGCTTTTAATTTTGAAACAATGATGATTGAAGTTTTCAATTTCGGATGTTATTATAATGAAAGTAATGGAAGGTAGATATCGGCTTTTGTTTCTTGAATAAAAAATCCATTTTTCACGTCTTTTTCAATCTGTTAAGATATTTTCATTCGATGTACCCATCGCAAATTCAGAATAAGTCATTACCTCCGTCCGTCATAACCAAGGAATATCCCTAGCAGAGCGGTCGAAAAGTACACCAAAAATGTACGACAATGTTAATTTCATTTTACAAAAAAAACATAAAATAATAATAATAGGCCTACCTCGAGGAAACTTCTCCATTCTTACCGTTCTCATGATGTCTTTCTCTAGCTCCTTGTGCTCGAGGATGCGGTGATCGCCTTGAAGCCGCCCAGCTACGTTCTCCCAACACTACATCGTCCCACAGGGTTATTATATAGAAGTCTTTCTTTGATGGTCAACTATTTGCCACCCTTGCTACTTGCTATGGTATATGCCCAGTAGAGCTGTCTTAGGTTAATGCTAAACTTTTTATTAACTACTATTCAAACAATTAATTCATCCTTGAGTAAAGTCACTGCAAAACAGCATTTTGTCTTGCTTACGTCTGCTTATCGTTTTTTTTACAGTCGTTTGAATTTGAATATTCCAAAAGTTCTTAAGTTAAGGAAAAAAAAATTAGTGTGTTCTTTTGTTATATTGAAAAATAGTTTTTTTTTTAAATTTCACTTAATTTTTCTTTTCTGAAGTCGAATTACTACTATGAAACATGCTGTATGCAAGCAATGCATCTGTGTGAGTATTGTGTTCGTGTTAACTCTGGCTGCAATACCTATATCTACTGTATCCCTTAACACTATTTTTTCATTGGGCTTAAAATTTTTTGTTCGGGAACTTTCTCTCAAAAAAATAATGTCATATGTATTTTTTTTTACATTAACTCCACTCAGGAGGCCTTAAGGGAAATAATTTCCCTCAGGCTTATGTCATATTTGGGGATGCTGTGTGGAATAAGTATAATTTATCTGTATCGTTTTTTTCTAGTATTACAGTTTAATTGTGGGGTGTGTGACAAACAAAGCATAGGCAATATGCTGCAGACAATATAAGGCGGACGAAGGCGGCGCACTTGTATCTGGGACCAAAGGAAGACGGTAACCATCCCACAGTGCCTGTTTTCATTGCCCCAGATGCCACAGGATTTGTGGGACAGGGATGGAGCTTTTGGACCTTTAATGAACCCAACTTTATGAGATACAGTCCTCTGCGGACACTTATATTTTATTCTAAGAAGGATTCAAATAATATTTATGTAAGAATATTATGATTACGCAGAATGCCTATTAACGTAGAGTTGGCGTTTTCATCAATCATTATTCGCATACAAATCACAGTAATAATTGCATGTAACAATAAACACACAAATTCCAACGGACGACATTACTTTAAAATGTCACTAAGTTTGAAGAGTCCATTGTTTAAGCAAGACCATTCGACGCTTTGTGTAGGCCTTTCATCCCTCGCCCGAGTTCATACATTATTCCACCTACATATTTAGACATCCCCTAGTTCTGGCGTTTAGCGGAATCGTACTTTGTGGAAATTGGTCCGTTTCAGTATCAAATGCATGAGAGTGTTTGTGAAATAAAAGTTCTTTGTGCAGAGGATTGTGTTTCCTCTGTACATTGTGACAAATTGAAATACGAAGTATAGAAATACAGCAAAAGCTTTAAAAAATCTGTACGATATATAGCATAATCTGCAAAATGTTAACTGTTTTTGTTCGGCTTGCTTTTAAGCTTTTTTAACGGGGGATTCGTTCTCAATTCGTACGTATTATTGCTGAGAGCTGTGAGCGAACCTCCGTTTACCTTAATGCGGGACCTATTCTTTTCCGAGCCCTTTCCGTGCAGTGAGGGTCGCGCAAACAGTCCAAGCGGTTTACGTGTAAGCATTAAAATAAGAATTCGCGTTTCGGGCAACAGTCGTGTCATTAAAAATTCCGGTACGTTTCAATGCCCGGGTTTTGTGGAACTCTGAAGGTGTAAACAGAACAATTTCCAGCTTTTCTCGAGTATGGAAATTGGGTACACGCTTACAATAATTAAATGGGTTATTTTCAGTGTAGCACGTGCTTTGTCCACACGGTAAACTGTTAATTTTGTTTAAAGAAAGAAATATCGTTATCTGCATCAGCGGAGCGCTCAAAAAAATACAACAAAATATTTTCGATGTATTTTTAAATGAACCTAGATACACTTTTTAAACTGTTAGTTCTGGTGTACGTTTGTGAATGTACGCCAGCAACCTTCAAAAAACAACAACAAAAAAACACAGGAAATAAAAACCAATTTGTATAAACTTACTTTTTAGGGGCTTAGGATTGAGATGTCACTTAGCCGCGAGTAGCTAATGGTCTGAAAGTGCTATCTAAACTCCAGTTCTTAAGTATCCTTTATGTACCACCTTAGAGTAATGATATAAGGAGGTATAGCTAATATTTATACCCAACCATACAAATACAAATTTGCGATAAATCACTTTCTCCGGGTTTTTACGTCGTATACCATGAAAGAGAAAGAGAAAAGAAAAATCCACGTAATATCGCAGCACTTCTAAGTATGTAAGGATGTTCTCCACCCACGCTAACTTCACATCATCGAGTCGCATAACTTACGTCAATGGATTTTGAGGTTATTTCATATATTTGTGTTGATTAAATGCTTGCAGTAGTTATACAAATAAATTAAACATGATGCTGATATGTGCTATGCGTGAATGTTCAAATAAGACCAAACAAACATTTTAAAACATCACTTTTCAGAGATGTTTCCAGTTTTAAATATTTTTGACCGAACTTTAAATTTTTCACATTTTTAATGAAATGAAGACATAAAATCAACAAAAAGCTTCAATCATTGTTTAGACAAACTTTCTGTTAATTGTGTTTGTGTGATATTTTGACTTAATAAATCATTTTAATAGTATAGTGATTATTGATATTGTTTTGTTTAATGTGTTCAAATATGTTTATTGAAAATGTCCGAATTCCATGTGGGCGGTAACTAATAGGATATCCTACATCCTTTAATATATCTTTGTCTCTTTCTATCGGGTCAGCATAAAGTCAACAATCCTGACTACACTGTTTCGCAAAATCTTAAATCTAAACAATTGTAGGTAGCTCCAACACATCGACAACTTCGGCGTAAATCCATTTACGTGATTTACATAAATTCTCTCAAAATTCCTTCAGATACCACAGTTAAGCTTAAAGTTGTTTCATCCGCTATTGCGATCGGGTTGTATCCTATTTCTTTTGATGCTGACTTAATGAACGAATCTTTCCGTTGATGAGCAAACTTTCAGCTCGTTACTTACAGAACCTGAACAAATGTCGGATGATTCAGGGAGGGACGTCTGAGAACAAACACGATTTAAAGAACAAAAAGAAAAACTCATTCTCATCAGCATAACGACGGCTTTGTTTGAAATAAGAAGCCACATTAAGCCGCGTTATCGAATCGGCCAAACAAACAAGTATAAAATGATGATTTTGCCCGTGTGTAATGAATTTGATGGGGTGGGATGGGGTTGTTTTTCGGGCTTTGTTTTCGATGCTTTCCGCCCAATAATTGAACGGACGATATTTTTTCGAACTTTTCAACATGTTGTGTAATAATATGTGCAAATATATGGATGCAATCACCGCGTCATCTGGCCAAACAATTTCACGAGCGACCGCGGGACGGTTTTTAAATGTACGTGGGTGCTTGAAGGGACCGAGGGTATTGAATATTAGCTCGCCGCTCATTTTATTATTAAACCCTTATAATAAGAGGCTTCGTTGGAATCGAGTTCTGAGAGCGTGCTGAAAATGTGTGTAGCGGTAATATAAACCGGAAATTATCCGACAACAACCCTCTTTTGAGAAAACAAAGATATATTCACAGCCTATTTTGTCATTACCGGCATACTTCCAAACACGCGTTAACCCTGATTTCGATAGGCAGGGTCGTTACAGTATTGTTTTCGATCAAACGATGGCCGTGATAAAATCACACCTTTGCCCCGATTAAATAATGAAAAGACTCTAACTACTCTGTACACACTTTTTATTTACACACTCGAATATGATAAATGTATAATTTTGTACGAGGTTTATTGTGTGTGAGCCTATGTCCTTATGTGTCCATCACAAACATGTATTCGTATTGCTATCTTTATACCTAGCGAAGTCTTCTTTAGCACACGTGACTACGTAATGTAGAGTTAGATAGGTCGTTAAAGCTGTTTACTTTCTTTAGCAGAGGCTTTAAACTGCGATCTTCAAAACTAATAAAGTACAAAGTTTTCTACTTTTACGAGCGGTAAAATAGTGCCTTACAAGCTTTTCCTGTTGTAATACTCTTTACCAACTCCAAGACCCGATGTTAAAATATATTTTTATGAATCTTGTTTGAGTATAAAATATACGAAACAAAGTTATCATTTCAAATTTGGTTTAAGACCCCAATAAAATGACAATTCACGTGAAGCTTTATTTACTACTCCCCAAATATTGTCATATATTCTCCTATATTATAATAATACTGTTATTTTTTATGTTTTATGAAAAATAAAAACAGAATAGTATTGTTTTAATGTTCTCACAGCCATATATAATAATCCACTGAGAGAATGTTATGTTTGAGATGTTGAGTCTCGTTCTAGCTTATTTGTAAGGTTTACTATATCCATCATCTGACCTGATGTTGGGCACTGCAAGGCTCTTCAAAACGTTAGCTCAAAAAAGAGAAAGCGAAACTTTTTCCAATACCCCAAAAGCCAGAAAACATAATATTATTAACTATTTGTTACCCGTGAAAAATCACGGGATGTAACTTGATTTTCCAAGATATAATATTAGTTGCTTTAATCCCCCCATTTAATGTCTGTAATGTGCTTATTTTAACAGACAGAGCACATTTTTAGGGAGGTACGGATTTGAAAAGATTGTTTTTAAAATGTAATAATTTTAATTAACATCAGTTTAAAAATTGAGTGTGATCGTGGTAATCTCAAAACATATCTGAAAGTTGAATAATTATTGTTCACATTGTAAGCCATTCCACTGACGGAAGCTTGGCTTTGTGCACATCAGTAAAAAAATCTAATAAATACATAGGTGCATAGGCATACATCCTAACTTAAAACAGAGAAACGACAAAAACAAAAAGTAAAGTTGCTAGATTGAAAACAACTGGTGAGAATAGCCTCGGTCATAAGTTGGCGACCTTAACTTAGTTTGGCCCCGAACCGCAATATAACCACTGGGGTAGGTAGGTAGGTGGGTGGGTGGGTAGGAGGGTAGGTGGGTGGCTGGGTAGTTGGCTAGGTGGGTAGGAGGGTAGGTAGTAAGATGGGTAGGTGGGTATCGGGTATAGAATTGGCGGAAGTAAAACGCTCGCCTGAAAGATTTTTAATATCGCTAAATCGACCCTTTCCCTTCGTGGAAAGTTTATCACTAACCCATTATTGCTGTTTAGGAGGTCAGCTCGGGAGTGTTACAACTTTTATTTTTGCCTCCTCGGACCGTAATATTTTTTAAGTTTAATATTTGGGAACATCCCACAGAGCGCAGGGCTAAACTCCTGCCACTGGAATCTCCGTTACAGCCTCTCCTTCTGTTACACGCCTTGTTTGTGTGAAACAGAGAGAGGTTGCGACGGATCTGTCAGCGGTATGCCTTTAGTAACATCTGCCGGGACGCCTCTTCTCTCGATAACCTCCTGAATAAATCACCGTCTCGGAATGTGTACGCTCGTACTTTGAAATATTCGCGTCCGGCATTTTAAAATAAAATGTCCGCAGCTTCATTTTCCGTGGTTGGTAGCTCTGTTTTGGGGGATTTTAGTAAATTAGAAGTTATTATTATAGACAGATGTTCACTATAACCGTAAACGTTAAGCAAGATTTACTGTTTTATGTATTTCTTTTGAGGAAATGTTTTATCTACTTTTGGGTTATTTTAAATAATACTTAATTATTCGCTATGTTTTTATTTACTTTTTTCAAATATTTTTTTTATTTTTAGTATAAAGTTTTGAGTTTTAATTTATAATAGTTCTTCATTGGATTTTATTCTCTCGTCTAGTACCAGAAAAAACAGTTATTTGAGAATTGCAATAACGTGCCTTCTAAATATTACATCGCGTATAATTTGATGATTTTCTGAATGATGGTTCCAATTTTGAAGTAATTTTAATACATTTCGCTACAAGTCTCATTTGAGGTATGAGTACACACGGCTTTCATGGCCACTTACGATCTATCAACCCACCCTTACGACCATAACTTACACAATCGTAATGAATTCAATGAACAGGAGTTGAATTTCCTCCGATTGTATTTACAAGTCGGTAATAATAAGATTCGAATTAGAATTACAAACGTAATTAGCATCTAAAAGAGAACTGTTGTTAGAAGTCTAAATATAATGAGAATTAGACTTTGAATTATCTGCCAGATTATTAGTGTGTATTAGTGAGTGAGACAAATATTTCCGGGTTACGAATAACCTGACCACATTTGAATTCTACTTCAATAATAATAAGCGGAAAATGTTTCTTGGGCAGTTATGGGGGACAACTAGCAGAGGAATCGGACCCTCGATAGCTGGGTTCAAATCGGGTCCCCTCGGGTAATAACCAGTCAAATAATTTGTCATATTGCATACGATGTCACACTAATGAACTGCATTCCGTGTGTATTTTTCTATTGTTGATTTTCAAGGTTTTAAAGGATATAATAATATCATCGCTGGAAAGGTAAAAGGGCTTAAGCGACAATTTGGTAAGAAAATTAGGTAAATATGCAGTCTTGATCAGCTTTTTTTCTGCATCGAATGCTTTAACTCTCGGTTGATTCCGAAGACTTTTGTGGCCCTTCAGCCATCTAATATATACGAGTATTTACCATTTGTGAGAAGGGGACTCAAGCGACACAAGTTTTGGGCGTTTTTTAGCTCTTTGTCGCTTCAGGTAACTCAGTGAGAGCATTGAGCTACCGGAGATAACTTTTTTTTTTCAAATTTAACCAGGTACTGCAGACTTATGAATGTTATTGTAAAACAACAAAAAACTTTAAAGTGTTCTGGTGTAAGCTTCCCGAAATGGCGCTTCAGTCCTTTTACCTTTCCGGCAACGATATGGCATATTCGTATTAGATTTGTATGAACAAGGTTTAAATTATTTTAACGATTTATTGTACAGTTGACTTTTCAAGGCTAAAAAAATGAGCTTATTAGTGTTAATGTGTAGGTACCTACTTGTCAGGCGTAGGTAAATAATCCCAGAAAACGTTTTTTTTGCGCATGGCACGATATTAGTAAATTGTAATGTATCGCTTAAATAAACAATGGAAGTTTATTTATGAAATCTTCACGTAGCTCTTTAAAGTTTGTTCTCGTAACAAGAATAAGTTGCCCATCCATCCATCATTTCCTAGCCGAGCCTTCCCGCGCCCGACAGGGAACAACGGGGCGTTTTCTTATTTCATTTCACCTAAGACACATAATCCAAAGTAAACTCCATTGTTAATATTCAATAAAAGTTCTGGAATCCTCTTTCCTTTGTCGAACAATAAAACGGTTCCAGTGTTTTAACTGAAAGATTTTGCATCTCAATAAGCTCGCACACGCCCATAAGAAAATAACACTTAACCTTAGCAAGAACATAATATATGCAGGTACTTGAGACTATTCGACTAAATACGTTTTCGTAGTATTTCGCGGTGAGAGGGAGAATATGCATGAATTACTCCAAAGCAGTAATTTCAATGAGTTACGTTTTGAAGTTCTCCGCCAAAGGTAAATATAATAAATTGTAGCCTCTGTACTAAATTATTCTACCCCATATGGCATTTGAAACACGATATTATTTCCTACTCTACGGATTCCAGCAACAAATCTGTGAGGCTTCTGTTAATGTTATTGATTTCTGTTCATAATACGAATATCAACATTTGTACTTCAGGGACCGTTCCCCCACCTTCGTCTAAAAAGTGGATATATCTGCATTCTAAACGCTTAAACTAAATCGTTCACCATTTCAGTCGCTTCGAGAGAATAGAGAATCAGCTGTACTCGAATCAGCCACCTGCTTCCAGCTATCTGCTGCCTGCATCCCGCTACTGCTAACAGCTAGCTGCTGCCAGCTACTTGGTAGTTCGAGACGCTATGACAATACAGTGGAGTGGAGCGAGAGATGAGAATATCTTTATTTCGCTGACTTATTGGCAGCATCTCCGAGCATTATCTGCTCACGCACGACTGGCTCTTTCATTCTCCAGTTATTGTTTCCAGAGCTATCTCCCTGCGCGTCTTCCAGCCATAGTATATGTAGCACAGCTAGTTATGGGAGCAGTCTCATTGTATTTCGATATTTCGCCTCGTGTTCTTTGTACGTTTTCAGGAAAATTCTCATTTACTTTGTTAACTTGTCCGTTATTCGTTGTTCATTATTCTAAAGACTAGAAACTTTTCCGCACTTATTAAACGAAGAACTCTGCCGTAATTTGAAGCACTCCAAACAATAATAATTGTATTTCGCGTGATGTGAGAAAAATGACGGCGTCGTAATTAATAAAACTTTAGAACCCGTGGCAAGGCGAAATATAATATAATTATTATAAACTCGTTAACCACTCCACTGTTTACATGGGAATTGGGAAAGTCATTCTTGTAGTAACCCATAATTCCGTTACATTTGTCTTGTGCCGTTTTGTTTGCGTTCTGACAGTTCTGAAATGAATCTAGTATTTTATGTTTACTTTTAGAGGTGGGGAGATATTTATGAAACACTTATTTAAATATACTAAAAACTTTGTAATAAAATCAGTCGAAAACATTTTTATAAACTGCAGTGTTACCGTTGTTATGGATTATTTTTTCCTAATTTCTTTTTTGATTATTTAGTGTTGATTTAGCTGCCGGTGAGTCTGACAGAAGATTTATCATCTCGCGAGCACAGACTGATTCGTCCTCAATCAGTCTGTTTGCCGATACAGGCGCGTGGCGGGACAAGTAATTTGCAAACGGATATTTTTATACGATAGTACCTTAAACAAATTGGGTCGAAGATTTATTTTGAAAGCGGAGAAAGGGAACTAATAAATATGTTCAGATGTGACAGAATAGGTTGGTTACCCGCGCGCTGTATTCAAAGGGCGAACAACGAGAGGACAACTTACAAAAGGGACTAGATTCACGACGAAATTAAATTAGACATTTTAGAACTAGAAATGTGCACCTCCGCTAACGTAAGACCGCGACATACCGAAGGCAGCCACAGAATATCTAATCAACTCCTGAAGTCGTGGAAACTTCCTGTCTAACTTTCCCTTACAGATAAAACGGCAAGGGGTGTTTCGATTCGCGTCGATCTCAAGAACACGAGTTATACGATGTTTAGCTACTAGCCTAGTACTAGTCCTACGTAAAATAAATTGGTATTAGTTCACACGTGTTGCTCGTCTCAAAACCAGTCAATGAACAAGCTAACCGTAAGTCAAACTATTAGTAGGCAGCCTTCTAATATGTCTGGTCCATACACCCAATATTACACCAGCTGTGTGTTTCACAAAGGCTCTCATACGATAGTTCTAACAGCGTACAATTAATGGAAACTAATAAATAATATTCCTACGATAAAAAAAACACCGTAAGATATTATTATAATATCAGTAGTAAGAATATTTGCGAGAAACCAAAAAAAACATGAAGCAGAATAAATGTCCAATATAATACCCGTTGAAAAATCTAGCCAATATAATGTTGAACGTACTTTGGTTGCGAAAAAGCTTTTAAAATCCCCTTGTTTTTGGGGCAATAACTGAGAATAAATTCAATGATGCTATCAATGCCGAATTATTTCATCCCCTCAAACCCTTGTTTGGTTTTTATTTTCATTAGAATTGCTACCGGTTAAGGTAGAATATTATAAAACTACTTTTTTAAGCACAGGCATAGCGGATATTTTATGGTTGAACACATATTTAAAAAAAAAACCAGTCTTATCTGTACCTTCATCAATTTTTAATTGACGTAGCGGGCGTACCCATTATTTGCACGAATTATTCGTATCCGTAGGCTGCCGAATTGAAACCAAATAATACGGGAATATATTGGTTCAACGTTCGCAAACTTCATTAGCGAACACGCCAGCCGAGAATTACCTATTCTATTCAGTGGGTGCGATACATTTATCTCAACGACTTATGAATTCCAAAGAACACTCCCGAACTTATAAAACTCGATAAAGAAGAGAATTGATACTTGTGTACCCAAAGGCTTGATAAGTTTAATCAACATTTTCTCGTTCGTTTGAAGCACTTTTCTGGTTTATTCTCGTTATTACATTCAGGCCGAAGGGGGAGGGGGAGGGGGAGGGGGAGGGGAGAGAGTTAATTATTTCCTGGACGAATTATTCTTCAAGATCCCGGCTGAAAGGGGAAGACAATCTAAGAATTGCTACTTTATTCCTGGAAGACGTTTTCTTATAATATTTCACAAATAATAACGAACGAAATTGAAAGTGGAAAGCTCGTCAAAAAAGAGACGAAAAATAAATTTTAAAAAATGTATTTTTAACGAGGGGATGGGTTTCGATTTTTAAGCGCAAATCAATATTTTGCATTATAAAACACAGATTTCATTATTTTCTCTTTATTTACAGTTTATTATTTCATTCAAAAACTTTGTTACAACGTAAAAAAACTCCCATAATGTTATTTGACCTCCCATCACAAAAATATTGCATAACCTACGTGACAAATAATTAGTTCAATCATTTGAGAAAATAAAGGTCTCGAGCAACTTCTGCTAAAAAAGACTAAACCGTGTCTTTGTGGAAGACAAATAAAATAGAATATACACAAGTCGTAACAAATTAAAGAAATACCTACTAATTTAATAAAGATATCAAAAAGTAATAAGTTGATTAATATTTATAAAGAAATGGAATGTTAATCATATTGGCTGTAGACAAAACAGAAAATAGAATACATGCGGCATCATTGACTTTTATCCTACTAAAATCCGTTGGATTGACTACAAAATAGTAGCTAGGGGGAAACTGAGTTTTTCTTAAAAATACGCTGCTTTTGTCGTACAAGAATTTCAGTTCGTTCATTAAATTTCGATGGCGAAAGTTATGTTGTCGTTACTACATTACTGTTAAAGGTACAGTTATTATATTGACTTCTCAATGAACTAAACACAAAATGCAAGTCTTCGAGTATCAGAATTCAGAAATATCTTCCATCTCTTTAGTAAGAACATTTTTTCTTATTTAACTTAAAATAGGAATATGATCTAATGAATGTTTTTATGATAGAATACAGCTGGGATGAAAGACAAGTTGACAATGACATTTCGTTAATACATGCGTTATTATTATTTACTGATCGCTATTGGACATGTTTATTATTAAGTATAAATTAGAGTATTCACATTGAGAAAGTCGTTATAAGAAAGGATATGTTAAACAGTGGCTTATACTACTTGATAAACAGTATCCATTGAACTTCTGTTTACTTATTACATAACATTCAAATATTTTTTCATTATTGTCCAATATTCCAATGGATAAACATCGAAAAATGAGATTTATTACATGCATATAAAAAGACTTAGACTAGAAGAATGAGTAATATTGCAAATTAAAAGTTATGTCGAAGAAAATTCGAGATTTTGATGGCGCCATTGCGTCCTAAGCGAAAACATGAGATTATGATTCCTGCGGCTACGGAAAAGTAGTCGATCATTGCAAAAATTCCAGATATTCTAGTTGGCATCTTCAAGACTTAAGAACTGACAAAAATATATAAATCATGTTTTCACCATATTTACATAAACCATCAGTACCTATTTATCATATGTACACGCGCATTAGATGCGCCAATTCGTTTAAATTATACTATTGTTTATTGGTGCTACATTGTCGCATTATAAAAACTAGAGAGGAGAAATACAGTTAGATTACACCGAATGTGCCATATAATTTGTTAATACTTTAAAGTGATTCACTTACAGAGATAAGATACCTACTAGTTACTGATAACATCATAAGAAGCGTTCCTTTCCAGAGTTCGTTACAATAATAATATCGTGTAGATCACATTCTTTTAATTTCACTATTTGCGGAGACAACTGAACTCTTCACGGCGCAGTCTCTTCGGCGGTGGCGTTCTGCATTTCGTCAAGGGACTAAAAAACAAAAATACACATTGGCTTATGAATTCATTTCATCCGTTATACCAGCTACACCCACTAACACAAATGAAAGCAATCAAGTGGGAGATGCCGGAGTGACGTGTTTGTAGAGCTCAATTTGTTAGCTTTCGGCAGTGGAATACAAAAAGGCTTTTATTCTAAACGTAATAACCTGAAGAAAGGTTGTATCTTAGAATACATAAATGAATAACTATTCCATTCGGGGAGACATTATAATAATATCGTTGAGGCTATTATTCAGCTTCTCTCTGAATTGGGATTCAAATTAGAAATGTCGGGGAAATTCCCTTTTAAATATTAAAAAAATAAGGGATAAAGTCGAGATATTATTGACATAAGGTAATTTATAAGATGATATTGAAATATTATTATTACATTTTTAGAAATAGGAGTAGGTAATACAAATGAAAGGTGAAATACGAACTACCAATAAACGTTATAATTACACTTCAAGGAAAGCGAATAACGAAAACGGTTCTGTATTATATATAATATAGTATGCAAGACTTTTACAGACGCGAAGAAGAAAATACTATACGTAGGTGGAGACGAGTTAAACCGGAAACGTCTCATTTTGTGGGTACGCCACTCGGAGGCATTAGACAAAATGAATAAATTTGTAGCAGGTGGAACACCACGCAAATAAATTCAGTTGAAGGGATATAGGTTGGCGGAACCACTAGCGTATGATAAAGTGACAGGTGCGTAGGTTGGCGGAACAACTAGTGTAAGAAAAAGTGCCAGGTGTGTGGGTTGGCGGAACAACTAGTGTATGATAAAGTGACAGGTGTGTAGGTTGTCGGAACAACTAGTGTGTAATAAAGTGCTAGGTGTGTGGGTTGGCGGAACAACTAGTGTGTGATAAAGTGACAGGTGTGTAGGTTGTCGGAACAACTAGTGTGTAATAAAGTTCTAGGTGTGTGGGTTGGCGGAACAACTAGTGTATGATAAAGTGACAGGTGTGTAGGTTGTCGGAACAACTAGTGTGTAATAAAGTGCTAGGTGTGTGGGTTGGCGGAACAACTAGTGTATGATAAAGTCACAGGTGCGTAAGATAGCGGAACAACTAGTGTGTAATAAAGCGTCAGTTGTGTAGGTTGGCGGAACAACCAGTGTACGAAAAAGTGCCAGGTGTGTGGGTTGGCGGAACAACTAGTGTACGAAAAAGTGCCAGGTGTGTGGGTTGGCGGAACAACTAGTGTACGAAAAAGTGCCAGGTGTGTGGGTTGGCGGAACAACTAGTGTATGATAAAGTGACAGGTGTGTAGGTTGTCGGAACAACTAGTGTGTAATAAAGTGCTAGGTGTGTGGGTTGGTGGAACAACTAGTGTATGATAAAGTGACAGGTGTGTAGGTTGTCGGAACAACTAGTGTGTAATAAAGTGCTAGGTGTGTGGGTTGGCGGAACAACTAGTGTATGATAAAGTCACAGGTGCGTGAGTTAGCGGAACAACTAGTGTGTAATAAAGTGCTAGGTGTGTGGGTTGGCGGAACAACTAGTGTATGATAAAGTGACAGGTGTGTAGGTTGTCGGAACAACTAGTGTGTAATAAAGTGCTAGGTGTGTGGGTTAGCGGAACAACTAGTGTATGATAAAGTGACAGGTGTGTAGGTTGTCGGAACAACTAGTGTGTAATAAAGTGCTAGATGTGTGGGTTGGCGGAACAACTAAAGTACGATAAAGTGCCAGGTATATGGTTTGGCGGGACAACTACTGTATGATAAAGTGACATGCGTGTAGAGTTTGATGAGAGTAGTATGATGGGTGGTGTGCGATGTTCAGGAGGGCTTACCTTGCGTTCGGGGGGCGGGGGCGGAGCGCCGCCCGCGGGCCACTAGGGCGGCAGGCCGTGCACGCGCGCAGACAGGAAGTTGTGCAGGATGAATACGGCGGGCTTCGGACTACCCTCCATATCGAGCTCCTGGGAACAAAAGTATTGTTTTTCAAACAAGCACCTATTTGTGTGATGTATGTTATAGACACAATACATATTAAATAGATCTCATAAAGTAAACTGATTTAAGATTTCCTCTGAAGTAATACTAAGTAACATGTTACGGTGGAATGGGGAGAGGGGGGAAAGGGGGAAAGGATATAATCAAATTAATTTCGGAGAATATCGTCTCGGATAAGTTTTCGTATTCGCTCAATAGATTTCAGGGGTTAAGGCTGAAGAGGTTGAGTAATTATTATATTAAAGTTACTTTATTAATATTCACATTTTTAAGATAAATTAAAGATTACGGGAGCAATTCACATGCAATAGTTTAATAAATATGACACTCGTGGTAGTTGAATTCGTTATTTTTAGGATAGACGTCTCGGCGATGAACTCGTGATATTTTTCTCGTTCAGGTTGATCCGAAAGACAACCGACTCAAACTAATAAACGATTTACTGTATTGAAAATACATAACTTAGTTTGTTTTGTCGGGTTGCCTTCGTTCAGCCACGAACTATTTTTTTTTGAATTGCTGATGGTTAAAGTTTTTTTTATTTAAAAAAAATTACAAACCAAAACATAATTAACTATAAATAATTTCCTTTCTGAGTACGTACGTACGAGTGTGAACTTTTCAAATCGGAACTGATAGATGTGTTGTTAAAATTTAAAAAATAATCTTTTCAAATGTGGTCAAGCGATAAATTACCTACCTTTAATTTTATTCTGCATTTAAAATGGGTGGAGCAAAGAAACTAATATTTTTTTCTTGGCAAGTCAAGTTACATCCCGTGATTTTTCACGGGTAAAAATAATAAATACAATTCTAAGCGGAAATATTTTTCATTGCTCTAAACACTGTCTGATAATAATGTACATATTATGCAGAGAGCAAGAGAAAGTTGGAAGAAGTCGGTTGCAGTTCGCGAGATGATTAACTTAGCAAAGTTTCGCTCTGAAAGGAACCGAGGAGGACTCTCAGTCGACCCACACAGGGTCCCACAGATAATACAGAAACACAGTGTGAACCTTAAAACAGATGTCGAAACTTTCGTCAGTCAGTCAAGTAATAGAGAGCTACTGTCGAAAGCCTACACAAAACTTTTTGGGAGGTGATTCAGTAAAGTGGAGTTCAAAGAACTATGCCTTGAAATATAAATAAAAAAAAAAAAAATTGTGCTCTTGTCTTAATAAGTTTACAGTAATAAAAGAATTTGACAAAAATGTTTTTTTGTTATCTCGTTGCGCTGGTGTATTATACAATGCTGTATTCTAACTTGTTTAGTTTTCGTATTTAACTGAACTGATTAAACTATTAGTATAAAGATAATTACGTCTGTTCACAATATTTCGACTTTGCTAGGCAAGTAGCACACCAGACGGCCGTCGGGATGCCAATGTAATTCGATCGTGTTCTGCGATGGTAAAAGAGAACAGAAGTCGCCCACAGACAATATGGGCTGACGATCTAATGATAGGTGCATATTTCGGATGGGCGAGAGCTGCCGGGAATCGGGGGAGGCCTTTGTCTAAACTGGATGCCAGAAGGCTCGTGAAGAAAAAAATTGTGATAAAATAAATGTATCATATTGCATAGAATTGTTGTGAGGTTGAAGGTAGTAAGTAGGGTAAGGAGATGTTAAAGAAGGTGGGGAATTATGGTACCTGGTTATTCAGATCCGGTCACCGAACATGGCTAAAGTCATTTCAAGCAATTCGATTCTGAATGGTGATCTTTTACCAGGACGATACTAAGAGTATCTACCCCTCTGAATAGTGCAGAAAAGATAACATATATTATTTTGAATGAATCAATCAGTGGTTAGTTTTTATTTATTACAGATAAAAACAGTTTACTGTGAGCTAAATTCAGGGAGTGTGCAATGAAATGTAGTCCATCTTAAATTAAATTAAATTTTAAATTCCGTTATGATATTAAATAAGCAAACAATATGAATTAGAATAGCGCACCGAACATATATTTAGGATGTGACCGAAATATTATATTGTTTTAATAATAAAAATATATTTTCGACGGTTTTCTTACGTTTTCAAAAGTATACTCGTATATCAAACATTGGGGATAATAAAATATCTTTGGAATAAATTTCCATAATTAGGTTTCTTCAGGTCTCTGTATAATTGAATTCATTGTTAAGCGCCCCGAGGGTGATTATACTGATTATTCACAAAGCCCTGCTTTAAAAAATATTCAATTATTATTTATTATTTCTCTTAAAATGTCCATCCTACGAAGCCTTATCTGAACTACACAGCTAATCTAAACTAAACACACGCCATGTTCCAAGAGGTAGTAGGCAGTGTAAGCACATATAAATAATATATTGTAAGTACTACGTTAAAATAAATCAGTGCCACTGATGTAACGCTGTGTATATGAAAGTTCTCGTGCGCTCTCGTGATAAATAGACGAGCTAAAGGAAGGAAGACAATAGCCTATTTATAATGGGATTAAAGCGGAGATAATATTAAGGTACTAGAATAAAGCGCCCGCTCTGAATCTACGTACAAAAACTGTATGGACACTTAACAGCAGTGTTATCGCAACTCTCCAAGGATCAAAAAAGGTTCTTATTAAATTTATAAGCCTGGCCCAGCACTAAATTAATACGCCTTTTATTGTTTTAAACTAGGCAGATACATTTGGGAAGATAAGTATAAGTCCCTAATTGTATTAATAACTAGCGAGTACCCGGCATGCTTTTCAATGCCACTTAAAGAAAGATTTATTTATTTATAATTATTTTCATTTAAGTGCTTTTGAATAAACAATACTTTTTGTTTTTCCGTCTGGTGCGTATTTGAATAAATCAGAAGGTTTTTCGACGCATTTAGCAGGCACCATACAGCTGTCTGTGTGAGAATTTTTATCTTTCTTTCTCGAGGTGTAGATCGTTCAATACATTTTTTTTGGTCCCATAATTAATTTGACCTTGAAAGTAATACCTTTAACGACTATTACTATCTATAAACAAAGAAATAAAGAAACATTTATTTGAAAATTTTATTTAATTTCAATCATTGTTTTTTTTTATTCTTAATTAGGTAACTACTTGTATTTTCCATCTGTGGTTGTGGTTAACCTAAATAGAAAATTACGGTTTAAATGTTTTCATACTAATTTTAAAACCTAACCTAACCTAACCTAAATAGAAAATTACGGTTTAAATGTTTTCATACTAATTTTAAAACGTTATAGCAAAAAAATGAATAAATGATTTCATTCAAACAACTCTATAAACCTTCCCGTCACTAATAAAAACAAACTGTGCTATTTTCAGTCGAGTAATTTTCGAGAAAATCGAAAACAAACAGACAAAAAGACTAAAACAGACAAACATTCATTTTTATATATGGTATAGAGATTCATTATTGTTTAAATAATTATAAAATGTAAGCACTCTTGACTGGACAAAAAAAATGGAGGGTTTGCCAGAGATTCGAATTGATACTGATGAATCTCTAACAATAATATCGAATGTTATCAACGGGCGCACTCGCAATGTAAGTCATTTATATTTTAGATTAATAAAAACGGTTTTTACCATTCGCACCGTAATACGATTTTCAAAATTTCTAAATCATTCTTCGGCAATAACATTAGTGGTAAGGGCCAGATTTTATCATTCTACGCGATGAATTAGGTACTTCCCGAGAGATTCCGTTGATAAAATTTGAAATTATAAAAATGTTCATTAGAATTGATTAAAATTCAAAATTTGGGTTGTTTGCTTTTCTAAACATGAGACAGCAAATTCAACCTTAAAGTACCCCTTCTGCCATGCGCCAAACACTCGTTCTTACTTAACGAATTCTTAGTGAAATCTTACGTTTTTTGTGGTAGTCAGCCTATCATAAAAGTATCCGATTAAATATAGTATAGTTCAATAACAAATCAGTCCTGGAATGTCATGATGGATTAAAGCAAATATAAAATGACAGCAGAATCCAAATAATCTTCTTATCTAAGTGAAATGCTCTTCGCATAAGCGTCCTTAGAGACATCAAATATCCGCTATCAGTAGATGAGCTCTTTTCTACTGGACTAGCTGCTGGAAAGATGACCCACCATCTGTTGACGTCGGTAATGATAGTCAGGATGTGACCGGTGTTAGGAATAAGAATTATGTAAGGGGTACCATTTCCTCCAGGTACCACAGCGATTAGTTCACGTCATTTCGGTGTTAAGAGTAAAGCGACTGTTAAGTTTTTTTTTCAATCAGTGATTTTATTGAAGAATATATTCGATTATTTTCGCCCACTTCCTATTAGCCGTATGGTAATTCAGTTTTAGTGGATGTGTATATTGTTACATGCAATTCTAATTGAATCTACAATATGCCTTAGGAGTTAAGAAGATATGGAATCGTTGTCCAATGGTTTTTTTTTGTACTATCACCTTTGGTTGAATTCTTAATCGTGTCGTGTGGCTGTGATCTACAACATGGTGTGGGTTTGAGTTGTTCTCATAAGTGCATTAATACATCTGTCTTCCATTTAAAAAATATGTTTCCTTGAATAGGAGTGTCGATGAGTAAATGCAGATTTTTTAACCTATCACTCTTACTACAACTTTTACTGGCATGTTGTGACCCTTTTTAGTATATATTTATTTGAATAACACTAACGAAGTCCTGAAACATTAAATTTTAGAAAGTCATTTTTATTATTAATTGATGCCGAATTAATGGAACTTCCAAAGATAGCATTTGTAGCAGAATCCGAAATGCCGACACTTGGAAACTAATACAATTTGTAAAATGAGCAAATAAACTAACGACCGTTCATACGCGCAATCCTTCTGCAGCAAAAAGTATAAGAGAGGGTAGGTAAACAAATAAATATCCGCTTAAAATAAATTTAATAGAACCTTTACAATGGCGCGATCCATTGTGAAGATATCAACGCCAAGATTGGGCGTAAAATCCAAAACACTTTAGGAGAAAACGAGTCAGCACAACGCCTGTAGATATAGCTAAATAACGCAGCACTCTGCCTAAGCAAATGATAATAATGCTTGATAATGGAACGGCAAAGTTTAACGCCAAGCTAGGCGCTGTTACTGGCGCAGATACAGCCACGCCAGGCATTCAAGCCAGCCAAGCTATTCTCGTTCTCAAGTCTGCCATCAGACGGCGATAATTGAACGCGACAAATGGCGGTCTGAAGATCTGAAGGCGGCGGGTAACAGTACGAGTAATTTTCCCCAGGTAAGGAGTAAGAAGTAAGGAGGTGTAAGGAGGCGAAGCGCCGCCGAAAGGACGTGAATTACTATGTCAAATACGCGATAGGAAAACACTCTGTATATATATATATATATATATATATATATATATATATATATATATATATATATATATATGGAAGTTGTTGTAAAAGCCTGAAAATGGTAAATCTCAGGTATCACCGGTAACCGGGAGGTTAAAGGAACCAAAGCGCACAACAGGTACTAAGATCAAAGATCGAGCTTTCAAAGCATAAAGCCCAAAGCTTGGAAGAGACGATTATAATATATCATATTATGATCTAATACTGATAAAAAATCTAACAGAAATCAGAGCGAAACACTCATATTTTCAGAGATATACTCGTACAAAAATATGTAGTTACCTTATAAGTAAATCTGGCTTCCAACTAGTCGTCTTGTATAGGGCTGGCAGGTTCTTCAATAGTAACCAGCTGCTGACTCTATACAAATATCAAGTATGTCCGACAGTTAAATTTGGGAGCCACCTCCAGACTGGAGCTCCAAAGTATTTGATAAACCTGCTTAAATCTGTGCAAAGAAGGGAGGTCCGTCTGATTGACAATTCGTTGTTAAGAGACCGATTGCCATATTTAATGCACAGATGCGACGTAACTATGCTGATTCTGTTATAAAGGTATTTCCCTGCGGGCCGTACACGTGCGTGAAACTCGACGTACACAAGCGGAACACCCTTTCGCAGTTGATGTCGGCTTCATGAGAACGGATCGTCACTCCAAATCTTTTTTGTGTAAGTCGACTCGTATGTGTAATAAGCTACCGGCATCCGTGTTCCCTCCTTCATTTAATCCGGGCCTCTTCAAGGCTCGCATTAACAAATCCCTTCCTACCATTTTTTCGACCCGCCTCACAACGATGCCTGTCTATACACCGTACAGATAGGGGCGCTCTTGTGAAGTATAACATAAAAGTAATAGTTGAAAACATTTACTTTTATACCTAGCCCTAATACAAAAAAAAAACAATGTGTACACTGGTGTGCAAATTTGAATCTACGGTGTTTATGTTAAATCATTACGACAGTATACTCGTCTCTCACAAGTGTGAATTATTTTAAAGCCTTCAACACCGCCAAATAAGAAGTGTTGATGGTTTCATAAAAACTTCTTTGATTCTAAGTAGAATGGCTCAGAATTATAGAAACATTATAGCATTGTAAAGCGCCCTTTGTAAACGCCAAAATGGCGTTATTATTATTTGCCGAAATGCTTGTTTGAAAGTGCAAAACGGAAGCGTTTGGTTAGGTTGGTTTAAGCGGTTAGGTTAGGTCATGTTAGCGTAGGTTATTTTGTGGTAATTTGCCACAGTAAGGTAATAAAATTCTGAAAAAGCTTTCGGAAGCTAAAGCTCGATTTCGAACTTTTACAAAACCATGTCGATAAATGCTAGAATTTTCCCAAAAAATGGTAGAACTTGGGTTTTACGGGTAAATCCTAGCATTCACCGAAACGCTTGTATAAACCCGATATAAAAAGGGTTTTATTAAGTTAGGTAAGGTGAGGTAATTTTAGGGTAATTTACCGCAAAAAGTGGTCTGAAAAAACTCCCAAACGCTTCAGTTTCAGACAAAACTAAAAGATTCCTGAAATGTTCATGGTTTTACAGTAACAAAACATACGCATATAATACATATCGGAAAAAAATTTCACATATCCACGGCGAGACGCTGCAGGGTACCTATCGCGCCGCTAAAATTAACACGATATTAAAAATGTATGACTCGGAAAACGTAAGAAGGCACTTGTATGACTTTCGTGTCTAATATTAATTAATGTTTGCGGATTCGAGAATGACTCGAAGCCTGAATAATAAATCAAAAGAGGAACTCCATCCCGAAAATATTAAATTACATGTGAAAGAAAAGTACTTTAAAATATATCTTAGATATCTCACGCGTGTCGTTAATAATAATACTAGGAATGCTGTTAGCCCACGCTTCTCAACGTTTAGTGCCTAAGACAAAAGCTATTCGTATTAAATAATTTGTTTTATTTGTAGTTCCACATAAAATAACAAACTTGAGTATTCCATACCTAGTATATTTTTAAGTGTCTTTATAATAACATTTGGACAACTTTCGGAGATCAAAGAGGAGGAGCCGGTGGTAATTACAACGTAGCTTTCAGCGGAAAAACTCAAATTTAATATAGGCGAATTAATCAAGTAAAAAAGTGCTTGCTTGTTTCCGAAACGAGAAAAGTGAGCTCATGAAAATTGCACAGTTTTATTTTTCAATCTAAACTTTCTAGATCAACTCAACTATTTAAGCTAGCAAAATCATACCCATCTTGAGCTACGGAGCTTGTAAGTATCTATTCAACTGTCAAACATAAAAAAAATACATCATATTGTTTGGTCTAAAATATGAATTAATTAATATTTTAGACCAAATTGAAATAAGTATGTCGCAATTTATTTATCGCGAGGCAAAATGTATTGCGACAGGTAATAAAGCTAGTAACATGATATCAAGGATTTTTTAATAAGTCCCTGGTCCTGAATCACTTTAGTGATACCATAATATGATATTATCTGAGCAGGTATTTACTGTAAATGAAGCCACTGCAAAGTACGGTTCTTAGATCGCGTTGAATACCAATTTGAATTCCAATCAGCAGTCAATGGAAAATAAATCGTTGCTTCACATCCACTCAACAGAAAATCACTAGAAGTGCGAAGTACGAAGTTAAAAGTACAGATTTGAAAGAAAACAGCTCTCGCCAATAATTAACATAAGACCTTTCAACTCCTAGGCCTTGGACAGGCCAATGAAATTGATTCTGTGTTCAAGAAAGAAGGACAAAATGAGCTTATTTCTGGCACACGAAGACGCCCACGACACACTTCTATCGGCGTATATCTTCAGTGTTCGCATCCATTATGCGCTGTCAAACAACTCGCTAATGATGAATTGGAATCACTATTAATCCCATGCCGTTACATCGAGTTCTGTACGCCAGCTTCTATACACAAGCCATTCGGCACTGCAGTCTGCTCCGTACTCTAGTTACGTCGTAACTCGTTACATGAGGCTATTGAGCTGGTATCCTGATCTACAATTCCGTGCATTGAATCCTGAGATGTTTTCTTAGACCTCCTAATCTGGTTACTAGCTGCTTGTGCGGACAATGTGTCTGGTCTGGCTTAGTAAAGGACACACCGTAGACAGAAGGAAATCAGTTTCATTGTATTTAAAATGTCTTCATTGAATTCTTATTTCGTATCGCGCATGCTGTAATTATTTCATAGCAAAAAAATATTATGTATTAATAACGCAGAGAAGGAAAATGTTGCATTTTAGTACACACCAATAGGTGAAATTGTATTTTAATTAAATAACATATTACAGGTATTATGAGTGGGAAAAACAATGTTGTTTTCCTAAAATATAAGGGGAGCATGAGGAAAATGGCAATGAATTATCTATTAATAAAATCCTCTGTGAGTACGTACGTATATACGTCCGAGTGTGAACTTTTTAAATTTGGAAGTGATGTTAGTAGAAAAATTAAAAATGTTTTCAAATCCCTTCCTACCTAGTAAATTACCTACCTATAATGTGTTTTAGCAGACATTGTTCTATATTTTAAATGGGAATAATATGTTTTCTTGGCAAGTCAAGGTTTATCCCGTGATTTTTCACGGGTAACAACTAGTGTTTGTAAATATATTAAGTGAAGCACCAACCATTAAAACACGGAATTGAAAATTACTGAAAAATAGTCAGAATTTTATTTTAAATTGTTCAGTTCAAAAATTGGCTTCGTAAAAATGTCATAAAAAAGCCTGTTTTCTTATAAAAAATTATTATTATTATGTGAACGTCAAATTCACAAACATAATTTGAACACTATTTATATTGTGTTCGTTAACACATCAGGAATCCAACTTTATAAAATTTTATTAAAAGCATTTTTTAAATATTAAAATAATATACATAGACATATAATTTTATTTGAAATGAAAAAAGAAACACTAAATTCATGCTAATCACGAAATTTCAGTTCAAACGTGACAATGCGATCGTAGTAATTTCTAAATTCCACTTAGTTGATAAAGGATTATATGACAAGGTTAAGGAAAGTTAGGTTAGGCCATATTAGGTAAGATTGTTTAATATCAGGTATCATACGAGCTTTAAAGTAGCATCAACTACGCCGTAGATATGACAGAGGGTTAGATGAGGTTAAGATGAGATAGTTTATCATAAGTTACGTTATCTCACGTTATGTTACGCCAGGTTTCGTTACGTTAGATTAGATTTAGTTGGTTTAAGTTAGGTTAGGCTGTCATAGGTAGGTGTTGGATATCATTTTAAAAAAATGCAGATTGTCCTTACGATTTCTCCCTCGTCCCCACCAAAGTCCAGCCAGAGCAGCCGCTCCCCGTCATCAGCTGAGGATTTGAGGCGGTGGAAAGGCGCGCGCCACAGCACGCGGCCGCCCGCGCGCAACGCCGCGCCACCCTCGTAATGCAGCCACAGCTGGGCGGGCCGCCCCAGGTGGGAACACCCTGTAGAAAGAGACACTTTTACTACTGTGTTGAGAACCATCCGTAATCTGATCATATTAATACGATAAGCGTGAGCCGTACATGGTTCGATCGATCGCCGTGTGGGGCGCTAACGTCTGCAAAAACATCTAGTATGAAATAAATTCAGTAACAGGAGAAGCTTGTTTGGAGGGCGGTTATCTGTCACCCTACTTGTCTTAGTATATATGTATCTATGAATGTTTTTATTTGATAATAACAAAATATGCGATGCTAGTGATGAAGAAAATAAAAAGTAGACAAGCTTCCAACGGATTGCCGACCACTGAAAGAGAATTGGTTTATCCATTAAAATATTGGTAAGAATCTATCAAATGAGTCATTCATTTTGTGTGCGAAAGGAAGAAGGGGAATAGTTCAAATTAACTAAATTGGCTAACGGTTAAACAGATGCTAACATTAAACATATGGATATTTATACATAAAATAAAATAAAACAACTTGTTACCAAAATATGTTTTCGGACTAAATTATTTACAACGTAGATATTCCGACATAATACAAGAACATGCAAAGAAATCAGACTGCCAAAAAAGAATAAAACCAATACACAAAACAGGGATTATCAAGGGATGAAATGATATAGTGTGCAGCCGGAAACCACCAAAACTATACCAATTAATACATTTAAAATAGCCCGTAAGAACCATTTAAAATACATAAGTAATATCAAGTATAGGTTATTATTATTAAGTCAAAAAGTAATAAGAATTATATTTAGATACTTTGTAAACTTTGATGTACAAGTAATTTAAAAAAATTAAAAGCTTAGATGAAATATTTAAATTAAAAATAACTTATCAAAGCTTTATGCTTTTACTGTGGTACCTATTAATTAATTGAAATAATGTTTTTATACGTAATATAAAGTAGAAGACACAGAAAATAAAAATATTATTCTATTTCATATTATAATCATAATTATATCATAATTTCACTCAACCTGTTATCGATGTCGTATTTATTTAATACGGGATCATAACGTATGTTCTTTGCTTCAAAGGGACGTAGTTATTCAGAAAGCATCCAGCTCTAAAAAGATGAAACTGAGAAAAAGGCGTTTGCAAAGTGAATATCGGTTTTTTTTATGGTTATTATTATAAATATGCAATTTATAATCTATCAATGTATTTATTCAAAAAATAAATGTATTTCCTATGTTATCCTACATTTTAATGTTTTTAAACTTCAATTTAAGTCAAATAATTGCATCGTGGGTTAGTATACAATTGAATTACCAAAAACCTATTGCATTTGGAGCTTGGATGTTTTCAACATATAAAAATCTTGAATTTATCTATAGGCAAACATGTTAAATTCGATTTTGGCAAATTGTGGGTTGACGCTTTCTGCATAGCTACGTCCAATTAAAATCCATATTATTTTATGTTTCGAGTCAACTATTTTTGTCAACTATGTTGCAAGAAAATAATGCAACTAAGGAGTTATTTTACGTACTAACGTACGTAGACTCAAAATTATATTTTTAACTAACCCTACATTTATTTGGATTTCCCATACAGAATTACGCAATGTCTTCCCATTTTCGGCATAACGCAAAAGATATGTTGAAAATATTCCAAATAAATTGCTTTAGAAGGTCGGAATTATTATCACATAAATCTCCTCATAAGATTCGAGACAACTTGAAGAACCCATATTTTTTTTCTCCTACGACATGAAACGCAACTTCTTACAAGACCTCACTTGAAACCTACGAGGAATTCTTAAAAAAATTCTTCACATATTCCTGTATTTTACTCGGTACTGGATAATATTATATTCAGCCTACAATAGTATTCCTTCAACTTTGGGTCTGTTTCGGGACTACCATTTCACTCCCCTGCTCGTTTTTAAGTATTCGTTCCATTTCTTCTTTGGTCTTCCCAAAAGCATTTTATCTGCTGGTATCGAGCTAAGCACAGTATTGCCACTGATTATTTTCTTACTACTTTTTTACATTGCATACAACTCCAGAGGTTGCGGATTCAAATCCGGCATGCGCAAATAAATTTTGTTTAATAAATATATGTCATAACACATTTAATTAAATAAAATTATATATAATATATTTGCGACACGTTTTAGAGTGGTGGATACTCTAAGTTTCACCCTGGTAAAAGACAACCATTCAGAATCGAAACGTTGCTTGAATTGGCTTAAGCCGTGTTTGGTAACCAAATCTGATTAGCCAGGTACATCCTAACCTTCCTCTTAATTTCCTCGTCTCCTTCCCTTCCCCACTACCTTCAGCATCACAACTCCAATTGGGGATGCCATAGTCGCATTGGCGCTAGACGGTTGGGAGCAGTTGGGACTCTTATGCGATATTTATTATTAGAAAAGAATAATAACCAAAAAACTAGGGTAAAAAACGCCACAGTAATCAATCGATACTCACTGAATACGAACTCCTTCTGCTGCATGACCGCCTCGTGCGCTCCGCTGACCAGCGCGCCCGCCCACGCCGCCAGGTCGCGGTGCGTCTCCGCCCTCAGCGCGCGCTGCACGACGCCGCGCGCCGTGCCGCAGCGCACGGTGAGCACGAGCGCGCCGCCCGAGGTGGCGCCCGCCGACAGCGAGCCGCCGGCACTGGCCGAGGCGGGCGCCGCGGCGCCGCCCGGCGCGGCTGCGCTGCCGGCGCGCGCCCAGCCCACGAGGCGCAGCGCGGCGAGGGGCAGCGCTTCGGCGGGCGAGCCCCAAGCTTCGACGGACCAGGGGGCCACTTCGTATAATCTGTGAAAAAAAAAAACATTTAAATAAAACTTGCAATTTATGACTCGAAATCCGTTAGGCTTGTACTTGGTCAAGGAGTGAAGTGAACTGCTTCATTGAATCCGCAAATGTTCACTTTTTCATGTGGAATTTGTGAGTACGCGTGAACCTAATGATGGGTGTACGAATGATAAGAGCTATGTTGGGAAGGACCTGACCATTTGATCTCACCGGGGTGATACTGGCGAAGTACCTTACACTCTGTGACAGTAATAGAAAACTTCACTTCTTCTGCGTGGAAATATTGTGTTTTTGCCTACCTTATGTAAGTAGTAAATAAAAGTGCGTGGAAAAAAAATACAGAATTTAAAGCAAGTTAGCATTTTTTATATGTAAGTGTTGTGTAGTAACTTGGTTTCTATTTTGTGTAGGTATATCTTTATTCAATTAAATTGTTTAAATTTTGAATAAAATAGAAATAAATTAAAACTAAAAACATTACGTAACATTATATAAACATATTACGCATCTAACGTAACATAGAAAAAAAACAATAAAAGTTATTTCATAGAAATCGTATCATTAAATTACTTAACAAATAATCCTTTTGAAGTGTAGATTGAATAAATATAATGATAACATAAGAAAATAAAAATGCTAATGGATCCCAGACCTAGCATGACCGCCGAAGCGGAAGCTGTCAACATATTAGCGGTTTACAAGCGGGAATAAAAATTGCAATCTAGCGGCAAAAAAGATGCCATGGAGAAGATTGCCAGCTGTTAGAAAACAAAATTCTGACTTTTTAAAATCGCTATGGTTACGGAAAAAAATCACCAAGTTCGTGTTAATTTGAATTAACACCGGGTTTCAAAGGGTAATTTTTAAATTAAACTTTTAAATGGCATTTTTTTCGTGCTTATCTTCATACAAACATGCACGCCTTACATTTCAATTAATTATTTTACTAGGATTCAAAATCATTGTTGTTGAACAGCAACAAATCATTTTTAATTTAATCACTTTTAAAATATCTTAGTGCGCTTTTAAAATGGCCTTTAGGTAGGTAAATACTTAACAAAATGGATGATATGATTACATTTGAATTAGCTTTGACTCAAAAAATTACGTACAGCCCTCAACGCAATACGCCTTCGTTCTTATAATACGTTACCAAGTAATGACGAACTAGTGTTATTGCTTTGTACTCGTAGTTTCAAGAAATCGACAAGAAAAAATCATTTGCATATAAACTACGGTGTAATCTAAGTCTCGAACCTATCAGTACTCGCTTCTATATATATATTTCGAGTCAAATGTTTAACTTTTTTATGGTTACTAAGAGACGTCATCTGTAATCTAAAATCTGATTTGTTAGCGTTGGTCCTCTTACCTGCGTCTACCTCTTTATTAGTTTCTGTTCTCTAACCGTCTGATTAATAGCTGATTCACACCAACGTCCGGTTCCACTCAGTGCCGATATTGTTCCGCAAGAAAACTTATTGATATGGTATGAATATCAATCAAGGAGTATGTGCCAAGACAAATTTGTGTGGCAGTATATCCTTCTGCCCACCCTTGTGATATTTAACTACTTATTTAGCTAAATAATTATTTTGAAGCGTAAAAATACTTACAACGCAGTCTTTTTTTTTAAACCATTTTTTTATCACTAAATAATATTTTTAATAATTAATAATCAGTAAAAATATTATTTAGTGATCAAAAAATGGTTTAAAAATGCGTTGTAAGTATTTTTACTGCTTTAAAAATAATTATTTAACTAAATAAGTAGTTAAATATCACAAGGGTGGGCAGAAGGATATACTGCCACACAAATTTGTCTTGGTATTATACTCCCTGATTGATATTCATACCATATCAATAAGCTCTCTTGCGGAACAATATCGACACTTAGCGTAACCGGACGTTGGTGTGAATCAGCCTTAAATTTGACTTATTTTCAAAAACATATTTTTTATACATTTCAAAATAAATTCAGTGTGACCGAAAAACGAGGTTTTTATTTCATAAGACCTTGAACGAAATAAATCAGGCAGAAACATTTAAGCCCGGAATTTTTTCCAAACCCTGTGTTTGCAAATCAGATTTGCCAATTTAAATCTAAAAAGTCAAGAACAAAATTTCAAGGCTTGATTATTTCCCACGAAATATTGAGATATTGGTTGATTGGGTCCCCTTATATCTCAATAACAATATATATATTTAATTTGTTCGATAACTAGATGGCTTAATATAAAGTGATTGTGTCCGGCCAGAAGTGACCTGCCAGGTAAGTATGTTGCTGTATATTAATATAAACAAGGAATTAATATTAACTAGAAATTTAGTTTTGTACAGCGCCTTTGAGGTGATTTTTCACACAAACGGCGCTATTCAAATTATCCAAATATTAATATTATTATGGGGTGCTATCATGTTCAAAAATATCATTGACTATTATATTATTCTCGGAGCAAAAACTAATCCTTCCCTCAGTACCTAAGCAAATAATTAAAACAATATAATTACAATTGCCGTAAAATCTTCAATGAAAATATTAAATTAAGGAGTAGGACGAACTTCACCTCAAAACGGTAAGCTCCTTGGTTCTGGACCCAGAGATGCGGATCCTCGTTTCAGAGTAAAATATACTTTCAGTATCACCCTGGTGGGAGGGAGATCACTCATTCAGAAGTGAAATGTTGTTCGAAATATCTTTAGCTACGTTTAGTGACCAGTTTTGAATAGATAAATACTTAACACAAATAGATGATGCCATAGCTCTACTGATCCTGGGCAGTTGGCCAAGTAATTGTGTTTCTATATAAAATCACGAATCAAATAAAAAAATTTAAAATATGTTATTAATTTATACGTAATTAGTTATTTTATGTCTAAATACAGTAAAAGTGCTTTTAGATACAATATTTAAGTAAATTGACAATATTGAGTTAGCGAGAAGGTAATGGTATGCGTATTAAGTTTAAAAAAAAAAAGTAAACGCGTAGAAATAATATTCAAGTCTCTTTTAATACCCAACTTTGTGTCTAAAAATAGGACAGAGTGTTTATTAATAAAAGCTTTTTACAATTTCGTAAGTCAGTAGGTTATTAATATTATTAATTAGGTAGACGAATCAAACAATTTTTAATTGCTTACTTAATGTCTAAAAATAAGCCAAAATGTTATTTGATACAAACTCGTAACGAATGGCTTATAATGAGCACGGGCCATGCCGAGAACGGGAGTACGTTACTGACACTGAACAGAAAATCCATAGAAGTGTGATCTATACTCATTTCAAAGAAAACTGAAGTAGCCAAACCACATAACACCTAGTTAGACTTTTAGGTCCCAGAATAATTAAATTTATGTATCTGTTCTAGAAAGAATTTCGATATTTGAAAGATTGATCAATTTCACCTTATTTCGGACACAGCAGACACGACCACAACACGCTTTTGGCGGTAATATATTTAAATATTTATATATATATTTTTTTTATAATATTAAAATTAATATCCATCTACAGAGGCTTGTTTATGGAACCGAAGTTATCCAAATAGGATAGAAGGCCGATCCTTAAACAGTCCCTAATATAAAACTTTATCATGATATAATAAAAAAAATAACTGCCGGAAATCGCATACTGAACTATTGTTGTTTGATTTTTTTATAGTGATTTTCAACTTTGAGAGCAAGAATATGTATGGAGAGAGAGAGAGCTAAATATTTTTACCCAACCTTTACAAATTTACGATAAATCACTTTCTCTGGGTTTTCGCGTCGTAAACCGTGAGAGAGAAAGAGGTAAGACAAGTTGTCACATATTATTACACTACTTTTCGGTATGAAAGCATGTTTTCCGTCTTCCGCGTCTCCGGCGACTCCACCCACTTCGTTTTGTTATGCGACATAACAGGACATAACTCAACGGTTTTATGGGTTATATAACAATACTGTGAAAACGTGGTTATACAAGTAAACAAAACATTATGTCAAGATTTGTTATGAATGAAAGTATAAATACCATAGCCTTAGCCCTAGCCACGCCCGAGTCAGGAAAAAAAACAACAATTCTGACTACACAAGGCATCCCTCCTGGTCAGTTGAATCAGCTAAATTTTAAGTTATTATGATATGGTGATTGTGTCCTGCCAGAAGTGACCTGCCAGGTAAGTATGTTGCTGTATATTTATATAAACTAAGAATTAATATTAAGTAGAAATTAAGATTTGTACAGCGATTTGGTGATTTTTCACAAAAACGGCGCTATACAAATTATCCAAATATTATTGTTCTGAGGTACCTACTGAGGGGAAATCCACCTTACTTCGGGCACACCAACCACGTCCACAACGCACTTCCATCGGTTTGTCCCATCGGTGGTAACTGATATTATTAATTAATTGTTCGCTAAACGTGGGATTATGTATTTTCTAGAGGTGAGTCGAGTAGATACATGCTGTATGCCCCACCGCTAATTACCCAACTCGGGTTAGATTTGCCGAATACATAAATCCGTTGGCAGCCATGTTGTCGATCATTCATTTATTATTCGTGAAGGAATAATAAACCGTTGATAAATCGCTGATGTTAATTCCGGTTCAACGTGGAAAATTACGCAATTATCGTAATTTATAATATCCCGTACGTTACGCTGGAACGTAAAACTAGGTACCAAGGGGGCATTACTGTTGGCAGTGTAGTTATTTAATAAGCAAGATAAACTACGTTATCTATATCCGCTCTACCATAATTTTCCTTTCATGGAGGTATTACAAATTCATTAATGTTTGTTAACAATTTTTTTTTAAATGGAACACTGTAACTTTGTGTTCATGTACATCACTTTATTTATGCGAACATGCAAACGAGTTTCGGCACAAGCGTACCTTCTTCAAGGTATATTTAAACTTAATATCTGGCCTGACAAAGGCACAGTTGTGTCGATACTGGTTGGCGTGTTCGTCTAGTATACAAAGTAACATTGTTACAAAGTTACAATTGATAATGTTCCAAGGCAAAGTAACTAATTTCGTAAATATGTTCTTACTTTATTATTATTTCTCGGGAGGTAATTAAGATACTTTCTATTTTTGTGAGAAAGTTCTCATATAAATTAAGAGTTCTTGATGTATTTAAATACTGCCAAATATATCAAACAATAAAAAAACTGCTTTGAGAGCCTCAAAGGCTTAAGAAAATTTCAATAGCGTTCTCGCCTCATGCCCGCGTTACAAAAATACAATTTACAGACGAAGAGTCGTATAAAATATGCAGAGTAGAAAAAAATATTTATCAAATGTTTCAGTTTTATGTTGTTTACGCATAACGACTGTACAAGAAGAAAAATGAGTCGACTGCGGCTTTAATAAGTGAGTAGAGGGAATGAGCTAAGGCCTCAACGAGCAAAAAATGCACAAGTTGATTAAAACGGGGAAGATTCCCGCAATAAATCAACGAGCATTAATATAAAGTAAATCTGTAGCTGACGTGCGCTGTACTCGGCGCAGGACAAAGGGTTGAAGTACCTTCCGAGACGCTATTTGCATGCCGTTAATGAATGGACCAAGGCAGCTCCTGCCTGGCCGATTCAAGTCAATTATCCTTCATTCCGGCACACTTTGGCCCGCCAGAAACGGCATTAGCTAAATTACCGAAAAAGTAACGCCCGACACTAGGCAGTTAGTTATAGCCGGGGGGTGGAAGGCCCTGGCTAGTAGCTAGTAGGCGGGCGATGGTAATACTCCCTCAGTACAACCAACCTCACTCTCTTCGCGTTTTGGAGCCATCGATTTTCCATTAAGGCGGGAACACATACAGACTGCCATGCAAATAAAGAATAAAATCTTCAATCCCGACAACAATGCACGCCGTAAACGCTTTAATCCCGCTCGCCGCTTCTCGGTTCAAAGTTAACGGCTTCCACCGTGTGAAGCAATCCTGTCGCGGGCAAACTTCTACGGCGAAATGGAGTCAGTCATTAAAACACAGCACGTCGCGTCGCAGGAACACTTTTTATGATTCCATTTTTTTTAGATAAAGGACACTTTGCTCTATTCTACGCGATAAGCCCCGCGGCGGAACCATTAAAGGTATATTACCTGAGCTTTAACTTTACATCATGGCGTACAATTTCACCACAGACGCTTCTGTTGATAAGGAATTGCTTCAAATAAAATGTACGTTACAAAATGAGCTGTTCATTCGAGGAATGATAATAAAAGCCATTCCAAAAATCAGCCCAAATTGGCTTTGTTCAAAAAGTCATGAATATAAATATAATGTGAACATCATTGAAGCTATTTGATTTCGTTTTATACAGAGAAAATTTTGAGTACCAAAGAAAATTAATGCGATCACAGTTCTGCCGGTTGTTTCCAATTGTTTTAACATCGTAATACCGTTCCTCGTGTGACAGGCGGCTGTGCGTGGGAGGGGATCGAATGTCTATGGGTCTAACAGGCGTATCAATCACTTCGTTATTTGAGACTCGTAAAATAAAAGTTAAGGAGAGAAAGAAAAATCAGTTTCAGATTTCATATCTGTAAAACTCTTGATGGAGGCGTGGGGTTAGATTGCTATAGAAGCACATTGAAAGTGTTCAGTAAATAATACAAGTAGTAATAAACACAAGACTAACTGTTAGATGGATAGATAGAAGATTTGGTCGGTATCAACACAATAGAACCATTGACTACTGATTGCAACTGTTTTTTTTATTGTAAAAATCAGTTAGACAAAAATAGTGATGGTAATGAAAGCGCTCTTAAGGGCCAGCACCCAAGAATGACGCTAAACGTCACTTAGTAGCATTATAATACAAGCAATACTACAAACGATTTATCTGCAAACTTTGTGTGGGTAGTTAGAAAAATGTCTGAGGTTTCCACTGAATACAATTTTATAACTGTAACCTTTTAAATTCTTTGAAAAACATTTTGAAATATCAGTAAAAGGTGCAGTTTTAAAAAAAACAAAGGTATTTTTGAACATTTTACCTAAAATTCCAATTTGCATTTTATAAAGAATTTAAAAGAATACTGTTTAAGAATTGTATTCACTGTAAATCTTAGACATGTTTCTAACTAACCGTATAAAATTGACAAGTAAAGATTTTGTAGTCCTGCTTGTACTAGAAAACCAAAAAGTGTATTTTTTTGGGTGCTAAGAAAATAATTAGCGAAATTGTTATTAATTTCTGAGAAAAAATAACACACCCTTAAAAAGTGACCGAAAATTTTGAGAATTTTGTATTGTCTCCCCTGAAAAACTTTAAAAATGCAGATACAGAGGGGTCCCAAATAAAAGTCCTTACTTGTAACTTATTAGTTTATATTGTTCACAAAACAAACCTTCATAAAAAATCCTCTGTAAGTTTAATTCGCTAACACATAAAGATATTCGAAAGTTTGGATGCTAGAAGTCTGAAAAGTAAGCAGATCATTGATTCTTAAGTGCCCTAAATCTATTTTACAGCCGGCAGACGACAATAATCGAACCCTAATGGCGGACAAACAGCCGACAATGGATGCTGAAGCCGCGTTATGGGGGGGGCATAATCCGAACCCAAAAGGACCGAAACAATACGACCTAGCGCCACGGTACTCGTAACTACGGAGAGCGGGGTACAAACAAAGCTGGCCAAACAAACAACATATAAAACAATAATTATTATAGTCATTTCCCTAGAATATCGTAGAGGGCCCTTTTCCTCGCATTACAATAAAGGAAAAATAATTAACATCGAACACCGTTCAATGGAAATAAGATTGTCGTTTAAATAAAAGCATTCGGAATGGCCGGTAATATAAGCGAGCTAACAATTATATAAAATAATTAAAGTACTCGTACGTAGGCGAACAAATACGGATCGTTTTTACAAAATAATCATTGGCAGTAAAATGGTACGTATTCGACGTGTGAAAGCGAATACCAAAATTCATTCCAACGGTTTTGAAACACTTTTGCCAATTAAACAGGGGGCACTGAGAGGAACGAAAACACAGAGTTGGAACAGAGGAGGAAATCAATTGCCATAACGGAAATTGGGTCCGCATTTATCTATTGTCGCAAACATTTACGGTTTTATTACACAGGGATTGGAGGTCCCGATCCCGAACAAAGGCATTTTAAGATCACTTAAAACGAGCGTCCAATCGTTTAATCATCCGTGCTAATTTTATTTCATGAATATGCAAACAAACAGTACGTGGAAAACTCAATCTATTTTCAAACAAAAACCAATTGATGAACATTTAAGCGATTATGGCTGGGGGCATTCAAAACATAATGCTCGAGTTTAACATTAAATTAATTATTCTGTTATTTGAGTTTGCTTCAGACAATTTTGAAATGTATAATAGAAAAGTTGGTGGAATGAACTAAAGCATGAATACTGTTACTGTTTTAAACCATTGTGTAATTAAATATTCAAATAATATTAACAATATTCAAAGAATATCAAAGATAAAAAGACACAGAAAATAAAATGATTGGATTGTGACCGAGAATAACGTTCTATCAACTGAACTACCTCACCAATTCATTCACCGTCATTTATATCAATGCATGAAAATTATTATCTTTTCAATTTTCATTTTTCTGATATTGGCATAAATGTTTACAGTTGTGAGGAAAGTTCTATCCGCAACACAATTATTGCAAACATAAATGGTGTTGTGGATAGAATAATACACTTTTGTTTACGAATAGTTATTGTATAGTTCTCTGCGTGTTTGTTGAGTTAGTGTGAAGCGAATGAACACAATGACTTGCTTGAAAGCAAGTGCCACTATACAAAATGATGTAACGGCACATACGGAAACTTGCGAGGTTTTCGCTCTGCTTTCGGTGTAAAAACCCGCCGCGTGGAATCGAGGCGAGTAGGGAGTAGCGAGTAGCAAGCTGCAAGCAACACTAACCATTTAAGCGCCAAACAACGATGTGTATCAGATACGGTGATATTTTATGGTAAAGTGCCATGAAAAAGAGCCCTAAAGTTCCAGCTCCGTAATGCATTCAGTCCATTTCCTGTGCAATAACGCCTCGCAACGGAAAAGACCAAAGTACTTCCTACTTCCTGACTAACCTCCGATTGAAGTATTTAATAGCTGTCGAGTTCTACTATACTTGACTCGGCACGTTATGGTATTTAACCTTATGCCCGATTTTATAAAAAAAATCAAGTTTAAAACCCTAAGTGCGTTCTTCGTAATGGAAAAAATTATAAATGTAGTTTAAATTTTCATGAATAAGGCACCCCAATAAATCTCGCGATGTGAGCGTGAGACACGATGTTTATGTACATATACGTATACTGACAGACTGCTACGAAAAAAAACACTTAAAATGCGATTATCTCAGAAATGTAACAACTCGATGGGTTCTGTCAGTATGCCCTCGATAAGGATTTATTTATAAACTAACGTACTATTGTCCAATTACAAAAAAGTACATAACACGAAATGGGTAAAAAAGAGCAATAGAAAAAGAACAGCACATAAATATTATAATAATATCGTTGTCATGTGGAATATAATTGTTCTATCTGGTCCAACATAAATTTCTCAGATATATAAACTACAAACTTAATCTACCCATCGAAATTATTAACTATAAGTACTTGATGAAAAAAATAAATTTATTAAAACTTTCAGATCGAAGAATTATTTTTGACTTGACTTTCATTTATAAAATTGTCAATGGTATTATAGACAGCCCTGATTTAATGAACCTTATTTCGTTTTACGTACCAAAGAGAACTACTCCATCTAAAATTTTATTTGTAGCTTTTTAACTTTTAACATCAGGACTGAGTCAAATTTTAGATATTAAATCATTTGAATTCCACCACGAATTAACAGTTTCAAAATTAGAAATAATAGTTAGTAATACATACACAGAGGTGGCTGATGTATTTAACTGCACGAAATGTAGATACAGGAAGGCTATAACATCATATTTCTTTAATCAATAATCTTTTTATGTATTCAAACACTATTTTTACTACTCTGTAACCATTCCTTATTTTGTTTGTACATATAATTTTCATTTTTTCACTGTCAATTTCAAACCTTTTAATGTAAAATCCCTCTCGGACGTAAACAATAAAATAAATAAATGATGAAGCAATGACAAAATATACAAAAGAAAGAACATTCAAGTCAAAACCGAGGTCATTTCAAAGTTTTCGTAGAGTCGTAAAGAATGACAAAAATCATTTAGACTGGTACCAAAAATTTCAAGACCATGGCTTGAGTTATCAAGTCTCGACATTCTGGACAGTGGAGAATGATACACATAATTAGTAGAGTGATGATTGATGAACAGCAATTCATTGTTTCTGAGTCTGCGTCAAGGAATTTTTAACTGGATGAGTTATATTAATATGTAATAAAATTTCATAGCAAACCATCCCCCGCAATTATCAAGCGAATCGGTCTCCAGCGTTTAAGTCCAGTCTAGACATTTGAGGGTTGGACTCTCACTGGTTGAACTGCGATAGTGCATTCCGTGGTCAGACAATTACCCGCAAGTAGACCCCCGCGCCAAAATCTCTATTTAACGCACCCGCACCCGGGCGTTGGCCCCTAACGGCGAGATAATCGTAATCTACGACTTTTTCCACCGTTTGAGAACAGACTATTTTCGGATTGAATTGAATCGTTAGAAATCATTTCTAAAATTTGGAAGACTTATGGAACGAATAACAACGATTCGATTACTTTCTTTATCGACCTGAAGATATAATAGCACTTTTTATTTATTCTGTGTAACCCAATCTTTAAATTTATTTTTTCGTAGAAACCAATCACTTTGTGGTTTGACATACTCGTATTTAAAGAAATTTAAAAAAAAACAACTTTCTATAAGACCACGAATATTTTATTATATTATTTTAATTTGTATTTCTCTCTGTTCCTATTATAGTTTAAATGTTATTCTATTGTTTTCTCGTTGTTTTGTTATTTTACTTCATATTTTGTTCTCCCTCTGTATGCATATACGAGTATAACCGCCCACTTTTTATTTTTGTTTGGTTTAATTTTGTACCCTCGTCATACTTAGGCTAAGCGAAACCTTTCAGTCATAAAAAAAAATACATATATATTTATATATATATATATATATATATATATATATATATATATATATATATATATATTCGTGGTCTTACACAAAGTTATTTTATCATTTCTTTAATTTTATTATTTTCCCTTTAAATTTATCCGTGAGAAATATCTGGGATGCATTGAATTCTCCAGTAAATGTATACTATTTTAGTAATTACTGTCCTGCATCTGTGTTTTCTCCTTAATAATAGTAATAATAAATGGATAACTTTTATAGTGCCGTTTTTGTGGGAAAATCACCTCAAGGGCGCTTCCTTGTGTAAAAAAAGATTAACTCGTGTATTAAAACAGTGTGTATGCGCTGGATTTTTTAATATGGGTCTTATTTAAACAATGATCTCTGCTTTGGGGCAAATAAATTCGTTGCTAGACAACTCGGGTCATTTCACATCCTAATATAATACATTTTTTTTTATATATATTAGTTACTTTGTACATTTAAGTTTACAAGTATCTAATTATTTCATTTTCTTTTTGACTAATAATATTTTAACTTAAACACTACTTATTATTTTGATTTACATGCATTTTAAATAATTTTTACGGGCTTTTTTAAATTTATTGATAGGCATAATTTTGATGGTTTCCGGCAGCGCATTATACGATTTCATTCCTTTATATAGTAAGCTGTTTTGGGTGTTGGCTTTATTCTTTTCTGGTAGTCTAATTTCTTTGCATGCCCTTGTATTATACTTGTGAATATCAACATTGTAGATAATTTTGTCAGAAAAATACTCTGGTAACAAGTTGTTCTTCATTTTATGTATAAACATCAATGTGTTCAATGTCAGCATCTGTTTAACTGTCAGCCAATTTAGTTCCTCTGACATTTTAGCTACTTTTGAGTATCTATTTCGCGAACGTAAACGTGCGTACTGTTCAACAGTCAGAATAAGGACTATATGGCCTACGACGCTTTAGCGACAGTAAATTGAAGCACAGTACAAAGCCAGAAAATTATTTAAAAATAAAAAATAAATTATCTTAAAAATACTAGCTTTTAGCAATGATTTTACACACAAAAAATAGAAATTGTGGATAACAATCGTCATGGGGTGGACAAAGTTTCAGATTTAGAATTAACATAAAAATTACATATTCGTAAAAAGCATTAACTTTGTGGCTTGCCATATTTATAAATAGAACATATATACTTTGTTTTTAACCACTTTTTTATTTAATATTTTGTCTATATAATGTATATGTATATACATTCTCCAGATACTTCAAAACATACATTTTTTGATCGTGTACAGAATTTATCTCCACATATGTTTCTTCCAGAAGAGATGAAGTTATTATCTAAAGATAATGTTCTTGTTTGGAAAAGATTAATTTAATATTGTCCTGATGATGGAAGGGTACTTCCGAAACCGGTAGACAAAATATTAAATAAAAAAGTGGTTAAAAACAAAGTATATATGTTCTATTTATAAAAATTACAGTTTAAAAGAAACACTAACAACAGTACATTATATATTACATAATTTAAGTACCTTCCACGGACTATCTTTGGAATAATTGTTTCAGCTATATCATTGATTTATGATTTTCTAAATAGATAACGAGTTTCGTTCTGAATTCTGTTGAGCTTTTCTCCGTCTTTAGTTCGTGTGGAAGTTATTTTTAAGCTTTAGGGTCTAATACTCCAAAAGGCCAATCTCCGAATTAAGTATCTGAACTGAGCTTTAATATGTACTTAAAAATGATTTAAAGTAGGTCCACCGTTAATAGTCGGTAAAAGAATTCCACTTTATAGAAATAAAAGATTTTTAAAAGCGGTATTTCCCTCTCCCTCGCAACCGTCGCTAGACAGATCGAAGTCGATTATAGCCAACGCTCTTAAAGTTGATTTAGTCTATTTGTCTTATACTTTCAATTTACTTCAGCTGACATTCCTGATCCTCTACGGAGAGGTTGCATTTCTCAGTTGCATCACCTGAGATGCATAAAACCGAGCTTCGTATTCTGAAACGCCATTAATTGGAATTGTTCGATGAATACTTGTGACCGTCATATACAAGATGTTTCATCGTGTTTTAAATATACCCAATAGCAAAAAAGCAATCAGTGCAATAATCATTGGTACGATAAAATTTTGAGCATTTTCAAAATGTTATTCAAAGTCAAAATGTTTTTTTTTTAAACCTGATTTTGTGTTCCGGATAAAAAAGGTGCTCGGAAATAAAAATATAAATGTACATTTTTTTTAAATAATATAACGATACGCTAAATAAAGTGGAGTTTTAGCAGATATTGTCTCCGGAAAGGCAAAATGGCGATATGGTGTTTTACATGGCAAAGAGGAAAAACAAACGGATATTTCTGCATTTAAATCCCTAATAAACTATTAACGCACTTCTGGATAATTTGTACCAGAGGATCGATCTATGCACTTAACCACCGACGTATATATATATTTAGAGCTGCCTCGGTTATTTGTTGAGACATCTTAAAATACTGTCAGTAACCGGCAAGTCTTGTAATACAATTCGAAATTCTATTTGAAGGTTTTTATTCCATTTGCACAGTAAAAAGAAGCATACTTAAAAATATAAATCACTGGGAAGACATTCAACTGACAAGTATCTAAGATCAAACGAATCTGAAGGAAATGAATAATTGATTAATAACCTTTTCACCTGAGACAGATCTTTCGCGTTCCGAACGAAAGTTCCTTTGGTGAGAGAAAAATAATTTCGCAACCCTTTTCCTCCAAGACATCTCTTAATCGCGTTATTATAAAGCAATTGATTTCCCGATTCAATTCCCTAAAGTGTCGGAGTCCGCGGGAGATATGTAGCGCCCGGCGGAGTGTGTGTGACAGGAGATGCGAGGACAAAAAGCCTGCTCCCGGCGCCGCTCCCCTTTTAGCACCCCGTTTGTTCCCACCCTCACCCCACCCGCCCCACCCAGGCCTTACACGCCTAATAGCGCCCGTATATCGCCCTCAATGTAGAGACATTTCAGCTCAATTTCTTCCACCGAGCTACTGCCAGCTACTACCCGAATCTCCTTCGCTGAACGAAAGTAGAATTCCAGAAAATCACCTTGTAGATTGAACATGCTTATACTAGAAATTGTCATACGGAAAAAAAAAACACTCGATTCGTTTTGGGCTCACCCGAGCTAGCGCGTGAAAGGGAAAATTGGCAGTGCGAAAAATCCGACGCTTTAATGTAAGTGAAATGTGAATACGGCCTACAGCCCAAATAAAACATTACGATCGTGTCTGGCGAGCCCTGATAACTGACTGGGAGTAATAAATATAGCGTGAGAGCATTGTTTCTGAGAAAAAAAACACGTATCACAGACAATTTTACGTTTCGTATTAATCATAAGCCGGTGCGAAACATCAAAATGTCTATAAAGTGCGCCGCGCGTTTTAACGGCGAAAGGTCGTCTTCGCGAAGGCACATAAAAGGCATTTCCGCCTATCACTCATAATTTATAGCACTTTTAGTAGCACTTCGAAATAAATTGTGTGTGATATTAATATTGAATTCGCGATGCACACAAATCAAATATTAATATTGATTACCTTAAATGGAAAAACAAGCATCATTAGATTCGCCAAGCTTTTACGTCAGGAAAACCATATAGGAAAGAATAAATTTTCCCATAGTGTAAAAATCAATATCAAATTATAGAAAAATAATTAGCAATCAGTTATTTGGGTTATTCACTATCCGCCCGTCCTAAAGCTGTATGTTTCAAAATTGCACACGGTGAACTCAGTGTGGACTTTGAACCTCCTCGAAATAAAAGTTCTTCAACCTGAAGAACAGAATTCAACTTCAACGCGCAACCTCCGTTCAATTGGGTAAGATATTGTAGTCGGCCCTTCCTAAAAACCTGCAAAAGTTTGGAGACCTCCCAGATACTTCAGATGAACTTTGCCTTGGGGATGTTCGCTAGTCTCCGCTCTCCACTCTCCGCCCGAGCCAATATAAGAGTGCCGGCCAATTCTTCCACTCGCTTGTAAGAGGTTTTCCGACGCCAGGATTCGAGATGCTCGAGATGCTTGTGGAATGAGGATTATAGCTCTTTAGCGCCTTTTTAAAGTTCATGTGGTACATGCAATACCAGTAGAGTTTTTCAGTTTAAAATTAATTACTTGTGTTGACCTATCTACAGCGTTCTTCCACTACTCTGAATGGAGTGAAGAGTGTCGAATCAATAAATCCGTTCACACGTATGTACACAACTTGATAAGAACTTTATAACTTTGATATCGTAATGTATTTGGTATTTATAATGGTATCCCTTCAACTGCAGTAGCTAATATAACTACACCATTGAATAGCAAAGCTTAATATTGTAGAAATATTAAAATAAAACATCCAAATTTACACATTTTCAGTTTAAAATAAATAAGAGAAACGAAGAAGATAAAATCAGGTATAAGAATAACGAAGGTGTATTATATGGTTAGGAAAACGGTGTCATTCCTATAGCATGTATTCCCTCAGATTTTAGCCATTTCCCCTTCGCCTGTGGGGGACACCTTAACAATAAGTTCCGATACACCGCGCGAGCTTATCCCAGTCCGGAGTTATTCCGCCGACATTCTTCCCGGGATAGGCCCGACCTTTTGATAGTGTAAATGATTACGTGATCGTGAGAAAGTCAAGGTACTGCCTACCTGGTGTAGGGAGGATTGTAGACATGTGAAGGATACTTAACATTGACATTTAAGCTTTCTATCTCCCTCGTAAACCGTATTTATTTAAGCTTTTGACTTTCCACTTTCTCAAGATCCCTGTTCACATCAACGCATCAAAGAAAGAGAATTCGAAACCACACCAGTATTTTAAAAGAACCGATTATATCCCTCTTTTTTCTCGGGTTAAAGATTCTACGCCAAGCGGGAAAATATATGGCAATGACAACTATTGGTCGTGGTCGAAATTTTATGACCCCTTAATATTAATATTATTACCTGAGCCATCGAGTTCTTAACCATGACAAAAACCTCCTGCATTTGAAACTCTCTACTAAGATATATGATATAAAGCAAGTGTACACTGTAATGACAAAATGTGCACACTTCAAATTCATAAAATTATGTAAAATACCACCATGACGAATGGCTAGTGTCCGAGTTATTAGAGATGTTCGGTTCCCTTGGCAACTAGAGATGCGCTACAGCGGCAACGTAGATAAGATAAGATAGGTACAGACACTGTCGTAGTTCAGAAACATGTGTTTGTATTTCTGATACAAAGTAATACCCAACAAATTAAGAGTTTGTGGGCCATAAACTGAAACATATTTGTTTGTGTCTGTCGCAGTTTTGCAGTACCTAGGCTTGTTTGTATTGTTGCGGTGTGGTAATAATGATATTGAGGAGTAAAGTTGTTTCAGCCAGGTATTAATTAGCTCCGGACCAGGCTTTATAGAGGACAGATGTGCCCCCGGGGACCTGGTGGTGTAGACATGCACCAACAATATCACAAGTGCAGTCACACAAGTGCAGTGACACAATGCAGCTTCCCGTGGAGACTGTGCATCACGTAACAGGGCAGCGGCTGTGATAGCAACTAATGCTGTCAAATAAGATATCCTTACAAACGGTGCATATTATTTATCGGTGCTAACTCATTTTTATGGGGCACCACACGAATTTTCTCTGCCCGGAGTAAGTGAGACCATGGCAACACCAATCGGAAAATGTGACAGACGTCATAAAATTAATATCATTTTGTTTTTTAATGTTATTTCTTTCAATATTTTCTTATTTAACTCATATTTATTATTTATACGGCGAGCAGAGTATTGCACCCACCGCTCTATTCCGCTGAAATAAACCATTTATTATTATTTATAATAATAAAGTCGTTAATTTCATAAAATTAGAAAAAATCTAAATTGTAAAAAAAATAAAATACTATCAAACGTTTAAGATTAAATGATTATCCCATTTCGTAAGTTAACCTGTAAAATTGTATAAAATCTCTTAAAACACATGTAAAGTAAGATATATATTTTAATTTAAATTATGGCGAATTTTGGGACCAGATTCCACGCAAATTGGTTAAATAGAACGAAGCACGTCAGAGCAATCTATCTATATATATGGTTCCCTTTTCCTGTGAGAAAGAAACCTTATAAATTTGACTAACAGAACGTTTTTCGCTCATGTGTAACATGATTACTCTCCTGAAAATGCCACCTACCTTAGATTTTGCTCGACAAAAGAATTTCCCTGGAAACCGACAAGCTAATATGGGTGTTTACAGTTCTTCCATCATTGCGAGGGTTGGGAAGTGAGAGAGTGATGGAGTAAACAGGGTCGAGACACCTGTAGGCGACAACGCGACCCCTCACCTGCCCGGCCGCACACCTCGTCTTAGTTAACGCGAGACGCCCCAGAATCTCATCTCTCGTCTCGGCTCGTTTGGCGAGATTCATGCGACATCAAGCGTTTTAAAGGCATACGCATTATAATACCACTTACACTTGAGACGAGGCGTGGAATTAATTTAACAAGCGAATTAAACCTGTTATTGTTATCCACATTGTTTGCGTGAACTTGGCTCTGGAAGTTTTAAAGAAGAACCTTCTATTGTAATAATCGAGAGAACGCAAAAAACGGGGCATGTCAGGAAACTCAAAAATTAGGTGGGAATCACTCACGATGGATTCACCAGCCGAAAAAGTTGCATTAGTGTAGAAGAAACAGTGAGTTTGCTAGGACAGACTTTTTTTCTATAAAGTTTACAGGTTAATTAAGTACATATAAAGATAATACAAAATAATATTTTATGGCATTTGATCATGTGGAGAGTGTAAGGTAGGAATGATGGGTGCTGTAAATGGTTACATTAAATTAATGTTTTGTGGAACCTAAGCTGGGTGAATATGGAACCTATGCTGGGGTGGCGTGTTTTAGTTAAGGTTATTTTAATTGGGTTTTACTAGATTAAGAATTATTTATAATACATAGGTTAAATTACGAAATTTTGAAACATTCGATTATCGTTTTTACATATGTTTATCATAACAATCCCTTATATGGTTTGTTTTATATATATCAAGTTTTTTGTGTGTTCTTCGATTTTTTACTTTTGAAAAAATATATCATTTTAAGATAATTTATTTGTTATAACTGTTGCGTTATGTTTGTTTTGGTTTATTAAGTTCTGAAAAATGTATACCTTCTATTGTTTTTATTATGGTTCTATATTGTCATTTTTAGTGCGAAAAAATGATTTTATGGTATGTTTAAAAATGTATACCCCACCATCGGCAAATAATTTTCAATTGTGGTGTATATTTACGTGCGTAATTATGTTAAGTGCAATTACAACGTGACGAAATTTGCCAAAAAAATATATATCGACAAACTTAATATAATCAACCAAAATAAAAATGTTGTTTTTGAAGTTTTTCGAATTTAACCTCGGTATGGAAAAATTGAGGGGTGTGATAAAAAAAAATAGTTGGTAACCTACAATATGGCTGAATCTGAATAAGAAATGCAGTTTTCGAAAATAACAAAAGATTTATAAAGTTGTATAAATGTGTACAATGATTAATAAATTTGTTCTGAAAATCGATACAATAAATCATAAGAATTAAAAACGTGTAGACTATTATACGTTTTTGTTTAATTTATGTAAACATTATTTTTATATAAGTGGTTATTAGTTTGGTTTTTAAGAAAAAATAGGTAGATTGCTAATACGAGTATTTACATAGGTTTTTTCAAATCTATTTTTAACACTCCCGTTCCGAAGGGGGGTTCCAATGACACCCCGAACAAGAGTTTAGTGCGATATCTTGGATAAAGATTACTGAAATATTATGAATGTACTTCTCTCTCAGTATTACCAAAAACAAACTACATGGGATTATTTCATGAAAACCCTTTAATAACCGAAAGGGGGTGACATAGTCACCCTCCTTCGGTTCGTACGTTTGATTTTTACTTTCAGGTACGGAAAGGTCAAGCACAAAAAATAAAACTATTTTCATCATTTTTTAACCATTTCATTGCTAATACCAAAAGTAAACCCCTAGAATATGTATTTTAAAATCAGATGGAAGGAGGAGGCATTCCAATCCATATACTTCAAACATTAACATTGCTCAACATGCTTTTCAATACTGTACCATTTTTGTTTGATCTTATAATAAAAGCTGAGTGAAAACTCGTGAAATAAGGCAGATGTAAACAAACCTACATGAATTTTGAATACCTATCAAACTGTATCCATAATTGGAAGTCTTGTTGATTTAAGTTCATTACCGAACCTGCTTCATATATTAGCACGTTTGAGTTTGTGAACAGTATGTTTTCTGTAAATTCAATTAGAATGTTAGGATCGCTCGTATTTTAAGTAAACTTGTGGAGGTGTCGATAGAGTGTAAGTATTATTTTAAAAACTTAACCATGCGGCAGAAAACCTGTGTGCTGAACTTCAAACACTTCCGGAAGGTGAGCTGTGGCGTCATGATATTTGAACAGCTTTTTACCTCTAAGATTTCTACTTTAACGCAATCATGTTCACATCGCATATTCATTTATATCGTGAGCTAAAAACTTTAAAAATTAAGATATAACATATATTTGTTGTAAGCTAGTAAAATGTATCATTATTCTTTAAGCACCTTCTCAGTTGACGTTTTGCCTCTTTCATTTCATATTATCTGTCTCTTTCTCTTTGTTATAATTTTAAATGTTATTCTATTGTTTTCTCATGAGTCTCTTATTTTATTTTATATTGTGATTCTCTCTCTGTATGTATATATAACCGCAGACTTTGTATTTTTTGTTTGGTTTAATGTTGTACCCTGATTATGATGCTTAGGCTAAGCGAAACCGGTCGGTCATAAAATTAAAATAAAATCTGTGGTCTTATACAAAGTAATTATTTAATTTTCATTACACTTATAAACTCGATTTACCGTCGAAAAATGTAACCTCGTTCTCCTGTTTTAATGTGAATACCGTACAAGAATAATCCATTTCAAGTAAATGGTGGTTTTTCACCAGGGCGATACTCAGAGTATGTATGTCTCCTGTCAAAATGTGAAAATATATAAAGAAAAAAAACATACAAAACACATGTGTAGTTTATTTAAGATGTAGAAGAATGATTAAATTTCCTGACGCAAAAAAAAAACATAATTACGTGAAAATTCAATGGAAATTGGTTACTTCCATAAGCGGTGCGTCAGGGGCAAGATATTCTAATTGAATTTCAAACCACCCCATAAATCCCGGCCCTGGGAAGAGACACGAAATGGTAACAGACACAACGACACTTGATATGAATTAATCAATACCACTCAGCAGCTTCCAAGTGGCGTATCGGCACGGTTTGGATGCCTCATTGTGTGTCATGTGCCGAGGGAGACGATTTCGGAACATCTTTGATAGGTATAATTCATACTCAGTTAGAGCTAAGCCTTTTATTTGATAACTGTTGGAAGTTTTTCTACCTAAAGAAATGAGCACCTGATAAAAACAAAAAACTTTATTATTGTTTATTTTTTTGGATGGCGAAATTGGAAGACGCGCCACGACCCGATAGTGTGGAGGTTCCGGGTTCGAGTCACAACCTATTTTTTGTTTTTTTCTTTACTTCGAAGATTGTTAATATTCTTTCAGTAAGCAATTATTATTTATTATATCTTGTTGAAATTTTGGGAGTACTTTTTTCGCCTCGGATGTCGCTGTGTTGTGGTGGATGAAATATTGATTGAAAACAAATATGATTTGTCATATGAGTACACTAAATACCTTCGATTATTATTTCGGGGGAAATATATTTGGACTTACGTTTGTAACGCACCTGAAATAGCAAATCTGACAAGATGTAAATATTGTAAAGCATTGACACATTTAATATATTTGCGTTTTATTTTTATTCAGCCGATCAACAGTAACCAAACAAATTGTTTCGGTGTGTGGAATACGGAACCATGTATACATAAATACAATACAACTCAATTATATAAGAGAAACTTGATTTTAAAATGAATAGAAAAAAAAGACACAATAAAATTTCTAGTTCAACTAAATCTGCTACATTCGGTGCAAACTTTTCTATTCCTTGTTATTAGTCCTTTCACTTTGGGGAATGTTAGAACTATGGAGTTGTTGCACTTGTGAAGTCATTACTTGAGCCAGCGACCCGGTCCCGTCAGAAGGGATGAAATGTAAGAGATGTGGCCTTCGGCAAACATCGACGAAGCGCTACAAATACGGCGGGAGCCCAGATGATATCGTATGTGCGTTATGGAAGTGCACTCGTAACATAATGCATGTGGCTCACTTATATCCAGACCATAGCTCACAGGTACACGTTCACACAGAAAGATCGAAATAAAGTAGTTTTCATTTCCGCACTGCATACGAGTACATGCAAACGATGGGAGAGCATGTTTGCACGAGTGTTTAGCAATCTCCTCGCTCAATAACGTCATGGCATCCGTCTTCTCTGAATATATGGCCCAAACCTGTTTCTTTAGAGTCAGAACCGTTTCATTGATTCACACTGGAAGAATTTTTTATTAAACGAAATTTAAGAACACACTTTTTTAAATAAACTACAACTAAAGATAATTGTAACCTTAGAGTATACTAGAGGTAGCCCAAGCCAAGGCAGTGAAGTCAGTTTTGGACTTGTTTTTGATTATTTTAACATGACTCGGCGCAAATGGGCGTGGCTAAGACTAAGGCTACGGTATTTATACATCCATTCATATCACATATCGACATAATGTTTTTGTGTATTCGTATGGCCACTTTCTCAAAGTATTTTTATCAACAAAAATATAGCATCTAACCTAAAAAACCGTTTAGTTTTGTCAAGTTTAGTGGCAAAATAAAAAATGTGGGCGGAGTCCCGCCGTTAACCAGCGAAGAAAGCCAGCTTAAGATCATTGCGACAGTATATAGAAGCGGTCCAAGAAATTTGTTAATTAGCTATCCCTCCATATATTGTTACTTCAAGATTGTAACCAATGGAAAGGGTTTTGAGGTTATTGAATCACTGAAAGGCGACAATGCATTATTGTTATTCCTAGTCCTTTTTCAGACTTGAACTAATAACGATAACAAATTTAAGAATTACAATTCATATTGAGATCTCTTGTGTATCTTCAAAAGTCTTCCAGATGGATTTTATAGATAATCAACAAAACAAAAGCTTCATAAATATTTATTAATTAATATCTTCAATCTCCTTTAATCACGTTTTACTAGGAAGTTGGAATTACTATTGATGTTAAGTACTGTACTAAGTTCCGCCATTTAAGTGTTTACTGATAGGCTGAAAATGTATTTTATTACCATGTTTAATATTAACGAGAAGTCATAAATCTTTTGGCGCGATAGGAAAACTAGATTGAATATCTGAAAAGCGCCAAAATCGGTTCGCAAAGAGGAAAATGACATAAAAGCATTCAAAGAAAAACATCAGCTCGACTAACATTGACAATGTATTTTAACCCTTATCTTGGCAGTGTAACATAAACGTTACACCAACTTTAATATATATATCTTTTTTTTTTTACAAATATTTTAACATTTTTAGTTACACTTTAGAAAATCTCTTCTTTATCGTCCTGTCAATTGCTGATACCCTGGTCAGTTTAAAAAAATATATAACTTATTATCTTATATTCAACCTTATATTATATTTTTTACCTTGCCAAGATAAGAGTTAAGTATGCCCATTTTGTACTTAAAATATTGTAACGCTATCCTGGAATTTTCTCAAAGCAAAATATAAACTATATTTCACCCTTCCCTGCTTTTATAAAAAAATAGACATTAAAATAGTTGGGGCGGGGGTTCTGGTATAAGTAGTTAACGATGACATGATATTATCTAAACTTTAAAAAAAAAAACTTTTATAACCCCAAATATGGATTTTATTTGAAATATCTAACGAACGCACATGCATTTACCGAGTTACGAGTACAAAAACATAAAAATGTTGGGATATCGTACAAATGTACGATGGCATTGTGTCCAGCGTGGAATGACACAATATAATAATTTATATTGTACGTACGAGTGTAAGCTTTTCAAATCTGGAACTAATGTTAATTGAAATTAAGAAATTTTGAAAATTATCTTTCTAAAACCCTACCTACCTTATAAAGTACCTACTCAAAAAGTATTTTAGGAGACATTATTCCATATTTGAAATGGAACAAAATTTTTTTTTGACAAGTTAAGTTATGATATATCACGTGATTTTCCACGGGTAACAAATAGTAAACCAATAAATAACAATAACACAAATTCAATAATTTTGGAATGAATTCTATAATCGACATTTGTTAACGAATCGTCATCCCGGCCACGGAACAGAGACCGTTCATAGTATCGAGGGAACAAAGCAACTACGGTGACAGCTTTAAAAGTGGGCTATCCCCTCACAATGGGAAAAAGAATATCTGCTGCTCAGTCCATTGTTTCTGGGAACAAATGGAACAGCTGGTAAATGTTTCCAGCTGACGCTTGATAAAAAGTACTAGGAGTTGAAACTAGAACAGTCCACTTGCATTATTCTTTGTTGGGAGGATTTGTAATTGATTCACGATGCTTTTTTGTGCTTTTTTAACAAAAAATACTTTCATTTTTTTTTTGTGGGGTCATTATTGTGAAAAATCAAATTAAAGACGTTTTAAAAAGCTAGAAAATAACTCAAAAGAATTTTTATTTAATTTTTTTATTTGGGAAACCATACAGTTGTTTCCAAAATTTTATAAATAAAGTGATTACTATGTTGCATTAACCAGTGAAATGTCCGCTAGTAATGTTTAAAAAAAAAAAACTAAAATAGAGAATGAAATACTCAAAATAATAATAAGTACTTCAGAATTATAAACAAATAAGAATTATATCTGTGTATGAAGTTGAATGTATAGGTACAAAACCTTTCAAATACTTTGTTATTTTATATAGATTAAATAAGGCTTTATAACGTAAACGTAAATTGGTATTTAATATTAACAGACGTTGCGGGTTGTGAAAAGGTTCAAATTTGTGGGATAAACTGTCAACTGAATCAATTTACATAATAGTATGAAAAGAAACTACATTTATAATGGAATTTAGGTATTGTTCTGAAATAAGGTTTTTTAATCATAAAATAATATGGCGTCTTGTTTTTATTTTCGACAGTTAGATGATTATTTCAAAGCTTTGTAACTCATGATATAAATGATGCTCCGAAAATGTGATTACGTTGACATCGAAATTAGACTTATTCTGAAATAAAGTTTTTTTAATTATTATTATATAATATGGCGTCTAGTCTTTAGTTTTGACAGTAAAATAATTATTTCAAAGCTTCGTAACTCATGAGGGAAATGATGCTCTGAAAATGTGTTTGCGTTGACATCGAAATTTCAAATCTACTGTGCAAATTTCATAACGCCAGAGTTCACCGTTCTAGAGTCTTTCCTGCGTCAGCACAGAAAATCTGCTTCACAGCAAAGGTTTATGGATAATATCGTCGCCGGAAAGGCAAAAGGGCTGAAGCGCCATTTTAGAAAGTTTACATCAGAGCACTTAAGGTTTTTTAGTTTTACAATAAAATTCATAAGTTAAAGTTTTTAAGTTAACTCGGGTAACTCAAAAGCTCTCACTGAGTTACCTGAAGAGACAAAAAACTAAAAAAAAGTCCCAAACCTGTGTCGCTTGAGTCAAGCCTTCTCGCAAATGGTAAATAATTTTTAAATGGCTGAAGCTCCACCAAAGTCTTCAAAATCAAACGATAGTAAAAGCATTCGATATTGAAAAAAAAACTGATCAAAACTGCGTATTTACCTCATTTTCGACCAAAGTGTCGCTTATGCCTTGTTGCCTTTCCAGCGACGATATGTTTTTATTCGATAGGACATTTTTACAATTTACTATCAAGAAAAATAGCTCATTTAATTTATTTACTTTCCACGCGTCGAAAAAATAACGATACATCTTATATTTTGCGCCATTATCATTGTCCGTATTGCGTAATAATTAGATTCGATTATTCGTTCAACTTTCAGCTTGATTTTCCCCCGAACCATTATATCGCTCGTCGAATAACAACGCATCAGCGCGGTCGGACGCATTTCATACAAAAACAACTTTTAGGGGGATTGATTCACGTTGCGTTTTACGTGATTTCCTCGAAACGGGATTACATTATTGAGGGATAGAATAATTCAAGGGTCGACCAATACTATGAAAAAAAATGTTTTCTCTTTGTTGTCCGGGAAAGCAGTTGTATTTTTTTTTTCTCATAAACAATTTCTGCAGTATCGCATTAAATCAATGAAGTTTCCGCTTATCTTGGCAATTATAATATATATAAAATATAAAAGTGGAAAATTATGATTTTAAAACTTTTCTTACCGGTTTCACCCTGCTACGGACATTTTCTTACGGGTACAGATTAAACCTACTCTAGGTTATTTATAGCACCTTAGTGATTAAATAAGAAAAACAATTATTCTAGATAAAATTTAATATTATTTCAAACAATATTTTGATATGATTGCTAGCATCATGAAATTAACATTTTCAAAAATTGTTATATTTTTAAATAACGACTGTTTCGGTGAAAGGCGTTATTCCACACTTTTTAAAAGTAAATTTAAGCTTTAGTGATAACATAGCGGTCATGCTGTTATGCTTGATACCTGATAATTTTTTTTTTTTTTTTTTTACGTGAATACCGCACAAGAGTCTCAACTGCTCCCAGCCGTCTAGAGCCAGTGAGACTATGGCATCCCCAAAAGGGGTATGTTGTGAGGCTAAAGTAGTGGGGAGTGGAAGGAGATGAGGAAGGGGAATGTTGGGAAGTACCTGGCTATTCAGATCTGGTCACCAAACACGGCTAAAGCCATTTCAAGCAACGTTTCAATTCTGAATGGTGGTCTTTCACCAGGGCGATACTAAGAGTATCTACCACTCAGGAACGTCCCACAAATATACTATATTTTATTTTTATATCAATTAAATCTGTTATGACACATATTAATTGAATAAAATTTATTTGCGCACGCCGGGTTCGAACCCGCGACCTCTGGATTCGTAGTCGAGCGTCTCGATCATAATTTGGTCAAATGCTGAATGGGGCCAAGAATCGAGGGTAACCGGGGGAGATTATTTGAAGTGGTAACGGTAAGAAGTTAATAATGGCCCTAATCATCGATTTGCGACAGTGTAAAATGAGACAGTGGTTCAAACCACCAGGTCTAAGTTTGCTTGAAAAAAAATATGGAATAACGCCTTTGACCTAAACACAGTCGATATTATTTAGAGGTTATAAAAAAAGTAATAATGAGGGGATTTTCTATAAAATTATAGTGATTTCTGATCTTCACTGATTATTATCAAAAGCTTTTGTCGAAAATATATCGTCTCACTTCATATGATCCATAATGATATTCCCTCGATGAACGATTGTATTTCAATAGATAAGGTAATTTTGCAATGTAACGATAACGCAGCATTGTACCCACAATAACAGATTCAAATGAAACAATAATACGACGAAATGAAATGTTTGATGTAAAACAAATACGAATATTTTATTTTATTTAAATAAACAACGAATAAATGCGGAATAATAACAGTAAAGTAAAGATGCTAATATAAAATAGGGTGCCAGAATGCGAAAATGTTATATCCGAGCATGATTTGTTCTACGATAATAAAAAATTCATAAATATATATTTTTAAATAATTTGGAAGTTCATTTAAAACATAATGTATTGTCTACATACTGACGAACACGTGCTGGGCTTTGGAGCGGAAGCTGGAACTATAGCATGCAGCATTTTTTTTCCGTATCTGGAGCACTGAATCTTTAGACTGCTCCAGATTTTTAAGGTTATTGTTGTAAATCATCTATTTTTTTTTTTTTTAAATAAAAACATAATACCTTCCCCTCAGAGCTAATTATTTTGATATTTATAAATCGGTTGAAACCGGTATTAAGATGCGTAGTAAATTTAAAAATTGGCAAGCTGACAGCATTACACAATTTTTTTCTCTTGAAATAATTAAAACTCCATGGAAAAAAAAATATAATGATACCCATACCTCTACTAAGATGAATGGATGAACTCAATGACAGTTCATTTAAGAACCCATCGTCAAAAGAAAAAATTCAAGCAAATTTCCCCTCTTTATATCTAATTTGTTGACATAAGACTTCGGACTATTGTTGACACAAAAACCAAAAGAAATGTTTAAAGGAGCTTAACAATGCACACATTTTTATATTGAAATTCCGTTGACATATTTCAAGCAGGCTTTTATTATTCAAAATAATGAGGTTCTCTGAAAGACAAGAGACCACTTCCAAGATGTCATCGGCTTATCGATCCATCGGAGTCGCGAGTGTCGACCTCTAGTCCAGAACCTCTCTAACGGTGCCTACCTACCCTGCAACCTCTACCAGCCAGCTGCCTACCCTGGGGTACCTTACCTACCCGTCGCTATATTCTTGCCCCGCTGAAATGACCCTTGTGGCCGGCTCTCGACTTTTATTTACATTTCACTCCCCACGCCATATTTCCACAGAAAATTGTCCCCAGACAACATCTAAAAGTCAATGGCTAATATTATTATGATGTGAAGATTTACACATTTACAGAAATGTGTATTATTTGTTTTTTTAAACAACATGGCATTATTAACTTCAGTGGAATTTTACACGATTTAAATACAATTACGTTGTATAAATTGCCCGACTCTTCTCTTCTTACATTTCATACAAAATTGTTTTGATGTTCCGCTGTGATTTATTTGGCTAATGTTCGCAAAAACATATTTTAGCATGAAAGATTATATTATTCACAAAAAATTACGGCGTTCCACCTTATTATATTTATTTCAGCGTGATCGTGTGGAGTGTGCATTGTGCAATTCACGGCCCGCCGAATCAAGCACAATGTAAAAAAAATACTAAAAAGTAATTACGACGTGAAAAATATACTTAATTGTGTTCTTTCATAATACTCGTAGTACATCTGTTGATGTTTGAATGACGTTCGACGAATGGCGGTCCGAATTGACGTCGTTTTGTGACTTCAATAAAAAAGGAGAAATTTTGCCGAAGCCACGTAAATCGTCTTCTACGTAATGTAATAAACATGAATTATTAAAAAACCATTTAGAAGAATTCATTTGAATATATTATTTGCATTGTTCGTACGCCGATTGTCGTGTTCGAAGTACTACCTCCAGCAAATATAAAGGTTATTTAACATTATACCAAAACCCGCGGTAGTTGATCAAATACAAAAGCAAAAATGAAGTTTAAAAAACGCTTTGTTAGACCTGACACTAAACATCGTTGGGTAATAAATTAATGTTTTAACATCTGTGGCGTTTCCTTTATTTTCAAAGATTTAAATAAATCAATCAATATTCGTAAAAAAAACACTTTACTCTGCCGAATAGATTTCAGCCGATCATCGACTTTACTTTTGCAAGTATTTTCATAGCATTTTCCATTGTAATTCATTCTAGTTTTCCATCTATATGTAAATCACACTATTTGTATTCCAACCGTTAACTTTAGATGTGAAACACAGTCAGGGTAATCTCTTTCGATAACACAATTAATCTCGGTATTTACAGATCCGTCGCGGTGGATGTGATCGGAAAACTTAAGCCAACTATGTGGTGGGAGCGGGTGGAGGAGTGGGCGGCCACGAAGTCTGGGTGAAGGGGGCGGGGCAGGACGACGAGCCTGCGACTGAAGTTCGGAGAGAAAGTTTTAATTGCACCCCCTGTACCAAATGCACAGTCCGGACGTAGAACTGAAAGAGCGTTAGTTAAACACACATTGGTAAAGACAAATCTCTGGCAGAGCTTATCACACAAGTTCTACACCATATTCGGAGGGAAATTACTATTCTCAAAGTTAAAATAACTTACCAGATAACCTATTTTTGAACCTGCTTATTCGTGGTGGAAGTCTATTGCAATGATTTAAAAATAAAAAATGTTCCACTGTTTATTGGTAGACCAGACCGGTTTAAACCTGTTACGGCCATCTTCTGACTGGTACATACATTACTTAAACTACGGTTTTATATATGTTTTTTATACATTGCCTTATCATGACCATAATTCCACAGTATATAAAATGATATACCTATAGCAATACTTATAAATAAAAATTACATAAACTCATTATTATTCAGACACCCAAATACGTATAAAAACTGTAGTTTAAGTAACGTATGTACCAGTCTAAAGATCAAAACCGTAACAGGTTGAAACCGGTTCGGTCTACCGATAGGAGCAAAGTTAAAAAAAACGTTTCATTAAATTCTTACCAGAAAACCGCCAGACATTGCTTTGATTTACTCCCAATATTCTTTACACTTTTCGGAACTTAAACAAGAAATGTTGGCTTCTTCGAAAAACTGGTATTATTTTAACAAATCAATTTGAAAGAATCTCATTCTTCGTTTAAAGAAAGTTTGTTTCCTTGTCGAAATCGATCATTTCTCCGCAATTATAATAAGACAAAAGTTTTCCGCTATCCTCTCCACCGGATACATCATTAAAAAAATCACTTTTAAAATATTCATGGTAACTTTTCGCCCCGCAAAAAATTCGCGAAGCCATTCGACGAGATAGAGCTTCATATTTTCGATGCGGAGATTTCGGATGAGCGAGCACTGAGCAGTGTTCGAGTAGCGCGGCGAGGAGCCACGCTGGGAGTACCAGGGATCAGGGAAGCAGAATAGCAGGAAGGTGGAAAGTGGAAAGTGAAGGTAGATCATATTTTGTGGATGGTACCGACCTGAGTTCGGTGTCCGTAATGGCAGCGAACACTGGTTGCCAGCGGTCCGACTCTTCCGAACTCTCCGAGCTCGCTGAAAGGCTCGTCTGAAAAATGAAAATAAATTAATAAATACAAAAGAATTGTTACTGTATTTTTTTTGAGAGACCAACAGTTTATACATTATATTTCAAGTATTGAAGAAAGTTAGAAAACCAAATAAATTATATGTTTCATCTTATAAGTATTGATCTACAACGCAACATGTTGGGGTATGATGGGGAGAACAAGGGATTTATTTAAAGTAAACAGTGTATTTACGGCGAATAACGTCTTGGATAATAATTATGTTTTAAATACATATATAAATAGTAAACAAACATCAAAATAGGAATAACTAATAATAAAACGGTAGATAAAAATTTTGTCAAACTTAAACGAATGATGGCTATATTCATTCATATACGAACAAATTATTAAATCATTACAAGTTCCATTTTACATCAAATTAGCGGGTAAGGTATGTCAATGCGTCGAAATGGGCGATACGTGAAATTAACACATACCTACATAATGTTTATGACAAAAAAAATAAAGGCGGCATGGAAAATTGTAAAAAAATGCAAATTATTAAGAGTATAATGCATAGGTACCTTCATATAACTTCATTAGTAATAATAATATTTGGATGGTTTGTATAACTCCGTTTTTGTGAAAAATCACCTCAAGGGCGCTGTACAGATTTTATTTTCTAGTTGATGTTAATTGCGTTACCTGATTGTGTAACCTTCACATCTCTAGTAATATTTTTTTTTTGAATATATTTACTTTTTAATTAACTTAAATATTGTTATTTTCGTTTTTCTTTTCTGTTCTTACTGTTTTCTAAAATTTCTTAATTATTATTTAAGAATTTTAAAAAAAAAATTGCACAACTTGTCACGGCAAGATTGATTTCTTAAAACACGCATCTGCCTAGTTATAAACTAATGTTGACTGGGCGATAATCTATTCACACTTCTATTGCAACTTACCCTCGACACACTTATGTAAATTGAATAACTTATTAAATTACCTTATTGACATTGGGCTTATTTTTTTTTTAATTGTATTATTGTGTATGATGTATTGAATAAAATATTAAAAAGCTACTGGGTTCGCCAATTGGATTTTATGGTGAGGTGTTAAGTAAAATGGATCAAATTAACAGTAATAAAAAATTATAAAATTTTATGATGATCGATAGGTAAACGAGTTTTCTTTAAAATTCGTGTAAGTGGTCAGAAATCAATTTCACATTATTTTAGTTAACATCGAGAATTTTTTTACGTAATATTTTCCAGTAGACGATATAATATGGCTTCCAGGAAAATTCCCTGTGGTATATTTCATATTTATGAAAAATATGTGTTTTCATTCCATTCCAGTGACGCTTTTGCAGAATCGTGATTTAAAAATAATATGTTTGTTCTTGTATCTGCCATTAGTCATTGGAATGACATGTTTACTTATGTACAAATTATTTTAAAAGGGTAGCTATCACAGAACGAAGAAAGTATAGACATTAGGGTGCTTCTCAAGTGGTACTTTTTAGAAATTTAAATGGGGCACCTCTTAACATTATATATAAGAGAAAAAATAAATAAAGGGTTTTAAACATTTATTTACTATCACAGTAAGGAAGAAAAAAGGTATTTGAATGATTATGATATAAGATCATTTTCTTTAAATAGATACAATATAAATGTATGAGAATAACAAAGTTGACTCTTTACATTGGGAAATTTTAGGCAATTTTTAATTTAAAAACATCAAATGCTGTAACTGCTTTGCAATATCAAAAATAATTATTAATATTATGTAAGATATTATTATAATATTATGCAAGTTGAGAAAGTGATATATATATTTTTTAAATTGCATAAAAAAATATTTCAAAATACTTATTTTTTTTAATTTGTGCATAAAATCTGTAGTGCTCAGGACATATTCAGAAATTCTTCCCAAAATCTTAGAGAATTCAGGAAAAATATATTAAATAATCATAATAATCTCTCAAGGGAGGCAATTATCAATTCGATTTAAGCTCCCAATGTATATATTTTAATAAAAAAAAATCATTCCATAATGGTTCTTATTACCTACATTAGCCGAAAATAGAATAATTTGATTGAGCAGATTGAATAAGTCTGTACCTCCACAGAAATTTCTCTCTTCGGCAGAAATATTAATACATTATTATCTTAATTGAACGTCATTTCAGAATATGAACAATACCGTACCGCCATTCTTTCAAAAGCTGCCTAAGCGGATTATTAATGAAGTCAATCAAACAATGTTCATTGTGATACATATATTGTGTTTGATTTATTTGATCAATTCTATAGCTAGACTTGCAGATACAATTTATCGTAGATCAATCCACCAAATAAACTTTCAGATAATTTCTCGAATTTAAATCCACTGCCGTGAACTATTGACGTATTTCTAATGTGAGGTAATCAGGCAGTTAACTCTGCTATCCGAACTTAGAAGCTGTTAATTATTTTTTTCTAAGAGTGGAAATCTTTAGTTAATGATAAAATAAAGAACAAATGAATGAATTGAATATTGAAATCAAAGAAAGTCTGGCTAAACCCCTTGAGGTGATATTTCACAAAAATAGCGCTGTAGAAATTATCAAAGTATTATTATTATTAATCAATCAAAAGTCAACAAAACAATCAATCGATGGACATCAATTAACAATTTATCAATCAGTCAAAGATCGTTCAATGATAAATTATTCAAATATCAATCAGTCAGTGCTCATTCAATCCCCGATCAATCAGTGAGCAATCAATCAATGATCAAACAATGAACAATCAAGCAATAATCAATCAAGCAATGATCAATAAAAGCAGAGATCAATCAACGAAAACTAATCAATGAATAGCGTTGATGTATCTAACTTACTAAATGGCCTTAACCAAATGCGATTTTTTTAAAACGTAATTGCTAATTGCGAAAACACGACATCAATTTAAGCCTTGATTCCAATTATAAATAACTTGTTACAATAATTGACAAAACAAAAATGAACAGAAAATGACCTCTAGATTTTCTATAAAAGAGCTCACGGCACTCGTTCCCGTTTTACACGCATTTGTAAATGTTAATACAAGGTTGGCCACCATGATTCCAAGAAATAAATCTACTTTATCAAAAAACCTTTTCGAATTAGGAATATGTTTCTTATTTGCTCTTACTGACAACAAACACACAAAATAAATTGCGTTAGAGCTAAATGAATCGTGAACATTGATATTATTTATTTACAATAGTGTGCGTACACCCCCGCACGTGAAGTGATAAACGTACAATTTTACACCTACATATTTGAAGTATTATCAATCAAAATCCGCCATAGATAAATTACGAAATATGAACATAACTATGTTATTCTAAAGCACAAATGATGTTAAATGGTAAATGAATCGCTCGGACGCAATACGAAACGTGATGATTGTGGTTTTCGAAGAAGACGACAAACGTAGAAAAACCGAACCCGATCCATACTCACTTTGACCACGAGGGGAGCCATGAAAAATGAAGAAAAATGCTTATCCGCGTTTTGTGGACGCGCTACGCCCGAAAAATCTAAACGACTCAAGGATTCGGCGTCAATTCGAAAGGCAATAAGTAAAACTGTTCGCTCGTTTACTCCCCGATCGATACAGGATTAACATGTTTGTCGGTATTTTTAAGAAGGTGACTTTGGAGACTGAGCTCGTATGAATACGTAGAAAGGATAATAAGACAGGAGCTATTTGGTTTACCCGTAAAATTTTACGCTTTACGAGCCGGCGTTCTTTTGGTTGGTCCCACAGAAAAAAAGCTTTTGGCCAATGGAGCTTAATGGCTGATTCACACCAACGTCCGGTTCCGCTCAGTGCCTATATTGTTCCGCAAGAGAGCTTATTGATATGGTATGAATATCGATCAAGGAGTATGTGCCAAGACAAAGTTGTGTGGCCCACCCTTGTGATATTTAACTACTTAGTTAGTTAAATAATTATTTTGAATTGTAAAAATACTAACATCGCAGATTTTTTTTTATCAAAAACCATTTTTTTATCACTAAATAATATTTTTAATAATTAATAAAAATATTATTTAGTGATAAAAAATGGTTTAAAAAAAATAAAATCTGCGTTGTAAGTATTTTTACACTTCAAAATAATTATTCAACTAAATAAGTAGTTAAATATCACAAGGGTGGGCAGAAGGATATACTGCCATGCAACTTTGTCTTGGCACATACTCCCTGATTGATATTCATACCATATCAATAAGCTCTCTTGCGGAACAATATCGGCACTGAGCGGAACCGGACGTTGGTGTGAATCAGCCTTTAAAGAGAGGAAATTCCATAATCGGCCGTAATTCACGGAGAGGACAAGCTTAATGGTCGAATTATTATAAAAAGTTTAACGACGAATACCTAAATAATAAATTATACCCGTTAAATTTCAATCCACATAAAACTATTCACCTAATATTTTTAAAATATTATTTTAATGAAAGAATTTGTATAATTTTTAGCAGGAGGCATAGTGAATGTTAGATAGGAAGTATTTAAGTGAATATCGCACTTTTGTGGGAGAATAACCTTCAAATATAGGGTGCTGTGAGGTGTAAGGAGATAGGAAAGCGAGGAGAGAGGGGAGGAGTAAAAGACAACGTTTCCAGTCTGAATTATTGTCTTATACAAGGACAACACTGGCGGAATCTTTTACTCCGGAAAGGCTCGAAAATACACAACTCCACACATACAAAATCACAAAACCCATATTGATTCAATCTCATATGTATAATTTTAAAGTTGCACTTGTACCGATCTCTGGGCCAAGGATTGAACGCTATGTCATAGAGAGTGTCACTTTTATATAGCAAAAGTAATTCAATTTTGCGTAATACTTTAGTCCCCAAATAGTTTCGAAGCATTCCAGCACTAATAAAGATTAAACATAACCGGCGGATAGAAGAGGAATTTATTTATTTACGCCCGAATTGAGACATTAAGCCTTTAACAATTTGTAAGTAAGTGTTTGTTCAGTACAGTAAGCATATAAATATTATTCACTAATATTTAATATTAGTACAATCAAAAAAATATTTAAAAAAAACAATAATGTAGAAAAAATAGTAGCAAAGAAGAATTATTTTATAGTAATCGTGAACGAATTGATAAAAAGATAACCAGTCGTCGTACCTAGTTATTAAGGATAATATAAGAATCTAACTAACATAATAATTCGAAGCACAATTAAATAATTTCTTCTAACACTACACTTCCTACTTGCAGAAAAAAAAACTTACTATGAGATTTTTTTCGCTAGTGATGAGTTAAATCTGTCAACAATACATATCGTTATAATTATTTCTTAAATTCTTAATACGGCGTACGAGAGTATACAAAATTGTGATATCTTTTAGAGTTAATTATAAAAATGTGCGGGGGGGGATTATTAAAATGTAGGGGTGAAAACTCCCCACTGACATTCCAGACAAGCAGGGAACAAGGGGACGTTTTTATAAGCGTCTAGCGTCTAAATTTACTAGAAAATGACTTAATGTATTTTTCTATGGAAACGCCTTGCTATAGATACACAACTTTTTTTAAACTTTAACTTCACACAGGAGACCCTCAGGGAACTAATTGCCCTCGGAGCCCATGTCATCTTTGGGGATGCTGTGTGGAGGGTAAAACAACGATTGTAACATAATATATTTTTTAAATACATACCTACTTATCAATATGGGTATTAGGAATTTTAATATTTTCAAAATGTCTGTCCATAAAACAATCATGGAGAGTTTGTTTGATTCGAATACGTTTATTTTACGTTTCGAAATATTCATTTGAATGCAATTTTGGCAAAAAAAAATGGTTATCAGTGCATGCAGCGTAGTCGCGGAACGAAAACGCTTTTAATTCAATAAGAAACGTTCGCGCAACCATAATCTTAAATATGCAATCTAAATTCGTAATGTATTCATAGTCGAGATTCAGGCCCAAAGGCCAACGAAACACATTTCTTGGAAATCATTTACACCGCCATATCGCCATGAAAAACACCTACATTAAATTTCATGCGGAAATTTAACATCGTAAAAATAATGCAGTGAACAATTTTCATCATTATGTTAATGGATAATCTTCTAACGATTTAAATTTATTTTAAAGCTAATTAAACGAGCTACCTAACCAACACGCCGGCTCACTCCCGGGGTAGGCACAGAGGATGGACCGCCGCACAACTATGTATTGGCACACACTCTTTGCTTCATTCACTTTCGTACATCGTTTCATCCACACTGCCGTTGTTTTGACTTAGCATTACCCGACTCGAGTATTTGATTCACTTAATCGTGGCATTTCTTCGTCGAGCGCCGTCGCATTTGTTTTTTAATTTATTAATACAGATACTTAAAACAAAAGAAATGTTTCGTGTGTTTTTTAAATAAATGCTTTTTGATTAGTATTAATATTGTATTGATAATTATCATTAATTGTAATTAATGTACTAGTACTCCTTCATAATCTTCATATATATTTATAAGGTTGAACTTCATTTTAATGATTATATTAATACCAAATTTTTAACTTTATTCCACTATTTTTTTTAAATTTAAGACCTGACCGATTTCACCTTATGACGGGCATCTTCAGACCAGTCTGTAGTGAAATATAGTTCAAAAAATGGTATTATTAAAATCGTTATAATGAAAATTTTTTTTTTACACCAAATAATATTATAAACTAGACTTTCTAGAATTTCAGTATTATTAAATCCCAAAAAGCAACATGAAAAATCGTACGAATGTGAATTCACCGTCAATTTTCAAAATGAATATCTCCTCCCGGTGACATCAGAGAAAATTTCAGTAAAACCATTTGTAACGTACCTTATTTAATAATACTTGACATCTGCACCCACTTACCTCCCGGCCCTTGATCATTATTTGCACACAGGTGCCCAGGCTCTGGCAGTAAGCATTGATAATAATAACATTGATGGCAGAGCTTCCATGTCGCCAAAAAGCTCTCGAGCTTTTAAGTATAATGAAAATTGCTAAATCCCCCATTAAATCGTTGTTATGTATTTACATTTCAATTATCAAATTCATCCCTTGTGATTTAACCCTACATAAAAGTGAAATTAAAAGGGCGATCGGGAGGTACTTCATTCTACTACTTCAAGATAATATTATTTTCAGATTCTGAGTGTTTTGGGTACAATTACAGACATTTTCAACAAAAGGGCGGGGGAATATATTATAATAAATTTGAATGTAAGCAAACTAAAACCTCTCAATGCCTCGCTAAGCTTTGACACTTTTAAGACCTCCGTGGCCGAGTGGTTAAGATACTTGGCTACAAATCTAGAGGTCGCGGGTTCGAAACACGCGAACGCAAATAAATGTTATCGAAACCCATTTAGTTTATTTTCGGCACGATCCAGAGTTGTATCCAGTATTGCCTTGGTTAAAGACCACAATCTAAACGTTGCTTGAAATCCGTAGAGACCAAATCTGAACAGCCAGGTACTTCCCAAACATCCTCTTCTGCATCTCTTTCCAGCTCCCCACTTCCTTCAGTCTCATAACATACACCAATGGGGATGCCGCAAGGGAGGCAGTCATGGGTTATTCGTGTAAAAAAAATTGTTATCTGAAATGTCAGTTTAATAAAATAATTTCGTTCTCGCAAAATAAAAATTCACAAGTTTTAATATAAATGTTTAGTTGGTGCAAGAAATCTGGTAAATAATAACGTTATTCTCGCGAAATGCCAAGAACATGAGCTTGCGTTCGAGTTCATTCAAGTTCGCCAAACAGCTGAAGTCAACAAATCAAGACTGATGATGGAAGGCGTTAACAATTTCTAATTTTAAAATTGCCGGAATACTATCGGAATGCTTTCAGGGCGTTTAGTCGCGCCAGGACGAACGTAATATTCCGCCAGAAATGCCATTTCCTGGAAGAATGTCCTCGAAAACAGATTTATAGCTATTTTATTATTGCAAAAAAATACAGACATTAGCAATTATTGAAAATTGATTTGTGTATGGTAAATTAGACATTTTAAATTTAATCATTGGAAAATGTTTGCTTTTATTGAATTAAGTTTATTTTTAACACCATCGTAAAGGTTGCTTTTAGCAAATTTTCGATATCCTCAGACACGTCAACACCTCCGATCGCGTGTATCTGACCATGCACCGGTATTAACGTTTGGGAACAAACACATGGAATCTTACTAAGGACCTTGTGACAAAAATGACTACCACACAAGACAATGGAAATAAACATATCCTTGCGAAAGACGGATAAGTGGAGTACCCGCAAAAAAATGTTGCAGACATTACCATCACAATTTCCATGCATATGTTGGAAATCTTAATCATTGGAATGTCGTCTCTATGTTTTGGGAAAAAACAAATATCGCCTCAACAAAAAAACTTCGGATGGATGAGTCACAAAGAAAAGTTGCAAAACTGCACATCTGAGGGAGGGCTGTACCCAAATCCAAACGATAGAAGCTTAGAAGGAAAAATAATTTTCAGTAAATTCTTTTAGTGGGATACCAACATTCAGAATCGGAGAGCTGCATTAAAAGGCTTCAGAAATGTTGAGTGACCAGATCTGCATAGCCAGGTACTTCCCAAACTTATGCTCAAACTATTCTAATTCCGCTGTCATTCCCACATTCGCCCCATCGCAGCTTCACAACATTCCTTAGATGAAGATGCAAGAGTTCCACTGGTGACAAATAGTTAAAACTCGTATGTGTATGAATGCTTATGAAGGAGGAAGTAAAATCTAACTAAGTATTTTTTTATCGATTTAAGCGATGGATTGCAGATATTCAAATGATACCACTCGCCTCAGTAAAAACTCAACATCACCTCCGTTGTGCTTTCTCCGCTTAGCGCAATACTTAACTGGAATTAGCGCACGCATGTGGCGAGAGCATCGCGGGCATTATCGCGGGTCATCCATTCACCTTTCTATATAAATCTCTCCCGCGGCGTGTACCTCCGCCCACGGCCCGAATACCGCGCGTAGGTTCATAATGCCCGATCAATTGAGAATAATAATTCTCTGCAGTAATCAGGCAACACATGGAATTATCCTCCGCAACTCGGAGCGGGCAACGCGGGTAACAAATGCATTCATTCTCGTTCCCAGAATCCTGTATTAAAGCGATTAATAGACGCGGGAATGAGCAAAGTGCCCAATAATATGTTAATAGACTAGCGAGTCAATTAAATAGGCGTGTTTAAGAGGAACGCACACGGTGCCTGTTGCGAAATGTTGTTTTCAATTTAAGGGTAACACACCAAACCATATTATCTAAAACGCTTCAGAATGTTTTTACTCTTTCGATTTGAAATATATCCCACAAAAATGAGGAATTTTCATGATTTCAGGGCCAACTTTGCCAATTATTTGTGACTTAATGGAAGTTTTTTTTTAAATCTGATTCAAATGGTAAATTTAAAAAAAAAATGGTGAAAAAGCGTTTTGTTTGGTCGAAATTAGTCACTTTCGAAAGCAGCTGGAGCTAATTTTTTACAAAAATAACTTCAAATCATTCACAAATAATGAAAGTTGCCTCTAAAATCATGAAAAAATGGAATCTTTTGTACCTTGATAATTATGTTTTATTTGTTTGGCCACCATTTCATTATTGTTGTATGCATCAGGTGTCAATTACCTAGGCACAATGTTGCGCGTAGTGCAGCCTTTGTGTATTATACTGTTTGTGTATTATACTGTTAATATATTATATTTAAATGTATGCTGTGAACATATTAATTTTTAAATATTTACAGTCATCTCTCTATTTGATAATACTTTTAACATGTTTATGTAAATATTTTGTTTATGTTCTAATAAAATAAAATAAAATAAATAAAACAGTAAAAAAACGTTATTTAACGTACTAGATATATGCTGTACAATTTGATTTAGTTTAAACTTTCGTTAAGTGAGATATTTTAACATTAAATTAAAAACAAAAGTCAGTATGAAACAGGTCCCGTGTGCTTTCCTCAATACTAGGATGCGTGAATGTTTGCCTTCATACATGTAGGTACTTTAGGAAGTATCCGAACTGTTAAAGGAATCAATTCACATTAAACACACCCTCGAATTCATTGGTGAATTAATTGTTCCAACGAAAAGATAAAATATATAAATCGACATACAGACGACTACATACGTGCAACCTTGTGTAACTAACTCTTTCCTAGGTATGTTATTGCTGTTTTTATGATTTTTTAGAACTACATTTTTATTTCCATAAAAAAATATATTTTGACAAATACGACCTTCAAAATTCTGCAAAAAACAGTTATTTTTTACCATTTTGAAAAATGCCGAAATCAAAACAGTAAAAACGTATGTAATATATTTTTTTAAACGTCCCGACACATCCTAGATGACATCTGATCTCGTCTGAATTTATAACATGGTGGAATGTTTTTAAACTACCTCTGATAACATCGCAGCCAAATATGAACATTCAGAAGAAAAAAAAGTGAAAACCGCACAAGAATCCCAACTGCTCCAAAATGTTTAGAGCCAGTAGAACTATGGCATCCCAAATAGGGGTATGTTGTGAGACTGAAGGGAGTGTGAAAGGAAAGGAGATTGGGAAGAAATACAAATTGTTTTTTTTTTAACACGAAAACTAAATGTATTAATTCAAACAATAACCATTTTATGCATCTGCCGCTAGAAGCACTGTCAGTGTCAGCGTTTATCAAGGAACTCGATGCAAAAAAACTAAACGAGATTCTTATAACGTATACCGGTTTGTAGCCGATACAGACGAATTTCTAATTTATTCTATGATAATCAAAGCCATTTCAATCATTTAACACTTAATCCAGATCTTCTACGTATTGCATTAACTTCATTTTTGATCTAAAGCACCATTCAGAACGAACCTTTATGCTTCATTGCATCACAAATATTATGCTCAAATGAGCACGAAAATAGCTTTTTGGTCACCAAACTGCTTACGATAATTTATGTCACCTAAATAATGTTTGGATACCAAAAATAATAAATAAGTAGGAGAAATCAATTATTTCACATACGTCAAATATATTTTTTTTATATAATTCAATTGAATTAAATTTAATATTATTATTATTGAGTTCTGCTATTTAAAGTTTTTTTTCTTTTAGTTTTAGTGACAGCTGTTTCGACGTTTAAGGCCGTTTGACAATGGCCTTAAACGCCGAAACAGCTGTCACTAAAAACAAAATAAAAAACTTAAAATAGCACAACTCAATAATAATAATATTAAATTTAATTCAATTGAATTATATAAAAATTAAAATGGAGTTCTACAAATTGAACACAAAAACTATAAATACGTCAAATGGTATTTTTTTATAGTTAATACCGCACAAGAGTCCCAACTACTCCCAACCGTTTAAAGCCAGTGAGACTATGGTATCCCCGATTGGGGTATTTTTTGAGGCTGAAGGTAGTGGGGGGAAGGATATGAGGAAGAGGAAGGTTGGGGAGTACCTGGCTATTCAGATCCGATCACCAAACACGGCTAAATCCATTTCAAGCAACGTTTCGAATCTGAATGGTGGTATTTCACTTACAGTATCTACCACTATGAAACGTGCCGTAAATATACTATATATGATTTTAATATGAAATAAATGTTCTTTGAATATTCATTAATTAATTAATTAAATCAAAGTCATTAGCGAACGCGACGTTTGAACCCGCGACCTCTGGATTCGTAGTCGAGCGTCTCAACCACTCAACCACGGAGGCCGTTGAAATGAAATATAATTTTTGAGCACGAATTAATTTATGAATGATAACCGTAATCTTGGATGAGGTACCAAAAAACGTTTATTATATACCTGCCAGAACACGCGAAATAACATTACAGTAAGGTGTGTTTAGATAAGATTAATATTTTAACACAATTAATTTCGTTCTTGGTAAAATACAAGCTTTAATAATTTATTTTTTCCAACGAACAGAAAATACATAAACACGTGTATTTACTTTGTTTCAATTGTATTAGGTTTTGTTTAAAATTTTATTCAATAACATTACAAAAGGTCACACTAAAAATAAGTGTTTGTTTTGCTTCAAGCTTAGGAGTGGAATTTCGAAGCTATTTCAGAATTCCAAGTATTACAAGTAGTACAGTTTAAACACAAATATACAAACGTTAATTTTAATCGCCCCCTAAGTATAGCGATACCAAAGGCTCATCCCAAACACTCGAAACAATGATATTTGTAGGGGTATGCAGATGAACATAATTTACGTTCATGTCTGTACACATAAACGTTCACGAAATTATACTAATTTAATTTTAAGTGATACCACACAAGAGTTCCAACTGCTCAACGGCAGTGACACTATGGCATCCCCATTTGGGCTATGTTGTGAAGTTGAAGTAAGTGGGGGAGGCGAAACAAAAGGTGAAGGTTGAGATATCATCGCTAAAGCCGACACTTAGCCGAAGGTGATTTGATGTATCTACCACACGGAAACGAGATACAAATAAACTAGATATATATTTTTCGAAACTCTGTACAGATTTATAAAATCAAGCACACCTAAATATATAAATTGAACTAAACATATTTTTTCTACATCGGGGTCCGAACCTGCAACCTTAGAACGAAAGCCAAGGAGCTTCATTGCCAGAAAATCATTAATTAAACTTATCAAGTTAAACAATATTATTTCCTATTATTAATTTTGATTTTTATTTAGTTCTTTTTTTTCTTTCGTTACTATTTTCGTAGAATTCATCAGTACACTTAAAAAATATAAATCTTCTATACATATAAAAATTGATATTTTTCTGTCTATGATCCAGACGAAAATTGAACGCTGAATTTATTTATTTAAGATCCTCATAAAAACAGTTGTTCACCAAATACATTCAGAGATGAATGATACAAAAATATTTTTAGATACATGCATAGTGTAAAAAAGAAATTAAAAATGTATGTACACCGCACACATAGACAAGGTATTATATATCCAAAGGAGTTATATAAGTACAAACTGAAGTAGTGTGACGCACTATATATGATATAATAACGCAAATAATGTTAGCAACGAAAAACAAAAAAGATAAGATATAAGAGAGGTTCATTCTTGTACACATTTTATGAGACAATCGTTGAATTGGCAAGTGTAAAAAGGTGTGTAAAAAAAAAATATTTTATTTAAGATTATGTAGATCGTTATGTACCTAACGGTCACTCTTACGTACGAGTACATCGAGAGATAATGACAGAACTCTATACTCGTATATCTAAATATATCTAAGGTAGATGCAGCTTCATTGAATTCGCTTTATATATTGGCGTGTTTTTGTATGAGAAAGTTCTGACTTTCGGTGTGTAAAACGTCACATGATGCCTCGCACGAATATAATTACTTGGGGCAAACAAGTTGATCTCCCTTAGTATATATGAGTTATAAATACCTCCAGAAAATAACTTATGAAAAATGTTTACCCAAGAACATCTTCCGGTGGGTATGCAGAGTCTGAAAATTTAGCATTCCACATAAAAATAAGAATGGGAACAAAAACGGGTAATGTATACTCGTGTATAAGTAACGCATTAACCCTCTTTTGCACTCTTTTTTTCTTCGAAGATATGGTTACGTTCTGAAGGGGTCCATATAATGGAACTGTATTCCAAGATGCTGCGAACAAGTGCTTCGTATGTTCTACGGATTGCGATTCCGTTAGTAAATGATCTTACATTACGAAGAACGAATCCAAGCATCGTGTTAGCACGGTTACTGCATTAGATTACGATATATGAACCTTTTCACAGCAAGTGATATCTGTAAGCTATAAATTCATAACGTGAAGCTTAAAGCTAAAAAAGCTCAGAGCTGAGTGGTAAAAAGCACAAAGCCCAAAGAAGCTCTACGTTAAGAGCTAGTTAGTTTTAGTTCAAAAAGCTCGGAGCTTTAAGCTAAAAAAGCTCATAAAACTCAGAGCTTTAAGCTCAAATCACGGAGCTTAAAGCTCAACAATTCGAAGCTTAAAGCTTTAAAAGCTCATAAAGCTGGGAGCTTAAAGCTCAAATCTCGGAGCTTAAAGCTCAAATCACGGAGCTAGAAGCTTAGAGCTTACAGCTCAACAACTCGGAGCTTAAAGTTCCGAGCTTAAAGCTCAAAAAGCTCATAAAGCTCAGAGCTTAAATCTCAAAAAGCTCATAAAGCTCGGAGCTTAAAGCTCAACAACTCAGAGCTTAAAGCTCAATAAGCTCCATAAGCTCGGAGCTTAAAGCTCAAAAAGCTCAAATCATAAAGCTCAAAAAGCTGGGAGCTTTAAGCTCTATAAGTTCAGAGCTTTAAGCTCAAAAAGCTCGGAGCTTAAAGCTCAACTACTCGGAGCTTAAAGCTCCAAAAGCTCCGAAGCTTAAAAAGTTCAGAGCTTAAAGCTCAAATCACGGAGCTTAAAGCTCAAATCACGGAGCTTAAAGCTCAAATCACAGAGTAAGTTTTTTAAAGCTCAAACAAAACTGCATATTTTATATTCAATTTTCAGTGTGTGGACTAAATTTGGTATAAAGCTGGTATGGAGCTTAAAGCTGTATATGATATCTGTAAGCTATAAAGCTCAAATCACACGGAATCTAAAATCTTAAAAGCTCAAACTTAGTGGCAAAAACACAAAGCCCAAAAGCTCCGAGCTTAAAAGCTCAAAAAGTTATCATAAAGCTCGGAGCTTTAAAGCTCAACAACTCAGAGCTTAAAGCTCAAAAGCTCGGAGCATAAAGCTCAAAAAGCTGGGTGCTGAAAGCTCTAAAAGTTCAGAGCTTTAAAGCTCAAAAGCTCGGAGCTTAAAGCTCAAACTCACGGAGCTTAAAGCTCTAAAAGCTCAGAAGCTTAAAGCTCAAAAAGCTCCATAAAGCTGAGCTTGAAGCTTAAAATCTCGGGCTTAAAGCTCAAATCACGGAGCTAGAAGCTTAGAGCTTACAGCTCAAAAAGCTCGGAGCTTAAAGCTAAAAAAGCTCATAAAACTCAGAGCTCAAAGCTCAAAAGCTCGGAGCTTAAAGCTCAAATCACGGTGCTTAAAGCTCAAATCACGGAGCTTAAAGCTCAAATCACGGAGCTTAAAGCTCAACAATTCGAAGCTTAAAGCTCAAAAAGCTTATAAAGCTGGGAGCTTAAAGCTCAAATCTCGGAGCTTAAAGCTCAAATCTGGGAGCTAAAAGCTTAGAGCTTAAAGCTCAACAACTCGGAGCTTAAAGCTCAAAAAGCTCATAAATCTCAGAGCTTAAAGCTCAAAAAACTCATAAAGCTCGGAGCTTAAAGCTCAACAACTCAGAGCTTAAAGCTCAAAAAGCTCGGAGCATAAAGCTCAAAAGGCTGGGAGCTTTAAGCTCTAAAAGTTCAGAGCTTTAAGCTCAAAAAGCTCGGAGCTTAAAGCTCAACTACTCGGAGCTTAAAGCTCCAAAAGCTCAGAGCTTAAAGCTCGGAGCTTTAAGCTCAAAAGTTCAGAGCTTTAAGCTCAAAAGCTCGGAGCTTAAAGCTCAACAACTCGGAGTTTAAAGCTCATAAAGCTCGGAGCTTAAAACTTTAAAGCTCAAAGCTAAAGGCGCTTAGCTCAAATTAAAAGCTTAACCTCTTGACGAGTAAGTTTTTTCAAGCCAAACAAAACTGCATATTTTATATTCGATTTTTAGTGTGTGGACTAAATTTGGAAAATCCGTTTTCTCACAGATAGCTTTGTGGCCTTTGTAGCATTAACTGCATTAAGTAGCATTGCAAAGCATGCCAGGTACTCGATAGTAAAATATAAAAAAAATATCTGAAACGAAATTTTTATCTCTTATTACAGATTATGAAATAATTTAAATTGAATAGTTAATTATTATGGTCCTGAAGATGTCACAAAATAATAATGAATAGTGACGAAATTAGAAGACAATATTATTTTTTTACGATTCTTATTTTTATTTTTTATTTACGGTTAAAGGCGTTAAATATTAGAAACAAAGGGATTTCTTTATCATAATAAGAACTTTGACAAAGAGTCAATATTAAACAATTTAATGTTATTTCCAAAAGTGGAAGATACGTGAAATGGCTTTAGCCGTGATTGGTGACCATAACTAAATAGTTAGGTACTTTCCGACCATCCTCTTTTCCATCTCTCCCCCTCCCCCCTCCACTACTTCCGGCCTCATAACATACCCCGATTTGGGATGCCCACTGGATCCTAGACGGTTGGGAGTAATTGGGACTATTATGCAGTTATCTCTATAAAAACATAAGTAGTAATAATAATAATAATAATAATAATGGAAAAGAGGTTATTCCCATAAATCCTTTCAATTGATTTACTGGGTAATAATTATAAATTTGTGTATTTTTATTGTTTCTGAATAAGATAATAAATAAGTAATATTAATATGCAAACCAACTTAAATTTTATTTATTAAATATCAAGAGGCCAGACAATATAAAATTATTGTCTTTTGGATTAATTATAAAAAGCTCGAGATAAAAATATTATTCCAATTATTCTTTAAAATATTGCAGTTCTGTTTTAACATCTGACAATTACAGATTACTTAGATTTACTAAAGTAATTATATGTCAGAAGCAGAAATCACGATAAAGCCTTTTATTGATTGATTGATTGATTGATTAACACTTCCGTAAATAGACTCTTATCAAATATTTGCTTCCCTTGTCATATTGTGTTAAGCCTGTTCACAATAATTATATTGAACTTTGAATGACTGCTTTCAGAAATGTAGTTCGTTAACTTTAAATTAAAAATTGAAGGGGATCGATTGATTTTAAAAGATGCCTTTGACTACTTAATTGGTTACTTAAAACGAATGGTTTACGCTTCTTAAACTTTGTTTCAATTGTTTATTTGAAAAAAAATGTTTGTCCAACTAACCTAGTTAAAAGTTAACAATTAAAAAAATGTTTTTCCTATTGTACATAAATATTTAACAATTTCACTATTAAATTTCTAATAACTTTTTTTTTAATTGAACTGGTAATGATGCAAACTTTACCTTCCGTTTCGACAGATCTGATAAAAAAAACATTTCATTTTATTTTAATACCGCTCAAGAGTCCCAACTGCCTGTGGGGCTATGGCATTGGGGTATGTTGTAAGGCAGAAGGGAGTGGGGATGGGAAACAGACGGAGAAAAAGAAGTTGGGAAGTACCTGGCTATTCAGATATGATCAATAAACAAGGTTAAACTCATTAAAAGCTAAGTTGTGTTTCCAAATAGTGGTGTCTAACCAGGGTGATACTGAGAGTATCTGTACCTTATTGTTCCATTCAACAATGAAAATTCTAGTATGTCAGAATACTATTTAAAAGTGAACCACAAATACATTAAATAAGCGAATTTTTTTTAGTAAAAAAAAATATTTCAAGTGAAGGCACAATAATTCTAACCCACAAAGACTAGTAAACAAACCAATGTTCCCAAATACAAACTAAACCATTCTCATTCAAATCCTACAGCCACCCACTTCATTATTATTTCATAAAGCTCCCCGAAAAAAGTCGAAATGTATGAATTTAATTAAACAATACATCATACACACATGCCGTTACGTACGTGAACAAGCGTTATTAAACACCGTGTGATAAATGTATGGAAAGTTATTTGAACAGCGAAATCATTACTGGTCATAAATTACTTTTATGGGCTCTGATTTCGTAAAACTCGGCTTCATCGCTGCCTGTACATTGTACACTGTGCCGTACACTGTGCCGTACATCGTGCCGTACATCGTGCCGTACATCGTGCCGTACATCGTGCCGTACATGTCCCGAGGATACGACTAGAAATAATATTAATCGTACAGGTGCTACTCTCCAACGGACGGTGATGATAGAACAAAAGGATGTGTTCCTAAGCCAAAAGGGAATTCCCCACTCGTGCCAATTCGTAATTCTACCCGATGCTAAAAGAAGAAAACTCATGTGATCGGTACAAGTACATGTGCGCTCATTTGATCTAGACTACAACTTGCAGGGTGAAGATTGTTCTGATGATAGTTGACCTCTGATACGAGAGGACACCAGAAGAAAAAGTTATATCGTGATTTTTATTTAAATCTTCCTCCACCATTCTTGCTGTGGACGATATTTGATAAACCAGTTGTGTATGTACCAGTTCTACGTTTGGATTAGTGGTAATCATAAAACGAAAATGTGTATTCTGAAGCACTAAGAACTGTCCAACGATGAGCTCTAGCATCAAGAAATTTACATAGTTTTTCTGGTTGAAATTCCTAAGTCAACGCAACTGGTTTTAGTTCGCAACGCCATTTCCACAATGATAATTTAACAACATAACCTTATTGTGCATACTTACGAATGTGACATTTTTCAAATCAAACTGATGTACAAATATATAGAATATGTATTAAATTTTGCATTAAAAATGGAATAAAGTGCCCCAACGCACTTAAATTGTTGACTGTGGCATTCGGCGATTCTACTTTGTCTCAAAAAAGTGTTTATAAGTGGTACAAGCGCTTTACAGAAGGCCGAGAAGACGTTAATGACGATGAGCGTCCTGGAGTTGTGGAAAAGCAAATCGTGGATTTTATCCTTTGATCCATTTTTTTCAAAAGTAAAAAATCAAAGAACACACAAAAACGTGACTAACCTTTCCAGTTGTCGAAAACAAACCACTAAAAATCGATAATCGAATGTACACAGCCCGCGAAAATTCAAAATTCACCTTTTCTTTTGAACAGGCCATGTATGTGTTATGAAAAATTATCAAAATAAAAATAATATTCCTAGACAAGCGATAAATTACCTACATACGAGTATACTATATTTTACGAGACGATTATTTTTATTCTATATTTGAAATGTGCGTCCATATGGCTTTTGAACGCCAATTTTAAATTGAAGTAAATTGTGAAATTTCTAAACATTCGTTAGCAATAACACGCTTTTTCTAGCCTTAAATACTATTATAAAGAATCGCAATCGCAATCTGCTTACAAAAAAAATATCTAGAATGCTTGAGAAACTGGAAATATTTTACTCTGCCTTGATTTTTCAATCAACGACTATCTAGAAAATAAGGTGGATTAAAGAAAATACTATTTTGATTTTGTAGAAACAAAATTTCTCAGTTTTCATTTTGGCAAGACAAGTTACTTCCCGTGATGTTAATAATATTATTAATAATAAATTGTAATAATTATAATTGGATAATTTCTATAGGCCCATTATCGTGAATAAATCACCTCAAAGACGCTTTAGATTAACTATAAAGCTCCAAAAAATAATTAAAGTAGTCATATTGTTTGTTCCACATTTTCCGTTAATAAAATACTATAATAATTGAAATAAAAACGATGTTTAAAAGTTCTGTCGGTATTAGAAAATAACCATGTATTCAGGTTTCGGTTAATCAACTTTGAAACAAAACAAACTGGGCTTAAAGACATCTAAAGTGATAGCTCCCTTTAAGTCTTCCGCGTACGTCTTATTTGAGCATTTTGAAAAACTGAAATAACATGAAAAGGGAAGCCATTAAAACAATTTTAATAAAAGAATACCGCACCTGCTGTCGCCGTCACGTCACACGTCACGGTACGTCACTGTACGTCATGTAGATGCGACACGGCGGGCGACAGTTAACACTGTCATTTCACGAGACAAATGTAAATTAACACATTACTAGAATTGTCACAATAGCCGTGTTCATGATTGTTTGAATGCGCATTACTTTAATAACTAATTCCATTAATAATTTAATTCCAATTACGGTTGAAAGCCACTGAAAAGCAGGTACACACAAAGCGACACACAAATATGAAAATTAAAACTGCACACATACCTTTTACTGAACTAAAATTAGATTCTACAGTGAAATACGTACGGTAATTTATAATTGGATATCTTTTTTTGTGTATTGTATTTCGATACTAATTATGTTAAAACGCATTCGTTGTGACTTTCCAATGCATTATTAAGTATGAATAAGGTATCTTGTGAGTACGTACGTACGAGTGTGAACTATTCAAAATTGGAACTGACGGATGTTTTCATCTAGTAACATTTTCAAATCTCTATCTACCTTATAAAGTGCCTACCTATAATGTATTTTTACAGGCATTATTCTATTTTTGAAATGGGTGAATAAAGCCAACTTATACTTTTTCTTGGCAAGTCAAGTTACATTCCGTGATTTTTCACGGGTATACGATAACAGGTAGTGCCGCAAGCCATACCAAATATTTAAAGAACCGTAAAATGTTTTTTTCTTAAATAAAACTAGGATGGCTTTGCTGAGTATGCAGCGAGGATAGAAGGTAGCCAACCGCTGAAGAGGCTTTTCTATAATAATCTATAAGTCTGCACGACAAAGACGTATCGAGAGACATTTACTAGATGGCTAAGAATCTTACTGTGTAAAAGGAACTCGACGGAGACAGGAGAACGTCAGAAGTGGAAGCGTTGCGTAGATACCGGCCAAGACGCTTTAACACTTGTAACGATGACGATGATAGTTAAAGTTTTAACTGGTAGTAAATAAAAAGAACTAATGTCGAAAGTCTAGAAATTTATTAATTTAAAGCGCTGTACAAACAGGCAAATCGATGTCCAATACTAAGTGCCAACAGCAGAATGGGTAAACATTGCTTGAAGACCTTTAGCCCAAACAGAACCTGTTAAACCGAACTCAAATATTAGTTTGAGTGTGACCTTTACGCGTTATATTACTGTATTTTGTTATCAGAACATTACAGTTGGTCTCAGCGGTTTTTAATGGTAGCTTATTTTTTACGGGTGGTAATTAATTTTTATTTTTTTAGATCATATGAATGAACGATAAGAAGAGATTTTTTCATACTAAAAACTCAATTTCTTAGAGGATATATTTTCACAGTAGAAACTCTTTGTAATTTAACTTAAAAATAAATCAGAAAAAAACAATGAGTTTATGTCAAAAAATCTTGCACAAATATAAATTCCCCCTTTTTACTACGTACAAAACTACAATTTGAACAGATGATAGTTTTTTGCGCAGATCAAGAGGATATCCTTGATTAGTATTATATAATCACAGAACTTAATGCTATAATCGTTTGCGAACATAATGACGATGCTGAATCGAGTCAGTAGATCATAATACCATTTGACCTACTTAGTCCCGATTACCAAGAACTACTTCTGCATACAATGAGAAAGATTACTCCCACAAAGAACTTTAATATATTCAAAGTTAAAACCCGACCACGCGAATGACGTCCAAAAGGGGAACGTTATTAGACGAACGAATCCACTAAGTGCGGTGTACCTAGATATTCAGGTACCTACATGAATCACATCATGAATATCCTTTGTCACAATAATTAGTTTTGTCATAGAACATTGGCCTTTATTCATTGCCTTATAAATGAGTCACCTAGTTTATTGAACTTTAGCATTAAATTATTGTTAAAATAATAAAATTATAGATGTATTTAATAGGCAGGCACTAAAACAATCATTTACCAGGAAAACTGAAAGCAGGTTTGGGTAAATGTCAAACTATTCAAACAGAATAAAAAGAGAAAACTTAACCATTAAAATTTTAATATTGTCCTGATGATGGAAGAGTGCTTCCGATTCCGGTAGATATAATACTGAATAATAAAAGTGGTTATAAACAAAGTTTATCTGTTTTATTTATAAATATGGCAAGCCACAAAGAAAATGTTTTTTTACGAATAAAGAATAAAAAGAGTTTCAATGTTAATGAAAAATATGATTTTACGTAGGGTGCCGCTGAGCGAAAATTACGCTCAGCTGCGTTAATAGTTTTGTCCAAGCAGAGCGCGATTAGCGTATGAGGCAGTAGGCAACTGCCAAATAAATAATGTTGCACTAAAAGATGCAAAACAAAGTAAACTGAATCAATTGTGACTATAACAATATATTCGGACCTTTATATTTATGTTTAACAATTGATTGGTGCGACGTTAGCTACGACAGTGCCTAATGCGCCAGCCGCGCGCTTTCTGGGCAAAACTAATGAACCTCATATGAAACATAAAATTTTAAGCTGAATTTTCGCTAAGCGCTCGCGTGTACCTACGTACGCGTATAAACGTTGCCATAGATTTTATGAATTTACCTACGATGTTAAAATAAACAAGATTCTACAAAAAAAAAACAATGGTTACTTTCTAAATAAAGATTTACGTTGATATTATTTTTGTCTGTATAAGCAATGATCAGTAAAAAAAAAAGGTGAAATGGAATGGATTATGTAATATTTTGCTAAGACTTATTTATTTTTACGTGGCATTCAATAAGTTTCGATTGGTGAAAAAGAAGTTAAATTTTAACTTAGTTTGACTGATATAAAAGGACGATAGTTTTTTTTTTTTAATAACCTAATACACGATAGTATAAAGTAAAGAAATAGTTGGTAAATACTACGTGTCAGATAATTTAAAGGTATGGCATTTATAATGATACAAGTATGCTCCTATACATTAAATAAATAACTAAGCGTGGGTAGTTAAAATAATTGCCCCCGGTGTTGTTTTTTTGTTTTCCCGAGTAAATTAAGTGTGTAAGCAGTCTTTTATTACAGTTAAAAGCGAACACGTGCTTCGCAGCTAGTTCATTAGTTCAACAAAGTCTTGTTATTTATGTGCGTGAGAAATGCGAGAATTTAAAGGGAAAAATAATATGCACATAATTAGCTTCTATTTAAATACTCGAAACGCGACTCCTATTGCTTCAGCGGGCTCTTTATAGCTTTATGCGTTATTACGTATTTTCTTATCGTTTGGAATATAAGTGTGTAAGCAGTCTTTAAGTACAGTTAAAAGCGAACACGTGCTTCGCAGCTAGTTCATTAGTTCAACAAAGTCTTGTTATTTATGTGCGTGAGAAATGCGAGAATTTAAAGGGAAAAATAATATGCACATAATTAGCTTCTATTTAAATACTCGAAACGCGACTCCTATTGCTTCAGCGGGCTCTTTATAGCTTTATGCGTTATTACGTATTTTCTTATCGTTTGGAATATCTGGATAGAGCAACGACGTACAAAACACTGGGGATCGTTCACCTCCACGAAATCAACATCGTAACGGTTATTAAAAAAAACCTGTCAGCGAGAATTTTCGAGAGGAAAATTTGTCACGTAGGCATGCTACAATTCCGTAGGAATCTAGAACAGGTGGGCATTTTCTTAAACACGGAGGTGAAAGTGTATTTTATTTTGAAGTCACAAAGGAAAGAATGTACAGATACATTAGGCTGGGCCGTCAATGAATGCTTTTTTATTAAGACATCGTTCTCCCAGACTTAATTTTAAGATTCAATAGTGGATACTTTGACCCTGTTGCGAAGTTTGCATATGGGGAGTTATTGCGAAAAATGTATGAATGAATAAGAAATTAATAATAATAATTTATAAGTACGCGTAATATTTCTGCTCAAAATCTCGGATCGTCGGCTGCTATCGAAAGTCACACAACAAAAATGTGTTTAAATGTAGGTACTCAAAAAGACAGAGAACTAATACAATACAATCTAAGGAATGAGCTGGTTGTGTGGGATGATTGAACGTATATAACTATTGAACTTGCGATAGTCAAACCAAAATTATTTTATATTCGTAAAAAGCATTAACTTTGTGGCTTGCCATATTTATAAAGAAAACAGGTTATTAAAATTAAAAATTTTCAGGACAGTATTAAATAATAAAGTGGTTTTAAACAAATTCTATCTGTTGTCTTTACAAAATTATTTTTTTTTAGCAATCACCTCTGGTACAGGGCCAAAAGTAGAATATAATATATTTTTTACGTAATCGGTATTTGAATGCGTAACTTTTGAAACCCTAGACGTCTCCAAATTCTAAAAAAGCTCTAACTGCCCAGCCTAACGTACCCAGAACTACCTTAAGCATATATTTGCAGAAACCATTGTCTTGTCCATAGCTGACGTAGAAAATTCGTGAATAAAAGAACGACGTTTAGAAAATGTCGCCCCACCTTATTAAACGTCTGGCGACCAGGTAGGCCAGGTAGACCAGGTAGGCTAGGTAGGTACTACTGGTAAAGTTATCAAGGAGTTTGCGAGCGCCGCAAACAAAAGTTATCCACCCACTACAATTCCACGCCAGAAATTCACCCCTAACAGGAAAGGAATATACCGGATACCGTCTGGAACCGAGAACTTTTAAAGTTATAATAATTGTGATGGAACACCGAAAAATATTTACGACCAGAATGAAGGCTCGCAGAACCATTGACAACTAATCACGAATACTTTATTTGACCACTGTAATTATCGGCCACTGCAACGAGAACAATAACAATTAAACTTGTCATGGTCACATGTTCGATTTGACTCCATCAATAAAAATAATGTTTTCTATCCGTTGACAGAGCGGAAGTAATTTTCCTTGTATTAAGTGGTAGCATTAAGTTTCAAAACGATCATGCGCTGTTCAACGAAAATAAATAACTATTTTTTTCATAAAGCGGAAACTCTGTCTGAAGCAGCAAAAACTGAAAACTGAAACGTGAAATTAGCTCTTTCCCTCAGTGCAATATTTTCAGGAAATAACATTATTTCTAACACGAGGTTTAGCACTTACAAGAAAAAAACTTATGCATCATAAAGAGGTGACAATACCCCATATTGTTGGCTCCATTTTTTTTTTTTTTTAACACCTTATAGGCTCTACATACAATTGCAATATTTTGATTTAGAAACAGTAGTATGGTGAAAGTAGTATTGGCAAACAGAGCTTTTTCATGAAGAATACATAGTATAAACAGTTAGGTTAAGTTGTATAAAAGAGTAGATAAGTGTATATATTATAATAACTGTAGTATGAAATAAGTAAGTTGTAAAACATGAATAGTAGTCGTACATGTTTATAACACAGCAATCCTTTATTACTCCCGATTACATGTTTTGCAAAACATAGTATGTCAATTAAATACATTCAAACGAACTGATTTTTAGTTTGGACAGCGAGTTATAACGGTGAACACCAATTGAACAATGCTCATTACTAAGCATGTGATTATTTTTCAATGTGAGTGTTAAAATTCGGGCGAAGCCGGATAGTAGATCCAGTATTATATAAAAAAAAGTACGAAAGTGACACACCCCATGACGGCCTATGGCAGAGGGTGTTTCTGCAAATGATTGGCCAATGCCAGCTCCAATGAGATAACATCACCATGACCGATGGTGGCAATTGCGAAAAAACGCCAGCGTTGCTCGTAAAGATGAGGCGGGCCTAGGTCAAGAATTCTACAAGATTTCTGGCAAAGGTACAATGTCAGGGGATAATAATTGAGCGCCTTTCTTCAGAATGAGGCCTGCCAACAAAACGAAGAAAAATAACACGTATGGAATTCATCCCACTCGTGAAAACATCTTTGCCTCAGAAGCAAAAAGTTGTTTGTTCATTTTTTAGAGAAAATTATCTACGTACAGGCTTTTTGTGATTCATAAGATTCTACTCATAATTTTACCAGGGGTGTTAGTTGAAGTTTGCCGGTTTTTTCAATAAAGAAAACGCTTAATTCTCAAGGGAATCTCAAAATTTTTTTATTCAAAGTATTGACCATCGGATTCTATACATTTTGCCCATCTTTGAGGCAAATCATGGATACCATTCCAAAAAAAATTCTCTTTCGAGGCAAACCATTCGACGAGCCATTTTTCGACTTCTTCAAAATTGGCGAAGCGCTGCTCTGCGAGTGAATGTCCCATCGATGCAAAAAGCTGATAGTCGGACGAGGCAAGGTCTGGAGAGTACGGCGGGTGCGATAATATTTATCAATTCAATGCTTTGAGAGTGTTTTCACTATTTTAGATGTATGAGGCGGTGCGATTTGTCTCAAGATTTTCGATTTGTCTCACGTTCATTTGGTGTGGTACCCATTTTCCATACTTTTGGATGTTTCCCATGGCTTTTAAACGTTGGCAAATTGCTCCTCGGGTCATATTAAGTGTTTGGGCCAATTGTTGTTGCGATTGGGTTGGGTCTTCATCCAATAATGCCTGCAATTCCTCGTCTTCGAACTTTTTCGTTGCACCAGAATGTTCATTGTCTGTTAAATCGAAATCTCCAATTTTAAATTGACGAAACCATGTCTCACATGTTCTAATCACTGGAGCATGTTCACCATACGTTTCTAACAGCAACCGATGAGCTTCAACTGCTTCTTTCTTTTGATGAAATAAGAAAAGCAACGAATGCCGCAAATGCGATTTACTTGGAACGAAACTCGACATATTCACTGAGGTAAACAACTATGACACTATTATTTTGGCAGAATGTAACTTGTGTATTTTTTAAGGTTAATGTCAATAGAAAAATATGACATAGATGCCAAATCATAGAAATGTATACATATCTCTAGCGACATCTATGAGTAAAACCGGCATACTTCAACTAACACCCCAGGTATGCCCATGAAGAAATAATAAATTTGTATTATTTCTAATTTTGAAACTGTTAATTCGTGGTGGAATTCCATTTTAATGATTTAATAAAACAAATTTGTAACTTTATTCCATGGAATAAAGTTACAAATTTGTTTTATTAAATCAATAAATTTGTAGTTAACGTGGTAGGGAATTTTGGTCACTTTTTCTGAGAACAAAAAAAACTTTTTACATTTTCGGAGATGCTTTCATGTGGGTAAATTTTGAAGGGATTGGAAACGTTCAATAATTTTCATAGCAGAATGGAAAACCTACAAATTAAAACTAATAACTAACCATTCTGATGACCGACCACCAAAGACGCTTCTTCGTAATATTTCGATGGCCTAAAATGCTAATAAGCTAACTCCACATTTGGTTGAAAATTATTTAATGGTGTTATTTTGTATCACCATTAGCTTGATACATGTATCCTATATCCATTTTAAAACCTCACGTGCGCATCATCGTATGGCGCAGTTTGGTTCGTTAAAAATAATGCATATAGGTATAGCAGCAAATGTTGAGTAGAACACAGTACCTTCACAGGCGCATTGCTTGCATGCAGATTTTTTTTTAAACTTGTATGTCGACTTCATAAAAGAAAATTCCAATTAACTTAAGTTTTATTTTATGAAAGAAAAACTTTCGGCTGTTTCAATTTTCTCAAAACTAATTAATAAAAATAACGGACAGTAAAAACTTTGAGAAAGCTTTCACAAACTTTTCGAATGCCTGTCCGGCTCGGTACACAGGTCAGGGTTCTTTCCGCTGCGGCTCCGCAATTGCGGCGCAGATACTATGGGCGGAGCGGCGGGGTGCATGTAGCGCCCCATTGAACGTATAATACCCGCGCCGTAAGTGCGGAACTGCAGCAGAAATACATATACAAATGTATACACTTGTTGTCCCCTTTTTACAAATAACAATAGTTAGGGGTGAGGCAAAATATGTAAATTTGAGTTAAATTCGTATAATGAAGGAGTACATTTATTTATGTTAATCATAAAGTACCCTTGACGTGAATTTTCATAAAAACAACGCCATAAAAAAGATTCAATTACTATACGAATAAAGTTCTTAATTACTTGTGTCCCCATTCCCGGTGTACACAATTAAAAGTGTGTAATAACTGATAAGTTACAAATAGTAATAGAACATTCTACGCTCACTAACAATGGACCTAATTAATCCTGTTTTAAATTGTGTCGTCATACATCAACACAAAACACGATCAAATAAGAAAATACACTTATCATCCTATTCACTCTACTAAATAAGGAACTAACTCATTAAGACACATGGCATACCCACAATATAATTCATTACCATTAGCTAGCTTCAAGTGGCGGCAAGTAATAAAAACAGGGTACGTGAATTAAAAGAATATTTAAACACATAGATGCGATATTTCTATGTTATTTTTCAAATTCTTTAATCATCTTATATTTACTTAGATACTATGCAACGCATTAATGCTTTTTTTTCGAATATAAAATGTTTTCGTGATATTATCCTTCCGTCTTCAAACACGTCGATGGTATAATAGAAATAAATAATAATAATACATAAACCTGTGTTATGAATTGTTTCTGTAATATAATGTAAATAATTAAATAAAGACTTATCATTTTAAAGAACGGATCTGATAAGCATTTTTCAATTGTCAGCTCTCTAATGCCAATTTCAACACTAAAATAAATAATAAAAATTCCATTTCTATTCCTTTTGTTTCCTTCATTATTTTTCTTTAATTTCCCACCTGAAGACATTAATGTATGATTTATCACTTACCATTATATTTTAAATGATTGTTTTAATTCAAATTTAACTATGTACCTATTCAAATTCACACCAAACGGAAACATTGCTTTTTGAATTCTGGAGAATTTGGTTGGTTAGAAGAAATTTCCACTTATAATAAACTCACCTCTACTATAACCAAACACGAAGTGTTTATATATGACCGGTTAGTGGCTGAATAGGTCAAGTAAAAGGGTTTCCACTTATGTTTCAAGCGGTTTTCCATCATTCCGCAAGCAACATTTTCAGCTTTTAATTATGGGAAGTAGTTATGTGTGACCGTGTTAAAAATGTAGATATCCGAAAGGAACACAAGGCTGGTGTAAGCGTAATGAAAAGAAAGGGACACTTAGATGGTTTGGGCATGTAGAGCAAATGAACAAAGAAAGAAGTGCGAAAAGAATATATGACGCGAAAGTGAATGGAAGAAGTCGGGGACACTCGAGGAAGACATGGCACGATCAAATGAACCAAATACTTGAGTCGGGCCATGTGAAGAGTCAAAATAACAGAAGAGTATGTATGAGACGATGTATTAATGTAAATGAAGCAAGGATTGTGTGCCAAGACAGAGTTGTATGGCGGTTCGTCCCCTCTGCCCAAACGGCGTGATGGTTAGTTAGTTTTAGTTACACGCAGATTTTTAAAACATTAATTTCCTACTTCCTAAAAAATGTATTGAAAAATGTTTGATCCACAGATTTTCTATCCTCCTCACCTGGGAGTCAGTGTGCCTTCTCGCCAGCCAGCCCATGTGGCGCAGGTCGCCCAGCGTGGGCGTGAGCGCGAGGCGGGCGTGCGCCGCCGCGGCGCTGGGCGCGCCGTGCCGCGGCGGCGAGCGCGCAGTGCCAACGCGCCGCGCCTGCCGCGTCGGCCGCGCGGAGGCGCAGCGTGTGGACGCCGTCGGGCGAGTGCAGTTCGAGCGTGCGACCCTCTGGAATTAAATTAAAAGGGTTATTTCAAATCTCAAAACAGAGAAGAAACAATAAACAAATTTTCCATAATGTTGAAAAAACTGTTGATGTACCTACCTCTTTCTGAAAGAGTATGGATCTTAGAGTATACAAGAGGTAGCCCAAGCCAAGGCAGTGTAGTCAGTTTTGGACTTGTTTTTGATGATTTTAACATGACTCGGCGCAAATCGGCGTGGCTAAGACTTAGGCTACGGTATTTATACATCCATTCATATCACATATCGACATAATGTTTTTGTGTATTCGTATAGCCACTTTTTCACAGTATTTTTATCAACAAAAATATAGCATCTAACCTAAAAAACCGTTTAGTTGTGTCAAGTTTAGTGGCAAAATAAAAAATGAGGGCGGAGTCCCGCCGTTAACCAGAGAAAATAGCCAGCTTAAGATCATTACGACAGTATATGGAAGCGGTCCAAGAAATTTGCTGTCTCTTTCTCTCTCATGGTGTACGATGTAAAAACTCGGAAAAAATGATTTATTACAATTTCTGATGGGTTGGGTAAAACAAATTAGCTATCCCTCCATATATTGTTACTTCAGGGTATGGATATTACACTCTCCTACCTAACAATGTGCATTTTAAGAATACTTGACCATAACGGTCTAGAAATAAGAAACGTAAAAAAGTAAAAATGTGCTTCTGAATATAAACTTATTTAATGAAAATGAAATAATAACTTAGTATAGGACTGCAGATTAAATTTAAAAAATTATGACCGACCGGTTTCGCTTAGCCTAAGCATCATCAGGGTACAAAATGAAACTAAACAAAAAATATATAGTGTGTGGTTATATATACTCATAAATACAGAGGGAGAACACCATATAAATAAAATAAAAAAAGAGAACAATAAGAGAAAAAAAACAAACAAAAAACTATTGAAAATATAAACCTCTTAAAGTTAAACTTAGAGTACATAGAGTGGTACCTATCCAAGACAGTGTAGTCAGTTTTTGATGATTTTTACCGGACTCGGCAGACCTGGGCGTGGCTAAGACTAAGGCTAGGGTATTTATACATTCATTGATAGCACATATCGACATAATGTTTCTGTTTATTCGTATAACCACTTTTTCACAGTATTGTAATCAACAAAAATATAGCATATAACATAAAAAAACTCTTTAGTTGTGTCAAGTTTAGTGGCATACTAAAAAATGTGGGCGGAGTCCCGCGGTGACCCAGGAGACCAAGATCATCGTTACAGTACATAGAAGCGGTGTATTATATTTGTTGTCTCTTTTTCTCTCATGGTGTACGACGTGAAAACCCGGAGAAAGTGATTTATCACAAGTTTGTATAAGTTGGTTAAAAAGAATTAGCTCTGCCTTCATATATTGTTACTTCAAGTAGTAAACTTACTAACAAATTAAGAGGGAGGCAGAGAGTATGGAACGCCACACAACCTCTGTCTTGCAACACTCCTTACTTTACATTCATCCATCGTCTCATACATTCTCTACTATTATACTGACTCTTGATAACTTAAATCATTCAATAGTACCACGTGTCTTCTTATGTTCGTCCGCCACAACACAGAGAAATTCTTGGCTAGCATCGCGGAATAAAAATACAACAATTTTAATTTATCAATCCTCTGAACAGTGCCGCTGTTGTTGCCACAGCGCCCATAGCAGCGTTTTTAGTGGAGTCATAGTTTGAAAAAGAAGCCTAGGAAAAAAAAAACTTTAAAAAAAAACCTAAAAACGCATACGAATGCGAAAAAAAACGTTTATGTATTTTTGCGCTGCAACGGAAATCAAAAAATAATAATATGTAAGTTCCAGAGCAGTAGATTCCCTCGGTACCCCCTGGCGAAGGACTTCCATTCAGAACCAAATGCTTGTAATGGATGTAGAAAGTTTTGGTGACCAGATCTCTTTCCCCCACTACCTTCAGCCTCACAACACACCCCAATTGGGGATGCCATAGTCCCACTGGCGCCAGACGGTTAGGAGTAATTGGGACTCTAGTGAATTATAACCCCCCCCCTCCCCCTTGGAATCAAGAACAATTGATAATTAACGTAACCTAAATGATTTATAGCCACAAAGAAATGTTTTTTTACGAAACAGCAGTCGACAAATATACTCTTAAATTAATGATCTAGTCATAGGTTCAAAGCATTTTTTATTAAATTTAAATAAGTAATTGCGAATAATAAATAGGCAAATCGAAATATTCAAGAGGTAACATAATTTACATATTTAAAAAAAAAAGACAATCATTCCCAGGTAACGAATAACCTGAAAATATTTGAAAAACTCTAACTACCATTATTGTAGGCGTAAAATTTTTGCAATGATGGATGACTTAGCAAGCAGAGGAATTTAACCCACGACGCCCGCGTGGGAACCCGACACATTTGTCAACTCGGCTACTAACCTACTACTAATTTAACTAAGTAGGACAACTATTAACTTTAAAAAGAAAACGAAAACACGACTCATAGAACAACATTTTTATTTTTAAAATTGTTAATGGTATTATAGACAGCCCTGATTTACTTAGCTTAATTACCTTTTATGTACCTAACAGATCCACTCGATCCAAAATTATTTTTAAATGTAACAATAATATCAGGACTGAGTCATTTAAATACTCGCTTGTACCTAGATTGCATGCAATGGGTAATTCTATCGCTGAAATAGTAGATATATTCAACTGCACTGAATCTAGTTACAAGAAGGCTATAATAGCATACCTCTTTCAAAAATACTAGTGTTAAATTGCATGATAATATTTCCATCAATTTCATCATGTTTTTGGGTGCTAATCATTGTTATTTTTTTATGTCACTGTTATTTTTATATCTTATGTTATGTAAAAGCTCATGAGGGCGTTTATAATTAAATAAATAAACGATACTACAGCACAAAAGCAACAGTAGTGAAAATATCAGTAAACAACAACATTAGTTCAAGTATTCGGCAGCCACAGATTATCCAAATGAATGATGCATAAAGAGGATGTAGCACCAAAAGGTTAATTATGTTGTCGAGTAGTCATTAAAGTTGAGCATGATTAAAAAACGGATAAAATTAATCACCAGCTTAAAGGTCAACGGAAAAATAGTAGGCAACGAAATCGTTACCGTACCGCCGATAGCTCAATTGTAATCGCTTTCTCATAAACGACACATGTAGGAAGCTTGCCTAATATAAGATACCTTTTTCAGAAATCAAATATTAAGAGATTCCTTGCGCTATTATTGCTTACATTTATAAGTTAGAAAATCCATCAGAAAACTTTAGCGAGAGAAAACCGAAAATACAATCTAACTCATATTTTGCAATCCGACAAAATGGTTATTAATATGAGATACCATACCAGTGGGGCTGAGATGAGATATATCCTTAGAGAAACAATGTATGGAGAGAGAGCTAATTATTTTTACCCAACCGATACAAACTTGCGATAAATCACTCTCTCCGGGTTTATACGTCGTACACCATGGGAGAGAAAGAGACAACAAATATAATACTCCGCTTCTACGTACTGTCACAATGATCTTGGGCTCCTGGGTCACCGCGGGACTCCGCCCACATTTTTTATTATGCCACTAAACTTGACTTTCGTTAATTAAATAATAACACATCAATCAGTAAAAAAAAAACAAAATTACACTCGTACGTACGTATGGTTGTTTTTTCAAAATTGGACCCTACAGACGTGCTCGGGAAATTGTCAAATTAAAAAAAAATCTTATCAAATCCCTACGAGATACCTCATACTAGGAGCAAACAAAAATGCGAAATCACCTTAAATGGCTAGTTCAAAAGACAACGAAAAAATTGTAATAATTTTAAAGGTGTGACCTTCAAGAAAAACAAAAGTCAATTGAAGCTCACCTTTATTTCAAATTATGCAAATAGAACTTTGGCCATGGACCGAAAGAAGGAAATGTTGAGAAACGAAATCTCATATTAGGAACACGTCTCATAATAGCCGACTTTCCTCTATTAGGGAGAGAGAAAAAAAGAGGTTCTAACAGAACTCTCAACGGCGGGAACTCAAAGAAAAATAATTTTAGAAAGAGACCGATACGGTGTTAGGCAACGACAGTGTCAGAGATAAGTTTGACACTGAAGCGGACCACAAAGGGGAGCCGTATTCGAAGAAAAAAGGTAAAAGGCATTTCTTATCCAAACCTGGAGAAATTAATGAATCGTTCGGCCACGTGATACGTCCGCCCACACGCGCTGGGTTAAGCTACAGCGATTAAAATTAAGCCTCGGATAAATAACAAATTTCATAGACAATCACATTCTCTTTTTTATCCGTTATGCTGTGGTACATTTCATTTTCTGCCATTCAAAACCTGTATTCGGACATACATTCCTTATCAGGCCACCCCTACACGTATAGTAATTAGTAATTATTGTTCTCTTATATGTTCATAGAAAGTATATTTGATAATAATAATATTTTTAATAATCAAGTAAATTTGTCCAGTAGTCCAAAATTAAGTATATTTCTTGTAAACTCGTTGAATTTATCATTGTTCTTTAATCACCTTCTCAGTTGACGTTTTGTCTCTTTCAATTCATATTTTCTGTCTACTTCTCTCTGTTCCTTTGTTATAATGTTTGCTCATTATTTTGTTATTTTATTTTATATTTCGTTCTCACTCTGTTTGTATATATATTTCCGCACACTTTGTATTTTTCGTTTAGTTTAATGTTGTGTCCTGATGATGCTTAGGCTAAGCGTAACCGGTCGGTCATAAAAATCAAAATAATATCCGTGGTCTTTTACAAAGTTATTTCTTAATTTATTTTGTTGTTTTCTTATTCATATTATATATCTTCAAAAATTTGATGAACTTTATTTAATTTATTGGGTTATTATTATCTACGGCCACGTTATCCGGCACCAGAGCTACCGAATTACATTCATTCTTCCGATTCTTTAATTCTTTTTTTCAGACAATAATATATAATAATAATATTTGGATGATTTATATAGCGCCGTTTTTGTGAAAAATCACCTCAAGGGCGCTGTACAGATCTTACTTTCTATCACTACATATTAATTCCTAGTTTAAATAAGAAAATATACAGCAACATACTTACCTGGCAGGTCCCATCAGATAGACACGATTTTTAACTTAAAATTATGATGATTATTATTATTATTTATTTATTTATTTATTTATTTATTTTATTTTTTTTTTTTTTTTTTTTTATTTTTTTTTTTTTTTTTTTTTTTTTCCGATTTAGGGCATGGGAGCGAAATAAAAAGAATGGACTTTCTGAGTTTGTCATACAGTACAGGAATTTTAAAGAAATAATTTGTGAAATGTGTAAATAATCCTACTTATTTGGCGAAAAATAACAGGAAAGACACGTCAGGCAGCTGCAAAGCGCCACGACAAATCTAACAGGTTATATGCGCAGGCAAAAGAAGAACAAATAAAAAATATTGTAATGATGATTGTATTGAATTGACAAAAAAGGCCGCCTCTCTCAGTATAAAAAAAAAAAAAAAAAAAATCGCTCGCATTATTGTTTATTACTAGTAAGGGTCGCAAAGCATGCTCGTCGGTTGAAATAAAAATTTTACTTTCCTCAATTCTAAGATGTTAAAAATGTTTTTGGTCTTGCCCATGATGTATTTTTAGAATATCGTGGAAATCTAAAAGTGCTAAAAATGTCAAAGATTGTTATGAACAATAGAATCATAAAAAAACAAAAACAATCGCTGAATTTGATTGAAAACTTGAACAGAATCACACCAATGGCGAAACGAATTTGTGACAAAACCAGTATAAATATAATTTTTGCTAGCGTACTGGCAATTCTGTGTTAACAATGGCAATAACCAAAACATATTGCTAAAATGTACAAAGAATGTAATATATACCTACTCACATATATTGATAAATTATTTGCAAACATAAATAATATTACGAGAAACAAAAACTAAAAAAAACCGTCAAGCGGTTTTCCGGCAGAGAAGATGGATCGCCACACAACTCTGTCTTGGCACACGCCCCTTGCTTCATTCACATTCATGCATCGTCTCATACATACTCTTCTGTTATTCTGACTCTTGACATGACCGGACTCAAGTATTTGATTCACTCGCTCGTGCCTTGCCTTCCTCGAACATAATGTCATCGCCGGAAAGGCAAAGGGGCTGAAGCGCCATTCTGGGAAGTTTACACCAGAGCACTTCAAAGTTTTACAATAAAATTCATAGTTCTTCAAACCTGAAATTGATTTTAATTGGATTTTTGAAAAAAAAGTTAACTCGGGTAACTCAATGCTCTCACTGAGTTGCCTGAAGTAACTAAAAGCTTTAAAAAAGTCCCAAACCTGTGTTGCTTGAGTCAAGCCTTCTCCCAAATGGTAAATATATTTTAGATGGCTGAAGGGGCACAACTGTCTTCAGAATCAAACCATAGTCAGAGCATTCGATGCAGTACAAAAAACTGATAAAAACTCTACATTCAACTCATCTTTGACCAAAGTGTCGTTTATGCCCTTTTGTCTTTCCAGCGTCTGTATTATGCGGAAAACAATAATTAACAAAAGTGTTGAGGCGGGCCAAAAATTTCATCAGACTGTAGAACATTCCAAATGAGCATACTTTGAATAATTAAAAGTAAGAGCCGAATAAACAAAATCAAAGACAATTACAATTCTCTCGATGTGTCCGTTGTATTGCGGTATGTCCCATCGGCCGCGGCCGTTCCCAAAACCTGTATTGGGACATAGAACATTCCAGCGGAACATCCTCGAATAATTACAATCCGTCTGACAGTTTTTACGCCGTGAAACTCATGCCACTTGCCCGGATATTATTTGTTGGACAAGTGCAACGGTCAAGGTCAAAAGCGAGTCAAATTAATTATTTTATTATTCAATCATGTTATTCAATTCAACGACTTCAAAATATTTGTCTTAACCTTATCGGATTGGAATTGTGACATTCCAAGGCTATTAAATTAATTACTAATAAATAACTGTTTCTTATAGTTAATTAACTGAATAAATTTAATGTTGATTCGTATTAAAACTTTTGAAAATTTTTTGTGGAAGTCTTTCGATTGCAGTTAACATAATCTGTACATCATACTATGGTATCAAATTGTTGTTAGGTTAGTTTAGGTTGCAGATTGATTAAGCCATATTTAGCATATTCCTATTTGGCATGTTTAAGCGTTTTATTTTAGTTTTTTTAACATTGGTTTTTGGTTGCAGAGATTTATTAACACGTTGACTTTGTAAACACTGCAAGCCATATTTAATATATGTTTATTTGTTCCTGTCGTGTCGAAGTATTTACAAAAAAAACCTGTATGTTGTTTTGTGGACAACTCGTTTGTTTAACCGATTAACGATCTTTATTTATTTGTTAATGTGATACCGCTCAACTGTTACAACTGCCCGGGGCCAGTTGAACTATGGCATACTCATAATGTGAGGATTCAAGAAGTTCGCAAGGTAAGAGAAAAAGATTAAAGCTTAAAAGAACTTGTTAAGTGCCCTTGAATTCATATTTCATAAAAAAGGATCTCTTTTAATATCATAAAAAATCCAGATTTATTTGTATCTATTTATTTATAAATGAACGGACAGTCCAATTACAAAAAAGACATAAAGACACAAATTCACGAAATGGAAAAAAGAGCAACAGAGAAGGAATAGCACATACATAATAATAAATGAAGCGATAGTTATTTATAGTTATTATCACTTGGCAATTCAGAACTGGTAAATATAAATAGTTTAGGCTATGTCGAGAAAAGTTTAGATTCTAAATGGTTGTCTTTCACCGAGGCAATACTAAAATTATCTTGCGCTCTGGAATAAGAACAAATATACTGTATTAATTGATCAAAAACAATTCTTATTACACCGCCGAAGTCAAGTTTAATTTAAGAAAGTGGCAATTAGATACATAAGAATTATATTGAACCCCTACTCATCTCGTTACTAATTAGAATTTCCATTACGGATCGCAATTTGATCCTGCTTTTTATATATATGAATCTTTTTTATTGTGTATCTTAACACAACTTGTTTATTTTTCTACCTTCTTAAATATGAATATATTATTTGTTTTACTGCTATACCAACTAAAACGTATGATTAAGTATATCGATTATAATGTATCCTCATACTTGCTCAGTTTTATATCATCATAAATGTGAATTTATTATATACTCGTATATCTGTTGATTTGCCATCATTACATATCAAGATATACCTGTGTGGAAATATTTTAAAACGTATCTAAATACCTGTATTATACAAAGCCTCGCTAGACGAACAAAATGGCTTGGCGGGGTTTATTTGACATTATATTTTAAAAAAATGGGAAACAATATTATTTAAAACCATTAAAAAATCACGGGAAGTATAAATAACTTGACTTGACACACTTGTACGTACTATTTATATTAAATTACATTATTTATATTATACTGAAATGTTTCATCCACACCCGCAATTCACAAACATGTTTATTTGGCTTGAGGACTTAATGACTCTTAAAAAGTTGTGCATTTTTAACACATTGTCGCAACAGGATTTCTGCATGAGGAAATATTAATGTTCAAAACCACTTATTTTAATGATAAAATGCCAAGGTCCGAAAACATAAACGTCCGGACAAACAACGTGATTATATTTTTGGATGCAAAACTCTTAGATCTAAAAGAAGCATTAATTATAGTTATAAAAAAATGTATAAAAGATTTTTCATATGAATTGATTATTCGATAATGAAATTTTATCAGATTCAAATAATGTAAATTCTCATCAATAACATATTAACCAATAAATATACTAGAATTAAATATGAAACGTATTACTGTATACCTACACTTCTATAGCAATGTGATATTATAAATAAACCGAAGTCGTTAATCCATTAAGTGAGCCAATAAACAAATATGTAAAGAAACTGGAATTTAAAAAGCCAGATACATATTGTAATATTAATGTTGATAAATTATTGGCATAGTTTTACTTTCTCAAGTCTTGTTTTCAGAAAGACCCAATTCAAAAAGCTTTCAGAGAAACGAAAATATTGAGAAATTCAACGTTTTATACTTTCAATTTTGTTGAGTTCTTTGATCACTGAATCGTAGAAAAAAAACTCTGCAGTTAACCAGAAATATTATTTATTTAATATTGAATTGATTATTAGGTAAGAATTTTTGGGAGAATAAATACCACTTCACGTGAATAAGGAGAAACATTGTAAATAAATTATGTGTTTCGTTGACATCTATCGGAAAAATCACGTTTGACACTTCAACTACCTCAAAAGCGGAATAAAACTTAAAAAATGGCTCACGTTTCGAAGGAAGCTACAAGTACTTTCAACGCGCTGTCGATTGACAAAGGTTAACTTTGAGACGAAACTATTCGCTTTGACCAAGGACCCGAAGAGATATTTAATTATGTCTGCCTCGCCTTTCCATTCTCTATCAAACGCAGCTGAAAATAAAATTCTATATAATGTTTTATCATTTTGAAATTCAATATCATTGTTGATTTGATTACATGAAATGTTATATTATTTTTATATTGAACACCAGGTTGAATTAATTTCCAAATCCGTTGGAATAAAATAAATTCCATTAGTTTGATCGATTGTGGGAAGGCTAGATATTTTATAATCCTATCGGAGAGGCGTATTGATGCTCAACCCACGAGCAGTAGAAAGCATGAGATCTGTTTTGTAATATTTATTTGAAATAAAACGTTCTACGCAACAAATAAAATGATAAAAGCAAGCCTTACATCGAAAACTCTTCGTCATTTTCATTGGACAATGTTATTCATATTGGAATAGCACGTACCAAATCGTTTACAAGGTCAATTATCACATTCTACAGTGCAATGTACCCAGAATGAGTTTTTTTTAACTCCTTGGGATTAATATACCAAATGTATTTTGTATGTTAATATTTTTATTTAAAAAAATAATTGATCTCACAAATGTTCACGCTCTCTCCCGAAACTAGGAATGTTGGTACATAATTGATATCTTCAACACAACCCTTCTAAAATACAATTCTGAACTAGTCAGACCTACGTAGACCACGAGTAAGTAGGTCTTTATTTACTCGATCGGCTCAAAACTATTACAGTAATCTTTATGTTATGTATAATCGAGTAACCCACACAAATTCGCAAGTTAAATTCGTAAACTTACCAATTAAAAGGGGCTTTAAATTATAGAATCCATCAAACAGAACGGCTAGGTCAACGTTGACAGCCTCCGTGGTCTAGTGGTAATAATAATAATATTTGGATAATTTTTATAACGCCGTTTTTGTGAAAATCACCTCAAGGGCGCTGCAAGACGCTCGATTACGAATCCAGAGGTAGCGGGTTCAAACACGGTGTGCGCAAATACATTTTATTTAATTAATATTTGTCATAACACATTTGATTCATATAAAATTGAATATAGTATATTTGCGGCACGTTCCAGAGTGGTAGATACTCTAAGTATTGCCCTGATGAAGGACCACCATTCAGAATCGAAAAGAAGCTTGAAATGGCTTTAACCGTGTTTGGTGACCAGATCTGAATAGCCAGATACTTCCCAACCTTCCTCTTCTCCATCTCCTCCCCCTCACCACTACCTTCAGCCTCAGAACATACCCCAATTTCAGATGCCATAGTCTCGGTGGCTTCAGACGGTTGGTAGCAGTTGAGACTCTTGTGCGATATTAATTATAAAATATTTTATTCAAAAACTTTAAAAATACGTCACCGAGAATTCTACCAGTTTTTTTTTATATATTTTACTTGAATCGCATTTACATTAGAAAAAAATAAACGCGTTTATCTCGGTTCGACATTCTTGGGGGTTACGCCACTTATGACCGCCTTATTTGTACGGTAAATAAAAATTCCTTCTTACATCCTCTCTAACTTCTATGAACAAAACTATTTGCCGTAAATAAATAGGTAAACAAATGAAAGACAAATAAAGCCTTCGTGGTAATTTCATAAAATTCAGCTTGGGCGGAACACACCCGCACTTGACGGGGCATATTAACGCGAAAGGTGCTCCAATCCCGAGACACAAAACCTCAGAACCCTTTGACGGAGCGTTCCCATTTATAACATAAAGGGCAAGCACCATCGCCAATTCTACGTGAAAATCTCCCAGATTACGCGCAGAAAAGAAAATATCGCAAGTCGGGAAATGCCCATTTATTTTCCGCCCCTTCAATTCGGATATAAACACAGTAGTACTGGATGGAAAACTGCGGCAATAAAGAATTCCAGTTAATTTAATTTATTACCTTTTTACAATTTTCATCATCTTACCTAAATGCCAGTATTTTTCTCCTAATGCAACTTACGTACTTACTTAATTATGTTTTCATATTAAATAAAAGATGAAATTTCAAATTTCTTTTCGGGTCCGATTGAAGTGCTGGGTGGCGCCAAAGGAATTTGCATCTGGTGTAAGGATGACGTGAGAGCCGAGCCGGAGCGTTGAGATTTTTTTCTAATTTTCATAATACTTTTACTAATTGTACGAATAAACATTTTTTTTATTCATCTGAAGTTAGATCACATCATCTGTGTGTTCTAAAGAAAAAGATTATATATATATATATATATATATATATATATATATATATATATATATTATATATATATATATACAGACACGGTTATTGCAAACATATTATTTTTCTAATAACATTTGGAAATTTAAGAATATTGTCTATTGCAGTTATTTCTGTTGGAATTTTAATGTATAGTTGGACAGTCCGGTACACGAGAAATGTCTGAGTGCTTGATTTTTTCCTTGTAGGCAATCTAATTAGTTTTACATTTCTCGTCCTGTTTCCATATACTCGTATCTCGTAATTGTAATGTTTTTTTTTTTCTTTGAATTTCTTAGACATGATGATATAGGGTCCGCCAAATACCTTTTTTTTTTTCAACTAGTGCTTATTTCGTGAATGGTAACACTTAGCTCATGTCTGATTTGACAGATAATTAGTTTTATCCTTCCGCTGAGCGAATATGGTTGTGTATACGCTTGAACAACGCTGGGAAATATTGCGACATTACTTTGAAAATCATGGTAATGTTGCAGAATGTGTGCGAAAATTGCGTACGGTTTTTGGAAGAAGAGAAGCACCGTCAGCTCCGTATGTTCGTTATCTTGTGAAAAAAGTGAAAGAAACTGGCATCCTCATCGATAAACCAAAGCGTGAAAAGCCAAAAACAGTGCGTACACCCGAGAATATCGATGCTGTGGCAGAAAGTGTGCGTGAAGCGCCATCAACATCAATTCACCGTCGTTCTCAACAATTGAACATTTCGGAGACATCATTGAGACGAATTTTGCATAAAGACCTTGGTATGACGCCATACAAAGTCCAATTGGTTCAGGAGTTGAAGCCAACTGACCATCCAATGCGTTTTCGCTTCGCTGAGTGGGCCTGCGATCGACTTACAGAAGATGCCGATTTTGCCAAAAAATCATCTTTTCGGATGAAGCTCATTTTGATCTTGGCGGGTATGTAAACAAGCAAAATTGTCGTATTTGGGGCACAGAAAACCCGCACGCATACATTGAAAAGCCGGTACACCCAAAACGAGTCACTGTTTGGTGCGGATTTTGGTCCAGAGGCATAATTGGGCCATTTTTCTTTGAAAATGAGCAAGGAGTGGCCGTTACAGTCAATGGCGATCGTTATCGGGCCATGTTGAACGAATTTTTGTTCACAAAAATTGAAGAGGAGGATATTGGCAACATTTGGTTTCAACAGGACGGCGCTACGTGCCACACAGCCGAAGCTACACTCGATGTTTTGCGCCCTTTTTTCAAAAAAAAAAAGTTATTTGGCGGACCCTATATTATGAATAAAAATAATAATATTGAAACATAATTTGTTTCTCCGTCATAAAATATAGCTCTTTCAACATATATTCACTGTGTATATTTTGCGCGTAGGTATTATTATCATTGCTTTATTTTGTAGCTTTTGCGTTTGTTGAATATTTTCTTCATTGCAAAGAAAAATAATGCTTGAACAATAATCAAAATGCGGTGATATTGTTGTATTATATGTTTCTTTGTTGACTTTTTCTTATTCTTATAATGTGCATTATTTGAAAAGCTTAGCTTTTAGTCTATAATTACTCCTAAGTATTTAATTTCTTCAACTGTTTTTTATAGTTTCCTCACTAACATAATCTTTAGTACCTCTTTCGTAATTTTTTGCCAATATTCATGTAGTTTGTCTTATCAAAATTTAGTTTTAATTTATTAACTTTGAGCCACTTTGACACAGTATTCAAATCACTATTTATCTTGCTAATTGTTTTTTTTTTTCATTTTCATCTTCTACAGTATCTGTGCATCGCCTGCAAAGAGTCGTATTTAGCAATGTTTAAGTATTTTTACAATTTCATCTATGTAGAGTATAGACAATATTGGGCCCAATACCGACCCTTGAGATACCCCTACGGCATTTTTAACCGGATTTGAAATAATGTTATTTATCTTTCTTGTTTGCTCTCCGTTCATTTAATGTTTTTTAAACCAATATAATTCTTTCCCTGTATCCCGTTTAATTTTTGACTGACTATTTTTCTATCTGTTGTTTCAAATGTTTTTTGAAAATCTAATAGTACCGCAACAATATATAAATGTTTATCAATATTTTTCTTATAGTCATTAATTATTAAATATTTTTATATTTCTGTTTCGCATGATTTTTGGTTTTAAATCCAGATTGTTCGTCACATAGATTTCTATTATTATCCATGTTGAGATTTGATTATGTACTTCATCACTTGCTCATACTTTGAAAACATATTCACAGGTCAAAATTCTTCACATTTTTTGGTGTCCGGAATTTTTTCATAACATAGATTTTTTCCATGTTTGAGGAAATTTCCCAGTTTCTAATGACTATCATATTACAGGTAGTGCATCTTCTAAAATAAAACTTATATATTTAGAATAAACGGTTGATGTTCTATATGAATACAAATATTATTTTTAACTGAAAATGTTTTTCAGATTACACGTACAAAAGAAAATATCGCAAGCTGTGAAATGCCCATTTATTTTCCGTGCTTTCACACCGGATATAAACGCAGTGGTACCGGATGGAAAACTGCGGCAATTTCGTAGACAAGTTTGCAAATTAATACAGTGCGTGGAGAAGGGTGGTGGGGATGCGGGCGGGGCGGGGCGGGCCGTAGTTTTAACCAGCCCCGCATCTATCCGGTGGACATTCATAGCGGGGCTTCTTTGTGTTCGCTACATTGAACAAATGTCCACGAGATGCGGAGCGGATAGGCGGAAAAATAAACTCCCAGTGTTTACTGTCCAGCTTCGACGCACAACGAACTTTCAGAGGTGGGCCACTATACGATTATTAGAAGCCGTTTGCGCGGAGAGGAACGGGACGCAAAACCATTATCAACAAAGGAGCATTGTAGAATTCTGACGTACTCCGTGGCGGAGCGGTAAGCTCTCTGGCTCTGGATCCAGAGGTCACGATTTTAAAATCGGGATTTTTTTTACGTGAATACCGCACAAGAGTCTCAACTGCTCCCAACCGTCTAGAGCCAGTGAGACTATGGCATCCTCAATCGGGGTATGTTATGAGGCTGAAGGTTTGGTGAGGGGAAGGAGATGAGGAAGGGGAAGGTTGGGAAGTATCTGGCTATTCAGATCTGGTCACCAAACACGGCTAAAGCCATTTCAAACAACGTTTCAATTCTTAATGGTGGTCTTTCACCAGGGCGATACTTAAAGTATCTACCACTCGGGAATGTGGGATTTTTCAAATAAAGAAGTTAAATTACTTAATATGTTGTATATTTACGCCTCGTTCCAAGGTGGAAGATACTTTTGGTATCGCCTTGATGAAAGACCACCATTCGAAATTGAAAAGTTGATAAAATGGTCTTAGCTAGTCTAAGTGACCAAATCTGAATTGCCGGGTACCTACTTACCAAACCACTTGTCTGTTTTCCCTCTTCCACTTTCCTTAACCTTACTACGTTTGTCGAATGGGGAAGCAATCAGTGGCGGCTCGTGGGTTTTTAGTGTGCTAGAGTGATAAGATTGAAAAATACGACATTGTTAGTGTTGTTGTAGCCGAAAAAGTATTTTTTTTTTCAAGATTTTTTTTTGTACGAAAATTTTCAGAATTTTTCAGTTTTGGTGGTGCACTGCACGGATTTCTGAAAAATCTTCAAACAAAACATTGAAATTTAAAAAATAAATAAATATTGTTTTCGGCTACAATAACATCAATGATGATTTTTTTTTCAATCTTACCACTCTAGCACACTAAAAATTCACGAGCCGCCACTGGAAGCAATGTTCCCACTGGCTCCGGGTGGCTTGTGAAAAAAAAGATGCGATCACATTTAAAAAAATAAAACAATGTTAATTATCTGCGTACCTATAGAACCCCCGAAATTCCAATTAAAACAGCGTCCTTTCGTTTATTTACCAATTCGAGCTTCGTAATTCCAAAATATACGTTTTGACGAGCACAGAGACTACAAAAGTAATTTATTTTGAAAATCCATTAACGGCCGTCAAATTCAATAAAAGGCCATCAGAGCAGCGACTAGCGACAGACCGGGCGCCCATTACCGGCGGCTCCCAAAGGCGATTGGGAAAAGGGCCCGGACAAATCAAATCCAAAAATAATTGACACGGAGAGGATTTCAGATTGTCCCTGGGGGATTTCACGCCGCTAGCCCCGCCAGCCCCGCCAGCCTGCGGTCAAACACATAAGCCAGCCCCACTAAAGCCTACGACGATAAAGCCTATTGGCCCGAGAAGGATTCACCGCGCGTGGGCGCCTCGACCGTCCCATGAATCACTTCATTGTCACAAACACACATTAATCAGGTATAGATTCATTAAAAAGACACAAACTCGTGTTGACTTTCATTGGAAAAATTCTATGGAATAATGCATTACACTTACCAAGACTTAATGCAGGAATCTGTCCAGTTTAACGTTTGTTAGGCCTTAAAATGTAAAAATAACTAATTTATTGAGAAACAGTTTTACCACTCGACTTCGCCCGTGATATGAATTCCTACGTATATTAGATTTTTTTTTTTAAATATTCCTTACACTTGCCAATTCATCGATTATCTCATAACATTTGTATTAGAATAAACCGCTCTTATATCTTATCTTTTTGTTTTTCATTTCTCACAATATTTTAGAGACGGTCGATATTCCTGTCCCGGTTAAAATGAACTTATATCCTTTGTCCGTTCTTTTCAGAATTTGGAGGAACTTTTTTTGCACCAGAAACCGGTTCCAAAAAGAACTGGATAAATAACCGGTTCCTCGCCGGTCACCGGTAACTGGAACCGCAGATACACCCAATTCTGATATCAACCATCTCTACGTTATTTTCGTTATATTATCATATATAATTCGTCACACTACTTCAGTTTGTACTCATTTAACTCCTTCGGATATATAATACCTTGTCTGTATATGGGGTGTAAATAAATGTGTAGTTTCTTTTATTACACTATGCATGTATCTACAAAAAATGTCATCTCTTAGTGTACCATATTTGTTGAACAACTGTTTTTTTATGAGATCTGTGTTAAATAAATAAATAAATTATTTCACATATTCGAAAATTACAATGACTGAAAAAAAGACAAAACAAATCAAGTCATCGTGGCCGAAACTCCATAACTAATGATGGCAATGACGATGTTAGTTAAAAATAGTTGAGTTGACCTATAAATTTCAGAGAGCAAATCCGTGCAATTTTTTAAGGAATCAAGAAATTTTGCTGCTGTAGAAATAAACAAAAGCTCTGCTTCATTAATAACACATAAAAGAAAAGAACAATAATATTTTTTACTAGTTCCAAGTACTTTTCTAACCGATTTTCTATAAAACTTAATACCTTTACTTACTTGTACTAACAGCAATACCGAGTCGTTTTGTTTGTAGTTTCAGGACAATCAAAATATCGTTTGGGTTCGAAATTACGAGAAACATCGGTCGAAACGAGCTTTAAAGCTCGGCAATGTAAACATCGCAAAGCCCAAAGACAATTAAAAGGCATTAAGTACAACACGACATGGATAATTTAAAAGGGGCATCCTTTTGTACGCAACGGAGAGAGCCGCGACCGACTAAAAATGATTAAACGCGGACCGAACTCAAAGTCAAGCGAGCGGTTCACCTGTCACCGGAAACAACACAAATCAAAATGTAGTTGTTCGAAAATTATAAATGCTCAAAGTTTTTAATATTTTCGTTGAACTAGAAAAAGTCTGACATGCGTTACAACCAGTTAAATGTACGATGTAAATAAGTGCTACATATTGTTTTTCTATCCTATCGGAGGTTAGATATCATCGAGGGAAACTTCATCCTGGAGACAATAACCCGGAATAACTCAGAACAAGTAACAATGAGGTGCGGCGCCTTCCATCAAGCTTTCCCAGGATAACAGTTGAGTAATTTTATATTTATAGCCCCCATCATGACCTGGTCAAGGTATTTGAGGTTTCTTTCTTTGCGTTTAGTGAGTTTACTTTTGAAATTGTTGACCATTCGATGAATAAACTTGAAAATTAGTTACGCTGTATCTGTTCGGGGTATTTTGAGGTTGAAGACTTCGCCATCTTCGATGTCTTTTTTTAACCAATATATCCTAATTACGAATAATCTGACAATGTTTGAATTATTTCTACTTACATCATTATAAGCGAAAAAAGTGTGTGCATTGACGGAGGACTTAGCTAGCAGAGAATTGAATCCACGACGCCTCGGTGAGAATCTGACGCGTTGGTCCACTCGACTACTAACCGGTCAATTTTTGGTTAAGTGTCCAGGTTTCCATGCCATACGAAGAACAGAGAAACATAACAACGTACCATTTCGATTATTAAATTGTTTTATGCGAAAGGAAGAACGGAATGAGTTTAAAAAATGTTTTTTTTTTTGGTTAGGTTAGGTTAGGTTATAATATTATTATAATATTAAATTCGTAAATTTTGTTTTGGCTCTCCTGAAAACCTGCGTTCTTGACTTATTTCGTTCTTCCTTTCGAACACAGATTTAGTTGGTATATTAGTATCTATTGTATAAAGTGAGGATACGATCAATAAAATTCTACATATGGAGAGTTGACGGGTCAGCGGTAGTTGGCGAATGGTGCTAATGTATGCTGATTGGAAAAGAGACACTTGAGTAGAAGTAGAAGTAAGGCGTGGGATGAGCAGGATGTTTTTGAACGTGAGACGTTGCACGGGTCAGTTCATTGCGCTGATAATATTGAGCTCAAATTACGAGCAGAGATGTGGCTTGGAGACAGGCCACTTTAAACTCACGAAGACAGTGGCTGACAAGGTGCGAAATACCAATAAGTGAATAAAGATAAATAGTTGGATAATTTTTAAGGTATGAAAACCATATACCCATAGATGGGTGTCAAGAATGGAATTTTTTTCAAGGTAATTTATGTAGAATACTAATTGGTCTGTAGTTTTCAATATCATTATGTTTACTACCTTTGTAGATGGATCTTATGATGCTACCTTTGAGATCTTCGGTTTTCATTGCCTCCTTTAAAATCATTTTGATTAACCGTGTTAAAATCGGTCCTAAAATATTTAAATGTTTTTTTTATGGTCAGACATTCTAATTTTATCTTTCCCCGTAGATAGGGTATTTTTAAAGTTTTTTTACAATGTTTTCGGTTTTGTTTGGGTTAGGAGCATACTGTGTGGAAGGCTTTGCGATTTAATAAAGGCTTTTTTGTCCCATTTATGTAATAATTGTCCAACACTGTCAGAAAAAAAGTTCGCAAAATTGTTGGATACATAATTATTTTTTTTATAAATAATTAGAGATTACTTGATTACTTGATCACAGTAACTCTTGCTCTTTCTACCCAGCAATCTGTTTATTTTATCCCATGTCTTTTTGTTTTTGCAAATTATTTTTTAAATTTGCTATCGAAGAATTTTGATTTACTTACGCCAATAATTTCGTAACTCTATTTTTAGTGCATTTCTATTCTTCTTCATAAAATGTATTATTAGGATTGTTTTTTATAAGAAATCAAATGAATTATTTGCTGTATGAACGGAATTCCCGGACCTACAAAATAAGGCATCCAGAAGATGTTTTACTCAGACGAAAGTTTTATGGTAAACAAAAAATTTCTACCTTAAATAAGTCAAAATAAACATTGAAATAACTGATCCTGAGCCCAGTGGCAGACTTTCCACATAAATAATAAATCTCTTATTTATTGTGAATTCCGCAATAAACTTGCCAGGGTTCTCCCTTTCTCGGAAAGCCTAGACAAAATTACACCGCATCAGTCGCAGCCATCGTGTATATTGTCGAAGAGTTTCCCCCATACCAGGTCTTCAGGATTATATCGAACAATTGAAGCATATCATCATCCCATTGAATCTTCAATCGTACGAAGTATAAAAGCATATAATATATAGTAACCTGAGTCTGGGTGGCGCAGCCCCCTGGCCACGTAAGCCAGCAGCAGAGGCACGTAGCGCGTGTCGGAGCGTCTGGCGGGCGGGCGGACGGCGGCGGCGGCGACGGCGGGCGGCGGCGGCGGCGCGGACGCCAGGAAGCCGCGCTGCAGCTCCCAGCCCACCTCGCTGATGATGCTGGCGGCGCGGAAGTAGGGCGTCACCTCGCGCAGGTATTTCACTGGAAAAAAGTCAATATGTGGTTGATAATAACTAGAAAATTGATTATACGCAATAAAAATCTCAGAATATACTAATACTATCCAATAAAAATGCCTAAAATATGCATTGAAAACAATAAGTTTTTTCAACATCAATATAAACATTTTAAAAGAATAAATTTCAGGAACCGTATATAACCGTATAGTTTAATATAAAATGGTGGCAGAGTGATTTTTCTCTCTTACCCAATTAGGTAATTTTAGTAATTTAAATACAAAATAATATTATTAACGTAAAATAAAATTAATGTAAATATATATTATAAAGAAGAAATACGAAAGTTATCGAATCAAATTTAAATTAATTTCAATAATAGGTACATAAATGCGTCTTTTTAAAAATAAATATCGATACAGTCTGCCTCCAACAATTTTTTTTTAAAGACAAACATTCCCGGGTTGTGAATAACATAACATAAGCTAACCTAACCTGACAATATTTGAAAAACTCTTACTACCATCATAATAAGCGGAAGATCTTTCTTGTAAAACGTCGGAGGACTTAACTAGCAGAGGAATTGAACCCACGACGCCTGGATGAGAATCCGACGCGATTAGTTCTAAACATCGTTATTTTATTCTAACTAACTAATCACCACACCGTTTCTCCGCAAGGGTAGGGAGAGTGAATGGACCTCCGCATAATTCTGTATCGGCACACACACTCCTTGCTTCACTCACATTTATACATCGCCTTATGCATTCTCTTTTATTATTCTGTTATTTTATTCGATTATTTAAATTCAAAGAAATGAATACTATATTCGGATAGAGCTTTGTTGACGATTATAAAAATGGTTGCCAAAACATCTGGAAAAAAATAATATATATTAATAGCTTTCAAGTAGCAAGTGATTATTAAAAACGATGCTTAATGAATGGGTTAGAATCACAGAGTTGGTTCCCGGATAGAATGGAGAACCTAACCTAATATGTTTATTTTCTGTGTCTTTTTCTTATTTCAAAATCTTTCAAGATTGTTAATATTCATTCGATAATTAATATTAAAATAAAACGTTAAACTTGAAGAAATTATTTTAATATTTAAATATTATCAATAATCCACAACAAAAATATGAAACAGAAAAAGCCAGAAAATAAAAAGACAATGGTTACATCTGAGACATTTCATTTTTTCTTTTTCTGTTTCATATTTATGTTGTTAATTATTAATATTATTTATGAAAAAAAAATTAATAACCATTGATGCTTTAAAGTCAATTCTAATTTAAAAGTTAATTTGAATTTCGAAAGAATACGTCGATTATGCCTATCTCTAATTTAAACCCCTATCTACAGAGTTCAGGGTCAGCTTTCAATTCGCTTCCCCATGAAGATCTGGGTAACAGCATTATAAACTTGTCCCCGGCCAATCGACCGGGGTGGTATTTTTTTACGACGGGGATTTTTTTCCGGCGCTTTTAAGTGGATTCAATCACTATTGACAGCGCCACGTGGATGAAAAAACGACGGCCGGAAAATGACAGGTTAATCCCCGACATTTAAGCGTTACATCGCCATTTACGTAGGTACCTACTCGAATACAGTAAAAATGTCAATTGCAATTTTTTTCCGGTTTGGCATTTAAGGTTTAACGTGACGTTTCCGATTCGATTCCATCATCGACAGTTTTATTGACTGTATTCGTTAGTGTTATTACGTATTGGTTTGGTTAGCTTAAACCTAGATAACAAAGTGACAATTCTTCCTAGAACCAGAGAACGTCGTTAGGCTGTTATGAAACTAGCTGTACTTACCAATTTTACCTAGGAATTCATTTTTTATCATTAGATTTCAAAACACTAATTGAACAATATGAACAAAAAAAAAACAAAATTGCGTCTTGTCTTAATTTTATACATTAAATGAATATTTGAAATGCAAATGACATATAGAGCTGGAAATAGTTGCGTTGGTGTTGAAATTCCACAATAATACTGACAGAATAATCTGTCATAACTTAATGACGCCAGAGAGCACCATTAGAGCTTTTGCTGCTAAAAAACATATCGTCGCCGGATGGTAAAAGTGCTGAAGCGGAATTTCGGGAAGTTTACACCAGAGCACCTTATCTTAGCAGCGTAACTTGTAGGTTACACCAACTTCGCCATCTATTTTAGAAATATTTTAACATTTTTTGTAATGACAACACTCTTCTTTATCGTATTGTCAATTGCTGAAATCTGTCAGTTTTAAAAAAAATGTAGCTTAATATATTATCTTTATCTCATATTTCTAACCTTGCCAAAATAAGGGTTTTTTTTAGTTTACAATAAAATTCATTAGTCTTCAGTACCTGGTTTAATTTTTTTAAATAAAAGCTAACACAGGAAACTTAATGCTATCACTGAGTTACCTGAAGCGACAAAAAGCTTAAAAAGTCCCAAACCTTTGTCGTTTGTCGTTTGAGTCAAGCCTTCTCTCAAATAGGTTATATATTATATTTTAGATGACTGAAGGGCCACAAAAGTCTTCAGAATCAAACGATAGTCAGAACTTTCGATGCAGAAAAAAAAACGATCAAAACTTCATATTTAACTCATTTTTGACCAAAGTGTCGCTTAAGCCATTTTGCTTTTCCGGCGACGATATATTGTTTGTTGTCTGTTACTGATAAGATAAACATTATTTTACTAGAATTATCCTTATTATTACAGTAGGTGGCCATCACATTGGGCATTATGACCTATCTAAAACAAACAAAATCGAGGTATTGCTATTATAAACATTTGGGAGTTCATAAAACTTAATAGAAAAGAATGTCAGGATCTGGCAACGTGACCCATAGTTGCCAGAAACCATAAGAAAATCATTTGCAAGCATGCCACGGCCTTTTGAAGGCGGTTTCACCATATATTCATATACATGTAATATTGATTTATGGTACCTAATACACGTATCAGATGTTTTGATTTTTTGTTTTACTTGTATTGTCCAATAGCCTGTGAATAAAAATATATGCTTTAAATTGAACTGGCGTCATCATATTTACTTGAAAAAATATCCAAATTCTAAAATTGAAAAAAAAATATCACTGGTCTTGCGATGGCCACCCATTATACATCTAACTGGAATCAGCTTACAATTCTCAGAAGAAACCATATCACACTCTCGACCAGTGACGGCTCGTAACTTTTTAGTGTGCTAGAGTGCTAAGATTGAAATAAACGTCATGATTGATGTTATTGTAGCCGAAATTTTTTTTTTTTCTTCAAAATATCAATTTTTTGTATGAAGATTTTTCAGCAAGCCAAAACTGCAAAATCCTGAAAATCTTCATTCAAAAAATATATATATTAATCATTTTCGGCTACAACATCAATAACGTCGCATTTTTCAATCTTTTCAAGTTTCAATGTAGATCTTCTCTTTTCAAGTGCTAAGCACTCTAGAACACTAAAGAGTCGCGAGCCGCCACTGTTTTCGACTGCCAGTTAATGAACAAACACTCCTCGTAAACACCAGATGATTAATTACCTAAATACATCTACGTATCACATCCTGCATCTTAGCAGTACTTGTTATTATTTTTTATGTGAATACCGCACAAGAGTCCCAACTACTCCCAACCGTCAAGCCAGACCAAGCCGTCAACCGAAAAGCCAGTGAGACTATGGCATCCCCAATTGGGGTGTGTTGTGAAGCTGAATGTAGTGAGGAGGGGAAGGAGATGGGGAAGATGAAGGTTGGGTAGTACCTGGCCATTAAAATCTGGTCACCAAACACGGCTAAAATCAAGCAACGTTTCGATTCTGAATGGTGGTTTTTCACCAGGGCGATACAAGGAGTATCTACCACTCTAGAAAGTGCCGCAAACATACTATATATTATTTTGTAGATGTTAAAAGTGAAATAACGCACATTAGTTCAATTAAATTTATTTTCGCAAGCCGAGATTTGAACCTGCGATCCCTGGATTCCCAAGGCCTAGGATTTGCGGCTCTAGGATTGAATTCATCGGACCAGAGGTGAGTAGATTCACAAATCACCAAGTCAATTGATTTAATCGGGAGACTTAACGCTATGCAGTCTATCCGCTCACATCCGTGCGAGATTACAATTAAGAGCGCAAAGCTAATTAGCGAAGAGTAAAGTTGGGTCAAAGGGGCCAGGTCTCGGCAAATAGACGAGTAATTGAAGCAAGTACTGGAACGTGTGAATGTGCACTAACGACTCAAGAAATAGAAGCGTGGTCGCTATCGTGCAGCTATCTGGAAACTCCACGAAGCTCGGGATTTAATAAAACAGTCACCGATAACTAAGTTGGACCAACCGTTTAGAAGCAGCCCCATTTCAACAGAATAACTTCTAACGAAAGAAATACACACATCGAAAGGAGTAATTATTTTTTATTTTTTTTAATGTAATGTTTTCTTTAGAAAGACAAACATTAAGGAAGTTGAGTGAAAAATATTATGACAAAAAAATATATGTGCATTTAGATCAAAAAAACACCGATTCTGAATATATATATACGAGGCCTGTTCAAAAGAAAATGTGAATTTTCGCGGGCTGTGTATATTCGATTATCGTTTTTTTTTTTGTTATGTTGGACCAACATAACAAAAAAAAAAATCGAATGTACACAGCCCGCGAAAATTCAAAATTCACCTTTTCTTTTGAACAGGCCTCGTATATAATTTCCATATTATTATTCTTAGAATTAATAAATGCTTTTTTTAAATTGGTTTAAATGCTTCATGATTAGTCAAACGAACTCCTACGTCAAATGTACCGTTTATGTACGATGTAGTACCGCCTTCATGACATTACACCATTGTTTTACGTAAAACTGCATTTCATGGAACGATGATAAATTGCAGTAATGCTTGTATTTTTACACATCGGTACGATGCATTATTAATACGTATTATCTCCTGACATTTTAGAAGGTTTTGTTAAATTAAAAGCCGTAAAATTGAAGAAAAAACACAAACTAACAAAATACGCGACTGACAGCTGGATATTGACAGTTTGAGATGTCAAAGATAAATACCGTGTAATGCGCTGTTTTTGGCGAGTTATACAACAAATCCAACGTATGAAATAATATTAAAAATCCCATTAATCAAAAGTTCAAACTTTAAGAATAATTTAACTATGAATACAAACTTTAAAAAAGGGTATTTAATTTTAAATGTGGATATTGATAAAAAAAAATTTTTTTTAATGGACTCAAATTCCTTTTTTAAAGGTACGAATAACCTGACAGCATTTAAATTCTCCCTACTCCCACCGTAAAAAGCTGAAATTGTTGCTTGTTCAATTATGGAAGACTTACCTTTCAGAGGGTTGAACCCGCGACACCTAGGTATGAGCCCTACACTTAGAACAACTTGAGGATAAACCGATCAACAATAATAAATTAACTAAATAAGAAGAAATTTAGTTTTAAACCACTACAAACCAGTTTTAAACAGCTACACAAATGTCTAGTTTTGCTGTTCTAAATACGATACCATTACTGGAAAGGCAAAAGGGCTTCAGCGACACTTTAGTCAAAAATAAGTTAAATTTTCAGTTTTTATCAGTTTTTTTTTCTACATCAAATGCTCTGACTCTCAATGGATTCTGAGGACTTTTGTGCCCTTCAGGTATCTAAAATATATTTACCATTTGGGAGAAGGCTTAACTCAACCGATACAGGTTTGGAACTTTTTTAGGTTTTTGTCGCTTTAGGTAACTCAGTGAAACTTTTTTTTTTCAAAATCTCACCAGGTACAGGATTTATGAATTTTGTTGTATAACAAACGAAAAAAAAATTAAAGTGCTCCGGTGAAAACTTCACAAAATGGCGCTTCAGCCCTTTTGCCTTTCCGGCAACGATATGTTACATATATGCCTACTAGTTTCATGTGAACCCAACATCTTCAGACCAAGATAGAATAATATAGACTAACCCAAGCACATATATTTACATATGAGGTTAAGAAAATAAAGAGGGATACAGCATATTAGAGAGAGAAAGAGCATCAGATACGGGGTGGTGGTACAAATTTGGGAAAATCTTTTTTTTTTTAACTGTTCAGAATGATGAAAAAGACATACCTACAGATTTCATTTCCAAAGAAAAATAAAACCTTTTTTTTTTTAAATACGTTCAAATTAAACTGTAGCCTACATAACCAACCATGTAACGTAACAAGTAAAAACACTTTTCTTTCTTGCAAATCATCTTACGAAATGCAATGTCTCAGTAGATATATCTAGCACACTTTGTACTAAATCTTGTATTTGTCCATGATGTGACCATTTTATAATTTGGACAACCAAATTATATAAATTTTATTATGCATGCAAGTATTATACTCCTTTTTCAAACTGTAGATTATCCGGATTGCAATCCCTAATCCGGAGGCTACCATCTAAATTGACAATCATATTGTATTCATTTGACAGTAAAAAAAAAAGTATGATTGTACAAAGTGCCTGACATTCCGAGTATTTGTTTTGGGATAAAGAGAATATTACAGAGTAAGAAATATCTATAAATGAATATTTTAAAATTAAACCAACAAACTGGGGAATAATCTTGCAACAAGACCACCAATTAAGAGATTAAAAAAAAAACAGAACGATAAACGGACAGCATTAATTTTTAATTGCCGGCGGTTAATACCACGATGCTAATTTGGCTGCGATTCTCACGAGCGAGGTATAATTTTCCTAAAGCGTGAAATAAATAAAAATGTGGAGGGCGATTTCTTTATCTGCTCTGACGCCTACCTACACATAAGGCTAGGCCATAAAACCTTTTTTTCGAATTTGGATATGTCAGGGGGTTTGAAAAGTTGCACATTCGAATACTGATGACGTAAAAAAGAATATTTTTTCGTTCGAGTACTTACCTACCCCGAATTAAAAAATACAAGTAAAATTATTTACGGACAAGGCAAGGACAAAATTACATTTAAAGTATATTTAGCATCCACAACGGCCAAAACAAACCTTGATTGAGTACATTCGAACGCGTTGTGTAAGTGTGACCTTTGATAGCAGCCGGCGTTAGCAGAAGTTTTTCCCGCCGTGATCACGTTAAAAAGATGTGTAAAACGGCTTTCCATACATATTGTTTTGCATACTCGACTCATCGAACTGTTTAAACGTGAATATTATGAATCAATCAAATCACTCTAATTGTACCATATCAAAATCTCAGCACCTACATATACCCTAGCCTAAATATGAAAATTAAAAATGAGGTTATAATCTAAATATACGCAACTTTTGAGATCCCAGAGGGACCGATACCTCAACAACCAAAACTTCCATACATTCAAGGCCCTGCCTAAAACAAATACACCGGCCACGTGACTTGCGCAACTCTCTACGCTATATTCAGTTCGTTTCAATCATCTTCCGGGTCGAATTCACTCTAACACCCTCCTTGTGAATCATCAATTATATCATAAACTCGGCCACCGCGAGGAGCGATAAAAGCTACCTTATTTAACACCGTGAAATAGAATTTTCAATATTTCCAGAAAAGCATTCGCCAGTTTATCGCCTACAATATCCACTTTCCGTGAATATTGGAAGCTATCGATCGGATTGAATTACTCTACAGATAATAGATACTGCCTTTGGCAGAATTTAAGTTACTTTACAAGTAGTATTGAAAAAATCATTATAATAATAGTCAATTTAATATTATGTACGTAAAATGCATAATGTTGATTGTCTATGCGCTTTGTAGCTGCAAGACATGTATCATCCATCTCATTAATTATAAGCAAGTTTATCCGTATTATTTGTGTTTATGGAACGTGTGGGATTGCACCATAGATCACGTTATCAATTAATTGTGTACCGATGCAGGTTGTGTATGTAAAAAAATCCTATGCGAGAAAGAGACAAAGTTTTACGGTCACTTCGCGCTAGAAAATAATGCTAGTACGTAATTTATGTTCACAATGGTTCGTCAAATTATGTACACATTATCTTCGCCTGCGACACTTACAACACTATAGGCTTTACACATAATAACATTTAATTTACAGTCAAGTCAAAACATGGTGACTACATAAACCACAGGGAGTAAGTAGGTTGTCTTCAATTAGATCACCATTAATTAGTATGAGAGAGAAATCAGAAATTGAAACGTTTAATAAGATCGCTTTCAACTGTTGAGGGTGAGATCACCGAACCGAGGAATGATCTGTCTTAGATAATTTAGTCGATAGTTCATTTAGTCACAAATCATCAATATTCGATAGAGCACAGCCTGATCAACGATGCCTGATGCCGTGTCCTTTGATGACGGGTGAAAGGTTCGGTCGGTAGGAGGGATGGAAAGAGGAGGAGTGAATGTTGCTCAAAGGGATCTTTCTTAATTAAAATGTACTTCTTACCCCTGGCAGGTTCGACAAAGGTGGCAGATTTAAAAACATAAAAAATGCATAGTAAAAGGCTGCATGCTAAAAGGTTCGGTATATGCGAAGAACACTGGTCCAGTAGAATAATAATTAAAAGCAAAAACGCCCCCACCCACTCTGAGTACAGCGCCTGTAGTGCACTATTATACATAATTGCGTAGCATTTTTTGTGTACTACAGACGCTCATTTACAATACACATTCTCACTAACAATAATTAAAGGACATTTGCATAGCTCTTGAAACCCTCAAGGTTTATATTGAATATATTAATAGCCCAAGAAATGGTTTTTAGTAACTCCATACCCCGTGTTATGCTGTGTTGAGCAAACACGTCTGTTCTGCCACGTGGCGTACATAGCAGGTCAAGAGATGTTCAGTACAAACAACTTATAGCATACCAGGAGGTATAGACTATATATGAAATTATTTATAATTTTATACCTGTATCAATTAGCCTGAAATTTCTGTCCCGTCCGTATGGTGTATACTCATGAAATTCGCCACACATTTGACCAACATGCAGATATTATCAATCAAAGCCCTTTCAGGGCTTATTTGATCTTCGGGGATGCTGTGTTGGGGGTATTTTTCAGGAAAGCATTTAGTAAATCTTGGTCTTGAAGGGGTTGTTGGTGATAAAAATCGGAAAAACAAAAGCGAGTCGTAAAAACGACCTGTTCTCAACCATGTGCAAATGTTAGATACGCGATCAGCGCGTCTCCAAAAAGTTTCGCATGGTGCCAAAGGTATCAATTCCGATAATTATCGGAACACCTTCCATTGAAATACCGATAAATCAAATACAACTTTCCAACCTGACATCTACGTATGTTCAAAGATTGCAATCCGTCTTTATAAAGGGGTAATCTATCAAAAGGATTACCCGATTTTACACAGTCTCAACCGCTTTTATTCAGAAAATAGAACAAAACGTTTCAGAACAAAATTCTCACGAACCTCTTGATCATTACGACGCTCGTCAGAACTGGCAAGAACTCCATTACATTAGTATACATACGTATATAACTTACCTAGAAGATAGATAGCCAACTGTGGTGCATGTATTTTAGAAGAATGTTCTTTAGGTTTCAGTCCCAAAAGCTTCAGTCATATGATAAAATCATCATAAACAAATTATTCACGAAACGTCTGTCATGACTGTCGTTAAGCTTGTCATTCCAGCTCATGGGAAAAAAACGGGGTGGTAGGGGAGGAAAAGTAATGATAAAATACGGTCAACTAGGAGTGGCGGGAGAGTACCATACACAAGCAGGTACACAATGTACGGGCATACGTAGCAAGTGACTTTGTCTATAAGAGTGTCTGGGAGACTTTTCATTATCTTTAGTGAGGGCGGTGCTTGTTTTCCCCCACTGCTTATGAACGTCGCTAACATGCTCGAGAATAAAGCCTTTCGTGTTTAGTATAAATACAAAGACCTACGTACGTGCATAATGTAACAACGTCACGTAGATGGGTAATAGAATTTTGATTATTATTTTTTTATATTTGCAAAATAAATTATTAGAACAAGTTTTTGAAAGTTTGATTACAAGTTCAAATCCTGGTATATGTGATAACCTTTTCCTTGTTTATTTGTCTATTATCGATATTGTGTCGATATATTATTATTGTTGAATGATTTACTAAGCTTATCCATTATTCAAGGAATTTAAAAATAGGTTCAGAACAAGCAAAGTGGAGAGATTTTTAAAAGTTTACCAAAAACATTGATTTATTTTATTATATTTTAGAAAAATAAAAAAATGTTAGTAAGGGATATTCCATTTTAAATCTAAGCAGTAAATTTTAGTCAATGTTCATAAAAATCCGTTTGGTTGTAGCTAGCCATAATTAGATTGAAGGAAACAAATACATTGTTTTAGCTACTAAATTTGTGTTCAGTGTCGGCCGGTTTCCCGGTGGACCTTCCTTCGTCAGGACAAACTGTTGAACTGAACAGCTTAACCTGTGTCCTTACAAAGGAAGGGTTCTTTCGAAACCAGTCAACAGTTTAAATAACTTTAGTGGTAAAAACAAAATATTTATTTCATTTAATCTGATTTGTATTTTGATCAATGTCACAAGTTACTAGATTCGAAAATGTAGTTTCAACCGGCTCGGATTCAAAGCTTTTTATCACTATTTCACGACTTTTATCCAAATACAATATGGTAAGTAAATAAAAAATTTATATTAATAAGAACGTTTCTAGATTAGAGATATTACAAATGTTAAAAGTAACATATTACCGAACGCATATTATTCACTGTGGGCGTAAGAATATCAAGTGTGCCAAGCTCAGAGCAATAATATACAAGAGAGAGCGCTGCTGTAGTCAGTTTTTATGAGGTTTGCCGGACTCGGCTAGACCTGGGCGTGGCTAGGACTAGGGCTAAGATATTTATACATCCATTCGTGGCACATGTCGACATAATGTTTTTGTTTATTCGTATAACCACATTTTCACAGTATTGTTGTAAACAATAATATAGCATGTAACCTAATAAACCGTTGAGTGATTTTCATTTATTTCGCGTATCAAAACGTGTGGGCGGAGTCAACGGAGACGCAGGACACGAAGAACATTCTAGTAATACTTTAAAGCGGTGTGATAATTTGGGATATTTTGTTGTCTCTTTCTTTCTCATGGTGTTCGACGTAAAAACCCGGAGAAAGTGATTTATCCCAAATTTGTATAGGTTGGGTAAAAAGAATTAGCTCTCTCTCAATATATTGTTACTTCGAGGTAGCAAGCGAACATTTTTTCAAAAGGGCTGGCTTGGTCTACGCTCCTATTTTTTTTTCTTTTGAATTGTAAAACAGTTTTATGGCTTAGTTTTCACACCAAGTCAGGCAGATTTATGCATTATTTTATGGATATTTTGTTTAAATAAATCAATACATTAAAACAGGTGATTTGAAAATAGGCATATTGTTATAAATATAGAATTGTTTTAAAGTGTTAATTTCAAATACCGTCATCTCTATTTTACAATATCTGCAAATTAGTTTTTTTAATCTAATAACTAAGTTTAGGTAATACCCGGCTTCGTCGGATAAATAAATTGAAAATTATGGCTTCTCATACGATTTTTTGATACGTCGATACTAATTATTAATAATTAAAAATATTATTTAGTGATAAAAAAATGGTTTTAAAAAAAAAACTGCGATGTATGTATTTTTACACATCAAAATAATTATTCAACTTACTAAGTAGTTAAATATCACAAGGGTGGGCAGAAGGATATACTGCCACACAACTTTGTCTTGGCACATACTCCTTGATTGATATTCATACCATATCAATAAGCTCTCATGCGGAACAATATCGTCACTGAGCGGATCCGGACGTTGGTGTGAATCTACCATTAGACTTAGACGGAATATCTATTTTGATACTAGGGCTAAGTGGCATATAGTTAGGTGAACAACACTGCAGGAAAAAAAAACCAACCTGTAGGCATTTTAAATTATTAACTTCTTTTATATAGTGAATACCGCAAAAGAATCCCAACTGCTCCCAACCGTCTGGAACCAGTGGGACTATGGCATATTCAATAAGGGTATGTTGTGAGGCTAAAGGTAGTGGGGAGGGGAATGAGATAGGGAAGAGAAAGGTTGGGAAGTACCTGGCTATTAAGATCTGGTCACCAAACACGGCTAAAGCCATTTCAAGCAACGTTTTGATTCTGAATCGTGGTCTTTCACCAGGGCGATACAGAGAGTATCTACCACTCTGGAACGTGCCGCAAATATAGTATATATATTAACTAAATGTGAAATAATACATATTAATGAAATAAATTTGATTTGCACACGCCGGTATTTGAACCCGCGACCCTGGATTCCCAGTCGAGCGTCTTAACCACTCGACCACGGAGGCCGTCTATTCAATAATATGACATGATTGTGTTGTATTTACAAAAAAATCGCCGCCATAAATTCTAATATTTAAAAATTTCGAATAAAAAGCGAATACAACCGTTTGTCACATCCCTGACGCAGGGCTGTCTGTTGGCAATTGCCCGAGATCTTAAAGCTTGCATAATAAGTATGCAGGAACATTAGCAGAGATAGGGTATAGCGTCGAATGAATATGTTATCCCCTTATGATGGGACCCTTCAGTGCTCCGGTGGCTGTACCCAGCATGTACCCGGTACCTACCCAGTCTCTGCTAAAAGGAGAGAGTGTAAAGGCGGCCCTTACACTTAAGACTCGCACCCATTCCATTAATATACATGGCAGCAATAATGAAACCCGTTATAAATTTGGGTTAAATATTACGCCACAGTTGAATATTTATCACCGGGGATACAAATTTACACAGCTTCCATTGTTCGGTGATGGCGCGATTGAGAAATGAGACGAATTAGCAAACCGGTAAAGTGCTGCTTTTTACTTTTATCTACACCTCGGAGGGCATGGAGAGGTACCTTTGCGAAACAGTGTAGTCAGGACGGTTGACTTTATACTGACTCGATAGAGAGAAACAAGGATACAGGTATATTAAAGGATGTTTGCTGGATAGCCTATCAGTTACCGCCCACGTGGAATTCGGGCATTTTAATAAACATATTTTAACACATTAAACATGACAATGATGGAAGCTTTTTGTTGATTTAATGTCCTTATATCATTGAAATGTTAAAATTCTAAAGTACGATCAAAAATATTTAAAACTGTTGAAATACCTCTGAAAAGTGATGTTTTATAATCTTTGTTTGGTCCTTAGTTGGGTTTGGTCTTATTTGAACATTCACGCATAGCAAAAATCACCATCACGTTTGATTTATTTGTATAACCACTGCAAGTTTTTTAATCCACACAAATATAGGAAATAACCTCAAAATCCGTTGACGTAAGTTATGCGACTCGATGATGTGAAGTTAGCGCGGACGGAGAACATCCTTACATACTTAGAAGTGCTGCAATATTATGTGACGACTTTTCTTATCTCTTTCTCTCTCATGGTATACGACGTAAAAACCCGGAGAAAGTGATTTATCGAAAATTTGTATAGGTTGGGTAAAATATTAGCTATACCTCCTTATATCGTTGCTGTATGAAAGAGCAATAATTCTCAAACGGTGAGCTCTGGCGTCATGACATTCTCGCAACTTTTCCGTCCAAAATTTCTAGGTCGACGCAGCTTTTTTCAGCTCTAATGGTCGTTTTTATCATTTTCTATGGAGCTTTCAAAATGAACTTGCAAAAATAAGACAAGTCATTTTAAGCCGAATCTCGAACGAAGATAGGTAGTCAAGTTAGTCATTGGTATAAGTAAGCCCCGCGTCGCTTTCTTCGTAAACAATATTTAAAAAAGGGAAGCGTGTACATTGCATTGGAATCAAGTTGGTGTCAATTTACTTTGAAGTGTGGAATAATTTGATGGAAGTATTTGAACTTTCAGTTCTGAAGGTAAAATTATATACGTTGCTGGAAAAGCAAAAGGGCGTAAGCTACGCTTTGGTCAAAAACGAGTTAAATATATATATTTTTTTTTTATATTAATACCGCACAAGAGTCTCAACTGCTCTCAACCGTCTAGAGCCAGTGAGACTATGGCATCCCCAAATAGGGTATGTTGTGAGGCTGAAGGTACTGGGGAGGGGAAGGAGATTGGGAAGAGGAAGGTTGGGAAGTACCTGGCTATTCAGATCTGGTCACCAAACACGGCTTAAGCCATTTCAAGCCGTTTCAATTCTGAATGGTGGTCTTTCACCAGGGCGATACTTAGAGTATCTACCACTTTGGAACGTGCCGCAAATATACTTTTTTTTATTATTTTTATATGAATTAAAATGTGTTATGACACATATTAATTGAATAAAAGTTATTGGCGCACGCCGGGTTTGAACCCGCGACCTTTGGATTCGTAGTCCAGCGTCTTACCACTCGACTATGGAGGCCGTCAATATGCAATTTTGAAATATGCAATTTTGATAAGTTTTTTTTTCTGTATCGAATGCTCTGACTCTCGTTTGATTCTGAAGACTTTTGTGGCTCTTTAGCCATCTAAAATTTAATATATTTACCATTTGGGAGAAGTCTTGACTCAAGCGACACAAGTTTGGGACTTTTTAAGCTTTTTGTCACTTCAGGTAACTCGGTGAGAGCATTGAGTTACCTGAGTTGGCTTTTTTTTCAAAATCCAACCAGGTACTGAAGACTTGTGAACTTTATTGTAAAAAAAACCTTTAATTTGCTCTGGTGTAAACTTCCCAAAATGACGCTTCAGCCTTTTCACTTTTCCGGCGACGATATATTGTATTATTTTCAAGCAAAATCCAAATTTGTGACGAACGCTTTCTTCACGAGCAATTTTAAAAGAAAACTTATACATCGTGTAAATAAGAGTGAACCGTTGAGTTTCTTTTAAACACGATATAAAAATGATTTACAAACTTTTGATTCCGACGACTTAAGACGAGCTAACCTCTAGTGACAAAAAATAGACAGAGGATGGACCACTACACAACTATGTGTTGGCGCACACTTTGATGTTTATTTTTATATAGTGAATACCGCACAAGAGTCCCAACTGCTCCCTACCGTCTAGAATCAGTGACACTAGGGCATCCCCAATTGGGGTATGTTGTGAAGTTGTAGGTGGTGGGTAAGGAAATTAGATAGAACTCTAGATTCGTAGTCGAGCGTCTTACCACTCGACCACGGAAGCCGCCTTCTGCTATTCCAACTCTCAAGTATTCGATTAACATCTTCGTGCCATGTGTTCCTGGGGCATCTCCGACTTCTTTTTCCATTCACTTGAGAGTTATATATATTCTCCTAACACATATTTTTGAGGTCTGTTACAGTCTCCCAACGAAGATAAATTATGTTGTTATTAACTAGCAATGGCTGAGTTCTAAATAAATGCGTAGCTACCAAAATGAGGTGCTGTCAAAAAAACACATTATTACGTACAGTAACATGATTCAAAACATATTTCGGTCAAGTTTCAAAACGTATTTCAATATGGACTAATATCTAGATCAAAACAAAATCAAGACCTAATTAACTGGTAAGGGTCGCCAAATTACAGCTGACACAAACCTAGGATTGTGTGTATTGGTGCGTATGTATACACTTCCGACAGTGATGTCTATGCCAAAGGTCACTAAGAAACAGCAAGTGGAAACTTTGATCAAATTTCAATATTAGATGTTTTAAATTAGAGTTTTTCAAAAAGTTTTACACTATGTTAATTAATTACATACATAGCATACATATGTTAAAAAAAAAACATTTTCACAAGCATCTGTGCGAGTACTGCGGTTGCGTCAACTCTAGTTGCGATTCCTATAAAGAAATAAGTATTTAAGAATATTATGCATATTAAATTCATTCATCGAAGATGTTACTGTATTGTAATAACATGTTTTGTGGTTTTATTTAGTGCTTAAATATATTTATAACTTAATTTTAAACATAACATAATTCATATTATACATTTCAGTTGCAAACATAAAGGCTGATTTAGAAGTAGGAGTAAAAAATATTGAAATGAAGTACGTGTTGTATATAATACGATCCATTTTGCCCACAGACCTCGACGAATAAATGAATGAATAATATCATGCATTACATTGCTGCCATAATTGCAACTAATTACTGAAAACAGAATCTGTGTGCCTTGTCATGACTATCTATAAATTAGCGATGGGAAAAGCTTCACAGATTTGTGAATGCTTCACGAATTGCTAGTTCTTCAAAATGAACCTTCACGGTGAACAGTTCAATCGAAGTAACAGATCAATCGCAGAATTCCTCGTCTGGGGGGGGTTGCTAGCGATAAATGTACCAAATAATAGTCACGTTTTTTTCTTAATAGTTTTATTCGGGACAGCTCTCCCAACCACATAACCCACTCCTCCATTATTATACAGCAAAAATTATACCGTGTAGAAAACTACTTCTTTCTTTCTTCTATGTGTGTGTTGATGAATTGTCTATTACTAGTTTCTTATCTATTGTTTCTAGATGACAGCTGCCCATATGTTTGAATTGTTGGCGGTATCATGCCTTAAAAGGAATGATGTACAATAATTTAGCCTTACAGAGAACTTACAAAAAGCAAATGTAGTAATTGCGAAATTTCCAGTTTCTGTAAGAGCGATGTGAACGTTTTTCAGGGCTTGAGGTACAATTTGAATATTTCTTACTGTACACAGTTTGACAGTTTGGTTAGCAATAGGGTGAATATTGCGCAAATGACGATTCATATTACAGGCATTGCCTCCCTTTATGGATATAACTTTAGAACAAAAGTTGCATTTGGCCTGGTAAACCCCAACTTCTTTAAAATAAGCCCATATTTCACTTTTCTTTCTCGTTGAACGGCCAGCCATAATTTAAGGTAGAGATTGAAAGGTATAGGTAAAAAAGTTCAACAAAATAATTCGTTCACAATTCAAAATCACCAAAAAACACTCGTAAAAACTAGTGTCATATTTCAAAACAAGCGAAGAAATCAAAAGCAACTGTCACGAGTACGTGCGAGGGAACGGATAACTAAAAATATACTTCATTGTTTCATTCATACTACGAACTACAATCGAAGTAAAGAAGTAAAAGACCAATTGAATTTTAGATGATGCGATACTTCAATCGTTCGAACGAATGAAAGGCTAACATTGAAATTCGAAATAGATGCCATACATCGTGCAAGGGGAACTACCAACTTCAATTGAAGCATTTGTTCAATGAAAAATGAATGAAGTTGGGACTGCCGTAAAAAGAAGCCGTTCTTTGAAGAGTTCCTGCGAAGCGGTCACAACGCTAGCTGTTTCATTTCCCGACATGAAACTGAGACTAGTTTCTGCGGTCCAACTGCTAGACCGCCCTCAAAAGCATCCCAATTTGTATTATCTACAAACGTATTGAATAAACAGCATGTTCAATGATACTGACAGCTGTCTTACGCTAGGATGTGACTCACGCAAACATCAATAATAAAACAAACAAAAATGGATCGATATCTTTTAAGGCCAAATATATAAACCGAAAAACTCTGAAGTTATATCTGGAAACTGTTTTGATAAAGTATTATAATAGATTTTTGGTAAGATACGTAATACAAAGGGGTGGGTTTCGAAATTACTTCTAAAATATTAAAATTAGAACAACTCGGCTCATTGACATATAAAAAAAGAATTAATCCGAAACGACTGAAACGCTACAATCAGTGGCGGCTCGTGACTTTTTAGTGTTCTTAAGTGCTGAGATTGGAAAAAACGTCATTATTGATGTTATTGTAGCCGAAAACGATTTTTTTATTTTTCAAAATTTCAATTTTTTATATGAAGATTTTTCATAAAATCGTGCAGTGCACCACCAAAACTGAAAAATCCTGAAAAACTTCATACAAAACAAAATTCAAAAAAATTTAAATCATTTTCGGCTACAACAACATCAATAACGTCGTATTTTTCAATCTTAGCACTGTAGCATGCTAAAAAGTCACGAGCCGCCTCTGGCTACAATATTTTAAAAAAATTGTTCACATTTTCAATGTTTTTTTCATGATAAAAATCATGCCCAACATGCTATGATTTTTGAATTCTAATTTCAAAAAAAAAATTAATACATGTAAAACAAAAAAATCCCAACTGTAGGTAAATTTTGCTAGACATCAAGCATCTTCGTTGCACATCTAAAAGTTATAATGTTGCAAGAATGGGTGACATCTTTTTACCATAAAGATTTTTCATGTAATGATTGCACAAGATTTCAACTGTCTGGAGCAAGTTGGACTATGGCTATGTTGGATACTTGGTTAACCAGATCTGGTCAATAAACAACAGGGCGATACTAAGAATAGCTACCACTATGTTATTACGCCTATAAGAGAAAGTGAAGAGAAAACTATGATGTCCAAATAAATTTAAGGTATTAGAAAATTCAACGAAAGTCAAATACTGCTTTTTAGTTGCTGATAAATGATAATACTTTAATTGCATACATATGTTCGATTCTAGGACAGCGCTATAGAAATACTTTTTTTTTTCATGTGATTAAAAGGACAACAATTGCAAATGGAAGAGGGTCTCTACTTTTGTGATTATTAAGTCAGAACAAAAAACTTTTTCCCATTTATGTAGCAGCAACAGAAAGCAAAGGTTGCTTCGACAATTTGAAAATACAAAGCCAATGAAAAATATGGAGCATAGCAGTATTGATGAGACGTGGAATCAAAAGGGTATGATGGAGAATATGGACAAACTAAGATGTTGTTAAGGAGGTCAACTTGAGAACCCGAATAATAGGATTAAAGGGTTCAGAGGAGATAATAATATTAGGGAATAGAGCATAGACAACAAACTTACCTGTGTTCACTAATAATAAAATAATTATGAAGACATATACATTTTATGTATGGAATAATTTTCATTTCATTCAACTTTTAACGATCTGAAAGTTGATATTATTGGCCAATTAAACAAAAAAATGTACAACATACCGGAACCTACTGATTACAATAATATTGTAGTTCATCATAAATAAAATGATGGGAAATGTATTAGGTTGAAATAATATTCTATATAATTTATGAAAGATTCAATGAACCCACCTAATGCAAAATAATATGGGCATCCCTTATCTTGTTAACAAATGTTAGATTATAGATTATTGTAGATTCTTTGCAAATAAGAACTAAGCCTTGAGGACCTATACTAATGAGAATAACAGAAAAATCTTAAAGCTTTATTTATTTCTTTATTAATTTTATTTAAAATTACTAGGTGTCGGTAACAATTGCCTAACTAAAATTAAATTACCACATTATAGATCAATTGGGAAGCTCAATAGAGTAATAAAGAACATTTTGAATCTGAATACTATTGGTAAGCAACTATATAGAATATATTTAACCACTTTTGGATTTTAGTGAGAAAGGTGTCCTAAAGTTGATAGATTTTTTCAACATTTTGTTATAAAATAGTTACCAAGTAATATGCAATTTTTATATAGAATTTATTCAATAAGTTTTTTGATATTGTATATTTTGAAAAAACATTCAATACACAATCCTACATCATCAACAATACACAATATATTTAAAATCATTCAATACACAACCCTACATCATCAACGACATCATCGTTTTCCGAATCAATATCATCGTCAGGTAATTCTGAAAAATCACTCTCACTGTCTGATTTACTTACCAATATTTCCCATCGCTTTCACAATCTCCTTCAAACATTTTGGACTAAAACTAAAATAAAACCGATTGTAAAAAAAAGTATAAATATACTCATTTTGTATTTACTTACGTCTAAAATGTGAACAAAAATCCTGTAAACAAATATATTCCGCTCGGGATAAACCCTACTAACAAGCTGAAACAAGATCTGTCCGATTGAGACCCAGGCTCGTCAGTAAACAAATATATTCTGCTCGTGGAAACTCTCTCAACAAGTTGAAAAGTCTCCCAAAAATTGCCAGAGCGTGACTCGGGCTCGTCAGTATACAAACAAACTTCCAAGTGGCTAATACAGAATCATTATATTCACCTTCCAACTGAACGACTTTTCCAGCCCGCTTTAATGCCTTGACTGCTTCTTCGTGAGTGGCATCATTCAGATCTTCCCCATTGACAGACAGGATAGCGTCTCCAACATACAGTTGCTCAGTCATATCGGCTGCCATCCCCTTGAATATCTTGGATATCAATATTGGCATATTGTTCTCAAATCCTCCCTTGATGGATATGCCCAATCCATTGTTGTCGGACTTAATAACTTGGACCAATCGCTTCTGGTTAGCAATGGACTCGGGAACCTCTGTAAAGTCACCGTTGGGTGTCTCCACATTATTGTTGAGAGTTCCGTTAAGAGTTGTTGATGCATCGTAACTTCCATCGAGGCTCACACTGAGGTAATCGTCTTCCAGGCAACAGTGAACTCTGTACCAGGAGCCTCGCACCAGGGTTTCCAGGAGTCCAGAGTGCACGATAGACCCCCCTGGGCTCTCGCTCCCGCCACTGGAGGCCCCGTTTTCGACCATCCTTATGACTTAATATCCCACTTTTGAGAAATGATAATACGTGAAATCGTAACTGTTGACAATTTCTCCGAAATCACATCCTATTATTAACGTTATCTCTCCTTAGCACTCATAACTACAGTAAAAAATACACTTTTCACCACCATTTTGAACAAAATCAATTATAACTGAGACATTATACAAAATACAATAATTTCCTCTGGTGCCACTTTTTGAGCATATTGTTTGTTCTGCAATAAACACTAATATCACTTAAAATTCACATAATGTTGTGCACATTTCATCGAAACTGTGAATTGACATCTGTCAAATCGTTCGAGAGGGAACGGCAAATCCACAACGAACGGACTACACGACCGAACGACTCGCGAGCGGCTTTTTCTTTGTAAACACATCAGCGATGAGTGAGAAGCCAATTCCTTAGAGCGGTAAAGCCATGAACTATTTGAGAATATTCGGGGTTAGTTGTAAAAAATATTATTTACTCAACCTGTTTTTTTTTTTAAGTTTATGACTGAAATAAAATGGATTGAATATTTTTTTATTTGTCTATTTATCACATTTTTTAATCTTCTAATGAAGCCTTTGGAAATTATTTTGTGTGCTTAAGTTTTGATTTTTTTTTCTTTCGAAAAATCGTTTTAGAGGAATTAAAAAAAAAGCGTTTTCTGTGTTTATGTCGTTAATTTCTCGAAAATTGTTGAAATATTTTTTTTCAGTATTTACTTTTTTTATTCGTTAAGACCCTATTAAACAATAAAAAAAAACTCTTCTTACACATGTTTTATCAAATGTATGTATTCTGAACTCTTAACTAATTAACTTTTATTGTTGGTATTATTATAATATTTAAATACTTATATTAGTAATAGACTAATAATAACAAAATCATATGGTAGTTTGAAGTTTGAAGTGTCAGAGTTTTCATGGCATATTAGTAAATTAATTATAGTAATCTATGAAGAAACTGTCAGGCCCTGTCAAATTTCTGAAATATTATTCATTCTGTCCGTTTATTTCGTGTAAAGTTATGCCTTCTTTTAAAGGTAGTTGGATTGTTTTCTGTTATTATAATTTTTAGTTTATTTTTATTGGTTCAAACGTTCCCATTTTATGACAACTACTGCAATCTTTGGATTTTGTGTGTACATGCTTTGAAAATATGTAATTCTCTACTACTAATTACAATTGAATGCTGTAACACGAAAACAATCACCATGTTTTGAAGTCGTGTTAGTTATCAAGTGCGCGTTATGTGATTAAATTGTTCCAGATCGTAATATCGTTTATTATTAACGTGTGTTAGTTTTCCACTTTTTAATATGTCCTGGACGGTTCACTTGGAGGGCGGTCCCAAGAAGGTTAATCATGCGGCTGCATCTGTTGGCGATCTAATATATTCTTTCGGAGGATACTGTTCCACCGAAGACTTTGAAAATATTAATCTGCCAATACCAGTGTATATTCTAAACACTGAAACACTTCGATGGTCCCTTATCAACCATGGAACCAAAGAATGCCCCCACCAACGCTATGGACACACGGTTGTCCCGTATCATGAAAAGGTAAGAAAATTAACCTGTTTTTCTATTGTTGATCTTTCCATTTCAATCGATTTATATTCTTGTTTGTTCGGGGTTATGTATTAAAGTACGAATTTACTACCATTTCAAAATCAAATTATTGGTAGCTTAATTGTGTTCTCGAATGCCATGCTTTATTCAGACATTCTCTTAAATTATATTTGGTTATAATCCATGCATCTGAGATTCTGTTCTATCCTATTTCCATAGCACAGAATATTAATTTATTGATAATTTACTTTTGTTTTTATCCCACTATAAAATTGAATTATCAATCTGTGTATTCCAACCTCTTTTCATTTTTGATAATTATCATTATAAACATGACAAACATAGTTGTTATGGGCATAGACCATTGTCTTATTTTACTATGTTTTTTTTGAAAATATTGGTTTAACACCACTTTTTAATTTATGAATAATTTTACAATTGTTTATATTCCACTGTAAATTGAATTATTAATTTATAATTACTAACCTATTTCGACGAGTCATTATTTGTATTTAGGCCTATAACAAACATAGTTGTTATAGGCATAAATAATATAATTGTTTTACAAAATATAGATCAACAGTTGGTTCAACTTACCATAACTATATTCTAAGATTAGCCTCACTAACGTTAATACTAATTACTTCTTATGAGTATTTTAGATACTTTAACATATTTGAAATCCAAGAAAAGTCTATTTAGCAACAAGTGTCATGACTTCCTAGCCTACTCTGCAATTTTTTCTATGATAATAATTTTGGGAAAGCTAAAATCTAACTGTGTTAATTTATTTCAGATCTACATGTGGGGAGGCCGAGACAACAGCATTGCCTTCAGAAATCTATGCTATTTCGATACATCGTCTCATGACTGGGTCGTTCCCAAAACAACAGGTAGAACTCCGCACCCAGTAGACGGCCATTCATCCTGCATAATCAACGACGTAATGTATGTCTTTGGAGGGTTTGAAAACTTCTCTGTGGAGTACTCATCTGAGGTACATACTCTGGATTTAATGACATTGAAATGGAGTTACCTGAAAACTACCGGCATACCACCAACACCGAGAGACTTCCATTCTGCAACTGCAATTGGAACTAGGATGTACGTGTTTGGCGGTCGAAGCTCTATTGGCATGGACGACGCAGTCTACTGTCCGCGAATCTATTACCTGGAAACTACAACAAACCAATGGTTTTCCCCAGAAACCAAAGGCGATATCCCAAAAGGGAGACGTAGTCATTCTGCGTGTAAGTTCTAATACAGCACTATATATTGTGTATTAATTGTACCTATATTGTTCATTTACGTCATTTGACTAATTGTCAAGCATCTTTGAGGTGATTAATCGCAAAGACGGTACTCTATAACTGATTCACTTACTTATTATTATGTACATATAATATTTCAAAGTATTAGTGTATGTGACTTGTTTATTGTGTGTCTTATATATATCTTGTCATTTCAGGGCTGTATAAGGATGAGATTTATATATTTGGAGGCTACAATGGCAAAACTGAGCAACACTTCAACGATTTATTCAAATTTAACCCTACATCCTGTAAATGGACTCGCCTTAATTTGCCAGGAAAGATTCCATGCCAAAGAAGACGCCAATGCAGCATTCTCGTTAAGGACAAAATTTATCTATTCGGAGGCACTGGGTAAGACTATTTTTTTGTTCACAAACCAGACATTTTTCCTGTATTATTAAATCTTCCGTCAACCAACAACAATATCAGTTTTAGCGTTAAATTATTTTAATCAAATGGTGCTTAAGCTCTGTTGGTCCCGAATGTCTCATCTTGACTCAATGACTTGCGAAGAAAAAAAAAGTTTCAATTCAAATATAGAATAATGTCTGCTAAAATACATTATATGTACATACTCGCAAAAGAAATTATTTATAGTTTATAATAATATTTAATACCAAAGCTTTAAGCAATGTCTGTAATAAAAACAAACTCTCAAAATATTTATACTGTGGGAAATCAACTGAAATGTCTTAAAAATTATTATCCTAATTAATTTGTGTTTGCAGGCCTAATCCTCGATCTCATGATATAAATGATCTAATTGACAAAAGTGATTTACATGTGTTGGATTATTCACCATCTCTGAAGACGCTGTGCATACTATCTGTGTTAAAGTACAATTTTAACCTAGAAGATCTACCAAGGGATATATTGTAAGTAGCTGTTATTCATATTATTTAACACTGGGATTTATAACTGAGGTTATTCTTGTCAACTTATTTCTATTTATTTCTTCAATCTTTAAGTGTTTATTTTGTAGTGTATAATTATTTTGTCAATAACTCATTTCTTTAGCACAATTTCAATTTATGAGGAAGTCAAAGAAATTTATTATTTAAAAATTGCAATGGAATAATTCAAATATATTTTCTTTTTAATGAAAATATTGCAAAATAAAGCAATGAGAACAATATTTAAGTGGAAACATATACACACGAATTAGAGATATGTTAAAAGAGCTTAATTTTATGACGGTGAAGCAAACTATATATTTTAATTTTTATATTTTTATACATAAAATTAATATAGGGATGATGTCTAAGGAAATTAAAGGAAGGATACATTAAAATTATGAGATACACGGACATGATACGAGAAATTCTAAATGAAATACATTGCCAACAAGAAAAAAATCACGCACACAGAAATCTCTCATATACCGGGCCGTCCAACCATATAATGAAATTCCACCAGAAATAACTACAATAGACGATATTCTTCAATTTAAAAAAGAATTAAGAAAAATTGTTTGCCATAACCATATAATATATATTTAATTTCTGTAACCCAATTTTTTTTTTTTTTTCAATTTATAAAATGTCATTAGAAAAATATGTTTGAAATAATTGTGTCTGTATATACGAGTATATTTAATATTTTATATTAGAACACACAGTGATGTGATCTAACTTAAGATAAATAAAATAGTCATATTCAGTAATACAATCTCTCCGATAACCACCTATTTATTATCAATAATCATAATAGAATTTTATATCAGAGAAAGTCAGCTTTACTATATTTGTTTGTGAAATAACATTACTGGAAAGGATTAATGAATAAATAAAAATTCCTTTATAGCTATAGTACATCGATAAACCAAGAAAATTTATTCATGATAATTCATTGACATCAAAATTAATCAAAAATACATTTTTGCTAAAGCAGGTTACTAACCCAATGACCTCAATTTGCATCAAATTAGTGTGTCACTGACCAAATCACAGTGAGTCTACACAAATCTATATAGTGCTGTTTACAATTCACTAAATTGCTACATTTTAACGATAAGCTTGTCTTTTTTTCTTGTCTTTTCATTTTACAGTGTTCGCACTATATTTTAAGTATACATAAATTGACGACTTATTTAAATAAATAAATGATTTTACATTGGTAAAATTTAGTTTGTTCCTTTATAATTCAGTAATCAATGGGTTACGACAAAATTAGTTATAATATGTACTTAAAATAATGCAATATACACAGAAATACAACAATAATCAAAATGATTTAAACAAGGTAAATAGCTGAAAACATAATAAACTTTATATGAAACATATTTTATTTATTTTATATATACTATAGTTATGCAAAACATCTTACGTTACAACACTGAAATATAGTATTTTAAATGTAACTCTAAATTTAGTATCCATAGCACATTGAAACCCCCATTTTGGACCTTAACAAAATTGATATGTCACAACTCTATACAGGTTACGAATCAAAGCTCTTTTATTTGAACTATCACCTTAAGTCTTCGAATGCTCTCATTTAAAATGCTTGATGACAACATACAAATCATGAAAGGATTAAAAAAGTGGCAAAGCAGCCACTAATCCGTAAATAACCTTAATCTGGACGAACCAATCGGAATCTACTATAAATAAAATATGTAAATTTAAGTTGTGATCTATTTTAAATGTTTGTCTTTCAGCCTACCCTCACTTTTTCAGATCTGTTTTGTCTTGTATTAATTTCAGAATATTAATTCTTCATTTTTTGTTTCAGGGGCGACATCCAAGACATGACACTGCCTAACCAAATCAGCAGATTGACAGAAAACCAATCAGGTTGAAAATAATTCTTTGACCTCAAACTAACAATAATAATATTATATCAATATGTAAAATAATAATTATATGATACATAGAATTATTAACAAAACTATTTTGAAATTGCTGATTATTTATTTATATTTAATTGATGGCCATCACATTATTGAGGAAACTAGCCCAAATAATAATATGTTGCTTTACAAATTCAAAAAAACTTGCAATGTTTGTAAAACGTCGGTTAATAAAAATAATTGTAAAGCATAAATAAGTTTTTATTAAATTACCATTTTTTTTAAATGTATGTACATATATAAATGCTTGCTTTATTAAACAAAATATCAAAAAAACCAGCTTGTGATGTTAAAATAATTTTTTAAATTGCTTTTTGGGTTATCCTTAATGCGCTTTTTCATTCTTGAGTCAACGTTTCGGACAGCTTTGCCACTATCCATCTGTACGTCATCCGAGCAGATGTCAGCACTGTAAGGTTGTCCAAAACGACATTGGTTCAATAATAAACATATTTAAGATTATGGCAAGGTTAACGTAGCACAGGGGTTAAACCTAAACAGTGAGGAGCAATCTAGTTAAAATCATGAGTTTAGCGGGACATTAATTTAATTGTAATTAATACTGACATAGAAGGAATGTTCAATACCCACCGTGATGCAGATTAAAATCTACTATGCAAGCACAATACTTTATTATAAAGATATAACTTAATGTTGACATTTTCTACCAGAGTAGGAACAATATGAATTTGTGAAATGCCTCTCCCATAAATTATTACTCATGTATTTCTGAACTATTTAACACTTATAAGAAATTATACTTTTGAAATCTATATATCAGTGACCGAGTTTAAAACTGTTTATAATTTTAACAGTGAGATGATCTACTTTTTATGTTTGAAGTTTAATAAAAAGTAGAATGAATCAACTTTTCACGGTTTAAAAATGTCTTCAAAACACTGTCTATCAAATTATCATTTCAATACTGTAACAATGCCAAAATATTATATTCTTTTGAATTAACAAAACAGAAAAGTGTTTAGATGACTTAATCATTTTTTGTACATTAATGTTTCTTACAGTTTTGAACTCGACCATCGATATGTTTTAAGTACATACTAACCAAACATAAAATATATTTAATATACAGTAAAATGCATTATATAAATTCATACATTATTATATTAAATCTCAAAAAAAGACAATTTACCTACTTATAAATATGTACTTATCTTCGTTTATTACACAATCAAAAATATGTATGTATAATATATTATATTCAATTTGACTATAAATATGGGTCATTTATTTCTCAGCTTCTTAATAAAATTCTGTTTCTTATCCTAAAGAGTACACATATCACAAAAATAGACATTTAAAAATGTAGTATGCAGATTCTATTCTAGGGTTAAGTTGGTGCAACATCGGAGACTGATGAAATTCCTTGGGTCGGCTAAGTTGACTACAAAGATTTAACTAGCAGCATCCCGATGGCAGCTCCGCAACTTATACCGATACCGAGCATAGCAGCCATCATTGAAGACGCCCTTTCCTTTTCGTGGTGGTCAACAAACCTGAAAATTTACAATTAATTATGTAGTTAAATAAGTTAGAAAATCAACACAGTTTTCATCACTCTCGAGTATGACGGTAATATCTGTTAAGTGACCTCATTTTCAAAACACTATTTCAGATAGAAAAATTGTAGATGTAATCAACACCATTGTTCAATATTATTTTTTAAGATGTATATAATCTGGAAAGTGTCGCTTTACAACTATTACTGTAGCAAAGACATTACACAAAATAGTTTGCAGTAACCATCACATAAAGCAACTTGTATAGGTAATATACACCTTTGATTATGAGTCCAATGGTTAGATTCAATCCCTGCTGCAGCGCAGTATATTAACATGGATCTTTTTTCATATATGGACACTAACTTGTTGAGATGTTGGTGGTAAGTTTAATGAATTTTACATAGAAGACATCACAACTGTTGTTACAATGGTCATTCTTAAATAATTAATACGTGTAAATCAATTTTTTCAGATCTTTTTTTTTATTGTATGAAATTTTTTTATTATAAATATTTTTTTTATTATATACAATTTTTTCACTATAAATCTTTTTTATTATATGGATAATTTGATTATAAGAACATTTTTAGCTAAGAAACGAAATATTTTTCATAATGTGTTTAAATCATTTGATTCAGAACTGAAACTTTTTTAAATATAGATAAATAGAATTTTTTTGTAACAATTATTTAGATCTCATTTTTTTATAAAAAAAGCTCTTTTTCATAATATTAATTTAAATTCCAATCAAGTAGTTCAATAGATACCTATCCTATCACCAATCACTAAAATAACAAATTTAATTCCTGAAAGTTTTAATCTTTCTTTTACTGATCGTAATAATTTCCCTGCATTAGACTTGCACTATATTTCTGTGTATACCCTGACATGATTCGATCAACATAATATAATATTTGAATTTCCATTCATCACTCACCCAAATTGACCTGTGCATTGTGAACTCGGTGTGCTTTAATTAATTCATATCAATCCAAGCATTAGAGGGCAATGAAATACAGCAATAATTATCATAAACTTCTTCAATAAATAATAATATTTACTAATGTTGTTGGTGTAAAAACGAATGAAGAAATTTATGAATAGTATTATAAAGGCATACTTTACACATTGAAAAAGCTTATCCAAAGTAATAAATTGTGGGCAATATTTTAGATACAGATTTACAAACAAATCTGTGCAGGCGTCCAAAAAGGGTAAACCACTTAACATTTTTTACACTAGTCAGAACTGCACAGATAGATTTCATGAAAAGGAAACTCATTTCAAATACAAAATGAGAGGTTATAATTTTCATTCAGCGCCGCCGGGTCGAACAGTTACAGGTTCAATTGCCATCCATGGATAATATGGTTTTTTGATTAATAAAATATTGGCGCGGACATGTAAAAAAAGCACTGTAATTAGGTACTATCAGGGCCTTGGCAATTCGCCGCCTGGAGCAGTTACCACAACTGCACTATGATTTTTCTTTGGAAATTTACTACTTATTATAATATGTACAATGAAAAAAATGGTGTTGTTATGAAATGGATTAAAGGAAAATTGTAAAGACTAACCTGGCAGCATTGATCATCGATATGTTGGCAATGTACCCGTTGGAGAGGGCAAACACAGTCATGAGGATAATGTACTCCCAGTCCGAGGATATGATGACTGGAAGGTGGGTACGGGGATGGGCATTGCACATCATCAGCAGAGGTACGGCAATTATCCTCGTCACGGCTACCGCTCCAATAATCCAAGTCTTTTTCTCAGGCTGTAATATGCAAGTAAATTCATTAAAATTTTGAAATGAATAAAAAACGACAAGACGTTCAGCCACAGAATATTATGTTAACATAAGTATGTATGTATATGTCTCTTTTTTCACTTTAGAAAACAAACATCCGGGTTACGAATAATCTAAAAATATTTTTTTTAAACTCCTACTACCATCTTTATAACCATAAAATGTTGCTTGGGCAATGATAGAGGATTTAGATAGCAGAGGAATTTAAGCCACGACGCCCGGGTGGAAAACCGACTCATCTGTCCACTTAGCTATTAACCGGTCTTTATTTATTTAAATGTTTGTTTATGATTTATCCAGAATACATTACTTTTGATTCCTAAAAGGTATAAAATGCTTACAATATGAGTATTGTCTTATTTTTTTACAGTTAAATGGATATTTCAAAGTTGCATAGCTAAAGATAGAAATGATGTTTCGAGTTTAATATATAGTTGCATTGACCTAGAAATTCCAGACAAAAAATTCTTTGCTAATTTCACTTCGCCAGAGTTCACATACAGATTGTCTTCTTTATAGTTAAGATTGGTTTCTACATTTAATCTGAAAATAACTAGCATGTAAAATAATATGTTCATTTTCTATGTAAAAAAATACATATAATTACCAAGAAAATTAACTAGAAGAGTATATACAGAACAATTCTGTACATAATGCTTGTTGAATTAAATTTACAATATATGTAATACGAATTACCTTCAATATAATTCCAGCCATAACTCTTCCCGCATAATCTCCACAGTTATAGATCAAATAGTTAACAACAGGTACGAAGAATATGTCTGAAACATCAAAATAATTAATGGTTAGTCAATATAGACATTTAATGGTGACACATTGTCTCATATTTACTTGAATACGACATAGGCGACTGTAAATAAATAAACATAAAGCAGACAGTACAAAAAGATGGACGGTATAACCAACACTTTATTAGATATTTCCTATAGCAAAAGGTAATCAGGCTCAAGGCTACTAAAATTCGAGGCATTTTACCATAAGGAAAAGGAACTAGTGAAAGCTACCGACTACCATAACACGGGTTTGTGTCATATTGAAATTAATAAATATTTTTGATTTTAAACATATCATGTGTCTATTCCTTTATATATTTAATTGGAAATCAAAATGGAACAAGCTAAGACAGATTATTTTAATTTATAAAGTAGATTTAATAAAAAAAACTCTTGAGGTACAAATTTTGAAAAAAACATAGCACAACCATAACATATTTATTATTTACTTGGCAAAAACACTTTCCTGTCTCTCTAAGGCAATGTCCCTCTAAGAATAGAAGTTTGACTGCTTATTTTCTTAAAAATTTTAAGTGTTTAGTTAAAAAATAAACAAACTTACTATTCCAATCACCTCCGGCGCCGCTGTGGTGAGATTCAATGAGAACAGTGACCCCCGGGTAAACAGCAGTTGTGACCATAAACACAAGTCCAACCGAGCAGCAGTAAATCCAAATCTTCTTTATGATCTGCGTGTTGGAGATAAACATGACGCGGTTGTTTGTGGAGATTCCTAAATCCCGGCAGCCTCCGTAGATGTAGAACGTGAAGAACTCTACTTTGGATATAAACAAGTACGAGAAGAGGGATATTCCAATCAGAATGTCCCCGATGATGAAATAGATCATGGCACTGTGCAAGGCGGACACCTTGAAGGTCAGAGAAAGGATTTGGGCCACTGCGGCGATGATTCCTCCCAGAGCTTGTCCATTCACTACGGCGGCCATGTACTGGGTGGCGAACTTCCCAGCTATTCCGTACAAACTTCCTCCAAATATAGCACCAGCACCTAAAAATAAAAAAATTATATATTTGCTTCTAATTATGTACATATTGTCGGCTATACTAGTGAGCCTAAAATTTTCACACGTTTTTTAATATTTGAAAATGATTAAAATCAACAGCATTTATTGCCATGATCCTGGACCTACAAAAATAATTACCTGCGGCACTTTGTTTGTTCGTCCTTTAGTTAGAATATTAATTATGTACCGTTTTACGAAACGATTCCAAGTATTGCAGCACCCTTGAGGTGATTTTTTACAAAAACGGCGCTATACAAATTATCCAAATATTATTATTGCGCCCCTCCCCCCACTACCATATCCTGCGGCCAGTAACAATATCAAAATTGACTAATTTGCCCTTCTGTTAAAAAAGTTGTGCATCACTGACCTATAGGTTATAAGTAATTTATAATACAAAATAAAAAATATTTTTTATTGGTAAATGACCTTAAAATGTTGGTTGACCCTACATTTAATTCAATAAAAAATAAAAAAAATTATTTGATTAATATATTGCAAAAATAAAAATGTACCGCTTTTGAGAACAATTACTTTAACCTTTTAGTGCCTACCTATGCATATATCTGTACCTTAACTGTGCTAAAAGCCTTAAAATTGCTAAGAGTGCTCTTTTTTTACTTTACTATATTTTTTTTAAACTTTGAATCAAATTGGATTTCATATTTACCATTGATAACTACAACAGTGATCATTGTGATAATAAAGAATCCATCTTGCCAATCATCTGTGTCGACCTGAACCATAACAGTGGTCAGTATAAACAGGAAAGTGATGATAAACAAAGATCCGCCCATGCGCACTGATAGAGGAATCCTGGAATTACATTAACATGAGAATAAAATGTGAAATTTGAATACACAGTAATGATAGTTTGTTTAATTCATATTAAGTTAATAATTTCATAGTGCAATCAATTTAATAATTCATTTTAGGATTGCAAGGTCAATATTTGTATAAAATAATATTGAGATGCCCTATGTAAAGTATAATTTAATATATTAGATGTGTCTGTAGTTAGATCAAATAGAAAAACATGTTCATTGTAAGTCAGCGTGGCTTTGTGATTCCTTTGATTTATTGAGTTCCATCAGTTTAGTAGAAAAATTGAAAAGGCTTTTTGCTATTCCGCCCTTCCTAAGACAGAGTGTTTTCATCGCTATGTTACTCCAAAACTGCTTAGAATTAATATATCTGTGATAGGGGTTAAAAAAACATGCAGCTGCATGTTTAGCGATCCTCCATTTGTTGAGATTTTTTTAGAAGATGACTACATTTCAGGAATGAGTCATATGTGTTAAATGTAATATCGTTATTCATGTTCCAGATAGATGTACAACCTCAGAGCAAGAATATACCAGGAGGGAGCACTAGTGTAGTCAGGATTGATGATTTTTTCCTGACTCGGGCGTGACTAGCGCTAGGGCTAGTCTATTTATACATCCATTAATAGCACATGTCTACATAATGTTTTTTGTTTATTTGTACAACCACTTTATCACAGTATTGTTATAAACAAAAATATAGGATATGGAACCAGTGACACAAACGCAGCAACCTACAGTCCGCCTCGGAACAGGAATCCCTAGTGAGGAGGACTGTGAATATTATTTTTTTTAACATATCTATATTACAAAATGTCACATATTACAGTAAAATTCTCTTGCATAGTGTTTAATAAAAAACATTAAAAAAATTAAAAAATCTAAAAAACCCTTGAGTTATGTCATGCATGTCGCATAACAAAATGTAGTGGGCGGAGTCGCGGGAGACGGAAAACATGCTTACATACCTAAAAGCGGTGCTATATTGTGTGAGAACTTGTCTTATCTCTTTCTCTCTCACGGCTTACGACTTAAAACCCGGAGAAAGTGATTTATCGTAAGTTTGTATAGGTTGGGTAAAAATATTTAGCTCTCTCTCTATACATATTCTTGCTCTGAGTTTACAGCCATCACTATGTGATATTTTGCTACGGTAATATATTTCTTTAGAGATGGCAAGAAGTTAATGTGTTTAGTGGTAAAACCTTTTATTCGTAATAACTTTGTACATAGGACGTCACTTCAGAGATTTCTGCGTGAATAGATTTTATAAGGGTGATCTGCATTGGTTGTTTTGTTCGCTTTATTATAGGTCGCACAAGTTGACCCATACACAAATGTACAATTGTGTGTATTGGTGCATATGTAGTCACATCCGACAGTAATGTCCTTGCCGAGCATAAATGAGAAACCGCCTTTTGTCTTGCTTATGCCTACTTATTTTTGTTAGCGAGAAAGGGACAAGTGTACACTTTGATTGAATTTGAAGATTCGAAAACACAGTAAGCTCTTTTCATCATATTGAAAATGTTTTTTTTTTTCATTTTTACTGAAATTTTCTTTTCTGAAGTCGAATTACAAGTTCGAAACATGCTGTATGCAAGCAATGCATCTTTGTGAGTACTGTATTCGCTTAATTTCTGATTGTGATAACTACACTAGTTTAAATGATTTCTCATCTGTCATGAAGGAGGTCTGTGGTTGGTTCAATTTATTGATTTTATCTATCTGCTGTTATCTTGTCAATATGCATAAATTAATAAAAATTTGGTGTAATGATCTATTCCTGTTGTGCATAGAAAAATAGATTCATATTTCATGGGAGTTGTAACGAATGGGTGATTGATAAATGATAAGAACTGTCAAGAGACTTTTGTTGGACCTTCTATCATTGGGATGAACCCACAGTGCGCTAACAAACATAAACAATCCATACTTCGTCGGTGATGCAATTTTATATTTTATCTTCTTTTCAGTTAATCATTAATTCAGCCAATTTGAAAAATTGATAATACACTGAATTCTGTTTTTATGCAGGGATACACTTCACAGAATACCGTGTAAAAATAAGTGTAAAAAATACACTTCATGATGGAAAGGAAAATGGGAGATAGGTTCGATTGTATGATAATCACTCCAGAATGTCAAAAAATAAAACACATTATTGTTTATTCCGACCCTATTATTCCCTCCTCACGGGTTCAATAGTGTTTGCATTGGGACGCACATTACGCTTTGTTGACCGTTTTATATCAAAATCGTGTAAAAAAAAGACTAAAAACAAAATTGACTGCATTATCATTTTCGCTCCTAATATGTAATTTTTCACAAATAATCCAACAGTCAAAACCAACTCCTTTGCTTTCATTTAATCCACTTTAAATATGAAGAATATTATACAAAAGTTCCTACCTTAATCTTATTACAATAATATGTTTATCGTGAATAATTATGAGATCATCATTGTATCACACATTGGTTAGGGTCAGATCATTTGATGTGTAAATTGTAAATATTGATTGTTTTTGGTATTAACATTGTTCACTTAGTGATAGAAAAATACTAGATATAAGTTCTTTTACTATACAAAGACATAAGATATTCATTTTAAATTACGATATCTGTTGGAAGAATGATAACTTTGTGGATGAAAAATAACTAATACAATGAATTGATGTATTCCATATTACATATTTCAAGGAAATGTATAATAATGATCTCTCTCTTATGTATATAATTATTGTGTACAAACTTCTCACTATCTAGATTTACTGTGCTTCTTAATCACTCACTTATATGTCAATGGCGCATGTTTGTGCCGTTTATATATGTAAAATAAAATAAAAAGAATATTTGTGTATTGTAAGTGTACGTAAAATCTGTTTTCAATAAATAAATAAATGCTTACAGGTGGCTGTAAAGAGAGTTTAAGATCAGGCAGACAGTACTGGGGACAGAAGCAGCCACATTCAAGTAGGAAGTGAATTCAGCTTGAAATTGCGTCTTTCCCAGGCGCAGGGTTTCATTATGGGGCGTCACATCTCGAAATTTGTACATCCAATACTGTGAAGAGAGAAAACAATTTTTATTAGCCTACTAAACACAGGCAGATTTTTTTCCACCTTTCAAACCTAGATCTAAGTAAAACTAGTTGGAATTGTATGTATGTATATTATAACTTGACAATGAGTGAGCAATTTTATCAAAGTAGGCTATTGTAGGTGAATAGTAGAAAAAAATGTATGCAAATATATCGAAAAAATTTCATTAGTCATAAATTACATTATTTTGCATTAAGACAATTTTTTTGCAGGAAAAATAGTGATATTCACAAAATATTTCAATTAACTTGTAAGGCAACCTTTCACTTGTTATCCTTCTAGGAAAGCTTTTTAATTAATGTATTATCAAAAGTGAAATACCACAAAATTGTGCTATATGAAGTTAAGATATTTTTATTATTAAGGCATTAAACTTTTTTTAAATAATAAATAACTTACATCATTTGCAGTCACAAAAAAATTCCAAGGCATTAAAGAAGTAATTCCATATAAATAAAAAAGAAAATAAACTAGTTTGTAGTGGTCCACGGGTTCGCTGGTATTCTTTGGACATGGTGTATTATCCACCAACTCCCTTATTTCACAGTCTTCATTGTATATTTCTTCATTTTCAGCGTGTTCGGGGTAAATATCCGAATTAATAGAACCCGCCATAGCCTTGCTGATTACGGCAACAAAGACCGAGGAAACCCTTGACCGATAAAACCTTGCCTTTTAATGTACCACTAGCATAGCTGTTAATAGGTGTAGGTTGGAAAATGAACTGGACAATTCCAGTGCGCCATCGCGGAAAATATTGCACACTACAAACAAACCATACGAAACCGTGTTTTTATAATATAAATCTATAAGCTGATTTGTATTGACGTTTGACACACTGACAGTCGAGATGGTCGATATTCTTGTCCCGGTTACTTTGTCCCAGTGACTTTGCTGTCACTGAAACCATCGATATTATTTTTCTGAGGAACTAGCTATTTTTGGAACCGGCTCCAGCTGGTATTTTAATTCAAAATTAAATTTTCGGAAAACTTTAACTGACATCCGATAGAATATCAAAAAATTTCAAGACTAGTTCCTAAGCCAGAGATTTTCTGGCTACTTCCCTCCCCCCCATAATATGAAAAACTGCCTCTTTTTTTATCAAAACTTCACTAGTCACCCACCATGAAATTACATTTTTTGAGGAATCAGTTACTAGTCACCTCCTTTCTTTCATGCAATTGAAAATTTTCCAAACATATTATGTTAGCACACCGATCATTTTTTTGCATCGGGACCAGTTTCACATTGCGACCTTGAAATGGCTGTAGCCGTTTTTGGTGACTAGATCTGAATAGTCATTTTCTTCCTAACTTTCCCATCTCCTTCGCATTCACATTACCTTAAGTCTCACAACATACCCCAATTGTAAATGCCATAGTCCCATTGGCTTTAAAAACTTGAGTGCAGTTGAATTTCTTGTTGGATATTCAAATGAAAACTTTTTTTTTAATTCTGCGCGTTGCAATAATCTCGACATAATTTATTTTTGTACAATTTTCATTGAAATAAAATTCTAAGTTGTCCTTGTTTTTAACTGAAATTTATGGTTCTGCTGAAGATTAATCGAATTGGTGTTTAAATTATTCATTTAGCTAAAGTATAACCACCTCACCATAAAGTATGTTTATCCTACATTTTTTATCTTTAAGTTGAACAACATGATATGAACTTTTTGCTCACGTAAAAGATAAGTCTGACGTCTGACGTTTTTCTATACTTCTGTGGACGTGTGGACTAAGTAACATCCACAATCGATGACTGCTAGGTTATAAAATTTCCTCTTTAGCTACTTTTTCGTATCGCTCTTTGGCGATTCTAGACATTTAAAAAAGAATACCTTGTGCAATCTAGAATCAAAAAATGGCTGCCGTCGGAAAGCTTCCTGGCTTATTAAACAGTAAGTGTTTTTTTTTTAAATTTATTAACTCGCTTTTATTATGTAACATACATTTTGGTTTTAAATATCAAAAGTATGATAATATTATCTAGGAATCTCAATGATCTTTTTCAATAGGCATGTAATGATTAACTAGATCAAAGATGTATGAACGATATTATATAATAGCATATATTAGATAAATATCTGAAACACGAACTGACAGTTCTAAAGGTAGTGAAAATATATATATCTGGAAACCTTTCATATAGTTTCCCGTGACCAGTGTGATATTATTTTTGTACGTCCTTTACCTTGTTATATTTAGTACAGCGATTGATTAATTTGACTAACTTAGAATCAGACACTATAAATGTCTTAAATTTGCCACCCCTTATAACTTTGGGCTCTATCTCCTGGTTTTTAAATAATACCACCACAATCTTCATTGAATAGGAATTATATTTCTATGTTTAGCAATGATGAGTGAGTGAAATGAGTCTATATGTACGGACAGGGACATAACAAATATAGCCAGCGGTTACGTTTAAGATATATGTACACAACTTCAAAAACATGCTGTGTAGGCAGTATTAGCCATACATAACTAGTGAACTGTTTGGGTCCACAGGGAAACAAGACATGACGATTCGTATGGAAACGTGCATTTTTGATATTGTGTTCCCACAGTCCGCTACTCTAAGATGTTTAGAAACAACAATATTCACATTATCACAGTAGCAGAACAGCTAGCTTTTCATTTAATTTATAATATTTTCACTCTGCAATCTTCTTAAGATTCAGGTTAATACATCGTGGAAGGTCCTGGGTATATAGCCTATAACTAAAACTGTTACAAACAGTTGATTGATTAAAATACATAACTGTTTTAAAGTTTGTCATACAATTGTGTTGTTATTTTCACTGAAGTGTGATCTGTAACTATTTGAAAGAAAATTGATTTTACTAATTTACGTCATACCTTTAAACTCGAAGTAAGGAATAAATGAGCTCACTTCAAGCACACAAGATACTTCTATCATTGTATTTTATTGTTCAATTTTTGTTCCAACATTGTCTACTTATTTTATTTTTTACAGGTGTTCTAGCCGCTGCTAAGCCAAAGTTGGCTGTTTTCCTGAAGTATGCTAAAGTGGAACTCACCCCCCCAACTCCTGGAGAGATTCCACAGATCAAGACCGAGCTGGGCAGCCTCATCAAGGGCATCAAGGGTGGAAAGTGGAAGGAGCTGACCGTCAAGGAGGCTTGGCTGAACACCCTCGTAGGCGTTGAAGTCCTCATGTGGTTCTACGTCGGAGAATGCATCGGCAAACGAAACCTCATTGGTTACAAGGTCTAAATAGACCTAGTTATCATATTTATTACTACCGATTTCCATATTTACCATTCAAACTGTCAGCACCTGTATGGAGAGATATAATTCATGTTGAATAAACTAAACTAGCCTATTACATTATACTGTGCTTTTTCTTTCACTTTACCTACTACCTACAAAATCTGGTTTCAGAACCTTTCCGCTGGAGAAGTTCAGATTGTCTTTTTGGGCAAGGTCAACACTATTATGTATTAGTGTTATCAGTACAGATTCATCAGGACCAGATATTTTTTAATGAAAAGGATATTAAAATAAAAACAATTTTATAATCGATAAAATGCAATAACTGTTTTATTCTAAAACAACAAAATCTATACAAAAATGATTGACATTATCATAAATATGTTAAAATTTTGAATGTTCAATTTCTGCAATTACACAATCCATAAGCTGCTGATGAAATGTTATGAGAAAAGCACTTGCCATAAATTGGGAAAAAAATGCTACCGATAATTGCTAAGATTAAACCGCTGTGCGAGTGAGGGTATTTTTTTGGATAAAATGATGATAATTTTTTGTTAGAATAATTATAAATCTCAATGAAAGTGCACTACCACTCTTTGTGGACTTTCCTAAACAAGATCATATTAATATCCAAGCCTAGAGACATTCACTGATGGGTGAGATCTATACAACTTACTTATTAAATGCCCATCAATTGGATACATGGAAATAAAAGCAAGGCAGTAGGTAAACTTGGTTTCTGGAATGAGGACAACTATTTATTTAAAAAATTGGACAGCTCTCATACAGCACAGAACAAAACAAAGTGTGGCAGAATCCCAGGTGGGTACTTGTCACTTATAACTTGCACATAAATGATAGAATAATTATTTTAAAATAAAACATTGCTTCAGGGGGAACACTTAAACAACAGTTGTAAAGTTGGCTCAGTATGTGGCAGAAGGAGATCCAGTCTTCAAAAAGCCACAGCTGTTTTTCCAAATCATACCGTGTAAATTTGGGAAAGTTGGACCAAACTTGTCTGATTAAAAAAAACCCTCATTTTGCGTAAAATTATTATAGACACTTTCACAAATAATTGTTTTTCATAAATAAATGAACAAAATACTGTACAAATATAATGATGAATAACAATATCTTTTAAATGTACATTTCATAGCAGGTACTTTCAATTCAGGTAAATGAAGTGCGCAAAGTCGATTAAATTTTAAAACGTTAACTTGGAATGCACTGGGTATCTGATATGAAAAGTGTTCATTTATAAGTTCAAAATACATTCAGTTTGTTTCAGACAGTGAAAATGGAGTTTGATCACATCTTTTACTGCAATGAATCTGAAGACCACGTTGTTTGAAATTTGGTTCATCACTCTTGTAACATGTGTTATTATTTCAGGGAAATTACTTAGTTTCTAAGCATTTTATCAAAATAAAGGAACAAATCAAAGAAATGCATAAAAAGATAGGCATTTTATTAAGATCACTAATGGTAAGGATTATGAAAATTATTTACAATATTTTTACAGTGATAATAACTGTGGTTAATTATTACTTTGTGTACAGAAGAAAATTTTGTGAAAAAGTTATATTTTGCATCAAACTAATTGGACAACCGTTGAGGCAGCCTAACCTAAAAATCTTGGTTTATAATTCAAAATTACAATAATTTATGCTTCAAGTTCGAACAGTTATTTGTTCAATAATTTTGTATTAAATATTACTTATAAAACTTTGTACTGTATGCCACTAAAAACTCCCCACCCTTATTTTCCGATAGGGAAAATCCAATCCAGGTACATGAATAACTATGTAGTTTTGTGATGTAAAGTACCATGTTTCTGGTAGGACATAAACTAGCTTATTGGACGCGCTAGAATATAGCATTATTTGCATCTATAAAACATAAGTTACTACTTAGAAGGAAATTTGGGATTACATAATGAAAAAGGTACTCTTTTGCAATAGTGAAAAATGATGTATCCACATTGAATAAAATAATTCTCATAGATCTTGTCGAGAGAATTACACATGGTTTTAATACCAGTCCTGTGATCATTTAACGATAAGTGAACGCCGACGATTTAACAATGTGTGGTTTAGTGTGTGGTCCACTAAAAGTAAAATATCTATTATTTTGAATTAATGTCATCAAATAGAATATAACTAGCTTTAAAGCTGTAAAAATGGGAATAGTGTGCAATGGTAACCCATAAACTAGTCATCAATAGTAACATATCAAGAACATTAAAAATAGAAGTAATGCATTTAAAATGTTTGATTAGCTAATAAACAAGAGTTAACATACATCAGGATTCAAGCTAGCACAAAAATGAATTTAAACAATAATTGAATGACAGTAAATTATAATCTAAGTACGGACATACTCAACAGAATTCACATAAGAATCAGATTACTGCTTCCCATTGGATAAGCAGTTTTCTGATGGAATTACATGTTTTAATTTTTTTTATAGTCAACCTAGGACCTTTAAATACAAACACATGTGACCTAAATGAATGGAGCTCTGTTTCTTGCGGGTAATTGAATCCACGGAAGGGACCACAATAAGAACAGCAACTATCTACTTGAGGTATCAGAATGTTCAGTGGAACATGTTTATGTAGGAGTATGGGTAGAAAGGTTTAATCCCCATCTCTCGGACACTTTGAGTTGTGTGGCGGCGGCATCCTTCAGCGCAAACAGGTGCGTCATCTCAGGTTCCGTTCTGGCCAGCTCTATGGCCTTTTCAAATAAGGTGATGGCTTTTTTCAAATTTTGCCTGAAAAAAGAATGATTGTATAAGAAAAAGCCAAATCAAAGATGATTGCATAACTTTGAAAATCAATACCTCACGGGCAATAACCGTTAAAAAGAATATTGATTAATATAGAGTGGGTGGTTTTGAAGCTCTACAGTCTACATAAGTTATCAGATGTATGAGATAAAGGATTGGAATAGCTAGACAGATAATGAATTGTTGCATAACATGAAAACACTAAAGTGTTTAAATAATTATATTATAGAGAGAAACGTGAGCTGATTATGTTGTAGCCATATTCAAGGAGTATGGAGTCCAAAACAGTGTACAATAATGCATAATTAGGCTGTGACCAACAAGCAAAAAATACCACAAATGTTTCAAGGTCACTGTGCCAAAACACATTTAGTACAAAAATTAAAACAAATTTTGAAAGAGTCCAACACCCACTCTTACTTCTCACTATTATTCTACTCTAGATAACAATATTAGTGATAATTTTGTATTAATTAATATGAAAAATATATAGTCACCTTTGAACCTCGATCGTGCCCAATGTTTCATAAGCGAATAAGCATTTGCTATCGGTGCTAATTGCTTTAGTGATCAGCTTCACAGCCTTCTCTACATCCCTAGTCTGCTTCAGCACCATGATGCCCCTGTTAACCAGCACGCTGGCGTTCTGGGGGTCTATTTCTATAGCCTTATCAAACAGAGCCTCCGCCCTGCTGAAATCGTTTTGATCCGAAAGCACCTCGGCGTACAATATGTAAGCCTCGGAACATCTCGGGAACTTGGAGATAGCCTCCTCGAAGCATTGAAAAACACTGGACAAGTCTTCCGTGTTGTTGATGAACTTCAGGACAGTATATTGAGCGTAGCACTTCTGGATGCAGGCAACAGCGAAGTCTGGGTTGAGTAACACGGCCTTGGCAAACTCCTCGCTAGCCTCGTACACCTTCCCAGTGATCAGGTAAGCCTGGCCGCGGTGGTGGTGAACATCGCAGTTGTCCGGGTCGAGGATGGCTGCAAGTTCGCAGTCTTCTTGACAGCGGTCTACTTCTTCCAGCTGCATGTGCATAGAGGACCTCTTGATCAGAGCATTTACTTTTAGCTTTACAGAAACATTTTCGCTATCAATAACGGCAGTAAAATCTGCCAGGGCTTCGTCAAATTGCCCGAGAAGTAAATAAAACGTTCCCCTCATCAAAAGGGCCTCGAATTTGCAATCAGATTTGGAACTTTCGATTTCTTCAGTACAATGACCAATGATACTGTCATAATCTAAGTTTTTGACAGCTAGTTTGGCCTTAGCGAATCCGGATGTTGAGTCTTCTTTCAATGATGCCAGGCTGTTCATTATGGGATCTTGGGAAAATGAAGAGAAATAGGTCTTAATGAAGTGCTTGGATGGCATCATCGTGGTTTTATCGGCCATAGCTTCTTTGGCATGCTGTTTGCCAAGAGCTTTCAAAATACGATCTGCCATCACAAGGGACCCGTGCACCTGGAAACCCTCTAGAATACAAGCAGCAGTAACATCTTCCAAAGCGAGGACCAAGTCCTGACTTTTCTCGGCAGCTCGTGACCTCCTCAAGAATGCTCGGACATATTTCTCGTTCAATGCAAGAGCTTTAGTACAATCCTCTTTAACATTATCCCACATTTCCCGTTTCTCATAGCAAGCAGAGCGGTTTTGGTAATAGGTAGCAAGATCCGTCGGGTGGTCAGGGGGACAGGCTTCTATAGCTTCATTGTACAGGACTATAGCATCATCGTACTTCCCTGCATGGAATGCCCTATTACCAGCAGCCTTCAATTTTGTAGCTCGTTCGAGGGCGGTTTCAGTTTTATTTTGTTCTTCATCCAAAGAAATTGTCTTTTTAGCTGCTACTTCGGCCAAACGTTTTTTCTCCGGATCTTCATGTCGGTTTTTGAGATAAAGATAACCTAAACCGATCGCAATCGGTGCTCCTAGCAAAATTGCCAATTGCCATTTGGGGAACGAGCTTCCAGTACTTCCTGTAGCCATATTTATGAACATAAGTTAAATATATACACGTTCATTCATTTAAATCAAGCAAACACTCCCTTCAAATTTATCAAAAAATATCATACCAGAAATCCGACACAAACTTATAATTTAGAACTGACTTCTTCTTCTTTTTAAATATTAAGCCAGTAGAAAGAAATATTGATAGATATTCAAACACGCCAGATAATATTTATGCTCTGACTGTAGCTATGACTCTTAAAGCAGGAATTTTAGATATTTTGGCATAAAAATAAAGACATGAGATATTATTTTATATAAAAACACATTATTTGAGTTTAAAGCGATATATTTTTAAAAACCAATCATACATATTTATTCAGGTTAGTTTAACAACTAAATAAAAAAATACGTGAACAAAAAAGGTAGGTATTTAAATATTGTGTCGGTATTAAACTTGGTAGCGTCGTCTTCCCGGCATTCAGAATTGTTGTTAGTGAAAACAAGCAAAGGTAATGGAATTACGGAAGTTGAGTCAAAATTTGAAGAGATATGAATAAAATAACGATTAGTAAATTAAAACAGGTTAAATAGTTTTTTTAATTATTAAAGTTGGTGATAAAATTACTATTAAAAAAAATTAACCTATATTAAAATGCTATTGAATCTCGGAAAAAAAACCTTAGAAAAATACGTATTTTCTGTAATTCATACCTTTCGAATGCGTTGACAAATATATATATTTTTTTAAATGATTTAAAAAATGGAAAATATAAAATCAAAACTCAACCACCATCACAAACCAACTAACTAATTGACCATCATCCCATTTCCTGCAGGGGTAGACAGAGAATATGGATTGCCACACAACTATCTTGGCACACACTCTTTGCTTTATTCCACTCATGTATTGTCTCATAAATACTCTTCTATTTATAATTATACTGGCATAATTTATAAAGCGCCATTTTTTTGTGAAATATCGTCTCAAGGGCGCTTATGCTGACTCTTACCATGACCCGACTCAAGTACCATTAGTCATATAATTTACATCATTTTACGTCCAAAATTTACTTGTACAGGTTGAACAACTTCCGTGGGCGAGTGGTTAAGATTAGGATCCTCGGTTATGAATCCAGAGATTACGGGTTCGAGGGCTGGCGCACATAAATAACATTTATTTAACTTGTGTGTGATACTTTCAAAAATTCTTTTTTAAGTAATTAATAGTGTATTTGCGGCACATTTCATGGTGGTACTCTCAGTAAGTCCTGGTGAAAGATCACTCTTCAGAATCGAAACGCTACTTGAATTGGCTGTAGTTATTTTTTGTGACCAGATCTGAATAGCCAGGTCCTTCCTAACCTTCCTCTTTCCTACCTCCTTCCCGTCCCTACTTCCTTGAGCCTCACAATATACCCCAATTGGGGATGCCATAATCTCTCTGGTGGAAGATTTTTTTTTAATGAATACCTTAGTTTTGTTCTCTTTATAGTAACAATGATTTTTTATGGTGCAGTTTTCTGATAGTTCACAGAACATATATATATATATACTCCTTATAGCTTATAGTTATACTCCTTCAATATGCAACTTAGGTAAATTTCAGTATTGAAAAGACCTGTCTACCATCAAAAGGTGTGGCTAGTGTAGAACATCTCATATGATTTGAAAAATAAAATACTTATTCACCTCAAAACCGCAAGACTTTTCAATAACCAAATGACAACATCATCAGAATTCATAGTTTTATCATATGATTGTATAAAAAATGACTTAGGTCTTAAAAATTAGTTATAGTCATTATTGTCTTAAAATCAAACAGTTTATCAACCTTCTCATCAGAGTAGAATTTGTAGATCATATCCAGTGAACACAATAATTAATTTTCATCATAGGCTTTGTCGAGTTCCCATTTTGGGAGCAATTCTTAATTTTCAGATTTATAAGTCATAGATTTTTTGTTGTTCTTGAAACTTATAAAAGATGGTGATTATATTTATGAGTTTTATAAAGGTGATAATAATTCAGATATTCAGTAAGTAGTGATTAGTTTATTCCTTTAGGGCAGTTCATATTGAATATGTATCGATGGTTTGCATTTTATACAACTGTGAGGTTTTGATATCCAGATTGATTTCTAAGGTTAAAAAACCATTCTCCCTGTTGATTCCAATGCAAATATTGCTAAAAATAACTGTAGATTGTAAAAATATGTTTAAAAAATACAAAATTCAGGGTGAAGAGGAAGAAAAAAAACACAAGCATTTAAAAAAAAACATTTTATCTAAAATTGTGTACAATTTATAATACATACATAGATCATAGTAACTAATCGATTAATTATAAATATATGAAATCTTAAGTGTCATTAAAAATCTATTACATTGAGCATTCTGGGGCAAGTTTTTGAAATGAAAAATGTTATTAGATGAATGAAGTTGATAACTCTACAATGCGATAAATTGTTATTCATTCAGCTCAGATAAAAGTTATGGAAACTCACAATAGAATGAATGTGAGCCGGTAAGTCTACAGGAAAATATTACGTCTAAAAAATCGATTATTGTTTTGTCATTTTTGTTAAATTGAAATGAAAAAATGATCTATAAGATAACTTTTAATGATGGTAAATGTCTTTGAATGCTCGGGCTTAATATTTTGCATAAAGCCTACATAGATTTCTTCATCGGAGAAGTCAATAGTTTTGGAATAGTATCTAGTCTATCAAATACAATTTACAATGAATGTAAGATACATAGGTCACAGAATTAGAGTTGACCCAAATAACACAAACTTAAGATTGTTGTATCGATGCATATGTATTCACTTTCGAAATTGATGTCCTTGCCAAACGTCACAGGCAAGCAGCCTTTTGTCTTGTTTACGGCTGCTTATTGTTTTTAGTGAGAAGGTTTTTACATTTTAAAATATAATGTATTTGGAAAAGTTTTTACATTTATTCAAAAAGTTTTCCAACATGCTCTTTTTATTATATTAAAAACGAACTTTTCAATTTCACTGGAATTTTCTTTTATGAAGTCGAATAATAAGTTTGAAATATACTGTATGCAAGCTATATATCTGTGTCAGTATTGTGTTCGGGTCAATTCTGATTGCGATGCCTACACATATAACTTTTACTTCAGATTTAATTCATTGTAAATAATTTTCAAAGCAATCTCGAGCGTAAAACAAAACTCATCAGCAATGATTGCATTACTAACTATAGTGTAATCCAGTATTACATCATTTTATAAGGAGTACCTAATTTAAAATTCACTTAAATTATATTTGCACTTGACGTACAAAAAAACAGGAAATGTTTATTTTGATGTTGATATTACAGATTTTTTCCAATGTGTGTTCATTTGAAGAGTGTAAAAAAGCTGTACAGTTGAAGGAAACCATATTATGGCCCAAATCCTAAAACCACACTCACAAATTCATTACCAAGAAATCACAAGTAATAGGAAATATTTTTGTTGTTGCTAGCTGTAAACGGGCTTGTCCGTTGAACGGGCAGGTTGCGTCTCGTGTGAATTGCTTCATAAACATATACAGCCCTCCACAAGTAACTTCTTTTCTGTCGCCGTTAAAACGCCGGCAAGTCGCCCATGTGAGTTCATCCTAAGTGTGGTTACGCTTAGAGATTCGGCTTATAAGTTATTGAAAGTCAATAATATTTATCTTTCAGCATAAAAATATCTGCATTCAATAAAATGTAAAATTGAATTGTACACATCTATATCATAGATTGAAGATGATAAAAAATAATCCGAGATTTCAGCAATAGGAGTAAAAATAATTTTTATGTTGTATTTAAAAAAAAAACAAACTAATTTGTCTTTGCTTTGTAACATTATTATTATGATGTAAGCAGTTAAACCAGTTTCATATTTTCATAAGATCTTATTAATTTTCATTTAGCTACAACATTAATATTATGATTACTGTGCACATAGCCCTAATCACTGTAACTTACATTAAATATGGGGATGCCTAAATACCACATAGTAATAAGCGAAAAAAAACTGCATAATGTATGTATAGATCGCACAATTAGAGTTGAGGCAACCAACACATCCATATTAGGATTGTGCGTATTGGTGCTTATGTACACACTTCTTTACGTGATGTCCATGTGAAAAAAAACAGCCTTTTGTCTTGCTTACACCTTGATTTTAGCGAAAAAATAACAACAAGTTTGATCGAATTTGAATGTATTCAAAAAGTTTTTCATTATATTAAAATTGTTTTTTGTTTAATTTGCCTAAAGTTTTCTTTTCTGAAGTTGAATAACAATGCCTGTATGCAAGCAACGCATCTGTGTGGGTGCTGTTTTCGCATCAACTCTCGTTGCATTACCTATAATTATCTCATTGTGTTACATATTGTGAAGGATAAAATTTTAAATATGCTTCCATATTAGAGAACATTATTTGTGTCTACAAACATGCATGTAGCTTTGAAGCTACTTGACGAACAGATGTTTTCTGGAGTTTTTGTTTCACATAATATTTTATTATTTATTATATGGTGTTAGAAAAATTTACCACTTGATGAAAACAATGATTTTAAAATTTGTAGATGGTGTTTTCTTTTATATCAATCTCTAAATTGGCCCCCGTTACTTTCTAGCTAATAGGCAAAGATAAGTATCGGGTTACAAAAAGGTATATAGGTTCAATTACAATAGTTTAAGTAGGCATATTTAAGTCTTTATCCCGTACTCCATATACTATCGTACACTTCACTATGTATGTGGTATCATTCAATGGATTCTACTATAGACTAATGCAAAAATAAATATTTTTGTTAAATGGCATCCAATATTACTCCGTATTACTTTCTTGCTACAATGATCATCAACACATGTTACATTTGATATGTATTCTATATTTACAGTGATCCTTAACTTTTATTGTAGACAATAACATTTAGATATTATGTATATCGTGGCAGATATTGAATGTTTAAAAAAAAATAATTATCAACTTTCAAGAAATCATTCTTGCTGTTTCGAATTTAAATTTACTGTGGGATTTGAATTGAATTGCTTCGCTATGTTATTGAACTTAAGAAGTACTGTGATTTTTAAATACCTTATAGATATTTCAATGTAGTTTTAATTTCTCACAACTCGTTTAGTCTCATGCAAACAAAATTGAAAAATAAAAAAACCTGTTTATTGAGGGTAGGTTTGTACCGACATTCAAAAAAATGGCAAATTAAGTTTTTCAAACTGGGGAGATTTTTCACTAATTCAGTTTGTCTGCTTTTAAATTCAACAACAACAACCATCAATGCATATAATTATGCGTGTAAATTTACACAAATACTATAATCTAACAGCAATAACAGATATTTGAATTATCATTAATATTATTAATGGGTATGGATGGGATTTGCTGGGTGGGTTGGTAAGTATGTATTTTAGATTCAGATAAACAAATAGAAAATTCGTTGGGAATTTACATTCATAAGTATTATTTTGATTAGTTTATATTATAAATAAGTAAGTAGTACACTAATATGTAGATTTAAAAACACAAATACGTCACTAATAGTATGCAAGGAATAAGGGAAACATTACAATTACAACAGTATTATAATTACAATAAAATGTTTCGCAATGCGCTGGAGATATTGAATATATAATTATTATTTTCTAGAGCTCTGTGAAAACATTCATAAGTAGGACCTATTGGGCTAGTTTATTAAAACATGTCTATGGCTAATTTATTTTTAAACTTATAATGTCAGATATAAGTTACATTTTGGTTATGATGGGTGTCAACGATTCACTCATTCATAGTGTTTTGGCCTTGTCTAGCAGTTCGTTAATGAATTTCTGGAAAAAAGAGAAAAATCCATTAAATATAGGACAATGTGAATCAGTAACAAAGCGACAGATACATTTTTTTTTAAAAGTATTTTTTCGAAGTTACTCAGCCAAACATAATAATATTAGTAATATTTCACATGTGAAATTATTTTTCACGATTCAATCCAATAGTTCCTGTTTAGGAAATAACTTATTATATAATAATAGGTGATTAGTAATTAATGAATACAGATGTTGAAATAAAATTTATTGGCTACTTACATTTACATCTTTTGGAGGTTTTTTGGCATCTGCTAAAATCATCTGAAACAAAAAATGGTTATAATCATTAAATAAAACAGTTTTATGGTAATTATTTTTTAAGGTACTGTTTATTACGCCCTGTAATTGAGTAGAGATATTGGAAGAGCCATAAAACTCAAAATGAATAGTACAAATTGATACATTTATGGTATTGGCACACCGCAGGTAATTCTGTTGTAACCTCTCTCTCTTTCACATAAATAACGAATATAAGAGAAAGAAAAGTTATAACAGAGCTCTCATTGGCAGAAACAAATCTTTAATCTTTACTTCCATGGAGTTTTGAACAGGATATATTTAATGCACAGTTTGAAAAATTCTGAAGGACACAGTGAATACAAGATTTATCACTTAAATTAATTTAAGGGATGACATTTAAAATAAGGTTGTTTGTTTCATTTATTTTTTTATTGAGAAAAATCTTCGGGTGGCTTACATTGAGATGACTCCGCCGATGTTCATCACTGTCCATGTCAAGGAGTTCATCTATGTCCACCTCCACTTCATGTGTTTTCACATTGTCCTTCTGAAAAACAAAATATTTGAATGAATAAACGGTAATATTATAAGATTTGGTACAATTTAGTAGCTTTCTTATATTCTTTGTTTGCTGGGTAAAATTTGTAGTAACTTAGTGAAAGTAAAAGTGTGGTAAACAACAATAGGTACTCTAATAATCTGCATGCAATGAAACTTATAAAGTTCCCACATAAGAAGTTTTCATGCTTAAGAAATTTAGTTTTTTGGTCCCTTGAAACCTAAAATTTAAAAAAAATGTCCCAAACAAACCCACGTAGGTATAAGGTTTCCCCAAATAAGAAGTTTTTTTTCCAGTATCTTCAAGAACCTTTCATAAGAGTTTCACTGCATTTTTCTCTGATATAAAACACTCTGTTAGGACATCTAGCAAATATAGTCACAGAAAAACAATTCTACTGGTACTCCCACTACCTACGAACATACTATGTATTCTCCATATTATAGAATTTTTTTCTTTTGTCAATCAATTTGAATTCATTGGTTGGTATGAATACTCTATAATTGATAGTCTAAAATACATAATCTATTTTATAAATTTTATACAGATAAGTTTTCATAAAATAACATTTTGAGAGTAACAGCGGATTCGCTTTTGTATTTCTTTATACAATCTAGTTATAAAAACTCAGTTAGTGTACAATAGTTGGAAACCAAATTCCACCCTAGGATGTAGCGCCTTGATGAAATGCCGCTATACTCTAAATATGCTTAGGTATCGCTGCTTAATGTAGGTTGGGTACGTCCAACATAAGTATATAATACAAGTATACTTACAGGAATCTCATAGAGTTTCTGCAGCTCATCGTAGAGCCACATCTCCACCGCCAGGCGCTTCCTGATCAGCGCCATCTGGTGGCTGCCGTACTTGGCGGTGAGGAACTTCTCGCGGCGCTCCTTGACCTCACCCTTCTCAGTGAAGTTGACGTGCAGGCCGGTCTTGGCGGGCGAGCGCTCCGTGGGGGACATGATGGAGGCGGGCGCGGGGCCGGCAGGGGGCGCGGGGTAGCCGGCCGCCGCCACTCCACACTCCATGGCGCACTGGGCCGCCGGCCGGTTCTGAAACAACACAAAAACCAGATTAGACGTTGCACACATTTCACTCAGTCTTATACGTAGGTACATGTGCATCACGCTCATGGCGCGAAACTTTAAGGGGTGGGTAATCTGGATTGTGTAAATAATTGTTTGTGGTTTGGTTTGGTTTTTTCAGTTGAATTTAGTTTTGCGGAGTATTGTGTGAGAAACCTTTCTGATTTATCCACAAACAAAACAGTTTTGGAAATAAGTAGGTACGTTCTAGCTCCACATTATTACTCACATTTGATGACCAAATTCAAAATGGTGCTCATCGTCGATTTGATTGTCGTTAAATGTGACAAGAGCTTAAAACACTCCTACCTTAGTGTAGTGTAGTATAGCTGGATTGTATTTTTTAGTAGTTTGGTGTAGTTTTTGTAGTTTATAAGAAATCAACTATGACTTCATAAGGAAAATTTGTTAAAATTTGTTTATTTGTTAAAGTACAAGCTTATTTACCACCACTGTTCGATAAATAATAGTTAGGTGGGTTGTTATTGAAATGATCAATTAATTTTTATTTATGAAAATAATTTCTAGAAGATAACACAATTGATTTTTTATGCGTTTTAACAGAAAATACAAATGAAAAACATTGCATAATATCTAATACTTACACACTAGCATTATTATAATATATACACCGTGTTTCAGGGTGGTACTGTGAAACTTGAAGTGGAAAATCTTAAGAAAACATTTTTTTTTCATTAAGGCCCAAATAAAAAGTTATGATATATTTTGTATTTTCGTACGGTAACAAGTAACCGATCCTTCATAGTAAACATTATATCCCTCACTACCGCTATTGGCTCACTGAATTCAAAATCTGTTTGACCGAATGTAACCTGGCGAGTGATTGTCTATGCACACCTACCTATTCGAATGGGCAGATACCTACTCCAACCAGATGTTAGCGATGACGTAACAAAACATTGGTATATTGTAAAGCTACGACCACATTATGGGTTTTCAACAACTTTATAATATATATTTTAAATCTTACTGCCTGTTGTTTTGCGAACAACTCTGAAACACGGTGTACGTATTAAAAGATTGTAATTTATGGATAAGAAAGGAGGAGCTAGATCATAAACCAACAAAAAAACAATAATTTTATAGAACCTACTTGTCTTGGAATTTAGGAATGCATCACGTCAAATTATCATTATCTTATCCAATCGAATGTATTATCGCAGTGATTCAAATTGGATCGAAATAATCTTTATTATTCAAAATTCCACTTCAAATGTTAATATCGAATCGTATGCAGGACGTATCTCGACGTTCTGTGCTTGCTATTGTATTTACAGAGTTTTGGAACCCTTTTCTGGCTTTGCATGAGGAACTCCTAATAACTATTTTCAGATCCGGTTCCACGACGTCTTGTGCATTACGTACGCACCGATTGCTCCCCCCTCCTCTTATTTTTATTTTCAAAAAATTCCGTGACAAACTTTTTTCCATACTTTTTCGATAGCCGTTGAATGCACAGTGATGTTGCCAGCGCAATAGAAAACATAATTATCTCATGGTGTGGGTAATTTTTAAATTATTTAGGGAATATTTTAAGTAAATTTAAATAAGATCTTTATTTTCGAGGCGAATTTTTATTTTCAGGGATATATATATTATTTTCAGAGATGGCTTATGTTTTTGGATAGTTCAAAAAAATAGCTCTGGTGTCATGAAATTTTCAAATTCTTCACAGAATTTTCACTGTTCCAAGCTGTCTGGAGTCAGTGGCACTATGGCATTCTCAATCGGGGTATATTGTGAGCCTGAAGGTAGTTGGAAAGAGAAGGAGATGGAGAAGAGGAGGTTTGAATGTATCTGGCTATTCAAATCTGGTCACCAAACACAGCTGAAGTGAGGGCGAGCCAGGGCGATTTTAATTACCACTCTAAAGCGTGCCGCGAATATATAATACTATGATATATTATTTTATATTACCTAATTGCACGAATTAATTAATTTAATTTATTTGCGCACGCCGGAATTTGAACCCGTGATCTCTGGATTCGTAGTATCGGAAGTCATCACGATATAAAACAAGCGATAAAAACCTGTCAAACGGTGTGCTATGGCGTCATGAAATTTGCGTAAAATTTTAAAGGTCAGCGCAACTATGTGTTCGAATCGTAATTTCCATCATGAGCTAGAGATTTGAAATATCCATAAAACGAGACCCCATATTGGTATTTTTTAATATATTGTTCAGAAAGAAAAAAAGATTTCGAAAAGAATGTGCTGAAACTCGTACGAATTCGGGTAATAAAGGTACGGTAGATGTTTATAAAATAAATCATAATAAATTAATGGTCTCCTTTGTGAAACTAAAAAACGATATGTGGTCTTTTTGGGTAACATTTGATATCGTTTATATGAATTTAATTCTCGAACCGAGCCATCCCATTCATTTTCTCCTTTTACCATTACATATTTTAAAAATGAATTTTCAGTCGTTATTCACTAATGTGGGTAATAACTGTATTTCAAAGACGCCATAAATATAAAAGGTTGAACGTAGTGAGCAGAAGCGCGTGTGCTATTAAATAACAAGGAAAGTAATAAGTAATGCGCGAATGTAATAATGAAAAACACAATTAAATTACATTTTTTTTTTTTTTTTTCTCAAACCGAATAACAAGTTGTAAACGTGCTTTATGCGAGCAACGCATTTTTGTTAGTATTGTGTTCAAGTCAAATCTGGCTGCGACACCCATATATATATATATATAATCCGACATCGTTTTGTTTTGGTTAGGTTAGATTATCAAAATTATTCAGTAATCATTATTAAATTAAATATTCAGGTCAAAGCTTCAAATTTATTTAGCGATCAAGATTCAAAACGATTCTGGAATCATTATTTCAATTTTTTTAACGAAAAATAAGTACAGTTTGACACGGTTAACTTTGTAGTTACTGTACTGAATATATTGTGGGTAAAATAAATTCCCGAACGAAGGCTTACTTAGAACAATTCATTATTCAAAATATTCTAATTTAATTTATTTCGAACAGATTCGCGAAGATTATTCTAAATATAAATTTGTGAATATTATACCAAATTTTCTCTTCGTTGAGATATGGGAAAATGTAACGAATTAAATTATGAAAGGGGACGCTCAGATGGTTTGGACATGTGTAGCGGATGAACGAAGAACAAAGGTCATAAAAATATTTATGACGAGTAAGTGGATGGAAGAAGTCGGGAACGTCCCAAGAATACATAAAAAGATCGGGTGAATAAAACATTTGAGTGAGTAGTGTCAATGTATAATGGAAGAATGTGGTGTAAGATGACCTTCTTGGTCGAGTGGTAAGATTCTCGACTACGAATTTAGAGGTCGCGGATTCAAATCCGGCGTGTGCGATTATACCATACATATATATTTTTAATTAAATGCCAAAACACATTTAATTCATATAAAATAATATATAGTATATTTGCGGCACGTTCCAGAGTAAAATATACTCATGGTATCGCCCTGGTGAAAGACACCATTCGGAATTAAAACGTTGCTTGAAATAGCTTTAGCTTTGTTTTGTGACCAGATCTGAATAGCCAGGTACTTCCCAATCTTCCTCTTATCTCCTTCCTCTCTCCACTACCGTCAACTTCACAACATACGTCAATTGATATATACTATATTTATTTTATAAGTATGGATTTGAAGGAAGCAAGGATTATGTACCAAAACAGAGTAGTGTGACGTTCCATCCCATTTACCTACCTCTGCAGGGAAATGGCGGGTTGGTTAGCTATTTTATCTTGGGGAGTACTAATCACACCAACCGACTTGAAAAATTATCGCATGTTTTTTTTAACTTAAGACCGTCAGTGAAAAAAAAACTAATTTTAGTTAACTAAGGTCAACTGTCTACACTTTTAGTTTGTTGCCCTTCGGAAGAAAGACGACTGACCTCTCCCGCCCACGCTAAGTCCCAAACTCAGTCATAGATGTCAAGTGCTACATGTTCACCGCATACAGACTCGTAGATAAATAGGCAAGTACCCATTGAGGATTGTACACCAGACTTTTAGTCGAAATGTGACGTTCAAGTGATTAAAAAAAATAAAAAATAATAATAACTGTCCGGAGCCAATGGGACTATGGCATCCCCTATCGGGGTATGTTATGAGGCTAACTAAGTAAAGGAGGAAAAGTACTTGGTTATTCCGATCTGGTCACCAAACACGGTCAAATCCATTTGACGGCCTCCATGGTCGAGTGGTAAGACGCTCGACTACGAATCCAAAGGTCGCGGGTTCAAACCCGGCGTGCGCCAATAACTTTTATTTAATTAATATGTGTCATAACACATTTAATTCATATAAAAATAATAACAAGTATATTTGCGACACGTTCCAGAGTGGTAGAGACTCTAAGTATCGCCCTGGTGAAAGACCACCATTCAGAATCGAAACGTTGCTTGAAATGGCTTAAGCCGTGTTTGGTGACCAGATCTGAATAGCCAGGTACTTCCCAACCTTCCTCTTCCCGATCTCCTTCCCCTCCCCACTACCTTCAGCCTCACAACATACCCAATTTGGGGACGCCATAGTCTCACTGGCTCTAGACGGTTGGGAGCAGTTGAGACTCTTGTGCGGTATTCATGTAAAAAAAAAAAAAAAAGCAACATTTTGATTCTGAATGCTGATCTTACCAGTGCGATACTGAGAGTATCTACCACTCGGTAAATGGTTGTTGTTATGCATTCTCTTTTATTAGGTACGGAAGACGGAAGGTTTTAAAATGTCGATATAATATCGTCGTCGGAAAGGTAAAAGGGCACCTGATTAACTAAACTTTTGAAAAGTTTACAACAGAGCACTTAAAAGCTTTTTGTTTGTTTTATAATAAAATTCATACGTCTTCAGTAGCTGGTTAGATCTTGAAAACAAAGGTAACTCAATGCTCTCACTGAGTTACCTGAAGCGTCAAAAAGCTAAAAAAAGTCCAAAACTTTTGTCGCTTGAGTCAAGCCTTCTACCAAATGGTAAATATATTAGGGATGGCTGAAGGGCCACAAAAGTCTTCAGAATCAAACGAGAGTTAGAGCATTCGATGTAGAAAAAAAAAACTTATTAAAACTCCATATTTAACTCATTTTTATCATAGTGTCGCTTAAGTCCTTTTGCTTTTCCAGCGACGGTATAATGTTTAGATATATTTTAATAATAATAATAAAAATCACGGGATATATCTTAACTTGCCAAGAAAAAATGTAAGCTGCTTTAATCCACCCATTTCAAATATAGAATAGTGTTTGCTAAAATACATTATAGGTAGGTAGGTACTTTATTAGGTAGGTAGGGATTTTAAAAGATTATTTTTTTAATGTGATAATTTTAATTAAACATCAGTTCCAAGTTTAAAAAGTTCACACTCGTACGCACCTATTAACTCTCACAAAAAGATTTGTTAGCAATAAAAAAGGTATTTTGAAAATTCACATTTTATACATTTCTTCATCGAATGGCCAAAAGAGAGAAATTTTACTAGATTTAAGAAAAACACCAAGATCTTGGTCACGTCATGGGCAGTGATAAACTAAAGATGACCCATTTTTTTATAATCCAGCAGGTAAGATTGACCTGGTGATAGTCCAGTCTGAATCTTATGATGTTTATAAATAAAGCCATCCGGTTAGCCTCGGGAGCCTCAAAAAGGATGAGGGTTTGCCAAATACATCAAGATCTGGAAGTTTCTCCATTAAATAAATATAATTGTTAATATGTAAATGCTGTTCCTCAATCATCACTCTAGTAATTATGGGTATCATTCTTCACTGTCCAGAATGTCGAGACTAGACCAAATGATTTTTGTCATTCTTTACGACTCTACCAAAACTTTGACTTGACCTTGGCTTTGATTTGAATGTTCTTTCTTATGTATATTTTGTCCTATTTTTGTCATTGCTTCATTATAATATTATGTACGTGCTGTTGTTATTTTTTTCCCATTTCGTGTTGTGTATTTTTTTTGTAATCGGACAATAGTCCGTTAGTTTATAAATAAATAAACACCTATCTTAAGCCTCGCGGAATTCTTACATGCAGCCATCCCAACCCATGAAAACGCGTCTATACATAGCCGTCCTAACAAAATATAAGAAGCCCAAACAAATCCTCCGAAAGGATCAACCCCCTGCAGCCATCCAGCAATTTAAAATTTTATATTTTAATAATAATGCACGTTTTACTTTCTATTTTCTAAAAGTTTCATCAGCACACAGTAAAATAATGATTCAATCGTGAGTTTTACAATTCAACAACGAATTTCCGAACGCCGCTTTATTTTAAATTAGGTTATTTCATAATTTCTGAGTCCGTACATGTATTTGCACGTGGGCGTTAATTAATATTGGTTTGATCCTGTTTATACCTACGCAAATTTAAATACTTTGCTAATGTCACAAAATAAAAACTAATTTAAAATGAATTTATGAATGGGGTAATTCAATAGCCAAAACTATTTTTGAAAATGACGATTCACAGAAGTTTTATTGAGTTCATTCAAGTAATTTAAAAACTGGCAACATTTCAGATCAGTTGAACTGCTCTGAACTATTACATGCTCTTCATCCGAGAAGATGATTCGATTTGAAGAGAGTTGATTGAGATTATGGGATACCAACCTAAAATAAAAGTATTGATTTTTTTATTTTTTTCTTTTAAAAATAAAATTATAGTGAATACCGCTTGAGAGTCTCAACTGCTCCAAACCATCTGAAGCCAGTGGGACAATGGCATCCCCAATTGGGGTATGTTGTTGGGCTAAAGGTAGTGGGGACGGGAAGGAGATGGGAAAGAGGAAAGGAGTTAAGAAGTATCTGGTTATTCAGATACGGTCACCAAACACGGCTAAAGCCATTTCAAGCTACGTTTACAATCTGAATGGTGGTATTTCACCAGAGCGATATTAAGAGTATCAACACTCTATTGTGTTATGTTAGTTGGAGATAATTGTATAATTGGAAACTTCCAGTTTTTACATGTGCATCAAACAAAGTTTTGTAAAAATGGTTATCTTCTCCTATAAAAGACTTTGACTTTGTTAGTGGCTTGCTTTTCTCACAATGAACGAAATTGACGAATATCGGGTCAATTGATGTGAAGAATTATCTTATAGATTTATATTTATAATATTTTAAAAAATTATGATTTTTAGATTGGGTGTAATTGTGCGATAGGTTTACTTCATGCACCGAGAAGAATTTATAAAAATAGCAAAATTAATATATTATACACCAAGTGATGTAGAATGATGTAAGGTGATGTACACATTTTGCATCCTGTTTGAAATTCGATTTGATTTTTAGTCACCCTTCTGGAATGAAATGTATTCAATATGAAATTATTGTATTTTAGATATAAATTGATACCAACTTTCAAATATATTATATTATACTTGTTTTAGACATTAATTTCTTATCTTATTTCTTTCTTTCCCAAATGGTAAAGATATTTTAAATGGCTGAAGCGCCACAAAAGTCTTCAGAATCAAACGAGAGTCAGATCGTATGATAGATGCAGAAAAAAACTGATCAAAACTGAATGTTTCACTCATTTTTTACCAAAGTGTCGCTTAAGCCCTTTTGCTTTTCCAGATACGTTATTATAAAACAAATTTGGAAATATTGTATCTGAAATAAGTAGTTGCATAATATTTGTTCAATAAGTAACACATAGTTTGAAGAGCTCCTTTAATTGTAATACGACACAATAATTCCAACTTCCCGAAGGCAGTGGATCTATGCACCACCATTTGGGAAATTTTGTGAGGCTTGAGAAATAGAAGAGAACGGTTGGGAAGTTCCTGGCTATTCAGATCTGATCACTAAACATAGCTAAATTCAATACAATAAATATACATATTGATTCTGAATGGCGACATCTAAGCAGGGTGATACTGAGAGTATCTTCCATATTGAATTTATCTACATTCGTCTCGTTATTTGAGAACGATTTATCCATGTAAATGGTAAACAACGAAAATTACTCATTGAGATTAAAATATGGGGATTTCATGAAATCGTTTTTCATTTGCCCACAATCGCTATTCCATTAATTGTGAAAGGGTGTATTGATTAGAGAGGGCGGTAAAAAAACGAAAAGGGGTGAGACGGATAGTGAATTCACCGCCAAGTTTACAATCGATTGTGTCTTGAATAAATAAACAAAATTTCCGGTGAGTAGTGATTTTATTTGGCATTGGAAAATCGTAATGAAATCCGTCAACTGTGTTTCCTGACGCGATAAAATATACCTCGAATGGGTGCCTATTTTAGTGACGATGACGCCATGGCCGCCCACTGCAAAAAAATCAAATTGTCATCGGAAATTTGCAGAGCATCCTGCGGCTATTTATAATATCCACCGTCTCCCCACACTTCGGAGTAACGTGGTTCCATGTAGCGTTGTCGCTTTTATCAGCGGCTTTACTGATATCTGGGATTTTTAGCTGATACGATACGGAAACAAGTTTTGGTAGTAACACAATATTATATTATTAGAATTATGTCTACCAATTTAGTTCAGGTACTATTACGTGGGCAATCTAAATGCAGAACCGCCGCGAGGTGTAAAAAGTGCCTCCCTACGTTAGAAATAGTTTAATATAAGCCTAGGTATCGCTGATAGCTCCGTTGCAACATCTCACTTTTTCTCAGCGAAGCTCTCATTGGGAAAACAATAAATACAAATTATGTTGTGCTGGTTTCATACACAGCCATTAGTCAGACAGCTGTCGCTAGCTTTCGAGATCTGACAAATATAAGCTTCATATTGTAAACTGATGTATCCATGTGAAAGGAGTACCAATATTATGAAACAAATTTCCATGGTAAATTTAATTCAAATTTTAACGAACACTTCTTTAAATGAACGTAACAATCATTACGTTTACATTATTCTCGTATTTTCTCGTTCATAATCCAGCCATAGGTTTTACTACACATTTTCTTTGGAAAGGCAAAAGTGCTTGAGCGATACTTTGGTTAAAAATGAGTTAAATGTGGAGTTTTGATCTCGTTTGACCCCCGTTTGATTCTGAAGACTTTTTTGACCCTTTAGCCATCTAAAATGTATTTACCATTTGGGAGAAGGCTCGACTCAAGCGACACAAGTTTGGGATCTTTTCAGATTTTTGGCACGTCAGGAGAGCATTGAGTTAACTTTTTTTTTCAAAATCCAACCAGGTACGGGAGACTTATACATTTTATTGTAAAACAACAAAAAAAAGCTTTAGAGTGCTCTGGTGTAAATTTCCCAAAATAGACCTTCAATCCTTTCGCCTTTCCGGCGACGTCATGACATTGTGTCTCAGGAAGATCAATTCCACTAAAAACTAAATAGTATTTTAGATAAGACTCCTCATTCAAGTTTGTATGCCAAATTATTATAAATAAATAAAATATCTGAAATTAATGACAATGATCAATGATGAATTAGTCGTGAATGCCGCCGAATCAGGCAGCAGCCAGTGCAGAAAGGCAATTTCTTAGGTCGACCGCCGCGCCCGTGTGCACCGCACTAGTTGTGCTTAGGAATGGCGCCCCTGACTCTACCCACCTATTAAGTGTTATTACGTCGACAATCTATAGGTAATATTACGTAGAATACAATGTATATAGCACTAAGAGATACATCGTAAGATTCTGGCGATGAGTCGATAATACACATCGGATGTGAATGGATATGGTAACACGTGTTCAGGTATAAACTACACTAGTACAGGTTCAAAACCTGTTCTGACGAACGGAATAATAATAATCGTGGTCTTGACAGTTTTCAAGTTCAAACTGACGCGGTAACGGGTCATCGCATTCGATATTGAGAAAATAATCGGGGTCGCTGAAGTCTCAGAGAGTTTAAATTCATATTACATAACGGATAAGACTAAAAATATGTTGATATTTTGAATTCATTACTATTAAATCTCAAATTGCAATCATTTCTTCCCGCCCCTTGTTTTGACTCCGCGTTATGGTTCCTCCTGGTTGTATCCTCTACTCCTGTTACATACGTCATTTACAAGAAGGGGGAGAGGTTATAAAGGATCTATCAACGGTAAGCCGTTTTGTGTAAATTTGTCAGGGGCGGATGAGGGTGTAAACAGGGGGCAGGGGCCTGTCTTACTGGATATTTAGAGAGCCCCTTGTCTCGAGACAGCGGAGACAGTTTTATAATGCATTTTTTTGTCTATTTCCTTATACCGCAGTGTCATGAACGTATTTTGTAGTTAAAATGGTGTTTTGGCCTTTTTTGTAATTTTATCTATTTTGATTTTCTGTTTTCTCAGTGATCCAGGAGCTTTCAATTGCAAATTGCGAGATTTGCTAAAAGAATAGTGTCGATAGCTCCGTCGTAACCTCTCCCCCTTTCTGATGAATAACATAATCAACAGTAAAAAATGTTACAATGTAGCAAGATCGTGTATCAGCGGTCAAACGTTTGCTACCGAGCGATATTCTGTATTCTTTCCATTAATTTGAATAATAAAATAGATAGGTGTTTTTTTCGCTATCCTGATTTGGATTTTCCTTATCTATCACGAGGACGTCACGGATTTAATATTCATTACTATCAGTAAGTATGCGATAAAGTCAAGTAAATACCAACCTTAATACTACAATATTGATAAAGAAACTGGATGAATTCAAAAGATGTTGTCATGTTTCGCAATTTTTGAAGTTTCTCACTTCTTATTGAACTAACGAAATCATGTTTACGTATGATAAAGAAATTCGCAATTGGCAAGTGTGGCAATAATTTATTCGTGTTAATGACCAAATTAGCAACATTTGTTCTCGTTAACAAGTTTACAGGGGTTTCCATACCGTTATAATTTAATTTCGTTTATTTGTACATAAAGAGAATTGAGTAATTAATACGATTGAGGAATTCCGATGAAAAATATAAGTCGATTATGAACATGTAAGTTTTATTGTATGGTGGTTATTCGCATAAATTGTAAATTGATTTCGAAAAATGAAAAAAAAAAAACAGATCTATACGCCCCACCTCGGTTCTGACGTCATCCGATACCGTCTGGGACGCCATCACGTAGAGTTTGACGTCTATGTGACGCCGCCTGATGCAAATTATTTTGGCGCTACTTAACATTTTGAATTAGACCTATTTTGAAGAGTTTCATTTTTTTTTCCTGAAAATGTGGTTTGAAACAAAATACTGGCATTTAAGTTAGACAAACATTTTACATTTAAAAAAAAATTGTTTTCCTCATGAAGTCATCAGTATTATCTCGCGGAAAAATCCTTTCTAATACTTTTAAATACAATCCTTAATTATGATGTTTGATTAACATGATGTAATTTACAGTGACCTCTCTATGTATTGAGTGCGTCGGTCGTTACAAACAAAATCAAAAATACACATTAAGCTTTACTCTAAACTTCAAACCAGATCGTGTATCACAGAGCTTATCCCCATAACGTTTAAGCCAATGTTGGTTTTACCCGGACATCCGCTCTGCTAAGGGCTATAAATTTTATTTCAACCCTTTGATATGTTAAATGTGCAATGTGATGTCAAAACTGATTAAATATTTTTTTCTGGAAAAATTTACCTCTGCCATTAACATTAGAGATATTAATGATCCCAAAAATCAACTAATAATAAAAAATTACGACTTAAAAATTACACTCTAATATTTTTATTATAATAAATGCATTTAAGTAATCTTAACTTGTGTGTATTTTATACCTACTGTAAATATTTACATTCATCAAACACATATTCCAATGTCGCTGATATATTTAACACGTCAATATCAAACTATAAGTCTAATTTAGTACAGTTGTTGTCATCTGGCAGAGCTAAACAAATAGTTGGACCTGTTATTTAATTTTACTTTATACAATATTTTTGAACCTGTTATTTATTAAATATTATTAGTTATTTCCATCTAAAATATTTTGTAGCTACTATTCAATACTCTTTTTTATTTTTATTTTACAATATTTTTTTGCACTAATAAGGTTATTGTTTAAAAAAATAATAATGATAAAATTTGTATAAAAGCATATAACGGACGTAAATAAAAAATCATATTTATATATTTGTATTTTTTTTGTGTTTTACTTGTATTATAATGTTTTAACAACCACAAAACAACAAGGGTTGAGTAAGGTTAGGATGACAGCAGATAGTATAGCCATTCGCCACTCTCAAGTTATACTAACTTTATTCTCATTCATACTTACTCATATATCGGGTCCGCCAAATAACTTTTTTTTTTTCAACTAGTGCTTATTTCGTGAATGGTAACACTTAGCTCATGTCTGATTTGACAGATAATTAGTTTTATCCTTCCGCTAAGCGAATATGGTTGTGTATACGCTTGAACAACGCTGGGAAATATTGCGACATTACTTTGAAAATCATGGTAATGTTGCAGAATGTGTGCGAAAATTGCGTACGGTTTTTGGAAGAAGAGAAGCACCGTCAGCTCCGTATGTTCGTTATCTTGTGAAAAAAGTGAAAGAAACTGGCATCCTCATCGATAAACCAAAGCGTGAAAAGCCAAAAACAGTGCGTACACCCGAGAATATCGATGCTGTGGCAGAAAGTGTGCGTGAAGCGCCATCAACATCAATTCACCGTCGTTCTCAACAATTGAACATTTCGGAGACATCATTGAGACGAATTTTGCATAAAGACCTTGGTATGACGCCATACAAAAGTCCAATTGGTTCAGGAGTTGAAGCCAACTGACCATCCAATGCGTTTTCGCTTCGCTGAGTGGGCCTGCGATCGACTTACAGAAGATGCCGATTTTGCCAAAAAAATCATCTTTTCGGATGAAGCTCATTTTGATCTTGGCGGGTATGTAAACAAGCAAAATTGTCGTATTTGGGGCACAGAAAACCCGCACGCATACATTGAAAAGCCGGTACACCCAAAACGAGTCACTGTTTGGTGCGGATTTTGGTCCAGAGGCATAATTGGGCCATTTTTCTTTGAAAATGAGCAAGGAGTGGCCGTTACAGTCAATGGCGATCGTTATCGGGCCATGTTGAACGAATTTTTGTTCACAAAAATTGAAGAGGAGGATATTGGCAACATTTGGTTTCAACAGGACGGCGCTACGTGCCACACAGCCGAAGCTACACTCGATGTTTTGCGCCCTGTTTTTGAAGATCGCATTATCAGCCGCAGAGCTGATGTCGTTTAGCCACCTCGGAGCTGCGATTTGACACCGTTGGACTATTATTTGTGGGGTGCCCTCAAAGATAAATGTTACGCCGACAAGCCAGAGACAATTGACGCTTTAAAGGACAATATTCGTGAAGCCATTGGTGAAATACAGCTGCACACAATCGATAATGTGCTTAAAAATTGGACCGATCGTGTAGGCTACTGCATGGCCAGCCGAGGCAGCCATTTGAATGAAATTATTTTCCATTATTAACCGGAAGGATTGTACTTATAAATAAAAAAATAAATTTGAGAAAATATTCAGTAGTTTTTTTTTTATAGCATTTTCAAAAAAAAAAAAAGTTATTTGGCGGACCCTTTACATTATTCCGACGCATTGACTTAATATTCAATTCAGTCGATCGTGCCATATCCTCTAGACTCTTCCTTTTTCCAAATACCCCAAAATAGACAATATTAGACAAAAAAAACTTTTCCATGTCTCACATCTTTATGTTTTTATGTAGGTACAAATTATTGTCCTCGAAATAGAATTAATGAAATTTTCACATAGAATATAAGGCTTTAATGCACACTAATGTATTCGGTTATAATCTTGAAATAAGAAGTAGTAATACCTAAATAAATTTCAACATAATGTCTTCCCATATTTCCTTCCGTACCTAGCGGTATTATAAAAATGTTGTGTAGGAGCTCCAAGTGGTTACAGGTTACCTACTTATTATAAAATCACGATCACTCAAGCGGAAGGTAATAAATGACTGTATATAAATTGTAAGCGCCATAATATGCTGTAAACCGTGTGAAATGCGAAACACACGAGTTAGGTATGTCATTATAAAGTCCGTGGAAAATTACGATCTTTGAGTATGGAATGTCAGCAAGTCATAAACACAAAGTTATATTTTTTTATGAGACAACGGAAAATGCTGAACTTTGAATTTGGAATACCAAAAAGTCATAAACACACGAGTGATATCATCACAAAGATCAGGGAAAATTATGAACTTTGAATTTGGAATATTAATAAGTCACAAACACACAAGTTATATTTATATCATCACGAAAATCAAGGAAAATTATGAACTTTGAATATGGAATACCAACAAATCATAAACACACAAGTGATATCATCACGAAGATCGGGAAAAATTATAAACTTTGAATTTGGAATAATAAGTCATAAACACTTAAGTGATATCATTATGAAGATCAGGAAAATTATGAACTTTGAATTTGGAATGCTAACAAATCATAAACACACGAGTAATATTATTACGAAGATCAGGGAAAATTAAAAATTTTGAATTCGAAATACCGATAACTCATAAACATACAAGTAATATATATGTATAAATATTGTATGTTAATGATATATATATATATTTATATATATATATATATATATATATATATATATATATATATATATATATATATATATATATATATATATATATATCATTAACATACAATATTTATATAAATATATATATATATATATATATATATATATATATATATATTACTTATATATATATATATATATACATTAACATTCAAGTGATATATATATATTAGCAATATATATATATATATATATATATATATATATATATATATATATATATATATTACTTGTATATATATATCACTTGAATGTTAATGTATATATATATACATCACGAAGATCATGGAAATTTGCGAACTTTGAATTTGGAATGCCACCAAGTCATAAACACACAAGTGATATCATCCCGAAGAACATGGAAAATTGCGAACTTTGAATTTGCAATGCCAACGAGTCGTGAACACAAAGGCAGGTGTAATAAAGCATTCTTGGTTGCGTCGTAGCGTCGCTCGGACTTGACCAATCGCACGAGGAAAAAGTATCGCATTCCACGGCGATTGGATAATGCAGTTCCCATTGTGAATACGCGATGGTACATCCTGTTTTTTCTGCTTCCCACATTCTTTGTTTCTTCGTCACCCGTCTTGCCCACTTAGACAGGTATTTGTGAGCTTTTACCCCAGAAGTTGCCAGAGAGGATAACGGACACCATTAAACCGTAAAACATCATGTTAAGGCATGCATATTGCATATCCAATATATTTGCATGATTCACCCAAAGAGGTGATTTTTTGTTTTTGTTTTTTATAATGTTGATATCAAATTACCTGCATATATTATAAATTACACAAGAATATGGGTTATTATCGTGACCTGGGCTTCAACTCAGTGACCTTAACCGCTAACCGGGCGATTGATCTAAACCACTGAGCATTCGAGGAATTATTTCGACCCGCCGTGAATAGAAAATAGATAAAAATATTTTAGGATGTTAAATCAGTTAATATAAGGGTATACTGACAGAACGCATTAAGCGGTTAAAACATTCGCATTTTAAGTGATAAATTAGATATTATAGATTATATATTATACATAGATTTATTTAAAATTGTACCAGTTTGAAAATGCCTGTCATAAAGTGAAATCGGTCAGGTCTCAATAAAAAACAGTGGAATAAAGTTTTTTTTAAGTATTATTAAAACATCATTTAGAGATGCAATAATGCAACTACATTCTAATTTTAAAATGCCCCATTTTTTCCCTGTGTTCTTGTTTTTCGTTTTTATTTCTTGCCCTTTGCAAAAAACCAATCGGTCCGATCGACTTGAATACGGCCCTGCCTACAGTGCCCAGTGCCTACGTGACCAAAGCGAACCAAACCGATATGATTATCTATATTTTATCCTGAGATTTATAGAAAAATATTTGCACAGCGTAATAAAAGCATGGCAGTCGCGCATACGGGTACAAGTAATTTTATCACTGTATTTTACATGTGTGTTTTCAAAAGCAGCAATGACAGGTCTATGAATACATGACAAGCTATATCTTTAGAAGGCTTGCTTGTCAATATAATAGGAAACTTCTAGTCCGTTGGTATCGTGGGCATTGTGAATCGCTTGCTGCATTGTCGGCGTAAATGTTGACGTTAAGTATTCACAACTTCCCTTTCATCGGAAGGCTGCCTCGGGCGCCGCATTACGGCGGGCGCCGGGCGGGGCGGCTCACACCCTTACACCCCTGCAATCTCCCCCTCGCCACCTACCTTTACCGCGTATCCCTCACCCACCCCTCCCGCTATGGCAGCGCCCAGACACAGACAAAGGGGTCGACAGTCGACAAAACATCAGACTGCTTGGATTTTAAGTTTGCGTAATTCATTTAATTAACCTTTTATTCTCGTTTAATACCATAATTAACGTGAATTTAAATACAAAGATCACGCGGTTTTATATAGGTGCCTAATATAAAATATTAAGATACGATTATGTCTGCAGTTCGTATACGAATGCTTCCAACAATTTTGTAGTTTTTTTTTCATTGCTCACATTATTTGTGTTATTATATCATATATAATGCATCACACTACTTCAGTTTGTACTCATATGACTCCTTCGGATATATAATACGTTGCCTATATGTGAGGTGTAAATAAATGTTTAGTTTATTTTATCACACTGCTCATGTATCTACAATATTTTTATGTCATTCATATCTTAATGTATTTGGTGAACAACTGTTTTATATGAGATCTTTGTTAAATAAATTTAAAAAATAATCCCAAGCGATGGATGTGAAGCCCTGAAGATGGTTGATATGACCTATCCGAAATGTCGGTCCGACCAGTGCACTTCTGTTCAGTTCACAAGGCAGCGTCAAAAACCTAAACCCTCTAAATCTTCACACTAAAGGCTCTCAAACGGTGAGTTCTGACGTCATGAAATTTGCACAACTTTTTTCGGCTTGTAATTTTACTATTTTTAGCTTGCGAAGTATTTTTCTGCATGAGCTATGGAGTTTTGTGAAGTGCATTCTAAAAAATAAGGGACAACGCCATATTGTTTGTTTGATATTTTACAAAGAAAGATGATTTTGAAAAAATAATGGTACTACTATGACAAACACTTTCGGAGATCTTTCTTGCTAGTTACCTTTATGCACTTGGAAGCTTTAATAAATATGTCGAAAATGTATAAAAGGACTGTGAGGTATTCCATTTTTAAAGATATATTTTTTACATTGTAAGCAAATGGTTAAAAAAAAACAGCTCAAAATTGAACACTTTAGTAAACATGCAGAATAGGAAAATGCATAACAGTAATGCTAAAATTTGCAATTTTTAAAGCTTTATTTTTTCCATTGTTATTTCATCCCTGAATAGATAGGAGCCGTATTTGCTGCAAAACATATATTCCCAGCCGCAGCAGGACTTTACAAAAGGTTCAACAACTCTTATAACCCGAGGAAGCTAGGAAACACGTGCATATCGTTTCACAATACAATGCAGCCAGTCTGCGTTTGGCGTGATATGAAGCAATCCGCGATGTTCATCAAAACTTAAAAGCGCTAGAAAAAAATAAAGTAAAAATAAAAATAACTAACAAAGAAAATTACTAATGCGCATTGTTGTGTTGGGTAGATTCAATGGAAATTTCAAAGAATAGTGTATCTAGTATAATAAGGATATCTACCAAGGGTTGGTCCTTGCAAGTATTGAAATCAGTGCGGAAAACGCTTCTTTACGATTAAAATGCTTCCAACTGTCCAGAGCGAGTGGGACTATGAGATCCCCGATTGGGGTATGTTGTGAGGCTGAAGGGAGTGGGAGGGGAAGGAGATGGGTAAGAGGAAGGTTGGTAAGTACCTGGTTATTCAGATCGGGTCACTAAACAGGACTCTTATCTATTTGTGTAAAAGCTTTATAGTTGCAAAACGTGCTTGAAAAAAAAAACGGAATTGATAAGCGCCCCATTATATCGGTTGAGATACAAAATACGTTGACATAATTACTTATTCTCCACGATTAATTTACTTTACGTTTTATTAAATCTGTTTGCACGTTTTACGACGGCAATCAACATCTTTCGAACCAAGCTATTTTTAAAGATCAGACATCAAAACTGTATAACGTAACGCTAATTTTGCTCTCATTTAAAGTTAGAGATTAGAGAAATAAAGTCAACGTCAATATATTATTTTAGTTGCTTCAAAAACAAGCTTACCGAAATATGATATCTTAAATAGATTTCTATTGGCTTATAATAATAACATCGTGTTAAATCAATTATTTCTTAATATTTTCACAAAAAATAAGTATAGTTACAAAGTTATAGACAAAACGTCTAAATTCGTTTTGGTAAAATTCATGTTTTTTACTGTGGGAGTTTTTTGTAGTGTATTTTTTGTGAATTATTGCAGTTCTTAGATAGATCCGTTGTTACCTTTCCATCTTCCATCTTTCTCAGAAACGACGTACATACCTTAAAGATAGGTTGCAACGGAGCTCTCGATAGCGGAACTATATTACAGAAACAATGCATATCGCGACCCCACGTTTTTTCCCCAAATTAATAAATTAATTTATTTTAATATTATTACTGTGATTAAAAAAATATTTATTTTGAAAATTGGTAACTACGTGATGGAGTGTAATTTAATAAAATACTGTAAGTTTGGCTATACCGCTCTACTTGATAACCGTAAGCCAACCGGTTTCGGCGCAAATGTGCTTCGTCAGGGCAGGTAGATATGTAAAACTTTTTTTTTAAATATCTGTCCTGACGAAGGTTGGCCCAAAAGGTATGCTGTTTTAAAATATTTTTTGTACACATTCTTACAGTGTTTTATTTAATCATGTTATATCACGATTTTACTAATTTCCAAAACAGAGTAACATTTTAATCACGGAAACGTTATTAATAATATTTTAACACTGAAATAAAAAATCAGAAAGAAAAGAAAAATGGTTTCAGGCGTCATCGGGATTTTCTCTTGGAGCTTTTGCTTGCCGGGCGATCGTGTTACCAATTACTCTATAAAACCCTTTTTCAAATTCTATAAAAAATAAATTTCTTTTATGTTGCGAAATTTACACCAGAGCATTCTAGAGCGTTTTTTGTTTTACAGTAAAATTCATAAGTCTTCAGTATCTGGTTGGATTTTGAAAAAAATAGTAAGCTCAGGTAACTCAATGCCCTCTCTGAATTACCTAAAGCGACAAAAAGCTAAAAAAAGTCCCAAGCTTGTATCGCTTGAGTCAAGCCTTCTCCCGAATGGTAAATATATTTTATATATCTTAAAAGCCACAAAAGTTTAAGAATCAAACGAGATTAAGAGCATTCGAGGCAGAAAAAAAAACTGATAAAAAACTGCATAGTTAACTCATTTTTGACCAAAGTATCGCTTAAGCCTTTTTGGCTTTCTAGCAACGATATGTTATTTCATGATAATCATTAATATTGATTTTTTCTGTAATAGTTATCATAATATTATAACCGAACGGTCAGCTTTAAAAAAATATTGTTCGAAATAATGTCAGTTTAACTACCACCACGAGTATTAAGAATAGATACTAAACAAAAATATATTTATATTATTGTTGATTGACGTTATGAACACTGGCTCCAGTTGTGAAGACATCGGACAAAGAAACTCAGTTTAGTTTAAGAGAGACAGGTCACTCACACGAATTATCCCGGAATAGAATCGCTAATGAGTCAATAGGGATGTCACACAAAACCGAAGAAAATAATTCGAATATAATTGCACCGAAGTATTTAAACTATGTATTGCGATTTACGATATGTAGCCACACTTTAGAGAGAAAGTGTAGAGTCACAAAGCGGAACGTAAGAATTGTATTACAAATTATATGTTATGTGGCGTAGGCATTTTTACACATGTTGAAGTACCAACTTGCTAACTAATTTAGTTATAAGAGTACAAAACAATCACTACCTGAATTAATTATTTTGGGCTATACTTTTGATCTACACCACGATTGAAGTCAATTTTGTGGTAAAACTTTTTATGGTTTGAACTTTCGTTTTCGAGTAAATCAAGTCCGAAGTTGGTATTTTTATTTTGTCAAATTCCAAATATTCGGTCGCAATGGAGTTACTATCAGCTGTTGATTATCTTTTAAAATGCGTCTAAACGTAGAGCCGGCTCCAATAGTAACATAACCTTAAAGTTGCCGAAAAATACTGAAAATTTCCTGCTGTACCACGAGTTTTCGGCGTATACAAAAATACGTTATTAATTATATTGTACAATACTTCGACTATTCATATTTTTTGACTTGGTAAAGAACACTAATCTGCATTATTTAAGCCCAAGCTTATTTATTTATATACTAACGGACCATTGTCCAATTACAAAAAATACATAACACGAAATGGGAAAAAAGAGCAACAGAGAAGGAACAGCACATACATAATAATTTAATGAAGCAATGCCAAAAATTGAACTACAATATACATTTGAAAGAACATTCAAGTCGAAGCCTGAACTTGGTTTTCGTAGACAAAAATCATTTAGACTGTTACCAAAAATTTCAAGACCGTGGCTTAAGTTAACCCGACATTCTGGACAGTGGAGAATGATAATTAGTAGAGTGATGATTGAGGAACAACAATTCACTATTTCTAAATCTAATCAATCTATAATATATCTAAGTAGTATAAAAACCATAATTATTTTTATTGCACCTTACTTTTGAGTTCAGGATATTTATCATGAAGGCTTACTCAAGAATACTAATCTAACATAATACATCAACATTCTACATTCTGTCTAAATTGGCGAATTGTATCATTTAATAAATAATGTGTTTAAGAATACAAAAAACCATGATTAATTATATTGCGCCATATGTTTGACTTTACGTTTAATATTTCGAAGGCTTGTTGAAGACTACTGATCTGCTTCGGTGGAACATTTAGTTATTTTTTTGAATTAATTAATATTTTAATAACCGTGGCCTTCACACCTCACTGCTTTAGCTTTATTCTTGTAGCAAACATTGACGAACAGAATTTATTAAAAGATTAAGAAGGAAATTAAAGCGAGAACTACATCCTTGCAATTAAATTAAAGTTTAATGTACGCAGTGTTGCCAGCGAGTACCGTGTACACATGCGGATGTGAGGTATATGGTTAATGACTAATTGTGAGCAGAATCTCTCAGTGTTGCCTCACGTGACGACATCATAAAGCGTGACAAGAAAAATAACACCAAACTAATGGACAAACCACACTCTCACGCTGACTTGCGACACATTCCAAGCATGTAGGTATATAAGCTCTATGTCATTAGGCACCATTTTCTCATAAGTTGTCTATGGATTTGCAAAGTGTAGCGTATGAACGACTCTACCGGTTTTCCCTTATACGCTGCTGAAAGATTTAGGTTAGAACAAAGTTTTTAATACTTTTCTAGGGATTAGCGAAGATTACGATTAGAAAGTTCGTCGAAAACTCTTTTAATTGTATGAATGAGTTATTCTAGTTCCTTTCATCTGAACACGAATAGATGACCTACACACTAAATATTTTTAAGTGTGATTCTGTTTAATTATAATACTAAAAAAAACATCAATTACGGGATGTAGTCTAAAGATGTACGTAAAACCATAGACAAAAAATACAAGACACGTCATATTCATACAAATCTTACGAAAAATGTAGCACCACTAATGTTGCATAAATAAATGCTTCACCCGCGTATGAAAAGGATAGCCATTCAAAGAATATGTGTGTGCGGAAGAGATAGCTATATGAAGCGTGTTTCGAAAGTATGTCTCGTTGACTTGGTTTAGTGCAACCAGGCGCATTGTCTCAGTAACTTTAATGAATCTAAGCGTAAAACGGTGAAATCGGTCCGGTTTCAAATAAACAAAATTTAAAAAATTAAAAATAAAGTTTTATTTTATTTTTAATGAGTTTTAAAAGTGAAGGACACTCATTTCGGAAAGGATATTATTAAATCAACATAAATATAGAAGTTACATAGATACAATACATGAAGCTTGTAAGCAAACAGATAAAAGTAGAAACTTAATACAAATTAAATATAAGGAAACATAAATACTAACTAACTAACTAACTAACTAACTAACCATCACGCCGTTTCTCAGCAGAGGTAGGCAGAGAGGACGGACCGCCATACAACTCTGTCTTGGCACACACTTCTTGCTTCATTTACATTCATACATCGTCTCATACATACTCTTCTGTTATTCTGACTCTTCACATGACCCGATTCAAGTATTTGATTTACTTGATCGTGCCATGTCTTTCTCGGGCGTCCTCGACTTCTTCTTCCATTCACTTTCGCATCATATATTCTTTTCACACTCCTTTCTTCGTTCATTCGCTCTACATGCCCAAACCATCTAAGCGTCCCTTTCTTGATCCTATCCATTACGCTCATATCAGCCTTGCATTCTTTCCGGATATCCACATTTGTAATACGGTCATACATGGTCCATAAATACGATAGAAAAATATTAGTAACAGTTGTTAAAAAAACAGTAATATTACCAAAAAGAAAAACTCTATTGATTACAAACGGTTTTCTCGATCATGCAGAGCTTTTCAGCATTTAAGGACATAATATTCAACCTAAGCTTCACGTCAACCATTTCAATGATAAGGATATCACACTATGCATAAAGTCGCCTGAAAGACAAAAGGGTTGAAGCGCCATTTTGAGAAGTTTTAACCATAATTTAATAAAATTCATTAGTCTTCAGTGCCTTGTGCCAAAAAAAGTTAACTCAGGTAACTCAATACTCTCACTGAGTTACCTGAAGCGACAAAAAACTGAAAAAGTCCCAAACTTGTGTTGCTTGAGTCAAGCCTTCTCCCAAATGGTAAATATATTTTAGATCTCTGAAGGGCCACAAAAGCCTTCAGAATCAAACAAAAGTCAGAGCATTCGATGCAAAACAAAAAACTGATCAAAACTGCATATTTAACTCATCAAGTGTCGCTTCAGCCCTTTTTTCCAACGACTATATAATCTTTTTTTTAAGATTACATAATTATTTAACCTAATTACAATAACGCATTCGCTAACACTTTAACTAAAACTCTCTAGCACAGGTTCTCCTAGTGAGATATTTACGAAACACTAATTTATATAATCATTTACAGTACCTACCCAACTTTCCTATCTTACACTACATAATATCAATACCGTGTAATATTATTTGTATGAACAACTGTATAAAAATAAATATATATATATTTGTTATGATTAAGGTTTTCACGGGTGTAAGATGTGGAACAATTTTCTCGGTTTACCCGAGTAACGTAGTCCTTAAAAGGACTTTTTAACTCCTGACGTTTTGGACAGATCACACTGTCCATCTTCAGAAGCCTTATGTCTTGAGTTTCTGTCTCAAACTGATAGCTTTCGCACGTATGTTTCTGGACCAAACAGACGTGCTGTCAGCTTCTGGACCAAACAGACGTGCGAAAGCTATCAGTTTGAGACAGAAACTCAAGACATAAGGCCTCTGAAGATGGACAGTGTGATCTGTTCGAAACGTCAGGAGTTAAAAAGTCCTTTTAAGGACTACGTTACGCGGGTAAACCGAGAAAATTGTTCCACAAATATATATTCAAGTATTAGTATTATTGTTTTTTTAATGAGTATAGTGAGTTTGGATTAGAGTAAAACTATTTTTAATTTCACACATTCGACTGGCACCCGTATTTTGCGGGTTGGAGAATCGTTAGGTTATTTAGTTGGTATTTCAATAAAGGCTTTTAAAATAATTAGCATACTACTCGGCGTGATTCATTTCTCTGTGTGTAAGGTACGCCAGAGTTTTGCGTGTTCTCACAGCGTACAGTGTTCAGCGTACATGCCATTATGTATACACAGTGTTGAACCTCGTGTGTGTGAGAATCAGATTTTGATCTCGCGTAAGGTACTTGACCTCCGGGTCGTCAGACCAGACCAGACGCCGTGGAGCTGCGAGCTGTTTGATACAATATGGACTCGGAAGATTCTAGGAGGTGGTGGTGGTAGTTAGAGGTAGGTAGTTGGACCTAGGTATGGGTAGTATGTAAATACGTAGAAGTTCTCTTCCACAAGGGACGTCGCTTTTACTGCCTGAATGAGGCTGCTTCTCACGTGCATATTTAGTTACAGTTATCCGGCGAGGTTACTAATAATTTACACGGAACTAACGACGATTCTTGTGTTTAAATAGCCATGTTTGAAAACAATGTGTGCGTGTGTATGTAAGTCCGTTAGCTAAATTGTTTTTCTAGATTCTCGAGTGAGTTTGTTTACAATGTTCGTGACGAAGCGGATTCATAGAACATGGCAAAAAATAATACGTAGGCAGAGAAAAAGCTACGTACATATGTAACTGCAGTGTGAAGTAAAACGGAATGTCCTTGTTCCCGTTAAATAAAGTATTTTAAAATTAGTAGATGGTCATAAATCATAGGTAACCCAACCGCATTTTACCGCAAGTACCGGACGAGAAAACACATTTAAAAGTTTTTTAACAATTAAATGGAGTACCTGTGTAGGTACCTACCTATTTTGTGCATTGACCATGATGGAAATATTATGCAAAATAAAAAAACGAGCATATGCTGATAGTTACGGTGTAACCTCTCACTCTTTCTGATAGAGTGGTTACAACTGAGCTCTCAGCAACAGGACTTTATTCCAGATAGTAATAATTCAATATAACATTATTAACACGAATTAAAATTGGGTTGAGAAATTAATAGAAAAAAAGATTTTTGTAATATCCTTGATTATAAAAGGTTATTCGTTTGTAATTCTAATGATTTTTTAAGTTGAAACAGGGATATTTGCATTTGACCACATCCCACGTGGTCTATTTGTTTATCACTATTAATTTTAACTACCTGTGAGTTTACCTTGATCATAATTAATTAATTATTAACACCTTGGAAGAAAATGTAAGCAATGTAATCATTAAAATTATTATAATTTTTGTTTCGCAAGGAAGTCAGGGAAATTAATGCAAAATTAAAGCAATTAGGTTCGTACTGCGTAATTTTATACGAATCCTGGTCATTTATTTGGTTGATTTTATATGCATGTCGAATACCTACCAAAATAAAAACATTTTAATTATTACATAATACAATCATTTGCTTCGTCGGTAGTTACGTACGTACAAGTGTGAACTTTTGAAAATTGGAACTTATGGATGTTTTAGGAAAATTATCAAATTTAAAATCTTTTTAAATCCCTACCTTCCTAATAAAGTACCTATCTACAATGTATTTTAACAGACGTTATTCTATATCTGAAATGAGTGGATTAAACCAGCCAATATTTTTTCTTGGTAAGTCATGTTATACGAGTATCATATCATATATTTAAAAAAAAACTGATACAAATATTAAAAGCATGTTTAGCGATTAAATAAAGCAAATTATATAGATCCCTACTAATATTATAATATGACAGAACGCTAACCATATTATACTTATCGCTTTCTGCGTAGATATTTAAAAAAAACGTAACTGATATATTATATTGGAGTGAAGTGTGCTTTAAAATTCAATTTTAACTGGTTTGTAACCTTTTGGTACGTACTGAACTTTTTCACATAAATTTTAAAAAAATAATATAATTTTTTAAAATTGGAATTAACTTTAAAGCATTAATGCTAATTTTTTATTAAATATTAATATTCTAAACACACAAATATGAAACAGAAAAAAGTCAGAAACTAAAAAGAACAATGGTTATAACCGAGAATATTAAATAATATGCTTCTATTCAGCTTTGTGACAAATGGTTTCTTCGAAGGCAAATTGAAAATAAACTGGTGCATGTGTCGGTTTCCTTTGAAATACGATATACTCGTACATTGATACCTTTTGGTTTCGACGGGATAGCGCCTATTCTGATCTCTTTGTTCCTACCTGCTTGTCCGTGTGAGGAGGAAATTACCTTTTTGTCTTCGGATACTGGTAAAAAAATGTAGGTATATAATGATACTTTGATTTTTTCCTTATTTTTATTTTATTTAGGAAAACAGAGTTTTATACAAATTTTGATAAATAAAGTGATTACTATATTGAATTCACCAGTGAATTCAAAGATTCATAAATCATGTATAAAAAACCGGTATGATAATATATTAGGTAGAAACACTCCATTTCAACTCCCACGGCAAAGATTTGGCTCAAACTTTTTTTTACTAAATAGACAAATATATCTATGACGTGTACTTCGTTCCACAATGAAAGACACTTTCAGTATCGCCCGAGTTAGAGATCATCAATCATAATCGAATAGCAGCCTGAAATGCCTATCGCATCTAGATCTGATAGCCGGGTACTTCCACTTCTCCGTCTTATTCTCTTCCCACGTTTATTTTCGCCATTCCCCAAATAGATTTGCCATCATCGACGAAAGTAGTTAATAATATTATCGATGTTTGCCATAGTCTAGCTGGTCCTAGAAGAGAGTTTCTTGTATGGTCTCATAAAAAAACAACAACAAAGCATTCGCGTATTCCTAAGTTTGTGGTTCAGTTGGAATGGAGACATAGAGACTTATATATGTATTAATTATTCTGTACCTGTAGTTTGGATAACTTGGTAGCTAGTTGCGACCTATAATAATATGTACCTACGTGTACCTATTATTTACATTGGTCTAGAGACTTGTCCAGTCACCTGCTATATATTTATACGAGTCAGATAGGTGAATCACATATCATAGTAGAGAAAGGCAGATAGAGTAGATGTATCATCAGCCTTGCTTATAAGATCTTTTATGTGTAATTTTTTTCTTAATTTTATGTTACTATGAGTTACTCTATGTTATGTCTATGAGTTGATTACTCCATATTGTCTCTGTATTATTTACCGCTTCCTGTTGCTTGTAAACTCACTGTCGACCTTAATGGTCTAATAAATAACAATGCTTTTTATTACAAAACATTTTAAATATTACTTATGTTATGCCTGACAAATACCTAGCGACAAAAATTGTTTATTAATATTATTATTTATTTATTGGAATGGTACACATATTTACAAAATCTAGATTCCTTTAGTATATCCACTTTTGCTCAAAAAAGACAAAGAATTGCAATTTAACAACCATCTCACAAACGAGTAATTATTTAGTAACCCTCGTATTTTTTTTTGTGGCTCCAATTTCCAATATATTATAATAATAACACCGTAATTATTTAACACTGTGATAACAATAAAACTACATTTTCAATTAAAAAATATACATATTTATCTCAACTTAATAAACTTGCGATTAGCCCTTATCCTGTGGGTGGGAATTTTATATTATCGCCAAAAACAGAAATAATGTTAAATTATCTGTAGATAATTTTATCATGTTTGTTGACTATAAACGAATGTTTTTTTTAAAATACATCGTAAACCGCACATAGATAAACGTAATTACAAATTTTTAAAAAACATGGCTAATTATTCAATATTTACATTATTAATTCAATCCCGATATTTATTGGAAATCTGGTTCCCTGGTAAGGGGCCTTATTTCAATATTTTTGTTTTAACTTGTGTGTATTTCTAGCTACATACGATCAACAATCCCGAAGCAGCAGCCAACTCCATGTATTAATATTACACTTATTAATAATATGATAATATTTAGATATGAATTGAGCTCGTTTGAGAAAATTTTCCTGGAATTGATGATATCCAAATGCTCGTTTGCAGTAGACATAATATTTAGCAAATCATGAAGATACTAAAACATATATCTACCAATGAAAGTTCTCCGACAGAAATAAACAATTTTTAATACATTGGTTAGACTTGGACGCGACGTTTCTAGATGTCTCAACTTGATATTTTTGATCATCAATAATAATCTTGTTGAAATCGCTTCACTGGTCGCTTGCCAAAAGCTAAGAGGATCTTGGTAAAATTGTTTGATTCCCACAATAACTTTATTAGCTTCTATGAAAACGTAAATAACACAAGACAAAATCATAGCACGTAAATTTGGAATGGAAATAAAAAATATATCACAACGATATTCATAGTGATCACTGAACAGAGAATCTCTTGACGTGTAATTCATACCGATTCGAAAGAAAACGGTAGTCGTCAATTTAAATAAGACCTTTCGACTTATTTACTATTTCGGATTATTGTTCGAGAAAGAATTTCGATGTTTGATCAATTTTTACAAGAAGTTAAGAAAAATTGGGCTTACTTCGGACACACGGACACGCCCACAATACACTTCTACCGGCTATATGTTCAGTGATAGTTTTATGAACATTAATGAATATTCATTTTGAATTATTCGACAGATAGGCCGATTTAAAAAAGATTATTTCGTAAACTGCGAGGTTTCTCACGAGTATGGGATTATCGTTTTAGACGGTGGGATGAAGTCTAAAAAAATTAGAACGTATTAAGGTTCGCCTTTTAAGGCTTCGTCCTACTGGTGACGTGAGGCCATTCTAACAAGAGAAAACCATTAAGTGGAAGTATGTTTTTTATTATTTCCAGGCCACGATTTGTGGCGCGGACGTTTTGTGATCGGGCGAGTCCGTTTATTAAGTCACTATTGCTTTTTGTCATTATTTATAGTTAGGTAATAGAGCGGCTTACTATGTAGGAATCAAAGTTAGTGCCATTTTATGTTTTTTGTTTTGATGTAATAGGTCGTCAACAAAATACGTCATGCAGTAAGAAGAGGGAGTGGGGAGGAGACGTGCGCATAAGGTCCTGCCGCTGAGAGATCAATTGAAACCGTCGACATGCGTCGATTTTTCAATCTTTCTCATTATCTTTGGAGGGGTTACAATGGTGCTGCCAGTTTATATTGTTGTGTTCAGCTTTAGGTTGGCATCACTGGACACCGCCTGTGTGGAGTCGCTTAAGGTTGCGACACTGGCACGGCACTCCGGTCCGTGGCCGTGGCCGTGACCGTGTCTATTTAGGAAGTCTATAATAAATGGTTCAATTAACAAGTGTTTTTAATCTCTCTCATCCCGCGCATAACACACATATGTGTGTTAAATGGGGTAGCAGAGTGGTGGGGGAGGTAGAGGTAGGGGGGATCGGCATAAAGTAAGGAGCTTCTAAACATGATTTCTTAAAGGTACTTCAAATATCAGCATTCATTATTATTAAAAAAAAACCGAACAAAAGAGGGGGAATGGGGTTATCTTCCGGTGGGGCGTAATTTCTAAGGGAGGGGTCTGAGAAAGCGTGACAAAAAATGAATTTTAGGGCGACCTAACTGGAAATTCGATGATATGCAGAAACGTTTCGGCCTACTACAATACTATATCCAAAAAATACCTTCATAATATGACATGCATCAGCTAAACAGTGACCAGTAAAGGCTGGCCGATTCAAAGCACGTAGAGAATACGAGCTGTAAGACTTGTTCATTCATGTGGTAAATAAATTTGTATGTAAGTCATGGCAAATGAAAATAACATTCATTCGCCATCCGGGTTTGAAATGATTGAATGCCAGATGTTGGAAGAAAAGAAATCATAACATCCGTTTCTCACAAGTTTCAAACGAATGTGTATGTGGGAAATTTGACAGAAATGACAGTGCTTGTGATAAATATAATGGCTTTATGAATTAAAAATTGTTGATAGAATCTTTTTTTAGGTACTATCTTTTTTAGAAAACATGTTTCAGAGAGTGACAGCTCGTGATTTTTATGTGCTAAAGAGAGATATTATTGAAAATAAAAACGTTTTTACATAGTAAAGTACATTATTGTGACATTTTTTTCTAAAAATTATTAGTTTGTATGTTATTTTAGAACGCTGCCCAATTTTCATATTCCTAGGAAAAATGTATTATCATGTACAATTTTAATAATTACGTGCTTTGAATCTAAGCCTTAGCTAAAAACAAATTGGCTAATGCAAAAAATACTCACAAAGTGGCAATGTAAACCAATATAGAAAACGAAGGATTCTTTAAAAAAAGTATCATTTAATTTTGATATTTTTTTGTGTTTATGTTTACATTGACTGTCGTTTAACGATTTTAAGTTATTATCAACCGTAAAATACAATAACGATTTAATTTTGAATTTTTAATGATAATATTGACGTTTACAGACTGAACAACAACCCAAAACGTAAAAATGTGTATAGATTAGATTAAGAAGTTTTTGAGGTTAGATTGCTAAGTGATATTTGAAAAAAAAAATTGTTAGCAGATAGATAACGGCGATACAAATACCAAAATATATATGAGACGTCGAAAAATCAGTGTGATAAGGAAAGAAAGAGCTGAAATAGATAGTAGGCAGGTAGGTACCTACTACCTAGTGCGGCAGGAGCTCGCGCGCGCGGCCCGCGGACCGGAACGCTTATATGGATTCCACCTTCAACACACGAGCAAAGAGATACAAGACACTCGCACTAAGGTGGCCAGTGGCTACAACCCAACCCAGCGCAACCTACCCACAACACGCCGCTTTTATAATAAATCTACTACACCCTGCACACACTCTTAGATCCTCCACGGCGGTCATCAATCTTCATTTGCACACCTTAAACGTGCCTGGCTTTTAGTAATATCGAAGCTTGCACGATTATATAAATATGTATCTATAATATGATTGTGAATGGGCGAGGTTTGGACAGGAACACTACAGGTAGTAACTTTGCTACGAGAAGAGATATCGGATCTTCAAATTTTTTTATTCTGTTCTAAAAGCATGGAGACAGGTTGCCTGTTAGGTTGAGCTTGTTAAAAAAAGTGTACAAATATTAAATTCTTTTGATTTTCTTCGTTTCCGAAGAAACCGAATTAGCAATCTTTATAAATGAGCCGTGAAGTATAAGAAGAATCTAATTGAGCGTGAAACCGTTGTAAGATTTCGTAGGTCTCAAAGGTTGCGATGGACTGGAAATTTGGAAAGAATGCTGATGACAGAACATTTAAATCATGAAGTAGTGAGTGCCTTAGCAGAAGAAACCCAGATGACTACTCAGAGGTAGATCAATGTGTGGAAGATAATTTGGGCAGGAAGACTAGAGACGAATGGGATGGCTAGGAACAGACGCCGGCGTAGAACATTTGTGAAGGAGGTGAAATCCCACCCTGCGATGTAGGGCCTTGACTGTGATGTTCTACCTTCGCGGAATAACCGACGGCTAAATGCGTGGATGAACTAATATTCCCAATGAAAGCCGCAACCAAGAAGGTCAAGAAAAACAAAAACAACAAGATTAATATTCCCGAAAAATAACCCAAGAGCGCGCATTCCAGAAAAATAGCACCGAGAAACTAAACAATTCCGAAATAAATTGTAGATATTTTGAAAAAATATTTCCTAGAGGTCGTGACTGCTCTATAGTTGTAAAAAAATTTTTTTTTAAGAACGGAGAAAAAACAAAACTATGTACCAATAAAAAAATATTCTGGAACAACTAGAACAAAAATATGGTTAACCCTGGTTAAAACCCGTGTTCCATCTACACATGATTCCTCTCACAGTTATGCGTACTATAATCTTATTAATCGTTATAGCGTCTCTATTTTTCTACTAGCTACGAGTAGTAATAATGCTATAAAGGCACCCAATTTCCATTGAAGAAGCCGACGGATTTATACAAATCATATAAGTTGTTTTAAGAATGACACCAATCTGCCATTTGCTACTTAGGACTCGGGGTACTCTGCCAACATCTGTCAATCAATTTATTAAAACTCATAAACGGGACATTATATCGATTAACTGGAGAGTAACGTGTTACTATGATGTTGTGATGATCTTATACCGTTAGCTCAATTCAACATTTATGTTTTTTAGTATTTTATAAATTACATTAGAGATATTTGGTGTAATAAAGACGGTACCGAAACACCCAAAGCCTGTGGGAAAATAAATTATAAATGTATCATAATACAAAGATTGTCGTAAAGTAACTGTGTCTTAAAAATAACGAATTTGATATGGGTATAATGTTTTTTTAAGTATTGCCATAAACAGGTTTGCTTTATTAACATGCACCAATTACGCATAGGACCACAGTTTACCGGTTTACAATATATGCTGGCATTATGTAAGGACTCGTTGGTATTTGTTATGAAAAAAACATATTGTACAGGAAGGCGAAATACTAGGTCAGTACATACTTTGAGAAATGACCATTTGAAATAACAGCGATTTCAAAACGCCTAACTAAATCTGGCACACACGATGTGCAAACGAAACCCGACGAGCTATAATAATTACCGTGTAATCGGAGTGAACAATCATTTTTAACGGTAACAAAGGGGGTATTACTATTTGCATTATTGCTATGTTAGTACTTTTCAAGCAGACTTCAGCAACATTAGAAAATTTCAAAAAACAGATAGGCGCGTTTACAAATGTATGTCATTAGTTTTGTAAAATTGAAATACAATAATTGACACTGTTACCAAAGAAAATATTAGTGGTATTACTTTGTTTTGATGTGGTGAGCCTTTCAGATTTCAATTGGAGCGACTTTTGAAGATGGTTCACGAATCACTTTATAAAAAACACGATACACTAACAGATCGAAAGTCTTCTTTTCAGTTGGCACAGATGAACCAAAATAGAGTTTTGCTGAAAGCTTAACAAGTGCCGTGGAAAGTGGTCACTGACGCGTAAACGGTGTATTTACGAAAAACGTTGACAACTGACCACGAATCCGTTTCTGCTGGCAGAGGAAAACTCAAACTACTAAAACCTTAAACTATTTCAGACGATACGGCCGCTTCGGGCGTCGGATAAATGTGACAGCTTGCTGCAAAGACATACTCTTAGAATGTTCCTATCTCTGTTGAACGTGCTTTTTTCAAATCACAGTGCTTATATCTGTCTCGTTCTCACGATTGCGTTTTGAAACGGGGCACTTTTCAGCGAAGGTACTTTTCAAAAGACTCTATACTATTAAGCGAGGTGGTCAGACGACGTACCTAGTAAGCCGTACCGCTTTGCTCGTTAGTAATTATCATCGTGCCGTTTTATCTAAGTACTGAGCGCGATGGGGACCAAGCTTTGTGAACTTGAATAAAAAGCATTCATTGCTGTTCCAACTGTGTTTCGGCGTCGTCTGAAGATGGTAAAGAAAAGTGCAGCGAAAGCTCTCCACTTTATCATCTATTACAATCAATGTGTTAACAAATGTTTTCCAATCAATTAAGTTATGTGACATGAGCTTCAAGATAAAGAGGATTAATAACGAATATGTACGCACATAATTAATCCGGGTTGATAATATTGACACGATAACAACATTGCGCTAATATTTCGAGTGTGAGTTTTGAGAATAAAATGATAACGCGAAGGACATCGAATTAAAATACCGGATTACATCTATAATAAGATGTACACTTGTTTTAATTTTTTTTTTCAACTTAATAAATAAACTAAACACCAAATGTTAAAGCACGAAATTGAAAGCCATACAATGAAAATCAAAAGCAACATAAACATTTTTTTTATTGAAAGAATATTAAATATATTCAAAGGAAAAAAATAGAAAAACACATTAAATGAAAATATCAGGTTGTGACCGAGACTTGAACTCGGAACCTCCACACTATCGGGCGGGGCGCCTCTACTAGTTTCGCCATCCCAATCAATAGTTTTTTGCTACTTTATTTTGTAATATCATCATCAGAGTTTAAAAATCTTCTTCATATAATAATAATAAAAAGTTTAATTCCAGTAGGTATGCATCAGTAGTGCAATGCAATACATTCCATAATTAATAATAATACATAAAATAAAAGTTGTAATACATATTATTTACACAATAATAAAAAAAAAACAAAAACAAAAATTCACAAGAAAAAAAATGTAACCATTATTAATGAAGGATATTAGGTCTCATGTCTACAGAAGGCCACAAGAAGGAGTCCATTCAGGCAGCATTCAGATTGATGCGGCCAACATCTTACTCCAATGAGCTTCTATGCTAGAATTCGAGATTCCATGGTGAGGTCATTTCCAAAGTTAAATTAATTGAATTAATTAGAACTACTAAAAAAAAAACGGTTATATGACGTCATTAATTGTAACCCGAGGCCAACGGTATTGTAACCCTCCCCCCCCACCAAATTCAGGGACTCAAAAAGAAAAAAACGATCTTAAAATATATGCAATACTGTATAAAGGCGTACCGCTGATATTTTTACTGCACCTCTCCCTCTTTCTCATAAACGACGCTCGCAATACAAAGAGATGTAACCTTGGAGTAACAATATATGGAGGGAGAGCTAATTATTTTTACCCAACCTATACAAACTTGCGATAAATCACTTTCTCCGGGTTTTTACGTCGTACACCATGAGAGAGAAAGAGACAACAAATTTCATAGACCGCTTATATATACTGTAAGGATGATCTAAAGCGCTTGGTTCACGGCGGGACTCCACCCACATTTTTTTTATTATGCCACTAAACTTGACACAACTAAACGGTTTTTTAGGTTATATGCTATATTTTTGTTGATAAATATACTGTGAAAAAGTGGCCATACGAATAAACAAAAACATTATGTCGACATGTGATATGAATGGATGTATAAACACCGTAGCCTTAGTCTTAGCCACGCACAGGTGCGCCGAGTCAGGTTAAAATCATTAAAAAAAAAAACAAGTCAAAACTGACTTCACTGCCTTGGATAGATACTACTCTATCAACTCTATGAGAGGATCCGAGCTCGTGTCTCGGTTGTGACCATTGTCTTTTTATTTTCTGGCTTTTTTCTTTCAAATTTGTGTTTTTGATTATTTATATTATTTAAATATTAGTATTTTAATTATTTTCCACTGGTATAAGATAGCGCAAGAGGCCACACGAAAAATACTGTGAAAAAGTAGCTAAACGAATAAACAAAAACATTATGTCGATATGTGATATGAATGGATGTATAAATACCGTAGCCTTAGTCTTAGCCACGCCCAGGTGCGCCGAGTTAGGTTAAAATCATTAAAAACAAGTCAAAACTGACTTCACTGCCTTGGATAGATACCACTCTACCAACTCTATGGATGTAACGAAGGAGCTCTCAGCGGTTTTGGTATATTTAATCACTCGGTGTCTGGTAGTTTGCGAGAAATGTTTGAGAAACGCAGTCTGACCAGCGAAGCGTGTGGGATGCTCGGGACGTTGCACCGCGCCCGGCAATAAACTGCACATTCTACGGCAGCCGGCCCGTCTGGCCGCACCACTCACACAAAGGCCTGATTAAACCGCCTCTGTTTCTTTGCTGGCTCCCATACCAATTTCACTCTTTCGCCTCTGTGCCGGCTGATTGGATTGAAACATTGATTCGCGCGGCTCTGGCCACAAACGGGGGGCCAATATTTACACCGTTGTATATCAAATGCTTATCACGGAGTGCCTTTTACTAACTGAACCCTTTAATAACTTAGAGATAGATTGCCAAGTTAGAACATACGTAGGACCATATCTAAATAAACCCTTAATAAATATACTAATTCATTTGTGATTATCATTATGCATTGTCTCGACGATTCACCAAAAGTCCCCGCTTCGTCAGGAATAGCATCATTAACACGGGCTCTAAAAATTCTTCCACTCTGAATACATTATAGATTTAGTCAAAACTGTTTACTCCAAATTAGATTCAAACCAGAATCCTTCCATTTCCAACCTTGGCCGCTGGACCCCTAGTACGGACTATCTTCGTCTCCGTCAAAATTCCACCTCATTCCCTCCATAACCTCGGTGAGTGGGTCTAAATAAAAGATTGCTGTAGACACACAAAACACAGTATACAAAATTTCACTTTAAATACTTAAATATAAACATACATACAAAAAAGCCCTACAGTAGCAAAAGGAAGCCCGCTCACCGGGTAGAAAAGATTATCTCTTCTCTAATACACCTCTAACCACAGTTGATACAGGAAGAGGGAGAAATATTTGGCACTGTTCAAAATTTCTACAATACGAAATATAATATATTATGCATTTTTTTATTTCTTTTTTCACTCACTTACTATTATCGCGATAGATTGGCAAGTTAGAAAATAGTTAGAGTTAGAATCATATTATTTATCTACTAAACCACAATGATAATATTTCTTAACTCAATTATAATTTTCACGATAGATTTCAGAGTTAGAATAAAGTGAGGATCATTATTAATACTCCATGAATAAATCTTAACTAATTTTCAAGATACGAGTACATTGACGCGTTACAAAATAGGTTGTATCATATGAATCGTATAGTATCAAAGGCAGAACTATCCAGAATTATTAATCATATTGAAATATTAATGAAATCTGAATCATAATACGAAATTTTTAAATAGCGTGAATGCAATCTTTGCATTTAATTAAATATAAATATTTAAATAATGGAGAGTCTAAATTAATATTCTGGATAGTTCTGCCTTTGATACTATATGACTAATATTTCGATATTTACTTCTATAAACCCATAATAAATTTAATAAAATCTTCTTTTCTTCATGGTAGTTAGTTTTAAGATAGGTAGGATCGTCTTTATTTACTTCAATAAATATATAAGCTCAATTTTAATTTCCATGATGGATTGCTGAGTTAGATTATATTGTTGTCGGAAAGGCAAACGGGCTGAAGAGCCATTTTGGGAAGTTTACACAAGAGCCTTCAAAGTTTGTTTTACAATAAAATTCACAAGTCTTCAGTACCTGATTGGATTTTTGAAAAAAAGATAACTCAATCCTTTCACTGAGTTACCAGAAGCGACACAAAGCATTAAGTCCCAAACTTGTGTCGCTTGAGTCAAGCCTTCTCCCAAATGTTAAATATATTTTAGATGACTAAAGGGCCACAAAAGTCTTCAGAATCAAACAAGATTCAGAACATTATTTGTAGAAAAAAATGATCATTTAAAAACTGTATATTTAACTAACTTTTACCAAAGTGTCGCCTAAGCCCTTTTGCCTTTCCAGCGGTCATATTTATTTACTTCTGTGTAACTATTTACCTTCCCATAACAAATATACAAAATTAATTATAATGTAAGTAATAGAATGGCGATTTAGATAATAGGAAGTTTTTTTACTTCTATAAACCTACAATGAATGTATCTGCTGAGTAAATTATATTTTTTATGGTGCGTAGTTTAAAGATACGAGTATGTAGGATCATTTTTTTTATTATTTTTATAAACCCACATTAAATATAATAACTCAATCATATGTTCAATGTTAGGTCGTAGAATTAGAAGACAGGTAATTTTATGAACCCGTAATAAATATATAAGTCAATTATCATTTTTATGAAGCGCCTTACAAAATGAATTAAAATTTTAATCGTGGAAGAATAAACGTGTGATGTTATTTTGAATGGTGTGGGTAATAATGACCCCCATTAAATTTTCAAACGACTTTCAATTATTTTTTTAATGATATCAAAAAACTGAGATAAAAAAATACTGTGTACCATTTTACCGAGTTAAAACTAGTTACAAAATATGTACAACAAAATGTTCCACGATTCACCTACGTAAAGTTACAGGGTGAGAATATCTATACATCAAAATAGAATTCACGGACTTTTAAAATACGCAGAAAAAGTTTGCATTTAGAAAGGCGTAATATTTAGATCACAGACAATATTTTTTTACGGCTTTTGAGCATTTACGAAATGGACAACATTTTATAATTAAATACCTAGTAGGTATAATTAAATATACTGATTACATAATAATATGCGTATTATTTTTTTATATAAATTATTACAAGTTATGTACTCTAGATTTCCGTTTTTTTTTTAAATTCACTAATTTATCAACAGTTGACAAATATACTTTTTTTTTAAAGACAAACATTCCCGGGTTACGAATAATCTGACAATATTTGAAAAACTCCTACTGTCATCATAAGAAGCGGAAGATGTTGCTTGTGCAATGATGGATGACTTAGCCAGCAGAGGAATTGAACGCACGACGCCCGGGTGGGAATCCGATGCGTTTGTTCCCTCAGCTACCGACCGGTCAAAATCAAAAACATAAAATAAACAATGTGGCCACTTGACAGTTTTTTCAGTTGATTGAATATTTTACATCTGCATAGCTCATAAAGAAAATAACGTTGCTTCAGAACACCAATAAAGAAGAATTAAAAATTCCTGTAAATGACAAATTTGATTTAAAAATTGTGTACTTTTGTATTTTTATGCGGGTACAGTACTCAGCTTTACCCCTTGATTCATTCCTCATTTTAACTAGAAATGTGAAAGCATTAATTCTGCAAAGGACATGATTATGAGATGAGATTTACTACTTATTGTATTTAAACAACGTTTGCCTTTACTTTTATATGTACATTAAATTTGAAGAAATTTAAAAATAATATTAAAATTTTCAAATGAAGTATGAGATCGATTAAAATACCGGTTTCTTGTAAGGTTTCGGTGGCTAAATTGGCAGAAGCGTTACTCCCGGATAGTAGAGGTTCTGAGTTCGAGTCTCGGTCGCGACCATTATTCCTTTATTTTGTGTATTTTTCTGTTTCATATTTACGTTGAAGATTATTGATATTATTTTAATGATTAATGTCAAAAATATAATAAGCATTAAAGCTAATTTTATATTAAATTTATTTGTATGTAGGTACTACGCCATCTACCTTGATTCGTCTATTGCTGCTCATAAGTGCTTAATCTGTAGGAAATAGTTAGGATGCAGGCAAATTCTCTATATATATACATATATTTAAATTTACATTATTTTTAAATTAAATTAAATTAAAAATTAAAATGGAGTTCTATAAAATAAACTTTAAAACAATAAATATTTAAATAAAAGAATTATCTAAACTTTATGTTTAATGTTTTGTGTTCATTATTGTCTTTCTGTCTTTATCTGTGTTTTCTCCTCAGTAAAAATGATAGATCCGTTGTAGACCCTCCATCTTTCTCATAAATTACGCTTGGTCAGAAAGAGAGGATACAACGGAGCTCTCAATGGCAGGATACTAGTATGCATATTTTGTGCCATTGGATGTGCCATGGATCACTCCCACACATGTTTAAACCAATTTAATAAAGAGCACATTACAAATTACAAGGACTTACTACATTAACGAAAAGCAAAACATTTCCTATTTTTGTGGTCGCTGCTTTAAACATGAATAATACAAAATAACATGTATCTATTTATATTTGGTACTAATTAATTTTAATTCGTGTTGTTTCCTTGCTCTGTGTTTGTTCGCTCCGACGCGATTCTCGTTAGAATTTAGAATAGTAACACAGACAATTTTCATTGTTCTTTTAGTTCTGTTTATTTTAACATCAACATCCGTTTGAACACAGCGTTCACTTTCAAAACAATAATAATGTGGGCACCAGCTGTCCATTTCACTTTACTCCGTCGGCCAACAGCCTAAAGGAATCTCAATTGTTTCGGTGGGAATCTCATGTGCATACTACCAACCTGCCATTGTAACTCCACTACAATATTGCGTAACAGCTCGACACTGTTCAATTCGCAAGCCGTCGAAATAACAACCAAATACGCCATGCTTTTTTGTTATTCGTCTCTGCGTCTCTCAAAATATTTTCTTTTATATGAATACTGCACAAGAGTCTCAACTGCTCCCAACCGTCTAGAGCCAGTGAGACTATGGTATCCCGAAATAGGGTATTTGTGAGGTTGAAGGGGAGGGGAAGGAAATTGGGAAGAAGAAGATTGGGAAATACCTGGCTATTCAGATCTGGTCACCAAACACGGCTAAAGCCATTTCAAGTAACGTTTAAATTCTGAATGGTGGTCTTTCACCAGGGCGATACTTAAAGTATTTCTTACTCTGGAACGTGCCGCAAATATACTTTTTATTTATCGAAGGAAGCAATCACTTTGTAGCTTGACATTATAATTTAAATAAAAAATATTTTAGTTTTAAGCCACTTTATTTATACACATATAACATTCGACCGGTTTCGGTTAAACTTAACCTTCTTCAGGAAAGTATATATATAAACTCAAGTTTATATATATATAAACTCAGTTTATATATATACTTTCCTGAAGAAGGTTAAGTTTAACCGAAACCGTTCGAATGTTATAAGTGTGTAAATAAAGTGGCTTAAAACTAAAATATTTTTTATTTAAAATACTTTTTATTATTTTTATATGAATTAAACGTGTTACGACTCATATTAACTAAATAAACACTGTTGGCGCACGCCGGGTTTGAACCCGCGACCTTTGGATTCGTAGTCGAGCGTCTTACACTCGACCATACAGATGGGAAAACATATAAAAATTGTGCATGAAGTATGATTTTCAAGGTTTTGGCATTCGTGAAATTTAAAAACCTGTACAAAAGTCCCGATAATTCCAGTATTAAGACGAATTGCCTCCAGTTGTGTTGTCATCTTCGCGGAAAATATTATAATTTTCCATCAAGAAGAGTTTATACTAGAGATGGTCGATATTCTTGTCCCGGTTAAAAGGAACCGGTTCCAAGCCGGTCACTGGAACCGTAAATATTATTTCTCTGAGGAACTGGTTCCTTTTTTTGGCAAATAAAAATCGAAATCACTTGTCCAAGGAACCGGTTCCTTTTTTGGGCACAATAGTTTTTGGCGAAAAGGTTCCTTTAACGAGGAACCGGTTCCACAGTTCCATTTTTTATTTATTTGCTAGTACTATTTTGGGGAGGAACTTTTTGTCGATTTGCTAGTACTTTTCGATTTTAATATAAAAATCTCCTTCTTTGAACTTATCTGGGACCAGGAACCGGTTCCAAAAAGAACTAGATAAATAACCGGTTCCTTCCCGATCACCGGTAACTGGAACCGCAGGTAAACCAAATTTCCGATATCCTAGTCTATAATCTCATCCCCAGTTTATACACGACCTCAGTGGTAGAGCGGTAAAGATTTTCAACCTTGAATCCAGTGGCCATGGGTTCAAATCCTGGCATGCGCAAATTAAATATGAATGTATGTTGTTTCACACTTAATTAATTAGTTAATTAACATTAACAATAATGTGTAGAATATTTGCTACACGTTCCAGAGTGGCAGATACTCTCAATATTGTCCTGGTAAAATACCACCAACGTTGCTTGAAATGGCTTTGACCGTATTTGGTGACCAGATCTGAATATCCAGATACTTCTCAACCTTCATCTTCTTCATTTCTTTCCGTTCAGCCTCACAATATACCCCAGTTGGGGATGCCATTATCTCACTGGCTCCTGACAGTTGAGACTCTTATGTGGTATTTATGTTTTAATTAAAAATATTGTTTTTATATTAAATTCAAATATTCTGAGTAATTATTTGACCAAATAAAGTAGCCCGGGAAAATTATTTACACTGGTACCTACCACCAATATATACAGTAGTGACTTCACGGACTGCAAAGTTGAGCGTGTCCAGCTGTACGCCAACATTGCTGTAATTTAAATTTCGAACAGTACGGTATCCAGTATCTACTTACAATATAATTAAATTATGACATAATATATGAAGCATAACTGCACAGCGTTTTAGTGACGTAGGTACTTCCAGTATCGCCCTGGTGAGTGACAGTCATAAAAAAATGTACACTAGCTATCTATTTTATTTCACTCGCGTCGGCCAACGGTCTAGAAAGAATCTCAATTATTTCAGTGGGAATCTCATCTGCATAGCAACCGAAATCCAATTATAATTCCATTACAATATTGTGTTTCACAATTTGCTGTAATTTTAAATTTCCAAAAGCACGGTATGTACTAACCGTATCTAGCACATCATAAGGCACTGTATATAAATTCTATGTGTTACGCGTGTGTTGCTTCCCTACTGCGTTTGAAAGGCTTCTCTGCTATTTAAATAAAAAGCACAAGTGCCGAATACGCAATATTTTCGTGAATACAAATCATTATACGACCTTTGTGATAGATAAGCCGATTATTTGAATGCTGCTGTTATAATATATCCGCTGTAATCCCTCCCGACATCCCGTACCGACTTGATAAAAATATAAATGTTACTTTTGTTATTACTCTACTTTATTTCATCGGATAATTGAATATAAAATACAGCCCACCATAATATTGGCATACCTCTATGTCTAGTTAGGGAGATCGTATGTTATATCTATATATGTATTGACGGCCTCCATGGTCGAGTGGCAAGACGCTCGACTACGAATCCAAAGGTCGCGGGCTCAAACCCGGCGTGCGCCAATAACTTTTATTTAATTAATATGTGTCATAACACATTTAATTCATACAAAAATAATTTAAAAAAAGTATAATTGCGGCACGTTCCAGAGTGGTAGATACTCTAAGTATCGCCCCGGTGAAAGACCACCATTCAGAATCGAAACGTTGCTTGAAATGGCTTTAGCCGTGTTTGGTGACCAGATCTGAATAGCCAGGTACTTTCCAACCTTCCTCTTCCCTATCTACCTTCAGCCTCACAACATACCCTATTTCGGGATGCCATAGTCTCACTGGTTCTAGACGGTTGGGAGCCGTTGAGAATGTGCGGTATTCATATAAAAAAAATGTAATTATAATTTGTCACCTATTAAAATTTGAAAATGAAATACTTAAATAAATAAATAAAAGTTTTTATAGCGATTGGGGCAGATTTAATAAGATTGCAAAAGATAATTAATAATTTTGAAAAATATTATTTAGTGATAAAAAAATGGTTTTTAATAAAAAACACATCAATTTACACATCAAAATAATTATTTAACTAACTAAGTAGTTAAATATCACAAGGGTAGGCAGAGAGAATATACTGCCACACAACTTTGTCTTGGCACATACTCCTTGATTGATATTCATACCATATCAATAAGCTCTCATGCGGAACAATATCGTCATTGAGCGGATCCGGAAGTTGGTGTGAATCCAGCCTTAATCGACACTTTGGTCAAAAATGACTTAAATATGCAGTTTTCATCTGTTCTTTCTTCTGCAAGACTTTGGTGGCCCTTCAGAGATCTAAAATATATTTACCATTTGGGAGATGGCTTGACTCAAGCGACCCAAGTTTGTGAATTTTTGTTAGCTTTTTACCGCTTCAGATAACTCAGTGAGAGCATTGAGTTACTAAAGTTTTTTTTTTCAAAATCTTACCAAGCACTGAAGATTTTTGAATTTTATTGTAAAAAAAAAACTTTAAAGTGCTCTTGTGTGAACTTCTTAAAAAGGCGCTTCAACCTTTTTGCCTTTCAGGCGACGATATGTATCTATTTAAAATTTGTCACCTATTAACAATTCTTTGAAATATTAAAATGTAATAAATAAAGTAACTAGTTTTTTATTTGTTTATAGCGATTGAGGAAGATGTAAAAAATGCTAAGTACCCACATAAATTTAAATTCAATATTTAATAAAACATTTATTATTTTTTTCAATAAATATAAACATTGTCAGATTTCGAATGAACTGACAATATTAAAAAAAAAAAACTCTGACTACCATAATAATAAGCGGAAAATGGGGCTTGTACAATTATGGAGGACTTAGCTAGCAGAGGAATTGAACCCACGAAGCCCGGATGAGAATCCGACGCGTTTGTCCACCCAACTACTAAACGGTAAAATATTTGATAACAAGTAATAAAATCTTTTTTTTATTAGTTTATTAATAATTGTTAACCATTTATTGAGATAAATCGATCTTAAATAATTAGAGATACCGTGGAATGCTTGAATAAGTTTAGAAGATACTCTCAGAATCGCCCTGGTGAGAAAACATCACTCATAATCAAAACGTTGATTTAAATGGCTTTAGCGGTATTTAGTGGATACAAATCGTACAAATCGGTATGGCGTAGTTTGATTGGCTACGGGCAGTCACGGGCATTCAGATAAAAGAATCTATGTTTAGTGACCAGATCTGAATAGTCAAGTACACATCTAATTTCTCCTTTCTCATCTCCTCTCCCATTTCTTTCAGTATTTCAACATTCCCCAAAAGCGGTAATGCCATAGCTCTACCGACTCTGGGCACTTGGAACTAATGTGCGGTATAACATAAAAAGCTTAGTTTCGTCTATTGATTAAATATTTGGAAGTCTGTCAATTGGTGAACCCACGCGGCACGCTGTTAATTGTCGATATTACCATTACCCCAGAAAAACGAGTCACGCGTTGCGTTGGGAAATTTAGATTTTTTGTATTTTAGTTGCTCGCTCAAGCAGAACGAATAAAGCCCCCTTTCATACCATTTCCTAAATGTCATTCTGGGTGATTCCAACATTAAAACTCTACCAAAGGTATACTGTAAAACACGTATCCTCTCTGCCTACGCATAGAGAGACATGCCACGGTGAACTCTGATATTTCATATATCGCAGTTCTGGTTTGTTTGTTAAGAACTTTATTTTATTTGTTGTTCATTGATTTAAACACTTTTTAGTACTTATAAAGGTACTACTTCTACATCGGAAGACAAAGGACATCATGTTCATTTAGATATATTTATAGAAGAGCAGAAAAAAGATTTTTCAATTTATTAATTATATTACAAGATTAAAAGTAAGAAGTGCTTAGAGGAACATAACGATATTATATGGATATAATGTATCTAAAATAATAAATATTCAGAAGCATACAATATATATTTTTTAAATTTTATTTACTTAACTTCATGTTTATTTACAATATTTTATATACATTGTCCTCCACGCTAGGAGTTCACCTGTGATGTGGAGGACATTTTTCGAATTACATGATAAAACAATTAAAATAAAAAAAAAGAAATTATAGAGGAAAATACAAAAGAAGATAAATAAAAGAAAAAAATATATAAAAGAAAAGAAAATAAAAAGAAAATAGAGCCACTTTAAAACAAACAAAAAAAATTATACAAATAAATAAAATTATTATTTATAATTTTAAAATTAGATGCTCACATAGTAGTTTGTATACCCATGAAATTGAAATTGAATATATATATGTTGAACTATGCGAGCTTCATACTAATACTCAAAGTGCACAATTTCCAGATTATAATATGTACATAGAGTGATAAGTATTCTCAGTATTTCCCTTGTGGAAAACCGAAACGTTACTTGAAATGGCTTTGACCGTGTTCTGAATATACAGGTACTTCTTAACCTTTATCTTTACTGTCTCTTTCCCTCCATACTTCCTCTATCCTCACAACATGCCATAGTCCCACTGGCTCCGGGCAGTTGAAACTCTTGCACGATAAAGATACAAAAAAATAGTGATTATTCACTAATACTTCTGTAATTGTATTGAATTAGAGATATTGTTGAATTCCACCAGATATAGAGTAGAATATTATTTTTATATTTAAAATTCCGAAGATTGTCCAAAGAAGCGAAGTTAGCAGTCCACAATGGAGTACTTATACCAACCCTGATGTATGGCAGTGAGGCATGGAACTGGCAGAGGAAGGATGAAAGTAGACTGAATGCTGTGGAAATGAGATCTTTGAGACGTATGTGCGGTAAAACCATGTATGATCGTATTAAAAATGTGGATATCCGGAAAGAATGCAAGGCTGATGTGAGCGTAATGAATAGGATCAAGAATGGGACGCTTAGATGGTTTGGGCATGTAGAGCGAATGAACGAAGAAAGGAGTGTGAAAAGAATATATGAAGCGAAAGTGAATGGAAAAAGAAGTCGAGGACGCCCGAGAAAGACATGGCACGATCAAGTAAATCAAATACTTGAATCGGGTCATGTGAAGAGTCAGAATAACAGAAGAGTATGTATGAGACGATGATGAATGTAAATAAAGCAAGGAGTGTGTGCCAAGAGAGAGTTATATGGCGGTCCGTCCTCTCTGCCTACCCCTGCGGGGAAACGGCGTGATGGTTAGTTAGTTAGTTAAAATTCAGTTTTAATAAAAATAAAAATAAATGGTGTCTTATACCTCTGAGGTTTTCTGAGAGTTTTACGCTTTGTTTGTCGTATTGTCAGTAAATTAACCTCAGTTCACAGGCGCGATCGAGTCATTGTTTTTAAGGTCTGTATAATATTTTTTTTTTTAAATAATGGTTCTATTGCTCAAAACGTTCCCCTTGGTTTATAGCTTGAAGTGTTTTTTCTCAGAGAAATGAATTAGTTTCGTTATGTACGACATTTGGAAATTAAATCGCACGACTGTAATTAAATACACCAACGTGGGAACAAAGCACTTCTTAAATAACACCAAATAGAATTAATTATTACCAATCTCGAGCTATAAATTTGTCTAATTTTAAACAACCTTCCGTACAAAATTGCCACTGTGAATTAGAAAATTAGTTTTCTCCAAATTGCGATCGAAAAAAACACTTCATTACAGACATAATTCGAAATGAAAAGTTTAAATTCTTTATTTTGTTATAAATAACTGTAATTAATAATAATAAACATAAAAGAAAGTATTCTTTTAGAGTAAAATAATTTTATAAAAGAGATCGGGGATTCCTTTTTGAGTGCTTTTGGTCGTTAAACCTGAGGTTATTCCTCTCAAATAAACCAAAATGTTAGGGAGGTTCATCCCTGTCTGCTGCTACTTGAGGTCAATGCTACGAAATATTACCAAGTCTTAGTTCAACAAGAAACACATTATTTATCAATAACCACCACGAACCTTATAAATTAAACTAACAAAATACAGGTGTGCACGTAATTATTTAATTGGTGATCAATACTTCAACGCCTCGCTCAATTTCGTATAATTTTCGGTATTTTACGTCTATTTTTTAATTAATCTTAAATACTATATGACCCTACCCTTTGCTACTTACATGCTGGTGTGATATTTTTAATGAGTTAATGTGATATACGAGTACGTGATGGGAAATATTTGAAAATGTTAGGTGAAGGAAATCTAAACTTGCGTGCTAAGTATTTCCCTTAACAATGAACTAAGGTTAGATTGAATGTGGAAATGATGAATTAAACATGCAGGAAAATTGAAAAACTTACGCTTCTAAATTTAAAAAACAATGACATTTCACTTTTCACTTGATTCTTTGTTGTACGAAGATTGATGTCCCACGCAAGCGAAAATCTTCAAGTGCACATACTATACTGAACTTTTATGAGTTAAAACTTGAGAACAACACTTCGGGCATTTTATCAAACGATTTTATTCCGCAAAGAAAGGCGATTATTCCAGAGCTATCCCTATCCCTCGGGATTCTTTCGGATACTGAAACACGCCTTTCTTGTTAAAACCTGATCGCTTTCCCGACAACTTAACAGAACAAGAATTAAAGCACTCGTGTAAACTGGACGCCTGTTAAAATGTGAATTGTGATTATAAAACGTTGTGGTTATTACATTATAAAATACACAGTCTATTTACGTTAGCGAAGTCGGTTGGTATTCGGTATACAGTTCGCGGCACACAGAACGCGGCACAGCAGATGAGTCTCGAGGTGTGCACTGTGCGGAGTGTGCGGGCTCGCAGTGCGCATGCTGGGCGCTAGTCGCCGCTCGCCGCTCGCCACTCGCTAGTATCAGCGGTGAGCAGAGTCGGTACGGCAGTGGCGGACACTCCGCCAAACACCAGCGCGAGCCGTAGCCCGTAGCCCGTAGCCCGTAGCCCGTAGCCTGTAGCCTCTACCTCTAGCCTCTACCTCTAGAGCCGCCACTCACACCAACACCGACACGCCAGCTGTCGCCAGGGCGCCGCGGGCCGGAACTAATGTGTGCATTTCCTCGAAAGGGCCCCGCCACTGCTCGCCGCCCGCCCGGGCCCAGGCCGCATGCGCCAGACTATCGATCCGTCATATCTTATCTGAGGTGCTTCGATAGCTCCAACCTTTTTCAGTTCCCCACAAAACAAACGCTTTTCTTCCAACAGCGTCGTAATTTTAAAAGCCTAGCAATGTCCGTGCGCTTTTTTGTGTCGTTCAATATTGTTTTCGGAGTTTTGATGTTAGCATTGTGCAGTAGTGTCCCCAAAGTTAACGCTAGAAATGTTATTTTACGTAGAAACAATAATATGATAAACATGGCTGACCAGGAGTCTGACGTCCACAAGATGACGAAGCGACGGGACTTGGACCCCCAGACCTGCGTCGATAATTTTGACATTCATCGGGATAAGATAATAAGGACGGAGGATTCCAGGGAAATGGGAGCCAAGTACCTGAACGAGATGGACCTGGGCTCGCGGGACGAGTGCCTTCGTCTCTGTTGTGAGACGGAATCCTGCGACGTCTTTGTGTTTGAGGAAAAGGTGAAAACCAACCACCTTCTAATACTATCATTAGACAACACATATAATATATAAAAGTCATAAATAAATGTAGACAAATAATTTTAATTACAGAATGTTCGCAAACTTTTCCAAAGACTGGATTACTTTACAAGAAAAAAATAATGATGTTACCTTGAGTTTGTTATTTTTAAACATATAACCGTACTTTACTAAGTATTAATATAGCTCCATTTTTGTGGAATATCACTCCAAGGGCATTTATTGTTGTGCTCACAATAGCCAAAAAGATGTTGATGTATTACTTTTCTAATGACCTAGTAAAGGTGACATACTAAGTATACGTATGTGTTCTACCATTTTTTTCAACATATCTTTTAATGTCGGTTACTAGAACTATTGTTCTTATAATATGATTGAAAAATTCTGGTTGGAATAAATATGGAAAATGTTGCAGTATAATACTATTTTATCTTATTATATGTGTTTACTGATAGATCAGTCGAATAATATTAATTCTGAACTCCTGTTGTATTGCAGAGCCCCGGATCCTGTTATCTTTTCCACTGCGGCCCGCCCGAAGACTTCAAGTGCAAATTCACCAGGCACACCAATTTCTCAAGTGCAGTTCTGGCGGTCAACAGGCACTTGGCCGAGTTAGAGGACCAAATTAAACTGACAAAACACGAACAGGACCTGCAGAGTCTAAGGTATTCCGCGCTCGGAAATCCGTAAATATGTTTTTTAATAAACTCGGTTTTTTAAACACAATTTTTTAGTTCTGCTCTTTTACTGATTGACAATGACTTCGGGGGCCGAAACAACAATTCTATATGCAATAACAATAACAACGACGACTAGAACAAGAACAAGGACGGCAAGAACAAACCCCACAAAGACAGCAACAAAACAAAAACAACAACACCAATAACATCAGCATGTTCGGACATTAGTACAAAACCATAAGATTGAACGGAAAATATCGAATTTATTTTCATACGCATTTGGTAGCAAATGTGCGACATTCTGATTGAAGAGATATGTTGATGGAAATTTGCTTTTTTTTTAGGAAGCAGATCCAAGATGGCCCTCGAGAGCAGAACACACCGAAGCCCGTGAGCGTTACATCGCGCCCCATCATCACTTCGGTCGAAACGGTGGTCCCACCGAAAGGTAAATGTAATATCAATCTTTCTACAAACAATATATAATAACACAGTAGACATTGGATGTGGGATGCTATGCAATAAAAATGCCTTAAATATTCGCTAAAACCAAGCGAAGGTTAAAAATGTGCAAGTTTGTTTTTAAAAGCTGGAATTTTTTAGAATAAACAAAATATCGTCGCTGGAAAGGTAAAAGGGTTTAAGCGACACTTTGGTCAAAAATGAGTTAAATATGCAGTTTTTATCGTGTTTTTTTTTCTGCATCGATTGCTCTGACTCTCGTTTGATTCTGAAGACTTTGGTGGCGCTTTAACAATCTCAAATATTTTTACCATTTGGGAGAAGGCTTGACTCAAGCGACACAAGTTCGGGACTTTGTTTACCTTTTTTCGCTTCAGGTAACTCGTAAGAGCATTGAGTTTCCTTAGTTGACTCTTTTTTTTCAAATTCAACCAGGTACTAAAGGCTTGTAAATTTTATTCTAAAACAAAAAAAACTTAAAAGTTCTCTGGTGTAAACTTCCCTAAATGGCGCTTCAGCCTTTTTGCGACGATATCAATATTTTTTTAAATATTTTTGTAGAAAGCAATCACTTTGTGGTTTGACATATTTAATGAAAATGAAATAATAACTTTGAATAAGGCCACAGATTTTAAAAAAAGTTTTACGACCGACTTTATGAGCCTATCAGTTTAATTTTGTACTTTGATAATGCTTATGCTAAGCGAAACTGGTCTATCATAAAAATTAAAGTATTATCTGTGGTCTTATACAAAATTATTATTTAATTTTCAATAAACATTTTACTTCGATAGCAATGCTTCTTGACGAGCATTACTAACGCTAGAAAACTGTCAGACTTCAACAAAGGGGAAGTAGATTGTATGCGCCAGTGTTTACATTTATACTAATCCACTACCCCTTCGTTGAGATCCGGTAGATTATTGGCGTTAACCATACAAAGCACGCCTATACACCAATCAGCTTGTAGCACGGAGCTTTTTGTGCGACGCATTTACAAAGTAACATGCTATTTCACTGGCCCATCTTTAGACGCAAAACGTAACTTGCGTCAATAAGCAATACTCTTTCTGAAATGACATCGGAATTCAAGAGGAATCATTTGAGGGGCTTAGAAGCAAAGGCAGCTTATAAATCACTGGATTTAACCCTCCTTTTTGAATATGTCGATACATTTGGAGATAATTTTTTCAAATTGTTCCTGGTTTAATGTGCACTAACATTTTTGTAAACTTCAGTCTCCATTTCTTTATAATAATCATTCAAAAGTTGACAATGATACAGAACCGTTTTTGGAGATTGCTGCCTTTGCTTCTAAGCCCCTCATTTCTTACGCAGGTGGCGAATTAACTATTTCAATATTAGAAATAATAAGTTAACTTTTCGTGGAAAATCCGACACACCAAATCAATTTTACGGGCCTGGTTTTATTAGTAGGATCGTGAAAAGATTTAAAAAATTAAGTCAAGGCGTCTTCTCCTCGTCTTTTTTCAATAAATAATGTATCATAAAATCATTCTAAGTTAATAAATATACATCGCCAAAAGCTCGTTAAAACTTGTAGGTACATCAATAGACCATGTTATATTTTTGTTCTTGGCGATCTCTAGTGGCCGGAGTTCTAATATGCTAAATATTAATTAAATTCGCTAAAAACATAGTTTGTTTCCCACATAAATTTATAAAACTAATACATGATAATATTTTGTTCGCACCTAGTTTCAGAGTAGAGAGTAAATGATTTTTGTACAGCCCTGGTTAAAGCCGCCATTAAAATCAGAACGTTGCTTAAAATGGTTTCAACTGGGTTTAGTGATTAGATCTAAATAGCTGGGTATTTCCAAACCTTCCTCTTTTCCACCTCCTTCCTTTCCCAACTTCCTTCCAGCCTCGTTACACATCCTAAACTGGAAATAGGTACCAGACTCCGAATTCTTTTTTAAATGTCAAACAGGAACCAAATGTGCACATGCAAATATTCGATTCTGATATCGAGGGTACTATTTAAAACATTTTAGGGTATATGACATAACAATACTATTTCCAGCCCGCCGCTGCAGCCGGTTCCAGTTCGAGTGCCACTCCTCCTCCGAGTGCATCGCCATCTACAACGCGTGCGACGGCATCCCGCAGTGCGCTGACGGCAGCGACGAGGCCGCGGAGCTGGCCTGCCCCGCCACCAGCACGCTGCCGCCCCCGCCCCCGCCCCCGCCGCACTTGCCGCCCAGAGAGGTGCTGCCGCCCATGTCGCAGGGGCAGCAGATGACGCAGGCGCAGACTTACGTGGGATCTGAAGCCATGCCGAAGGTACCTATCCATAGTGATACCTAATTAACCTCTAGTGGGCCGGAGGTGCCAATGGTCACCGGACATTCATCATTATCTTTTCAGGAGTTTTTGTCCTTTAAAACCTATTGCTTGCATATTTAAATGAACTGGTATCGCTTGTCAACAAAATAATCAATATACAGAGATATTTTGCATTGCGTTAAGTTCGGTACAAGTCGAGTAATAAATATTTGAAGTTTGCTAACGTCAGTACGGCAAAAAAACACATCGATTTTCAAAGTGACATTAACGTGTGTATTTACACGAAAACCTCATGCAATTTTATTTTTATTTTGAATTTATTCAGCTACACGAAAATACAATAAAATTACAAAAATATTTTTATATTTATTTATCAAACTTGTTTAGTGACACGAGAGGAAAATAAAACCGATTCTCCGAATATTAGTAGCTTTTTCAGAAAAACCATTTATTCCATTAACAATTTGAAAAAATACAAAAACTTCATTTTGTAAAACATAAGTGGGTTATTACCAAATTAGAGTCAGCAAGGTACGACGGAAATTGTACCTTGCGAAAATACGGCATTACAGAGGTTAAATGTATATTAAGGAAATAATCTTAGGTCGGGGTATTGCAAACTCTCGTCACATTTGACACCGTTTCAATTCAAGGATTAGCGCCATTTTTTTTTTTTTTACATTTTAATGGTCCCCGTTAAACATCAATTTTAAGCCTGTTACAACGTTTGAACAAATTGTGATCAGCTGACAAGCATAACAACATGACAGTTATGCTTTGCAGCCAATCATAATTAGTCCAAAGGCTGAAATGAACCGACAATCAGCGTTTACCTGAGACCGTTAAATGTAAAATAAAAACAGAATGGCGCTAATCATTGAATTGTGACGATATCAAATGTGTTAACAAAAACAAACAAACAAACAACACGCACTTAACTTTAAAGCACAACATAATGTTTATTTATATCGGGAATAACTTTAGAACTGTGAACTCTTGCGTCATGAAATCTGCGCAGTTTTTTTATGCCTGGAATTTTCTAGTCGACGCTACTATTTTTACAGCTCGCTAGTTATTTTCAGTATAAGCCATGAAGCTTTGCAATAATTATTTAGTTGTGAAAAACGAAGTTAAGGTGTCATAATTGCTTGTTCCGTCTATTACAATATATTGAAATCCTATCAATTTTATTCAGCATTTTTCAGTGAAATATAAGGGAACATAATACAACAATCGATATATTGTTATACAATTCAGAAAACCTGAAAATATGTTCGTTTCTCCCTACTCCCATCTTTCAAAAGCTTTATTTGATGGAGTACCTGCAGAGGATTGAACCCGTACCACCTGAAGGAATATCAGGTGCTTTATCTATTAAGCTACAAGCCAGTCGAATGCAATAAAAAAATATGGAGATATATTTCGTTATGCAAAATTTACCAAAACATTCTGTCGTGATTACGTTCTTAGCTTGACTTCTAATCAAATAGGTGAGCGTTAGTTATGACTTCTCGATATTTACATATAATTTTAATTAATGACCAAAGTAATTGTTTCATTTTCAAAGATTATTATAGCCAGAGGGCGAGTGGAAGTGAAAATATTTTTTCTCGTAAGCTATTGTACTGAATTAATTGTTTTTACTAAGAATCAGTTGTTATTTGTATTGTTTAATTAGCCGTCAAGCATAGCGAGCATTAAAAAAATATCAAACGAGTCGCGGATCGGCGGTTAACGTTCTGTTACAATATTTAAAGTGGCAAATGCAAAAAAATAAAAATGGCATTGACTACCGATTTGATGAGTGTCAAGTGTGACGGAGGTTCAAATAACTAGGCCTTAAATGTTGCAAGTACCCAGTACCTACCTATCTAACTCTCCCGCGATAATAATAATTGCAGTATTGTTTTGACATGCGCTGCACACCGAAATAAATTAAAACTAATTAGGTAGGTTAAACATATCAATTATTATTATCACTGTTTAATATTCTCATTCTTCTCTCTTATCTTTCTTTACAATTAATTGGGAGTAAGGTTAATATCGTCGCTGGAAAGGCAAAAGGGTTTAAGCGACACTTTGGTCAAAAGTGAGTTAAATATGCAGTTTTGATCAGTTTTTTTTCACATCTAATACTTTGAGTCTCATTTGATTCTGAAGACTTTTGTGACCCTTCAGTCTCTTCTTTGATCCATTTTTTTCAAAAGTAAAAAATCGAAGAACACACAAAAACGTGACTAACCTTTCCAGTTGTCAAAAACAAACCACTAATCCAAAATGGTTGATAATGCTAACATATGATAAACATATGTGTACCAACATAACAAAAAAAACGATAATCGAATGTACACAGCCCGCGAAAATTCAAAATACTACAAATAATATTGATAAATTTGTCGTATAAATTGTTATGCAATTTGCCTATACACAGGAGCATTGTTGTTAACGCAATGATTTTTTATCGCTTTATGAAATAATTCTTCCTTGAAATATATTTCAATGTTTTTTTTGCAAATAGAGTTCAGAAGAAAGTGTTGATAAAAATAATTTGCTATAAAATTATTATTAATAGATATTCTTTTCAGGATAGTCAGAATCAACACCAGCAAGCTTTCATGAGGCCCATCGCGCCAGTGGACGAACCTCCGTGGCCGATTCATCTTGATCATTCTATACAAAACAATCAAATGCCGAGAATCAAGCAATATAATGGTAAATATTACATGGTTTTGATTGTACATACACCTTATAATCTAATATGTAAAGCAGGCGATACGTGAAAAAAAAAAAGAGCTCTGGTGTCATGAAATTTTTACAGCTTTTTCTATCGAAAATTTCCATTAATTGGATTGATTTAATTATGTTACAGATAATGTTGGTGGTTCCCATATATTCAATCATAAAGGTGGATTACAAGTGACTGAAACTGACAGGCAAGTACTTTCGACTAACGTCTATTTTTTAAATGAGTTCGCTGGCTGGAACCAGTGGGACTACGGCCTATGGTACCTACAAATGAAGAATATTGTCAGGTAGAAATTCATTTTGAAGGAAAATAGAAGATTGAGACTTTTACAGGTTTTGAATCGCAACCTCCAAGCCAATGGGAAATACTTTTACCAATCTGCCACAGGTAGTATCAAAAACGTCCATACATATTACTTAAATAAAAATAAATAGTAAAAATATATCGTTTTTTATAGTGTTGCCGCAGGTCCATATGACTACAAAGGTCTTCCTTACGACTCTCTCCAAGAAAATAATAACTGGCAACACAGGCAATGGCCACAGCCTCAGCAAGGTAAGGTTCATAGAAAATAATATGTATAATGCCTTGTTGTTTGAACCCCTGTCACATTTGACACTGTCATCAAATTGGCCATCAATGTCATTTATAATTTTTTTATGTTTTTTCCCTTTCAACGCCGATTCTCGGTCTGTCAGCGTTTGGTCAAATTTGTATGACTTTGATGGCTGATCAAACTATCCTACCTAAATTTTTACCAAATTCTGACAAGATCAAGAATCGGCAGTTAACTGGACGTTATTCAAAGTTGCAAATTAAAAAAAAATTAATTAATGGCAGTGATAGCCGATTTGATAACAATGTCAAATTTGAGAGGGGTTTATAAACAAATAGGTATTTAAAAGGAATTAATAAGCCAACATCAATATGCAAGCAAAAAGCTTTATTGAAAGGTCTGAATTAAAACACTATTTTCAGAACAAATAAATGTAAATGACGGCTCGCCAATCTACCACATGGACATGGATAACCAGAACGGGTGGAAACAACAGGCCCCCATGCAGAACGTTCAGCTGCAGCACAGAATGCAGAACCCTAATAACCAAGTGCCTTTACAGAGGATACAGCAGACAGAAAAGATGGCCATGCAAGGCATTCCCAGCATCTTCCAAGACAGAGATAAAATGTGGGCTGTACCGCAAATACAAAACGTTCAAGTAAATATTGTACAAATCTATAAACTTCTCAGTGCAATTTTTGGCAAAAAAATTTCAATCCATTTTTTCCCTAAAAGATCTGCACTAGCGACGCCCCTGACTGCACTGATAAGTTTGTAGATCTATAACGTAAGATTAAGGGATACAAATTATTTATGTAGAGTTCTAAAATGTTTGTACTTAACAAAATACCAAATTATTGCAATATTCTGTAAAACTAACTATAAAGCAGGAAATTTGTGCGTAAAGCTCCAAAAACTCTTAAACTCTCTGGCATCATGAAATTTACAAAGCTTTTTTCTCTCAGGAATATACATAAAAGTTAAGACAACTCAATACTTCATTTGCATCATGAGCTATAGAGCTTTGGAATATCCATAGTGGTACACTCACAAGAAACCAATTTTTGGTTCAATATTTTTCAATAAATTCACTAAGCAAAACTATTACATTGAAACTCAGACGAAGCTGCTAACTGCTAGTTGTTTATGAAATCTATTTATTCTTCTAGGTGGATAACCAACAAATATACGCTCATCCAAAAATAATAAGTCCACCAGAAGTAGTTAATCCCAAAATAGAGCAACCTGACAGTCAGCCCATTCAACACGTTGTTGAAAAGCCTAAGAAAGAACCGGCCCCAGAAGTGAACGACGATTCGGAAGATGATTCAGAAGAAAACAACGAAGAAGAACAGAACGACAAAGAAAATAATGACACCCCTAAAGAAAAACAGAAAGAGAGCAAAAAGAAACACTCAAATAATACCAAGAAGAAACATTTGAAACCTGAAACGGAAGAAAGTGAAAGCGAGAAAGCAAAGAATGCCGCACTCCACGAGCAAATGATTATGGGAAAACAATTTGAAGATGATGTTCATGACGGGGCGGCAGAAAGACCTCCGGGAGCTATCTTATTACTCACGCTAGGTTAGTAACTCATATTATTATGATAAGAACACTTGACTGTGTGCTAAAAAGGGAAGTCGATTCCATAGATTCCCTATCTTAATGTATGAAATACAATTTTTAGAACATATTGATCCCTCCTACGTAAACTATCGTATCTGCAAAATCCAGATTTTAGAGGAGAGTTTCTATTGATCACTGTAAATTCAAATATTCCGATTAAATCTAAACTCTAAGCAAATATTTTAATTTAATATATTATGTTTGAATATATTTGGATTTATCGGTTAAAATTTGGAATTAAAGTGGTCTAAAGAAGCTTTACAATCCTCTCCTAAACAATCGGAATTTTGAAGATACAATAGTTTACGTAAGAAGGGTCGATAAACGTCAGGTGGAAAAGTTGTATTTGTTCTATCCCTAATTAAATGGAACATTCTCTGAAGAACTAGACATCCAAGAGACATGCTAAGCGTTTATTTGTACACAGTTGACATCGCATGAGAACTGGTTGTTTTTACTACTCATCAATTCAGCAGTTGCTGTGGCATAATTTGCCATATTCTGTGTTTCATCCCGCATACAACATGGGTTGTCTCTTCAAAACCTGGGTTCACTCCTACCCTCCACACAGCATCCCTAAAGATGGTATAGGAACGATGGAAACCACAAGGCTTCCTGTGCAGACTTCATATAAAAAGTAAAATAAAATGTTTCCTATTAGAGCCAAACATATATAGCTTTTATGCAGGTGAGGAATAATTTATTTGCACACATATTATGTTAAATAAGTTATTAACTCAAAGTATTTTTTTTTCCTTGCAGGGGTTTGCATGGCGAGCATAATGGTGGTCCTTCTAGGCTGTCGCCTAAAAATGGCAAGAAGACGAATGCGGCGATCAGGAAAGTCTCCCTTCGCCCATGATGCAGATTATCTAGTCAACGGAATGTACTTATAATTTCGTATGTCTCGTTTTATTTTTGTTTTATCAAACAGAAGTTTATTAAAATTATCAACAGAGTCATAGACTAATCTGTTTTTTTTTTTAATCCGTGAGAATACAAGTCACAGTTTTGTATATTAATTGAATACATCTATACTCCAGCCACTGAGAGATTGCAAAAAACTATAATATGTTTCATTTGTGCTTAAAAATTAAATGTACGCTGACATCTGTGTTTCACAAGAAACACCACCCGCAAGCTTTGAATGGTGTGGTGGGGGTATATTCTTTCAGAATTTTAGCAGTTGTTAAATAAAGTAGTTGTTCATGAGCTGTTATAAGAAGTTGTTTGTCAGCTTTCAGATTTCACAAAGGTTTCTCATAAGCTCTTAAAAGAAGTTGTCAGCCGTCAGAATTCAAACAGTTTTTTTTATAAGCTGTTATATGGAGTTATTTGTCAGCTGTCAGAATCCAAACATTTTTTTTTAAAGCTGTCCAAATATAAGGAGTGATTAAAAAAAGATGAATAAATATATAAAATTTCAGAACATGAAAGTGCTTATGTGGATTTTCAAATGATTGCAGCCAGCACCATGAGATGGTGTCCAATCCAATGATATTATTTTCATATTGAAGTACAGCGTGTATATGAGACTGAAGCGTGCAAGATATGTTGTGTTCTAGATACAAAATTCTTAATACGTTTTTTTAATTGAAGTAAAGAGAACAGACATTTTTAAAATGACATTATCATATCCTCAAAATATTTATAAAATATATGGAAACCATAACCAACAATGGCGGCAGTGGTGCCAATTTGGTTTATAAATAATAATAATTTAAGGTCTACGTACACACAATGTCAAAAACGCGCTGTGAAAACAGTTTGAGTTGTAGCAATGTATACCTAATGACTGTTTAGCTATACGGGAAAACGGATATAGTGAGAGCTTTTATGGTTTTCACAACTCATTTTGATGTTGTGTGTACACATACCTTTATAGGTTTGACTATAAAGGTATGTGTACTGTAAGTGATTTTACAGAAAGCTGTGTTGATATTTCTAACATTCACAGGCACATAGACCAAAATACAATTGATAGTATTTATTATTAAAAAATGCTATAATATTGAGTAGGTACTGAAATAATTCTAAAAGAATCAGGTTGAATTAGGAGTGCATATTATTATTTTGGGTGGAGTTAATTACTATTTTTAATTTGCCTATCAGAGAACTGTGGCCATTTAGACAGTTCTGTAGTTAAATAATGTTAGCAATTGAGTGGTGGACTATTTAATTATAAACTACATAACAACAAATCATTTTAAAATTTACCAAAATGTGTCTCACATGAACTGACTTCCTTAATAATTCATAATCTGCATCTTGCAGAAGAAACTAAATAAAAAGCAGTTTCCATAAAATGTGCATTTAAGACGTACCAGTATTGTGAACTTGTTTTGTGAGTGCTGTAGACAAGTCTTTTTTTATCATTTTAAAATCAAATACGTAAAATATGTAAATCATTATCCACAATATTTAATTTTAAAAGTATCCATACATTTTTAATGTAATCAGTGTGTAATAAATAAATGCTTGAATAACTGTTAATTTTTTTTTTTCAGGCCTAATTATTTGTGTATATTAATTAAAACCCTAGAAAAAATATGTATTGCATTTGATGTAAAAGTAAATAAGAGGAATTTTATCCTAAAATATTTGTGTTATAAAAACAAAAGAAAGTATTGTTGATTTTTATAAATAAATGGTTAAAATTATTACAACAGACCCTTTTCATTAATTAATATATGTACTGAAATTTGATCAATTTCAGGTTACTTGAAAAAAAAACATAATTTGCTACCAAAATGCTACCTCTGGCCCAATTTTTTATAAATACCTTTTTATTCTTTGAATCGATTCTTAAAAATCGATTTTAGACAAATTGGGCGAAGTTCTATTGTTCAAAACTGTTTTTGCAGGCTGCCCATGGATGTCAGGTTAAAAATAAAACAGTATTTTCAAAAAACAAAAAGGGATATGAGAATCATTGAAATATGAATATCGTCACTGGAAAGGCAAAAAGGCTTAAGGGACACTTTGGTCAAAATTAGTTAAATGCACAGTTTTGATCAGTTCTTCTTTCTACATCGAATGCTCCGACTCTCCTTTGATTCTGAAGACTTTTGTGGCCCTTCAGCCATCTAAAATATATTTACCGTTTGGGAGAAGGTTTGACTCAAGCGACACAAGTTTGAGACTTTTTAAGCTTTTTGTCACTTCAGGTAACTCAGTTATCTTTTCTTTTTTTTTTAAATCCAACCAGGTACTGAAGACTTATGAATTTTATTGTAAAACAAAAAAAACTGAAGTGCTCTGGTATAAACATCCCAAAATGGCGCTTCAGCCCTTTTGCTTTTCCGGCGACGATATGTAATTAAAAACTCCTGGGATCCTAACACGATGAATGCATAAGATTGATAATGGAATTTAAAGGAAAAATAAGAATTTAGAGGTCAGTTAAATTCTCTGGAAAACAATATATGAACATACGTAATAACATAAATAATTAAAACCAAAAATATATTATTATTTCTTTATTAATATTTGAGTGGACTTACAAAATACAAATAACAATAACAGTGTACAAATATTTTTAATGTCTTTTAATGGCTATTAAGAATCATGATTTTTACATTTTAAATCGTGCAGTCAATATAAAAAAATATTGTTTGCAATCATAAAGCACCATGTAAAAAGTATTGTGAGTTCAAGTTTTTATTATAAAAATACACAAAGCCTTTAGTCATCAATCTATTATATAATAACACAATCGATTTCAAATAAACATTTTGATTTTGAGACAAGCCACTAACAAAACACTATACGTTGTATGATTTAGTAAAATAATAAGTAATTTGAAGTTTTTAATTTTACACACTTATTTGTTTCAATCAGGCAAAGACAGGCGATTTTTTAAATGGTACTGTTAAACGTTTTTTATGATAGTTTGTGGTTGGCTTTTTAAATTCTTAAATGGTCATGCCATATTCTGTATCAACTTTTAGACAAGGCTTCAAAATTCGTTGATAAAGTATCATGACGGTAGATCACAAACATCTGCACTGATGATGGTCTCAAAATTGAACTGAAGACTGTAGGAGGCAGCTTAATATGACTTAACCATAAAAAAATCAATAAAACAAACCAGACAACAATTTCTTAAAACTGAAACCATATATTAAGCCCAAAATTCAACAATTAAGTTCACAAATAAACCAAACTAACTAGGCTACAATATTAGCATGTTGTATCATTTTATCAAATTCTACTGTGCAACATGGTATCAATCTATTACAAGGTGAACTATAAAACCAAGGGAATTAAATTTTATATAGGGAGTCCCTAACCTAAGTTCGTAATATAAAATTAGTTTTGACAATGTTATTATTAGTTGAATAGCTCTTTGCTAAATAGGTATGCATATTTTCATTGATACTACAGTATAATAATGAACTATGAAATGAAAAGTAAAAATATTGAAATTCGGAATGTAGGAATGAAGAAAGATGCAGTATTTTTTTTTTTTTTTTATGATATCTGTCACTAAGCTTATATCGATAAATTTGAGAGAAAAAAAAACCCTTTCAATAAATTAAATATCCTTAATGTAGGATAGAAAAAATAAAATTACATTCATTGAACATTCCCAAGAAAACACTACGTCAAAGTCAAAGATTGGATATTTTATTTTCAAATAAATTTCACACTTCGTTATGTCATAAGTTCAAAGGATTTTGTTACATTCAACTAAATTTTAATGTTTTTTCACTCAAGGAGATTAAACATATTTAATTTTTTTTTAATTACAACCAAATTTACAAATGCAGCTGAAACAGATGATAAAAAAACAAGCCTTTAAAATATTGTAAACTTTTGTGACCTGTTGAATAACCACGTATGCACATTATTTGAAAAATTGAGACTTATAAACTTATTTACAAGAAGATATATAAAGCATGTATAAAAATATTTTATTTTATTAATATAGATACACATTTAGTGAGTACATTGTGGATTCATTGAAAAAAAAAACTTACTTAGTAAATACGAAAGCATGTATTTATGGATACTCTGTTTTAGCTAGTTTAACTTATTTACTAATAAAACCGTAAACATTTACCAGAGTGATTTACAAGGTTAAGCTTACACTAGAAACAACATAATGAATCATTCAAAAGAAAATATTCTAACTAATTAGGTCATATTTTATAATTTATTAACAATTAGCGTTGGGAAAAACTTCAATGTTTTGTGAATGCTTCACGAATTGTTAGTTCTTTAAAATGAACCCTTCGAAGTGAACCCTTCAATTGAAGTCGAACTCGCGAAAAAATAAGATTTGAGAGAAGAAGGATTGATCCGCCTGTTTAGCGTTGGGAAAAACTTCAGAGTTTTGTGAACGCTTCAGGAACTGCTAGTTCTTTGAAATGAACCTGTCGTGGTGAACACTTCAATTGTAGTCGAACTCGTCAAAAGATAGTACTAGTCGGCAGAGATCCCAAATCGAAAAGTGCTAGCAAATCAACAAAAATTCCTCTCCGAAAAAAAAGCACTAGTCGGTAGAGATTTGAAATCGAAAAGTACTAGCAAATCAACAAAAAATCCTCCCCCAAAAAGTGCTAGCAAATCAACAAAATTTACTAAAAACGGAATTGCAGGTCGGAATCGGCGAGACCACTTTGGGAATCGCCCTAAAACAAGCACAGAAATCATAAGCAACTGGTTCCTTCATTTTGAAATGTCAATGCCTTCAAATCGGTGCTGCTTCAAAAGTACTTCTTTCAATGGAATGAAGTTAATGAAATGAATGAAGGCTAAAATGAACTACCACCTTCAATTGAAGTGTTGGTTCAGTGAAATGAAGTTCATGAAATGAATGGAGGCTAAATTGAACTGCCACCTTCAATTGAAGTATTTGTTCAATGAAATGAAGTTATTAAAATGAATGAACGCTAAAATGAACTAACGACTTCAATTGAAGTATTTGTTCAATGAACAATGAATGAAGTACGAACTGTTGCCAAAAGAAGTAGTTCTTTGAAGCAGTTCTTTCAAAGCGGTCACAACGCTATTAACAATAATTGATTGAGGATAATATTAATCCAAAAGATTTGTTGAGATAATATTGGGGGACTCCCTATAAGTCAAATAAAAATTACTCGATTTTTTTTAATGTTGAGAAATTAGTTTTTAGCTAGCTAATAAAAATATTATTTACGGCCTTAAAATAAAAATTTGCATAGAAACCACACTGAGGTCATTTTGTAGTAAATTTACATGCAAATACACAGGTGGATTCATTTTACACAGAATGCTAAACCGATATGTGTTAAAGGGAGAAAACTTAAAAGAAACACTTTAACGAAATAAATCCTTATACAAATAATAGGAATGATAAAAATATGTAATTTATAACATTTTTAGGTTGCATGATGATTTTACAATATCCTCTAATCAAATCTTAGGCTACTGAGAAACTATATTTGGAATTATGAATTACTTCATTGTAATTTGGAAAAAAAAAACCCCCACAATTAGCGTGTCTCACAAAAAGCAAACGCATAATTACACAAGTGAATTAACCACACAACACTGTATTATATGTATCTATAAAACAGATTATTTGCATAAAGTTTTGTACCATAATTTAACCACCCTTCAAAATCTACATGTAAATGGAAAAAAATCAACTGCCCCAACAGACAGTGTCAGATGTGCGAACTAGAAACTTTGCGTAATAGCTGTTTAAAGTTTCATGTGCACTTTTTAGTTGTTTTTGAGAGCAAGAAATAAATGCAAAGTTATCAATTTGCATATCTGATATTGTTACTTGCGACAGTTGAAATATTGACATATAGCTTTGTGGTTATTATTGAACTTCAATTTACACAAGAAATGTATTATTTACACATATCAGTCCTAAATATTCAAAGGCACGATCCCTTTAAAAACAAAGGGACCATTTCTTGAGGAAAAACATTATTTACACCTTTTATTTCCTCGCATAAACATTGACTCATAAAATTACCATGTGCAAATTCCAATTTCCGGCCAGATTCCGGGAGAAAATAACCACATTGTAAAGTCAAACCGACAGTATGTTTTACTATTTGAGAGTACAGCAAACCAATTCATTCTGAAACTTGCATAAATTATATTCAGGAAAACAGTGAGTTATAATTATTATCGACTAATTATGAACTCAGATTACTTAGTTGGTTGAAAAATATTTTACAAAAATAATACTGTTATCGCATATTTGTTGGAATAGTCGGATTGAACAAGTGGGTACACTAAAACAATTTATTTAAGGCATTTTATTTTTTTGATGGGCAGTTTTCAATTATAATGTACATAATATGTATGTATAACTTTGTCACAAATTGAATTAATTTGTTGGAGTACTAGGTACATTATTATATTTAGGAAGTTATAAGATATACGTACCTCTGAGAAATACCTGTACTTGGTTTGAGATTGAAGGTAGATAGATTGATTTATTTAGAAACGTGCCATTAATATTAACTGCATGATTTAGACGTTTGTAAGGTTTGGATAGAGAGTGCATTGAATTGCAGAGCACATATTATATATTATCTAGGGAATTATAGTCTATAATATTATTATTATTGAAAATATGAAAGCACTTATAATGAAGATATCTGAGCAAACGGTTTGTGAAAACATTGAGTAAATTGAATACATAATTGTAAAAAATAATAACTAATTCTATAGTTTTATTTAAGTAAATTAAATATAATGTAAAAGGTATATTTTTCTAGTTTATAAGTACGAAATATTTGTTGTGATCCATTATAAGAGTTTTTACAAGAAAAAACATTAGAAAAGACCAGTCACTCGACTCAGTGTAATCATCTTGAAATCATACAAGCAAAATGATGTGAATCAGGTACAATTTTTAAAGCCATGAAAAAAAAATACATGAACCAAATTCGTCTTGCAGTTCAGTTGAAAATGTATTGAATTAAACAATGAAAATAATAAATAAATCCTCAACGTTTTAAATCAAAACATGACTTTTCTCTGTGAGCAAAGGCAACAAACATAATGGCTGGAGTTAAGACTGTGTAGTGAGATAACTCCGTTGAAAATAACAGTAAGATTGCCATCAATATATAACATCAATAATATAATGTGATATATATATACCTCAAAAGTCAATTCAATTTGTTTTAATGTTCAGGAGATAGGAAATTGTAAAATACACATCTCACTTGGTTAAATTCTGCGAGCCAAAGGAAGAAGTGGGAAGAGTAAAAAAACGAATTTTGATATCAGTTTGCAAAGTCACCCCCAGTTATGTAGTCTTGTCAGGAAAAATTAAATGAGTCAAAATATAAAATAACATGGAATTTTAATGAAGCAGACATATTGAAAAGGAGATAAGTCAAAATAGCTCTAACGAAATAAGTACGCTAACCCACTTTTATAATTTAAAACGATTCAGTATTTTGTGGTTAAGTGTAATTATTTCAAATAGAGTTAATTTGAGTTTTCCCCTTCTTCCTTCCGCACACAGAATCAATGCAATTTTTTTAAATTAACAAAACAAAGAACAATGTCAGATATCGACACCTCATATCCAATGTTACAAGAAAAAGGTCATATCTAGAAAACATAATATTAATTTTGTCTTTTGATCACTGTGAGGACATCCAACTTTTTAAGGTGGCTTAATTTTGCTACAGGACAACCGTCATATCTTTGATTTTAATTAATGATTGATTTTTGTTTAAAAGTGGACAACCGACCTTTGACTTCTGAGATACAAATATAATAATGAAATAGATTAAAAAAATATATTTTACATAGACATAAAAATACATGGTGACTTAGCAAAAAAAAATCCATGTAAATGACGTTAAATTTATAATGCCACAAAATTGAGCATAATAATAAAATGAATGGCTAGAAACAGACGAGAAAAAAATGCAGGAAAATGTTCAGGTAACATTACAGGCCACGGGTAGTTGATAATTTATGTCAATAATTTCTTAAAGGTTGTATCCTCATACTTCAAACATAACTAACATTTTATTTAAATAATATTGTGGTCAAATCCAACCACTTGCGTTACATTATTCCTTGTTACGTGTATTTACAACAACAAAAAATTACGTCAAATATGGGAGATATAATTCTGTTAAAAAAATATTATTATATTTTTTACACAAATAAATAAATATATATTTACAAAAGTTATGATTTACAAAAAAAAACAAAACAAACTATGTCTCCTAATATTTAATGTGTTAACATTTCACCCTAGAAAAATAATTTATTAGAATAGCAAGGTTAGACAAATAAAAAGTTTACACTATATTTGGTATTAAAAAATATTGTAGATTGGAGTGAGAATTGGTTACTTGGTATTATTTGGTGACTGAAGAGGTTAGGCTCCGGGCTAATTGACAATTCTCTACAAATAAGTCTCGTACTAGCAGATCTGCAGCAGCCAGCCTCTGGCGTAGGGCACCCACTTCCCCCCTATGCGCTGCAATGTTCTCTGGAAATTAATACATATTGGATATTATTATATATTATAGTCCAACTAGAAACAGCATGAAAGATTTTAATTGTACCTCATATGAAGAAAAAATGATAGATTAATTGCAAACTTTGCCGCAATGTACTTGACAAATATTTGAATGACCGAGAGTAGAAGATATTCAGTATTGCCCTGGTAAGAGATCACCATTCAGAATCAAAACATGGCCTGAAATGACTTGAGCTATGTCTAGTCACCAGGCACTTCTCAACCCCCACCTTTTTCATATATGTACCAGCCTCACAACATTTCAAAAAGATGCTATAGTTCTACAGGCTTTAGTTGGGACTATTTTGCGGTATTACATACATAAATAAATTAAAAAAGAGAATGTTGAATTTGCTAGCAAAACATTATTTGGATAAATTTAGAAGGGTTGTGCTGCAAGAATTTCTGGTCAAAGCTATTTATCGCGTATGTGTTTAGTTTATAGTACCTACTCTGTTATAATTTATTATTATTATTGTTTGAATTCAAGTAGCAGAACTTCAAAGCTGCATAACATTCCAATCATCCAATAGACTGCCTACCTTATTTACTTTTAATAATTATGACTCAACTGCCAAGTATGTGTAGTAATCGTTTCTTATCCATAGGGGTACATCAATGTTTCAAATCCACTCCAAAGTAGTCATAATCTAGATTTATAAATCGATAATACAATGTTATCATGATATTGACGCAATTGATAACAATAATTATTATCCACTATTCAAATCAGATATTGTGGATATATTAAAAGTATTATATTGACTTTGAAAGTCAGGAATTGAAGCCTGGAGAAGAATTGTAGATAGATCCAAGTAGAACTGTTTTCACGTAAGGATGCAATCGGCTTAATATGAGTAAAAGTATGTATACTGAGTAGTCACCGCCCATCTGAGCAACTGCTCTCGTAAGCAATGAGTGTATTCTTTTCTTTGTATGATGGAGGAGACTGGCGGAAGTCAAAGTGGGACGCTGAGTCTATTCAGTTGGTCAATGGCATCAGAAGTCACTTGAATCAGCACAGATGTGCCTCCGGGAAACTGCTGGAGGGAACATTCTCCTATGATGTGTTATTTATATCTGTCTATCTTTTAGGCTCCATTTGTGCACCATGTGTGCATAGCGACTGTGACTGCACTGGATGAGGTTTAGTAAGGCCGACGTTATGAGTGTACTACACAAAGTTTAATCCTCCTATCACTCACACTAAACGGATCGTATTCTTTGGTGGAAACAGTTCTACTAGAGACAATGTAAGATAGGCAAACCTGGAGAATTCTAATTTATATAGGACCTTAGCCTTAACAATATGTGCGTGAAAACGTGCAAGAAAAACTGAAGATAAATGAGTGAAATGTGTAACTTACGTTGCATTACTGCCTCTGCATAAGTGTGTTGTTGTCTAAGAGCAGTTTGTAGTTGTCGACAGTAGTTCTCTAAGGCCACAGCTTTTAAGTTAGCAGCACCCTAATAAATAAAAATTATATTAAAATCTAGATATTAAATTAAATTCCTAATTGAAAAAGTGTCAGCATATAGCATACCATTTACTAATTGCGTGAATCATTTGGAAGGAAATTGGTGTTAATAATTACCACTTGATGTTGAGGATTAGCTCGTTGGAGAGTGAGATTTCGTATTTCGGCATCGAGTCGAGTTCGGGTAGCTTCCAAGTGCTGAACCTCTCGCCTTCTCGCCTGCAACTCCTCCTCAAGCTCTGAACAAAACAACATCTTCTTTTCACCAAAGTTCTTCCCCTGACTCATAGGCACAGCTTGAGATGGCTTCATCATTGAAGAGTTGGGTTTTTGTATCGGCATTATTGAACTTTCAACATTCATGGGCGGCAAATCCATTGTGAAATTACCGTTTTGTTCAGAAAATTGATCTTTGAAAAATGCGGGATTGTGATAATCTCTAGCAATGTCGCTACTGTTTCTAACATTTGATATTGGCGATGGAATAGCGCCCTGATTCCACAAGTAATCTATTGGTGAGCTGATTTTTTCGAGATTTTCTCTGGTAAAAGATTCTACCAGTGGTTCAGCATTTGGAAATAAAACTTTTGATACATTTGTAGGTTCATTACTAATTTCTTTTTCACACGAGCTGGAAGAAGGAAGTAGTCCATCTGTGACCATCGCGTTTAAAGCTTCCGAATGCCCATTTTCAATGGGGGATGGATTGATCTTACTTTTTTCTAATTGTTCAATTTGCTCTTTCAACTGATTGATTTCCGTAGATCTTATGTCTAATTCTTGTTCAGTCTTAAGTTTATATTCTTCGAATTCATCCTCAAGATCGGTGAACTGTTTTTCTAAGTTATACTTTTCTTCAATAGTAGATAAGGGTCCATCAAATCTATCATTTTTCACGTCTTGCGAGGCAAATTGCTCCTCATACTCTGAAAGTTTACTGAGCAATTCTGCAAACTTATCATCAGTAATTCGTTGTTCTTGGTCAAAAATATCCCTTTCTTCATTCAGTTTAGACGCCCAGTAATCTTCACATTTATCATATTCGTTTTTTAAGCACTCCATATTAGATTCAAGCTCGGTATACTTTTCTGAATCTTTAACTGTTTGCTCTTTCGCTTCGAAGCGTTCCATTTCTAATAGATTGTTCAATTGCTTTACTTTCAGTTCAAGATCGGTTAGTTGGACCACTAATTCCGAATTGCTCTTAAGGTTTTTGGTTGACTTATCATCACAGTTTTTGTTATGTTCATTATTAATTTTATCTGGTAGGGAATGTATATTTTGATTTTCACTACTATTCAAAGAAAGCAATAATTGATGGCCTTCAATATTGAGGTTGCACGATTCACTCACTATATTTTGAAGTAAACTTATGATATTTGACTTTAAGGAGTTGGGTACAATATTCTTATTCTCGGCAATCATTTTCTTCATGTCCTCCATCACTTTTTTCAGCAGTAAATGCAATCCCAAGTAGTAGTGCTTCACTTGTGTTCCAACAAAGAACTCAGACAGAATGTTGGTATTTGCCTGTAAAAATAAGTAAAAATAATGTAGGCCAATGTTATTATTAGGCCAACTGCCAAGAAGATTTGTTTTGAGAGTATCTTAGATATTATTTGTAAAAAAGCAACAAAAATCAATTTTAAGGACTGAACTGACACAACAGGTAATTTCTAGTAATATTTTCCTTCACACTTGAATGTGTTTTATAATTGTACAAAACAAAAGCACAGAACTTTGCTAAAGTGAATTCGTGGGAGAGCATAGTTCAGGAGATTGGTTGAAGGCTAGAGTAATGTGCTGTGGAAATGACATATTAAGTGTAATTTGACAAGAATAAACAGAAGAGATAATATAAATTAAGATAAGTGGCATTATCAAGTTAATTGAAAAAACCATACACTGCAAAAAACAACAATTATTAATTTAATTAATACATACCTTGAAAATGGCGACCAACTCCTCAACATTTTCGGGGGTTAAATGTTTTATACATATCAGCATATCATGAGGTTGATTATTTTCGTATTCAAAACTGAAATCAAAACTATTATTTTCCGAATCATCACTTTTGAGAATATTTTTTTCCGAGGGAGTCAAATGATTTTTATGTAGAATTTCTATTTTACTTTTGATCGGACTCTCTTCTTCATCAGATACTTGGTGCGGAGAGCTTCCGTGACTAGTCCCGTTAACACCACAATAAGCGATAGTTATCAGGGTATCAGATTGTGTGGTGCTGTCATCATCAAGGTCAGCGGAGTAACTTTCTTCGGTGGAAGTTCCCCGGTTGAACCTCAACTTGTCAGTTGATTGGGACAACTTTATATCCTCGATCTCTGCACAAAGCTCGTCATTCTTATCTTTTAAAACAATGTTCTCATTTTGTAGTTTATTAATTTGACTTTCGAGGAATGTAAATTCGTTTTCTTTGTCCATGCTATCCTGAATATTGGTATGTTTTTCGTTGTTTATTGATTTAATTTCTTTAGAAAGTTGCTTCTTTATTTCCATTAATTCATATATCTGTTCTTGGGCACTGTTAAATTCCTTGTCAATTCTAATATTTTCATAATTTAATTGAGACATTTGAGACTTTAACTTTGATTCTTCACTTTCCATGGCGAAAATTTTGGTTTCTAAACTGGATATAGATGAAGCGAATTGTTCTTTTTCTAAGATTAATTGTTCGGAGAGTTGTTTGACTATTACGGAATGTTTCTGTTCCATTTGCTTAAAAGTAATCTTGGCTGCATTTTCCATTTTAGCGTGATTATCATCCACTTCATGAGCGAGAAGGACCGCTCTGTGATTGGCATCAGACAGGTCCATTCTAAGCTTATCTCGCTCTGCGTAAGTGTGATTGAGAGACAACTTAAGCGACTTCTTTTCATATTGATAAAGGCACAACACGGCCTGAAATAAAGTAATCAAAGAACTTGCGGAATAACTCTCCTGTAGGTTGTTAATAACTCCCTGGATTTCTTCTTCCATTGCGTATATCAAATCAGACAGGACGGCTTCTCCCTGGCTGAAGCGCAAGTGGCTCAGGAGCTGGTGTGGCTGAGAGATTCCCGCGGCTGCCCACACTTCCACGATGGTCACCAAGCTCACTGACTCCTCGCACTCCCTTTGAGATTCTAAACTCAACAATTCATTGCTAGCCATAGTTTGCAGACAGCTAGCTAAACCTGTATTCTTAATGATGTCTTCGAAGCAAACAGGCTGAGAAATATTAATTTGGCTATTACTATTACAATCTAATATTTTCAATGAATTTTCAGAGTTATTAGATTCTCTGGTGGTAATGTCATGCGGTAAAGATGCGTTTATAGAGATACAATCAAGATATTCAGTTTTAGATAAAGATAATTGCTTATTTGCCTTAGATAAGACAGAATCAGATTTGTTATCAGCATTGTCGCTATTTTTGTGTCCGGAAAATGAAAGACTTTTCTTGAGTTTATTGTTAGCTTTGCGTTTCTTACTCCCTACATTCTTATCCTGTGACGTTAGAGAGGGATAGCTGACTTCAGAATCGAAGGCTTCAATAGAAGAATCGTCAGCTTCGTGAATGGTCCCCGGTACATAATCATTGGAATCACTGCTCCGAGAAGGTTTGGAGCGTCGACCATACTTTTTAGATCCAAATATGAACCTCGGAGACACTTCTCTTCCAGAAGAATCTTCGCCACTATTCAAATCACTTCTATCGAGTATTTTTACTGATGTTTCACTATGTTCACTACCTAAAACTGTTAAAAGGCCATCACGAAATTTTGGAAAGGTAACACACAACTCTTCGGAGCCATTCAACAATAACTCGATAAGTTGGTGACCTCGGTTTTCTAATTGAAGTGTATTGCAGAGTTCTTCGAGAGCTTCACGACTAAGGCTTCCGTTGTGAGCAGCATCATAATTGGCAAATAATGTATACAATTGTTTCTCATATTGATTCATCGTATTATCGATTTCCATCATTAATCTAGAAACAAATTAAAGAATAAAATTAATCAAATGTTATTTTAATGAATACTTCAGCATAATATGACCAGCGTACTTACCAAATAATCATAAAATAACATAAAAGCAGTATTTACAGTAACATGACATTTGATAATGACAGCCAGATTATTACATCATAAACAACCAGTGTTGTTTCCATATCTAGAAGCCATAGACACACTTAATATTTATATGGGTAGGTATTATAAAAATTTACAATACGTTTCAATTTTTATGTATGGCAAAAGTTACGTTTTGTAGAAATGAATAAAGAATATTTTGCCGTGTCTAAATTTACGCAAACGTTTCAATTAATAATTATGCAGCTGCTTCGTCCCATTAGACATTAATTTGACGTTTCTACTTGACATTTCGTTTTTGTTTTGAGAGTTGTGTCATTATTGTATATTATATGGGTTTTCACGAGCAAATTCGTATAGAATAGTATTTATTCGAATTTAAAATGACTATTCCAGTCCCAAGCGCAAAGTATAATTTGCTTCAAGATACATCAACAGAAAAAAGGTTCAAAAAGTCAACATGCTTATCCATTGTTTTGGTTTTGATTTTAATGATTCCGTTGATTTTACTATTTTCGTATTGTTTCTACGCGATTTATATTTTTGAGGCAGATGATCGGGAGGCATTCACGAATCGAGCAGAATTATACTCGCTTGATGAATACTTGAACAAGCAAACGCCTTGTAAATTATGTAATTCGCATCCAAATGTGATTTACGAAAGTAACGCGAATGAGCCTTCTAAAATCGTATGTTATTATAATTTCCCTTCTTCTGAAGGTGACCCTAATGCTCTAATGCCTGATAATATTGATTGCAACTTATGTACACACATCAATATCGGGTTTGCTACAGTTCACAATTGTACAATCATTCTTAGTGAAGTCATGAGAAATGTTACTACGAAAATAGTTAAGTTGAAAAGCTGTAATCCTCAATTGAAAATTCTCCTGTCTTTGGGTGGAGCTTCCAATGACGAAGGGTTTTCAGAAATGGTGCTCACACACGCTTCTAGGAAAACTTTCATCAAGTCTCTCAAAGCAGTGTTAAGGCAGTACCAACTCGACGGGGTAGACCTGGATTGGGAGTTTCCAGTGTTTGGCGGAGCGTACAACAATAATTCTAATATCGGAGAGGGTAACACCAACAGCAGGCAGCGACAACACTTCAGCCAGTTGCTGAGAGAAATAAGATCCGAATACATCAGAGAAAAGAGAGACTACTTGCTCACTGTGGCCGTGGCAGCTCCGGAGCACATAGTCAACCTAGCCTACGACGTGGACCAGCTGAATCTGTACGTGGACTTTGTTAATCTAATGTCTTATGATTATCACTTTTACACAAAGCTCACAGCTTTTACAGGCATAAATGCTCCTCTTTATAGCCAAAAAGAAGAAATCCTCTATCTAGCAACCCTGAATATGAACTACTCAGCTAATATGTGGCTTAGCAAGGGAATGGACCGAAATAAAATAGTAGTCGGCCTCCCAACGTACGGCCACACATTCACCCTGGTGAACAAACACAATGGCTTAATCGGCAGTCCGGCAAGCGGCTACGGAAAACTTGGCCACCTGGGTTTCGTCGACTACCCTGACATCTGTGAATTCATCAAGAACAACGCCAATGTGAATTTGCTGTACGATAATCAAACATTCTCCCCGTATTTGCACAAGGACCACGAGTGGGTATCTTACGAAGACAAGGAAAGTATCGTGGGCAAAGCAAAGTACGTGAAAGATTCCATGTTTGGAGGGGTTATGATTTACTCTCTAAATAGCGACGACTATTCCGGCCGTTGTTCTGCTAATTCTGATGAGAAATTCTATTTGACCCGTCAACTTAAAGACATATTCCTCGATGATGACTTATGACTAATAGAGAAATCGTTGACAGAAGCTTTGAATAGTCTGTAAAAGTTTCACTTTTGTCATTTCTTTAACATTTCATTATTTAAAAAACTTTCAATTTCATGTTATGAAATTTCTCGATACAGAATATCATAAATTTGCTGCTTTATAAATTAATAAAAAGCTCTATATAATACATATTATGTACTTGTATATCTTAATTTTGATTTATCTTCATCACTTTGTACTTATTGATGATTTACTCTACGATTATTTTCAAAGAACAGTGAAATTTTTATTCAATGTTTTGTGGGTTGTAGTAAAGTTAGCTACATAATTCAGAATCAGTGAAAATATTAATTCTTCTTAAAGAAGGTCAGATTATTCCCACTCTTTGTATGCACGACAAAGTGCATTTGCAATAGAACTTACTTTTTAAAGCGCAATTCCAATATTTTACACTACACCATGTATTTTCTGGGCTCATTGCATTTAATGATATCACATTTGTTTATGATAAGCATTTCTTTTAGTTACAAATACCTGATTCATTGTATTGCAAGGTAGCTAGAAAAGAAAATGTTTTGTTGTTAGTTGACTATGCTTTCTATATAAGACAATATGGGCAAAATACTAAGTTAAACCAGTAAATAATTGATAATGATTTTAAACTGCTTTAAAAAATAATAGAACCAAAGGTTATTAATGTGTTAAGAAGTTTCTACTTACATGAATAACACTGAAGTTCGTGAGTATTCATTGAAAAAAATCATAATAATCAAACAATTGGTACAAAAATTACGTTTTTTTCTGTTAAAATGTGCATTTTTTGCCATTAGTACAAATATTATTGGTTTTTAAGGAAAAACTTTAAAAAAATCGTAGGTCGCTAAATTGTTAAAATGTTATCTCTTATTGTATTGGATGTAGTGAGAATGTGTAATATTAAATCTATTTGTTTATGTTTTGTGATATACTATGTACCTACTATATTAAATTATCTCTTTACTTTAGTTGTCTTATGAGAATTTGATAAGGAAAATTGTTTACTTAATTTTATTTTCTAATCATTTTTTTAAGTATGTGCATGCCATGTTTTTTCTACTTAATTTATTGATTCAACCTGTTTTTTTATGTCTTCACTGTTCTTTTAATCATATTTTTGGTTTTACAGATGCTTTTGTGGGTTACATCATTATAATGTGAATGTTTTTTTACATAAACATAAATATCTGTTGATCAAAATTACACTAAGAATATTGAAGTTATTAATAATCGTAATACAGATTATGAGCTTGCTAGTAATAATTAAGTAATCTGAAAGAATAACAAAATATTTAAAAAGCCATTAACCCGAATGTGGTTAAATTTTATAAATGAAGGTTGAACAAATAAATATGCTTACCTGCCAAGAGGTTAAGATAATAAAGGAGGTTAAATATTATCATAGCATGTATTTTATTTCTCAGAAAAAACATTACTATATATAAATTTATGTGATTTCCTAATTTTTTTTACTAAAAAAAAAATTGGTTTACTTCTTTGTAATATGACATTTATATAAATATATTTTTTTTTTTTTCTGATAATGTTAAACTATTTTTGTTTAGTAGTCGTGTTGGAAATCATAAATTCGTCAACTAGGTTTTTACACCCACCGTTTAATGTTTGTGTATTTTTAATACCTTTTTAAATATATAATGGCACTAATGTAAATCAAATTTCAATATGCATTTATGATATAAAATTATTTGAGAAATATGGAAGCCTTGTTAAATGCCATCCTTTATACAATAATATAAATTATTTGGGATACTTGGATTACTTCAAGTTACGGTGTTAATGAGAATTTTACATTTATCCCATATTGTTAATAATCTCAATATTGCTGTGAAGTGAAGAATGGTTTTCAAAATCCAATTCCTGTATAATCAAGTACAATGTTAGTTAGCTTTTATTATTATCCAATCAATATTTGTTTAATTAGTGATAGGCTAAACCAACGGTCCTAAGAATGCAACATCATGTATTTTGTAGTAATTATTTGATATAATTAAGTATTGTAATTGAGGGTCACCCACATTTAATAATAACAAAAACCTGCAGTTAACATCGTGAAACAATCAATTGATTGATTAATTCCATTTAAAAATAACAAAATTACTTTATGAAATACCTTTTTATTTGATATATTTGAATGGATACTTTGAACATATATTTTCTTGATGGTTGCTTTATTTGTTGATGTTTTCTTTACTGTATTCAATCATTCCAGTGTTTAGCAAAGTAGGTAGTTATTTTTATAATTATTTATCAAATTAGAAGTCACGACTTAAAAATCAATGACCCATTGCAAAAAAGCTTATTATTAGACTGAAAAAATTGCCTTCTCACATAATTTTTGCTTTCACACATAATTTATGGTAAATTGTGATAATACTGTTAGGCAAAATATGTATAGTTATGTATGAACAGGGAAGGTCAGCAAAACTAAACCAGTTTAAAATAAATTCCAACATTTATAAAAAAAGCAAATAATAGTTTTTTTTTTTATTGGCAATATATCTGGGATCTCAAAATTTTGGGTAAAAAATATTAGTGTTAATGTTGCTTATATTTAACAATGCTTTAGGTATATTTTTATCCACTTTTATTAAACCACAAATATAATGCATGTAGAATTTTTATTTATTATAAACACCTAATAATGTAATCGCCATATTATAATATTATGCCTAGTAATAATAATTAGTTGGCAAATTGAATTATCTGCTGTTATCTGCATACAATTGAATTATACATTTAAATATCAACTTACAAAAATGTTCGCAAGGTAATATTTCAGTGAATTATATTATGTTTAATCACACTTTCTTTTATTGGTCCCTTTAGTTTGATAATATTAAATAAGTATGTATTAAAAAGTATTCTTATTAGGTGACACAACACAATCCCACGGGCCTAGCCAATTATTCTATGGCAGTCACAATTTTTGGGCTTATACTTAATGAGCAAAATAAATAAAAAGTTTTGTAAGAAAAATAATCACAAATATAATATGCCAAAATATGAGGAGCCTTCGAAATTTTTTTATCAATTTTACAAGACTTTAATAGCCATTTTGATAGCATCCTTTTGTGTAAATGTTGGTCAAATGATGCTTACACCGATATCAACTTATTTGGCTATACAACTTTCCACATTACTGTGAAACTCAACCAAGATGATGAAATAGAGATCTTTGAAGGAGTCTCTGAACTAGGGATGGTGGATGTCAGACTGGCGAGGAACCGGTTATTTATCCAGTTATTTTTGGAACCGGTTCCTGGTGACAGAAAAGTTCCACGAAGAAGATTTTTTTATTAAAAAGTCTTGTTTATATTATTAAGAAAGGATTCCTGTGATATATATATGTAAATATTTATTGTATGGGGGGGGGGTTGCTAGTGATATATCTTGGACTGTTTTTGCCAAATACTGGTTTTCAAACACTGGGAATTTCTCGCCGAAAGCATTAGATGGATATATCGCCATTTTTATTTGCGAAAATTAGGAACCAGTTCCTCAAAGAAATAATATCGATGGTTCCAGTGACCGACTTGGGACCGGTTCCTTTTAACCGGGACAGGAATTTCGACCATCTCTACTCTGAACGCTTCTATCTTCAAGAAAAAAATAACGGATCAAATTTGCGTAAAATCATCACAAGTATCAGATTATTCCTGTATTTGCTATTTATAGACCCCAATGCTATAAAAATCTTTCACCTTTCCTAAATTCTCTACTAAAACTTCTGCAAAATAATAAAAATACCCAACATCTCAATTTAGCAGGTGATATGAACATAAATATTCTCAACTGTAAACCCAAAACCATCACATTTCTAAGTATTTTCACTCACTACGGCCTTAAGTCAACTATAAATTCTTCGACAAGAACCACTTTAGAGTTGAAATCCTGTATCGATCTAAAGATATGTTGAAATCATATGGGATGAGTAGAGGGAAGAAATTATTAGCAATGAGAATTCAGACTAAAATAACTAAGGACTATATCAAGGAATATTTATAAAATTTTATGGAATGATATTTCAGGAAGGCGATTTTGGGAATGTGGGTACCGTTATTTTATTTTACATAAATCGTCGCTGGAAAAGCAAAAAGGTTTAAGCGACACTTTGGTCAAAAATAGTTGAATATGCAGTTTTGATCAGTTTTTTTTTGTTGTATCGAATGCTCTGACTCATTTGATTCTGGAGACTTTTGTGAACCTTCAGTCATCTAAAATATATTTACCGTTCGGGAGAAGGCTTGACTCAAGTGACACAAATTCGGGACTTTCTTAGCTTTTTGTCGCTTCGGGTAACTCAGTGAGAGCATTAAATTACCTAAGTCAAATTTTTTTTCAAAATCCAACCAGACGCTGAAGACTTATGAAATTTATTGTAAAACCAAAAAAACTCTGAAGTGCTCTGGTGTAATCTTCCCAAAATGGAGCTTCAGCCCTTTTACCTTTGAGGCTTCGATATATATGGCACATTTAAAAAACATGTAAAATAATGTAGACACACATAGGCAAAGTATGTAATAAAAAGTACAATTTTTTTTAATAAAAGAATTTTTTTAGTATGTACACAAGAAAAGAAAAAGTAAAAAAAGATTACAAAATTCAAGGTACTGCTGAGTAGGAGCAAAAAGAAAAAATATGATGGTAAACATCAGAAACATTGTAGAATCAATGACAATATAATGCATTATATGTATTCCAATAGACTGGTTTCAACGTGTTCCTATAAAATATTAATATAAAGTATTGGTTAATTAATAGATTACAATAGGCAAAGTATATATTATACAGGTAAGAGTTAATTAGTTGGTATGTGACAAAAAATAATACAAAATAATGATAATCAATAAATAAAAAGGTTAACATCATAGATGTGAAAATTTTAATCGAAATTTGACATAAAATTCATTTATTAGGTTTAGACTTTGTTTAATTCTACTTTTGATCACATGTCATCGATATGAGAATATTCATTGCCTCGTGGATGCACAAGATGAATTATTGACTTTCGTTCTCTATTAGTGCTTGTATTGTTGCAATAATAAGGTGACTTGAGGGGAGTTGATATATAGTTATGTAATAGTTTATTGACGAAATCAATTCAGGGGAATCAAACCAACGAATATTCAGCTATTTTTAATTGTTCAATTGATTGCATTAGAGAATTAAAATAAATATCTTCAGCGGGAATCCCCTATTAGAAATTAATTGTTCTGAGAAATTTATATTGGATTCTCTGGGATTGAAAAATATTCCAAGTGGCTTCTAAAGGCTGTTGTATAAAATAATCTCAATGTTTGTATGTTTTTGAAATCTACAGATATTCTTGTAATGAACAGTATAGTATGTGCATAAATAGGTGGTTTCATTTTTATAGTCAATAATAAGTAAATTAAAAAATCGCGCATACAAAAACATTCACTTTATTACAATAGTTGATATATTTACAGAATTAGTCTTTGTAATTTTTTTATAAATGGAGATATTTTTTTGGTCGCACTGCAAGTCACTTTGTGGAAGGTAGGGTTCTGAAGATGATGAAATCATCCTGCAAGAAAAAAAAAATTGTATTTGTGGAAGAGGCCAAAAAATGAGATTTACAAAAAATAATTGTTCAAAAAATAAGTCAAGTGTAAGCAAACTTAAGCATTTGCTATAAAAAACAAGCTTAAGGTAACTCAAACATTATTTTTGAAAATAATACAAGTTTTAGCATAGTTTATAATTTTCATTACGTGGTTATTTTTAGTAATTATCCACAGCTATAAGTTTTTATCGTTTAGTTATCGACTTATCGCTAGGTGAAGACCAATACAATGATTAGATTGGCCACGGTAAGGTTTGGCGATTAAGTAATCGAGATGAAATTGAATTTGACGGAAGTTCTGTCGATCTTTAGACACGTCCAAATCTTAACAATGGTGGCACATCCTGAACATTAGCACAGTCGTCTGAGAATAGCGTAATGTCACGAACAATGGCTTTTCAAACTGGACTAAAAAATATTACGTTTTTCATGCAAATTCAGTTTTTTTCGAAAAGTTGTTTTCAATCCAGAATGTATAATGAATTGACTGAATTGACATTACAGTTCATCAGTTTAGATTAAAATGTTGTAATTGCAGAAAAAAAAGCATTCTTACCTTTAGAGTCTTTACCATCCTCCTCCCTTCTGCCAACCGCCACCTCCTCCTCCGATCCTCAGGATCTTACCTGAAACCAAATCGCAGGTTATTATCAAGTTCAAAAAAACATTTTAAAAGTATGTGTTATTTTACAAGATTATAATGAATAATCAACAAACCTCCTCCGAATCCACCGCTGCTGCCACCTCCGTATCCGCCGCCGTATCCGCCACCTCCGTGTCCACCACCGCCGAATCCTCCGATGCTGCCTCCTCCGAATCCACCGCCTCCGTGTCCTCCCAGGCTGCCGCCGCTGCTGAATCCTCCGAAGCCACCGCCTCCGTGTCCTCCCAAGGCTGCCTCCTCCGAACCCTCCGCCGCTCTTGAAGCCGCCGCCGCTTCCTCCGAATCCGCCGCCTCCATAGCCGCCGCCTCCGTGTCCTCCGAGGCTTCCGCCTCCGAATCCTCCGCTGCTCTTGAAGCCGCCGCCGCTGCTTCCGAATCCGCCGCCTCCGTATCCGCCGCCACCGTGTCCTCCTCCCAGGCTGCTGAATCCGCCGAAGCTTCCGCCTCCGAGGCTGCCTCCGCCGTGTCCGCCACTCAATCCTCCGAATCCTCCGCCCCCGTGTCCGCCGCCGCCGCCTCCGTAGCCGCCGCCGCCGCCTCCGTACCCGCCGCCCCCGTGCCCTCCGAGGCTTCCCCCGCTGAAGCCGCCGAAGCTGCCGCCTCCGTGGCCGCCGCCGCCGCCGCCGAATCCGCCGCCGCCGCCGCTCTTGAAGCCGCCGCCGCTTCCTCCGAATCCGCCGCCTCCATAGCCGCCGCCGCCGCCGCCGGACCACCCGGATCCTCCAGCGCTAGCGGCTGCCGTCAGGGCCAATAAGCAGACAAATACCTGCAAACAAACAACGATTTCATGAGATACGAGTGCTGCCATTATGTGGGGGAGGTTATAGCGGCTCTGTCAGCCGCACGCTCTACATTGGTACTTCCGGCTTTGCATTATTCTAATTAGATTCAGACTACATATATGAAAACAGGGAGGTCCCATGCTTGTTTTATACCTAATAGCAGCATAAAAACCGATACAGTCTCGTAGTTCAAAGACACGACCACGTTTACAACAATTATGTAACAGATTTGAGAAATAAATAAAATCGTCCGAGCGACGTATCTAATTGAAACACAATCACATAAAAAATTAAACTACCCATGTAATAAGAAGTGTCCCTGAGATTTACAAAAACAATACAAGGTAGAAGTAGATACCATTCCATACTGTCTGTGTAGGACGAAATAGTCGAGCAATTATACTAATTGAAAGTGAAGGTTCGGGGAGGAAAGGTCAGTAAACTATAATTCGATACAATACAACAAACATAAAGCTACTACTCAATTTATAAAGTTGAAGTACATTGGCCAATGTATTCTGTAGAATTGTAGATGAGCACATCATTATTGTGGCACTATCCGCTATGGCGTGATAATACTTTATTATATTTTTTACAACGCTTTTTACTAATTGTGGGAGAAAGGTTACATAGAAGTGATAGAAGCATTTTTGCTGAATAAAAGAAAAGTTACAAAAACTTTAAAGAATGGGAGTGAAAACTTGAAACAATAATGTATGCAATCAATTCGTTGAAATTGAATAATACAATAACAAACAATGAAAGAAGTGAGTTCTTTTCAAATGTGATTAATTAATTATTAATAACTATTATGTAAACGGATTATAAATATCATTAAATGCTATTATTTTTAATTTTATTCTTTCTCAAATTGATACGTGCACAATGTTTGGAACGAATATGAATATAATTTAAAAAACCTGAACTTATTGTTTATTTGAATATGGAAGAAGAAGTCGAAGACGTCCGAGAAATACATGGCACGATTAAGTAAATCAAATACTTGAATCGGGTCATGTGAAGAGTCAGAATAACAGAAGAGTATGTATAAGACGATGTATGAATATGAATGAAGCAAGGAGTGTGTGCCAAGACAGAGTTATATGGCGGTCCGTCCTCTCTGCCTACGCCTGCGGGTAAACGGCGCGATGGTTAGTTAGTTAGGAATATGAAATGTCTAATAAATCTATTTCAAACGTTTTTTCTCTACTTTTTTCGAAAACAACTTTTCATGTATATTTTCTTAAAAAACATGTTAATTTTATAAATTATAAAATTAACATGTTTTGCATAAATTATGCTAATTCAAGTTGTTTTAAAGGTTGTATTAATTAATTATTATTTGAAAACAAAAAAAACTAATTTAAAAAGAAAATCAAAAATATTTCTCATTACAATCACTTTTTTCAAATAAAAGAAAATCACTAAACTGAAAATGGAAAAATAAAATTAATGAAAACAGTTTAGGTAGAACTAAGTATCAAAGTACTATTTTTTTGTGAAAATCAAAAATTTTAAGTAGGTATGAAAATTTTTTTTTTAAACAAATATATAAAAGAAACCGAATTTAATATTTCATCATTGTTCAGATTAGAATTTATTTTTATTTTTAATTAGCCACACTTTTTTCACAATATATTTTTAGTTTGTTCAATAACTTTTAATAAATGCAAACAAATTTATAATAAATAAATAAAAATGTAAATATATTTTTTTGAAAGTTTATTTACCTTCATGTTCGTAGTTAAAAGACTAAACTGCGAATGATGCTGTTCAGAAAAATGGCCTGAACTTTTATACTAGTGGCAACACAGGGTTTTGGCGGGAGAACCGAGACGGAGGTCGAACCATCTCCGCTTATTGTTAAGAGAAGCCTCTCTAAAATTAAGATTACTTCAAAAAAGTAATACAGTTCGACCATCGCTTCTCGATGGAAGCCCAATTCACTCCGATTTCAAAAAATAAATGTAGGGGTGTCATAATTATTAATGTAGATCGTGCAACTTTGTGATGCAAATGCTGCCGTTTGATCTCAATGTGCACTTTGTTTATCTGGAGATTATTCGAGGAAACTGAATAATTCGGCGTGATTAGTGCAAACAAGATTAAATTTAAGTATCTTTCATACCATACTAACACTCGAAAGGTTGCTGCTACGTTTATACTTTGAATATATTGACTTATGGATTTTGGGTATGTAGAGAAACGTGTAGAAAGCTAACCTCTTTTTTAACAGATGTTTAATAGTAACATTTAAATTGTTCATTTTAATTTTTTTAAAGTGGATCCTTTTTTTTGCATCTATTTAGCAATTTTTTTTTTAGAGAAATTAATTTTCATTAAAAAAATTACAAATTACAATTTGATTAAATACTTTTTAACACAATTTAGTCTACATATGAAATCTTTTAAATTATTTTTATTACACGACAAAAATCAATAAAATTGTGGAAAAAAAATGCTAAATACTAACATTGACTATACCTTTTAACTGAATTAGTGCCACAATTAGTAAGAAATAAATTATTTTTTTGATCTGCGTCTAAACTATTTGCAGGATTCCAATTTGATTTGACAGCAGCACAAACTATTCATATTTATTTTTTTGTATTTTAGCTTAGCAGAGACATTTATGTAAAACTTTTTTTTTTGCGATTTCTGCATCTATTTAAATATTTAACATAATTTGAATTTTTTACATTTATTCTGATTAGCATCTTGTCGCAGAATACTCAGACAGCATTTTCATTTGAATGCACTCTCAAACAACCCACCAAAATCTTTCAATTTCAAAAACTTTCTTGTTAGCAAGAAAATAAATGAATATAACTAACTAACTAAGCTTACAAGCCGTTTCTGCGTAGGAGTGGGCAGAGAGGACGGGCCGCCACACAACTCTGTCTTGGTACACTCTCCTTGCTTCATTCACATTCATACATCGTCTCATACATACTTTTTGTTATTCTAATTCTTCACATGCCCGGAATCAAGTATTTGATTCGATTGATCGTGCCGCGTCTTCCTCGGGCGTCCCCGACTTCTTCAGCAAATTAATGTTTTAATAATTATAATATTTGGATAGCGTTGTTTTTGTGAAAAATCACTTCAAGGGCGCTGTATTTATCTGTCTGGTATACAAATTATACGCATTGAAATAATACAATTATTGTAATGTTCCCTCTCACCCTCACCTTTATAAAACATTAATTTTTGACTTCCCGGATTGTAGATCGTACCCATCCTGACCTTGAAGTAAGAACCTTAAATTAAATCTATTATTTGGTTGTCCTACTCTTAACAATGTCTTTTTTCTCTCAAGCTTGTACTCCGCGGCCGAGTGGTTTGATAACCAGATCTGAATAGCCAAGTACTTCCCAACCTTCTCCTCTCCTTTATCTCCTTTCCCTCCCCACTCCCTTCAGCTTCACAATATACCCCGATTGGCAATACCATACCATCTCCCTGTCTCCGGGTAGTTGGGACTCTAGTGAGAAGTTCACATAAAAAAACACATAAACACCCTTAATCAACATTGCATCTGTCCTTACTCTGAAATCCATATGAATATATGTTTTAATTAATCCATTTAAACGACATACAAATATAATATCGCCTTTACTTTCCCGATTCGATGACTAAGAAGGATGAAAATAAAATACACTTATAAAAATATTTTCCAAGGATTGAAAATATTTTCCGTTTAACTCTTAACTTTATTTAATGTATGAACATAAGTCCTCAAATGACATCATGGTAATATCAGTGCGGTTAGAAATACATTATCGGCAGAGATGAAAGAAGAAAATGTGCTCCGCACATCGATTTGAAATTGCAAATTACGTATTTATGCGATTGAATTTCATGCACCAAATGAATGCACAGGTACTTGTATCACTTCTGTACAGCTTACCTTGGGAACAAGGTGCAAGTTAACCCTAAAGAAAACGTACAGATTGACATACTTATCTATGCAGTCGGGGGGCTTCAGTACTAAAGATTTTTTATTTATTTATAAAATAGTTCGTTTGTTTGGTAGTTACTTTTGGCCACCTGCACTAATAACATTGTAGATAATTTCTGTTTGGCTTTAGATTTTTTTCTAAAACACAATCCTTAATATTTTATTTACTTTTGAATACCGAGCTTATATTTTACACTGATATTGATATCTCCCGACATTTTGCATACTTTTTTTCTTATTGCACAATCAACTATAAACAGTTTACATTGTGAGTACGTACGAGTGTGAACTATTCAAATTTGGAACTGATCTTAATTGAGAATTTCAAATTAAAAAATAATACTTTCAAATGCCTAACCTACATAATAAAGTACATACCTTGTTTAGTCCACAATGGAGTTCTTACAACAACCATGATGTATGGCAGTGAGGCATGGAACTGGCAGAGGAAGGATGAAAATAAACTGAATGCTGTGGAAATGAGATCCCTGAGGCGTATGTACTGTGTTAAAAATGTGGATATCCGGAAAGAACGCAAGGCTGATGTAAGCGTAATGAATAGGATGAAGAAAGGGACGCTTATATGGTTTGGGCATGTAGAGCGAACGAACGAAGAAAGAAGTGTGAAAATAATATATGATGCGAAAGTGAATGGAAGAATAAGTCAGGGACACTCGAGGAAGACATGGCACGATCAAGTGAATCAAATACTTGAATCGGGCCATGTGAACAGTCAGAATAACAGAAGAGTAGGTATGAGACGATGTATGAATATGAACTGAAGCAAGGAGTGTGTTGCCAGACAGAGTTGTATGGCGGTCCATCCTCTCTACCTACCCCTGCGGGGAAACAGAGTGATTATCAGTTAGTTAATTACCTTCGATGAATCTTACGACATTTAATCTCGCGACATTATTCTATATTTGAAATGGGCGGATTAAAGCAACGAACACATCCGTCGATTCTAATTTTTAAGCAGTTCACACTCGTATTATGTACGTACTCACAAAGGATTTTTTTATGGTTAATTATAGTTCCAGTCAAGGGAAATCATAAATGGGCAATCGGAAGAGCTTATTTTTTCTATTATTTGGCTAAAGTACGTCGGTCAATGGCGTTTGTTGTTGAAGGCAACGATGTAATGTCTAAATGTGATTACATTCGAGTATTGCCAGGGTTACAGACGTACCACTCGGTAAATGTCAGATCAGATGCATCAAGTTCGTGTCGTGTGATATGTCTTCACTGTGTCTAATCTCTGAAAATTATTATTTAATTGAAGTGCGGGTACATTGTTCAAACATAATACGAAATCCTAGAGTAATACAATGCACCTTAAATTGTCAGTAAATATCATGTGCATATTTTACGGTCATAATACGTGGAATGGAATGTAGAGAATTTTCTCTCAGTTAACTTTTCCTAATAATATATATTTTTTAAATACCACTCACGAGTCCCAACAGCTCCCAACCATCTGGAGCTAGTTGGACTATGGCATCCCAATTGGGGTATGTTGTGAGGCTTAAGATAGTGTGAGGTGAAGGAGATGGGAAGAGGAAGGTTGGTTAATACTTGGCTATTCAGATCTGGTCATGTCTAAAATCATTGCATCATGTTTATCAATTCCTATTTATCTGTACCTCATAATCTTTGATCAAGAATTATCTGTGAATTAAATCGATGTCAAATACATTATAATATAATATTCAGACTGTTAAAAATTTGGACTAGAATTTTGAAACCTGCATTATAGTAAAAAGTACTTTCAGTAAAACAGAGTAAAATGGGGTAATTGAGAATTTGGGGTATGTGAGACCGAGTCACCATATTTTTCGTAATTGCCTTTATAGAAATCAATATGGGTGACAAAAAATTTGTTCAATTTATATTCTCTGTTTTTTTAATAGATGGCAGAAATATGTCCGTTAAAAAAAATACGCAATGTACTATTGCAACGGTGATTTTGTTTTTGATAAATTAAGAGGTAAGTGTTCACTTTTGCATTTATTATTATATAAATGTGTCAATTCATGTTGTCGTGCAGTAGTTTTATTTCTGTAATCATTTTTTTGGATGGGTTTTACAATACCCCGGTAAAATTGTGGTTGGGGTATGTGAGACCAAGGGAAGTGAGATCCTATATGTCTCACTTCCCCAGAGCATGGGCATATTATTCATTGCCCTGTTTTTTTTAATTTTCATTATATAGGCACATTTGTTTTGTACTTATTTATTTGCTTACTAATCTTATTGTATCGGAAATAAGTATCACTATCCTAACAATGGTTCGAAATTACAAAAAAGACGGATGATTACAAAAAAGGACGGAAATACAAAAAAAATTGAAAAGGCAATCAATTAAAAAAAATTGTATCAATGATAAAAGTATAGAAAAAACCATTTACCCATACAAAAAATCAGAATTTTAATAAATTTTTGTTTGCGGTCGACTTTTTACTCATCAAAAATCCTTAACTTTTAGTTGAAATAAATAACTTTATCCTCATATACATAACTTTATTAGCGGATTAAATACTGTTTCCTTATTATACATAAAAAGCTCAGCATTTTTTTTTTATTCGCATTTTATTTTTATTTTTTCACTCTGTCCTTGATAAAAAAGTTCAATACTTGAAAAATAATAAAGATATCATACATCTGTAAACAGAAAATAATGAATAACTTCTTGAAAAGTTTTGTCTTACTTTGATATTTCAATTGATACCAAATTCAAGAAAAAATCTAAACAGGTATCTCACTCACACTCCAGATACCGGGGTTAATAAGACCTAACAGCCATTTAAAAAAAAATATTTGATGTATTTTTTCAATTTTTAGGTTTTTTAAATTTTATTTAAACAATAATTATTATTTTAATTTTTTTTTTTTTAAAACAATTTTTAATTGAAAGCTCTGCGATGTAATTATTTTTACGCGTGACAGCTGTTTCGCCTTCTGAGGGCATTATCAAACTGTGGAGAAGCCACATACAGACGGACTATTTATATCATGTTTAATGTTATTATTATTTTTATTTTTAACTACCAATGTCCCCATTAGGTTTTTCTGATAAATTGTAATTATTGTTGATGTCTATTAACATGGGGAGTTTCCCTACCTAAGGGTATACTATTGTTTGGATTTGACAAAAGGTCATTAAGGAGGGGCATTGTTGTTTCCCAATTCGTTTTAAGAAACGAACCTAATAATTAAAATGGAGTTCTACAAAATAAACTTTAAAACCATAAATAAGTATTTTTTCAAGTTTGTAAAAAAAACAAAATTTGCTAAATACGATAAACCATATGCCACCAAAGAATCACTTCAATTATCAGCATAAATAAATATATGGTTTTAGATTTATATTCTTTCAAAGTTCATCTATCCGAAAACTAGATCTCAAATACCCCATCTTACTTTAGTTCCTTTTTTATCTGGTAGCAATCGTTTTTTTTATCACTGGCAATACACAGGTAATGTAATGTAATGAATATCAATTAGAAAATACAATAAATATATGTTAGTAAACTACCAACACTCCTACATATTATTTTCATGTACAAATTATTTCTTAAAATTCAGTGAATTATTCGTGATTTTCCATGGATGCCGTATGCTATAACATATAATTTAATACGGGTAATCAAATTGCCAAGACTCTATTCAATAATTATTATTTATTTGCAGCAGTCAGTTGATTACCTGTTTATTACTCGATTTGAAGCGTAACATTTATATTTAGATTTAGTTCAACCATTTTGGTAAAACGTCTTACTCGATTCGATCTCGCAGCCGGAGGAGGCAGGTTTTATCGACAGTAACGGCTATTTTTATAACATTCCCGAGCGCCGTCACAGATCGCCAACGATCGTCGACTAAATATGCTTAAATTAGTCGGTGTGAACTGTCGTTTGTTCGTTGACGATCTGCGGTCATGCTCGGGCGTGTTAAACAAATAACCGATATTTGATCGGTGCGAACTGTTGTTTGATCGTTGACCATCTGCAGTCGTGCTCGAGAACGATGACAAATCGGTGTGTTTTTGCTAGAGGCAGGATTCTGCAGGCAGAACGCCGACATGATTCATAATGTTAGGTGTTCTACCGTTCCCTAAGACAAAAAAGGTAGCGAAATAATCGTAGAGGAGGTGTAACGCTGGTCGCCTCAAAATATATTTCAAGAAAATAACTCAGGCTAGTGATGTCGTAGTAGCAATGAATAATTTTCATGACACTAAAATTTATACGCCTTTAATGGAACCTTCAACGGATTAATTATTTTTTTCTTACATAATCTATAATCAGAGTAATAGATACTCGTAGTATAGCCCTGGTGAAAGACCACCATTCAAAATCGAAACGTCGCTTGAAATGGCTTTAGCCGTGTTTGGTGACCCGATCTGAATAGCTAGGTACTTTTCAACCTTCTTCTTTCACATCTCCTTCCCCTCTCCACTTCCTTCAGCCTCAAAACATTCTCTCTTAGTAGCTAAAATGTCACAAACTAAATTGGCCAACAGTAAAACAGATGCTAACATTAAACATTGATATTTATACATAAAATTAAGAACAACTTGTTACCAAAATATTTTTCAGACCAAATTATTTACAACGTGGATATTCACAGACATAAAATACAAGGATATGCAAAATAATCACTCCCAAAAAAGAATAAAACCAAACACAAAACAGCTTACTTAAAGGGATGAAATGTTATATAGCACTGCCGGAAACTATCAAAATTATACCAATTAATACATTTGAAATAGACTGTAAGAACCATTTAAAATACACTAGTAATATCAAGCAGCATATAATATTATTATTAAGTTAAAAAGAATAGGAATTATAATTGGCTACTTTGTAAACTTTGATGTACAAGTAACTAAAATAAAACTTAAATTAAACTCCAATTAAATATGCCATGGTCTCACTGGCTCCAGACGGTCGGAAGCAGTTGGGACTCTTGTGCGGTATTCACTATAATTATTTTTTTAAATGTTACAGTCAGCATATTTTAAAAGATACTACGAATCACGAGTTACAATAAATTACTATAAAGTTTACTACTATTCCAATTTTTAAATTTAAAAGCCAAAAATTCTTAAACGTACCGTAATATTTTATGAAATCTTGAAAACGATAACAATTGAAGATTTATAAAAGATTCATTTTCTGAACTTTCTGTAATAACTACTGTTTTTAATTCTAGGTAATTGATACAAGTTCTGACTTTTCATCCTTTGGGTTGCTTTAAAAAAATCTATTCATATGAAAAGGCATTGTTAACATTGTTCACCAATTCGAAGGTCTGAATTAATTCTAATGAATAAGTTCTTCCATTTAAAAAAAAAAAATATATATATTTATTGTTTTTCAAAAATCATCATCCCGTTAAACCACAATTAAGTAGTTTGACGGGATGACGTTTTCATTCACCAAAATAATATCCATCGTCAAAAATGTTGGTGTCTACGGTTGTCAAAAAAAATAATGTATGTCTGTATTTTCTACAGTACTATAATTTAAATTTAAATTAGGTACTTAACGTCATGCATTGTTCAAAATGGGTTTTGTGCAATAAGTTGAACATAGTTCAATGATTTGAAATAAACTAGATTGACCTGTCCATGAGGTACGTCAACCTACATTTTTTTATAATTTGTTTGAGTTTTCGATCAGGGTAGGCATTAGAAAAACAGCGGATTAATAAATGATAATAGAGATAGGTACCAACAAATATAACTGATTATTATTGAATTGGTTCTGTAAAAGCACTGCCTTAGATACTAACAAAGATACCAACACGAACGAGCCACTTGAATGGGCAACAGCTCACCGCGTACATATTTTGTGTAGTCTAGTGAACATAGAATAATCTACTCTGACGTTGGCGGCGTTTTTAAATTTTAGGTTTTTTTTGGAATAATATCATATTATTTAATCCAATATTATACATATTTTTATGCGAGTATGGCAGGGTAGGCAGTGCTTATCTGCCTTTATGGAGTGCACACCTGTGAGGCCGAAAGGCGTGGGGAATGGAAGTAGACGGAAAAGAGGAAACTTGGGAAGTACCTGGCTATTCAGATCTAGTCACTAAACACCGCTATACTGAGAGTATATTATGTATTACTACTGCTGTACTCCTCGATTTGAACCCACGACCTTTGGATTTACAGTCAGGGATTTCAACCGTTCGACCACGGAAGTGTATAAGTTTTTTGAGAAAATAAAATATATTTGAAACTAGCATGGTTTTGATAAAACTCAAAGCCCCTAGCATCAGTTTTATTATCGTGTGAAGTCATCAAAAAACCTTTGGTTTTTCATGTTTTTTTACAGTGAACAAATCAGCCCTCCAGAGGGGATTTATTTTAATAATGTGCATATTCAAATAATTTCAAACATCGATAATACTGTCCTTGCGAAATGCCACTGAGAAACAGCATTTTAAATTGCTTACCGCTACTTATTGTTTATGTTTATAGCGAGAAAAGGGACAACAAGTGTATTATACTATGTTCACATTTGAATCGAAAAGTTTTCCTTTATTATATTATTAAAAAAAATCAATTTCACTATTTTTTCTTTTCTAAATTCGAATAACAAGTTTTTTACTTGCTGTATTCAATCAATGCGGCTATGTGAGTATTGTGTGCGGGTCGACTCTGGCTGTGATACACACAGGTATAATGCTCAATTTATTTATTTTTTAGAAGAAAATACAGATACAGACAATAATAAATTAACAATATCAAACATAAAGTATAGAAAATTCGCCTGCATCCAAACTAGTTCCCACAGATTAAGCACTTATGAGCAGCAATAGATGAAGCAAGGTAGATGGCGTAATAAAATAAATTTGATATACATATAAAAGTGATGGTAAGTGTTGTTTAAATACAATAACCAGTAAATCACATTTTATTATCATGTCCTTATTTAGAATTAAAAGCCTTCATATTTCTGGTTAAGATGAGGGATGAATTAAGGGTTAAAGCTGAGTACAGTACCCGCATAAAAATACATTTAAGGAAAAACTGGAAAAGAAGTACACAATTTACAGGAATTTTTCATTTTTCTACTGAAAGTAATTATGAATGAAATGAAATGTCAGAATCTTTGAAATATCAATGAAATAATTCGCACATTCTTCTAATTGGGATTTTTTTAGTCATCTAAAAAGCAACAGAGTTATCGTCTTATCCGGACTTTTCCAGGAACATTGTACGACTGACCCCACGAACAATGTCGGATGTGTAAGTTGGTAGCATTGCATTACAGCTATTTAAAGTTTCTTGTCCCGATTTTGTTTTGATATTTTGCAAAAAAAACTCTCATTACAAAATCATATTTTAGAAATGAATATCTCGATTATCGTCATAAGTTTTCTTGTATTTTTTTATATCAATGCTTTGTGTTAAACTTCAACTGCCTGTAGATCGTAACTTTCAGTTACAATCTATTTTTTAGGTTATCGATTAGACTTACGATCGGTCTTTGAAATGTACACAACAAACAAAATGACTTATAATGTAATAATGCAGATTGGCCGGCGAGACGGTTGTTCTTTACAGCGTTAGTTCATTGTCCCCTTTCTTTAAATACTATTACGGAGATGGGAAGAGGAAGGTTGGGAAGTACCTGCCTATTCAGATCTGGTCACCAAACACGGCTATAGCCATTTCAAGCAACCTTTCGATTTTGAATGGTGGTTTTTCACGAGGACGATAGTGAGAATATCTATTACTTTGGGGCGTGCCTATAATGTAGTAAATATTACTTTTTAATTAATTAATTGTGAAATAACACAAGTAAATTTAATTGAATATATTTTCGCATGCCAATATTTGAACCCACGACCTCTGGATTTGTAGTCGAGGATCTCATCAACCACTCGAGCACGGAGGTCGTCAAATCATTAATATGGTAAAATATAGTAATTGTGTTAGAGCTAGTGGGGTTAAGGCACCCCCAGTATTTGAGAATGTTGCGAGGAGAAACAGAGAGGGGGGGTCGGAAGGTCATATCGTGACTTTCTAACCATTTTAACCAATTTCGCATAACTCATATAGAACAATCAAATTACGATCATATCGAAAAAAATACACCATTTGTATTGTTCTATATTTGACTGTTTTGTTCAACAGCACTTTAATTTGTTTCGGGCATAATTGTTGCAAAAAACTATTTGCGTACACATATTTATTAAGCTTGTATTTGCTACCCAGTTTCGCCCTCGTAGTGTCTACACTCTTTAAAAAATTCCATATGAAAAATCAAAATATTTTTATTTTTTTTAAATTGTCGTCTTGACTTATTTTTAATACTAAAATGAAAGCTCTAAGGCTCATACTGTAAATGATATTGAAAACTTAAAATGGCTTCGTTGACCTATAAGTGCATCTGACTTAAAAATGAAAGCAATTTTTAATCATTCACAATCGCACTTCAGAACGATCGACCTTTTATCATTTTTTTTAACCCATATTTGAGTTTCCGATGGAGATCTTTTCTGCCTTCGGTGAGAATGTTACGGCCGGTGACTTTCGATCTCTTTACATATTGCGTTACGATTCAACTGGCAAAAAACATTTCACCGACAAAGACTTTTTTTCTGCGGGAACGGGTTTTCAGAATGAAACTCTTAATATAATTTTTGCTACTATACCGGTAGTGATGTTCTGTATATTTCATATCGACGTGTGGATTTGTGACACTGTTGTGGCATGTATTAAAATTTAGAAATTGACAAAAACCTCCATCACAAAGTCTATCTCCCGTTCTAACGTTTTTATTTTTTTTATGTGAATACCGCACAAATTCCCAAATACTCTCAACCGTATGGAACCAGTGGGACTATAGCATCCCCAATTGGAGTATTTTGTGATGTTGAGGTTAGTAGGAAAGAGAAGGAGATAAGGAAGAAGAAGGTGGGTTGGTAGCTGGATATTCAGATCTGGTCACCAAAAACGGCTTGCTTCAAGGAAATTAAACTACTCTGACTAGAGTTTCTCAGTTTATATGAAACTCACATACATGCAAGGTTCTGACAATTTGACAACTCAAAGCTGAAATACCCTCCATTTTTCTGGAAATGATACACAAAGTAGAAATAGTGTTGAGATCGTAATACTTAGGAACAAGGATGTAGTTGGCTATAACCCAGTTAACGATCGTATAATTATTATAAAACTGAATTTCAAACCCTCCTCACTGAATGTAGTTCAAGTGTACGCTCCTACATTGTACTCGGAGGATGAAGAAACATTCCAGTTTTATGACACGTTAAAAAAGATTCTACAGGAAATTCTACAGCGCAAAGTGGTTCAAGGTGACTTAAACGTCAAAGTTGGCGAAACCAAATTAATGAATGATGATCATCAAGATTGATTCACAAACATCGGAAATATTTAAAGTGAACAGAGGGGTACCTCAGGGTTGAATCCTCCCACCAACAAAAAACATTATTGGTGACAAAAATCTCAAATACACAATATGCTGATGACACTACCCTCATCTAGCTTCATCTGAAAAATAAATTAAACACCTTCTTGCTTAAGTACAGGAAGAAAACCGTAATCTAGAGCAACTGATAAAAAAAAACTATCTAATACCTTTGTAAGAATGAATTCTCAAACAGGCATAGAAACGGTAAACGACACTATATACCAGCGTCGGATCCACCGTACGTTCAAACTGTGCAAAAAACATAGGCGCCGTGAAAATGAAGAACTTATTTAAATTTACTCAAAATATTCCCTAAATCATATCAAAATTTCCCCAAATCATTTAAAAATTACCCACATCATTTGGATAATTATGTTTTTTACTGCGCTGGCAGCATCGCTGTGCATTGAACGACTAGCGAAAATGTATGGAGAGTATCTTTTTGTCACGGATTTTTTTACGTATTGCATAGTGCTTATTTGGACGTAAAGTTTGTTTTTTCTATGGAGTTTTATACGTTAACATTATGAGAAGCAAAGTCTACAAAGGCAGCTTATCATAATGCTCAAAATCAAAGATGCTCGGACTTGTTTGACTTTATAGAATCCTGGCCATAGTGCACCATGTTAGGTACTATATGTTTATAAGTAATAACCACACTTTTATCCTCCACTCTAAAACAATACTTTCAGAGGGTAAAAAACCATTGAATTACTATAAAAAATAATGTTTTTAGTTAATAAGTGGTAGAAATAATTGATATGCTAAAACCAACACAATATTGTTTCGAATTAAATGGGACTGGCGGTAGTCATTTTCCTACTCAAAAACCGTCTTCATCGAGTCAACCAAATCTGACGTCGTCGTCTGTGTATTCGTCATCTGAGTGATAAATAATTCATTGGAAACATTATTCAATTAAAAACACACATTGGTTTAACCAGTATGTGAGGGATGGCATTAGCAATGTAACCCTTCTGTGCGAACTAATACAAAAAAACTACTTCATTTTGTGGCGGTTCACACATCACACATTTCTCACTGTTCAAAAAAAACCACTAGAAACCGGTTCCAAAAATGATTGCGAATAAAGCGCGAATTGAGCGATTGAACTGTTAGTTTGTTGTAATCAATGTTTTGTGAACGCTTCAAAGTTGTGTGAACTCTTAAAAGTTTTGTGAACGCTTCAAAGTTTTGTGAACGCTTCAAAGTTTTGTGAAGGTTTCAAAGTTTTGTGAATGCTTCAAAGTTTTGTGAACGCTTCAAAGTTGTGTGAACGCTTCAAAGTTTTGTGAAAGCTTCAAAGTTTTTTGCACGCTGCTCAATTCGTGCTTTATTCGCAATCATTTTTCGAACCAGTTCCGAGTGGTTTTTATGCACAGTGAGAAGTGTATGAAGTGTGAACTGTCGCAAAATGAAAGAAAAAAGATTCACGAAAGAAAAGTGTATGAATCGCCAAATAAAATTTTCAGTAAAAAAAAATAGGATGAAAAAGATTGCTGCCTTTGCTTTTATACCCCTTAAATAGTGATCTTTTATTTATCTACATATAAAAATGTAGTTACGTACATATTTATCAATATGAAACCAAATCGTAAATGATATGACTGGAGATTTTACATCTGCCCTGATGATGGACTCTATAATGCTGTCTGAAACGTTGGCTAAAGGAGGAGGAAGCGCAATCCGGCATTATATCCCAAAAATTAATCGAGATAAAAACCTTTTATATCATTTTATATGCATATAATAGGAAAGTATTTATGATTATGAAAAGGCACCATAATTGGATTAGATAAAAAAAATGATTACTTTGGAACCAGTACATAATATTCAATTATTATTTATGTGTTATATAGTATGTTGGGAAAAATAATTACTGGCTTTTGCTTTTAATTAAATTCACCGATATATTAAATAATGAAATATTTAAAATCGATGCAGGAATATTGTTTTTGCTTCTTGGGTAAAATAAGTCTCTTTACCTTGAAATTGTAGTTCCCGCCAAGTCTAGACCATGGCTTGATAATTAAAATGGCGGTGCTACAACCAATCGCCGTGCCCGTTGTTTTCATACGACAGTCAAAATGAACCGTTAGAGAGGGTACATATTTTTGTCACGGTGACATTGTACGGATGACTTTGCGCTTATTTGGTTTTTCAGAATCCATTAACAGTAATATTTTTTTAATTTTTGAGTTAACATTTTTTTTAATGAAATACCACATATCCGCAATCGATTTTTTTTATATAGCTATTAGTAGCTGGTTCCAAAAGTAGTGACAGCCCATTTTAGATGTTACATCCCTAAGACGCAGCTGTTCTGACGTATGATGAAAGTCTTACCATATGAAAATAAACTCTAAAGATAGTTACTTTGTAGTTCATTCTCGTATGAATTCATAAAGTTGGATTTGTCCATTGTTCATTCGGGGAATTTCGTTAAATCGGGGTTTCCTCAGGTTTGTTGACACTTGACATTTCAAAACTGTCAATTTCGCTGCATAAATTTATTTATAAACTGTTTAAAATACTTTACCGCTGTATGTCTTTAGCTGTTTTTGGGTTATATTAGTCTCTAAAGATTCATTGCGTTAGTTACAGTTTTAGTTACAGCGCCCCTTAAGGTGATTTTTCACAAAAACGGCGGTTTACAAATAATGCAAATATTAGTTGGTTTGGCGATGGCTGAAACCCGTAACTATAAAGCAAAACAAAAAACAAGGGTATTTTTTAAAACTATTTTGACTTCGATTTCCATTATCTCTATTGTTAACCTAAACTAATGTCGGCCAAAATTATGTTAAAATACAAATAATACGAGAAGAAATACATAGGTCTTACTTTGCGTAAATATGTTAGACTTTATATGGAGTTTTGTTTTTGTTGGAAATCATTTTCTATATCTCTAGTAAATAGTGCTTTGGCTAGTTCAGGATTATAGAGTTTTGTTTTTGTTGGAAATCATTTTCTATATCTCTAGTAAATAGTGCTTTGGCTAGTTCAGGATTATTTGTTACAAAATTTAAATTCACAAAGCAATTTGGAAATGTTTGATTATTTGCGTCAAATAAAAAAGGATTTGGTGAGCGGAGGAGGGTGGGGGGGGGGGGTTTGGGGGCGCACTTAGTACTTACTGCATAGGGCGCTAGATCTCGTGGAACCGGCCCTGCATATACTTAGGATTTTCTAAAAGGCGAAGGAGGCTGCGAAACAGAGGCAAAAAGAACGACTTGTATGACGAAAGACGCCATGAGCGAAATGCAAAAGATATGGAGTTACAGAAGCATAACGAAGGTCACCAAAATGAGAATCGTTCGGGCGCTAATTTTTTCCATGTTTCAATACGGTGTGGAAGCATGAACACTTCTTGGAGCCAGCGAAAAAAAAACGTTTTAAAAAAGCTCGAAATACCATGTAGCATCAATCTATTCATTCTGGAAGAGCTAAGTATCCACAGTAGGCCATCTACTGTCTACCTACAGCGCGTCCTAGGATATTTTGGACACGATGCTCTCCAAACTGATAACTCGTACCTGGAAAAACTCATGGTCACTGGCAAAGTGGAAGGCAGGAAAAGCAATGGAAGGTCAACGATGCGTTGGGGTAATCAAATATCATAGGTTCTACACGCAGCGCAGAACTGCGGGGTGTGGAGGAGCCTTATTTGCCAGGGGTCACGATCCTCAGCTATGAGTCAGCGACTAAAAGAGAATTGATCATTTTATGATATATTATAAAAATTACTAAGTAAAACTAAGGTTATAATATCATTTGAGTACCAGATGCCAAGATACAAAGTGTTAACAGACAAATCTTCTATGGCCCCAGGTGTATAAAAATATTAAACCATAAATTACTTTTATCACACCTTAAATCTAAATGAACAAAAAATATTATTAACTGTGGAATTATAAATCCGTTCATTAATTATTGTGGAAACAGGTGACCCTAATAAAATATACAAAACTTTATTACATGTTCTTCAAAAAACCTTTATTTATTACACGTTTGACTGTTCATCGATCCATGCATCAGTGAAAATTTCAAGGTGTTTTTAAACGGTTCAGCATAAAGCAATCAAAGTGTATAATTTAATTAATACAATTATAATGTTGCGTGTTCTTCAACATCGAGACAACACGGCAAAACATTACTAGGAAAAATAACGCATTAATTCATAAATAATATAATTGAACAAAATTATAATATACCTAACCTTAGATGCGTGAGAAAACAAAACTGACGCCTTCCGGTCGTCGTGGGTGGAGAATTTCCTTCAAGTACGAGTTTCTGTCTTCACATTTCGATTGTTTTATGGATACGAACAATCGATTGGGTAACTACCTAATAGATGCCTGAAAAAACTATAAATTTATGCATGTTTTATCATAGCTCAGACTATTTTTCTGGTTCAAAAAAAATAATATTAGAATCCCTGCGGTCGTTAGCCTTTCGGTGTAAAAAAATATCTTTGGCGTTTCTGAGCGGAAATCCAGTAATGGGACGGATGCGGAAATGAGTTGCGCAACCTATCATTGCATCCATTGTGACTTGCATCTGCTGCAGTGAAACAATGCACAGTTTATTGCTAAACTATTAACACTTAATCAATTATTTTCAGATATTTTATTATTAACGTTCTGAAATAATGTGAAAAGATGGATACCTACTTAAAGGTATCATAATACTCACAATCCTCACAAGATTCACAATCCAACGACCGTTTAAAATGTACTTTAATCCACTATCCCTTCTCGCAGTAACTTTAAGCAAAACAATTTCGAAATTTTCTCTCTTTATGTGATGTGTGTAAACCAATTTCATTCACAGGAAATTCTATTTCTACGACTTCCATGGAAATGCCGTTGCGGAAACTATCACTATATCAGATTATAATCATAGTTCTATTGAATGAATAAATATGACAGGATATCTAATTTCTTGATTTTGTATTTAATATCGATCATTATTAAATATGCTTCTGCGCCCACAAATGGATTTGATAATAACGAGTTATTAACTAGTGGAGATTAATCCTTTCACTTGCCATTAATTTGTGCAAGTATAAAATTGCAACGGGTGGAAGTGAATTGCAGATGCGGTATTTCTCTCAGAAACGATGTCTGTCTGGTGCGTGCATTTATATTGCATACAAGAAATTATCACTCTCAATATAATTCGATTTTAAAATATATTTTTTTAGTTATTTTGGTTGTTGAAAACTTTCAACATGCTGTAATAATATATATATTTCAATAAAAAACATTCATCTACGCATTTAGATGAAAATCGTTAAGTGGTTTCCGTGAGTGTAAAATTATTTTACCTTTGATCCAGCGGCAAAATTGACTATAAAAACACGGTGATAAGAAATGTGACAAGAGCTTTTAGATGTACACAATAACGATTTTTTTATTTATACTCCCAAAATAAACTTTTACTTTTATCCGAAAATTCTCGAATCGTCAAAATAACCTAATTGTGGACGTTTTTCATAGATTATAGCGACATAGCACTCAGAAAAGGGGGGATTTGCTTGAAATTCTCGTTTGAATTTAAGAAATTGACGGAAACTTAAAATAGTACATTTATATATCGTCACAAATTTCCAGAATGTATGGAGACAAGTTGTATTTATATATGTTTGTACACTTGGATAAATATTGGCTATTTCACTAATATTGTACGAAGTAACCTTCAAATAATAATAATAATAATATATCATTTATGAAGGTAATTTTATATGGTGACCTCATTCTCTTTTCTGACAGCTTTTGTATTAAACATAAAGATGTTCACCGATACATGTGTTAACTACGTAATGGTGACATTGCTACATCCATAACAAGTTACTAACCAGTCACTGAAAGTAAAAAAAAGGTCTGTTGAGCTCACAATAACCCGGAAATATCAATTTAACGAAAATGATGAACAAAGCGCTTTAGCCTTTTAAGGTTTCAACCTGCTTAATTAGATCGCGATTTCTTCGAGGCTTTGTTCAAGAATAATTAAATATGGAGCAAGGGATTTTCTACATCAAGTTGAATGATTTACGATGTAATGTGCTAGTTAATATAGCTGGTTTGAATTCACATTACAGGATATAGATTGGAGGTTTGGACGTAGGCTCAATATATCAGCAAAACGAACATTGTAAATAAATCCAGCACCTCCAGAAGCCCAGATGAAGCTGGGGAAAACAAATACAGTGGCTGAGCCAATTGGGAGGGGGGGGGGGGCTGGGCCTGAAATGGATGGATGCCATAGAGTAAGCCTAAAATGGTGACACTTTGAAGTGCTTTCGAAAAGGACTAGGAAAACGAAAAGGGACCTGCTGATCGAGATAAAGCATTTTTAATGATGCAACCATTAAGTATATTGTAATTGTTATTGATTATTACTACTAACTACATAAGTAATGTAATATTACTACATAATAATATTCCCTCCCTAAGCTCTAAAAATGTCTTAATTAGGGAGGTAATTTATCCAAAACTAAACCAAACTAGAAATAGTTATAAGGAGAAGAAACACAAGAAGTTATTTCTCTACTGAATTTGATATTGTTTTGTAATGAAAACCTTTTAATTATCAGCTTTAAGAAATCTCTGTAATTTTTAAATCTATCGTATTATATATATGTATTACATTGACAGGCAAAGGCGAGCACTCAGTGTGAAATCAAACATGCTCAGTAGAAGATTTCGGCTCTGTAGTCCACCAGTGAAAAGGACACTCTTCCTGGTGTTCTGTACTACCCTATACACGTGCGAGCTCTGGACCAATTTTAAGAAGAGTAGCATGGAAAGGCTTCGGGTCCAGTACAACAACGCCTACCGCATGATGTTCAATCTTCCCAGGCACTGCAGTGCTTCCGGTATGTTCACCGAGGGGCGAGTTCCAGGATTTGCAGCCCTTATGAGAACCAGGGTAGCAGGAATGCGGGAAAGGATTAACAACTTCAGAAATAACCTCATCATGGAATCCCGTCAGATCCCGAACTCAAGCATAGAAGCGCATTGGAGTAAATTATTGGCCCCATCAATCTTAACGCTGCCAGGATGGACTCCCTCTTGATGGCGTTTTGCAGAAATGAGGCCTAATATACTCCATTAATATTTTCTTACTTATATTCTTTTAATTTATTTACTTTTTATCTACATTATTATTATTTTTACATATATTTTTATTTTATTATTCATTTATTTATTTCTTATGAATTTCTGTTCATTTTTTATTTTGTTTCTATTATTATTACAATGTATTGATATCAATTATGGAAGGTATTGCATTGCACTACTCCTGCATACCTTCCGAATAAAACTTTATTATTATTATATATATATATATATATATATATATATATATATATATAATATTATATTATATATTATATTTAAATAAAATAAATAATAAATAAAAATAAAATTTAAATAAAAGTTTTTTTTTTTCAAAGTCATAACCGTAACGATAAAACGACATACGAGTATGTATATATAATTGGCAGGAATAGGAATGGCATAAAAATTATTTATCTATGTGGGTACTACGTGGTACGTTATAGCTCTCAATATACATTGCGCTTTTTAGTCATTATTACCTTTGCCTTTTAAAACAATAATTATCCTCGAAGTGTGACTTAATCTGCATTATGTCTTTTTCATAATAAATGAATACATTTATTATAAAAAAGTATGTATAAATGAGTACAATTAAAAAATGTAACACGTATGGAGAATAATAACGTGTTTCTAAAATGAATATGCTTGAAGGTTTATGCTTATAATTAAAAGCCGAATGCTACCAATTTAGCATATTTATTAAATTTATAACTAACAATACAGTTTGTATTTTATTTACAGCCACTAATATTTTTCTTGACGATTAACCTTAAAGCTTGTTAATTACGGTTCAAGGACGTGCCGTTCCCTATACTCTAAAATTCGCAAAATTCGTCAATATTTTATTCGGTGTTTTTAATCCCCAACTTTTGTGTGTAAAATAACCAAACAAGTCACTAGGTTGAGACCGGGTATCAAACTAATTAAGCTCATCTCTTCTATAGTTGACAGCTAAACTAAATTACGCTCACTTACAACTCGGGGAACAAAAACCAAAAATGGCTAGATTAGAGGAGACGCGGGTCTGGAAGGAAATGAAAAAGTCGACGAAAAAGCAAGGGCCGCTATTGTGAAAAAAAAAACTCCTTCTGTGATATCTGTTTTCCTTTAAGTTATGTCAAGCTGTTTATTAAGCAAAAAAAACATCGAGAAATGGAAAGAACGATATAAAACACCCCCATTAGGGGCTGTGTCAGACGAACATGGTCCACGATAAATGTGTAGCGTTAAGATTATTTTATATTATTTAGAAATGTTAATTAATCATTGTAAGTGTATATTTCTCCCGGCTTGATAAAGCCCGAATGAAGTAAAGCAATCAGCCCTTCGGGCTAGGTCGGCCAGACTAGGGGAATAACGAACGGGATGACGGCGCGTAGCGCGGCCCGATACCGGCTGGTCTAACGATTCTTGCGTGAGCGGGTCTGGGAGAAAATTAATCTGTCTAACTTTTTCACGGGGGCCAGGTTAATCACCCGGCCAAATAAAATATACCGGGGTGATAACTCGGCCCCCAGCTACACAACTGTTATGTTATTATGTATGTAAACATTAGGATAAGTTAGTTATTAAGCATCAAGCCCCCAAAACCGGGCACTATTTTGTAATTTGAATATTTGTACTTCTTTTGTGAACTTAATAAAAAAGATAGAGGGGCGAAATAAAGTTGAGGTGAAAGCTGGTGAAAAGGAAAAGGGGGATAGGTTACTAAAATCTATCCCACAAAATTTCCAGCCGGCCGGGGAGAGAGAGAAAGAGGATGCTAAATCCTCTCATACAACGTTTTCCCGCCCCGGCTGTGCGCTCCCGTGGCGATTATATATTGCGCAAAAACCGGAGAAAAGGCAGATCACCAGCATCCTCCGCCAGCATTACTTCACCCTGACTTCTCTTCGCCCTGACATCGCCTTCAACTTGACTCCTGACTTTTCTTTGACCATCGCCTGCCACCCTGGACCGCCTGACTACACCGCTCTCTGGACCAGACCCGCAGCATCTTCGCTTGAAAGCCGAGGCCCTACAAGTTGACCCCGTCGGCTCCCTTACAGCGAGACCGACCGCTTGGAGCACTTCATAGATTGGGACCGCTACCCTATACAGTTTATTTGTGTGCCCTGTTACGTCGGGTACAAGGGGCCGTAACCAAAATGTGTTCGCCACTATTGCAACTGCCCCAACGCTTCACAGAATATGGGACAATGAACAGTTACCTTCGAAGATTTAAAATAGTTGACAGCGAAACAGGTCCATGCGATGGTGAATCCCAACAAGTGTTCGCCACCTCCCGGTGTCTTGCCCCTTTCAGCATAGACAGATTTGAATTAGATGCGGAATGGACACGTCGCAACCGGACATTAGACGATGTCAGTATGGTGATAAGCAATAATAATTTATTACCACTTCTAGTGGACTTGACAACAAATGTTATCAACTAGCCCCTACATCAGTACACAATAAAGCCTTGTACTTGACAAGTAAAACGTATCACCAAAGATCAATACAAAAAACCTAACAATTTATCTCCCTTCGGGCAGTATTTTTCAAACAAAGAGGAATTAGAAATAATGTCTTTGTCTCTATTCCTTTGTTATAATTTTAATGCTATCTATTGTTTTCTCACTATTCTGATATTTTATTTTATATTTTGTTCTCCCTCTAAATGTATATATAACCGCATACTTTGTATTTATTGTTTTGTTGAATTTTGTACCCTGGTGATGCTTAGGCTAAGCGAAACCGGTTGGTCACAAAAATTAAAATAATATCCGTTGTCTTATAGAAAGTTATTTTTTAATTTCTTTAAGAATAATCAATATTGAGTAACAAAAATACAAATCATAAACATATTTTGTAAAACAGAAAAATTCTTAAGAAATGTCTAAACACCCTACAATTATTTAATATCGTGGGTACGTTTTGTTTTTACTTTATTTCTCACTAATAAATGCACAACGTTAACATGGCTATTTATTTGACTGTGCGCCATTAAACTTAATGTTAATTGAGCATAATGAAATTTTTACGTTTAGTTTTTATTTTGTTCCTTCCATTAATCAATTTAGTATTTAGCTACACATTAACAATCACTTTTACTCGAAATTCTACACAACCAAATTAGATACCCACGCGAACGAGATATACTGTAGTTCATAATGTTATCAATCATCTTTGGATTCAATTATTAGAGAAATAGATGAAAGCATTTGAAATTATTAAATTATCGATAATTATTAAGACAATAAATTTCCGTGACATTGTGCCTTTTCTTTTTAAAAATGAGAACGAAATCAATTAAATTTTTATTATATGCAGATAGAATATAGTTATAATATAGAAAACATATATTAGAAATAAATTTACATCTGGGCCAGAGTTTGAGGGCTTGAAACACGACGGAATTATAAAATGTATTATTTAAAAATAAACATCCTTTTATAGATGTACATTTACTATGTTTTTTATACAAAATTAACGCTTTGTTTGGAAGTGGATCACTTCGGTGAGAAAATTAGGCCATCTTTAGTAACTAGATGTAAATAGTTAGGTTCTCCCTTACTATTTTTCTACCCCCTTTCATCCACTTCCCACACTTCCTGTTGCTTTGCAAATTAAGTTTGCCATAGCCTCAGCAGGCTCCGGGATGCGTTGGGTGGTGTAGAATTAGTATGAAAAAAATAACCTTATACCTAAATATAACAGTATCTAATTAAGGGTCAGCACCAAAAAATGCATAATGTAATCTTTTAAATTATTTATGAAATGCACACTGAAATTTTAGGTAAAACGTTCTAAAATGGCTGCGCTGGTTTTAAAACTGCACATTTTACTGATATTTTAGTATGTTTTTCATAGAATTTAAAAGATTAAAGCTTAATTTTTTTATTCACTGGAAACCATGGGCGTCTGCAGTGGGGGTGCAAGGGGGGGCACTTCCCCCCCCCATGTTTGAGTGAAAATAGTCAAATAATGTTACTTTTATTTTAAATCACTTTCCCTTTATGCCCTTCACTACTACAGTAGTGTCCTGTCCGTTCGTTCACCATTCAAATACGCTACAGTAAATTAAAACATTACTAAAAATATTTTGCCCCCCCCTAGAAAATTTTCTGCGGGCGCCCATGCTGGAAACCTTAAACATTTTCCTAATTGCCCATGTAGAATTTACATATAAATCATGTTCAGTATTGCTTGTATTACAATGCTACAATTAGAATAGTTTTATTTATTAAATTTTCCAACAAAAAAGCTATTTCCACAGCGAGGTACCTACCAAAATTTCACAATACTGTTAAAATAGGAACCATCTACTCCAATTACGTGCAATTTAATATAAACCTAAATTTAATTACCAATAAATTAATAATCGAGGGTCATTAAATTGATAAAATCTGATTAATTACTTGACTGTTTTTTTTTTTTTACTATTCTGAGTTATTGTGGAATGATCTCATGAGGAACTACTTAGTTTGATAAGTGACTTGTCTTCAAGAATAGTGAATCACTTGCCCGTTTCGTAAGCACCTGTACATCAGTGAGCTTTTTTATTGCAATGTGAATGTAGTGTGGGAAGGTTAAGTTAAGTCATATATATTTTTAACCAATCAGGTCGAATGTAGCTTTATTTATGAAACTTTGAGTTATTCTTCTTGTTCCCTCTCCTATTGGAGGTTGACTATCATCGAGGCAAGTTGGCCTACCAGTACAACATATGTTATTTAGTTGGTTGAACCCAAAATAACTACTGGATCCTCTTTATAACATTATTGAGAACTATATACGCTTTTGGTGAGTGTGTATATGGTATATGTGAAAAACGCACAAGAGTCCTAACTGCTCCAAGCAGTGGCTGCTCGTGAGTTTTTAGTGTGCTAGAGTGCTAAGATTGAAAAATACGACATTGTTAGTGTTGTTGTAGCCGAAATAGATTTTTTTTTTTTCAAGATTTTATTTTTTATATGAAGATTTTTAGGATTTTTCAGTTTTGGTGGTGCACTGCACGGATTTCTGAAAAATATTCTTACAAAAAATTGAAATTTAGAAAAAAAAAAAAATATGTTTTCGGCTACAACAACATCAATGATGACGTTTTTTTTCAATCTTACCACTCTAGCACACTAAAAAGTCACGAGCCGCCACTGGCTCCAAGCCGCCTGGAGCCAGTGGAACTATTATATCCCCAATTGGGGTATGTTGTGAGGCTGAAGGTAGTAAGGAGGGTAAGAAGATAGTGAAGACTTAAGTGAAGAAGTACCTGGATATTCAAATCTGGTCACCAAATAGGGATAAAGCCATTTCAAGCATCTTTTCGATTCTGACTGGTGGTCTTTCACCGGGCAATACTGAGAGTATCTACCTCTCTGTAACGTGCCGCAAATATACAATTTATTATCTTTGATGAATTAATTGTAAGCCAACACAAATTACTTGAATTTTTTTGCGCATGTCGGAATTTGAACCCGTGACCTCGATTCGTAGTCGAGGATCTTAACCACTCGACCGCGGAGGCCGTCATAGATGTTATCAGAATCGCTATGTGCGGGCAATAAGAAATGCAAAGCCGTAATAATATTATCCGTAAAGAAAATAACTCAATCATAGTTGTGTAACCGCTATTTCTTTAGTCGCTTCAACTAATCATTAAATCCGAATATGAGAGAAAAAAAAATAGGATTAACAAACTTGGATTGCAATCTCGTTGCACTGCTTCTAAAATTCTCACACAACTGGAAATGTCAATAAACTCTTAAGAACAATCTCAGAAAATATTATCACAGTAATGTACAGTTGAACTCTATAAAAAAAGTCTGTTCGTGTTTCAATTATAATGTCTTCCACTTGAAAATGCCTATAGAATATCACATTATTATATAAACACTAATTACCTGTGAAAAATCACGGGATGTAACTTGACTTGCCAAGAAAAAATATTAGTTGCTTTGATTCATTCATTTCCTGCTAAAATATTAAACATTTGAGGATTTATTTTTTTAAATTTTAATTTACGCATATAATATACACTTCCAACAGTGATGTCCTTGCCAAACTGAGAAACAGCGTTTTGTCTTGCTTACGCCAATTTATAGTTATTAGCGAGAAAGGGATGACAAGTGTTAGATGTTTGAATTCTTATTAAAAAAGTTTTTTTTTTTTTTCACAATTGAGGGGCTTAGAAGCAAAGGTAGCAATCTCCAAAAACGGTTATGTGGCATTGTCAACTTTTGAATGATTATTATAAAGAAATGGAGAATGTACAAAAGAAGTGCACATTAAACAAGAAACAATTTGAAACAATTATCTTTAAATTTATCAACATATTCACAAAAGAAAAGTGCATTAAACGTTAAATCAACTTTCTAAGAAATAATTTAAAATGAAGGAGATTGCTGCCTTTGCTTCTAAGCCTCTCAATTACAAGTTTTTATTATAAATATATATTTAAGTCGAATAATACGTTTGAAACATGCTGTATGCAATCAATGCACCTATGTTAGTGGTGTGTTTACCTCAAATCTGGTTGAGGTAGATGTACTTGTCGATAGGGAGATTTATTACTTTGTGACTAAATAATACAGCCTCGATATATAGGCGAATAAATAATATTGTTTTTTTTTTGCTTAAAAATTATTTATCTACAATATAGTTTAATTTATTGCATTTTACTCCCAAGAGTTAATAAACTCATTGTGGGATTAGAATGCAGTACCATTTTTAGTGAAAGTCTTTTTTTCTGACCTAAATTATAAATTTTACAAAAAAATAACTTTGTTTCATTTAGGTTCCGAAATATCTCTTCGAGTCTTTGATTTGAAATAACATTCTTTAAAATTTCGACTTAAATTTAGCGGTTTGCTGCTGTGCCATCTAGGACTGAATAGATAACATCAAATCGATTATATTTACCTTTATACAAATCAAATCTGTGCGAATATTGTCAAGTCATTAATCAATGTGGAAATACGGGTTCTTATAAAGCCATTAATAATTCGGGGAGATTCATTATTCTATTGAAAAACAATAAAATAACACCCGCTCTAATCTCGCAGACTCCATCTTGTGCTGGTGCAATATGGCGGGAAATGTTTTTTTTATTTGGTGTTGCCATTCTATTGTATGTGAATGCACAATTACCTATATTTATTTCACAATTATAACAAATCGTTTTCATGTTCAGGCTTCATAAAGATAATAATCGCCAGATTTTTGATAAGAAAATGTAAGTACCTGCTTGTTTACGTAGTATATACGATCATTTTTAATTTTTATCAACCTTGGTCCAACTTTCTATGAAGCCGTAGAAAAGTGCTAGCTTTCGATCTCCTCTTCATTAAACAATCTAATATTACAGAAGTACAATCATTATCACTTATTTTAATGTACGCTCGAATATTCTGTATAAATTGATGAACCTTTATTGACAAAAAGAAAGAATAATTTGCTGAAATTTTTGACCTTAGTAAAATTTCACAATAATCACTTATTTAAGTCTTATCACATGGGTGTAGGTCGTTCAATTGCAAAAATATTACGGTCAGAGCTACTATTTTAGTAACGTTTTATAATGAGTGTTATTTATTCCATATATTTTTATTATTTCCATTATGCAAAAATGTTTCGTTTTCTGATACCCATTAAAACAAATCTGGGATAAAGGTACCATCTGAAATAATTACAAAAGCAAACAAACAAAGGAAAACATCGCATTTCCAAAATTCATAATTCATTTCGTAAACACAATACAATCAACGAGGATAAAAATCTTTGAAAAAATTACTTCTTCTTTGACTAGTGCACTTTCCTAAACATATTTCTTTCTGTGGGAATTTCAGGATAATGATGTTTGGTGCTCTTTGCATACCCCTTTAAAGACACCCCATTATGAGTGAGTACGAGGCATGCGTGTGGATCGATCTACCAGTGTACGTCTTACCTCCCTCATTTCATAAAGGCCTCTACTAAACATGTATTTACAAACTCTTCCACTAGCCCTTTTAACAAGTCCGCAACCCGTTTTACAACTTTTCTCAACAGAGTGGTGATATAATTCTAATATATCGTTTGAAGTTTTAAAGGAATGTCGAAAGAGGCCAACCAACTTAGTAATTGTAGCGTATGAGCGCGTATTCAGTACACTACCTACATGACATTCAACTAACAATAGTTTTGAAACAAATATAACACTTGAATTATGTGACTTTTCAACTAACATTGAATGAATCAAATGTTGAAATAAGATAATTACGGAGACCCACATTAAAGGAGGTGATTACGAAGTACGTTAGAGATCGACCGAAACGGCCTTTCACAATTTCTGACCAAACCAAGCCGAACGGAATGTTTAAAATATAATCGAATCGAAGCTGAACCTGAAACCGAACCTCAAAACTTTTGCCTGGATGAATTTAAGTGCGTAATTTATCTATAAGTTTTATGGAGGGTTTTTAAAAAATTATGTATGTAGTCTAGTGACTTGTATTTAAATTTAGAGGAAGGTTTAATAAATCCGTTGAAAAGTTTTTGTAGGTATGTTTTTGATGATACAAAAAGATGTTGGAAGATTCATTCATAGAAAATTTAATAAATTATTTTTTTATTTGAAAAATATTCAGATTTCTAATACGAATAATATAATTTTTAGTTGTTTCATTATCCATGAAGTTTCCACTATTTTACAAAATATAAATAGAAGAACTAATATAAAAATTCAATATCAATGAAAACAAAAAACGACATACGTCAAACAATTACTTAATTCGAGTCATTAACATAGTATTAGAACGACACCCTGAAATTAAGTCAATTATAATAAGAAAACATGAAATAAATCAACAATATATAATTATATCACTACTCCTGCATACCTTCCGCAATTAAACGTTATTTATTTATTTATAATATAATAATAGTAGTTACTATGACTATCTCATTCTCATTTGGAAACAAAAAAAGTCGGCTATATTTTACGAAAAAAGTAGAATCAGTTGAGCTTTTTTTTTTACCAAACCGAATATTTGGTCGGTCTACAAAGTATGTACACTTATAAACGTAACTCTTATACCTACAATAGTGCAAAATGATTAATGTTAACAGCCTTGTGTCTATTTACTTAAAATTTGTTGAATATAAAATTATAACTCACTTTCATGATTACAATAATTATCTAAGATCGTTTATGTGCCCAGATAAGAAGCATAATATTATTATGGGTTTGTGATGGGCATATTAATTGGATGGTTATCTTCGTTTTATGAATAAGCTAACATTTTCGCGGACTGAATTCTTATTAGAAATTTATGACTTCATAATTTTCATAGAAACCGTAAGGATTACGTAAACCACCAAGCAACCAATCAACCAATCCCCGCGGCAGATCAGTAAAAGCATGACCAAAAGGACATTGATGCTGGCGACGCTGCACATCTCAAATAACTAAATCTAATCAATTTAAAATTCTATTTCAAAATTTATTATCAAGTATTCAATTCTTATTTTTGTTTTCTTATATTTCGTTGATGGTGAGTTATATAATATTATGTATTTATTGTTTTGACGTTTATTTTGTGGAACTTTATTTTAATTCTTGAGTATTTATTTTTTTATTTAATAATAAAAACAATTCTTGAGTATTTAATAATAATAACAATAATTTTAATTGAAAATTTGTATGATCTAATTACCGTAACATTTAGAGAGATATTTTTTTTTTCATTTTCTTATTGGAATTTATTTTAGTACAACATTGTACATATTTTAATGTATACCATGGAGGAAATACATTGTAAACTTTTCGATCATTGTTTTAAATAAACCGTTGAATAATGGTACATACATCGTTTTAGTTCGTATGCTTTAAATTGAGTAGATTTTCTTTAATATTATATCTATTAAGCGTGATTGTGTTGGATTACAGGTGTGGAAGTATGGAATGAAAATTTGTAAATATTTTTTTATGTTTATATATAATAAATATCTATGCATCGAACGTGATCTATACCCCTCTGACACAAAACGGATATCGCCAATTTCCTTAAGGTCTCTTGACTCCTAGGCCCCAGACAGGCCAACGTAATTGATTTTCAGATCAAAAAAGATATTTTGAAGTTTTCGATCCATTCACCAAGAGTAAGGGGGAAATTGTGCTTACTTCGGGCACACGGACACGCCCACAACATACTTCTTTAGTTTAATCTCTTCATATTTATGTTTTGTTCTTCATATGTTCTTTTATCTGTAGACTTCCCTTTTTTTGTTCACATCCAAACCTTAAAAACTCTCGCTCTGCTTTAGATAGTGCTGGATCAATGAAGCCTGTGAATCGCCGGATTGGTGATATTCTACTTGTTTTTTGTTTTTGTATTTTTATTTAGATGAATGCAAATATTTTTTTTTCACACATCTAGTAAGAAAAAACATTTTTACATTTTACAATTATAGAACAAAGCATATAATCTTAGGTTTTTTTTTACATATTCAGCACAAATCCTCCGAAAAGTGCCAAGGCTTGAGGCTTCTTAAAAGGCATTTGGAAGACTATTAAAAAGTTTTTGGCCTTTATAAAAGACGCTGTTTTGAGTACACACAAGATTCGTTTTGGGAAGCCTAAAATCATGACAACTTCTCGTATGATAATTGTGAATATTTACATTATATACAATATTATTTTGCAGATATTTAGGGAGCATGTTATTTTTAAGCTTGTAAATCATCGTTAAAGTATTATGTATTATATGTTGTTTAGGTGTAATCAAATTTAAATTTCGTAACATTATTTGAACTCTAGTAAAAATTTTACATTTCAAAATCGTCCTCATCCCCCTATTTTGTATAACCTGCAGTTTATTATTTTGGGCTTCGTTACATAAGAATAAAACACAAGAACAATAATTTAAATGCGGAGTTACAATAGAATTGTTTACAAGGCGGGTTGTCTTGAGATCCAAGTTGTTTCTGATCCTTTTTAAGAATCCAACCTTTTTAGCATTTTTTTTAGTTATATATTCTAAGTGTTTGTCAAATTTTAACTTATCATCTATTATTACACCTAAATATTTTATACTGCTAACCCTTTCTATATTTGTCCTATCAATGTTTAGTGTTGTCTGCACGTTTCCACATTGGCTATCCACTATCAGAAACTTTGTTTTCATAACATTTAATTTCAGTTTGTTTCGGTTTAACCAAATCGTAACATAATTTAAATCAACTTGTATTTTCTCAATGGCATCTTGTAAATGCTTACTGGCTATGTATAATAATGTATCATCTGCAAATAATTGTAAAAATCAATGTTTTAAAACTTGAACAATATCATTCATATATATAATGAACAACAGTGGACCCAAAGTGCAAGGATTTTATTTATTTGCGTGGACGAAAATTGTTGAAGATAAACTAGCTCACAAAAAAAGCGTGAAAAGTGAAAATAAAAATGATTAAACTGACAAAAATAATTAATAACAATATGTACAAAATACACTATTAATAACCTGATGAAAAGGCTATTATACGTACATACTCGAGATGTATTTTATTGTTTACAAAAATGGCGTTAATTTCTTTATGTTGCTAAATAAACATCCCATTTCTACAAAAACTTATAATAGTTTTACAACAATTACTGCTTGTTTATTTATTATAATATCAGTAGTTACAAAAAAAAATATTTTGGTTGCTTTAATTCGCCCATTACAAATATAGAATAATGTATACTAAAAAAACATTATGGGTAGATACTTTATTGGGTAGGTTAGGATTTCAAATTATTTTTAAATTTTAGTTGTTTTTGTGTTAACATCAGGTCCAAATTTTAAAAATTCACACTCGTACGTACACACAAAGTAAATTATTTAAAGTCAATATCAATATAATTTTCTAAACCAATTTGTATGTAAATGTAGATGGTAAATCATTTACATGACTTGTATACAAACATGACATGTAACGTTAACAAACTACTGAAGTCATTCAGGGATCGACGGCCTGCATGGTCGAGTGGTAAGACGCTCGACTACGAATCCAGAGGTCGCGGGTTCGAACCCGGCGTGCGCAAATACATTTTATTTAATTAATATGTGTCATAACACATTTAATTGATATAAAATAAAATAAAGTATATTTGCAGCACGTTCCAGAGTGGTAGATACTCTAAGTATCGCCCTGGTGAAAGACCACCATTCAGAATTGAAACATTGCTTGAAATGGCTTTGACTGTGTTTGGTGACCAGATCTGAATAGCCAGGTACTTCCGCTTCCCATCTCCTTCCTCTCCCTACTACCTTCAGCCTCACGACATACCCCAATTGGGGATGCCATAGTCTCACTGGCTCTAGACGGTTGGGAGCAGTTGAGACTCTTGTGCGGTATTCACGTAAAAATTTAAAAAAAACGGTTTGATAAAGAAAAAAACGATGTTACTAATTACCCTTTATTCAAATAGGGAGTATATTTTAAATAATCTTTTTTTAAATTTTTATTGTTCTTCAAAAAATCAACATTTTCTTAAACTACAATTACGTAGTTTGACAACATATCAGGTCCGGAGAACAATATCCAGAATCGAAACATCGGTTGTTTGGAGTGACATAAGCTTTATCTAATAACTAGATCTATCATTTATAACCAGGCATTTCTCAAACATCTTATATTGATTTCATTTCATGTTCCTAGCAAGACGGTTACAAGGCAGTACCTACCGTACTATTGTAGCAATTCTACTTCAACCTCACAATTCAACACGCCTATGCGACGAATGCAACATCTGGGAAACATATACTCCGATTTCGCTGATATATTTAACACGTCAATATCAAACTATAAGTCCAATTTAGTATAGTTGTTGTCATCTGGTAGAGCTAAACTAATGGTTGGACCTGTTACTTAATATTATTTTTTCTTTTCTTTTACAATATTTTTGAACCTGTTATTTATTAAAAATTATTACTTATTTTCATCTACAATATTTTTGTGTATATGTTATTCAATACTTTTTTATTTTATTTTTCACAAATTTTTGCACTAATGAGGTTATTTTTTTAACATGTATTTTTAAACAAAAAACACTGTTCGAAATAAACATTAAAATTCATGCCACAATAAATGACAAACACCACCACTGTGATTTATTATGTACAAACATTTCAAGCAAAACTTCTATCATATACCTTGGCATCACCATCGACCAATGCTTAAAATGGTCACCACATATAACTAATCTCAAAAATAGAGTTCGAAAACTAACATATATTTTTAGTAGTTTAAGGCATATTCTTAATAAAGAATTACTAAGAATGACCTATTTCGCTTTCTGTCAATCCATAATTCAATATGGTATAATAGGATGGGGCGGCACTTATAAAAATCACATACAAACCCTTTACATCGCCCAAAAATTAATAATTAAAATAATCCTAAAAAAAAAAATTTTATATCCTTCAGAACTTTTATTTAAAGAATTTAAATTCAGAAAATCAAACACCCTTTATTTGTACCACGCCACATTACAAATATATAAAGAAGACATTTTAAATAAAACCGAACCATTCAATAATACAAAAAATCTTAGACAAAAATGCACATTACCAATCCCGATATGTAAAAAAACAATAGGCCAGCAAAGTTATAAATATCTAGGAATAAAATTCTTTAATAGTTTACCAGAAAAAATAAGATTAATTAATGATGATCTTAAAGAATTCAAAACACAATTAAAAAACTACACTGAAAACTGAAAATAAATATCTTTGAAAAACATTACAGCAAATTATTAGTAACTAAATAAACAACACCCCCTCATACAAACAAGCATTGCTTTTTTATGAGGGTAATTTATAATTTATAATGAAATGTTTACATTTAAAAATATATATATTGATATAACACTTGTATAACACTACTATGTATTTTGTTTGATAATAATAAAAAAAATAAAAATAAATAAATGTAAAGGCCTATAACGGGCGTAAAAAAATAAATAAATATTCCCTTTCTATACTTTTCCCGTTGTCTTACACCTCACAATATTCCCCAATCGGAAATGCCATAATGCCACACGCTCTAGGCAGTAAGACCATAGCATTCGCATTTAAACAACCACTTTAAGAATGGTGTTGAATTAATTGATCTCGTTGCGAAAATAATTAATTACACTCAGTCGGATTAATAATGACTATTTAAAAAAATACGTCCGATTACGTAACAGAGTCAAGTTGTGCACAGATAAATTCTTAATTGTAAACAGTTAAGTGTTATGCTTAATTAAATATTAATTATTGCATAAAGTGAATTAAGTCAAGTTAGTGTGAAATCCTTACTTAATACGTGCTTGTTTAACTGTAATTTATTGGTACCACTGTCAGTATTAAGTGACACGATGGGAAGTTAATTAGATAGTGGCAAATCGAACACCAAATGTAAATATCTTCGCTACCTTTCAGAATCAAGTCAATTCGTTCAAATCACACAAATCAAACGTCATTTCAAAATATTAAAAAAAAACTGTTATGTAGGCCAAGCACTGATTGGAAGCCATCTTATTTCTTAAAAAACATTCTCATCGGTCTAAAAAACCAGTTTAACACAAAAATAAGCGATAATTCTTTTTTAAGTACATAATATTAATCGATTCGGTGTTTTTTGTTGCTTTGTTTTATCGTTCATAAATAAATACAGCCAGTTTTGTTGCACACCGCAATAATTATTTACACACATACCCAATTTCTCAGATCTGAATAATAAATAAAGATATCTGCAGTAAGTACAGTTTGCCATAGGTAATTTTGCAGGCGGTCAAAATAGGAACTAAACACGCCATGTTTTTTTTGTTATTCGGCTTTAAAAAGTTTTAAGTATTGAGTATTATTCTCAAGATATTAACAATCACAAACTTACCTATCTGTTGCAGAATCTCTGATAATTCTAGTATTCAGTAGTTCTTTAGACTAGTTGTCGTCAGTTGAAAATTGTACTGTCAGCTTTGCTGAAATTGATTAGCCATGAGAAGATCTTTGTTTTAATAAACGTGTATATTAAATATACCTACTGGGCTGTTTTATTAGAATTATTCAGATAACAATAATTTCGTTCGAATAAGGTCTGTTTTTTTTAAATATACTCGTATGCATTTCAGTTTGGTTATGTATTTTGGTTTGTAAAACCAAAAAAACATTTGTATGAAACAAGCCCCGAGTTATTAATGGAAAAAAATATCTATAATTTTTTTCTTCGATTTTCATGAAAATTTCCCAACAATTTCGCGGTATGAGCGTAAAACACAGTGAATTGTATGTACTCGTATATCTGTATAAACATATATATTTTTAATGAAATGAGAAAATAACTTTGTATAAGACCACGGATATTGTAATAATAATATTCGTGGTCAAAGTTATTTTTTCATTTCTTTAAATATATCAAACCACAAAGTGGTTGCTTTCTACGAAAATATACATATTGTTAATTGCTTCTAAATTTATAAAAAATAAACATTTCAAAAAATATATGTTTAAATATACATTTTTTATTGTGAATACCGTACAAAAGCCTCAACTGCCCGGAGCCAGTGGAGCTATGCCATCGCCAATTGGAAGCTTAAAGGAGTGGGAAGGGGAAGGTGATGAGGAGGAGGAAGGTTGGAAAGTGTTTGACTATTCAGATCTGGTCACCAAACATGGTAAAAGCTATTTCAAGCAACGGTATTCACTGGTATTAATTACGTAATTAATAATAAGTATTAACTGACCGCCACCGACTGCAAAGTTAAGTTTGTCCGACTGTGCTGACAGCCGTTGCGAAAATATAATAAAAATGTATTTCTCACATTAATTCTCACACTCTATTATTTACAACATGTTAAGGTAATGGGACTTCCCCATGAGCTGTCAGTCAGGATTTTTATTCAATTCATATGGATTAAAAAAATATCAATTGAATGGTTTTGTTTATTATTTGTCGATCGTGAATAAGTAGAGGTAATTACTCATTCGAAGGCTTTCGGTAAATTCTAAGATGGGCTCGTTCGCTGGTGAAGTCCAAAGTCACGATCGACTTTTCCTAAAATGTGAGAGCTTTATTTCCTTATTAGTGGAGCCAAGGTCAATCCATTGAAGTGCATGCTACAAGCAGTTATAATTGCAGTGTTAACACAATGTTGAACGCTGTTTAAACGTATGGGAAAAGATTAGGATTTATAGATAAAATAATTACATGTTTAATTTATAGTTTTAGATTAAAAGGATTAAAAAATATATTTTACAAGATTTGAAAAAAAAAAAAAACATGTAAAATCGTGATCAGGATTTTCATGGTGGTTGATATTTGTTGATTCCTGTGTTATTATGTAATTTATTTATGTTCTACCCATTTTTATTCCATTTGTCTAGAACAGGGATGAGAATCTCCGGCCTGCGGGCCGTATGCGAGCCACGAAACCATTCGATCCGGCCCGCCACACCAACCGCAGAAATAAAAAAAACAGACAACTAGGCACTCAAAATCCATAATAATAATAATAAAGTTTTATTCCGGAAGGTATGCAGGAGTAGTGCAATGCAATACCTTCCATAATTGATATCAATACATTGTAATAATAATAGAAACAAAATAAAAAATGAACAGAAATTCATAAGAAATAAATAAATAAATAATAAAATAAAAAATATATGTAAAAATAATAATTATGTAGATAAAAGTAAATAAATTAAAGAATATAAGTAAGAAAATATTAATGGAGTATATTAGGCCTCATTTCTGCAAAACGCCATCAAGAGGGAGTCCATCCTGGCAGCGTTAAGATTGATGGGGCCAATAATTTACTCCAATGCGCTTCTATGTTTGAGTTCGGGATCTGACGGGATTCCATGATGAGGTTATTTCTGGAGTTGTTAATCCTTTCCCGCATTCCTGCTACCCTGGTTCTCATAAGGGCTGCAAATCCTGGAACTCGCCCCTCGGTGAACATACCGGAAGCACTGCAGTGCCTGGGAAGATTGAACATCATGCGGTAGGCGTTGTTGTACTGGACCCGAAGCCTTTCCATGCTACTCTTCTTAAAATTGGTCCAGAGCTCGCACGTGTATAGGGTAGTACAGTAATGAGTGATATTTATTTTGGGAAAATTAACAGCAAATCATATGTTATTGTAAATATGTAATAATAAAAAATAACAAATAATGCCAATTACAAATCTTCCTCTGCTGATGACAAACACTATAAATAAAGTGCGACAATGCAAATACAGTTACAATTCAGTAACTCAACCTTGGTGGGGGGAGTGGAAGGTGGAAGGGAACATGGGAATGGAATGAAGGAAGAAGGATGGGAACAGATGGGAGGTTAATTTTAAAAATCTAGTTTGGGTGCAGTAGATAAATAGATAGATATAATTTTCTATTTTCGTAGAAAGCAATTATTTTGTGATTTGATTGTTCTTTTATTTTATATTGTGTTCTCCCTCTGTATGTATAATATAACCGCACACTTTGTATTTTTTTTTAAATTTAGTTTAATTTTCTACCCTGATGATGCTTAGGCTAAGCAAAACCGGTTGGTCATAAAAATTAATTTAAAAATCTGTGGTCTTATCACAAAGTTATTTTTTGATTTCATTAGATATAATTTTCGATTTCAACCAAATATTTTTATTTCTGTTTGGATTTCAATAGTGAGCGGGGGGGGGGGGTTCTTGGGATTATCGTGGGGATAATCAACTCCCAGATTTTAGTTAACATATTGGTATCGTAGTGGGGGTGGGGGGAAACAAGAAGCACCGGCTCCTTATTTAGAGAATTGGTTATCCAAATGACCCTTGTCAGCAAAACAGCTCCCCACCCCTGATGTAGAAGTACACAACGAAACTAAGTGTCATAAAATTGCACTTTGGTTGCAACGCTTTCTATCAAACCAGCTGCCTACGAATCCCATATCACTAGCTGATGGTATCCAAAAGGATGATATGTCCTCCTTTTTCATATAAAAATAATTTCGTCCTCCACCCATTTGTAGAAACGGTCCTCCTTTGTTCCAAATTGGTAAAAATGCTGTCAATGATCAAGATTATTATTATTATCAATGGTCAATTTTTATAGTGTCTTTTGGTAAAGAATTTCACCTCAGTGGTGCTAACAATTCTATTTTTGACACTTTAATAATATTTTCGGTTTGCTAAATTAACAATATGGTTTGTTTAATTTACCTCACTCACATCTGAATTGCAACAATAGAAGTAAACACTATTTTTAGATTATTGATTTCACCGAAGCAAACACTTTGACACAATTTCGTAAAAGTTCACTTTTTACAAAACAAGCAAAACCAAAAAATAACTGAAGCCTACAAACAAGTGCCTTGCAGTTACAAAGTAATATGTTACAATAATTAAGGGTCAGCACCCAAAAATGGACACTTTTTGGCTTTCTAGTACAAGCAATACTACAAATGATTTATCTGTTCATTCTATACGGGTAGTTGGAAAAATGTCCGAGGTTTCGAATGAATACAATTATTAATCAGTAATCTTTTAAATTCTTTATGAAAAGCATACTAAAATTTTAGGTAAAACATTTAAAAATGCCTTTTCTGGTTTCGAAACTGCACCTTTTACTGACATTTTACTATGTTTTTCATAGAATTTAAAGGATTACAGTTGTAATATTGTATTCACTGGAAACCTCAGGTATTTTTTTAACTACCCATAGAAAATTTTCAGATTCATCATTTCTAGTATTGCTTGTATTAGAATGCTAGAAAGTAACGTTTAGTGTCATTTTTGAGTGCTGACCCTTAAGACAATATATTACAAAAGATTTCAAGCCGATTATGCGAGATTTTTTTTTGTGAGAAACCACCATACATAATATAACAGTTGCTTTAAATGGCTAAAGCCATGTTTAGTAATATATCTAAATACCTATGTATTTCTAAATCTTCCTCTTTCCCATCTCTTTCTTTATTCCTACTTCTTTCAGCCTCACAAAATTAGCCAACAGTCATTTCTCAGCCTAAAGATATATATTTATTTATTCCTTGCAATAATTATCAATTTTCACAGCCTGCATGGTCGAGTGGTAAGACCTGCGACTACGAATCCAGAGGTGCGCAAATACAATTTATTTAATTAATATGTGTCATAACACATTTAAATTATATTAAAATAAAATATGATATTTTTGCTGCACGTTCCTGCACGCCCTGGTGAAAGACCACCATTCAGAATTGTAACGTTGCTTGAAATGGCTTTAGCCGCCGTGTTTGGTGACCAGATCTGAATAGCCAGGTATTTCCCAAGCTTCCCCTTCCTCATCTCCTTCCCCCTTCCACTACCTTCAGCCTCACAACATACCCTTATTGGGGATGTCATAGTCTCATTGGCTCTAGACGGTTGGGAACAGTTGAGACTATTGTGCGGTATTCACGTAAAAAAAATAAAGAAATGTATTATGCAAAGATAAAATTCATCAAAAAAAATTACAACCCCCAGATGTCATATAAGTCCAACTATATCGTAAAATTTACAAAAAAAACAAACGATTAGCTAAAAATATTTAGTTGATGCATAATAAACCTCAAAATGGTTAAGTTTCTGACCGCCTCCATGGTCGAGTGGTAAGACGCTCGACTACGAATCCAAAGGTCGCGGGTTCAAACCCGGCGTGCGCCAATAACTTTTATTTTATTAATATGTGTCATAACACATTTAATTCATATAAAAATAATAACAAGTATATTTGCGGCAAATATACTTGTTATTATTTATTATTTCACAAGTTCGAGAGTGGTAGATACTCTAAGTATCGCCCTGAAGAAAGACCACCAATCAGAATCGAAACGTTGCTTGAAATGGCTTAAGCCGTGTTTGGTGACCAGATCTGAATAGCCAGGTACTTCCCAACCTTCCTCTTCCCGATCTCCTTCCCCTCCCCACTACCTTCAGCCTCACAACATACCCAATTTGGGGATGCCATGTCTCACTGGCTCTAGACGGTTGGGAGCAGTTGAGACTCTTGTGCGGTATTCATGTAAAAAAAAAAAAAGTTACATTTTACACGCATTTAGACACACAGGTATGTTACGGTTGGGTGATACAGTTTATAAATAAAGTGTATCTATTGCACAGAGGATGTTGGGTTACGTTTAATTGCTTGTCTTACGTAGTGTGAAGTGTATTTGATTAGGCAATGGAAGCAACATTAAATGTAGCTTGATGCATGTTATAATACAGTCTATAAATAATAATAATGGGTGTAAAAATAAATGCTACATTGTGAAAAATATATCGCATTCGGTTAAAGGTAGACACTTGGGTTGGTACGTTTCAAACTTTCGTTACACTTGACTTCGTCACAATCTTGTTACAATTCAAAGATTAGCGCCATTTTGTTTTTTTGACATTTGACCGGTCCCCGTTGAACGCCGATTGTCGATGCATTTTAGCTTTTGAACCAATTGCGATCAGTTGATAATTATAACAACTTGACCGTTATGCTTTTCAGCTGATCACAATTTGTTGAAAAAGCTGAAATGAGCCGACAATCGGCGTTTAACGGCAATCGGTCAGTTGTTAAATAAAAAAATAATAAAAAATTACGCTAATCATTGAATTGTAATGAAAGTTTATAAAACACCAACTTAAGTTTGTTTAAGTTTTTTTATTCATTTTATTATTGTTACTTCTTGCTTAGATGTATTGCAATTTAAGCCTTTGTTGTTGAATTAACGTATCTTATTCTTAAACCATTATTATTTAACTGTCCTAGATATAAAAATAAGTAAATTCCAATCCCTTGGTCACATCATGAGGAGAGACAAATACATTATTGCCCAACTGATAATCCAAGAGAAGATTAATGGGAATGTAGTAGTAGACAACGCAACCCATGGCTTTGAAACCTACGTGACTGGTACGAGCGCAATTCTTATAAATTGTTTCGGGCTCCAGCCTGCAGAGGAATTATTGATTGTACGACAGCCAACCTCCGATAGGAGAGGGCACCAGAAGATGTCGCAATGGGTAGGCATTTAAATATCTCCTAATATTTAAATAAAAATTCCCAATTGCCCGGAGCCAGTGAGGTTATTGCATCCTTGGTTTCGGGAACTATGTGAGGTTTAACGAAGTGTGGATTAGAACGACGTGAGGGAGAGGAAGATTAGAACGCACTTAACTATCTTGTCACTAAGTACCACCAAGAAATTTCGAGCAACTTTATAATTCTAATTGATGTGATTTCGTTTGAAATTATCAGGCATTAAGCACGGCGGTAATTATTTTAAATACCTATTGCCAAAGGTGCACTGAATTAATGCGCATCCTGTAGTAATTCTAACACAAATATATTTTTTTTCCATCACGAATTGTTTTTACATTAAATTTATCTTTGTTTATTTTTACATTAATTTTTTAGGATATTACGACCGCCACTGGATGAAACCGAAATATTTTATCAAATCTATTTCTCTCATTCCCGGGTTATAAATAACCAGACAATATTTGAAAAACTCCTACTGCCATCATAAGAAGCGGAAGATGTTGCTTGTGCAATGATGGAGGGCTTATCCAGCAGAGGAATTGAACGTACGACGCCCGGGTGGGAATCCGACTCGTTTGTACACTCAGCTAATTGACCGCAAATAAGCAATTTGAAACTGAAAACAAAAGAAATTTGGTTGAAAATACTTAATTTTAGATAAAATATAACAATAAAATACTTTTTTTATTCTACTTAAAACGTTTTCATAAATTTTGTAACAGAATACACATAGATCAACCATCATCATCACAGTAGGTGCAGATGGTATTTTTTTGTTTTTTACACTTTATTAGACATTTTTTATGTAATATGCATAGCCAGGAGAACTTATCATCACACGAATTAGAATCATTTTGAGAATGTTTCAGGAAGGGGCTACAGCAAAGGACTTTTATACGTGGATTTTGTAAAGGCCCAGATTATATGAAGGAACATAATTAATGGTAGCAGCTCGAATACTTTAAAATATATTTTTATTATCGTAAAGTGATGGATTTATGGTGTTTCGCTGGACTAAAAGTCGAAAATTATAACCACGACCCAACGGAGCTAGACAACATCTGTTTCCGGGACTTGATCGGTTTTATGTATCTATCAATCTAAATTCATTTCAAAATTTGTCAACAAAATATCAGGTTTTTAATTACAAACATACATTATGTGGGTCAATTAATCTCTTACATAATTAACATTTCCTGAAGAAACGTTTCTTTAACGGTACAAAAACTCACAAATAATGATAGACTAGTTTTTATGTCTGCATTTGATAATTATTGGTGAAATCTTCATCATCATCAGCCACAGTCTAGTCACTGCTGGAAGGAGGCCTCCTGTGGTTCTCAGACTGCCTCGGTTCATTGTTGGACGACCCTGAGGCCTCTTGGCTTCTCGTAGGCACTTCTGAATATTGATGATATACTAAATATGTCCTTATTAGGAAACTTCGTTCTAAGATAACATGGTAGGTACATGGTTTTGTGATACCTATTGTAAACATTAATTTAATTAATGAAAATGAAATAATAACTTTGTATAATACCACAAATTTTATTTTAATTTCAGTTTAATGTTGTACCCTGGTGATGCTTAGGCTACGCAAAACCAGCCGGTCATAAAAAATAATAATTAATCTGTGGTTTTATACAAATGTATTATTTCATTTTCATTAAGTATATCAAACCACAAAGTGATTACTTTCTACTAAAATATAAAAAAAAAATAATGACAATTAAAAATTAATTTAATTGTTGAGTACGGTTCGCTATGTATACTGTAAATGTATTATGTACCAAATAATATGTTTATTAAAATCAATCACATTGTGGTTAGACATTACGTAAAATTAAATTTGTTTTTTTTTTTAGATAAGGACGAACATTCCTGGGCTACGAATAATCTGTCAAAAATTGACAAACTCCTGCTACCATCATCAGCGGAAATGTTGCTTGTGCAATGATAGAAGACTTAGCTAGCAGAGGAGTTGAACTCACTACGCCCGGGTGGGGGAACCCGACACCACTCAAAATTAAATAAAATGGTCTTATTTTTTTATTGTGGTTTTATTTCATACATATATTATATCGCACTGCTTTAAAAAATAATTGATTAAGAGTTTATGCGAATACAAATACTTACCTAAATTACGCAACTAGCAATTCTGATGCATTAGGTACATATTTATTTGTGGACATGCAGAGCTCATGTCTTGTTGCTATTCGGCTTCTGGATGAAGGTGAAGTCAAATTCATATTTTCAAGCACATCAACACATTATTTTCAAGTTTTTTCTGCTTACTTTTAAAAATTTTTTCTTTAGCTTTGTGAGCAAATGTAAATAATTACCCCACAAATATTTAATTTGGACTCGATAGGTAAGTACCAATCTATATCTAACGCCATAAGTGCAACCACCGTGGCTGGTGGTTCAACTCGGTGATCGGTGATGTTAAAACGTAATTATACCCGTGGAGATCTGTTCCTTTTTTTAGGCAATCGATGTTCCGGCAGCCTTGAGTGCCCAGAGCCTGATTGTTCCGACAGTGCGCCGGTGAAGCGGTGATCATTGTGTGTTCGGGCCCGGAGGTCACAAATCACAATAATATCCTTCACCAGACTAGAGACATTCATTGCTATTTGAATAAAACTCACAGCGGAAAAACTTGCAGATCATACAATGTCCTGATAGATGAATTCACGTGAGGAATGATTGATGCTGGTGTTTAGTTAATTGCTGTCGCATGTTGTTTCAAGACAGACGTGTATTAACTGCATTTGAACAGTTGGTGATTGTGTGTTTTTGAATGTCAGAAAGTTTTCATTAAATACACTTGTAGGTTGAAGCATAATTACACGTACGCACCATGATCTTTAATAGTTCAGTTGAATGGGTTTAGTGCAAATGTTAATTGATGTGATCAGGAGGTACCTCGTAGCTTACCTTAACATTCAACACATGTACTGTGTGCGCTAGACTGGGCCGACAGTGTAAAGAGTTTTTTTTAAACAATATCATATCCCAATTTTTCAGTTTCAATATTACTTTTGTCCCTGCTCAGAGGCTTGAATTTGGGACGACTTTGTGAAAAACTCAAATAATAAAGTTTTTAACATATTTATAATATCCAAGTTTGAGCAATTGGACGAACCGGGTTTGACAAGAATATTCATTAGAGGAGGTTTACACGTATTTTCCATGTCACGCTCACCGTGAAAAAACAATTTTGTAATCGCCACCAGCTTCCCGAAATCACACTTAAATGCGTTCTAATTTGGTCTAAACAAAGTAGAGGATTAATATAATTTAAGCGGATGCTGGTTCTGGCGTAATATTTTAAAAGACAGCTTTGTTCTTGCACTGTCCGAAAATATAAAATAAATAAAATAACGATATTAATTTGGTGAAGTTAAAGTTTTTTTGTTGTTAAAAACTTCGGTGCGGGGTGAAAAGTCACACAGCATATTTTTTATCAGCATTCGAATTCGTAACTTTTTATTTATCAATATCCAAAAAAAAGGCTTTGAACGCCCAGACTAAATGTACTCAAGTAGGTACCTACATTCAATGATCATCACGAGCCTGTTCCTTGATATGCAAAGAAGACACAAAGCCACATCTTTGTCACTGACATAAGAGTTTCATCTCTTTAATGTCCATGTACGACTACAAAGTAGTGTGGTTTCACAAAAAAATGTTTTAATAATATAATTGTTTGAACTGTCTTATTCAAAGTAACATAAAATAACAGGCTTTATCTCAACCAACATACTGTCTATCGATAACGATTGATTCGATATCATGAATATAAAAGAGTAGCACTCAATGTTTTGCTTAAAGGTGAGAGTGTTTGTTAAACCACGATCGGACAATTGCGCCAATTAACAAATTTTTAAAAATCCCTGGTAAAACCACTCGACAATTCACAATCGATTTGGATACCATCCACGAATATGGATAACAACCTTTTTAAGCATCAAACTGCGGTTTAAGGCAAACTCCATTCACAAAATGTATCTTCCACTCTCAGAATTGATATAATTTAATAAAAATAGGTTAAGGTTACCGACCAATAAATGCTTTAAAACACATTATTCAAGCGTTAAAAATAATGTTAATGTTACTTTCTATTCAACTCTAAACGAGACGAAAAAACCTTTCAATTTCATATTAACATTCACACTATTATTTGTAAATGGTATTTCTTTGTCTATGACTGCTCTATTTAGTTTTTTTTTTAATATTGGTACATACGCGTGGTAGACGGAATGGTGAGGTTCTAAAACTAAATAAAATCTTCATAATAATGATATCAACGCGCGATCAATACAAACCTTCGCAACTTGTTAGCTCAAAGTAAAACCTGGCTGCTGTGCAAACATTGCACAAAAACTGCAACAGCCATTGTTATAATAACAAAGGAAATAAAATCACACCTGTTAAGACATGAAATTAATCATCCAAATGCATAAGTAAATGCTTCAAATGGCAAATAGGAGCACCTACATCATCATAATAATTACTTCAAGTAAGTGTGTGTATGTTGTCATTTAGTTCACTTTTTTGGTTTTCCTATACAGATTCAAATCAATTATAAGCATCATGCAACATCCGCGGTGTTTTTACCATATTACTTCACAATAATTCGATCATGTCAGAAGGGGTACGAAAACTTTTAGTAGTTCCGACTTTTAGTTTGATTGTGTTTACACGCTACGTTTAGATCAGTCATTCCCAAAGTGGTCTATATCGACCCCCAGGGGTCGATTCCGACCTGCAAGGGGTCCACGTCAATGAAAAAAAAAATTGGGGGTGCATGAGACGTAAATGGGGGTCCACGGGAGTGGATTCCATCTAGGCAGGCCGTCACCAAAATGTTGGCTTCCCGCAAATGTAATAATCCACCTCACAGATAGTACCTATGTAGGTACTTACGTAATACTATCTTATAATTGACTTTAATTCCCTGATTATATTAATAATAATAATTTTTGTGGAAGATATTTTGCCGATTTGCTAGTACTTTTCGATTTCAAATCTCTACCGACTAGTGCTTTTTTTCGGAGGGTAAATTTTGTTGATTTGCTAGCACTTTTTGGGTGAGGATTTTTTTGTCGATTTGCTAGTACTTTTCGATTTCACATCTCTACCGACTAGTGTTTTTTTTCGGAGAGGATTTTTTGTTGATTTGCTAGCACTTTTCGATTTGTATGAATCACATATGTAGTCGAATTTTTTTCCTGATATTCCGAGATATTTTGATATTGAGGTAGTGTTTTCTCGTCAATTGTTCAAAACATGTATTAATATAGCAAGTTCTTTCTGGAATCGATTACTTAAGGTCAGTATTTTTAAATAATTTATGGTTTCCTGAAAAACTTTCAGAAGATTAAAATGAGTGTTGCGCTAAAAATAAAATGAACATGAACAATGAAAACTCTTCCGAATGCTCATCCAAAGATTGGCAATGACTTATTCCAGATAAAGTAAACGAAAGTAAAAGTCATGCCGTTCGAAATGCAGCCAAGTAAATGTTCTCAGGCTGTGAATGTATTATCACGTCGAGAATCCGTTCTGTCTCCGACTCCGCCTATTTCCCTCACCCCTTCCCCCCCCCAGCAAACCAATCATAATGCATTGCGCAATCAGTAATCAATAAAGCTCTCGGGTCATCGATTCTATTCTTCTTTACACAGTCGATAAGGCTTTTAATCTCCGATCGTGAAACAGATGTGAGAAACAGTAATTCAAATACGTGAGAGGTCTGTCTGGCTGCCGCTTACCGGACTCAAAGGTCAAAATAAGTTCAAACTTATTTCACACTACACATCTCTTTTCTTCTCAAGTTTTTTTGTAAATACTTTTGCTAAGTGAAAAAATACAATTATTTGGAATTGTTTTTTTATAAGGTTTGAAAAAGTGCGTTGTTGTCTACTAATATTTAGAGTTTTATAACTAACGCACCAGACCTTGGAGAAACAATGTATGGAGAGAGAGCTAATTATTTTTACCCAACCGATACAAACTTGCGATAAATCACTTTCTCCGAGTTTTTACGTCGTACACCATAAGAGAGAAAGAGGCAACAAATATAATACTCCGCTTCTATGTACTGTCACAATGATCTTGGGTTCCTGGGTCATCGCGGGACTCCGCCCACATTTTGTATTATGCCACTAAACTTGACACAACTAAACGGTTTTTGGGTTAGATGTTATATTTTTGTTGATATCAATACTGTGAAAAGGTGGTTATCCGAATAAACAAAAACATTATGTCGATATGTGATATGAATGGATGTATAAATACTATAGCCTTAGTCTTAGCCACGCCCAGGTCTGCCGATTCAGGTAAAAATTATCAAAAACTGACTAAACTATACCACTCTATATACTCTAAGCACCTGACATACCGACTAAAAACGAAGGTTGAAATTTTTATGTCAGCCAATTGTTTTTTTACGGATACTTACCTACTTCATCGATCATAAATAAATGACAAGTAAGTTACTTCTTGATTAGTAACGATTATATTTTTTTGTGATTACTACCGTAGAAAAAAATAGGGGGAAGCTTTATTTATGTTTTTTTTAAATGTGAATACCGCACAAGAGTCCCAAATGCTCCTAACTGTCCGGAGCCAGTGAGACTATGGCATCACCGATTGGGTTATTTTATGAGGCTGAAGTTAAAGGGAGGTGAAGATACTGTCAGCAATCAGCACCGCATCGTCCGCATACAATAGGCAACATACTTTCAGATTGTTCATTTTCGCGCCCAAGCCCACACCTTTTAATTCTTGCATACAATTATCCATGTACAAGTTAAACAACCACGGTGACATGACACAGCCTTGCTTTACACCTTTTGTGATGTTAAACCACTTCGAATTAAATTTGCTTATGCACACCGTGTCTCGAACCCGAGACCTTGGATTTAAAAATAAAAATTATTACTCCTTCCATACATTACACACTTGAAAAAAAAATGGCTTGCAAAAGTGGACGCACATTTCAAATATAGAATATAATAATCATCTCATAAAATATATTATACGTAGATTATTTATCGTTGTCTGAATTTGAAATGATTATTTTTATAAATTTGCTAAAAATGTGAAAAATCACGGGATATAACTTGACTTGCCAAGAAAGAACAATAGTTCCCATTTCAAATATATGTAGGTACTTTATTTGGTAGGTAGGGATTTTTTCAACTCATCCATGAGTTCCGAATTTGAAAAGTTCACACTCGTACGGACATACCAACTCACGAAGAGATTACGTTGTTTAATAATGTAATCCCTTGGGTTTTTCCATGGACCTTTTGTAGGTATATAGTTATATTTGAAAAAATAATAATTCTTAAGGCAAAATAGAATGCAACGGACTCGGTATTTTCTCAAAGAAATTGTACAATAACAAACCGCACCCACCTTTGCCTTTTGCGGATAAAATAACACCAATAGACTCTCGGGATGAGGTAATACACAAGAACCGTATAATCACTACTGGTTAACTAAAATCAATTATTTCTAAATAGATTAATGATTACTTTACATGGAATAAATTACTTTCCATGAAATATCAAAGATCACCGACATTTATATCTCTATTTTATGTTTAAATCCATAATACAATATTGTTTAGGTGTGCGTAGATACCTGATGGGTGGAATATTAATATTAAACTGTATACACCGTGTTTCAGGCCGGTACGGCAAAACAAACTTCAAACAGGGGGTGATTATTCGTAAAATTCTCTAAAGGAAAGAGGGTTTTTAACCAATCTTTATAGTCGTAGTAGTATTATACCATCCAATACAGGCGGTAATCTATCGCTATTGGCTCGCTAAATGAGAAATCTGTTCGACTGACTCACTGACCGTAACCTAACAACTGATTATCTATGCACAGACTTACCTATGAGAGTGGGCGGGTACCTACCCCCACCTGATTTTAGTGTTGACGTTATAACTATTATAAAGCTACTAGCGAGTACTCGGCTTGCTTTGCAATGTCACTCAAAGAAAGAAAATGTTTGTGTTTTAATTCTGTTTATTAAAGTGCTTTTGAATACACAATATTTTTTTTGTTTTTCCGTCTGGTGCGTATATGAATAAATCAGAAGGTTTTCCGACGCGTGGGCAGGCCACATACAACTGTCCATGTGAGAAGCACGGATTTTCCGAATTTAGTCCACACACTTATAGCGATTGTCCCTATGCTTTATTGTTGGTCATTGCAAATGCGAGTCGCACTGGAAACTGCAGACGTTTGAATTTGAATAGCATATCTGTCGAAATAATTGGGATTCGTGGTTACAGAACATCTTCTCTTTTAAATTTTACGTTTAAAATTGTAGCAAAATGATATTGTTTATTATTTTTTTCACTAAAAGCCTGGTATCTTTACTAAGTCGTGGTGCATTTGTATTTCGGAGAAGAATGATAGGCATGCCATTTTTCAATTTTAAAACGTGCAGTGGCATGCCTGGCAAATAAGTGAAAAATTAAGTTGGATAATTGACAACTTCGTCTGCGTAATCGAGCGGTATTTACTTTTTCTTCTCGTTTCTAACTTCATTACAACGTGGCGGGTTCAATGTTTTTCATGCTATTTTTAAAACATTATAGCAACCGTTTTACATATTGGATTTCATTCTAACTATTCTTAAAACCTTTCGAACACTAATAAAAACAAACTGTGGCATTTTTACCGAAATTGGTCGAGAAAATCTAACACAAACAGACAATCATTCGTTTTTATAAATAGAGATGTATAAAACTGTATGTTTTCCCAAATAAAATTCTAATTTTTCACGATATATGGTATGATTTCATAAAACGTATGCGATTGGAGGTGAAAAACAAAAAAAAATATATGAATAAATACACGCGGATATTACCACGAATGGAAATAAGATGGGTAAATAATAAAAAGGGTTAATATCTATACATCGTAATTATAAAAATATAATATACGAGACTACTTTTAAATATTGTGCTTTATCTGTTTGTGTGATATTTGAAGCAGACAAAAACCTTTGAACGGTGAGCTCTGGCGTTATTACATTTGTAAAGCTTTTTCTCTCTAATTTCTAGGTGAATGCAACTTTATTTTGCTCTCAACGTCAATTTTATCGGGAGCTATGAAGCTTTTAAATGTAGCAACCAGTTCGTTGTAACACCAATTATCTTACATTTATTATTAGAAATATTCTGATTGGATTCGAGTAAGATTAATACTGTGTAAAGTTATTTACGAAAATTGATTGTGCTATATATTATGTACCTACGTAGATATATGTATAGAAAAATATTTTCTCGAGGTAGTTCAATTTTTACCTACAAATACTGTAACGATAAACCAGTAAAAATGTGTTGTGGGTGTTTCCTTGTACCCGAAGTACTGTTAATTATTCCTTACTTCTGGTGAAATTGACTGAACATTTTGAAAAACCGAAATTCTTACTTGAGCAGGAAATCAATATCAATGGCCTGTTTGAAATTGATTGATAAATGAGTCGACGTGTCGTATGTAATTTGACAACATCAGTTTTCTTTAAAATCAGTATAGATCACACTTCTAGGGATTATCTGTTCAGTGCCCACAAATGAGAGCAATTAATAAAATAATGTCATGATATCATAAAAAATATTTACCTTATAAAAATGTACATGTATTTTTTTCATATGGTAAACTCTGTATGCACGATTTTAAGTACCATGTTTCATACGATCAGCACTGACAAATTGCACTATGTGTCTACGATCTTGTTTTATAGTTGCAATGTGATTTATTAATAGATTGCATGTAGACAAGCATTGAAATCACAGAAGAAAGAAGTTGTTGAAATCTAGAGTCGACGGAGAAGATACCAATGTCATTTAAAACGATATTTTTATTTATTGAGTATATAAAAGCGTGTAATAAATCATTTTTTAATTTAAATAAATAATTATTTGATAGTTGTCAAAAATGTTATTAAATTTTGTTTAAATTTTGCGAAGAATGAATGAACGCAATTTGCGTGAATGTAAGTAGGTCACATTTGATGATCATAAAATCTACGATTAGCGCCATTTTAAATTTTTGACAGTTGAACAGTCCCTGATCAGCTGGCTAACATAACGGTCACCCTGTTATGTTTGTCAGGTGACCATAATTTTATCAAAAGCTGAAACGGACAAAGAATTCAAGGACCGTTCAATTGGCAAAAATTCAAAATGGAGCAAATCGTCGGTTTGACGATTATCAAATGTGAAAAAGAGTTTGAAACACCCCAACCTCAGTATTTGAAATTCGTTCCAAGGTTGGATATTATTATATCAGCATTAATTGGTCAGCATTCATAACATTAACGTTATTTGATATGATTTATGGATACTTCCCAAAATTATTTTGTTCGCATTCCCAAGTTCCTTTTTTGGACAATATACCCCAAGCAATTATATTTTAACAAAACATGCTGACCTATTGTTGAAATAATACTAACCATGGGAAGGTAGGAACGATAAGTATTAGTATTGAATTCAATAGAACTACTAGATAATAATAATAATTTAAGGCGACTTAACATTCCGATAACGGGGGGTTTAGCGGGAGAATTAATTCTGATGAATCTGTAATTTAAAAAAAAAAAACAAAAAATTCCGAGGATGCACTCGAGATGTAAGTAATTATATTTTGGTTTAACAAAAAGAGACTCTTCCCTTATTCTAACTGTAAAAATCGATTTCCAAAACTTCGAAAACCAAATCGTTGATATTAGCGGTAAAGACCTCATTTTACTTTTATTTGCAATGCATTAGGTACTTACCGAGAGATTCCTCAGAAAATATTTAAGATTGTGTTTATCAAAGTTAATTAAATATACACTTCGGGCGGAACACCCTTCTACAGGAAACTCTACTCTATGTCCCTTTCTATCCGGCGTTTGATTTTTGCTAACAGTAGGCCAATAAACACGTTAAATCTGTGTTTAACATCAGTGTGAATTTTAAATTCATTGTATCGAATACTTAGTGAACTCTATTTTTAACGCAATTTGGTAGGACACAAATAAAGCAAATGGATTTATAATATTTTTAAGAATCCGCCCATTTTTTATAACGCCTCTCACCGATTTATTTTTAGGGTAGTGTTTTTTTTTTTTTTTACGTGAACTCCGCACAAGAGTCTCAACTGCTCCCAACCGTCTAGAGCCAGTGAGACTATGACATCCCCAAATATGGTATGTTGTGAGGCTGAAGGTAGTGGGTAGAGGAAGGAGATGAGGAAGGGGAAGGTTGGGAAGTACCTGGCTATTCAGATCTGGTCACCAAACACGGCTAAAGCCATTTCAAGCAACGTTTCAATTCTGAATGGTGGTCTTTCACCAGGGCGATACTTAGAGTATCTACCACTCTGGAACGTGCCGCAAATATACTATATTTTATTTTATATTAATTAAATGCGTTATGACACATATTAATTAAATTAAATTTATTTGCGCACGCCGGGTTCGAACGTTGGATTCGTAGTCGAGCGTCTTACCACTCGACCATACAGGCCGTCAATTTTATTTTTATTAAGTGTGTCCACTTAATAAAAATAAAATTCATAACATATCAAACAATGTCTTAAACAACATTTACTTGTGACCGAACACAGAATCAAAATAAACTTCCAAAATGTAATTTTAAATTTATTGTTTATTCACAGACTCGGTGCACTCTATTCAATATTATGCAGACACAGTGCGCATTATTTACTCTTGCAATATTTGTATTCCGCAATTTGTATCTTCAATGCTATACAGATTGCAGATATTTTATTTACCGGTGGAGAGATAATGATAACTATTATAAAGTTGCATGTGTATTATAAAATGACGTGCTGGTTATTTTAGAACCCATGACATATGTTCATACACACAAACTTAGTTACAGATTAGATCAATGTCATTGATGATATGACAATTAACCCTTCGCTTGTCGCAATATATCTGTCATATACAAGGGGCGTATGTTCCTAAATTTAATCGACAAGGAGTATTCTGAGCCGGCTGCCCTCTCCCTAATATAATTAAAATATACAGAACACCGAAGTGTCTGTTATTAAAATTGATACTTGTTTTTAAAAAAATGCTACAAAAGCCTCATGTTTCCAATAATATGCCTTAACCCTTTACCGTAAAAAATACGTTTGTTTAGAAATGTATTTAGAATCATGTAAAAAAATATATATTTTTAAGAAATGCAAAATATTTGTTGTAAATATTTTGTTCCATATTTGGCACTACATACAGTTTGGCGAATAAATACAATCTGCCCAAAGTTGTCACACTGTGCATTAAAGTATAAGAACTACACCAAAGAGAAGAAAAAAAGTTATATCTTAATATTTATTATTACTTCTGAAATATTACAAAATAATTCACACACTGAACAATCACAACCACACTCGTTCACGAAATGGCTGAAATGACAACTTACTGACGCGACTGTAGTTAATAAAAAGTTCATAAATGGCAGCATTGTTCGATTTATAATAATGCAGAGCTCACAGTAAGGAATTAGCTGAAAATAAAATACATTTATGGCCCACATATGATGATAAAATTCTTATGGTTCAAATTTGGGACGATACGCGATTAAGGGTTAAACTTAATGTATTTGTCAGATACATTGCGAAAAATCACTACTCTAATTACATTGCGACAATCAAAGGGTTAAATAATATAATCGATTAGAAACTTAGAGTAACAATATTGTTACTCTAAGATTGGAAAAAAAATATTAAGTTTCAAAGAAAAGAAAACAGCGAAGCATATAGCACGCACATTGTAAATATTATGCGTGAAAGTAATTATTTAATTTCTACATTTTACTGTCGTTTTTACAACCATTCTGTTGCATTGCTCCCAACACTACAAAATAAAATACTTTTCTGAACGTGTGCATGTTGATTTGTTAGAATTCACTTTACATGAATTTTATGTTGGTCAAACTGGCAACTTTGATTATCAATTGTGACTATCTTCACATTTCATTCCTCCATCTTTTTATCTTTCTGTCAACCGGGCTTTTTCAGGTATTTTTTGATAGGTTATTTGAATATATTTTTCATCCGTGTTAGCTGTTTTATGCAACAATCCTCCACAATATCTTAAAATTATAATTTATAATTTTTTTTTCAGTTCTGGTCCAAAACATAACCTTCATTTTCATTACATAACTTTACAAAAATAATAGGTTTGTGGCGTGAATTATAGCTGAAAAATAGATGAACATACTATTATTTTCCTGTTCTCAATTTATATGTAATTGTCTTGATAGCTATGACGTTTTCGTCTTATGTTTATTATAAAATTATTGTTCAAACAATTCATTTCAGTTATTGATTGTGTCAGGAGATTCGACTTCAGTCAGGTTAACTTTATTATTTGTGGATGTAGTAATATGTAAGTTTTCTTAACTTCTTTTAGATTAAAAATGGCTTTTACAATCCGTGGAGCTCGGTTATTGGCAGGGCGGATGGGGGCCATGCGCGCCATGCAGAGCAGGGCCTACGCTGATGAGATGTCTTTCACCTTCGTCGCTGCCAACCAAGTAAGCAACACTGTTACGAAATTCGTAACCAAGGCATAACTTTCTCCCTTTGGTTGAATTATAATATGATTGACGCTAAAGCCTATACGTGGCTGAATCATTTGTGATCATCAAACTCACTATAAAAAACCATTGCGTTAACTCTCCAAGATTGTGGGATAGTTGATATTGAAAAATCCAACTCGAAAAGGTTAATCTACAGCATGAATTCAAGCATCTATGACATTAGTCTTTATTCTTACGTTACACTATTTAACAAGGGTGTGCTCAGCTTAACAGCCTCTATGGATTGCACGCCTCTTCTATTTAAGTACAAAATTATCTTGCTTTTACTAGTTCGTAGCATCTGAACATTTTTGAGTCTTTACATTAACTATTTTTATTTATTGCTTGCCACCCTTTCCCTAGTTTTTTGTACAATTTTACAAATTAGCCGGTTATAGAAACATCTACTAAGGAATTCAATGTTTTTAACTTGGTTGAATGATTCTAGGTATTCTACGATGCTGCCAATGTCAAGCAAGTAGATGTCCCATCCTTCAGCGGAGCTTTTGGTATCCTGCCCAAGCATGTGCCAACACTCGGTAAGTTGTTTCAAGCTCTCTTTGTATTGGTTCATAGTGTCACTCAAGAGAACTATTAAATTTCATAAGTCTAAACATTTATGCGCACAGCTTACACCAGCGCTATGCAAGCGTGCTGCCTATAGACCATCCCTAGTCTGTGTCACTCCGTACTAGGTTTCTCATGTCAAGCTGTTAAAGCAATAATAAATTTGTTTTGTCCAAACATTACAAGTGAATTTCTTTCTTGATATCTAATTCTGCATTACTCTTTTTTTCTTTATTAATATGACTAGATAATATTCCTAACATGTACTATTGTTGTATTGGTGGCACAGAAAAATAATGATGTCAATATTAATAGTTAAAACCATACTTTTTACAGTTAGTGTTTGATTTTCAGCCGTGTTGAAGCCAGGCGTAGTCACCGTATATGAGAATGATGGCAAAGTCAGCAAGATCTTTGTGTCTTCCGGAACAATCACAATCAACGACGATTCCTCTGTCCAGGTATAAAACTTGTTTAGGTCTAACATCATTATTTTTGTTCCCATTGATTTTTTCATGGATGGTCTTATAAATGATGTCATGCTTGTTATTATGTAGAAGCCATCTCATTTTATAAAGTCTTTCTCAACTTAAATTTAATGTGCATCAATATTTTCTTATATTGTGAGATTCTTTCATGTCTACTAATTTTAATAATTTATAAGTGCGATCATGAGAGGGAAATGACCTAGTGGAACATCTCCATTGGATTGAAAAATGTAGGTAGTAATTCGTCAATGATGTAATTTGCAGGTATTGGCTGAGGAGGCCCACCCCGTGGAGAGCCTTGACCGCTCGGCCGCCCAGGAGGCGCTCTCCAAAGCCCAGCAGGAACTCAACTCTGCTTCCACCGACCTTGTACGTATTATATTATTGCATGGATTGGCATACTGTACATATTATAATTAGCTATACTGCAAGTCATGAGACAAGGTTAGACGTATAATAAATATGTACATAGTTCTATTTGACTTCCACTGTATTTACAAAAAGCAAATACAGTAAAATCCTTTTTTTCAAGGGAGGACTGTGTGTGGATTCCAATTTAGGCTATTTTTTTATTTCAGTTTTCAAAGGACCGAAGAAACAAAACCTCTGATGTGGGGAATTTGTTTTGGTTTTACCATAGAATTGTGTTAGTGAAAACATATTTTAGTCTAGTTATCATAACCAAATCGTGCCGCTTTTGTAGTTATTCAACTTTAACAGTATGGTTAAATGACAATGTGGAACTACTTGTACCATGTCTATTTAAACGGGCAGGAATGGACGTGCAGTATTGCATCTTACCCTTAAATCCTAGTTTGGTAATCAGACCAATGTTAACAACTGACTTTCAATTGTTCACAAATCTACACCTCCTTATTAAATTATTCCTACAGGTTTTAAGTACAATCTGGACCAGCAGATTTAGTGTTACATACAACATTATTATTTTTTGTGATATAATCTTATAAACAATTTGCTTAAACAGTATTTATCATTTGTTTTAGTCCAAGGCCGAGGCGCAGATTGCCGTAGAAGTTGCTGAGGAAATTATCAAGGCTGCGTCATAAACATCTCGCAACGACCCCAATTAATCAACAACTCATGTAAATCCATAGCCGTACAACTATAAATTATAAATAATTATTGTTTATTAACCAACAGCATATTTTTATTGACACCCACACCTTTACATTTTGCATTATTTTTAAAATAACAATATGTTGTGGGCACTGGAAACTGAATGCATCTGGGAATAAGGAACTCCAATAAAAAATTATTACTTTAAAAACATTTGTTCAATTGATAAATTGATTCTGAAAAATTATTAAAAACCAACAAATCAAAACGCCCCCTTGGCATCATTCTTCCCTGTTCCCAGCGCCCACACCATTGTGGAGAAAATTGACAACTATTGTGACATCATCTAATACAAAATCGTATGGAACCCTTCAAATCAGGCAAGTTTTCCGAAGGAAAAAATCTAACTTTAAAAATGTATTCTACTACGAAAACATTCTTTAAAAAGAAAAAAAACTTCGCTAAAAAGAAATATAGTTAATACTTACTGTTAAAAAAAGTATAGATATATATTTACTCGAATTCCTCATTGTATTGATAGCAATTTAATCTTTATGTTTCTGAAAAGAAATAATTAGTAATTTTGACACTTTTCAGGTTGATAGGCAGCTCATTCTAGAATCCTATCTATAAAGTAGAAAATCTGTTTGTATTTCACTAAAAACTTTGAACACTGGCATCATGAAATTTACACAGCTTTTTCTGGCCAAATGCAACCGTGTCATTTCCATCATGAGCGATGTGTCTTTGAAATATCCACTAAATTGTCAAAAAAATACCATGTTTGTTTCATATTTTTCAATTGTTTAATAAGGGAAACGAATCTTGAAAGTAGGGTAAAGCTGGGTACTAACTACTAATAATTCAATGAAATAATGAATAATTTGATTGATTTATTGACAAATAAAATTACAAAAAACACTTTGGTACAAGTTGCATTAGGTTATAGGTTACAATCACATTCAGACGCTAGAGAGTGATACATACTGGCTCGTAGCGTGTATCGTAGTCAACACCAACACGTACACGTAGTTCAGAGGGAAACCTGGGGAGATCTCATCCACGAGCTTTCAAGGGTTGAAATCCTATTTTGTATCCAAAGTGAAATGAAAGGTTCAAACAAACCCCACAATATGAATACACAAGAATAGACAGCAACTTAAACAATTACATTTACAAAAAAGAAATTTAGGAAATTATACAATAAATATTAAATGGAAACACACGTGTAATAAGCAAGCATCTTATAATATCTACGACAAAACACGCATTGAAAAACATTTATTTGTGTATATTTGACATACAGGTTATATTTTATGACATACAATATTAATATCTTAGCTAATGTTGCTATGAAGAGATTAAAATATGAATAAAGTGATCGGGGATTACTTATAACCTCGTTTCAAACTTCTTAGTTATTAGACAAGCTAGTATAACCTCATTTCAAGCTTCTGAGTTATTAGACAAGCTAGCTATCAAGAGCAATTCATTCAGACTTCTTACTCTGTGATCTGCCGAGGACCACCTCCACTCGCTACTCCGGCCACACGCCTCCAGGGGGTTGAGGGTTACTATAAACCTATACAAATAGCGCATGCATCACGGCAAAGGCCAGATGATGTCGCACACTTAACCTAGAAGAATATTTCAAACTATATCATATTATAATGGTAAGCATTATTCAAATAATTGATTGACTGTCAAGGTCTTATTAGTCTAAAAGTCAAATGCATAGTTTGTAGTACAGTTGATGTTATCATTATTAGTCTGGGGAAATCGAAATATTCATAGATAAATCAGCATTACTGGTATGGGAAAATTGTCTTTCAAATATTATGTTTTAGCAAAGATTACAGTATGTAATATCAATATTGGATAAATATTTCAATAATACTATTTACTACAAAGTTTATTAGGTTAAGATAAGTTTCTACGTATATTATTCCTAATTTTATGTAATCAATGCCATCAAAAATATTTAACACAATGAACATAAACGTCAAATAATACAAAGCTAATTTCTGGTTGAAAATATCCCAAGAAGTAAACTTGTCGGTGAGAATTCACGCGGCTAAGCAGTTTGGTGTGTCATAATATAAAAAGTTGTAGAAAAGTGACACAATTCTCTAACACTGGATGAAAATATCACATATTTAATGTTGAGCTTAATTTATACAGAAAATGAATGACAATTAGTCATCTAAGAAAACATTAAATTAAGCAGAGTTATTTTACCGTACAAGATTGCAGCTAACCGTGTAATATTTAAATTCCCTATATCTCAGAAGATAAATATCATGCAATCCTTTCCTAAAATTTTACACAAATTGTTTCAAATGATTTGGCCAAAACTTTTAATGAACCAAGAGATTTATCCCTTGAGTTTTAATTCATTTAATAAACTGAGCATTTGCCATATCGAAATTATAGCAAAACATCAAGTCTCAAGAACATACAAAGAACCCACAAATTACGACTGAGGTAATTGCAAGTAATAGCTATTTTGGCCATGTCATCTTCACACAATTACCCTTTACTTTTTTTCCGTCAAAATACATAATAAGCACCTGATAAAAAATATTTTACAATGGCATATTTCATAAAAACTTTAAATATAAAAGGGTAGGAAAAAAATTACAATTATAAAGCAATATCGTTTCAAAATATACAACAAAGTATGGCACAACTGTCATTAGGAGTTGCGCTTCACCGGTGTATAATGAATGCCACTTAGAAATAATAAAGCTAACTAACAATAAAATAATAGTTGAATAACAAAATATTGCTTTTGGAAAGCCATACACAACCATCTCGAATATCATAACATCTCGCAGGGATAAGTTGGCAAAGATCAAAACACACACTACTTCAAAGTTTCAAAGAAGATTGACACGAAATTTTAATTTAAACTACGTTACGATAACATCCATATAATGATGATTACATTTATAGATTAGCAATATTAATTTTAAACAGACTAGATAAGTAGGTATTTGAAAATTTAATCGTATATGTATATTAATATACCAGAGCAAAACAGTTAGTTACTCGAATGATTAAAACCATATTTAGAAAGTTACGCGAGAACGGCCATGACACTATCTGCAAATTATCAAATAATATCTAAACATAATGTGGCATCATCGACAGAATGTCAAACATTCACGTCAACGGGTAAATTGTAAAGAGCGCAGGTCTTGTTGAATGGCGACGAGAAGCGGCAACTGGGTCCTTACAGATTACACTGCCACAGTATCGTAGGTTGTGAGTCCCCCGCTGCTTTGGAATTGTTGGTGGGGGTTTGCTGCTTCGTTTCTGCAATACAACACACGCATCACATCATCGCACACTCTCCAGCAGGAGGGCACCCGAGGGAGCCCTCAATCAGTACAAAGCCATGATGTGGAAGGGTACAAGGGTTCTATTCATCTATTCTATGCATGATAAAGGGTTATAAACCAAACCTACCAAAGTATGTTTGTAGGTAGATATTTATACCATGATGATATTTTATTATATTTGGGTAAGGGGCATACAAAATCATGCTTTTCTCATTTACTAAATTTGGCACAAGGAAGAATGTGTGTATATTTTATCATATATAGAGATTGAGCAAAACTTTACTCAACCAAGCAAGGTTAATAAATAAATATAATTATATTAGTGAGACAAATAAATGTTAAAAACAAAAATAGTAAATCAATAATTAAATTAACAAAAATGTTAGGGAAATACTAAGCAACAGTTTATTTACGTCATGCAACACTCAGACTTACGGTTTCCTGATTAATGGATTGTCATGGAACCAAAGATAATATAAAATGACACGAGAGTTAAATTTAAAACGACATATTTCATTTTAATTTCATAACATTGTTAGAAACTAAATCTTAATGAATTTCAAAATGATTATACTGAAATGAAAACAATCCATTTAAACAAAACAGTTTCTAAAAATGTTATGAAAAGTTGATTGAAATTAATTTTGCATTTTCTTATCTTAAGGATGGGTCTCAATTTTGATTAGAGTTTTTCAGTTATAAATAAATGACTAATTTGTATAGTGCCATTTTAGTAAAAGATCACCTTGACGGAGCTTCCTGTTAAAAATACAAATAGAGAATCAAACTCTTTTAACATGGATATAGAATAGATAAATATGCAGTTTTTTTAAGTTTCCAGGATTAAGACAGTAATGTAAATTTTAAAAAACCTTACTTTTACCCATTTAGATTTGAAAGGATCAAAATTTCTGTGCAAAAAATAATGAATTAGTATTGAGTGCATTATGATATTATAATGAATAGTAATCACTCTATCCACTGATAGATGAATAACTCCCAAAACTTGTAGATTTATGGACATGACACCATGCTGCCCAGGCCGATTGGCGGGCAATAGTGAGACAGATGAAGCAAAAACAAGGCAGGTAGATATGTGTGTATTAGGAAAGGTTGTCAACATTGACTGACCTTTCGATGAGTTTTCGCATTTCCTCGGTGGTCATGCCATCCTTGGTATTGTGCGCTCTTACTGGAAAATAATTACAACATCACAAAATAGTCAACATTACAATACTATCAGAAAAATAGAGAACACAAACGTAGCTCACACCAATTTATCAACACCAAAAAATTATAATGCAGACATACCCGCTGATAGCTCCATTGTAACCTTTCCCACTTTATCATAAACAGCGTATGTAACAAAAAAGAGAATACAATGGAGTTCTCAGCGGTAGGACCGTAAATAACTGAATGCATATGAGGCTTGTAGAAACAAATACGGCAAAGTCCACCAATAATGGAAAATGAGTTAAATATGAGGTTCTAAAGAGTAAAAAAAATGCTTCATGATGCAATGTTGCTTTCCTAACAAACACGGCTCTAAACCATTTATTTTTACGGATTAAAATTGAGTTCCATAACAAACTCGGCAAAGTCCACTTCTTTCCAAATCAAAGACGGCAGTTTTCAAACGGACCAATAAAATAGCTGTTTTCAAGATGGCGGTTTGTTGTTGTAAAACATTGTTTTTGTAAAAGTTGAGATATTGACAATTTCGCAAATTACCGAAAATGTCCGCTCCATAATGAACTTTTGTTTCCTGTTATTTTTTATGGACATAATTTTTTTACTTACTAAACAGCATAGTGGTAAAAATAAATTAGTTTTTACTTACGATTTAGAGTTTTATTGAATAATATGATTACTTTATTAGTAGTTATTGTTATGTCATTAATATGAAATCATGCTGTGTGAAAAACAAAAATGAATCAATGATAATTCAAGCAACATAGGAAAAGTTGTTTTGAAATCGTTAAAAGTAAGAGATGTCAACTATCTTTAGACCAAGCATTTCGGTGATAACTGGAGAAATCTTCCTGCTCTTGAATATTATTCCGCATTCATATCTTATTAAATCTTTAAAACAAATTTATATAAAAAATATCAGAATAATAGTTATTATTCTTTTCTAATTTTTATTTTTTAGTTTTTTTTTTTTTAATTATTAAGTCACCATAACTTACAAACTTTTTCAAAATAAAGATATTATTGTTTTGTATTTCCATCAAAATAAATACTTTTTTTTAAATGTAAAACTATTTTTTACTGACTTTGACTGCAACCTTGTGAAAAAACGTGTCCATTTCAAAACTGGCAAAGTCCAGTTATGTTGAAAACAAAAAGTTGTCAAATGTGAACAACAAACGGCAAAGTCCACTAATAATTTAAATATATTTTTGTTTCGCACCAGTTAAACTAATGTATCAAGAAGAAAAATTAATGTTTTTAGTAAGTACTATTTGTCGAATTTATTTTAGTGACAGTATCACAAGTAATTTTTTAAATTAAACGTTTTTTGTTCTTCCTCGAAAACTGTAGTCAATGGATTTAGCCGTGTTTGTTTGTACAGGCCTCATATGTACATGAATAACGAATAATTAAAGATTGTCTAACATTTAGGTATAAGTAATAAAAACATAATTAAAGTCAAGTAAACACACAGATATTTTATGTATTTACACTACAACTTTCAAAGATGTTGGAAATTTTATGTTTAGATGATGATTAGGTGTGTTGTCAATTTATCTACTAATCAAATTAAATTAGTTGATAAACCAGTGAGAGCTTTGAAATAGCAAATAACTTTACCAAAGCAGACATTACATTGCAACAAACATACTAATGATTGAAGGTGTAAAATTAATAATACCAATCAATGCAAAATATCACATGACTCGAAAGTTCAAATAGAGTTAGCAACCACTCATTTACAGACTAAAGTTTCAATTTGAGATTTTTATTGTAAGAATCATTTGATGAGATTCAAAAAGATATTTTGAAAAATAGCATTCATTATCTAGTTACGCATTTAATACAGGTAAATCCGAAAGTACAAAAAAGTGCTTTGATTTAACTACAGATTTTATGAGAAAATACAACATCAGGTGTAAATTAGTTTAATTTAATTAAATCAATTTAGAAATAATTTTAGAGTGTTTTTTGGTCATGTTTTGAATTTTTCATGTTTTGCTAAGATCCACCTGTGTATCTATCGGACATGCAATTTTAGTTACAAAAACGTATATACCTACAAAAATGAAATTTTTTGATAATATTTCCCAATAGAAAGAATAAAATAATTTTCTTAAAAAACCAAAATATAAAGCACATAAACGGTTATATGATAGATTAAATTATTATGTGTTGTGTATAAAATAGTATTAAGATAATATTGTTACACGAAAAACATGATTAATCACAATAAATATATCCAGTTAGTGTGGATTACTAAAAATGAACGGACACAGTGATTAATTTGGTCAGTGTTAAATTATTAGAATTTCATTTGCAGCTTTAGTAAATAAAAAATAATGATTCACAGATTGTTTGAGTTGAACAAGGAGATTACTATAGAAGTTCTTGGATTTACTCATGATTTTCGGTGTACCTATGGTTTAACTGCAGATTCTATTGAACTAGGTACTCAAGAGTAAAGTACTGTGATGCAGATAGTGCAGATTTGTTTAAAATTATAAATAACAAGCTAGAGAAAATGCAATCGATAATGTTTATTCAATATTGTCACCAATTAGGTTTCCTTCCTAGTTTCACACTCCTTATTCTGTGAAAATAGCATTGGTTTTAGACTGCACTAGGTTTAAACCCTGGCTGACGGCTGACACAAGTCTGAATGAACATCACTCCTAATCAGCAATAAACTCATCTTTAGGCCTAGTTGTTTGAACCCATGTCACATTTGACATTGTCATCAAATCGGTCAGCAAAGCCATAATAAATTTTGACATTTGTCACTTCAAAGATGGTAACAAACCGCAAACTGCCAATTCTCGTTGCTGTCAGCGTTTGCTCAAATGTTGATGATTGTTAGTTAGGCTGCTTAATTAAGCCAAAATCAAATTTAAATAACTGCTGCAAGGCGGAGAATCAGTGGATAAAGGTCCGTTGGAGTGGTAAATGTTCAAAATGGTGTCAATGGTCGGTTTGATAACAATGTCAAAATTGACTAGACTGTTGTTGGTGTTATTCCATTAGTCAAGTTAATATGCATTAAAGCGCAATCAAGGGGGTAAATGAAAGCTGAAATAGAGATGATTATAGAAACCACAATGGGGCCGCTCTGGTGTTTGTTGGTCTTCACTGTCTCCGGAAGTTACCTGAGAGCGCCCCGGGCTGGTCACACTCGGCCTCGGAGATCTCGTTGGAGTCTTTGGAGTCGTTGAAGGAGGAGCCGTTGGGGTCGCCGCCAGGTCCGGGGTGCTGGTTACGCGGGGGCGGTGGGGGAGGCTCGGGGGAGGCACTCAGATTGCGGCCGGAACCAGCTATAAAAATGAATGTATTTTATGACACGCATGAAGTCTCCCGGCTGACATCATTTAAAAAATATATATCTAGGTAATTTCAATTATAGATCAAAAGATGTCTGTATTTGAAGCAGTTAAAACTCTTGGACTGTGAGCTCTGGCATCATGAGGTTTGCCTAGTGTTTCTGTCTGGAATTTCCAGCATTAGCGCCTATAGGTGACAAGGGCAGCTAACAGGTTAACTATTTTTATTATAGAAGAGTTAATGTGGCTTTTAGTGTATATATGTATACATAGTATGTTTCACCTTTACAATCATAAAAGGTACTTAAATATGTATATCTTGAAAAAATGGATATTTATCAATTACCAAAGCTGGGCCTGGATCCGTAGTGTTCATAGGGGGTTCCATACTGTCCAGTGTACTGGTCATCTTCAGGGGCGCAAGACGCGGGGTCATCGTATTCGGGGCCACCGGCACGGCCGTATGCGGGTCGAGAGTAACGGTTGCGCTGGAAAACAATCAACAAACGTTATTGTAATACGAATTTTGACAACCTGACTCAAGGCTTAACAATTCTTAACCTTTTCTACACAGCTGTATTATTACTGTTTTGACATACCAACACTGATAGATAAGCTGTAACCTCTCCCTCTTTCTCATAAATTAAATAATTAAAAGAAAGACAGGTTACAAGGGAACTCTCAGTAGCCATTTGAAACGCAAATGTTGAACTTGATAAAGTGTTGCACGCTGATTGTTGACGTTGCAAGTTCGAGTGTGGAAAAGGTTAAGATTGCTATAAAACGACCACAAAGACAAGTTAGAACTATAGAAAACAGTTGATTCAGATCTGTTCAATGAATTTTGTGGTCTTAGATCAATATTCATGATAAGTGCAAAATTGTCACATCTCAGGAGAACAGTTTGAAGCTATCAATTGTGGTTTGGTGAACTATTTGTATAGAGTTATAGCAAATTAAAGACACATTAAATACCACTTTAGCAGACATATTTCATATATTGACCTAATACCATAGAATTGTATGCATTGACAAAACAATAAGCAAAAATAAAATCTCAACCCTTTCTGAGCAGAATAGTAAACAGAAGATTAGACAGTGGTAGTTACTTTAGTTATGTTTGTTGGAAGGGTGAAATGAACCTTTCTGCACAGGAAGAATTAGGAAAGAACATAATATGATACATATAATACTTGAGACGACTCGACTGATATCTTGGTTCTTCTAGGTACTTATGGAATAGAGAAAGAGAAAACCTCACATATTGATCTTCCTCGGCACAGTTAGCGGGATCGTCATATTCAGGAGCAGGGGTATAAATGGAGCTATTACCGCCTTGAGAATTCTTACGAGCATAACGATTGTTCTGTCGTGGCTGTAAAACGAAAAATTAATCAATCCGTAAATAAACTGATACGACTCTTTGCACAAATAAAATCATCTACGAAAATCAAACAAAATAATGAATATGTAACAATGCATGTTGCTACAAAAGAAGCAGTGATTATATGTTTGTTAAACTCAACATGTTAACAGCCAAGTACTGTTTATACTGGGACAAGACTGATCACCTAAAATTCAGACATTGTTCAAATCCATTGAATGGGTAAATTTTTCTACATTTGACATTTGAATGTTTTATTTAAGACAGATAATTAAATTGATGCATCGAGTTCGCATGAAAATTGACACTTAATATTATTTATAAAAATAGCTGTCTTTTATTGAATCTACTGTTTTTTTTCTTATTTTTATGGACTTGAGACATTTTAAAAAATGACACGTGGTAGAGCATTCACGTCAACGGCCAGTATAAACAGTAATGTTAAATTACTCTGTGACAGGTCATGTTTCTTAGAAAATCAACAATGATGATCAGGTCTGTATGCCGTCAAATACGCGCCGTTGTAAAAGTTAAAATAATAACCATGCTTTGTGATCCAGAGCGAGAGTGGATGTTATGGGAATTGTGGTGAGGGGGTCCCATGGTTCCTGCGTGGGGCATGCCGTTTCCATGAGGGAAGGTCTGGAAGTTCAGGCCGGCCTTGGCGGGGTCCATCTCCTCCCGGAAGCCCAGCAGGTGGAACGTGGCATAGGGGCAGATCTCATCTTCCATTCCTGCTGTTGTATTCATTTCGGTTAGTGCTGGCAACTTTACATTGAAATTGTGACACATAATCAATAAAAATAGTCAGCTTTCAAAATGATAATTTATAAGTAGCCTACACTCGTTGGTTTTAGGTTAAATAAATATGTAACAGCAAAAAATAACTAAATAAAAGGTTGGTAAAATATAATATGACAGGTAGATACCAAAAATAAAAGAAAAAAACAATTATAATATAAATTAACAGAGTCACAACAAGGTAAATCATTTTAAAATTCTAATTTAATGAAAAATATTTGTAATAAATTCAAATCCACTTACTTGTAGGAAAGAGTAAATTCCATAGCTCGTTGTGATTTTATAATATAATGAAATGATTGAAAAGTTAACATCAATAATAAAGTAATTGAAAATAGGATACAGAAAACTTCAATAGCTTAATCATGATTGTTGAACGCTAACTTGAAGTTCTCTAGGCACCCATAATAAAAGGAATTAAAAGGTTTATATGTTACCTGATCTACCGTTAGGGGGTCCCTTCCTTGTGTTATTATTCCTGCTGGAGTTGCGTAGGTCCTCGTACTGGTGTCTCCTGGGATCCCAGGTCGAATGTGGAGACCTCATAGAGTTACCTAATGCCACAATAATTAGAGCAAACCAAAACTTTACAGCAAGCGATACAACATCTATGAGCCAGGTGCAAAGCTACTCTCAAATATTTTCAAAGGATATAAAATTAAAATAAAAGATTATAAAAATCTTTCCCATAAAAGGGGGCAAATAAAAATGAGAAATATTAAAAAAAAAAAAATATTTAACCGGTTCCCTGCCACCGTTCCCAATTGGGAACGTTCGGGCTGAGTTCATTAACATCGTCAACATTTTTAGCAGCGAAACTGTTAAGGGAATCACAGGTTTTTATCATTACCAACAGTTGGATAAAATTCAAATATACAAAATCAAAAATGGATTTAAAATATGGGAAAGCATTTTGCAACTGTCAAAGCTATTTATTGAGAGTGAACCATAGTTCATTGTAAAGACTATTCAGAAAATGGGTTAAATATGGTGAAAAAATGACAAAATCTGAGACTTTTGAATTACAACAAATAAAAAAATAATAACTGAATTTCTGAATACTCCAATTACATTAATACATTTAAAAATATAAAAGGTGATTCCTAATAATAAATATACTATACTACTGGGTCATATAAACATATAAAATTAAGATAACGTTTGGGCCTATTAGACAATCTTTCCAACACTTTATACTTAATCAAATTATTAAACTACTCATAACTAAAAAAAGAGGAAAAGAGATGGAATATAATATTAGTAGTTATAAGAAGAGCATTTCTGAAAAGATGGGCATAAATTGGTTCCTGTTCAAAGTACACTGACAGGGAATTATTTATTCTTATAACACCGGTATGCACCATTTTTATCAGAAATAACCTTACATGCATATTACCTTCAGGTGATGTGGTCCCATCAACATATCAGGCGTGTTAGTTGGCTATTTCTTACTGTATTCAGATAAATTTAAATAATAATAAAACTAAAATAAAAAATAATAGGGACATGCTTTAATTTTAGATATTCAAAAATGATAAGAATATAAAGCTTCAGCTGACTATTTTCATTAGTTCGTATTTGAAAGCAAAGTTTGTTATTTCGAATGTATAACACACATAAACATATTGATGCCTCAGACAGTAGTGATATTCAACCTCAAACAATTTGTTAATGAATTGTTAAAATACTATGTATGAATCAATCACACCGACAACACAATTGATTCGGAAGGTTTCAGTAATCAAAAATATTTATTAAATCTGCATGGCAACTGGAAAATGTTTGAATCTCAATTCCTCTTTCGATTTTAAGATATAATTTGGATTTTGTCATTTTTCAGCTGCCATTTTGCACTGTTTTGTTTTTAATTTAAAATCAATGGAGTCACAAATGAATCATGGAGATTTGTTAAAATAGAGTGGCATGGGACTCATAACCGCTGCTTTCCAGTAAAGGCAGTGATTTAGTGTGTGATAGATATTACTAAAATGAACATATTTTTAATTAATATTAATACATAATATTATATATATACTAAATTAATAGATATTAATCGACTTCAGACCTATATGTTGTTAGTTGATATAATTTGTTTGTAGAATATGTTCAATAGTTAGATACACAATACTATACTATATTGTAAAATATCATATAATTATGTTTGATTTTTGTATATTTTACATTCCAACAAAATAAATAGAAAAGTTTAATAATACCTTGGAGGAACAATATAATATGGAGGTAAAGATTTGCAAACAATTTTTGACATTAGTCTGAATATCAAACTAGAATTTTAGGTTAAGATGCAATAGTGTATGTTTCTTCCCCCACCCGCGTTAGAGACAAGGATATATCTTTGATGCTTTGTAAGACTTGAGTAAAAAATATTTTTTTTGGGGTAAAACAATTTTTTTATAAAATAGTGGAAACCAAGTATCGGAATTGAAATAAATTTGAGATTAGTGTTTTCGGGTATGCTATCTATGATTAGATAGTTATTTAACAGATTTGACAAAGGAGTAACAATATTTGTTAATGCTTGAGTCAAAATTGACTTAAGCCCTTCATACAAATCACCAAAGATATTTATAGACGCAATTGCTTGTAAGATAGCACATTTTGTATCGATTCAGTCATTTTGTATACATGTAAATCTATATTTATCAAAACAAAACAATATTAAAAACACCATTTAAATGATTTTTTAATTCAGAATATCACACAAATACTAATAGCATGAGGTTTTAATAATGTTGGATACTTATTGTTAATATTATGTCTTTATATCCTCGAAAAATACAAAATTCCTAATGTACTGTTAAAAATATTAAATGTTTGATGAAATATCTGTGAAGTAATTTTTGCTACTTTTTCGGTCCTATTGGTACATCCCACGCATAGAAAATATCGCCATAATGTTTTTTTTTATAAAACCATTGCAAATATTTAAAAAAACGAAAATATAAGAAACATCCTGAAAAACTGTTTGACATTAGCTATTCTGATGAATGATGTGAAGTTTGCGCGTATGGCAGACATGCTTACCTTACCTACCTTGACGTGAAACGTTAACATTTTGAAATTTTGTTTTGTCTCTCTCTCTCTCACGATATACTATCTAAAAACCTAGACAAAGTGATTTATCACAAATTTGTATAGATTGGGTAAAATATTAGCTCTCCCTCCTTATTATATTGTTCAAGAATAATACCATTGATAAATTACAAATAAAAAAAAAAAAACCATCGACATTTGAACAAAATTTATCTTGTCAAAAAAAAATGAGTTAGGTAGGCATCTGAGGATTAAAATATGTTTAGAAAACTTAAAAATAATAGTGAGTAGTTTTCAATCACATGTGAGCACTGTCTGAAAAAGAATGGCTTAGAATTAGGTACAATTTATATAGTCATAGAAGACTGAAATAGCTTTTTTATAGCTATTAAATATGTAAATAAGCAGCTTACTGATAACGGCGCCTCGCTTGATCCTATCGCAAGTGTTGTAGTTGGAGCCGGGCACAGGGGGGAGTTTGCGGTTGGGGGGCGCAATGTAACCGAGCTCATCTCGCAGAGAGGGATTTCTCTTGTCCAGAGTTCCGGAAGGATTCATCATTGACTGGTTGTACACAACGTCATCTGCATCCAAGAGTTTCATTAGTACAACATGCCAATTATTCCTTTACAAATGGGGGACAAATCTTGGATTGAATGAATGCATTACAAATTTCATAGTACTCATTTTAATATGATTTATTGTTACAAGAACAAACTGAGTAACTGAACAAAGTAAATTTAAGTGCTATTTATTGCTGACACAAAAAAAAATCATGAAATTTATTTGAAACAACGCTATTCAATATTTTGAAATCAATACCTGACCACTACACAAATGTTTAGACATTTAACTAACACTAGTATATTATTATAAAAACACAAATTTAATGTACGAATTTAAAAACTAAGTAAAATAAAAACTATTTTATTACTGGGATAGGTAAGAAAGTACCATGAAAAAAAATAAACAATGAAACTGAAACATTATTGATAAAATCTATGGTTACGTGAATTTACTAAATTTAAAAAAAAGAACACCAACACATGTAACGGTTATTTACTGATTAATTAACATTAAAACATAAATTAATTGTTATTTACGTCAAAATTAAAACATATTATCGACTAATTGCAGCCAAAATGTTAAAAGTTGAAAAGATGAATTTTAACAACACATAAATGATGAAACAGTTAGAAACAAAACATTGTGAGTTGTTATAAACATAAGCAAAGACATACCTTTGTCACGAAATAAGGTAATCATTGTTGTAAGTAAAAAGTTAATAATTTGGTGAGTATGAAATAATCTCAGTTTAGTCAGTGATTCGATTTGATGTATATTAATTATGCATAAAAGATAATTGAAGTATTTATTAGAAATTCACATCTAAAAAGCTAAATGAAGAGCACAAGAACAAACAATAAAATATATTTTGAGTGTTGAGAAAATGTTCTCTGATAAATCCTCAATAATATTACCCAATTAATTAATTTTAATTTCCCTTTTCCTGAAAGGGATAGTATTGCATATTAAGTAATATTACAAATCAATGCATGAAGTTGTGTCATTTTTAGTACAAAGGATTATGTTTAAATGAATGATGGAATATTATTATATAACGATAAAATTTGAAAAAAGTCAAATGGCAGGGCACTTGAAGCTGTATTAGCTTTTGTGTTATTAAACAAAATGAATGATTGTTTGATGATGAATGATCGTATGTATAGTAGAGCACTGATTAACAATTATGTAGTTTCAATCATTTCCAAATTTGATTACAACTTTACAAAATGAAATGATTACGAATGTACCACCATTAATAGTCAATGCTCATATGAATTTCAATGCAAAACTTATCGACAACATTACTGAGGTTCGAACAATTATTGAGCAAATATATTAATACTATGTATTTGCAATTTTGTTATAACTTCAAACTTAAGTACCTCTTTTAAAAAAAGTGATAAGTTTTGCATTTTACACCTTCAACATTTGAGAATATGAAAGCTATAAATAGTAGCATTTAAATATGGTGTTTAAACCATCTATTTTTAAACAGCTCTAACTATAAAAAAATCTGGCTGTAATTGAATAAAATTTCTGAAAAAATTATAATTACAACAGAAGTGAATTGATGCTAATTAAAATGTAGTTGTGAAGATGTCAACCAGTTGGTATCGACCCATTATCTCTCTCGCCAGAGAGCCAGAGGCGCCATATCATAGCGTTTGGTGAATCAAAAAGATGTGTGCATGATTTTAAGGAAAGCTGATATTCTCGAATGTGGATGTGCGAAGAAAAGTAGTAAGGAAGAAAGAAAAAGCTTGCAGGCGCCATGCCACAGCATACATACAATACACGTCCTTCTGACCTCGCAGTCGGTGTGGCTGATGCCTCCGGGCGAGGGTCACACAGATCACAACTATACCAACTACCAGCACCACGATCGTGGCCAGAATTGGCACTAGCACTTCTGGCTCCAGCCAGGCCTTGAGCCACACGGGGATCTGTCCTTCGGCAATGCCGACGATGCCTCCTCCGGGGAGCGCCCCGATGGTTCCTAAAGCGACAATGTATCAACTTATTGGATTCAGTACCTTTGTTTGGATCCCGACCTCCGCGGACGACGCATATGACTATGATAGCTATTATGATGACTAGGATTGCTGCCATGACCGGCACTATGAGGTTAAGATTGGAAAGGAGAAGTCGGATTGTCTCTTCCGTTGTCAGGGACGGCGAATCGCCGGCCGGTGCAACCGTACCTGAAATTCATTCATACCGCATTAACTAATGGATAAATCATTTATCATGAGTAATTTTATATGATGCCTTTGATGACAAAATGATTTATTAACAGGTTTTTAAACTCTTTTTTTTTACATTAATTATTGCGGTTATTCAAAATGAATTTATTCAGGTACGGTATCAAAAAGAGTGCAAAAATATATTAGGGGTGCAGCGGAGATTGACATTTTAAATTTGACAAACTTAATAGAATTTCACTTATTACAAAAGATTTTCACTAATATTATTGACCTGTACCTAAAAAGTCTGACTATTCTATTGGTATGTTATATCAAAGTATTGAAAAAGATACTAACCTCCGGTAACAGTAAGGGTAGCAAATTCATATTCGGCAACATTAAAGCCAGCATTGTTGTGGGCGGTGATTCTCAGTAGGTACCAGGTAGCAGGTTCTAAATCTAACACAACAAAGTTGCCTCCGGGCTTCACGCTGTTTGAGATTTGATTCCATTCGGCAGCTCCCCTAAAACATTACATTTGACTATTACATACCAATACAAATAAAATATATTTATTACAAAACTGGGGTTAAGAGCTTAATTATTGCTTAGAAGAATAAATAAATTTTTAAATGAAAACACATGATAATTTTTTTTTACAATTTTGCGCAAGAGAACTGACAGATTGGTTAGAGATGTAAAGTAAATGAAGGGAAAATATCCAGTTTAACCTAACAAGCGACATTACTGTTTGGCAGAATTTTTGTGTCATTTATTACTTACTTCTTCTTATTTTCAACAACAAAGTGAGTCATTGGGCATCCGCCATCTTGCCACTGCTTGAGGTGAAGAGTCACACTTCCGCTAGATACTTCCATAAAGTCGGCAGCTCTGGGTACGATTGGTTTGGATCCTCGGGTGCGGGCATTGAGAACATCACTAGCCTCACCGGTTCCAATGCTGAAATAATAAATAAACACATCATTAGAAAACAATCATTTCTTAGTCATGAAAATAAGACCATGTATTTTGAATCATGTAAAACTGACTTCAAATTTATTTTTAATAATAATAACTCACCTGTTGTAAGCAGTCACATAAACTTGGTACCTAGATCCGCAATACAGATTTTCCAATGTGTAGGTTGTGGCCTGGCTTGATACCTAAATAAGAAAACAAATTAAAAATAAGATAGAATATAAAAAATAAGATAAAAATAGAATAACAATGTCAGGCTTTATAAAAATGTTTCTATAACCATAGTAGAAAATGTCAACCAGTACAAAAATGATTATGAAGCCATAGAAGAAAAATTGTAGCCAGTATGTAAAAAACATATTGTGAATTAGGTAGGTACCTGAACAGTTTCCCAATCTCCGAATTCCTGTTTGTAGTGAATTGTGTATCCGTGAGTTGGGGTTCCGTTAACAGGGCGAAGTCTGAGGGAGAGGGAAGACACGCTGCTGGAGGCCAAGGCGACGGCGGGGGGGAAGGGTGGGGCTACAAACATAACATATGAAAATATATTCAATGATTCATATATTATGTTATTATCAATATTATTATGTGCTGGATAAAAGAAATTTAAATTAGAGCATACCGTGAACGGTCAACTTATGAGTGACAGTATCAGTTCCGAATTGGTTCTCAACGAAGCAAGTGTAGTCTCCTGCATCGTCCCTTGCAACTCCGGCAATCAACAGAGATCCTTCGGGCAGTTGACGAACTCGGTCAGAAGTTTCCAGAGGTGCGCCTTTAACCTGAACATGGTAAACATATTGATAAAAGACATTCATAAAAATAAAACTTATGAGAGATATATCTCATTATGTCTTTGATTCTAACCTTCCATGTGATGGTTGGTGGAGGTACTCCAACAGCCAGACAGGGCAACTTTACATCTTCTTTGTAAGAGGCGGTGAATGAATCATCGAAGGAGGCAACCTTGGCGGGAACTAAAAATATAAACATTCACAAAATGGTTGAACAAAAATAAAACACTCAAACTTAACACAGTTTACATATTTTTTTAACTTTTATTAATTTAACTTTTAAGTAACTTCATACATTTTTTACGTGTCATAAAATAATAATTTGTTCATCTCAGATTTTATATGACTCTTCTATTAGAAGCATTTGATTGTATATAGAAGATGAGTGTACATCAATGCAATAATTTATTGATAGGTAAATATTCGTGCTGTAGTAAATAGGTACATGAAGTATTTATTGTAACAATCAATATTAATTTAACCTTTAGTATTGGGGCTGGTAGAAACGGTAGGTGAGGGTTGTCCTTCGCCAATAACAGTTGAGGCAGTTACCCAGAAATCGTAACGCGATGACTTCAAATCAGTGGCTGAATAACTCATTTGGAGAGCGGGTACCTAAACAGAAAAAAAACAAAACTTGGAACAATCAATTAAGTAAATTATTTGTATTTTTTGTGAATTGATTTAACTATTACATACCTTGTTGCTGATGGGTTCGGATCCTGGCATTTGTGTGTAAACAGTGTAGTGGGTAACGATGCCGTTGGGTTGAGTGGGGGCTCTCCATGAGACCAGAATAGCATTGAGACTCATAACTAGAGCTTTGACAGCGGTGGGTGCTTCGGGAACTGTAGTCGAAGAAAGAAATTGTAGTTGTCAATTACAAGAGAAATATACAATGAATAAATGATTTTATCATTAAATATTTACCATCTTGTTCAGTTTGGCAATGAATAGGAGTGGATCGGACGCCATCTCCTCCAGAGGTAGTGGCCAACACTTCCATGGAATAATTCGTGTATTTCTTCAGGCCATGCAAGATGGTTTCGCTGCTAGATGTAATTTTGGTATCCTTGGACTTCTCATCTGTAAACAAATAAACTCAGGTCACATAATGAAAAAAACGGATACAAGTCACATCATAATCAACAAAAATTAAATATTTGGAGTATAATTTTTACTACACGCAGTACCAGATTTATCTTCACTTTGGCCGACAAGCTACACCTATAGGGTCTATGAGTCGACTTGGAGACTAACAAGGCCTGCTCGCTGTTTAACCGAGGCTCTAGTTTATTTAGCTTATCGGTTAATATATCCTGTCCAGGTGATCGACAGTCCCTTTCCAATTACGCCTGTCTCAACACGTGAACTCCTTCATAGCAAAACCGTTTTTATAAATGTTACCAAACCAAAATAAAGAAAACATGTGTTTTTAACAAAAGTTCTACATAAATTGCATTGTAGAAAACTTCAAAAGTGAACATTGAGAATGGTTACACTACCATAGTTAATGATTTGACCAACAATGTTTATTATTGTATTTGAGCAATGGTTTTCAATAGAATATAAATACTCACCATACCAGCTGTCGCTAGGTCCGTAGATAACCTTGTATCCCTTGATGACTCCGTTGGCCGATGCGAGAGGAGGACTGACCCAGGAGACGCGGATGGTTTGGGCGGTGAGGGTGGTGCAGAGGGCATCATGGGGCGGGGCGCTGGGGACACCTTCGGCAGTGTAAGCCTTCATCTCTTCAGAGATTGGACCGGAACCCATCTTATTGAATGATTGCACGACGACTGAGTATTGAGTGTAAGTCCTGAAATAATTAATGTTATTGCATTGAATTAAGTTTGAAATTTATACTTTTCAGTGTAATGAATGTCAACAGAGTAGATGTCTAGAAATATCTCATGGATTATTTAAAACATCATAGAAAAGTTTCTTACTTCAGGTTTCCAATTTGCAAATGGTGTTCTTTTCCGGTTTCCTTTGAGATATCGACAGTCTCAAAAACGTAAGCCTTGTCGCTGGATGAAAGTTTGTAACCTACATAGTATCTGAAGATGAAAAAATATATCATTGGATTAATCAACACATAACATATGAAATGAAAATTGGGATAGGGATAGTCTTATATGTATAAATGTATTCCATTATGAAATGAAAAAAAACAAATGCAACACAGTCATTCTGACAGACCATAGACCTTTGTAGGAGAAATGAAATAGAATTTGAGGTGGCTTGGCGTGGTTGTAATTTGTAAATTGAATAAATGCTGCAATATGGGACACATAAAAAACAGCATCTTCACAAGCCTAATTTCTGGCTTTTTCGTAATCATGATTATTTTTACCCATATTTTGTACTATACATTTTGATAGATGGACAGATAATTGAACACAGATAAAAGGTGAAAGGGATTAAACATAACCTACCCTTGAATATCACCATTCCAGTCTTGGGGTGTGGGAGGCTTCCATGTCACTTTGAGACTGTGTTGGTCTAGAGCTTCTACCTTGAGATCGGTTGGAGGAGCAGAGGGGGCTACGAAAAAAAAAACATTTCGCCACTTACAAAAATAAAAAATTGGATTTAATGTCTCGTTATATTCATTTCACTTAACGAGTATGTAAGTAAGTTTATTTGTGTTTCTTTTCAACTTACATTCTTCGGCAGTAATGATGGTGACGGTATCAGATGGCTCCGATGTTCCGAGTTCGTTCTCAGCGACAATTCTCAAATGGTAAGTGGTAGCGGGGTGCAGGCTGAATACTCCGGCTTCTGTTGTGCTTCCGGGCACCAAGACGCGGTCAATGTCCTTCTCCCACGAGCCCTTGGACCTCTTGTACTCGATCAGGTACTTCTTGATGGGTGAATTTCCATCGTAGGGAGCTGCCCAGGAAAGTTGCACGGTGCGGCCAGATTTGTCAAGGACTTTGAGACCATATGCAGCCTCGGGAACCTCTAAAATATGGAAAAATATTGCATCAGAAATTGTATCTAAAAACAATCAAATAAATAAAAATTCTGATGAAGTGAACATTGTTCACGAAACAAGATATTTTTCTTATTATGTAATAACAGAGGAGAAAAAGTGTGGCAAATAGGGAGCAGGTCAAACAAAGGGAATAAACAAGCATGAAATGTAAATATGGAAAGCGAAAGAGCAGACTCCTTTTCTTATAATGGATTCCAGGCATCAATGGAAGGAAAATAGAAATTTAATTGGTAGGTAAAATTATATTATTTTCAGAATTATTCGTGATTTTAATATTAAATGGGTGCATTTACATAAGAGTTCAAGATAATCATTGAAAAGGTGAATTATTGACCCTTATTTCTCCTCTAATAGACACAAATGTACCTAGTTATGCTGGTCCTAACCCTTTTACACATCAAATTAACGTAACATACCTTTTAAATGCTTAAGAAAACCCTCCATATAGCATCTTCAAAGATGACAAAGGCTCTGGGGGAAATGATTTCCTCAAGGCCTTTAGTGTAAAGTTAAAAATTTTAAAATGTTCCATAAAGTGTTTTGAAGCATTAAATATTTTTACTTGTGAAGATAATAATTGAGGTCTTAAACGGTTAAAGGGCATAGCAAATATGACTTTGATAGTAGTAAAACTTCTGAAGAAAGAAATATGTACCTTGAATAATCATGTTAATGCTTGTGTCATCTGAGCCGAATGCATTAGTGGCAACGCAAGTAAAGAGTGCGCTATCTCCACGTTCAGTCCTCTTTATAGATAGGTCGGATCGCACTCCTCCGGGCAGGATTTCTTCTCGGATCGTGTAGCGGCTGTCGCTCTTGGGGTCCAGTCGCTTATTGTTCATGTTCCACAAGATGCCAATGGGTTTCTCTCCAAGAGCTTCACATTGCAGTACGGCAGGCTCACTTCGCCGGGCAGTTTGGTTCCTCTGCTTGATGTCAAACTGGGGAGGAGCTATTGAATAAAAGTTAAGATAAGAATGATAATTATACTAAGGTTAAAAAATTATTTTAATACAAAAAGAGATGAAGTTCCGGCAAACATGCTTTTGGATAGGAACCTTCTAATAAATCAAATAAAATGGTTCTAATTTTGAATTTAATTCCTATAAAACAGTACAGTAGTCTATTTTTTATTTAATCTGTTGTGAAAAATTTTGACATCTAGCCTATGTGAAAGATTGTTTCTCAAAACTCTAGATTTATTAACAAATTTGAGAATTAGTTACCTACTAAATATAATATTTACCTTGTACGCTAATCAAAATAACGGCAGACAGACCGGATCCAATTCCATTCACAGCTTCGCATAGGTAATATCCTTCATTTGTTTTTTGAATGTTTGAAATAGACAGAGTTCCATCTTCAACTTTAATGTTGGTATTATTTGGCTTAAGATCTTTATAATCTCCAGGTGTGTCTCCTGCAAAATAAATAAAATGTTGCATTAATTCAATGTTGATATGTGTACATATAACCAAATGGGTAAAGTATTTATATGGTAGTAAAATATGTATAAAATCAATAAGTCAAAACCATCAGATGGAAAATTGAGAGGGGGGGGAAAAGACACAGAGAGGAGTACTATTGTGAAACTACGTAAATAATTGGTTTTTAATCATTGTGCTGAGAAAAGGGATCATGTTCACAATACATATTGTTGTTGCAATGATGATGTCCATAGTGTACTATTCCACGCATCTGTATTTGGGTCGGAAGTTTGTGGGCTTAATCCATATATTCATGTGAATGTTTAATTTTGTCAGTTCTGGTTTTTTTATGGTTTAATGGCCCTTTCAGTTGTGGCAAGGGTAATTAATAAATAAATAACTAACCTTCGGCCCTCTTCCATGTGACCTGGGGCCTAGGGAAGCCATCAGCTTTACACTCTACCTGAGCATCGGAACCCTGAGCAAAAGCTTTATCGGTTGGTTCGAGAATCCAACGAGGAGGAACTGCAATTTTCAAACATGTTATAGAAGATACTCGTTGTCTAAAGGGTTGTTCATATTTTATTTTCTAAGTAATTAATGTTGATTGTTTCATTTTTTTATGCTTTGTTCTTTATTCAGCTTTTTCCACTTTTTGTGATGTTCAAAGCTTCAAAAGAAAAAGTTTTTGTTATCCTCAAAAAATGTTTTTTTTGCATTACCCTAACCATAGTTTATCATTATAAACATAGTAAATTTAATGAATCAATCAACATACTAAAATACTGGCCCTAAGCTGTTTCTAAAAATATTTCATTTCAGGAAAAATAATGGTAAGTTTTGATTTTTTAAATGTGTAGATTTCAAATGATAACTAAGTCAAATTATTAATTACATTGAAATTATTTTATCGTTAAATATTTCAATTAAATTAGTTTGATTTGATATATTCCTAAACTGGCTACATATTTCAAAACTTATATTGTAAAATACATTGAAGAAGAGCAAATGATTTATTTTTGTCTGTAATGAACTGAAGATGTAAAAAAATAAAAACAAATTATACAAGAGCACGGGAAGTACCTACACAGTGCTACAACAATATCTATGAACTCTTCTTCAATTTGGCAAACATTAACACACAAATTGCAAGTAAAACCTGATAATAACATCCCGCACCAGTTACGACAATAAAGCAAAGCATTTTAATCAAAATGATAGATGACATGTAAGCATTTACCCAAAATTACGTTTGTTTATTAATCGAATCATAAAAAAGGTATTATAGTACAAATTAGGTACGCTTCTGAGAGCAAAACTATTTTCCCTCAGTTTGATATGTAATATATTTGACTTTTATTCTTATTCGAGTAAAAAAAATGATTATAAAGTTTTATTTGCAATACACCAAGTAAACAAAATAAACCAAAGTAATAAATAAGGGATCAACTAAAGTGGGAATAAAATTATATAAATTAAGAAGCTATTGTCTATGAACTGGCATACAAACATAGATATACAGTAATAATATGTATTAGTGTTGTTCCACAATATTGTTAGTTGACAGACACATTGCATGCATGCTTTAGTCATACAAATAATAAAATAAAGAAACAGGGAAGAGGAACAGAAGGAAACCCTGACATCATATGAGTAGCATGTATAGTCAACAGTACTGAGTTATCTTAGCTGGCAAATAAACAAGTATCAGACAATAACGATTGTTTGGTGATATTGAAATTCAATCGAAAATAATTCAAACCATATTTTAAAACATAAAATGTAAGTATCCACAGAAAACAAGTTTTTACTGGCCATTGTAAATGAAACAAAATTGAATAAACAATATAAACGAAAGAAGGAAATTTCTACAATAGAGTTGTTTGAAACAGATTTATTTTACCCTTCACAACAAGTGAAGCAGTGGAAATAGAATGGCCAGCGGGGTTGGAAGCCCGACAGGTGTAAGAACCCGCGTGGCGCGAGGTGACATTCTGGGCGATGAGCAGGCTGGTCTGCCGGCCTACACTCACTATACTAATCCCCATAGAAGGTGTGATCTGATTGTCATTCAGTAACCATTCGAACAACAGCGGGAAATCCCCTTTGGTCACAATACACGTCAGCTGTGCGTAATCCCCCTCAGATGCGTATTCGGACGTGAAAGACATGGGTTGTGTTTGTGGCATTTCTGTGAAGGTTAGACATAATTCCCAAAGCATATTGATTATTCACATAAAGCTACCAGTGAACAAAACAAATGGTGACAAGCGGGCACAGAAGAGGTGCGCTACACTAAGCAAAGAAGCTGTCACGAAACGAACCCTTAACTTTTAGCATGGCAGAATAGCGGGACTCTCCAGCCTCGTTGGAAGCGACACACGTGTAATTCCCCGCATCGGGCAGGCTCACCAGTCTTAAAGACAGGATGGAAGTATAATCATCGACACGTTGCGTCATTTTAAAGTTAGCGGGAATGATTTCTTCATTCTTTTAGCCAGTATATCTGTAGGGGAAGATCAGCCACGAGAACGGTACACATCACGCGCGCTGAAGCTCCGCCATTTACTCCTTGTGCATGGAAACTAAATGGTTCTATTTCTGGCAAAACTGGATTTCAAAAAATAGGGTTAACACTACCAAACATGGGCATTCTGGGTTGTACAGAATTATCAAGGATGGCTGATATCTAAGTAGTAGATAGATATCACACAAGTATATTGGCAGATCTGTTTGATGTTTCTGAAGATCATGGTCCTAATAACACAAACTAAATATTATGTATATTAACATGCATTTACAAAGCGGTACAGATCTTCGGGATGTTCCGAACGTATCAATGTCTGATTAGGAATAAATACCATGAATTTCCAGTCTGGCAGTATAATTTACAATTCCAACAGGATTTCTCACAGAACATGTATAATTTCCGCTATGCCCCCAATTCGCAGGATCTACCAAGAGTAAGCTAGCTTTGAAGCCTATTTTAGTAGTGGAGATTCCATTTTGAGAACTCAAGTGAGAAGCTTGGAAGCTCCAACTGATGTCCATGGGCAGATCGCCCTGGGACACGAGGCAAGTGACTTGGGCTGCTTGTCCCGCAAAGATTGGAGATTCAAATTCGAATGGCACAATACGGGGGCGGACTGCAAACAAAACCTCACCATAAAACTCCAGGCCATAGGGAAAAGAGCATGCAGACAGTATTGCCGGAGGAATGAATGTCAAGTGGTGCCATTGTAACGTTTAGTGTTTAGGAAGAACATAAATATTAGTACATCAGAATATGTTGTTACATATTATAATATGTGCCCTTGAATGTTTACAAAATTATAAGGTGACGTTAATGATGGTTACGATTATATATTATTATATCAAGGTCATGTTATTTAAATTGAGCACATGCCATTTACAACAAGTGTGGCAGCAAACTCTGCTCTCCCAGCTACATTCTTTACTATGCACGTGTAATTCCCCTGATGATTGGCCGTTACTGCGTTTATCATCAGGACACTAGACCGGGTGCCCAAGGGGGTGGTAATGATGTCCTTGGGGAGGTTCGAGTCCATTATGTCACTACTGAATGTCCAAGAGATATCTAACGGAGCGTCTCCCTTGGTGGCGAGGCAGTTTACTTGAACTGCATCTCCGGGATTGAATGCAACATCACCAAATGTAAAAGGTACTATCAATGGAGGAACTACGAAAAAAATAAAAATATATATATAAATAAAAAAAAACTGATTATTTTATGGGTAGCTTCGAACCATTTACTATCAGACTTGTGGAGTGTGTTGCATGACCCGCAGTGTTAGTCCCGACACACGTATAATTGCCGGCGTGTTTTCCCGTAATGGATTCAATGGAGAGGACGCTGCTCCGTGGACTTATCTGATTGATAGTGACACCAGAAGTCTTGGTGATAGTTTCTTCATTGATCAGCCAATTGATATTGACGGGCTGATCACCATGGGTTATTGAACATTGGAGAGTGAAAAAGTCCCCGAGATACGCAGGATCAGTTCCAGCCGAAAACGGTGCTATTTTAGGTGGAACTAAAGATAAGGAAATGATAAATAAATTATTCTAATAAATTAGTTAGGATGATAAATTTTGTAGTTAGAACACTGAAAAAACAATTACCTATACTACCTTATACTTTCAGATAAAACAAGACAAACCATTGACAATTAGGAGGGCTGTATAGGACACTTTTCCAGCCTTATTTTCACTAACGCACGTGTAATTTCCCGCATGATTGGCACTGACGGCGTCGACCACCAAGATGCTACTTCTTTTAGAATTAGATATAGTGTATGCGGTATTCCGAGAGGATATGGTGTTACCATTGATGCTCCAGGTAATACTAATAGGGAGGTCACCATGGGTCACGGTACAAGCTGCTTGCACATACTCCCCGAGGTGGGAGGGGTCATCACCAAAGGTAAATTGGACTATTTTCGGGGGAACTGTGGAACACGACTCAATGGAATTAATTCAAAGGATCAAGAAATTGTTAGCTAAAATCCTTGTCAATAAAAATTGATTGTTGATCATTAGACATTGGATTATAAGCATTTGCATAGTTGAGCCTTGTGCATATAATCTGATGTCTATTGATGTTGTTTAATCTTGTATTTTTAGGACGAAAGTGAGATAGTAGCAAACACTTCACCGCACAAACGGCCTCCCTTTCTTTTCATAAAAAATCATTCATTAATAAACTCACACTTTCTAGAATATTCCTACACTTTGCATGAACTAAGAAATGTTATATTTATCACTTCTCATTTTTATATCCTATTAGATATTTGCTGGACAAACTGTAAAAGCCTTATAAAGATGCAAAATAATACACTGGAAAAAGAACTGACGCATTACAAAAAGGGTAAAGGACAGTTCAATGGATAAAGTTATCAAAAGAATCAAAAAAATTAATTCAACAGAATGAATAACGAAAACTTTTTTTGACAATCTACTAATAAATACCATTGACAACTAATTCGGAGGAAAAATTAGCTTTTCCCGCAACGTTTTCAGCTTTGCATGTGTAAAATCCAGCATGAGAATCTGACACAGTCCCTATACTCAGAATGGCGCTACGATCGCCAATATTGATTACGGTGATGCCCATGTGGGGTTTGATCGCCTCATGGTTAAAAAGCCAGAATAAATTTAGTGGGCGGTCGCCTTCTATCACTGAACAAGGTTGGGTCACCACTTGACCAGGGTTGAGGGCCTTTTCTCCAAAAAAAAAAGGTTGCAATGTGGGTGGAACTGCATCATAAAAGCAAAATAATGGGTTTTGAGGGAAATAAAGGTAAATATGTATAGAAATAATAAACAGGGTTGTAAAATGAAACTTTAACATGTTGTAAGTGCAAGTACCATTAACATGGAGGTAAGCAGTATGCTGAGAAGCACCAGCTGCGTTGGATGCAATGCAAGTGTAATTCCCACTATGCCTCCCCGTTACACGAGTAAATGGTGAGTAAAGATGTTTTTTCATTGACTTTTGCTGTTACAATTTTAAGATTTGACAGATTTGTATCATCATTGAAAACCCATTTAATTTCAATAGGACTATCCCCTTTGGCTACAAAGCAGTTAAGTTGAATCGATTCTCCAGCAAAAACAGCTTCATCCAATTGAAATGGCACAATGTGAGGAGTAACTGTAGAATTAAACAAATAATCAAGTGACAGATTATTAAATAACAAACAAGAGATTCAAGAGATAAATTAAAATGAATACAGCATTCTTAGCACCGATTTTCCATGTAGGTGTATTGTAAATTTCCATGGGTATTAATGTGTGTGTTTGATATATATGAGTATTTTACATATTGGGAAGCCATGGCATTCATTCTAACCTTGCAGAAAGTATAGCGTTCTTGTTGGTTATATTTTATTAAATCTGACCCATGCAATAAGGGGACTAACTTGATTATTATTTTTCTATGTATGTATAGTGATAAATAACATGGTTAAGTAAGCACAAATATGATAAATGTAAGTCTGGTAACATCAGTGATAATCATATTGTGAAATAATACCAATAACACGAACTGTTGCAGTATAGGTAGATATTCCTGCAATATTTTTAGCAATACATGTGTAATTCCCACTGTGGCTCCCCATTATCGGAGAAAGTGATAGTACTGACATCCTATCACCAAGTTTAGTAGTGGTAATGCCGAGATGTGTTGACATTTCTTGACCATGAAAGTTCCAGGAAATATCTATTGGCGTATCTCCCTTACTGATCTGACAAATCAGTTGAACTGACTCTCCAGAGAAAACAGATTCATCTAATTCAAAGGGCATTATGTGAGGGGCAACTGGAGAGGAATTGAAAAGACAAAATAAGTAAAGAAATAACGTAACAACACAAACACAAAATGGTAAAATCAAAAATAAGTTCAATGATAATATGAGAATCGAATGTCTACCGTGGACTTGCAAAGTCGTAGAATATGTGGCCGTCCCAGCATTGTTCTTAGCAACGCAAGTATAATTTCCGCTGTGGCTTCCCTTTATTGAAGAAATCATTAGAATAGATGTTCTATCTCCCAATTTGGTGGTTGTGATTCCCAAATTAGAAGATACCTCCAAACCGTGAAAATGCCAAGAAATGTCTATCGGAATATCACCCTTTGAGATGTGACAGGAGAGCTGAATGGATTCTCCCGAGAACTGAGCTTGATCTATGTCGAATGGTAATATGTTTGGTGCAACTGTAGAAAATAATATAAGGTGCGTCAAAACAGGATCGATAAAGGTTTGGTAAAGTAAATTTTTTAACAAAAACATATCCAATCTAGAAAAAAACGAAATTAAAGTGTACTAGCCAAAACACATATATCAAATACTTGTACCATTCACATGTAATGAGGTTGTGTAGCTGACAAACCCCGCTCTATTTTTAGCAATACAAGTGTAGTTTCCGCTGTGACCGGCAGTGACCGTTGATATAGATAAAAACGATGTGCGGTCTCCCATTTTCGTAGTGGTAATTCCCAAATGCGTTGACATTTCACGGCCATGGAAGTTCCATGAAATGTCAATCGGCGTATCGCCTTTAGATACGTGACAGTTCAACTGCACTGACTCCCCAGCAAACACAGAGCCATCAGCTTCGAACGGGACGATATAAGGTGCAACTGTGATATAATATACGAAAATGCGATAATTATTGCTGATGGTGATTATAAAGATTATATATAGAGGATGTGAGAAGCGTGCAAGTGCAGTTAACCAAGCCTGGGTTAGTTGTATGGAAGAGACGCCTAGTGGAGAGTGGCTGTACCATTCACATGGACCGAGGCAGAGTGCGTGGCGGTGCCGGCCTTGTTGGTGGCGGTGCAGGTGTAGATCCCGCTGTGGGCCGCCGTTACTGATGCAATACTCAACAAGGACGTTCGCTCTCCCGCTTTCATGGTGGTAATACCCAGATGAGATGACAACTCCCTTCCGTGGAAATTCCAAGAAATTTGGAGGGGCAAATCCCCTTTGGACACATGGCACTGAAGCTGTACAGATTCTCCAGAGTAAACCATGTCCTCCAACTCAAATGGGACAATGTGTGGCAAAACTAATAGTAAAAAATATGATGTCAAAGTTGTTATTTCATAAAGGTTTACTAATCTTCCACAGCATTCAGGTACCTATAAATGGTTGTACTTTTTGGTAAAGAATAAAAAAAAACTGTTTGTGAATAAACTACATGCAAAATAAAAAGAGAACAAAAATAATAGAAGCATAAGATAAACAATAGAGAAGCGTATATAGTGCAAGTACCCTGGACATTTAAGGTGGCTGTGTAGCTGGCGGTGCCAACCGAGTTAGCGGCCGTGCAAGTGTAGTTGCCGCTGTGGCCAGCCATGGCTGACGAGATTGTTAGTACCGAAGAGCGGTCCCCCACCTTGGTGGTGGAGATACCAAGGTGGGAAGACATCTCCCTTCCGTGGAAGTTCCACGTTAATACGAGCGGTTTGTCACCCTTTGGAATATGGCAATTTACCTGAACTGATTCACCGTAGAAAACTGAGTCATCAAACTCAAAAGGTGATATAACTGGAGCGACTGTGAATAATAACCATCAAGTCCTCTTAAACTTCAATACTAACTTAATATTCAAGGTTTCACTACACAATACCATTTAAATACAGCAGTAAGCAGTAGTATTTGACAATCATGTTCTCTCATTTAAATACGCAGTTGGTCTACGTAATCTATGAACCACACCTTTAAATCATGAGAATTTAAAACAGCAAACGATTTTACTATGTAAGTATGTTTTCTTTTCATAGATGTCCCGCCAAATTTGCAGAGGTTATGGATGGGGTGAATATAAAGGTATGGGTTAACAAAATACTTTGGTTACCGTACAGGGCTAAACAATGTCTATAGGGAATAAATAAAGGGAAGATTTACCATTGACAGTAAGTTCTGCCGAATGGTTCACAGAACCGGCAATATTTTTAACGGTGCATGTATACACGCCTTGGTTATCATGAGCTACACTTTCGATGCTAAGCTGACTTGATCGTTTCGATGTTGAAACCGAAACACCATTCTGACCGTTGACGATTCTGTCATCACCGCGAAACCAAGATATTTCGATAGGGAGGTCTCCTTTGTTAACTGTACATGTTACCAGTACCATTTCAAGGGCATTCACTGGATCAGCACCAAAGTCGAAGGGAATGATTTGTGGAGAAACTGAAGGGATTCATAGAGTAAGTTGTCAGAAATATTTATAACAACAATATAATAAATAAAAGTACATGGAAATAAAATTAAAAATTGTCCCAGCAAAAATGTTACGAGTTAAATAGTCTACCGTTGACATTGAGATGCGACGTGTGCCAAACCTTTCCTGCATCATTTGTGGCTATACATGTATAATTTCCTCTATGCACCGCTTGCACTGAGTCAATGCTGAGCATTGAAATTCTTTTACCACTTCTGGTGATCAAAATTCCATTGCTAGTAGTCAAGATCTGACCATTTAGTTCCCACGATATTTCAAGTGGTAGATCGCCTTTACTGACTGTGCACGTTAATGAAACTGTATCTCCGGCATTGAGTATTTCCTCACCAAAGTCAAATGGGGTCATCTGAGGTGAAACTTTAAGAAAACGGATGAAGGGAATGTAAGAAATAAATAAAGATAGTTTTGATTAAAAAAAGCGAAAAAAAACAGAAATGAAAACATCTTAGCAGCGAGAATGATGAATGCTTGTACCATTGACAACCAACGTTGAAGTGTGATTAGCAAAACCGGCCTTGTTGGAAGCTACACAGGCATACAGGCCGCCATGTCCCGCTTTGATAGACTCGATTGTCAGAGTGTTGATTCGATTGCTGGATCGTGTAATAGAAATGCCGTCAAACAGCTTAATTTTGATTCCATTCAAATACCAATCAATTTCCAGGGGTAGATCTCCCTTGCCAACAGTACACTGAAGTGATACCATATCGCCCGGATTCGCAGGTTCATCGTCAAAGGTAAACGCCATGATTTGTGGTGAAACTTTGTGCATAAATCAATATCACAGATTAATCACAGTCAATTATGAATAATTCTGTTAGTGTTGCTTTACAGAGTGAAATACATTCACATATATATATTGGAAATAAATATTTAAAAAAACGATAAAATAAAAGCACCAACTACATACAGTTAAGCTGACCAGGTCAGTGGGGAAGTATGGGAGACTTATTCTATAGTAGGTACCATTAACATAGAGATGGGCTGAATGTTCCGATTTGCCAGCAGCGTTGCTCGCAATACACAGATAGTTGCCTTTGTGCGCCGCTTGAACGGAATCTACACTTAAAATGGAAATTCTTTTTCCACTCCTCATAATTCTAATGCTTTCTCCAGAGGTTATGTTTTCACCATTCAAGGCCCAGTGGATGTATAAAGGCAAATCTCCCTTATTCACCGTGCACGTCAAGGAAACTGTTTCGCCAGCATTTAATGTCTCGTCACCAAAATTAAATGGGGTTATTTGTGGAGCAACTAAATGAATAAATTATACATATCAATAAATAATAAGGAAATGTATAAATAGTGAATAAGAGGGAATAAAACAGAAATCTTTTCTTTATCACACATAACATGTACTATACCATTGACCGCCAAGCTTGTCGAGTGATTAGTCTGACCCGCTTCGTTAGAAGCCACACAAGTATAGGAGGACCTGTGCTCAGCCTTCACATAGTCAATACTCAGTGTCGAAATTCTTTGCCCAATTTTACTTATCGAAATTCCTAAATCTCCGTGCTTCAATGAAGTACCGCCCATAGTCCACTGTATGGAGAGAGGAAGGTCACCTTTGACCGTACACTGAACGGAAACCGTGTCACCAGAATTGATCGGATCATCTCCAAACTCGAAAGGATGAATTGAAGGAGGAACTGAGATTTTTTAAAATAAGTTTTAATTATAAGAGGCAAGGAAAAAATATGACAAACGAAAAAAGTTTCAGTTTCACAAATAATAACATTTACAAACTGAAAACTTAAGAAAATTGTCTAGAGAATAAAAATTAAAAATATGTATCTAAGTAGTTGAATGTTGAATGCTTGTACCATTGACAACCAACATCGAGGTGTGATTAGCGAAACCGGCCTTGTTGGAAGCGACACAGGCAAACAGTCCGCCGTGCTCTGCTTTGATGGACTCAATACTCAGAGTGTTAACTCGATTACTCGTTCGTATAATGGAGATGCCTTCGTGCTGTTTGCTAATCTTGACTCCGTTCAAATACCAATCTATTTCCAAGGGCAGGTCTCCCTTGCTAACGGTGCACTGCAGTGACACCATGTCACCCGGGTTTGCAGGCTCGTCGCCCATGTTAAAAGGCATGATTTGCGGAGAAACTATGTGTATATGTAATTAACATCCCAGATTGTTAAGTCTACCATGTATTAAGTTAGTGTTGGTTTATATAGAAATGAAATATATGACAATAAAACAATAAGATTGTATAAAAAAGGATAAAAACCAATCAAGCACCAACTACTCGTAAATAAACTGCGATCTCAGCAACAGTCATATTTTATATTAGGTACCATTAACATAGAGATGAGCAGAATGTTCCGATTTCCCAGCGGCATTGCTTGCAATACACATGTAATCTCCTTTGTGAATTGCTTGAAGGGAATCTACACTTAAGATGGAAATTCTTTTCCCAGTTCTCAGAATGGATATGCTATCTCCAGAGCTTATGTTTTTCCCGTTCAAGGACCAATGTATATCCAAAGGCAAGTCACCTTTATTTACAGTGCACGTCAAAGAAACTGTTTCGCCAGCATTTAGAATCTCGTCACCAAAATTAAACGGGTTTATTTGTGGAGCAACTAAATAAATAAATTATACATATCAATAAATAGGAAGGTGATAAATAAATTATTAGAAGAGAAAAATGTAAAAAAAAACGTTTTTTTTTCACACAGCATGTTGTACTGTACCATTGACTGCCAAGATAGAAGATTGGTTGGTGAGACCCGCTTCGTTAGAAGCCACACAAGTATAGGAAGACCTGTGCTCAGCTTTCACATAGTCAATACTCAGTGTTGAAATTCGTTGACCGATTTTATTTATTGAAATTCCTAAATCCCCATGCTTCAATGGAGTATTGTTCATCATCCACTGTATGGAGAGAGGAAGATCACCTTTGACCGTGCATTGAACCAATACTGTGTCACCAGAATTAATTGGATCCTCTCCAAAATCGAAAGGATGAATTGAAGGAGGTACTGAGATAAAAAATAAGCAATATTGAAATTCAGTAACTATGAATCTTTTGAGAAAAGCTGAGTCATATTGTCAAATAAATTCCCGAATATTTATCAATCAACTGACAGATAAATAAACCACAATGTGGTTTAAATTAGGAAATGGTAACCACATTAGAGGCAAGGATTAAAAATCAAAATAACATAGACAGTAATAAAAACAATTATGTAAGTGAAAATCAATATAGATGGTTATCTATGTTGAACACAAAAATACCATTCACTGAAAGTTCTGCGGAGTAATTGGAAAATCCTGCAGTATTTTTAGCAATGCAAGTGTAAATGCCCCGGTGCTCTCCCGACACTGATTCAATACTAAGGCTGCTTAATCTTTGACTCATTTTCACAACAGAGATGCCACTTGCAGTAGATGTCAAAATGTCTCCATTATGCATCCAAGTGATGTCTATTGGCATATCGCCCTTAGTTAGCATACACTGCACGGCCGCCATATCTCCGGCGTTAGACGCCACCTCCCCAAAGGAGAAGGGCATTACCTGAGGAGTAACTAAGGGATATCAGGGTTAAAATAATAGGAATATGTATTACTATTACGAATTATCGAAACACTAGACTACACTTGATGCAAAACATGGACTTGAATCTACCGTTGACATCTAAAATAGCCGAGTGATTTGCTATTCCTGCAGTATTTTTTACGGAACAAATGTAATTTCCACGGTGAACAGCCTTTACGTTGTCGATGCTTAGAGAAGATACTTTCTTATTTATTCTGGTTATTACAATTCCTTCTATGCTCTTTTGGCTGATAACGTTTTCATTGAGACTCCAAGTAATTTCTACGGGCATATCCCCCTTGTTAACCGCACACTGCACCGTGGACATGTCTCCCGCATCCACGGGATCCGTACCAAAGTCAAAGGGTATAATCTGAGGCGGCACTAATTCATAAGAAAGGTCAATGTTTTAACAATTCTCTGGAAATACAAATCTAGATTAAATAAGGGGCATTCTAAAGTGGAAAGGATTGCTGTTTATACTGCTAGGGTTGTACATTCATACACTTTTGGCGGGACATAATTCAATGGTCTTTTCGTAGTGAGTATTTTGTTTAAACCTAAAGGAAATGATTTTTAATCTGAAAAATAAACAATGGCATAATATGTACTAATTTCTAAAATATGTAAATTCTGACGATAGCAGCTGTAGATTTTTTTTTTCTGAAATAAAATGTTATCCTTAGATTGACATACCCAGATTTTCCTGAAAAACACATAGAAATAAATAATGCACTGTAAAGAAAATTAGATTGACTTTCCTTTTTCTAAATTTGCCATTCAAGTAAAATGTCTGAAAGTCACATTTATTTTAGCAGACATATTTGAGTCTTACAACTTTTTTTAAAAATTTCAGAAGAATGAAGGCTTTGAACATCTTCAATCAACTGCTTTAAACAGACTGATCTAAAAGAATTCTCATACTGATTTCTGAAATTGCGTGTTGGGAGTAAAATTTATTTTGACCTCACACGGAAAAAAGAATTCAAAGAACAGAATTTACTTATTTCATTTAACATTTTTTAGCAGCTGAGAGCCGAACTCTGAAATCATAATGGGAGCCGAGCCACATCAGTTTGAAAGAAGTGTATTGTTGCTTAAAATTAAATAAAATAGGATACAATTTGACATACCCATAACTTTGACTTCGAGAGATCCTCGTGCGCTGTATCCCTTGGCATCCTTGGCGACGCAAGTGTAAGTTGCCTGATCACTGGTTCTCTCAACATTCTCAATCACGAGGGTTCCGTTGGGGAAGACTTTCTGCTTTCGGTTGATGGGAAGAACTCGATTGTCCCTCTCCCAGACGATGGAGTCAATTGGGTATCCGGCCACGGGGCAGTGGACAATGAGCATGTCTCCGGCAACAATGGGGTGCTTGTCCATAGTTCGAACGAATGGAAGACCATACACATTTACTCGGCCAGAGTGAGAGGCACTTCCAACCTGAAGGAAGTTAATAGTTTCTGATTGTGTTTTTTTATCAGGAATAGAAATAGATAGCACTATTCAATGAAAAAATTACAAATTCAGGAAAGGCGAAACTTCGAAAATTTGATAAATTTAAGCAATGGGTAAGAACAAATTTTTAATACCTTGCTAGTAGCGATGCATTTGTAGAGACCTCCGTCATTGGTGTGGATAGAAGAGATATTCAAATGAGAAACAACGTTGCCATCAACAGTCACGTATTGTCCAACCTGTTGGGGAGAAATAATCATTGAGAACACATATATCACAGTTTTGAAGAAAAAACATGGGCATAATACTAAACTTTCTTATGATGGGAAAATATGGAATAGCTTAACTGTTTTAGTGCTGAAAAGCGCCATAGCCCTGCCATATGCTCATGTCAAAAGTGCCAACGACACAACAGTGCTTCACACTTAAGTGTATGTATGACTCGCGGTAGGGACAGCTGTGTGCATGGAGCTCGTGATTTTTTTCTTTGAATGATGTTTTATTACATTAAAATCAATTTTAATATACATATTTAGTTCTGCGTTAAAAATCTTCCTGAAATACCTTCAACATCATCAACACTGAGGATGGATTTAGGTTTGGAAAAAATTATCAGTGCGTAATTTATGGCAATGCGTGGTATGCAGCAATAAGGACGGCAGCGCAGTAAAGTAAAGATCCAGTTTGATTTTGCCTACAGTGTAATAAGGGACTGCATGGAGTTTGTGCGGGAAAACATTTATGTCAAGCATTATTTTCGTTTCCTTTCCTGTTTTTCTTTGATCTTTGTTTACAATAAACTATTGTGTTCTATTTTTATGTTTTACTATCATAATTCGAAGCTTGGTGGATAATTTTAGAACCCTTTACAATTATGTGAGTTTTACTGTATTTTTAGCTTTACATACCTGGAATCGTTCGGTATTCTGCAGTCTACGCCCGTCGAGTTCCCAGGACAGCTCAGGAGTTGGGTTTCCGGAAGCAATGCACTTCAGCTCAACAGCAGGGCCGGGATGCAGGGTTCTTTCTCCGAAGCTGTGACGGATCTGGGGTGGCTCGACTATAAAATACAAATTAAATCTTTTGGCTCAGACCTTTTTCTAGTGATTAATGATTGATTCATATTAAGTTGAAGGATAACGTACATCGTCCTCCAAGTTTCAGTTCTGCGCTGGCTCCGGCACTTTCCTGGTCGTTGCGAATAAAGCATTGGTACATTCCCTTATCTTCCTTCTTTACAGAGTCAATCCTGAAAAACAAAATAATTTCAACATTACTGTATACAGACCCATATTATATTATTTAAAAAAATTCATGTCTATATATTTTTGCTATGCTACAAAGGGAGAAACATTGATGTCAAATCCACTGGTAGGTGGTGTTTACCTATGGGTTAGTCAATTTCTTGGTTAGAGTTTTGGGAAAAAAATTAAAAGTACTTGCCTCAGAATAGCATCATGATGGTTGAAGTCCTTGCCGTCCTTCAGCCAGTTGATGGTCTTGATGGGGTTTCCTTCGAATCGGCAAGTGAACAGAGCTGGTCTCCCAAAGTCAACAGTCTGGGTAGCGGGTTCAATGGTTGCCTTAAGTGGGGCAGTTACAGTGAGCACTGTCTCAACGGATTCACCTATTAGAAACACAGTAAAATATAACACTTATAGATATAAGTTGTGACAGTATCTAATCTATTCACATTGTAGGAAATTCTGTTTGACTTTGGGGTACTAAGCCGTGTCATGCTTCCTTCTCCTTGAGCCAACGTTTCATCAGAAAGCTTTGCAAAGTCCATCAGCAGGGTAGTCCAAGTGTGTTGGTTTATTTGTGTAGTAGAGATACCGTGTCACATAAGTTAATCCTCTTTAATGAGGGCTACAGCAGTCACTTCTGTAGATACCCCTCGAAACTAGATACCAAGAAGCTGTCTGTCATCCCTAATAGAGAAGTCTCGATCATAACCTTTATTTATGAAGTAAATGTAACAAATACATATTCCGTGAGTTCATTACTTACCACCGACAGAATTGTTCACAACGCACAGGTATTTGCCAGAATCTTCGACCAAAGCCTCTTTAATAATCAGAGTTCCAGAAACTTGCTTCACTCTATCGTCCAAAGTGACGGGTTGCTTTCGAGCAGTTCCTTCAATGAACTTATACCATCTGAAACAAAGAAAATAATTGTTTCATATTTACCGCAAGTAAATAAATACACGGTTGTTAATCTGTTGCTTTACTTTTGAGAGATGTTTTGAAAGGATACTAAAAATAATAATTAGAAGAGCTTGAAGCTAATGGAATTTGATTATAAAACTCTTTCTGACCAAGAATGAAATTATTATAGCAAGATGAATTATTCGAAATATTGTTCATCAATATGTAATTGTTTATTGGAGATGTATTGGTTTATTGATAATTTCTCATTGAATTCTTCTTAAGTACCTAAAAAAAATTATGTTGTATGTGTGTAAACATAAAATGAGGGGAACCCATAATTAAACAAAAATGGCTACTTACCCCAGTACCCCATCTTAGAAGTTCAGAGACTAAGTATAAGTTTGCACCCATATAACTTACATTATTTGTGTTCCTTCGGGCAAACTGCCAACGAATATCAAAGAGAAATAATATGTATGCACAATTATTGTAAAGTCATGTGTGTGCAGTTCGTTTACCTGAAACTCGGCACAGGGAAACCTTGACTAAGGCAAAGAATAGGTCCTGGTGATTGAGCCATTATTGACATTTCCTGGAGACGATCCCCAGCCAATTTCGGAGGAACGCTGCTAGTTGGTTCTTAAAAATAACCGACAAGTTAGATGAAAATAAAATGGTTGAGATGTACACACCTGAATGTTGTTGGGAATCCTGATATATGCTATAATTAAAATGTTTTTGAATAACCTGAATGAACATGTTTTGTAATGAAGGAGAAAAAGTCCAGCTGGATGAAAAATAAACAAATATATATTTAAAAAAATAAAAAAGAGCTTTTCTTAATAAATAGGTTACCTGAAACTTGGCACGGGGAATCCTTGGCTAAGACAGAGAATCGGTCCCTGGAGTTTGAACCATTACCGACATTTCTTGGAGTCGACTGCCGGTCATTTTTGGAGGGACGCTGCTGGTTGGTTCTTAAAAATAACCAGTAAATACAACAAATACTAAATGCAAAATAATAAACAATACGCACCTGAATGTTGGAGAAAGTATGTCCTGACGTTTTTATTATAATTTATAATAAAATAAACATCACAAAAAGCTTTATTACGCATGTTTTTTGAATGAGGATATCAGAAGATTGCCAAACCATGATATTTTTGTTAGTATTGATGGTGCCAATGGTTTTTACAAATAAACTCTTAAAATACCTGAAGCTAGGGACAGGGAATGCTTGACTCAGACTTAGAATAGTGCCAGGATGTCCCATTGCCATGTTAACATCCTGCAGACGACCTCCCGTCAATGAAGGACCAACACTACTAGATGGTTCTTTAGATGGAAAGGGAATTTTTAAATCAGATTAATGTTGAAAATAAAAAAAATTAAAACGATGTTTGAATGTTGCGATATTAGGATGTTAAAATAAACCAATGTTTACGTTAGAATTATCATTTTCGGATTGAACGATATGGACAGTCTTTAATATTACCAGATAAAGATTAAAAATATTTTTTAAAACCCTTTGTGAAAACTCTAATGCGGAAAGTGCAGCGTAGCGATTTCCCAATGAATTCAACAATACAAGAAAATAACAAAAATGTATTTCTTCAGTCTGTTAACTTATATTTATTTACCTACAATCACAAACAAGAAATACAATAAATCAGTGAGTAAAAATGTGAGCGTGTTATAAGCAGACTATTATAAAACCTAACTAAGAAAGCTGAAAATCTCCTGAATCTAAAAAGCCAATTGCCAAAGCTAAAAAAACTGATATTATACTATTGGTTTACACATTGAGATGGATGGAATTGCAGTAGGTGCTGGGAAATCCAAAAATAAAGTTCTACAAAAATGATCTATAGACTTCATTATCTACTTAAAAAGGGTATGACTGCACAAAATAGTCAGAATCAAAATGTGAACAATAATACAAAATGCCGAAAAGCGAATTTCCATTTAAATTAAGCAAAACAAAGAGTTAGATCCGAAATAATGTCTTCATCCACCAAATTTTTTGTTGTTGCTAAAATGACTTTAAGAAAATGGCAAAAAAGCTTAAAGCACCACCCGATCACTTACCGAGGTGGAAGCTCAAGGCTGTCTACAGCTACAGCTACGGGGAGAGACTTCATCACGCCTTCATCAAATCACACGGTAGTGTCTGCAACACACCACACAATGTATATTTATTTCAAGTCAATCATGGCCATGTGACATATTCAAGAATGAGAGAAATGACAGCATCTTAGACCTCTTACAAATGCCATCAATATGTAATATTCAATGATTAGATGAATGCGTGTGATATCTTTTTAAGGGTAGGAAGGTGGTTAATAGTGGATATGAAATAAGAAGGATTGCATGGGACATTGTTATACCTCTAATTAGATTTATCAGAAAACAGTTCAGTCAGTACCCTGCATAATTTTTTTTTTAAAACATTACCTTACAGTAAGCTCCAAGTTTTGATATTTGAGTAGGGCAAAATAATAGAAAAAACATCCAGCCTTTTGTAGTAATAACGTTAATCAAATTTCGGCAATTTAGAACACTACTTTTTAACCCATGCATCGCAAAACGTATCCCTGAATAATCGTATGTATGAATAACCTGTTTCTCCAGCATTAACGCATTTGTGTATGAGTTAATTTTAAAGAAAAGTAAGTTTATCAAAAAGAGTTGATGGTTAAATACATCGGAAACGGGGTGAAAAGATTAGGTACCTCATGTTGGGGGCAGGAAAAGCTTGTGCGTCACATAACATAACCAGAGGACTTGCACTATGGCCAATATTCTTATTCAAACCATCACCAGCTATTCTCGGGGCAGTTCTACCTGTCGGCTCTGCAACCACAAAATACTACTTTCAATATTCTACATGAAGACTGATGCAACATTGCATGAAGACAAATATTTTGAAATAAATTGCCTGAATGTTGGGATATTTTACATATTATTGTACTTTATATTATCTAACCAATGTAAAACTCCTGTAACAAACAATATAATAGGGATAGAAAAATCCTCCTAAACTCGGCCCAAACATAAATAAACGAATATGTAACATGTTCCTATTCTATTGTGTACAAATAAATTTACGGGAACAGTTTTTATGTGAATACCACACAAGAGTCCTACTGGCTCCACTGGCCGGAGCCAGTGGGATAGGTCACCTCTAATTAGGAAATACGGCGAGGAGGAAGGAAATGGGGGAGTGGAGAAAGAAGGATGGTTAGGAAGTACCTAGCTATTGAGATCAGAGCAAACAAACTCAAATACGACGGGTAACAGATCGAATCGCTAGCTTTTGACATAAGGCAGTTATCAAGAGTATGAAATTTAAAAAACATTGATGATCTTTTAAAATAAGTATGCAACCTTCATTTGTGAATTCATCATTGGTGAATGGAGCTCCAGAGTTAACTGCAAAATCTTGACTGGAGCATAGGAAAAATCTCACCCCTTTGCCACGAAAGGTTGTCAAAGGCCGTCGGGTTACAAGGAATTAAAAAATTGAGGCAAACCTATATATTGGCGCGGGATAACTAACCACCTCACAAGTTAAATAGACTGTGTTTGAAACTGGAGTGGTTAAAATATTCCATCCTTGGAAAACTTGTCCTAATCTTTTGGGAGGAATATTGTTTGTAGGCTCTGCGGAAAAAAAAACATGAAACGTGACATCTGGAAATCTCATGAATTCTTTTAACGTTCACCGAATGTTGGGATGTAAAACAAACTATTGTAAAAGAGTAACAAACCTAAACAAAGGTGCTGGATAGCTGACCACTTCACAGGCTAAATAGGCCGTTTGTAAAACTGGGGTACTCAAAATTTTCCATCCTTGGAAGACTTCTCCCAATTGTTTCTTGGGGGCAATATTATTTGTGGGTTCTGCGTTCAAAAATAAACAAAAGTGAAAAATAACAAAACAATCAGCCATACTGAATGTTGGGATTGAAAAGATTTAAGGGTTTTAAAGAAACCGTATTTAGAAACTGACTTATTGAGAGTGAAGTAATAATTAGGGCAGGTAAAAGGAGAGGGGAAGGGAAGCACTATTATTATCTGGATGTGGTAACTAAATACAGCTAAGTAATTTTGAGCAAAATTTCAATTCTGAATGATCTCTTATCAAGGCAATGACAACATTTTTTTATGGTTTAACACCATACGTTGCTGCATCCTTTATTTTTCTTGATTAGGTTTGGCTTAACAGCTATCAATATTAACCTCTCGAGTAGTAAGATATTAATGAAATCTTAAAACATTGTTTGTTCAGTCCGTAAAACATGTAACTAGCCGATAAATGATTTAATTGTGTTGTATCATCAATAGACCGCGTTGGTAGTCCAAATCCCGACATAATCTGTAAATATTTGAGAAATAATCACTACGCCCCAAACGTGGGGCCACACGCTATGTGACCTGGTATTTTATGGCCCCACGGTTGGGGCGGTACGCACGGAGAGGTTAAACAACTCAAATACCAAAAAATTATAAATTACGGTCGAGTAGAACATCTAATATACTTTTTTTTAAATATATTTATTTTGACTTCTTTTCTGCCATTCGGAAATTTTAAAGATAAATTTGAGCAAACTTACTTGATATTTTTCAGCTTCCTGAAGTTAGCGCCGCAACTTTGATTTGGTTTTCAAATCTTTAACAAAACTGAAACTAACCTGAAGATAGGAGACGGATAGCCGACAACTTGACACATCAGAAAAACTTGTTCTCCTCGATGGGGACTCATAAGCTTACCCCCTTCGTACTTATCTCCGAGGGCTTTAGGAGCTATGTTATTCGTTGGCTCTGCAATACAGGGTTGGGAGACACTCCAATGACAACATTTGATATAGATACAAGCCGTAGTTGTGAATGTTTTGGAAAAGGTACCCGCAAATTCGAACCCATATTACAATATAAATAACAAACCTATAAATAGGTGAAGGATATCCAATAATTTGACACAACATATAAACATTACTCCAGGATTTCGCTGACATAATCCTTCCTAGGGATCTCTCACCCACAAGTTTGGGAGCAATATTGTTGGTAGGTTCTGAAAATAAGGGCAGGAAATAATGAAATATTAAATTTCCACCATATTTACGATTATCACCTCTGTGGTCTGCGTGTGGGAAAAGTTACCCGCAAAATCTACAGAACTATCGATAGTTTTTGAGTAACAAACCTATAAATGGGCGAAGGGTATCCAATAATCTGACACAACATGTAAACATTGTTGTAACTCTTTTCAGACATAACTTTACCCAGGTACCGATCACCCACAAGCTTGGGAGCAATATTGTTTGTAGGCTCTGAAAAAAATTATAGAAAAGTCTGACCTAAGCAATAGACCTAATACCTGGCAGTCGAAGAAAGTACCCTGCAAAATATGGGAAGTCATTGTATCCGAAGAGAATGCAGAGAGATTTTCCAATGCTTCAGAGTTCAAATATAAAACAAATATGCAGTCAAACCAAAACTTGCCTGAACAGAGGAACGGGAAACGATTGTGCTTGGCAAAGTAATGCAAAACTTTGTCCAATGGCACGTACAAAGGTGTAACTTTTAGAATCAGCTGAAAACGTGGGCCCCTTAGCTCCTACAGGCTCTATACAAAAATAAAAAATTATAATTTCGAAAATTTTACTTGCGTGAATAGTGATACAGGGCAACCTTAAGCCTGACACAATTATCCTAAGCCAGTCCATACTTGAACAAAAGTTAAGTTCTAAAGAAATCAAAGTACTCAAATATATACCTAAGTACATATTTAATTAAACAAGTAAACTAATACCATTCAAACGCGTATCGTTGCACAACCTTACCTTATAAATAAACACTCTACTTGCCAAGTAACTGATTTTCCGGGCTTAAATATAAAATAACTATGTACAGTCAAACCAAAACTTGCCTGAACAAAGGAACAGGAAACGATTGTGCTTGGCAAAGTAATCCAAAACTTTGGCCAATGGCACGCACAAAGGTGCTACTTTTAGAATCCGTCGAGAAAGTGGGTGCCTTGGCTCCTACAGGTTCTGTGCAATAATACAAATAGAAATTTATAATTTAACTTGCCTGAATAGTGGCACAGGGAAACCTTGAGCCTGACATAATAATCCAAAGCCAGTTCGCACCAAGCGGACAAAAGCTATGCTCGTTGCATCCGTTGAAAACGCAGGAGCCTTAGATCCCATTGGCTCTAAAGAAATCCAATTAGCAGAATATATTTAGTAAACTATTTTTAAAAAAACTAATACCATTCTAACGTGCATCATTTGCCTAATAAACAACATACAACTTGCCAAAATGAAGGAATGGGACATCTGACACAAATACCAATGATCTTGAGGGTCCTAAGAGTTGAATTATAGAAATGTAGTTCCTGGTTTAAATTGCTTAATGACTTGCCTGAATAGAGGAACAGGGAATGCCTGAGCTTGGCAAAGCAACCCGAAACCTTGTCCGATGGAGCGCTCAAAGGTTATACTCTTAGAATCAGTTGAAAACGACGGGGCCTTTGCGCCTACCGGCTCTATATAAAAATAAAGATGCTTGTACATAAATATAAACTTGCCTGAATAATGGGACGGGATACCCCTGCGCTTGACACAACAGGCCGAAGCCTGTCCTCACAGAACGAATAAATGTAATACTTGCAGCATCAGTGGAAAATGCTGGCGCTTTAGACCCCATTGGTTCTAGTGAAATTAAATAAGAAAAATACTTGTACAACACCCAAAATACCAGCATTAAAAACAATGCAGTGAAGTAGAAGAATCTTGCCTGAATAAAGGGACGGGAAACGCTTGAGCCGGACACAAAATACCAAAACTTTGTCTTTCAAGGCGCCTTATTCGAGAAAGGGAAGAATCAGTGGAAAAGGTCGGGGCCTTTGCACCAACTGGCTCTAAATAAAATTAAAAACTTTATTAGCACTGCCATCAAGCAACAGAGAACACAAACGTTAACCAATTGGGATATTAGGCACCTGTTGCTCTCGAGGGTTCAATGTAAAACCTGACTAAACAATTTATGCTCTGAACTAAGTTGTACAAACTAAATAATATCTTACCTGAATGCAGGAACAGGGAAGGCTTGCGCTTGGCACAGTAGATTTAACGCCGAGTTGGACTCAAAGGAGTATGAAAAGAGCGAGGAAATACTTGAAAATGCCGGCTTTTTGGATCCCATCGGTTCTGTTGATTGGTTTAAAAAATATATAATATGCGCAATTTGTAACATTATTACAAACGGTTCTTACCTAAATATGGGGATAGGTAGGGCCTGAGCCTGACAGAGCAATGCAAAGTTCTGTCCTTGGTCTTTAATAAAAATGCTGCCTTTCGACTCGGACGAGAACGTGGGCATTTTAACACCTACAGGTTCTATAAAAACCCAGAACATTGTCCAGCGTAAGATTTATTTTGTATAAAGGTATATAGGGGAGAGTAACATGCAAGAATATAAAAGGATAGAGGACACATAAATATTAGAATTTTGTAAAACAAATATTGAACACCATGCCACCTCCTTTCGATAAACAAAAATGTGTGCAGGTGAATATGAAAATGTGCGCACTTTAGCGACTCGGTTAATTGAATCACAAAATGAAGCAAAAAATTGCAAACCAAAAATATGTTAGCAAATTATATACACATGTACTTGGGGAGTGATAATTATGTATGTAATTCAAATTATTATCCAAGACGCACACCTAAAGATAGGCTGTGGATATCCCTGGGCTTGGCATAACAGAGACATGCCGCCTAAAGCAGCAATCATTTGAGAATAGGAGGTGGCCGCAGATGGAAAAGCTGGGGCTCTTGCAGTTACAGGTTCTGCATTCAACAGGAAAAGATAACATCAGCAAGGAATGTACTATAATGTAGTATGTAAGTGAAATAATTCAAATATTCTACGAAATGAAACAAATAATTAACCTGAAAGATGGGACAGGATATCCTTGAGCCTGACAAAGCAAAACAAAATTGTGACCAAATTCTTTTGTCACAGCCGTGAGTTTGAACTCCGTCGAAAAAGTCGGGGCTTTCGCACCAATCGGTTCTAAAGACAAATGACAAGGGATATTATTTGATTATTCAACGATTGTATTTTTACCTGAATGAAGGAACCGGGAATGCCTGAGCTGGACAAAATAAAGCAAATGGCAGACTGAGTGGCCTTTCTATCCAAGACCTTTTCACGTCGCTGGAAAGGGTCGGCGCCTTCCCCCCCACCGGTTCTGGTTAGTGGTCAAAAATGTATCCTTGTAATTATGTGCCGTCAAAACAGAAAATTGGGATAGAGTAATTGGGCAAGGACTAACCTGAATAATGGAACTGGAAAAGCTTGAGCCTGACACAATATTGCAAAACTGATTCCAAGATTTCTAGATATTCCCGAAAACTTTACATCACTCGAAAATGTGGGTGATTTGGTACCAACAGGTTCTACAGAAAAATAAATATAAAATAATCATAAAACGCTAGTTACCTGAATAAGGGCACAGGGAATCCTTGAGCGGGACAGAGTATTGCAAAATTTTGACCATAATTTCTCAAAAACCATGAAAACTTATTGTCAGTTGAAAAAGTAGGTGATTTTGAGCCAACGGGTTCTATAAAATGTAGAAAATCGTATTCAAGAAACTAGAGAACAAAAGATTATGCATTGTTACCTAGATAAAGGGACAGGGAAGCCTTGTGCAGGACAGAGCAATGCTAATCCTTGATCTATATGCCTCACAAACCATGCTAATTTATTGTCTGTAGCAAATGTCGGCGATTTTAGGCCAACCGGTTCTGAAATAGTAATTAAAAGTTTTTAAACTCACTTCATAATCCATTGCCATTCCCAAACATCTTTTGTAAGTATACTGGGTGTGTTCAAAATTAATAAGGAGAGTCTATGAGTAGATTATTACCTAAACAGTGGAACAGGAAACCCTTGAGCTGGACACAATAATGCAAATCCTTGATGTACGTTTTTTACGAACCAAGCTCGGACGAACTCTGTTGCGAATGTGGGTGACTTTGAACCGACGGGTTCTGCGATTGAAAACAGAACAGAGATGAGAAAATGTAGAAAATTACTTTAAATTACCTAAACAGTGGAACAGGAAACCCTTGAGCTGGACACAATAATGCAAATCCTTGATGTACGCCCTTTACATACCAAGCGAGCTTGGAATCCGTTGAAAATGTGGGTGACTTTGAACCGACGGGTTCTGGGATTGAAAACAGAACAGATATGAGGAAATGTAGAAAATTACTATAAATTACCTAAACAGTGGAACAGGAAACCCTTGAGCAGGACACAATAGAGCGAATCCTTGACTTATGTCCTTTACATACCAAGCGAGTTTGAAATCCGTTGAGAATGTGGGTGACTTTGAACCAACGGGTTCTGTGATTAAAAACAGATCATAGATAAGTACTTAAAGCTATAATTCTGCTAGTTACTTAAACAGAACTGTTTCTTTTTAAGTAATATTATTACGAAAGTTTTAACAATTACCTAAATAATGGAACCGGGTAAGCTTGCGCCAAACACAAAATTGGAATACTGGAGTGTCCAGGATATTCGATAAAATCTATTATTTTTGACGGGAATTTGGGGGCGGCACTGCTAACTGGTTCTATATAAAATAAATTTAGAAAACATGTCATACCACTGTTGAAAATATGAGAAATACCTGAATGCTGGAACGGGATACGCTTGTGATGGGCAAATCAAAGTTAGGCTACTGCCTCCAACACCATCAAAGGTCCTACTCTTATCTCCGGTAGGAAATTTTGGTGGCACTCGACCAATGGGCTCTGAAGGGTGTTAAACAAAATCAAGACTAGGAAGGGAATACCTAAACATTGGTACCGGGTAGGCCTGCGCTGGACATAAGAGGGTAAGACTGCTGGCTATCATTATATCGAATCCTCGGGTTCTATCCATCGTCGGAAACTTTGGTGAGACTCGACCTACTGGTTCTAAACACATTCAACTTTATCTAATTATGCAATCAACGACATTGATATCACTTAAGTGTTGGGATTCAAACGAGCTTCGTTGTCATATAAAAAAATATAACAAACCTTACCGGTATGCTGGAACAGGGTATGCTTGGGCCGGACACAGCAATGTTACGCTTTTCGCATATTCATAAATATAACTTCTTCCAACCTCGACTGACGGGAATTTAGGCGAGACCCTACCCATTGGTTCTATTGATCAACAAAAGCGAAATTATTTTGAAAGAGAGCCTAGATTTAGATAAGTGGTGAGTTGCTACCTGAATGCTGGAACGGGGAAAGCTTGGGCAGGACATAAAAGAGTGAGGCTTTCATGTTGGAAGCTGCGGAAAGCTCGACTTGTGTCGCCGGTGGGAAATTTCGGAGGGACTCGGCCAACAGGTTCTACAGAAAAATATTTAAACTGCATTTTACATGCTTTGTACCGGAAAACTTACCACCAATTAGGCAACATAGACAGGGTTCAGTGAATACCTCGTATTAGTGTTAAATTTTGAAAGTGAACTAACCTGAATGATGGAACAGGGAATGCTTGAGATGGACATTGTATGCTCAAACCATCACCAACTTTAGTGTCAAATCCGCTGGTTTTCAAAACTGAAGCAAACTTTGGCGGAACTCTACCGACAGGTTCTGGATAATGAGTTTAAATAATAATTATCAAAGTGAAAGCTCTATTATTGGTGTAGCTTACCTAATTGCAGGAATAGGGTATGCCTGAGCTGGACACATTAACGTAACGCTTGAGTTATATTCAAAATCAAACAATCGGCTTCGTTCTGAGGTTGGAAATTTAGGTGGAACTCTTCCCATTGGTTCTATGATAAGTGATACAAAATAAAAATGTGTATAATTTTCCTTAAATTTAGTGCTTACCTAATTGCTGGAATAGGGTATGCCTGAGCAGGACACATTAATGTGACACTCGAGTTATATATAAAATCAACCAAGCGGCCACGATCCATGGTTGGAAATTTTGGAGGAACTCTCCCCATTGGTTCTATGTGATGAGGTATGGAGTTAATAACAAGGAGAATGATTTCTTATCTCTGTGGCTTACCTAATTGCTGGAATAGGGTATGCCTGAGCGGGACACATTAATGTTACGCTTGTGTTATATACAAAATCAAACAAACGGCCTCGTTCCATGGTTGGAAACTTAGGAGGAACTCTCCCCATCGGTTCTGTGTTAAGTTAAAAAAAATACATATAATACGGTGGATACAAACATGATTTTGGATCACCTTGGACAGCACAAAGGACAGTCATTGTTGATTGATACTGAAATACTTATGTTAATACCTGAATGCTGGAACAGGGTAGGCTTGCGCTGGGCACAGAAGGGTGAAGGGTAAAGCTACTTTAGCGCTAAACATCATCCCAGTCTGTACTGAAGCAAACTTAGGAGAAACTCGGCCCATGGGCTCTGCAGGAAAATGACGTGAACGAAATATTATTAAAGTGATGTTTTGTACCTGATTGCCGGGACAGGGAACGCCTGTGCTGCACACAGTAGCGTGAAAGGTTCTGTGACCCTTGCATAAAACAAGGTTCCCGTTCCTATCGAAGCAAACTTTGGAGGCACTCGGCCCATGGGTTCTGAGGGAAAACGTTTTCATAATATGATCTTTATACCTGATTGCCGGGACAGGAAACGCCTGCGCTGCACAGAGTAGCGTGAAAGGTTCGGTGACTCTAGCAATAAAGATTGTTCCCGATCCAACCGAAGCAAACTTAGGAGGCACACGGCCCATCGGTTCTAGGGGTAAAGAGTGATGAAAACGTATTTAATTACAAAGTGTTTATAGAGCTTACCGAGACATGGGCACCGGGAAAGCCTGGGCAGCACATAGCAAAGTGAGATTATCGTCGATTCGGCTTCGGAAGCCACTTGTCGTTTGTGCATTGGGAAATTTCGGGGGAACTCGACCGACTGGTTCTGATATAACGGATATTTTTTTTTAATATAAAGTCAAGTTTTCTAATGCGGTATAGTGGGGGTAATCGAGTATATTATTGTTATTAGACATCATTCCGTCATAATACATTCAATTGACTTTACTGATTACCTCACAATGTTTTACCATAAAGGACATAAAAATATAATATATAAAAATAGTATTTGGGTACCTGAATGATGGAACAGGGTAGGCCTGCGCTGGACAGAGGAGGGTGAATGGTTCAGTTAACTTTGCACCAAAACTAATTCCGGTTATGACAGAAGGGAATTTGGGAGAAACTCTTCCCATGGGCTCTGCAGGAAAATTATTTGAATTGATGAGAAATGTAGAATTTTTTTTTACCTGAATGCCGGAACAGGGTACGCTTGTGCTGGGCACAGGAGGGTGAAAGCTTTAGTTATTTTTGCACTGAACATTGTTCCCGTTAGGTCAGAAGCAAACTTGGGAGAAACTCTTCCCATAGGTTCTGCAGAAAAAGTATTTTAGAGATTAATTAAAGTTTATACCTGAATGCTGGAACAGGGTACGCTTGTGCTGGGCACAGGAGGGTGAAAGGTTTTATAACTTTTGTACATAGCATTGTTCCCATTACATCAGAAGCAAACTTGGGAGAAACCCTTCCCATAGGCTCTGCAGAAAAATGATTTTAGAGAAATATTAATTAGTCAAAGTTTATACCTGAATGCTGGAACAGGATACGCCTGCGCTGGGCACAAAAGGGTGAAAGGCTCTGATATTCTCGCGCTAAACATCATCCCCGTTAGGACGGAAGCAAACTTGGGAGACAGTGAAAAACTATTAACGTACCGGTGAAGATTCCTTACTATTATAGGTTATAATTCCACAACCTATACCGAACGGAGTCAAGAGCTTGAGTGAATGAAATGTTTTCGTATAAGCTTACCGAGACATAGGTACTGGAAAAGCTTGAGCCGGACATTGCAAGGTAACACTTTCACTGATTCGACTTCCGAAGCCACTTGTCGTTAGAGCGTTGGGAAATTTCGGGGGAACTCGGCCAACTGGTTCTGTTCAAATGTTGGGAGAGGGTATAAAATAACAAATTATTACTTACCTTTTCTCAAAGACATAAATTAGTTCCTGAACCACTTAACTCCATCAAGGAGGGAACGACACCATTCAAAATATAATAATGTAATAACTAAACCATTTGGGGATAAGGATTCATATGTTTACTACGGGAATGAGGATTGATTTTGTTCTCCTTAACTAAGATAAGTCAGTATTATTTATTTGGCAATAAGATGTTTGGATTTTATGAACTTCAAATTTACTGGCAATCACTGAATAAATTATGTCAATTTTGCAGGGTACCCTATCCCAACATTCAGGCAACGTTTGTTTATACATCAAGATATATTGTGTTCAGGGCTAAAAAAATGCTTTTAATAAATGGAGCATTTTTTTATGAGATATATATCATATATCGATGTGCCCTACATATTAAAAATCTCTCACTTCAAAGGAGTACGGAAGTACATATTTCCAAGTTTGTTCCAGTAGGTGAAATGTGTACAAAGATAGAGTTAGTTGTTTATGTAGAGCATTTCGATATCTTAGTAAATAAAATGTAATACAAATATTTTTTTAGCCCTTAACACCACAATATGGAATGATAAAAATTAACAAATTCGCTGAGAAAAGAGTGATAAGACGTATCAATTTATTGATTGAATGACGGCAGCGAAAGTGTTAATTTTTTTACCATGCCCGAAAAATCAGGCACCTATAAGAAATTGAATAAAACATATCTCTTACTTAATGATAACATCTATAACTCAATTGATTTGAATAAAATATGTAAAGTTTTTTTTTAGTTATATAATTAGAGATACTATTTATTATTCAATTGTCTCATTGGTTAAATAATTAAAGTTAATTTGAGATTGATTTTTTTCAAACAAGCAAATATTCAGTAAACTTTTAGATAAGAAATTTATTTATAAATCAATTTTTAAATAAAAACAAATGAATATTATTATTTTGGCTCAGACAAAAAAATGTTATGAGCAACTAAATATTTGCAGTGTTTGATGAATAAATGCATTTTTATTTAATTGCATACTAAAGGTTATGTACATGAAGAGGATAAAAAACTAAGTTTTACAAATATGGTAGAATAGACAAGCTGAAAAACTAGGGAATCAAATAATAAATTGATCCTGAATTATGTTTATTGACTTATTGAAGGGTTGTTATTAGAATAATCACAATCTACAACCTTAAAGAATAAATGTTATATGAATCTGTAGTAATTGTAATTAATTATTAAATCTTTATGCATTTATTCAATTAATAAAAAAAACTGACCAATTTTTCAGTTGAACCGTGAAGTTATTGTTTTTAAATTCCAAATCAAAGTATTTAAGCTGAGTCGTAAAGAAATTTAAACTGAAATGTTGTAACAATCAAAGTTTCGGTGAACTCTGGTGTCATGAAATTTGCACAGCTTTTTTCTCTGGATTTTCAAGGTCATCGTAACATTGTATGACATTGGAGTATCAAATAAACTGATAAAAATCAGACAAAACGCTATATTTTTTGTTCAATATTCAACTGTTTTCAAAAAAATTATTCGAAAAATGCGTGTTGAAACTCAGGCGAAGACGGGCATAACTGGCGATTTGTAGCTTCATTCCATACCAGTTTCTAAATAATTACTCAAAGCTCATGAATTTATGACTGTGTGACGAATCCAGAGAGAAAGTTTTTAGAACATTATAAAACTTACTAAAACTTTTTAAAGGTTTTGTTTATTTTACAAATGTTTTTTCGTCTTCTTGGTTGAGCATCTATAAAGCTTAAAATTTTAAATATTTTCGATTTTTAAGAAAACTTGGTCAGTTTTTTAAACATGGCTTAAAAAATACGAAAAAGGCGAAAAGAATTCTTACCAGTGATAACGAGTCGTCCCTTGGTAGCGCTCAGTCTGGTCTCCCCGGTGAGCCTGTGGCGGGTGCGACATTGGTAAGACTTATAGCCATCTTCGGGTCCAACATCCCTGATGTGCAATTCTCCGGATGGCAAAACCAAATACTTTCCCTCTGAAGGAAACAATAAAATCGTCAGTATTGTACAGTGGTTATGAATATGTATGGCATATATTAAAACTCGATTCTACTTATTCATTGCAAATTTCTTTTAACAATTTTGTAGTTTTCAACCACCAATATATGGCTAGCGCGCATATTATATTGGTGCCCGACTAGATTGATGTATTGATTTTCTCATGCATGAATTGAACTAAGTTTTAATGAACTAAGTAAGTGATTTTAATATTCATGTTTTTGATCCATCATTTTAATTATTATTTTATTGCAATGCTCAGTGTGCATTTCTTTTATAAAACAAAGTGATTTGAGTTATAATTAAGAGTTTCTTGTTAGAAACATGAAAAATATGTATCAACCAAAAGCGGCTGTATATCGTTTAAATATTTCAAGCATGCACTTATAAACTATGTGAAGAAAGGAATAAAGGAAGAGGTAGACCGTGAAGCCCATGGAACCAGAGGAATTAAACTGAAATTTAGGATAAGATGTTGGAGAAATAATAGATAACAAAATCCTCCATTGAACCGATTCACTGATTTTTCTAAAAGCTGGAAGAGAAAAAAAAACTAGCTTTATCCGCGGCGCGGCAATTAACAAAGTTGTCAAAATAGAACTTCGTTTTTTTTTTATATTTTTGTTTATATCATCGTACTGGACCTAATCAGACGTACATTAAACAAATCTAGGAATACGTTTTAAAGAATAAGGAAGACTTGACGAAGGCCAACTCTAGAATCGGGATTGGCTTATTCACTAATTAAAATTGATAGAAACCGAACCATTGGGATCCGCTTTATTGTCGGGAAAGATTTCCTTAGTAGCATCTCCCTCGCTTTCAATCCAAGAGACCACAGCGACGTAGTCAGCTACAAAGCTGGGGATATGGCATTTCAAGATGGCTGCATTTCCTCGCAAAACATACTCCTCCATCAAGCTCACGGCGTAGGACTGAGCGACCACTGAAAAATAAATATTTCTGAACCAGAACGCCGTCGGAACATAATTAACCGATGGGGAAACCTATATCTATGTTAACAGAGAGATATTATGAATGGTTTAATAATATGGTAACGAATGACGGAAGCCCTCAGGGTCTCAATATGGGACCGTTAGTGTTGCTCCTCTGGATAATGCCAAAGAAATTATTTCCGCCTAGCAAATTAGAAGCAGAAGTAAGCAAGAATAAATACATGAACATGGCTGTCAACTTGTTGATAGACATCAGCAGAATGTTGTTTATCACGTCATCGGAACACTTGGGAGATAAGTAGACCAAGATGATGTTTTAAAGCATAGGGCCGTTACTTCATAGAATCAAAGAAATTAAAATATCATGTATTTTTAGCGAGAAGTTTATCGATCTAAAACCGATTTAAAAAAAGGTTTTTATCAATTGAAAAATATTCTTCAATCGTAACTACTGGTAACAACTTCCCGTGTTTGATCTACAAACTTGTATGTAGCCCTTGTTAATTATTAACCATTAGGGGCAATTATTATTAATTGACCCCGATATCAAATGTCAAAATGCAGTAGGCATTAGGCATGAATAGTAGGTACAAAGTGTGTGTGTAATTCTTGTCATTTCAAAACGTACCGATTTTATTGAATTACGAGGAAAAAATATAGGGAGCGAATTAAAAGGAAGGATAAGTTTGTAATCTGTTATGAACTCTCAAGGAGTACCATAGTCCGAAGGGTAGACGTATTCCCCTCCCGCAGTATCGTGCCAGGATATAATCTCCACGTGATCGCTCACGAACGAAGGGATGTGACATTTGAAAACAGCAGCATTTCCCTTGATAACGAAAAGATCGTACACCTGCGCTTCGTAATACTGGTTCACGGCTAAAAGGAGCAAACGAGTAAAGCAAATTAAATTAATGAACGCCACATTTATCATTATGTTCGAGGGCTCTCTTCCTAATTGGCCTGCCTTATGCTAAATGTCTTCCTAACGACGGTCAACTAGGAAATGAGGAAACAATTGCAGGAGAATGAGGAGGAGAAAGCGGAATAGGACGAGGGAGATTGCTCGGGCCATTATACCATCATCGGGCGAAGCTTCGTTAGAGGAAGAGGTATAGGAAGTCCCATCGTTCATGATCCACTCCAAGATCTGGACGTAGTCCGCCACGAAAGATGGGATCAAACATTTCACAATGGCTGTGTTGCCTCGCAATACGTATTCGTCGATTACACGGGGTTCGTATGTTTGATGAACAACTTTGAAGAAAATGTTCATGTTTAGTTTGAACGAAAGAAAGGGTTTATAAATTACGAATTCTGGATAAACGCACGATGGAAAACAATAAACAGTTTGGTTTTTTTAATGAATTTTGTTCTATCTACAACCTTCAACATAAAATAAGAGGAACCGGCAGTTTCAATCTTTTTGAAATGGAATAGGACATCGGAATGGATTGTGGATTTTGGGGTCAAATCACATCACAATTTACCATCATCGGCATTAGTAATGTTGGCCAGGAACACAGCTCCGTCGTCAGTTTGCCAACTGGTAACTTGGACAAAATCGGCCACAAAGGAAGGAACGATGCATTTGAGCAGGCCCGTGTTGCCACGCAGAACAAACTCGTCGTTAACGCGCGCTTCGTAGAACTGGTGAACGGCTAAACAAATCATACAGTAATGAGCTTGGCGGTAGATCCTACGTGTGTACTTGTTTATGGCGAGTCAAAATTCGACTGTATAAATTAAAATAAACAAACAGGGATCGTCCTGGTAAGGAAGCGGAAGGTGGTTAAGGTCGGGTGTTCGTGTTACCATAATCAGCGCCCGGATAGTAGGAGCCCCCCTGGGAATCTGTCCACATCTCAACGACGACAAAGTCCGAGACAAAACTCGGCACCTCGCATTTCATTATGGCCGCATTCCCTCGGATGACATACTCATTGTCCGCCTCGGCCTCGTATGATTGGGCGACAACTGCGATTCATAATTGAAATAATTTGATCAAATCAAATTGGCACGCTGCAAAGTGACGGGTACGTTGGACTACTGCTACCGCGATTTACTTTCAAAACGTGCAATGTAATAACGGCCGTAAAGCGATAGTAAACAGAACATCCTACAGAAGCGTCAAAAATAGGAAATGAGGATTGCAAGACAGAAACCTACGTGATGTCCATCGAGAGTTGGGATGGGAGAGGATTTGGATTCAATTAGGACACCGGTGATTTACCATAATCAGTTTGAGCGTCTGATCTGGTAAAAACTTCATTCGTATTCGAAATCCAAGCGTCAACAAAAACGAAATCTGCCACGAATGAGGGGATTTTACACTTCATGACGGCCGCATTGCCCCGTATCACGTACTCGTTCTCGGCTTCAGTAACGAAAAACTGAGACACCACTGAAATAAAATTATATGCATATAAAAAAAATATATGGCTAGGATTCAGGGGATGCTGGAATCGGAGAGGAATTTGGAAATTGGTGAAGATTTTTAGCTTTAGTCGTTACCAAGGTCATCGGAAACTGTTAAAATTTGGCCACCCTCGTCGATCCAAGACTCAACCTTTACAAAATCAGCGACAAAGGATGGAATGGAACACTTTAAAACGGCAGTGTTTCCCTTTATAACGTATTCCGTCAAAATCTCAGCTTCGTAGAACTGGTTGACAACTGTTGAATTTAAAATAAATTAACAAAAAACTTGCGATAAATTTATCAATGACCAGGAATTGGATTAGTGGAATGGAAATTAAGGAGGTGTATAAGTATGACGTAGTGCTCGATGCATTACCAATATCTTGAGTAGGTAGGTACTCTGATTCATCGGATCCGACCCACGCCTCGACCTTCACAAAGTCGGCTACAAACGATGGTATGTTACACTTCAGAACTGCGGTGTTTCCGCGAATCACATATTCCGACACCACTTCGGCCTCGTAATACTGGTTCACAACTAAAGAAGTTAAACTGCAATGAATAAATAAACTAGTAACAGAGGAAGGACACAGGAGTAGGATGCATGGATATTAAATAGCACGCGGGTAAATTAGTACCATCTACTGAAGATGAAATAGTTTCCATTGAGAAAGTGTTTCCAGATAAATCTTGCCACGACAACACGGAAACGAAGTCTGCCACGAAGGAGGGAATGGAGCATTTCAGAACTGCTGCGTTCCCTCGGATGACATACTCGTTGTTTACTTCTGCTTCGTAGAATTGCTGGACAACTGACAGGAAAACCGTTGATTAATCAAAATGTTACTTTAAGAGGAGAGGAAGGAACGTGTTTCAAACGGTTATTGAAATACGCGAGGTGGAGGATATTTGGAGGCAAGAAAACGGAGCTGGATTAAAAGCAGGTGGAGAAAATAAAACAGACCGTAGTTTTCTCCGGGATAAATATCTTCACTTTTGTCTGTATGCCAAGACAAGACGGTAACGAAATCCGCTACGAAAGATGGGACTTGGCATTTCAAAATAGCGCTGTTTCCGGTTATGGCGTATTCCTTGTTCACATCAGTATCATAGTGCTGCGATACAACTAACGAACATCGCGTTAATATCATACAATCATACCAACAATAACACCACCAACAATAAATAATAACACATTAATTAAGTTTAACAATCACAAAGAAGGCGGTAATGACCTAGGCCGACCTGAAATAAAAGCGAATTAAGTAGATTGAAACAATGTTTAAAAAAAAGTGAAAGAGGAGAGGCATTGTGCAGAAATTTTCCCACAGAAAGTTAGTCACGGAATGCAATATTGCCATGAAAGATCACAATAGAATCCTCTGGGAGAAATTACTTTTATCAATAATTATTAATTCAAATACCCAACATTTGTATTAATACCCATACTATTAGTTATTTTCTTTTCATAAAACACAATAGACTAATATTATTGTAATGCAATTAAAGGTGTATTCCGTCAAGTTACGTGACAGCAATAGAAATACATGATTAAAAAAATATTTGTGAGAAATTTAAACTAACTTTTTCAATGACTAGATGCGATGGTTCAGATTTCTGAAAGTATTCCGTCGGAATTTCTTTTGTGACACATTTACATACTATTTGAAAATCCCAAAATGTTACTCGTTCGTATGTAAAGCAGTTGAGAGGTAAAATATACGAGACTGATAATAATACCAGGTTGTCTACAATGTGTACAATAGTACATGCACGTTGTATTTCCCACCTGTTAACAGAGAAGTATCTAGAAATTTAATTTGGGTTGAAATTTGAATAGCATGTGGAATTAATATGATAAAAATAATCATACAATAATTATTCAACTTCGTGAAATATTGAGTTGAATGACTTGTTGACTCTCGGTGAGGGTTCAATTCCCCTTCATCATCGACAACTGTCGTATTACATAAAGCAATCGTATTTGCAGTACACAAGGGACCTTCTGTTTTACGATGAAAGCACACGGCAGCAGGAATTATTTGTCATAGAAACATGAGGTACTTGATACGAGGGGTATAAAAGTCAGTACGGCAACATTAAAAAAAAACCTTTTCTTTGAAAAAACAGTTGAAAATGCCACAAATGGGGATGTCAGTCTGTGCTTTTATTTCCCTTGTATACAATATGAATGTCATTTTCAAAATGTACCCTGATAATTAGTTGCAAAAATAATTCATTTATTAATCAAATAAGGCTTTGATGAACAGTCAAATTGTTTATTTTACCGACAGTCAATTGAGATTACAGGAAGCATTTTACTTAATTAAAGTGGGTATCAATTACCTAATAATAATTGTTTGCCCGTCCAAATACGAAATAAATCAATTCGGTAATAGATATCAACTAACAAGAGATTGAGACAAATATTTACCTGCTCGGACGTTGACATCTCTCGACAGAGTAGAGCCCACGGTGCTGCGAGCGAGACAGATGTAGACCTGCGCATGGACCTCTTGGCGGTAGTCCTCGGCACGAAAAGGCGGGAAAACCAAGTTTCCGTTCGGCAACACCTACACGGGGAAAATTCAGTTAGTAAACACGTTTTAATACAGAGGATGTACTCGTACTAACCCATTACCGAAATGAACATTTGTTTTCCATTGATTATGTTAGAATAACTTTGGTGACCGCAGAACACATATTTATTTTTAAATGTATACATACCACATGTCATTTTGGTGGAATGTTTTATGACGGAAGGAATATTGGAATAAAGGAAGCTTTGCAAATAAACAACGTTGAATGCGACACAGAATTATTGTGTACCGCTCTGTGTTGATAAAAAGCCATTTCTAGTAACGTTTCGATTCTAAGTGGCGAATCCAAAATTTGCCCTATTTTTAAGAATGGCTCCAAAAAATCTATTGAAAATTATAGACCAGTTGCCATACTATCCGCTCCTGCTAAATTATTTGAAAAATTAATTTATAAACTTATTTTGCCTCAAATTGACGCGTTCATTATACCTGAACAGCATGGTTTCAGAAGAGGAAGATCCACTGAAACCAATCTGATGGTATTCACTGATTATGTTGCTAGATCCTTAGACAGTGGATACCAAGTAGACTGTTCATATAACGATTTTTCCAAAGCTTTCGATACCGTGAATCATGATATCTTGCTCGCCAAACTTGCCCAAATAGGCTTCTCCTTTCATATGCTTCAATTTTTCAGAAGTTACCTCGAAAACAGAAAACAATTTGTCACACACGGAATCTTCCAATCCGCTGAGTTTTCTGTTCTTTCTGGTGTTCCCAAAGGGTCAATCTTAGGTCCACTTCTCTTTTCTATTTTTATTAATGATATTGCCGAAGTCATCCGTTTTTCTCGCTTTCTCCTTTTTGCAGATGACCTTAAAATATTTCTACAAATAAGAAGTATTAAGGATTGCCTGCTTCTTCAAGCTGACGTCGATAACATTTCTGAATGGAGTCGACAAAACCAGCTCATTTCAATATCTCGAAATGTGTAGTCCTTTCTTTTACCAGAGCATTTAGTCTCACCTACCACAGGTACACTATGCTCGATCATAATCTCAAACGCGTTTCCACTATAAAGGATCTTGGGATTGTGTACGAAAGTAAGCTTGCATTTCGTGTTCATATCGAAGGGGTGTGCCAGTCGGCATTGAAAATGTTAGGGTTTGTTCTCAGAACCGTCAGAGTTTTTAGGGATACCCGAACTCGAACACTCTATTTCTCTTTGGTCCGCAGTAGGCTGGAGAGTGGTTCAATTATTTGGAATCCTCATGAGGTGGGGGTACTCCCTCATCTTGGAGAGGGTCAGAAAAAGTTCCTGAGATTTTTATACATGAGGGAGTACGGCCACTACCCGTGGCTCTACCCAACGAACTTTCTCCTGGGCACGCTCGGACTTCACTCCTTACAGCTCAGGAGAGAGGGGTATGCCGCCACTCACTTCTTCAGACTGCTGCGGGGCTATATTGTAAACCCTGCTATTTTGGAGCGCGTAAGTCTCTATGTTCCTGATGACTATCTAAGACAGCGTCTTCATAGATTATTCTATCTTCCTGCCTGTAGGACCAACCTGCCAATGGTTCTGCCGGTGGGGGGAGAAGTATTTTGCTCCTGAACAAAATCTCTTCCGATATCGACTTATTTCACGTCAGTGAGGAGAGATTCAGAAGTGAAATCCTATTGATTCTTGAAAGAGTTTCTCCTCATTGACCTGATCATCACCACTGCCTGAAATTTTATTTTTTTGAAATTTTATTTTTTGTTACTATAATTTGTATTTATTTTGTAAAAAAAATAACTTATTTCTTATATGCATTAAATTCAAAAAATTTGTAATGTATAAGAAATTTAATAAAAATATTATTATTATTATTATTATTATCTTCATCAGCTCCACACTGATGATTAGTGTTCAAAAACCATTTCCAGTAAAGTTTAGATTTTGGATAGTTATTCTTCACTAGCACCGCGGTGAAGTTCAGTACCTTTTACTCGGTTTTTGTTGTAAAAAGTCACATTCAGTAATTTTTAAATTCCGAATGGTGACACTTCTTCCATTTCGTCGTATCTTCTACTCTTGGTTTTTCTTGCTATTTAATATTGATTAATATACCTACATGTTTTAGATTCAAAGTACGAAATATATAATTAACCCGGATCACGCTTAGAAATATACTGAAACTTTGTTAATTAAAGGCGACGTTGGAGTTTATTTATATCGTCGCTGGAAAGGCAAAAGGGCTTAAGCGACACTTTGGTCAAAAATTAGTTAAATATGCAGTTTTGATCAGTTTTTTTATTCTACATCGAAAGCTCTGACTCTCGTTTGACTCTGAATACTTTTGTGACTCTTCAGCCATCTAAAATATATTTACCATTTGGAGAAAGCTCGACTCAAGCGACAAAAGTTTGGGGATTTTTAGTTTTTGTCACTTCAGGTAACTCAGTGAGAGCATTGAGTTACCTGAGTTAACTTATTTTTCAAAATCCAACCAGGTACTGAAGACTTATGAATTTTATTGTAAAAGAAAATAACTTTGAAGTGCTCTGGTGTAAACTTCCCAAAATGGCGCTTAAGCCTTTTTGCCTTTCCGGCGACGATATCTACCCAAACGTCAAATTAATGTAAACTTTGATACTTGGTTAATTATAGGCGGCACTGCGGATATTGAAAGAAGGGTGAATGCAGGAAACTCCATTAATGGAGGACTGAACGCTGTTGGCGCAAATAAGAAATTCTCCAAAGAAGCGAAGCTAGCAGTCCACAATGGAGTGCTTATACCAATCCTGATGTATGGCAGTGAGGCATGGAACTGGCAGAGTAAGGATGAAAATAGACTGAATGCTGTTGAAATGAGATCTTTGAGACGTATGTGCGGTAAAACCATGTATTACCGTATTAAAAATGTGGATATCCGGAAAGAATGCAAGGCTGATGTGAACGTAATGAATAGGATCAAGAAAGGGACGCTTGGATGGTTTGGGCATGTAGAGCGAATGAACGAAGAAAAGAGTGTGAAAAGAATATATGATGCGAAAGTGAATGGAAGAAGAAGTCGAGAACGCCCGAGAAAGACATGGCACGATCAAGTAAATCAAATACTTGAATCGGGCCATCTGAAGAGTCAGAATAACAGAATAGTATGTACGAGACGATGTATGAATGTATATGAAGCAAGGAGTGTGTGCCAAGACCGGGTTATATGGCGGTCAGTCCTCTCTGCCTAGCCCTGCGGAGAAACGGCGTGATGGTTAGTTAGTTAGTTAGGCACTGCGGTTTATTTGTATTTACCCAAAAGTTAAAATAATAAAGAAAAAATAGCCAATCGTGAATCTAAGATTGTTATTCCGAGCTTTAGTCAAACTTTTTATTCAAGATTTAGCGGAAACCAATGTTTACTAAATCATAATGTATTTCTAAACAGTTTTTTATTGGTTTTAAAATGCGAGTTCAGCCAACCGAATATCGTGGGAGTCCCAGAACATCTATTAATAAATAGGCAATATTGTTTTCATCAAAAGCTCGTTATGGTTCTAAATCGGAGGAAAGAGATACATAGATACTAAATATCATTTTCAAAGACATGAGAACTTTCTGAGGGTGATTTAAACTTTATTTTAAACGTGAATTATTATCAAATTGTTTAAATTAGTATAGGTATCGCAGCCAGAGTTGACACGAACGCAGATTGCATACAGCATGTTTTAAACTTGATATTCGACGTTCATTTTTAAGAAGTTCATCTTAAATTTCTCGTCCATACATCGGGGAAAAACAGCTCAAATATTGACATCTTTTTATGAATTTTCAAAATTTAACAGACTTTTTAAATGAAATATTTTTTGTTAAACAATAATGTATGGGAACTATTATTGATTATTATTATTCTTTTTGCTATTCATTTCTCAAAACGTTTTACTTTTTATTGTATTATTTCATGCATATCCTTTTTAAACTGTACTCATGCACTTACTTTGGTTAAATTAATATGTAAAAGCCCATCAGGGCGTTAAAAAAATATATACTCGTTGTCCCTTTTTTTTGCTACCTATTTATGAAGATAATAAATATTTAAGATAGTGACGTTTCAAGGAATCTACATGAAAAAATGAATACATATACACACCCATTTGGAATAACTAATTTTCCATCCATAACACCGCAAACTTAAGCTTTACCTGTAAAGTCTGTACTATTTTTATTAAGTCCAGTTATATAAGATAGTAAGTTGGATAATCTACATAGAAAAATACAATTATTATATCGGGGTCGAACACTAGATAATATGCTCTCTAGTAGTTTTCATAGAGTCCATTAAAAATGCTTTGACATTGCCGTGTCAGATGGACAAACCATTTTCGGATTTGTTTTTTATAAAATGCCAAAACTGCAAAAATCTTGGAGACTAAAAAAAGTTTTTACCCAACCTATACAAACTTTGAAGGACAAATCCCTAGATACAAACCATTTTTCGATTTGTACACAATGAGAAAATAATGCAAAAAAATTTCCCAAATTATTTTTACCCAACCTTATACAAACTTGGGACAAATCACTTTCGGGTTTTTACGTCGTACACCATGAGAAAGAAAGAGACAACCAAATTTCCAAAATTATCAACGGTTTTTTTAGGTTATCTGCTATATTTTTGTTTATAACAATACTGTGAAAAAGTGGTTACACGAATAAACAAAAACATTATGTCGACATGTGCTATGAATGGATCTATAAATACCCTAGCCTTAGTCCTATACAAGCCCAGGTCCAGCAGAGTCCGGAAAAACTCATCAAAACTGACTACAGCAGAGGTCCCTCTTGTATATTATTGCTCTGAGCCAAGCCCAGGTCTAGGCGAGTCCGGAAAACTCATCAAAACTGACTACAGCAGAGGTCCCTCTTGTATATAATTGCTCTGAGCAAAAAATTAAGTTCTTTCGAGTAGGATCGGAAAACATTAATAGTAGTGCCTGAGCTTCACAAAATAAAATGAAACATGCTTTTTGGCGATGTTTTATGTTGCTGCATAAATCGAAACAGGCGGCAACTTCAACCTTATCGCCACCAGCGTAAGGAGTGCGTGATTTCATTCGATTTTTGAGATTTTTTTCACGAATCGCATCGCCGTAAGTTTGAAAGATATCGAAAAAAAGCTTGGTTTACAGGTTGGAAAAAAAAGTTGGGTTATCATAGTAAAAACATGGATATTAATTTTATATTACATTCATTTATTAGAATTCCTACCACGCAAACAATAACTGTCGGATTGAATTTATATTGTCCCTCCGAAGATTGTATTACAATGTTGCCTGATATTGATGACTTGCGACAGCTGTCTCACGTTTGGAGGTATACGATATCTTAACTTTATAAACGGTTGAAAAAAGTTTTAAAAAGTCAATAAAATAAATTCACACTTATCACACTAGTAAATATGCATACGATGACAGTACTACTGTTATTAAACTAGAACAAAACACCCGAAAATAAGTAGTAGTTATGAGTACAACTTTTTTTAAGTTAAGAAATGCACCAAAAACACGCATAAAAGTGTGAGAGTGAAATAGTGCCATAACATTGAAGTAAAAATATATATGGAGAGAGAGCTAGATATTTTTACTCAAGCTATACAAATTTACGATAAATCACTCTCTCCGGATTTTTACGTCGTAAACCCTGAGAGAAAGAGACAAGACAAGTTTTCACATAATATCGCACCACTTTTAGGTATGTAAACATGTTTTCCGTCTCCCGTGTCTTCGGCGACTCCGTCCACTACGTTTTGTTATGCGACATAGCTCAACGGTTTTGAGGTTATGTATATCCTATATTTTTGTTGATAACAGTACTGTGAAAAAGTGGTTTTACAAATAAACAAAACATTTAGTCGACATGTGCTATGGATGGATGTAAAAATGTGTGTCCACGAAAACCCTAGCCACGCCCGAGTCGGGAAAAAATCAACAATCCTGACTACACTGTTTCGCAAAGCTATCCCTCCTGTATATTTTTGCTCTAAGCCTATAACCTATAAACATTAACCTCAAATTAGTTAACGAGACCACCAGGAAAATAAAAAAAGTGCTTTAATACAGTGGAGTAATAACTTCTTTCATGATATCATCTTTAGTGACAGTTATTGCTGTTAAAAAAAATTAGGATGAGCATTCTGATTTCTAATTCACCTACCTGTGTGACTCATAACAGTCACAACTTTAATCATAAATCCACAAGAAGAGAATAGTTCTTGAGAGCGAGATGACCTATACTATTATTATCATCCTAGTGAGACGAAAAGAGATGAAATACAAACAATGTCTCGTAATCACCGCTGCATTGCACCTTATCTTAATTGTCTCTATGGCCCTTTTCCGTAATTTTAGTCGTGCATTATGTTTATATCAAATTTAAAAAGGTCAAAAAACTGTTATCTAGTTCTCAGGGAAATAAAATACACTAGTGAAATATTAGGGAAACAGAAAGTTTTACGATTTCCGCTAAATTTATGGGCAAGTGGAAGAAAGCAAACCCACAACAGAAAAATGTGTGCGGGAGTTGTGTCATTTCAATTTTCGTAAAAATAGGTTTCCAAAATATTCTAATACATATCGCCGCCGGAAAGCCAAAAGGTCTGAAGCGCCATTTTGCGAACTTTACACCAGAGCACTATAAAGTTTTTTTTTGTTTTACAATAAAATTCTTTGCAAGTCTTCAGTACCTGGTTGGATTTTGAAAAAAAAACCTAATGCCCTTACCGAGTTGCCTGAAGCGACAAAAAGCTTTAAGGCTGATTCACACCAACGTCCGGTTCCGCTCAGTGCCGATATTGTTGCGCAAGAGAGCTTATTGATATGGTATGAATATCAATCAAGGAGTATGTGCCAAGACAAAGTTATCTGGCAGTATATCCTTCTGCCCACCCTTGTGATATTTAACTACTTAGTTGGTTAAATAATTATTTTGAATTGTAAAAATACTAACATCGCAGATTTTTTTTTATCCAAAACCATTTTTTTATCACTAAATAATATTTTTAATAATTAATAATCAATAAAAATATTATTTAGTGATAAAAAAAAAATGGTTTAAAAAAAAAATCTGCGTTATAAGTATTTTTACACTTCAAAATAATTATTTAACTAAATAAGTAGTTAAATATCACGAGGGTGGGCAGAAGGATATACTGCCATACAACTTTGTCTTGGCACATACTCCTTGATTGATATTCATACCATATCAATAAGCTCTCTTGCGGAACAATATCGGCACTGAGCGGAACCGGACGTTGGTGTGAATCAGCCTTTAAAAGGGTCCCGAGCTTGTGTCGCTTGAGTCAAGCCTCCTCCCAAATGGTATATATATTTTTAGATGGCTGAAGGGCCACAAAAGTTTTCAGAATCAAACGAGAGTCAGAGTATTGGATGCAGAAAAAAACCTGATGAAAACTGCATATTTAACTCATTTTTGACCAGTGTCGCTTAAGCCCTTTTGACTTTCCAGCGACGATATACATATTGTAGTTGCATAAACCCTTTGCAAGCAAAAAAAATACATTTTTTATGGATCTTCATGGTTGCTAGAACTGTAGATATACGTAGAATTGGCAATATCATAAGTTGTTTCGAGGGTAATAATAATAAATGAACAAGTGAACATTCAAGATCAAGATATCTCATTATGACCCAACAACACGACACTATTTAACTTAAAATGCATAAAAAATATTCCATCATTATTCATTACGTAAGATTTTTTTATTTGGAACAATGTATTTATCCGAAAGCTTTGTAAACCAGATCAATGACAATACTGTTTATATAGTCATCAAGCTGCATAAAATTGGCTAAATCACAAGTTATTTCAGAGGGAGTAAACTTAACTTTGAGATTCAATAACACGCCACTATTTAAATTGGAATTATCTATTCCCAAAATCTCTATACATAAAAATGATTTTTTGTCTGTTCGTCTTCTTGTCGGTTTGTTTTCGATTTTCTCGAAAATTAACCGACCGATTTCCCCGAAAATAGCACAGTTTGTTTGTATTAGTAACGGGAAGGTTGAGTAGTTTTGATGAAATCAAATATTTGAAAATTTTGCTACAACGTTTTAAAATTAGTATGAAAAACATTGAACCCACATTTTTCTATTTAGGTTTAGGCTCTCATAGACAGCTGTATATAACCTGATCACGTGTTGGAAAACCTTCTGATTTATTCATATACGCACCAGATGGAAAAAATACTGTTTATTCAAAAGCACTTCAATGAAAAGATATATTTTTTAATATTTCTTTGAGTGGCATTGAAAAGCATGCCGGGTACTCGCTAGTAGTAAATAACAATTTATTCAAAAACACAATGCTGGCAGGCGAATATTTATTTATGAAGGTAATTAAAAACAGATTTCCGGAAAAAATATTAACAATGTGTTTTCGGAAACCCTTGGAAACCAGCTAGATAATAGCAGTCGCTAGAGTAGAGTGAGCTGAGAGAGCATTCTAGTATCTCCACCTGCCTTATTTTTTAAATTGTATGTATCTTTCAAAAAACCTTCATATTTTCTCATAGGGCCGCATGATAAGATCAAACAACGCACCGGTAAAGTGCTATGATAAACTACTGTTTAAAGATTTTACTAAAGCTTCACTTTAACGGTTCTAAAGGACGTGCTTGGCATCAACGTCTACAATGCAGGCAGAGATGGCTTACCTCTTTGAAGTTCGGAACAAAAATTTACAGTACAAAATTATTATTTATCAAACAACGAATTCATCTGATACACTACAATAACAAATAGGTAGGTACAAGCAAGGTCTTGATCACCCATAAAATATTATTATAATGGTACATACTAGGTGAAAATCTGTCAATAACAAAGAAAATTTAGAATTTTTTTTATTAAAAATAAGATGCGACGTTAAAAAAAATTATCTAAAATTTATTAAAATGTTCTTCTTGATTTCCAATCCCATAAATATCTTCTAATTCCCGTCATAATTTTGTCTTAAAATCCAACTTCAAACAACAAAAGAGAAACTAACGAACCATTTTGTTTTGTTATCTAAAATAATAAGTATTATAGTCAAAAAGAAAATTAAATAATTAACTACTTGTAAACTTGAATATACAAATTGACTAATATAAAATAAATAAAACTAAAATTTATCGATAATATATTAATACAGTAGAGACACCCCGACTGCACAGATAAGTTTATACATTTCAACATCTGTAATCGATGCGCGGGAACCAAGGTTCGTGCAACAAGCTCAATGGAATTTCTTAAAGTTGTAGATCTTTTTTAAATCCAGTCAAATACCAAAACACCTTTTTTTTTTACAGGTGATAATTATGTTCTGAATTTTAAAAATACACATATTTGAGTTGTTTTCGCGAGCCATTGATAAAAGCGGAACCTCATAGCAAGAATATATATGGAGAGAGAGCTAAATATTTTTACCCAACCTATACAAATTTACGATAAATCGCTTTCTCCGGGTTTTTACGTCATAAACCGTGAGAGAGAAAGAGATAAGACAAGTTCTCACCCAATATAGCACCGCTTTTAGGTATGTAAGCATGTTTTCCGTCTCCCGCGTCTCCGGCGACTCCGCCCCCAACGTTTTGTTATGCGACATAACAGGACATAACTCAACGGTTTTTTAGGTTATATCCTATATTTTTGTTGATAATAATACTGTGAAAATGTGGTTATACAAATAAATCAAACACAATGTCGAGATGTGCTATGAATGGATTTATAAATACTCTAGCCCTACTCGTGTCCGAGTCAGAAAAAAATCAACAATCCTGGCTACACAAGGTATCCCTCCCGGTATATTATATTATATAGAGAGAACAAACATCAAACACTCAAAAGCTTATAGAAAGGAAATAATATTAGTAGAGGAAATAATTGTCATTCGGGAAAGGTATGCTGGTTTGTCATTCCTGACCGAGTTATTAAAAGGTTGAACCAGCATGAGAAATGAGTGTAGCATATCTTCCAAGACTTCCCAGTAATTCGAGCGGTCAACGCGCATACAGTGTCATAAGAATTCCATACAAAGCAGTTAGGCGTTTATCATAAGCTGTTAGAACAATCATGTAGTTTCAGCTCTTCGCTGTGGAACGTAAAACTTCACAAAGATGCATTTGAAAGATTAAAACTATTCTCGGAAATGAACCATTATCCATCTTGTACAGTCAGAGTTTGTCGAGAATTTTATTTAGAAAAAAACAAATCGAGGTAAAGGCATACCGCTGATAGCTCCGTTGTAACGTCTCCCTCTTTCTCGCTAACGACGCGTGCAACAGAAACAGAGGTTATGACAGAGCTCTCAGTGGTAGGAACATAATAAAGGTTATTGTTTTTCGCGTGGAAATTGTGATCTCATGAATATGCGTCAACAAAACTTGTCACTAAAAATAATAATATAACTAACTGACCATCACGCCGTTTTTCCGCAGGGGTAGGCAGAGAGGATGTATCGCCATACGACTCTGTATTGTCACACACTCCTTGCTTCTTTCGCATTCATACATACTCTCCTGTTAGTCTGACTCTTCACATGGCCTGATTCAAGTAGTCTATTAACTATTTGATGAGTACGTACATACCAATGAGAACTTTTCAAATTTAATGTAATTAATTGAAACATTTTTTTAATCTTTTCTAATACCTATCTACCTAATAAAGTACCCACCTATAATTCATTTTAGCAGACATCATTCTATATTTGAAATGGGTGGATTAAAGCAAATAATATTTTTTCTTGACAAGTCATTTCATAATAACAAATAGTTTTAATAAACTGACTCGAGAGGTACTTACTACAATTTTATTAACATGACCTCTTGCTCTCCTACTCTAGTGACCTCTGCCGATTTCAGGCAATGTCCAATACCCACAGGGTCACGGCAGTTGTAATATCAATCTCTTTCAGTTTGCCAAATAAAACAATATCGTAAAGCACTTTAAAACCATTAAAATCATAATATATTGAAAAGATGGGTGGCCACAGAAAATTGAATGTTATTTCCAGATTCTAGAGGGCAGTATTATCTTTCACATTTAAATTAAATCGGGGATTAGGTGATCAATCGAGATTTTATTAACGATTTTTTCCTGTGCCGAAAGGGGTAAAATTAAATCAAAATAAGAATTCCCTGATATCTTCGAAACTTCAAAAATATCTCAAACAAAGATTACACAAACGTCTGCATATAAAAAAATACTATATCACAAACGTTCAGTAATATAATATGAATTTAAATAAAAAATGTTTTTGTGTTCAGGCACTTTATTTTAGGCAGATTTACTGCCATATACATTTTACCTCTCAATTAATCATAAAACCCAAAGAAAATTGCATTTATAGCAAATATTGCTAATGTTGAACATAATAGTATGACCATTTTAGCCTCCCGAGTAAGATGAAGATACACAATATTATATCGTCGCTGGAAAGGCAAAAGGGCTTAAGCGACACTTTTGTCAAAAATGAGTTAAATATGCAATTTTGATTAATTATTTTTTCTTCATCGAATGCTCTGACTCTCGTTTGATTCTGAAAACTTTTGTGGCCCTTCAGCCATCTAAAATATATTTACCATTTGGGAGAAGGCTTGACTCAAACGACACAAGTCTGGACTTTTTTCAGCTTTTTGTCACTTCAGGTAACTCAGCGAGAGCATTGATTTACCTTTTTTGCAAAATCCAACCAGGTACTGAAGACTTATGAATTTTATTGCAAAACAACAAAAAAACCGCTTAAGTGCTCTGGTGTAAACTTCCCAAAATGGCGCTTAAGCCCTTTTCTATTTCCGGCGACGATATAATGACTGGCGGGACTATGGGATAACCTCAATTATTTATAATCTGGATTGATATATTGAATTAATTAGAAAAAAGGTCGACTGTGAGACATACTCCGGAAACACTGGAAAGAAGTATACGAAAATTTCACCCTTAATAATTATATTTAGTTACGTTTGTTAATTATCATTATTTGCATCCGAGACTTAGAATACCAGGAGTACAGAAAATAACAGGGGTGAATGAGATTAATCATCATTACCTGTCGCAGTCCGGGGACGTCGCCCACGGCGCTACCGTCGGCGCGCACCCAGATGAGGTCGGGCGCCGGGGAGCCCCGCGCGCGGCACTCCACCACGGCGCCCGTGGTGTTGGAAAAGTCAATCCTGTTCGGGGGCTCCTTCACGAAGATGGGGCCCACGGTCTCGTCTTCAGCGGCGACTGGAAACAAAAAAAAAAGATTATAGGTTTCGATGTTGAACAACATAGTATGTATTGTATTACGATCGATCAATTGGATTATGACAACAATCCTCGTCGTATTCCCACCCGGGCGTCGTGGGTTCAACTCCTCTGCTAGTCCTCCATCATTGCACAAGCAACATATCCCACTTATTACGATGGCAGTAGGAGTTTTTTTTTAAATATTGTCAGGTTATTCGTAACTCGAGAATGATTGTCAGAGCATTTTGTGTATCAAAATGTTTGTGTACATAAAGCTAGGAACAATTTTAAACAATAATCTCTAAATGTATCAACATATTCATGAAAAAAAAGTGTATAAAACGCTTTATCAACTTTTCAAGAAATATTTTAGAATTTAAAAAAAATGTTGCCTTTGCTTCTATACCCCTCATATAGACAAAGGTTGTGCAAGTATTATTAAGGCTTTCACGGAGGGTTGGTAATTGATAAATTATAAATGTCGTTTCCGCTACAGGTTGATGGTGATAGGTGCTCGGTGCTAAGTCCTTTGAGCTTTCAAGGGACCTATTGCACAGTTTTGACACGGTGTCTTGTTCAGTTATGCTCGGGGTCTATTGACAGGAAATTACTTAACGACAACCGGTTTTTTTTTTGGCGGAATAGTATTTTTTAAATTAAAAAAACAATTATTATCCACGAATAATAGAAAATCCTTGATTATAATTAAAGTGCAATACTTGTTGACACATGCGAATTACGTAATATTTGCTTTTTCGAAAGTACGGAAACGAACAGCTCCTCTCATCGCGTAGTGTAGAGTAATAATATCGACGGTGTAAAAACACCTGACATTTAAATCACTTGAACGGTAGGTACTCTCCCATCGCATGCACGATTAGGGTAGGTATTCCATACACTGCTCGCTTAATGCCACATTTCCAGGTGTCGTGACAAATGTTTGAAGTGGCAGTCAAACAAACAATGCATGCTTCATTTATTGTTGTCCTCCGGGAGAGTAGAAGTATTCAGGAGGGGAGGAGGTTTCAACAAAGCCTAGCAGCAACTGTGAAGGCAGCCATGTATTTTATTTGGGAACAAAGATATGTTGGTAAAGCAGGTACTGGTGCTATGGAGGCGTAAAGCAACTGGTTGGTGTCTCCTTGTATTACTTTTAAAGGATGCAAAACAAGAATGGAATTATTTATTTGAACAAAATAATTCAATTCGATCGTATCTACTGCTCTTGTTAATACAGAGTCATAGCTACTTTAGTATAAAGACTATATAAAATATTAATATTAAATCTACCATATTCTCAGGTAGGTTTAAATGTCATAATATCTTATCTCCCAACAGTCCCAATGCTTTCTCATAATTCCACTACAAGTCGTCTTAAAAAAAACCTGGAAATCTGTCATGTATTTCCAGCAAATATGTACCTATATAGGCATGTTGCTGATAGCTCTGTTAATGTCTAAAAGTCTTCAAATTATAGCATCGAAAACGAAGTCAAACAGTGTAAACACGAGGAGGCTAAAGTGATCAAAGTTTCTTGTATTCTAGCAAGATAAATCACAACGAAGCATAATGACAACGTTACGATTCGTTAGAAAAATAATCTAAAATTTAATTTTGGCACTTTTGCCTCCCCGTGTGTCCACTCCATCACAAGAATCTATTCACATGGCAGTGAAGTGCAGCGGTTTTTTTCTTAATTGAAATTAGTCTTCGAGAAGTCATTTAATCGTTCCTCCATGGTTCTTTCATCGTCAGGTGGGCGAGAGAATTCCATTTCATTACAATATGTAATGTAACAATGGGCGATCGGGAGTGGTAAAAAGGATGCTTCCGTGTCGTAACAAGAAAACCGCATTAAAAGGAAGTGAGTTAAGCATTTTGTATGTTCAACCTATGAATAATTAATTTCAGGCATTTCAACCTGTCACATTTGAATGACGCTTAAATCGACGACGATCAGCGCCATTTTGTTTTTTTTAATTTTAACGGTCCCCGTTCAACACCGACTCGGCCCGTATCAGCTTCTTTTTTAACAAAGACATTATTCCCGGGTTAGGAATAACCTGACAATATCAAAATTTCTCCTACTTCCATCAGTATAAGCGGAAAATATTGCTTGCGCAATGGAGGAGGTTTTAGTTGGCAGAGGATTGAGTCCGTAACGCCTGGATGGGAACCCGACGCATTCGTGCACTCGACTACTAACTGATCAAATTTTAATCAAATTGTGATTAGTCATCAAGCATAACGGTCGTGGTGTTATGATATATTGATTGCAACCCGTTCCAAATATGGACAAGTTGGGGTCTACGATTCTGAGGAAAAATAGACGCCAAAAGATCACCCGCCTGGACCAAATGGAATACCTGTCAACTCCGAGCACAGAAAGCATATATGTTAACAATACATTTTTGTATAGCCAATGTGGGGCCGTTCAGAAATAAATTCACCTCAAGTGCACCGATTGATGTTTATCGAAATAGGTTTTTAATTCCATACAAATTTTCAAAATGTTGCCAATTTGTGGTCGTGCTGAAGTTATCAAAGCAGACCTAAGTTTATTGAAAATCAATCATAAATAGTAACAATTTTATTTTATCTTCAAATTGGTACAATTTAAACTTATTTTTTATTTTTTCAAAGAAAGACAAACATTCCCGGGTTACGAATAACCTGACAATATTTGAAAAAACTCTTACTGCCAGCATAAGAAGCGATGTTGCTTGTGCAATGATGGAAGACTTATCCAGCAGAGGAATTGAACGCACGATGCCCGGATGGGAATGCGACTCGTTTGTCCACTCAGCTACCGACCGGTCAATATGTTACGTTAGGATATTTCAGTCTATGGTCCTCCCTTTATTTCGCTACTCCTTCCTGCCATCTAGCTTATACTGACTGCTTGTCTATGTCATCACACTATCAAATCATCCGATCTGTGACCTGTTCCAGATGTCAACGTGAAGACTCTTCTCGTCTAACTCTTTCTCTCGTGTCAAACGAAAAACCCAGCCTGGGACAACTTCAAATTATTCATCTTTTCAACAACTGTCTGTCCATCAGATCAAACTATATTTGGCATGTTCAGGTTTCTGTGACCTGTTCTGGTGACTTGAAGACCCTTCTAGTTCAACATTTTTCCTCGTGTCACGCAATGAACCCTGCCCGTTCTTTGACCTGTTTGAGTTTCTGTAACCTGTTCAGGTTTCTGTGACCTGGAGACTCTTCTGGTCCAACTGTTAAATAATGCCTCGTGTCAAATAATGAACCCAGCCCGGGACAACTTCAGTTAGGTCATCTTTTCAACGGCTGTCTGATCTGTTGCTTTACTTGGATTACAATACAACAATTACTCAGCTCGTCTTAAAATTTTTTCTTTGATAAGCTCATTCAGTCATCTGCATAATCGCGTGACTCAACTGAGATACAGTCAGCTTCATCAATAAATGAACATCAGAATACCAATTGAAAGTAGATAATATTATAGTATTGACATTAATAGAAAATTAAATCCTCTTTCTGCTGTTCACTGTCAATCCATCGACAGTGTTGGGTCCTAAAATCAACAATTTGATAGGTCCTAACCTGATACCTTTTGTCCAGTTCCTACCTCCCTTTTTGCCAGCTTGTTCTGTTACCACGCATTATTTGTATGGCTGAATAAAGTGTGTTGAACAGCCTGTATCGAGAACCCCCACCACTGGGCAGCCATATTAAGTTCTAAACGTCGAGAGTGGCGGGTCTCAACTCTCTCATTCGTCTACAATCGCTGGGACCACCCAGGGACGGCGCCTCGCTTCGCATCCGTCTCTGGAGGATTCGTCACACAACTTTTCATCGCACGGGCAGATAGGTCGGCCCCTCTCGCAGACGTCTAAACAGGTGAGCAAGTTGGCATAAATTTACCTTTTCTTACTTGTCCTCAAATACATTCAAATCATTCATAAGTATAATCGTTTTACAGTCCACTCAAATTCACTCACGTCTTTCCAAAACTGAATCGCAGTTTCTGGACCGAACAGACAGAATTATTGAATTAATATCCTACACGAAAGTGGTAAAGCTATTTTTATAAAGTTCATCAATATTAAAATCCAGGATGGCAATGAGAAAAAAATCGTGTATAAAGGTTTGGACAATGGCGACAAAAAAAAACCATAACCTACCGACTAATATCCAAATGCTAAACCGCTTCGGTGAAGCTAACTGTATCCGAGATTGTAAGTATTAATATATGTATTCATGAAAAGTGCCCATAGATACTAAAAATTTGCATACATAATCAACACTCGGCTACTGTAATCATATACGTTAATTAAAATAAAATCACAACATGGCGGGGATTTTTTTTTAATTCTATTTTAGCACACCAAGATAGGTACAGGTTTTAGAAATATCATCACGTAGTAGATATGTAAACAGCTGCCTGATACTTTAAACTACTCTTATCCGGATAGCTTTTATAACATGCAGGTTGATGGAAGAAGTAGTCGGGGACCCCCCCAAGAAAGAAATGGCATGATCACGAGAATGAAATACTAGTAAATAAATCGGGCCATGTCAAGAGTGGAAATAACAGAAGAGTATTATGAGACGATACATGAATGTGTGCCAAGACAGAGTGGTGTGGCGTTCCATTCTCTATGACAAAGTTATGAAGAAAACAGTATACAACCTTAAAAGTATATAAATACAGTTGCCAAAGAAAATGCGCGCGTGAAATCAAATCGTGTTCCATTTCGTTGTAAGGGGGTGGGTGGTGCGAGGGGGGGGGAGAATATCGCGTTCGGCTTGATTCGGTTCGGAACCGACACGAGGTTTGCGGACGCTGCCGAGTGTGCTGCCCTATGTTACAGTTGCATCGAGTTTTTGTGTTTTGAGAATTCCTTCGGTTATTTTCGATCGTCTTTCGTATATCAAAGCAGTGAATCTAGCTTAGTGTCGTATCTAATTATATAGATTTATGTATACAACAACAAAAGGTAGTTTTTAAAATAAATAATAGGATTCTACTGAACCCTAAAGAATCCATAAATTACAGAAATAAACCTATTATTTAAAATAAGTCAAACTGGTTTCAATAGATATAAGATCAATGCGGTGTTATGCTCAAATAAAAATATTCAATTAATTACAATTATTTGTTATTTTATCCGTTGGAATTAAAAAAGCTTGATTGTGAACTTAACAAAAAGGATTCAAATGCATTTTGAAAGTCGATAAGATCACAAGATTGACGATAATGACATCATGTTGTATTTCTATTACAAAGATGACAAAAAACTTGAATGATATGCGACAAAAAAAACGGCGATGAAGAAATACGCTACGTTCGTCCACCGATATGCTTGCTTACCATATTCTGAGCATGTTTCGTAAATCATTAGCTCAAAAGATACACAATTTTCCAAATCTGGTAACATGCGTTCACAGTCGTCAGTACTATAAGTAGTTCTGTATTCAGTGACGAATGTACACTAGACAGTACACATGCAGAATAATGTATTTATTTGAGATCGTCAGGTGACGCAAACGATCCATAATTGTATTTGACGAAACGAGACCGACTATCAGATACACACGAAAACGATACAAAACGAAAGACGTAGTGTAGTAGTATACACAATTGATTTCAGAAAGATGTTGTCAGGTTTGGGTGTGGTAGGGTTAATAGTTAATTTAGAGAAATGAATAATAAAAATAGCAAACCAGCGCAGTATGTCAACCGAAACCATTCTCGTTGAACCGGTAGGTACTCAGTGTGAGATACATAATTCAAAAGGAATTTACTATAATATTGTAAACAGCTGCAATAATGCAACCAATGCATTAATATGCAGATACATAATAAATAAAGAAATGAAAAAATAACTTTGTAGGTATAAAACCACGGATATATTTTTTTTTTTTATGACCGACCGGTTTTGCTTAACCTAAGCATCATCATAGTACAAAATTAAACTAAACAAAAAATATACAAAGTGTGCGGTTATATTTACAAACAGAGGGAGAACAAAATATAAAATAAAATAACAGAACAATGAGAAAACAATAGAATAACATTTAAATTATAACAAAGGAACAGAGAGAAAGAGACGGATAATATGAATTGAAACGTCACCTGAGAAGGTGATTAAAAAATAATGATAAATTTTATGAGGTTACAGGAAATAAAGCTAATATTGAACTACTGGATAAATTAAAATAATATCCATGGATCCATGGTCTTATACAAAGTTATTTTTTATTTCTTTAAATATGTCAAACCAAAAAGTGATTGCTTTCTACAAAAATACATAATAAATAGTTTGTAGGCGTTTTTTCACAGTTTACGCAAAGAGAAGCCCTTATTTGGTGAATCAGGTCATGGTGCAGGTTCTGTGTTGATTGTACGACTACTAGGTACTGTTGACATTAGTTATAATCGAAATATTTTCATTATTGAAATGTTTGATTTTTAAACATCGTAATAATCGGATGTTTCGAATTACTCACTCAGAAATGGAAAACAGCCGATTTTCATGAAAAAAAATGGAGAAATTTCGAAATTTTTCAGAAATCACGCTGTCTCGGAGAATTTTTAGATTGCGTACGCGGTAATAAGTTTTAGAATCGAAAAGTTATGATGACATAAATTGAAAAAATCGAGCATTTCGAAATGAATGTCTCGATTATGCCCGTTCTCAATTACCATGTTTTATATACTTATTAATATGTAGCAAATGCGATGATATAATATGAATGTACTCATAAATATCGATGTGTAGAGGTTTAGTGTGTGGTGTGTAATGTGAACAGAGCTTTGTTTCGGTAGTACCGTGAGAAGCGGGTGAACTTGACACTTCAAGTCACGAATATACATAACAAGACAAGGAGTACTTTGTACTTAGTTATTCAGTAGCGTGACGACAAACTCTCTGGCCCTGTGGCGAGTTAGCAAACGGGCTTCAAACCATTTTATTAATTATTTGTTGAAAATTTTAATTTATTTATTAACTTTTTGTTTCTTACATTATGTTTTACATTACCTACCTCACTAGGTCATAAGAACCTGTTCTGAGGTAAGTAACAGTGAATACAAGTAGAATAATTTTTAAAAAATGATGATATTTGTTACACAATGTTAGATGATGCAACAGATGCTGACCGCAAAACTCTCTTGATACCATATAAGATACATTGACAGTAGGTAAAGTTGCAAAGTACTAAATCCTATAATTAAAGACAGTGGATACGATACAAATATACATACATTTTACATCGTAACAATCCTACAATTGTTTATAGTGAACACATTACATTTTATACCTAAAGAAAAAACAAAAAAATGCTAATTTTAAAGTAGTATATAATAATAGTGGACTTAAAAGAATTATTGTAGAATTATGGTGCAATATTTATATAATATCGGGTTATTATGTAAGAGGAATGTAATTTTTAGGGTCGAGCATTTTACAAAGCTGCTCTAGTTTGTCATGGAATGAGAATTTCAAGTGGTATTTTAGGAGGTCTTCAATTTCCTTGCGGTCCTTACTCATTAGCCATTTAGTAATGTTTTGATTAAAGGCATATTAATAAGTTGTTGGAATAAAATGAAAAGTGTCTTTTCAATCAAGGTAAGAGGGGATTTAGAACAACTTACAGAAAATGAAAAGAGAGAGAGAACCGCATGGAAAAAACTTTGAATTGTGTGTGTACTTTTCAAAGTTTGAACCGACCCGACCTCAGAATATTATCAAATTAAAAAAGAATCTTTTCAAATGCCTACCTACCTTTAATGTGTTTTACCCTCAGAGTAACTCTAAGGTTTTACCAGATATTATTCTATATTTGAAATGGGTGGATTGAAGCAACTAATATTTTTTCCTGGGAAATCAAGTTCTATCCCGCGATTTTTACGGGTAACAACTTATTTATTAAACATTGGAAAACGATAAATAATTAGGATAGGAATAAGGTATTTCAACCTGTCATGTCTTTGTAGAAATCTTATTCCATCAAGCAGTAACAGCTGGTGAACGGTGGGCTCTGGCATTATGAAATTTCATTAGATTTTTCGATCGGAAATTTATAGCAACTTATTTTTGTTCACGATGTCATTTATGTCGTTAGCTATGCAGCTATGAAATATTCATTTAGTAAGACAAGACGTCCTATTTTTTGTTTTTTTTATTTTAAAATGTTTAATAATAAAAAATGCTTCAAATATGGCGATGCCGTGTTTTAAATACCAGTCACATAATAAGCAAATTTACTCATACTCTTCACGCCAGATTTTTTTAATATAATTTATTCAATTGGTAAATTATTGTTGAAAGTAGTCTTATAGTGTAGAAGAATATTATTCTTCTCCCTTCACTTCAATAAGAGTAGACAAACCACATCCATACATACTGTTTTCATTGTCATTAGACATCAGATCATATATTTGCATTTGCATTATGCATATTTAAGTCTTTTTGCTCGATAGTACATATTTGAGCAATTTTTCGTCATTAAAATAATATCAGGTGATCTTTAAAACTCTGCAGTCGTTCTGTATGCATCCATTTTGCACTCCCTCCTCCCATGGAAATCAAAAATGAGAAATATCGTACCAATTTTCTTTTGTTTTAATTAAACATTAATATATTTTGGCATTAGTGCAAATAATCCGATGTCTAATTATCATTATGCACATAGTTATACCTGTTGACAAGCTACTTGCAGTAGCTAAGGAGGTACAAATCCCTATTGTATGAAAATTTTATTTATTTAATATTTTACTTGAACATACATTTTTTTATTGGTTGGTAAATTGCCCAACCCACTAGGCATAAGACTGTGTTGGGATGGCAATTTCAAATTGCTTTTTTTAGCTATATAGTAACATGTTAATTTCGAAAATATAGTACATACATAATAAAAATAAAAATAATAATAGTATACATTAAACAAAAATACAGAATAAAAATATCATTACATACATCTGGTTGTTTATATTTACAACACCCACCAGTTAAGTAGTGGGCAGGGATTTGTGCAGTTTGTCTGGTTTAGCACCTGTGCAGGGCACGGTATGCTGAAACGGAGAACGGAGAGGCAAATCGCGGCGGACTAACCAACAGATGTTTGAAATGCTGCTACCTGATTGGCCGGATAAAACGACAGCTGCGCGTTCGGTCTCGTATAGCTGTCAAATGTGGATCCTTTGGCCCTGGACGCTTTGAAGTTTGAAGATTTGACTGAAACATGTTGCGTTCAGGATGCATTTTTGATTATTTTGGAAGACTCTATTTTTGAAAAGTTTTCTAGATTTTTAAGGCAGGTGATTTTTTTTTTAAGTGGGTATGGTACCTACTGTTTGAAGTTTTTGCAAGAATTTCTTTGAGTTAGTCTTAGCGGCTTGAAATGACGGGGAATATTTTATTAAACAGTAGAATTTGAGGAGATGTGAATGCCTATTTGCCTATCAGAATTCCTTTTGGGAAATATGTCTGATTTCGCGGCACATGTTTTTGGTGATCTGATTGTAGAAAACACACACAAAAACGGTAGATTTATCGAAAAACTGTAAACATAAGTTTTTTTTAAGTATGTTTTCGAGGACGTGAAAAACATGCGTGGCATTGTGGTATACACAATGACGTTACATATATATATAGACACGTTATAGCCTTAGAATATTAACACAAAATGTGCCAAGCAAAACACACACGTTACCAGTAAATTCATCATTCAAATATCGGTCATGTATGACAAAGATAGACATTCATAGAATATATGTGTACGAACGAAACAGATCCGAAGTTCGGACCGCGTTCCATACTTGCTTGTAATGTTGAAACGACCTCAAGCGACGCGTGACGGTTTACTACTAAATCGGCTTAAACACCGATCACACCAACTAGCGTGATTATTGCTTGCCACTTTGAGAGCCCTACAACGTGTCTCTATGTAACGTCATTGGGTATACAAACCTCAATGGTGCGTAGGCATTGTTCCATTGCACCCTTAGTTTTGACATAATTTAACTGTTAGCGATTTCAAAATGTGAGTATGGAGAATCAGAAGAATAAAATGAATCTGTTTGTTTTGCGTTGATTGAATTGAGTTTCAAGCATAAGCATAAATGCATAACATTAATTTTTAATTCAGGGGGCATTGTCACCGGGCTTTGATCCCGCCCGGCGATAACACGCAAACTTAAAAGTCTCGTACAAAATTGGGACAGCATACAATGGACTCCATCACGGATTCGTCGACACACAATAATAAAAGTGATTACTCCTTTCCAGCCGCAGTTAATTGAATCTGTCTAAGAACCGGGCGGAAGTGCTTCTGTCGTCCCATAAGAAGATTCTCGGGTAATAATAATTTATTTAGTTTATAAAGCATTAAGCCATTTTATCGTACCGAAGTTTTAGTTGGAATGATCATAAGGCGGTTTAAATGGAGGAGGATGAATATAAGGATGAAAGTAAGTAACTAACTATCATCGCGGGGGTAATCAGAGAGTATGGACTACCACACAGCTCTGTCTTAGCACACACTCTTTGCTTTATTCACATTCATACATCGTCACATACATACTCTTCAATTATATTATTCTGACTCTTGACATGACACGACTCAAATACGTCATGTCTTTCTCGGGCGTCCCCGAGTTTTTTCTATAATTCACTTTCGCATCATAACCAAGATGAACTTCGCTGAATAGATTTTGAAATATTCTCCTTAAAAACAGAATTCTCATCTACTAAGCCTGTCGGTGTTTGGAAGTCGATAAGCAGGTATTTAACATAATAAGTTTAGAATATTATTTATATATAATGTCTATAAAGATTTAGAGTCCGAGTCCCACGGCTCGTCTGTTTGGCGACACGTAAAAAAAGGCCGACGTTGTACACGAGATGCATATTGGTTAAAATGTATTGATGAGATATTCTAAAAATATTAGGCCATGATTATTACTGCTCTGCCCCTATAAAATAAATAGCTTAAACTTTTTCTCGACCTCTTCTAATCACGGTTATGCTGTTTTTTACCGTTGCCTACTAATAATGCTTTGTTATCATTATTGATATTAAATTATAAAACGACAACAAAAAACTTTAAAGTGTTCTGTTGTAAGCTTCCGAAAATGGCGCTTCAGCCCTTTTGCCTTTCCGGCGACGATTTTATCATATACCTTTGGAGTAACAATATATGGAGAGAGAGCTTATTCTTTTTTACCCAACCTATACAAATTTGGGATAAATCACTTTCTCCAGGTTTTTACGTCGTACACCATGAGAGAGAAAGAGACAACAAATATAATACACCGTTTCTATGTACTGTCACGATGATCTTGGGCTCCTGGGTCACCGCGGGACTCAGCCCACATTTTTTATTATGCCGCTAAACTTGACACAACTAAACTGTTTTTAGGTTATTTGCTATATTTTTGTTGATATCAATACTGAGAAAAAATAAGTATACGAATAAACAAAAACATTATGTCGATATGTGATATGAATGGATGTATAAATAGACTTAGTCTTAGCCACGCCCAGGTCCGCCAAGTCCGGTAAAATCATCAAAAACTGACTACACTGCCTTGGATAGATACCACTTTATATACTCTAAGACCGTAACGAAATTAACCAACAGCAGCTGATGAAGTTAAATGCATTTGAGTCATGCCAAGTTTTGCATAAATGCCAGACAGTTGTAAACTTAAATCTAATATGACATGACTGACCTTGACTTCAAATTATAGCAATTTTGGTTTCAAATTATAGCAATTTTGCTCGAGACACATCCTTTATAATGTTGTAGGGCAGGCGTGATTGAAATTCTGCCCTGATGATGAACACTGCAAGGTTGTCCGGTTAGCCCAAATGTCAAACAGCACAATACATACTTCCATAAACCACACCCTCCATATTTCTACCGTCAATCGTTTGAGTGTTTGTATTTCCGGTCACGTTCAAGACGCTATTCGGAAGGTTGCGCCGGCTCCGCTCTCAACAGCCGTAAACACTAAACAGGCGACGGAAGATGGAAGATCGAAGTGCAGGAGATGGAGCAAATCAAAGGGAACATTAATATGACAGGCGGGAGCAGAACACTCTACGGTCTCTACACTCTACACCTCCACTCTACACTCCCCACGTATCACGTGCAGGTGTATCAATGATGCAGGAGGTACAGCGGATATTAGATCTGAACTTATTCGATTGGACATCTCGTGGGAAAAATGGGCAGTTGAAGTAAAGCAGAGTGGAAGACTTAATTTTAAAATTTCTTTGAAAATGGGTTTGATCTTGGAGGACTATCTACATGGCCTGTTCAAAAGAAAAGGTGAATTTAGAATTTTCGCGGGCTGTGTACATTCGATTATCGATTTTTTATTGGTATGTTGGTACACATATGTTAGCATTATCAGCCATTTTGAATAAGTGGTTTGTTTTTGACAACTAGAAAGGTTAGTAACGTTTTTGTGTGTTCTTCGATTTTTTACTTTTGAAAAAAATGGATCAAAGAATAAAATCCATGATTCGTTTTTCCACAACTCCAGGACGCAGTCTACGATGTCTCAAAAAAGTGTTTATAAGTGATACAAGCGCTTTACAGAAGGCCGAGAAGATGTCAATGACGATGAGCGTCCTGGAGTTGTGGAAAAACGAATCATGGATTTTATTCTTTGATCCATTTTTTTCAAAAGTAAAAAATCGAAGAACACACAAAAACGTTGACTAACCTTTCCAGTTGTCAAAAACAAACCACTTATTCAAAATGGCTGGTAATGCTAACATATGTGTACCAACATAACAAAAAAAAACGATAATCGAATGTACACAGCCCGCGAAAATTCAAAATTCACCTTTTCTTTTGAACAGGCCTCGTATATCGTTACTCCAAGGCTTTGATAGATCTTCTTTTGTGTTTGACATTGATGAATAATATTATATTCGTACAAAAATATGTACCTACGATATCAAAATGTATTACTTTTTACGTTTATAATCTAATTTTGATAACAGTAGGTCCATTCATATTCATCTAAGGGTTCATTGAACGTTTTTGTGGGTATTAATGAAACATATATATTTGGCATCCTAATACAAAAAGGCATGTTTATTTTCGATCAATTACAAAACAAAATACGTTAGAAACAAAGCTATGTTTTCTAACACAGCTATAAAATGTATGTACACGATAATATCATAGCTTTGTTTCTGCTCTCTTATAAGTAAATAATAATAAATAAAACTAATAGTAAATAAAACTGAAAGGTTTGCAATGGTGAATAGAGAGAATTCAATCTCTATGAAACCTAGATTATTTTGCCAAATTCAAGTGAATCTGCTATTTGTATTACGTACGTAGTATGTGCGGCTGGGTCGTCTTTAGAAATCCCAGGATCTCAGGTAGAGTGTAAAAAATCTCAAGACGCCAGGTGTGCGGGAGCGAACACACGCACACGGGTAAAGAATATAATATATGTTATACAGGTAGGCGATGTAGGCCTCACATAAAATGCATCGATAAGGAGTTTTACTACTTTGGTTTAGCTAAAAGTGATTAATAATATCGAAAGATAGGCGCAAAATAACAACGACAGTTGTGATGTTTCCTCCGCCAACTCAATAGTCTATAAATACACTTATCAGTTATCAATAATTAATAGTGAGCATACAATTGCAAGTACCCTGTACTTAGAAACATGTGTTATACGTTGTGTCGGCGAACCTTTAAGATATTTGTAGAAACATGATAAGGTTTTGCGGAAGTATTGATATGTTTACATTAATTTACTCTAATATAATAAATTTGATATGAATATGGCAAATTCCATTAAATAATATGACAATTCCAATTGGGCAATGTTGTAAGGTTGGTGGAAATGGAATGAGAAGAAAAAATGGAAAGGGTTGGAAGCTATGTACCTGCTAATTTCAATCAAAGTTTGAATTTAGATGAACACCTATACGAGTATGTTTGCATATGTATGTAAACTTATATATTTACTTTACAATTAACGTGCCATTCAATATAGGGATTGAAAGCAGCGTTAACAAAATAAAAACACCTGAGAAGATAAAGGGACCTTGGATGATTTTTGTTCTCACAAAAGTTTTGTCGAATTGAAGAAAAATAAAACCAAAACTTCAAGGGCCAATAAACCACACGAGTAAGGAGGCTTAGACTGAGGGGCTTTCAAAAATGAAATCTTCATTCAATGACGGTGTGTTTATCATCACGAATATTTTTAATTATTATTAACTAGCGATTCATGCACGACGTTGCCGAGTTTAAGATGTTGTTTTTTTAAAGAAAAGTATTTTTATCGTGATTTATGAACGTGGATGAAGCACGAAGTTTGTGACAAGACAGAGATGTGTAGCGGTCCATTCGCCCTGCCTACCCCTGGGGAATGGCGTGATATCGAATTGTTTGTTAATTTTTGAAAATTTTATTTAATTATTGAAAAATAAAATCATTATTTGAAGCGCTCAGTCCATCCGACAGTTTCGATTTAAATGCAGTTTTTTTCGCAAATTAAAGTAAAATCTGTGGAAAACATATTTATGAAATTATTTTAATGTGTTTCAAGTAAAAGGATAACCTTTTGGGTAATAAAAATGAAAATTTAATTAAAAAACACAGTTTTTTTTCGTTAACATATTTTATATCTCGTATGGTCCAGGCAGGGGGGAGAGTGATATGTATAGGGGTAAGGTGGGTTACCACATTTATCTCAGAACTCTGAGCCAAGTTTTGCGCAAATGGAATTCAATTAAATACAAATTTAAATGGAGAAGGGAGGTGCACACGAGAAAGGGGGCGAGGGTGGCTATGTTTTGCGCAGGACCCTACAGATAAAGAGTTAATATGCAAATTTCGGTTTGTCGGTCAAAGAGTTTTACAATAATATGGAGATCAAGAGAGAAAAAAACATTATATTTTTATACACGTGTAGGTATTTTATTTAAAATAAAGGCAAACCGAATAACGAATAAACTAAAAAATAAATAAATCCTACTACCATCATAATAAACGGAAAATATTGCTTGTGCAATAATGGAGGACTTAGATAGCAGAGGAATTGAACCCACAACGCCTGGGTGGGATCCGACGCATTTGTCAGCTCGGCTAACCGGTCAAATATTTAATAACAAGTAATAAAATTAGTTTTTTATCATTAGTTGATTAATTATTTTGAATTTTCATCAGATTAAATAATAATTTAGAAGCACTAGAAATAAAGCAAAGCCATTAAAATTAATAGTCATATTTTTAATAATTACGTAAATTTGTCCAGTAGTCCAATATTAGGTATATTTCCTGTAAACTCCTAAAATTATCATTATTCTTTAATCACCTTCTCAGTTGACGTTTTGTCTCTTTCAATTCATACTATCTGTCTTTTTCTCTCTGTTCCTTTGTTGTAATTTAAATGTTAATATTTTGTTTTCTCATTGTTCTGTTATTTTATTTTATATTTTATTCTCCCTCTGTATGTATATATAACAGCACACTTTGTATTTTTTGTTTGTTTAATTTTGTACCCTGATGATGCTTAGGCTAAGCGAAACCGGTCGGTCATAAGAATTAAAATAATATCCGTGGTATTATACAAAGTTCTTTTTTCAATTATTTGATAAATTAATTGTTAACCGAAATAATTAGAGACACCGTGGGATGCTTGAATAAATACGTTTAGAAGATACTTTCGACAGCTCCTATGTTCTGCGCAGGACTCTAGTAACTACGCAAAATTTTGCAGACATCTAACTAAATACTTAAAAATATATCTTAAGGTGAGTAAAGTTTCACAGAATAATCTAATGGTGAATCACCGACCGGGATCTACGGCTGACTAATTCGAATATATTATTATGTATAAATAATGTGAATACAGTGCATACGAATACGATACTAGAGAAAACATATATTTCCGTGAATAATATCAATCACGGACTAAGCTTATTCGGGAAACATAATTAAAATAAATTATAAATTGTGAAATAATGTATTGTATCAGCGAAAACAAGATGCATTGAGAAGTTATTAACATTAACAGGAAACTCGTTAAATCAATAATAATAAAGACCACCGATGTGAAACTAAACGGCCTTGGTTGTGCGCTGACATTCTGATTCCAGGGTCGCGAGTTCGAACCCGACCAACGCAAAATACGTTATATTTTTTACTTTAATAAATTCTATGCATTTCGGTCTAAATGGAGTCACTTGCAGTGTTTACAAATGAAATTGTTTTTGTTTAATTGAAGTATGATAGATTTGTTGTTGATTCTCCTGGCTAAACCTTGGAGTAACAATATTGTCACTCTAAGGACTAAACCGACAGAATGTAATCATATGGTAAAGATGACATGTGGGAATGCTGTGACTATTCTACTAGTATTTCAATGAATTGGCGTAGTACTTTAGTACGAAGAAAAAACTTTTCAGACTCTCATTCCTCAAATTCATTAGAAGATTTTCATCATTATCTGTTCCTTACTACGAAAAATTTAAAAAGACCTTCGATATACTATATTTAAAATTTGGTCTCATGCCATAAAAAAAAAAAATTTAAAAAATGAAAAAATATATATATATATAACAGATAAAATTTTAAGTTACTATAATTAAGTGATTGTGTCCTGCCAGAAGTGACCTGCCAGGTAAGTATGTTGCTGTATATTTATATAAACTAGGAATTAATATTAACTAGAAATTAAGATTTGTACAACGCCCTTAAGGTGATTTTTCACAAAAACGGCACTATGCAAATTATCCTAATATTATTATTATTATTATTACTTTGGCACCGGTACACTGTCAGAAGAACTAGTTTGAATTGGTCGTTTTTACGACTCATTCAATATTTCTGATTTACAACGACTTGCCGTCGTTTGTTTTTCCTCTCTCCTACAACATGGGAGTCTTCAAGAAAAAGGTTTACTCCTATTTGTCCTTAAAATACCCTCTGTACAGAATCCCCAAAGCTGCCTACGGGAAACCCCCGAGTTTTCTGTGTGGAGTTACTGTATTATTATTTTTTAATATTATGTTTATAATCTGTGAAGTTTATGGAAATTAAAGACTTTTGCTAGATGTTAAAGCTGTCGGCGAGATGACATGGCATAACTACAAATAGAATTCCAGTAGATATGACTTCAATGCATGTCATGACTTGCGGAGTAAGTGACCTAATGACAATATTTGCATAAATAGAAAAATCCTTGTGCATTTATATGTGTTTTGTAAGCTGATGGTGCACAATATTTTTTCTGTGTATTGTGGCCAGTGGTTAAGAAGTGTTTAGTTGATGTTTCAGTAAGTCTCTGAGACAATCAAATAACATAATAAATAACACCGAAATAAAAAGCTCCACAGTAATAATGCTTATGACGAGTCTTGAAGACCATCATCTAGCAATGGAAATTAATGGTAGAGTGCAAAAGCGAAAGATTGACAGCTCAACTGAGTTCAGAGCAAAACTAAAGACTCATCTTTTTAAATTATCATACCCACAATAACGTCAATTTCCTTAACTAGAGTTTCGACCACTCAGTCCTAGTGCTATACATATAGTTAAATACTACATACTCCACTTTTTTTCTACCCTAGGTACGACAGCACGGGCAACAACATATTTGCTAATTTTAATATGTTAGTTGTAAGTTACTAGTTATAAGTATTAAGCATAAGTTAATATTAAGTCTTAGTTGTAATATTATGTTAATTATGCTGTAAAGCGCCCTTGAGGTGATATCTGTCACGAAAACGGCGCTATATAAATCAGCCAATTATTATTATTATTATAACCTTGACACGTAAGTAGAAAGCCTGAAAACGGTTCAAACGCATTCAAATCTGAATATGAAGTCCCAACTTCCTCATGTCAAAAATCTCCAAATTAATGACAAAGTGTAAGCCCTAGAGATAACTAGCAACAGATGGGCCTAATTAAAGGGATTTTTTACAGTGAATTCCGCACAACAGTCCCAACTTTTCTCAACCGTCTAGAGCCAGTGAGACTATGGCATCCTATATTGGGGTATGTTGTGAGGCTGAAGGTAGTGGGGAAGGGAAGGAGATGGGGGATAGGAAGGTTGGTAAGTACCTGGCTATTCAGATCTGGTCACCAAACACGGCTAAAGCCATTTCAAGAACCGTTTCGATTCTGAATGGTAGTCTTTCACTAGGGCGATACTTAGAGTATCTGCGACAGTGATACGTGATGGTGCTCTACACAAAAAACTAGAAAAGAGATCCCTGATGCGTATGTGCGATAAAACTATGTGTGGCCGTATTAAAAATGTGGATATCCGGAAAGAGTGCAAGGCTGATGTAAGTGTGATGAAAATAATTAAGAAAGGGACGCTTAGATGGTTTGGGCATGTAGAACGAAAAAAGTAGTGTGAAAAGAATATATGACCCGAAAGTGAATGAACGAAGAAGTCGGGGACGCCCGATGAAGACACGGCACGATCAAGTGAACCAAATACTTGAGTCGGGCCATGTGAAGAGTCAGAATAACAGAAGAGCATGTATGAGACGATGTACGAATGTGAATGAAGCAAGGAGTATGCTCCAAGACAGAGTTATATTGCGGTCCGTCCCCTCTGCCTACCCCTGCGGGGAAACGACGTGATGGTTAGTTAGTTAAGCTTTTCAATCGTTTAAAGATATATTGTCGCACATGTTATGCTGCTATGATATGTTCTGAGGCAAGGAGCCCCATTACTACATCTTCACTCTCGTATCGCGCAGTTGTTTTTTGGATTAATATTTCGTTTGTGTGGTGGTATTCGCCCATTAGAAGTACCTCTACCCACCAGCCTTGTAGAGTGTGGAGCAGGCTCCAGGATGCCCCAGATCTGTGGATTTATGATAAGGATTCAGTCTATCAAACTGTGCTGTACCATTTGATAGAATTTGACACACATTGCCCAAACTGATCTGATATCCAGATGTGACATGTTGAACTCAACTCCCAACGAATAACAATACTTAAAGCACACTATCGTTTCTAACATTTATCATAATTCATTTTTATAAATACTACTACGTCCAGGATAACCCTGAGAGTGACAAGTCCTGTCAAGCAACGTTACGCACGCCGTGTCATAATAATAATGTCATATTGTTCTGTGTAGTCATACCATAAAACAATGCATGTCCTGGCTTTGAAGAAATAACGCTAATAACTAGGTATGAGACGAATAGGTAGCATCTCTACCTGTGACCAGTGGTGTGCACAGAGTTTTTAATCTGGGTAGGCGATAGGAAAAACAGCGGATTAATTGAAAATAGAGATAGTTACCAAAAAAATATTACTGATTTCTATTAGATTTGTTCTGTAAAAGGACACTAACAAAGATACCAACACAAACGAGCCACTTAAACGAGCAACAGCTCACAGCATATATATTTTGTATAGTTTAGTGAACATAGAATAATCTACTCTGACAATGGCGGCGTTTGAGCATACGTAGCTACTGCTTTTATACGTTATAAGTAAGAAGGTCGACGAGGCGCTCGCAGAGGTGCTTTTAGCTATATTTGGCGCGTATTTTTAAAAGAGTAGATTTATTTTGTGCAATAATTTCATACTATTTAATCCAATATAATACATATTTTTATGCGGCTACGGCAGGGTAGGCAGTGCTTATGTGTTTTTATGGAGTGCTCGCCTCTGCTCATAGCATACATATTTTGTGTAGTCTAGTGAACATAGAATAATCTACTCCGAATTTGGCGGCGTTTGAGCACATGAAGTTACTGCTTTTGACACCTTATAGTAGGAAGGTCGGTGGGGCGCTCGCGGCGGTTCGATTCGCTAAATTTCGCGCGTATTTTCCAAAGTGTGGATTTATTGTTTGCAATAATTTCATATTATTTCATCCATTTTTTTATGCCATTGCGGCAGGGTAGGCAGTGATTATGTGCCTTTATGGAGTGCAAGCCTCTGTCTGTGACACTGGTTTCTTATTATAAAAAATACCGACGAAAATGCGGTAATAAAACTTTATAGAATTCGGACCATCGTGTCGGGGTCCTCCAGGTATAAAAAGTAAGGTACCTAAAGAGATTAATATGTTTAATCAAATCAAAATTATCATTTTTAATATGATGGATGATGTTCCAACGCCTCTGGCGACCTTTTCGTGACGTTGCGCCTGTGACGTAACGATTGACAATGACGTTACTATGATATGACGTAACGTTTACGAGGATATGGGTTCGGTTTCTCGTCGAACAACAAAATAATACATCGTAATATCGTGTAGGACTTAAAAAGGGAGACATAAAAATCTATATACTATGTCTTCAATAAGGTTAGTCGTAAATGAGTTACAAAAAGGAGTTAGGTACCTTAGGTAGAAAAAATAATAAATAAGCCATGCCGTAGAAATGATATCCCTGTGTTTAAAATGTGGATATCAGGAAAGAATGCAAGGCTGATGTAAGCGTAATGAATAGGATTAAGAAAGGGACGCTTAGATGGTTTGGGCATGTAGAGCGAATGAACGAAGAAAGGAGTGTGAGAAGAATATTTGACGCGAAATTTAATGGAAGAAGAAGTCGGGGACGCCCGAGGAAAACATGGCACGATCAAGTGAATCAAATACTTGAGTCGGACCATTTCGAGAGTGAGAATAACATAAGAGTATGTATGATATATTGACGTGAATGAACAAGGAGTGTTTGCCAAGACAGAGTTGTATGGCGGTTCATACTCTCTGCCTACGCCTGCGGAGAAACGGCGTGATGTTCAATTAGTTTTCCAAAGTTAAAACATAAAGTAAATAAAAATTTAAAATTAACTTAAAAACTTGTTAGTGAGCTTTGGCGTCAAGAAATTAAAATTAAACATGTTAACAACCAGTTAGTTCTCTCCCTCCAAAAATCATCTTTTTTTTGTTTATATACCGTAACGTCATGTTCCGCCGAGAACTCCGTTTTAACCTTTATTTCTGTTACTCGCTTCGTTTACGAGAAAGAGGAAGAAATGACAAAGGAACTATCAGCGGCACACCTATAGAAGTTGATGGAGAGAAGAGGGGAATATTATATGATGGTTTTTATCACTATTGTATGTTTTAATTGTAGGTTTTTGAATGTGTTCATTGTTTCATAATGTTCACGTAGCGCGAACTGAAATGGCCTGTGCCACTGTGCGGTCATTACGCCGCTGGTGTATTATAATTACTTAGTTGGTAAAAATTAACTCACAGATGAAATGTCACGACTGACCGCGAGATGGCACTGACAAAATGACGAAAACAGGGGGGAACTTTACATTTGAATCATATTAAAACTTTTAAAACATACGAAGATTTTGTATTATAGCCAATCATATATTCGTGCATTAATGGTGGTAATTGACACACGTGTGCATCTGCTGTATTTGTTGCTTTGGGTGAGGTTGACAAAAATGTTATTGTAATAGTTCATGCTAGCGTTGGGAAAAACTTCAATGTTTTGTGAATGCTTCCCGAATTGCTAGTTCTTTAAAATGAACCTTCGCAGTGAGCACTTCAATTTAAGTCGAACTCCCAAAAAAAAATTTGAATTTACCGGTTATTTGTTCAGTTCCTCGTCGAAAAAAACACGTACTAGTCGGTAGAGATTCAAAAACGAAAAGAACTGGAACTGTTTCCTCGACAAAAAAACACGTACTAGTCGGTGAAGATTTGAAATTGAAAGGAACTGGAACTGGTTCCTCGCCAAATCAAAAGTGCTGGTCGGTAGAAATTTTAAAACGAAAAGAACTCCCAAAAAATCACGTTCCTTTAGATCGAAGTACTTCAAATTAAACTTCATTTGAAATACTTGTAATGAAGTTCTTCTTTATAGGGTTTTTTCAACTTCACAACTGAACTGCTGCAAATTGAAGTAGTTCTTTGTAATCTAACCTTCCATCGAAGTTTTTATTCAATGAAATGAAGTTAATGAAATTAATGAAAGCTAAAATGAACTACCAACTTCAATTGAAGTATTTGTGCAATAAACAATGAATGAAGTATGAACTGCTGCCAAAGGAAGTAGTTCTTTCAAAGCGGTCACAACGCTAGTACATGCATTGTTTTAATATAGGTATTCAGTACAAATAAATACATTTCAAAAGTTGCCTTGATCAAATGTTTTTTTTTTTCAATTTGTCACTAGATCTGAAAAGTCTGTTTATTCTCAATCACATATTTTCACCCTTCTCTTCCCCTCTCCTATTATTTCAGCCTTTCAACATACCCCCAAGGGATGCCGAAATAAATCCGGGCAATGAAGACACTCGTGCGGTACCAAATAAACATAAATTAATTTTAATTTATTTTATTTTTGAATACCGCACAAGAGCCTCAACCGTCTGGAGCCAGTGGGACAATGGCATCCCCAATTGGGGTATGTTATGAGGCTGAAGGTAGTGGGGTTATTCAGATCCGGTCACCAAACACGGCCACGCCATTTCAAGCAACGTTTTAATTCTGAATGGTGGGCTTTCACCAGAGTGATACTTGGAGTATCTACCACTCTGAAATAATTGTTGATATTTTTATAACCCTATTATGTTTGGGTTGATGCGGATTAATTGAAACGCAGCGAGGTCAAAATGTGCGAATTTCAACTATATTGATCGTGGTATGTCAGACGAAAACATATTAATATATCGTGTAATCTGAATGTAGGGGAATTTTTATAGTCAGCAGAAGAATTATTTTCCAAAGAAAGAAATATATTGGTGATAGGTAGGTACTGTGGACATGAAAAATGATCTACTTCAATGGCTATGTGAAATATCATTTAACCCTTATCTTGGCAATGTAACATATATATGTTACACCAACTTTGCTATCTTTTTTTTTAACAAATATTTTAACATTTTTAGTAATGGCAACACTTTATAAAATCTCTTCTTTATCGTCCTGTCAATTGCTGATACTTATGGTCAGTTTAAAAAATACATTTGGCTTATTATCTTATTTTTAACTTTACATTTTATTTTTTACCTTGCCAAGATAAGGGTTAAATCTGTGACTTGAGCATAAAAGAGATTATATTTCAGCAATGTCCAAGCTCATGTGTGTAGTTCTAAAAAAAGAACGGAAATGTCTTGTACATACAGTCAGAAAATTGTTTCGGAAGAGAAATAATTAAAACCCAAAATAGGCCAATATCCGGTTGGAACCCTCACATAGAAATAAAGAATGCAATAAGAATAAAACGTCAAACACGCGAACGTTCATTATTTCGGGGGAACCCGAATACACGAGGGTTAAAGGTACTATACTGTGAGTGGTAGGTAACTATCAGCGAAATGTACCGATTGACAAACTTAACTATGCAGTCAGGGCATTGCCACTGTAGATGTTGGGATTACCAGTGCTATAAACATGAGTAGGCTTTGATTAGACCAATTAATTATTTAAAAAATTTCAGTATTTAAAATGTATAAATTTAATCATTGCACACCATCATAATAAAAAAATATATTAAAATACAATAACCAATTAAAAATAAATAACAAATTCTCGTTAGTGATTATTTCCCGCGAAGCTGACAACACAACTTCAACTGGCGGCAACTTGTCCAAATACTGGAATTATCGGAGTTTTCAATAGGTAGGACCCGGATACTCGTCGCAAAAACAATATTTATAATTTTTATATAAAAAATAATACATGTACAACACTAATTTTAGATTAATGAGTAGGTATATCATGTTTGAGATAAATACTAAACTCATAATTTTTGATTTTTTTAAATGTAAAATTAAGTTCAGTTAAATGTCTATACAGTAAATCTTAGGGTTTATAGTTTAAAAGTCTAAGAGGTTTAGTTTTTCTTATGTTACTAATCTAAAAAAAAGGGTTGGTAAATTATTTTTCTCTAAAAGTGAGCCCCTATTTTTGCAACAAGAAACCGGATCCTATTAATAGGTTTTCAAAGTCCATGAATACCAAAACCTTGAGAATAATTTTTCGTGCATCATTTTTAATAGGTTTTCCAATTATTACCACATGAAAAAAAAAAAAAAAAAAAAACTTTGAAAATATTTTAACACTCGAATAACAAACTTTAGTTCCTATTTTAGGCCTGCAGAGATAAGTGTGTCGTGTTGTATTACAGTGTGATTGTTTCAAAGTAGTGTTTATTATAATAATTGACCCTCCAGCCCTGATCCGCGTGACCCACGCGTGATGTGGACAGCGGTCTGGGTGCCAGACCGTGGTGGCGGGAAACCGACAATTTCTGGTGGAACTCTCATTTCAAACTTCGAACGAAGTTAACTTATGCTTATTGAGTGTGACCAGGAAAATAAATAATTTGCCATAGACCATATTATTTGGATTCATTGTAAAAATACATCACATATTTACGTACAGATTTAGTATCTTTACTTTGATATAGTGTTTTTTTTTTAAATTTTATTATGATGTATTAACCTAATCCCGTGTAAGGACATGGCACATTTGAAAATATAACTCCATAATGAATTAATTTGCCTAACTAATGGTACATCCTGATGACATATCGTCGTCGGAAAGGCAAAAGGGCTAAAGCGCCATTTTGGGAAGTTTACATCGGAGCACGTGTTTTTTTTTTGTTATACAATAAAATTCATAAGTCTTTAGTACCTGGTTGGATTTTGAAAAAAAAGTTAACTTCAATGCTCTCACTGAGTTACCCAAAGCGACAAAAAGCTAAAAAGTCCCAATTTTGTGTCGCTTGAGTCAAGCCATCTTCCAGACGGTAAATAAATTTTAAGATGACTGAAGGGCCACAAAAGTCTTCAGAATCAAACGAGAGCCTAAGCTTTCGATGCAGAAAAAAGAACTGATCAAAACTGCATATATAACTCATTCATATATAACTCATCAAGTGTCGCATAAGCCCTTTTGCCTTTCCAGCGACGATATTATAGACTCTTATGTAAGTAGGTATCTACTTACCAACAATATAAGTGAAATTAGGAAGAAAACGAAATTGCTAGTACTTATTGCTATACATGGGGAACAGTTTGAAGAATTTTAGAAATGATAATTTTTTTAACCTTTTCTTAACTATGATGTGTAACGACTACACAATGATTCAAATAACTTTAATATGTCTATAACCATCATAAATACTGGCTTCAGATTTTAGGAATTACTCCATAATACATTAACGCATTGAATGAAAATGTAGTGTTTATGTTGATTAGCACTCATCGGGCACATACGAGATATTTTGTGAAAATCGGGAATTAATTCACCAATACAATCAAACGTTTGCTAGTGTGTGACGTAGGTATATTCATTCTAAAAAATCGCTATGGGATGCGAAGGTACGCGAAGAGTGTGCGGGGAGATACGACGTTATTCACATCTCACTCTTACTTGACATCGCTATATGGGAACCCGAGAAATGGAATCTGTTCGCAGTTGTGCTTTTTCCTTCTAGATACACAGCGACTACGGCTGGCAGTAGCTTTCGGGAATCCCGTGGAGGTGGTCCTACCGCCCGTTTCGTGAGCGTGGGCTGATGGTTTTTTCATGTTTTCAGCTTTTAAATTTCAATTATTATCCCTTTTGACATCAACTATGATTAATTTAAGCGATTGGCTATGAATATTCTTATTTTTCGCAAATTTATAATTGTGTAATGATTACACAGCGCCGTAACACAAATAATAATTTAGCACAGTAAGGGGAAGGTTAACAAGGTTTTTTTACTTTTATTAAATTATATAGTAATAAAAAATGGATAGGTAACCGCAGGCATTATTATCCTGAATCTCCTTCAAAAATACACTAATAAAAACTACAAAACTGATAAACTACAATGTGACGTAGACACAATAGAGGGGAATGATTAACCGGAAGTACGTGGTTAACCGCATTATGAAACAACTCTTTTTTATTATCTCTCAAAGCGCTCCAAATTTCATAAATAAATAAATACAAAAAGAAAGGCGATATAAACGGACTTGAGATGTTTTCACTGAAGATAAACGGTTTCTATGGATGACAGATAGCGTATACAAAGCAATACATCACAGAAACTACAAATGCATAGGCTGCTTTTCTTGTACAGCAGTTTCATTAGGAATAGCATTTTACATGACAGACCATTATGACCTGCATTGGTCTTTAGATGTTGAGTCAGGGGTTGCGTGTTCAATTAAAAAATCTATTTTATGATTACTGAAAAAAAAACACATCTCCCAAAAACTTGAATAACTAAACCCTTCGTTTTCATTCTGAAATATATAGCAATTTTTTTAGTTAGTAAGTAATAATTAATATATTATATTATAGATAAATAAATTCCACTATAGGATACATAAATTCCATAAGGGCCGTGTACTGACACCATAATAATGCCACCTCTTGTAATTAATTAGTTATGTGCCATGTTAATCGTGAGTACGCGATCCCATCGTGTTTATAGAAGGTACAATGTTTTGTTATTTTATTACAGGTTAGATTAACGGCTGGTATTTTTGGGACTACCCCACTAAGCGAGAATAAAAAAATACACATAGTCATTCCTGCACACGCAGCGACGATACGTTCCTACAAATATGATTTGAACTTATCTTACATACAGTCAATGTTAGTATAATATATAAATTATGAACAATAAAATAAAAGGCTTTACCGCATATACTTATGTAGGTACTTGTATATATTAAGCTTTAAAAACACGTTAGGGTACTGTGAGAAAATATAAGTTTCAAAGTCAAAGCAAAAAATATGGAATGAAAATGAAATAATAACTTTGTATAAGACTACAGATTTTATTTAAAAAATTATGACCGACCGGTTTCGCTTAGCCTAATCATCATCAGGGTACAAAAATAAAAATATAAACTATAAAATATACGATTAGTTGTATTTTTGTACCTTAATGATGCTTAGGCTAAGCGAAACCGGTCGGTCAAAAAAAATAAAATAATATCTGTGGTCTTTTACAATTTTTTTTTTATTAAATATGTCAAACCACAAAGTGATTGCTTTCTACGAAAATAAAAAAATATATAATACAATAAAAATATCTAAAAACATGCGCTATTGGGCTGGTCGTCGGGAATTTTCATCGCCTGACACTAATTAACCAATGAGTGGTGAAGCCTAATATAAAATACTAAAGTCAGGCGCACCGATGACAGTTCCAGTGTGACATCTCCCTCGTTCTCATAAACGATGTATGCAACAAAAAGAGAGGTTGCAACGGAACTCTTAAGAGCAGGACCATACATTGTACATCCACATGTCACCAAACCGACACTCCTTCTCCCTCCCACTCCAATAAACATCATCTGTGAAACCATCAAATGACGGTTATAATATTTTTCTCAGCAGAAATGCACCGTGATGGGAATGACAATGGAGTCGCGTAGCTTTTACAGATGAAACGTGACGTTTCCTTACTTCTCACATACGGCTCCCAACTCTCTACTAACAATAATAAAGTCGTCACAAAGGTTAGTGCAAAGATGGCGGTGAGGTCCTGCCGACGAGAGTCCCGTCGTAAATTCTATTTGTCCTACATGCGTTGTTTATTAGACAAAGAGAGAAATTACAATGTATAATTCTTCTAATTAGTTGAATTCCTGGACGTTCTTATGTAAATTCCACAAATACAATTAAGTGAAGTTTAGTCACGTCTGTGCGTCTCAATTCAATACGCACCATGAACAGAATCAAAGAAAGATTTTCAGAATTTATAATTTTGGACAGTAATCTTTGTACAAATGTTTATAACGGGTTTTAAATCCCATTCGATATGTCTTATTCTGTATTTTAGATATACAATATTGTGTAGTTGTAGTTATAAACTGACTTATAATAATACTTGGCTGATTACAGCGTCAATTTATTGAAAATCTCCTCGCACAAAGAAGAAACCAAATATTGTTAGATTACCTTAAAAAAACCTAATTAGCTATTCGCATAGATTAAACGAGGCTTCGAAATATAATAAATTAAAATTATAATTTAGGGTGACGGACAGGGGGGGTAAACTAATAAATAGAAGATAAAGTTTTTTTTTAATTGAAAGTTCAGGGCCTCCTGTTCATATTATATACATATAAATGTATGTTGCAGAAGGGAGAATAAGATTTGCAAGTTTGTTAAAAAATATTTATATTAGATATTATATAGTATTCAAATAATTTCTTAAAAAATGGAAATAAACCTAGATAAGAAATTCGTACACCCTTACCTACAAAATCATAAGAGATTATAACTATACAAATGAAATCCAAGGAAACAAGTTAAGTGTATGTGGTTTCAAATTGGTTCTGTAAAACCTCGTTGGAATGTAGGGATTCGATCCACGCCACAGACATTCTCCGTTGGAATGGCAAGGTGCCAAAAAATAAGGGTGAAATGCCCTCTAAATTCAAGAGCTAACAAATTCGAGGCCATTTAAATGTTTGAGCATCTCTGTCAGTACACAATTTGTGTCCAGGTATTTTGTAGTATGAGTACGAAATATTAATAATAATTTGCTTAAAGTACGCGCCTGTAATATGATATATCTGAGAAAGCTCTCAACTTATAACGAGTGAGGGCACGAAGGGTGGGTAATGTTTCTCTACCACTTTGACACCGGATGAAGGACTCTGAAACGCTCGTGTCAATAGTGTCAGGTTCCTCGTGAACAAAAAAAAATATCGATGCACTTAGCAAACAATAAAACATGACTACCAGTATGCAGTATTGTTAGGGTTTGCGGCGTTTAATGGTTTGAAGATAATAACTAATTACAGTAATTACATTATCTTCAGACTTTCACAATTAATAAGCCTTACCCCATAGTAGGTACATACTACGTTAGTGTCTAATAAGTCTCATACTGTTAATGTGACGAATAACTATAAATAATTACCTTTGTGAGTACATACGTCCGAGTGCGAACTTTTCAAATTTGGAACCGACGGATGTGTTCAGAAAATTATCAAATAAAAATTTATCTTTTCAAATCCCTACCTACCTATAATGTATTTTAGCAGACATTATTCTATATTTGAAATGGGTGGATTAAAGCAACTTTTATTTTTTTCTTGACAAGTAAGTTACATCCCGTGATTTTCACGCATAACAACTAGTATAGAAATAACCTTACAGTAATCATTGTGGCGAAATACAACTGCGAAACTGTATGTTTTAAACTTTAGTTTCATTCAAACTATCAAGACATATATGTCAATCTATAAAATTCCATAATATATTGACCTCTTATTATGGGAGTCGTTAGTATGACAACTTTAAAACACGCATTCAGAGATACTAGAATTCTGACGTATATGTCATTATTGTACCCACACATCCAAGTACTATATAGTCTAAATATTCCTCTCACAATATACTCACGCAATGGTTGATTATTTTATCCCTTTAGTTTTTTAGTAGATTTTGTATAGTTACATATGGTACTATAATTAGATATAACAATGGAAGTACGTGCTTAGAAATGTATTAGGCATACGTGATTAGGCAACTCTTTAAAATAGTCAATATATTATATTCCTTTTATATTTACTTTGCCTCTGTTTACCTATTAAAAGTTAAAGTTATCCATAAAAAATATATTTAATGTAATAACTACATATTTCAGTAAAATATCACCTGATGGGCTCTTTACAAAACATTAGATAAAAAAATAATTTGCCATAGTACTAATATATTTACCCAAGTATTTAAAAAAAGACAATCATTTATATAAAATTCATACATATTTATAGAGTTCTCGGACTGTCAAGAGGTTTGGGTTTGTCCGATAAACTGTGCAATTTTTTTTTTAAACGCTTTTCAGAGACACTTCTTATTTTCACAATAACGAAAAGAAAAAAAAGAAGATACTTGGGCATGTTCTCAAATATATTATCTATTTATGGAAATAACTTTCTGAAGAGGTGAGCTTGAGAATCTGTAGTTTTTTATTAGTCTTAATTCATAATCTTAATGTCATATGACATTTAAATAATTGCAACTCATATTCTGTGCAACGTATAATCCTATTTTTCTTTCAATTTCTTCCACAAAGTTTCCTTTGAAAATATTCTGAGAAACTTACTATCAGTTTGTAAAAAAGTGGAAATCCTTTTTAGGAAATTTGGACAAAGCTTTACTGCAGTAGCGAAATTCCAAACGAGAGTGCAAGTTGCAATGGTTCGTTCTCAAGCGCCGATTCCAACATAGTCTTACTCTAGACAGGGCCTCGCAGCCAGGCGGGTGGAGTTGCTTTAGTTTAGAGGTCGGGGGGTGGTGGGTGGAAGGGGTGTAGCCGGTGGAGCAGGTTGGGTGGGGATGGGGCGAGGGCGGTCAGTGCCCCGCCGACACACGACGAAATCGAATTTCCAGCGTGAACTTGAGCTGGCATCAGAAATAATGTCAATTTTGAACTTGCTCCTGCCACTGGCAGCTCCGTCGCAACCTCTCTGTCCATTCCGATATACGTCCTTCGTGAGAAATAAGAGAGTTAGCGACGAAACTATCAGCGGTACGACTGTATAAATAAAAAAAATCACACATTTTTTTACTGCATTTTAAAGGAGAATGATGTTAAGAATCTTGACTGCATCAAACGCTCTGGCGTCACGAAATTTGCATTTATTTTTCTGTATATAATTTCCAAAGCAATGCAACTATTGTCATTTCTACCTGTGGCTTTGAAATATATACTGTCAAAAATAAACTCCTAGTGTTTCAAAAAAGGATTTTATGAGATCAAAAACTTTGCGAAAAAATTAATTTGCCAGTGAATCAAGTCAAACCCGGTGGCCTTCTTCGTAAGGCCGCAGTAAGTTCTCTACACATTGAAAAGCAATTATATTTAACCATAAAATACGTTTTTTACTGTACGAATATAATTAGATGGCCGCCGCCTGAAAAAAACTATTGTTATAAAACTCACGATTAGAAATGAGACCTATTCGGAATAGCAATTAGGTAATATGAATTAGCTTTAAGGGCCAGACTGGAGCCTGTGGCAGGTGTTGCAAGCCGCTAGTCACGGTTTTGACCTTGGGAGTACCGAATTGTAGAAGATCGGCTGGATGAAGACAGCGTTTAGCCAAAGCTAAATTTCCTTTATTTTTTTCATATAGTCAAACATGGGTTTTCTCTTCGCTCAAGTGATGAGAGAACCCTTGAAATGTTCACCCTCTCTACATCATTCATACATTCCTGCTCAATGTAGACGTTGCGTCTCTGGAACGAGTCATCCTCTGATGTTCCTAAGTACCTACCTACGGGATGCCTTGACAAATGCACAATTACTAGCTTTTGTACGCAGAATCATAAATATTCTGTATCCCTACCTATAAGTCTTAGTTGAAAGGCACTAATCATAAGTATTAACTGAAAGTAGATAGTTATAAGAAATGTTATAATTTTTGTTTTCGTGATAAGTTGTAGGTATATAAATTAAGTTGTAAAGAGCCCTTGAGGTGATTTTCTTTCACGAAAACGGTGCTATTAAATTCGACAAATTGTTATTATTATCCTTCAACACTTCGACCACATACCTACGATGTTTTTCATTTGCCAGCAGATATTATTATAGGGTGTCAACTAGCGTTGTGACCGCTTTGAAAGAACTACTTCTTTTGGCAGCAGTTCCTACTTCATTCATTTTTCACTGAACAAATACTTCAATTGAAGTTGGTAGTTCATTTTAGCGTTTATTCATTTCATTCAATTGAACAAATACTTCAATGGAAGTTAGATTAAAAAGAACTACTTCAATTTGGAGCAGTTTAGTTATGAAGTCGAACTTCAAAGCCTATAAAGAAGTACTTCAATTGAAGTTTAATTTGAAGTACTTCGATATAAAGAAACGTGATTTTTTGGGACTTCTATTTGTTTTAATTTTTTTTACCGACTAGCACTTTTGATGTGGCGAGGAACCAGTTTCAGTTCCTTTCAATTTCAAATCTCTAGCGACTAGAACGTGTTTTTTTCGGCGAGGAACCGGTTCCAAAAAGAACTGAACAAATAACCGGATAAATTCAAATCTCTTCTTTGCGAGTTCGACTTTAATTGAAGTGTTTACTACGAAGGGTTCATTTTAAAGAACTAGCAATTCGTGAAGCATTCACAAAACTTTGAAGTTTTTCTTAACGCTAGTGTCAACCAATTGACAGCGAGAGAGTCGATTCCTGTCACATGGGAAACAACGTAAAAACACGATGAGAAGACAGTTATCAGTAGTAACAATTTACAAATAATGAGTTATCGATGGCCCTTTCGATTCAAATAAGTAAATTTTAAAATATAATTCTTTGGTCTTTTTCTATTTAATATTTACACATTCAGTAGTACCAACCCACCTACAATTTCTTTTTAATGGAAGAATATTCCAGTGTTTACATAACTTACAATGTTTATCAAATCTATTTTATTGTAAATTATATATAAATTAACGTACTATACTTCAAAAAATTGAAATTCGGGATGGAAATAAAATTACTTTCTAAAAATTCTAAGCAGAACTTTCTGCAAAATAAAATATATTTATGGAGTATAATAATAGTAAAGTTTTATTCCGAAAGGTATGCAGGAGTAGTGTAATGCAATACCTTCCATAATTGATAATAATACATAGTAAGTAGTATGTACCTATTCAAATGATTTTCACTAAACTGACAAAAACGAGTAAAGGTATAAATTTATTAGGCATTGTTTTGTTTCATTGCGATATTATTGCCTGTAAGGCGCCATTGAACATCAGAACAAGATATTTTTTCCAAACTAACACCGACAATGGATTATTAATAATGTTCTAACTTAGTTTAGTTAAATTTTGATCAGTCGAATTGGAGAAAACGACAAACCCAGTTTTAAAATAAAAATATCTCGTTTCCTGAAACAGTGGCTAGATCAACACATTAAAATAACATGGCAGGATGTTACAATATCCTCCATAACTCCTTAATTGTTACTACTAGCAGCTATTTTTACACGCGCTAGTCCAACTTTCAGGAAGTTGCCATGATTATTTAGCACGCAACTTCAATCATTAGGAACTCTTGCAGCAATGGCACCAGTAGGCATACAGTTGATAGATCTGTTCCATGTCTCCCTCTTCCTCATAAACGACGCATGTAACAGAAAGAGAAGTTACAAGGAGAGCTCTCAGTGGCAGGATCAAGCGGTGACTCAACACTCAATTCTCGCCTAATGATATGCCATTTCGGGAGAAATCACACAACTATTTCACGCCCCATCTCGAAGCCCTATTCTAGCCAACATATTGACAGTGAACATGACTTTTATAGTTATGGTGTGGTTTTTCGGGAGGAATCACACAACTGTTTCACGTCTCGTCTCGAGTCTAGAAGTCCTGTTCCATCCAGAAAAATGGCCATGAGCACAAGATTATTAGTAATGGTTATGTTGTAATGTATCTATAAGCAGTCGTGTTGTGGTTGGGGCAGACTGATTTAATACTCTTTACGGTGTGAACAGAACATTGTAAATCTGGTAAAGTCATTATGGCATCAAAGAGGAACGAACTATGCATGAATATCTCGAATTAGTCTGAAGTATTGCACAAGAGCATTTATTGTAGCGTTACCTAATTAACAACACAGTCTTCTTTGAACTGAACAGAACTTTACTGGATAGAAATGATAACTAAGATTTTTTTTTTTTATTCTTCTTTTTTAACATTTCATGCTTTTCACCAAATTAGACAAATAATAATGATAATACTTGGCTAGTTTTAATAGCGTATTTTTTGTAAAACGTTACCTAGATATAATATAAAACCGTAAATAGTTAAATTAGCTATTCACATAGAAACTAACGAAGACTGGTAATGAAATATTTATAATTGTTGCTGAGGCTGAGAAAGGGTTCTGATTTTTGAGATAAACTGTAAATAATTTATTTTTTTTAAAAGAGAAGTTTTAATTATGCTTAATATTGCAAAAATTAAGCACAGAATTAAGGTTTCGCCTCAACTTTGATATTTATTGGATATGATTTACGCATATTATGGTGGTCGAACACTTCACATATTGAAGTTTATAAAATTAATATAAAACTACTGACGTAAAAAGACTAGATGTATAAGCCAAAGGTGAGATTGACAAATATGTAGCCATTTATACAAAAAGCTCTTTAATTTTTCAAATATGTGTACATGGGTACTTAATGCTTTAATTTATTAGTTTTCCTGTGTGGAAAACACTGATCACCCTGACAAGCAATTAAAGTAAAGTGTTGCGGAAACACCTTCGACTTTAACTGTTTACTCAACGATTTAAGCCATACGTAAAAGCGTGTCCCCATTTAAAGCTCCCCTCCACACCCTAATTTTAGTACATTCTCATTTAGACTGCGCTTTTTCCTAACAAAGAGTTGTTGGACAGATACTATATAGGTGCCTACCCAACAATACGACATGTAAAGGACTCAGGGGGGAGTTCCTGTATGCAATAAGAGTAGGTACCCACTGCATTAAATAGTACCTACGTCACAGACATAAAATGTCTACTGCACCGGCTGCACCAGACATATCTCCTTGCCGTCTGGATCGAAGATTCCAGAGATAACTGCGGAAAGATTAATGCAATAAAAAGGCCTGGCCATTAATGCGAATGTTTTGTAGAACGAGGAATTCCAGTTATTTCTTTACAATGTTCAAGAACTTACTTAAATACCACTATTTATTTGGTTTTTAATTTTATTTAAAAAAAAATACTCGTATAAAGGGGTGTAACTTGGAGGGATAAGTGTCGCCAAGGGATTTTGCATCAGATGACGTCATGCAGTTGTCAATCTAGTCTACGACCGCATCCCGGGCGGTTTCCTATGACGCCATAGCGCCTGACTGTTTATATTTTTTTTTTCTTTTTTCAAAATCGTTTTATTTATTGTACGAATATGTATCGTCGTTAACGCAAAAATACCTCCTATGTGTCAAAAGCGTAATTGTTCAGGACGAAATTAAAAAGTGATTTTTGAGAGTTACAGATTGTTTTTTGAGACATCAAAAATACGCTTTGTAGTTTTAGATGCAATGAGGTGATTTTTCACAAAAACGGCGCTATACAAAGTATCTAAATATTATCAATGATTTTTACCAATAAAAACATTGAAACTTGAAGTACAAAATAAAACTCTATGCAATGTCATATTCAACTCATTTTTGTAGAGTTAACCACATAGGAGGTATTTTCGCGTTGACGACGGTATGTTTAGTTATAAGTTATAACTATTTACATATTTAGAATCGACATTTTTTATTCTAAATTATGAATGTACTTTTGAACGTCATGATATTTTTCATTTGAATTCCTAGAGTAAAGTGACTAGCGTAGGCTAGTCATTGAAACATAAACCCACTCCGAGTAGATCTAGTAACAATATTAGGTTCATTGAACAAACCTACACTCATCGATTACTCAATGACTAAGTATGGAGGAGATTATTTTATTACTATAATATTAATATCATGTAGTTGCGTAGTAAAATATCATTATAAATAATATTATAAAATATGTCTGCTTTTTCACAACTTTATGACCATAAGATGAGTCACCCATCATTAATATTAAAAACTAAAGATCTGTCAATTTAATGACACTCAATTGTTTTTGGAAAATATATTATAGGTGTGTACCTACTTAATCGCTTGTCAACATTTGAAAAGATGTATTTTTTATTTGATAATTTTCAACCACTGTTCTGTGAAATTAATTCTTTAGTATAGTTTATTTCAAATAATTATAAAATGAAAAATTCAATGATTTGAAGTGCCTTCGAGTTGAGAATATGTACATGGTTTAATATCAATATTATTTTATCGTTTTTTGTAGATTTTCGTGCCAATACAATCGGTCCACCGTAAGTCAGTTTCCTCGTTACTATCACACGTTATAATACATTGTAGAAAAAAATCATAAACCTAAATAATAAATTACTGTATTATTTATTGTTAATTGCAAATTATTATACACAGTTTTAGACATTCACCATATGCTCGAAACTCAAGGCAATTGAAGTGCCCACGTGTATGAAATAATGTTAATAATTATTTATTAATAACACACGTTCGTGCACGTGCAACTCATATAGTTGGTACATTGACAACATCGGAATTTAATATGATAAAATGCAATATTTTGCAGTGAAGATAGACGAAATACAACATTTCTCAAACTTTCTAAACACAATTTTCCACGAAAAAAAACAATTCTTCTAACACAAAATAAGAGTTGCTTTGAAAACATGCAAAATGGTATAGAAAATATACTTGCTATTTGCAGTCGATGGGATTTTAAAATGCAAAGTTAAATAAATAGTTTTTTACCACAAACTAAAAAGTACCTACCCAACAAGTCTGTGTTTCAACATTATGAAAGAGAGTGAATCAACATTGAAGCAAACATAACTTTTTCAATTATAGGCCCGAGACCCAATCCACAACGATAAATTTGATTACCGAAGCAGCTAAAGCATACAAAAGTTATGGCGTCGTGAAATTTGCACAGATTTTCAGCCTGAAACTTCTATTTGCAGCAACTATCTTCGCAACGTAATTTCCATCATGAGCTATGGAGTTTTAAAAGGTCTATTAGACTGTCAAAAATTAAGACAAGACGCCATATTTTTGTCCCATATCATTCGATGGTTTAATAAATTATTTTAGCGATATTGTTGAAACTCGGGCGAGGCCGTATTACCTACAAAGATATTAAGGTAAGGCCTTAGGTAGGTACTAGAATTTAAAATCAACATAATCTTTTCAAGTTTAATGACCATCTTGTAACTTTTTTTATTTATTATTAAATGGTTTCAAACATTTTTTAAGAAAATAACATAATAGTAAGTACATTTTTTATAAAAATTGTAATATTTTAAAATGTGTACAAGTTCTACTATGTTTTGTTCGGTCGATATTAGTTCCTAGCTCTAGCTAGGCAGATTACCTGTTCTAAGGAACCAAACACATTCACTACGCGACGTGTCTCACCTGTGTGTTTGTATAAGGTTATAAGAAAAAACTATAGTATTGAAGATCAATAGTCGATATATATGGCATACAGTAAGAAGGCAGGAAAAGAAAATCAAAATACAAAAACCAAACAGTATTGAAGTTTTACTGCAGCTAATCAAAAAGTAAAGTATCAAAAGTAAATGCAAATAATTAGAGGATTTTACAAGTTAAGAAACAATGTGTCACAAACAACATTTAAAAAAAAAAATATTATGCTGTCGAGTAACTGAACTAGTAATATTGTTTTTTTTAACTAAGATAACTCGCACCACAGGTTGCCAAACCCTGCCATGAAGACTACATCCGGCGCCATATCGGGCTAAGTAGGAGCAGAAAGAATAATGATATTTTATAATGAAGTAGGTATATCCTCCCATAGCCATAACTGCATAGAACGTGCTAGGAATGCATCAGTAGGATTGCATTGGAGATATGGAGAGGAAGGTGGAACATGAATGGATGAAATGTTTACAGAATTCGCTAAGTTGCTATACGAATACTATCAGTATCGCCTTGGTAAAAGACCATCATTTTTGAATTGTTTAGTGACCAGATTAGAAAAACCAGGTACATCCCAACCTTCCTCTTACCCATCTCATTCCTCTCCCCACCTCCTCCAGCCTCACAACATACCCAAATTGAGGATGCCACAGTTCCACTGGCTCCGGACAGTTGAGACTCTTATGGCTGATTCACACCAACGTCCGGTTCCGCTCAGTGCCGATATTGTTCCGCAAGAAAACTTATTGATATGGTATGAATATCGATCAAGGAGTATGTGCCAAGACAAATTTGTGTGGCAGTATATCTTTCTGCCCACCCTTGTGATATTTAACTACTTATTTAATTTGGTTTTTTTTTTAGTTTTTTTTTAAACCATTTTTTTATCACCAAATAATATTTTTAATAATTAATAATTAATAAAAATATTATTTAGTGATAAAAAAATGGTTAAAAAAAAAAATCTGCGTTGTAAGTATTTTTACACTCAAGTATTTCATTCGCTGGATCGTATCATGTCTTCCTCAGACGCCCCTGACTCCTTCCATTTACTTTAACGTCACATAGTCTCCTAAGATCCTTTCCTGCGTCTATCCGCTCTACATGGCCAAACCATCAAAGCGTCCGTTTCTTAATCATATTCATTACGCTTACATCAGCCTTAAATTCTTTTCGGAATTCACACTCAATATGGTCGGACATATTTTTATCACACATACGCCTCGGGTATTTCATTTCTACAGTATTCGTCCTTTGCCAGTTTTTTTAAAGTGTTTACCGCAGAAAGGCTGATTCACACCAACGTCCGGTTCCGCTCAGTGCCGATATTGTTCCGCAAGAAAACTTATTGATATGGTATGAATATCAATCAAGGATATAAAGGATATATATTTAACTACTCATTTAGTTAAATAATTATTTTGTAGTGTAAAAATACTTACAACGGAGATTTTTTTTTTAAACCATTTTTTTATCACTAAATAATATTTTTAATAATTAATAAAAATATTATTTAGTGATAAAAAGATGGTTTTTGATAAAAAAAAAATCTGCGATGTTAGTATTTTTACAATTCAAAATAATTATTTAACTAACTAAGTAGTTAAATATCACAAGGGTGGGCAGAAGGATATACTGCCACACAACTTTGTCTTGGCACATACGCCTTGATCGATATTCATACCATATCAATAAGCTCTCATGCGGAACAATATCGGCACTGAGCGGATCCGGATCCGTTGGTGTGAATCAGCCTTAATGCACTAAACAGTCACGAGCCGCCACTGGGGACCATCCATGTAAAAACAAATTATAAACGCCCGAGTTGCCTGAAATAAAGTTGAATAAAATATTTGAACAAGATTCAATTATTCGAGTCGAGAAAAGAACTGTCTACCAGTGTCATACGATAATCCTACCTTCGATGCCGAAGATATCGTATCAATTTTGCGATAGTGGATAGGTAAATACGACGATTTATCGTAAAATAACTGATAAAGAAGTTGTCACGTCAGTATTACTTAATGGTGTATTGTAAGTTATTGTTTACCCGTGAAAAATCACGGGATGGAACTTGCCAACGGAGAAAGTTTGTCTTTTCAGAACAAAAAAAAAACTTGCTTTAATATAATATTATAGGTAGTATACTTTAATAGCATACATTAGTTCCAATTTTAAAAATGGCCTGCAAATGTAAGCCATACGACCGCACATTTTAAATATAGAATAAAAATAATTGTCTGATAAAATACATTACAGGCAGGTAGGTACTTCATCGCTTGTCTGGATTTGTTCTTATTTTGAAAATGTTACACTCGTACATACGTACTTACGAACAAGAAAATTATATTATTTATTCATTCTCAATTGGCTGCGGTCCTCACTCCTTCCATATACATAATTATGTAATTTTAGATAATAAATTACAGTTTTGTGTAAAATCTTCTATCTTGAATAAATGTCATTACTTGAGATGCCGAATATTGATAAAAAAATTCGGCAATGGCAAATCTAAACTAAATGCTTGCGAATACATCATAATGAGCATATACAAAAATAATAAGCATAAGTTAAATATGAACTTATTTCATATTAAAATCAACGATATTTATTTGACTCATTTCTACTGGAACATACACAAAAACATAAACATTTCTGCGCTTAAAAAATATGAACATAATTCCTGTGAATTAGACCCGCATGTTGGGTTGCCTTTTATGACAAAAACTGCATATCCTGAGTTTTTATTTATCATTAATGTAAAGTACCTACACATATGTAATAACAATACGAACTTATCGCCAATAACATAAAACATATCATTTTAAACTAATATTATGAATGTACATACACGAACGCCCCGTGGAAAAGACAATATCAAATAATTGAGGGGATGGTCTACCTCCGATAGTAAATACATCGCGATAGTAAGAAGGTATAGTACAATGCCTTTCATCGCGATCAAAACATGATTCGATCAATATTTTCCGCTAGCCATCCCATGAAAATTCCAAACACTAAAGCAGAAATAGCTTCAATCGATCTGTGGGTACGAGAATACAGTGCTTTTACGTTCATTCCGAGCTTCTGCGATGGCTCGGCCATTTCACATGCTCGCAGTATTTGGCAGGAAGCCTAAAAGTCTATAGCAATTTTCCTTTGCAACGTCTCAATACGCGAGGGAACAACCTTAAAATCAACACATTATTCAATCAACGACGCGATCGGCCATTCTAATCGCCTACAACAACAATCAACTGCGTGATCGGAGTGGATATCTGACGAGTCTCGAGCGTATGAGCCGTTAAATTAAGAGGAATGCATAGGAACTCAGGAACGTGTCGAGGGTACATGGAAGCTTAGTCAGCGAGATCTCGCGGAGGAAAAAGGGCAGAAGGGAGAGAGGTCTGCTAAATATAGAGCCACGGTGGGAGGAGGTCAGAGGAGGTAACCCACTTTGCGGCAATATAAAAACAAAAGTGTTGCGATGCATCCAGGGAACTCCGCTACAACTCGAGAGCGCGTCAAACATTTTGTTCCGCACAAACAATTTTGTGTAACACAACTCGAAATGACACGATATCACGCCGTCTTGACTCTTGGCAGCCTCTGGAGATATCGAAATAAAACTGTCAATCATAGCAATGGTTCTCGCTCCAGAACGACACGAATAATGGTCTACCACATAACACACGCATGTTTGTGGATATCAAATTGCATGCGATCAATGCATTCAAATGCTTGTGTCGGATCATGTCAACAGTCGGAATAACAGAAGAGTATGCACGAATGTGAATAAAGCAAGGATAGGGAGTCAGGACATAAACTGTGGAGAAACGGCGTGATGGTTAGTTAATTAATCAATTCCATACCTGCCGTAACCAAATACAAACCTGGGTACGGGGTTGAATGGTTTAATAAACATGCTCGTGTGACCATGTTTTAAAATGCAACATTTACAAAGTTATTACCAGTTGCGTGTTTCTCCATTGCTAAGGTGGGTTCATACGGCGAATTCGAATCATAACAATTTGCAAGCTATGTTATTAATACCAACAATGATGGGTGTAAAAAATCGTGGAAATACGGTCATAAGTGTGTAGTGAATGGCACATCTATTATAAGCAATCATAAAGGAATGCCGCTGATAAATCCATTGTAACCTCTCCCTCTTTTTCACAAACGAAGCATGCTACGAAGAGAGAAGGTTTCAACGGAGCTCTCAGTGGCAGGACCATAACTTACTATGAACAGATTCAAATTCTAGTCATCGTCGTCAAAATTAACGCACGATGAATGATGACCCTATGCTTACAATTTCATGACTTCATTCCAACGAGGCTGACACAATTGCTGCAGTGTAAGGGGGGAAGATCAAATTTAATAGTAAGATCAGGTCCAGTTCAGAGGTCAAACGGCCATTTGTATTGATTGAGAATAATAAAAGGGGATCTATGGATAGGTTCAAGACGGTTTAAAAGGGTCAGAATTAAAAGTGGATAAAAGGGATGAGGGCTTTTGTTTTGGTTATTGTTCTCTAATGTTTTTGAATTTTCTATGACAGTGTTTCTCAAACAAATGGGCGCGGTCCCAGAAGCTTCTGCCTGGGAGCCTACAACTGAATAGGAACTTAAAAGAGAACCACGAGCTGTGAAGCATTTTTATGTTACATTTAACAAAAAACATAAAAACGGATTATATAATATATAAATACAAACCAAAATCAACAAATAAAAATCATTTAAAAGGAGAAAACTACACCAATAATATTCGATCATTCCTACTAATAAATAGTATGTTGATGCATATCGTCAAAATAAATATTTTGATAAAAGAGTCAAAAATTGGATCGGTACGAAGGGTAGGTTTAAAGTGTGCATTTTGTGAACCTTCCCTCGTTTTTGTAAATACTCAAAAATAATAATAGTGTAGGCCGAGTGAATATTTAGCCGAATGTGTATCTACTTCATTAGCTTCCTCAAAACCATTCCCAACTAACAAATAAATAATTTAGCAGTCAAAAAGGCGAAGTAAAGTGAATGAAATCAATAATTGTGAGAATAATAAAATACTCGGGCCTTTCCATTCATGTTCTATGTAATAACTCCGTTTGTGTGAAAAATCACCGCAGGGGCGCTACCAGTACTAAAAAAATGGAAAAGGTTTATTATTTATTTTAGAGTTTTAATCATAAAAATCATGTGAATGTAGAAGCATACATAGGTTAATTTTTTTTTTTAAACAATATTTTGGAAGCTATGTTTTTTTTATATTTCGGGGCACTATTGAATAAGTTTGAATAGCGTTGAATTATGAATGGTATTAACGGTTAGAGGTTAATAATGTAAGATTATACGGTAATTTAATAGATGACGAACATTCCAGAGCAGGTACACAGTTAATTTTTGGTACCTACCTAAAATGCATTGCACATTTTCTTTTTAAAAAAAAATAATGTCTGGTGTTTTGAAGCAAGTTAAAAATTATTGCAAAATAATAACACGTGTTTAGACTTGATATCTTTCCCGTGCATGGTTTGGGTACCTTGTAATTTCCTCGAAAGGCGTGTTTCCAGAAATGTAATGATGCAATCGTATGAGTTATTAGCATTTATTAGTCATGTCAATTATTGAGAATGATTATTACACATTATATTTGAAAGATACCCAATTTTTTAAAGCAATTTTCAATTACGATTCAAGGAATCAAATAGTCGACGGTCAATGTGGTCGTGATTTATCTCGTATTTCCAAGACGCAAGTAACCTGAATACAATGGAGCGATACTCGTACATAATAGAACCAGAGAGCCAATAGTCAGTATAAACATACCGCCGATAGCTGCGTTTTAACCTCTCCCTCTTTCTCATAAACAATACTTGTATTAGAAAGAGTAGTTCCAGCGGAACTCTCAGCGGCAGGATCTATCAGAATGAAGCTCACCCACGACTCGATACTGTTAAATTGGGTCCATTTCAAAACGGCTGTCTCCCGCTTCCTGCACGAGGAGTAGGAACTATCGACCCGAGCCGGCGTGACTATCGCCATCTCCTTCACGTGTCTCTCGCACGTGGAGCCGGCGTACGCCGACGTAGGTCTGGCGCTATGTCAGTGACTCCAGCGTGGCTCTCTACATTACACGGGAGAGAAGTATAGCAGCCGGGACGCCCTCCCGTGACGTCACCACTGCTCTGCTAGCGAGATAGGTACTTCGTGCTCGGGTTGGGTACGGTACCTACCTACTCCACACTCGGGGAGTCGCGGCCGCGGCGTGTTTACCCGGAGGGAAAACGCTCGGGCGTCGATGGTCGCGCTTGAGTATTATTGCGAGGACGGCGCGACGTCCGAATACCGCGACGCCTTTTCTAACGCAATTTATTGAAACTTCGGTTGACAGTTTCATATGCAATTGCCCCGGAAGGATGCTCGTTCTGTTAACTCTCGCTTTGTGAATAGTCGAGTCATTTTAGCGCTTGAGGTGGGAATAAGTGCGATAGTTTCTCAACTTCGCAAATATTATGTTCCTTGGGGGCAGTGCTACTCAAATGCTGGTCCGTAGACCGAAACCCAGTCCGCGGCCAACAAAATAAATATATACATAAAAATAAGAATACTTTATTGTTAATACGTAAAGCCCGGAGGGCTAAAACAGAAATTATTCAGCGTCTGGTCTGGCCAGATCAACTTTAAGCGATGTTAATGCAACATTTTTATATATATCTTAAATTTTAAATATTATAGTCGGCTATTCCATATGCGAGTATATACAATTATTCCTTAAGTTTTCTGTACGAAAGCGTAAGTTATTGTGTAAAAATATTTCGTAAATATTACGGATCGTCGGTATATGACGCAGCAAATCTTAAACTGCAGGGCATTCATGCTGGGAAAATTAGCCTATGCCCATCGAAGCATTTGCATATAGTATTTATTTTAGTTCAATAAAATTATATTTACTACCTATTTTATTTGTTTATTTAAAAAATGAAGTCGGTTCAAAAAAATAAATTTTAAAATCAAAACTATTACAGATTTAGTCTTTATCTTAAACATGATATATAGATACTCATTTAAAATACCATGTATTATTTTGTTATATTTAAAAATTAAATGTTTTTTTTTCTAAAGACTTGACCCTGTTTTTGCGACAAGAGTCCGGGTCCTACTTATTACAATATTAAAGCTTATTAAATGTTCGTGTCTTATCGAATGAAGGGTACAACGCGCTGAAGCTAGAAAGTAGCAAAAAAAATCTACAAAAAATATTAGTTTCAAAATAAACACACTTATTTTTAACTACGGCTCCATTTCGCTTCAGAATGACTGGACTAGAAGATTTATTAAAAGTTGTGGGTTTTATATTAAGTGTTAGAATAATGTGGTGTGGGCAGGTTGCAACACAGCCTAAGAGCCGAAAGGGCCACGCAAGCTAACTTCGCCTTCGACATTACTTAATTGGTTAACCATCTTACTGAATAAAAATACAGACCCCCAAAAATATTAACTGTCAACTTTGAAAATAAGCCAATTCTTTCAACGATTCTAAAAGTTGCCAAGTAAAATTCACCAAGTGCACTTAAATGGATTTGTTTATTGCGAGCGTCTCGGCGCACAGTGGATTTCATCAATAAGTACGAATATTTTTCCACACTTGGCCAAAACTACAATTTTGTAAATTAGTGATATTTAGTTAATGCCGACGATATCACCGATATATGACGATATACCGACGATATGCCGGATCAGCACCCAAAAATACAAACTTTTTGTCTTTCTAGTACAAGCAAAACTACAAATTATTTATCTGTTAATTCTGTACGAGTAGTTAGAAAAATGTCTAAGGTTTCCAGTGAATACAATTTTTAAATAGTAATCTTTTAATTCTTTGTGAAATGCATACTGGAATTTTAGGTAAAACGTTCAAAAATGCCTTTGCTGGTTTTCAAGTTGTACCTTTTACTGGCACTTTAGTATGTATTTTTCATAGAATTTAAAGGATTGCAGTTAAAAAATGTATTCACTGGAAACCTCAGACCTTTTTTCTAACCACCAATAGAAAATTTGCAGATAAATCATTTGTAGTATTGCTTTTATTAGAATGCTACAAAGTAACGTTAAGCGTCATTCTTGAGTGCTGACCCTTAATATACAAGTTTAATATGCAAGTACAACATTATTGTATCAAGTTAATATCCCCCACACATCTTTACATAATCATTATAATCAACGCCATATGAAGGCGGCTTGATCCCACTCGCAGACGTAAATAAAATGTTCGTTCTTTTGTAAAGTCAAATGCAATCACGCTCTCATTGATGTTAAAGCCACCGCGGTAAAATAAACAAACACGTCGAAGTTTCACGTTGAACTATGTTGCATATTGTATTGGCTTAATGACCCTAAATTATAGCTCCACAGTGTCAACAACATAGTGTGATATATATCTAAAACATATAATTGTTAGGCGTAAAGAAAGAGTTTTATTTATTTATTATTTTACTTAACATTTTTACTATACATTTTTTTGTTGGTTGGTATAATTGCCCATCCCACTAGGCACAAGCCTGTGGTGGGATGGCAATTTGCAAAAGTGGTTTTTTAGCTACACAGTAGTAACATGTTAATATCGAAAATATAGTACACACATAATGAAAATAAAAATAATATAAGTAAATGACAAATTTGAAGATATAGAATCTACATATTAAGAACTAAATTAAACTTGGTTTTTAAGGTGAGTAATGATATTGCTTTTAAAGGAGCTTTTGGTTTGTATGTTTCTGATGGTGCTGGGCAGAGAAATAAATTGCTTAATGGCGTTGTATTTAAAACTTTTTTTGTCCGTAAGCGGTTTTATAGGTTAAAGAATTATATTAAAGAATTTTATGTGTGACTGCTTTAAGGTTCTAGAAATGTTCCTTTCTTCAAACATATGGACATTATTAAATTGGCGCAATAGGATATTTTTTGAGTTTAGTTGTTTCAAGTTTAGGACGTCTAGCTCCTCAAAAACAAATTCAGTGCTCATCCTTAAAGGAACTTTAAGGATAACTTACAGAAATAATTTTTAGATGTTTATTAAAGGCTCCAGGCAATTGTTGGTGGCACTACCCCAACTGAGTTTACTTCATATAGTTCAAGGCTGACTTATTTACGAAATACTTCCTTCGAACTTCCCCTTGCCTGTCAGTTTTACTTCAACACGTAATGGCCAAGGGGATAGATTAGATAAATTATCTGCTTCAATTGAATCTTTAGCATCATACTGCTTTTATACAAGATGAAAAATCAATCAACGGGCAAAATTTGGTACTTGCGTATTATGTGGAAACAATTTTAAAAGGTTAGGTTATGCTCAATAGTTTATTTTGAATATTAATATAATATGCGTTAGAAAAACACATAGAAAAGAGAAGAGATAGATTTTGGTGGGGACGGGATTCTAAATTAGAATCTACCCTTGCCTTATCCGCCTTTGAATGCCTTACCATTTTTTTTAAATCTGTCGTATTTTTTCTAATATCTACCATATTTCTTGAAACCATTAATACCTACTGTTTCAACTTTATTTCAATGACTTTTGTTTGCGTTATAGTGTTGTATAACTACAAACCTAAACCATTCAACCTAACCTAAACTTTTCAAAACCGGATAATGCGGAAGTACCCAAAAAATGTTACAAAGAACACAACATAACCTAGAATGTGTGGGCCAGTTCTCATCACGCAACTGAGAAATAAACCTACACTCGACGAGATTTTGCACGCTTTCATTTCCTCAAGGCTTATGTCTAAATAAAGCGTCACACACAATAATCATTATTGCGTGCTAAACATTTCCTCATCTCATTTATGTATTTATTCAAAAACATCAATAAAAGCGTTACACACCATCATAAAATTAATGAGAGAAGAATAATATAAAAACAACATACTCGTACATAGTTAAAACTCACGTCGACTAAACATGCATAATTTAGTCAATGCGAACTGTCATTGGCGATCTGCAGTCGGGCTCGGGAACGATTCTAAATTACCGACATTGTCGATAAAATCTATAGATGTTTCGTGCTAGGGTGCCTGGCCACGCACTTCCGAATTTCACTTCAAAATATTTCAAAATAAAGCCATCTGGTTAACCCTGGGAGTCCCAAAATGGATGAGGGTTTCCCAATTACATCGAGATTCGGAACACACATGAAAACGAATCCATAAAAATAACCTGGTCCAGTAAAACTAATGTGTTCGAACAATATTTGAAAAGCCGAAACAAATCCTCCGAAAGGTTTAACTTTCTGCAGTCATTCCTGCAAGTTAGTATGTTGATAAATACATTATTTTCTCTAAGCAAAAACATTTAATAAATCAATAATCTGTAATAATCACCATTTTGAAATACCAGGTAGCTTTGGGCTAGGTGCACGATTTTTTGAGAATAAAAAAAAATATAGAGAATAAAAAGTCTTTGTAAAGTAAATTTTTGTATTTAGAAAGCGTAATTTATTATGTACTGAAAAAATGGATAGTCAATTGGACGTAAAGAAGGACGTTGCAGAAAGCATCCAACCCCAAAAAGATGAAACCGATAAAAAGGCGTTTGAAAATATGAAAATACAAAAGCATATTACGGCATTTGTTAAGTGAATGTCAGTGTTTTTCCTTTATGAGAATTATTATACATAGGAATTTTATAATCTATCAAATATATTAATTTTAAAAAAAAAATCCTAAGTGACTCCTTTTAATGTTTTAAAAATTAAATTTAATTAAATGTGCGTTATTAAAAAAATGATAAATCTATTGCATTTGGAGCTTGGATGTTTTCAGCAGATGGAAATCTGATATTGTGAGTTGAATTCAATACTATAACAAGTTTTTAAAAGAACTTATTGGTGTTTTCTGATTCCTTATAACATAAGGAATCAAAAGACACCAAAAAGGCAAAAAAATGACTTGTTATAGTATTGAACCAGCACAGCGATATATGTTTCCAGTTCCTAATAAATTAAGTGCGCTAGAGTCGTATGGTGTTCCAACCTATCTGCCTATTCCTGCGGAGGAACAGCGTGATAACTCTCTCCATATATATCCTTGCTCTGAGGGTATACTGATTACGTGGAAAGGGGTTGGGGCAGGTCGGGACGGTCTGAAGACTGGAGGCAAACAGCGAAAGACCGAAGCCAGTGGAGAGCATTGTAAATTTGAAAAAATACAGTGAAAAAAAGAGGTTTGTTTTACCGTAGGTTATCATGGCGGCCACCAACAGAGGGGCCAACCACGCCACGTTCCACCCACACATCTTCCAGTTCAGCCACATGGCCACTACCACTCGGTGCACCTGATCACTGCACAACACTCGGGAATATGCACGGCACTTGGAGGGAACTCCCGCGGCACTTGGCACTTGGCACTCGGCACTGGCAACCGCACGGGGCACAGTCGGCTGGGGTCGTACAGACCACTCGGCCGGATCACTGGAACGGAAAAATATATATTAGAATCATTTTTTACATACTATATTTGACGCTTTTCATACAAATTATAAATACGTCGAACCTAATAATGCTAAAAATCGGCTGTTTTCACGGTTAAACTTGGTGTACAGCCATGATAAAAATGTCATGTTTGAAAATCGACGGGTTATTTTATTTACGAAAGACTTATTAAAATTTGGAGTGCAGGTTTAAATTAAGCTCGTAAATGTATGTATTCATCATAAGTCAGATCACGGCATTGTGTGGTGTATTATATAATCTAATAACCAGGGTGGGCAGTAAGAAAAACAGCGGATAAATTGAAAGTTAAGATAAGAATCAATAAATGTCACTGATTGCTATTGCATTTTTTTCTGTAAAAGCACTGCCTAGACACTAATACAAACAAGTTACTTGAACGGGCAACAGCTCACATCATACATATTTTGTTTTGTCTAGTGAACATAGAATAATCTACTCTGACATTGGCGGCGTTTGGGCATATGTAGTTACTGCTTTTGACACGTTATAGTAGGACGGTCGGTGTGGCGCTCACGGCGGTGCAATTAAATTGAATATTTTTGAAAATGTATATTTTTTTTTCAATAATTTCATATAATTTAATCCAAAATAATTCATATTTTTTTATGCGAGTGCGGCAGGGTAGGCAAGGCTTATGAACCTATATGGAGTGTACGCCTCTGCCAATAACACAATATAATAGTTTATTTGTGAGTATGTACGTAAGAGTTCGTACGAGTGTCAACTTTTCAAATTTGGAACTGTAGATGCAAATTATCAAATTAAAAAATAATCTTTTCAAATCCCTATTTACCAAATAAAGTACAAAGATAAAACATATTTTAACAGACATTATTCTATATTTGAAATGAGTAGATTAAAGCGACTAGTATCGTCGCTGGAAAATCAAAAGGGCTTAAGCCATACTTTGGTAAAAATGAGTTAAATATGCAGTTTTGGTCAGTTTTTATTTCTGCTTCGAATGCTCCGACTCTCGTTTGATTCTGAAAACTTTTGTGGCCCTTCAGCCATCTAAAATACAAAGCCTGTTCAAAAGAAAAAGTGAATTTTGAATTTTCGCGGGCTGTGTACATTCGATTGTCGATTTTTTTTTTGTTATGTTGGTACACAAATGTTTATCATATGTTAGCATTATCAGCCATTTTGGATTAGTGGTTTGTTTTTGACAACTAAAAAGGTTAGTCACGTTTTTGTGTGTTCTTCGATTTTTTACTTTTGAAAAATGTACGTTTTCCTGGCAAGTCATGTTACACCCCGTGATTTTTCACGGGTAACAACTAGTATGTACATAAATTCAATATTTTATTTATAATGTTCATTGCTCGCATATTTTTAATACGGGGTTAAATCTATAAATGTCAATTTTGGTCAACATCTACTGGAAAAACGTTACTTTTTTCCTTGCCTCAGACAAGCTTCAATTTTGTAGGTTATGTGGTCAGAAAACGACCAGCACCAGAAATTTTTAAAACCCGTTCATCAATAAGTTCAGTATCTGGCGGTGTCGTATTTCCGGATCTGTGCGTCTGGCCACCCAATTATCTGCGCCCGCCGCCCACCCCTCAATCCATCGCACACAACAGCCCACCCCCAGTGGGAGGTAAGGGCGGATTTTACAGCTAATGGGCATTTCACTGACAAACAGCCGCCTACACATCTACACACTACGTGAACACACCTCGTTTTAAAATGTATATAGGTAGGTATCTAAAATAAAAAGTCTAAATGATTTTTGTCATTCTTTACGACTCTACCAAAACCTTGGGCTCGACTTGAATGTTCTTTCAAATGTATATTTTGTGTTTTTTTATTTATTTATTAACTTTTTGTTTCTTACATTATTTTTACATTACCTACCTCACTAGGTCATAAGAACCTGTTCTGAGGTAAGTGACAGGAGTACAAGTAGAATAATTAAAAAAATGATAATATTTGTTACACAATGTTCTAGTTTGTCATGGTGAAGAATTTCAAGTGCTATTTTAGGAGGTCTTCAATTTCCTTGCGGTCCTTACTCATTAGCCATTTAGTAATGTTTTGATTAAAGGAATACATATTGGTGATGGCTACAGTCTGTGGTGGGAGTTTGTTGTAAGTGTGAGGCGCGATGTACATATGGTGTCTTTGTGCAAAAGCTGTACTGTATTTAGGTACTAAAAGTCTTTCTTGTTGTTTGGCCCTTGTATTTTTATTATATGTGATATACATTAAAGATTTTGAAGAATGAGTTATTTTTAACACTATTTTAAGATAAAACTGTCTGATATTGCTTCATTATAATAGTATATATGTGTTGTTCTTTCTCTGTTGCTTTTTTTTCCCATTTAGTGTTTTGTATTTTTTTGTAATTGGACAATGGTCCGTTAGTTTATAAACAAATAAAGAAAAGGCTCTTTTTTTAACTAATAGTTACAAAATGGAAACTGAGCCGATAAAAGATGGGTAGTTTACGAGTTAATTAGAGGATGAACTTGACATAATCGATAACAGCATTTAGAGTGGTAGATAAGTATTGCCCTGGTGAAAGACCACCATTCAGAATCGAAACGTTGCTTGAAATGGTTTTAGTCTTGTTTGGTGACCAGATCTGAATAGCCAGGTGCTCGCCAACCTTTCTCACCCCCCTTTCCTTTCCCACTACCTTTAGGCTAACAACATGCCCCAATTGGGGATGCAATAGTCCGACTGGCTTCAAGCGGTTGAAAGCAGTTGGGACTCTTGTGCGGTATTCACTATAAAAAAATATTTTTTTTATTTCCAGTAGAGCATGTGAACTTCTAGGGTGGAAGAGATAATTTGATATTTGTGCACTTTATTTGTACAGAAATAATTTTATAGGAAAGATGCATCGATATATTATAGATATAGAAAGATGCTATATTGCGCACAATTAAAAAAAAATACAAGATATACAATGCTAAAAAAACAGTCAATAAATTATTTATAAATTCTTGATTGCGACTACATATCATTAATCGTCGCCGGAAATGCTAAAGGGCTGAAGCGCCATTTTGGAAAGTTTACACCAGAGCACTTAAAAGTTTTTTTTTTCACAATAAAATTCATAAGTCTTCAGTACCTGGTTGGATTTTTGAAAAAAAGTTAAGTCAGGTAACTCAATGCTCTCACTGAGTTACCTGAGTGATATATATATATATATGAAAGGCTGGTTTTCATGAAGTCCAATTAACGAGTTTGTACTCTACTCGTACAGATGACGTTTAAGGGACATTACATTACCTACGGGAACTCTATTATTTCTGTGTGGAATAAAGTTAATTAACTGAGTAATAATGACTTGCCATACTCCATCATCATCAACCTATCAGTCAGCATCAGTTTAATGACGATGACTGGTGTCTAATAGACTGATGACGGCTGGTGTCTGGGTTGAAACGCCACTATACTGACTAACCATCACGAGGTTTTTCCGCAGGGGTAGGCAGAGAGGATTGACCGCTACACACTTCTTGCTTCACATGCACATTGTTTATGCATCTTCCATACATAATCTTATTTTATTCTGACTCAAGTATTTGATTCACTTGATCGTGCCATGTCGTCCTCGGGCGTTCCCAACTTCTTCTACCATTAAATTTCGCGTCATGTATTAACTTTACACTCCTTTCTACGTTCATCCGATCTACGTGTCCAAAACATCTAAGCGTCCCTTTCTTAAACTTATTTATTACGCTTACATCAGCCTTGCATTCTTTCCGGATCTCCACATTTTATATATAATTTTACCGCACATACGCCTTAGGGATATCAGTTATATAGCATTCGGTCTACTTTCATCCTTCCTCTGCCTTAATACCATTCACCAGGGTTGGTATCAGCACTCCATTGTGAACTACTACCTTCGCTTGTTGAGACAATTTTTGATTCAGTCCTCCATCAATGGAGATACCTGAATTCACCCTTCATTCAATATCCTTATCAACCTTACTATCTCTCGTGAAAATACTTCCCAAATACACAAACTCATTCACTTGCTCCAAGTATTCATCATTCACAATTATGTTTTATATAAATGGAAAACAAAATGACATTATACTAAAATTAAAATCAATTCCAGTTTCCTGAAAAACGGTTCATATTCATAAAAAATGTTGATTCGACAGAAAAAAAGTTCGGTTGCAACATTAAAAAAAAATTGGCTACTTTTTCAATCTAAACCCTATACTACAAAGGGGAAACCAGTTTTCACTGGTCTATCTATAAATATAGCCAGTGAAATGATAAAAAAACATGGATTTTCAATATTATAGTAAATTTTAAGAGCTATAAGTTTCTGGGGAGAGTATCGTGCTCAACACGTGACAAGAGCTGCGAGGGGCGCACGCGCACTATCCTCCACGTGGGTGGGGGCGAGCCCTACGAGTTCAAGCGAGTTTAATGAAGCCACATGGGGGATGCGAAAATAGCTCCACACCCCGAAAGGGATTCGATCTATGACCACCAACTTTCAAGGGTGCAAACGTCGTAAACGAACTTTTGTCAACAAATGATTTTCCCACCATGTGCAAGTACACAGGATACTAATGTTCGTCGCAGGAAAACTTCACCTAAATTTCGCGTAGTACCTACCCATAAATCATTGCCCCAAAATGAAAATGGCGTGACTCATGCACATGATCCCCGTCTGCAGAACATAATGGTATCTCATTGGGTTCATTTACCCCACTGCGTACTATTATAATATTAGTACTTACATAGGTTTTATGCGCTGGCAACTTAGTTTGATTAATACATAAAGTAGTAGTAGTTTTAAATAAGCGAGTACTTTTCAAGAGCAAATAATTAATAACAAGAAAACATGGGGTTGGTAAATTTACCGCTTAGGTTATATGAATTGAAAAATTGTGAGGTTTCGTTCATACACAATACCTGCATAACACTACAATTTTGCAAAAGCTTTAATAAATCAAATAATAGCTAAATCATTAGTGCTAAAAAATTCTAATTAATTGATATTGTAACATAGTTTGAATTGGTCATTTTAACACATTTTCGTGCATGAACTTTGGGAGAGAAAATATAGCAAAAACTCTGCGAGAAATATACATGTTTGAAACAGATGTTTATTTCGTTTGGCAAATGTTTTGGCATAGTCGAGTGTTATTTGTCTCATATCCGCATTAAAATGTTGCTAATTTAAATTACTTCAATTCTTTAAATGTTAATGAATACAATTTATAAAATAATCGTGATAGTAATATGAGTAGATACCTAACTACACTTAAATTAGACACTGTGTCATGTTTCTTCAATGATAAACAGTGCAATACTGACTTGATTGACCTTGTTTAGAGAAAATATTAAAGATCTAGTGAGTGATTTGATTGGGATGCAAACATTTTTTTTAAATCAAAATTAATAATGTATCAATAGCCAAAACGTCAAATTATTTTTTGGTAGGTATCTGTATTGTGCAATTTAAAAAAAAGTTATATGCCTTTCAGTTAACCAAATTCATTGCACTATTTTTTTATTCAATTTCTAGTTTGCCAAGTGCCAATAGATGAATGATTTCCATTGAATATTATTGGACGGTTTCACATATATCACCAGCAGAGATAATACGTTACTAATATAATAATACGGCTGTAATCAATATGATGTATTTTAATATCAACCAGATAGGTACAATGTTTTATTTAAGTATTGTTTTATAAATAATACTTATATAGAAGGCATCGGCATTGAATACATTTAAACAACTAAAAATGATTTATATTTAATAATGAAATTTAATTTAATGATATACATTATGAGAACACATCGTAGAAGATAAATTTAAAGCCGAAACCACTTTCGACATTCACCAACATATCGATTTTAGTAGACCGATGACAGCCGGGCGTTCACCAGAAACAAAATACGCAAAAAAATAAACACAAATTACGTCTTTAAAAGCGCGTACGTCTGGATTTAGATAAACAATATTATTTATAAATACCTGTAAGTTATCCGAAATGAAATTGATGAATGCACAATAAGTAAACACTCGATCGAAACACGCGCACGACGCGATGGCGAACGACACAACCGCGCGGTTAAACGCTCGGCTGACGAATGATTCCCAATTTCCGAACTTGACCGAAGTTGAGACCGAAAGTACCCGAAACCCGATTGGGCTACCCCACACCACCCTTTTCCCTTTTTATTCGTGCGTATGGCGGTTGCGTTCAGTTTCAAATAATAACCGTTTATAGTAAAAAAAAACAGCAGATAAAATATTTAATAATAACAATATAACCGATACAGCACGCTGTAAACCGTCATGATGTTAATTATAAAAATCTGATAAATTATAGTAAATGTACTTTTATCTGGAAATTATCGACTCCTTTCCATGCAAAATGAGTACCAAAAGTATTAATAATATTTGTCTTATTTTCATAGCGCCGTTTTTATGAAAAAATCACTTCAAGGGCGCTTGAAAGTAAACAATGTTTTTAATTATATTTGAAGTGACTAATTGTACCCAGGCCCCAGGGCCGGTTTCACGACATCTAGCGCCCTGTGCAGTAAGTACTGAGTGCCCCCGACCTACTCTCCATACATTTTCGCTAGTCGTTCAATCTCACAGCAATAATATATTGTTACTCCAAGCGTTCAATGCACAGCGATATCATATTTTGATATGATTTAGGGAATATTTTAAGTATATTTAAATTAGATCTTTATTTCCACGGTGCCCCTCCAGAGATGGTGCCTATGTTTTTGCACAGTTTGAACGTATGGTGGATCCGGCGCTTTCAGGCCCGGCTCTGAACCAATCGGCGCCTGGCGCAGGTAATTTTTTTATAGTATAAAACTAAAGACGCGAATTTCCACTTCGTGCAATCGGGTCGGGAAATTACGGATTCGTTTGCCATCCATAGGCAGTAGGTTTTTTTTATGTAAAAAAACACAATATTCAGGAATTCCAAGCGCTAGCGGCTTGGCAATGACAAATGGACTGCTCCAATTACGCCGGCACAGGACTGGCCCTGATTGTACCGTAAAAGTACATAAACTAGATTTGCAAACTTATTATTGAGATATTGTCGATAAATGAAATGTTATATGTATAAAATAGTTTTATGAATTTCTCTTTTCGTTGCTTAAACTGGTCTTGCTACGTGGGTAATGTTTTTTTTTAAATAATATGTCATTAAAACAAAAAATATAACAGTAAGCCAAAGTAATTTTTTTCGGGGATTTACCAGTGTAGCGCATATACACTTGGCGTTAAAGTCCATTTTTGACACCAATAATTTACTAGCAATAATATAAGGGAAACCTCTTTGCTTTGTGTAAAAAGTTATCATAGTAGCCAAATTATGAGTTTATAATAATATATTTCGATAGCGCCGTTTTTATTAGTTAACTATTTGCATTTTAAATTTCACCCGGACAGCCTAGTATACATATTTTTTGTTGGAAACTATACTCTAGACAACATATTTTTAATAAGATTAGTTATCCAATAAAAAATAAAAAAGAAAAGTGTAAGTAGAATATGCAAACAATACAAGAAAGGTATGTAAATTATTGAGGTATGAATGATGTAAATTGAATTTAATGATATGAAAATCTGAAAAGGAAAGTTTTTGGTTTGGACTAAAATTCTGTCGGGCTTGTAATGTATTTTAGTTTCAGAGAGAGTTTATTACGAGTGTTAGGCTACGATACTCCAAAAGCGCGATCTTCAAACTTATTATTTGGGTTGCCTATAGGTTCAATCAAATTCTCAATAACCAATAATGTTGCTGATCTAATTAAAACTCGTAGTACGAAGAGGTCATTTTGTTAATGGATCAAAACATCATCCAGCACAGCTTGTAATGGATTATTTTAAACCACTTGAGCCAGTTAAAGTGTTCTGAAATGTGCAAATATTTAAATACTCCATTGATGGACCTAGCCGCAGAATTAAAAACTGATAGAAGTTTGTTATTTAGAAAGGCTGGTATAAATACCCTTACAGTAATCTAGACGTGAGACTACATAAGAGTTTTGTTGCCTCTGTAGGAAGGTTTCTTCTGACTGACTTGAGTTTTTTTAACTGACAAAATGATACAAAGTGTGATATTAAAGTATCTGCAAACCCTGTAGAAAGAGGCTAACTTAACTTTGGCTTTGATAGAGCCCCCGTGCCTGAGCTGGTTGCTTAATGTTACACCGAGCACATCAATTAAAGACTTGCTGGGAAGACCGGTTCCGCCATAATAAAGCTTTTGAACGGTGAGCTCATAAAATCCTAAAAATTATTTACAACCTTCTTCTGTCCAGAATTTCTTTTTCATTTCTATTGTGAGCTAAGGAACTTCGTAATATCATTTCAACTTATAAAAAATATGATTCAGTAATTTATAATTTCCTCCCCTTTCTGTACAAACTTGGACAAGTGATATCTCCCAAAAATTTGTAACGGCTCTTGGTCGTTGAACCTGATTAAATGGGATAAAGGAATGCAACACCAAATTTATACAAAATCCTCATAAATAAATTAATGTTAAAATAATCCACAAAGAAGGCCCTGATGTTTCTCTCAAGGTTTCTGTCTCATTTATATATTCTGTGAAGAGAATTTTTCGAAGGGAGAGACCGAAAGGTCTCAAATCTACCTATTTCTCCGATAACTCAGTAAATACTCAATAAATTCATACTTTACTTGGTGTAATCATAAATTGAAAGATGAAAAATATATTTGCCATCGTTTTTTGCTTGTTGAGGAAAGAAGAAGGATGAAAAACAAAAGCTCGCAAGTCGATAAATAGCCAACTAATTGAGCTCAACAAATCGTTAAATCAACCCATTCTCATGCGACAAATGTCAACAGTCTACAAATGTTGATTACGCATTCAACCTGTCTCCCCATTAGGGTAGCTTGAGGTACTTATTTTTTGCAGGCGGCAAAAAGAAGAACTAATAAACAAACAAGCTATTTATTAAATTCATACATTTTTTTGTATTCACAAAATCTGCACTAGCGACCCCCTGACAGCAGAGACAAGTATTTCTTTCATTATTATTTGTACAGCTTGACACACTTCATTTTGCAATAGGAGGTGTTGCTAGTGTAGATTTTTATGAATATATAAAAATCCAGAGGTGGCCAGATATTGGAGGTACAATTCTTGCATATTTTGGTGCCATTTATTGTCAATTTTTTCAATAACCAAATTTGATAATGGGCATCCTTCATCTTTCCATCCCAGAGGTGAAGGATCACACATTTATTTTCAGTTGGGTTTGTTCAAACTTTATTCTTTTTGTCATATATAAAGCAATACATATGGAAAACCTATTAAAAGTAATGTACGTTACACTATTCTAAAGGTTTTGTTATTCATGAACTCTAAAAAGAATAAAAAGTCCCGATAATTCCAGTATAGGGTTAGCTACCACTAGTTTACGTTGTGTTGTAAGTTTTGATGAAAATAATCATCATTTTTCTTCGGTTACCGTATTTAAATTATTTTTTGTATTTATTCTGATGGTGTGCAATAAATAAATGAATGCATATAAAATTTTCATCATAATTATTAACCGCTTCATGCTTTTGAACGAGCAGTGTTCGCGGGCGGCGCATGTGTCGTTTTGTCATAAGTATTATATTTAAAAAATTGCAATTTTTTATGACTTTTACTATTATTGCTTTTGTTTTGTTTTTTTTTTTTTAACTGGACAACTTTTAAATTATGTTAACTCTTTAAATAAAAAATAAATAAATGATGTTTTTAGCTCTATTTTTGTGAAAAAAAAACCCGAGCATGAAATGGTAAATCATTAATTCTAAGCTGGATTATAATATTAACTAATTATTACAAATAAAGCCAATGTCTAGGGATTTACTTTGTACCGGCATCAGTAATACCTATTGTGGCGACACCACCAACTGAAAAGTTATCTTTGTCTAGCTGTACAGTGAATTGAGTCACTTTGAATTCTATGGTGAATATTTAGATGTAGGCCGAAATAAGCGAGGTCAACTAAAATAAATCAAATTAATATCCTAAACATAAATAAATAATATATAAAACATGGTGTATGGCAAATCACAAAATTCTATTGAAAATAGCTCATTTGCTGTATACCTACAGCCACATAAATAAACTTCATACTATATCATACCATATCTAATTTGCCGATCTAGATCCGCAAGGTAGCAAGGTTGGAAACCTAAAAAAATGACATATGGTCTTGCCGCTAAGGTCTCCATTGCGAGCCCTCTTCCTGTTACAATATATGCTTCGTCTATGAGGAAAAGAGAGCGGTTACAACAGAGCCATCAGTGATATGTCTACAAAGAACGATTCAATTCAATCAAATTCGAAACCTTCGATTCATTCCAATAAGTTTTATATGTATTCCAAACCATAGATTTAATACAATTTGTCTTCTTCTTCGTACAGTAGAGGAGAGTTGACGGAGGTCAAAATAGGATGCTGAGGTTATTCAGCCAGCTAACGACATTAAGAGTCACTTGATTCAGCACAGATATTCCTCGGGGAAACTGGCGAAAGGAACATTCTTCAAAAATGTGTTCTGTAGTTTGTATTTGTCCACATTCACACAATTTAGAGTTATTTAAGCCATATTTATGGATCAATCTAATCCAAATAATGTTCTGTTTAGAGTAGAGTGTATATCCATGAGTTTAAAAATCTTTGCTCGAACCAAGCCTGAGGAAGAGGGAGGACGCATTTCTGAAGGTGAAGATGATTTCGGAGAGAAAGGGTGGGCCTACAAAATTAGTGAAAATATAATTAGGCATAAATGTGGAGGAAAGAAAGAAGTGGAGGTGGCATTAGGACAATTAAGTACATTGCAACCCAATCAGGCCTAGTTAACAGTGGACACATCTTGACCAGTATTATCTCAGCGCCCGGCTTTAGTAGACAGTTCTTCAATAAACTATAAATTGTTTTTGTTGCAGTTCAAACAATAAGGTGCAGTGTGAAATATTGCAAGAACCATTCAGAAAGAATGTTTAAAACCAAAGATGGTGTTACTTTCCCTTGTAAACACTTTTCTTTTTTGTAATAAATTACTCAAAGTCTAGTGTTTTTGGCAAGTGTTAACGTACGCCATTTTAGTTTCATTGTTATTCTATTCACCGCTAGATGACACTTTGCATAAAATAACAATACTTTTTTAGTAAAGTAGTATATTAAAGGAATACATCGGATTAATACTGAGCTTATTTATTTGTTTATTGACGCCTTGAAGGCTTTTACATGTAGATACATTTTAAGTTGTACAAAGGAGTAAAATAAATTAGTACACAACATAATACTACCAAGAGTTTAAAAAATATACTAGGTACAATGTAAGTATACAATTACACTGTAGGTTTTACAATTAGTTATATTATCATAGTGAATTGCACAAAAGAGTGCAATATATGTATAATATATAGCATAATAAATTTAAAAGAAGTTAGTAGTTCCAGTGTAAGTATATAATTGCAGAGCAATGTAGTTAAAATTAGCTATATTATTATAGAAGATTGCAAAAAAGAGTGTAATATATGGTACAATGACAACAACAAAAATAAATGATAATAACAATGGAATAACTATAAAATTAGTAAGTAGGTAATGGGTACGATGGGTTCGGGTCCTGGCATAAGGGCATAGTGGGTAACAATGCCGTTGAGTTGAGTAGGGGCTCTCCATGAGACCAGAATAGTATTGGGACTCATAATCAGAGCTTTGACATCAGTGGGTCTTCGCGAATTGTGGTCAAATAAATAATTTATTTTGAAAACCAAATAACTTTGTGTATTTCCGCTGTAAAAAAGTAATGTATTCAAAGTTATTGGGTTTTCAATACAAAGTTAATAATTTCAGGTCACATCTTCATGTTTGGCCTTATGTCCACAACCACTGATCACTGCACAACTCTTGGTCAAACACTTGTGGGCGCTAGGCTCTGAGATTATGCAGACTAGCGTTGTAACCGCTCTGTGCGAACTGCTACATAGAACTACTACATTTTCTGGCAGTTCACACTTTACACATTTTTGAGTGTGCGAATACTTTAATTGAAGTTACAAAGACCACAAAGAACCAATTTTATTTTGCGGCAGTTCACACTTCAATCGTAGTTCATAGTTCATAGTTCACAAAGAACTACTTCATTTAGCGGCAGAACACAAAGGTTCAATTTCAAGAAATCGTATTTTTCAAAATGGCGTGACGGTTACACACAAAATTATGTATCAATATAGCATCAACAATATTTACTTAAAAAGAGTTGAGCAAATAAAGGACCATGGTATAATTTATGACAGTAAATTAACTTTTGTTCCTCATATAAATGAAATCACTAATAAGGCCATGAAATGTTTGGGTTTTATTTTGAGGACTGTGAAAGATTTAAAATTATCGAATTCCTTTAAATTACTATATACTGGGTTGGTGAGATCTAATCTAGAGTATAATTCTACAATCTGGGCTCCATTTTATAATATTCACCAACTTAAAATAGTAAGAGTGCAGCATAAGTTTCTCAGATTTATTAATTATAAGTTATGTATTCCAATCGTTGACCTTAAATATGTTTTTTTAATGAACTTACTTAAGTTAACTGATTTAGTGAGCGATTTAATATGTCTCTTTAAAATAGCGAATGGTAGATTGGACGCCCCAGATCTAACGAGCCTTATTACCTTGCGAGTACCCATCCGTGATACACGACAGGCGGCTCTGTATTATGTTTCTTCGTCTACAAACAATTACTTTGATAATTCGCCCATTAAAAGGCTGCATAGACTAGGTAATAAATATGGTTGAATAGATTTTTACCGTTACAACACTGTTTCCAAATTAAAATTTAGCTTATTTTAATGTTTTGAATAGAACTATAAAGTTATTGTTATTTATTTGCACCTTTTATAGTTATAATTGCTATGTGAAAATAAAAAATACTTCCCATTTCGCTGTAATTTACTATTTACACAGTACCTACTTACTAATTTTATGGTTATACTATTGTTATTATCATTCATTTTTGTTGTTGTTCTTATGCCATGTACTATATTATTTTTTCAAACCTTCAATAATAATATAACTAATTGTAACTACATTATGCTGCAATAATATACCTACACTTTACCAACTAACTTATTTTAAATTTATCATGCTTTGTGTTATATACGTATTACACTATTTTGTGAAATATATTTTGATAATATAACTAATTGTAAAACCTACGATATATTTATATACTTGAGTTTTACATACTAATTGTTTTTTTTAAACTCTTGATTTAGTGTTATATTCTAGTCATTTATTATCCTCCTTTATTTAACTAAAATGTATTTTATATAAAAAACTTAAAAGCGTTAATAAAAAAATATATAAGTATGAAAAAAAAATGTAAGTACATATTTATTCCAGACACATCAGCGTCATGATGTATTCAAAACAAACCGGGTAGTATCACAAAGTTTCCACAAAAAAAAACTGTATTTAATAAATGTTTAAAATTTATAATATTTGCATTTGCACAAATTGAACAATCCAAAATTTTATTGAATGAATTTATTAAGGAAACAGAATTTCTATCATATATTCATTTCATTTGTGTTCGTAAGATTAGGAATTATTGAGGTTAAGCCAACAAAATTCTAAACACACATTTAAAAAAAAAAATTGTTAACAGTAGTGTGGACCCTTTTAGACTATCATGAATAAAATTAACTAAATTTTCACGGTATGAGCGTAAAATACAGTGTGAAAATATGCGTCTGCTCACTTGCAATCGCTACTATGAAATCGCAAGACCATGATTTTAAAAATAAAATACCTACAGAAATGATGAAGTAAAATATTGTTTTAGTTTAGATTGAAATTAATAATCAACAAGTTATCCGGGATGCAATTAGTAAATGTATGATAGTAAATACTTGACCGAAACACGACGCGACAACCATCTAAACAGCTTCGCGATTAAATGCTATGTTGAGTAATGCTCTCTGAACTGTTATTCAATATGTGTGAGATAATAGTATAATATTTATTTATCTAAATATTCTGGGCTACATGGACCACACAATAATATTGCAAAAAATATAGTTTTAAATACCTATCCTAAATTTTGTCTCATATAGCAACCTGTTTTTTTTTCAAATAATCATTTTTAAATGGCTCACGACTCATGACCATGACCTTTCGAGTAAGACTCAATTTTTATTTTTAAATATATCATATATATTTTTATATATATATATATATATATATATATATATATATATATATATATATATATAAGGAGCATTGTGTATGACCTTGGGTGACATGACATGAGGGTCACAAAATCTATATTTTTAAGTTATTCTAGTAGAGTGCACTTGAGGTGAAATATCACAAAACTGCGCTATATAAATGCAATGTTATTATTATTATTATCAACCCCCTTCGAAACATTAAATTAAGCTTTTTGATCGTAGCTATTGCTCCTAAACCATGTGGATTTTGAACGAGACATTCGATTATTAAGTTTCGGGATCGGATATTTCGATTAGACCCTCAGAGCAACTTACTTCAAGATTGGACCATCACTATCGTTCCTCAAATGTCACAAAAATATTTCTATGGTCGAGTTCACTCAAATTTTCTTTATCCTGTGTACGATCTGTCAGGGGATTTCAATTTCGGGTTTTTATTATATTTATTACATTTCAAATTTAACGTCTTGAATAGTTTCTGGCACCTCCCACACCTCCGTTTTGTTGCAGTTCTTCGTTACTGGTAAGTTCTTTACCTGGCCTTTAATTGGAAACCAAAAAATAATCACAATATTGATTCTTTTAAGATGTACTGAACATATTTTTATTGCAATTTGAATACTGCTAAAAAATTATTGCAACTGTCTAAAAAAATATTTTAACTGTCTCAACAGATTTCAACGTTTGTGTAAAAAGATTTACACATTCGCAGTTGTATGTTTTAACAGATGTTTGCCAATTTGAGCTTACAACATATTTACAGCATTGCAGTAATAATTTAAGGTCTCCTGTTTTAGTGTAGTGTATCCCTTATGTGTACTTTTATGATTGAATTAACGAAAAAATATTTAACAAAAAAAAATGTTTTCCATTGAAGGGAACCTGATAATGCAATTACAGTTAAGGAAATTATAATACATTTAATATTATTTGTATGCATTCTAGGATCGAAATATTTACACCCTTTCATTAATTTTCTTAATGGTGTTTTCGTTGCATTACACAGCATTATAGATTAGTTTTACTTAGCAGTATGGATGTTGAGTTTTTAGTTGTCAGCTTGTTAAGCTTTACAATTTGAAGTTATATTCTACAAACCCCAAAATGATTGGGATAAGTGCATCTTGCAGAGCAAAAAAGTTAACATATTGAAATTGTTTGGCGTGGCAACATAGTAATAAATGCATTTATTCAGAGATATAATATGGAGGTCTCAATAAAAACAATGAATCAGGACGGATTAAAAGTGACTACACTATTTAAAATTGAATAACTTTTTGGAAGATTTTTTTCCTATTCTTAAAAAATAACATCTTGTAAATGACTTCCATTTGCATCTTCATAAATGCAAGCTGTTTCACTGACGCTTTCCATTACTGCATGCTTAAATGCTTGTTGTTAAATAAAAAATTATTCTTCAGCTCAAAAAGAGATACAAAATGTGAAGTCTAATATTAATGTCAATGAAAACCCAAAGTGTTTTCTTTCTTTAAAAATTTTCACTTGCCAGCTGTTTGGAATCGCTGACTGAATGGACAGTTGCCTCATCTTGCCACCAATTCCAGGTGTATTCTCTACAGCAAGAAGTACCAAATGTCTCTATGCTTCACGGTATTTGTCCCCCGTGACTGTTACTATATTTCCATTATCATCCTCAAAAGAGTACAGGTCTAGCACCATTTCTACCGGTCCTGAGCGGAGATCCCACTTGGTTGGAGATCTTTGACGAACACTTGTATTCTATTCTATTTTTAGAATGTGAAAGAAAAATCATATAAAATAAAAACCCAAAAAATCGTTTATTTTAAAGTGATTTCTGGCCCTCGGTGTAAAATCTAATTTATTCTTTCATAACCTTCATTGAAGGCAATAAAACCAGTATGCAAATTCAACTTTTTTCTTCTGCCCACAATATTATAAGTTTAACACAGCTTTAAAATTCAGTGATAAGATAACATATCTGCCGAATAAACTTTTAATTAATTATTTTAAAATGCTAATCATTCCCCCCCATTAATAATAAATGGGGGAGATTATTTTGAATTACTTTTATTTTCGTATGTATATTTTATTTTACAAATTGGTTCTTATCAGAAATATCAAGTGATAGAGTGGACCCGTTTTTTATGTATGTTTTATGACGGTTAGATAACGTATTGGATAAGTATGCCTTTGGAAAGGTTAGTTAGTGATTGTTGCTCCTAAGGTACAGTTCGTAGATATTTTATCTTATTAGGTTTTTTTTTAAACATTCGGTCAACTATTTCTACAGGAACATGATATTAGCAATCCCTACGCACTTTAAATGCAGAGAAGAGAGAGATAATGATTAAGTCATGTACTTATAGTTTTACACGGCAATAACAAATATAATAAATAACCGTAACAAGGAAAATAATAAAAAGAAAAATAATCAATTCGTAATATTTTAAGAAACTAAAATAAATTCCTATTGCATGTAGCAATACAGGCATCAAACATAATACGATTTTTATAATTACATATACAGTTAAGTAGGTTTGATCTAAATATATATCAATTTTCGTTTTTATTTACATTTATATATTTTTTACACTCTCTTGCCATTGAATCAATGTTGGAAGCAAGTTGTAAAGATTGTTTTAATCGTTTGATTTTTCAGTAATTATGGTTGATGGTACTCCATTGAGAATCATTAAAGTAAGTTTACCACAATATTCCTTGCCTGATGATAACCGTGATATGTTTGTCGTTTTTTACAAGCATGCAAATTAAGTGTTTTTATTTTTTGTCTTAATAGTTTTTTCCAAAAGTTTTTCTTCCTTAAAAAATAATAATAGAAATGTAAAATTTTGATAGTTCAACATACATAGTGATATTTTACCGTGAGTGCACTTTACTTTAAATACATAGCTTAACTTATGCATAACAATAATGTACATTATTTAGAAAATCTATTCAGGGTTTCTCTTCTCTCTTTGAGGTGTTTATATAGTTTAAACAACTTGTACAGATCAACATACTTATATATGAAGTCGGTGGTGTTGCCACGGTAGGATATTGTGGATACAAAATAATAAAAGATTTAATAAATAGTTATTTTCGATAGATCCTCTTTTGACTGCCTGCAGATATAAGTATTTTAATCTGTAATATTAAATGGCAGTGGAAACAAAATTAATTCTGATAATTATTTTTTGATAAAAATATGCAATTTTATTTTTTTCACTATCTGACCCGATAAATTTTCCATTGCATTAAGATACATTGACTCAGTGAATAGTGAGTGGTGACTGCTGGTGGTTACACATTTGAATGTAATGAATCAGTATATAATCTATGTTTGTATGTATGTTCCTGGACACCTCGTGTGAGATTATGTCATTTGTGTTTTGTCTGTGAGCATGTTCACACCGACTGTCCAATCGTATCACATATTTATTTAATTGAACAAGTGAAAAGAAAATAATTATACGTTTCAGTGATTCGAAATATTATTTGTTTTTGTTTAAAATTTAATATTGAGTGAGACGATTACAGTTTTTCAGTGTTTATTTTATGGGAAATTTATCATCTGTTTATAATGGGTTATTCTATGGTAATTGATTGAATACATAGTATTGGTGTTATTTATTTCTTCTGCTACTATTTTATTTTAATGCTTTTTAAATACCATTAATTTATTATTCAAAATGAATGCTATTAATGTAGTTTATTTTGTTATCTAAACTACATAATCTAGTGTTGTAGATTTACAATGGAAGTTATTAGTTTATTTATATTTTCCTGTTATTGAGGCCTATCTTTATAATATTCAGTTTTTATCACTTACAATGTACTGATGATAGTACATTGTAAGTGATAAAAACAATTTAAAAAGCTAATTAAAAACAATTTAAAAAGTTAATCATTTCTATGTACGCTTCCATTCTAAGTCTGTACCTTCAAACATTTTAATGTACAATATACGATAATGATTCATGAAAATGCCTTATTTGTTATACATAATAATAATATGAGTTTCAAAAAATCGGCATTCCTTAATAGGCATGATACGTACTGTGATTATTTTTATTTTTTTCATAAATAATTCTTCATAATAAATTATTTTTCTGTTGAGAAACAATGATCTGCAAAAGTCCAATATATCACAGATATTAGAAGGCCATACAGGTCAAATTCAGATAAAAATGTATTCTTCTTTTTGCATTGTACACTTAGCACTCTCCTCGATGAGATAAACTTTTGGCAGTTAATATTATTAGTTAAATAATAGAATACATTAATTAATATAATGAATTGTATAATAAAGATAATTTTTTAAACATGACAGCATTCATATTTTGGTGACCACGCTCAAGTAATGTTTTTCTTAGCCCTTTAGACAAGTAAATCGACTTAAGTCGCCCAATTTTATTTCCTCATTTCGATGTGTGAATAGACTTTAGTCCATGGTCTATAAAAAACATTTTAATTGAATGCGTAAATTGACTCAAGTCACCCAATGATTAACCCTTTTGGCCCGTTTTTCAACTTAAAACCTAAATGTTTGAGAATAATTCCTCACAGGTCGATTTATTTGGACAGCAAAGTCATTGTCTTTTGTATGATACAACAAAGTTTGCGCAGACAGATCGGCGCTGTGAAGCTTTTAGCATAATCTAGGTGGGCCGATTGATCAGTGCTAAGAGGGTTAAGACATCCCCATAAGTCGTAAATGAGTTTTTTTTTTTGTAGTTTTGGTGCTGGAAAATAGTTGGGAGGAACAATTTTTGGTTAAATCTTGGTAATGTATGTTATTGTATTCTACTTTAAATAATTTAAATGTTCTATAACTTTTGTACAGAGCAAAATGAAGGAGGAACGTCAACCATTACTCATCGGACCGGGCGATGCGGAGAATCCTGAAGTGTTGCCATTTGACGGAATCGTGACCAACGAGTCGACGTCCGAGGATAAAAAGCAAATCGGAGATTCCGACTCTGAGGGATTCCAAAGCACGTGCAAAAATAACTACAATCCAATATTGGACAGAAATTTAGAACATCCAACATCTAATCTGGACACGCTTATACATCTTCTCAAAGGAAATGTGGGAACCGGCATCTTGGCCATGCCGGATGCATTCAAGAATGCCGGATTGGCAGTCGGTAAGTTTTTTTGTCCAACGTCAAAAATATTATTTGCATAAGAAGTCTACTAACATCCATCAGTTCATGGAGGAAATGTATTTTATAATTTATTTGCCAACAATAGTTTCAGCTGACAGGAGTCAGTTGAACTACGGTAGTATTTAAAAATGGTGTTTTTAAATCGGGTTCCAACATCATTTGTGGAATACGTAGACACATCATTTATAAAAGCATCCATTCGTTTTGAAATTGTTACACAAACCCTTTCAGGGAGACTGATGCAATATATGATCATTCTCTGATTTATTCATTTATTAATACAGAAGGGAATATTCTCTTGACCTACATAATAGATTTCCTTATCATAAACATTGGTCTATTTTTATTTGTGAGTATTCAGTGGATCATGGCCATGTAATATGGTGCACATTGAGTTATTTTATAAAATTTTGTAATGAGGAAGTACCCACAGAATTTGCTTTCAATAATCAGATTTTATTAATCACAAAAACATGTCCTTTATTAGTCAAGCCTTAATCATCTAAATGTCGTCATTATTTTATCTTTTGTAATTCAATTTAAGTTGAAAAGAACTGAATAATCAATTTATTTACAGTGCTGGATCAGTGCTGATGTAGTTTGTAACTAAGGCGAATAATTGTAAAAGATACTAGGATTCGTTATCATTTTTGGTAAATAAGTGTGTAAATGCATTGAATCTGATTCTCCTATCTTTATTACAACTATATATATCAATACTAAACAAAAAAATTCAACATTTGTTATATTTGTCAATGCCATCTAGCGGCCAATAACATTAATAGGGCACATACAAATACCGAAATTATATATAATTTATTATATGTAATCTGTTGAACGTTATTACACATGTCCGTAAAGACAATATTGGTAAATCTTGGTTAGTAATCGACAAAACATGAACCAATTATTGTGACCCATTTTTTCTACGATTAATTTTGACTAGGCTAGCTTGCATAAACAAAGATATTTTAAAAACAAAGAAAAGTGTAATTTGAATACAAAATTTCAATTTATATACAAAGAAAATATTTAGATTTTACTATTGCAAACTTTACTGTGATTATTTTTCATAAAAATAAAACTTTTTTTCTTGATTGAAAAAATAAAATATTAGAGCTCTAAATCACAATCTCGTAGGGGGGTGCTTTTTATATTATCTGCATGGGGCGCAAAATGTTGTCAGTTCGGCCATCTCAATTGAATGCAACATTCATAATAATATTGATAGCATTGGAATTATTCAATTAGTTGATATTTTGGTTGAAATTTAAAATGACGAGGCCAAATCAAAATACTATTACAGATAATTAATTACATAAAGTCATGTCCCCACGGGGGTAATGCAAATAATTTTACAATGAAGTTGGTATAGTGGCATTGCAATGTACAATTTATCTTTAAGTATCTAATTACAGTAAAAAAAAATATGAATTATAATTACATAGATACTTTGTAAACTTTGATGTACAACTAAAATAAAATAAATAAAAAACTAAACAAAACTTTAAAAAATGACTGGTTAGCAGCTGAGTGAACAAATTCCTCTGCTAGCTAAGTCCTCCATCATTGCACAAGCGGCATTATACGCTGTCAGTAGGAGTTTTTCAAATATTGTAAGGTTATTCTTAATCCGGGAATGTTTGTCTTTCTTTTAAAAAAAAAAGAAAAATCTAACCAAATCGTCCATGACTTTTCAGCTTTAGAGATGTATAAGTTTTTCTTTTTAATAAAGTTTTAATTTATTTTAATACGAATTTTATTTTTTGTATCCATTAAATTTAGGGATTTGGCATCTCATTTTGCACAAGTTATATATTTTATAAAACATGAAAAAGTATTAAAAAACTTAACCAACTTACCTTGAAAACAGAATTTTATCGATTTTGTTGCACAATCACCAGTCCTGCCTACACACACCATGTCGCATTATACTCAAGTATACTCGAATTTCTGTTTTATTGTTGAACTATAAAATTATAAATGCACTTCCCAGGTCTAATCGGCACTCTCTTCATGGGAGTGATATGCACTCACTGCATGCACATGCTGGTGGGGTGAGCGCACGAGCTATGCAACCGCACACAAACTCCATCTTTAGGCTTCTCTGACGTGGTCGGGGTAGCCTTTGAGACCAGCCCACAAGCCTTGCGGAAACACGCCAGAGTGGTCAAGTTAGTATAATATCACATTTCATCCCCCTTCAGGCAGTCATCATACCCGAAACACACTTTTGTGTTCACAACTATTCATTGAATGCTTTTATTTTTTATTATTATTAAATATACATTACATAAATTTGATGATATGGTTCTTAACAATCAGAAATTCGCAATACTCGATAATAATTTTATGATGGTGTATATTGAAGAAAATATTTGTTCTTTTCAGGAACGTCATAAATGTATTTTTATGCGTGACACAACTTGGATTCTGTTGTGTTTACTTCCTCTTTGTGGCAGCGAACATTCAAGACGTGATGTCGCACTACCTGTCCTACGATCTCGGAGTTCACTGGTACCTGTTTATGATATTGATTCCGATGATCTTGCTGAATCTGCTAAAGAACTTGAAGTATCTGACTCCAGTCTCTCTGGTGGCTGCCATCCTGACTGTCTGGGGCCTGGCCATCACATTCTATTACATGCTGAAGGATTTACCTCATGTTAATAGCGTCAAAGCTTTTTCCACATGGAGTCAAATACCTTTGTATTTTGGCACAGCCATGTATGCTTTTGAAGGAATCGGAGTGGTGAGTAACAATACCTCTATGCTATATATGAATTCATTTCATTTAATCGTGTTCATATCTGAAGCTAGTAAGCTTTTTTGCAAATAGGTTATTTTCACTTTTTGGTTTTTTCGAAAAAAATTATGATAATATTGCATTATTTTTTATGTTGACAAATAAATTTTCTATAACAATTTTCAATATGCCAATTTTGAAAATCGCTAAGCTCGATATTCAAAGCTAAGAAAATTATTGTTGCTGACTAAAAGAGATCCCATCATAATAACATCTATTTTAAACAAGTTATCAGACTGCCCTCATTAAAAAAACTACTGTCACTAATTACAGCTATACAAGATTATAATAAAGTATAGCAAAATATCTCATGCGTCTCAGGAAATGAAAAAAACAGCAAAAACCACGAATATCAACACAACAGGAATGTTTTGACATCATAGCGGTGGGGGGAGCTAGCGTTGGTTAAGTTATAATTTCATCAACCAATCATGGTCCGTTCAACTTTAAGCGATTTTTGGTCTTTTTTCAAATCAATAATTATGAATGAAAATATTAAAATTACACATTTTAGTATGATGATCAGAATCATTAAAAATCTTGCACACATTTTAATGGTATCCCTAGTTTGTGAAAATACCTTATTAAATGCATTGCTCATTTTGTTTGTGTAGGTTTTGCCTCTGGAAAACAACATGAAGACGCCCCAGGACTTTGGGGGTTGGAATGGAGTCTTGAACACTGGAATGGTTATTGTGGCCTGCCTGTATACAGCCGTCGGATTCTTTGGCTACTTGAAGTATGGAAACGCTGTCAAAGGAAGCATCACCCTCAATCTACCACCCGGAGAATTGTAAGAAAATTATTGTTATTTAATATTGATTAGCAAATAAAAATAACGGATGTCGAAACTTTAATGTTGCTGGGTCGGGCATGTTGCTCGACTTGAGAACAACAGGTGGATGAGAAGGGTGTTTGAGTAGACCTAGAACAGTCTGTAGAAGCCCGAGCAGACAGTTTACCTGCTGATCTGATGTAATCAGACAAGCAGACAGTATAAAGTAGATCAGGACTGCCGATAAAATGAAGGAGTGGCAAGCCAAAGGAGAGGCCTATATTCAACACTAAGTCCAGAGTTGATTAACAACTAGATAATATGAAAACCCATTTACACAGTATATATATTATTATTGTCTGTTTGACATGTAAATGCATGTTTATTTTCCAGTATGGCGCAAAGCGTTCGACTCATAATGGCCGTGGCAATCTTCATGTCCTACTGTTTGCAGTTCTATGTTCCCATGAATATTATTTGGCCAATTCTAAAACCAAAGTTTGAGTCCGAAAAGAAGCAGCGAATTGGAGAAAATGTTTTGAGAACTGGATTGGTACTATTTACATGTAAGTAGAAACATTTCATTTCTTAACTTAGTGCGAAAGTTATGGCTTCAATTTTCGTTTAGTGCAAAAATAAAATGTTGTAAATACATATTAAATTTGTGTTAGGAGGATGTAAATATTGAGAGCGCCCCGATTTTTTATGCAGTCTAACAGATGTGTGTTAATGTGAGTCTTACGTGTTTTTGTCAGGTGGCTACAAAAACTCTAAAAGATTTAAGTTAGCTAAAGAATATACAGCTAAACAAGCTTCAACGACTGTCACTACGTATTTAAATTTCACCAACAATGTGGGATTTGATTATTTCGTCTGTTCAACAACATCCTTGATAAAAAATGTTAACCTTGCGTAAATGCCAAACTAACAGCATGTTAGAAAAACGAAATAAAGATAGGGGATATTTATCGATAGATCAATGATACTGCTGGTATAATCACCGATGTGAAGAATATACATTGTATCCATAGTATATGTCACATAGTTATCGACGCACTATTGACCGACCTGCTGATGATGTATTATCAACCCCAATGACACGTTGTCCTCTTTTAAATAATTACCAATTTTTGTTGTGCAACATTAATAGGATTTCTGTTATCATATATTTTCGGTTTTACTATCCGGTTTTGCCCGAGTGAGCATTGACTTACTTTTTTGCAATTAAATAGATATTTCAATATTCCATAGCCCACCAATTAAACGATGTTAGAAGCTGAAAATTGATTTATAAATTATACACAGAAAAACCTGTGCAAATTTCATGATTCCAGATATCACCGTTCAAGAGTTTTTCTGCTTTAAAGTTTAATAAAAAAATTAAAAACCATGATTTCAATAATCACTTAATTTATTCTTGCCGCCATGATCCCCAATATGTTGCCTGTATACTGGTCAATTGAACTACAACCTCATTCCCATCCCCAAAGCACGTGTTCCAAGTCACAACAAATGGGTACCCCCTGGTGTATAGGGTTATTCATATTGTTTCGATTTCAATAATTATTTCAGTTATTCTGGCCGCCATGATCCCCAATCTCGGAGCCATAATATCCCTGGTGGGAGCGTTCAGCAGCTCGGCTCTCGCGCTCATCTTCCCGCCGCTAATTGAAATCATCACTTTCTGGCCGGACCGACTGGGGAAGTACGACTGGATCCTGTGGAAGGATATAGCCATCGTCATATTTGGTCTAGCAGGATTTGTATTTGGAACTTACGCTAGTCTCGCTAATATATTTTACCCACCCATGTAAGGTAATTGCTTTATTTATGTTTTATTGCATGTTATCTTTAATTTTTCGCCAATCATTTTTCGTACAAACACGATAAACTTAAGATTATTTTTATGTTTAATTTAATTATATGAGCTTTGACATTGTAAAATGACATACTTAATAGATTAATTATTTTATCACATCTAATGAAAGCTAGTAACTTATTCCTGTATTAATATATTTCGTGGATCTGCCAAAAATTATCCATGTTACTTAATATTATTCCAATTATATATTAAATTATGTAGTTTTAAACTGTATTAGTTATACATTATATATAGTTAGACTTCGAGTCTTTTGTTACTAATATTTATTTACCATATTTATGTTATACAACATTCTTTTGGTTAAACCTAATAACATCAGATAATAATTTGACAAATAATTTATTGTAAAAATATTTTAAAATCTTGTAAAAAAAGAAAAAATATATTAGTTCTTCAAAGACGTACTATTATATAATACTATATGTATTTGCAATATTTATTTTTATGTTCCAGTAACAATTTAATTATTATTTTTAATTATTTATTTAATTTATGTGATAAATTTAAACGCATTGGTGATACCAATAATTTCATTATACCACTCCCGTGATAATATGTTACGATTGCTTGTTTTCGAGTGTTTGCGGGTTTGCTATATTGCCCAGTGTTTTACAAACACAATTGTTTTATTGCACACTTATAAAAATAGAATTATCCCAAATCTCACTACGTGTATTTTTGTTTCCGAATACATATACGGGGTGTCTGGGGGTAAAGAGCAGTAACTTTGAGAGGTGATTCTTCATGGTAGTACAAGTAAAAAAGAAAAATAACTTTTTTAGAAATTCCAACATTTTAAGTAGGTAAAAATATGCCTACGAAAAAAATACCTTTTTGTATGGAAAAAAAAACAGTGGAATTTTGAAAAGAGTAATTTGACTTTTTACTTATACTATCATGTAGAATCACCTCCCGAAGTTATTGGATTTTAAAAGATCTCATCTAGTTATTGAAGCCCAAATTGATAGCATGTACTCATACATATAGAAATCTGTTTTAATTTGAAAAGTTATATGTACCTAGTCATCAAGCTCGACATATTATTATACGTACATATAATTATTTTGTGACATTATTCTTATACGTAATGAAAGTTGCTTTTTGTACTTGTCAATAATAATTATAACTTTGATGTTTGTATTGTTTGAAATAATATAAATGGGCACTATGACAATGGCTTTTTATGTTGTGAACCCTTTTAAAAGCTTATAAGATTTTTGATGCATTTATAGTATTATAATTATATTGTATGTTTAGTTGTTCATAAGTAATGAATGACATAGCAAATATTAGACAATTATGTGAATAAATAATTGTAACTTGTAATACTAATGACAAGACCTTGTCACATATAAATATTTGCTGTTAAATGTCCTCAAATAATTTCTATTAGCAGATAGTTCAGATTTAAAACTGTCACTAAGAAAACTTTTTAATCAATAATTGCACATTATTTATCAACACCTTTACCAGAATCAAATCAAAGGTATGAACATATTTAGTTTGTATTTATGCTAATGTAAAAAGCATAATAGTCATTCCAGAATAATAGTCTCATTCCTGTTATATTCTGAAGTTTCGTTAAACTGTGATACCATTATTTGTTAATTTTGTTTTCGTAACTGTTTCGAGTTCTAAATTAGTTTATATCCATTTATAATATATGTATTAATATTCCAAAAATTACAATTCATGGTCATACTTCAGTATTGTTATCCATCTTAATGACCCTCCTCACTAGCGGCGAAATTAATTTTAAACTATTGCGCAATATATGATTTAATCCAAGATTTAAGCTGTAAATTGCCAAAAAAACTGAAATACAACTCTGCCACCCTAATATATATATTTTTTAAATTATCGATCTATTAAATATTTACATAATTTAGTAGGCTAAGATGGTCATCATGAGGTTTTTTGAAAATATAAATTAGAACATAGAAATCAATGGATAAATATGTTAATGTTTGATTTATAGCTTAAATTTTTAATTAAATCATATTATATTGGGCAATACTTTTACGCGAATTTCACATTGAAATAAGGAGGGCCGAGGGAGATTCATTAAAAAAAGATGAAATCAGTTGGTGTTTGTAACCAAAAATAGTAAAGTAAGAGACTATGCAAATTAAAATGATACACACTTTTTACCAATGTTTGTTGTAATTTAAAAAAAAAATGGTATAAAAGTTTGTTAGCATCATAACAATAATTGTGGCAAAGGTAAGAACAAAAATATAATAAAGTTATTTAATGATCAATGAAGTGTTAGAATGTTTAAATAAGATACTGCCAAAGTTCCATTGGATTTTATTAAACTATAATTTCCTATTTTAGTTTATTATTTAATTTCACTACATATTTCAAAGATTACCGCCTCAAGTGGATAAATATTATTAAATCATGTATTTAAAATGTAGATTTTTCTATATTAATTTATTATTTATTAATAGCCAAATATATTTAGTAGTAGAAAAATAATTGTATATCAGGTATAATGTGCTTTGGGTCTGTGTGTTCACAATAAATATTGTCTTGAAAAAAATATTTTTAAAAACACTATTTTTGAATACTTCATATTATTATACAATATTTCGAATAATTAATTCCAAAGCTGCCTGAAGCCTTTTGATCAAAATATATAACACAATGGAGATGGTTGAGAGATTTCAAGAAATTATTTTTTTGTGAAAAAAAATGTGTTGGCGGACGGCTGGTACTGTCGCCAAAAATCACTTTCTGTATTTTTTTTGTTGCATTATGTAATTTTCCCCTTGTGCAGTATCTATGGTGTTATATTATCTCCTTGTTCTCTATTTGAATATATTATTCTAAATCAGGATCTTCATTATAACACATTTTTAAACTTATGTATTAGAAAAGAAGAAAAAAAATCCCAATATCACAAAGGTCATTTCTACCCTAGAAGGCTGTTAGGGTTATAGTTTGTCTTAGATGTGTTTACATTTGTATGTAATATTGAACTATTTCATTAGGGATTCAATAGTCCAGAAAAATTTACTTCTTTGCCAGATTTATAAAATATTGTTTTTAATATTATAATATTGAGAAAATACATATATGTGACAATAGAACTAAGACAATAAATAATATATAATTAAAGTTAATCTCTATAAATATGAAACCCTGTCTTAAGTCAAGCGGGTCTCTTGTTTAATTGAAAATGTTTATGTAATAATATTATTGTATCATGTGAACTTTTTTGAAAATATTATAAATCACAATTCAAAATAAACTGCTAATAAAATGTTTTAGCTGTATATTTTACAAATGTATTTTTACTATCCTTATATTATCAAAAATACTTTCACTTACATATATTTAATATAAAATTTTGTACATATAGTATAAGGCACAGATCTCATTTATAAAAAAAATGTTAAATTAACCTTTACGCCGCAATTCTTACGTAAACAAAATTACATCCATACGTGGCGCTCTTTTCGGCATTCCTAACTAATCATTTTAAACTGCTATAACTATCTTATTTCGTGACAGATTTAAGATTGGCTTATTTTAATGTGTGCTCTGTTTCATTTTAAGTACGATAAAATACATAAACATACAATAGATTTCAGGATGCGCCTCTAATATTGTAAACAGTGAGACATAACAAAAAATCGGCCGGCGTCTCAGTGCTGCTTACACATAAGAACACAGTGTTTATATGACGAGCGTCAATGAGTACACCCGTGAACTCATTGACGTACAAACTGAAATCATATGGGATGATCTCACGCACACAACACTAGACACAACGGTACTGCGGCGCGAAATCCAAATGATTGGACCGGTATTATTATTGTCATAGAAAGCATTTATAATAATTTTATTTGTTTACCTTACCATGAAATATTCTTATCTGTTAGAATGTCTTGCAGAATATTTTTTGTTATTAATCTGAAATTAGAAAAAATACAGCGTAACAAATATATATACTGACATAAAGTATTATTAACATTGCAGGCAAAACCTGGTATTATGTACAAACATAACATAAATATACAATCAATAAGAGCAACTAAAAGATTCAAAGTTGTTTGTAAAAAAAAAGTTATCAAATTTTAATAAAGGGAAAATTTATAAAAATAAAGGGTTTAGTTTTAGTTTTATTATTAGTAAGTTAAAATAAATTACCTCATTGTAGGCATGGGAACTACGGAAGCATACAGTACGCAACAGACATTATTATCTTGCTTGTACGCGTGGCACTTGTGATATTCAGAGCACCAATATGTTTCCAGCATATTCCCTTCATCTTCCTTGCTTTGGAGATCAACTGCATCGTTCGCAGCTTCAGGAGTTTCAGAGACGGTGATGTCTTCATTTACAATACAGAAATCCTAAAAATAAATGTAAAATTTAATGCTATGATAATTTTGATTTTAAGCTGCATATTGAGAATGTAGAATGCCATAATGATAATAATAAATAATATTTGGATAATTTGTATAGCGCCGTTTTTGTGAAAAATCATCTCAAGGGCGCTGTACAAATCTTAATTTCCACTTAATATTAATTCGTCTTTAACTTACAATAGCAGAGGAACATAACAATGTGTATTAAGATTCTGTAAGTCTTTTTGAGAAAAAAAATGGAGGGAAGAAATTGATTTACCAGAGATTTTATTTATTTTTAAATCTCCAGAACTTTTGGCGAGAACACATACATTCATACAATCTCAGTATATATTATATTTTGGGATTGTATTTAGTGCAGTTACAAGAAGAATAAAAATAGTTTAGTACCTGTACAGCTTGCAGATAGAAAGTGCGTAATATGTCAAGTCGATGTGCACCGCTAAGAGCTCTCCTGCCACTGATTGGCTGAACAGACCTAGATATGACATATTTTTGCTCATCACACTGTACTACCATCACCCTGGATGAAGAAGAAAAACAGAACAAAATAAGATTGCAAATTCACAACTTTTTCTGACATTGAAAAACACATACCGTGGAGACTGTGTTCTAAACTTTTTAAAGAGACGGAAACAAAAAATCCTATATGTATGTGGGTTCCAAATTAGGCAATTTTTTATTTCACCTTTCAAGGGACTGAAGAAACAAAAATTCTTAAGCGTGAAAACTTCTTATATGCGGGTTTTGCTCCAGTTTAAAAATTTTAGGCGCGAAAACTTATAATACGCAGGTTTTGCTCCAGTTTAAAATTTTAAGCGCGAAAACTTCTTATAAAATACCTTTTTAATATAACTGTTTTAGAGTCATTAAATTCAGGGCATTAAAAACATCGCCTGTAGGTGTTCTAATGGGGACGTATAATATAATATAATCTGAAGTGTAATTTAAAAAAAATGGTTTTTGTGTGATGAGGACGGGTTTTAAGGTGGTATCACATGAACTTCCCAATCCGATTAGATCGGGGTTGTCTGTCTTGTTGGTGTGTATTTTAAATTTAATAAATATGATTTTCAGTAGTCATTTAATGTCACAGTCTCCCATAACTTTCCATGAAAGAGAATGACTGTGTCATCTGCGAAACTAACAACTAAGTCATAAGAATTCGTTGCATAAATCATCAATACATATCAGGAAATATCTTGAAGGTAAAATCATGTACTCATGTGTGAATGAGTTCTATATTCTTTCACTAGATATAGGTAAAAAATATTTTTAATATATATGTATTCTGATCTTAATTTAACTACCCCAAAACTCCTGAAGGAAACTGAATGCTCGGAGGGAAATTTCTGGGATAGCGCTGGCGAGCAGCCTTAAGCGTATCGGAGTGTTGTTGCCAGCAATTGAGAACGATGGCATCCACTTCAGCCAACACTGGAGTGGGACCACAGATGATGATCACATGGACATCCGAGAGAAGTTTGCAAATGACAGCTCGGAAAGCAACCTGCAAAAACAAAAAAAAAAGCATTGTAAAAGTGTGGAACTATGGAATAAACAATATTATGGTATTTTGTATTATTTATTGACAGTATATATTTCAAAGTTCCATAGCTCATAGTAGAAATGAAATTTCGAGCGATAAAAACATAAGTTAACTCAGAAATTCCAGAAAAAAATCTATTTTTCACTACGTCATAGTTCACCGTTTGAGCATTTTTAGTGGAATATGTATGCACAAACAATTTTTTTGCTTAATAGTTACAATTTAATTTTAAAACCAAAGAAAGATTAAACTGTAATCCAGATTGAATTACGACACGTTATGGAGTACTTTGAATTTTTAAAGAAAAATTAATTAAAATAAATTCACCCTAGGACTGCGGTGGCATAAATAAATTGGAGTGTCTCTCAGGGAGGCTTCTGTATCCAGGGAGATGAGCCGCAGTAGTAGCTGTCTCTCATGCGAGGAGAGAGAGCGCCAGCCAGCCGTGCCGCAGGCGTAGCGCCCCCACACGCACAAGCAGCCAAACACACTGCCCATGCGGAGGGTGAATTGCTCCAACACAGGCTGGAAAAAATAAAATTATGATGCACTCGTACGTCTTTCTAAATAGGTTATATAACAGTGTTGTAATATTGCATTGCTTAGTACTCATAAATAATAAAATTCCACTTGATGACTATGAGGTTTAATCCAATAGTCCATGTCTCCAAGTCTAACAGTTAAACAGAAAAAATTGCATCTTCACAAGTCATTGATAAATAATTGATACAAAACAAGAAATAGAAACCAGAAATAAAATATTCCAAACCAGTATTTTGTTGTGGTGGAACATGCTGGAATTCTTATGTATTTTATTTAAATTATTAAAATAGAAATCTTCACCAAACATATAAATCAGACAGCAACACTAAATGAAAGAGAAATGACTTCCTTGTTGTATTTCGTGAAAATATTCTCAAAAAAATATATATTATCCATTACTATTTCATCAGGTGAATGTGAATGCAGGTTTTTTTCAGATCAATCTAAAAATCACCCCAAGGGCTTTATTGAAGGCTAAAACGGTCTCAGCATATTTGTTCTTCAAATTTGTTAGACCACTTTTGAGACATTTCAATCTTTCAGAGTACGATCATCTATGGATTTATGGTTACTCAGAGGGTTTAGTTTTAGTTTTATTTATTTTATATTAGTTACTTTGTACATTCAAGTTTACAAGTAGCTAATTATTTCATTTTATTTTTAACTTATATACTACTTATTATTTTGATTTATACGCATTTTAAATAATTTTTACAGGCTATTTTGAATTTATTGATAGGCATAATTTTGATGATTTCTGGCAGCGCATTATAAGATTTCATCCCTTTATATAGTAAGCTATTTTGTGTGTATGCTTTATTTTTTTCTGGTAGTCTAATTTCTTTGCATGCCCTTGTATTATACTTGTGAATATCAACATTGTAGATAATTTTGTCAGAAAAATATTTTGGTAACAAGTTGTTCTTCATTTTATGTATAAACATCAATGTGTTTAATGTTAGCATCTGTTTTACTGTTAGCCAATTTAGTTCCTCTGACATTTTAGTTACTTTTGAGTATCTATTTCGCCTAAGTATAATTCTCATTGCTCTATTTTGGAGAATTTGAAGCCTGTTTTGTTCTTTGTCGTTAGATAAGAAAAGAATCGTTGAACAGTAGTAAAAATGTGGAGCAATAATGGAGTTGTATATTGTAATTGCGGTTTTTCTGCAATTTTTTTGACGAATTCTTCCCAAAAAAGAGATCTTCTTCCCAATTTTCTTTTGTGTATACTCAGCATGCTTGTTAAAGGTTAGCTTGGCATCTAATATAACTTCTAAGTATTTCATATCACTTACATTTTCAATAATGTCACCAATAATTTTAATGTTGCTTTTACTGCATGTTTTCTTAAATCCAATTATCATACATTTTGTCTTTTTTTGTATTCAGTTTAAGTTTATTCATTTTAAGCCATCTTGATACATTATCTAGTTCATTATTCAAAATATTTATTAACTCTTCGTAATTATCTCCAATTATGTACTATATGAGTATATCATCAGCAAATAGTCGTACTTTGCACTTTGAAAATATTTTTACCATATCGTTAATATAAAAAATAATGAACAACAAAGGTCCGAGGACTGATCCCCGCGGTACTCCTAAATTATTTTGCAATGGTTTTGAAAATTTACCATTTATTTTTGTAACTTGTTTTCGTTCTTTCATATATTCTTTTATTAATTTTAAAGCTACATCCGAGAAACGATTTTCTTTCAATTTTATCATCAGTATTTCTCTGTGGTTTCAAATGCCTTTTGAAAATCCAAAAATATCGCTAAGATAAATTTGTTATCATTTATTCCTTCCTTCCATTCTTCAACAACCACGTTTAATGCTGTTTCACAAAAGTTATTAGATCTGAATCCAGATTGTTCTTGGGATAAGATATTGTGTTTATCTAAGTAGTGCAAAATTTGTTCTTTGATTATAACTTCTAGTATTTGTTCATATTTTGGTAATGTGTTGATGGGGCGAAATTCCTCACATTTTCTGGTATTTTTTACTTTTGGAACATAGGATGGCATTCACCCAGAGATACAAGGAAAAAAGACGAGAAGATTTGAATTCACTATGAACCTCTTTTAATCTAGATACTTTAAATTTAAGAACTAAATATGAGGTCAACACCTTCACGAAATCAGAGGGAAGTGGGGGAGGGAAATGAAAATTATTGTTTTAGTTTTCAATATAATCTACTTTTTAATATCAATAAACTGAATGACTGATGCAATATTGTCGAAATTTTACTTATGGCTCTCTGTTCTCTCGGCTGTCACGTTTTTGACCTCCCCTCATATGTATATATTTTAAATACACCTGTTCTGGTACCGTTACCGACACTACACTTATTTAAAAACATGTTTTAATTGTAAAACGATTTACTTACTTCCAAAACCAGGCTCTCTGGGCAGAGAATTGCTTCAACAGCATTCAGCAGAAGTGTGGGATGGGCGGCGGAAGCACTCTGCGAGTCCAGTGACTCCATCAGTCTGTCCACCAGGGGATAGCACGGCCTCAGTTCCCGCTTTAGCCTTTCCAAGTTGCGAGGATTTTCCAGTTCGTCCAACCCCACAAACATGACCATGGCATTGAAAATGGATATCAATAGAGAGTTCAAGTCGCTCTCCAAACCTCCACTGGCTATGCCTATCAAGGTAATGCTATAAAAAATAACATACAAAATGAATTAATTATTGTGCATTATAAACAAAATAGTATATCAAATTGTTCAGAAGTGGTCACTAAACATAGCTTAAGTCATTTAAGCAACATTGTGATTCTGAATCGGGCGAGGTAAAAATATACTGCACATTATTTTATTTAAAATTTATTTGTGAAGTAACCATATAAAATAAATATTACTTTTCCACCCTGGGTTTCGCATTGGCGACCTCTGAGTTAAGAATCTAGGAGCTTATCGCTCTGCATCGGAGGTCGTTAAGATTATCGCCTTTTTTAGGCAAAAATAAAGAAATTACCTTCCCAGGAACTCTTTCCATACGATTATTCCATTTTGGATTTTAGTACTCTTGAGAATAACGTCTTGACACTTGCTAAATAAACTGACGCCATTTAAAGAAGCCATTGAAGAAAAGGGGAGCTAGAATAATAAATAAAGCACTCATAAAAACATGTCACAAATATATTATAAAATATCTCAGTATTTGTTTTTGAAAATTTATATCTAAAGTGCTAAAATATTCAATAGAAATCATTGGATATATTGGGATAGAACATACGCTTTCATTATCTCCTTTCTTTCTTGTAAATATAGGAAGGCCGCTTGCAGTTATTAATGCTAAAATATGAATTGTCATTTTGGTCACAATTAATTACTTGTAACTAAAATAAAACATATTTATCCAGCTTGGATAATTAATGTGTGACTAAATCAAGGTCAGATAGGTTCATTTATAAATATAGAAAAATAATATTTGAGTATTTTATTAAAATAAACGTTTGCCGATTTTACAAATAATTATTTCAATTCTTTAATAAGATTTCTTTTCGAATTAATGAAAATAATCACGTACTGCATTCCGATTATTCAAATTCTCAATCGATTAATTAAATTAAAACAATAAATTTTACTTGAAATAATTGAATGAATTCTTTAGGTTTATAATCTTTTAAAAAATATAATTTGATATTTCGCTTCCATAATTTCGATCGAGTTTTTTTTTCCGAATACAACATTTTCATTATCTTCTATGGAATTTTTAAATAATCTACGCCATCCATATCCGATAGATTAATTCGATAATTAATATATTTAAACATTGAAATTTTTAATTTTTCCGCTTATCATAGGTCATTTTTTAGGTATATTGCACTTTTAATTATTATGAAGGATTTAAAAAATATATATTAAGTAAACTCTACGCACTAACTTAAAAAATCGCCGTGATGCTTTTAGGGTAGGTGATGTAAAATATTTACTTATGTGGATGCAGCTTTAATTTGACACTCGACAGAATCAAGAGATGCCGCTAGTCAAATTGTACATCTGACGCATTATGGTATTACGCGCGTAAAAATCAATATAATTTTCAATGAAAATACTTTTTATGAAGGCTTATGGAATATAAACACCAAAATAGACAAGTACAAAAATATTATGTGATGAAATATAAAACCATTTGATTGTTACTCGGAAGATTGAATCAGTTTAGACCACTGTACAAATTTAAAATGGTAATATTTTCCGACGTTTTTGTCATATTTATTTATTAAAAGAAATTTGTTTACGATATGTAGTTATTTTTAAAAAATGCCCTTATTTGAATTATTATTAAGTTACATTTATTAAGCAGACATTTATAAATTATTTTTTTGGTAATAACACAAGGTTTATTGGTTCTGTTTCGCAAACGATATAGGATACATTAAAAATAAGTCAAATATTTAATTCAAACATGACAAATTAATATTACGATAAAAATAATACTTTAAAGAAAATTACGACGCCACAAAACGAAACAAAGATAATTTATTTGTCAACTTTGACCCTATTTGAAAATCACAAGGATAGTAAATTAGATAAAAAAGTATTAATTCTCTCATATCTCTGGAAAATGGATCGTAAATAATATTGTGGTCTCTTCTGACAAAACCATATTCTGTTGTCAAATTTAATTTAAAAAATAAGTCGTCGTTCGAGGCAAACAAAATAAGTGGTACCATTCGTTATATTTATGAAAAGAATTTTGTTTATTCAAGTCTGTCTCTAGAAATTCAGCTAATAATATTGTCTTCAAAAGTTAAGTGTTTGTTAAATATTAGATTTTTTTTTGTCAGGTGTCCCATAATGAATGTGTGTTTTTAGTCAGATGCCCCATAATGAAGTGTGTTGTTTTCAGGTGTCCAAAACTGCCTTGTGATTGATACCACGGAGACATCTCCCGTCAAGCTGGGCGGGGGCGAGGCAGGGGGCGAGTGGGGTGGCGGCGGGGGCCTGGCCCTCAGCAGCAAGGTGCACCCCAGCCCAGGAGCAGCGCGGGGGGTGTGGGCGCTGCCCCCGCCCTGCGATATGGTGGCCGACTCGGAGAGGCTGGCGGCGCATGATGCAGATTGCGCCGAGTCCCATCTGCTGGGGTCTCAGGCGGCTGAATTAGTGTTTGACGCTGTCAAGACTGGGTAAGTACCGTTCTAATACATGCAAACTGTTTGTTAACATCTAATAAGTGGCACCCCCATTTATTGTGTAATATTGAGTAATATTGGAGACAACGAGGAAGGTATGGAGAAACATGACTACTCGTATTTAGCTACTAAACATGGTTTAAGCCATTTTGAGCATTTTTTTTTTTTATCAGGCCTATACAGATTGTATCTTCCAATCAAAGTGCAAATTTCCTACTATTTTAGTTTTGGCTCATAGTCTAAGATTGCTAACGCCTCTTTTTGTTTTTTTATAAACCAATAAAACAATTATACAGTAATAAAAAATGGAATATGGAGTTTTTCTTTTTTATGTTTTTTCATAACTATTGATATAAGCTAGAGTTTGATAATTTATACCTTATAGTTGATGGATAAAAATGGCATCAATAAAAATTAGTTACCTTAGTTATTCAATTAATTTTTCAGCGACGTATCAGAAATCGAGCGTTTAGTCGAAAAGCTGGGTGCCGAGGCGCTATGTGGGCGGGATCGCCACGGATATACGGCGGCCCACTGGGCGGCCCTAGACGGCAGCGTGGAGGTGATTCGCCACCTGGTGGAACGCAGCGCCCCCGTGGACCTGTCCTGCCTGGGTACACAGGGCCCCCGGCCCATACACTGGGCCTGCCGCAAAGGGCACGCGGCAGTGGTGCAGGTGCTGCTACAGGCGGGGGTGGCAGTCAATGCGGCTGATTTTAAAGGTTGATTCTATTTATTAATAAAGTACCGAATTTAATTGCCTTCTATCACGTTTTATGCTCAGTTTTTCTATTTCAATAAATTAATTTTTATATTCAATACAGATATGGATAATATTTTAGTAGGTCATTTGAAAAATAGGTGTTTAAAAAATATATTAGTTGCTTTAATCCACCCATTTCAATTATAGAATAATGTCTGCTAAAATACATTTTCGGTAAGTATTTTATTAGGTAGGTAGGGATTTAAAAAAAAAAAAACAATTCAATTAAAATCAGTTCCAAATTTGAAAAATTCACACACATACTCATAAAGGAAATTATTTGTAGTCAATAATTGTGTAAATTGACTTTGCACAGGATTGACACCTCTAATGACGGCATGCATGTATGGCCGTACCGCCACGGCTGCCTATCTGCTGGGGATGGGGGCCCTGACGCACCTCACGGACATCAACGGGGACACGGCCCTGCACTGGGCCGCCTACAAGGGCCACGCCGACCTCATCAGGCTCTTGATGTATTCGGGGGTTGATTTGCACAAAACTGACAACTTTGGATCGACTCCTCTACATTTGGCTTGTCTTTCCGGAAATCTGACTTGTGTGAAGTTACTATGCGAAAAGGTACTAAAAAAAATTTTTTTTAAGAAAAATTACTTTCCTTTCTAATCTATTTATTTAGACACCCATGGGGCTCATGTGAGATTTTCAACGTAGAGTTCAAACGATTCGTTATAAACTAAAGTCTACGCATGTTTTGCATTTGGAAACAAAATTCAAATAATCAAATGCCTTCCAAGTGTTGACATTCGAGGGTAGTATTTTGAATGCCATGAGCTTGCTAGTCTTTTTTGTATCTGAAGCTTATGCCTGGTAGTGTCAATACTACATAGCACATAGTTTAATTCGGGCTAAAGCCCGTGGTCGGTTTAAAATTATTTAAAAAAATATATAGATATATACGTCGTACTTGGTTATAACGATCACGGTAATAGCGAGGTCACGCCTATAATGAGCAAATACTTAATGATATGTTAGTTCGGGCTTATTTTAATAGAATCGTGTGAGGTTATAACGAGGTTGCTTCACTGATATAACTTCCAAATAATATTGTCAAGTCAATGCGCCCGGGTATGAGAAAATTTTTTTTCTCAAAACAGTAAAATAATGTCATAAACAAGACAAAGAAAGCCGCCCGTCCGGCACGGCGACGAACTTTCCTTAAATCATGTTAAGTAGGGTTTATAATCTTTGATACAGTTTATTATTATTATTATTGTAATCATAAATTAAATAATTTCGTAGTTAGTTAAGCATGATTTTAGTAATTAAAAAAAAAAATGTGTGTTGCTTTATAATATGCAAGCTTTTATGCCCTGGCGTAAATATCGATTTCCAGTAGGTAGGTACTTTTTTTACCTACCTACGTTTATAACGCGTAGTGGCTATAAGGAGCAAATTTGGTTAGTCCCTTCGCGCTTGTTATAACCAAGTTTGACTGTATATATATACATAGATAAAAAAAAACATTACTGACAAATGAAATGATGTATCCTTTTGAAACTAACAGATAAAAACAGAATTGGAGCCAAGAGACAAAAATGACAAAACGCCACTCATGCTAGCACAAAGCCATCGCCACACCGAGGTTGTGAAAATGCTCCAATCGGAAATGAAGAAGAAAAGCCGATGGTTCCCACCCATCTCCGAGCTCTGGGGCCTTCTGTTTGGGGGTGCCGGAGACTCTAAGGGGCCCCTTCTACTGTTCCTTATATCAGTGCTTCTATGGGGCTATCCAATGTATATTATTCGGGTAAGCTACTTAACTTGAAATATAAATGTTTTGTTTAAGAAGGAATTAGCTGCAGACCCCGTAAGGAATTCAACAGAGAAATGAAAACGACCCTCGGTTTTTACTCCGCAAGGCTTGATTGATAGGTTGTTGCTGTTTGGTAGAAATTTGTCAAATTCAAGAGGGTGAATCATTCTAATTGCTCAGATTTTTTGGGTTAAAAGTGTAGTAAGAAAAGTGACAGGTTAGGTTAGTAGGAAGTTTATGAATATCTGTTAATTTAGCAAAGAGATGAGGCTCCTGGGTAATCAAAGAGGAGAAGAATACTCAAGGAATAACACAACACTTTTTTTGGACAGAAAACAACATAAAATCGGTTTTGGATGAATACAAGAAGAAACAAAATAACTGTTATTGTTGCGAGTTTCTCGTTTAATTGTGATTTTGTATTTTTCCTTAGTGTATACCAATAACGTGGAATAGCCTGAGAAGATCTCACTATTGCTTTATCTACTGGAACATTGTCATGTGGCTGAGTTGGATAATAGCCAACCGGAGAGACCCTGGATACATACCACTAAACTCTGACGCCTACTACCGAGCAATAAAACAGATACCATACTTTGACAAGTGGAAGAAGAGAAATGTAACGCTATCGCGCTTGTGTCACAGTTGCAGATGTTTGAGACCACTAAGAGCCAAACACTGTCGAGTTTGCAACCGCTGTGTTTCGTACTTTGATCACCACTGCCCATTCATCTACAACTGCGTCGGTTTGCGAAATAGAATGTGGTTCTTCCTATTCGTCATGAGTATTGCTATCAATTGCTCATTCACCATTTACTTTGCCTGCTACTGCGTCATGATAGAAGGCTTTGGACTGTTGTATATACTCGGGCTGTTGGAAGCAGTTGTCTTCTGTGGATTGGGCTGGATACTGACGTGTACATCTGTAAGTATTGCCAGCTATCTATAGATTCTTCAAATAATACACATTTTTAATATTTCGGTACATATCAAAGATTGTTGGAGCCTGCTCATGCAATGAATCATGGAACCAAGTCACTAGTGGCTCATTTAACTAGTTGTTCAATAGGGCTGTAAAGCAATGCCAATTTGTAAGGTGAAGATGTATCGTAGCTTAGTGACGGTGAGGGCTTTGACACTAAGATACATGATTCTACTGTCTGTAACATTGGCGTTGTGATTTTACATTGCACACCAAATCCTGTGTGCTCCATCAGCTGGGGTGAAAGTAAAATGGGCCCATGTGTATTTCTGAATGGTTACAATGTTCTAATAAACATTTACTTTTCAGATACTCCATGCCTGCATGAATCTTACAACAAATGAAATGTTCAACTATAAAAGATATCCATATTTGAGGGACAAACGAGGACGGTACCAAAACCCATTCTCCAGAGGACCTATTTTGAACTTGATAGAGTTTTTCGTCTGCCTCCCCGACAAATATGATGAGCAGGATGTTCTCAATGAAGATCAACTTTGATGAGCTAAATAGCAAAAGTTCATAGAATAGAAAATGGACTTCACTACCAAAAATGACCCCACACTGATTGACTTAGCTTTCATTATAACTTTACTGAGCCACTACACCATCATTCACAAATAGTTTCTTGCGATCTAGAAAACATCACTTTTGCTACCTGTGCCCCGTTACAATACAGGGGTTGATTTTGTAATGGATAGCCTATCAAAGGATTATATATGGATGCTAATATGGGTGTTGAGATGTTGATTGATAGACCTTAAAATGACTTTACAGCTGTCCTAAGGAACACTGATAAATAAATCTAGGCTCGGTGCAAAGTTAACGGTATGCTTTCCCTGGCTCTCACGCTAATTCTGAGCACAAATTGTGATATAATATATTTACATTTATACTTACATTTTAAAATGAGTGAATGCATTGTTCAATAATTATTAATTTAATTGTTAATCTATCGCTTGTTTCAATGCTTGAAATAATATAGAATATATTTGCAATAAAATTGGCTTAAATTTATAATTAAGATTGTTAGTGATATGAGACATTAAACTTGTAAAATGAAATGTGTAAAGCAACGTGTTCAGTAAATTAAAAACTAACAAAATACCTTTGTAAAATAGTATGTATAATTACGAATCTAAATAATGAAGAACGATTTCTCAGAGTATGTTTTTTTTCTCCATAAATTCAAGAATAATGTTAATGATCAAAATAAAATGAACATATATCAGTTCCATTGTTATTCCAGTTACATATTGAATACAAGAGAATATATTCCCTGTTGAAAGTTTTAGCTTAGTTACTACTACACACTATTATAACTGTAAGACCAACTCGTTAGTACATACTCGTAGATTAGAGTGATGCTAAGCAAAAATATCAAATCGAATGTTTTGTTGAATAGTAACTAATAAGTCAAATTTACCATCAAAACTACATTACATTGTCCTGGAAAGACGAGATAAACAAAATATTTAAGAACAGAGAAGAATGGAAGCAATCTTCATCCAGCAGCGGATAGACAATGGCTGATAATTATGAATGTTGACTGCAAAATAACCAGCCTATACTGGGTTCATAGTTAACATTTCTCCATTTGAAGTTCTCAATTTTATCATGCAATAATTGAATAGATGTTGCTTCTTTTACATGCACAAAATATAACTATCCCTCCAACAAACTGTATCCTCAACAAACATTGCAATAAACTATATTTTATGCTTACAATTGTGAAGTTTCATTTTCATCTCGTACCTAAAGCAATTGCCTTTTTTATGTAAAACATCATTCAAATTCATCAGGGCTTGTACAAGACCTCTAATGGGGTTTGCTAAATAAAAACACTATTATTATATTGAACAAAATTTAATATGAATATAAAAAAGAACACAAAACAAAAATAATATAACACACAGTGGTTATTATGTTCTCTGTATTACAAGAGATAAAATTAAATGCTTTGTGAAGTTTTAATAGAATGTGCATTATGTAAAGCACACATTGTAAAATGTACACAAACTAAGGTTTCAATTCATCTTATGAACATAACTAGGCATATTATGAAATCAAATTACATTATTTTAAGACAACAGGACCTTCATTTTTTTAAAACAATGGAAATTTATACAGTTATTTTGACATTTTAATTATTGTTTTAACCTTTGGAATGCTTGAGTTAACCGCAAGCTACAACTTCCATTGTGTGCCAAGCATAAAAGGCATTCTCCGCGCCGTGCGCTTGCTGACTGTAATTTTGTAAAAACTATTACAAAATTGTATTTTTTGTAAATTGTACCATTTAATCACATAAAGTGTATACATATTTATGAATATAGCACGTTTGTAATATAAGTGGTTTTCCCAGAATAGCTACTTATATTCAAAGATTTTTTTTTCTTATTCATGTTCCTAAAAAAAGTAAAATAAAGAAATATGAAGATATAATTTTTATTCTATTTTCGTAAGGTTGAATAAGTGTAAATAAAAATAAAATCGTGTGAAGTTTTCCTATAAATACGTACAGTAATTTAACTTTATTATGCTGAACTCTTGGAAGATATATTGTTCCTCCAAGGCTGAACTTCAAGCAATGCAAAAATATCTTCTGATTGGCTACTTTGTTGAGAAATCTTTAAAGTGCTCTGGCTTAAACTTACCAAAATGGTGCTTTAGCCCTTTTGCCTTTCTGGCGTCGATATGGCAACGCTGGCACACAACGGGTTCAAACCTTGCATTCCCGATAGGCAACTCCGACACACCAGAGGTTAGTGTTACAAAAATGACATTGATAAAAATATTAATCGCACATAAAAAAATTGTAACAATGGTTAAAAATCCATGGTAATTGAAAACAAGCAATACCAAATAAAAGTAATAAATATAAATGCTGTGGAATTACAAAAAACCATAAATTTGACTAATATAAGATTTGGCAAAGAACAATAATAATTGACAAAACACTATTTAAAGAAGGAACTTAGAAGTTAAGATTAAATAATATAGAATGTACATGTCTCCAAAAATTATAAATAATGTCTTGAAAAATTATCGTTAATCATATAAAAAGATTTTCAGTCTTTTTATACAAGGAAAACATATTAAATTAAAGCTCATTTTGATTACATATTTGTCGAAATAAAAGTTGAAAATATAGAATGAAAGTAATGCAATCTGTTCAACATTTTTTATTGATGGCCCTTCTTACTAGCGGTGAAATTCACGTAAAAGTATTGCGCAATATATATATCATTTGATAAAAGATTTTAAAGTATAAATCGTCATATTTAAAAAAATACAATTCTGCCACCGTACCAGTAATATGTTTTTCAAATATTTATTTAAGAATGAGATGCATATAAGTTATGCTTTATTAATAAGTATTCGGTGTTTTCTTTATAAATTTATCAAGAGTTAGTAGAACAGTACTCTTCTTTTTCATTCCTTGATAAAGAATTCTGTAACACGCTGTGTTTTCTTCTATTGCCCTTTGTACATGAGATATACGCCTTCCATTGGGATCACATTCCTCCATGATGGTAAAAAATGAAGGCTTAATTCATTTTCAGGATTAGTCAGTCTTAACAGTGAGTTTGTTATCAGCTCCTTCTTTTTCTTTTCCTTCATTAATTTAATTAAATCTTGACATTACATTAACTTATTGTTGACATTGAAATTAAATTCATTCGTTATATTAACTATTTCAATTGTTAGTTTCAGAAGTTTCTTTGAAGTCGAAAATTAATAAAAATCTAATTTTTAAATATGTACGAAATAGTGAATTGTACAAAAGTAGAATATACTAAAATCGAGGACCGCCTGTATTTATATTATTTGTGGCATTTCAAATTTTTCGGTGATTTATAACCTAAATCTTCAATTAAATCATATATTGGCCAATACTTTTCCCTAAATTTCGTCGCTAGTAAGGAGAGCTAACTGATAAACAAGCAAATACCCATCCCAAAATAATATTTATAAATTAAAGAAGTCTGTAGTTTTTGCAGTGATATTGACTATGTTTGAAATTCAATGTAGATAGTAATAATCATAGCAGAAACAATATAGTCATATTAAAACTACAAGTGGTTGGGGGTTTTTATGGAGAATATGTACGTATTCATATTCAATTATTGTAAAGATCAAGTTACATAGTTTTCTTAAAAATAAAATTAAAATAATTATTATCATACAAAAATATATTATACATTTTATAAGAAATAATACTCTTTTTGGTTCATTAGCATCAGTTAAAAAAAAGATGGTAATTTAATATGATATGTTTTTACTAAGGTGAAATCAATGAATCTCATGAGAAGAAAAATATTACATAATGACATAATTGGTTGCCAAGCTAAGGGTTACCACTTAAAACAGTAGAATGGAGACAAAAGGACACAAGTAGAACTAAAGATGCAGAAGATACTTTACTATACAAAAATGTGACTATTGAATGCATTTTTCCACCAACCATCGCCAGGTGTCACACCTCTCGTCACTTTCATCTTGTTCTGTTGCCCTTACCCTAATCCAACATATTTTATGTTCTGGGCATATTCTTGAATATATTGTTACCACTTTGACAATGAAAGGAACTAGAGAAGTTTTTTAGGAACAAATTGCATTTAACTGTAATTCGTTAGTTAAATATGTAGTTCAGTTTTGAGTAGTAAATTATTATAAAATAAATAATAAGGGATGCATATAATAAAAGTTGTGACACAAAGCAGCGTAACATGAATTTGGTAAAATAACATTTCAACCATTAGTTTAAAATTGAAGAAAGATCACATGGGCAAAATATTAATTGTGAAATGCACACCATGTAAAGCAGATAATATTGCATTAGATATAAAGATATGTCCATATTTGAGCAAAATTCTTTCACACCCTAAAACAAAGTTACAGATGCGTATTGTTTAACACAGGTGGACGGATATATTGCTAAAAAATCGTAGACTATTTACATTACCGAAATATGTAGTTCTGAAATCAAATAGTTCCACTGTGTTGATGATACATTAGTGCGAAATAAAGATTACAATATGAGAGCCATTGGTCTTTAAATAAATAATTAAATTTAGCAAAATTGTGTGATTTTTGCACCACACGAAAATAAAATTTTATGATAAAACTGAGAGAAAAACGTTAAAATCACATTTATATCATAATACGAAACGTTGGAGTAAAATTTATCTTTTTTTTTGTCTTTTTAAGATTGATAGTACAGACATCAAATGCCGTATTTTTGGTTAAGTTCAAATAAATAAGAAAATGCCCCATAAGTTTTGTGTCTCATTCAAATACAATTGGGTATAAAAAGGCTATACATAATATTGAAAAATCTTGAAATATTAGCAAAATTGCACTGCTCCCACTATATTATTACATGGAATTCAAAATTAAATCAGTCTTTTAAACGGTTTGCTATGCAACATGATACTTAGCAAACTTCTTTAATAATTGCAATGCTGTTATTATAAAACTTGAAAAATTATATTTATCGGCACTTGTCAAAACTTATAGGACATTCAGAACATGTACATTGTATTTATTTTTTAAATCATGATGAAGACACAAGAAATTAATTGTTAATAGTCACATTCTCCATACATTCATACTTACGGGCAAGGTTCTTGTATTTTCATCAATTATGTACCTTTAACATATAAAAAAAGTGTCTTAATAGTTGCAGTCCACAAACTTTGGTACAAAATGCAGGAGCGCCGTCTTGCATATAGATATTTAATCGAGAAGACAAGATGACCAATATCAATACGCCGTAGCAGTTAGCAATAGCTTAGTTGTAAAATGACAGGTCCTTTGCTTCCACTATCTTTTACTAGAAGGCCTTAAAGATAGACGTTAATTTGTCACATACAAATTACATACATTCAAGTGACCAAATTCCTGATACTCCCACACCATATCTTACAAAATAATAAAAAATAAAAACACAACACTCTTTGATTTAAATCTAAAACAAGCACACACTTCGAAAGATGTTTATAATCTATCAGTACAAATACTATTTATAAATACAAAATGACATCCACTCCACTTAACGTAATACTTATTACTTAAATATCATAGGGTTGGGACAGAGTGGGTATTTTGACAACAGTATCCCTTTGCGTACCCCTATCCGATTCCAATAAGGAACCACAACTCGACTTCTTTAATCTCATATTGGACTCGCAATTATCAGAGCTGGAAGTGACGTCAGAACTGGACATTCTAAGGCGACCAGAGGTGTGACTTCTAACGGATCCAGCCGTGCTGAGCTTTCGGGGCATAGTGGTGCTCGTAGCCAGGGAGCCATTGGAAGAGGAATGGTTCCCGATAAGCGGGATCCTCTCCCGGGGGTCCCCTATGGAGAGCGGGGCTCGTTGGCTGGATGCCGCCCCACTAGAATCTGAGGTCATATCGCAGTACAGGCCACCGTTAGGGCGCAGCCAACCTGCTAACCTAAAATTGAGAACAACTTAGGTGAGTATAGAAAATGATGGATTTCAAGGCTTGCAGAAGGGTTAAGGGTTTTTAAAGGGTTTTACATATATCATTAAAATAGTATACGTGCTTAGTATGTAATTATCATCATTATCAGCACTATAACCCTTGGAGTCTCCTTCCAGTTCCAGGATGTCTGCCTCCACACCGTCAAGCCACCAAGCTTGGCCTCCCAACACTTCTTCATCTTGCTGGCTAATTATAGAGAAGCCTCTTTGACATTCAATTACCTTCCATCCTGCTATATCCCAATTCTATAAATCTTGTTGTTGACCAATTGTATGTAATAATAATAATTATTATCAACTATAAATAATTTCCTCTGTGAGTTCGTACATACATACGCACAAGTAAATGAGTTTGGAACTGATGATAATGAAATTATAAAATTAAAAAAGAATCCTTCCAAATACCTACCTTCCTAATAAAGTACCTATAATGTATTTTAGCAGACATTATTCTATATTTGAAATGGGTGGATTAAAGAAAAGTGTTTTTTCATTGGTAACAACTAGGTAGGAGGATCTTAAATAGTGTACCTTTGTGTTATGATGGTGAAATTGGGTCTTTTAGCAGACGTCTGGTGCCAACATTCCCTCATGAGTGCGTACACAGTCCTGGGGCAATCTGTTGGACATTGCAGGAGTTGTCTCCCTCTTACCATTGATATGACTTCTTGGTTGCTGTATCTAAATAAAACAAAAACAGAAATGAATAAATAAACCAAGGCTGCCAAAACAGTGCGAGATGGGGAAGTCTGGAAACAGTGGAAACGCCTTGTTGAAGCAATGGTTCCCCAACCCAACTAGAAAAAGGGATGAAAATGATGATGAGAATAATAAGAAATTAACTATTGGATGTACTTACCCATAATAAGGTTGCAGGCCGTAGCTATAGATTTCCCATAAAACTACCCCATAAGACCAAACATCGCTTTCAGTAGTGAACTTTCCATACAAAATAGATTCGGGCGGCATCCAGCGGACAGGGAGCAGTGATTTAGATTGAACCTTAAAACAAAAATCAATAAATAATCTTCAAAAATATTTTTGTATTTGATTTTTGGGATATTATGCTGTGTCGCACTTCTCCCTCTTTTAGCCAACGTTTCAGACATCTGCCCTAATGATGGACACTGCAAGGCTGTCTGAAACATTGGCTCAAGAAGGAGGAAGTGCAGCACGGTATAATACAGGGTTTACAAGGAACTTTCATTACTAAGACTCACCCTATAATAATCAGAGCTGTAGATGTCTCTAGAAAGTCCAAAGTCTGATATTTTGACTATGAGATTATCGGCAACAAGGCAGTTTCGAGCAGCCAAATCTCTGTGGACATAGTGGTGGGCTGCGAGGTACTCCATCCCAGAGGCAATGTGTTTAGCTATCATCAGGAACTGTGTGGGCGACAGGCCTGATCCCTCTGGAGGGGCCTTTTCCATCAGAAACTCGTGCAAATCTCCTTTCGCCATGAATTCAAAGAGCATACACAATGGTTCCTCCCTTAAAACAACCCCCAGAATGCAAACAATATTATCATGTCTCAGCTCAGAAATGAGCTCAATCTCTCTTTTAAAATCTTGCTGTGTTTTGTGAGAAGCATTCTCTTTTAATGCTTTGACAGCCACAAATATTGTTCCATTTTCTTTGGACAATTCCCCCTTATACACTTTTCCAAAAGCTCCTTCTCCCAATTCTTCCACAAATTTTATTTGGGATAAAGTAAACTGTGGCACTCTTAATATTCCGTTTGACCGAGAATTTGGGTTTTGCCCAGCCAGTAGTTCATTCAGTTCTATAGGAGAATTCAATCTGGAATTACCGTAAATATTTTTGTCTGCATTCGGTAAATTAATATTCCTGATGGCTGCTGTATTGTGTTTGGAATTTCTCTGTCTGCAACACATAATAGTGATGCATAATGCAAACAAGACAACTACCCCAATCATACTACAAATTATATACATCCAGATTTTCTGTGAACATTTTGGAATGTCACACAATTGCTCATAAATATTATCTTTTTTTGCTACGAAGCACCAGGGCTGCGATTCCTTTCCTCCGGGATTGCGACAATAGTTGTGACCTCCAGATAGTTCAGGACCCATTTTATGAACAAACTGTTCTGACCATTTGAGGCACTCTAAACCTGATTTAGAAATACTAACGTTTCCACGGTAATGTATTCCTGTTTCCCAATAACATGTGTCCGCGCTGACGGTTTTCTCAATTTCTATCTCCAGACAGTCTGGAGAATCTGGAAGATCATTACAGTCTTCCAGAGTTAACTTTTGACCGATTAATGGATGTCTTTTAGCAATAGCATATTCTTTTTGGCACAATTCATTTTCTATGATAATGCAATCTTCTCGACAAACTCTGCGCGGTGGAATGGAAGCTCGCGAGACGCTGAATCCTCGGGACGACTCTTGAGTGTGTCGCTCCATTTCAACACGCACCTCTTCAGGAACTACTTTCTTTGTTCTCGTGTCAATGTGGATCTCTACTTCAGGCGATGCGTGTCTTTTAATGCGAGCTCCTGGGTTCAGGGTTTTACTAGAGATATCTTTGAATCCAAATTCTTGCCGGAGAGTTGGTTTACTAGGATCGAGATGTGAGGGAAGACCACCAGGTGGCATATTTTGAAAGCGAATTTTTAGCACAGAGTCGTCTTCTAAATTGTCGGTGGTTTCAATTTTTTTTTGTATTTTATTTTGATACCCATTCAGTTCATCAAAATGTTCAAGAAAAAGCATATTGGTTTCATTGGGAGAGCGGCAGATTGGGAATGTGGAATAGCACAGACTGGGCAAGGCGTAGCGTCGGCAGCTGGAGCTTATTTCGTCGGAATACGACACAACCTTAAAAGCCATGGTCAGTTTCTCTTCCAGAGCAGCCTGGGTAGCGGGGTATGGAATATAAACATATTCCTTGTCCAGGAACTCTGCGCAGGTCGACCCGATGTACACTTGGCACAAGCCTTGAGAAGGATACAAGACGCTATTTTGATTTTTAGAGAATGAGTCCATATTTGATATTTTAGATACGGGATCATCAGCTTCATCGTCATCATAGTATTGCTTGGTTGTGAAATTTTGCTGCGTAAAACCAAAGCCGGAGAGAACTTCTGTGACACCCGATGGGAAGGTTGTTCCCGGTCCGCTATCACTTGTAAATAATGGTTTGTATGGCGGCAGTACTGTATCGTCATCTTTTGGTTTATCTACTACGTTAAGGTACCCATTAGATTCTATTTTGTTCTCACTAATGCCAGCGACGCATGTATATAGCGATTTGTCAAGAATCTCTAAAGTCTTGAATTTAAGAGTAGAAGACACAGTTCCATTTTCCACCACTTTTTTCCTTAAAATACGTTTGCTATTCTCGATTGGTGCTTTATTTTTCAACCAATGTATTTTTACTCTTTGAAGTATACTTTCAGTAGTGTTTTGAAAGTCTTCATACCGCAGTGAAGAGTTAATAGCATCGATGTAATAGTTTGATAGGCTAACCTCACATTTTAATGTCAATGATTTCCTTACTCCCTTCGTGTAATTGGAGAGCTTGTTGACAAACTTGAGTAAATGCACTGATTCATTAGTCGAGCTACGTATAGGCGGATCTCCATCATCTTCATAACCGTATTCGGACTCCGATTCTGAAGTATCGCAGTAAACTATGTGGATAAATCCTATTAGAAACAATAAATAATACTTTTTCCTCGTATTCATAATATCTGACGAAAATATAAATTAACAGTGTGACTAGCTCAGCTTAGCTTCATGATACAATCATATTACATTCGAGTGGTAACGAAATGTTGTGGGTAGAGATTTAAGTGATAAGGTTACATTATGTAAATTGGGCATTCATGAATTAACAGCCCACCAAAATACTTATTTACGGTATACACAGAGCCCGAAGCGCGACAACTTCTTCACTTTTTTTTATTTTCTGTCAATATAATAACAACTGGTGTAGCCAGAAAATGGTAGTGGACATAGACTAAAAATAGGGATGGGTATTTTATGCTATCAGTAAATAATGGCATCCTCACAGTGTTGACCCACATATTTTATTATGAAAATAATGAGTCATCATAATATGCTATTCCTATCGAAAATTTGGTAGATCTACCGATTTCAGCTAAAATCTGCCAAAAATCATAAAATTTAGTTTTTTATGGCACCATCTGTATACTGCTCCATAAACTATTTTGTTAGTTGGATTTGGTTTGTGTAGATTAGGTTGTTCCTGTAAGCTGGGTTGTGTAGTTTAAGTTAGGTTAGGTTGAATAGTGAAGATGTATCAGCTTTTAATATGAAAAATATATTTATCGTATAATTTGTGACACTCATGTCTAAAAATATTCTTAGACCTGTAGAGAAAAATAATTTATTAGGCTAACATCAGATTTTTCGACCCTGGTAATAATCATGATTTTAGTTCATACTTATTTGAAGCAATTTTTTCCGAACAAGAAATCTGTATTTGTATCGACAAGTGAAAAATAGTGCTGCAGTCATGGGTAGTTGATGGAGAAACATTCGATTTCATTGGTTTACGGGGACATTCTGAATTTGGAGAAATTGTAAGAACGCTTTTGAATACTTCCTAAAATAATTCTGATTTACCAATCTACGGTCTCCAATCTATCGCCATTCCATCAATTTTTCACATCTGGCTACCGATTTTCGTTATTCTGATATAGCATCACTGTATATACCCAATAAGTGATTGGAACAGTCGATTAAAAAAAACTTTCCGGGACAGTTGGAACATTCTGAACCATGGAAAACATTTCAATTATAGAAAAATCACTTACCTCTTAGATGACTCTCGTCGACTGCGCAAAGATCTATCTTTCAAAAATATCGTGCATTGCACTGATAATCCAATCAAATAATTCTCTTCATTGCACTCTGACAGTGTTACAGAAGCGTATCTTATTATTATAAAACAAAGTACTTCATATTTGTAATTATTTTTTTAGTGAACTATTTATTGAATACATAATTTTCGATTGATCCTAGTAAAAGGAAAATAAATTGCAGAACTTTGAGACAGTAGACGTTTATTATTATTTAATAATAAAATATAGCTTCGAATACTATTCGAAATTGCATTCAACACTGCAGTAATCTTTAATCAACGGACGCGTGAAATTTGCGACTTGTCTACTAGGCACGTTTAAAACTAACCGTGTATCGGGTTCGCTACATGTTTCACTTTATGCGGGTGTTTATACAGGTTACTACGCATGCGTAGAAATTTTAAAAGGATACATACATTTTTTTCATCGATGAAAACATTTAATTTTGTTACGAACTTGCGATGATTATTGATTAAAAAACTAAAATAAGCTAGATTAATATTTTTACCAACAAAAATCTGAAAATGGTTAAAATGGAGGGTTACTAGGGATATTCTGGCAAAAAAAATATGCTGGAACCGGTTTTTGCAGCTCACCTCTGACTGAATAGCGCCGGTTATTTTCCAAATATTATAATTGAGGGGTTCAGTGAAAAATAACTGGAGCCGGGTTCATTTTGTCACGACATTTTTACGAAAACCCAACGGTTATTTTCAAATATTTGGATTTTCTTTATTTTACAAAAAAGAACAGAAAAAAAAATAGCTTGCTCCTCAGAAAAAAAAAATTGACGGTTCCAGTGATCGAAAGGTCACCGGGACAAAGTAGCCGCGACGGAATATCGAACATCACTAGATTTCACCGGTTTTGACATTTAACATCTTTTCATGTATCAAAAAAAAGATTCAAATAATTATTTAATATTTACCCATAATTTAAAATGAAAGGTCTAGCTATGGATTATCATGCTTCTAAACAGAGTCCTCTTAATCTCTTATCCTATATTAATCAATTCGTTTTAATAGATACGAAATTCAAATCTTCGATCAATGGTTATATCGAAGCTATCGATCCCGTCTCGGAAAGGTATTATATATTTAAATTTTATTATGTGATTGAAAAAACGATTTTTTTACGTAATATGATTTATGTTTGTTTCTATCTTTAAGGATTACTAACCCTAACTTAGATGAATTAAAGCCTAATCGTGTCTTTTCCATTCCAGTATGATTTTAACCAAATGTGTGAATAATAAATATGAAACAGTCATATTGATGGGACATACTATAAGTGCCATACAAATCAACCAACCTCCCGAAGGATGGAATAAGAGAATTGTCCCAGAGATAACTCAGGGCAGTTTGGAATACACAAATGAAAAGAAACAGGCCGTACAAAACTGGCTCGCTAAGAATCTCCTGCCTGTAGTCGACGTGGATGGCAACCTTCAGGTTCACAGCGGACAGTTAAGCATCACACCTCCTTATGGGCCAGAAGACTGCATCAGTAACAATTCTATTATTCTCGGAAGAATACAACACTTGCTTAGCAATATGCCAAAAGTAAATGAACCATCCTAATGTAAACAGTGATTTGTCAAACCTTTTTTTCTCCATTAAAACATAAAGATTTTTTGTGTTTCTTTAATTTCCGTACTCGCGTAAAAGCTTAAAAATGTGCAATAATGCACATCCACACTTCTATAGATTTATTGAAAATTTGACGTATGTTGTTTACCATTATTATTTTCAGTTTTTTTTGTATGTATTATATTTTGTGGGATTGCACTAACCTCCCCGCATTCCGGAATAAAGAGTATCATTATAATGTTTATTTGAAAGTCAGCATCCAATAAGCTAAATGCAGTGATATAACTATTCTGCATAGAGGTGAGGAAACTAATGTGACCAAAAGGCATAAGGCACAAGGTGGTTACCATAACCGTTTTAGCATGGGTCAAATTAAGATAGATAACAAAGGAAATCGTAGTAAAGGGGTTGGTCGAGAAGTAATTGGTGTCCAAAGTAGGAAAAAAGACAAAAGGATGGATTACTTACAACATTCTACAACTCTCAAACCGACAAAAAGAGATATTGTCAGGTACTAATCGACAATTGCAGCATGCAGTTCAATGCGAGAGTTTGGAAAAAAACTTTGGATTGCTAAGGCTTGATGCAAACATCAGGGTTCTTTCCACTGCGGCTTCACAATTCGAATGTCAATCTGAGTTTCTATGGGTGGCGCGCCGTGCGATGTGTGCAGCGCCCCATCAAAAGTATAGTTTCCCTCACCATAATTGCAGAGCCACAGCGATTCCCCACGGAAATAACCCTGACATATGCACCAAGTCTAAGAGTGATAGATACTCTCAGTATCTCCCTGGTGAAAGACCACCGTTCATAATCGAAAAATTTCTTGAAGTGGCATTAGCTTTGTTTGCTTACCAGATCTAAACAGCCAGGTACTTCACAACCTTCCTCTTCCTCATCTCCTTCCCCTCTCCACTTCATTTATTCTCCCAGCTTACCCCAATTGTGAATGCCAGAGACTTCCTGGCTTCAGGTAGTTGAGGCTTGTGAGGTGTTCGCATAAAAAAATTAAATGCACTGAAATAGGTCAGGCACTAGGGGAACTCAACAAGGAGCACCTGAAAATTTCAAGGACAAGATTTCTTGGCCACATTCTACAGGAGCAATAAGTCACCCATCATAATCTTCTTCTTTTGGTGCACTCTCTTATCGGAGGTTGGCTATCATCAGGGCAATCTTCACCCTGAAAGCTGTAGTAGATTACAAAGTCTTAGAGTGTGGCGTTATCCTTTGCTTGGAAGGCTGAAAGAGTGTAGGGTGGAGGAATATTTCAGTTAGCCAAGGACAGGGACAAGTTTGACAGGATTGTCACAAACATTCTTCAATAATAGTTTATATTTACTGTTCAAATCACTTCACTTAAGTATGAATTTATGACTAACAAACCTTATTTAAAGAAATTATTTATTTTTGGCCAAACCGGTTTCACCTTACAACAGGCATCTTCAGACTGGTAAAATTTTAAGTGACGCCATAGAATTTATACGAAAGTGCCTACAAAAATGAGAACACTTAATAAATGTGAAAATACTGTTTATTTTATAAAACATAATAATACCAATCAATGTACAAAAAAAATAATGTTATTCCTAATTTTAAAAGTACACAATGGCAAATTTAAGAACCTTCGTTCTTATCAATTATTTCCAACGTAAAAAAAGAAAAATACAGCCTCATGCTTTTGATGAATAAAAAGAAAAGCTCGAAAATAGATATAATCTTAAAAATAAAACAGATTCTTATTTACAACATCAGATTTCTCATCTCGTAACTCCAATATAAAATATTACTTTGTTTTAATTTAGAAATAACTGGTACAAAATCTGGTTAACTATGCAAACAAATCACATAAAAATTAAAAACTTAAAATATGCATGTCAAAAATCAACTTTTTATAATAAGATCTTTATAGGCATTTTTAATCTGAACAAATCTTCTCTTAAACTCCAACCCACAGCCTTTGGAGAGGCGGAAATCTATCAGGAGTTTGTGATTCATGTCTATGAAGTTCGCTTTGAACACCAACTGCATCTTTCTGCTGTCTATCGTTGTAATTGTAACCTGGAAATAATACAAATATTTAAACAGCTTTATTGATAAGTATGACAAAGAAATGAATTTTAAATACAATAAATAACAAATTATGGTAAGGAGGTGATTAATGTCAGATAACTTGAGGAAAGGTGAGAAAAGTTTTAAACTCAATCAACTTGAAAAAAGGGTGTTTTTTTTCAAAAATAGTCTAGTCTTGCAGTAGATAATTAATTGACAAACATTTTAAATAAGAATTGTACTGAATTAAAAATCTTAGCCCTTTTAAATATTACCTCTTTTTCTTGTGGTGCTTTCCACTGGCACTGCATGGTCTGCAAGATGTTCTTGAGTCTTTCGGTTGCCTCTTCACACTCACAGCTGACAGAAAATCTGGTCATACGCCGCACAAACTTCTGCATCATACCCTAAAAAGGAAAACAATTAAACCATGTTCATTTAATCACTTGCAATGCGTTAAGATAAATGTGACTCATAAAAAAATGACAATTTGTACTATGACAAGCAGTTCTCGCATACTGTGTAATTTTGCAAGTTACCTAAATAACATAACTTTATTTTAATTTCAAGAAGCTCTCGCTCGCTGGCAGACTACATTGAACGTGAGATAACGTGTTGTTGTATTAAGACATTGTATGCGCTGTTTTTTTTTTTTTTTAAATACCTGTTCGATTCTTGGTATAAGGCCTAAAAGTGCCTGCAGTATTTTTTTTACCACTACTGCTAAAAAAATAATAGTATTGAGTTTAAGACTACAAAATAACAAATTACGAACCAAGCTCCTAACAGAACTCAAATAAACTCCTTTTTCCATCTTGACTTTGGTGCTTTTAGCATTAGACCATTTAGTATGTCAAAAATTTAATACATATTGTTGCATTAATAATTTTTAAGATGGGGGTAAGAGATGTGACAAACCTGATAATTTGGCTACAGAATTGATTTTCAACACAAAACTTTGTGTGATATAGAAACATGATTTATTTACTCAATAAAAATATTGTTTCTTCAATAATTTCTGATAAGAGAAAGGTGTGACAAACCTGAGAACACTGAGTAGCATTCATCTGTGAAGCCAGGAGCAGGTCATCGCTGACGGCGGGTTGGGAGAAGCACAGCAACTCGGGGGCCCGCTCCACCAGTGAGGAGGCGCAGGGCCCCGTGGGCAGCGGCTGCGACAGGCACACCTCCACGTTACGGGACCCACTCACCGTGACCACTGGAAAGAAACAAAAATTCCCAATAAGAACACGCTAATTTTTTGGTTTAAAACAGCTTTTATAGGCATACCGCTGATAGATCCAATGTAACCTCTAACAATGAACAAGGTAGCTAAAAAAAGAACAAATTAAATTTCTTGCACTAGTGGCCCTAATACCTGCAGCAGTGACATCTCAAACTGCACAGATAAATTTGTAAATCTCTTAGGTAAGAGAGACATGATTAATTATTGCATGGAGGACTATCTGAGTGCTATTAGGCTGTGTTGTTTCACCTTTTGGGTTTAGCCAAAACTTCACATTTTGAACACTGATGTAACATTTTTCACTAAGCATTGTTTAAACTGATTAAACAAATATTTTTAATGTTAAAACAGAGTTAAAAATATGAAGCTTTTGCCAAAGCACAGCAAAAAAATATAACCTGACTTGACACTTGATAGAAACTAAAATAAGAATGCATAGAACGAAAATGCAGATGATTTAATTAAACGGAACTTACTCCCTCGGCAACTTGTAGATAGGTATCAGCAGCTGTGCTTTGGTAATCTAGCTTTATGATCTATGTAACAGTCACATAGCTAAATCGCCAAAGAACAGACACCGACAAGAGTATGGGCGCATTGGAGAGGGGACAACCACCAGGTGACGATGGTCGCCGCTACACCAGACACAGGGTGACTCTGAAAACTGTGTCGCTCAGAGTCACCTAGTACCTGATGCAGAGAAAACTGCCGAGGACTGCAACTTCGACATAAATTCACAGTATATAAATAACACATCACGGCATTAATTCAAAAATGTTTAAGGTTGGGTTGTTTCAAAATCTCTTCACATTTGATGACCATCAAATCATTCATCAGCGCCATTTTGAATTTTTGACACTTGAATGATCCACAATAAATGCAGATTCTCAGTCCGTTTCAGCTTTTGATCAACTTGAAATATTGCATTGAACTATGAACATTGCACTATGCATTGAAATCTTTATCAATGCACATTATATTGTATATTGCATTTGCCTCACCTAACCATTTTTGTACAATGTGTGTATCCGCACCAATATTTACATTTTTTTTTTCCAATAGTAGAAAAGTGAATGAATGTTCATCAAAGTGTTGTTTCTAGAAATAATTCCAGATAAATGAATGACAACTGAATGATACAATATTTAATACTTAAAAGAACATAGCACCAACAAAATGCTACAATCTTTTAGTATATTTAGCAGGCTTACCATTCTGATCGCTCAGCCACGGGTGTTCCCTGACGGCCTGCAGCGTGGGGCGTTTTAGGGGTTGCGGGCGCAGCAGGCGCCTCAACAGGTTGAGCAGCACGGGGCCCATGGAGCGCCATGGCCCGGCGCCCGCCACAGAACCCTCGCACCAGGACACATACTCGGCACACAGCGCAGAGGGCTGGTCCCAAGGGAGCTCTGCAATCATAATCAAGTAAATATACAGTTTTTGGCTATACTTGGCTTGGTTGACTAAATAGTGGCTAATGGTATTTTAGAGGAACAATGATTTTTAAAGAAAATATGGATAGTAATATTATTATAATGAGGGGCGTCTGAAAAGATTGGTCAAACAGATTTTATTCGGAAAAAATCTTTTATTTTCCAACCATCTTTAATTCAGTTGATGTTTAAAGCTTCATCTATCTCGCGCTCATGCAGTCGGCGATCGTCCAACATGATACTATGGATTTTTCAATGATTTTATCAATGGTGCCCCTCAGCGGGGCACCTGGAGCGCAGTTCATCATTTGTGCTCATACGGCAATTCTTTAAGTAAAAAATGTTGATACATTGATATGATATCTGGTATGATTACCAGACTGAAATTTTGTTTGGACCTTGTACATAAATCACTTGCAAACAGTGAAAACAATTTTTAATTTGTGGCGCCAACTCGTATAAATTTACAAAACTTTTTAAACAGCCCTCGTATAACTGTAACATGTTTAAATTGTTGTTTTTATACATATGCCCATTAGACCTAAGAGGTACTTAAATAAATTACATTTATTTGTTGTGATTAGTGTGTCCTTCCAGGAACTCACTACCAAACTAAAGTATAAGTCGAATTTGTCAGTAGACAATGAAATGAGCAAGAGTTAATTTTCAACCTCTAAAATAAATAATGCTAGTAAATGTGCTTCCCACAAAACTAACATTTTTACTTATGTCTGACGAACTGCAATTACAAAACTATCACATCGAATGGTAATATTTTACAACAATGATAAAAGAAAATAACAAAGCAAGTGTGAAATTTAAAAATAGATTAAAGCATTTAATAATTAGATAACAAAGAATCACATTAAAAATGCAAAAAACACATACTACAAATAAAGTACACAAAAAAAATACTCACCACTCAAAACACAAAGTGCAAAACAAAAGTAAAATAAAAGGTGTGCTTAACAAGGCAGTTTGTGACTTCGGTACCATAACTTTAGGACCTGATGGACATCCTACAGCTAGGATACCAAAGACACAACCAACCTGCTTGGAGTCCGTGTAGCCTCACGCAACATCACTCGGTCACCCCACTCCTCGGAGACTGCTTCTTCAATTGCACAAGCTACATTATGTACAACATAACATCTTGTGCAATCAATATACAGTGAAACTATTGTATAAAGGACTGTCAGATCCAAATTAGGTGATTATTTCAGTTTTTAAGGGACCGAAAAAACAAAATTTAAGGCAGTGCACTTTCTAGAATATTCCTTGAAAATCAATAGAAATAGTGCACTCCTTATGCTGGTGGCAATACTGCTTTGTTATGCAACTCGACTGTCTCCAATTATGGCGAGAAGAAATGCCAAAAATGTGTTTTATTTCATTCCGTAAAACTCAGGCCCAAATTTAAAAAATGTTTTCTGATCAGAATAATTTTCCACATTAATAAAAACTACTTGGAAAAATCGAATGTGGTAATTTAAACACTCGAGAAGGATTTTTTTCAGGGCTGATAATTTCTGGGATTATGAAAAAAAAAAAAAAAAAAAAACAAAATTTATTATAATCTGGTTCTAATCGTGGTATTTTACAAAAGAATCTATAATTAATTTCATACAATTCAAGAATTATAATTTTGTTTGAATGAATCATGATTCTTAGTGTGAAAACTTATGTAGGAACCTTTAATGGGCCTCTTACTAGCGGTGAAATTCAGATTAAAGAATTGCACAATACAGTGAAACCCACTTTCAAGGTTCCTACATAGTGGCTTTCCTAGTTGAGAAGTTTTGTTTTTCGGACCCACCCCCCCCCACATTTCACTGTATATGATTTAATCTATACATAAGCAAAAAATCTAAAATAATACTGCGCAGTACTTTTATGGACATGAATTTCACTGCTGGCAAATAGTCAAGTGCATTTTTTATTGTTTTTGTTTGCATTACAACAAAGCTATGTACGACATTTAAAAAAAAATGACATTTTAAAACAGTTGCATTGGCTGGCCTTCGTGCATTACGTCACACCTCACACTGGCAGAATGAAATCTGCCATAAATACTGAAATGGTATCAAATTGTGCATTTTCGACTGCCCTAAATGTTGAAATAATAATGCTGATGTGTCGTAAATATCTAATATTTGTTAGGTACTGTTTGTTTCCTAGATGTATAAATAGAACATATTTTGTCCACATATTCAGCTGTCCAAGTCCTGTAAATAATAATGTAAGTATTTGCACTGCAAGCTGATTTTATTTCACATTATCTGTTCCATGTATTGAAGAAGTTACACAATATATTACACTTAACTAACCATCACGTTGTTTTCTGCAGGAATAGGCAGATAGGATGTCCCACCAAAGTATTGGCACACACTCTTTGCTTCATTCACATTCATACATAATCTTATTATTCTGAATCTCCCAACTCAAGTATATGATAACTTGATCGTGCCATATCTTCCTCAGGTGTCCCCGACTTCTTCTACCATTCACTTTCATGTCATATATTCTCCTTACAATATTTTCTTTCATTTGCTCTACATGTCCAAACCAAGTGTCCCTTTCTTAGTCTTATTCATTACATAAGCATCAGCCTTGCATTTTATCCAGATTTCCACATTTGCAGCACTATCATACTTTTTTTTATTTATAGTTTTTGTGTTTAATTTGTAGAACTCCATTAAAAGATTTTTTTTATAATTCAATTGAATTAAATTTAAAATTATTATTTAGTTCTGCTATTTTTAGTTTTAGTGACAGCTGTTGAAAAAATGGTCATATATGGTTTTACCACACATATGTCTCAGGGATCTCATACCTAACAGTATTTTACAGAGAAAATGTAATTCGTTAAAAGGAGTGTGGAATAAACAGAGTGAAAAACGTAGTTAGTTAGGTATAATATATAATGCATGACGAGCATTGTGTAGCAACTTGAATACTATCAGATGGGTACTTATATTAAATAAAAATCACCTCACCATGTAAATTCTTCATTATTATTTAGGTATTTACAGGTCTTCGACAGCCAAACATGCAGACAAAACATTTCATATTAATACGCCTAGAAACCAAATGGTATATGTACCTAACAATTTTTACATATTTACAACACAATAAATTATTATTTCAACAATTAGGGCAGCCGAAAATGGACAATTCAATACAATTTCAGTACTTACGGCAGATTTCGTTTCGCCAGTGGGTGTTGAGACATCTAATGGCGGGTGTCGTTTAAAATTACCTTTTTTGCCACAATTCCAAATGTCAATTTTTTAAATCTCCGTGCATAGCTTCGATGCTTATTGAAATAAAATAAAACACAGAAAATGTGCATATTTTTATGTCTATTTTTAATAATCTCTCACATATGGATGGAGTCCATTGAAATTTAACCATCCATATATCGTATGCTTCAAATTAAAACTGATTGGTTGATATGAAGGCAGAAGGTGTGCAAACTTGCTACCAGACTGGCATCCCGAATACAGGGTTCAATTCCTGCACTCAGGATATATTTAAGCAAGCCGACCCTTGTGCTAAAGATTCACAGTAAAAACATCGAAAATAATAATTGTCAAGCAAAAAAAAACATCACATTGGGGATAATTTTGATTAATAAAACATGCATATATTTTTACACATCAAACATGCTACTTTGTAAGTAATTGGGACAATTATTATAGTCAGACAATCAGGTAAATTAACAATTAGTTTCTGTCCACTGTGCTACAGATATAACTTTACTTCCAATTCACAAAAAAAAATCAGTTCATATATTTCAGCTTAAATTTTTCTTAAACTCTTTGTCAAGTCCTTTCCGTGAAAAATGGGGAATATAGTAAAATAAAAAATCTCTTTTTTGAAAAAATATATACCTTTGACAGCTGAAAAACTAACTTGTAAAATTTGTAACTGAAAACTCTTTATTTTGTAAAATCGGTAGAAAAGTCACAACATGCCACTGAGCTAGAATTTACAGCTTACTATAAATAACTGTCTAAAAAGTAAATAGTAGAACTTGTCTTTAACATAATTTTATAGCAACAGTAAAATAATTCAACTTTAGGCATGAACCAAAAAAAGTTGAATCTTATATTAAAAAAGGTTTACCTCCAACCAGCATTGCAACAAGGATAATCCCACATGACCAGAGGTCAGCGGGGGCTGCATTGTATGGGGCTTCTAGGACTTCTGGGGCCACGTAGGGCAAAGTCCCGCATCTTCTTTCCAGTAGACGTTCCACACCCTTCAGTCTAAACATTAATATCAGAATTCTCACTCACATGTTATATTGTAGGGACATAGATATAAAATGCTTAAAAACAATAATATTAAGAAAAAAATATTTTAGTCATAATAGATGACACATTTGATGTATGCTAATTGGAGGGTGCTTTTTGTGGTAGTATGCCTAATGATGGACCAACTTTATATATTGTAAGAGTAAGGAGTATGCATTGACACTCCCTATAATTTGCAAGAGAAAAGCCAACAAAAACAATTATTTTCACATTATTTTAAACGCCCAATTTATGAAGAATACTCGATTTAAATTTCTTTTCTGGACAACAAAGATATCTCTGCACTTATTATCCAAAATAATACGAGGTTAGGTTCAATAGTTTGGGTTTTTGTTTTGGGCAGGGGCAGATTGGAGGGTTGGACAAAAAACAGAATATCTGTGAAACATTGAACTTAACCATTTCAAAATGATTCTGGATATAATAAGTACTGATATTTCTTTACGATTCTGGCCAGTACAGCGTCATATTTAAAGTAGGCATTAAAATATTGTTGTATCGCTCAGAAGTCATTAAAAAAAAAGTACCTAAACATTGTCGCCATCCCAAAGTCGGATATTTTAATATTATCGTGTTCGTCTAAGAGCACGTTTTCTGGCTTCAAATCCCGATGAGTCACCCCCAGCGAGTGCAGGTATTCCACCCCTGACAGTATCTGCAGGAAATAGCGTCTTGCATCACTCACTGGCATACCAACATCAGGCTCTGCTCAAAACAAGACAAACATTATCCTCCCATCACAGCAACTAGCCGCTTCCACTCCTTTATAGGACTAGGACAGAGATGCTCAAATGGTCAATCACAATCAATTCCACTGTCCTAATGAACAATGTCGCATGTGGAAATTGGTAGCTTCGCATTAGAGCTGGTTTTGTGCACCAAAAAGCTCCAATACAAGAATACCAATTTGCACAACCAACATTGTTTGTTGGTGGGGTCGAATCGGTCCATTTTAGAGTCAATCGCGGAAAAAGTTTGAATCCAGAAGTCCCAGTGCACATTTTAAAATAGATTTATTGTAGGGTCTCATAAGAAACCTGAAATGTTGGATACTTTGTATATAAAAGTGGCGATTTTACAGTTCATATATTTATAAAAGCAGTTTTTTCTCCTAGTTACATAGTCAATTAGTAATCTCCTTTCAATTAAGTGGTAGACCTCCATTATTGATACAAACCTGAGCATTCCTGCTATAGGATTTAAAGGTTTCTATAAAGTTGGTTCTCCATTTGGGTTACTCTCTCAAAACATAAAACAAAATCTTTTTCATTGAAGGCCTTCACATAACTTGTCTTAAATTGTTTTTTTTTCAGTACAAGACTGTTATACAGCAACATAATAAATCAAAAATAAAACTATTTTAATAAATAAATGCATGGCTTTATAGACATGCTCAGATAGCATGATGCACGCCTCTCTTAACCTAACTATCAACAGGGCTTGCCCTTTTTGGGATATCCCACATACGCTCTTTCTGTTGGGTTAAGTTAAGAAGAGCAGGAACAATGCGATTGTGAGCATGTCGATACAGCCACGCAAAAAGATGCAATTTTATTTTTGATTGAATGATGTGTTTGTATAACAATGATGTACCTAAAATAAATAATAGCAGTACAAAATTATAGGGAGTGAAGTGCATCTATGCGATTTTTGACACACATAGTGGCTCACCTATTCTATCAAACAGCTCTCCTCCGGAGCAATACTCCAGGAAAATGTACTCATAATGGCCGTGCGATCTCTTCCCGTAGTACTGTAACAGGTTGGGGTGTCGCAGGGACCTCTGAATGGCAGTTTCCTTCCTGACCAGCAGGGCGGCTCCATTGTGTTTTCTCAGATCTATAATCTTCATGGCCACCGCTTCATCTGTTGTACTGTTTACTACCAACTTTACCCTGCAAATCACACTCCCTTAATATTTTGAAAAAAATAAACAATTTCACTCGCCCACCGATCAGATTCAGTAAAAAAAAAATTATATAAATACTAAAAAGTAGTTACCATTACTGTCAGTGCCTTTTATAGCTTAATCACTATACCTAATCAATTCACTAATATTAAACCCATAATATTATGCAATATTCAGTAAGTTCAATATATCCAATTTCAATAGTGAGCTAAAACCATAATAATAAGAGAGTTGACTTTTATTATATTGTGTTGGTTCAAGCTGAATTGACAGAAGTTTTATTTGTGGAGTGAAGGAAAAAAACAAAGAAAAAAGTTATGTTACATTAAAAACACAAAAATGTTTACAAAACAAAGGCCAAATAAAAATATTTTGTGATGAATTTATATTGATTTCAATTTGGTAAAATAAACTCCCTTTTCCTAAAATCACTAGTTTTTTTTAATGAAAATCCCACAGAAAAAATTTCAAAACTGACAGTGGGAATTGCCAATTGGTTAAAAGGTCTTCAATTGTTAGCAGTAGTCAAGGCACAAAGCAAAGCCAAAAATAACATAATAGGTGCAGAATTTATACGATTTGAACTTAGTAAAAAAAAAATAAGACCTTTTCCTCAAATCTGTTTGTTTTGTAAAACTTGAAAATCATTCCGGCAGAAGTTACCCCAAAAGACTGGCACAATGAGAATTGAAAATGAAGTAAAAAGTCTTCATTGGTTTGCAGCAGTCAATGCTAAGGTTGCAATAGTAGCATTGTGCAAAAAAAAAAAGCAATTATTATGAATCCAGGTTTTGGAAAGATCAAATTTGAATGAAATGTTTCACTATTCATGCATTGCATTGAATTTCCCGCTGGTAATGAGAGAAACGAATGAAAATCCATAGTCAAATATTGATAAAAAGGTAATACTAGACAGTTAACAATGGTAAAACCGGTGGAATGCTTACTCTCCATAAGCTCCCTCTCCCAATGTCTGGCCGAGAAGCCAGCCCTCCACAAACTCGCTGCCAGCCATTGTTGCCGGCGCACAAAGCTCACTACCTCATGAAGCAAGAAAGGGTCATCGCAACATCCTAGAACCAATTGGTAAGTGTAATTATCGCGAACCAAGGACAAACATGCATCTCAATGACGCCGATTTTTTCGGGATCGCCATTTTTTCGGGACAAATGTCTAATTAATCGGAATCGAGTAACAATTTAACACACGAACTATTTTTTTCGGGGACCATAAAATATAGCATTAGATGTCGTCGAATGAATTTATAGGCGGTAACATTTTTTTTAAGAAACACGTGGATGTTATTGAACAAAAGCAACAGAGGCTTGATGCAAAGCGCGTTACCTTTATCGAACGGTCGTCTGTCGTACGACAAGTACATACTTCAACCACAAAAGAACATTATTAACAATAAAAGTGTTCGTGAAAATACTAGCAGGCACTACAAACAGCGTCTACTTAACAATAATTTCAATGCGTATCTAAAATTTAAACGATTAATCATACCGAGAAGCGAGTGCAGAAAACGAGGCTCCGCCGCTACCGCTGCCGCTAATCCGCCCAATGGTGCCGCATCGGGCTGATGGCGCCACCGTGCTCAAAATTGCGATCAATACCATAGACTACAACACTCGTGCAATACATTTTTATATGGAAAATGTTAAAAAAATACAATAAACTTACATTTTTATGTAATTCACTCGAGAATGTGTAAAAATGAAAAGTATTTATTATCTTAGAAAAGTAAAAAAAAACAAATACGACCGTTCAATTCAATATAATTAGTGAACCAAATGTTTTTGATCAGATTATAAATTGGGGTAAACAGGGACAGGCAGAATTTATTAATTGATCAATAAATAAATTTATAATTAATTGGGGATGATTTAACCTATGCAATCACGGATTTTTGTACGACTTCCGTCGTGTGCCGAACTACCGAGTATACAAGTTGATTTGCGCGCTATGCGATTGGATGTTTTTGTCAACTTTGCTATCTTCTCAAACAATGTGTTAATGTATTTTTTTAAAAATTGTTTATTAATGACATCAGTGTTTTTTTTAGAATAGCCAATTTTATTCGAAGAACAGTTTTTTTCTCCATCATTTCTCTAAAAAAAGTTTGGTTAAAAATGTTAAATTATGTGACGGTTTTTTGGTCATTTTATTATATTTTAGTATGGTTGAATAAATTTCCTTCCAAATAAAAATAAATTTGCTTAGTTTTCCTGTAAATACAAACAGTAATTTCACTTGGAAAAACATTTTTTTCTGCCGCACTTACGTAAGCAAACTTCAAATAATTATTGCTCGACTTGTACCAAATTTAACGCAATGCAAAATACGTATATGGATTGATTATTTTGTTGACAAGCGATTACGGTTCATTTAAATATGCAAACAACAGGCTCAAATTATAAATAAGACACTCCGCACACGACGGGTACAAATACTACGTGTCTTCGGAGACCTTCTGGCACACCAGGATCTAATTAGAATATTTCACGATTTTCTGTTTTTGAAATATTACATTAAAAAAATCCATGTTATCATTTTATAATGGCGTGCAATTTTTAATGATTATAATCATATTAATTTTGAGCAGTATTTTTCATTACATATAGTCATATTTTCAGGTTTACAGTAATAATATTCTTTTATATTTTAGTTTTCATGGAAAATACGTAAAGAGCTAATATTTTATTGGTCTTGACTAACTTATTTTGAAGTCGTCATTTAATTGCGCAATTGTTTTAAGTCTTATAATTATTTTTTTTGCACGATATTTTTTTGTTTTGTGCACATGTGTAGTCAAATAAGAACATAAAAAAGTATCAGAAGTTTTGCGTTTTTTAAAGAGAAATTATATCTATATAAAAGTAGATTATATACAACTGTCCACCCTGTATACATTGCAAGTGCGCCCTAATGTTGATTTTGTTAGCCAAATATTGCTATATATCTCATTCGCCTCCCCCTACCTCCAGCCTTACAGTATACTCCAATTGGTGATGCCATAATCCCACCAGCTCCAGACGGTTGAGAGCAGTTGAAACTCTTGTGCGGTTTTCACTATAAAAAATATAAAATCTGCCTCGACCTATTCGGATTTTATTCCAATTGACTGGTACTCTGATTCCCTTATCAAATATTTTGTTGTTTCCCGTTAAAAATCGCAGTGCAACAACTACCAAAGAGTTTTTTTTTTAAGTGTATTATTGGTCAGCAAAAATAAAAAGCTGTTTTTGTGTTTTGCCCCGAAATCCTCGGATACTTCAATTTTTTTATTGATGTTTCTCCAATCTATGATTTGATTTCCTGGCAGTGCCGTGCGCCGGCATCCGGGTATCCGGTATTTGCGTGACAGATGATGACAGAAACAAGATAAGATACATTTTTGTTTACAGGCGCATAATAAATGAAACAGTCATGAGTAATAGTTGCTTAGTTGACAAAGAATGTTTTCCCATCACAAGTATATCGAGTGTTATCGAATTATTTAGAAAGAATTTGGATTCAGGCAGAGAACCCAATTTGGCGCTTTTATCTATCGCAGTGGGGGCAATCGAGAATAATCTTACCGGTGGAACCGGCGGGCGTTCAAATCAAAACGATAAAGATTCATCGGTTCATTTCAATAAACTCGTCAAAGCAGGCTTTCCCGAACTTATTTACGATGAAGTCGAAGAGTTATATACTAAATTTGCATCTGTAATCAAGAATTCTTTTGATGCTAAGGCATCAGGATCTGGAGGATTTGCGACAAGGGAAATTATCAAAAGAGTTTCAGATATTATATGGAATTCGTTAACCAGAAGCTACTACAAAGACCGTGCACACTTACAGAGCATATACAGCTATTTGAATGGGAAGAAGTTGGATTGTTTTGGAGTAGCTTTTGCTGTTGTGGCCGGCTGCCAAGTTCTTGGTTTTAGTGATGTCCATCTTGCACTGTCAGAAGATCATGCATGGGTCGTATTCGGAAAAGATGGCAAAGAAACAGCAGAGGTAAAATTTATCTTATTATTTATATTTTTGCTAAATTCTACCTTCAAAGTAAGCCTTTCTTTGGACAACCCACAAGTACTGCTTTTATCTAATTAAAGTTCTCGTTAAGAATGTTTTCAGGTGACACCGAATTCTTAATTTGATTAAATGAAACAAATATTTTGTTTCAAATCACAAAACTTATCTCAACCTATGACCGGTTTCAAAAGAGCTCTTTCTTCGTCCAACCAATACAGAAATAATAAGTTTCTAGTCATTGTTGGAATGGGAAGTAATTTGATTTAGAATTTGATTATATGTCTTACTCATCTACCAGATGTTATAATTTGTTTCTGTCAAATCATCTGATATAGTGGCTCCACCAAGAGATTGGCCACAGTGGAATAAAAAAATACAAATGTTAAGATATCTGTAATTATTCTTTAGAACCAAATTAACTGTAGTTCCTGATTTCTCTGCAGTTAACCTCTCAGTGGCCGGAGCATAAGTATAGTATTATATAATATAATGAAGTATCGCTTATATTTCAGGTAACCTGGCATGGCAAAGGCAATGAGGATAAACGGGGTCAACCGATCGCAGCTGGACTCCTGTCGAGGTCGTGGCTGTATGTGGCGGGATATCCGGTAGTTTGCACGAGACAGATGGAGGTTGCTGCTTTAGTCTCTTCCATCAACCCTTCGCTGACCTGTACATCAGATGTGTATGAAGTTGCACTGATGCAACAACATCTTCTATGGCTACTCTATGACCTTGGTAAGATGAATTTTAAATGAAATTTTGTGAATATACTCACCAATACTAATATACAAACTAATTTCATTGTGAGGTAGAGAAGTATTGATGAAATTTATATATTTTATCAACTGGAATGTTTACTTTCAGTTCTAGGTTTTTTCGATTTTTTTTATTAAGCTAGCTGAAATAACAAACCTGAACAGTTTACTATTCATACTTCAGTTTTATAAATTGAATCAGTGTTCTTATTGAATCAAAGCTAGTTAATACGTAAAAGGCTTTCTCCTACTTTCCAAAAATTTATGTTGATCACTATCTATGCACGTATGCATTTTCTAATGATACTAAAAGTTTAACCGTTTACTGCTGATTTAAATCTTATTTTTGTTTTATTTAGTCAATAATTTCAATAAATAATAAGTACCGAATATAAAACATTATATTTGTTTATTATCTTTTATAATATGAAAAAAAAAAAATAGGTTCCTCAGACCTAAGGCCAGTAGTAAGATTTCATAAATTTTCATCAGCTGTATTTGTGAAATATCACCTCAATACAGTTTGTATGGCTCATAGCTGTTTATAGCATCCAACACCCCATACAAAAAAATGTTAAACACAGTAAAACTGGCCTAATTTTTCCCACATGAGATTATTTTTCCCGTTCCTTTGAAAACCTCATAAGAGAGTTTGACTGTATTTATTTTGGTTATTCGTTTATGATCTAAAGTCCTTAATAGTCCTAATCAGTCTTGTGGCGGCGGGCAAAAACCTTGGTACAGCTCGAAACACTAAGTGTAGATTTTGTGGATACAAAAAAATAGTTTGCTAGCTTCTCCTTTGGCTGCCTGCAAAGTTAAGTATGTCAAGATGTACTTGCAGTTGGTCTACTAAAAACAAACATTTTTAGGTTACCTAAGTGCTTACCCCATGGCCCTTGGAAATCTCGGTGAGTTGGAAGAGGCCAGTCGGTATGGAGATGAAAAGACCCGCCCCGACTGTGCCGAACTGTACCTGGAGGCAATCAAATCTGCCCGCAAAAACTACTCCAACCGCCACGTCTACCCGTATACATATCAAGGAGCATATTTCTTCAGACACAAAATGTACAAAGAGGCTTTTGGGAGTTGGGCTGATGCAGGAGATGTCATAAGAATGTATGTTAAAAATTACCTTTTTTTTACAAATTTATTTAAATTTACTATAGGATCGACTTTCAAATCAAAAATGTGTTTAAAATTTTATTAAAGGTACAACTATTCCAGAGATGATGAGGAAATATATAAGGAATTTTTAGAAATTGCTAATGAGTTGATTCCTCAAATAATGAAGGCAGAAAGTTCAGGACATTCCGCACGCTCTATTCTAAAAGATCCACAATGTTTTGCACATTTACTAAGGTAAGAATATGGATGTAACCAAGGACAAGACATTTTATATGATTGGGAGAATTTACCCAAATTTTCTACACTTCAGTTTGCTAAATCAACCTCATAATATTATTCCATTACCCCATTCTTCATACTGTGCCCATAAAATGAAGCATCAGTTAATTTAATATCCGCCTATATGAATAAAAACTATTTGTCTTACTAAAAACTCACAATAGGCTAGCTCTGACACCATGAAACTTGCACTGTTTTTTATGTCTGGAATTTCGTGGGTCAGTGCTACTATTTTCAACTAGCAACATCATTTCCATCATGAGCTATGAAGCACTGTAAAAAAATAAGACACAAAATTACATTGTTCCATGTTTCAGATTTTATGATGGAATTTGTAAATGGGAAGAAGAAAGCCAAACTCCGATATTGCACATAGGCTGGGCAAAACCGCTAGTGAACACAATATCAAAGTTCGATGCAGAAGTGAGGGCGCAAGTGCACATCATATGCTGCGACCAATCCGACATTCCCGAAGAAGAAAGTAAAATTACCAACACAACTGAAAAAGCTGCAGCTAACAAAGACGAAAAACCAGAAGAATCCATTACGGGGTCTTCATCAAAGAGTACAAAAGAATCAGAAGCAAAATATGATTCACCAACAAGTTCAAAAGAATTAAAAAAGCAAGACGATAAGAATGCTAACGAAGAAACAAAAACAGAACAGAAAAAGGTTAATATGCCAACAAATTCTGAAATTAAGTGTGAGGTAATTTTGAGCGAAGAGATGGAAGCTGTTGTCAACAGTCATCCAGAAACAACTCTCTACAGCCATAAAATGAAAGGTTTGAAGAGTTTGCTGCTATCGGAGAAGTTAAACACTCACGCTATATCTCTGCATCTAACGGCCCAGAGTCAGGTGTTCATCAATAAGAAGACTCGCCAGGGAAGCGATTCGCAGGAGCAGGGACTCCACTGTAGTACAAGACCTAAAAGAGTTAGGGCGGAATAATAATATATTAGCACTTATATTTAAATGTTTTATTGACATGAAGAGTTTACTAAATATTAATTTAATAAAGCTCATTTAGAAAAATATTATTTTATTTGTCCTTCCACCTTGTTGTAAAGCAGGGGCGCACAACTTTTTTTAGCAGAAGCGCTGCATTACCTGTTTTTCAAACATCCGCGGGTCAAAGTAAGTATGGCCAGCGAAATTAATAATTGGGAATTTTTGATTTTCATGAGGGGGGTGGGAAATGTTGAAACACAGGCGAAAACGAATATTCAAGTTATTAGTACAAAGAATAAAAATACGTTAATTATTTATGTATAAACTTTTATTATATTCAATATGAAATATTACTATTTTGAACAGGTTCTTATTATTTTTAAATATATGTAAGGCCTCTAGTATGAATTCATGCTTGCAGTATTTTTCTTACTGCCAAATACTTTTATTAGAGATGGTTGATATCGGAAATTTTATAGGGTAGTGGGGGGTGGCTAGCGAAATTCTCAAGAAAAGGAACCGGGTTCCTCAAGATATTTAGATTTAATATTTTTTGATTGGGTGTCAATTACACTTTTTACAATATTTAATTTTGAATAGAATAATTTATTTTAATAATTTGACTGGTTTCTCAGAAAGACAGTATCAACGGCTCCAGTGCCAGCAAAATCACTAGGACAATGACCATCTCTAATTTTTATTGATTTAAATGGTACACAAGTGCCCATAATATTTAAATAACATACCAGAATAAGATGGAAGTACATAACTATTGACTGTATGTTAAATTTGCATACATCAAAAATAAAATTATAATACAAGAAACTGGACATAACAGATGAAATAATAAAAAAAAAATATTTTGAATAATAAGAATATGAGCATTGGATATAAGTCAGATTTTCTGTCTGGGACATGCTACAATTTTATATTCATGCAAATAAGGCACGTTTCCAGGAAAGGCAATGAATATAATAATAATTGCATACATAATATTCTTGTATTTCTTTGGTCAATATTTGATACAATAAAGAAATGGTTCATTTGCATTCATATTCAATGGCTGGGGAACAAAGATTAACAAAAAAATATATAAAGCAATGAAATTTTGCTAAGCCCACTGCAAACTTGAATTCATAACAATCCGTTTAATAAAATTACGACTTACAAATTTAACATGATATCAGATAATAAAGCTAGGTTTGTAATACAAACTAAACAAGTTTAAACATTATGTATAGTATCTAATTTTGGTAAAAAAATATTCTCTACTTATATAATGCTAACACAATAATAAATATACAAGTAATAATTGAATGTCAACATCACAACATAACTATGTATGTATTAATATATGTATATACAATACTTGGTAATTTGTAGACACATACAAAAAAGAAGCTCTAAAGTATATTCATATAAAAAAGATCTATTTTATAAGATTTAAAAATAATTCAAGTGCAATAAGCAGCTAATGATAAAAGTAAATTCGTAAGCTAAATTTTAAGATGGACACTTAAAAGTGATTTCATAACGGAATGGGCGGCATTTCACAGGTTAAGGCAAATTAAATCTACTTGTACAAATATCTTTTAAGAATTGTAAAATTCAGTCTCTGAGGTTAGACAGGAATGAAATTGGTGTTTTCGTTTCACATAGATTTATATTCCACACACTATTCTAAATTAGGTACAAGGTTTTTTCGTTTTTACTTTTGTCACAATAAATTACATCAAATTATAATGCTATCGTATAATACCAAAGGGCTTTATTTTTACTTTTGTCAGTGCAAACTAAACCTAACAATATTTTACACCTATTTAAAATAAATAATGGAATTATTATTTGGGTCAAAATTTACATAGCATAATGTTAGTTTTTCTAAATAGCATTATTTAAATGCTAGCTGCAGTTTTTTTAGGAAATATAATCCTCGCACCAAAATGACATGGGAATCTGGGTTGTATACAAACTCTATTCTATTACGACGTTGGAACTTCATAATCCAAAGCACCAGATTTATATATTGTTTCTAAAATTCTAGCATTTTTACTTTGTTTGAAATGTTAATTCTGATTTGACACATTTAAATAAAATAAAAACAATTCTTTTGATAATTCCCTCAATTAACAGATCATTGCAACCTGCAAGTCCTTTTATCAAGTTGAGTACAAAATACATTTCAATATAACTTGATAAAACTGTATTTTTTTTGTAACAATCTGAAAGATTCGATGCTGAAACAATGAATCAAAGGTATGATTCCAGAAATACAAAAGGTTATTGTTTTTATAAACTTAAAAATAAAGTAAAAAATAGCTGCTTAACGAACATTTTTATTTTGGGCATCGCAATACAGAAGCTAAAAAATTCTGTATGAATGCCCAAAAAACAGTTATTTTTTAAACCTATTCACCGCTAATTGCAACATACAATATAAATCCGGGCCTCGTTTCGCATCTACTTGTGTTTTAAGATGAGTTATGACTGTCAAAAAGCATAATTATTTAAAGAAATGTTTTAAAATGAATACAATAGATTTCGATGTGCGGAAAATCCATAGTGAAAATGTTACAAATTTGATGAAGACAAAAATTATGTCAATCCTAAAACAAAGACGGTGAAAAACTTATGATTTATTCTTCAAACTAATGATTAAATAAAGCTTGATCAAAAATTTGTAAAGGTTCAACTTGTAAATAGTATTATGTAATGTAAGAACATGTCAGCATGAGGACATAAATATATGGCTCTCAATCCCCTGCTATCTACGAGTATGAGAAGTGATTGGAATGTATCGAGGAATACACTATGATAATTAACATAATAACAAGAAATTTAAATAAAAATAATTTAATATTAATATGAATACACATTTGGCAAAACTAAAAATATGTTTAAGGTTAAATACACTACAAAATATTTAATTATAATAAGAAACATTGTTAATTTGAATCTATAAAGTTCTTACAAGATTCAATGTGACCTAATTAGTGATTAAATCACTAAAGAGCACTTAAAGCAAAATGTGTATTTCATCATTCAATAAAAACTATTCAAATTTATTTAAAGATACAACCGTGAACAAAATTGCTTAAAGATATAATTTATGTAATGATAAAAGTAAAAAAACTTAAAGTAAATCACTTGAATATTCAAATTTTCATTTACATTATGAAACCATAGTGATCTTAGTATAAAGAACCATAGATAAAGTTTGCGACAAATGTGGAAACACTTAAAAACATAATATTAACAATTCAATCCTTATACCGTAAACCCCAAAATTAAGAAAAACCTACATTTTTATATTGAGTAGAGGTGTCTATCATCGAAATAAATATTTTTGCCCAGCATAATACATCATAAAATTATGATTATAAATTAGAGTATAAATAAAATTATATTTACAAAACGAAATGAGATAGAAACGTAATAATTGTTTACTGGCGTTCAACAGTTTGGAAAAACCAGTTTGTAAATCTTTGCAGCTGCTGGACCGCCCTCACACTCTCTTCACGCAGGCGCATGTTGTGGTGGCGGAGACGTTTTACCTTTAAAAAAAAAGAAGTTGAATCACCACTATACAAAATAAGAAAAAAAATCAGATCAATCTTCTACCTGGAGATTATACCGTTCGACACGCTAATGTTGACCATCATGCTAACATTGACCAAATTTTTTTATATTTTTTAAAGTTCCTAGAAATAATCCAGTTACATATGCGAGTGGGAGTTATATAGAACATATATTTTACTGAAGGTATGTTGGCTGATGTGTTTTTAATTATGGTGTGCAAATATATATTATTTGTTGATAATTTTAGTTTTAACTAATTTTGTGATGGAAAAAACCACATAAGAAAAAAAAAAAACTGCATAAATCAGTTTCCCAAATGATCCAAATGCTCCTTCAACATTTTAATTTTGCAAGTTATTGAGATGACAATGGCGTCTTCGTATGACGAAACATCCAAAGACGACGTGCAAATGTCTCTCCATGACAGCTCTGATAATTGGATGGAAAATACCCAAACTACCCCATCCAATGAAGAGACTCAAAATAAGTATGCCATTTGTCAATGTTCTGACTATGAAATATACAACTCGCCAATACATTGCAGAAATCATAAAAATGTCGAATGATGAACAGGAGTATTCAGTAAAATATATGAAAAGAAGTGGGGAAAGATTTGTATGGCCAGAAAAACCAGACAAAGGAATAATAGACAAGAATCAGATACAAGTATTCTTGAGCAATCCTATCTCTATCAAACGTGGCCTTGTTTTCCCGAAAAACGAGTTGGAAGGATACTATGTGTTTTACTGATTGAATAAAATCTCTTTGTTTTATTATTATAATAAAATATGAATAAGCGTAGGTTAACAACAACTTGTACTAGTCTGAAGATGGCCGTCATAGGCTGAAACCGGTCCAGTCATAAAATAAAAGTGGAATAAAGTTATAAATTTGTTTTATTAAATCATCAAAATGGAATTCCACCACGAATTAACAGTTTCAAAATTAGAAATAATATGAATAAGCATTACTATTGCATTTTTTTTTTGATACCAGAAAATTTATTTGTCAAAATACTAAATTAGAAGTGGAAAATCCTGCACAGTAGTAAATCAATTTCAAATTGTGTTAAATATCGACTGCTAGTAAGTACATGTACTTAAACCTACCGCTAAAGCGACTAAAAACTCGAAAACAGATAGGTAATAAGTATTCTAATACGATTAATAAATAGTTGTGAAGCTCAAAACCGGCCAAAGTTAGTGTGTCTTATAGTAATAAAAATACCTGGCAATTTTTTATGATGCCATTTTTGTGAAATATTACCTCAACAGTACTTAACAAAACTAAAACGCAACTAAAAACAGCAGTCAAAAATACCTTGATTCTACTTAGATTTAAATTGGGGTGACAAAATAAATGGTAATCGGTATTTACATGGAAATATTTCTTTGAAAAGGTAAGAGACAGGTGGATAACGTTCCGAAAGTTTTCAAAGAATTATTATACAAAAAAGACACATCCTGGGAAACCTACAATTTGTTAAATGACTTATTTTCGCATCTTAGCATTTATTCCGCCTATTCAATATTTGGATAGCGCCGTTTTTGTTAAAAATCACCTCAAGGTCGCTGTAATGTTTTCAACTTCACTTTGATCTAGGCAACCGTAATAAAATGAAGTATCGAATAGAAAAAGTGAATTAGACTAAATTGATTCAAAACTCCAAATGAATCTGCCCCATATCTATTATTATGTTAGGTAATTTAGTGTAAAGCGCCCTTGAGGCGAACTTGTGATAGTTCACCTCAACTGCACTATGTAAATTCACTGTTATTATTATTGTGACAAACCTCTTCTTCCAATGCTTTCCTAGCCCTGGTCTCCTTGTTGAGCCTATCCTCTGCCTGGTGCAGCTGCCTCCTTAGCTGGCAGCATTCTCCGTCGGCCGACAGTTCTATCTCCCTGCCTTCCCCGACCGCGTCCCGCCCTTCTGATGAGCAGTCCCCTCCCAAGCCATCCAGGCCGATGGACCCCGTGCTACTTCCTTCAGCTTCACCGAGGGACGGGTATTGCTCTTCGCATATCTGGAGGAATGTCAAATATTGATAATTAGAGTGTTAAAAGTTTTAAATTAGTGTGAATAATGTTACAAGTGCAAAACCCTTAAAAAAAGAAAATCAGAAGAAATGTCACCACTGTAATAAAATGGTCTTATTAAAAACAGCATACGTTTTGTGATCAGCAGTCGTAGAGTGCTTGTACATTTTTTGAGGCACCTGTCACATTTCAAGGAGTAAATATTTTAACAGAAAATTATATGAAACATGTAAAAAATAAGTAAAAAGCAGTTGATAGAGATATTTTTGGATGTAAAATGTACCTGAAGCATGGCTCTTGTAGCTGTGTCAACCAAAGAAGGCCAGTCCATCATTCTGGCATCTGGGAGAGGGAGGGGCACTGGAGGGGGGCCCGGTGCAGGAGAGCCCCCACTGGAGGTGCTGGAAATGACAGTGGCTGGCCGCGCCTGTAGCACCACTCCCTCCCCGCCACCTCCCCCCTCCATGTAGTCAGGGTTGATCAGACGCATCAGATCTTCTTGCAAACTGGTGCTTGGACCTGCACTATGTCTCTGAGGACGTGGAGCACGGAGTCTAGCTTCCCCTCCACTGGCTGGAGACCCTCCACCTGTCCCTCGACGAGGTGATGAACTTCCTCGCTCTTGAAGTGGATTGATGGATTTGTCACTTCGATGATCATTTAAAGAATTGCTGCTGATTGTTTCTTGCGAATGTCTCTTGACTAACATGACTTTAGCTGATACAGCAGGTTCAAATGTATCGAGTCTCGAAATAGAAGAGTAAGCTGGTTCGATCGGTTTGTTGTATATTTTGTTGGTGTCTTCTTTTTCTTGCTCGGTGTGTGTCTCGGGTGACCAGAGTTCTGGTGGGGGGTAGCTCTTGCTGGAGCTGCCTGTACCGTAGCCAGAGCTGGTGCCGCTACGTGGCGGGGAAAAGCTTGGGTCGTAGCGGCGGCGGTGGCGTCCGGGGAGTTGCCCCCCTCCACCTGCCCCAGCCCCGGGACATTCAGCTCCGGAACAAGATCCTCGGGCGGTTCCTCCGAGGGCTGGGATGACTGTCACCGTGACGGGAGCCGATGTCTTGAGGAGGTCGACCATTTGATCATGGGACAGGGTGCACACAGCCACGGTGCAGATCTCCACTAGTCGACAGCCTTGCCTGAGACCTGCTCGGGCGGCACCACCTCCTGTCTCCACCTGAGTGACTACTCCATCAGGTTGCACGTGGAAGTTTTAATAAAACAATTTAAATGAGAATCAATAGAATAATTTCTATTTAAATTGCCTTGGATTTTCGTGACTAGATTTCGCAACTATGGATCAAAAAGCAGCTGTTGATGAAGCTAGTTACAGGGTCAGTGTACAGCTAACTTCAGCTACAAAAACTGTCATTGTAAATATTTTATCAATACTAACATATTTATTTTTTCTTTTAAACATGGATTTTCTGAAACTAATCTTGTAAATTTAATAAATTAATGTGTCACGTGTTGCATGTACTCCAAATGTCAAATTCATAAATAAAAGCCGCTGCTTGTATGTACATACCAAGATGAACATGTGCCGTAGTTGGGCGCTACTTTCCCAGATGGGGAGATCCGAGTCGGATCTTTTGACACCCAAAATCAACACCAGAGGAGTAAGTATCAGGTTGGGCTTAATGACATTGACAATAATGTACAGCATTATTAGTTAAACAAACAATTGGCTATCTTACCAAGTTGCCCAACATGGTTCCTCCGTAGCTGCAGCTGGGTAGCGGGAGCTGCATGGGGTGCAGCTGAGGCTAGGGCCCTCTCCAACTCGGCAGCCCCGGCCTCTCGCCCCCGGAGGGCTACACTCTCCCCTCGGTGGTGATACACCCGAACACCCGTTCCACCCATACACCAGCGCCAACCTGAAGAAAATTAAATATTTAAAATTATTGCACTACTGTTGGCTCAGATTGTCAGTGAAACTATATCATAACCATGTGAGAGACTGAAGGAAGTGGTGGAGAAGAAGAGAAAAGGTTGGGATGCACCTGGCTAGCCAAATCTAGTCACTAAACAAACCTAAAGCCATTTCAAGCAAAACTTCAATTCTCAATGGTCTCTCAGCAGGGTGATAATATTTATTTTGTAGAACTTTATGTGGATATCACATTGCACTACAATCTAAAGAATTCATTTGAAATAGTTTAACACTGTTGAAAAACTAACCTTATGTCCGAATATTCTTTGCTATGAGAGACTAATAATAAATAACCCTTCACCTTATATTATGATAGTAAATTATAATAATGCTAGTAAAAAGTAATGTATGTATCTAGAGAAAAGGGTAGTTATTTTCCTAATAAAGTAAATAACACCACATTCAGATAGGGGTAAAAGCGGTCCTAATGTCAGCCATAGTAAAAATGCATACGGCTGTAGTGACATTCAGTGGTTGGAAAACAACTTTGGATTGCTTTTTGAAGTCCTGTCTGAATGCAGCTTAAAGATTTGCCAAATTCATAATACATCATATTAGCCAGTTGATAAAATATAAATAAAAAATGACTCACCTAGAATAGCCTTAGTCGGTGTCACAAACACAATCTGCCGGGAACATTCTTCAATCAGCACAAACGTATCTCTGGACAGTCCAAGGAAGCACTCAGTCGAGGTGCGGGCCCGCCCCTCGTCCTGCGCTATCACGGGCCACGAGAGTGCGCCGCTCACCTCGCCGGGGAGCGAACCCAGTGCTCGCACACCGTTTACTACGGTTGTACCACCTCCGCTGCCAGACTTCAGGAGAGATGAGAATAGTGCTGAAATAAGAAAAATACAAACATGTTATTTCCACATAACTTTTTAAATTTTGAGAGTTAACTGACCACTATTTTTAGTTTTGCTATGTTGATACATAATATTTATAAATATGTTGTAAGGCATGTTTTACGGGCCTTCGGACTGAGATCAATCATTTGGAGTGGCCCGTAACAGGCACCTAATGACTGGAAGAGGTTAAAATAATTAATTTAGCAATAAGCACTTTTAAACCTTGATTTATCATCATTGAGAGTGAAATTTCACAAGTAAAGTAAAAAAGAATTATTTGGGCTATTTTTGCATTTCATTCTTCAAGATACAGAAAAAACTAAACTTTTCAAACATGAAAACTTCTTAAATGGGTTTCACTGTATATTAAAACAATTTTACTTATGTAACAATGTGATATTTTTTTTTACTTCGGAGCAATTTACGATTCTATGTATTAGTGTTAAGTGTTCTATGTACATATTATGTTCTGTTAACAAATAACAAAATATCTCCATAAGAATGTTGTAAATGCGGATAAATATGGATTAAAATTCATGAAATCCTTTTATGAGATTTAAACTGTCGTAAATAATATTTTTATAAAGAAGTAATTTACTGACAAAATTTTTGTCCTGTGTCCAGCGGGGTTGCAGTAACATAATTCTTGGCTAAATCTTTTAAATACTCTTGTCTGGTTCGTGTTGCCATTGTAGAAAACTTAGTTGATTGATGGGCTGCATTTTCTCCATTTATAACCTGAAAAAATTAGCACATATTAACAAAATTCATGTAATGTTTTCTACAATTTTAAAAAAAATGTTGTGACATTTTGACAATTCTGGCTATACTGTTTGTTTTCGTTGATCTTATATCTCTTACAAATTGTACTGCTCTAGGCATAATGCGAGGGACTGGGGTATACATAATTTAATTAAGATATAAAATAGACAATTTGATTAAATGAATGTTTACCTTTGCTAGTAGCAGATCTGTAAATCCTTTTCCTTTCGGGTAGAGACCTCCATCGACTAAAGGAGGCCCAAAGATCGGCACTTCTTTTGATCGAGAAACGGCAATACTGTAATGAGTGCTATCCGAACACGGATTAATAACTTTAACAACAATGAAGACGTGTTGAAATTGTGATCTGATGTGTTTAGGTGTAAACTTCTGAGCACCGGGTTCTTGAAATACAATTGTGACTATATCGTTGCCTATGTGTCTCTTCCTTAGAAGTTGTTGGCAGTTATTAGGGGTGTAAGGAAGCATGGTGGAGACATGGAACATGATTTCATAGTCTTGATAAACGGTGTAGACAGAATATAGGCCGGTTGAATCTGTCTTATTGTCTAATCCCGCTTTGTAGTTCTCAAAACCTTTTAAGCGGACAGTTTGTCCAAGCATCTGAAGGAATTCTACGAAGGCGGGGCCGGCCTCTTGGTTGTTGTACATGTCTTCTTCCGAAGCCTGTCCTTGGCGGCAGTACATGATGCCCACCTTGTAGTGGCGGCTGACGCACTGCTCGTCTAGTCTCAGCAACTGCTCTTCCGCTCCGCTTCCGTTCAAACCCAATCTGGACAAAATAATATGTTACAAGACAGAACTGGAAGAAATAGATACTAGGATAATAGGACCGGGATATACCTCCCAGACAAAGAGGTGTAACGCGTAAGAGAGCATGATGTGCTTTCCACAACACCGTTTCCCACAACTACAAAAAAAAAGAATAATGAATTTAAAAAAACATGTCAAAAAATTATTATTGTCTTTAAATAAACCAAAACCCTTTGTAAATTAAATTAATTTAAACATAGGGTTATCCACCTACATGTGATTTTTGTATGCCTACATAGTTAAGCTTTAACCATTTGATGTATTAGGTTGAGTCATGAAAAAAGGTGTGTCAATTTGCATTATGAATAGCGGTCTCTTGTACTGTATAATTATACTAGGTACCTCAATACTTTATTTGCAAGACATACTTGCGGGAGAACTCAGAGAAATATCAGTTTTTTACAGTGAGATATTGATTTATATATATATTTATATATATATATATATATATATATATATATATATATATATATATATATATATATATATATATAAATCACTTTATTATTTAAATATTACATCATTTATCAAAATTAAAAAAAATTAATTATTCCAGTATGTTTAAAGCTCTTATTAGAGGCTTCATAAAATAGAGTAAGCAGAAAACATACCTCAAGCATGATAATTGTATCTCTGGAGTGACATATTCCAGGACTTCTTTGGCATTGCAAGACTTGTTATTATTTGAAGGTTTGATATTTGGTATAGAGTCCTCTAAGATGGATCCCCTCAGAGTAAGAAGTTCAGAGGTTCTAATTATGAGACGGTATTGCCACAGAAGGTTGTTAGCGACATGCATGGCCGGATCCACACTTGCACAATTTTCTAGTTTTTCTTTCTTCATGGATATTGCTACTGGGCCTAGTTGTTCGTCCATTCCAAACCAGTTTTGATGCTCTAAAAATACAGTTGGCTATTATAAACAAAGAAATATATTCAGCAAAAAAAAGGAAAATAATTTACTTCTTTTTTTATAGTAAATACCGAACATTAGTCCCAACTGCTTCCAACCGTCTAGAGCCAGTGAGACTATGGCATCCCCAATTGGAGGATGAAGGTAGTGGGGAGGGGAAGGAGATGGGGAAGAGGAAGGTAATAAAGTACCTGGCTATTCAGATCTGGTCACCAAACATGGCTAAACCCATTTCAAGCAAAGTTTCGATTCTGAATGGTGATCTTTCACCAGGACGATACTTGTATCTACCACTTTGGAACGTGCCGCAAATATACTTTTTATTATTTTATATGAATTAAATGCGTTATGACACATATTAATTAAATAAAATTCATTGGCGTACGCCGGGTTTGAACCCGCGACATTTGGATTCGTAGTCGAGCGTCTTACCACTCGACTGTGGAGGCCGTCGTTGTTATGGAAAACCCAAAATTAGTCAGAATTAAAGAATGTCACTGATATTGCAATCAGATAAATCGAATATCTAATACCCATATCTATAGCAGAGCATCGCTAGTTTTGGATTTCATGTAACATCACTCTCCAAGAGCATAAAAAAGTATTACAGAACAGGTTGATTTAACAGGACTCCTGGGATCTTATAGGTAACATTTAGTACCTAATCACTTCAAGTAATCATCATAAGGTTATATAACATCCATTTTACGGATAATTTTATTGTATTTGATTTTCACTGTTTTCACAATGATAAATTTACCAAAAAATTAGTCAAATTTCCATAAATCACGGCCATATTTAATTACAGCAAAAACCAAAAAGCTCTTCTTCTAAGCACAATAAATACAACATGAAAAGTTAAATACATGAATTTTAATAAAGTGAGAAGGAATGGAGAAATTATTGATTTTCAATTGAATCAGGGAAGAAACATATTCTTTTACAATTATTGGAATTGGTTGAACCACGGTTTTTGTAAGACAACTGTTTAGATTTAGGCCTTAAAATGTTCCATATTCGAACAGCTATGCTTAGGGGTATTTCACCACCTCTGAGTAAGCTGTCGATTAGCGCTACTCATCTAGTAGGGTATAATATCTGTTTCACTACCGCTGAGTAACGCTACCAGGCAACCAAATGTCTTTTTTAACAGCCATGTTAATCCTATTATTAAAGTTACTTGATGAGTAGTTACTCAACAGTTTACAGAGAGATGGCGAGATACCCCCATAAAATAATATAAGTTTACCTTGTTGGTAGAAGTATTTTCTGTAGTACAGAGCCCCTTGGTCTTGACATTCTATAGGTCTCGACGTGTGTGGAGATTGCCGCGCCAGATAGCAGGATTGCCTCCAGTGGGACTTGCCAGCGGGAAATTCTAATATTGATAACCCATAGGCAACACTGGGTTGGTGCATACATGAATGAATTATTGTATTAAAATTTTCAGGCTTTTTGGAATGTCCTGTCTTCCAACTAAGGCTCATATTGCGTTCTTCCTCACCTGAAATAAATAGAGAATTCAAGAACACTGGTGTAAAATGTTAAAATGTTTATGTACATAACTGTGAAAAATTGATTGTATCGGTTACTTTATTATTTGATTATATGGTAAACTAAACAAAAACAAATGGAAAAAGTTAATAGCACTTATACTTATAAAAGAGGTATACAAATCAACAAAATAGAGGTTTATGAAGGATCTTTTAATATGCAATATTTTCTAAGTGATTAAATCTTTGGTGCTTCGTTTTAAGCGCTTAAGCACAATTTCATTTCCTAGCCATGCTATGGGCAGTTTGGCAACGCTGAGTGTGAACCTATAACTTCTGATATTCGTACAGTTTCCCTTACAACTTATAATACTGTTGTGGTAGTATTTTTTTCTTCAAAATATTGTGATTTTGTTCACAGTTTGTAATCGTGATAAGATAAAACATCAAGGTAACATTTTTTCACATTTGTTTACAGTAAATATTACATTTAATATGTAAACTATCGTTTTACACGTTTCGTACGTCAGCGCATATTAAACATTGCCAGCAAACATTTTAACATCAGATTAGGTTAGAAAACATCAAGAAAGCAGATGGGATTACTACCAAGTCATCCATGGGAATTTCTCATTTATTATATAAATATTGAAGTAGTAGAAAGATTAGTAAAAGACAAGATTCTTCTGTTCGACAAGAAAATGTTGCAAAATGCACATGAAGATATAATAAAACAACAAATAAATTTTCAATTTAACTATTTTTAGTGACATGATGGAGAAAAAACCAACTCTCTCAATATAAGAATATATATTTATTCAAGAAAAACCACTTATACCATCAACATATGTTTTGAAAAAAATATTTTCTCATTATCTGAGAAGATAGCATATTTGATAAAAACATCATTTTGTAAAACACAAGTGAGTCGTAAAAAAAAAATTATCAGCCAGGTACGAAGAAAGTTGTACCTTGCAGGAATCCGGCATTCCAGAGGTTAATACCAAGCATGTATATGTATATAGTGAAAAAAATAAACAAAATGATACATACCACCAACTTCGTTGCGAAAAAAGGGACAACTCTCAATCAAATCATTAGTTTGGCCATCTCCTGCATCATCTTCCGTCTCTCCATCCATCTCCACAGCTCGAGGAGTCACCATGGAAGCTGCAGAGGCACCGGTGGTCGTATTCCGTCGTCGTCCCAACAGAATACCTCTTAATTTAGCTGCATAGCCTAGGTTTGCAGTAAGCGATTGGCAGTCATAGTGAGCGAATCCCTTCCTCTTCTGTTGTTCCTCAACGTCGGTACACGTTGAGGTCATACTTGAATAACAGCTATTATTGGAGGAGGAATTCAAAACACTGTCGTCCAGAGGCGTTTGGTGTCGCTGTAGTTTGCCCACACCACTGCCAGCACTGCTACCCCAGAATTTGTGGAACTTCAGTTTCAATTTTGGGCTGGAACCGCCTACCATATTTTTATTACTAATTCCATCTTCGCAGTCTATGGAGATTGTATTATTGGAGTTCTCAGTGAGGGGGTCCATCTTCCCACGCAGGTACTCAGAGGGGCCGGGGGAGCGTTGATCTACAGGTATTCCCGAAGGGTGGAAATCTTGTAACATGGCAAAGAAACTTTCTCCGGTGGAGGTGGGGCTGCCTATGACGTCGATAGAGCCGTGACTTCCATATTCTCTCCTGGTGTGCAGACCGGACGTGTATTGCTGCTCTGTGTTTACCAGCTCCAAGCTTGAATTGCTTCTGTAGAAGGCATCTTTCATAAGTCTCCGTTTGTGCAAGTCTAAAACAAACATTGCACTGTCTTCTGCTACAGAGCCAGATGGAAGGCTCTTTTTAGAACGCAGATCTACCATGCCATCATTCTAAAAATAATAAAAAATTGCATTTTAATCATGCTTTTAGAGAAGCAATCATATTGTGATATATATAATATGAAATATTTAATACTCAAATAAAAGACCTTTGGAATGGGGAGGATCTTGCAGCATCTAAAGATATTGATTTATTATAGGTTTATTTTCAAGTATTAAACAAAGTACTCTATTACTCTCTTCATATAATTGGACACACTCTTTGGCAAAGGGGAAAGAGGTTTGGCTTCCAACTCTTTACGTGAAACATTAAAATCGTCATTAGTATTTGTATGTATACACTTTACTTTCTTACTGTTACATTAACAAACCAATAATTCAGTTGAGATTCAAACCTATAGAAGTTGTTTGAAAGGTTCATAAGTCATAACATATTTTGTTTGTGATATAATACAACTAAGAATTTAATAATACATCGGAATTTCATATACAATCCGTAAACACAAGTAATTTTAGTAGGTAAAGATATTATTACTTGTTGAACGGACATAGTATACAATGATAAATTATTATTTTGCATGTTGTAAACGCTCTAAAAGTTTGTTTCATTCGACATTATAAACGTTACTTACTTACTTACTTAAACTTCAGAGTTGTAAAATAATATGCCATTATTCTACATTTTAACGTGAAGATATCAGGTATATCTTTAGAAATGTGCACATCAAACACTAATCATGTTAACCATTATGTAGCTGTATTGCTTCATGCTACAAAAATAAGTCCACACATATCCTCTTTAACAAAGCAAATACGAAAACACAAATAACACGAACTTGATTTTTTATTATGTACAAGATTATAAAGAAATGGGCGAAATGTGTTAACCGAGATGGTAATAAAGTCCGTTATAAGTTGTTTCACTATACTCAAATGAACTAATTCACACGACAAATAATGAGCATAAACACAACGAACACAACCACATTCTTACAAAATTCCTGACTTTCGCATCATCGCTAGCCTGATTGGAACATGTAAACCTAATTTGGGCTAGCAAAGTGAGATTGTCTATAAAAAAGTTTAATTTTTCAAAGGAGTCTTCAGTCTGCAAAAGACGATTTTCTATGATGTGTGCTTTCTCTACTTTTTATTAACAATTTAGTGAATAATAGGGTTCCGATACACCGTCAAGTGCAAGTTATTTGAGAATGCATAGATTAGAGTCACTCTTGATGGCTTACAACTCTAACTAACCCTTTTCTTTTAGTATAATAATATTATTTTCAGAGATCTGAAATTGTGATATATTATTTTCTTTTATTAATTTTTTTAATATAAATATTTCCCTGTTTTTTTTTTTTTGACAGGAGGTTGCGGTTTAAATCTCATACATGTGATAAACAATGTTATATTTTTATCACATGAACGGGACAGATTATATTTTTTGAGTTTCAAAACAAAACATAATTATCACATAAATATTAAATAGCAAATCAAATATTTTACGTGTTTTCAAGTCACTATACAATTTGGTAACAATAATATATTTTGGTTTGCAGATTTAATATATTCAGTTTGAGTTAGAACAAAAATATTTTTAGGAATTAATAAATAAAATGTAGGTTAATGAAAATCTCTATCAGATATGATTTAAGATTATTATGGCCAAGGAAGCGCAACACGGCTTATTACCTCAAAAACATTATGAAAATGTTGATGTTTTATTTCGGCTGTGTTTTACATTTTTTTGCAAACAAATTTAAGTTTAGTGGTATGAACTACTGTAGCAAACAGATGATTAGTGCCGTTATGGATTTTTAACCGTTCCCGCATCAAATAATCGCCCTTCTTAACCACCAATTCTCGTTCCTTTTCAGCATTTGATTAAACTATGATCAAATGTCAAGCATGACCGTTATGTTATCACTAAGGCCTAAATTTCCTTTAAAAAATGTGGAATAACGCATTTGACAAATACACAGTTTATTTCATAAAGGAAAGTGAATCCATTTAAGTCAATCATAATATTTTTTTAACGTCTATGGTACTCTTAACTAGGGATGGTGGTAGCTTAAATGGGGTGTTACTGCGGTTCCAGCTTCGATTTTAGTTTCCAGGGAAGGTTCATAGGTAATGTGAAAAAAAGGAACCAGTTGCTCTAAATATATGTATTTTACGGGGGAGGGAGGGAAAATCATCTGTTTCTTTAAAATATTAGCATTTTTTTATGTAAAAATAGGAACCGGTTCCAAAAATAGCCTGCTCCTCGAAAAATATCGACAGTTCCAGTGACCGACGAGTCACTGAGACAAAGTAATTGGGACCGGAATATCGAACATCTCTAGTTTTTACTCTGTCGCTTTATTTTGTCTTTGAAATTTGTGGTTTTGACGTACGTATGTGCGTATGTTCGTGTATTTATTCTTTGATAACAATGGTTTTATTTCGGACATAAAGTAAAGAATAACGTTTCAAAATTATCTGTATTTCATGTAAATTCCTATCTGTATATATGCAATTTACAAAGGAAAGTTATAACAATGCCTTTCGACGATGATAACACTTGGTAAGATAACATTTTATTATGTACTTCAATGTTAAGGTGCTGTCACTCTTACGCCATGTACCTAGTTTGGCCAAGAAATAATAAAAAAATTCGGCAAGAGCGTATAGTAAAAATAAAATTTTAATGATTTTTTAGAGCCCATATTGTGCAATTGGACGCATTGATCTTGCAGTTGCTGTACCATTTCACAATTTCATTACCAATGAATTTTTGAAAGACATTTCGTATATTTTTAATGATTGAATACTCAACATAATATCAAAGTATAATGTGTCCTCACGATAACTACCACCATCATTCCTTAAAGAAATTCACTATTTCATTATCACACAATCAGTTGTAATTAGAGTTATTGGGAATATTGTATGTGTCTTTGGGTATTATATATCATAAAACCTTGTGGATTCATGCGTGTTTGATTAGGAAATATCAAGATAACCTAATCTTATTTAAAAATATATTAGTGTGTGAGTTTGGAATATAAGTTTCCTGCGTTTATGCATAGTTAGAGTATAACCTTGGTATTTCTTTATATTATTTTTATTTACTTGTTTCAGGATTATAGAATTGGAATCTGTTCTACTGGATGATTGCTCCGCAAGTGATATATATGCCGTATGCAAAGGCAAATCTATTCCAGAAACTGTGCGCGCAGATGTTTGGCAAGTATGCCTCAACGTTCACGGAAAAGGAAACCAGTTGCTGAACTTTGATGAAATATTTGACTTACCCAATCAAAACGTTCTCCGAGAAGATGTGACTTTATTTGTAGAAAAGCTGGGAAATGAAGAAGAAGACAAAGTATCTGTTACATCTGATTTAGAATCCATTATCACTTTTTATTGTAAGACCCGTAAGATTCAGTTTGAGAGAAATAATGGATTCATTGAAATATTGCTGCTTCTACTTAATCTGAAGCTCCCCTTATCAGACACATATAACCTCTTTGAAAAGTTACTCGATACTTATGTTCCAAAAAATTGTGGTAAAAACGGAACTCCGTTTCATATCTTGTGGCTTTTACTTCAATATCATGATCCTGAATTATGTTCGTTTTTGGATACCAAAAGAATAACACCTGAACAGTATTGTAAGGTTTGGTTTCAAAGCTTGTTTGCCGGGACTTGCAGTTTACCCGTGGTCCAAGCCATGTGGGACTTGTATTTCCAGCAAGCCGATCCATTCTTTGTTTTCTTTCTCGCCTTAATCATGATAGTAAATGCCCGGGAACAGATTCTGTCTAAAAAAGCTGAGACAAAAGAAGTGGTTATAGAATTCCTAATTAATATGCCTTGTGCTTTAGAATCTGAAGATGTAAATGATTTTTGTTCCCTTGCACAGTACTACGCCCATAAGACGCCTACTTCATTCCAAGGAGACGTGATTCCAATTATTTTTGGAGAAAACCTTCCCGTTGTTCAATCTAAATTTGTATCTCAAGCGCTGTGTATACCGGTGTCTGTCAATGAATTAGTGGAGAATGCTACCATGGAATTAACCCCTGACTCTGAAGGGGTGCGCTTCTTTTTGGTAGACTGTCGTCCCGCTGAGCAGTATAATGCAGGACACCTTTCAACGGCATTTCACTTGGATTGCAATCTGATGCTGCAAGAGCCATCGGCGTTTGCCACTGCTGTTCAAGGTCTGTTAAGCGCCCAGAGGCAAGCGCTGGCTGCACACTCCTTGGCTGCTGGGGAGCACTTATGTTTTTTGGGTTCAGGGAGATCAGAAATAGACATGTATGCCCATATGGTGGTGGCGGCATTTCTAAAGAGAAACATTAAACATGTTTCTATGCTGGACGGTGGTTATACAGCTATACATGACTACTTTGGCGACCATATGGTCGATTGCTTGGAAGATCATGATCCATCCAGATGTTTAGTGTGCGCTCCAAACACACAATCCGAAGAAAGCGATCGTCCTGTCCAAAAAGTCAATATTCCCACTGTTGATTTGTTCAGTAAACTTTCAGCAGCGATGCGAACCAAATCCCAAGAAGTAAAAGGTAAACTGATTGATTACATTGTCAATCCTAATGCGAGTTTACCCGTCATTGAAAGACACGTGTCTAAAAATGATAAAAATGGTAAACGTTACCGAAATGTAGCCCCGGTGTTTAGTATAGATGAAGATAATGATGGAGATCTTGGGTTTGAAGAAGCCACTACGGAGGAAGACTATTCGCAAGAGGTTGTGCAGCTGAACGAATGGTTAAAAACATCAAATATCATCAGTAATTTTAAATGTCAGGAAGTCATGATGAATGGTTACATTTACGATGCTTATTTAGTAATTACTAATAGCCATTTAATAGTTTTAAGAGATATTGAAGGTAAGAGAGGATATGCACAAATAACTGTGAGGCGGCCACTATCTTCGATTGTCAAAATTACAGCCAAAAAACGTCACCCGGAACTGATAACATTTAAATATGGCATGCCGGATGGGGATACTTTAGTGATTAAAGATATGGATCGATTTCTCATCCCCAATGCGGGAGAAGCTACCAAAGTTGTCTCCAATCAAATCGTCAAACATCTTGACAATAAAAATGGATGATTAAGAATAATTTTTTTAAAGTATTTTAGTGTAGAAGGCACATATGCATATTAGCGTACATTTAAAGTATTTTAGATCCCTGCCCAAATTTACCTCAGGTACTGACTGAGAATCTAAATAACAATATAATGTTTATTGAAATTGCTTCCATAACTAAATTAATATATATAGTAGAGTCAAATACTAGGATAAATCCAACAATACCAAAAAGGAAATTGTATTAACTTTGTATGACGATTATTATTTTGAATTCATATTATTCCTATTTATTTATTGTTTAAGAAAGAATATGCAAAATATTATGACTTATTTGACAACAAATGAAAATGTTTTCTGCAAAAAAAAATACCAGTGTTACGCATAGTTTGGTTTTGAGGCAGTTACATAATTTATTTTTCCTTAGATAGCTGGTATTAATAACGCACTCTTTTAAGTATGTATATGTATAATGGTTTGTCTACTGTTAATAAAAATGTGAAATTGTTCCTCAAATACTTCATGTCGTGACTTGTTTTACCCCCGATAACTAACTCAAACCACATCAGAATATAACTAGTCAAAATTTGAGTTGTATATCAGGTTAAATCTTGCCATTGATTAAATTATTGTCAAACAATAAATACATATTGTTTTTTCTTTCAACATTGTGTTTTTATTTTCATTGGTTGGGTGGTCATCTAATGCGCAGAAGGGATTGATCCATTTCTCCGGGTCTTGAAGGGACTTAGGTTACAGGATTCCCAGACACAGATCCAGAATATTTTACAGAAGAACGAATTGGAGTGGCCCTTTTTCCACAATGCTAATTCTGACTAAGCAGATTTTTTTGAGTTTGCATTCATTGCAGATTATTTCAAGCCAATCCATTACACTACATTAAAATGGAAAAGGCTAATGAAGTCTCAGATACTTCCCAGCTTCCTCTTCCTTCAGTTTCACAATATTCTGTTTCGGGGCCAATTAAAATAACTGCAACATTCAAACTCCCGTGAGACCCAAGAACACTACTACATAACTTGAACTTATTTATTTTCAAAAATATGTTATCAATAGTGCTGGCAAGCCAAAGTTAATTTAAGTTAACAGGTTTCTGTAAAATTTTAATCCCAAATAATGGGTTTTCAGAAACCTGCACGATATTTAAGTATGTATTTCTCTTCACCTCGATTTGAGCACTTAACAATAATTTCATAGTTGGAACACAAATAATTAGTACAAGCTATTGCAGAATTATGATTTATTTAGAAAATACATGTGTAGAACAAAATAGATTTTTCCTTAAAATAAATACATCATGAAAATGCTTTGACTAAAAAATTAAATAAAATTTTGGGCATTATGACTAGGAAACAATAAACAGAAAAGTAAAATTTGGTAATACATTAATTCTATGTAAAATAAACATAATATTATTACTAACACATAATAATAAAACATGACTTGTACAAACATTAATAATTATAAAGACTAATCTTACAATTAAAATACACTTTGTAAATACAGCCTATGAGAGTATCTTTTTGTAAATATGACACTAGTAATATGTTGGCATATCTTTAGACTTCACCTAATGAATTATTGCTATTGTGCCCCGTCTTAATTAATATTCCTAACTAAACTTTTAATTGAAAAAAGTACTCCAAATCTGTTACTTTCCATTAGCCAACTAAGAAAATATTTTTTCTATAGTTTTGTGACAACAGATTTCTACATAGAGAACTTTACCAGTGCTTATACGCAGCTGATCACACTAATTATTAAAGACAATGGTGATGAAATGCACCATAGATGTCATGAAAAGTCCAGCTTTGTAATGAGGTTAATCACAAATTATATATATTTTTAAACATATGAATAGTTATTTCAAAAGGTTGGCAGTATCATAAAAATTATACAGTCCTTAACATTATGCATTGCATAAAATATAATAATATGTGTGAATAATATTTTGGTCGTAACGGTTTAAAGAATTGTTTCGTTTTGGAATGATTTGATTTTTAAAAAGTTAACTGACTGTCTTTAACCCTTATGTGACTGAAGAAAATTACACCTTTTAATTATGATTAACTTTTAAAATTGATACGAAGGTTTCTTTTACAGTATATCATTTGCTAAAGTTTGCTGGACCACTTTTATGATGTAATATATTTCGACTCAATAAAACAAATTTATAACTTTATTCCACTTTTATTTAAATAAAAGTGGAATAAAGTTATAAATTTGTTTTATTAAATCATTAAAATGGAATTCCACCACGAATTAACAGTTTCAAAATTAGAAATAATATTTCGACTCAGTTCAATACTTGGAAGTGGATAGGAATTTCACCCAGTACCATATTTTCTTGGGGTTTTTAATTAAATAGGTTATCAAAGATAGTATTATGGATACAGGTGATGTACTTTGAACACAACAGTACATCATATTTATAATTTAAAATAAGATAAAATGATTGATAAATACAGACAAGCTTCAAAAAATCATATAAAACACTTAAGGGTATCCGGGTACTCTTTCAGTCATCAGAAGTTGTAAATTCTACTTATTCGATTTCCACTAACATACCACCCTCCACATATCCAACGGTTATGGTTCAATTGTTTATTTTTACTATTGTGGAGAAGTCAGGAAGTTTCAGCCGGTTAAACTTACTGGAACATTTAAAAAATCTATGTTGAAAACCGAAGAGGGCAGTTATTTCAGTTTTATAATATTTGTATGTAAAATGCTTCACTTTAAATCATAATAAAAGTCATAGTTGTCTGGTTCAGGGGGGATTGGAGGAGGATCTTGTGGAATATCGATTCCCTCGGCGTCTAAAAGCCTCAGTTTTATATCCATAGAAAGCAAAGTTTCTAAATCATTTTCACACATTTTGCTGACCATTTTACTTCCCAAGAGAGCATTTATCCCATCGGTCCAATAATCAAAGACTTGATCATCGGGCGCTACAAAGTCCAGCGATGTTGTGTCGGTGGAATCAATTGTGATGGAAAATGCCAACTGATGGGGCGTTTTTCTTCCACGTACGTCTTTAATGTGTGGACACTCCTTTCCAATGATGAGTCCCTTGATATCAGATACGGCTAGTTTATTTCCCAGCTCTTCCAAGTTAGGGTTACTCTTTTCGTCGCAGTCTCCGTAGTGGATAACTTTATGATTGGGTGAAAGACGAACAAACCAGAATTTGTCTTTGATCCTCTGTCCTCTCATGGAATATTTGGTGAATCTGGTGCCATCAACTAGTAACCCGAGCCGCTGCTGTTTTATGAGGCTCATTATCTCCGGTGTTATCTGTTCCTTGAGTTCCACAATGGGTCTCGCATGAGACTCCCATTCTTCGCGATTTGTTCGTTCCTGCTGCCATATTTGTGTAATCTCCGCATACGTTAACTGCTGTATTTTTTGTCTGAATTTATCAAGCCCCATTGGATGGGATGATAATGCTCTCAATATTTGCTCCCTGACCACACTAAAAACTTTGATAAAGTCTTCGGTTGTAGCTCTCATCTCTTTCCAGGTCTTGTTTAATACAATAATGCAGATGCAGAAGAATTCTTCAAACGGGTGATCGTGTGTAAAGAACATGGGGTGATACGTTTGTCCCTGCTCACTCGGAGACTCCTTGATTCTTAAAATATCACTCAGTAGTTTGACTAACTCAATACTTGTCCTCCCAAAGGGACACTCATGCTCGTCAGTTCTGCAACTGTTCTCCAAGACTACCTTTGTGTATGATTCGGTGTGGTTTCTGGCAAAGTAGATCATACAGTCCAAAGATAACATGCCAGGGGTATTGTCCTCTCCAAAGTCAACAATTGGGTTTGTATCATTTTTAAATCCAAGCTTTTTGTAATCTTTATATCCCATTTGCCTCCTAGCGCTGACATCTAGACTAGTAGTGATTCCTTCATTTTCAAAAGCAATGCGACGCAGTTCTTTTAATTTTTCCAAGGCTTCTGAATCCTGCTGATCTATTTTGACCATTCGTTGTTCAAGTAAACTTAGAGTAAGTGTTTGTAGAACGTAAAGCTGGTGGGCCATCTCAGTGCCAACATTTCCAGGAGCCTGTATGACATGACACCAAATAACATTTCGTACTTGCTTCGAACATAGAGTTGCACACATAACTTTACGTTTTGATAAATCCGCTTTTAAAAATAAGGCGTTGATTAGCGCGATGGTGTTTTGTTGTATGACCTGGTTTTCAGCTGATGATTGTAGATGCATGACTAAATTGGGGATGGTTATTTCTTTTTCCACATAGCCACTTTTACTGCTGCTGTTCAAAACTACATTCTCTAATATAGATAGACATGCTTGAACTACTTTTGCATCTTGAGCTACAGATTGATTATTCACAAAGCTTGCAATCTTTCCGATAAATGGTGTTTCCAGTATATCCCATGATATGACGCCATGATCCATCAATTCTACGAAAGATGATAGCGCATGGGCGAGGGCTGCTAATTTAAATTTATTGCCTTCGATGTTTGTGACAATCAGGGACAATCCTTTTTTGTTAATAAATTCTAAAGCAAAAGTTATATCAGCACTCAACTGAGAGAGCTTTTCCAGTGCTGATGTTTTGTCATCATTGTTGGAATTAATTTTATACAGGATTTCTTCGACAGTTTTGGAAGGGGACTGTTCAAGGGTCAAAATGGATCCATTTTTAATTTCATTCCTGTTTTTTTCCGTAATATAATTTTTATTATTATTTTCCGAAAATTGCAGAGCATAGTGCTCAGCATTTAAGAGTACCCAAGAGTTACATAGTTCTTGAATTATGCCGGTCAAAGGCTGACGCTGGTTAAATTCTATGAGCAATGGAGCTTTATTAGGCTCATTGATCATTTGCACTGCAATCTTCACAATATTAGAATCCTTCATGATTCCGGCACTTTTTGTACTCATTTACTTAAACTTAATGTTAATGAAATCTTTGTTGGTGGGGTTAGTGGGAAATTATCCACATAACTGAAGATTTTTTTTATTATTGGTCAGAGGGACGATAAGATTAAAAAACTTTTTATGATATAAACACAAAATAATTTTAGACAACACCCAAACTCAATCCTTATTCAGAGATAAATCGTCACCGCCAGTATCGTCACTCGTCACCTTAGAACAATAAAGTTTCAACTGACACCGCATTGTCTTGAGATAATAATCTCTAAAATTTTGAAAATAAAGCATATAATATCACGTCAGTACTACACCAGATAAAACTTTATGGTTCTGAGGTGATGAAATAAATGCAAGAGTGCATAGAAAGAATCTAAGGTAGAAAAAATAAATAGCTGTAAATGTGTCCACACACGGATTTTCATCAAATCGTGCAATAAGCCACCAGCTCCAGCCAGTGGGACTATCGTGTAGAAATATATGATTTTACATTAAAACAACAAATAGAGGGTTGTTACAATAAGAGCACGAAAAGGGTAGCAATAATTTATTCTATTATTTTCAGAAACTTCCATGCCGCCATGTGGCAGCTTTACAAGGCTATTTTTTTAATGTAAACACCTCTGTATTACTTATGTCTTAAAATAAAATAACACAAAGACTTTTTATCACAGCAAACTTATAAAAGAGATTATTATGACATTATTTTATTCACCAAAATAAAACAAAGCTTTTCATCACAGCAAGCAGGAAAAAAAAACAATAAAAACAGCAATGGTATTTAGATAAATTTTTTTTAGAATTGAGACAGTTGGTGTAACTTATCCCTCAGCGGTTTTGCCCATAAATTTGGTGGCTAAAACTATTTTTTCAATGTTTCTCTATTGAATCGTCTTTGGATTATTTTTTTAGTAAATATTGAAATTTTCGGTAAATTTTGTGACATATAGTTTTCGAAATTAGGGTTGATTCCTGGGTCGAAAATAAAATCTGAGAAATTAAAACAAAATAGTATTTGCACAAACTTGTTGCAAATCTTTTGGAGATTTTTTTCACTGTTACATATTAGGACAATTCCAATATTTCAGTCGAATTAGTTTTACAGAACTGGAGAAAAATCGAAATTAAGCCATTCCCAAAGCTCGAGTTGATCCAGAACTTTTTTCGGTCTTTTTTTCATTGAATTGTGGTCTTGCCGCTTACTTCAATTTAAAAAAAAAATTATCGACCCGTTGTTCACAGCCTGAGAAATTAATTTCTTAACCAAAATCAGAAAAAGGTTAGTTAAATAATGCTGAACACTAAGAAATTCTTAAAAAATTTAAAATGACTATGAACAAAGTTTTTGGCAAGTGGATGAAATCTAAAAAAATATTAAAGAATCTTTTATTGATTTGTTTGCCTCACTTATCAATAAAATAATTAATGTGGAATTTTATGAATAAAATATTTTATTTATATCGTACTGTGGGCAAAATTAGGAAGTAATTTTTGGCAATTGATACCTTGGTGTTTTAATATAACATTAAGGTTATAGTGGTAAAAAAGTAAAAATTAGCCTTTAATCTACGGATTTTTCTCATCTGGCTATCAATTTTTTATTTTTTTTTGCGATATGGCAACACTAGTTCATCGTTATGACGTATAACGTTTGACAATCGACGTTTGGTTTATCATGAATCATGACAAATAATTTTGGACTTATTTTGTAGTCAATAGACAAAACACACATGTGGATATAGTATATGCATTAATGGTATATACTCAGAGTAACAAACATAATGACGCAAATATTTGTTTTTTATTTTATTATGGTCAAAGATAGTATTAGTTTATGGGACACGGTGAGCTACGAGATTTGTAAAACAGCAATGGGAGGAATACATCAGCTGCTTGGTGGTTGATAAAAACATTACACTTTTGTGACTTGTGACCATTGTAGCGTAATGAGTATCATTCGGCAGTCGGCACTCTCATTATATAGAATTGGTCAAAGAGCTCGTGCATCGCAAATTGTACATGTTTATATTTAATATGCACTGTTGAGATGTATCACTTATAATATTATGGATGATGATGCATCTTCTTCGTTCTGTGAAAACGGTAATTGAGTTATAATGCTCAGTTGACCTTCTTACACCAAACAAAGAAGTAGTGTCTTGTTAATTTATTATTTTTATATTGGGTAAGTGGTTGTTTGTTTTAAACAAATTTAATGATATTCTAGTTTAGTTTATAATTTGATTTCTTCCATTATTTATTATTTGTTCAGTTTTCATATTTATTTGTTTGAAATAATTCATTGTGTTTGGGTTAAAAATATCTTCTTTTTGTGATGTGATGAAATAAAACGTTATTTGCTTTTTTATGGCTTGCTTTATTTGGGTATACAAAATATTACCTCTGAAGATAAGTAACATAAACAAAGACTTACATCAATGTAGTAAAATTTTCTTACTAGGATAGATAGAATGAAATATTACACCTGGAGCCCTAGCACGAAACATCGATATAGATTTTATCGACAATGTTGGTAATTTGGAATCATTCCTGAACTTGACTGCAGATCGCCAACAGACAAACGACAACTCTCGTTGACTAAGCATGCTTAGTTTCGTCTATGTGAACTGTCGATTGTTCGTTGGCGACCTGCAGTCGGGCTTGGAAACGATTTTAAATTAACGTCATCGGTGATAAAATTTATATCGATCTTTTGTACTACGGCCCCTGGATGATATACAATATTTATTGATGTAGATTGGTATTATTTGAGTAAATTTTTATTTTGATTCTGCGGTTTTATTGTACAATTTGGCGGGCTGAAATTGATAAAGTAAAAATTCTTAATAATTATTATGACCGTCTGAATTGAGTTCTAATCCCATGGAAAGCATCTTACTCCCTTTTCACCAGGGCTTAGTAATAAGGTCTGTACTGTAAATCTTACGGGTTTAATTAAAGCTTTAATAGTGAGTTTCCTAAGATATTTTTATTTTATCACTGTGTAATATTTTTAAAAATCATATGGATACTTCTAAATTGCGACATAGTATTTAAGTTTTCTAAAGAAGCGCCCTTGAAGTGATTTTTCACAAAAACGGCGCTATACAAATATTATTATTTATTTAATAAATAGGTCTAAATGCAGTCCTATTAGAGTTTCTGAATTATTGATGTACAGTTGGTGAATATTCATTGTCTTGTCACTACTAATTAATTACATTTTATTGATCCTTAGATAATCAATGATTATAATCTGTAAAACAAATAACATGCTATTGACGCTTATCATTACATCACCCGTCTGAAGAGCGCTAATATTCTTCTTTCCAATCATTTATGCCAATTATTTTGAGAAATGTAATATCCTTTACACCCTTCAATTTTAAAATTGATTTTATATTTCTCATTTGGTTTTATTACTAAGGATATTTTTCATATAATTGATAAATCAATGTATTTATCGTTTGTTTTAAAAGTATCTAGATGATATGATCCTTAGAAGTGCCCTGAAAATGGGCACTATAAAAATCTTCCAAAGAGAGTAAGATGGTAACCGTTGTGAGTATCGAACTCGATTCCACCACTGCTAGTCGAGTGTCCTATCCCGTAACTCATCATACAAGCAGAATTTATATTGCATGGAAGTGAATCTAAACCACTCCAAAACATTAATTGGAAGAATGCACCATAATCCATATTACTCAAGAAGTTGAATTAATTAGAAAGTACACACATTCACATAATCTTTTGTTAGGTAAACAGAGTAGAATGTACGAAATCGAGTTTTACCTGTGTTATTTTGCTATTATTTGTTATTTTTAGTCTGCAGTGTTATTGTACCTTGTACACACATGGAATAAGTAGTCATCACAACAATTTATTTATGATATTATCTTTTTGAATGTTCATATTTATGATAATCAAAACCCACTTCGTTTAATTATTGTTTTAATAAAAAATGACATTTAAGCGAAGTGCTACATATAATTTTTATTTTTAGTTTATTCTTTTAGTGTTTTTAATCTAAATATTTTTCAGAAGTACAACGCAATTGAGCGAGTTATATGGAATTCTTGAGATACGTATTTATATTCAATCGTACGTAGTTGTTAAGAAGGTGGATAACTATTAATCTATCTTTGAAATTTCATTATAACGTAAAATATACAATTTCATACAAAAATAATAATATGATATTTGTATTACCCACACAAATATAAGTTCATAATCTATGGTTTCTCCTGTCTCGGTTTTTGAATGTTACATTAAAAAACGATTGTAAATAAATATATATATATTTTTTTACCAAAGCAGAAAAAGTACACTTTATTATGCTATTCGGTATGTCATAAAAAAACCTGTAAAACAAATTTTTATATTTGAATAATTTATTTTATTAATACGAAAAGAGTTATCAAGCGGTATATTATTTCAATGAACATTACGCCAAATTTTAAATTGTTGCGCAAAATATTGTTTACAATATTCATATTTTTTTTACTTTCCATTTGTGGTCATCAAATACAATAATGTATAGGTATCGCAGTAAATGTTGAGTCGAACACAGTACTCACATAGGTGCATTTCTTGCATACAGCATGTTTAAAAATTGTCATCGCTGTTCTTGCAAAATTATATACATATGCACCAATACACACAATCTTAAGTACCTATTTTTTGTTAACTTCAATTCTTGTTGTGCCACCTATAACCCTAGAAAGAAGAAAATGCCATAAATGCACATTAGGCTCCTAATTTTTTTTACTCAGTTATAAATACATACTATACATGTTTCTGAAGAAATGTTAAAATTTTATCTGAAGATATTAATGAAGCAACGTGCACAAGAGGCTTCTAAAGAATGTAACATTTTTTCGATTTCTATATTTGTACATATTTCACCATGACCATGATTAATTTGTAAGTAAATCAGTGCATATCATTTATCAGTCTTATCAGTCTATGAATGAAGTTTTGGATTATCTGTTCATAATGATCACGATCTTATACAACAATTAATAATATAATCCCATGTTTTGGTTACATGTGAGTGCAAAAAGCTGGGGAGGTCAACAATTGAATTTATTTTTGCAGTTTTTAAAAGAAAAATAATGATTTAAAAATTTACTAAATTAAAAATCGACAAACTTGAATAGATTTGTTTTCACCAGATAAGCCTGCTCTTAGGTAACATTTAATTGGGTATGATTATATTCAATGTTTCGCAACGCTATTTATATATACTCGTATGTTACGGTGGAAGTAAAATAAAGACTATCATATGTTTTTATAATGAAACCGTTCGGCTGTGACAGTTTATTACAATTTATTTAATTTTTTTAGAAGGTCATGCACGGTGACATTTTATCTTTTACATGCTGTTAAATTTTGTCACAAGCAGGGGTGAACTGGTTCGACACACTAATGATAGTTTTACCAACGTTAGCTCAGGCCTTTAACGGAAATATGTAGGAACTTTCTTTGCGAATACCGCAAACGATACTGTAGTACAAATTTCAGGCAAATTCAGGTACTATCTTATACAGACATACAAACATAATGAAAGCGCTTGTGAATGCGTTTTCTATATGAATGGTATTTGCTGCAGCACATAATTTACTAATTATGGACAATATTTTTAACTTAATGACTAATGAATGTCAAATTTACCAAGAAAGGCTTATTTAAAAAAACCCTGATTTAAAATGCCAGTTCGCCGCTGGTAGTTATCACAAGCAGCTTCTTGTATGAGTGAAATTATGTTATTAACATTTTAAAATATTTTATCAGGGGACAAACAAGATATATTGAGTTATCAATTTAATAACAGGAACACCAAAACTTAGCAGTTAAGAAATCGATAAATAAAATAACAAGTTAGATAGATAGTAAATATTAGTGATAATATTTATGAAGATTTAAATTCCCACTTGACATCCATTTTTCACTACAACAAAAATTGTTGGTGAGAAATTAACAAACCATGCATTACCTACTCCTTAGCACACCTGTGATTTGTGGCATAACAATGATATAAGCATAATACCTTACACTATGTACCCGTGTTATGTGATGATTAATTAGTGATTTGAAAAATGACTTATTCTGTTTGGTTTGCTTTGTAGGTTGAGACTGACGGCTTCCTCGCTCCTACTTCGCAATGGCCTGCTGTAACAGGAAAACTGGCTTGATGGTCCAGATGATCATTGGAATATGTTTGAGTCTTATTTTTACCGTACTTGTGATAGTTTGGCCGACGATTTTCTACAATATCTTAAAGAATGTGAGTATTTTTTTTTTATTAATCCTGTTTTGAAATTATTCAACAGTGATTATTTTAAATAATCTCAAGTAAGAGTCATGAGTCAATGTTGTTGATGCATTTTTGTGGAGTTGTTATGGATGTATTGTTATTCTTGATTTATTTCGCATTGTTTGCGAGTGCATTTTGTTGCTTTGTTTATGTTTTTAAAACAACTATCTTGTAAGATTTACTTCTGTGACCTCACTCTAGCTTTAAAGATTGATATATTGGCATTTTGCCTCCCCGTTTGCTACTTTCCATTATTCATATTATTTTGTGATTACTTTCTTTTGTAAATATTTTTAGGTCTGCATACATTAGTTTTAGTGATTTTTTTCTGCTACATTTACCTAACTAGCTTGCACAATATCTTTATCAGTAGATTAACATTTTTTGTTTGTGCCTGATGATGTTGTTCACAAAGTTCACTGACCAGTTTTAAAGTGAACAAAGTGCCATGACTCACATTGTAGATTCTGCTGTATAATAGAACTGAATATTGTTAAAAACTAAGCATTTATGTTTTTTTTTCATCACCATTTTCAAACACGCAATACAGAATACACCAATCAATATATGTATTACTAGTTTATTATCAACTTAGTCGTTCAAGTCTTATCACATATTTGACCTTATTTCTGACGAATCAAGTCTTTACTATAAGTATTTTGACTTACAATATGACTCTTTTTGAAAGATTCATGGTCGATGCATATTTTTGATAATGATGATGAAAGGATTAGTAATACATATTCGTAAAAAGCATTTACTTTGTGGCTTGCCATATTTATAAATAAAATAGATAAACTTTGTTTGTAATCACTTTTATTATTCAATATTATATTAAGCACCCTTCCATCATCAGGACAATATCAAAAGTTTAATATTGTCCTGATGATGGAAGGGTGCTTCCGAAACCGGTCGACATAATATTGAACAATGAAAGTGGTTATAAACAAAGTTTATCTGTTTTATTTATATTTATAGATTAGTAATAACTTGAAACTATTCAAATAAAAAGTGTTGACCAAAGTTCATTCATACAATCGTAATTGACGCACAAACCATATAAATTCAAGGGTCAATAAAACAGGTTTCAAATAAGCATTTATGTTAGTTACTGATTTAAAAAATGATATTGTCTGATTCATAAAACTCGCACTTGATAACCTTAGATGAATTAAATAATGTAGATATGTTACTGATACAAATTTTTAGCTATATTGCGATATGCCTGATTATAACAGTAGCGCGGGACGTTCATATAGCTATCTCATCCACACGTACACTCGTATTTTTTTTGGTATGGTTATCCTTTTCATAAGCGTTATGAGCTTTGAAACTGAAATCAGAGTGTGCCACATTTATCGTTCGATTTGTATGAATATGACGTGTCTTGTATTTTATGTCTATGTTGATAACTAGTAATGTAACAGAATTAGTAATAATGACGAGATTGCTTAAACTATTTCTAATCTAATTAAATTATGTGATTGTAATTAATAGATATTTTATTCAACAAATAAAATAATGTGTGGCATTTTTAACCTTTGGAATACCAGATTCCGTCGTGTGTCAGGGATAAAAGGCGTTCTGTAAGCCGTGCGCTTGCTGACTGAATTTAGTAATAACTAAAAATAAAATAAGGTTTTTGTAAATTGTTCCATCTTATCAAATAAAGTCTAGTTTGTACTCGTCAAAATTGTTTATGTATGATATAAGTGGTTTTTCCAAAACAGATACTTATATACAGAGAAAACAAAAATTATCCTTTATGTTAGTAAAAAAGTCACATACAGAAATGTTAACACTTTACTTACCGCTGACCTATACGTGGCGTCCTGTAAGGTTTATACTGTTACTTACCGCGTACGCCACATTGGCGTCTTTTCACATGCATGACTTTTCAGTCAAAAATAAATTCGATATCCATCATTAGCTTCGAAAATTTGTCAAGAGATGTTTAAGCAAAGACCCAGACTATGATATCACAATAAAAAATATATACGTAAAATACTTTTTTAACAGATGTCAGTCATTTGAAAATAACGCCCTTATACGGTCGAAATAAATATTTTGTCGCAGCGTTTTTTGCGTTTAATATTTTTTTAGGCGTCGAAGTAAAGCATCACCAAATTATCCAAATATCGACGACGAATAAACATTTGAGGAGGAAATCTAAAGTGTGTACCTCCCACAAACTTAGAAAAGAAACACCTTTTATGTGCAAAGAGTGTAAAGTTCCCTTACATATCGGTGATTGTTTTGCTACATTTGAAAAAACATTATTAGTTGTTTTAAATGGTAATTTTTACGATGATGAATTGACATATTTCAATGTGCTTTAAGTTTAAAATATGGTTTTTTCGTACATTTGGTTTGTTATTATAGAATTATATATTATTTACGTGTACAAAAACAATGAGCAATTACTATTGTGTTCCGTCATTTATCTAAAAATATGGACCTTACTGGTGAGTGCAAATTGAAATACTTTACTAACATAAGTAGTATTTTGAAGTTGGGTATGTAATCTGAGATACTGTATACTATACGATCACACCTAATGTGGAATGGTGCCAGGTCACAAAAAAAGGACACCAATAAGGACCACTCAAGCATGTCATAAAGTTTTTTGAAGTGATTCATTTTGCACTTGCGCCAGGTCGTATATAATCAGATGTCAGTTTTAACTAGACATACTTTATTATGAATTATAACAGAGTGTGTTTGTGAAAACATTTAAGTGTGTCACTAATTTATTAGTTATTCTGTAGATTATGTTTATCACTAATAGAATAATTTTTGTCTTTAAAACCCAATTCATTTATTATCCAGTGGCTAGGAACCTTTTTTTCTCGAATAAAATAAATTTTAACAATTGAAAACAAATGAAACAAATCAAAAGACCTCATGATAAACTTTGGATTGTTATTATATTTCATCAATTTAAAAGTATATTTTTTTAAAACTTTATCTTTATCTTTTATACAACTCTCATCCGGATTACATAGATATGTATTGTGTATGATAACGATATTGTGTGGGAATCGGCAGTGTCTTGAAAAATATGCAATACAAAACGAAATGAAAAACAGATTACCAAAAATATGCGTAATTATATACTTACCTTTTTAGAACACAAGCCAATGGTTGACGATTAGCGAGTAAATAGCACAGTTTTATGCGTTGTTGTATTTTTAATATGTCCTGAAGATTTGATTGAAATATATTGAAGCGTTCAAAAATTACAGAACTTTTAATTAAACAATCGAAATTTGCTGATATTTATCAATAATTGCCGGTATTTGGGGTATCGACATTGCGAAATTCTTGCGGTAAGTAAAGTGTTAAGATATTTTTCTTATTTATTTCGTTTTTGAAAGGCTTAACACATTGTAGTCGGGCGCCTCGAAAAATAGACTCTAGCCTATGGCGGGCGTTTTTTGCGATTAGCGCAAAAAATATATCACTTTCTTAAAATTGACACAATTTATAAACCAAATAATATTTTCGATTGAAATTTTCAAAGAAATCATATATGACATTTGATCATCATAAATAAATTATAATTGCTTTGATTACATCATAATTTCACCACATTTTAAAGCTGAATATCAAAACCTGATATTAATTTAGTAAATAGAATTCAATATTCAATATTTGAAAATTCCATGTAAAAGATAACATGATTATACATATCATATTGTTATATAATAAATAATAATATATATTTGCCATGCCCGCAATTTTACAATCGCTGGATGTGTGAAATCTGATCGCGTAAATACTTAAAAAACAGTGCCGCCGAAGGCGAACACTCAATAACTCATGAGTTTAATTGCTTGTTGTCAAAAAAGGGTCTTTTGCGGTTGCCTCGCCTAATTGAAGAGCCCATTCCACTTATGAATCATAGTATTTATTCTTTCAAGGAATCAGTACACTTCATATGTTGATAATCCATCACACACTATAAGTGCGTGTATCACATAACTTCCTCCAAGTATATGCTTGTATATAACAACAATGACAATTGAGTAAACAAATAATAAAAATACATGTAAAAAGCAGTGGATGATTGGTAAGTACTTACGAAAAACTGGTATTGCAAAGGATTACAGTACAATCATTGCACACTAGCCAATCCGGACAAGGCATCTCAAATAACGTCGACAGACTGACGCCTAGCACCCAGGTAGCAAATTACCATTCAAGGTGTTTTATTTTACGATGATAAAAAACCCGTGAAATGCCGTTTCCGCCAAAAAACCGACAGTCAACAAAAACGGCATTTGCTGTGTCCCGCAGTCGACCGAAAGTCCGCGAAAAACGGCAAATGCCGTGTCCCGCAGTCTACCGACAGTCCGCGAAAAACGGCAAATGCCGTGTCCCGACTTCAATGTGTTAATAAGTATATCTCCGAACAAAAATAAAATCGTATTGGGTTTTTCTGTTAATACAAACAGTAATGTCACTTTGAAAATCGTTTTTTTTTTGCTATGGCGCGTCCCAAACTCAAATATTTTCTATCTGGCTTGTGCAAAACTTCAAGCTATGCAAAATGTCTCTTTTGATCGGTTGTTTTGTTGACAAGTGATTAAGGTTCATTTAAAAATGCTACCAACAGGATTGAATGTATAAAGACCCATGAACAAAATAATGATAAATGTTGTTGCCTTAAGTCTACACCGGCACAGGACGGGTACAAATCTAGCGTATGCTATAAGCAACGCCGACACACACGGAGATTAAAGCTGTGGATTCATTGTGGAAGTTCTTGTTGAGGAAAACTGAAATGCAATGAAAAGGTTTTGTTTTCTCTATTACAAAACTGTGTAGGTATTCTGTTTAATAAAACTAGTTATAAAGCTATTAATCTCTGCCAGTGTGACTAAGTTCTGCTGCAAAAACAAGATAATATATTCTTCATCATTGTCATTTCTGGCTCCGGAAATTCATAGTTTATCTAGAGAGTTAAATAATATGATTAATAGAATTATTTATAATTACTTATTTCACAAAAAATATATTCTATTATAGATTGCATACTTATTTCAATAGCCGGGAAGAAAGAACGGGCATGCTGATTGGTTATAGACTTTGGATCGCATCGATTTTAACGTACAACACCATAGAAAAACAGACTTTACGTCCAAATAACTTAAAATTTCGTAAAAAAATTACGTGACAAAGACATTTTCAATAGTCTTTGAATGAACAGTCATGTTGCTAGCGTAATAAAAACATAATTATCCCATGATGTGTATAATTTTTTAATAATTTAGGAAATATTTTAAGTAAATTTGAAAAAGATCTTTATTTTCACGGCGCCCTTTCAGAGATGGCACCTATGTTTTTTGCACAGTTTGAATGTATGGTGGATCCGGCGGTGATTGGAATATCAATTTGGGATTCTATGGGTGGTGCTGTGCGGTGCCGTGTGGTGTGTGTGCAGCACCCCATCTAAAGTATAGTATCCCGCATCGTAGTTGCGGAGCCACAGCGATTCTGCTTGGAAAGAACCCTGATGTGTGCACCAAGCCTTATACTAATCAGCAGTTTGCTGACCACTATTCAAGTTGCTAGGTAGCTAATTGAATGAGTAGCCATCTTTACACACACTCCATCTTTCACATAGTGATTACATGAATAGGCGTGCATACCTCAAAAGACCTAAATAATTTTTTAAATTGTGTTAGATTCAATTTTCAAATGAATATAAGCGCAAGGACCATTTAAAAAAATATTTTCACCAATAAAACTTTTTTTTTTAAGTATATAAGTTTTTAGGTATGAACTGTGAAGAATTTTATTCCGGCTTTGCCACACAATATGTGTTAATTATTTTTATGCTCCCGGGTTGGTACTCCTTAGTTCGTCACTGTTGGGAAGTACTTTTTCTAAATAAGTACAAATAATGTATGTTATATAAGTGCTATCTCAAAATTGTTATTTTTATCCAATGTTATCAAATGTTTTTTGTGGTGGAAAGTACGCATTATTTTTCTTCATAAGATAAAACTATATATATGAGGACAGTTCCGGGCTGCAGTCTGCAGAGTGAAATATCTGATAAAATAGGGCACCAGAAGTAAAAGAATTACATAGGTACTTTATATTTTGAAACATAAAACATTTCATTAGAAGAAAATTGCAGTTTAGGGCAACAACCACTTAGAATTTCTGAACTTTGAAATTTTTGCAGAGTAAAATTAAATTGAGAGTAGTAAGTATATCGAGATACAAAAATGTATTTTATTTTCAGAAAAAATGTAGTAGTTAAGAATATAAAGCAGAAAAACCATTATTTTTCCCACTAAAAATGAATGGTTATTTTCGGTTCGCAGTGTCATTTCCATTATGAGCTATAGAGCTTTAAATATCCATCTAACTGTAAAAAGTAAGGCAAGATGCCATATACTTAGTTCCATATTTTTCAATAAGAAAATATATTTTGAAAAAGAGTGTTGAAACTCGTTCAAAACCTGGTATTAACTACACATAAATACAACACAAATAATGTTCATGTATGAATAATAATTGATATGATATTTTCTGTTTCAGATGTCCGTGCTGTCACTCACCTCATTTAGCTTTAATTTATGGAAGGAAACGCCTTTACCAATGTACCTGGAACTTTATTTGTATAATTTTACTAATAGTGAAGATGTATTGAGAAATCATTCAATTAGACCCAACTTTGAAGATGTAGGACCTTATGTGTTCAAAGAACATCATGTTAAAGTAAGTGTATGACATACATAACTTTATTTACTGACAGGGCAGTATCACACATTTTTTTTATTCTTGAGAAAATTACAAAACAAGACGAAAAAAATTTCTACCCTGATTTTAAATTGGCGTCACAGTGCAATTTTTGTGCGAAAGACAGCTGTGACATCACACCCGCCAACCTTTCTGGGCGGTTCCGGGTCCCGGTGATAATTGTTGTTAGCGGCAAGTAAACTCTGTAGGCGGAACCTACGTCATAATACAAACTGCTTAGAAATTAGCCGTCTCAATTATTTAAAAAATCAATCAATTAATAATCATGAAATTAAAAATGTGTGCCACAATCAGAATCAGAAAAATAATCTTTATATTTTCCACACATTTTAAAAGTACCCTCATTTGTAAAAAATGCTCTATTAAAATTCTGATGTCATTCGAAAGTCACTTAGGGGACCCATTGTATGTTAAACAAAAATTTGGTCTCTAATATACTGCCAAATGATTTACATTATGCAATTCAATCTTTTTAGGTCAACATAACATGGAATGATAATGGAACCGTGACATTTTTACAAAGGAGAATTTGGAATTTTGATCCTGTATTATCAAAAGGAGATTTATCAGACCAAATAACAAACATCAATATAATTCCTGTTGTAAGTAAATACATAACACAGACATTTTCCTTTGCTAATTAATTAATTATCACATCATTTCACTTCAGAGTTACGCAGAGAGGAAGGAACGCCACACAAGTATATTTTAAAACTTGACATGCACTGCTTGTCTCATACAAATTCATCATTGTCTTATACATACTCTTCTGTTATTCTGGCTCTTGACATGATCTCAATTATTTGATTCCCTTGATGGTGCCACGTTTTCCTGGGATGTTTCTGACTTCTTCTTTCATCCTCCATCCACTTGTGTTCTTATAGTTGTAGAGACATTTTTACATTCATCAAACTTAACGACATCACAAAATTCAGACTGGCAGTGCCCATTGAAAAAATATTGTTAGTATGTTTTTGGCCTGCTGCTAGAATTTTTACTATCAATCTGGTTTTAACTAAACCATGTTACAAAATATTATTTAAATGTTTTATCCTTATTTATTGAATATCTCAATAATTAAATCAATCATAAATCACATGTCACAAAATAAAAAGAAAAAAATCTGATATGACAAAAAAAATCGTGGCTCGATAAATACGAAGATAAAAACTTACATGTATTTGTATTAAAAAACGGTAGAATTAAATGATAATTTCAACAATGTTATCAGAAATATGATTTTTTCATAAAAGTGTATGCTAAAAATGATTTTAATTCGAAAAAAAAATGTAATTGTGCTTTATCTTTCATTTAGAAAAATTAATTACATTGTTGCAATGATTTGATTATAAAAAACTTTTGTTTTTTTTCGTTTTTCAGACTGCGGCTTATTTTGTTCGAGACAAATCGGCTTTGGTTCGCCTTGCTGTCAACTCTGCTCTGAAAACTTTTGATGAAAGTTTAGTTGTAACAAAAACTGCCAGTGAGCTTTTGTTTGAGGGATATGAAGATCGACTGTTAGACATCATATCAGATCTGAATATTACCGGTCTTACCCTACCATTCGATAAATTCGGGTGGTTCTATGGCGTAAGTACTAAATAAAAATGATAATAAATTAATACCAAGATTAAGAGCAATAATATTTTGCAAAGTGAATGATTTTTGTTGTAAAGTTGTAAAAAAATATTGCCTGCTGGAAATGAGCAATAATTTTATAGGTGTCGCAGTGAATGTTGAGTCGAATACAGATGAATAACTTGCATGCAGTATGTTTCAAACTTGTTATTGAACTAAAGCTGAGGTGTTTTAATCTTTTGTCACATTTGACACTGCCACAATTCGTCGATAAGCGCCAATCGATAATTGTGACGATTTCAGATGCGATGAAAGTTTGAAACACCTCAACCTTAGAATGTGAAATTAAAAATCTTTTCGATTTAAAAAAATCAACCAATACATACACTTGTTACGTCCCTTTTTCGCTAATAACAATAAGTAGGCGTAAGCAAGACAAAAGGCGGTTTCTCGGTGACCTTCCGCAAGGACATCGCTGTCGGAAGTGTATACATATGCACTAATACACACAATCCTAAGTATGTCTTGTTCAGGTCAACTCTACTTGTGCGCCTTATCCAAAAAAATATTCTCTTTACTCACTTTATTAATAGCAAATTCAATTTGTCAAATGTACAGAATTTTTCATTTGTACCTCGTTCCCGAGTGAAAAATACTCTTATCGACGATTTAGAATCGAATAATTTATTTAAATGGCTTTCTAGATATATTTAGTTATCAGATGATTAGCCAAGTACTTACTAATCTTCCCCTTACCCGTATCATTCCCCACATCCTTCATCCTCACAGCATTCCCCAGATGGGGATACCATACAACTGAAGCTGGCTGTTGGGACTTTTACCTTTAAGTCACTTATCGGATTTAAAAGCATACTATGTATGTATTTAAATCATGTTTACATTATTTTACCTGATTCCTATATAGCGCAACATGTCTGAAACATACGACGGATGGTGGACCATTCAAACAGGCGCCAATGACTTAAACCATCTAGGAGACATGGATCGGTGGAACTTCAAATCCGATGTTGGCTTTTATGATGGGGAATGTGGAGCAGTGAAGGGAACAACTGGGGAACTATTTCCCCCCAGAACTAACCCTCAAAATATTTCAGTGTTTGCATCAGATGTTTGTTCGTAAGTTATCATTTTTTTCTTCAATTCAATTGGTTATCTTTTAACAGCTTTAGCCATGTGGAGTGACCATATCTGAATAGCCAGATACTCCCCTACTTTACTATCTCCTTCCCCACCCCAATTAAAAATGTCATATTGTTTATATTTTCATTTTGACCAAGCTTCTTTTTCTCTTTAAATCTTTTTTCTTTTTGAACAATTGAAAAATTTGGTGTCTTGTCTTATTTTTTTACAGTTTTTAATGACAAATTTCCGTTGTTCATTATGAAAATGACATTGGAAGCTGAAAATAGTTGAAAAAATAGAAAAGAGATTTTTAAATTAAAGTATATTTTGTTTTAAACCACTTTATTATTATACATATATACATACATACATGTGTCAACTTGTTTCGGTTGGAGCCAACCTTCTTCAGGACAATATAATATAAACTGTGCTATAATATACGCTAAGGAGATGGTCTGGATAGCTCCTGAAAACACATTGACCCAATGGCTCATTGTGATATCTCCCATGTTTTACCTTATTCCTTTGACAGTAACCCAATTTCATTAAGTACGTACTGTTATATGTACCTATAAATGTTTTGTTGTTGTTTATATAGATACATCACCCTTAAAAGGAATGGCAGCACGACAGTACGGGGGGTAGAGGGTGCCGTATTCACAGGGGATGACCAGCCTTTCGACAATGGGTACAAATACGCCGACGAGGCCTGTTTCTACCCCCCGGGGGTGGTTTGCCAGCTCCCGGGCACTCGCAACGTGTCTCAGTGCAAGTTCGGGGCCCCCGCCTTTGTGTCGTACCCACATTTCTACCTCGCAGATCCCAAATACACGGAGAAGATTGATACCCCACCATCGAATGCGTTAGTATTTTGTTTGAATAAATTTGGTTTGTTTTTTTTGTAAAAGAAAATAACTAGAGGCATATATGTGTTAGCAAAAGAAGTGCCATATATGAATAAATATTTTTTTAAACAACTGGTAATGGAAGTTGTAATAGTCCGATCTGCCCAAGAGATAATTTTCCCTAATTTCGGGTGAAATAAATCAAACTTTTTCAAATAATAAAATATAATCGTGCTTGAAGAGATAATTAATCTCATTGGCCTGGGAGTCACAAAGGTCTTATGTAAACTAGCGACATTATTTTTCTTTCAAATCAGTATGTATCAAGGTTCTAGGAATTTTCTGTTCAGTGGTCCGTTTTTTTTGACAATTTTTGTTGATTTGTGTGAAAATGTTGCCAAGAACATGAGAACATCGTCAAGAAAAAAAAAAAAAAATATATGTGAGTGCAAAATATACAGTTTTTTCAAAATAATTTTGGAGGGCTACCTGTAGTTCAAATTAATTTAAAAAAAATAGAATTTGACTTTCAGTTTTCAAAGGAGTTTCATTCAAAGTGAAGAAGAGTTAATTTTATATTATTTGAAGGTTGTTAAAGTTGATGAAAGTTTTGTCAAATGAAATTATTTTGCAGTAAACATTTTTAAGCTCACCATCTTGGGTTGAAGGCAAGGCTCCACTAAGATTTAGATAATTATAAATTTGAAACAGGGCTACAAATATTTTATTCACTATTTTTGCAGCTCTTGATTTTTATTCTTAATTATGAATAATTCAGCCACAGAAATAGTTTATTTACACATTTACAAGGTGCTTACTATTCTAATAGTTTAATTTTATTGAATTTTCCAGAGAGGATGACGAGTTTAAAATGGCATTGAACCTTGCTACAGGCATTCCACTATTTGTAAGGGCGCAGTTACAAATCAACATCTTGGTGCAGAGGATACCGCTTATTGAGTAAGAACAAAAATAGAAAATAATATTAGGTTCACTCGTTTTAACTTTTAGAGAACATATCAACTGTGTTGCAAGGAAATTTAGGCCATTGTGAAAACATAATAGTCTTGCTGTTATGCTTGACACGTGATCATAATTTGATCAAATGCTGAAACGGGCCGAGAATCGATTGTTAACGGGGCGATTATTTGAAGTGGTAACGGTAAAAAATTCAAGTTTTTTTTGCAAAAAAGTGTGAAATAATGCCTTTCATTTGGCAGGCGGTTATGCGTACCGCCGCCCTAGGAAGCATTTATTAAATGACCAACACCTCTGCCATAGGTCACCCCAAGTAGTTTGCTGACTTGTACAAATTTTAGGAAATTTCAAAATACCATGTTTTAAATATAGAGTTACACATTGCACTGCTTTCAATCATCGAATCACTTGAATACTGAATATAATATTGATTATTTGTTCCAGCATGTTTGACAAGCTGCCTGATGACATCTTCGTCCCGGTGCTGTGGTTCAAGCAGGAGGTCACTATCACGGATGACCTGGCCAGCCAGGCCAAGCTGGCCGCATCCATCGAAGGCATCATCAGCATTGTCTTCTACTGCCTGATCGGCCTGGGCATTCTACTAGTCCTGGTGGGAATATTTGTGGTGGCCAAATACCCCTTCAAAAGATCAGAGTCTGAGGCTTTGCTCGCCGGCTCATAACTCTCAATAATTAGGATTAAAGCAATATTATAATATGGATAAATATCGTGTAGACATTAGGTAGCTATTAAGTATAAAGCTGTGCTTTTAAAGGATTTCTACATTGAGAAGATCATTTTTTTCCATTAAAAAATTATAATTTTCAAATGATAATGAAACTGGGGAAAACAAATATGCAAACAAAAGCTGGGCCTGAAATGAACCAAGGCAATGAAGAAGAGCAAGATAGGGTACCATAACCTGTTGGCGCCTTATTGAAGCAATGAGTCCCTGATCTAACTAGGAAAAGGAGGGAGACTCCACTTCCAACATATCGTCGAATTTTTTGCAAAATTTAGCTAATAGAGAAGAATTTTACAAGTAGAGAGGTTTCCATGTCTATTGAGATATCCACATCTGAGAAGTACTCGGAACGATATAGGCAATGAAATAATAAAATCACCTTCAATATTGGCAAGGAAGGAGTGGGTGAATGACCTTGTCCAAGCATTTTACAATACAAATCTAAATGTGTGGGTATTGTAAATTGTTATACTTACGTACTATAATTATTACATTTTAAATATGTACCCCCACAAAAAGCTAAGCTTGTGTGTATATGGGAGGGGGTGGTTTTTAAAAAAAAATTATTATAACTTTATTTTTTTTTTAGTTTAATTTATCCGTGTATTTTTTTAATTGTATAAGAATATAAATAGAATATATATCTTATAGAATTCTTTAAAATCATTATTAATCGATTTTGTTTTTTTCTCTTAGGGGCTATTTCACCACCTCTCAATAAACTACTATTCATTTGTTAACTCTAATCATCGGAATATTCGTTAGTTGTCTCTTTCCGCAAGTTTGGCTGGCAACGTCGCTTTTTTTCAAACCTTATCCCGTCTGCTGTCACGTCTGTCAATACAATGCCGTTATTTCTAACATAAACTAACTTTCACAACACAACATTCGCGCGCGAAGCTCATTACATCCCTCTCACCAAATAGTTAAACGCGTCTCCATATTTAAATAAAACATATTTCTATTTTATAACTTTATTGTATTATTCAGGGGCTATTTCACCACTTCTCAAGAAGCTGTCAACGTAAAGTGCACAAGTTAGTATCTACCTTCTGATTTAAAATGGCGGCGTACTGTTTTGACAGCTGACAGTAGGCGAGTTTTCTGTTGAAGTTGATTTTCTACTGTAATTATGGAAGTGGTTGAAAATTTAAATATCTTAGACGAACAAGACATGGCGGAAAGACGTAGACCGCGTGTTTTCAAACCAAGAGTCAATTTTTTATACGTCTTAGATGACATTGAGTTTAGGTCAAGATTTCGCTTGACAAAAAATGCCGTAAAGGAGATACAAAATCAAGGATAAAATCTCTCCAAGAAGCACACGGTATGTAATTCTAATATACGCCTTCACAATGTATCACGGAATATACTATGAAATAACAACAATCTTTGGCAGTACAATATACCCACATACAACATGTTCATAACTACAAACTATCAACCTTCACCAAGCAATAATAGACACTCCCCAATGCACTTCACTAATATAATTTAATAATAAAGTTATAAAATAGAAATATGTTTTATTTAAATATAGAGACGCGTTTAACTATTTGGTGACAGGGATGTAATGAGCTTCGCGCGCGAATGTTGTGTTGTGAAAGTTAGTTTATGTTAGAAATAACGGCATTGTATTGACAGACGTGACAGCAGACGGGATAAGGTTTGAAAAAAAGCGACGTTGCCAGCCAAACTTGCGGAAAGAGACAACTAACGAATATTCCGATGATTAGAGTTAACAAATGAATAGTAGTTTATTGAGAGGTGGTGAAATAGCCCCTTAATCTATTAAAGAATTTTATTCCTAGATATTTGCAACTCTGCTGACCCATTGTTTTTGTTACATATCAGAATCGGTAACATGCATTTTTGCCTGAGATTTTTAGTGTTTCTGAATGGTGTGGTTTTATTTAAAGTATCTTCTGTGCACATTTGTAAAGTTGCGTGGTACCTACAAGGAGAGAGTATTTATTTTCTGACTTTAAACTCTTTAAATAAGATCTCTAGGATGTAACAATGATATTTCAATTATTAGTTGTGCAATCTAAAGGGATTGTTTATGAATTTTATAATTGCCGCCCCATCCTATTAGGCCATATTGAATTTTGGATTGATAGAAAGCAAAGTAAGTCATTCTTTGTAGTTCTTCATTTAGAATATGTCTCAAACAGCTAAAGATTTAGGTTAATTTTCGTACCCTGTTATTGAGAACAGTTATATGTGTTGACCATTTTAAGCATTGGTGATGCCAAGGTATTCAATTGAAGTTTTGCTTTCAATGTTAGTACATACCAAATCACAGTGGTGGTATTGTTTCTTTGGTACAGTATGAATTTTAATATTTATTTTGTAAAGTGTTTTTTTGCAAACATAATGGCACATAGTATGTTTTTTAGAGTTGGTGCAATATTCCATAATCTAGTCTAGTTCGGATTTTTGCATTATTTAATACATATTACTGGTATGCTCTATTTCATCCGGTGAAAAACATTGATTTTTAATTTGAAATTTATTGCTTTTACTATTTTTAGTATCATTCCTATTCACTCTAAGCATATATTTTCTTAAAACGCTTGTACTGTAATATGTTGTACTTAATACTAGAGCCATAGTGTAAAAAATATATGTGTAATAAGTGATTTTTTTAATTAATTAATGGTATCATAGCTGTGTACTGCACACAATTTAATATCAATTCACAATATATAATAACACAAGTTTATTAGTTGTAACCCCCTTTCATCCAAATTAATTTATAGGCAACCAGAACATTTTAGTTTTTTGATGTGTTTTGAAATTACTGGAGTAAAAATTTGTCATTTTCTTTGAAACATGCACATTTTTCTACAACTTTAAACATAAACTACACCTACAAACCATAACATTATAAAATAAAATCTTTTCCTTCTGAATTTTTTGCAAAACATTGGGTTATTAGTGAAATGATATCATGGAATCAATTTGGTGAATGTCAATTTTTTTAATGGTTCTAGCATGTTTTATTTTTGATTGCTTGACATCTGAAGCTAACAGTATGATGGAAAGAATAAGTTATGCCCAGGTATAAAGCATTAACAAGAAGGCACAACAAAATAAAGACAGTACTTAAGTTTTTTCGATTCAGACACTGTTTGAGAAAGGGTTAATTGTGTTTACAGAACATCATATGCCTTGCCATGTTTTTAATATTTTTATGTTAATATGTAATTAGAACTTTTTCAGTGTGTTTTTAAATTTACCACTTTCTTGCCAAACTAGGCTGTGATGACTGAGTTTCTCAATATTCAACATTTTCTTCCAAATTACAGCATACAAATTTGTAGCGATTAAGTCAAGTCAATAAGTAATTTCTTTCGACTTGCTTTGAATTAAAGGGAGAAATAAATATTATATGTTTAAGCGTTATGACATTCCTTACAATTTGTTCAAAAAACTTGTTACCTGCATCATAAGTTTGTTATAATATTTTAGGAATAAATCGATAAAGTCAGTTGTATTTACATAATATCAAAGTATTTTAGGTGTTTTTAAATAAAAAATATATTATTCTAGTACTCATACATATAATTTACAAGTTTTTGATACAATGAAAGTGTCCACCAATGTAAATTAATTTGATTTAATATACATAATACATATATTTTGCCTGATGTATTTGTTTTGGTATTATTATAATATGTTTTGTATTTTTTAACTCTTAATTATTTTGAATAGAACCTGTTGGAAATTAAAGAATATTCTTTTTCTACATTTCCCATAACAGTTTAAATATTTTTGAGCATAAATCTATGTGCAGGAGAAAATCAAATGATATTTTTTTTGCAAAATGTCATCATGTTTTTTCTGCTGTATTAAATACAGTGAAAGTGATCATCTGTTTAGTACTAAAAAGTTTTATATGTATATCGTTTATACTACCAGCGAAATTGAGAGAAGAAGAATATCCTCAAAAGCAGGAAGATAACTCAACATCTCCACTTCCGGACGCATGTATTTATCTAATTTATATTTCCAGTATTGACGTTTGGGCAGACATGAACTCTAACCAAAAATGTTGTGATGAAAATGGCCACCACACAAAGAGCCACGATGAGAGAAATAGATGCTTCGGATGGGTGAGTGCTGCCAAGTACTGGCAGAATTATCTATGTCCAAAGCCAAGAAGAAGAAGAAGAGAATGTCATTGATAAATAAAATACAACAAAGTCTTGTTAAAATGAGGTTTATGTTTTGCATTCATAGACGGCAATAATAAACACAGGGGAAACAGCATATACCAATGCACTACCATGCATATTTTCAAATGATAAGCGATTTTTAGTGCTTTACAACCTGCACTTTGGTAGATCCAACGCTGTTCGTCGTATGCACAATGAGCCACTTGCATAATGCTTTTTATTCGGTTCTGGAAGGATTTCTAAAGCATAATTTTTTTATTGTATTTTCTAAATAAGCAGGGAGTTTTTTTAATACTTGATATTTTTTTTAAAAAGAAAGACAAACATTCCCGGGTTACGAATAACCTGACAATATTTGAAAAACTTCTACTGCCATCATAAGAAGAGGAAGATGTTGCTTGTGCAATGATGGAGGACTTAGCCAGCAGAGGAATTGAATGCACGACGCCCGGGTGGGAATCTGACGCATTTGTCCACTCAGCTACCGACCTGTCTAAATTGAAACACTTTTTCTAATATTTGAACAGCTATTTTTACTATCCATGTGAACTACACCTGTAGTTTTTTTTTAATGCTAGATGTTAGATGTCAACTGTTAAATTGCATTATATTTTTTAGAAAAGTATTTAATCAATTAAATATCTCTCACAATTCACAATTAGGCATTATTTTTTCTATTCTATATATTTATTTCTATACAGTTTACAAGTAAATATTAAGTAAAAGTATAATACAAAATAATGTTACATTGTATTGATATTGCGGAGTGTAATGTAAGAATTATCCTGGAAAGGGATATATATGATATATCTAGGCACGTTTCATTTTTTGAACAAATTGTGATCAACTGATAAGCATAACAACATGACCGTTGTACTTTTCAGCTGAAGACACAATTTGTTCAAAATCTGAAACGGCCCGACAACCGGCGTATAACGCTCTAATCGTCGAAATTTAACGATGTCCTATGTGACGAATGTTGGAAACAGCCCTCACTTAAAGCTACTTGACGAGTAGTTACTCAACAGTTTACCAGAAGTGGTGAAATGCTCCCTAACTGTCAAAGAAAGAATTTCAGTATTTGAAAATGTTCAATCAATTTCACAAAATTGACCTTAGATACTTCGGGAACATGGACACCCCAACACCACACTGCTATCGGTCATGCACAATGGCCAGTACCTACTCAAATGCTAAACTTTTGACACCCTTGACGTATTCGAATTGGAAAAAAAAGCATTTGCAGGCCCAACCTAACTGAGCATGTAGCAACATAGCATTCTGCCCATGGCGAGGTCAATAGGCATTAACCTCTATTTGGCAGCAATTATTGTATCAACCTGAGTCGCGCTGCCAGATTCACACACGAGGTAGACGTATTTAGAGACCATGTAGGTTTATAGTACCTATTGGTGTATATGTATTCACTCAGTCCTTGGCAAATGTCACTGAGGAACAGCCTTCTGTTTTGCTTATCCCTACTAATTGCTTTTAGCGAGAAAGGGACAATAAGTATGTTCGAAAAAATAATCGAAAAGTTTTTACATTATCAAAGAGTTTTCCAGGGTGTTTATTTTATTATTTAAAAATGAACTTTTTTCAAATTCACTGGAATTTTCTTTTATGAAGTCGAATAACAATTTTGAAGCATGCTGTATGCAAGTAATGTATTTGTCTCAGCACTGTGGTCAACTATGGCAGCGATACCTACTCGTATACTGTTAGAGTTTTTATTTTATTTTAACATTTTGTTTCACTGAAAATGTTCATTTTCTGTAAATAGGCCGTCTGCCGGTTGTTTCATCATAGTTTGATAATGCATACGAAAGGCGAAACAACTGTCACGCGTAATAATAAATGATTTTAGCATAATTGACTATCCCACTAAAAACTCAAACACCTTGAAAATTTGCACAATTTTTTCAGCCTAAAAATTTCAAGGGCAAATAGTTTCAGCTAACATAATTATTTCCATCTCATTATCAAGTTCATTCTTTGAAAATCTATTCAAGCAGAATTAAAATATTTTTACGTCAGAAAAATTAACAAGAATTGAAATATCTATCTAAGACGTCATATATTAATTTTTATCGCATTTTTTGTTTGTTTTCAATTAGAAAATAAAGGGTTGAAAGTCGGGCGAAGCCGGGCGTCTGGTAGTTAATAGTAAATTAAAAGTTCAGATTCTATCATGTTTCGAAAAAGTTAAAAAGATGACAATAAATAAGCCAACAATCACTTCTCAGAAGGATTAAATAATGCATAGACAAAATAAAACGAATATATTATACAATTTAAGTCGTCTTACTACCTATTTACGTAATGCCTGGATCAAAAGTCATGGCCGAAGTAACGCATATTTTATAATAATTCCATAAACATGATGACTGATGACAAATCATTATATAAATACATAGTGATGGGGGTGTTTATGCAATGAAATCGTCCACGAAACTCAATAGATTTTACTAAATAATTTACTAAATATATGTAGGTGTAGAAATTTTTTAGTTGTATAATTCGAAAATGTTGAAAAGATTCTCCATGAAAACTTTAGGCATAATGATACATAAAATGAATTACCCTTAGTTCGTAATATAAATTATTAAAATAAACTGCACGCATATTAAATGATTATTTGTTTTTGTGATGATTATATAAATTGGAATGGCAAATAAGATTAGAGAAGATTATAATTTGATGCGTAGGTACCATTTTGTTTTATGCAGCCATAATCGAGATATCCGTTTGGATGACTTATTTCAACAATGGAAATATTTAGATTACGAAAAAGAGTCAATAACACCGAATTGAATGTTTGATATATTTGATTATTTATAGAGTATATTTATTTTAGATCCCGAAGGAAACAATATCATACGTGTGGTTGCAATATACCTTTATCCTGCAGTATTGCCATCCTTCGGTGTTATTATTGGGGTCCAATTCGTTGATTGTTAGTACTTACTTATTAAAAATATATTTAAATATGAGTATTAAGTGACACGTCAATACAAAATTGAAAAGAGAACAAACTCTCTTTAAAAGAGATATTATGAACACCCTACTGGGGGATTAAAAAGGCATCTAATGCTAATCCATGTTCTGCATGTTCACTCATTAGTCGAAATGGATTAGTATGAGATGTATAGTATTTGTATTAGACCATTAGCATTACTAACGAGCAGCAAATGCTGCGAGCGCAAAGAAAGCTTATTCTGATGTAATAAGGATTATTAGTTTGGCATCATTTGTTGACAACTATTTTGCCGAATGTCAAACTAATGGCCGATTTAAGAGGAATGGAAAACCCTTCGTAATTTTTACTGTGTTTTTGTTGTTGTTCAATTTCATACAATTACATAAGACAACAACGTATTTACAATAACAAAAATACTCGTACAATCCTAAATAAAACCAGAGTGATGGATACTCAGCATCGCACTGATGAAGAACCAAATTATCAAATCCCTATCTACGTAATAAAGTACCTACCTTAGAGCAATAATATACAAGAGGTATAGCTGTAGATCGAGCTGTAGTCAGTTTTTACTAGCTTTTACCTTGAAGTAACTGACTCGGTTGGAAAAGGGCGTGGCTAAGACTGGGGCTACGGTATTTGTATTTGCATTCACAGCACATGTCGACATAATGTTTTTGTTTATTCGTATAGCCACCTTTTCACAGTATTTTTATCAATAAAAATATAGCATATAAGCAAATAAACCGTTTAGTTGTGTCAAGTTTAGTGCCATAATAAAAAATGTAGGCGGAGTCCCGCGGTGGCCCAGTAGCTTAAGATCATTGCGTCTCTACGTAAAAGCGGGGAATTAAATTTGTTGTCTCTTTCTCTCTTATGGTGAACGATGTAAAAACCCGGAGAAAGTGTTTTTTCGCAAGTCTGTGTAGGTTGGGTAAAAATAATTAGCTATCCCTCCATATATTGTTACTTCAAGGTACCTACCTAACTGTTGACCTTGTACAAATTGCAAGTGCGCCCCACTGTTGAATTTGGAAGCCACCTCTGGTCTGAAGCTCCTAAATACCTGAAAAAAAACCTTGACCCCGTGCAGAAACGGGCGGTCCGTTTGATAGATTATCCTATCTTAACAAACGGATTGCAATCTTTGGAGCACAGACGTCAGGTGGGAATGCTATCCTTGTTCTACCGGTATTTCAATGGAAGATGCTTCGAGGAACTTGCGTCATTGATCCCTTTGGCACCGGTGCATAGTCGGGAAACTCACCAAAAACGCGCGCCCATCATTTCTACACGGTTGACATTCAATACATAAGAACGGGTTGATTTTACGACTCGTTCTTATGTTCAATAGCTCGGCTGTGGAATGATTTGTTGGCCTCTGTGTTTCCTCCCTCCTTCAACATGGGCCTCTTCAAGACTCAGGTTCACTCCTTCCTTTCCTTAAAAATACCCTCCACACAGCATCCCCAAATATGACATGAGCCATGAGGGAAATTATTTCTCTCAAGGCTTCCTGTGTGGAGTTAAAATAAAAAATTAGTAATAATACCTATAATTTATTTTAGCAGACAATATTCTAAATTTGAAAAAAACAATTTTGACAAGTCAAGTCATATCCCGTGATTTTTCACGGATAACAACTAGTAATATAATATTTTTATAATTAATACAAATTGTCTTTAAATTACGTGCTGTCTCTAGGCCTGAGTTATTTTTGTATTTTTGCGAAAATATTTTATGACTGCATATCGTCACCTGATTTTTCCGAAGATAAACTTGGGTAACTACCTTCTTACCTAACCAAATGGGAATTTGTACACAGTGTTCGAAAACTCGTGGTACAGCAGATAAACATGATTACCTGCAACAAATAAAAAATCCAAATAGACAATTTTTAAAATTTATTTTAGCATTTTTACAAAAAAAAACTTTATTCCTTTTATGATAGTAACCCAGTATCCACCGAATATTTTGATTTTCAACCAAAAAAATTGCAACTTCGTACTCGATTTATTCGAAAACGAAAGCACAAATTAAAAAAAGTTATACCATATATTATACTTGTACCACGAATTTTCGGACACCATGTATATGTTTTCGATAAAACCAGTTCTTAGTAATTGAAAACAAATATTATACAACTATAAGATTAATATCTACATTTTATGTGGTATATTTCCTAACAGCATTATTACATATTCCTATTAACATTAGTTAATTTATAGAGATATACATATTTATATTTTAGTTAATTCATTAGGCATAGTCATAGTCATCACAGGTGAACTCCTAGCGTGGAGGACAATGTATGGACAATATTGTAAATAAACATGAAGTTAAGTAAATAAAAAAGAAGTTAATTTATTACTTATATAAAATAACAGTAAGAAACAAAAACGCGTGGAAAGCGATCGAAGAACGAACACCTATAATCAGTGTGTATTTAGGTAGAGGTATCGCAACTAGAATTGATACGAACACGGTACTCGCACAGATGCATTGCTCGCACACAGCATGATTACACACAACTTGATATTCAAACTCATAAAAGAAAATTCCATTGAAATTGACAAAAAGTTCAGTTTTAATATAGACCGGTTAGTAGCTGAGTGAAAAAACGCGTCGGATTTCCATCCTTTGGGGGTTCAATTCCTCTGCTGGCTAAGTCCTCCATCATTGTACAAGCAACATCTTCCGCTTATTATGATGGAAGTAGGAGTTTTTCAAATATCGTCAGATTATTCGCAACCCGGGAATGTTTGTTTTTCTTTTTTTTAAATAAAAAAAAACACACCGGAAAACTTTTCGAATAAATAAAATTTAATAAAAAATATTATTATTTTTTCTAAAGAATACAATTGTCCCTTTCTCGCAAAAAAAAAACAATAAGTAGGGGTAACAAAACAAAAGGCTGTTACTTAGTGAATTTTGGCAAGGACATCACCATCTGAAGTGAATATATATGCACCAATACACACAATGTTGACAAACTGCCATGTAGCAGATTAACGTCACTTATTTTTAATGTATATTATGTAATTTTTTTAATAATAAAAAAAAATACTAAGTTTATGTTGTTTGCGTCAACTTTAATTACTCCCTAAAAGTGGGTACCTACTAAATGTTATTTCAAAAAAATTCTTACATTTATTAACACCTTAGTGATAGAAGACACTAGGCATGTAACATACTAGGAAATATTATAATCTGACGAAAGACATCTCAAGGTGCATTCCTTACATCGGTTACATAACGTAACCGCAACGCAAGAGGTTGGATCATCAAATTTTATTATGTTGTTTGTCATTTTTTAATACGTCAAATATTATGCTAATAAAATATTGGATAATGTTTTTAACATTTTAGGCATCTTTGCAAGTTCATTATTATTATTATCATACTGGTTGCTACCTGTAAAAAGTCACGGGATGTGACGATGTGACTTGACTTGTCGATAAATATTAGTTTCTATTTCAAATACTCGTATATGAAATAATGTCTGCTAAACTACATTAAAGGTAGGTACTTTATTAGGTAGGTATGAAATTGTTTTTTTTTTAAATTGATAACTTTCTGAACACATCCGTCAGTTCCAATTTTGAAAAGTTCACACTCGTACGTAGGTACGTACTCACAAATAAAAATATTAAAATTTATAGCTAATTTCACTGAACATGCCTACAAAATACGAAGGGGGCACTGAAAAATAACTGTTTTTCTTAAAACTTTTCAACGTCACATCCAAAGTAGATACACTTTGTTTGTTGCAATGCACTTTTCGATACGTTTTTTTCACTGCTCGAAACAGTGTTTTAATTCTTAGAATCTCGTTGCTTTTTAGGACTTATCTGTTTCAATTCTTCCATATCATTATTTCTGGAGCTGCTATATCGTCCCCGGAAAGGCACTTAGTTTTTTTTTACAATAAAATTCATAGTTTTATAGTATCCGGTTGGATTTCGAAAAACTAACTTAAAAAAAGAAAAGTCAACTCAGGTAACTCAATGCTCTCACTGAGCTAAAAGCTAAAAAAGTCCCAAACTCGTGTCGCTCGAGTCAAGCCTTCTCCCAAATGGTAAATATATTTTAGATGACTGAAGGGCCACAAAAGTCTTCAGAATCAAACTAGAGTCAGAGCATTCGACGCAGAAAAAAAAACTAATCATAACTACCTGATTGACCAAAGTGTCGCTTAAGCCCCTTTGGCTTTCCAGTTATGTAATCATTATTTCTTAGTTTAAAAACGTTTTGTCTTCTTTTTGTTAAAAATATTTACAAACAGCGGAAATTTCAGTGGTCAATGCAGTACTGTACTACTGAATGTTTTCCCGAAAAAAAATCGATATGTCGATAATATTAGAATTCCCACGATCATTTGTCAGTCGTGCTACGTGCCCAGTATGGTAATAATTGACTGTGGAGACTGATAGTAATATCGGTTTCCTTTTTTTTCTTTTCCGTTTTGGGAAATGTACTTCTTTAGTTTGTTATCTTTTTAGTAAATTCATTAGATTATATTACGTAAAAGGGTGACGGGGATCTTTGGAAGTATTTGCTACTATCAGACACATTGAATTTATGAGTTCATTGATGGCGTCTGTGACTCAATTGGCCCCAGCGACGTCTCTCAGGAGCGTGCAATATTATCACCAATGTACCAATCAAACGATGACTAAATAACTGCAGTCCACTTCGGATATGTTAAACCATACAATGCAGTTCACTTTTCACACCACTAAATATAAAATTCATAGAAATATAATCTTTTTTGTTACTGTTTTTTTTTTATAGTGACTACAGCACAATAGTTGGTGTATGTTGCAAGGCTGAAGGTAGTGGGGAGGGAAACGAGATGGGAAGAAGAAGGTTGAAAAGTACCTGGATATTCAGATCTAGTCACCAAACACGGCTTAAGCCATTTCGAGCAACGTTTCGATACTGAATGGTGGTCTTTTACCAGGGCGATACTTAGAGTATATACCACTCTGAACTATAACGATTTAAAAGAAAACTGTTGTAACCAATTAAAATAATATCTTTTGACTTCTAGGCCCCAGTAAGATTAATAAAAATAGTTAATTTTTCAAGATGTATTTTAAATATTTTAAAGAAAGTTTACTCAATTTCTCCCGAAGTAGTGGAATATTGAATTTCTTGGGCACACTAGACACGTTCACAACAAACTTCTGTTGGTTCATCTCTTATTTAATCAATATCTCCACAATTTCATCCCTTTGCTACCTGAATCGTCCCAATTATAACAAATTCTTCGGGTGAGCTTGGTTACCGATTCGTGGATTTTGGTTTCAAAGCAATTAAATTTTAGGTTAATACCAGATAGCTGCTTTTTTCGGGTCGAGAGAGGAAGCTCAGCGTAAAAAATCATGGTTCAAGCATTATTCAGCACGAAATTTACGACAGTATAATATGAAGCATCAACTGATATTTTATTTAAAGAAATGAAAAAAATAACTTTGTATAAGACCACGAATATTATTTTAATTTTTATGAAGAGGGAGAAAAAAATATAAAATAAAATAACAAAACAATGAGAAAAAAAATAACTCATAAAATTTATTATTATTCATTAATCACCCTCTCAGTTGACGTTTTTTCTCTTTCAATTCATATTATCTGTCTCTTCTATGTGTTCCTTTGTTATAATTTAAATGTTATTCTATTGTTATATTTTTTGTTTAATTTCGTTTTCATTTAAATTTAATTAAAACAAGATTCGTCAAATTTGGAACTGCCCAAAAATCAATGACAATCATTTTAGGCGTTAAGGCCAACGTGTCTAGATTACAGATATTACGCTAACTCGACAGAAAGGCTCAGTTTGGAGTCATTTAATAAGGCTTCTGCTAATGCATGTCGAGGAATCGGATGTTTTTTTGTAATACGAGGTGGAAGGAAAGAAGGTAAGTACTTCCTCCAAGTTGTTCAATTTGAAAATAAAATAAAAAATAAGGTTGGCGTCAAGAACAACTTCAGCGACCTCAGGGGAGTTGTGTTATGCTAGACCGCTGAACAGATAATCTCTAGAATTGTAATCTATACCGATTTAAAAGAAAATAAAATTACCTTCGTCCATTTACACAATATTTTTCGACTTCTAGATCCCAGACAAGAGAATGAAGTTGATTATTTGTCCAGGAAAGAATTTCGGTATTCGAAAATGTTCATTAATTTCAGTTACTTCGGATTCACAGTTTGATCACTGTGCTGCATCGTGTATATTCGTCATTTATATGATCTTGGCATCACCAACAATCAACAGATGACCTGAATGAAATATTCCTTAAAGGATCACTCGGCTTATTGGCTGAGACGGAGAATTACTGTGGGGAAGTGGCACCCAAGGGGAATATTATTTGAATTCAATCCATTCACAGTGGCCTAAATAATATATTGTCCTTTATTTGGGAAAAGTAATTTATTCTTTTTTATGGGTATTCCGCCCTAGAGTCACGACTACTTCAAGCTACCCGGAACCAGTGGGAATATGGCATCCCCAATTGGGGTATGTCGTGAGGCTGAACGATGTGGAGAAGGGAAGGAGAGGAGGAAGAGAAAGTTTGTGAGATAACTAGCTATTCAGATCTAATCACAAAACACGGCTAGACATTTCAAACAACGTTACATTACTCAGCCTTTATTTTTGCATAGATATGGAAAATAATATTTTTTTGAAATAAAATGCCAAAACGCAACAAAATTCTATGATTTTTTTAGATTTTTTTTATATGCTAGTACCCATACCAAATAAAAATATCAAATTTTTATCCTTGAAAATCCTCCCTGTGAATTGATGTCAACTTTTGGGGTATTTGGAACCTCAGTGCGACGTTTCGATTCTGAATGGTGGTCTTTCACCAGGGTGGAACGGGCCGCAAATATACAAAATATTATTTTATATTAATTTAATTTAAAATATGTAACAAAAATTAATTAAAATATAAAAAAAAACAACAATGTGTATTCATTTTTAAGCTTTACGCTTCATCGTTGATTGAATATTCAATATAGTCGCGGTCACAACCTAATCTTTTTATTTTCTGCGTCTTTTTCTAGACATTTAAGTTGTTAATTTGAACCCGGGATCACAGAAGTCATCGAGCGGTTACGATACTCGATTTAATTGAATTTTCTTAAAAACAACTAGTAAGTACTTTATAAAATAAAATAATTCATGTTTTATATTGGGCCGTTTTTTCTTAAAATCAACTCGAGGACGCCTTTGCCCTAAATACTGCTTTCATTATATCGTCGCTGGAAAGGCAAAAGGGCTTAAGCGACACTTTGGTCAAAAATGAGTTAAACACGCAGTTTTGATTAGTTTTTTTTCTGCATCGAATGCTCTCGTTTGATTCTGATGACTTTTGTGGTCCTTCAGCCATCTAAAATATATTTACCATTTGGGAGAAGGCTTGACTCACGCAACACAAATTTGGAACTTTTTTAGCTTTTTGTCGCTTCAGGTAACTTAGTGAGAGCATTGAGTTAAATTTTTTTTCAAAATACAATCAAATACTGAAAACTTATCAATTTTACTCTAAAAAAAAAACTTTAAAGTGCTCTGATGTAAATTTCGCAAAATGGCGCTTCTGGCCATTTTTTTTTTTTGATTTTATGGATTCTTTTCGTAATCCTCTACTAACTAGCTGGGGCTTATACAAATACCCCTCATAATGACTATCTGACTAGTACTGCGGCTCATTAGGCCTTATTACTATCACCATCTGATGGTTTTATTTACTTGACTGAGTTTATTTTTACATTAGTGTTTTCTTAGGGAAAAGGCCATTTTCGTTTCCGAGCATTTTTCCTTTTAACCAATGTGTCGCCTAAGCCCTTTTGCCTTTCCAGCGACGAGATTGAAATAGAATAGCCCCTGAGCGCAAGAGTATGGGTCTGTGTTTTGCTCATTCAATTTATTTTTGCAATTTTTTAAAATTTTATCACTAAAAGATAACAACTTTTAAAGTTGATATTAAGGTAATGACATATAATGAATTACATATCACGTGAATAAAAATATTCATAATATGGCATACTCCTTGATTTTACAAAAGTTACGTAAAACTAGTTAGCCGTGAAAAACTACGGAATGTAACTTCGCGTTCTAAAACAAGAAATGAGAAATTTTGTTTCTACGGAATCACAAAATATAAGTTTCTTTAATTTTAAATATAGAATAAAAGTAATCGTTTTACTTTATCGTTTGTATGGATAGATTTTTTTAAAAATATTTCAATATTAATTATTTGTTAAATTTTCTTAACGTGTACATTAGGTTCCAACTTTGAAAATGTAACCACCTAAGGAAATGATATTTTTTAACTACTAAGATGAATACATTAGAAAGTTGTGGTTTCATGCAGAGTGATTATTTTATTATGTGATAAGATATAATATTATTATATATATACCTAATATAGAAGCGCTAAACATAATAAATCAATTTTTATCAAAATGTATCTCACATTGACTGTCTTGAAGCAAACCGACGATAAAATAATCATGATGCCCAGTTATGACAGAAAGATTCACACCAAAGTTGTTGTTTCATGCAACGCAATTGTTTGTTGATGTGTAATGTGTAATTTTCCACGTGAATATAATACTCGTCAATTGAATCAAGTTTGTGGATAGATGAGTATAGCATCGAGGAGAAGTATGTAGCAATTACAAAAAACAATTAGCAACATAGGCGCACACAGCTAATAGGTCCGTTGTAACATCTTGTTTATACTCTTTCTCATAAACGACACATGTGACAGAAAACGAAGTTACAACGGAGCTTTTAGTGGCAGGGCCATACATAATTTAATTTAGTAAAAAGTGAGCACCTTCCTAACTTTTGCGTGTGACCTTCATTCGTTTAGCAACAAAAATCAGGATTGCATCAGATTGGGGCATACGTGTACCTGGAAATGTGAAGGTTATTTGCTAAGGGAGGCATGTTCGTATATACCTGCATGATGTAATATCACCTGTTGGCTGTTACATACGGGTCGCCCCTAATCTCATTGTTCACGAATATTATGAACACGTGTTTGAAAATAGATATTAGGTTTTTATATCTTTTCAAATACACAAGTGGTAATGGCGTGCAATTTCCTTTTTATGATTTTTGCGTTCCTGCACGAAAAATATGGGTTGAAAATATTGTCACCGAAATGTATTTGTTACGAATGAATACAAGAGTTTTTTTTAAGGAAATTGTGTTTGGTAAAAAAAAATATTGTCCCTTTTTTTGGTCTGGGAAAATCGTGAAATCGGACAATATTATTTTTTATTCTTACAAAACTATGGTGTTATATTCGTGGTTTGTTTGGAGTTTTCAAGCTATTTATAAAATATTTTTCACAGCACTAGGTGAACTTAAATTGACGAGAAAAATCTCTTTGGAAACAACTTAAAAACTTTGTAAATATCTTGAAAATATTCGAAAAAGAAATCTTATTTTAATATCAGTTTTCACAACAAAGGAAATTAGGATGATCTTAAAAATTCAGTGTAAATCTTCCCAGCATAGTTTTTATTTTCAAATACATTGAGAGTTCCCTTAGAATTATGAATTCAACGAAATTCATGTTCAGACAGGTGCCATTGTAAACAGCAGCTTATTATGTATAAAACTTATATAACGCAATAAACTACTAAACATTATGATACAATTTACATATCTTGCTCACAAGTTAGTTGATATGCACAGTAATTACTATGCAATAATAATTGTAATGTGGTTATGCTAAACACATAATTTTTTTAAAATTGAGTTAAATAATACATATAAAATATTGTTATTTATCAATTTGTATAATAGAACTTTTTAACAGAAAACATAACATTACTTATTTAATAGATTCATTCTTCCTTTACTTTTCACAATTTCAGGCCATTGTACATTTTCAGTCCACTTTGACTTTCCCTTAAAGGGTTTTGGTTTTCAACCACAAATTATTTGATCCACAAAAAAAAACGTTTTCAATTTTGCAAGCCTTTACATATACGAAATAGTTTTCCTACTGAATTACGTTTCAATTCACATATTTATCCTATACAGATGCAATCCAATTTTATAATAAAAATGTCATCCAAAAGCTTGAACAATTATTCTCTTTCCTGTTTACATTTTGCTTTTTTCCGTCTGCCGTTTGACTACTCGACTCTAATTCAAGTGGAATAAGAGAAAAAATCGTGAACAAGAAAAATTAAATTTGATGTAAATTAAAGTCCACGTTGTTGCTTACCTATGATTATTCTTGAAATAATAAAAGTTTTTCGTAAAATAAAAAAAAAATGGCCATGGGCACAGATTAAATAATTTAGAAGCACTAGAAATATAGAAAGCCATTCAAAATTAATAGTCGTATTCTTAATAATTAGTTAAATTTGTCCAGTAGTCCGATATTAGGTATATTTCGTAAACTCATAAAATTTCTCATTATTCTTTTATCACGTTCTCCGTTGACGTTTTACCCCTTTCATTTCATATTATCTGTCTCTTTTTTTACCATATGTTACTTTGTTTTAATTTAAATATTATTCCTTTGTTTTCTAACTGTTATCTTATTTTATTATATATTGTGTTCTCCCTCTATATGTATGAGTGCATATAATCACATACTCTGCATTTTTTGTTTATTTTAATGCTGTACTCTGATGATGCTTAGGCTCAGCGAAACTTGTCGGTCATAAAAAAATAAACTAAAATCTGTTGTCTTATACAAAGTTCATTTTCATTGAATATTGATCAGCATTGAGTTCATACTACTTATCAAACAATAGCAAAGTTGATCTCTGCAATATTTGAGCTCTGATAGTAATGAGATTTGAGAAACCAACTTCTCCCAACATGTCCCTCCCGTGTCTAATTTCCCCAACCTGTTATTTTTACCACCCCCAATATTTGGGCAACACTCTTATTACTTATTTATTTAGTAGTTCTTGACAGCCATTTTTGGTTCAATGGTGGATAAAACTTCCTCAGGTTTCTTCCCCCTTCCTTGCCATAAAGTATTCGGGCGTAACACATCAAGCTGCCCAGGCGGTTAGGCACGTCTGACAAACTCAATGACCATACCGATATCCCCATATATTTATATATGTTTGACCTATTTATGTGTTTTTGTAATAAATTTCATCACTGAAAGGTGATTTTTTAATCCGAGAATCGTGCTTGAGACCACCGGCTCAGAGTCAAAGATTTTACCCCTACCCTACGGCGCACGGCGGTCTTTGTATTTGATGATTAGTCAATTTTTAGTAAGACTAGGTACTCTCTTATTATCATCTGCCGACCCCGACGGATGCAATCATGGAAGCATACAATGATTAAATCGCCGCGGATGCAACGGCCGGCAACTAGGTCCTTGATCACATTATATTGCACTACGCATGTTGCATATTTAAGATAAACGAGTTCCCACTTTCAATACGTACCCACAGCGATTTTAAGAAATAAACATTTGATGACATGGGCATGTAGAGCGAATGAATGAAGAAAGGAGTGTGAAAAGAATATATGATGCGAAAGTGAATGAAATCAACGGCCGGATCAAGTAAATGAAATACTTGAATCCGTCAGAAGTATGAATGTAAAGTGTGTGCCAAGACATGTTGGCGGTCCGTATTAAGATAAACGATGGTTAGTTATTTAACATTTGATGACTCGACTACCTACGTGTTGAGCATATCATTTAAGAAATATCTTTTATTATTTACATAAATAACTAACAATTTATACATTTACAAGGTTTTAGCATTTACAATATTTTATGAAAATTAAAGCAACGCATAGGGTTTTCGTTATCTTAAATAAGTTTCACGATTAAGCTTGAGGTGGAATTAATTTTCATTTTACAATGTTTCAGTTTTTTTGTGGTAATCACATACAATCAAATGTATGTTACTCAAATGTTGGCGCTCCTAAACAAAATAGAGCAATTTGAAATCACATATAAACTAGGCTAAAATTATTAGTTCAAGTTTTTTTTTGATTTGATAGACAGCATGTACAAATAAATAAAGTAAAGAATTGTATTAAAATTGGAATTACATTTAAAGTGCTTATTTATTATTAAATAATATTAATAATCTAAAACACAAATATGAAACAGAAAAAAAACTAGAAACAAAAAAAAAAAACAATGGAATCGAAACATTAAAAGCTAGAAATTCCAATATTAATAATTTTCAATAGAAGTATGAGATATTTTAAAAATGCCGCTTTATAATTTGGTTTTGATGGCTTAATTGGCAGAGTGTTACTCTCGAATAGGGTAGAGGTTTGATTTTGGGTCTCGGTCATGACCATCGTTCTTTTTAGTTTCTGTCTTTTTTCTGTTTCATATTTATGTGTTTAGATTATTAATAATATTTAAAGAAATTTATTTTTTCCCCGAGGTGTTCCCCAAGGACCCAACAATGGCCCTTTACTGTTCTCACTATTCGTTAGCAGCTTTTATCATTATTACTCAGATATATTTTATTGAAGATTTTTTTTTACTATCTGCGGTGACATAAAACCATTGCTTAAGTCTATTATATCGTCGAAAAGACTCTCAATTCTATTTTGTTTTTTTTTTTTACAAAATGTTTATTTGATACCCTAGAGCAAGTTTAAGGTCTACTTCGACATTAGTCCCATTATTCACTTAAACATTTTTTTCAAGGATTTGTCAATAGGTTTCATTGTCATTTACAACTTTTTAATTATAATAGTGAATTTAGATAGCGCAGTTTTGTGATAGTTCACCTCATTCGCTCTGATTTTTAATTGAGAAAGTAGTATAATGATGCACCCAGGAAACATTGAATACTCTTCAATAGTGGAGAAGATATAAAATACATTTCGAAGATGCTTATATTTCACACATTTCTGGTTATATCCATCAACTTTCTTGTCTGAAAAACTAGATATTAATAGTCTTATCGACAAACGGAAAGCTGCTTTTGATAATAATGGTCGTTGAAACGTTGAGCGGTTAGTAATCCAGAACTATCAGAAAATAGTTTCTTTGTGTTTTTGATAATTTTACCACAGATTTTTTTTTCTTCTTTCTAATAATATAAACGGTTGACATCCACTTGAATGAAGAAGAATAAGATTTATATGAATTATCCTATACCGAACAACCAAAGTAAATAATACACAATAATGAGACGCTGTGTTGGATTTTTTCTCCTAAAAATTAAGTTGATAAAATTTAAAAAAAACACCTACACAAATTTGTATAGTTTTTCGTGAACGCGTAAGTACCCCTTTTCGTAATTTTTTCAAATGTTTTGTAAAACGATATTCTTCAAATCCCTCGGTGAGTAACTCCAATAAACCATACTTCAAAAGTAATATAACGTTTATTTAAGTATTTAGGAAAAGTGATAAGTTAATATTTTCCCTCCACAGACTGAAAAATAAGATTTGATTTTAAAAAAAACACTTTGTGGTTTGACATATTCAATGAAAAAGAAACATCAAAATTGTGTAAGACCACAGATTTTATTTTATTTTTTATGACCGACTAGTTTCGCTTAGCCTAAGCATCATCAGGTACAACATTAAACTAAACAAAAATACATAGTGTGTGGTTATATATACTCACACGTACGGAGGAAGAACACAATGTAAAATAAAATTAAAAAGAGAACAGTAAGAAAACAAAATAATAACATTTAAATTATAACAAAGAAACATAGAGAAAGAGACAGATAATATGAAACGAAAGAGGCAAAACGTCAACTGAGAACGTGGTAAAAATAATGAGAAATTTTATGAGTTTACGGAAAATATACCTAATATATAGTAGTCACTGGATAAATTTTATTGGTTACTAAGAATACGTAATTTTTTTGTTGCTTTCTTTATTTCTAGTGCTTCTAAATTATTTAATCTATTGCAATGACTACAAATTATTATTTCTTTTTCATTATATTTGTTAATGTTTCTTCCGACTACACTCAAATCTCGTTTGAAAGGTTCAATTATAATAACAAATTCAAACATCACAAATTATCTAAATATTTAGTTTCCACGGGAATCAACACGCCACCCTTACGTAACGTAGGTCACAAATATCAAAAATAATATAATGGATTAAATAGCGCACGACGTAACTCTTTTTGTTCGAGTAGGTACCAACTTAGACAATGAGAATTATACATTCACGTAATAAACCAAAGCGACACTGAGATTAAGATATCATATACAATATAGATAGGCACTATTATTTTAGGTATATTTACCTACATAACGCGGTATTTTCCAAAGAATTAACTTATCTTATCTTAAGCGTATCATGTGTTATGAAACAAAGTACGTGAGTCATAGTTTATTTATTAATGAAGATTTTATCGTCATACATAAGTTATAATTTTTGCCCAACTAAGGTCGCGTTGTGTGGTCTCCTTGTATCCATGTTACGGCAAACGCTAGAACAGTTGTAAATCCTACCACGTGTAAAAGTCCGAAGTAAAAGCGTTCTCAAGCCTAATTTTGAATTGTATTTAATGCATGTAATTTATAAATACTGACGGAACGTAACCTAACACGGTCTAACCCTTGGAGGACACGGGGAGGTACCTTTGCGAAACAGTGTAGTCAGGATTGTTAACATTATACTAACTCGATAGAAAGAGACAAATATATATTGAAGGAGGTTGAATAGCCTATTAGTTACCGCCCACATGGAATTCGGTTATTTTTAATAAACTTATTTGAACACATTAAACAAAATAATATCAATACACCATTAAAATGATTTATAAAGTCAAAATATCACACAAAAACTAATAAAAAAAGTTTACCTAAATAATGATGGAAGCTTTTTGTTGATTTTATTTGTTTACATCATTAAAAATGTGAAAATTCTAAAGTTCGGTCAAAAATATTTATAACTGTTGAAATACCTCTGAAAAGTGATGTTTTATAATCTTTCTTTGGTCTTATTTGGATATTCACGCATAACATATATTACCACCATCAACTGAGTTTTGTGCCAATTGTGATTTATTTAACCACTGCAAGTATTTTAATCAATAAAAATATAGGAAATATAGAACATCCTTACATACTGTTCCTTAAGTGCTGCGATATTATGTGACGACTTTTCTTGTCTCTTTCTCTCTCGTGGTATACGACGTAAAAACCCGGAGAAAGTGATTTATCGAAAATTTGTATAGGTTAGGTAAAAATATTAGCTATACCTCCTTATATTGTTACTCCAATGTCTAGCCCTATCTTTCACTTCCATGTAACTGTAGTCATACATACCTACATAATATAACCCCTAAACACACCAGTACAACCATAACATTTACCACTAAAATACTTGTTTTTTTTATTATTTTTTATTACGGGCAATATGGTTTAATAATGGATACTTAAGGATTAAAAAAAGGCTTTTGAAGGTCAGTAATGTACTTAACAAATAATTTGTTGATGTTGCTGAATTGTGCCATGTTCTATTTTTCAAATATAATCAATATATTATATTAATTTCCAGAAATCAGCCATCCGCTTTCCCATACTCAACGTTCGTTTATCACACATTTTCGTTTCTTTACTTAATGCTATAATAAACAACTATTATTTACAACGACAAATATTTAATGCTTGTGTAAACTTCCATGTTTAATTAAAATATATACAAACGTTATTTAATTAGTTTATGTTAACTGGAGTTTCATCATAAAGTTGATTTTTGAGTGGGCATTTGAAATTTTTGTTTTTTGATTTCGCAGTTCAGATTATATAGTCGCAATCAAAAGTGGATGGGAACTTCAGATATCGAGTCGAATTTCGATTTGAAGAAGGATTATGCAATGCTAATTTGTTAGTAGCTAGGATCTCGAATAGGATATTATTATCACTGTAGGAATTTTATGCGTTTATCTTTCCGTGTTCGTATAACTCATAAGTGTTTTTAATTCATTTTACTAACCACGCCCGAAATCATAAATGTATAAGCATTTGAAAATCCAAAACGCATATAATTATCTACTCCTGTTCATGCGAGTAAGTGACACCCCTTGAAGTAACAATATATGGAGGGATAGCTAATTTGTTTTACCCAACCCATCCGAAATTGTAATAAATCACTTTTTCCGAGTTTTACATCGTACACCATGAGAGAGAAAGAGACAGCAAATTTCTTGGACCGCTTCTATATACTGTCGCAATGATCTTAAGCTGGCTATCTTCGCTGGTTAACGGCGGGACTCCGCCCACATTTTTTTATTATGCCACTAAACTTGACACGACTAAACGTTTTTTTAGGTTAGATGCTTTATTTTTGTTGATAAAAATACTGTGAAAAAGTGGCCATACGAAACACAAAAACATTATGTCGATATGTGATATGAATGAATGTATAAATACCGTAGCCTTAAAATCATCAAAAACAAGTCCAAAACTGACTTCACTGCCTTGGCTTGGGCTACCTCTAGTATACTCTAAGTGACACCCCTTCTGCTGTACAATCTACGGATGAGTGTGCCCGCGCCAGGTGAGCGAGTAGCGAGTAGCGGGCAGCGAGTAGCGAGTGAGTACTGCCCGGGTCCAGGTCGTATCCACAGCGTCGTCACCGCCAGTCGGTGTAGGAAGCGTCGCGCTAGGTCGTAGGCGTCGGTCGTGGTCCCTCCACACTCGCTACACCTTCTACAGTAGCCTGGCTTTTCGAACGCCACGTGTAATCCAATTTAAAAACCTTAATACCTTCGTGAAATGTACTAGACAAATGAGTGATGTAATAGTGTGTTATACGGGACAATTTATATCGAGATTATTTTTGTGAATTGCATCAAGAATAAAAGTTGCAGTATTAAATTTGGGATTCTTTTAATACATTGTTAACAGTTTTGTGTTATGTGCCTGCAATTATGTATGAGGTAATTCGCCTAAAAATAAGACTGATATTATTTTGGAAGTTAAAGTAAAATTGAAAACATTATTTTTCAACCTTTGCTAATGTTAAGGGTGTTAAAAAGCTTGTTCGTTTAACTACACGGTATACATAGATTGGTAAGTACAAATTAAGTACCTTTTTGTATTTTTACTTCATGTTTTTGGATAATAATATCATAAACATGGTTACTGTATTTTTTAATCTAGTTATTACAATTATAACAGTTTCTCTTTTATGATTCCTATCTGTAATCTATAATACGTAGTTGTTAACTGAAATATACTATTAAAAAAGAACTTTATAAGATAAAATGTCAAAATCTTTAAAAAATCATTACGTTTTCATTTATTTAGCAAAACCAATATTATATATCTGTGTGCGAAAGGAAGAAAGGAATGAGTTAAAAAAAAAACAAGTTTTGAGTTAAGTATGCAGAATTGCTCCTTAGATAAATATCTAGCAAGGAAAAATGAAAAGAGTCAGAATATAAAATAATGTCTATTATTTTTTAAAAAGGACATGTGACATATGACATGATTACATACGAAAAACAAAATTCCTTAATTTTGTTTTGGCTATCTAGAACATATGCGTTTATTAACTTATTCCGTTTTTCCTTGCGCACACAGATATATTTTGTATTAAGGGCTAAATTCAATTTTGATTTGAGTATTTAAAAATATTGTTAACCCTCTGACAAATCTGTTAACTAACTAATCACCCCCAAAATTTTTTTTGACCAAACATGCATATTTTTTTTAACGGACTTACTATAACCTCACTTACGTCACTAAACTAAAAAATAACAGATTTAACAATCGTCTCATAGTTTTCATTTCCAGCTGTCCGTTGCCTAGATTTATTCTTTCAGGAATACGTAAATAAAAAGTTGTCACGTGTACAATGTATAAAATAATACGTTTACAATATATAAAATAACGGATTTCACAAATATTTCCCTGGTTTCCTTTCGCGTTTATCGATTTCATCAGCCACACAAGAAAAAAAAATCTTAATAGTGATTTAAAACATCTTATTCAATAATTGAATAATATAATAATATGTAGATTATGGTGATTTAATGGAACTTTTCGTTAGTGGAATTACTAATATGTGCATCTTAAATTTATGTAAAGTTATGTTAATCTAATGAATTAAGGCAATTAGAAAGTTTATTTATTAAAACCACAATAACATTGCTGGAATTAGGTTGGGGTGTTTTAATTTTTCGTCACATTAATTTGAAAACGTCACAAATCATCGATTAGGGCAATTTTTTTTCAATTGAACGGTCCTCAATAAATGCTGATTCTAGGCCCGTTCCAGCTTTTAATCAAATTATTATCACATGATAAGCATAACAGGATGACTCATGCTTGACGGGTTATCAAAATTTAATAAAAAGCTGACACTGGCCTAGCTTAAGGAATTTGAGTAAATTTTATTTTTATTTTTTATCAAAATCCACCTTCAAACTCAAACATCAATATTTATTTTTTTAAAGTTCGTTTTCAAAGTTCATTTAATTCTCAAAGTTAAAATACAAGCATTACTGTAACTTATCATCGTTCCAAGATATGCAGTTTTACGTAAAACAATGGTGTAACACTGTAACGCCATGACGGCGGCATCACATCGTACGTAAACGGTACATTTGACGTAGGAGTTCATTCGACTAATCATGAAGCGCTTATATTTTATGGCGTTTTAAACAATTTTCAAAAAGCATTTATTAATTCTAAGAATATAATATTCAGAATCGGTGTTTTTTGATCTACATGCGCATATTTATTTAAAGTCATAATATTTTTCAATCAACTTTCTTATTGACGTTTAACGGGAACCGTGCAAATGTAAATAAAAATAGTGCTTATCAATGAATTGTGACGATGTCAAATGTGACTATAGTTTGAAACAACCCAACCATTTACATTAGTAAAGACAATAATTATTTATTTGTAAAATGACCCCGTGAACTTTTTTGATTCGATTTTATGGATTTTTTCGTAATCCTCTGCTAACTATCTGGGATCTATTCAAATACCCCTCATAATGTCTATCTAACTAGTACTGCAGCTCATTAGGCCTTATTACTATCACCATCTGATGGTTATATTTAATTGACTGAATTTAAGTTTACATTAGTGATTTCTTAGGGAAAAGGTCTTAAATGGATAAAAAAAACCCTGAGCAAGGAAAAAGATGTACAGAAGTTCTGAACTTTTTACTATTTTTGTACTTTTATACCTGACTGAAGTTAAGTATTTTATGTTCTTCTTTCATCCTGGGACATGACACGTCGGGCTGCATCCTTTTCGGTTTTCTTGTCGGTGCCTGTAAAACCTGCTGATCTAGATGTTACGTGAGCTCAGCCTCGGCTGCTCCCTCTGCATGGTTCTGGTCATTTTTGTGGAAGGTCATTTTTAGTTGTTTCGGCTTACGATGTTCGTTTTACGTAATGATTTTGACTTTTGACGCTGTACTTTCCATTGATGGTGTCGGATAGTGAACATTATAATTCTCTTATATTTAATAATAATTTTAAAACTGAATTTTGTTTTTCTTATTATTTAAACACATTACTTACTTTAGAGGGATGGTTATACCATAAGAGTATTGGAGGCTAAAATATAAGCTGAGAAAAGATAAATCACAAAGAGTGTTTTATTGAAATATTTGATGATTGATAAATTACTCTACTTGCCAGGCCAGAGGCCACTCCCGCGAGGAATGCGACCAACTCATAGAACGAAAGAACTCCCACTCCTTTATGTATTAAGGACACAAAGGACTTAACTGAGGATAATAAAGAGTACCTACTTTATACGACGGAGGAAATTAGAATTGAAATAGCGCGCTCTTTGCTGCAAGCAAATACTCATTTAGAGTATTGCATAATGAAATATAGCCACTAGGACCATTATCGTAGACCATCGTTTCTCAACCTTTTTAGTGTCACCACCCCCTTGAAAGCCAAAAAATAGTGTGAAAAAACCTTACGACCCCCTCACTATATATTTTGAGGTTTATCAAAGTTTTGCATTACTAAGGTGAAAATAATGTGTTTATACTTGTCACGAATGCCATTCGCCACTTTTTACTTGTTCGGAAAAAGCTTCTCGTCTATGGTGGCATTGAAAACTAAATTCGGAAATCGTCTATTATCACTTGAAAATAATTTACTTATGGGTGTTTCAAATGTCGATCCACGATCCACGCATGACGGCCTCCATGATCGAGTGGTAAGACGCTCGACTGCGAATCCAAAGGTCGCGGGTTCAAACCCGACGTGCGCCAATAACTTTTATTAAATAATATGTGTCATAACACATTTAATTCATATAAAAACTTGAAGTAACAATATATGGAGGGAGAGCTAATTATTTTTACCCAACCTACACAAACTTGCGATAAATCCCTTTCTCGGGTTTTTTACGTCGTACACCATGAGAGAGAAAGAGACAACAAATTTCATAGACCGCTTCTATATACTGTCGCAATGATCTTAAGCTCCTGGTTCACCGCGGGACTCCGCCCACATTTTTTATTATGCCACTAAACTTGACAAAACTAAACGGTTTTTAGGTTATATGCTAAATTTTTGTTGATAAAAATACTGTGAAAAAGTGGCTTTACGAATAAACAAAAACATTATGTCGATATGTGATATGAATGGATGTATAAATACCGTAGCCTTAGTCTTAGCCACGCCCAGGTGCGCAGAGTCAGGTTAAATTCATCAAAAACAAGTCAAAAACTGACTTCACTGCCTTGGATAGATACTACTCTACCAACTCTATGTATAAAAATAATAAAAAAGTATATTTGCGGCACGTTCCAAAGTGGTAGATACTCTCCCTTGAGGTGATTTTTCACAAAAACGGCGCTATACAAATTATCCAAGTATTATTAAGTATCGCCCTGGTGAAAGACCACCATTCAGAATCGAATCGTTGCTTGAAATGGCTTTAGCCGTGTTTGGTGACCAGATCTGAATAGCCAGGTACTTCCCAACCTTCCTCTTCTCAATCTCCTTCCCCTCCCCACTACCTTCAGCCTCACAACATACCCTATCTGGGGATGCCATAGTCTCACTGGCTCTAGACGGTTGGGAGCAGTTGAGCACTTGTGCGCTATTCATATAAAAAAAAATGAAAACCTTTTATTGAAAAACAAACTCAACCATCGCATTAATGAATTATTTAACACATCTTTATTTTTGGGTTTATTAGGAAGTTTAAATGTAACACTTTATCGTAACTTGAAATTCATTATTTAATAAAATGATTTTTCGTATACGTGAATTATGATTACGACCCCCCCCCCCTATACCTTTCACATCTTCGGGTTGAGAAATGATTTTAAATTTAAAATAACAGGTTTTATGCTTACGAAATATAACTGAAGTTTTTAGGTCAAAATATGGTAGTGTACCAACATCAAAACAGTGGGCTTTCGTACAGGGTCAAAATGCAAAGTTGTAAAGTTTTTTGTTGTTGTTATAGTATAGTAATTATATTCTGTGTTTTCAACAAGGTTTTAAAATAAAAATATATTTTATTATATTTTAAAATTAATCTCATCCGTATTTGCATTTACCATATATAATATAATATAAAATTGTCAGACAAGTTTTATTTTTATTTTTAAAGCAGTGGTATCGTATTTCTGGGATTGTTGTGAACCTTGGAAGCGGGCAAGGAAATGAGGTAGATAAGAGGATGGTTGGGAATTAATTACCTGGCTATTTGGTTCCTGTGTTTAATTCGATTGTGGATTCATGAACGGTGGTCTCTCCCAAAGTCGATAGTAAGTATGTTCCACCCTGGAACGTCATTGTAAGTGCGAGTATAATAGGTACATTGAAATTCTAAAGAAGATTGAAACCTTTTTTTTTTGTCGTTGCTGGGTTTCGAGCCCGTGACCTCTGAGCTCAAAGCCAGAGAGCTTTCCACTCTGCCACGGTGTTCATGATGATCTACGCATTGAAATAAAATAAATTAGAGACGCACACTATTACACTGACACCGATACTTTTAATATTATATAAAGTACAGGTGATGGCTGGCTGGGTGTTGCCATTCTCACTGTCGAGATCACGTACTTTACAAAAACGGCTTTTGAGCTTTCTCCAAGAAGAAAGATGAATTAATAAAAGAATAGCATTTCATTTGTATGGCGCAGTTTTTGTGATATTTCACTGAAAGTGCGCTAACTATAAAAGCATAAACAATAAAGATGTTGTGTCACCATTCAGGGGTTATGTTATTAAAACTACTCCAGCCAGTGTTTTACCCACTAAGTTGATAAAATAAAGTTACAAAAAATCTTACAGCTAAAAATATTAATCCAAATCTAATCATGTAATACAAATCTAAACACGTAACAGGTATGCATATAAACTTCACCATAAAATAGATTAAACGAAGCAATAATGGTGTAAAATAGTATGAACCTTGAAGATATTTAAAATATTTAACCACGTGCTTCCAATGAACAGTGTTTAACAGATTATGAATACGATTTTATTTTTGATTTGTTGATTTTAAGAAGTTATTTGTCATAATATATATAAACTTGCCGATTACACGAAGACGTAATAATAAACAACACAATTTAGTTAATTTAATCGAAGTGCAAGGGTTCAAAATTTATCTGTCTTTATTTTCTTATTTGATTTCAGACCAGGTCAATAGCCCCATTCACAATAATGTATTGTTATCGTAAGTTTATCAGTAATAATAACTTTGCACTGATTGCTGAATGGATGCTGGGACCTTTATTTACTTTTGTAAGTGCATCGAGATATTAAATGCTATCAAACGTCAGTTGAATTTAATTATAATAAATCATTTATAACTATCAATACACGCGTTTTCAAGTGTTTCTGATAAATGTACAACGTTATTTAATTTCTACTGAGATTAGCGAAAACCTACATAGGGAAAATCGTTTCATTCGTGGATTAGTTAAAGCGGTGGCTAAAATGTATATTAAATCAGGAAAATTGTCACTTATCTGCGTTTAAAACCGCCAGTTCAAATTTGAAAAATTTAATCTGCATGTTTTAGCATTTAAGTCCCACTTTTTTCACGTGGCTTAGCTAAATTTGTATTCATCCAAAACAAAATATTTTGATTTAAATAAAAAATGTTTTAGTTTTAAGCCACTTTATTTATACACATATGACATTCGACCGGTTTCGGTTAAACTTAACCTTCTTCAGGAAAGTATATATATAAACTAAGATTAAAATATAGAGTTATACAGTAGACAAAGAAATTAGTGAAATAAGAAAAAAGAACACGTTAGATAATTAACAAGTATAGGTTTTTCCGAATTTGCCGAACATTTAATTAAAACTAACCATATTTTTAATAAAAATACAGGTGTACAAATAATACATAAACATGGAATAGGTTTGCGCCTTAATAATCTAGAAGCATTAGAAAATATCAAAATTAAATAAAAATAATAATTGCCAAATTTTAAACAAACAATTAGAATTAACTAAAAGTCCGATTTTAAGAATGTTCCCCTTCTCCTCTTCCCATCCCCCTACCTTTCTACCTACTCCATCACCACCCCCTCTCTGATGCTTTGTCCTTTTAATACTAATGTTTTGTCTCTTTCACTAATTTCTTTGTCTACTGTATAACTCCATATTTTAATCTTAGTTTATATATATATACTTTCCTGAAGAAGGTTAAGTTTAACCGAAACCGGTCGAATGTTATATGTGTATAAATAAAGTGGCTTAAAACTAAAACATTTTTTATTTTTAAATTATAATGTCAAGCTACAAAGTGATTGCTTTCCTTCGATAAAAAAAATATTTTGAGCTCCGTTCTAACAATTTGAACGGATTAGAATATCATGTTTTGGCTGAATAATAATTTGGTTAACGCGGCTTTCGCCATACCACGGATGAAACAACCGGCCCTTAATCGGTTTATAATTATTGAATGTTTTTATTTTATGTACCTACGAATAGGTAATATGTATGGTTCAAATATCAAATTATTCCAAACCCATTAAATTGGTTTATTCCTCGAATCACAAATTTGAAAGTAAGATTAAAATAAGTCTATGACGACAATTGGATAATTTATGAAGACAAGATATTCATATCCATAATACGAGGATGCAAATTGTACATGTTGGCATATTAAAAAGAAAAATGTTTGTTCTCGCCTATTCATATGATGTTAGTATTATGATCTGAGCTTCTCCAGTAATTGAACCCGTAACCGCGGGATAACGAAGGAAGTATGGTATTACTTTCTGTCTAGGCAATTGTTATTAGATATGCATAGGGCTTATAAGGAGACTTTGTAAAAGGAGTATGGAAGAGAAAAGTTGACACTAGGGTAGACTACATGCATATTATGTTTTGTATTGCCTGTAGTAAATATTGGTTTGAGAAATACTTCCAGTTAGTCAGTGCACGCAAATGAGGGGACGAAAAAAAAAGTATGCGTATATTTTTTTTCATTTGTTTTCTTACATAATCATTATTTTATCGTTTTATTAGGTCGAAATTTTAAATTACAAATTAATTTAGAATTTCGACCCAACCAAATGCTTTTTTAACAAAGTTTTATTTTAATTTTATATTTGATCATAAGTAGATAAAGTAGGATTGTTTATAAAAAAATATTTCATTGGGTTTGGTTGAGTATTTTTTTCGTAAATTCAGAACGAAATAACAGAGGCCCCGAGTGCGAGTTCTAGATTTTTTTTCCATGTAATATGTTTTCCTTAGATTTTCATGAATAATATAAATAAACCCAGTTTAGCAATTTGGTGGTATGACCCTGAAATGCGGTGTATAATAGTAGTGTTGACCACTTGGCTTAGTAAGTAATAAAAATATGAGACAAGCATCTTGACGTCTTGTCTGATTTATTTGACGGTTTGATGAACGTGCGAAACTGTGGAGTTCATGATGGAAATGACGTTGCCACCTTGCCAGCTGAAAAAAGTTAAGTTGTCATAGAAATTAGCGACAGGAAAAAACAGTTGAAATTTTATGAAGCAAGAGTTTTTGACAAAACAAAGTAATAAAAACAGATTGTCTTCAATTCTACTTTATAGCGATTATAATATATTGTATTTGTGTACAGTATATAAGTTCATCGGGAATGATTCTCATTTGATATTATCCTACGAATTGAAAATGGACAAAGTTTTATGACGATCCAGATATTTGTTTGATATAATAACATTATAAAAATCGAAAAATAAGAAATGACAAGGAAAATCTTTGTCACGTAACACAGGTAGACAATGCGACAACTTCTATCCGATTACGTCAGGTAATACGTAATCCTCTTACGACGTGAGTGATCTTGCTTCTATAAACAATCCTTATCATAGGTTCTACCTTTCAGTATATTCCTCACGTTACGTCTGACCACACGTGAATATCATATTATTATCCGCTTGGACTGGGAAAAATCACGGTGAACTTACTTAACCACTGACAATAATTATTAATACACTTAAACTAAATTTCTTTATTATCTTTACTTTAAATAAGATTAATTTAAATGATTAATGAGCAGCCCGATAAGAAAAAATATAGTTATACTTATTATTTTAAAATTTCCAAGAAAGTACCTCGAATCTTCAGTATTTATCCAAATTCCTACCACGATTAAAGATTTTCTTGACTGTCAAAATTATGCATTTTCGTGTTTTGTATAAACTTTTAGCGTGTTGATAGACAGGCGAGCAGATGTTCGATATTTTCAATTTATTAACAAATGTAATAGAAAAATTACTCTAATAATAAGCTTTATTTTATGGTACTTTTACCACGTATGGCTCTGATTTAGAGATTGTTTTCATTTTATTATTTTAAATTTATATTCTTTTGTTATCTCTTGACCTTTTGTTTTTTTTACTTTTTTTATTTACGAACAAATTGTTTGTTTTTATTCTTATAAATGTTATCTTTAATCTTGGTTTTTCAATACTCGTAATCCATAAAATCAAAAAAAATAAAATACTTTTATCTACTTTGAACTAAAATATTTGCTGCGCTTGGTTATGTTTTTAGTTTTAAAATATTGTATGTTTACACATTTAACATTAATTTAAAGGCCATTAAATATTATCTTTGTGCTTTAATAACGAGTTTGCTTACGTTTTTGTCTTCCCAATAAAATAAAAAAACTTAAAGGCTTATTTGAATATTCTTATCAATGTGTTTATAGTGCTATATTTTTTTTCAAAATATTTTGGGATTTTTTAAAACATTGATCTGTTTGGTCGAGTGGTCCAAGGAAATAATTTCGTACACAAATGTCAAGTGTTTAATACTCTGTAAGCTTTCGCGATGAAACGTATCCAAAAACTTTAAATAGTCGAAGTGAAAAGAATTCAAATAAATAAAGAAAATAAATACGTGTTTATACGTACATATAAGAGGTTTGTCCTCTTAAAAGGAAATCAAATTTAATAGTATAGAAAGAATTAGTAACATTTAAAATTTAGTGCTGATCAATGGTGGGTAGAATTGTTTAAAAAATATTTTGTACCGATTCAATCGATTGTCATTGTTGCCTATGAATATGGGTAGGTACGCGCTACTGACGTTTGTCCCGCGTAATGTGTTGACTTGATTTGATTAGAATCAGTTAAAAATATGGAAGAGTAACAAAAAAATTTCTGGTTCACGTACCTGATTGAAAATGTGCAGAAAAATGTTAAAAGTGTTTTATAATTTAAAATTGGGGAAAATAGGTCAGTTGGGATTTTAGTATTCTTATTTACTTTTCACACAATTATATTTGAGTGAGTGTAGTATAACGCATTGGTATTACAAAATGAATCATATCAGTTAAATCTTCTCATTGATTAAAGCTATACTTATATTTGTCTACGTTCGATATTTGAATACTGTTATATGCTTCAAACCATGGGTATTTGAATATGTGATTATTAGCTATCGATCGATTTACATATTTGTCAGTAGACTTCAATACATAAAAATACTAATTCTGCTAATTATTGTCATGAGATTTTGACGAAATTAAAGAAAAATAAGAATGTTCAGATACCCATGTTTACTCGTTGATATCTGCGAACCTTTGTCAATATTTATAATCTAAGAATTCTGTTGAACTTAACTTCAAACCACATTTACCGTCGACTCACGTAACTTATAAAACTATGACATGACCAAATTGACCGATGACACACGGTGACATGTCAATTCTAAAACGCGTAGTGTTCTCAAAATGAATAGAATAAAATAATGTAAACGAAAACGAATCGAGGATTTTCAAGTTACATGAACAGTTGACCGTAGAACAGATTCTCATTGCCCAATGTCCATAAGATTTAGGTTTTTGTTACAATTGAAATAATGATAATTAATGTTGCCATCTTTGAAATTAGTTAAATATAGATTTGGGGTAGTAAATCAAACCCTCAACAAATTTTAATTCAATCTTCGTGTCGCTTTCTTTAATTGCTAATTTGGTTTGGCTCAAGTTTGGACAGCTTTCCGTAACTTTCTCAACATTGACCAAAATTACCCCTGGATTCTGTCAAAATGAGTTAAAGTTTTACTATAAAGTAAACACTTAAGTAAACAAATATAAATTACCACATAAATAAAACTATTGAAATAGACCTTACGTAATGGTATTATTTTTTTTTATCAAAAAGTGTTTGTGATCATTCTGCCTAACTTCTTTCTGATTTTCTCCAACCTTGAACACCTATCCGTTGACGAATGTTCCTCAGTCGAGGAAATCTACCTCCTACACCCCTTCTACCACCCAGGCCTCTTTCCGTGATCGATTTCGGAAAACAGAACTTGTTGCTCCATAGCATGTGTATTTTAGCAGAATTGGAGTTTTTCTATCTTTTCTTGACGTTTTCAGGAACTCCTTTCTCTAGAGGAGTTCTCTTAGCAGCTGTTCGTTGTGTGAGCTATGTTGTCCAATGTCTATCGTTTCTTCTGTAATTTCTAAAGAGTCGCATTTCAAAAGATTTGACCTTATTCATTGAGGTTGCTTTCAATGTCCTAAGTTTAAAAAAATAAAGTATGTAGATATATATGATAGGTACATTGTGACGAATACATTTTTGTTTTATTTCCAATAATGGGGATAAAAAAGGTAATCTAGGGTCAACGAAATATAAATAGTGCAAATATGTATTTTTTGTGATAAGTACCTATGTCATTTCAATTAGTTCTGTCCTCTTTCGTTTGATGTAGACATTGAAATATATTATAAAATCGTCCACCAAATCAATAGAACCACTACAAGTTAAAAATAAATAAATTTTACCTGCTTTTACTGTTTTATAAAACCGCATAAAATATTTACTATTTTAATCCGATGGACTGTCTATATTCTTGATTGCTTGCAGGTAGATCTCTTTCAGCAGAATGAGGTTGACTTATATGGCATTTGATTGATTCCAGGCTCGCACGATGCAACCAAGAAGTATCCAGTGGAAAGTGACGGTGACCTCCGCCGTGGGGGCCCTCCTGGCCGGGCTGGGAGCAGCCCTGGCTATTTGCTGGGACGACATCTTTTACGCTATTTTAGGAAAGGTAGGAACTTGGAACATCATTCCATCGCAATTTTGAGAAATCACAATTATTTTTGGTATTTACTAGTAGTATGTTGATAGTATTTTATTAATCTTTCAAAAGTTCCACAACACAAACGAACCTAAACCAGTCTTATCTAAACTAGTGTTATCGATACCTTATCTAAATTAGTAGGTGTTATCTAACCCATCCTAATGTTTATAAATATTGATGGGCCATACGGTAAAAAGGTATACAATTTTGAGTACAGAAAAGAAAAACCGATACAAATCAGATGTGTACCGATTTTATAGAAAATTTATCCTTTCAACTCCTAGGCCCCAGACAGGTCAATATAAAATGATTTTCCGTTCGAGAAAGAATTTCGATATTTGAAAATGTTCTGCCTCTTTCAATACTCTTCCATATAATTAAATTCCAGATAGCACGTCAATAACCTCGTAACGTCATTTACATCATGAGAGCAATAAAGATTTGAAATATCCATTGAACCGTTAAAAAATAAGATAAGACGCCATATTGCTTTTCCCATATTTTTCATGTGTAAAAGAAAAGTTTTCCGAAAGAATGACGTAATTAGTAGTAAAGCAAGTACAATATAACATCGACACATTTGAAACACGTTCCGTCAAAGAAAAAACATTTGTATTGTAAAAAATAAAAAAGCTTTTAAGACAACATTTATTTGAGAATAGGCCGGTTCTCGCACATTCAATAGCAGCACTATAGTACTCGTATGTTAATATTTACCTACGTGTTAATTTTTTTTACAAGACTTTTGTGTCCGCCGGAAATGTCCATTTAAATAAAAGAATCGTGACCTTCCCGAAATTCATGAAGATTTACCCACGTACGAGAAAAAGTAATATTATGAATGTCTATGATAAATAAAAAATAATAAAAAGATACGAATAAAATAACTAAGTAAAATGAAAAAGACAAGGTCGGACCAACTAAAAAAAGAGTTTATATTTTCGTAGAAAGCAATCAATTTGTGGTTTGACATATTTAATGAAAATTAAATAATGACTTTGTACAAGACCACAGATTTTATTTTTTATGTCTGACTGGTTTTGATTAGGCTAAGCATCATCAGGGTACAACATTAAACAAAACAAAAAAATACAAAGTGTTAAAAATACCGATGCACATATTCTACACAAAAACGGTCATGGCAACAGATTAAATAATTTAGAAGCACTAAAAATAAAGAAAGCCATTCAAATTAATAATCATATTCTAATCAATTAAATTTGTCTAGTAGTCCAATATTAGGTATATTTCTTGTAAACTTATAAAATTTCGTTTTATTCTTTAATCACCTTCTCAGTTGACATTTTTCCGCTTTCATTTCATCATTCTATCTCTTTCTCTCTGTTTCTTTGTTTAAATTTTAAGTGTTATTCTATTGTTATCTCACTGTTCTCTTATTTTGTTTTATATTATGTTTTCCCTTTGTATGCACACTTTGTATTTTTTGTTTAGTTTAATTTTATACCCTGATGATGCTTAGGCTAAGCGAACCCGGTCGTTTAAAAAAATTGAAATAATATTTGTGGTCTAATACGAAGTTATTATTTCATTTTAATTATATATTTTTTAGTAAATGTATATTTTTTAGTAAATGTATATTTTTTAGTTCCATTTTTTTACATTTTACATTTACATACATGTTCAAGTTTTGTATTTTAATGATGACATAAAAATACTCAACCATTGGATGTTCATAAACCAACCCCAAGGGATCGTTGTCCGGAGTTTTTCCTATAATACATAATACTAATGGTAGTAATGTATTTCTAGAAAATCAATAAAATCAGAGTAACACGCTAGACTGTATGAAAGTAAAGAAAATAAAAATACTCTTCCTTCTAAAATATCTTTCAAATTCTTCGGACATTATCATGTATTGTATACATAATGCGTTTCGTATAAATAAATCAATATAAAATAACATTTCAAACATTATAAAACCAGGTGAATATTAAGTAGATGGATACAATGCTGGAATCAATTTCCCCAAATATGACACCATTCAGTCTCGATGGTTCGTTTGATGAATCAACATTATCTTTTCTAACTTAAAAATAAATGATATATCTGGATCAACAAATAATAACCTCTCACTAGAGGTGAAGGTTACAAGTAGGTATTTAATAACGCAGTTTGATAACGCTGAGGAAAACTGTTGAACAAGATAAGATAAACATATTTTATAAAGAAATAATTGAAAGCATCATAGCTCATAAAATTATTATATATGCTAGTAACGATATGTGATAACATCTAGTACGAAGAAAGAAGTCAAGATATAATGTAATTGATAACTAATAACGAAAGTAAAATTGGTTTCATACCACACAACAGGTGGGAGGGACAGGGGACTGGGTAGGGAGTCCATATTATTATGTAACTTCTGTGATTTCTGTTATTCCAAAATACATTTTAATGAAATTAGCTTGAGGGTAATTAGGAAATCACAGTATCTCAGTTTTTTTTGTTTGGTGCAAGGTTTTTGAAAAAAATATATCAATCCGAAATTGGTTGAAATGTAAACTTTTTTCTATAAAGAGTAGCAATAGGTTATTATAAATTTAAGCGGTTGCACATTTGCAAAGCGTTGCTAGGTCGCCTTGTAATTTGAGTTATTCACAAAACTGTCACTCAATGTGTCATTCTCTAATATTTATTGAATAATATTTGCCTGGTCCAGAGGTCGATAATTTATCAAAAGATAAAAATGCAAAAACGATGTACACGTCATTTTGAAGACCCCAGGGAAAGGTATTTTCAACTCAATGTTTAAAAAAATGGCGCACCTAGATGTTTTTTTTCCTGTGGCTTAAACACCGTGTTTAGCGCTCATTTCTGATTATTCACGAAAATCTAAGGGAAAAAACTCATAGATAATTTTTCCATTAAGAGGAATGCACTCGGGGCCTGTTTTTTACAAAATTTTGTTTCGGATTTATAGCTAAAATACTCACACAAACTGAATAATATATTTTTAATAAAAAGGATTTATATATAATATGTCTAATACAATTGAGTTATTTTTATTTACTTTTGTTTCTGTTTATATTTTTATTGTTTAACAGCTATAAAATATAGGACATGTGAGATTTCGATTTTTCATGATTTTAGAGCTTTGGTAATTATTTATGTTATTAATTACTAATTATTATTAATTACTTAAAAAACATTCTTACTCCAGCTGTAATGACAATGACCCTACCACATGTGTATGAACCCATATCACGAAACACATTAAATAATCTTATGTTATAAATTGTATACCCTTAATGTGTTTCTGTCGAATGACTTATATCAACACATATTATTCTAATATTGTTATCTAAATTGTGTTATCCCATAGAGTGCTGTTTTGGACTATGGTATTGAGCTAGTACCCATGGCATTGATTGTGAAGGTATACTAGCAGTGCTTACCAGTAAAATAGATCATTCAATATATTCTTCCATTTTTGTTCAGTAACTCTGTTATTAAACCCTTATTATTAGTGGTTAATTAGAGAATCATAATTTTTTCCAAAACGTATTATTTCGAAAACAGTGATTTATTCATCATTCCCGAAGAAAAAACACCCCTATACCCAAGCAGAATTCTGTTGGTTAAATAAGCGATCATTACAAAGCTATATTGTAAATATGATGACACATAAAATAAAACATTGAATTGGCTGGGTAGGGATTTGAAATTACGAACGATAAATTTAAGTTAGAACACAAATTCCTACGTGTATAAAAAATTCCTACATAATTTGTTTTTCTATGATTTTCACCACTAGAAATCTCGCTGTATGAGCTTGTAACATGGCATATACTTAATTTATTTTAAGCGGTTTGCCGATCCCTGACTCCTAATTTTTGCGTAGGAAAGAACATAATATATGACGCCTTGGTGAGAACTTCTGTGAACAGACTACTAACTGTGTTTAATCTCACACCTCCATGAAATATAAACAGATAGAGAATTTATTGTAAATCCCACAAAAATGAGCTGGTTTGTGTACATTATGATAACATACTCGTATTTTCAAGAAATTCAATAATATTTTACATTTAATATACCTAACTTTATCACCGGCTTTGGGGACAAAATAAAATAAATGTAGATATTAAATATGATCTAGTGCTTTCTGCGCAAATAATAACAGCCATGGTTTATTTAATGTAAATAAATCTTTCAAATTATTTATTTATAAACTAACGGACTATTGTCCAATTACAAAAAAATACATAACACGAAATGGGAAAAAAGAGCAACAGAGAAATAACAGCACATACATAATATTATAATGAAGCAATGACAAAAATATGCCAAAATATACATTAGAAAGAACATTCAAATCAAAGCCAAGGTCAAGTCAAAGTTTTGTAGTCTAGTATTTTGTGTCGTAAAGAATGACAAAAATCATTTAGACTGGTACCAAAATTTTCAAGACTATGGCTTGAGTTAACAAGTCTCGACATTCTGGACAGTGGAGAACGATACCCATAATGAGTAGAGTAATGATTGAGGAACAGCAATTCATTGTTTCTGGGTCTACGGCAAAGAATATACAAAAAATAACAGATAAGGAGTCTAAAAATGTGTGTGCCTAAAGGAACTAAAAAAATATGTAACTTGTTGCTAGCTGAATTTATTGACTATCTGAAATGAAACAACTCCTCTGGGTAGTTTGTCTTTCTAAAACTCTTAAGTTACTTTAAAATAATACTTAAAACCATATCTAAATTGGTGTTTAGTAAAATAGATAGTTATGGAAAAAATATGAAACAATAAAGCAGCTCTCTTCTATACACAAGCAAAACCTTCTAATAGAAGTGTTTTATAAACTCTGACATGTAAAGGTAAATATTTAATGAAACATTATAAGTTTGTATCCACTTAAAAGTTTTATGAAAAGATTAAATTTAAGTAGTTTACAGAGAAGTAAATCGGTAAATATATTGTCGATATTTAAAAAATAGGTATACAACTTAAACCGTAGATAGTGGTTTTACATACACATGATTTTTTTAGTGAATATATTATTTTAAATGTTCACATTTTATTTTTACTACTAAATATCACATTCCCACTGCATTTATTACCATTAATTCTAAATAACATTGTTTATAAGTCGGATACCAACTAATTAAGATTCTTTACTGATTATAAAAATGATATTATGTTCGTTATTTATTATTTTTATAAATACTTATAAAATTAATTCAAGCATGTGCCTGTTGACAAACTACAGTGGTCGACGAAATATTTAAAATGGTTAATATCAAGGCCTGTTCAAAAGAAAAGGTGAATTTTGAATTTTCGCGGGCTGTGTACATTCGATTATCGTTTTTTTTGTTGTTGTTATGTTGGTACACATATGTCATATCATATGTTAGCACTATCGGCCATTTTGGATTAGTGGTTTGTTTTTGACAACTGGAAAGGTTAGTCACGTTTTTGTGTGTTCTTCAATTTTTACTTTTTGAAAAAAATGGATCAAAGAATATGTATTAAATTTTTTTCGTTAAAAATGGAATAAAGTGCTCCAACGCACATAAAATGTTGATTGTTGCATTCGGCTAGTCTACTTTGCCTCAAAAAAGTGTTTATAAGTGGTACAAGCGCTTTACAGAAGGCCGAGAAGATGTTAATGGCGATGAACGTCCTGGAGTTGTGGAAAAACAAATCATGGATTTTATTAAACTTCGTCGATTCGACGACGCACGTGATTGAACACGCTAGTAATCTGTCGAAAGAGACTACAGAAAGATTAAAACACCTGTCAACGCATTGAAAAAACGATAACTGTGTTTTGGTGTGGTCAATTCATCGAGGGTTTGTAGTTAATAAAAACATAGTTTACAGTTCTTTGTCGACATTAAATTATGAACTCCATACTTGGAATTCTGCCATAAAGCTTATAAATGATTCGTTACACTTCAATCGAAAATTGGGGTCGTCAAAGTTGATCGCTTTTTACAGTTTATTAATCTGAATAAGCATAACTAACAAGTTATAATAAATATAATAAAATAAGCCCATAGAAAATTTCACATTTCAATTTTTTTTCGATAATCATAACTAACATCAATGAGAATCGCGGAGTTTCTCGTTGGTTTATACTAGTACATTTCTAATGAATTGTGTCCTGGATCCAGTGTAATGTGCCTATGTAGTGTTGGTATAACGTTTCTTGTTGGTTTATACTAGTTCATTTCTAATGAATTGTGTCCTGGATCCAGTGTAATGTGCCTATGTAGTGTTGGTATAACGTTTCTTGTCGGTTTATACTAGTACATTTCTAATGAATTGTGTCCTGGATTCAGTGTAATGTGCCTATGTAGTGTTGGTATAACGTTTCTTGTTGGTTTATATTAGTACATTTCTAATGAATTGTGTCCTGGATCCAGTGTAGTGTGCCTATGTAGTGTTGGTGTAACGTTTCTTGTTGGTTTATACTAGTTCATTTCTAATGAATTGTGTCCTGGATCCAGTGTAATGTGCCTATGTAGTGTTGGTATAACGTTTCTTGTCGGTTTATACTAGTACATTTCTAATGAATTGTGTCCTGGATTCAGTGTAATCTGCCTATCTAGTGTTGGTATAACGTTTATGAAATAATATTGTTTTAGTTGAGTAGGTGTGGGTATTGGGGATTCAACCCTGTTAACAAAAGATTACACGAACAGACAACGAAACGAGCTAGGTGTCGAATTATTTAATTAAATCAAATGAGTGTGAAGTTGTCCGGCCTGCTAAGTAGGATAAGCTTTATCGGCCTTGACCTAAGCGGAGTGACCCCATGGCGGGGCTCACATCGCTGACGTTCACCTACGAATTGCATGAACGTCAACTTTTATATTATGTACCTGGCTTTGCACAGATGTTTTTTTTGTATTGATCTTTCCGCTTACGTTTTCTTTGTTAAGTAAAAAACTGAAATTAAATTCCAAGCACAATATTTCATATTTTTCTGAGAGTTAAATTGACATCTCAAAGCTCCATAGCTCATGATGGAAATTCAAGAAGTTGAACTAGACATGTCAAGTAGATGTTGCGCAATTTTCATGACGCCTGAGCTCACATTTTGGCATTGTGTCGAACTATGGGAAGGTCACCTTCTTGCAAAATGCTTTTATTACATTATTTGCGGATTGTCATTCTTGATGGGGTTGATTTTAATATTTGAAAATATATTATTTCACTGTGCTTTATTATTTCTACTAAAAACTGAGTAACACACATGATTGTGTTTTTATCTGTTCCGTTTGTATAATTTTCTAGGTTAACTGAAACAAATAAGAAAATTACGCAATTAATTATTTTCACATGATTTTAAAATATTATTTTAATGTACCATTGAGAAGTTTTTAAAATTTCGATTTGGTGGAAGAAACTTTGGATCCGATATTTAACAGGCAATTTTTTTATCTTTCAGGAAATGAGACTCACCCCAACATCGAGAGGATATCAAATATGGAGGGAGCCTCCTTTGCCGATGTATTTGGATTTTTATTTTTTCAATTGGACCAACCCCGAACAAATCAATGATCACTCGATCAGGCCCCACGTGGTCGAGATGGGACCCTACAGATTCAAAGAGACAAAGGAAAAAGTCAACATTACGTGGAACAACGAGAACTCGACAGTTAGCTATCGGCAGCTTAGAAGGTGGTACTACGTAGAAGAGGATAGCAACGGCAATCTGGATGATAACGTCACCACCCTCAATGTTATAGCAGCTGTAAGTATTCATTTACTATGTCTACTTCTGCATGTGCCTCTTTTCAGAGGTTGTACTAATAATACTTCTTTAAATAATCAAATACTTAAATAATTGAAAAAGCGTTGACCGTGTAGAAATATATTTTTTAAATAACAGTTTAAAATTCAAATAAATTATCAATCCATCAATCAACCGAATACATTTACGTTCATGCCTAAAAAATATATACAGCAGAAATATCAGCGTTTCTTTTATTTGAAATAAATTTTGGCCGTCGTCTTTGTTTAGAAAAAATAATTGTTGCGTTCGGTTTAGTAAATTATCACATGTACTCCGGTCCCAATCTGCGGGTCTGGTTCAGAGAGAGGGGTAGTCAGGCGGTGCAGGGGGGCAGGCGATGGTCAGAAGAAAGTCAGGAGTCAAGTTGAAGGCGTTGTCGAGAGCGAAGTGAAAGTCAAGGTAGATGTAGCTGGCAGAGGATGCTGGAGATCTGATTTGTCTCGTTTTTTGCGCAATATATTAATTGATTAGGAACGCGATGCCGGGGTGAGGGAGTTTTGTATGGAAGAGTTTCATCTTTCCTTTTCATCTCTCCCCGGCCGGCTAATAATTTTGGGGAATAGTTTTTTTTAATCTATCCCCTTCTCCTGCTCACCAGCTTCCACCTTGACCTCGATTCGTCTCTACATCATCTTATTAAGTGCATTAATCAAGATACAGAATACAACATGTAAAAAGTGCCAGCTTTTTGAGGTCTCAATTCCTACTTACATTCTTATTCTAACATTTATACATTTCGATTTATGACAATCATGTAGCTGGAAGTTAGGCCGTCACAATGATGTACTTTATTAGATATTATTAATAATAATATTTCAGTAATGCCCAGAAGCAGTCGTTGCAAATAACAAAGTCGTGCTTTGAGTTTTCCTTTTCTAAGGATCATTTTTTTTTTAATTTTCGTGACTATTTGCTGTGTAATACAATATGAATAATTAGGTTTAATCTTTGGAGGCAAACTCCCATAAGACAGGGTACATAAAAAACTTTAACCCAATCCAACTACGAAAAATTTAAATCCCAAGCAAGCAGATAATAATTTGAGAAAATAATATGACTTAGTTATCTCCGTGCGTGGGCGTTAGAATCTTCTGATAAATATTTTATTTTATTGATTTAACTTTTTACACATTTAACGGGAACTGTATATGCATAAAATTAAAGTAACGTCTGGAGTACCGCAGGGTGCCCATCAAGCTCCTCTTCTTTTTAACAAAATTATCAATGATATTGCCAAAGTATTTTCTTCCTCACGTTTTTGGCTTTTTACAGATGGCAATAAGATCCTTAAAATAATAAAATCTTATCATGACTGTATCCTTCTCCAAATTGATATTGACTCATTTAATGATTGGTGTGATAAATGTAAAATTATGTCATTTCATAGAACTCATAAACCGATCCACTTCAATTATAAATTAAATAATTTCTCCCTATCTACCGTCAGATCTATTCAAGTTCTTGGTGTCACTCCAGACTATAATCTTTATTTTCGTGACCACATTAATAATGTAGCAAATAAATCACTAAAACTTCTTGGCTTCATCAATAGAATTGCCTGAGGCTTTTAGTATATAAAGACCCTAAAAACTCTTTACTGATCATTAGTTCGCCCTCATCTAGAATATGCAGGTGTCATTTGGTCCTTTTTCTATACCGTTCCTATTTATCATATTGAAACCGTACACCATCGCTTCTTACGCGGAATTGCATGGAGATTAGGGTGAGAAAGAGACGATTGTTCTTATGATGATATTGAACACTAATTGAAAATTTCTTCATTAGAAAATCGTAGAAAAGACTTTGATTTAATTTGCATTCCAAAATTATTAATTGTTTTATAGACTCACCTTCTCTGTTGCAACTTATCCAGTTCAACATTCCTTACCGTAGACTCAGAAACAATAAATTGCTGTTCCTCAATCATCGCTCTACTAATTATGGGTATCATTCTCCACTGTCCAGAATGTCGAGACTTATTAACTCAAGCCATGGTCTTGAAAATTTAAAATGATTTTTGTCATTGTTTACGACTCTACCAAAACTTTGACTTGACCTTGGCTTGAATGTTCTTTCTTATGTATATATATTTTGTCCTATTTTTGTTATTGCTTCATATAATATTATTAATGTGCTGTTTTTTCTCTGTTGCTTTTTTTTTCCCAAATCGTGTTTTGTATTTTTTTGTAATTGGACTTTAGTCCGTCAATTTATAAATAAATAAATCATAGATATAAAAAAAAACCTTAAATAAAAAAAAAACTTTTGAAAGCAATCGACAACGCATTTTTTTTACGATGTAGGTAGGTTTTTCAAATGATAAATTCTTAAAGGTCAGAGGGACAACTTTTGACTGTTTTAGATGTCATAGATTATAAATATATTATATTAAGAGACACACTGTTAATTAAGATATATAATGTTATTTAATTAACAATATAAATAATTTAAATAAAAAATGTTTAAGTTTTAAGTCACTTTATTTATATACATATAACATTCGACCGGTTTCGGTTAAACTTAACCTTCTTCAGGAAAGTATATATTTGAACAAAGAAAGTATATATATATTAATATATATATATATATATATATATATATATATATATATATATATATATATATATATATATATATATATATATATATATATATATATATATAATGTCAAGCCACAAAGTGATTGTTTCCTTCGATAATATAAATAATATTTAAGTAATATGAATTGCAATAAAAGTGCTGAAAAGATAAAAGATTAGGTTGCGGCTAAGACTCGAACTCGGAATCATCCTCTTTATTCGGGAGGATTATTTCTTTCCCTACTGCTGTTTTTACCAATCTCATATTTATTTATAGTTTTTGTGTTTAATTTGTAGAACTCCATTTTAATTTTTATATAATTCAATTGAATTAAATTTAATATTATTATTATTGAGTTCTGCTATTTTAAGTTTTTTATTTTAGTTTTTAGTGACAGCTGTTTCGGCGTTTAAGGCCATTGTCAAACTGTGGTTAGGCCACATGGAAACGACTTATTTATACGATTTTGGTTTCTTATGTGATTACTAATTACTATCTTATGTGATTACTAATTAATAAAATAGCAGAACTCAATAATAATAATATTAAATTTAATTCAATTGAATTATATAAAAATCTCATATTTATTTAAAATCATTTTTACTATCTTTTTCAATTTTTAATTTCCCGTGATTGGTATCAATTTTTATATCTACTATAAGCAGAGGGTCTAACCAAACCAAAATTCAAAATAACGTTTTTATTGTGTCGATAATTAATATAATAGTGAAGTGTGAAGCTTTAAAAAAATTATTCAAATGTATACATATAAGTAGGTTTATAGTTTGTAATTGTGGAGAACCATAAACGAAAATTAAATAAATTCCCCATTTTAATTTGAAAGATGTACACGCTTTGTCAAAAAAAAAAACAAAACCGTCATCAATGATTCTATGATTTTTGTCAATTTTTTCTCCAATTCATGTTACACCGCATTTCGGACGGCTGAGCCGTATGGTCTGAATCATCTGAAGTAGTACTGTATCAAAATATATCTAGCTGTTAGAAATAACAGCTAGATGCCGCCAACGTCTAACGCTATTGACGAAAATTTGCGCTAACAGTTAGATATTATTATTAAAAATATTAGTACCTACATACGAATATTATTCGACGCAATAAAATCTCCATACTAGCTATTGTATTAGCGTTAGCGCCAAGTAAACAAAAAGGAGTAAGAGTTTATGCATCGTAAGCGACATTATGTGTGTCTTTTTAAACTTTCTTACTAGACGTTTTTGTGGAATATCCTATCCGAAACGCGCGATACGTAGCTCCAAGAGTCAAGCGAATAAAATAATGGCTAGGTAAAAAACGACGGCACCTAAAATGTAACTGTTGTGTTAAATAATTCTCCGAATGTCACCAAAATATCTAACAGCTAGATATTTTATAACGACGCATCGCATTGTCATGTACCTATTATTTTAGTCTTTAAAAAAGGTGTAAAGAGTGTGTGCGTCGTGCACAATATGATACGTAGTTTGGAATAATCTTTTGGTTTTACTTCTTCTTACTAGACATCTTTGTGGACTTTCCTATCCGAAACGGCCGATACTTAGCGCCTAGAATCAAGCGACGAAAATAATGACAAGTAAACCAACAGTTGTGTTAAATATCTCCCAACGTCTTTTCATCGAGCTGTTATTTTTCAACAGGGGATTATTTTATAACGACGCATCCCATTGTCATGTACCTATTATTTTAGTCTTTAAAAAGGTGCAAAGAGTGTGTGCGTCGTGCACAATATTATACGTAGTTTGGAATAATCTTTTGGTTATACATCTTCTTACTAGACATCTTTGTGGACTTTCCTATCCGAAACAGCCGATACGTAGCGCCTAGAATCAAGCGACGAAAATAATGACAAGTAAAACATATCTAACAGCTAGATATATTATAACGACAATGTCTTTTCATCGAGCTGTTATTTTTCAACAGGGGATTATTATTATTAAAACCAATAGGCTCGTTATTCATTATTTTTGCTAGTTGGTTTTATGTCAATCTCTTACTCGTTTAGTTTGGCGCGTTTTCACTCGTCGCGCGTGCTTTCGATGTGTTTTTGTGAATAGAAGAATACGATTAATGGTGTAGTTGTCTAATGTTTATGTTTTGTTTCACGGCCAAAGTGCAAATACCTAGTAAGCAAATAAATTGAGTTTTAGTAGACAATACGACGCAATATATTATTTTACTTTTTTACTATTTTTTACTATTGCATTATTAGCTCATATAATTCAACGTCTAGACTTTATGATAATAATAAATGGATAAATTTTATGGCGCCGTTTTCGTGGGAAAATCACCTCAAGGACGCTTTGTGTACTTATATGTAATTTAGAAAATATAGTATATTGGTAGTTTACCAAAAAATAGTCAACGTCGGCGTTATTTTCAACGGTTATATTTAACAGTTAACAATCGCCAACGATAACTTTCTTATGTGATTACTAATTACGGTAAAACCAAATTGATAATTACGGTATAAACCTAATTGTCTTCAATTATTCTGTGAGGTACTTAACTTAGCAATCTGTTTTCCCCATTTTTTAAATTTTATTTTATTACAAACTATTGCTTTTAACGGCAGGTTTTTCTTTATTGTTTAATCATTTGACGCTTCTTGATTGTTAATGTTCAGCACAACACGTATTCATTCAAGCATGAACATACCTTTTCTTTGATTTGTCAAATAGTTGTGAACTTTATACAACTTCCTGTTCGTTGGCTATAAATATTAATACGAATATTTTATGCAGGTAAAGAAAAAAACGTCAATAATAGTTTTTATTTGAAGTATTTTCCATCTCCGGTAATCCATCACTATTGCAATACGTAAGTAATGTAAAGAGATTAATACATGAGTATTTAATGTAAACATATATAATTTTAACCATGTTTATTAGAGAAATCTTAATGTCTGTGTTATAAAATTCTACCTTATATTTTGTGATTTTAAATGGTTCAAATTCATAAAACAATGCAACTAATAGGGAATTAAGATAATATCATCGACGGAAAGGCAAAAGGGCTGAAGTGCCATTTTAAGAAGTTTACACCAGAGCACTTTTTTATTTTACAATAACATTCATAACTCTTCCGTACCTTGTTGGATTTTAAGTTAACTCAGGTAACTCGATGCTCAGACTGAGTTACTTGAAGCGAAAAAAAGCTAAAAAGAGTCCTTAACTTGTGTCACTTGAGTCAAACCTTCTCCCAAATGGTAAATATATTTTTGATAGCTGAAAGGCCACAAAAGTGTTCAGAATCAAACAAGGGTCAGAACTTACGACGCAGAAAAATAAACTGATCAAAACTGCATATTTAATTCTTTTTTTACCAGTGTCGCTTAAGCCTTTTTGCCTTTCCAGCGACGAAATGATGAAGGTTATTGTTTATGATATTTAACTTCTGGCTACATGAACATGTAAGCACATCTTCAACCCTATAAAATATGAGAATATTTTTTCATTACATTCCAATACGAGATTTTTTTTTCTTTCGTTTTAAAAAGTGTATAAACATTCAATACTCCATGTTCTTTTATAAGTAATAATTATTGATAGAAAAGTAATGGACTCTTTTAAGTAACCCATTTTCAACTTTTTAAAATATTTATTTTTAGTCATACGTTTCTGTTGAAAGCTATTTTATGGCAAAGGACCCCGAAGTCTTTTTATCCACAACGCCTTTTAAAAATAAGTAACTATAAAAGTCATCGTATATACTCGTACCTCACAGGGGCTCGATTACGCCTTCACTTTTGGAAGGTTTTATTACTGAAAACTGTGTATGGACGAGTAGGTTTTCTTCTAACACTTCCAAGAAACCTGATATTACCGCTGATATTGAAGATGCAAAAAGGAACGAGAGCATTTTTTAGAAGGACTCGACAACTAACAAATTTGAGAAATCATTAAATCTTAGAATCTTACTAAAAAATCGTAATGAATTATTTCCTTTCCATCTAAAATTAATCCTACGTAAAAACCATTCGCGCTGGAAACCTTTTAAATTATAGATATAATTTCAACCATTAATTTGAACTTGAAGCATGAAAATATTGTAATTTCCCTTTCATTTAAAAATGGAACATTTTAACAAATAATTCCCTATAAACCACTGACCTTGAAGCTCGACGAATAAAGTTATTTCCATCCCATTTAAATGTCGAACACCTTAACAAAAAAATGTTTGTTTTGCAGAGTGCCGTTTACTCCTCGAGAGATTGGAGCTTTCTCCGGCAGAAGGGCGTGGAACTGGGCCTGGCCATGTTCCACCAGACTATCTCGGTGACCAAGACGGTGCGGGAGCTCCTGTTCGACGGGTACGAGGATCCGCTGCTGGACCTCGCCAACAGCCTCCCGAGGAGTCAGACGAACGCACCTCCTGTTGATAAGTTCGGTTGGTTTTTTGAGGTAAGTTTTTTTTTTTTATAAAAGAAAGGCAAACCTTCCCGAGTTATGAAAAACCTGACAATATTTGAAAACTCCTACCGCCATCACAATAAGCGGAAGATGTTGCTTGTGGAATGATGGAGGACTTAGCTAGCAGAGTAATTAAACCCACGAATCCCGGGTGGGAATCCGACGCGTTTATCCACCGACTTACTAGCTGGTCAAATATTATAATATAAAGTTAAAATTGATATATTCGGTTCTACCGCTGAGAGGTCAGTCGTAAACACCAATTTTGTTACATGCGTCGTTGATCAGCGGTACGCCTTTCCTTAACAGTAAAAATGTTAAATCTTAAATTAATTTTCGTATAAGAAAACATTATTTTTTTCCAACGTAATACCAAACACGTAATATACAGCCATATGTAGCCAATTAGAAAGCAATCAAAACTCCAACGATTTTTAGGTTAACAAATATTTTCACTTTAGATAAGATATTAACTTGCTACCATTCATTTCGAAAGTTTACGCTAGAGATCAGATGGTAGAATTTAATACCACCACCTTGATATTCAATAGTTTATACCTGAGATTCATTAGTTATTCGATTGAGTTAATAATTAGCTTTGATATCATCCACTTCAATTGAGATAGTTTAAACTTAGGAGTTGATAATTTTAACATACTGCCAACAACTTTAATTCAAATAATTTGCGATTCGAAACTTTAGAAATTGTTGCTTGTACAATGATGGAGGACTTAAATTACAGAGGATTGAACATGCGACGCCTAAGTGGAACCCCGACGTTTTGGACCACTCGACTACAAATTGGTCCATTATTCACTATTTTAAAATTGCCTGGGTTATTCAGTTGGCTGGAAAAACTAAATACGTTCATCAACACTTTCCAAAGTGAAGAAATGAACGCAGTAGTTAAGTAAAACTACTAGAAGGAAAAACTCTAAGGAATTACATTTTGGAGGTATAAACAGGCAGCCACACATATATTTTTATGAATGACCTTCCACTTCTGTATATTGTTTAGTTTAAATAATTTTTATTTTAAGGGAATATGATCAAAACGAGGTAAAATAATTATTCCCCTTTTTACAGAGAAATGGGTCCACTTCAAACGATGGATACTTCAACATGGCGACCGGAGTGGACAGTATGGATCACTTCGGAGTTCTCATGAATTGGAATAATGCTTCAAGAACTAGGTTCTTCGAAGGCGAATGCGGAAAAGTATGTGAAACTTATATAACCAAAAACGAAGCATAATATTATTAATAAACAAGTTGTAAAGTAATAAATATACGATTTGAAAAAAACCAGTTTATGCCGCTGTTATTGAATATTGGCTTTGATTAACAAAAAATACGATCGACCATATTAAAATGTAAATTTAAAGTCCAAGTTTTCAGATAGATCCTATTAAGTTATTTGAATAATATCATTGATGTAATTTTCATATAATCGCGAGTAAATAGAATATTTATCAATTTATCTGTGACGCACTGTAATTTTCTTTACCGTTTTCCGGTTTGATATTTTTTAGAGTTTAGACTCTGGCGGTTGTCTCGAAAATATTATAAAAAACGAAAAATATATATGTTTTAAATATATACAAGTACATAAATCGATTGTGGTTGAAAGAATGACGATGAATGGCGTTTTTACACATTTTGTTGCTAGGATGTTTAAAAGGCCTTAGTGATAACATTACAAATGTAGGTCCACATTTTACAAAGTACATTCCGTCAATTTAGAAAGGGTACAGCACCAATTGCTAGATTTATTAATTTTAAGCTGGATTTTCCAATAAAAAAATATAGTATATAAATTTGATGAAATAACTAAATTTGATTACGCTATCCGATAGGCGGATTGTTTCAGACTTTGTCCTACCAAATACAAATATTCATTATGGTATTGACAGCCCCGATATTCTCGCCAAAATAAAATGATATGTTTTATCATAGTTATAAACAATGTTGGTCTGGCTTTATGATTGACAGCATGGTACATCCAAATCCGCCATGGCAAGAAAGGTGGATGAATTATCCGGAGGCCTTCATCCAACACCTACCAATCTGTTGATTACTTGGGATGGCGATTTCTCAAACAACAAAAATTGGAAGTTTTATGTGAATGTTTTCAGGTCCGAGGTTCGGCTGGAGAGTTCTTCCCGTCAAAACTTACAAAGACTGAGCCCATTTCCCTGTTCTCCCCAGACATCTGTCGGACGATGTCGTTCGACTATGATGAAACTATCTTCATTGAGAATATCCCCGCGTACAAATATTCTAGCGGAGGCAGACTTCTGGACAATGGTAAGCTTCGTTGTTTTATCAAAAAATACAAATATATGTACATCTATGGTACACGCTTTCGAAGCATATTAAGAAAATACATTTATTCGATAAGGTTATTTTCATTTCCAGGGTCAATTTTCGAAGAAAATAAATGTTTCTGCGTTGGAGAGTGCCAGCCTTCAGGTCTGGTGAACGTGTCGGCCTGCAGATATGGCTCTCCCGCCTTCGTGTCCCTGCCTCATTTCCACAAGGCAGACCCGTCCTGTGGGGAGTCTGTCAAAGGCCTGGCTCCAGACAACGACAAGCACAACTTCTACATGGCTCTTGAACCGGTAAGAAAGTAATGCAAGCTTAATTGGTGTAAAAACGGGGCAAATTGTTGCACGACCATAAAGTAGACCCTTCAACTGTATGTGCAGAGGTATATCGATTATTCACTAAACTTTGAAGAGAGTGTAAGATAATTTCGTGGTTGCTATAGGACAAGGATCTGTATCAATCAAAGGTTGATTAAAGTAAACTTACCTACCTTTAATGAGTTGACCCCCTTGTCTCGAACATTGAATTTCAATTAAAACGATAACGCTTTCAAGTTGTTGTTATATATATGTATATATATATAAATATATACATATATATATATATCATCGCTGGAAAGGAAAAAGGCTTAATCGACACATTGGTCAAAAATGAGTTTAATATGCAGTTTTGATTAGTTTTGTTTTCTCGAATTGTTGTATCGAATGCTCTGACTCTCGTTTGATTCCGAAGACTTTTATGCCCCTCAGCCATCTAAAATATATTTACCATTTGGGAGAAGGCTTGACACAAGTTTGGGACTTTTTAAAGCTTGTGTCGCTTCAGGTAACTCAGTGAGACCATTGAGTTAACTTTTTTTGAAATTCAACCGGGTATTGAAGACTTATCAATTGTATTTCACAACATAAAAAAAAACTTTAAAGGTCTCTGGTGTAAACTTCCCAAAATGGCGCTTCCGCCTTTTTGCCTTTCCGACGACTATATGTTTTTTGTATTTTTCTCAGAACACAGACGAGCACCATTCTTTTAAAATAAAAACATATTTCTATTTCCCACATTACGAGTGTTTTTATATATATATATACGTACGTGTAGAAAACTCGTATTTGGACCCCGATGGGCGCGTGAATAATGTCTTAGTTGGTGAAGTCAATTACAAAGACAAGGGAAATCAACAGGTTAATAAAAAATAAATCTTTGTCGCCCTTTCCCGGTTTCATATGCGAAACAGAATTAACACGTCTTACCAAAGGTAGATGGCCAAATAGAGTACTGGCTTTAAATAGCAGGGACTTTATGGGACTTTTTTAAAAGGCAAAACGATGAATAGTATTTTTCTTTCTTCTTTTCAGGTATCTGGCATCCCCCTTGACGTAGCGGCGAGGCTGCAATTGAATATTTTGATTTATCCAAACCCTAATGTTGGGTGAGTTCTGTCAGATTTACGTATTTGTTTGGGTTGCCGTTGCTGTGATATTTCCCCTTTTACAGTAAAAATAAACACATGTATTTTATCTTCCTATATTTGGATGTGGCTGATTTTCTGCGAATATTACATTTCCTTTCAAATAATCGAAATAAAATTAGTGTCTGATAGTTGTAACAAAAACACTTTAACATAACATCTCCTGTGTCCTGATGAATTATTTTTTTAGAAGAACTAAATACCTAATCTAGTATGAGGAATGTAAAAAAGCTACATTAATTTTGATCGTAAGTCGAATTTTGTTTTTAACGATTTTGTTTTTTCTAGGCTCTTCAGCAAAGTCCAAAAAATATACTTGCCAGTCCTTTGGTTTGAGCAACACGTCACGCTGTCAGGAGATCTCGCAGGCAGCATCAAACTCTTGCTGACGGTCCCTCTCATAGGCAACATTGTGGCCCTGAGTCTCTTTGTCATAGGGATAGTCATCATCATGTGGACCCCCATCAGAATAAACATCAGAGCCTGCTCAAAGGTAGAAGAGAAATCTACCTCACGAGAAGACAAAAGTTTGCGAATGGTCTTGAATAATATGAGAGGGCCGAAGGAAAATGTGTGCATGCTGCCCGATGCTCAAGGTCCAGAGGATCAGAAGAATGAAGATGAGGAGGCTGCTTCTGCCCTCACAACTGTTAATATTTTAGGTGATACCGTCCAGCACGCATAGTGTTTATGCCATAAGTCACAAGTCTCATAAATTAAGTTAGGTTATATATTCGACGTAATAGTTTATGTAAATTTAAGTTAAATAATAAAATTCGTATCCTTATATCTAAAGTAAAAGTAAATTTATGTACAATGTAATAAATGATAATATTTTTAAATGATTAAGTGTCTATTTTTGTATATTTTGTGGCGAAGAAATTTAAAAAACTTTTAATTTTAGTTTTGGTTAAATAGCATTTTATCACAATTTAATGTTTACTTACAGTGCTTATTTTTAAAGGTATGAAAGATCTGCCATATTTTTTGTCTAAGATGAATGGAGTTAGAGTTAATTAGATGTATTCAGATAGATCTAATGAGACAAATGAGGGATACGAATTCACTATAAAATAGTTGTGAACGGTGAATCCTCGGAGTAAGTGGATGAGTAAGAATATTTTGAATAAGACAAGGAAATTGAAAGAGTATTAATACAGGATTCAATAAATGGAGTGTTTACTATCTACTCTGGTGTTAGGCAGTGATGCATGGGGTAGCAGAGAATAACAAAAGCAGACGGAACGCAGCAGCCATCAGATTCCTGAACCTGAGAGATGTGTGCGAAATGATGTGAAACAAAAAAGGTATTACCGAATTACGAATCAGGAAAACCGAAAATAATGCGTGGTCAGTGTAAGTGTAATGATTTGATGAATTACATTAAGAAATTGAGGCTTAGATGGCTGGCGTACAGGGGATGGACGAAGCAAAGGAAAATGTCTTTATAAAGCTGAGGTAGATGAAATGAGACAATAAATGAAATGAGAATCAAATAAGTGAGTCGAGGTGGTACAATAGATGAGTAGGTAATAAATGTGAATAAACAAAGACGTTTGCGTCAGGATAGAGTCTGAGATCCATCTTCTCTGCCAACTCTTTTGGTTCAACGTGATAATCGGTTAGGTGCAATAAATATTTCCACCATGAATGCAATAACTCGTATCTTCGATCCGCGAAGAACAGTTTTTAATTATAGCGAATAAACTGATAAAATAATAATACGAGTATAACAACCCGTTAAGTGCTGACGGGCATGGAGCCCAGTTCGCAGCCGGAATCTCACCGGAAAAATAAACAAATATAACTGGCAACGGTAACCAAATAGTGACGCAGATGTAAGAGATAAGCACGCCCTTTTCGGATTATATGCCTTTTTAGCTCGCTGTTATCGTAATGGAACAGGCGGTTCGTAATTTATTATTTGTTCGTTATCAGATACAACAGATAGTATTATGCAGTACATACTTATGGTTTTATTAAAATAGTTATATCACATAGTAGGTTTAAGGTTTCGGGGGTAATAAATGAACAAGTGAACAGATTCCATCTAGATACAGGGTCTCAAAAACACAATACTATGCAAATTGCATTTCTTAAAAAAAACTGTTGTATTTCAAAGACAAAATGCAGAAATAAGAGGTCTCCAGAAAATAAAAATAAATTATAATAGGGTTTTTCAAAAACCCACTGGACGACAACAGCGCTGCTTGTACTCTTATACCAAATATAATAATATCTGCTTTTAAGATGTATAAATATTGTAGCGTAACCGCTCTGTGCGAATTACTACAAAGAACTTCACATTTCACACTTCACACTTCACACTTCACACTTCACACTTCACACTTCACACTTCACACTTCACACTTCACACTTCACACTTCACACTTCACACTTCACACTTCACACTTCACACTTCACACTTCACACTTCACACTTCACACTTCACACTTCACACTTCACACTTCACACTTCACACTTCACACTTCACAATTCACACTTCACACTTCACACCTCACACTTCCACTTCAACTTCACACTTCGCACACTTCACACTTCCCCTTCATACTTCACACTTCACACTTGACACTTCACACTTCAATTTATTGTAGTTCGACTACAAAGAACAACTTCATTTTGCGGCTGTTCACATTGTGCGAATGTTTCGTAGTGTCTAGAAACGAGGAACCGGTTTCAGTTCCTTTCGTTCTCAGAATATCGCTATTTTTCACATAGCTATTTCATTGTAATATCTTAAAAAGGACAAAAAAAAGTTACAAATAGAATCGATATTTTTTCAGTGTTCATTTAATCCATTTTGTTTATTAGGGCCATAGAAAATAGAAGAATCTTTAAATTATATCTTTAATGGGATAATCATTATTACATCATTCTCATCTTCTGACTTCTAATGCAAGAGTAGACATCTGTGGAATCTCAAACAAAGTTCTAACGGAACGTTGTGGGCGATGCTTGGAATTATCAAAGCGTAATCTGAACAAACGTTATGGTGCATAGAAACACAAACATATTAAGATAATACAGAAACCTACCATAGAAATATCAACTATGCTATCTTCAAATAAATATTTGGATCATACGTAGCCATAGAGAAGTAAAAAAAAAACAAATAATACTAGGTATAAAGTACACTTTATTGGAGAAGGTTGGGTGGGTAAACTGATATTAAGGCGCTTGAGGCACAACTATAAAAAAAACAAGAACAAAAAATCGCATGTTTGTAACACGTTCGGCTACAGATTTTTTTTTAATTTCCTAAAATCAGTGATATCTTTTGACTTTCTAAAATTTCAAGTTTTCATAGTGATGCGTGATTGATGCGCGCCCTAGTACAAACATTAAACTTGATGCTTGACAACTTTTTAAAAGAACAGGTTTGTATTTTTTTATTAATTAATAGAAGAGCCTAATTGTAGATGCACGAGCACAACGGACTATTTCTAGTACCTGCACAAAGTAGAGTGCAACCGTTGTAAAAAATGATATTTTATTGAAGATATTTTAATTTCAATTTTTAATTTTGAAGTTTTTTTATTGTTAACTTTAATTTTTTAATGTATTTTTTTTGTTTATTTATAGATATCTATATTTTTAATTAGTTCAATTAAATTTAATATCATTATTAAGGTCTGATAATTTTAGTGACAGCTGTTTCGACGTTCAAGGCCAGTTTGGTAATGGCCCTGAACGTCGTTAGACAGTGCGCATCAAGCAATAGTTGAATATTAATAGAAAGGCTCAAATATATTATTGAAGTCACAATAGATTTCTTATACGTTATTTTGCCCTTTCGACTAAATTGTTTATTTGGTAGTTTCGAGCTGTCCCATACGCCAGTCGCGCGCTGTCTGGACGAAGCTATTGAGTAAACTCTCCCTTGAAACATGTCAAAGAAATGGAAATGAGTATCTTATCCTCCCCTAAGTCTTCCGCTTAGTGAAATTTGTTACTTAATTGATGAAAAAGCCGAAAGTAAGACCTGATTTATAGCCGACATAATGCTAACATTTTTATCAGAAGGTTTGCTTGTGTGGCTTCGCGGGGTTTAATTAAGTTTTATTTATACATTATCTTGGCAAAAGTAAATAATGATCAGATAAGTGCCATTATTTTTAAATTCGTTGAGTTGATTTTTTTAGCAAAACTCTCTCTGATTTAACTTAATTTCCTGTATTTTGTTATTTCTTATAAGGTGTTTCAGGTACTTATATTGACATGTTTATAAAAAAGAATACACTACGTTTTTTTTGACCAATCGCTTTTTTATACGCCTGTACCTAACAGAAAGACCACCGTCGAGTTTGTCCCTTGATATGATTTAATTATTTTATTGTTTTTATTATGTTGTATTTAATATTAATATCCAATAATATATTTGCGGCACGTTCCAGATTGGTAGATGTGTAGTATCGCCTATCGTACTCAGTGTCGACCTGGTGAAAGACCACCGTTCAGAATCGAAACGTTTCTTGAAATGGCTTTATTCGTGTTTGGTGACCAGAAGTAAATAGCCAAACATTTCCCCACCTTCCTCTTTACCATCTTCTTCCCCTTTCCACTCCATTCAGCCTTACAACCTACTTACGATATTATGTTATACCATCTCTAATTTATTTTTATATTCCTAAAATATTTTGTTGTTTATTCTTCAAGATAGGTTCGTAAGCTTATAGAATACAACACTAAAATTAAAAATTTCTTCATTAGAAAAGCGTAGGAAAGACTTCGATTTAATTTGCATTTTCAAAATTATTATTTGTATTGTTGACTCACCTTCTTTGTTGCAACTCATCCAGCTCAACATTCAATGCCGTAGACTCGGGAAACAATGAATTGCTGTTCTTCAATCATCACTCTACTAATTATGGGTATCTTTCTCCACTGTCCAGAATGTCGAGACTTGTTAACTTAAGCCATGGTCTTAAAATTTTTGGTACCAGTCTAAATGATTTTTGTCATTCTTTACGACTCTACCAAAACATTGACTTGACCTTGGCTTTGATTTGAATGTTCTTTCCGATGTATATTTTTGTCATTGCTTCATTAAAAATATTATGTGTGCGCTATTCTTTTTCTGTTTCTCTTTTTTCCCATTTCGTGTTTGTATTTTTTTGTAATTGAGGGACTTAGAAGCAAAGGCAGCAATCTCCAAAAACGGTTCTGTATCATTGTCAACGTTTGAATGATTATTATAAAGAAATGGAGAATGGAGTGTACAAAAATGTTAGTGCACATTAAACTAGGAACAATTTGAAACAATTATCTCTAAATTTATCAACATATTCACAAAAGAAAAGTGAATTAAACGTTAAGTCAACTTTCCAAGAAATAATTTAAAATGAAGGAGATTGCTGCCTTTGCTTCTAAGCCCCTCAATTGGACAATATTCCGTTAATATATAAATCCATAATTCCGTTAGTATATAAATAAATAAACGAATTACGTTATGCTTCATAACATATTTGAAAATAGTAAAAAAAAACGTTACAAGACTATAAGTCATAAAATGTGGGAGCATGCGTTACTCCAGGATGAGATGTTCGCCTTCACAAGAAGGAAGTAGCAATATCCAGCACATAATATCAATGACATTAGAAAATATTAAGTATTTTACGATTCGCGAGAATTCTAATAGGTTATGTCAATTAAGGCTCGTCTTCTCCATTTATCACGGAGTTAATGGTTACACCGCCCACTAACTAAACTTATTGGCGGATGTGTCGCGAATTAACAAAACGGTTTCCGCATAACTCCATTTAATTTTATTCTTTTTTACAATCGCCCTTCGATAGCGTAAAAGCTGTGGGCTGAGGAAACATAAAAGTTTTGAATGGAAAAAAAATAGCTAAGACATTATTTTCGAAGTCTTCAAAATGAAATATTAACTGTAAAAATATTCACGAGCTATTTGTAAATAAGGTCTTGAATTATTCAACACAATTTTTTTCATTTATGTTATTCTTGCCAGGCAGTATATTATGTAGGTACTAAAATTAAACTCTAATTGTGTGCTCTGACGTCGTGAAATTTACACAGGATTTTAGTCTGAAATTTTTAGGTTAACGCAACTATTTTTAGCTCGTCACAATACTTTCAGGAGGAGCTATGAAGCTTTGAAACATCGAAGAAACGGTCACAATATACGATTATATACACAATCACAATATTTCGATTAAAAATATTTATATTTATTTTATTTTAATGTTCAATAAGAAAAAAACATATTTTGTCCCCTCTCCACACCATATAGTACCTCCCCGAACTAAATGGAACACGGTTTCAAGTCTCCGTCTGTATGGGCTGCCTACTCTATTTTATAAACCTCGATGGTAATATTAAGGTTATTATGACTTATGCTAGTCCAAATGATATAAAGATGGATGGTTCATGCGGTGTTACTCATCGTCTAATTTTACTCAGAGTGATGCGTTTTAAATTGAGTAAGAAACATGCTACAAGATGATTAATAATAATTGAAAAGGTCCGAGAGGCCGCTATCCGCTATCGGAGACCGCTATAAACCAGAAGCTTTAAGCTGGAAGGATAGCTTCGTGGATTGGGAGATTAATCCACAGCGAGACACGCATAAGATAATATCGTTGCCGAAAAGCCAAAACGACTGAAGCGCCATTTTGGGAAGTTTACACTAGAGCACTTCAAAGTTTTTTTGCTTGTTTTACAATAAAATTCATAAGTCTTCAGTACCTGGTTGGATTTCGAAAAAAAAATTAGCTTAGGTAACTTAAAGCTCTCACTGAGTTATCTGAAGCGACAGAAAGTCTCAAACTTGGGTCGCTTGAGTCAAGCTTTCTCCGAAGTGGTAAATATATTTTAGATGCTGAAGGGCCACAAGAAAAAAATATGATCAAAACAAATTAACACTTAATGAAACCTTACGTTTAAAACATTTTTTTTTACTTCACCTACCGGCCAATAAAGGGTTATTGTATTTTCCCGCAAATTAATGGAATGACAGGGAACATATTACGCACATGTAAGTCCAAAGTGATGGTGTTTGAAAGAGAGAGTACGAGAACAGCGTGCAATATAGTTGTGAATGATGAATACTTGGAGCAAGTGGATGAGTTCGTGTATTTAGGAAGTATGTTTACAAGAGACGGAAAGGCTGATAAGGATATTGAAAGAAGGGTGAATGCAGGAAACTCCATTAATGGAGGACTGAACGCTGTTGGGGCAAATAAGAAATTGTCCAAAGAAGCGAAGCTAGCAGTCCACAATGGAGTGCTTATACCAACCCTGATGTATGGCAGTGAGGCATGGAACTGGCAGAGGAAGGATGAAAGTAGACTGAATGCTGTGGAAATGAGATCTTTGAGACGGATGTGCGGTAAAACCATGTATGACCGTATTACAAATGTGGATATCCGGAAAGAATGCAAGGCTGATGTGAGCGTAATGGATAGGATTAATAAAGGGACGCTTAGATGGTTTGGGCATGTAGAGCGAATGAACGAAGAAAGGAGTGTGAAAAGAATATATGATGCGAAAGTGAATGGAAGAAGAAGTCGAGGACGCCCGAGAAAGACATGGCACGATCAAGTAAATCAAATACTTGAATCGGGTCGTGTGAAGAGTCAGAATAACAGAAGAGTATGTATGAGACGATGTATGAATGTAAATGAAGCAAGAAGTGTGTGCCAAGACAGAGTTGTATGGCGGTCCGTCCTCTCTGCCTACCCTTGCGGGGAAACGGCGTGATGGTTAGTTAGTTAGTTAGTTAGTTAATTCGTTCTATTCTTAACCTTTTCCACTCTGACCATTTTTTCTCAGAACCAATTTGCTACTCTGAATAAAAATTAATGTTATATTTTTGATTCAAAAATGAAATTTTTGATTCATTATTTTCGCGGCAAAGCATTTCGAAGAATATTCGTAAATCTAATTATCGGTAAATTTAAATGAATAAATGTTGATTTATCCAACATTTTGCGACGACTCTTTGTACTTATCGGAAATAATAAAGTTCGTAGAATGTACTTAGGTACATAGAAATTGGTGATTAAACTTATACCTGCTCCGGGCCAGACCCTCTGGCCGACAGAGCTGCCTACCAAAATCGCATGGGCCAGAATGTGTGGCCTACAGAGTGGAAAAGGTTTAAGACTGCCCATTTTTTGGTAACGTCCCTCGCCGATTTATTTCTAGAGTACTGTGTCCTCTTAAGAAATAACTTTAGATAACATTTCATAAGCTATGACGAAATATATAAATATCAAACGGAATATTGTTTGTATAAAAAACTGGTTCATGGGTGACAACATAATATATGCAAGAAGAATCATCAATGAAGTGTGGGAAACAGGATATACAACCTACATTGTATCTCCGTAGCTTGTAGTCGACGCTGTCCACCTTCGCACTTCTCACAACTGAATGGCTACAAACTTCGAGAACAGCGAAAATGTTCACCCCAAAGCTCACACGTTTCCTTCCAGAGCAGAACTTTGTAGTTTTGAAAGTAGGTACACTGTTCTCCGGTGTACAGGGTACAGGAGTACTTGGTTGGGGTGGTACAGTTGAATCGTATCGTAAAACATCGTGTATTTCTAAAAACATTTTCAATCATATTACCGCAGTCACTTTAAAGCACAGGCGTATTATGTAATTATACTTCTACCACATTAATTTCAGAGAGGTAGATGTTCCGAGCATCATCCTGGTGAAAGATCACAATTCAAAATCGAAACGTTGGTTTAAATGGCGTTATCCGTATTGGTGACCAGATCTAAATATCCAGCTACTTCCACAGCTTCATTCCTCATCTTCTTCGATTCCCCAGTCCATTCTGCTTCACAACATACACCAGTTGGGGATGCCGTAGTTCCACTGGCTTCGAACGGTTGGGAATCTTTTGCATTTACGTAAATCAAAAATCTTCTACAAAGGGTAAAGCTGTTGCTTTTCAGTGAAACTTGATAATAAATAATGAAGTTAGTTAAATTAATTGTAAAAATAAGTTTTCATAATGTTGTATAATTGAAAAAAGTTTGATTATATTATGTTATGTACCCTTCCTCTTTTTGCCAAAATTGGAACCAATAAAAAAGGGTGGATTTATTACAACTTTGGAAGTAAATCATTTATTTATTAAATAGCAACATGTATACGGTTACCAGTGTGGAAATATGGGTTTTCTGAAGTGTTTCGTGCCCAAACAACCAAATTGAGCAGGATTTTTTTTTACCATTGAAAGCAAAGCAAGGCAAAACTATTATTTATTAAATTCGATTTCTTAGAGTATATTTATCGCAACATAAAATATTCTCAAAACGAATTTATCTTGTTTAACGTTCGTTTACCACTGCGACTACCCTCAGAAGTTTAAAAATGGTTATTACAAATAATTTCGGTACAAAATAATGCTTTGTATTGCTAATTGCACAGTGCCTACTGTACCTCTAGCTTCGTAAATCTATCAAACAAAAAATTAGAATAGAAATCCCACTTCTGGACCATGAAGAATAAAAGCAATTAGGTGTTCCTAGAATTGAATGGTAAATTTGACAAGCACGCACAGTATTATTTGTTTAGGCTTCAAATAGTATTATGAAAGGATTTGAATAATTACTAATGCAAACAATTTTGAGTATCTACGGATAACGGTGCACGTATTCAGAAATGTTCCACCGAATGCGGATTCAGTTTGGTACCAATCATTTATTTGAGTCCCTGGGTCCGATAGGAATGAAATTTTGGGCTTTTTCACAGAATGGTGTTCTGAAAAAGACTCACGAATTCACAAAATTTTTGAATCAATGAAAATAAATACATGTTATCTTAATATCTATTTTTTTAGCTGGAGCTTGTCAAAATATTATTCTTGCTCAAGGGGTCTGAATCAAATGAAATTTCAGAGTGATAACTTAAAAGTGTCAAATAATATTATTTTTTTAATCAAATGAAGATTTGGTTTAGGTTAGCGTTTCCTACATAACTATACTATAAGGGTCGTAATCTAGTGAAATTTTGTATTTTTAATAAAGTTATTCAAAGGATTAATCTAGTGAAATTTTTAATAAAGTTATTAATATATTTTAATGTCGTAAGTGGTTAGATAGGTACAATTTCTGTATCTAATTTATCATCTTGAATTTCACTTCTTGCATCAAATGTGATTTATGTGTGCTTTTCTTTAACACGTAGGAATCTGGCTCTACTCATTAAGCTTGATAAAAATGATTTAAACATAACGAGTACAGCCCTGACCACGAAACGATGATATACTCGTACGTAGGAGAATTCTCGATGAAATATAACCGGTAAGCCATCTGTACCATTTCCCAGAAAATTATATTTGTAAACAATTGAATACTGGAATTAATTAAGGCTCTAAGTGCCAAAAAATTAACAAATTTTTTTTTTACAGAATCGTATTTTATGATGTAAATAAAATACGATTCTTTAAAAAAAAAACAGTTTTAATTTTTTTGGTACTTAGAGCATTAATTAATTCCAGTATTTAATTGATCTAATTGAATATGCACCGAATGTACTCCCATGATGCAATAGTGATAACAATACTATAATTATTGTATGTTGATTTTTTATCTGTACTACTGAAAAATCGAAAAGTGTAAACAATGTGTGTAATAAATTTTATATATTTTTACAGAAAATTGGGAATTGCAAAAGAATTGAAATATACCTACCTATAATGTATTTTAGCAGACATTATTCTTTATTTGAAATGGAAACTAATGTTTTTTTCTGGGCAAGTCAAGTGACACCATTATTTTTTTATTATGTCTACAGCTACACCACGTGGGTTCAAGGGTAAAAAAACTCTGTTTCAGTTTAATCTTTAAAAAAAAAAAAAATTGTTCGCAAAAAAACTTTGTATCAAATATTGGAGGTTTAAAATTATGACTTGGCTTACTACTGGGGAAAAACCTTTAAATAAATACTCAAAAAACCAAACCTTACCATAAACGCCTGGGATGCTGACAACGAAATATTTATTTAATAGAATAATTAAAAATCTTACATGTGACAAAAAAAATAATCGTGCCGAAAAATAAGTTTCTGAACCCAACGTAGTGGTATTTTAAAATAATTATTTATTCACACGAAGTGTCACAGTTTATTCGGAAAAGAAACAAGTCTTGATGGCATGAACATGTTTGATGGATTATCCGACCAGTAAAAGAAAGCCTGGAAGATAAGAGTAACTAGTTGTACAGAACTAGTCTCTAAGGTCACAATTACTTCGTGACTTGTCTACTTGTGGAAATGCAGATGACATATTCAGGAATACCCACGTAACGGTGTGATTGCACTATCAGAAAGAATAAGAAGTGAATAATATTTCCGGGTTACGAATAACTTGACAATACTCGAAAAACTTCTGCTACCATCTTGAAGTAACAATATATGGAGAGAGAGCTAATTCTTTTTACCCAACCTATACATATTTGGTATCAATCACTTTCTCCGGGTTTTTACGTCGTACACCATGAGAAAGAAAGAGACAAATGTTTTTTCCGAATTATCACACCGCTTTAAAGTATTGTTAGAATGCTCTTCGTGTCCCGCGTCACCTTTGACTCCGCCCACACGTTATGATACGCGAAATAAATTGACATAACTCAACGATTTATTAGGTTACATGTTGTATTTTTTTCAAAACAATACTGTGAACAAGTGTTTATACGAATAAACAAAAACATTATGTTGACATGTGGTATGAATGGATCTATAAATACCCTAGCCCTAGTCCTAGTCACGCCCAGGTCTAGCCGAGTCCGGCAAACCTCGTATAAACTGACTACAGCTCTCTCTACAGCGCTATCTCTTTTATATTATTGCTCTGAGGCTACCATCATTATAAGAATGTTGCTTGTGCAATGATGGATGACCTGGATAGCTAGCTGATGAATTGAACCTCTGACGCCCGGGTGGGAATTCGACGCATTTTCGAACTCGGTTACTAACCGGTTTAAATAAAATATTAAAAAAACTTTTCTTGTTTCCATAATTATCCTTGGATTAATTTGTTCATTGACGTTGCTACCTGGCTTTGACCTAATTTCGATACCATTTTTAGATATCTTTTTATTTATTTAACAGTTGAAAAATATGGAACAAACAATATGGCGTCTTGTCTTATTTTTGACAGTTCGAAGCTCCATATCGCTCAATCGAAATGACGTAAAAGCTAAAAATGGTGGAGTTATCCTTGAAATTTAGAATGTTTTGGCTGCTAGTGATATTTTACACACGATATTTGATACGTACCGGCAACTGGACCTTATAGGTTGGTAGCGGACAATCGATATAGAATGGTCAACCTTACGGCAATTGACTCATTTGACAGCGGCTGTCAAAGGAAGAATTCACGGCGCTTATCATTTGACAATTTCTCTTGTTGGCAGTAGCTTCTTGTGACTAGTAAGTGGCCTCAAAGGCACAAAACTACAAAACCATGAACAATATCATTGCGATATTAACCATTTGTTTAATGTGCACGGCCTACAGTAAGTCACAGGTGTTTTGTTTTCTCAAATAAATACGGCAAGTCGTTTAGCACTTCTATCTACTGCAAGTAAGACTGTTATTAAATGCGAAGCGGCGTTTAACGACTGTAATAAATAAGGATTTCTGATACATGTTTGCTTTTGTGACATAGTTAAAGGTTCGTGACATAGTAGCATTTCTCGTCTGCTGTGTATCTGCCGTGTAGGTAGGATATTCAGAGAAGAATTCGTGAAGTAAACAATGGAAGGTAAATAGAGACGAGTGTTTACATTACGTACTTGCTTACTAACAAACATGCAAATAATAAATAGCAGAGAGTGTTTGAAAGATAATTAAACGTAGGCTATTTTAAAAAGTTTCTCTGGAAAAGATAATGGAACAATGTCACCTGAAAGTCAATATCTATTCCATTGATAATAATAACTAATAACAAAAATAACCCTGTCGAATGTTTTTATCACTGATAACTGATAAGGTACCTGATTGATGGTTTATATCTTTCATAATAGTATTCAAATCACTAGACTTGACGTATTGTATTGTAGTGATGTACAGAATGAATCGCTTTTATTTTTATTCCAATTATAATTAAACAAGTAACCTTTTTAATATTGCAATTCAATAATTATATTTGCACATTATAATAATTGAAAAACTGCAATCTGAAATCTTGCGTTTCTGGTACGATGTTTTTTATGTAAAAAAATGGGCATTTTATAATTTAATAGAGATAACCTTTAAACCGCTCCTTTTAAAACTTTTTTCACCGCACTTCACAATAAAAACGTTATAGAATGACGTAATTTATTTTTGATGCACAGTTCTTGCACAACCTTGGCTACATTAATATATTGTAATATCTAGGTAGGTGCTAAGATACACAATATTATTTGGGTGAGGTTAGATATTGTTGAACAAATGAAATAATCATTTTCGATAATTATTTTCAAATAATCGATTATATAAACATATTGGTTCATAGAATAAACGATGAAAATGCATTCGAATGAATTCGTATTCGAAATATTTTGATAATCTATTGAATTTTCGAATACATCACTGGGAAATTGCTCCCCTAATCGATTCTAATATAGTCAATATTCGAGACATATTTTTGCCCGAAATCCGGAGACATATTGCAGATACAAATGTATATTTTTTTTACTGTCAATATTTTTTAGTACCAAATAAAAATTCGTTCCTTATTTAAAATATCTCGATCGCCGGAGCATAAGAGTCAAGCAGTTCAGTTGGTAGACAGTGTGAAATCTATAAAAAAGGAAGACGTTGTTATTTTTAGACATACAAATCGTCGTCGTGTTTTTTAGACAACAAAATTGGCATAGTTGTTCATCGACTTCTAAATCGTCGTCATCCGTATCAAATCGATTTATTTGAAACATCTTTCGACTCTTTAAATGTTTCAGAAATGGATAAATCAACCATCCAAATGTTTCAATTATTTTTATCCATTACGGATCATATTATAAATTATATTGAAAAATTTTCAAACGATTCGATGGCTATAATATTATAATATTAGATGTTACCCTTGGAAAATCACGAGATGGAATTTGACTTGCCAAGAAGAAATTTTGGTTGCTCTAATCCAGGGGTCTCCAAACTACGGTCCGAGGGCCACATCCGGCCCGCGGACAGATTTTGTCCGGCCCGCGAAGAGCTAGCACACTTGAAAACTCATTTTAGAGAACATATTTTTTATAGCAAATTAAATTTAGTTTACTGAAGTATTCTAATTTTATGTTGAATAATTATTAATATGACATCTACATTGATATGGTCATGGGCTAACTACTCATAACATTGTTGTAGGCTTATTGTTATTGTTTTTGTGATAAGTTGGATAAAGAAACACAGAATTGTAATGAGTAAAGACATGTATAATATGCAGAAAATTTAACTTCAGTATATAATAACTAACAAATTATTGAAATGAATCCAACTAACATTTTATACATTTTAAATAAAAACATAACTTATAACAAGCATAATGACATATGAAATACTAATGAGATTTATGTAATTGAGATTTCCCACTGACAATAGTTTGTAGTTGTGGACTAATTTTACTTGTACCAATAGAGAAGTTGAGTGAAAAATATTATGACTTTAAAAAAATATGTGCATGTAGATCGAAAAACACAGATTCTGAATATATATGTATATTTCCATATTATTATTCCCAGAATTAATAAACCCTTCTTGAAAATTAGTTAAAACGCCATAAAATAGAAACGCTTCATATTAGTCGAACGTCAAATGTACCGTTTTCGTACGATGCGATGCCGCGAAGTAAATGGCGGTGAACCATTTTTTACGTAAAATTTCATTTCTTGGAATGATTGTAAATTGCAGTAATGCTTGTATTTTTACACATTAGTACGATGCAATAGCAAGACGTATTATCTCCTGACATTTTATAAGGTTTTGTTAAATTAAAAGCGGTAAAATTGAAGAAAAAACACAAAATAACAAATATGCAACTGACAGCTGGATAACGACAATGTGCGATGTCAAATATAAGTACCGTGGTGCCCCTTCTGAACGTACAAAACGCGTCACGCACCCACCCCGCTCCTTACCTCTGAGATATTGCCGTTTTGGCGGCGTGTACAAAATTCAAACTTTGAGAATTAATTTAACTATAAAAACTAACTTAAAAAAAAAAAAAAAATACCTGTATTTAAGTTTGAAGGTGGATATTGATAAAAAAATATAAAAAATGGACTCAACTTCCTTATTATTAAGAGAGATTTAAGATGCTTATCAGTTAATTTAGATCTGTAAACATTTTTTGTGTACTTCATTTTGGAGAAGGTCTTCTCACACAAATAAGTAGTACCAAAAACAGAAAACAGCCCACGAGCAAATTTATGCAAATTATCAAATTGTGTCAGTGGAAGACTCTTATAAAATTAAAATGACAATTAATAATATGCAGTGTTGCCGTTTTGCGGACTTTAGTCCGATTTGCAGCCTTTTTTAAACGTTGCGTACTTTTTCGGACTTTTTTTTTCATCAGAGGACTATTTCACTTTTTACCACCGGCAACAATGATAATATGGTTTTGGCCCTCGGAACTTACTGGAGTAATCAGTATGGCCCTAAGGCTGGAAAGTTTGGAGACCCCTGCTCTAATCCATTCATTTCAAATAAAGATTAAAAATAATTGTCTGCTAAAATACATTACAGGTGGGTACTTTGTCGCTATCTGGATTTGAAAAGATACGTTTTATAATTATCTCAACACGTCCATAAGTTCTATTTTTTAAAAAGTTCGCACTCGTACGTACTCACAAGAAAATTATGTGTAAAAAAAATTGTTCAATCAAAAATGATTTATTTTTTAGTAAATAATTATTTCGCCTCGTAGAAAAATATCAAATAAAGTTCTACCTAGCATGAATATAATAACTAAATATATATTCTAGAAATAAAATACTTATTTAATAGATAGTACACACTAAGACTGGTATCATTTTATTAATAATATCACATTTTTATCTAAGTAGAGATTATAAATATTTAAATATTATATAGACCAGCTGTTGCCCGTGAAAAATCATGGGATGTAACTTTGTTACTTGAATTACAAATAAAAATATATAAGTTACGTTAATTCATTCATTTCAAATACAGAATAATGTCTGCTAAAATACATTATAGGTAGGTACTTTATTGGGTAGGTAATTTGAGAAGATTAATTTTAAAATTTGGTAATAAAAGTAATAAGATAATAAGTTAATTAGTAAGTAGATAAGTTCCAAATTTTTTAAGTACGTACGTACGTACTCACAAAGGAAATTATTTACGGTTTACCTAATGTCAAAAAAGAACGCATTTTTGATAACGTTTGTTATAAGTTATTTTTGCTATTACGATATTAGTTATTGTTATTTTGTACCAGTGTAATTTTTTCGTTGAATAGATTATTTTAATTCATTTTTTAATCAAGTAAAATATAAGAATAAATTTAAATGTGTTTGAATTTCAAAATACGATAAAAAACCATCGATCTCAGAAGCACTTTGAACACGAGGAAAAACATATTAAAATTGCAAAATAAGAATATTCTATTATTATTTGTACTGACACAAAATACACTGTCTTTTTTATGCTGTCACTAAAATTTGTTGACGTGTTTTGTTGTTTTTTCGAGCATTTTTTATGCGTTTTATTCTGACAAGCAGACAATATCATGTTTTCGATTTGTAAGTACCGGTTTAAGAGTGTATCAAAAATGTTAAATTTTATAGGTCGAGGAGATGCGGACTTTCGAGATCCGCCCAACACTATCGACTTCTTTCCGAACGTCAAGGGAAACCTCACCAGCATAACATGGGCCCACGCGGTGAACGATAAGGAATATCTCGATGAAGTATTGAAAGGTAAAATATAATAATTATGATCTAATTTGAATTTAGAATTATTAACAGCAGTCCTCGGATTGAACAGGGAATATTTTGATGGAGTGTTGAAAGGTATGCATAATTATCGTTATCTTGTTTGTATTTAGTTTTTTATCCGATTGGACAAGGATTATCTCGATGAAGTGTTGAAAAGTATGAATGAATAATCATTTCAAATTTAGAACTAAGATTTTTTCTCAAATCGAGCAGGGAATATCCAGATGAAGTGTTGATAGATTTAAATAATCATTGTCTATTTGAATTTAGAATTTAAACATCCATGTTCGAATTGGACAGGGAATAAATACGAGAATCTCGATGACGTATTGAAAGGTATATATGAATAATCGTTACCTAATTTGAGTGTAGAATTTTTAACAGTTGCCCTCGGATTGTATAAACAGGTGGATTTAAAATTTGAATGCACGCAGCACTAATGCAAAACTTCTGTATTCGTGGGGTATTTATTTAGTCCACATTCCGGGCGAGTTTAAAGACTGGAGACTGGAGACAGGAGCAGACTAGCAATAAAAAAGAACTTTGTTTTTCTTCTTATTTATTAAACTTCTAGTAGTGACTACCCGGATTTGCCAGACTTTCAAAAAGTGTACTGCAATTTAGTGTTTAAATAATATACAGCTACAGAAACACTTTTTTGCGTACATTTTACATTTATTACAAACAAATTTGAAACATCAGCGGCTGGAGGTATGGTTTTCTAAGTACAACAGTCTTGTGAAACAAGAATATTGAATGCGTGTCGCAATGTTTTATGGGAAAACGGTTTCAAGAACGGGTGAAATGCGTTGGTATCTACTTCAAATTGAATTCTACTCAATAAAGAATTCAGAATTTTCAATATTACTGAAAAAACTTAGTTTTCTTAGCACGTGATTATCATTGCGTATACTCAATACATCAATTTCGGAATATTAAATCTGCTTCTAGACAATCTCAATTATACATTTTGAAGCAGCAAAAACTCTGATATGTCGTGATATTTATACAGATTTATTTCTTTTAAAGCTTTTAAGTATAATACCTTGGGCCAGTGTGACTGACTAGTTAAAAAAACAACCGTGTTTCTTTACCTGGTTAGAGAGGCTCCCGCACGTTCGATCGAAACCGGGTTCCTACCCAAAAATTGATTAAATTTTTGTCAGGATTTTTTTTCGACACACTCACGCTCTTATGCAACCGTTTGTAAATGGTTAAATATAGAATTTCAAGGTCAATGCAACTATTTTTATTTCGCAAAGTCATTTCTAACATATGCTATGAAGCTTTAAAGTATCAGAAAATAGGACAAGAAGCCATATTGTTTATTTAATTTTTATCAATTCCAATTCGGTTTAAAACGAATTATTGATTTATGACAATGGCACACAAAGAGTAGTTTAACATTCAATTTCCTGGATAGTGGGCATTCTGCAGCATCGGCATCTTGTCAGATAAAACGGCCCTGAATAAATAGGTATATATAATAAACTTACCGCCAACATTATTTTCGGCCTTAGAAATCGAACATCAGGGTATTGCCAGTAGCCTTGTCTGGAACCTGAAAACAACACTCACGTGTACACTGAAGGGCGCTTGCTCTTCGCTCATGTATGAATAAGGACCAAGTCGAGGTAAAGGATACACGGGATTGAATTACAATGCCCTTTTCAATTCAATCAATATGTTTTTTTTCTTCTGAGAATGGGTAGCTATCGTTAAGAAAATATCGAAGAGCCTACGGCACATCAGCAATATCCGGCCCGGTTTGTAAAGGGACAAAATTACGTGAAATTGAAATGGAACAGGCAACGATGCATACAGCAGTAGAAATAGGGACCAGCGGGATCCGCCGGGAGTAATTAACAATTGTTTTATTTATACTTCAATTGTCCTTCATTAAGCCTATGATGCTTGTATTACCATAGTTGCAAAATGACTTAATTGGCGTTTTATATCACAGATGATCTCAGTCTTAACACTCTTAATCGTTATTATACCCCGGACAATATTTTCCACTTAAATAATCATTAGTTTATTTAATATTTATGAGCTTTCTGACAGTAATAACCCTTCGTTTTTTTTCATATCCAACAATCTTAACTTTCCAGCTTTTGAAATTAAAGTCCCGGTTTGTCCGTTGTTCGTTATTCCGGTTCAGAGGCATTTAAAAATTCGTAAGAAAAGAATTTGATCGTAAAATTAACGAGCGAAATAAATAACTGATCGCAATCTTGCGAAGGAATCTCGTCACCCGACCACCACTCAAATAACTTCGTTGGGTCCGTGCAACAGTCTGCAATTTCTGCAGGGTCGATATGTTTATTTCAATAATACAGAATCATTCGATAACATAATAATATACATACTGCCAATGAGACTAAATAATTCATATTTAGAAGAGCAGAAACAGTTCACAACGTCATATTATATACCCACCATACGTTGAATAAACTCTTCCGAAGAGTGCAATCATGGAAGCATTTTCAATTCATATAGAAACCGTATTAAAATAACAGCATATTATAACAAAAATAAAATCATACAAAAATAAGGAAAAGTGTCACATTTATTGGCAATCAAATAGGTATAATATTAAATTACTTGTTTAGATGTTCTCTGGGTGTATGCGTCATTAATTGATTTATTATTAAATACAATTTCATTGCGTAATGTTTTAATGAGTTGATTCGAAATTTTGTTGAGCGAATAGGTATATGAAAAGCAAATTTTCTTATATGACTACTAATAATATTAGTCAATTTAAAACTTTGAACTAGGTACCTACCTAGATGAAGTCAAAATTAAAACTGTATTAATATTAGTGTGCTTTCGGTATCCGATATAGGACTGTTACACCCATAGACATAAAATACAAGACACGTCATATTCATACAAATCTTACGAAAAATTTAGCTCCACTAATGTTTCACCCGCGTATGAAAAGGATAGCCATTTAAAGAATATGTATGTGCGGAAGAGATAGCTATATGACGTGTGTTTCGAAGGTATGTCTCGTTGACTTGGTTTAGTGCAACCAGGCGCGTTGTCTCAGTAACGTATGTACATTATTTAATTCATCTAAGGTTACACCAACACTATGCGTCGAAAAGCACATTTATAGGATTCACGCGGGCAACACGGTATTACTTCTACACAAATTTAATGAACACCACACTCTTTTCACCACAATCTACACATCCGATCTGATGGTGCACACTGCGAGGCTGTCTGAAACGTTGGTTAAATGAGAAGGCGCAACGCCGCGTCATACTCCTAAAGTCCATCACGATAATATTTTTGGCCGTGAGAATCTCAAATAATATCTGCTTTGTATGCCTCGATCTTGGCCGATGTTTCTATGCGTATATGTACATATATGTTTTTGAGTATTATCGTTCGTGGTTTGAGATATTGAGTGAATCTATTTTATAATATCTGTTAAGAGATAAATTATTAGGTTCTTACCTTCTTGTTTTTCATCCAGTTCCTACCTTATCCAAACATTTCACTATATTCGATTTCCGTATTCAACAACACCGAGTTGGAAAACAAGTGACAACCAAGAAACAGAAGAGTTATGTGAAAAAACGTGTTCGTTAGTTGGTGTCTCGTTTGGTCGTTCGTTTTGTTGTTGTTCTTCAAATAATATTAAACTGAGTGTTTTTTGTTGTGGTGTTCGTTAATAATACAATGTGTAAGAATATTCAAGAACATAAACATCAACTTCATCTGTGAGTGAATTGGTTTCCTTACTTCCTTCATTCCATAATCTCTATCCACATCCATAGTTAGACACTTCCATCAAGTAGTATAGTTATATCGTTTTACAGTCCACTATTTTCCAAATTCATCTGAAGATGAACACACATTCTGTGTTTTATCGCAGCTTCGGATCCAACAATACCTATTATATGGAAAAAAGATTTTATTCGCGATTTTTGTGAACATCCTTATTTTATAATAATTTTTGATCTGAAAATGTACGTATACTCGTACATATCTGCACTTAGATAATTTGGACATGTAGAGATGTAGGGCAGATAGACAGTGAAATAGTCAGGATATAATAATACAACACTTAAGTAGATGGAACAGGAAGTGGAGGACTCTTAACAAAGACATGTCACCATCAAGAGAATCGAATTTCTATTTCAGAAATAAACCAAGGAGTAATGTTAGTGTCTTGAAAGAATTGTGTGGAGCTACACTCTCTGCTTACCTCCGCAGAGAGATGGCGTCGTGGTTACTTAGACAATTTCTCCATACGATAAGTTTCATTTTGAAGAATTGCATCGTCGTGACCGCCATTACGTTATTCCATATTCATTGAGTGTTGCCATTCTTCCGTGACTAAATAATAAACCAACATGATGGTGTTCGGAGCATTCACGGTTAATATGTCCGCACTGAGTTTTGTCACGTGCGTCTATGCAAATAGTTGAACAATATGCTTTAGTTGAAAAGAGCGACGAGCAACTTTAGAAGCGGGGGGCGCTGGATCGATTCCATTGTTCTTAGTACCTGTACTGTAGGCACTCGATTTTACTTGATAGATTAAGAAAAGTTCCCGGATAATCGTTTTTTTTGTGAATACCGCAAGAGGTCCTTAGCTGTCCAGAGCCACTGTGACTATGGAATTACCAATTGGGGTATGTTATGAGGCTGCATGGAGTATTAAAGTAGGAAAGGGAAGGCGGAAGATTGTGAAGTCCCTGGCTATTCAGATCTGGTCACTAAGCATAGCTAAAACCGTTTTGAGCAGCCTTTCGATTCTAAATGGTGGTCTTTCACCAGGACGATACTGAAAGTATCTACATTAAAAAATCTTAAATTCAAACTTACAACGCAATATACGAATGCTTAAATAAACATGTTTGTAAATACCCATTTTATTTTGTTCAAACACAAATTTAAATTATTTATTTATAAACTAACGGACTAACTACAATTACAAAAAAATACATAACACGAATTGAAAAAAAGAGCAACAGAAAAAGAACAGCACATACACAATATTATAATGAATCAATGTCAGAAATAGAACAACGTATACATTAGAAAAAATATTTAAGTCAAAGCCAAGGTCAAGTCAAAATTTTGGTAGAATTATATGAAGACATTACCTGTATATAACCCGGTTTCGTTAGCGTTCTAAATATGTTCCGGCGTCGTACGTTTATACGTCATTAGAAATTGATTACATTTTTTTTATTAACTGCTGCATTTACGTTAACGTTATTATCATCAGGGCCGGTTCCATGACATCTAGCGCCCTGTGCAGTAAGTACTAGTGCACCCCTGAACCACTCTCTTCCCCCCCACCCCCTCCGCAAACTTATTTTATTTGACACAAATAATCAAACATTTCAAAATTGCTTTGCAAATTTACGTTTTGTAACGAATTATACTGAGTTTGACGTGTCAAGTAAGCAGTACGCATCAAAAGTGACAGCTGTCATAGGGATGCAGCATCTAAAATTGGCTGTCACTGCTTTTGGAACCAGCTACTAATAGCCATAGAAAAAAGTCGACAGCGGAGGTGTAAGATTTCACTAATATATTTTTTTAATTACTCAAAAATTACATGATTCAAAAATAAGCTCCAAAAAATATTACTGTAAACGAATTCTGAAAAACCAAATAAGCGCAAAGTCACCAAAACAATGTCGCCGTGACAAAAATATGTACCATCTCTAATGGAGAATTTACACAGTTGTATGAAAGTAACGGGCACGGTGATTGGTTGTAGACTTTTCTTCTCAGAATTAAAATACGTTAAACGTATAAACACTCCATAGAAAAACAGACTTTAGGTACAAATAACCACCATGCAATACGTAAAAAATCCGTGACAAAAATCTACCCCCATGCATTTTGTTTAGTCGTTCAATGCACAGCGATGCTGCCAGCGCAATAAAAAAACATAATTACCCCAATGTGGGTATTTTTAAAGTTATATGGGGAAAAGTATGGTGGATCCGGCGCTGAATATCATTGTCTTTTATTTTTACTTTCAACAAAATCGACTATAAACATTTTCGTAGTTATGTACGAACGTACTCTCTCGTGTCTAATTTTACTTATGTACGTGTACTTTAACTGTAACTTTTTTTCCTTGGACGAATTTTGAAAATGGCGGAGATTTAAGAGAAACGATTACTGCGGTGGATTAGAGAGTATGACAGTAATATGCTGAAATCGTTTGTAGCATAAATTTGATTACATTTTGGTTTAGTATTCCAAATAATGTTTTCTGACGCAAGAATATTTCTGTTTTTTTCAGCAAAAATATTGTATGAAAGGATGGTTGTTATTTTATTTTATTTTTATATATTTATGTACAATAAAAAAATTTGAGTGAATTTATGTTTTCTAAAGCCTTAATTTTAATATGGTAAGGGAATTTATTTGAGTTTAAAAGATTTGTTGAAAACAAAACATAATTTTATAAGTCCATGTTTTTTCAACTATAAAAGTGTGTTCTCTTGAACATCAGTGTTTTATTGGGTGAATAGTCTGTTTATCGATTTTGTTTATTCTACGTTTTATAAATGGTACAACATTTTAAATTATATACTATAATATTACCTCGGGTGTAATTTGACCCATATATACCGTTTACGTGGTTAAAGATGTGTATACCAGTAAGTGTTGAGTCACTTCTCGATTAATCCGGACCCGGTTAATTGAAACGCGTAATCGAGAGTCTACTGTATTGATAATACACCACAGTAAACAGTGCTCACCGCTCAACTTCTTATCCTTGCCGCGTAAACCGCATTGGTTTTACGACCGTCTGCAGCCAAGAGATTTACCTGTTACGAACTTTATCGGTTGTTAGTACCTACGCCCTTTCAAACGGAATAAAACCAAGGTACCTACCCAGTACCTAACATAGATCCCCATACCGCACTCCCGCAACTACACGGCTTTAAGGCGAAATATGTCAAACTGGGATAATTGACTTTGAAGACTTTTTAGATGCACTTTATCGCTGTTTGAATTCTGCTAAATTGCATTGTACCTACTCACTTATTTAATACTCTAAACTTAACAATAGATAAAATTATTTTTAATATAATAATTATTAATTATTTTATTGACTCACCTTCTCTGTTGCAACTTATCCAGTTCAACATTCCTTGCCGTAGATTCAGAAACAATGAATTGCTGTTCCTCAATCATCACAATACTAATTTTGGGTATAATTCTCCAATGTCCAGAATGTTACGACTTGTTAACTCAAACCATGGTCTTGAAATATTTGGTAGCAGTCTAAATGGTTTTTGTCAATTTTTACGACTCTACCAAAACTTTGAGTAGACCATGGCTTGAATGTTCTCTCTTATGTTTATTTAGCCTTATTTTTGTCAACGCTTCATTTATTATTATGTATATGCTATTCCTTCTCTGCTGCTCTTTTTTCCATTTTGTGTTTTATATGTATTTTTTGTAATTGGACTTTGGTCCGTTATTTATAAATAAATAAATACTTTTAATTTTTTATACGTATGTTAAAGTTTGGATTTATGTTTAGGATATCCATATTTCTTTTAAATGAGAATTAGGCACAAGAATCCCTACTGCCTCCAGCCGTCTGGACCAATCGGAGTATGTTATGATGCTGAGGGTAATGGAGAGGGGAGAAGGAGAGGAAGGAGGAGATAATGCCTGTAAACAGTAAATATGCAAAACTTCAAAGCCCATTTTCCTAGTTTGGTATATTTTGATAATATGGCATTCTAAGAAGGTAAATATTTTTGCCGTGTCTAAAAATGTCGAGTGACTAAGACGCTCGACTACGAATCCAGAGGTCTCGGGTTCAAGCCTTAGCGTGTGCAAATAAATTAAACTTAATTAATATGTGTTATTTCACATTAAATAAAATATAATATACTTGCGGCATGTTCCAGAGTGGTAGATACTTGTAGTATCGCCCTGGTGGAAGACTACCATTCGGAATCGAGAACGTTGCTTGAAAAGGCTTTAGTCTTATTTGGTGACCAGCCCTGAATAGCCAGGCACTTCCCAACCTTTCCTCTTTCACATCTTCTTCCCCTTACCACTACTTTCAGCCTCACAAAACACCCCAATTGGGTATGCCGTAGTCCAGCTGGCTCCAGTCGACTGGAAGTAGTTGGGACTCTTGTGCCGTATTCATAAAAAAAATAAATGTATACATATATTATTTTAATAATTTTAATAATTCACATACATTAATTTTTCCGTGTAAATTTTCTGTCAAAGAATATATCAACTAGAAATATTTTAGAAGAAACTTAAAAAAAAAACAAAAAATGCATCCATTCTTTATTGCTATCAAATTAAGAAAATGTAGGTCGGTTTTATCCGGTCGGACGTCATTTTAGGTACCTACCTATTGAACTCTAATAAAATAAAAAGTATCTATAAATCAAGTTTTTCGGAAAGCGGGACACCCTGTACAAACATTACTGGTTTCTGGTGGCCGCAGTTCAACAACCGATAGCTATTTTACCTGTAGTGTGCATATCATAAAAAATACAACTGTATTAACGGGTTCATCAAAAGAGAGATTTATTTCACTTGAATAAATGTTCACATTAATCAATCTCGAGACTTGAACCTGTAAAAGAATAATGTATGACGGCCATTGTTAATCCTACTTGACGATTCTCAACAATTCTCCCTTGATTTTAATACACCCTGTATGATATTATGTATGTATGGCGAAGGTGGCTACTGTCTACTAACAACATAAAACACATGTACGAGGTTTGTTCAAAAGAAAAGGTGAATTTCGTTTTTTTTAGAAAAGTATTTATTTATTCATCAATATCCATTTCCTCCCCTTCAAAGTAATCCCCCTCAGATATAATGCACTTATGCCAGCGCTTCTTTCCAATCCTCGAAGCACTTCTGGAATGCGCTTTTTGGTATGGCCATCATCAGCTCGTTCTTCAATTCTGACTTTATCTCATCAATTGTGGCAAAACGCTCTCCTTTCATTGGTCTCTCCAGTTTCGGGAATAGGAAAAAGTCGCAGGGAGCCAAATCTGGTGAATACGGTGGTTGAGGCATGATTACGGTGTTGTTTTTGGCCAAATAATCACGAACAAGCATTGATGTGTGAGCTGGTGCATTATCGTGATGCAAAATCCATGATTTGTTTTTCCACAATTCCGATCGTTTGAGCCGTATTGCTTCACGCAAACGTTGCATAACTTCCTTGTAGTATCCTCGAATAATATATTTTTAAAATTATTTCGGCGTCGTTGAAATTGCATATAAAAGAAATACGAAACATGATGATATTAAAGATAAACATATTATTACTAATTTTAAAATAAGAAACACAAATAAAAAAAATAAAACAATGTAAAAAATAAGAAATGCATGCAAATCGAATATAAAAAAAATCATGAAATTAAAATTATCTGCAACAGTAAAGATATTTGCCTTTTTTGTGAGTGATATTTTTGAAAAAAGTCACTTAAGGGCGCTTTGCAAAGTCAAGAAATAATTTTAAACTCATTTTAAATTAACTAGGTACTTACATTTTTTTGGCAATCTACTTAAATATTTACAAATATGTTACGAGATTTGAAAAGATTGATACTTGTGGAATAAATTGTCAATTATAAATAATTTCCTTTGTGAAGACATGCGTCCGAGTGTGAACTTTTCAAATTTGTAACTGATGTTAATTAGAAAAGTACAAATTTCAAAAATATAGCTCAGCAAGTTTCTACCTACCTATATCTGCCTAGTCCCTTGATTTTTACGAGTAACAACTAGTTATTGAATTTTAAATTCAAAAATTTGCACAAAAGCACACAAAAAATAAAGAATAATTGAGTTTAGGTATACCACGTGCTTGCTATGAAATAAGGTTCTCAACTCTATTTATGTAAGTATTTATGGATATGGCTTTCTGAAGAGATGAATTTTATTTTATGAGTTTAATAACGCAATAACAAAATAAAATAATTAAAATTGCCGTAGACTCAGAAACAATGAATTTCTGTTCCTCAATCATCACTCTACTAATTATGGGTATCACTCTCCACTGTCCAAAATGTCGAGACTTGTTAACTCAAGCCATGATCTTGAAATTTTTGGTACCAGTCTAAATGATTTTTGTCATTCTTTAGGACTCTACCAAAACCTTGTTCAGGCTTTGACTTGAATGTTCTTTCAATTGTGTATTTTAGTTCTATTTTTGTAATTGCTTCATTAAAATATGATGTATGTGTTGTTCTTTCTCTGTTGCTCTTTTTTCCCATTTCGTATTATGTATTTTTTTGTAATTGGACAATAGTCCGTTGGTATATAAATACATAAATTTAATAACATTCATGGTCTACAGTCGTTTCGTGCAAGTGCTACCATATGGTATAATTTCCATGGAATAAAATTTAATTTCCCAGAATTTCATCCGACACGCAATGATTTGTTGAAATGATCATCCCGATTTGATGTAATTCCTTTCCTGCAGGAGCCGTAATGATGATTGAAGCCGACGTAGTCATGGGAACCCTAATAGACGACCCCACCCAGCCTCCCCAGCCGGTCATGGGCCACCCGCCTAGCATTGTGTCCGACATCAGCCTGCAACAGTTCCTTCACACGATCAACGAAGCGAATCTTCTCCCCACAGCCATAATGAAGGGAGTTAAGCTGGACTTTAAGTCCATTGAAGTGTTCGAAGAGTCCTTGGAAAGTATAGACGAGCTCTATGGAAAGGTAAGAACAGGAATGCATTTATCAAAAAAATCCTGATTCATAGACACGCATTACGAATGAATCACGTCCGGGGATTTATTGGGCTATAAAAAATATCTAACCCACGGTAGCTTCTGCGGATTATATTAATACCACTGATAGACCAGTTGTAACGTCTCCCTCTTTCTCGTATGCAATGCATGTAACAGAGTGAGAGGTCACTACGGAGATCTCAGCAGCAGTAAAATAACAACCAATAACTACACTTCACAGGAATCACGTCTGGGCGCCATCACAGAAGCTTTTGTTATTAAAAGCAAACCGCTTAGAGCTCCATTGTAACCTTTCCTTCTTTCTCGTAAACTACGTATGTAACAGAAAGAGAGGTTAAAATGAACCTCTAAGTAGCAAGAATGTGTTTAGAAACTCAATTTCGATTTCGATGTTATTATACGAAATTCCCGAGAATCGTGTTAAGTACAAAAGGTGGCTCTGAGAGCAAACATGTTTAACGCCATTGTACGAAAGCTCTAAAAGGCTGTTTCCAGAACGTAGTTATTAGCAGCTCGCGGCATGTTTTATGTTAGCTCGTGATCTATATCTTACCATAATGACTAGTGACTAAAATAATTCGTTTGTGTATTATACGAGTACCTACTCATCCTAGAAATTTCACAGGATATTATTTCATTATTCATAAAAAAATCACATTGATTTCTTTCTAAAAGCGCATTGCGTATATCATCGCCGGATAGGCAAAAGAGGCTGAAGTGCCATTTTCGGAATTTTACACCAGAGCACTTAAAAGTTTTTTTTGTTTTACAATAAAATTCATAAGTCTTCGGTACCTGGTTGGATTTTGAAAAAAATGTTAACTCAGGTAACTTAATGCTATTGACGGTCGGCGTGGTCGAGTGGTAAGATGCTCGACTACGAATCCAAAGGTCGCGGGTTCAAACCCAGCGAAACTCACTAAATAATATTTTTAATAATTAATAATTATTAAAAAATATTATTTAGTCATAAAAAAATGATTTAAAAAAAAAATCTGCAATGTAAGTATTTTTACACTTCAAAATAATTATTTAACTAACTAAGTAGTTAAATATCACAAGGGTGGGTAGAAGGATATACTGCCACACAACTTTGTCTTGGCACATACTCCTTGATTGATATTCACACCAATTGTACCCGACGTAATCAGGTACACAAATAAACTGTATAGGGGGCGGTCCCAATCTGCGAAGTGCTCCAAGGGGTCGTTCTCGTTGTAAGGGAGACGACGGGTTCAGCTTGTAGGGCCTCGGCTTTTAAGTGAAGATGCTGCGGTGTGGTCCGGAGAAAGTTGTAGTCAGGCGGTCCAGGGGGGCAGGCGATGGTCAAATAAAAGTCAGGAGTCAAGTTGAAGGCGATGTCAGGGCGAAGATAAGTCAAGATGAAGTGATGCTGGCGGAGGATGCTTGTGATCTGCCTTCCTCTGGTTTTTGCGCAATTAATATTGCGCTCCAGGGCGCGACCACGGATTCGGGAGATTTGTATGGGGGAATTTTGTTTCCCCCTTTCTCTCTCTTTCCGGGTCGCTGGCAATTTTGTGGGATAGATTTTAGCAACCTATCCCCTTTTCCTTTCCACCAGCTTTCATCTCAACTTTATTTCGCCCCTCTATCATTTTTTATTTCACAAAAGAAGTACAAATATTAAAATTACAAATAATGCCCGGTTTTTTGGGGCTTGATGCTTAATAACTAACTTATCCTAACATTTACATACTTAATTCTATAATGAGTGTGTAGCCGAGAGTCGAGTCATCACGATGGTATAATTTATTTGGCCCGGCTCTCGCGATAAAAGCTCTGAACAGATCGATTCCACCCGCGTGGATCGGTTCTCCGCCTGCCAGGCGCGGTCGGCGTCGGTCCGCGCTCAGACCCGTCATCGCGTTGGAATTCTCCCTACTCGGGGGTGTCCCAGCCCGAAGAGCTATCTCTTTGCGTCATTGCGACGTAACGAGCCGCGGGTGGAATTTGCCTACATAATATTTCCCTATGAACAATAATATAAACAATCTTAAGTCTAGTTTATCGACTACACATTATTGTGGACCATGTACGTCCGACACACCAATCAATAAGCTTTCATGCGGAACAATATCGTCACTGAGCGGATCCGGACGTTGGTGTGAATCCAGCTTAAATAATCGCTTAAAATTTCAGGTTCAATACCCGCTGTGGATAAACGCCGACATCCTACCCGGCCCCGTACTCAGCACCGGGGTCCCCGTGGACGCTGGCCGCTTTTTGGAGGCGTGCAAAAGGTACCCGGCGGCCTTGCTCTCCATCGGCTGGACCACGCGCTACGGGGGCCCGCTGAAGAACGGCTCCTACACCGACGCGCAGATCTCCCGCATGCTGGACGCGGTGCGGGACGGCGCGGTGCGGAGCGCGGCGACGTTCCCCGTGCGGGCGGGCCTGGCGGCAAACAGTCTCCCGCAGATGGCGGAGCTCCTGTCGCGGACGACCGGTTTGCAGTCGACGCTGACCGTCTGGTCGAGTCAGGGAGATCACGTGGACATCGCGAAACTGCGCGCGCTCATACTGGACGCCGGGCTGCATCGGGTCTATCTCGATGTTCCCGAGGAGGTGTCCAGTCAGCTGCACTTGTAAGCACCCAGCAGGCCCGGTCCTGAGCCAAACGGCGCCCGATGCAGGTTACATTTTTGGCGCCCTTTGAAAAAACCTGCATTTTCGAAAATCTTTTTTTCTACGTCTAATAAAATGGCTTTTTGTGTAATTGTATAATAGTAATATGTATTTTCGCTATATTTCACTTGAACCCATGAGTATTGTGTACAAAAAGTATCACTTTTATACAAATCACTGTTAACCATGTCGTCGTTTGTGGCAGGTTTCCTATCTGAAAATAACTATATATATGAAAAGATTAAAAAATTACATATTTTGTTCTGTTAAATTTGAAAAGTGATATTATAATTCGTGTATTTTAAAAAAACATCAGTGCTTTGGTAATACGTCACCTGGAGTTCTCTGCTCCATTTACGACCGATTGCCAAGAATCAATTCTATTTAAATATAGACTTAATCATGTTTTGGCGTTTGTTAAAGATTATGTAACAATAAGCACGTATTATCATAATATAAAGTGTTACCAAGAAAAACTACTTGTCTTTGCCAAATTATACATATACATTTTAATTTCCAGTGGGAAGTGCTGATATGATAAGGTATGTTATGAGCAGTGATGTCATTCAACTTCCGTAATAACGGGTTTCCGACTAGAAAATCACACACATATTGTACACAACGTCAACGGTATCTAAATACATATTATGTAAATGTATTATAAAAGCATTACTTAGAGAATCCACTAAAATGTACTTTCTTTACCCCTTTTCCAGTGGGAAGTGCTAATAATATGAGAAGGTAAGTGCTAGTGATGTCTTTTGTCACCCAACTTTCGTAACAACTGGTTTCTAACAAAAAAAAATCACTCATATTATATCGCACGCCCACTGGGCCTTTACAGAGAAATTACACCTCGAAGAACAACAAAAATAATAGGTACCAACATCACATAAATATATATTACTTAATATTATTTAATTCAAAGTTTAAAGAAACAGACGAATGTTTGTATTAATAAAAAATAAATTGGTTTTCAAAATTGAGTAATCGGTAAGGTAGCAGTTTTATGTTTACGAGTAAACATGACAATAGCACGACAACAGTTTTTTTTTTCATTTTTTTCATTAATTACTGATGAAAACAAAATAAATCAACAATAATAAATTTAAAAAAAATATACTTCCTGTCATCCAAATTCCGTAAAATTGTTTCCGACGAAAAATACTTCTAATACATTCTCGGTTCTTGTCCGCTCCAATTTATAAATGGTTATATCACTAGTCATTATTTAGTTACTTGGAAAATGTGTGTTGCAGGGTGCATAGAACCAAAGTAGAAATTATTTCTTTAGTAATGAACGAACAAGCGATCATTCGATATCCAGATATTTCATTAAAACCCAAAAAAGGTCGACTTTTTTTTCATTAAAAAAGTATTCCATATCCAGTCATTAAAAATATATTAGGAAAGTAACAATATTTAGGAAAACATTATTTAGAAACAGGTTTCCGTTTTTGTTTTTATTTTGAACAAACGGAAATTCACTAAAATACAGCACTGTTTATAAGGGCAACCTATTATTAAAAACACGATTCTTATTAATAGATTTTTTTGCGCAATAATATTTACCACATAATTGTTATTCTCCTTTGTTTTTCAATCAAGAAATTATTTTAACTCTGTAGAGTAAGGTAAGTTGTTTTAGGGACATACTAATAAATGCATCGAATAAATCTAAAATGGTTTGGACCAAGTACTCGTAGTGTGGTGAAACCAAAAGCTTGGCAGCGCAGTCGCGTCGTCGCCCTAATTTAAAAAGCGCTGGGTAAAAATCTTTCTCAGAAAGGGTTTCATTGGATGCCAATGTTTCAATGTACATGTTATAAACATAAACTGTGAGTGCATTCAGAACATGTACTGCGTTTTACATATTTGAACGTTTACATCATGCATATTGCGGGTTGTAGTTAGGGGAAGCCCGGGCAAAACTAATCACTGGGGCAATGCTAATAACATTAAAAGTAAAAAAAAACAAGCCCACACAATTTTTCTAGTAGTCTTATAAAATTAGAGTTTATATAATATTTTTTATGACTTTTTTGTGATTGTTTTACAAAATATGAAGATACTTTTATTGTAAATTAAGGTGGATTAAAGCAACTTATATTTTATTATTCTGTAGATTTTTTTTTCTTAGTTTTTATCTTGGCAAGTCAAGTAAGTGATTTTTCACTGGTAACAACTAGTAATTCAATAAATTAATAATATTTTTATATAAATACATTGTTTCGTAATGGAAGATAATCTCTAGTGAGTAACAGCAATTAAAAACGTAGTTTAAAATGTCTTTAGCTATGCCTGGTGACTAGATCTGAATTTTCAGGTACTTTCCAATCATCCCCTTTCCCTACTTCTTTTTCTACATCACTTCCATCAGCCTCATAAGATCCACCAAAATGGGTAGGTATACCACAGTTCAACTCCCAGCGGGCAGTTGGACTATTATGCGGTGTAACAAAAAAAATGTTTGCGTACGTCAAAGGAGATTGACACTCCAATGACTATATTTCTCGTTTTTCTTTTTCAAATATGCCTACTGAAAATGAAACGTTATCTTAGAAAAAACTTACGTATAATATAGTAGTATTTAATTTAATACTCCCACCCAACATTTGACTGTCTCTAAGCTTCCCCTTCATCTACAATATCTACATGCACGTGACGTACTAACATCCAACATGCGTTACTTGCCCACAAATATCTTTGGTTCACATTCGAGTTAACAACGCTTAGCATTGTCCGAACGGTGATTTTAAAGGAGCTTTAATTTCCACGCAACTTTTCCTCGTTTATTTTTAAATAACGAAATAAAATAAAATACGCTGTGTTTAAATGTTTCGGCCGGTGGATTAGATTGATATTAGCATTTTTTAAATAGTACTGAAACTTACTTTAACTATGAACTATAAAATTTATAATAATAGAAAATGAAAAATGGAGGAACATTTTTTTTTCGTTTGTGTCAGAAGCAGTTATTTTTTGAGAACTGAGCGCTGACGTCATAAAATTTGCACAGCTTTTTCTGTCTGAAAATTCTAGGTCAACGTAACTATTTTTAGCTCGCATTTTCATCGTGAACTATGGGTTAATAAAAATATAAGGCAAGGCGCCACATTGGTTCTTTCATATTTTACAATTCTCAAAAAATGGCTTACAAAACTACTTATGTATGGAAATCGAATATCATTTTCTTCTTACATAACATAATATATCATGGTCATGCTTTCTGGAGTGGTGGAGATATTTTTACTTTCAGTAGAGTTCCCATGAATTTAATTTGCTAACAGTGCGGTTAGTCCATTTGCTCCTTTTGCGAATGGGCAAATGGATTGACTGGCGAAGCCGGGTAGTAAAACGAGTGAAATTATATGACATTCTATTTTGAGGTTTACCCAAATAACATATGTAACATATTCACACATGTATCCAGATTATCTGTGCAACACAGATATGATATTTTATCATTGATCAAAAAGCGAGGTGCAAAATATAATATCTAGAACGTAATAACATAAACTGCAAATAAATTTTGAACTGATGTTAGTTTAAATTATTAAATAAAAATAATCTTTTCGAATCCCCACCTATCTAATAAAGTACTTATCTACCAATAATGTATTTTAGGCGAGATTTTTCTATATTTGAAATTGGTGGATTAAAGCAACTAATATTTTACTGGCAATATGGCAAGTCAAGTTACATCCCATGATTTTTCACAGGTAACAAACAACTGGTTGAACATAACAACTTCAACAACGAACAGCTTAAAATTTCTGGATTTCCTCCCCAAAACATTATTATACCTTTTAATATAATAATTATTGTTTACATAATTATATTCATATAAATAAATAAATACTGTTTGCGTTAAGAATTTATGCAAATGAGGAATTTTAATTAATTTTATAATGACGTTTTAGAAATATATTCGTATGGAACATATACGAATATGAATAATATAAGTTATGTAGTAAATGGTTAGTAAAAAAACAAATAATTAATTAATCTATCGAATCTAAACGTTACGGCTCGGCTTTGACATCATAAGCACGGATCAGGACACCAGCACGAACGAGATTTAGATCTATGTGACGTCATCCGATGCAAAATCCTTTGGCGCATCTGAAAACTTTAAATTGGATCCGTTTTAATAAGTAAAAAATATATATATTTTAATATGGAAACGTGCTTTATTTTTTTGTTGTTATATCTCTCATTTAAGTTTAACGGCGAAAAAAAAAACAAAATTTTAGTTGCTGGAATTCATCCCTGCAAAGTAACTTTGTAAGCTTTCTATGTAAGCGGAGTGAACGAGCTTTAAGCTGGATTTCTGCATGATACAATCTCCGTCCACTTAATATAAATGTTAGTATGCACTCTTTGTAAATAATGTAGCCTAATAAATAACAAATATGATACGGGATTGATGTATCCGAACTCAAGTGGAGAGCAAGATCGCTAATGTATTGGCGCGTCTGGTCATTGGTTTCAGCTCAAAATATGCGGTGAATCACTCGCCAAAGAAATAAACTCTCAACTGACAGAGCTGTGAAAGCCAGTCACCCTGAATGGCGTGTATTCGTATAATATTGTGAGTTATGATTATTCGTTACTAATAAGCCATTTTCCTTGGCTCGATTCGTTGCGTATTTTCAAAATACAGGCGTAAAATATTAATTGTGCCGCTCAAAACCACTTCCAAACACATCATAACTTCAAGCTAGTTTAATCTTATGGTTACGTCATGCAAATTATTACAAGGAATGTTGGGCAATCATGAGAATTACAAAGTTTAGTATTGGAACCAATTTCATAAGTAATATAATATGATGCCCATTGATTTCTCGCTTGCGAAGTCGATAGTTAATAATATAATGTTGGCTTTACGGAAATTAGCTTACGGTTTCAATTCGTGTTAATTACTTTAGTATATGTAATTGCAGATATTGCAGGATAAAAGTACGTTGCAAATATAGTAACGAATTCATAAGTATATCATATAATTTAATTTTTAATCTTAATTTATTTAAAAATTAACTATTGTTAAAAATTAACAATTATTACTATTACCATATACACAAACGGTCTATCAAAGCATATAAAGTCATCGTTTTAGATTTACAGAGACAAACGAAATAAAAAAGTTGTTCTTGTGAGAAACGTAATTTTTGTAAGACCATAGAGAAATGGAGATGGTGTGTCACACCTCGACCATATAAGTATAATTAATAGTAAGAACTTTGGTAAAAAAAGTTGGTAAATGCGTGAATAAGGGCGTACTCTTTCCCGCAGATATCTGTGGTTAGATATACCCAGGATGCGGGTTGCGGGCTCAAGTAATCTCCTTCCTCCCTCGACCCGTCAAAATCCCAACACGACACCGCGGTTTTATGACTATGCGTCTATTATCTGTTTTTTACAACAAGTCCGTAATGGAGGCCCTGCGGTATTCCCCAGGGTCAATATCATAAACTATCTACCTACCTCATAAAGATAGTCATGAAGTGTGTCTCAACTTTAATTTCGTACATAAAATCATGATCACGCATTTCAGTGATTCAGGCAGTCAGACAATAGCAGCAATGACCGTGCAAATAAACTTCCTGAAAGCTTGACCCGCCCAGACAGCTTATTTGAATCGCCTTTGTGACAGGCCTGCCAAGTTTTGCGCAACAACTTGCAGCTTGGAAGCACGGCTAAAGCACAATGTTAATTCCTAACACACCTGCCGTTGAATAATTGCCGCAAATCGCTGAAGCTTTTGTCCAGATAACTAACAAGTTAATGAGCTTTTGCCATCGGTCGTTGCGCACGTGTATTTGTGGCATCCCACGCACCGTTCCGTATCTAGGTTGTTCACATTGTAAGATAGCAGGTTGCTCAACTTTGAATGAATGGCGATGTGCGATGTCTGAAACGCCATTGAAGAACCTGAAGCATCGGCGGGGCGGACAGCTGAGTGGCAGCTCGAGTGGCAAAAGTGAGAGTTCCGGCAGTGGAGGTTTAACTAACGTTGGTAATATGACAGGGAAAATAACTAACTAACCGTCACGCTGTTTCCCCGCCGGGGAAGGCATTGGTAATTGAACACCACACGGCTCAGTCTTAGCAAACAGCCTTTGCTGCATCCACAGTCATATATCGTCTCATACATACTTTTCTGTTATTTATTTATTTACGCCCGTTATGCTGACTCTTGACTGTATTTGATTTACCTGATTGTGCTTGTCTTTCTGGAGCGTCTCTAACTTCTTCTTTAACTAACTTGTGCGTCATAGATTCTCCTGAGATTCCTGTCATCGTTCTACATGTCCTGACCACATAAGCGCCCCTTTTTAAATCTCAATCATACACTTAAATTTTAACACACGTATATTTGAACGATCTCAGTTTTCTGCATTTAATCAACTTTTGACTATTCTCCGCCGCTACTCCAAAGTAACTCCAAATGCTAGTTGCCAGCATCCACGTAAGCGTCCTTTTCTTAATGTCGTTAACAGGACATGTATTATTGGAAGCGCATCTCAACGTAAACAGCGTGTTTTATCGGCCGAGGTGTAGGTCTATTGTAATCGGGAGATGCTCGCTGCCGGCTGCTGGATGCTGCGCTCTGCCCCGCGATGGGTCCGAGAAGCGGCCGCCAGCGCTGCCCGCTGCCCGCGCTCCGCTCGGCGCTGCGTGCCCGCGCGCGCCCTGCCCGAGCTGCCCGCCAGTCACCGTGCCGCCGCCGTGCCGAGCGCCGCTACCGACTTTCCTCCTGCGGGTGTGGCACGTGCTCGTGCCTTTCCCTCTGCGTAAGCGTGTTCAATTCCAAAATAACGCGCGTTTATTTGCCAAACCGCATCTCGTAAGACTGAACGCTTGCATTTTCACTGTATGTGAAAAAAAAAATTGCACAAATTTAAAAATTCGCATTTTTTATGATTTGAAATTAAAATTGGACTCTATGGACCAAAAAGACATATTGTTTATTTCACGCAGATTGATAATATCGTGATTGCTTCAGTGAAGCGCGTTTAGATTTTATTTTTATAACGGTGCGCGAAAGACTGCCTTCCCGCAGAATGGTTTATTTTAGTTTAAGCATGTTTAGTGTAAAGCGAGTGGTGCTTGTTGTGTTTTTATGTTTGTGCATCACTGGCAGCATTCCCGGAGGGCTGACTGCCGATAGTTCCACAACACGGACATTCAGCAACCACAAACAGAAGTTGGACAGAAAACAGGCGATTGACGCCGAAATTAGCCCGCCGGCTAACGCGGGCTCCGGAAATCAAAACGAACTGGTCAACCAGCCGCAGTTGAGACACAGTCGCTTCCATAAGCTAGATTATCTGTTTAAGAAAATATCTAAAAGTGACGACACAAACAAAAACCACCAGAAAGAAAATGCCGCTTTACCTCCTGAAAACTTTTCGAAAGAATCTATCAATAAATTACCAACAAGTGATTCTGTAACTGATTATTATTCGACAGAGAGAGCCGTGCAAGCGACACAACCAACAGAAAACTCAAGGAAAATCCTCACTCGCTCTGTACCGGCCAGGTTTTATTCAAGGGTGAAACACCCTGAAGACTTCGACGATGAGAAGGAAGACGGTTACGAGGAAGACTACGAAGAAGGCGATGAAGAAGAATATGATGAAGTTAGAGAGGAGCAAGCCAAGTTAATCCACCGCGATGCTGAAGTAAGATCGCAGAAAACTGGCGATCAAGTTAACCATTACATAATGGCAGAAGACAAGTGGACAGATACGGAAGTCGATGCTGACTTCATCAATGACAATCCATCACAGGAGGATTACGAACAAGATTGGGTAATTAAAATCGTATATTATTTAACACACCTTCTTTACTTTACATAATGTTATTGCTTCCTACATCCTATGGTATATCGGGTTAAAATATTTATTTTTTCACCGGTCATTGAGTATAAGTTATTAGTGTCTCCTCTGTTTAAAAGTAAATTGGTAAGATTTATGATCCGGATCGCAGACATTATAAGATAATAACATGCTTCCAGAGCAGACACGCAGTATTGGAACTTTTAATAACACACTCAGGTAGCTAGGCAAACGCGCAGACGCTTAGATGCTGACATTTATTATGATATCATAATCTTTTTTAACGGGCATACATAATCCATAAATCAAGACTAACCTGCCAGTTATCAGACAGATTATTTGAAAATTGATGTATATTTGTAGAGAAATACATTTTGAGTATCTCTGGTATTAAATGTCAGATAGACAACCTCGCAAATATTTAATAGTTTTAAAATGTTTTCATGAAGTTTTAGATAATTACGCTATTACACCTATACAACATTAATTCGGCGATTAATTACACAGAAAACCGACATAAATCTTCTGCGTCTACTATGTTTTTTCTGCGTCCTACACCAAGGTCCTACAAACCTCTTCAGCAATAAATTTATGGAAGTTTACTTTAACAATGGGTTATTAATGTTATTATAAATTATATTGAAAACACTTTCAATAAGGTAAAACCCAAAAACGTACTTCTGCGTTAAAACGTTGTTGGTGAATACTGTTTTGATGAATTATTTACTTTAACAATTGAGAAAACGCGTTGTAATCTGTAATAACGACGGATTACACGACACTTTAAGACCGAAGATCCACTGTCAAATAAAAAACATTTCAACATTACCCTTCACGCTTGAATGGATAAGCAATTATTATTCAACGGTTATGAGTTACGATACGAGTTAAATTCAGTTAAAAACTAACGCAATAAGTACTCACAAAACTGACGTGGGTATATTTTGTATAATGGGCAACTTAATATTATTGTGTCATATGCATAATGCAAAGATATTGTTGAGATCTACACAAAGAAAAGAGTGATTTTATTATGCAACTTTACGGGCGATCTGATGTTTGTACCTAAACGACTATTCATAGAAATCAGAATGGATGCCATTAATTTGTTTTCGCACCATCTGCAGCAAAACTTGTTTGAATGAAGAAACATCATAACGGTCGGACAAAACACTTTTATTAATTAGATGTGCGCTTGTAAAGGGCATTTGCACATACTAGGCTTACTCGGTTAGTGACTTTCATCAATTATTTTTTCTTTCTATACTAACTAACTAACTAACCATCACGCCGTTTCCCCGCAGGGGTAGGCAGAGAGGACGGACCGCCATACAACTCTGTCTTGGCACACACTTCTTGCTTCATTTACATTCATACATCGTCTCATACATACTCTTCTGTTATTCTGACTCTTCACATGACCCGATTCAAGTATTTGATTTACTTGATCGTGCCATGTCTTTCTCGGGCGTCCTCGACTTCTTCTTCCATTCACTTTCGCATCATATATTCTTTTCACACTCCTTTCTTCGTTCATTCGCTCTACATGCCCAAACCATCTAAGCGTCCCTTTCTTGATCCTATCTATTACGCTCATATCAGCCTTCTGTAGAAAAAAAGTGAATTCGGTCACTTTTGGAATTTTTTTTTATGTTTCTGCATATGGTCGCTGGACAGGCAAAAGGGCTTTAGCGACACTTGGGTCAAAGAATGAAATGTGATGAAAAAAAAAAGAAATGAGTTAAATATGATGTTTGGATCAGTTTTTTTTCTGCGTCGAATGGTCTGATTCGCGTTTGATCCTGAAAACTTTTGTGGACGTTCGGCCATCTAAAATAAATACGACACAAGTTTAGGACATTTTTAGCTTTTTGTCGCTTCGGATAACTCAGTGAAAGCATTGAATTAACTTTTTTTTTAAGTCCAACCAGTTGACTAAAGACGCGTGAATTTTATTGTAAAACAAACAAAAAAACTAAGTGCTTTGGTGTAAACTTCCCAAAATGGCGCTTCAGCGCTCTTGTCTTTCCGGCGACGATGTTTCTAATTTTGCCAATATTTTAAACATTTTAAATAATATATAAGCTTTGAAAACGGAGTATCTTTTGAAGGTTATTTTCCACCGGGCGTTTTGTATAAAAACTCTTCAAATTTATTCTTTAAAATTTTAATCTTACAGTCTTATTTAAGAACTAATTTATTTTATCTTATTTATTTCAATATCCTTTTTTTCGAAATATATTTTCACAATGAACAATTAAAAAAATATTAGACAAACGGTATGGCGTTTGGTCTTTTGTTCTTGACAATAAAACGGATATTTCAAAGCTCCATAGCTCATTATAGAAATAATGTCACGAGCTGAAAATAGTTGAAGATTTCATAAGGCGATCGGAGAAGTTTTTGCTGCTTCAGAAAACAGATTTGTACTTTATGGTTTTTAACTTTTACACGATTACCGCACAAGAGTCCCAACTGTTCGGAACCAATGGATTTATGGTAACCCGAATTTGAGATATATTTAGAGTCTGAATGAATTGGGGAGGAGAAGGAAATCGGGTAGAGGAAGATTGAGAAGTACCTACCTGGCTATTCAGATCTAGTAACTAATGGCATCTCAACAGTCGACCTCGGCCAGTTAATTTTACGAAATGGATACCAAACGCCCATTTACGTAATAATAAAAATACGTATGCAATTTTATTTATATACTCCTCTGCTAGTTTCAATATGATTTCATTTCCTTGGAACATTTTATCAATCGAGTTTAAAACGATGTTAATGCCCCGATTTGCAAGTTATCTCATAAATTCAACCTTACTAATTTGCACTCTTTGGTTGTGCTAATTTGCAATCGTGCATACTTTTACCTGGTCGAGGTTAAACCGATTCAGGTAAACATCAAGAATTCATTTATAAAGTAACGGATTATTGAAAAAAAAAAACGCGAAATGGGAAAAAAGAGCAACATGAAAGAACAGCACATACATAATATTATAATGAACCAATGACAAAATATAAATCAGAAAGAACATTCATGTCTAAACCAAGGTCAAGTCAAAGTTTTGGTAGAGTCGTAAAGAATGACAAAAATCATTTAGACTGCTACCAAAAATTTCAAGACCATGGCTTGAGTTGACAAGTGTCAGAGACAATGGAGAATGATACTCATAATTAGTATAGTGATGATTGAGGAACAACAATTCGTTGTTTCTGAGTCTACGGCAAGGAATTTAAGCGATTCTAAATTAATTTATTATAATCGAAGCATTTATTTTTATTTCATATTATTTTGATGTGAGCAGATAGTACCTACGTCGTCGAAATTCATTTAAAAAAATGAAGTAGTTACCTACATATTCATGATTTAAATAATTTGGCTTTATTTCACTATTTTTCACCTACATATTGTCATTTTTTCGATCAAACCAACTACTTTTTAAATAGTTTTGATTTTTGCATCTACAATATTTTTAGTAGCGACGCTCCAGACTGCATAGAAGATTTGTGTACACACGTAGCCCCGATCTGTAAATTAATTACAGATTTATATACTTATTCGTGCAGGCGGTCGAAATAATCATTTCTGAAAAGCGACAATGTCATAATAGTGTTTTTTTTTAAGCAGTCTATTTTTCCTCTGAATTTTAAAAGCTACATTAGCATTTTAAATTTTGGATTAAATTTGACATAAATATGTTTTTACTATTTGACTTAATCTGTTCAATCTATTTCACTCATTAGTCTATTCTTTGTAATATAAAGAATAATAATATTGTAACCTACTTGATCTTTTGAACATAATATATTCTTTCTTACATTTCTAATTTGTGTGTTAATGGCAAGTTTAATAAATAAGCATATTTTTGGAAAGAAAAGATATCTTGGTACCCACATATGATTATTTTATATATTAACATTTTTTTAAGTACTGAGATGAAATAAAATGATTCGATAATATTTTATTTTGTTAACGCGTTCATAGATTAAGACAATTAGGTACTTACAATTTTATTAAAGGCTACGAGAAAACGTGCAATAAAATTAACAACATGTATTAAGTATAATAACTAAAATTTAGATTTTCCGAAAAAATATACAAAATTATTTTTTATTTTACACAATCAGTTTTAATATTTTTATAATCTAAATTACAGGAGCACGGCATTCATAATATACCTGTATGTGTAATGTGTGTGGTGCACACAGGCGGCCAATCTTAGTGGCGGCCGCAGTCCGCTCATCGATTTCGCTGTCCATAAAAACTAATATTTCCATAAAACTTTAAACAACCTCAGTAAATTCGAAAAACGCTTAAACTTAAACTCATCTTAATTGTAAGCTTGAGTATCAACAATTTTCTAATTAATTGCATTACAGAATTTAATGATAATTACATGCTCACACATTATGTGTCCATAATGACAGTATAATTGAGTTGCCTAGTCACTTTCATTATTATTATTATGCGGTTTTTTTTAAATATGACAGTGAGATTCCGTCAATATTATTACATTCAAAACTTTTTGAAGTCTACGACAATTAAATGGACAGCGTGAAAAACGTTACATGTAACTTATTGGTGAAAACACGTTGTTTACATCTTTTCAACCTAATCATATTATAAAATAGTCCATAAGAACATATTCGGCGAGCATTAAATAGTATAGGTAATCAGTATTTTTTTAGCAAATTTAAAATGATTGGGGCGGTATTTTTAGTTTTCGCACACAGACGGCGGTAACTCTCACATATAGTGTAATGTAGTACATACAGCAAACAACTTGGGGTCAGATACACGCACTTGCATAATTGAATGTCAAACAGGTCGATGATTCATTAATCCATCTCTAACGATTCATTCTCGGACCTCGATCACGACTTTTTAATGAACGGAAACGCAATTAGCATTTTTATTCGGTTGCATTCTCGGTGTGACAGTCATATTTTGCTTGAAATTCTATCCCTAATTACTTACTCACCAAATTAAAAGGTTTACAAAATACTTAGAGAATACAGAATAGATGCCAACTAGAGAAGTACCCTTTTTCATTCGAATAATTTGTAATGGCCAAAAAGTTTTTGCAGTATTTTTTGTTCTGATAGTAGAACATATCGTCGCCGGAAAGGCAAAAGGGCTGAAGCGCCATTTTGGAGAGTTAACACCAGAGCACTTTAATTTTTTTTTGGTTGTCTTCAGTACCTGGTTGGATATTGAAAAAAAAGTTACGAAGTTAAGTTAAGAAGTGACAAAAAGCTAAAAAAAGTTCTAAACTTGTTTTTCTTGACTCAAGCCTTCTCCCAATGGTAAATATATTTTAGATAGCTGAACGGCCACAAAAGTCTTCAGAATCAAACGAGAGTCAGAGCATTCGATGCAGAAAAAGAAACTGATTAAAACTGCATATTTAATTCACGAAAGTGTCGCTTAAGCTCTTTAGCCTTTCCAGATACGATATATAATTTAAAGTACACAAAATAAACCTGATTGTATGAAGCTGCAAAAAACTCTCGACCGGTGAGCTATGGCGTCTGTCCCAAATGTTCAGCTAACATCGTAATTTACCTTATGATCTGTGAAGCTTTGAAATATTCGTTTAGCGGTAAAAAATAAAACATGGCTCTATATTGTTTGATTCGTGTTTTTCAATTGTTCAATAAAAATAAATATATTGAGAAATCTACGCCAAGATGGAGAGTGGATAACAAAGCTAGTTAAGATTAAAAACGAAGACACCCTTTAAATTATATCGACACTTTATTTGCGATTGCAATGAGTTGTTGGCTTGTTTTTGTTTGTTGAACTCGGTTGTTTATTTGGCACACACATTTTGGCACGCGCATCTTAGTACAGATGTACAAACTTATGCAGTTGGAGGCGTCGCTATTGTAGTTATAGTTACTACCAACGCAACAAAAGTGGTCGCTTATTAATTCCCCTTTTGACCGTCTGCACTGACTACAGTTTCACATGTTTTTGTGAAAGTGTATGTAATAGATTTTACAGGAAAGGTTAAATAAATTAAATATGAAAACACAACAACTGGCTTTGCAAAGGTAGAATAAAATCAGTTAGTACCTACTTTTATATTTTATAACAAAAGTAGTTAAAACGCATTTTACTTCTTTAACATTTAATTGAACCGGAAGCGATTGGTTTCATGTTCTTTTTTGAAAATATTAATTGTCGTTGTTTTTGAGCTTATAATAAACGATATTTTTTTTGTCTATCAATATTATTTGCACAACTAACTTTTCGTATTTAACGGTGTACCGTCGAAAGTTCCATCGTAACATTTACATATTTCTCATGAACATGTAACAGATAGAGAAGTTACAACGGAGCTATCAGAGGCAGGAACAATAAAAAATCTCGTTATGCTAGAAAATTGCGAAAACATCACAATTTAATTCAGTTACTTCATATTTCAGTGCACGCGGACTGAGGGAGTTTAAATAGTTATGTAAATACTGTGCTAAGATAAATATAGACACGGCAATCTTGGTTTACTTTATTGCTTGTAGTCTGTACTGCTTTAGTTTTTTCCTCTCTTATCTAGATTACTTAGATAAAGAGAGTTAAATAAATAAAGAAAAGACAATACAAACTCCCGCATTAGCCTTTTGATGAACCCGATGGAGACACGTAGTTACACACACGGTATAAAGAACCGTAAAAGAGATTTGATACTAAAATATCCTTCTTAATTTTTTTTTAATACGACCACACCGCCTAATACATCGGAAAGGGCGTTTTCTAAAAAGGAGCGAGACTTCAAAATACATCAAATTCATTTGAATTCGTTCATGTTCTATTAAATTGCGGAAAAATATGAGTACCTTTATTTTACAGGTAGGTGAATCAAAATGTTAAAAAAAAATTTCGCTAAGTATTGATGGCGTTTTGCAGAAATGAGGCCTAATATACTCCATTAATATTTTCTTACTTATATTCTTTAATTTATTTACTTTTATCTACACTATTATTATTTTTACATATATTTTTATTTTATTATTTATTTCTTATGAATTTCTGTTCATTTTTTATTTTGTTTCTATTATTATTACAATGTATTGATATCAATTATGGAAAAAATTGCATTGCCTTACTTTTGCATACCTTCCGGAATAAAACTTTATTATTATTATTATTATTCGTCAAAATAAATTACGAATCACGCTGACAATAAGCGCAGATCTGACGTCTCTATCCGCCAACTCTCAAACGACAACTGAGCTAAAAACGGCCTAAGGCAAAAAGGTGGGCTGAAAAACGAATGTTCGCCGCAAGGCGTATAGGAGGTCATTGGGTCGATTTTGCTGTAGCAGGGTGTTCTGCCGGAGGTTTTCAATTTAATTAATTTTAATGAACATATCGTCACTGGAAAGGGCTTAAGCGCCACTTTGGTCAAAATGAGTTAAATATGCAGTTTTGATGAAAACTAATGTTGATCGGTCCATAATGTATTCACACTTTTATTGCAGCTTACTGTCGATGCACGTATATATCGTCGCTGGAAGTCAAAAGGGCTTAAGCGACACTTTGGTTAAAAATGAGTTAAATGTGCAGTTTTGGTCGGTTCTTTGTCTGCATCAGAATGCTCTGACTCTCGTTTGATTCTGAAAACTTTTGTGGCCCTTCAGCCATATGCCAAAACATATTTACCATTTGGGAGAAGGCTTGACTCAAGCCCCATAATTTTGGGACATTTTCAACTTTTTGTCGCTTCAGGTAACTCAGTGAGAGCATTGAGTTACCTGAGTTAACTTTTTTTTCATAATCCAACCAGGTACTGAAGATTTATGAACTTAAAAGTGCTCTGGTGTAAACTTCCCAAAATGGTGCTTCAGCCCTTTTACCTTTCCGGCGACGACATGATATTTTCCGAGAAATATCTCGGGAAGTAACCAATTCATCGCACAGAAAAATGAAATCTGATCCTTACCGCTTATACCTGTATTATTGCTGAAAAACGTTTGACGGTAAGAATGTGAATGCTAAGGGCCAGTTTTTATTAATACAAAATATAAATTACTTACATCCTGAGTAAATCTTCGGTGAATATATAATAGTTTTGTTACAGATTCATCAGAAACAATTTAAGTGTGAATCTCGAGCACACGCCTCGTTTTTGTCGTCTTGAAAAACTAAAAATCGACACATTTTATAAAAAAAATATCTATGACATCGCTACATTATCATACAATATCTACTCTCTCCCGTCTTTGGAGTAACAATATATGGAGAGAGAGCTAATTCTTTTTACCCAACCTATACACATTTGGGATAAATCACTTTCTCCGGGTTTTTACGTCGTAGACCATGAGAAAGAAAGAGACAGAGACATTGTGAGGATGTTATCGTGTCCCGCGTGTCTGTTGACTCCGCGACACAAGTTTACATATGCGACATAAATGGACATAAGTAAACGGTTTTTTAGGTTATATGCTAAATTTTTGTTTATAACAATATTGTGAAAAAGTGGTTATACGAATAAACAAAAAACAATTATGTCGACATGTGATATGAATGGATGTATAAATACCCTAGTCCTAGCCACGCCCAGGTCTAGCTGAGTCCGGCAAAACTCATCAAAACTGACTACAGCAGCGCTCTCTCTTGAATATTATTGCTCTGAGCTGCCGTACCTTTGTTTGATTCTCTAATTCTTTATCTTACCATAAATTTTCGACTGGTGAAGTGGTGATTGGCTATTAACGCCAAAATAGTATTGATCATAACAAATCACGCAGTAAATCAAAAATGTATCCATTACTTGTACATATTTAGAAACGACGGGGCGGGGCCCGGGCAATAGGATTGCCTGGGGCTTGCGTGCTTGTCGATACGCCACTTGTTATAACTATAATAAAATATACCTTCCGGGTTCCCAAATTTAACAAAATCTAGCCATACCTTTCGGATGCTTGAATTTGCTTTGAAAGATGCTTTCGAATTATCATAGAGATTTTTTACACATTTTTGTATTTATTCAAGTTTTCTCCCGGGAAAGTAATAGCCTAATTTGGTTTTATTTTTAGTCTGTAAGCCACATACATAAAAAATAAAAACAAATCAACGGGACCCTTCTACGCTTATTAGTTCAATAAAACCATACTATTATTAATTGTATAATTGACTCACCTTCTTTGTTGCAACTCGTCCAGTTCAACATTCCTTGCCGTAAACGCAGAAACAATGAATTGCTGTTCCTCAATCATCACTCTACTAATTATGGGTATCATTCTCCGCTGTCCAGAATATCGAAACTTGTTAACTCAAGCTATGGTCTTGAAACTTTTGGTAGCAGTCTAAATGAATTTTGTCATTCTTTACGACTCTACCAAAATTTTGACATGGCTTTGGCTTTGACTTGAATGTTCTTTCTGATGTATATGTTGTCCTATTTTTGTAATTGCTTCATTATAATATGATGTTATTTCTCTGTTGTCTTTTTTCCCATTTCGTGTTATGTATTTTTTTTTTGTAATTGGACTATTGTCCATAGTAATAGTCCGTTAGTATATAAATAATACAAACTCTAAAGCAGAAATCTATTTTTTGAAACAGCAAAAAAATTGCACAGCTTTTTCTATCTAGAATATCTAGGTCAACGCAACTGTTTTCAGCTACCAATATCATTCCCATCTTAAGTTATGGAGATTTTAAATATTCATCTAGCTGTTTAAAAAAAGTCAATTCGCATAATGTTTGTTCCATATTTTTCATATGTCAAAAATATTTTTGAACCTCGAGCAAAGCCGGGAAGTAACTACTTGAAGTAATGCCATAATGGTTTTTTAACTACTGTCGATGTTGAGTGGTTACCCCATTGAACAGATAAGACGTTATCAGTCATAAAAAGGTCATAAGCAACAAGTAACAATGTTTAGTGTTACTTCATGAGTATTATTTTTGCCCTTTCCAAATGTTACGAGTGATATCAGTGGCGTGCCGATTGTTTTGCGGGCCCAGGGGCAAGACTGTAAAACTCACAAAACTCACACAATTCATAACTAACTATCTTACCATCCCAGTGAGCAGATGGAATGCCACTTCATATATCGTCTCATTAAACATTTTTGGACCGACTTTTGACACGACCCAACAAAAGTAGTTGATTCACTCGAACTTGCCACGTCTTTCTGAGGCGTCTCCGACTTATTATTCCGTCCGCACGCGCGTTACATATTCTCTTGACACTTATCTCTTAGCTCCACGTCTTCTACATATGCAAACCAGGTGGTTCTAAGCATTCCTTTCTTTATAGTATTTTCAGATCTCCACATTCGTAATACGGGCATGCGTAGTTTTTCTACATACACGCCCAGGGATCTCATTTTTCATACAAATAATAGACAATGGTGAATGAGAACGATGATTATCACAACGATGCTGTTTTTAAAACCAGTTGGTCGACAGTAAGTAACAAGTGACAGTTACAGAAAACGGTAAATATTACATAAACAATGTTATAGACATGCAAAGCATTGACAACATAGAGTATTTAACTCATATACACGCTATATTTTTCGGAGCAATCCAGATGAATACTGGGCCTCGAGCGTAGGTGTAAATATCGGTTTCATAGCTAATAAAGCATTCACCTGGTTAAGGCAAAACACATTTAACTTCATAAATATCTGATAGTATTAATACGCTAAGCCGTCTTCTGTACATGATTCGTTCGATCGCCGCGTGGGGCGCTAATGTCTGCATAAACATGCAGCCTGACACAATACACGGGAAAAATTATAAATAGTAAATTTCACTGATACGTAAAAAAGTCTAATATTTTATTCCGATTACGTTACTTCACGATTTACTCACTATATCCCTTTTGGCGTGTGTGTTAAGACTAAACTTGTTTTTAATTAACTTCCCTTATATATATTGTTATTTTAATTTTCTTTTCTTACTCTCTTTTCTATTATGCATTTTTTGGTAACTATATTATGTCAATAATTAGCTAAAATTTTGCACAACTTGTCACGGCAGGATTACTTAGAACAGGCATCTGCCTAGTTAGAAACTAATATTGACTGAGTCAAGTCATAATGTATTCACACTTGTATTGCAGCTTACCTTCGACATACTTATGTATATAATACCTTGTTTAAATTTGGCTTATTTTTGAAAAATTGTATCATATTACTGTGTATAATGTATTAACTAAAATAAGTAAATAGTTCATAATAATAAAAGCAAAGAGATTCTGCGAAAGAATTTCCCGAAGTGAGAACACCACCCGTGCTTTATTGGCTTCCGCTATAAAAAAAATCAGGTAGGATAATTTTTACATAGACCTCGTATAAATATGTATTCGAAGGTATTTGACGTTTTTCTTATGTCTACGTGCTGTTATTTATTATTTATAATTTTGTAACTGATAACTCGTGATGGAATTCCATTTTGATATGACTTTATTTGGTGTTCTGAAGAAAGTACAATAATTATGTTTGCACGGGACATTTATTGGCATTTTTGAAACAAATAAAACCAAACGAAAACTCAATAGTATTCAGGAAAGCTTCGACCTTTAAATATTCTTAGATTAGACTCGAAATATCTTAAGCATTACAAATCTAGAAACACACAACAATAAAACACGGCTTTTACTGGCGAACGCCTGAAATAATAAACTAAGATAACAAAGGTTAAATAACACAATCAGAATTTAACCTTTTTATTGTCTAAGTTCATAGTTAGTGCTTTCCGGAAAAAGTACTTAGTAGTCATAATAATCAGCAGTTGTTAACAGGGAAATGACAATTAAGAGGACACATCACCATAGAAATAAATCGCTGAGGGAAGTTCCCAAAAAAATGGAAGGGGACGTGTCCCTTTGAGCTCGTTTATCTTCTATCGTACTTGTTCTATTAAATTGCGGAAAAAATCAATAACCCTTTGTTTACAGGTGGTGAAGTCAAAAAAATGAAATAAAAAAGATTTCACCAAGTATTCGTCAATATAAATTAAGAAGGCAAAAAGGTGGGCTGAAATAACGAATGTTCACCCAAAGCGTACAGGAGTGGCGTAGGGTCGAGTATGCTGTAGCAGGCCTAGAAGGGAGTTTTACCCGAGCTGTTTATTTTAATTCATTCTGATGAACACATCGTGGCCGAAAAGGCGAAAGGGCTGAAGCGCTATTTTGGGAAGTTTACACCAGAGCACTTGAAAGTTTTTTTGTTTTGCAGTAAAATTCATTAGTCTTCAGTATCTGATTGAATTTAAAAAAAAAGTTAACTAGGCAACTCAACGCTCTTACTAAGTTACCTGAAGCGACAAAAGTTTAAAAAAATCCCAAACCTTGTGTCGCTTGAGTCAAGCCTTCTCTCAAATGGTAAATTTATTTTAAATGGCTGAAGCGCCACAAAAGTCTTCAGAATCAAACGGGAGTAAGAGCATTCGATGCAGAAAAAAATATTAAAACTGAATATATAACGCATTTTTGATCAAAGTGTCGGTTAAGTCCCTTCGGCTTTTCAGCGACGATATTATTACCATAATCCTTAATATTTTCTAAGGAATATCTCGGGAAGTAACTAATTCATCACATAAAAATTCCGACAGCGAAAAAATACAAAATATATGTTTCCAGTGAATGAATCACACCGTTCCTTTGTGAATGTTTACCTTTATTATAACCCAAGTGTGAACTATTTTATCATTATCTGTTGTTGCGGTTTTATCGTTAAATGTAAGATACCAATTGTACCGACAACAAATAATATACCAACCTAGCAAGGTTGGTAAGCAAACGTTGTCTACGAAGCACTAAAAGTGTTCAATGGTGAGCTCTGGCGTCGTTAAATTGATATCGACATATTTCGCATCAGTGAGTTGACATTTGACGTTATCAATTTCGTATATTTATTAGCATTACTGTGAAGAGTTGGAATAATAATGAAGCGAAGAGCGGGTGCTAAGACAGAATTGTGTGGCGGGCCGTCCTTCTCTGCCTACCCCTCCAGCCAAACCGCGTAATGGTTTAGTTAGTTAGTTTTACATTTTCCCCTTTTACCATTCTTATGTTTATAATGTTTTATTATGGTTAGTGGTTATATGAAGAGACTGAACTCAGTGCAAGTACACCAAAAGGGTCGCAGTTAAAACAAATTCATCAATGCAAATACCTTGCAATCGAATTCTCGACCTCAAGGTATTTGCATTGGCCGGCAAGACGGAGAAATTGGCCATAGAATAGGTGCGGCAAGTAGTGTCCTGCGTCCTCTTTTCAGCTCAGGGATATAATAAGGAAAGCGGAAGTTAAGCCAAGGATCGAGACAAAGTTTACAGTCTATCGCCCCACCCTTTGCATACGAATACGGCCATCAAATCTGGATGACGAACGAGAAAATACGTTCCAGCGGCCAAGATGCCGAAATTACATTTTTGAGAGGAGTGACGGGAGTTACAAAATGGGATCGAATATGAAGCTGGACCATCCGAGATAAACTTCACATCGAAGAAAGTCGCAAATTTAGGTGGCTCGGCCAAGCACTAAGAATGCCGGAAGACCGTCGTTAGATACTCAACAGTTTACTCAGAGGTGGTGAAATAACCCCAATTACTTAATTGGGTGTTGTTATTTTTTTATTTATTTATTGTTTCTGTACTTTGAATAATTATAATGAAGTACTGGTTTTGAAAAACATTGAAAGTAATTTAAAACATGACAGAGTTAATGATTATCATAATATGTTATGTCACTTATTTAAATACGTCATTATTCTTTAGAAATGCTTAAAAATACATTAAATATCGTGAATAATAACCTCCTGAATTTTTAAGGTAACAAAGAAAAAAGTAGGTATATTGAAACCACAAAAGTTTTGTGGCTGGAAGTTGAATTTTTAGTCGAATTTTTGACTGGTGGGTGTGTTTATTAAGCACGATATTTAGAAGCTCAATTCGGAGATGTTTCAATAATATTTCGAATTTTTGTCAAATATATATTAATAGTACAAACATACATAATAATACAAATGTTCTAATATTTCGTTAAATATCTTTATAGCAGCTCTGTACATCAATGACTTTTGAATTTGTGACGTTTTTTTTCCGAAAAGTAATCTTTTTTGATCCTTATTCCTTGTCTCATGTGTGTGCGTGTGCTGGAAGTTTTCAATATTTCTCAGAAATCCTTGTAATATCACACTCGTAAATATGGCTCTTTAATGTTAATTTTACGCCTTACAATAATCCCGAATTAATAATAATGAGCGTGGGTATTTTAATTGTAATTGGAGCACTTAATTTTAAGAATGCAATTTTAAAACGAAAAAGATCTCAAAATAACATTTGAAAGTTTTCTGCTACGGTAATTGCGGTGCGGGATAATGTGATTGCATTCTATGCATTTTTTCTAGGGACTGTGATTAGGAATAACCCGATTCTTCCCAATAGTGAGATTTTTTGGGCAATTTTGTTTAATAATTTGCTTTGTGTTTTGGGAAAAAGTGAGTTTAGAGTCCAGTATTATTTCAAAATATTTAATTTCGAACACTTTTTTCAAAGTTTTATCGTCTATCACTATTCCTGTTTTCGCTGGTATTATTTTTTTACCAATTTTCATGTGCTAAAAAATAATAATTTTCAGTTTTAGCTTATTTTTCTTCAGCCAAATGATTGATTTATTATTTAGCTCATTATTCGTCTGCAAATCGACTTATTTTTTAATAGTTCATTTCTTTAACCATATCATTAATGTACGAGTATATTATACAAATAGTAGGTCCGAGAACAGACCCTTGTGGTACTACTGAGGAAATATTATTGACTGTCATTATCAACGGACTTTCACCTAGCACATAAAAAAGGAAAATAACTATGGTGTATGCAGGTAAAGGCGATAGTTATTTAAGTCATTTTAATTCGCCTTGTTTACCCATTCAAAGCTTTTATCGGTTATCGGAAGGGACATTGTTAAATAGAGAGATTTAAACAAAATAAAATCTTCAGGTCAATTCAAATAAACATAAAAAGAACAAACTCGTAAAAATAAACAATAACTGGAGGTGCCTACTATTTTTATTACCGAAAAAATGCATCCAAATTCCATTCGAGACAAAAGAATTCAGAATTCTTAAAGGTTATCCGTTTTCAATAAACTTTATAACTTTTTTATTACGCTATTCAATTCAATAAGTGTCTCCTATGTTGATAGACGACGCACGACGCAGCGATTTGGAGTAGGAATTCATAATAATCTCATCATTGGTACTTGCCTAGATGTAATAAGAGAATATTATAATTTATGATAAGTGCTAGTGGTGCAACAATGTTCATTAAATAATTTGACAATTACGATTACGATTAGTGGAAAAAGAAAATTGTTTTATCAATCAAAAAAATGCGCACAATACAATGATATGAAATTATTTCTAGAATAAATACAACAAAATATTGTGTTGTTTATTTGAATCACTATAATTACTGATTAGATGCTTAAAAACATAAGTTGTTTTGCGTTGTTTTAATGAGGTCCTATGCTAATCGGGTGGTAAATGCAAACCTGTGTCCAATTCTGGTCGATGAGTCACAAGACAACATTCTATTCAATAGACAACATAGTCTAGGCAACCTGTCCCGGCAGCAAAAAAACGTGGCTTTATTTTTTTTAAACCCTTTATAAATCACTCGACAACATTTTATTTAATTATACCAGCGGCGGCCGCCAGGGTCATTTGGACATCGACCCCCCAAAATTATAAGACGACAATAGTTCATAAAAAAATATTACACAAATCAAAACAACTGGTTATATTCTTAATTAATTTGAATACTTCACCGTCAAATAGCGGATAGCGACAGTGGCGACATCTAGCGTTTCAATAAAAATCTCGTCCCATTCTGCATCTACCTACGTCGGGTCAGTTTGTGAATTGTCCGCGATCATTTCTTCTGTCTCTAAACGCGCCATACAATAAACGAGATGGCACTATTTTTGTTCAAATAAACATTTTTAATAAAACATAACTTTTTGTGATTCGATTTACTATTGCAAGGGAACTCTGCATTCAATTTTATGATATTTTTACTAGTTCAAGTGATGAATAATATTAACCAAAATATTAAGTATTTATTTGACTACCGAATTCATGAAGTACCTACAAATTAATATTTTTATCGGCATTTATTACATTTTCAATTAATTGTTAGTAGCACAAAAAAAAAAAACAGTATATGTATACATTTATTTTTTTATGACCTTCTAACTCTGGACCTTTGATTTATAAGTAATGTCTGGAACATTCTATATTACTATGTAATAGAACAAACATCAAAATAATATAAATTAAAAGGACTTCTCGTACCGAGGTAAAATATAAACATCTTATCAGTAAAACAGACACCCTATAACATGACTTATCAATAAAAAAATGTTGGTTGCTTAATCCACTCATTTCAAATATAGAATAATGTTTGTTAAAATACATTATAGGAAGGCACTTTATTGGGTAGGTAGGGATTTGAAAGGATTCTATTTAAAATTTTATAATTTCAATTAACATCAGTTCCAAATTTGAAAAGTTTACACTCGTCGTATTCATAAAAAAAAATAATTATATTGCGCAATACTTGCGGATACGATGCATTGGAATTGTATCATTAATTTAAATAATCAAGTTGTATCATGAATTGAAATATTATTGCTATTTGATGCGTTTTATGAACTCACTTAAACACTTACCTATCCAATGAATAATTGAGTGGACAAGTTGGTTTTATAAGATTAGAGACAAGAGATATAAAATTAGATACTTCGATGTTAAACGTTTTATTTGTTTGGTCGAATAAACATTCATTTTGATAGTCCGCACAAATTTGTGTGGCAGTATATCCTTCTGCCCACCCTTGTGATATTCAACTACTTATTTAGTTAAATAATTATTTTGAAGTGTAAAAATACTTCCAACGCAGTTTTTTTTTTTAAACCATTTTTTTATCACTAAATAATATTTTTATTAGTTATTAATTAATAAAAATATTATTTAGTGATAAAAAAATGGTTTTTGATTAAAAAATCTGCGATGTATATTTACACTTAAAATAATATTAACTAAATAAGTAGTTAAATATCACAAGGGTGGGCAGAAGGATATACTGCCACACAAATTTGTCTTGGCACATACTCCTTGGATTGATATTCATACCATATCAATAAGTTTTCTTTGCGGAACAATATCGGCACGATTGTAAATATGGTTGTGAAACCACGCAAAACGAATAGAAAATGGGTTTAAAATTTTGTGATACCTACGCTAATTACATTTACTGACGGCTTTTTAACCACTGGCTGGTCTGCATAGCTGGACTTGATATAAGGCTGACTGTTCTCTGGTATGACCTAGGTAGGGCCATGTTGACCCCTTGCAAGAACTTAGTAATACCAACTTTCTTACTAGGTTATTGTTGAATTCGATTTGCTCACTAGATTCCTGCTAGAATGAACCATTCTCGAAATACACCCCATTCTGACGTTTTCGATAGCGGGGCAAATGAATATTATTTTTAATATTAATCATTTGAGTTCTGCGGTATATTGCGTAAGTATGGTTTCCCAACCAATGGCTCTTTTCTGGAGCGTCAACGGCTGCTTAATCTAAACAGCGAACTAAAAATAATTCATGTTATGTTTGTCTTGATGTTTGAATGATATCGTCATTTTTTACTGTCGAATGAATACCTTTTTATTTTCAATCACTTTGTTGTTAAACACGAATTTATTATATTTTAACGCCAACCGGTTTCGCTTAACTTAGCTTTATCGGGGCAGTTATAATAACATTAATAACTTAATAATAGTACAGAAATATCGGTTGTATACTTGGAGTAACAATGTATGGAGAGATAGCTAATTATTTTTACCCAACATATACAAACTTGCGATAAATCACTTTCTCCTGGTTTTTACGTCGTACACCATGAGAAAGAAAGAGACAGCGAAAATAACACACCGCTTTTATGTACTGTAAGGATGATGTTGGTCTCCCGCGTCTCCGGGGACTCCGCCCACATGTTATCATATGCGACTAAACTCGACACAACTAAACGGTTTTTTACGTTATATGCTATATTTTTGTTGATAACAATACTGTGAAAAGGTGGTTATACGAATAAACAAAAACATTATGTCGACATGTACTATGAATGGATGTAAACGAGTAAATACTCTAGCCTTGGTCCTAGCCACGCCCAGGTCCCAAGTCCGGCAAAAATCATCAAAAACCGACTACATTGCCTTGGATAGGTACCACTCTATGTACTCTAAGGTTGTATATAAGTACAGAAAACAATCAGAGTCGGACAGTATATACTACCAAAAAATGTAAGTTGAACGTTTTAATGGAGACATAATGAAGTTATATTAGAAAGAGACCAAAATCTTATGTTGAATTTATACAAGACAGAGACGTATTACACTATTCGTGGTAAATTTGCTTCTTTTGGGTACGTAGTCATAGTTAAATGGGTGAGTGAGACAAAAACAGAGGTATCCATAACGTCATATGGAAAAAGAAAACCTTTTTATTTCGGCCAAATAGTGTTTTTTCATCGTTTTATACCAGTCATCTTATATCATTAATACAGAATCTTTTGTAAATATACCACTCTATAGAATTATAGATTTACTGATTGTGAGTAGCAGTCATATAAAATTGTCAACATACTTGCCTTTCGAGTTTGACTTGCATTAGCTTCTACACAGTGGGTTAAAGTGGGTACCTACCTAAACAAAAACAAGACACGAATACATATTGTTGAGAATGACATAAGGTTGGCTTTTTAAAACTGTGAAGCTAGAATCATGTTATAACTACCTATTTTATTAAAAACTTTAGAGTACATAGAGTGGTACCCATCTAAAGCAGTGTAGACATTTTTTAATGATTTTTGCCGGACCCGGCAGACCTGGGCGTGGCTAGGGCTAGGGTTAGGGTATTTATATATCCATTCATAGCACATGTCGACGTACGCACGTTTATTCGTATAACCACTTTTTCACGGTATTGTTATCAACAAAAATATAGCATATAACCTAAAAAACCGTTTAGTTGTGTCCAGTTTTGTCGTAAATCAAAATATGTGGGCGGAGCCCCGGAGACGCGGGAGACCAAGATGATCCTTATCAGTGGCGGCTCGTGACTTTTTGGTGTGCTAGAGTGGTAAGATTAAATAAAAACGTCATCATTGATGTTGTTGTAACCGAAAATATTTTTTTATTTTTTACGAAATTTCAACTTTTTGTATGAAGATTTTTTAGAAATCCGTGCGGTGCACTACCAAAACTGAAAAATTCTGAAAATCTTCATACAAAAAATTTTATTTTGAAAAAATATAAAAATCATTTTCGGCTACAACAACACTATGTCGTATTTTTCAATCTTAGCACTCTAGCACACTAAAAACTCACAAGCCGCCACTGATCCTTATAGTACATAAAAGCGGTTTGATATTTTTGCTGTCTCTTTCTCTCTCATGGTGTGAGACGTAAAAACCCGGAGAAGGTGATTTATCGCAAGTTTGTATAGGTTGGGTAAACATAATTAGCTCTCTCTCCATACATTGTTACTCCAAGTTAAAAACTCTGTGAACCATCACGTTATAAGTTATAACTACCTATATTATTAAAAACCTTATTTTTTTATAGATGCCTTTGTCGAATGGTCGGTTCACAGGTTACTAACTTGGTTATCATTAGACATTGAATTATATGCACTGAAAATGCCGAAAATGCATGCAAAGATGCACTAACAATGTGAAAATATGCACTGAAAATTTCAAAAGATTCAATAAAAACAAAAACAAAAATCCAAAATATGCATATTTAATGGAAGAAACTCGGAGTTTTTGACATATCTAGGATTTTTTTATTTCGTCGGAACGCATACATAATGACCGCACGGTTTTAAAGACCACGTGTTTGCACATTCTGAAATATAAATTAGTGACAAAAAAATGCTCAAACATGCCCTAATTACAAAAAGGGTTAAATGTGCATTATGCATAAGCAAATATGCAGATTCATATAATGCAATGTCTAGTTGTCATAAAATGAGGTCCCGACTCGTGCATGGATGGGAACCTGTGGTTTGTGTAGGTAACTACGCATTATAATTTATATATGCATACGAATTTGCTAGTGAGTATAACTGTGGAACGGTTTACCTCAGAATGAGGGATCTCTGACTCACAACTCTACATTTAACAGGTAAATGTTTCGAAAAGCTTGCGTCATCGATTTCGTCAGCTTTCGACTGGGAATGCACATTATGTATTCGAGTAGGTACCAGGCAGGCCGCGGGGAGAACGGGCGGTGTCTCCTGCGGCAAACTCATTCGTGTTAATTATTACCAAAGTATATCGCGAAATAATTGATAGTCATGATAAAGTTACCCCTGTTCCCTTCCTTAAATCCGACGCTCTATACAGTACCTACTACAATAATACAGAAAAGGGTCATCGCCAATTAATTTAATGCCAAGAATGACTAAAATAGTGAGCGTTTTGTATATCGTATTGTGTGAGCTATTGTTCTTGTATGTCGTATCGTGTTAGCTGTACTGCCTTGTATGTCATATCGAATTGATGTTCTGTATCGTATAAACATTATATCATACCGTATGAGCTTTTAAGTATTTTACGTCATATCGGATGAGCGTTTGCGTGTTAGATGCATAGACATTAAATTAATTCATCTAAGATGAGATGTCACATTGGATGAGCTTTTGCGTCTCAGCTGTCATATTTTACGAGCTTTTCTTGTTTGTAAGTCGTATCGTGTGAGTTTGTTTGTCTTATTTGTCATATCAGATGAGCTTTTATATCTTGCATGTCAAACCGTTAAGAGTTTTTTCTGTCTTGAATGTCATATCGTATGAGTTTTTCTCACTTGTATCTCAAATTGTATGAATTTTTACGGGATGGATGTCATACATTACGCGCCTTTTATTATCGTATGACCTTTTTTGTCATTTATGTCAAATTATAACAGCTTCTTTAAATTGAATGCCAAATTGCGTGAGCTTTTCTGAATGAGTTAATCTTTCTTCTATGTCATATCGTAAGATCTTTCCTATCTTACAAGTTACATCGTATAAGATTTTCTCTTTTATATGTTAAATTGTAATACGATACACATACTATATGCTTTACCTCTAGAATGTGATATAATATTATACTTGGACTAGTTTTGAAGACCTAGTCAAAAATAATTTACGCGGTTTATTCTTAAACCCAACTCAATTATAAATCGAGGGATTTTTCATCATTTTTTTACAGAAAGCAAACAGTTTGTGGTCTGACATAACATTAAAAAAAAATATATATTTTGTTTAAAACCACTTTATTTTATTAATTTTCAACTAGTTGTAGTTCATGCTGAACCTTCATCAGGACTCTTTATATGTACATATTGGTATATATTGGTACATAATGTATTTAAACAGTCCCGATGAAGGTTCAGGATGAACCGAAACTAGTTGACAATATATACCTACAATAAAGTGTTTGAAAACAAAATATTTATTTATTAAAATTAGATTTATTATTCGAATAAAACCGTATTAGAATTCCGACCGATCGCCCTAGATGTCAGAGACCTTTTAGGCAGAACTGACGAGGCGATAAAACTGATGAATGACCAAATCATGCTATTTAAAACCACAAGATATAATTAGAATTTATCTCATGACATCAATGCAATCAACTGCGACGATGAACTAAGTAGAAAATTAATATATTATGCCACCTGCAGCGGGTTCATTAATTAATATTGAAGTTGGTAGAGCATAAAGTATAACCAATCTCTAAACAGACATGTGTACCTTGTTGATGAAGTTAATCTATTGCATGCATCGACCGCAGATCGAACCTGCTGAAACTAAAGCTCCCCACAACTTTATCCAATTTGGCCGGTCGATTTGAAGTAAACATGTGAAAAGGGGTCGACAAAAGGGCTTGGCTTAAGGAAAGGACGGTCAGAAGGTCGAGCCTTCCGATGTGGTTGCTTCAGCTAGTACGGATGAAATCGGATGGTCTGTAGGCAGTTTAAAATTGTCGAGAGTTTGCTTACAGGGGCGCTGCACTCTGATTCGTATGTGCAACGCGTGCGGCGCACTCGGGCGGCCAAACTGGAGAGGCTCCTGAATATTTGACTCTCTGTACTGGCAATTTTATTAATTGTTATTAATGACTGCTACATTTCGTTTCACTAATCTCAGATAAATTCGTATTTTAAAGCTTGCATACAAATTCGAATTCGAAGTCTTATCGAACATATTTGAATGAGATCCCTTTGGCGTATGTGAGGTAAAACCCATAGGATGTATGGATAAAATTAAATGGCTCGAAGAATTTTTCGCTCAAATTTTAATCAAATTCACAATGAAGATTTGTTTCATACATAATATTGGTACCGGGGGCCCTAGCATGGAAGCCCAACATCGACACAATAAAAGTTTTATCAACAATATCGGTTATTATAACACTCTCGAGCAAGACCGCAGATCGCCAACGATAAGTGACAGTTGTCGACTAAAATCGACTAAATTTCATTACTTTGGCGCGGCCCATCCGTCTCGAAATAAGCTTGTCTACAATCGATAAACTTCGCGCTTAAAATTTCGCGTGAAATTCAACATTATTGGCTGCTTTTTTAATCGAACGGAGACAGATTTGAATATGAGGAAACGGAGTTTATACAGTTAATCATTATATAACGGGTAATAGTAAGCGACTATTGGTCAAAAAACAATCAGCAAATGCCTAAAATAATTAATAAAATCAGTTTTGCAAAACAAACACGTTTAAATTTGACGTTTACAAAAAAAACGCGATAGATAAAATTTGTCAGTGTTGCCATCATAGTAGGTTGATTTTTTCCCCAAAATTGATCAAATTAGCGATGTATTAAGCAGCGTCGTTGGGGCTAAGGAAATAGATAAACACATTTTGTTCACAGCTTAGTGTATCGTATTGGCGTGCTTGACCTCCAGATCATTTCAGATGGAGGAATCGGCCTGCATGACGTTTGCACACCTTTGCCAAAACTTGAAAGTTTTTAACAGCTGTCGCACTCATGGGCGTATAAGATACATGGGACCAAATTATATGTTTCATTCAACCAAACTGAGAACTCCCCCCCATAAAACTATAATATGCGGTGCTTTTCAGTCAGCGGCGAGGAACCGTTTCCAGTTATATTTGGCGACCTACCGACTTTTGTCGCCAATGTCCGAATTTTTCAACATTTATCGACCAATTTCCATTTTCGCAGAATGGCTTCGCTGCTGGTTCACCAAGGCAATTGAAGCGGAGGCCACGAGTAAACGACTGAAGAAGTATATCGCATATTTTAAACTTGATTTTTCGCACTTACCCTAGCGGCGGCCCTGGGCACTAAGTATGTGAGTAGGTATGAACGTTGTGTGTTGTCCCGAGTCTCGAACACGCTGTTGCGGCCAAAGCCCTTTGGATTCGGAATTCGGAGATGCTGTCACAAGAAATCATGATTTACCGCAGACAATATGCAATGGTCGCCGGGCATTCTGTACATTCGTATAAAACCACAATAACCTAAGAAGTTACAGAGCAATCATTCAGTTCACGTGTGTATGTGTTGTGTATACAAAATGTTCGGGCAAATAATGGCTGCTAAAGCATTATATACTAGGGAGACTGAAAAAAAACTTTTTGAGGAAACATCTGAGTAAAGTAGTATTAAATATTTGATTATTTATCTATTTTTCACGTTACCTGCATGAGCTATTTGACTAGAACATCAATACGCAAGTAACGTATAAATAATATAGGTCAATTAAAAAACTACCCTTTTTTTAAATAAATAAATATGAGGGTTGTTGAAATTTTTTTGTGTATATTTCGTCTGCCTTGCTAAGGATATTGCTGTGTTATGGGGGACGAAAAATAATTAAATACTTCAATAATATCAATCAACACCACAAATATGAAATAGAAAAAGCCAGAAAATAACAAGACAATGACAACCGAGACTCGAATTAGGATCCTCTACTCTATCCGGGAGTAAAACTTCAACTAATTCAGGCATTGGGACCTTATTTTGGGAAACCGACATTTTTAATCGATCTCATACTTTTCTTTGAAGATTATTGATATTATTTTTTCTTCCAATTTGGGAATTAATTTGTGATTTCGATAAATAATATTTTTCCGAGTTTAAAGTCAATTAGTTTTGAGCATAACCGTGTCTTCTTCATAACAATATAACAAGTAAATATAAAATACAAACAAATAATAACATTACGTAAAAAAAGTAATAAAAAATAAATATTTCGATGTCGAATCCTTTGATATATTATATCATATCTATTATAAATCCCATATTAACTCTGTCAGATGAAAAAAAGAGATAAAAGTAAAATCAGATACCTACAAAAATAGGGAGGGGAAGCAGAATAACACGTTTTGTCCTTATTCAAGGACTGAATATATGTAATAATTAAATAGATAAGGGTGAGTACGTGGACAATGGGCATTGACAAACTAATTTAAAGTACCTACGTAGCAAAACAAGGAACAACTTTTATCGTCGAATTATACGCCATATCAAATGTGTCGTGACTGCGACTCCCTGCGGCAATTGTTGCGGCCGTAAAGGAGAGGTTCCCACATTCGTTAAATTTATGCTCACGGAAATTACATTCAAACAAATGGGCTTTTAATGAGCCCGATCCCATAAATGCATTGTAACGACATATTGACAATCGTGAAATTCGAATGTGTTTGGTGAGTTTAGTTCCAGTCGGGTCAGCGCATAGAGTAATACGATCATGGTGAGTGGGTACACTGGGTACCTACCTTTCTAATGTTTTCCTAAGTGCACCATTAACCATAATACAATCATTGTAGTATTTACATAATTTAAAGAGGTTTATTTAAATAAATGACACGAGTTTTGCGTAGTTAATACCATGAAATGTCTATATCAACCACACAACATTATGTGGCGTTGACCCTTATTATTTTTATTGCGAACGCGCTGCAAGTAATCGGGAGCATTTTCACAGGGATTTTTTCAGTTTCGGTATACCAAATATATTTTTATTTGTATTCTACATATTATATTCGCGATGTTACAATAAATTTATATGGAATTTTACAGACATTAAGTAACGGAAAATGAAATCAAAAGCAAAGGGTGAAAAATTAATAACGCAGTTTTGCGTGATAAAACTCGGGTAGGTACCTACTTAGTTTTTTCACATTTTGATAAATTGGCATAGAATACCGGGTTAATTCTGTGTGCGCAAGGAAGAACGGAATCAGTAAAAAACGCAGGTTTTAAGGAGAACCAAAACAAAATTTATGAATTTCGTTTTTTTCATTTGAAAATGTAAATCTCACATAATTTTATTTTCTGACTCATCTCATTTTTTCTTGCCAGGTATGTATCTACGGAACAATTCTGCATACTTAACTCAAAACTTGATTTTTCTAACTCATTCCGTTCTTCCTTTCGCACACAGAATTAGGTCATCGGTCCTTTCAAATGGTGAATTATCATAGCTTGTTGATTTTAGAAAGTAATGTTGTTATTAGAAAATATTACTAAATTGCAGGAATGGCTGCAGGAGCCGATTCTTCCGGAGGATTTGTTTGAACTTTTAAAGTTTTGTTCTCACTCATCGGTCTTACCGGACAAGAATATTCAAATACAAATCTAGAAGCCTGACTCTTTTGTTGACAACATAAAATCTTAACCATGTGTAGGTAGGTACCTACCTAATTATCAGAGTCGAGACAAGAGCGGCACAAACATGATAGATAGCTACTGGTCGAGCCGCGATTTCTGAAAGGCATCGAATTTGTAAACCAAAACGGAATTTAGCCAAATATTAAAAATAAATAAAAAGTTCGAAAGGACTAAAATGTACCGAGTATATCCACCTCTATTCTGAATAAAATGTTTTCTCGTCACGACTCATTTTTAAAAGCAAAAATATTGTAATATTTGAAAGAAGGAGAAAATATTACAGCTGATTGTCAAAAGTAACAACATTGATCCAACTCTCCCATTATTGTTTGAAAAAAACAAGAATTTTTTGGCACATTTTCAAAGGGTTGCCGAAGGCGCTAAAGTATCTCATCATGACATAATTACGGTCGTTTTCGCAACTGAAAAATATAAGGTATACTGTTGATAGGTCCGTTGTAATATTTCGCTCTCTCTCACAAACGACACCGGGGCGATTAAATGGATGTTATGTGAGCTACCCAGCTTACAATTAAGTAAAACTTGGAAATATAGTTATTATTTATTGAAATAATTTTTTGGTGTAAAAAAACGCAATTTGCGTCGAAAAATTATCTGCACCATGCCCCGGTCAAATAATAAAAGTCAATTATAATTTTGTAAATTTGCTTTCCAGGAATATGGTTCCCAATCGGATGCCAGCGATGGGCCAGCGACTGAAACCAAATGGGTTCATTACGGCTCCAGAGACGAATTACATCCACACGCTAGAAAACATCAAAGAGTAAAATGTAAGTACCTTTTCATTCCTCTTCGGGCCCAAGCATTTTATCATAATTATAATCTCTTCTTAACTATTTTCATATTCTCTACCACATAATTAATTAGATCACATTTACTAACTTCAACTCAGCACAAATGCTCCCGGTTGGTAAGATAGGAATCTTTGTTATCAGATACTTTGGACCTCTATCAGAAATAATGACAAGGAAATATTTTTTATGCATAAAACGGCAAGTATCACATATGATACCTGGGGCCCGAAGAGGATTTATACTGACATAAATTAAAAATAAAAAAAAACACATAATTTATTCATAATGGTTACAAAAACAATAGGTAATAATGTTGTAAAACATCGCGCATGTGTGTTACCGGTGTTACCCATACCGGGAAAAAATTACATTAACACATTTCATTTATTCGAAAACTACCTTCGCATTATACATTGCGTAAGTAGGTACTAGATTTTTATGTGTTTCTTTTTTTTAGATAGGCACCTACCGTATAGGTTACATTTTCTCTAAGGCTAGTACTTACTAGGATGTGAAATTATGAAATATTATTTCGAACATGTGAGTGTTTTAAATTTCAATGACATAATATTATAGTGAATGGTATGGTCGAAAGATAAAATATGATGATTGAATAAAAATAATTAGTCATCATTGTAGCGGTTTTTTCACGTTTTGCGGTCAAGTTTTCACATAGTCACATGTTTTTGAGATCACTTTGATAATACATTCGGGGGTGGGAAAAAAAAAAAAAATTACATCATTATCAGAGTAAGCTTTGTATAAAGTATGAGCCACTCAAGTACTTATTATTAACCCAATGGATTCCCGTATTCCATTACATTCTTATTAGAAATAAACAAATTAATATAACCATAAATAAGTTTTCTTCCAATTAGACCAATTTAATGACATAATTATAATCTCATTGGGCAACAAAGATGGAGTAACAATATATGGAGAGAGAGCTAATTCTTTTTACCCAACCTATATAAATTTAGGATAAATCACTTTTTCCGGGTTTTTACGTCGTACACCATGAGAAAGAGAGAGACAGCAAATTTTCTCAAATTATCACACCGCTTTAAAGTACTGTAAGGATGTTCTTCATGTCTCGCGTCTCCGTTGACTCTGCCCACACGTTTTCATATGCGACATAAATCAACGGCTTTTTAGGTTATTTGATATATATTTTTTTATAACAATACTGTGAAAAAGTGGTTATACGAATAAACAAAAACATTACGTCGATATGTGCTATGAATGGATGTATAAATACCCTAGCCCTAGTCCTAGCCACGCCCAGGTCTAGCCGAGTCCGGCAAAACTCATCAAAATTGACTACAGCAGCGCTCTCTCTTGTATATTATTGCTCTGAGGATACGACACAAAACGCTCGAAGTGGCTCCGCTCAATTGGAGCCAGCTATAGTCACAGCTTGGGTGAGCCAAAACGTCACTTACAAGCAGCCTCAATACATGGTATATTGCTAGTCGAACGACACTGCCTTAAAATACTGATTCATGGGTAAAACAGAGGCAAAAACATTCCCATGAAGGTTTTTCGCAAAACACAACAACTGTCAAATTGAGTTGCCAAGTCTAATATGTTTGGCTGATTTCAGAAAGGTTTGGCATGGTTCGTGAGCATCCTTCGACTGTCAAATGTGCGAGTCCACTCCCCGCACCAGTGGACCACATTCCTTCCCAGAACCAAATAGAACACAGTTTCAAGTCTCTGTTTGTACGGGCTTACTACTCTAGTTGTGTATTATGTTGGGTAAAATAAACAGAATGTAACGAAGTATCAGCGGACGAATGAGGAAAAGTCTGTAAGGAGAATTTTTTTTTTTTTTTTCATGAGTTGATGGAAGGGACTAAAAGAAAAAAAGTTGCATGATGCCCCATTCTCTCTGCCTAGCCCTGCAAATAAATGGCATGGTTGTTAGTTAGTGAGTACAGTATCATAAATATTAACTATCTATTATCAATAAATGTTGATTATGTATTAACAAACGTGTTGGTAACAAGGATGAACCTATAAAATTATTGTAAATTCGCACTGTTAAAAATAAGATTAAAAATATTAATAATAATCATTTTTATTATTGAGTATATTATCAACATAATTTTTAGATTAACACAAAAAAATGCCGAAAGAAGGTTATCTATCTAGAATTCTAGAACAAAGCTTCACCGAATTAAGTTTGTGTTATCTGCTTAATGGCTTTTTTAAATGACCTATTACAGGTCCATAAATTATTTATGAAAGATTTAATTCACACCAACTCTCATTTTTTTTCCTTTGAACCTGAGATATATCTGCAATACCTTTAGAGGTATATAAACTAGAGTAGTCAGCCCATACAGACGGAGACTTGAAACCGTGTTCCATTTAGTTCGGGGAGGTATATGTGGATAGAGGACTCTCGTGTTCGGCAATCGAAAAATGCTCACGAACCATGCCGAACCAATTAAACGTGCGATAGTAGTGGCAACGCAATGTGACAGTTATTGTGTTGTGCAAACTTAAAATTTTGGGCAAAATATTATCCTTACCTAATTTGCAGTTATTTGAATGAAATAAAACGACACTTTCTTCGGGGAAGTTACTTCGTCGACTTTTCCAAAATTCCATGGAAATGTGTTTGGCTCGATTTAAACAGCAAATCAGCATTTTAGGGCAGAGTCGTCCTTCAGCTAGCAATACGTCATGCGTCGACAGCCACTTGAAAGCGACTGTTTGGCTTGGCCAAGCTGTGGCTACAGCTGGCTCCAGTTGAGCAGAGCCGCTTCAAGTGTCTAGTATTGTATCTAATTATATCGACTGTATTTAGGTCAAAGGCGTTATTCCATATTTTTTTGCAAGCAAATTTAGGTCACTTTGAACCACTGTTACATTTTACACTGTCACAAATCGATGATTAGCGCCATTATGATTTTTTGCTGTTACCACTTCAAATAATCGTCCCATTTCAGCATTTGATCAAATTATGACCAGGTGTCGCTTTTCATCTAAACACGGTCGATATACATCTATGGCCATAACTAATAATTTTTTGATGTCTTAAACTCCTAGCTCAACCTCTCACCCACCTGGCTATCGAACACCTGATATATTTTTTAATGGATTTATTCATTTCATATAGGTAAAGGCACTGTCATACTAGTTGCTGTGAGTTTTATCATTAAGTTTGATGATTCTTAGAAATATGGCCTTGTAGCCATCTTTATTAATAAATATGTACTTATACACACTTGATAAATCACCAGCCCAGTGTATTAAATTACAGATTAAATCTTTTTCAAATGTTTACTCCCCAAGCAAAAAACTTAAATTCAATGAAAAGGATACTAGTTTATGAATGGCGTTTGTAAATTTGTTATATTTAAAACATTAGTCATTTGTTGATGTGTGACATAGTGACCTCTTGCGTTTTAAACTTCTTGTGGTGAGATAGCAACTAATGAACTACATAATGTTGAAAATATATTTTAATTTAATAGCACCTATTCAATCTCAAAACCATTGATGATATCATTATTTCTGCACTTAGCTTATACAATGAAATTCAATGGAATTTGTGTTATAATTATGATAAAAGTAGTATCATATCTACACATATTGATAATAATTCTCCCACTCTCTTAGCATCAAATCATTATAACAGTCATATGTGATAAGTGACACTTTCTAATATTCTGTTCAGGAGTTCCATTCAACATTATACATAAAAGATATTACTTGCATCAACATATAACAAAAAATAAGAATTTTGATGTCATCCAAAGACTGCTATTGTTTCTATAAGAAACTACCGAACCATTGCGCAAATTTATTAACAGTTTTATATGTCAGTTTTTTTTTTTTTAAATTTTGGTAACACAATGACGATCACCTTATTCTGGAGAGAGGCGGAGAAAATATATTGATCTTGCAATAAACACCTCCATGGCAGAGCTCCTTGGCTCTTGATCTAGAGGTTTCGGGTCCAAATAATTAAAACATTAGTTAATTCATATGCAAAGATATTTGTTTTTTCCACTACAGAGTTCCACTAACTCCAGATAGTTGGAACTTTTCTGCAGCACATTAAATAAAAATGAACTGTTATAGCTACAAGAATAATATCCTTATATTAATACTAATAACGTATTTTTTCAGAGGAAGACATAGCAGCTGCTATCCAACACACTCTACTCATGACCCGAGAGGGTGGCTGCAGACACCCCCAGAAGCGGGTGATCTCTGTGCAGGCAATACACCCCAACCCCTCCAAGCATTACATCCCCCAGTGCACGTTCCTCCATCGCTGCGGAGACGACACTGGTTGTTGCCGAGCGGAGGCGATGACGTGCGCACCCAAGAGCACGCACAAAGTGGAACTTCATTTTTATGTTAGTACGTACTGAACTTATTTCGTATAGTACAGTATGCACTAAAAACTCTTAAGCAGTGGTGTAGTAAAATTTGCGAACTTTGGAAAATTCGTTTAACTATTAAATATAACATAACGCAAGTTAGCCATATAAGTTCAAGACGAAAAAGAGTGTTGAAACTTGGTTGAAACTTAGGCAAAGCCTACTTATAAGTATTGTAATAAACAGCATGTTTCTTCAGATTATATTGATTATACTGTGTCTTAATTTCTACAAAGAAAATTTCATAGCTAACATTTGTGGATAGTTGAGAAAAATGTGGGATCATTTGACTGTTTCGAGTTAAAAAATGCTAAATTGAATTAGCAAAAGGAAAATAAAACAATTATTTTTTGTCGGTACGTCAAATCTAATAACCATATTGATAATAAGTACTACATATTATTCAATTAGACAGGTTAAAACATGAACATATTGACTCGCCAAACATTTAGCTAACTTCAAATAATATACACTTATTTTAGCGAAAGGGGATTACACCTACACAATAATATACATATTACAAGTACATTATGAAACATAACCTTAAATATTAAACTATCACAGTGAATGGCTAGAAATTCTTTAGGTAACCTTATATTTGGTGAATACATGTGTAATTATTATATTTGATTTCCTGTTTTATTTCAGACTGCCACAGTTGGACAAGAAAGGAATGTGATTGAAAAACTGAGCTTTATTAATCACACGGAATGTGAATGCATTCCCAAAAGAGAAGACTTCATGGTCAAAGACGAGACATCCACTCTATTTGCAAGACCGGGAAGCGTAAATCATAATTTTGATGATTTTGAAATGGAAACGCCGCAACCTTTCAAAAGGTAAGCCATCCGAGGAGGCGTTATTTATGTTTGGTCATAAAATAAAGTCCAGCTTAATAGCTAGGTCCTAACATACACTTTCATTGTATTCTACAAGTTGTTAAAATCAACTTTCAGTCATAGACATAAAATACAAGACACGTCATATTCATACAAATTGAACGATAAATTTGGTACACTCTGATATCTGTTCGAAAACTCATAACGCATGAAAAGGATAGCCATACCAAGCAGAATATGTGTGTATGAATAAGATAGCTATGTGAACGTCCCACGTTACAAGCCCTCTCTTCCCCAACGAACTTACGAGCGAAGTAGCATGCGACGTACTCAGTGTACTGTCGCTAGGTTGTCTTCCACACACTTATGTTTTTCTGCATTCGCTATCTCACTTATACCATTTTGTATGAGAATAATTGTATTCATTGAAATAATAAGTGATTTGTGTGTACTTCGCATGAAAAGAAATTCCATGAGATTTTTTTTTTGGTCCCGAATGATTTTTACACTTGTCAAAAGCACAGGAAGGCATTTTATCCCAGAAAAGAGCTTACAGCGATGCCTTTGTGGCAGCTGGTGACATCTTGTTTGTCAAACGAATGTTTGTGCGAGACTAAACGCAGTAAATCTCAGGTATGCCACGTTGGCTTAGTTTAGTACAGTCACGTGCGTTGTCTCAGTAACGTATGTACATTATTTAATTCATCTAAGCTTTCAGTGATCAATAAATATTTGTGACATTTGACGCAAAATATTAAAGGAGGCATAAATCAATAAAGTACATGTGAACCTATCAATTCTTAACCATTAGAGATGGTATAAAGCACTGAAAAGATAAACCGGTAGAAGTGAGTTGTGGGCCCGAAGTAAGCTTATTTTTTCCATACTTCTACTGAAATTGATTAAACATAGAATTTTTTTGAGCAGATTAACAACTTTATTGGTCTATCTGGGGTCTAAGAGTCGAAAGGTCTTCAGATATTTGGCGACATCAATTATCCTTCAAATCGGTATAGATCACACTTCTAGGGATCAACTGTTCAGTGGTAAAAACAAAAAAATGAGAATGCAGGGAAAGCTGCGATCGGTCTGTAGGACTATCCACTTGCTTCTTTCGTGCCCCCCTCAATGTTTTGCTGAAGTCTGTTCCTATATCCTTAAGAGTTCTTCAATTTTATGACGTATATATTTACATATAACTATTGTGAATCAACGAAATGTTCACATTTTTGTTTGTAAATGTCTGCTTTATTTTTTCTTTTAATATGTCACATTTAATGAGTCTTCATCGATATAATGCTGCAAATGTCTGCATGGTGCACCATGAATTGGACATAGTTATGCAGAAAGCGTCCAACCTACAATTTGCCAAAATCTAGTTTTACATGTTGTCCTATACATAAATACGAAATTTCTATCTGCTGAAAACATCCAAGTTTCAAATGCAATAGAGTTTTGGTAATTCAATTGTTTACTAACGCACAACATTAAAATATAGGATAACATAGTAAATATATTGATAGATTATAATTACCTACTTAAATAATTCTCATAAAGAACAAAACACTGATATTCACTTTACAAATGCCAATTACGCATATTAATGCTTTTGTATGGTCATAATTTCAAACGCCTTTTTCTCATTTTCATATTTTTGGGGTTGGATGCTTTCTGCATAACTACGTTGAATTATGACAAACCATAAATGTTTTGAATAGTCTTTTTTGACAAATAAAAACTCCACCATTACTCTGTAACAAGAGTGTTTTATTATGGATACTGTGTATAAATAGATTATGCCAATTCACAGATATTTTTGTTTCCAGGTGTCAATGTCCTGCCGAGTATTCAGTCCACATTCTGGATGATGGGGAATGTGCCTGTGATTGTTCTAACAAACAAAGAGATTGCATGAGAATAAAAAGAGGAAAGGAGTATTTCGGTCTGAAGGATAGACTTTGCATACAAAATGGTCAATGTCAAACACCAAACTGCGAGTTTGGCGAATACATAAAGAAATCAGGACGCTGTCCAAAGCGCCAGGAGAGAGAGGAACCATCGAAACATTCAAGAACATTTGGAAAATAATACGCAGAGTTATTTATAAATTGTATTTATAATAAACATTACTGTGATATTCTTAAGTATGAAATGAACTTAAATAAATAATGTTTCATGTAAATTTGTCATTTTATCAACGTTGAAAAGCTACATATTTTCCTTATGTATTTTTGCATTTAATATTGTATAAACATGAATACAATCCATTTAATGTTCTGTAGACCGTAGAAAACAGTTTCTTTCATTAAAAATATTTCTGTTTGTATTGTAAATATAAAAATTAAGATATAATATCTCAAATCAACACATAATAATAATAATATTTGGATAATTTGTATAGCGCCGTTTTTGTAAAAAAATCACCTCAAGGGCGCTGTACAAATCTTAATTTCTAAACAGTTTTATATTATTATAGTAATTGAATATCACAATATAACGATTTTTGTTTAGAATTAGTCAGTTTCCAGTAGTCACAATAATCAAAAATATAGAACCAGAAATCTTTTTTCGTGTTTGATTACAAAAAAATAGAAATAAGCTCTAGAAGATAAAATTTGATAAATAAATTTGTATAAGACAATAAGGCTATGTTTTTTTTGTTGTTTTATTACCACCATACATTATTCCATTGGGTTAGCAGAGCTGTTGTATTCAATCTACCATTATTTAATTTTTCTGGGTTACAGTTGGATAGAAAAACTGTTTTTAAATTAATACCTACATTAAGATTTTTTTTACATAAACAGTTGGATATGAAAGAAATGGTTCCAATGTTTCATGAAAAACTTTTTTCAAATCTTTCATAAACAGAAAGTAAACTAACAGGTGTTCTAGGTTGGATTATTTTTAAAGCTTCGGTGAAGTGAGATAAGAATATTTCAGTACAGTTGATGTTTTCCTCCAATGCTTTTATAGCAGCTTCATGGCAAACTGCGTGGATTTCTGCTCCCGAATAACCCTCGGTTTTACTTATCAAATCTTCGACATCAATATCATTCCCTAAAGGCATTTTTTTCAGCTTTATATTGAAGATGGCAGATCGGGTGGATTCATTAGGTAAAGAAACGTAAATGATCCTATCTAATCTGCCGGGTCGAAGGAGCGCACTGTCGATTTTGTCAGGTCTATTTGTTGCAGCCACAATAGTCACATTTCCTAGCGGAGATATCCCGTCTAATTCTGTCAAGATTTGGGCCAATACTCTTTCTTGAACATTTGAACCGCTGCCGTGTTTCGAACGTTCCCCACCAAGAGCGTCGATTTCATCAAAAAATATAATAGAAGGAGCAACTTGACGCGCCTTCCTAAATAATTCCCTCACCGCTCTTTCAGATTCTCCGACCCATTTAGAAAACAGCTCGGGTCCTTTTATTGAAAGGAAATTCAGGTGACTCTCGTTAGCTAGAGCTTTGGCGATCATCGTTTTGGAACAACCCGGTGGACCGTACATTAAAATTCCGGAGGGAGCTTTGATACCCAGTCTGGTAAAGCAATGGGCGTGTTTCAGAGGCCACTCCACGGCTTGCTTCAGCTTTAATTTCAAATCCTCTTGACCTCCTATATCCGACCATTTAACATTTGGAACATCTACTAAAACCTCTCTCATTGCACTCGGGTTAACATGCTTTAGTGCCCATTGGAAGTCTGATAAACTTATCTTACTGTTCATTGGAAATTTGCCAAGCATATGCATGGAAGCCTGGGTACATAAATTAGCAATGTCTGCCCCAACAAAACCGTGAGCCGCATTACTTAGAGATTTTATTTCTTCCTTTGTTAAGTTGTGGTTAACACTTGATAAGATTTTGTCAAAAATATCAAAACGATTGGGTTGGCTAGGTACAGGAACTTCAATTTCATGATCGATTCTTCCGTATCTTCTGAGGTTGGGATCTAACATATCAGGTTTGCTAGAGGTAGCCAAAACAAACACATTCTTTTCTGTATCGTGGAGACTGTCCAGCAATGTTGACAGCGTTGAAATAACGCGCTTTTCTTGCTCTGTCCCAGAAGAAGTACGCTTTGGGCACAAAAGGTCTATTTCATCAATCAAAATAATGCTGGGATCGTTATTAATTGCCTCGCTAAATATTTTCTTTAAAGCAGCTTCTGTTTCACCATAAAATTTACTGTATATTTCAGAAGTATTAATGTTGACAATATTTCCGCCACTTTCTGCTGCAATAAACTTACTGATCATAGTTTTACCGGTACCTGAGGGTCCATATAGTAAAACACTCCTCATTCGTTTCACTCCGGAATTTTTACCTTTGTCACTCAAAGCTAATTTCATTATAGATCTAACATCATTCAAGATATCATCTACACCACCCACACAAAACTTGTATAAATTCTCTGGTTTTGATTTCTTTGAGTCACTATTGAAAACCCATTTGGTGGTATCTTTTATTAGGTACCACTGATCATTCTGCTTTTCATTTAAATTTGGTTCATTTATAGATAGAACTTTAACGGTAATATTTTTTCCGTAGAAACAGACAGGTATCATATTTACAGGAGAAAGAATTTTATTTATCTGCGATAAATTAACGAAACTTTTGAACTCCGGGCTGTCTACAGCTTGTAGATCATCAATAATAGCATATACAGTGTCCGCTGGATGTGGTATAGCGTTAAATACTTCAATAGTAATTTTGGTCCTTGCTTGAGTTAGCCAACGGGAATCCAAACCTATAATAAATTGAAATGTAAAAATACAAACGACAGAAGAAATACATTCAATACTAAGTTAATTACAATCTTTGAATATATGGTTTATAGAAACCCTTCGAATCTTGCAATAGGAATAAGTTATATTCAACATAACTTATGTAAATACACACCTTTTGGGGACAAATAAATGGATGTTATTGATTCCAAATTTGATGGCCACACACGTCGAATGATTGGAGGTATATTTTCACATTGGCTTTTAATAAATACAGGCTCTCCGATCACAAGATTACATTGTAGTATAGCGGAGTGGTGAATAAGAACTAAGCTATCACTGTATGTTTCACTTAAGTCCGAGACATTTTTTATGTCGAAAAAGCAATGAAATGCGTCGCTCGAAATATAAGGTACAGTCCAAGATTCAGGGGTACTTGGACAGTCAGTGTGGTTCTTGGCTTCTTTGTGTGGTAGATCGACGAGACAAGTCGCACATTTGACCCACGGTATATTCTTTTTTTGTTTTGGCGCCATTTCAAAAGTAACTCTCAATTATTTTGTAATACTGGATAATCACATTACTAGTTCAAATCGATTTTAGGTAATTTATTATCATTTATAAAAATATAACTTTAAACAGGAATATTATTCTTAACCTATAACGCTAAAGGTAAACATGCTTGAGATAATTTAAATCTGACAGAAAATTATTGAGAAATTGAGACGTCAAATATGGAAAAATCTATGACAACTGAAACAATGAGTCTAGATTGAATATATATTCAAAACACCAACGTAATAAATTTTGTCGAGAGCCAAAAATTAGATTTTTTTCAAACCAATGCACATTTCACATTATTTAGATTCACAATAAATATTTTACAAACAAAAACACACAATCTATTTTCAAACGACACTGTCGAAACGATATAAAATACTAAAATTCTTCCGCTTAATACTCCCAAAGCATAAATTTCAGGTTTGCTTTTCTAGACACATTTGAATATTAAATGTACTTTAACTTTGTTTCACATAAATACTAGTTTTAAATAATTTTTTTTAGAATTAGAAGTTGGAGGACTAACTAGAATCTTAGTCTCAACAGACTCGCGGAATAACTGAATAATATTAATCCACGTTGACAGGTCGCACTTTTAGTAGTAACCAAAAAACAGGGCCTTGTCATTCGAATCATTTATTCGAAAATTTCGAAAGGGAAGTATCGATTTTGCCAATTCTGTTCCTTCATTTCTACCGTGGACAAAAATAAACTTGACAGCTAGCTGTCAAAATATGGTCAACACTGTAGGTCAATAACATTAGTAGAAAAATATATTCTACCACAATGTAAGAAGTTTGACAATATTTTATTTACGGAACGAAACAAAAGTGTCAGAGAACTGCATAGCTAATTTTTGTTGTAAACTTATTGTACATCAAAACCAGGAAGATGTCTTCTAAAAAGTTGAAATTTCATCCAATTATTGGGTCTATACAACGCATCGCTTTGTATGAAACAAAGGCTGTAAGTTTTTATTACGTAAATTTATATTGATAAATTCTTTTTATTTTTGTAATGTAAAAGTAACCAGTTCTACATCTCTTTTCAGAGGTTTTATTTAATTGGTTCAAACAACACACAGACAAGATTCAGGGTGTTGAAAATTGACCGGACAGATCCCAGAGAACTTTTACTCGTTGACGATAAAGTGGAATATAATCAGCAAGAAATCCATCAACTTGTAAACATGATTGAAACAGGAAATCGATCTGCTAAATTTGGAGGTGTTAAATTGATATCTGCCTATGGAATTATTGGTAGGAATTATCCTCAATTCAATTTTTTCAATTGCACTTTCCACAAAAGACTTCAGATCGTCTCATTTTGTTGATATGATTTTAAGACCGTTTTGAAATTAAATAGTACAGTTTGATTTAAATAAGCTGGAATTATATTAGCCCGAATGGCAAACGCGAATTTGAAGTCCTAATGATAATTTTATATTCTGTCTTCGGAATTAAATTATTTTATGTATGTTTAATGACTGTTTAATTTAGTTTAATTACTTTTAGGGTTTGTACGATTTCTTGAAGGATACTACATTGTGCTGGCAACAAAGAGGAGAAAGGTTGCCGTTATAGGATACCATTCCATATATAAGATAGAAGATTCCACACTCATTTACATTCCTAGCGAATCGGGAAAACCCAAACACGTTGATGAACAACATTACGTCAGAATGTTTCAAGCAATTGATTTGTCCATAAACTTTTATTTTAGGTAAATATGCTTATCTCCCGATTGACTTATTTATTTATTTGTTCATGTATACGCCCAACTGGGCTTTTACACAAAACATGTAGGTATACATAGTAAGTTTATAATTAAAATTTTCTAAATTAGGTTCATGAAATGTGTCATCGGTTGTTCATCCTTCGAGTGATGTGTCCAGCGCATTACCATAAACATTTTTGGACAACTTCAATTATACCAGTTACTTTTCTCGGCTTCCTCATCCATTAGTTTATTTTCCGATAATGAGCTTATGAATGTAGAAAGAGTATTTGATGGTTGCCTATGCATTATTCAAAATAATTTTGAAAAGTTTAGATTAGGTTTATTGTTAGTACACGCCATTATTTAACAGATACGAGTACACATTCTGTTCTTTGTTTTACCCTACTTTCAATCTACCTTGTTCCGAAACTGCTGGGTTCTTGCAGGAAAAAAGTTTATTCAAAATGATTTCAGATGATATTAAGTACCCGGTATTTAAATGGTTATTTAATATGCTACATTTTATTTTAATTACAGCTATAGTTACGATCTGACCCACTCACTACAAGTTAATTTGGCGCCACCTCGAGAATTCTCAATCAACTCGTGCCCTGGCATTCCCAATGAAATATACAGAAACAACGAGTCGACTTCCAAGGAACAAAATAAGGTTGATGATGATGATTTGTTCAATACATGGAAGAAGCAAATGAACCAAAGAAATATTAACTCTGGGTATGGGTTAAAACTTTTATACATACATCTAAATTAATTTTGAATTTTAATATCTTAACCATAAAGATCTTTGAATTTGAATACCTTAACTATAGACAAAACATTAAAAAAGATCAGTTGTATCCTTATGTAGAGCTCTGTTGCCATGAAATTTGATTTGCTTTTTCATAGCTTGTAGTAACTAAATATTTCTAAGGTATGTATTCCTTTCCACAGAAAAGAGTCTACCCTTGAATTTGGAATCAGGACAGTTCCCGAGTGGCGTTATGTCTGGAATTCTCATTTACTAGGCCCTGTTCATTCCCAACTGCACCCCGATTGGATAGTCTACGTGACCCACGGCTTCGTGGACCAATCAAACATGTCCGTGTTCGGACGCTCCATTTACATCACTGTTGTTGCGGGGAGAAGCAACCGATATGCAGGAACACGGTTTTTGAAAAGGGGAGCAAATTGCGAAGGGGATTGTGCCAATGAGGTCGAGACAGAACAGATGGTTCATGATTCCATGGTGTCTTCTTTGAACACTGGAAGGTAATATTATACCGATAAATCAATAATGAATTGCAACATACATTACTGATATTTTTTGGATTGTAGACCAAGCACCAAATTAACAAATATGTATCAATTCATCAAAATCCACTTCTTATAATTTCTAAGTCAACCCAGCTTAATTTAATTATTAGCTTGATCATCCAATATTATGTAATATATTACAACCAGATATCCAATTATAGAAGCAAAATATAAACACTGGTATGATATACAATAGTTGTCGGTACCTACTGTAAAAAAATTACGTTTGTTAATCTGTTTAGCTATAAGAAATAATAGTAACTTAACCTAACTTAATAATTTTATGCTTATGATTGTATTCTGATTTAAAATTCATCTTTTTGGTGCCTGTTCAAGTATTCGGTGATCATTGGATCTTTTTTTACTAAAAGTGATTTTGCTAACGAATTATGTTTTGGTATTCATTAAAACAGTAAGAAAGATCTTATGTTTAAAAAAGATGTGACAAAATGTGTTATGAGTTGTTTTTAAATGCGTGATTAACAATGCTTTTTTTTCCTCAGATTTAGTTCATTTGTGCAGTTGAGAGGTTCTGTACCTGGAAACTGGTCTCAGGATATTTCCAAGATGGTCCCCAAGCCAGCAATATCCATTGACTTGGCAGATCCTTTCTTCCAAGTGGCCGCCAAACACTTTAACCAGATGTTTGAAAGATACGGGACCCCCACCGTGATACTTAATCTTGTCAAGAAAAGGGAAAAGAAAAAGCATGAATCTTTTCTGAGTGAAGAATTCAGTGCTTCCATTAAATATTTAAATCAGTTCCTACCTCCAGACAAATTAATTCAATATTTCCACATTGATATGGCGAGAATGAATAAAATCAAAGAATCTACAGTATTTGACAAGTGAGTATTCAATTATGTATTATTGGAGTAAATTCATCCAAAATAACTCTGTCTCGTAAACGTAGGAGTAAATAAAACAAATGGCTGTTTCTCAGTGATTTGGCACAAGGACATCGTTGTCAGAAGTGTATACATATTATGCATCAGTACACACAATCCTAAGTATGTGTTGGTCGTCTCAACTCTAATTGTGCGACATATAACAGTGTATCAAGAAAATTAAAACATTCTCAGGTTGACGGAAATTGCACACATGGGAATAAAACGAACAGGATTCTTTTTGAGCTGTGAACCGCAAGGAGTGTGCTATGGAATATCGGGCCATGAAGGAGGAACATTACAAACTGGCATCATCCGGGTGAATTGCGTCGACTGCCTTGATAGAACCAACACGGCCCAGTTTGCCATAGGGAAATGTGCCCTCGCATATCAGGTTTGTAATTAAACACATATCAATAATATACCAAATTAATATATTCTCCCATCAGAAATAACTTTGGTACTTTTTAGATTCATGTTTACCCAGCTTAGATCATTTCACACTCCCTACAACTACCAACTACACTGCCGTAAGTCAAAAAATCGTGTGTTTTAAATTGGGTACTACCGCTGGTAGTCATATATGTATATAATTAGATATGACACTAGATGCTCGAAGTGCATCTGCTTAACTGAAGCTGGCTGGAACCACCACAGTCGATAACTAGCGACTGTTGATACATTACATATTGCTAGCCGAATGACTCTGCCCTAAAATGTGGACTCACTGCTGAAACTAAGGAAAAAACATTCCTATAAAAGTGTATTTTTATTTCATTAAAATAAAGCTAATAAGATTCATTTGTGCTTCCAGCTGTGCGCATTGGGAATACTAGATACTCCCGTTTTAGAATTTGACACAGACTGTGTCAGAATTTTGGAAGGGCTATATGAGGATCATGGTGATACCCTAGCTCTTCAATATGGAGGCTCCCAATTGGTTCACAGGTAGTTCAATTTGTAGCATTAAAACAATTTTGTAGCATTCTTACGCACCTCTTATAAGGTTACAAATTAACCAAACATAAAACCTAAACATTACATATGGTTAATACATATATAATTATAATTAGGAGGTTTTGGACATGTACAACTTTATAATTATAATAATAAACTTTTGTTCTGTTTCAGAATAAAGACTTATCGCAAAACAGCACCATGGACGTCCCAAGGAAATGATATAATGCAAACGCTCAGTCGATACTATTCCAATACATTCTCCGATGCAGAAAAACAAAATACAATCAATCTATTCTTGGGGCTTTTCGTGCCCGACTTGTCTAAACCGCCGCTCTGGGAATCTACAACAGACTATTATTTACATCATGTTGATGCAATCAAATTTACTCCCATCAGTGACAAGAGGTAATTTACTTATTTTTTTAAACTGGGAAGGCTCCGTTTTGGGGGAATGTAGCCAGGGTGAAAAATAATACCAAAGGGACTTTTGAACATAGAGAGTACAAGATGGAGGAGGTAGACCTTAGATATACACGGTGTTTCAGAGTGGTATTGCGAAACTCCTGGAGGTGATTACTCGCAATATTCTAAGAAAAAAATCCTAATGAAACAGAGCAATTCTATTTTACAACATTTAAAAAAATATTTTGCTTAAAATAATTGTGGAAAACTTGTATTGTAGTTGTAGCTTTAAAATAGATCAATTGTTTATCACGTCATCGCTAAAATCTGGTGGGAGTAGGTACCTGGCCATTTGCAAAGGTAGGTATGTGCAAAGCCAATCAGTCATTAGGTTACGGTTGGTCAAACAGATTTCGCATTTAGTGAGCCAATAGCGATAAATTACCGCATGTCGTGGGCGGTATAATATTTGCTATAAAAAATCGGTTAAACCTGTATAAACCTTATGGAAATATGTATCATATTACCATGTAAATACAAACTTTATAACTTCTCTTCTCTCTTCAATAAACAACTTCCGTAGAAGAGCAATACACTCTTAGGCTTTAAACCGAGAGGTCATGATTTCAAAACCTTTCATGGACAATAAAAAATTACATTATTTATAGAGTTTATTTGGCAAATAAGTTTCTTAAACGATTACATAGTATGTTTTTGTACCACATTTCCAAGTGGTAGATACTGCAAAAAATGGTAAAATCCTACTGCCACCATAAGAAGCGGAAAATGTTGCTTGTGCAATGATGGAGGACTTATGGATGGAGGGAGAGGAATTGAACGCATGACGCCCGGGTGGGAACCCGACGCGTTTGTTCAATCAGCTACCGACCGGTTAAATGTTACACTATTACTTTAAAAAAATGTTGAAATTGAAATAAAACAGTGATTTATCACCGTAGAAGTACAGAAAAAACTTTCACTCTGGATTGCAATACAAAAAAAAACTTTTAAATTTTCGTAGAAAGAAATCACTTTGTGGTTCGATATATTTAAAAAAATATATATATAGGACCACGAATATTATCTTAATTTTTACAACCGACCGGTTTTGCTAAGCCTAAGCATCATCAGGAAACAAAAGGAAACATAACAAACGATACAAAGTGTGCGGTTATATATATGTTATGATTAAGGTTTTCACGGGTGTAAGATGTAGAACAATTTTCTCGGTTTACCCGCGTAACGTAGTCCTTAAAAGGACTTTTTAACTCCTGACGTTTCGGACAAATCACACTGTCCATCTTCAGAGGCCTTATGTCTTGAGTTTTTCTTTATATCTTTCCAGGTGGCCTCGGTTGTTCTTAATGACCCTACCAGTAAACTGTGTAGGCAGAACCTATGTGACAATACCATCAGCTAACCACAAACCTTTTTGGATTTTGCAGTTTTAGATCAATTTCAAAACTAGAAATTTTTAGTGTGAATATCAGAATCAGAAGAAAAACAATCTACACATTTTTAACAGTATCCCTGATTTCTAAAAATAACCTATTACACTGTGAACATTGTCTGTTAATAAATAAGTACATTTTTTATTTTTTAAAAAGTAAGACAAACATTCCCGGGTTACGAATAACCTGACAATATTTGAAAAACTCCTACTGCCATCATAAAAAGCGGAAGATGTTGCTTGTGCAATGATGGAGGACTTAGCCAGCAGAGGAATTGAACGCACGACGCCCAGGTGGGAATCCGACGCGTTCTCCACTCAGCTACCGACCGGTCATACAATAATAAGATGAATAAATAATTTTATGACTGAATAAAGTTTATGAGTTGTTCACCTTTCTAGGTATCCTTTGACCCTGTGGTGGAATCCAGACGTACTCAAGTATCTGCCGGTGTCTTATGTAGAAATGAGAAAGAAATGCTACGAGATTGTACGTTTAGAGGGCACATGCGATGGTACCCAATCTATCGAAATGGTCGATTCTTACCATGACTTTCATCGACCCTATGAGTATAGTGCTCTAACAGAATGCTACGGTTATCAGGTATGTACTTATTAATGAAAAGTAGCGTTGTGACCGCTTTGAAAGAACTGCTTCAAAGAACTATTTCTTTTGGCAACAGTTCGTACTTCATTCATTGTTCATTGAACAAATACTTCAATTGAAGTCGGTAGTTTATTATAGCGTTCATTCATTTTAAAAACTTCATTTCATTGAACAAATATTTCAATTGAAGGTGGTAGTTCATTTTAGCCTTCATTCATTTCATTAACTTCATTCCATTGAAAGAAGTACTTCAATTTGAAGCAGTACCGTTGTGAAGGCATTGACATTTCAAAATGAAGGGACCAGTTCCAGTTCCAGTTCCAGTTCCTTTCCTTTTGAAATGTCTACCGACTAGTACGTGATTTTTGTGGTGAGGAACCGGTTCCAGTGCTTTTTACTTTGAAATCTCTACTGACTAGCATGTGCTTTTCGGCGAGGAACCAGTTTCAGTTCTTTTGGTTTTTAAATCCCTACCGACTAGTACTTTTCAATTTGGCAAGAAACCGGTTCCAGTTCTTTTCAGTTTTTAAAGTCTACCGACTAGCATGTGTTTTTTCGACGAGGAACCGGTTCCAGTGCTTTCCAGTTTCAAAGCGCTGCCGACTAGTACGGATTTTGTTGGCGAGTAAGCAGTTCCAGTTCTTTTCGTTTTCAAATCTCTACCGACTAGCCAGTGCTTTTTTGGCGAGGAACCGGTTCCAAAAAGAACTGAACAAATAAGCGGATAAATTCAAATCTCTTTTTTGCGAGTTCGACTTCAATTGAAGTGTTCATTTCGAAGGGTTCTTTTTAAAGAACTAACAATTCGTGAAGCATTCACAAAACATTGAAGTTTTTCCCAACACTAATGAAAAGTCATAAATGAATAATTATTAATACTATATTTACAACTTTACTGGTTCAAAATCAAAAGTTTTTATTTATTGAAAATAGAGAAATTTTCTAAAGAGCAATACCAGGGACAGTCAATAAGCTTCTAAGCTAGGCAAGCAACTTTGAAAATGCCGAAGGGAAGGGGGACGTTCCTGAGTAGTAAATACTCAGATAAGTATTGCCCTGGTGAAAGACGGTGGTCTTAAACAGCCGTGTTCAATAATGAGATCGCCAGTACCAAAATAGCTAGGTACTTTCCAACCTTCCTATTCCCCATCTCCTTTCCCTCGCCACTCCATTCAGCTCCACAACATACCTATTGGGGATGTCAGGGCCCATTGGCTCCGGACAGTTGGGATTGTTTGTGATTTTCAGTTAAAAAAAATACAAATTTATTTTAAGTGTACAAGTGTTTTTTTATAGACTAGCAGTGCTTTCATGAACCCACCGTCTCTGAGTAATACAACACTTTGCATATAAAAACCATTTATGTAAATTTAATTTCAGCTTGGTAATTCAACCAGAGATTTAATGAACCAGTATACACCAAATTATAGCCCATTTGTTGTTAGAGGAAGGCCTTATGGACAGGGTAAAGGTGCTCCGTCTTCTAAGAATCCTGGCCTTTCTGGAAGAGCCAGTTCTGGATCTAACAACTCAAGCGAGTAAGTAAACTGTATAAATTATTTGTGAAACCTTTTTGATGCAATCCTTTCTTCGATAGGTCAATTGTTGTAAGGAACCAATTAACATATATGTATCTATATTATATATGATTATTATTAGATATGAAAAATTTGCAGTGATAATTAAATTAAAAAATCTATTCAATTCTGATCACGCTCTTGTTCACCTCACGCCTACCACATTCACCATTTATAGGGTTTCACCCTTTTTTATTTCTTATAACTGCCAATACATGGTATGGCTACATAAAATAGGTAGGTATATAAAAATGATCCACTTTTTTTATATGCAAACAATACAGAGTAAGATTATGTGTTTTGTCCTAGAACAGCATTGCATGACTAGAGTTTTGATTGTACTCAATAAGATCTCTAAAGCTTTAGTAGACCTCGCCCTTTATGGTTTTGTAATCTACATGACTGTACGAGTGCACTTTTGCAGTTATTCCGGTCTGAAGCGTACAGTTTGGAGATTACCCTGATAGCCAACCTCCGATAGGAGAGGGCACCAGAAGAAAAAAAGATTTAGATACACATATTTATGGTAACCTTTAAAACATGTGTGCATTTTCCTGTAAATGGAATGGTCCTATTGTAAATTTTCTTCTAATTGTCTTATGTTACAGTTCCAATAGTGAATCTTCCTCTGATGACGAGATAACGAGCTCTAATACAAGTACGAGACAAGTTAGTCCGTCGCCTAACAAGCACATGGCCATCCTGGCTCCAGCAAATGATGGCGACGATTGGGACACCTTCCCACTGGTCACTCGTGGATGCAGGATCCATCTACAAAAACCATCCCGGGCAAATCTCAATACGTAAATATTAAATACATTTGTATTGTTTATTGTAATACTACTAAAAGCTCCGTCTTAACCTCTATTTCTGTTACAAGCTTTATTTATGAGAAAGAGGTTACAAGAAAGCCATCTTTATTATAATTACCTTGTGTGGTAGCTATTTTTTTTATTAGTGCTGTCTGCAATTCAAAACAACTTTCTCCATACTATCACAAAACTTATCTCTTTAACCTTTAGTGCCCGTTCACACAAAATGTGGTAATTTCAACTAAATGGGTGCACTCATTTACGCAGAGTCTCAGCACATGTATACGACAATATCGGAAATATTATTGCTTTATGTAAATGAGTGCTGCTTAGCATATTATGCAAAGCTTACTTTAATAATAAATATAACATTAATTTACTTTTCAGATACAAACGCTACGTTAGCACCGACCGAAAATCTAGTAAAATAAATTGCAACGCGGGCACAGTTGAAGTTACAGTGACCAGTGGATTTTCTATTGATAGCTCTGAGAATGTTATTCCGCCAACCGTGAACAAAATATCCAAAGAAATCTACAAGCAATATATTGACAAATACAACGGTCCTGCAAATCCTTCAGCAAAATCTCTTCACTTGTATTCCAATTACGTTAAGTTATGTCTGTGATGATAATTTTTGTTAAATAAAAAAACTAAATATTCATATTAAGATTAATTGAATTATTGTTGTGGGATTATTAATATTTAAGAAAATATTTATAATTTGTATTGATAATCTCAAAGCATTTTTAATAAATTGTAAAAATACCAAGACAAAAAATGTTATTATACAAACCAAACATAAAAATAATAAATAAATGTTGACTATTTTATTTCTACCGTTTTTAATTTCATTATATATTTGAATGCTACTTATTTTCCAGCTTCCCGAGCATTTTATTTATTTACTTAAACCCAATTTTAAACATTTTACAAGATAACGCTTCTTGATGTCAGTATTTAGATGTTCCTCAAGCAATTTGCTATGCACATCGTTAAATATTAGAGTAGGCAGTTTGAAAAGAACCAAAAATATGTTGCGGTGGTAAAAATCAAATGGCATTACATTTAATTACGTATAGGAAATCTCATTTAGATTCAACTGACAGCAAAACTTTCATACAGTTAGGTAAATGTACTCTTATGTTGGGAAACATGTCAAATACATGCCCTTTATTTGTACGCGGTAGGCATTTGCTACATGAGAACTGGTTGTTTCTGCGACTTGTTCTTCTGTTCAACAACTCAGCTGTGAAATGATATGCCGGCCTTGTGTTTCTTCCCTCCCATAAGATTGGCGTATTCAAACCAAGTTCACTCCTTCCTTTCTACAAAAAAGAGCTTACAGCATCCCCAAAGATGACATAGACCCTGAGGGACATCATCTCCCCCAGATCCTCTCGGTGTGGAGTAAATAATATAATAAATAAACTTGGTGGTTTTTACTTTGATACAGACTAACATGTGGAAGAAGGATTGATGTTTTCTTGTGAATCTTTCTCTACCAGTGCTATAAAGTTAAGTGAACCAATATTTTGACAGTGAAAGAAAACATCAGCTGCGAGTAAAAGAGACTTTATTAATTTAGAGCTTCCAGCATAATATAGTTACAAATTTCACACCCAGATATACCGGAATGAATGTATTTGAAGTGCAATATTATAATAGTCTACTTCAACTTCTTCTTGGGGCGTAAGTTGTTGGTGTGGCCACACTTCTTCTTGCGGCAGTTGGTCGCCCTGGGGTGGAGGCGAAGCGTAGCACTTGCGGCAGATCATTTTGTCACAGTTGTATTTCTGGGCAAGGATGCGCAGGGAAGGCTCGATAATACCTGAAAGAAGACAAATTATTGTTTTTAACGCTGTAACCCTTCACTAGGCATAATTTATGTTATCTAGTGGGAAGCCGGTATGTCCCAATGTAGTATTTGTACATCAGAAAAGCACTCTGCCAACCGGGAAATCAATTGTCTTTAAGTTCCGCAGACACACAATATAAATATGCTGGTAAACAGTTTAATTTATATATAAGGTGTGCAAGGCTACAACCGACACCGCTGCCACGGTAATTGACATTGTATACACGCAGACACGTGTATATCACGAGAAGCATGGATGTAGACAAAGCAAAAAAGTAGTAAGCATTATTTTCTTTTGGGACAAAAATACCAAGGCTAAAAAAAAAAAATACATGACGGGTAATAGGTGAAGTTTGTGGCAGTAATTGCCCACAAATGGTTTGATTGGAGACATGGTTCATCTTGATGAAAGCAGATAAACTTATTCAACAAATCTACTGAATTACAAATATGTTAAAATTCATACCACATACTAAATGTGCTATCTATTCCTACAATCATGACCAGTATTTTGATATGATGTACCAGTACCTGATAAGACACCGTTCAAAACATTTGAAAGACCAAAAGCATTATTAAGAACTTACTTAGGTGACATTGTCAATGAGTTTAATGGTTTTAGGCACATCAGATTACTCAATAATAAATCTGGGTTTTAATTTAGTTTTGACTGTCAAAAAAGCTGCAAACGGTTTGCTATCGAGTGCACATCAGAAACGCATTAAAAAGTTAGATAATATGCATTCATTGATTATTCCTTTGAATGCCTAACATTACAAACATAAAGGTGGGATTTAAGATAGGACCAATGGAAATTATATATAAAATGATGCTAACTGTCAAATCAATGTTTAACCAACAAGGTCATCAATTCAAAGTCGTTTATAGAAGTAAATACACGTGTTTCTTCTGAAATTATCGTTGAATATTTAACATGCACCAGAAAACCATTAAATTTGTTTGAAAGTTTCTAACCTCCTCGGAGTCGGAGCACCAAGTGAAGTGTGGACTCCTTCTGGATATTGTAATCCGAAAGGGTGCGCCCATCCTCGAGCTGTTTTCCGGCGAAGATCAACCTCTGCTGATCTGGAGGAATTCCTTCTTTGTCTTGGATCTTCGCTTTGACATTTTCGATAGTGTCAGATGGCTCTACCTCAAGGGTGATGGTTTTACCCGTAAGGGTCTTCACGAAAATCTGCATTGTGGCCACTGAAAATAAGCGAACAGAAACTTAAAATTTTGATTCAATGAACTTAAAAGTCACACGTGAAAAACAAAAGCTAGAGGAAAGACACAAAAAAATAACGCATGCACGTTGCGAATTTTGAAACTCGAATTATTTTCCATACGCTAGCACTAGTTCAAAGTTACAAAACAAAAAAAATGAATTTCACATTTAGCACACACAGCGTAGTGTTGAATTTAATATCAAATAAATGTTACATTACATGAAAATTGTACAATTTAAGCAATCACCTGAAGCGCAACGTGGTCGCTAAATTTATAACCAAAAAGAAAGAAAGATGTCGGCCGGTAAGGGGTTGCCATAAACGCACATGAATAAGGTAGCGAGATTTATGCCAAAAGTAGCGAAAATACAAGTAAGAACCGCTGAGTAAAATTCCACTAGACAGATAAATAACCAGATTATTTGTTGGTAACATGGTGCAGTTTGTAGTATGGTTTTAACCTCTAAGGGTTTTAATATCAAATAAATTATTTTCGCGCGTTTTTTGTCGCTTGGTATCGCATTTGAAACTCGGTTCAGTTTTCTTGAGAGAATTATGGCAAAATCTCGTTATTGCCATAATATCATCACTATCATAAACTGATTTTTACAGTTTGAAAATATAGTGTAAAAATCTAATAGAGTGGAACTAACATTTTTCAATCGCCAATTTTGGAATAAATTATAATACTTAGATTCATTGATAGTCGACAGGAAAAACGTAATAAAAAAGTAATTTCGTAACGCTTTAATTTTTGCACGTTCTTTCCAATTGTTTTTATTTTGTTTTAACATCTAATAAATTACTATTTTGATGCATATGTTAAAAAAAACACCTTATAAATAATTTAAACACAAGTTCGAATATAAAATTTCCTTAAAATATTTTCAGACAAGAATCATCTTTCGGAAATTACCACTTATATTGAAATACCGTGTACAATGTTTTTATGTGTAGTTTTTGTGTTAAATTTGTTAAAGTTCATTTAAAAAAAAAAAATGCCAATATTATTAAGTTTTGCTAGTTTTTTTGTTTATTTTTGGTGACAGCTGTTTCGGGGTTCAAGGCCATTATAAAATTGTCGCTAGGCCACATGGAGACTACTTATTTATATGATTTTAGTTTACTGTTTACTAATTTCGATAGAATTATTAAATTATCATGAAATTCTCACTTTGTGAAGTAAGAATAATATAATATAATAATATGATAAAATAGTAAAAGTAATTTGAAAAAATAACAATAATAGTAATAGTATAACTTATAATATATAATATTATTGTAAGTCGATTGAATTAAATTTAAAAAAAATGTATTTGTAAACATATTAAAAACCGCGTATATATAATGCGAAAAATATAAATTTGAACTCTATTGCTTTTTTAGTTAAATACTTTTTCATCTTAGTGTTGCCATTTATAGAACGATATAAACGATCGCAGCGCCCATTTTTTTTTGTCAGACTGTTGAGTTGTCAGTAGAATACATAATATTTTACAGGCGTTGTTCCGAGTTTTAGAAATTTGGTTGGGAAAAGATTTTTCCTGAAAACACGGAGCAAAGAATTTTTTTTGGGAAATTCCCCTTCCCCAACCCTTCAAGATTAGCTTTTCATTTTAGATCGTATTTTTTAAACGAATAGCTAAGTTTCTTACACAAAATGTAAACATTAATAACGAAGAATAAAAGGTGATACGTTCCATAAAAAAAAAACTGTTTTTAAATAAACAGCCCCGGTTTCTTAAAAAAATCGGTGAATTGAGTCAGTGGTTCAGAAAATAAACAACAATGATGCGTCAAAAAACATTTTATTTTATACACAATTCTTTAAACTACATAATTTAGCCGTAGAGTCGAGGCTTTTTCTGAACTTCCATGTTGGTTTAGTAATCACTTCATGGTTGCCCTCTTGAAGTAGACTGCCCAGGAACATAAAACCCCCACGATGGCCAGTCCAAATGAAACCCTGTACATGATCATGTCCATTGGTCCCCCCTTCAGGAAAACAGGTATGTCGTTGGGTCGCTGAAAAAATAGATCGAAATTAGCAATTACGGATGTCACTGATATACCTAGTAGGCCTCCATGGTCGAGTGGTAAGACGCTCGACCACGAATCCAAAGGTCGCGGGTTCAAACCCGGCGTGCGCCAATAACTTTTATTTAATTAAAATATGTCATAAAACATTTAATTCATATAAAAATAATATTTGCGACACGTTCCAGAGTGGTAGATACTGTAAGTATCGCCCTGGTGAAAGACCACCATTCAGAATCGAAACGTTGCTTGAAATGGCTTTAGCCGTATTCGGTGACCAGATCTGAATAGCCAGGTACTTCCCAACCTTCCTCTTTCTAATCTCCTTCCCCTCCCCACTATCTTCAGCCTCACAACATACCATATTTGGGGATGTCATAGTCTCACTGGCTCTAGACGGTTGGGAGCAGTTGAGACTCTTGTGCTGTATTCATATAAAAATGGCCACCACAAGTCGTCGACAAAGAATGTTTATCATGACAAACGGCTAAAACTGAAACGGCCGCGATTGACTGATTGTTGTGACGTAGTCAACGTCAGAAATACGTTAAAAGCATTCGGAGTTTTTCGTGCAGTATTTGTACACACAGGAACAAAATAATACTTGTATACGAAGACATCGGAAGAGATTCAATTATAAAAATCGTGCAAATTGCGAACAAAAGACTGACGCAAACGGGTTACCGTCACAATCGCGAAAATATCACTTTGGCGGCGTTTAAATCATCCTAGAAAATTTATTTTCTACTTTAAAAATAAAATAAAAGTTAAAGTTGATTTTTTTAAAAGAATGAAATAATATTAGAAAATACCCCACTGTTCTTCTTTTCACATGTTTTGCACGAATGTATTCCCCTATAGACGCTCAATGAACGTAACATTAAAACACCGCGTGTAATGTTACACGGTTTTTTTAAATTATTTTTTTATCAGAAGTGAATATAAGACAGTTTTACATAGAGCAACATTATTTGATGAAGTATTTATTTTATTTACACCGGCGATATAAATAAAGATCGTCATTTTTTTAAAATTAGTAAATAAGAAACACTTTCGTTAGTAGCGATTGTGTTGAATTGAAAGTTTTCAACGGTAGGTGGAACTTTCCACGAAATATTTTGAGTTATATGTAAAATATAGATACTTGACTACAAATTTTTTTATTTGCTAGTTGCTTTCGACCGTACGAGGGCGAACTTTTAAAATTCGGAACTTACGAATGTGTTCAGAAAATGATTAATTTTAAAAAATAATCTTTTCAAATCATTACCAACAGAATAAAGTATATTTTAGAAGACATTATTCTATATTTGAAAGGACATCCCGTGATTTGATGAGCCGCTTTTACGGTTCCGGAATGATTTCAATATTTAAAATTAAAAAATATATATTTAAAAAACCACAGCAGAAAATATTAGTAGTATAAGTACACTTTTAATACCTTCAAAACTTTCAAATGAACTGATTTTTTTAATTAGAATACGGAAAAAGCTTATTTTTTTAGATTTTTTTTTTAATAAATTAATTTAAAAAATAACTTGGTTTTAAGCTCCTGGCGTCAGTATCTATATGGAATTTTTTTTTTTTTTTTCAAAAAAGAACATTTTAACGGGCACACGCTGTTTTAACGAAATTGTAAACATAGAAAAAAAGATTTATTCTTGGAACATATATATTTATATTTACAATATACTCGTATATATTGAAAAAAAAAACAACTTTTTGAACCTTTATGCTTTTCATTTTGATTAAAATAATGTCAATAATCTTCAACGAAAATATAAAACAGAAAACGTCTGAAAATAAAGAGAATTCAGTTGCGACCGAGACTCGAGCCCGAGGGGATTTTTCCTTCCTACTACAACACGGGCCTCTTCAAAACCCAGTTTCTCTTTTTATTTTTAGATGTTACAGTATTATTTAGATATCGACTGTGTTTAGGTCAAAGGCGTTATTCCACTTTTTTTACAAGCAAACTTAGGGAACCACTGTCACATTTTAAGCCGTCGCAAATCCACAACTACTTCAAATAATCGCCCCCGTTAACCATTAATTCTCGGCCCGTTTCAGCATTTTAACAAATTATGATCAGATGTAATGCATAACAACATGACCGTTATTTTATCACTAAGGCCTGGATTTCCTTAAAAAAAGGTGAAATGACGTCTTTGACCTAAACACAGTCAATATCATTTATGTAATTCGACAATTAGCTCTATTTAAAAAATGTATTCGGCTATTCTTCTCACTTTTCATAGTTTCATTGCAAAAAATGCTGCGATTTCGAAGGGTTTATAAAAATGAATGCGTTAGTAGGACATCCAAAAGAAAAAAAATCTAGTAAAAAATAATTAAAAAACACCTGGAAAAGTTCCATTCTTGCTTTCAACTTGGGGTCGAGGGGTGCGTACTTCTGGTTTGTTCCGGGCACGGTTCTCTGCCCGCTCTGTTGGCGAACCTGCATGGGGGTGACCTTGCTCATTTTCACACTTGGGTCGTAGGTAACACAGGCAGAGGGGGCAGCCTTCGCCGCCAACGGGGGCTGAAAATAACAACAATTATTGGGTTATACATATAAATATATGTATACATAGATACAAGAGTGGTAGATACTCCCAGTATTACCCTGGTGAAATACCACCATTCAGAATCTCGAAATGGCATGAATTTACACCGAGCAGTGTTGTGGGCGTGTCCGTGTGCCCGATGTAGGCTGAATTTTACTTTTCTTCCGGTAGAATTGATAAAACAATAAAATAAATATCGAAATTATTTCTCGAGCAGATAATAAATTTCATTGATCTCTCTGGGGCCCAGGAGTCGAAAGATATTGGGTAAATTGGCGACATCAGTTTTCTTTCAAATCGCTATGTATCACCCTTCTAGGGATTACTCACCTGTTCAGTGATTTACCTACATTCCAGGATATTATAATAAGTTGCGAAAATAAGGTAGGCAGTTTAATATAAGAATAGGTAGAAATGCACAAACTTATCCGCACTGGCGGCCAAAAGGAGAAATAAAGAAATATTCGTTGAGCTGTATCCTTAAAATCTACAGTAGCGTCTTCCCCGACTGCACAGATACGCAGTTTATACATTCTGCAACTTGTGGATTAATCAGTGCATAGTTATGATAAAGTTGGTGTGGATTTACTAAGAACATGTTATTTAAATGAATTATTTACAACAAAGCAGTTTTTTTTTGTTTCACTATAAAACTTCGTAACTGTGGGTTCTGGCATCATGAAATTAGCAAATACTTTTCTGTGTGGAATGGTTTTTTTCAGCTGACAACATAATTATTTATTACTATCCAGAGTTTTGAAGCTTTAAAATATGAATTTTTTGCATATTGAAAAATGTTTAACAAGCAAGAAACTCGTACCAAGTCGGACAATAACTATTAGCAATTGTATGAAATATTTTAGACGGTCAAGAATCTAAATTACTCTCGAATAATACCATCACAAATATTATAGTCAATTCATTTCACAAAAATTAAAAAATAGAAACAAGTTTTCTACTTTAAATTTTAAAAATCATTACCTAAGTCAAGGCCACATATAAATTGATATGAACTATTGAAAATCACTGGGTCAAACTTACGTATATTTTTCAAACATATTTTCCAAGCGCTTAAATTATAATGAACATGTTAAGCACAAGAAAAAGTCACTGAAATCGTTCGAGTAAGGGTTAGAAATATTTTCACTCGAAGGGTGGTTTTCGTGAAAAATTAAAATTCTTTCTAAGGACAAATGAAAGCGTAAAAACATTTCTTACCACCGGGAAAAGCGGAGATTGGATATTGGACGAGTATGTAACCCTTCCAGTGACATTATTGTAGTTATAAAACATTTTGTATAATAACTAATGTCGGCTGTTACGAAACGAATACGGTCCTTGGCTAGTACTATGTACTGTAGGAAAATGTGCAGCGAGTGCGCCGACGCAGTGTGATTTTTCCTTTTCCTGTCTATTATTATGCGCAATCAAGAGTACTGCTCTCTGACGAGACGTTGCACAAGTTGCATAAGGTGCAATTGCGACCGGAAGTGGAACTGAATTGCGGAAAAGGCTTTTGGGATGACTCGATAGATGTCGGTAATGGAGGTGTGACACGATTTACGAATAGATACTGTCATATAAATCAAACACAGTCAAACAGATGGTATAAATAATAAATATGACAGACTTTTTTAAAATAGAAAATAATGTTAAATATATAACTATAATAGTAATCGTCATTTTATGTTGAAGTTGCAAACATTGACCTCTTTGTTGTATACTATCTATATGAAATAATTCTTAGTAGTAGTAAACTAGGCTATCAGTTAGATAGGTCGATTCAAATATCACAGCGGGTACAGACTTATTTCCTTTTCTGATAATTTTATACTAAGCTGAAAAGTCTGTACTTTGAATCACAGGTATAAGTTATTTCAATTAACATTATCAATAGCATTTTCACCCATTCCACGAATAATCAATAAGACAATTGAACGGGGTGGAAAGGTAAGTACCTCTCTACAAAGTACTTTGTGTGAACATAATTTTAATTCATTTGTGCAGGCAGCCAAAATACGAACAAAATATGTTTTTTTTTGCACCACACATATCCATAAATATAGTTTCTAAATGTGAATACAGCAAAAGAATCCTAACTGTCTGGAGCCAGTGAAACTATGGCATTAGAGAGTGAAAAAGGGAAGGAGTTGTGGAAGTGAAAAGTTCCTGGCTATTCAGATCTAGTCACCAAACACTGCTAAAGGTTTTTCAAGCAATGTTACGATTCTGAATGGTGGTCTTTTACCAGGGCGATACTGAGAGTATCTTTCACTCTGGAACGTGCTGAAAATATACTATATTTAATTTTATATAAATAACACAGGTTTTAATTAATTAACTAAAATTAATTTGTACACGCCAGGATTTGAACCCGCAATCCTTGGATTCGTAGTCGAGGATCTTAACCGCTCGATCACGAAGGTCGTTTAGATATCTACAATATTCATAGTAGCGACGCCTCCGGCTGTAGAGATAATATGATCTTTTACCTTCTACACTAGTATTGCAGACGGAGAAAAATAATCAAATTGCTTAAATACTGTTACCTTTACAAATTTGTCTCCTGCTGATTGGTATTTTTCAGATTTTCGCAAATTTTCGAACCAAACCGTTTATGGTCGGTTCATTATCAAGCGAAATGGGTTTAAAACAATTCTAATCTGTAGTAGGTACCTACACAAATATTTAGAGATGTTCAATTTTTTCTGATGCTAGATAGTAAAAAGGGGAATCATTAACCTACTTAAGAATAACATACGTGGTCATGAGTTGTCCTAGATTTTAAACGTTCCGTAGTTAGCACTTTAAACAGGTCGCCAAGGATTTCCTTTCCTGAAGAAAACATTTAGTCGATAGTTTATCCACGACATACAAACACCCACCTGTTTTCCTCGCGTCGCCGACTGCAATTTTGTAAAATACACGTCAAATCTTTCACAGTTAATGCAGATTATGGAGATTGCTGTTCAGTTTACCGTAATGTGCTTCAGAATAAAGTGATAATTTGATACCATGAATTCAGACAGAGCGAATACGGAGGAAGATTGGAAAATTTTCGAAGTTCTCTGCTCAAAAACATCTTCAGAGGTTTGTTTATACTGTTATCTGATATTTGAAATCAATCATAAATAATTGCTTACTACTGTCATCAATATCAAAATACATTTATCAATTTGCGTGATTTAGATGTTTGAGTATCTATTGTTGGGATTTGTTTAATAAAAGGTTATTCGCCAAAATATTATTAATTTGACTACAAAGGCGGTCGTCATGGATATTGTATGCCTCCCGGTGCCTTGCACTAAACATCGATTCCCAAGGGGGTGGGAAAACTTGGGAGGATTTCAAGCGGGAAATTATAAAACCATATGATTTGCCTCAAAAGGTTACTTCCTTGTGTAAAAGTTCCCAGCAAAAGGCTTAGACCTTGTATTGATAGGCAGGAGTAGCTTCTATCGAGCGGGCGTATCTATAACTTCGCTCAAAGTAAGTTGATATTGTCTGTCAACATGGTACCATGCGTGACTGCGAGGCGATCAAACTTCTCTAGTTCTCTCCGACCTATTTTCTAACATTCTATCTCTGCCTCACGGAGATTTTGAATAGATTTTGATAAGTTCATTCGATTTTACAACGTCGGGAAATATTGACGGAGTCTTTGTTTAATATTCAGTTTGTCAGGAGACATATAATTTTTATATTTTAGTAATTTTATATTCTTCTCGATGGTTTTAGTGAGATTGCGTTTTTCTTTGTGTAGATGGAAGGTGATATAGAATTGGATACGACAATGGCACTGAGAAGCGAACTGGCTGCTTTACAATACAAAAGAGATCGACTGGCTTCAGATGTAATAACATTTGTAATTTATTAAAAAAAATATATAAAGTAAGTTTAAAGTACAAACACATTTTTTTAAATTTTGCTTATTTTTAGATTAACGAAATGAAAAGCCAGGTGCTGCATAGGGATCAAAGAGTGATGGAGCTCCAAGTCGAAATAGAGCATCTCAGAGAGCAGGCAGCTAGGCAAAATGCTGTGATAGCTGCTCTAAAAAAGAAAACCCAAGATATGGAAGATAAAGAAAGAAGTCTTTATTCAACACAGGGAAGAAACGAAATAGCATTACAAACTCTACAAAGGGATATGAAGTACCAAGAAGACAGAGCCAAGGATTTAGAGAAGAAATTACGAAATTTAGAAGTTGAATGCTCGAACGAGGAGCAACAGAAAGACAGCTTCAGGAGTCAGTTGCAAGATCTCGTGCGCAGATTGTCTGCCTCTCTCGGCGCGGAGTTCTGCGAAACCTCCCACGCGCATTCCCCCGAAAGTGTGGTCATAAGAGCTACCGAACTGGTTCAAGAAACGTCCAGGCTGCGCAGCAAATGCATCAGTGTCACGGAAAATTTCGCGTGCACTGAACAAGAATTGAAGAGTTGCAGAGATTCCCTCGAAAGGACGTGCGCAGAGAGAGATATCCTCCAAAGACAGTGCACGTCGCAAAGCGTAGACTTGGATAGATTGCGGCTGGAGAAGGAGTCGCTAGAGATGCAGAACAGAGTTTTAGAGAGAGATGTCCATGACACCAGAGACAAGTATTCGTCATCCAGCAAGCATTTGAATTCGGCTACAGGAAACATAGCCCAGCTAGAAACAGCAATATGCCAGTTGAAAGGTACAAGTAGCATCTTTAACAGTTAACATCTAATTAAGGTATGTGAGTAATTATTCTTGCTTTTGTGTAATTTCAGATGATTTAAAGCACAGAGAGGAGAAGAATATGAGACTGCAACACGACTATCGAGCGGCTATGGAAGGGCTGGCACACCAGTTGAGCCTGCCCGCCAGATTTGTGGAGTGCACGGAGAATGCCGTGAAAGACAGGATAAGAGAGTTGTTGACCGATAACAAGGATATGAGTATTGTGAGTCAACAATTACGTTGTATAATATATTAGCTTTAAAACCAAACATTTTAGCCAAAGTTATGACGCCAGAGCTCACTGGTTGAGAGTTTTGATTGTTTGGACCATAGATTTTCCGCTTTAAAGCATAATATCGTCGCTGGAAAGGCAGAAGGGCTTAAGCGACACTTTGGTTAAAAATGAGTTAAATATACAGTTTTGATCAGTTCTCTTTTCAGCATCGAATGCTATGACTCTCGTTTGATTTTTAAGACTTTTGTGGCCCTTCAGTCATCTAAAATATATTACCATTTGGGAGATAGCTTGACTGAAGTGACACAAGTTAGGGACGTTTTTTAGCTTTTTGTCGCTTCAGGTAACTCAGTGAGAGCATTGAGTTACCTGAGTTAACTTTGTTTTTCAAAATACAACCAGGTACTGAAGACTTATGCATTTTACGGTTTGGAATATTATTCTTTGGTTCTGTATAAAAATGTTATTATGAGCAATAGTATTGATTAGCGTTGTGACCACTTTGAAATAACTACTTTAAAGAACTACTTCTTTTGACAACAGTTCCTACTTCATTCATTGTTCATTGAACAAATACTTCAATTGAAGTTGGTAGTTCATTTTAGGAGTCATTCATTTCAATATCTTCATTTCATTGAACAATTATTTCAATTGAAGTTGGTAGTTCATTTTAGCCTTCATTCATTTCATTGAACAAATACTTCAATTGAAGTTGGTAGTTCATTTTAGTCTTCATTCATTTCATTAACTTATTAAATTCATTTCATTGAAAAAAATTCTTCAATTGTAGTCGGTAGTTCATCTTAGCGTTCATTCATTTCATTGAAAGAACTACTTTAATTTGGCGAGGAACCGGTTCCAGTTCTTTTCGTTTTCAAATCTCTACCGACTAGTACGTGCTTTTTCGGCGAGGAACCGACTCCAAAAAGAACTGAACAAATAAGCGGATAAATTCAAATCTCTTTTTTGCGAGTTCGACTTCAATCGAAGTGTTCACTTCGAAGGATTCATTTTAAAGAACTAACAATACGTGAAGTATTCACAAAACATTGATGTTTTTCCCAACGCTAGTATTGATCAATAGTCTAGGAATATGTTTTTTTTACTCTAAATTTTTGTAATCAACCACTCTAGAAACATACCGTGTAAAACTGTTTTAGCAACTGCACGCCCTGCGCGACAAGCTAGGCTCTGAGTCCCAGCACCTGACGCGCCAGGTGATGGCGCACGAGCAGACGGCCGGTAGAATGCGCGTGCTGGAGGATGAGCGTGCGCTGTTGGAGACCCGTGTTCACAACCTGGACAAGGACCTCACCACCGCCGAGCTGGCCAGGGACTCGCTGCGCAGAGACAAGTCTTCGGTAAATCCTCTGTTTTTATAATAATACTTTCATATTATGATAACTTATTTATGTTCTACCTTGTATTGTATATTATTCATATTTTCGTGGAAAGTAATCAGTTTGTGGTTTGACATATTTAAAGAAATGAAAAAGTAACTTTCTATAAGACGACGGATATTATTTTATTTTTTATGACCGACAGGTTTTGCTTAACCTAAGCATCATCATAAGCGAAACCGGTCGGCTATAAAAATTAAAATAATATCCGTAGTCTTGTACAAAGTTATTTTTTCATTTCTTTATTTACGTATATTATTCATTCGCTTTTGTTTGTTATTCATTTAATTTTGTTTAACTTTTACTCAATTACCTATTAACTATTGTTGTTAAATATGCTTATAAAAAAACCACTCATGTGTGTATGTTTTGGACATCGCGCCTGTTATATGTACTAAAATAAATATTCAATATACTCTTACAATATGTGTAGAGTACCTATATATTTTTTTAGGTCATGGCACTGTACATGTGTACAATCGCTGGCCAAACTTACGCTAGAAAACACGACTTTAACAAATGTAAGGTTAGGTTAGGTTAGTTACCTAAAGTTTTAGCAACATATACCTGTACTATAGTTGAAATATTTGTATTCATCATTCTTCCATTTCATGGCTTGAATTAAGTATTTTGGTACTCTTTATAAATTCCATAACCTTTAAATTATTACATGCTATTCGTAAAAGAATAATTTAAAAAAAAGTTTCTAAAAAAAAGTGAGCTACCATCGTTGTTCCAGACAGCACTTTTCTCGGCATTCTTGCGAAATCAGTCCGATCACCATTTTATATATTCGTTCCACTTGTTCCAATACATATAGAATCCACCGCCCCTGTACTGCTGGCTTATCGGATTCCTCGCGTACTGGAATTCAAAGCAAATATTATTAACTATCTACCAGCATTCCTCCTCTGGAGCGTGAATTATGGCCGTCATTTGGATAGGGAATTCTCGCTTTATGGCTTCAATATATTCATAAATCTATAGACATTCTTTACAGCCGTTATTGATTCCGCACAGTGTACGGGATGCGATATATCCCGCGCCTCCGCCAGAGCCAGGGTTACCAGTTAGTACCTATCTCCTTTCCTTTTCAAAATAATACTTACTTTTTTTTTAAAAATATTTTCGTAGAAAGCAATCACTTTGTGGTTTGACATTTTGAATGAAAATGAAATAACAACTATGTATAAGACCATTGATTTAATTTTAATTTTTATGACCGACCGGTTTATATAATTATATTTATTTTACCTGATGATGCTTAGGCTAAGCGAAACCGGTCGGTCGTGAAAATTAAAAAAAAAACTGTGGTCATCTACAAAGTTATTGTTTAATTTTCATTAAAAATAATACCTTTAATTGCCTGCATCCATTTTAGAAAAAGTCCTTCTTCCTATTTCTATACATTTAAAAACAACGTTCCCAGGTCACGAATAACTTAAAAATATTTTAATTCTTCCCTCTAAATGTTGCTTTAGCAATTATGGAGGACTTCGCTAGGAGATAATTAAACCCGCGAATCCTGGGTGAAAACCCAAAGCTTTGAACTACTCGTTTGTTTTCTTTGATTTGCTATCAATTTCTTCTTTTTCTGGTGCCTCCTGCTATCAAATTATGTTGACCATCAAATATGCAAGCTGTGACCCAGAACAACTCTGCGGAAGTGCACTCGTACCAGCCAAGTATATTTCGAAGCCGTGAAGTGTGGTGTCATTCTCTGCCACGTTTTCCATAAATATTACCTTGGATTATCATTTGGGTGATCATGTTTTTGTCGTTCTTCATAAAATAACCAAGATATTGGAGAAGATTTTTACAGTTTGTACAATTTCACTATTTTTGGCATTTGACGAAGAACTAATTGGGTTAACCTTTCTGTGCATGGTGTTTTAAGGATGCACCTTTATATCCACAGTGAAAAGGCTTCTAAATCTTTTGTAATGCTGCTCGGTGTATCCAGGTTTCCACGCCGTACAGAAGAAAAGAGAAAACATTTCAACGAACAATTTTGATTATTAAATTCAGACGTAAAGCGTAACAGTTTCAAATTAGTCAATAATGCCATAAATGATGCTCAGGGAACGACGTACTAAAATAATGTCAATGTAGAGTCAGCGGAGCCCTGATATGCAAACTGCAATTTCAAGGATATGTCGCGCTAAGATTTTTAGAACTGTTCAAAAATAGGCAGTTCCGAAAGGTTTTACTAAATACGTAGTTTTAGCACCACGCTGCCAGCATTTTCTATTGTTGACGTTACCGTTTTCTTTTGCAATCGAAGAATATTTATTTTGAAACATTACTTGAATTCAGAATAAATTGTCCTCCTTCTTTATCTCATTTCAATGGTTTGTCTTGTTGTATTTTTTCATGTGGTGACCCTAGATGGACCCAGAACGAAATAATATTAAAATTATTGCCATTTTACTTTTATATAGCTAATAACATTCCTGGAAAGACTCAGCAAGGCTTTAAACATGGACGAGATATCTCAAGAAATAGGAGTCGATCTTCAAACAGAGTCCATGCTGGTCAGGGCGGAACAACTCGCCAGATTAGAGAGCGATAAAATAGTGGACAAGGTAAAATTTATATCAATTTATTTAATACTTTCGTCTTCTTGTGGCTTAAAACAATTATTTCCAGATGTATTTATGTCCAATGTTGTATTATTTCGACAACAGTTTCTGTGCTGCGGCTATTACGGGTCGCTACCTCGGTTGAGAAGAGAAAGATCGTTGCACGATTTGCCAATTTTGAAAGAAGTAAGATTAAGAAAAGTTCAGATCATCATCTCAAATGCACTTTATTTACAGACACTTAGAAATTAATCAAAAAATTATTAAATTTGTCTTATTAGTCATCATCATCTATTATACAGACACACAAATAGCCCAATAGACTAGGCAACAAACTGATTAAATTTTTAGAGCCAATAATTTCAACTTTTGCCCTTTTATTTAACCTTTTTTGTGAAAATAGTTTATTTTCATGTAATATGTAATATTTATTAATTCGTCTTAAATTAGTAGGTGCATGCTTTTCATTTTATTTTAGGTTAGTGAACCTTGGAAAAACCAATAAGAAATATGTAATTTAATAATTATTTAGGTTTTAGGCATTCTCGATAAAATTTGCATTGGTAAGCATAAAGATTCGAGTATTTTTTTATTTAAAAAGCACGCATAGATAATATCATTTATAATAAGCACATTATTTTAAATATTTTATTTACTATAGTACAGCTTAAAAAATAACCTCTTTCCCCGTGTATTGAGTTATTATTATTGATATGGAGACGGTCTGTATTGCTACAGTAAGCACCCAGGTCATTGAGCCTACTGTGCTATTTCCCACGTTTCACCCTATTCTGTTGACTGTAGCACAGTCGCATCAACGAAATTCACCAGGGTTGTCATTGGGTGTTTAGCGATGTCTCCTGCTTCTAAAACGTAGCAGATATTTGAGCCCTTTTCTCACCAATGTGAGATATTGTAATAATACATTCATTATTGATGTTTTCCTCTCCCAACAAATACTATGTGCAATGCTTCAGTTTAGTTAGTCAGTCACGACTTACCGTCGAACTCCTACAAATATACAACAAATGTCTTATTGAAGTTCACTAGGATTGTCATTAGGTGTTCGTAAGTACCTCCTGGTCCTAAATCGTTGCTCCTCAGCTTTCTGACCCTTCTTTCCATTAAGGCAGGATATTGGCATCATAAATGAATCAGTTTTACATAATATTCGATTGCTGCTTACCACTCCCAACATGGGCACGAATCTTTCCTGCGGGGTGAAGCTCATGAAGGTTTTTGTCGGGTTTAACGATTTGATGAATTCCCCTGGTCCCACATCGTGGTTCTTCACGTATCTGAGCTTTTTACTATCTACAGGTAGGCCGGACACTGACAACATAAATGAATCAGTGTCCCGATGAATTTCATCAGGGCTGTCATAATATATTTGGCGATGTATCCTGGTTATCTGAGTCTTATTTCCACCAAGGCGGGACACTAAAATAGCATAAATACAAGAAAATCAATTTATTTGAAGGAGCTACCCTTTCTTTTGTCTTATTATTTGCCAATTTAAGATCTCTAAAACAATGTTGGTGTAATATATTTCTTCAGACGGCGGTGGTTTATCAATTGCAAAGACGCGTTAGAATTCTGAGAGAACAGCTCCAGAGAAGGGACCTGCACTTAGATCTTCTTAGGAGAAAGCTCACCCTGCAAGAAGACAGTACCAAGATGAAGACGATTCTGCAAACCGAACGAGATGAGTCCCTGATCAGGAACAAGAAGCTGGGGAAACAGGTTGACAAACTCAATCTGCAGCTCACTGACGCGAGAGCTCAGATCAGGGATCTCAACTCACAATTAGCGGAGGCCGCTGATTATAAGGTAGGAACACTATCTCACTCTGATTAAACATTTTACTGATTGTTTAAATCTATCAATGTTTTCCTGTTAAAACATTTTTCACGTATCACGTACACTCTGATTGCGTACAGTCGATGTTAGTACTATGGTGACAATAGGGTATAGATGCTTTTTTGATATTTAAAAAATAAATAAAAAGGTTCCACTGGAATATACTTTACTACGGCAAAGCAAACAATCACAATAAGATATTTTTACAAATGAAAGATATTGTTTAAAATGTGTGGAATATTTCTTCTTATTCTGATCGTCGCATCAAAAACATATAATTTTAATGTTTCCAATAATGATATTTAATTTAAAAAAAAATTCAATTTATCAAATTCCTAAACGCTTCGTATTTGGCTGACGGTATTTTGACGTAGGTTCCGCCTACGCAGATTTCTAGCCGCTAACAAAGTCTGTCAACGGGACCCGGCATTACCTCGAAAAGTTAGCCGGCTAGACGTCGTAGCCGTCTTCCGCATAAACTTAATCATTTTTAATAATTTAAGCCACATCAGTTTTAATATAGTATTTATTATCAAATGAAAAATAGCATTTGTGTATTTAATCAAATCCGTGCACAAAAAAACTTGTATTTCTCTCCAGATAACCGCTTTGGAAAGGGGTCGCAAAATCGAAGATCTACAAAAACGACTCGTGGAATGCGACATGATGCGGACCAAGTACAACAGGAAGGTCCACGTTCTGAAGGACCACGTGAGGTCTGCGGGGGAGAACATGGACCAAGAACGCAGCCTGTCGGACCACCAGCTCACCATGGTGAGGGAGGATCTGGCCAGGAACAAGGAGATGCTGGCTGATGCGAATAGACGAGATGCTCAGCTGCAGAGTTTCAGGTGAATATTGTGGGCCTACTTCAAAGTCCTGTAAACCCTTATTTTATTTTATTATTGGCTATATTTCCACAACAAAAAACTTTATTTTATTGAACAAAAACCGAAAATCCATTATGTTCGCTTTAGTACAACTACAAAGCTTTAGTTCGAGGAGGGATATAGCATTACTGCTTTTAGCTCATAAACTCTTGAACGGTGTACTATTAATACCTGACATCCTGGCGAAAAATGGATTCTATGTCCCTGATAATTTGACGCAAGACCGCCAACACAGGCTTCTGTTTCTCCCAGATGCAGAACTAACTTACCAGTGGTGATGCCTATGGGAAGACTTACTAGGTTAATAAAAAAGATGACAATAAGTCGTTTTACTTGTACTATTGATAACTAAACTAACCTCATAATGACCCCATTTCTCCCAAGCAGAGAGGTAACCTGACGTAACCCAGCCAGGTTACCTCTACATAGCTATAGGTATATGAGAATACACTAATTTCCTTTATTTACGTTCATATATCGTCCCTTGGATACACGATATTCTGTTATACCGACTTTTGTCAAGACCTGACTAAAGTATTTGTTTTAATTTATCATGCTGTTTTCTTGAGCCGTCCTCGACTTCTTCTTCTATTCGTGGATTCTATAATCTTGTTGACGAGGTGTTTTTCCACCCAGAACCTCCATTGCAAAGCTGTTGGGCATATTCTCCCCCGTGGCAGACTACGAGATCGTCTCCCGCCTACAGAAGCTGGTGGACGCGCACCACGACTTCACGCTGGTCTCCCGGCGGTACGACGACCCTGCCCTGCGCATGGCGGCGCGCTCGCCGCCCATCCCCGGCCCGCCCAGCCGCTTGGGGCTCACTAGGACTCCGGAGAGGTAGACTCGTGTATAAACTTATCTGTACAGTCAGGGCGTCACTACTCTTGGCTCCTTTAATTACGTCAACAGAAACAGTTACGACTATTATATACCAAAATAGCTACGTTCAGATAGCGCGCGGCTAGCGCACGACCCTGTTCGGAACTATAAACTAATTACTTCATTTGCCAAAAGGGCAAAAGAAGTGTATTAAATCATTTGTAATAATTATAATATATTAGGGCCTTTCCATTAATATTCAACAATTGCTTGCCCTTGTCTAGCTCAGACGACACACGCCTCGTGCCGTCTGGACAAAGCTAATGGTTACGATGCTTGCGGTGATATTTCGCAAAAATGGCGCTATATAAATTAACCAAGCATTATTATTATTACGGCAGAGTTCTCAATGACAGGACCACGATGTTGTTACCTGTGCATTTTGTTTGTTCATTTGGTTCATCCTTTGACCGTACGCAAAGATATAGTTTAAAAAAATGTACAATAAAAAAAATAGAAAACGGTTTAATATGTCGTGACATATTAAAAAAATGTATTAAAGGTGCACACGAATCGAGAAAAAAAGGATAGAATAATACTTAAATTTATCGACACCAAGAATCGTATTGTTGCAAAAAGCATTTTTTTCAGTTTAGGTATTACAATTTATTATTTTAAAGTATGATGGTTTTTGGTAAGTAATAATAATACAGTATGAACTTTTTTTTTCTAATGCTTGAAAAACATTACGAGAATCTTAATATATATATTTTATTCTTACGTTGACTAATTAATTCTCGACAACAATTTAAATAATGCGTACATTGATGTCAGTAGTTCCGGGTCCCCATGACAGTTGCTTTAGCGGTACCTACGTACGTCATAGTCTAATTCGGTTCGTTTGAGAAATCAATAATTATAAAATAAAATAAATAAAATAAATACCTCATAATATTATATTGTTAAAATAAAACTCATGTAAAATGATATCCAATGATATAATAAAAACAAAAAAAAATAACTAGAAAACGAGTGCATTTTTTTTCATGTTTCGAGAGTTTCGTATTTTTAATTTTAAAATATCTCAATAATCGTATAATAACTACATAACATCTCAAAATGTAAAGAAGTTAACAGTTTTTATTTTCCTCTCATTACATGTAACTAACATAACATTTTTTGGTGACAAAACCTTTGTAGATATTATAACTTCATTTTAGTATTCAATTCTTCCAGGTCCTTGCGGTACGATGATTCAGGCTGTATTGATCTGCCCGACAGCGAAGACCTGGACGATGATTTGCTGGGGAAGGGAAGGAGCTTCGGGACTTTGTGACCCTCGTCTTGCAGAAGGCGGAATTATCTCTAGCCTCTGCCAAACTCCATGTTCTCGCATTATTTGTGTCGGCATGTTTGACCCAACTCAAGAGAGAAATCGATATTCACTTAAGTTATTCAAGTTTACATAATGGACGCCCTGCGCAGAGTAGTGGTCATGTATTTGAAATTGATTCAGGGAGTTGCTGGTTCGATTCCCACCACGGATTCAGTATAGTTGTTTTCATTCTGAACAGATTTGGGTGCTGTAGGTCTGGGTGTTGTGATTTGTGATGTTTATTGTTAGTATTGATTTACTCTGTTGCTATGCACCTTTGCCAAGGAAATTGAAAAAATGAAAATCTGTAAAAACTAATTTCTGTGTGTGATAGGAAGAAGAGATAAGGTGAAACATACAATTTTGTTTAAAAAATGCCAAGTCGCCCCCCCTAGTATTATAACATCCCAGAAGAAAATAAATCATTTGTAAAATTATATTAGGTATATCATATACGTCCTCTGTGGTCGGAGTGGTTAAGATACTCGACTACGAATCCAGAGGTCACGGGTTCAAATTCCGGCGTGCACAAATAAATTAATAAAATAAAATTTTGTTTAAAAAAATAAAAAAAGTTTATAAATAGAACATATATACTTTGTTTTTAACCACAAAAAAAAAAAAAAAAAAAAAAGAAAAAAAAAAATAAATAAATAAAAAAGTGGTTAAAAACAAAGTATATATGTTCTATTTATAAATATGGCAAGCCACAAAGTTAATGCTTTTTACGAATATATAAAAAAAGTTTATTTGCGGCACCTCCAAGTGTGGTAGATACTCTCAGTATTTCCCTGGTGAAAGACCACCCTTCAGAATCGAAACGTTGCTTGAAATGAGCTGTGCTTGGTGACGAGATCTAAATAGTCAGGTACTTCTCAACCTACCCCTTTCCCATCCACTTCCCCTCCCCTCTACCTAACCTTACAACATATCCTAATTGAGGATGCCATAGTCCCATTGGCTCCAGACGGTTAGTTATTCGCATTAAAAAATATATAAAAAATCTTTGTTATTTTTGGTTCAAGATTGCTATTTATTCAGGATTATAAAGTTATTTTAATTGGGTTAACTTTTGGTCAAGCACGTAAAACTGAAATGATTTAACGAACTGTACAGATAAGCCAGTCTTACTTATCAACGAAAAGTTATGTATTGTGTATACACTCAAAATAAATATTTTATAAATTAATAATCTTATGATATTAAATGTAAGACAATTGAAAAATGAGAATGATTTAAGAGTGATTGAAAATGAATGGATCTGATGGAATATATCGGGGTATCTTGAAGTCCAGCAGAATGTTGAACTTCTAAAGAATACAGAATGAAAAAAAATAAGCGAAAAATGTGACTCGAAAAGTTGCTTGGTTGTAACCAATTCAGATGACACGTTTAGCTATAAATAATTTTTATAATAGGTATATTAATGTAATATATAGTACAAACACGAAGTATTTTATTTGTCTATAAGTAGTTAAGATCTCGCAAAATATAAAGTAGAAAATTATGTCAAATGTTTCAAAGGTATTCAAAGTCAACACAAAACTCATTGGAAAATTCAATTATTAAACTGCGTTATTTGTTCTTACCTTATCAAAAATGTTTTAACTAATGTAGGTAGACCGTTTGTTGCCAATTGAATGGTATCTATGTATAATTATAAAATATTCATGTCAAGCGATGTAAATAGATATCACATATCACAAGTATTTATTACGAATAATTTATAAAATATAACAACGTCGACAAAAAAAGTATTTTTTTCTTTTTTCCCCCCTTTTTTTAAATGTATTCTATTTGTTATATTTTGACTTTTTAATGTTGTCCCAATTTATTATGGATTTTATGTAATCTGTGAAATGATTGCCCAGGAACCAATATATTCGAAATTGACGTCTTATTCAGTATTTCATAGTTTATAGGTATAATTGATATATTATAGGGTATTAAAAATAGTAATTAACGGATGTGTATAATTCCATTATAGTCTAGACGTTTTTATTACCAGTCTTTGTAGATTTACACACGTAAGTGTGGAGATTCTTTTGACATACGCTTTCTATGTAATAAAATAAGTCATTAATGTAACTTTAATACTTATTTGATGTTCGTGGAACCTTAAGCTGCTGTATGAAAGATATTCAACCAACACCTTCTTATAGGCAAACGTCTAGAATGAAATAAAGTAACCTTTTCAACATATTCATGTTTTGCAAGTAAAGGGCTGCTGGGTGAAGGCCATCATTAAACGTCCTTTTAGAATATAAAGGGGTAACTCTTTGATAGAATAGCTCCAAGAAGACAGAAGTAGGAGTAGAAAAAAAACGTACCAACGAATGAACCAGAATAACAAAATATATATCGTCGTTGGAACGGCAAAAAGGCTTAAGCGACACTTTGGTCAAAAATAAGTTATATGGCATATAGTCGTATATGCAGTTTTGATCAGTTTTTTTTTCTGCATCGTATGCTCTGACTCTCGTTTGATTCTGAAGACTTTTGTGGTCCTTCAGCCATTTAAAATATATTTACCATTTGGGAGAAGGCTTGACTCAAGCGAAACAAGTGTGGGACTTTTTTTAAAGCCTTTTTTTATCGCTTCAGGTAACTAAGTGAGAGCATTGAGTTCCCTGAGTTAAATATTTTTTTAAAAATCCCACAAGTACTGAAGACTTGAAAATGTTTTTTTTGTAAAAAAATAAATTAAAGTGCTCTGGTGTAAACTTCTAAAAGTTAGGTTTCAGCCCTCTGGCCTTTGCGGCGACGATATGCTGCCTGCTGGATGCCTCAGATGACAGGAAAATATACAGATTGCTAGACGGAGGCCGACAGGTAGTCGGTTGGTGGGTTATAACTTAACTGGAAAACATATTGTAAACGGTGTACATTTATCTAACCAGAGCCGGAATATAGTGTTAATTTTTTTTAATAGCTATTTTTAAATTTACTTTTATTGTCTCATTATATTTAAAACGCCATATTAAAATTATTCGATAATTAGGCTATTCAGGCAATACATTTTTAATGTCCAAGAGAACACACTTATATTGTTGAAAAAAAAAATTTTTTTTTTCTTAAAAACTCAATTTAACTAATTAAGACTATTGGAATCAAAAAACCCTTTGATTTTTCTTATTATATATCAAAATAATAATAAAAAACCATCTTGTCTTATGATTTTTGTAATGGAAAAATATAAATATTCCTATATTAGAAAAAATAAGCATCCCCGGGGAAGGTTCTTGAGTGTCTGCTTTAGTCACCTCGGCATTCGCTACTAAACTGGTTCTGATATAAAATCACTAAATTTACGGTCTCATAAAATTGGTAAACAGAATATGTTTATTCTTTAGTCTGCAGCCTCGTACGTACCCTTGTTTTATATCATCGCAACCATTATTCGCAAACCACTTAATAATAAAATTAGGTAAGTACCTTTGTACAATATAGATGAAAAAAAAAAGAATTTTACTGGCAGCACCAGTTACCCGTTTCTTGAACAAATCAAAACAGTATTTTACAAAATTCGTAACAATAATTTTTGAGCAATTAGTGTCACTAACGTGATAACCGATCACTCAATTTCTAATTGTTCCAGATAAACGACGATTTTTAGCTGTAAAATGGCTAAATTGAAATCATTATGTGTGTTTGTGTTGTTGTTGAATCTGGCTGGTAAGATACCAAAATAAGCATTGAAAAATTTTCATCCGCATATATTAATTCGTTACTATATTATAAACAATTTAAACTAATATTTAGTAAATAATTATAGTCTATTTGAACCATCCTGTTTTCTTTTGTAAAATATGTCCTACGCCACGTGAATGTGCCAATATAAAACGTGGTAAATTACCACTAATGGTACTTTATACCTCAATTTCAATGTTCTCCCTTGTCTTTTAACTTCCAGATTTCGACATAGGCCTTGCTAAAACATTTCCAACTTTGCCAATTATTCGCAGTTGTTACCCAATCTGAAGCAATGGTCACACGTTTAATATATTTATTTAATAATAATAACAGTGAACTTATATAGTGCAGTTTTGTGATATTTCACCTCAAGTGCCCTTCATACTAAATTAATTATGCTTAGAATATAACAAGGAGAAAATAATAAATAATATGTTTACAAATTAAAACTGTCTAAAATCATGATCGTTATCATAAATCATGAGAGAAAAAGGTTCAGATATGGGTAAAACAGTGCATGTGTACATCAACATATTAAAACAAAAAAAAATACCAGAAGCTAAGGGTATAAAATTCAGATGAAACGTATGAATTCATATTAACTTATTTATCAATTTATTTTAGGTTTCATCCATCATCTTTGAAGGTTCCAGCGTTGATCAAATGTACAACTAAATATTGAATATTTCAGTTGGCTACATTCTCCAAGAGCTGAATCCGGACCTAGATCCCGCTGTGCCACGTGAAAAGCGTCACCATCCAGAGAAGCACGTGTCTTTCCATCACTCTACCACCACCGGGCACAAGGAAGTCCACAAGATCGGAGAACTGCACGTGGGACCGGGCGGCGTGTCGCACTCCAAGCATATCTTCGTCAACAAGCATGGACACGAGCACGAGCCGCATGGCCAGGACACGCACAAGGAGTACTCTCATCACTCTCACTATGAGGATGACAAGACTGGCCACGGGAATACTAAACCTTTCATTGATTTGATCGGGGGACACGTTGATGTGAGTTATTTCTCAAAAATTGTTTGATTTACCCACTTAGATTCTTAGATGAATTAAATTATGTAGATACGTTACTGAGACAACGCGCGTGAATGCACTAAACCGAGTCCGCGAGACATACCTGAGATTTACTGCGTTTAGTATCACACAAAAATTCGTTCGACAGACAGGCTGTCACCAGCTGTCACAAACGCGTCGCTGTAGGCTCCTTTCTGAGAAAAAAATCCCTTGAGTGGTGTAAAAATCATTCGGGAGCAAAAAATATATCTCATGAAGTTTCTTTCCATTCATAATTACCCACAAATCACTTATTATTTCAATTCAATTAATACAATTATTCACAAGGTTTTTAAGTACTCGAACGGTGTGAGGTAGCGAATGCCGAAATACATATGTGTGTGGAATACAACCACAGCTAGTCGCGCGATACCTGCTTATAACAGTAGCGTGGGACGTTCATATAACTATCTCATCTGTACACACATATTCTTTGAATGGCTATCCTTTTCATACGCGAGTGAAACGTAAAACAAGACAGTACCAGTGGTGCTACATTTTTCGTAAGATTTGTATGAAAATGACGTGTCATTTTATGTCTATGCTTAGATTAGATTCATTGTGAGACCGGAGCACGTCTTAAAATCCAACTTTGAATAAAAGCTAAATGGAGTTTTGATCTCAATAAGCACAGGTGGCTAACGGTATAGGGTTAGTAGCTGAGTGGACAAATGTATCAGGTTTTCACCCAGGCATCGTGGGTTCAATTCCTTTGTTGGCTAAGTCCTCCATCATTGCACAGACAACATTTTTCGCTCGATGATGGTAGTTATTCGTAACCCGGAAATGTTTTCTACTGCAGAGCGGCAAGCTCTTTAGCTTTAACGCCAGAGGTAATGGGTTCAAAAATTGAAAGAAAGAAGTTGTGTATACGTATGCGATTAAATATTATTATCTCAGTATCGCCCTTCTGAAATCATCCAGTATTTGGAAATCGTTTGCTTGACAGGTTGTATTTTTTGTTTAGACAAAAAAACGTTATCTAGGCATCACACAATCATCGTCTTTCCCTCCTTCCTTCCCTTACCACAATAAAATTGATGTCTCAGTTTCACTAGGTGTTAAGTTGGGACTCATCACATAAAAAAGAACTTTCGATGGAGTTCCACGGTGACATTTTTTTATCAAAAAAACTAGAGAGCTTGCATACATTTATTTGTACATTAAACAAGCGAAATAAAATGTTTTAAAACATAATAATCTTAAATAGGTACAATATTGACTGTGTTTAGGTCAAAGGCGTTATTCCTCATTTTTTTGCAAGTAAACATAGGCCTAGTGGTTTGAACCACTGTCACATTGTACACTGTCGATCAAATTCTGATCAGGCGTCGAGTATAACAGCACGACCGTTATGTTATCACTAAGACCTAAATTAAACCTATGATTTTTAATTTATTTACAGGGCACCGTCAGTCATCATGGCAATAAGCACCCCAAAACATACTCCGTGCACAAAGAAATTAACGTTAATCACGAGAATCAGCATTATTTCCGCGAAGCTGAAGACCCTTCCGAGAACTCTTCTTCCAACTCTGATCATCTGGACATCAGGGGAATATTTGGAACCAAGCCCCAAACATCAAATGCCTAATTAATTTTAAACTTTTTTTTTCTTAACATTTTTTTTTATACAATTTTTTTTGGATTGTAGTTTTTTTTGTAATGTCCGTTTGACAAAAATATTTTCTTACCCGTTTAATTTTGATTGAATTAAAAAAAAACATTATTTTATTAACATTAATTTTTTTCATACAAAATATTTTTTCAATTGTTTTTAATGTCCATTTGACGAAAAAAAATACTTGCACAATGAATTATTATGATTGAATAAAGTAAATCACATTCTTGTTCTTTTCTTATGATGTTATTATTTCTTATCAATATTCGCCATATATATTGTTTGGATACGTAGAGAGGATGGACGGAGAAAGTAGTGTTAGAGAAATATTGAATTAAATGGTAGAATAAGTCGGGGACTCCCAAGGAAGGGATGGCAAGATCAAGTAAATCAAATGCTTGAATCTGATCATCTCGAGAGTCGGAATAACAGAAAATGATGTATGAATGTGAATGAAACACAGGATGCATGAGAAGTGGAATTACGTGGTGGTCCATTTTCGTTTCAATGACGTGATTATTAGTTGGTTAGATACAGATGAAAGAGGGAGAGGTAACAACAGAGCTACAGCGGTATGTCTTTATTAAAAAGTTTTGATTACATATCTGGTGACATTTTGCCACAAAGGTACGATCAATTAATTAAGATTTAATGTGATTCGTTCAGGCAAAATAAGATATCATCGACATTTATTTTTAAAATAGGTGTTGCTAGACATTCCTAAGACTAATCATTAACGATAAATAAATTTCTTTTGTTAGTACGTACGTACGAGTGAACGTTTAAAAATTGGAGCTGACAAACGTGTTCAGGATAAAAAAAATCAAATTCCTACCTACCTAATAAAGTATCTACTTATGATCTATTTTGACAGACGTTATTTTGTATTTGAAGTAGGCGTATTAAAGCAACTAATATTTTATCTTGACAAGTCGAGTTAAATCCTGTAATGTGGCTAACAACTTGTACAGTATAATAATATAATAACACCTACCTACTTCCATAAAATTGGGCAGAGATTTTATTTTTGACAATAATAAGACGATCTCCAGTAGTGGCGGTAAATTCCCTAGCCCTGGACCTAGAGGACGTGAGTTCAAAACTCGGCTTGGACAAATAATTAATTCGTGTATTCGTTGGGTGTTACACCTAGAAATTAAAATAAATAATAAAGAATGAACGTGTAATGAAACATACTCTTAGCATCGTTAAGGCGAGAGACCAGCATCTAGATTTGAAACGTTGCTTAAAATGGTTATAGCAAGGCTTAGTGACCAAATCTGAACAACCAGATACCTCCCAACCACCCTCTTCTATTCGCAATTCGGGTGCGGTATTAGAAAAGAAAAATAACATTTCGGTATTAGTTCATGTTTTTCAATATTGTACTCTGAAATATTATACTTGCATATCGTTGGATTGATAACAAAACTGTAGATGTTCAGCAAAACGATGTGCCCAATGCCTTTCAAGTGATGATAAACACGTGGAATCGACTGTCGCCTATATAAGCTAGTTGAAATTTTTCTCGAGTCTGGAGCCAATCCTTGCTACAGCAGATACATCTGTCATGTTTTTTTATCAATGGGAAAAATCAAAATCTTTATACGATGCAATCGTGAAATATGTTATGGTTATTCCCATGGTAAAACATTGACACTAATTACCAAAATTTCAGACATTTTCCTGAGACAGGTATCAAAAATACAGGGTCATCTTGAATTGATCAAAATGTAACTTTTTAAAATATGTTTTTTAATACTTTAGAAACAAACTTTTTTTTTAGAAATAAGCCAAATGTAAACAAGGATTGATAAACATATCCACATACGTACGTGCGTCGACGGCAATCTGCAATAATATACAAGAGGGAGCGCTGCTGTAGTCAGTTTTTATGAATTTTTCCGGACTCGCCTAGATCTGGGCGTGGCTAGGACTAGGGCTAGGGTATTTATTAATCCATTCGTAGCACATGTCGACATAATGTTTTTGTGTATTCGTACACCCACTTTTTTCACAGTATTGTTATAAAAAAAATAGCAAATAACCTAAAAAAACGTTGAGTTATGTCAATTTATGTCCCATATCAAAACGTGTGGGCGGAGTCAACGGAGACGCGGGACACGAAGAACATTCTTAAAATACTTTAAAGCGGTGTGATAATTCGGGAAAATTTGTTGTCTCTTTCTTTCTCATGGTGTACGACGTAAAAACCCGGAGAAAGTGATTTATCCTAAATCTGTATAGGTTGGGTAAAAATAATTAGCTCTCTCTCCATATATTGTTAATCCAAGGCTGCAAAACAAGTGTGAATAAATTATGGACCGGTCGACATTAGTTTCTAACTAGGCAGATCAGGGGCCTATTCTAAGAAACTAACATAACCCTTATGGTTATTTTATAATTGAATAGATGAAGGTATGGACTGTGTGTGTGTGTGTATTATTAAATTATTTTGCCTTCAATCACCGATACAAATCTAATTAATGACTTGCGTTAATGGGAGAAATATAATTAAAATATCACAGATAATTGATGAGTGGTTTAATGAAGTGATGCAGCTGCATTTTTAATAGACAGGTCAAAGGTGAAAAACATCTAAAAGTATATTTACCAATAATCGTTGTTTCTCAATTAAAAATGGGTTAGGGTTGACATCTTCAGTGTAAACCAGATAATATATTTATATTTTTTACGTGAATACCGCACAAGAGTCTCAACTGCTCCCAACCGTATAGAGTCAGTGAGACTTTGGCATCCCCAATAGGGGTATGTTGTGAGGCTGAAGGTAGTGGGGAGGGGAAGGAGATGAGGAAGGGGAAGGTTGGAAAGTACCTGGCTATTCAGATCTGGTCACCAAACATGGCTAAAGCCATTTCAAGCAACGTTTCAATTCTGAATGGCGGTCTTTCACCAATGCGATGCTTAGAGTATCTAGCACTCTGGAACGTGCCGCAAATATACTAAATTTTATTTTATATCAATTAAATATATTTGTTTGAAGAAATAATACTCCATGATTGTAGCTAATTATAACCAGCCTGAGGTACTTTATAATATTTAGTATCAACTTAAATATTATTATTGTTAACTGTAAATTTTGTAATAGTCTATTTTTATTTTTGTATGTTTTTTTGGACTACCTTGAGATGAGGGTCTTATGTTTTGCTTTGTTTCATAAACAATACATAAAAATAAAATAAAAAAAACACACTTTGACGGAGAGCTCTAGATTTATGAAATTTGATACGCTTTTCCTGCCTGGAATCTTTAGGTTAACTCAACTATTTTCAGTCCATAATTTGTATCAGTCATAATATAATATCCAGTTACTTCAGAAAAATACAACAAGACACCATTCTTTGTTTATTTGTTTGATTCGTATAATATAAAGCTCCACCGTTTTATTTTAAAATGTTCACAATTATATTTCGAAAATTTAAAGACCACAAACTAATAGAATAAAAAAGACATTTTGTTTTTGTATATTTATTTAGATGTATGCAATAAAATCATACTTCTAGTAAGATAGTATATTTAAACATTTCACAATATTTATATATACATTATATTATATACAGTCTTGTAAACAAGTGGATATAAAATTAACTGCAAATTATCATGGTATGAATACATATCATAAGTTTTTCTTCACATATTCAGCACACATCCTACAAAAAGTGCCAAGATTTAAGGCTTTCTTTACGACTTTTGGAAGGCTTTAAAAACCTTTATAAAACACGCTGTTTTGTGTGCACGTAAGTTTAGTTTTGGGACACCTAAACTTATGACAACTTATCGTAGGATAATTGTGAGCATTTACACTATATATATATATATAATATTATTTTGCATATATTTAGAGAGCATGTTATTTTTAAGCTTGTGCTATATTTTTTAAGCTCAGCAAAAGGCATTATATAACAAGTAAAACTGTACAGTTTGAACAATAAAAATAAATAATAATAACAATGGAATTTGATTTAAATAATATGTTTCCAAAACTTATTAAGAACTGTTTTTGCTTTCTTCCCTAAGACCTGAGCCATTTGGTAGACAAATACTTCAGTGCAGAATCGAAATTTAAAAAAAAAAAAACTAAAAAACACAATTCCTTTCAATGTTGAAACAGCTCAGCAAAAATGTGTATTCCTAATTGATCTCAAATAATGATGTTTGTGTAATAATAACAATAATATGAATAATTCTTTCTCGTTTTTTGTAAGTTTACAAAGTTTGTAAATATTTTAAAGCCTTTACATCCGAGTCCCTTGGTACATGAGTAAGTAGTTTGGTACTCAGTGGAATGCCTTAGATTTCACTTTCAAACTTGAAGGCAATGATTTCAGCGAGTCATGATGATTTTAAAATAATAATAATAATTTTTGATGAGTCAGAAGAGATGGAACTAGTTTCACAGCGTGGTCTAATGAGTGCAACGATGACGTGAACAAATAGAATATGGTATTTGATTTGATATAATGTTTGGGCCGTACGATGTAAAAACTTATTAAAACCAGGATATACAGGGTGTAATTAGCGATTTCTGAGGTTATTTGTAGTAAAAAATGTAGGAATTTTGGTATGCGGTGAAATTTTTTACAAATTTAAAAAGAATCAACGCAAATCACGTAAGTGCCAGAAAGGAAAGTTCTTTAGTTGTGAACCCAGAGGTTGGTGGTTCAAATCATTAAAATATATTTTTAATAAGTTAACTACACGTATTAAATTGTAGTATATTTGCACCTCATTTTAAATTTGAACATTCTTTCAGTATCGCCCCGGTGAGAGACCACCATTAAGAAACAAAACGATGCCTGAAATGGATTTAGTTATGTTTACTGACAAGGTTTGAACAGCTGGCAATTACCTTTTTCCTTGCTTTTTTCCATCTTTCGATTCCTTCAAAATAACACACTCCCCAATGCAATAGGAGAGGGAGGGCATAGATCCACTAACTCTGGGACCCTGGAATTCTTGTGCAGCATCAAATAAATAAAATAAAGCTTTTGCTTACAAGTGGTGACCAGTTTCATTTTAAACATTTGAACGAACCCTTTATTTAATTAATGTTATTGAACAACATTATCAATTAGTTGATATGGAAATATTGTTTAGTTGAGTACAGTTGCCCCGATGATAAATGTTACAACACTGCCGAACAAATGGAAGAGGAAACGGAATCAGGACACGAATCAACACGACTAAAGAATACGGACAAAATACAATTTGCTGTGAGAAGATTGTCATCAAAAATTAAATTGATAAAGGCTTATATTAATTATTGAAATAATATCAATAATCTTCAACGTAAATATGAAACAGAAAAAAACGGTCGCGACTGAGACACGAACTTGGAACCTTTACTCTATACGGCAGAAACGCTTCTGCCAATTGAGCCACCGAGACCTTATAAGAAACCGGCATTTTTGATCGATCTCATTCTACATTTGTAAATTATTATTTTAATTTTTTCAATTTTTCTTCCGATTTGGCTGCCATCTTTGTATGGTATACAAAGCTCTACCAGAGAACATATTTTATACCTAGATGGTGTCTTGGATAAACCATCCATTTTTTAATTATGGAAGATATTTGACTTCTTAAAAAATCTAAAATTGAAATTAAATTAGATAATTTTAATTCTAATTTAATGATAAAGGTTTGTTTATTAAAATCAACAACATTCCTACAATATTCATTTAACACTACTTGAGACATATGAGGCTACGGAAAAGTGTGATTTATATTGTTTAATGTATAATGCGTATTAAAGATATGGAATTCTTAAATACCTACACATATTTTAATAATTTATATATTATATCAATATATATTTCAAGTAAATAAAAACACATGTATTAATTTATTTATTACTCTAGTTGCTTCATTGATTTGTATTATTATCGATTATTGAAGCGATAAAGTTCTAAGAAAACCAGTAATCAAATGCCATTCAAAGTTGTTTCTTCGCTAAACGATTGAATGCATAATTCAATTAATCTATATAATTTATAGTCGGTTCAATGTAATTTTTTTTAATATATTTTTCCATACACCCAACAGTTAATCGCCGTTGTTCGTGGAAAGTGAGTATAAATATACAATGTATGTTATACTTAAAATGGCGGCTTCCGTGGTCGAGCGGTTAAGAGTATCGACTACGAATACATGGGTTCGAATCCCGGCGTAAGAAAATAAACATTATTTGAATATTTATGTTGTTTCACAGTTAATTAATTTAAAATATATATATAATATATTTGCGGCACTTTCCAGATTGGTAGAGTCGAAAAATTACTCGAAATAGCTTTAGACGTATTTGGTTACCAGATCTGAATAACCAGGTCGTTTCCCACCTTCATCTTCCTCTTCCCCATTTCCTTTCCTTTCCCTTTCCCGCTACCTTAAGTCTCACAAAATTCCCCGATTGGGGCTGCTATAGTCTCACTGATTCCAGACAGTTGAGAGCAGTTGAGACTCTTGTGCGGTATTCACATTAAAAAATATATTATCTAAAAGTTTTAATGGTTTAAACATATTCCCATTGCACTCGTATTTAAAAAAAATACAATATGTCGTAAAGAATGATTTGATTTTATGGGGGCGCATTTGGAGCAGGTCGCTCTTCAGGTAATTTGCTGAGGCACCGTTTTTTTCAAAGCCTTCCTTACTACCTTCTAACTACACTGCTCGACTGACTTAGCGCGCGTTCATTCGCCTAGTAACCACAAATTAAATAAAACATTAAAAAAAAAAAAAAAAAAAAATCACACTGTATAACACTATGGATATTATTTTAATCTGTATGACCAACCGGTTTCGCTTAGCCTAAGCATCATCAGGGTACAAAATTAAACTAAACAAAAAATACAAAGCGGTTATATATACGTACAAAAGAAGAATAAAATAACAGAACAATGAGAAAACAATAGAATAATATTTAAATTATAACAAATTACAAAAATATGTCAAACGACAAAGTGATTTTTACGAAAATATAAATTAAACATGTTTGTATCTCATTTGCGCTATGTGGGAATCGAACCTGCATCATCACACATTTGGTAAAAGTGGGTGTTTCAGATTTCGATAGGTGCTAAAAATCAAACACTCAATGACGTTTTTGTAGGGCTGCTTTTAAGACCAGCTGGTTTCATTTTGAATGCATCGTTGTCTTCTGCACCTTGAAGATATTTCCACCAGCTCCTCGCTATTACAATTATGGCAGTCTTCCGATTGGACCCTTTTCCTTTCGTTTTGTAAGATCTTATTTAAGAATGTACTGTACCGACAGGATTATTTGACATTTACGAGGATGTGGTTGAAGCGAGGAGTTTTTTTTCACAAGTTGTTTCCATTCATGCATCATATAAAATGCTTTTTCCTTTTTAGTCGTGTGTTTCGACCAGGATACTTTTAACGTCCTATTAGAGGTTAAATATAATTAACTCACGTTTTTCACTATGCATGTAGCTATGATGTCGCATGGTGGTTTTGATTCCATGTGAAGTACGTCAAATTATTAGAGTGTGTTTAAGTTCGTAAATACGTTTTTAACCGGATAGTCTAAATGCATGTGACAATGTAAAATGTATCACTTTACCATAATATTTATTGTAAAACACAGGTCTTTATTGTGTACATAACCAGGGCAGGTCATGTGCAGGCGTAATTGGAACAGTCTGCTCCAGGTGGCGATTTGCTAAGGCGCTAATATATAGTAACAAACTACAGTGCTTTTTTAGGTGCTCATAGCAGAAAAAAAAGTATACAATTCATGGATGGCAATCGAATCTGCAATTTTCCGGCGCAGTGGGGCGGATTTTTGATCCACGCCTCTCGTTTTATATGTGATACGAGTTGGGACTGATCTTCTATTCAAACAAAAAAATCTCTTTGGGTGTTAAAAATAAACAAAATTATGCAGAAACAAGCAGAGCAAATGAGAGATAATTTGGCGCAAATTTAGTTAAATGAAAGTATGAGACAACGCCATACAAATATAAAGTGCTGTTGCATTTTTACAGTTATAATTTTTTTAACAAATGTTACTTTTGGGGAGTTTTTTCATTTAATCGTCTTTATTCCATCATTCTTATCAGAATTCCAAAGATTCACTTCATTCGGATTCATGGAGCCTGAATAAACGGCATCTGATTTCCGACCCCAAGGCTTGCATTTTGCCAGCAAAGTGTTTTTTTTTTAAATAAATATTACTTTTGGGAGATTTTTTCATTCAATCGTCTTAAGTTCATCATTCTTATCAGAATTCCAAAGGTTCACTCCATTCGGATTCATGGAGCCTGAATAAACGGCATCTAATTTCCGACCCCAAGGCTTGCATTTTGCCAGCAAAGTGTTTTTTTTTAAATAAATATAACTTTTGGGAGATTTTTTCATTCAATCGTCTTTAGTCCATCATTCTTATCAGAATTCCAAAGTTTCAGTTCATCCGTTATATAGAGCCTCTGAAAACGGCATCTAATTTCCAACTCCAAGGCTCGCATTTTGCTCGCAAAGTAGTATTTTTTTAACAAATGTTACTTTTGAAAGATTTTTTCATTCAATCGTCTTTAGTTCATCACTTTTAACAAAATTTAAAAGGTTCACTTCATTTGGATCCATTGAGCTTGAATAAACGACATCTAATTTTTAACCCCAAGCTTCGCATTTTACCCGCAAATAGGATTTTTTTAATAATTATAATTTGAAGGATTTTTTTTTATTTAATCGTCTTTAGTTCATCATTTTCAACAGAATTCCAAAGGTTCATTTCATTCGGCCTCTAGAACTTAAGAAAACGGCATCTTATTTTCGACCACGAGGCTCGCAAGTTTTGCATACTGATATAAATTTTAATATAAAATATATAGAAACAATGCAATGGAAATATCTAGGTACTTGAAAATATTTTTTGAATTTGTGACCCACGTCGTTGTTTTTATTATTTTTTGTAAAAAATATATATATATATTATGTTGCTCTGCTTATTTACACTTACATTGTAAATATATGATTCTGGATTTATTAGTTTATATTTAGATGTTTTGAGATTTGTAAATATGAAATTTCCATAAAAGTGATGCTTTCCGTTTATAATACTCATGGGTCCACGTGGAAAATAGCAAAGATACGTAGTATAATAACACATTTAGATATTTTATCAGACGTAAAAAAAGTGGTGTTTGACTTTAGGTTTTGATAAGGGGCGCCAACAATTTTACCTGCGCCTGGCGCTGTTTGGCTCAGGGCCGGCCTGTATACAACTGCCCAATAGCGTGAGCAGATAAAGTCGAACAAGTATCGATATTACAATAAATTCGAAGTTCATTGTACGAGGAGTATGCGAACTGGTTTGCATGTCCAGGAAGGATTATATTAGTTAGGTCTAGTTCCTCAACCGTGCCTAATGGCGAAAGAGATGTAGAAAATGTGACGCCTGTCGCCTCATAATGGAGAAACTTCTGTTTAAATACTTAGAGTATTAATATACATAGAGACCTACCTATCTAAGGCAGTATAGTCAGTTTTGATGACTTTTACCTGACTACTCTGAACAGGCGTGTCAAGAGTTTTCTTAGACACACCTTTTTTACAAACGGACAAATATAGGACATAATCTCAAAAAGCGTTTGATGATTTAATAAAACAAATTTGTAACTTTATTCCACTTTTATTATTTTGACTGGACCGGTTTCAGCCTATGACGGCCATCTTCAGACTAGTACAAATGTTTGTTAACCTACGGCTTATATACTATTTTTGGGGATGTTAGGGGTGGTAAACAATGATTTTACTTTAATTATATTCATCAGTATTGTTGCATGATTTTAATAGTTACAGGGTAAAAGTTACTTTTAATTTATTGGTATTACTATTTTATATATCTATCTGGAATATTTATTTATTTTATTTGATATTTAAGATGGGTTACAGTTGCATTTCTATAAATATGAATTGACAATGTATTTATATAATGAAAGGTTGGTGAATACTGATTGTTAATGAGTTTACTTTAGGTTTTCCCATCTCATAATAAAGTTACAAATTTGTTTTATTAAATCATTAAAATGGAATTCCACCACGAATTAACAGTTTCAAAATTAGAAATAATAAAAAGCGTTTGCATAACAAAACGATATAAAAATAATATCAAATGATTTTTAGATTCAGAATATCTTACAAAACGAATAGCATAACGTTTGCTTAAAGAATTATCGAATTTTATAGTTAATAAAATGTCTTTAAATACTTAATAATTCGATAATCCTAAAGTGCTGTCAAAAATATTTAAAACTGTTGAAATACCTGTGAAAAGTGATGTATTTAACTCATTTTGGATTTATTTATACATGCATTTAAAGCACATATCGACATAATGTTTTGTTTATTTGCATCACCACATTTTCACAGTATTGTTATCAACAACAATATAGGTAATAACCTCAAAAACCGGTGAGTTATATCGCATAATAAAAGTGGACGGAGTCGCCGGAGACGCAGGGAGACGGAAAACATACTTACATACCTAAAAGCGGTGTGATCCTTTGAAAACTTTTGTTGTCTCTTTCTTTCTCATAGTGTACAACGTAAAAACCCGGAGAAAGTGATGTATCGCAAATTTATATAGGTTGGGTAAAAAAATTTAGCTCTCCCTCCATATACTCGTATATTCTTACTCTAAGTTTCAATATATTAGAAAAGCAAAGTCTAACAAACGAAAGAATACGGCTGATGGCTGATCCGTAGAAACGCATTTTAGTAGGAGGCGAGGGTCAGCTGGAAAAAATCGCCAAGAACCGTTGTACGGATTTTCTACTTCCCGAACAGCTTCGACAAAGTTGCGCAGTAAATAAAGTGCCATCCGTATTCTTGAATCAGTTGAGCTCTAACTCTTAGCGAAGGTAGATATTATATTTCACATTTACAGGAGAGTACCAATTTTAGGAACCCTTTTGGTGACTATTCTCAATAACAATTTAATACAACTCAACAGTGTGGGCACCTAGTGCTATGCATTCCTTTACAATAGAATGAGTTTAAAATATTTTTTTTTAGATTTACTAACTTCAGAATGGGCATATTAAGGAAATGTGTCAATTAAAGTTATCTTTTTTGTCGCCTTAATTTATTAAAATTATCTGAACGTAGAATAATTACCGACTTAACTTACTTACGAGTATATAAAATTACAAACTGATGATTAACAGCCCTGAATTATTATATTTAATTGCATATCCTGTTCCGAGCAGGACAATTACAATACAGTACCTACCATATTATTGTTACAATTCTACTTCAACCTCACAATATTACACTGCTATCCGACGAATTCAACATCTGAAAAACAAATACTCGATGTTGTTGATATATTTAGTATGTCAATATCACAATATAAGTATACCTTAGTACAGTTTTTTTTTTCATCTAGTAGAGCTAAACTAATTGTAGAAAATATTTAACTCTGGATTTATCTGTTATTCAATACTATTTTTTTTCTAGTAAAATATTTTTTGCACTGTTTATGAGTATATTGTTTTTAAAAAATGATAATATTTCTTAATAAATAAATAATTGCGATATATTTTCTTTTGCCTGATGAAGCAAAAACTATCGATCAAGAAGCCAGTGTCATTAAATATTTACAGCGGTTTCTATTAAAAATTTGAAAGTAAGCGAAATTATGTTTGGCTTGTAGTGTTACTTTCATCGGAGGTTGTAACATCCATTTACCTTTTTTTAAATAAGAGAAAACGCCACACTTATTTTAGTATTATTGATATTAGCGAACACTCGGTTATAAAATGTTGACGAAAAGAAAATGAGTACTTCTTCCATAAGTCTTTTGGTCAAGGTTTACTTTTTGATTTAGCATTAATTCAGCTTTGATTGGGGAAAGTGGTTGGTTTAATTGTAGATGCATGTCAATTTGATTGTGGAACCATTTTTAATTAACAAAGACATAAAATATTGCGTAAAATGTTCTGTTTTCTCTACAGTTCTATAATCGAAGCTAGCTGCAGGATCATACTTAGACCACTAATTTGGATCGATGGCGCTAATCCTTGCCTCTGGTCGTGGCAATATAAAATATTTTATAGTTGCTTATTGTAGGAGGGCGAAATGTGACGCACTTTGTTATGGGACGTGGCGACTGCAAACTAACCTATGATTAAAGGCAGTTAGCCGTAAAATATATGATTTATTATATACCTACCGATTGAAAAGATTAATACGAGGATGTTAATTGAGTTTTAACTAAACAGATTCACGAGTATTTTTTTCTTCTTCTTATTTTAAATGTTCATAGGGCAACATTTTGTAGTGCATAGCGAGGCACGATAAGGTAAAAAAAACACAATATAAATAAATAAATGATTTTTTTTTGTACAAGACCACAAATATTATTTTAGTTTTTATAACCGACCGGTTTCGCTTAGCCTAAGCATCATCAGGGAACAAAATTAAACTTAAAAAATGGCTCTTTAACGTTGTACCCCAATGATGCTTAGGTTAAGCGAAACCGGTCGGTCATAAAAAATTATAATAACATTCGTGGACTTACACAAAGTTATTTTTTCATTGCTTTAAATATGTCAAATCACAAAGTAATTGCTTTCTACGAAAACACGATATTAATAGTTATCGAATAATCATTTATTTATGTACATTCATTCAGTAGATTTTGACTACTTCCATGGCAGAGTAATACAATTCTTGGCTCTAAACCCACAGCTGAAGAAAACTTTATTGTTAAAACTTATTTGTATCTCGTTCCACTCAGTGTCACCATGGTGATATCAATTCAAAACAGGAATGTTGGTTGAAAAGACTTATGTATAGGAACTAAGTGTGGATAGCCAGGTATGTCTCAAATATAATTTTATTCTTCTCCATTCCTCTCATTCTTTCAGTCTTACAGCCAGAAGCAGCTCTAGGGGTCCATAAGTAAAAGGTCGTTAGAAAAAAGTGGTTTATCGTTAATTTATATTGTGATAAATACCGGTATGTTAATTTATGGAGTACTTCGCGAATGCGGTTATCAAATGATACATTTTATTTTATCAAACATTATTTATCATAAATTAACACAAACACATTAATTGCTTTTAACTTTGTATGAGTCGTAATTACTATAAATGCCCTGTTATAATAAATTGGAACTCATCACCCAAATCCTACCTCGATTAAATATACCTCTTAAATATGTTACTCTTACTGTTAATGGATTCTAATACAGACTAAATCGACCTGTCCTTTGTTCGGTGAGTAGTCAATGACACTTAGAGTATACAAGAGGTAGCCCAAGCCAAGGCAGTGAAGTCAGTTTTGGACTTGTTTTTGATGATTTTAACATGACTCGGTGCAAACGGGCGTGGCTAAGACTAAGGCTACGGTATTTATATATCCATTCATATCACATATCGACATAATGTTTTTTGTGTATTCGTATAGCCACTTTTTCACAGTATTTTTATCAACAAAAATATAGCATCTAACCTAAAAAACCGTTTGGTTGTGTCAAGTTTAGTGGCGAAATAAAAAATGTGGGCGGAGTCCCGCCGTTAACCAGCGAAAATAGCCAGCTTAAGATCATAACGACAGTAGATAGAAGCGTTCCAAGAAATTTGTTGTCTCTTTCTCTCTCATGGTGTACGATGTAAATACTCGGAAAAAGTGATTTATCACAATTTCGGATGGGTTGGGTAAAACAAATTAGCTATCCCTCCATATATTGTTACTTCAAGCAATGACACAATTATTGTTGTGATTATCTGTTTCTTTTAATATGACATCTACTGTATTCGAACACTTTAATAATTTAGTGCAAATTATCAAAAACGGTCAAAATAAATAATAACCCCTGTTTTATGACATGTGTGCCCGACTTAAATTTTATCACCATCTTCCTCCCACACGGTCTTAATAGTCGCTCTGTCTCTGACCATAGTTCCTTTGATATGCGATATTTCGCTACATGAATCCACACACTAGTGCCATCTCGTTTATTGTATAGCGCGCATAGAGAAAAAACATACAAATACGGACATTTAACGCATTCATCCGAACTAGGTAGATGCGGAATGGAAAAAGCTTTTAATTGAAATGTTAGATGTCGCCACTGTTGCTGCCCGCGATAAGTAGCGGGGAAATATTCACATCGATTATATTATGAATAATATTACCAGTTGGCTTGATTTTTATAATATTTTTTATAATCTTCATAGTATTTTATTTTTGGGGGGTCAGTGCCCAAATGACCCTTAAAGTGACCGCCACTGCTCATAGCATTTCTATACAAAAATGAGTTATAATAGTAAATTAGTAAAAATATTTGAGGAAAAATATATATTTTGTACATTACTTTTTAACTCTTAGGTTGAGGTATCAGGTTACATATTTACTTATTTCCAACGGTACTCAAAAACGCCTACGTAATATATGTCAAATAAATATCTGGATTTTTTTTAAATTCAGCCTTGCCCGAATACTCGCATAATTTTCACGGAGTCCGCCAGTGGCGTGTGGTCAATTTTTGGTCTTATTAAAAAAATATGTGAAACCAAAATTTATGTGTGGAAAAACTGTTTGTTGGTTAATATTTAAGTTCTACCTTTTATTTTTTTTTCTTTTTGATCAATTTGAGTTAATCAAATCAGTTCACTTGTTTGACAGTAATCTTCATTAAGGAGAAATTTGTTCTCTAGCGTCATGAAACTTGCCTTTTGTTTATTTTATTTACATCAACCGTTTCTAGTTTATTACGTATTTTCCATCATGAGCTATGTAGTTTTGAAATATCCATGTGAAGTTTGTCAAAAGAAGCCGTATTGTTTATTCTATGTTATTTAATTGTTCAAGGACAAACGTCGTAATTACCAGCTTAATAAAAAATGTATTTCTTTTAATAAATAAAGAAAGTTGTGTTATGGGTTTAGAATGTTCAGAAGATAATGCGTTGACAATATTTTGCTATAAAAATACCTTAACATAATACAGTTCTGCAGATTATACAAGTTGAATACAGGTCGGCTGGTAATTGATACGAAATATTTAAGGACGCAGTGAATGAGATAAAATATTTTTTTAAAAAAAAGATCATTAAAACATATTGCCAATTCTTAACCATTACGGGGATGGTAAAGAGTAAAGACATTTTTTACGATCTTTGTCCGAAATCGCATTTAAATGAAAACATCCACCGTATCGCTGCGGAAGTCGGGGCGGGGTCTCCATTAGAATATGCGAATTGGTAATAATTGTTTAATAATGCTACAATCCCATTGAATTGGCCAGTATCGATCGTCTACATAAAAGCTACATAACTAGTAGAAACCCAGAGCAGTAGATCCCTTCTGTATCACCTTGGTAAAATACCATCTCATTCAGAATAGATAAGTTGCTTTAAATTATTTAAGCCGTGTTTAGTAACTAGTCGGCCTTCGTAGTCGAGTGGTAACACGCTCGACTACGAATCCAGAGGTCGCGGGTTCAAGCCCGGCGTGCGCAAATAAATTTTATTTAATGAATATGTGTCACAATACATTAAATCCATGTAAAATAATATATAGTATATTCGCGGCACGTTCCAGAGTGGTAGATACTTTAAGTATCGCCCTGGTGTAAGACCACCATTCAGAATTGAAACGTTGCTTGAAATGGCTTTAGCCGTGTTTGGTGACCAGATCTGAATAGCCAGGTACTTCTTAACCTTCCCCTTCCTCATCTCCTTCCTCTCCCTACTACCTTGAGCCTCACAACATACCCCTATTGGGGATGTTATAGTCTCACTGGCTCTAGACGGTTGGGAGCAGTTGAGGCTTTTGTGCGGGTATTCATGTAAAAAAAAAATAGTCCTGAATATATTCAGTTACTTCCTAACCTTTTTTTTCCCCATCTCTTTCCCCTCCCCTCTTTCTAAAGCCTCACAATATTTCTCAAAGTGGAGGTGCCATAGTCCCTTTGGCTTCGATTATTTGGAAGTTTAAAATAGTTCTGAGTACTTACTTTTCTACATGATTATATCTCAAAAAATGCTGAGAAATTCATTGCCTTTATTATTTAATAAAAATAAACCAATATTCATAGGTACCAAAAATATGAGAATAGTTGAGCTCCTACTACCGTAAATATAAACGGAAAGTTTTGCTTGTGCAATGATGGACGACTTGCCTAGCAGAGGATTGAACCCACGACGCCTAGGTAAGAACCCGATGCATTTTTCCAATCAGCTACTAATTTCTTAATTTTTTTTTTTACGTAAATTCCGCATAAGAGTCTCAACTGCTCCCAACCGTCTAGAGCCAGTGAGACTATGGCATCCCCAAATAGGGTATGTTGTGAGACTGAAAGTAGTGGGTAAGGGAAGAAGATTGGGAAGAGGAAGGTTGGGAAGTACCTGGCTATTCAGATCTGGTCACCAAACACGGCTAAAGCCATTTCAAGCAACGTTTCGATTCTGAATGGTGGTCTTTCACCAGGGCGATACTATGAGTATCTATTACTCTGGAACGTGCCGCAAATATACGTTTTTTATTATTTTTATATGAATTAAATGTGTTAAGACACATATTAATTAAATGAAAGTTATTGACGAACGCCGGGTTTGAACCCGCGACCTTTGGATTCGTAGTCGAGCGTCTTACCACTCGACCATGGAGGCCGTCGAAATTGTCGATTGGTCTGCTATATACATTGATACAACACACTTGTAGATTTTTTCTACTTTTAAATGTCCTCTATTACTTCCTTCAATATGACGCATAAATTACCAAACATCCTGTATAGCGGTTCCCAGGGAGCTATGCAGATAAAAAAAAAAAACATTAACCTATGTATTTAAAATAAATTATTCATCCATAATCCATGCTTAATTACACAATAGGATGATAATGTAGGTATTCAGTAAATCTATGCGTGTTCAAATAAAATTCCACATCAATAATCGGATATAATGCAACATGGCGGTAGATATTTTCAGGTAACGGATAATATTTCTATTTCATTCATACTTTCAGATATTCAACCTTGGTACGTGAATGTGATAAATTCGATTTATTATTCTTGTCTAATTCAAATATGAATAAATCATTGAACAACAAAACCAGCTTAAATTGTTTCATTCGGTTAAACTAAATTATTGTTGACGGATAAAATATTTCAGTAATGACAAAAAAAATGAAATTTTTTTTCAATTTTTTATTTGTATGGAAGACTTAGGCATAAATTACTCTTTACAGAAACTTTGAAAGAAAATACTTGAGTTGGTGTAATTTCCATAAATTTTCTCAAAGGTGAAATTTGTACTTATTTTCTGTGTTAAGTATTTCACACGCGTTTGGAGTTCTGTTTTTACATTACATGATTACGACCTGCCATTTAATTTTTTTTAAATTATTGAACAAAAAATCAAAATTATGGAGAAAGGTACTTACTCTCCTATTTTTCGGTGAACAAATTGGTAATATATTTGAAAAAAAACCATAGCTAATAATAGAAATCACATTGGGAACTGAAAAGAGACGACTTGAAATTCCATTTATAAAACCGTACAAGTTTCATGACGGCAGAACTAAGAGTTTTTGGTGCTTCAGAATTTAAATTTTCTACTTACAAGTAGTTAGGTTTCATGTAAAAAAATCTTAAATGATAAATTTGCTTTGTGCTTATATATTTGAGTAAATTATTGGCCCCATCAATCTTAACGCTGCCAGGATGGACTCCCTCTTGATGGCGTTTGGCAGTAATGAGGCCTAATATCCTCCATTAATATTTTTTACTTATATTATTTAATTTTTTATTATTTTTTCTCATGAATTTCTGTTAATTTTTATTTGTTAACATTATTACTATGTATTGATATCAATTATGGAAGGTATTGCATTGCACTACTCCTGCATACCTTTCGGAATAAAACTTTATTATTATTATTAATGACTTTGGATTTGTGAAAATGAAGACCACAATTAATTCTTGAAAATTTTCGTAGCGTGTCACTTAAACAATTATTTTTGTCTATGATTATATGTTTGTAATTTTTTAGTAGTGAAAAAAAGCACATCAATACAATTTTCCGATCCATTTTTTTCTGGAAAATCAGAAAGGAGTCACTGCACATTACTGAAATTTACCTACTATATAAAGCCCTTACTGCATTATGCCTAGATCGATTTAACAATAACGATTTCCTCTTTGTCATCTTCTAATTAATTACTAATCTAAAACGGTCTTCCATTTTAAATGCTTGGTATAAGCACCTAATAAAAAATGTTTTTTTTGTTCATGATTGCAGTTGCCGTAGATTAAATTTAAATATAGATTGGATGGGTTTGGTTATGTCTCATCGAAATCTGGATTCAAGTTCATGGTTTTCCCGTTCTAACCACAAGGCAGGGCATTTAGCTGAGTCAGGTGATTTGGTTCATTAGTCGAAAGATAATAATAACTTTTAAATGCACAGATGGAACAAAGAAATGTTTATAAAATAAAGATTGCCATCTGAAGAGAAGTGTCATAGTCAATGATATAAAAAAAAAGTATTTGAGCAAAGACAAATCTTGAGTTTTTTTATTATTTTAGTTTCAAGACTTGTTATAGGTCTCACCATGAGAGTTGGTGCCGGCCAATACTCACACAGATGCATAGCTTACGTACAGCGTGTCGAACTGAATGAATAGGACACGCATTTACAATATCAACATAAACACTCGCTGTCCCTTTTTCACTAGCGACAATAAGTAGGCGTAAACAAGACAAAGGGCTCTTTCTTTATGACACATCATAAATACATCACCACTGGAGCGTATACCGATACACAATAAACCCAACGCTATGAATGTATTGTTTGTCTCAACTCTCGTTGCGCCAGCTATAACATTTAAGGAAAAACGTATTTTTTGACATAGATTTTTCTCTAAATAAAACTACATAATCTTGATAGTCACTCACTCAGTATCGTCAGAGACCACAATTCAGAATCAAAACCTTGCTAGAAATGACTTTAGCCATACTTAATGACCATATCTGGATAGCCAGGTACTTCCCGACCTCCCATTCCCCCATCTCCATCCCCTCCCTACATCACTCAGTCTCACAATGTATAAATTGCGGATGCCAGATTGTGCGATAATCACATTTTAAAAATAATTAAGAAAGCGTTTTAATATCTTGAATCAGAAAACAAAAAATGGCCTCAAATTGAACATTGACTTAAATTGAGCTTATAAAATACCCCGATAGAATTTTAATCGATTAATTATAATGTCGTTAATATTTCATTTTGTCATCGTAGTAATTAATTATGATTTGTGAGAAATTCAATAATCAGTATTACGTATGCGGGGGAATACGTATCGTATTACACAGTACCTACGTACCAGAGATGCGTCTATTATTTTAATTGAGAAAAATGATTCCACCTATGTATAGTTGTTAATGAGTATTGAGTTACAGTTTAGCTTCTGGCGATGCTATTAACATTAATTGATACATATTTCATTTACATCATCAAGAAGTGTGCTATTGTTCATTACTAACTTTTTTGCACGACCAAACTATTATAATTTTAAAATTTACTTACATTATAATTAAAATATTTATATTTTTTTAATAGTGAATACGCACAAGAGTCCCAACTGCTCTCAACCGTCTTGAGCCAGTGAGACTATGACATCTTCAATTGGGGAATGTTGTGAGGCAGAATGTAGCGGAGAGGGGAAGGAGATGGGCAAGAGGAAGTCGGGAAAGCACCTAATTATTCAGATCTGGTAACCAAACACGGCTAAAGCCATTTCAAGCAACGTTTCGATTCTGAATGATGGTCTTTTACCAGGGCGATAGTTTAAGTATTTACCACTCTGGAAAGGTATTAGTTCCATTATAAATGTAGAATAGTGTCTGATAAAATACATTATAGGTAAGTACTTTATTTTAGGAAGGTAGGGATTTGAAAAGGTTATTTAAAAAAAATTAAAATTTCAATTAACATCAGTTCTATACTTTGACAATTCACACTCGAAAAGAAAAATTTATAGTTAATAACACCATAATTAAAAAAAATATATAATTTTGTACTAAAATTAAAAAAAGTTGTAATATTTACACAAACATTTGAAAAACGTAAAATAAAATTTGATTATAATGGAATTTTTTTTTTAAAGTTAAACGTTTGAAAGCTGTTTCGCCTTTTCTTTACTAGAATTACTAGAATTCTATTCTATACTAGAATTACTGCCGCATGATCTATTTATAGAAAATCTATAGATAACTGAGAATAGATTTCTAAGAAAAAAAACACCATCGAAAAGGTTATATTTGTCAGTTACCTCATTAACTCGCGGATAGTGGAATATTTAAGAATGATGCTGAACTGTAATAATATTTTTGGGATTAAAAAAAGTTACTTTAATATTTAAAACCTTGCATAGAAAAGATTTTTTTGTTTTGTTTTTAACGCCATATTTATTTGGCAACTGGGTACCTACCACAATAATTAATTTCAAATAATAAGAATATTAATCTTTAAAAAAAAACGTGTAAATGTACATAATATGTAGTACATTTAATAAATTCATATAAAAAAATAATAAGTAGTATATTTGCGGCACGTTCCAAAGTGGTAGATACTTTAAGTATGGCCCTGGTGAAAGATCACCATTCAGAATCAAAACGTTGCTTGAAATGGCTTTAGCCGTGTTTGGTGACCAAATGTCAGATACTCCTAACCTTTTTCTTTCACATCTCCTTCCCCTTCCCACAACCTTCAGCCTCTCAGCATACCACAATTGGAGATGCCATAGTCTCACTGGCTCTAGATGGTTGGGAGCAGTTGGGACGCTTGTGTGGTATTCACTGTAAAAAACACATAGGACAGTATAATGGCACCATATTATAGCGACATACACTGTTTTTTTAGGTGCCAACTCGTTGCTATGTAGAATATTAGATAACCTTTCTTTTCATATTAATAATGTGCATGCCAGGAGCCGCGGTGTAATTTTTTTTAACCTAACATAAATAAATTATGTAATCCAGTTTTTTAATACTTGGCTACTAGTAAGGAAAATAATTATTTTGTTCGTCGCTTACCTTAGCGAAATGATTACACTGTCTAAATATTTATGGATAATACACACCTCAAAATTTTAGGTGAATCATAGTTAGTAGGTAGATTATCTAATGTAGAATATTAGAATATTTATATGATACGATTTAAGATTGTCACGGTCAATGTAGTATTGAGAATTTTGGGGTATTGAACCATATTGTATTACTCCGACTTGAGACAACGTTTCGGGCAGCTTTGCAGTGTCCTTCATCATTGCGAATAATGTAGGTTTCACTGATTCATGATAAAATTGGTAAAACAGCACGATTAAATTAAAAAAAAATCGACCCAAAAACATTGACATTTTAAAGTGCCATTAAAGTTTATAAATTGAGGGGCTTAGAAGCAAAGGCAGCAATCTCCAAAAACGGTTCTGTAGCATTGTCAACTTTTGAATGATTATTATAAAGAAATGGAGAATGAAGTGTACAAAAATGTTAGTGCACATTAAACTAGGAACAATTTGGAACAATTATCTCTAAATTTATCAACATATTCACAAAATAAAAGTGCATTAAACGTTAAATCAATTTTCCAAGAAATAATTTAAAATGAAGGAGATTGCTGCCTTTGCTTCTAAGCCCCTCAATTGTTGTCTTGGTTACCAAATTGACCATTTATTTATTTATATTCAATTGTTAACTGTGCAAAAAAGGTTCTAGATTCCGAATGAACATCCAGCAACATTAAATAAAAAAATTAAACAAAGGTGTTTGGTAGTTTTCAGTACTATTGCATGATTCTGTCCCTCATCGCTTTTTACCTCCCGGGCGACGTTTTGCCCCCCGCCAGTACCCGGCGCCGGGAGCATTCCATTTACCCGGCGTCCTTTATGTTGGTATGCTATAGGATGTTCCACTCCTTTATGGATTGCAATTCCATTGTTTTTATCCTTTTCCGTTTGAAAGTTCACTGACGAGATATTTTTTCAAAAGATTTTTTAGAAATATTATTCGGAATATAATTTTGGTAGCGTTTTTTTGCTATAGGATGTTCATGGAAATTACATTTACCTTTAGTGAAATAATTGAACAAAGCCGCAGCGCTGAACGTTACTGATTGTTTAGTCTATAAGAAACTATATACTTTGTAGGTACCTTTTTTATTTAATATTTTGTCTACCGGTTGTTACCCTTCCATCATCAGGACAATTTTCATAAAATAAAATAAAAAATCTCTTCTGGAATATTTTATTGAAAGATTTTTTAGAAATATTATTCGAAATATAATTTAAAAAAACAGTGAGCGTTTTTTTTTATTCAAATGTAGGTACATTAAAATGCTCTATAGCTCCTGATGGAAATTAAGTTTCAAGATGAAAACAGTTAAGTTCAAAGGAAATAATTGAAGAAAAATTTTATGACACTCTAGCGCTGAACTCTAGTTCAGCGTTCGACAGTTTAATTGCATAATCAAAACTAATTGATTATATTGATGTAAAGTTCTAATATTATATAATGACGCCTTAGCTCCTTTTCAGAGTTTTTAATGGTACACAAAAATAGATTTTCTGCTTTATAGTTAAGACCGTTGACGCTTGTATGATGCAGTGTAAATACTGTCTCGAGTACCTACCTAATGAGATCAAGTAGGCACTTCAAGAATGTCTCTGTGACGTGAGTCGGTTTATTTCTAGTAACTGTTGGTGGCAAGTGGCAAGGTTATGGCGTTGCCGAATGTTGAATCTACAAAGTAACTAACTATTAGTTACTACCCGGCTTCATCCGACTTTTAACACACTTTATAATAAAACTTTTTCGATGATTTTTTTTATTTTATGAATTTTTTGCCAATAACAATACTTGGTTTTTGGAGATCTTTTTGATATTTTTAACCTATTCTTCTTTGTAAAAAATAATTTGACATATCAACTACAAATATTTCCTTTGTGAGTACGCACGTGCGCACGAGTGTGAACTTTTCAAAGTTGGAAATGATTTCAATTAAAATTTTCAAATTTAATCTTTTAAAATCCTACCTACCTAAAAAAGAACCTACATAATACAATGTATTTAGAAAATATTATTCTATATTTGAAATGAAACTAATATTTTTTCTTGGACAGTTAGAGTTACATCCCGTGAACAAAATCACGGGAAATAAACAACTGGTTGTATTGCATTATCTTATTAAATTCAAGTAATTATATTCATGGCTAATTATTGTAGAATTCATATTTCAAGCTGAAAATAATTGCGTTTGTATAGAAATTTGAGACGAATTATTGTTTTATCAGAATTGTTTAACGATTGTTTTTTAAGCTTTTATATCTTGAAAAATTGAGTTGTTGTGTTTGGCTATACAGGTATATCGTTATCTATTATTTCTAGTGGCAAGGTTACGGCTGGTATCCAACTCCGAGTCAGAGCAACTGTAATCACTGGCATTAGTTTAACGTTTAACGGTCGCATAAGCGCAGTGCGGCTGTTGTACTTTTGAGGGAGTAAAGTGTAGATTTTTACGATGTGGAGTACTGGTTATACAGGTTTACTTTTACGGCCGACAGACTTGAACTGAACCATTGTTAAAGCTGATACCAAATCTCGATTGCAGGGGCAGATATAAATGTAATTATTCTACTTAAGTAGGCAAATTCAACCTCAATTTGTTAAAACATGTTTTTTAAGGGTAGTTTAACACGTTATTATGATGTTATTACTTTCAAATATGCAAAATAGACACAAAAAAACTGTTATATAATATTTATATATTAGAAGAAAGCAATCACTTTGTCGTATGACATAATGTTACGTGAAATAAATATACCTTCGCTGTGTTATTCTGGGCTGCAGCTGAAGGGTGAAGATAGACATGATGATATGTCAAGATGATAGCCGATCATGAAATTCAAATTTTATTTTAAAATTATTTTTAGCTTACCGGTTTCGCTTATGCCTAAGGTTCAGCAAGGCAGACTTTTAACGACTTACCTTTGTTGAATTAAAAATGTTAGAATTCATAGATTATAGAAGAGTATCAGTAAAATTACAGTAATATTTGAATATAGTGCAATAAAATTACACGAATATTTTTTTTAAAAATACATCGAGAAACGATCTACATGAAAATAAAATCAATTATAACTACTCTGTGATAATTATTTAAATGAAACAGTTTATCGATCGCATTCCAATGAGTGTTATTAATAGTCGCCATACTCGAGTGACTTAATTTAAATTAATTTATCGGCAAAGGGCTTATCGTCGTACAAGGGTCGTAAAATTTAATGGTTCTTTCGAGTCTTCTGCTTATTTTCTCGGTGTCTGAAATTAAAACTTGGTAACAAAAACGCTTTATTATCGATTCATATTGGACTTTATAGTGACCGCAGACTTTGGCATCGATATTTCATTTTGATGTTTCCGCATCCAATCAAACTGCTGTTTTGTGAAAATGACGTTTTTTTCATTACAAGTGCATATCTGTGGTTAAAATATAATAAGTGCAAAAGAAACATGTTTTCAAGAGATTCAGGTAGAAACATTAAAATATTAAAATACACAAATAATGTATTGGTTAAGGTTGGTGGATCAATACATAAGACACCAAACTTATTTAAATAACACAAACTAATGGAAATCATAGCAAAACTCTAAATTGTCTTTTCGGATAGTCATGTACATAATAAAGCCATATAGTAGAAAACCTTATTTCAGATGCCAAAAAAATTGGAACCTATGCTCAGCCGCTACCGTTTGCATATACATACATTACACGAATGCATTTAGTAATTATTGTTGTTGTTGGTTTTTTTCTTCATTATAATATAATGGTGATAGTGCTATGCCTAGATCTCTAGGAAATCCTGTGTTGAAAGCAGATTATTTTAAATATTTTTAAAAAGGTATTTTTAATTAGATAAAAAAAAATCCGGCTATGTAAATCTCTCTTGAGATTCCCCTCATATTTTTTAAAATTTTATGAACTAGGCTGAAAAGTGTAAACCTTTTTCTCAAGTGATTTATTTGCAGATCTCCTTGTGTAGCTGTTACCATGGGCACTATTTGTGTATTGCTCTGTAATCATTGAGAGTGTACGCCATCGCCCAGTCAACTGCAGCCAGCAGCCAGCCGATAGCGACTCGCCTAGCCAAGAGCCACGGCAACAATGGCAGCAATGGCAGCAATAGACGCGCTCTCAGCTGTTGATAACAGTTCGGTGGTGTTCTGCAATGGCGCATAGTACAGCTCGCAGGCTGCAGATCGGGTATAAGCTATAAGCGGCCGCGGCGGGTCGCCGGCCGCAGTCGCTACTACGGAGTGTCGCCGACGGGACGCGCGGGAACTAACCCTGACCGGAAGAGCGTGGAAGTGCCTAGCGGAAGTACCCAGTACCCCGCAAGGTTTAGTCTGACGTCTGTCACTCGGCGCGAATATTACTAATCCGCGGAATTCGAAGAGAATTTCGACACAGAAGTGCCGCGCGTTGTGCCGATAACACGGAAATGCGGAGCGGTTAGTCTCTAATAACTATTACACTAAACTAACTCCAGTTGCAAGAATAAGTGTCTTGAATTGTGAATTTAAAGTACGTAAATAAAAATCAGTTTCATCGACCAAATATGAATTGATTTACAAATACATAAAAAAAACTATTTGAATAGAACTTTAGAACAAAGTTATTTTTCATTTTGGGTTCTAAATACTTAATACAAAATCAATTAATTAATAATCGATGATAACATTAACGATTTTCAGTCGAAGAATTGTGAATCAATTCAACTGAAATTAAAAAAAAAAAAAAACCTACCACTACAATTAACATATGAAATAACAAAATAAACCCATTAATAATTATTTAACAATCGACCCCTGTGAAACGAATAATCGTAACAACCTAACTTGACGATGGTATTCGGATCAACCGGGCGGAAATCAAGTGTTTAAGAAACAAGTGCCTAACCAGATGTTCCAAAAATGATCAGTGATTTTAAAAGGGAAACCGTCTGAAGAAGTGGCGCCGAGTTTTGGCGCCGGATGTGACAGCGATGCCTCAAAGGAAGGCTTCTCGGATTTTCTTAGCATTCATTATGGTAAGCAGATTTTTTGTTTCGTCGTTCTTATCACTTATACCGTGAGGGTGTACAAAATTCAACACTTTTTTGTATTGATATACAACCAATTTTAACAAGTTTTTACGACTAGTTAGGCGAACTTCTGTAATAACGCCATATTCAAATCAGAAGTTTTTGTGATAAATAAGAGAAAAACAATGTTCATAATATAAAATGATAAAAACAAAAAATATTTCACAGATTAAACAAAATATAACACTGAGTAGCAGTGGCGTGTAGTGACATTTTTTCGGATTATCGCAAGTTTCCAAAGCAAAAAGTTGTAGTTATTTTTAAAGTAAAATTTGTTGTAAATTGAAAAACTTTTAGCTTTTCGGCTATAATAAAAAATATTAAATAAAAAGCTATTCGAAGATATTCGAAAAAACGTTTCTGTACACTACCTAATGAAAAAGCTACTTAACAACAACGACAATATAATGAACAATAAAACGCGCATCGCAAGATTAATTGCAAGTAAGAATTTACGGTAAGAGTAAGTACTATTCCGATTTGTTTTTATTATCTTTCCAGTTTGTCGACCTTTCTTATAACCGTTTTGGTCAATTCTTCTTTACGTTTTTTTCGTTGCATATTTGTTAAATTTGTGTGTAATCTGTTATCATCGTCTTTAATAAATCTTTTGGAGACAAATCGCGACTGTTAATGATAACACTAACTTATCAGGGTTAATATTACTACCTTATAAATATTATGACGCTCGGGTACAGGCGAAACCTGGTCGGCACATGAAAAATAATAACAGCTGTACATATTGAAAGAAAGTAACTGTTTTTAAACTGTGTTATGTCAAACCATCAAGTGCTTGAATAGTTGGACAACATAATAAATAACCCAATCGAAATTATTTTTTACCTATAGCATTTGTGACACCATTAATATACAGAAACCACATGGCCATTTCAGCGACAACAAATGTTTTCTGAAAGGTACTGCGTGAGATGTCTCATTTCTGCACTCGGGACCAGGTGTGTTTGTAGGCATCATTGATAATAAATCGCTTGAACTGTTATAGCCATTTGTCACAAAGTCAAAATTAATCTGTAGGTTTCGGACTGTGCATTAATCAAGCCTGCTTCACAGCGGGCAACAAAGGGGTTTATCGTTAAAAATGCATTATGATTTTAAAAGAGCAAGATAATACTTGTTACTTGGAAAGTTATGTAAAGAATTTTAATCAAATGAAGTATTTGTCAGTCCGAGCCATCATTAAGACATCTTGTGTTGATATAAGGTTACATGTTGATGTCTTCCATGGCGTAGTGCTCCTCGCAATTGGCTTTGTGTAGGGGGGTTACGTGCTCGATTTCCATAGAGTACAACCTTATATAACTCTCCTTTTTTTACAACCTGTCCCATTGGAGGTTGGCTATCACCATGGTAGTTTTTACCGTGCAGGATTAGGAGGAAAACTCTGCAGAACTACACTCGCACCAGTGACGTAGATTTCGAAACCATAAAGTATGGGATTTTCCTATGATGTAGTTTCTATAAACCTTTGCCTGAATTATCAAATGGGCAATCTTTTATTTCTCGTTCATTAAAATATGGCCAGGTATTGGAGTTTTCTTATTTTATATCTAGTACATTTTCAAAAGTCTATTTGTATTTTGAGGGTGCGCATATATACCACATATCAGAGGCTTCAAAACTCAGATTTACAATGATTTTTAATTTATGTAGGCGCTGAAATATTGTCATTTACGATGTAGATTTTAAATGGAGGTTGACCTTGAAAAAATAGCTTTGGAGCTGTAGAAAAGAACATATGCGAAATATTTTTAGGTTGAGTTTCAGTTGGTTAAGATTGATAATATTATATTTTTAATTCAAAGCAATATATGAACTACGCATGTGATTACCCAATTGTATGAGCCTCTTCTAAATAACTCAATATAAAAGCACTTTACCGCTCATTTCACACCTTGTATTCTATTAACTCTTCCCATGCAACGCTTCCTTCACTACTTACCATGTTATTTATAATCTCGTTTAAAACATAAACTGATAACGAGAAAACAATATGCACTCATTACCCTGGAAACGGAGCAACTAGGCTCGGTATAAAGCGGTTATGCTCTTGTTTGCCTCAAACAAAATACTACTCAGCCGACATCTTTTGTTCACCGGCTGAAACGTAACTCAGAGCATACGGGAGAGGCGAGCACCCACGGGTTAATTTCACGGCGTTTACGCAAGACAAAAATTATCACGACCTTACCTGTACACGAAATCAGTGGGATAGATAATAATAGACAGGCTTTAATGTCAAATGTTGTTTGTTTTTTTTAGTGATACCTGATGCAAGTGAATATAGAATTTAATTTCAGTTTACGTTAAATAAGTCTCTTCAAGTTCTTGTTTTTTAAAAAAGCTCTTTGTTGTTATGAAACATTACAGCCAACTTAAAAAAGGGCAATCTGGTTAATTTTGTGTCAAGAATGTTTGGTTATTTTTTAACATTTTAAACTACAGCAAATATACATTTGTAAATTAAAACGCATGAAATCACAGTGGCTTATTTAAGATATTTAATTTAAGCCACTTTTAAGCTGTTCACGGTTTTTGCATGTCCATTTGCAATGAAAAGAAAACCACTATGAAATTCACTGGAAAAAGCTTAAAATGCGTTTTTATCGACACTCAATTTATGCACTGCAATATTGCTTGTACAGAAAAGGTTTGCAATTATTATCACGTATTTAAAATTGCTAATATTCAAAAGCGTAAATAAACAATGTTAAGTATTTTGCCTGATCTTTCTTTCGAAGGAGCTAGATAAATCATATAAAAAACAAATACCTATCACTGATTAGACTTTTTAAGTAATTAGGCTTGTAAATAAGAGAGTCTCTACATTTGGCTCTGTAACTCGTTTACATACCAAATACCTACTTATTTCCCACTGAATTCAGATCAGTAAAAAGTACGGAACTTGATGAAATCATCAGCCTGTAAATGTACGAATTCGCGCAAATATTACACACAACATCAAAACTGGTTTATTTACGTCCTTCCCGCACGATTCGGTAGCAATCCGATTCGCCTCCATTTAACTTTAATGATGACTTTAAGATTGTATCAAATCTCCCACTTTCCATATTGGAACATTTAAAGCGATAAGTTTTTTGCATTAAAATGTACCCGCAATAAATGCATCTACCATGAGGAACTAAATATGTGTGATTATTAATTTGAACCCACTCTTATACGGATTGCGTTCTATTGAATGTTTTAACCTCTTATTAGCTCTGCTTGATTATCTGGGTTAATTATAGAGTGAGATCTTGCCTTCATTTCAATAAGTATTACTAATGTGAATGTTTCAATGAATCTGTGATCTGGATCAAGATATATTTGCTCTTAAAATATCGTTATTGTTGGCTTTGAACAAAATTCATGTATTGCTCAGAATTGGTTCAGGTTTTGTCGCATGACCATAATAATATTATTTGGATCACCAGATTGGTGTAAAAAAGCTACGAATAATTTATTTTTTTGCAACACGCCAATATACTCGTATGCTTAATTTGGATCATAAATATTTTATGGTATCTTACTGAAACGCATATCACCTTTAATAGATCATTAATCAACGCGGACATAAATACATTTTAAGGTTTGTAATTGATTACATTTGAATGAACAGAGAAGTGCCTTGTTATTCATAATTAAGTTCACTGATATAGACATCGATACTTGGTTGATAGATTTCGCTAATGCATGAGATTTTTTCTTTTTTTTCTTTCTCCTGGTGCCCTCACCTATTATCAGAGCAATCTTAACACTGTAGACTGCTGTCCAGAATAATTCATCACGTGGGCTTTGAAGCAATGTTGGGTATCTTCCCATACCATCTTCCCCTAGATGTGACCAAGATATTGACCATTAAATGAAGGGCCTCCACATCGGTCCGGGATATTTTAAGGCTGCGCTTATAGATTCACATTTCAAAAGCTTCCGTTTTTCTTGTCAATGATTTGGAGTGTCCAGATTTCCGTGCCATAAATTTCAACGAACAATTCTGTTATTGAATTTAGTTCAAAAAGTTGTTCATTCTAGTAAATATTACAGTAAAGTTCGATACCTCTTGCCGAATTCTGATGTAACAAGATTCGTAACAGTTGATTTGCATTGAGCTAATGCAAATATTAACGTTACCTTGAATTTGAAATAGGATTTCCCGTTTGTCATGAGATGGGCCAAATACGTACCTTTCAATTATTGTTAATCTCGCACGAATATTAATAATTATTCTACTATCATGTCTCCATGTACGAACACAATGGAAAATAACCACTTTAACAATTTGTAGATCGTCTTAAATAGATTTTCATTCATTTCAGTATCGGTATGGATATCTGCTTCCTCTATATTCACACACCTTCTGCCTTTTATGAATTTGAGCGTATTTGTCAGAAGTTGGATCAGGAATATTTTGATGATATAAAAAAGTAATATTTTTTAATATTGTATAAAGATAACAGCCAAATCGGAAGAAAAAATGAAAAAAATGATATTTACAATTTTCAAACGAAGAATAAGATCGATTAAAAAAGCCGGTTTCTTAAAAGGTCTCACTGGCTCAATTGGCAGAAGCGTTACTCCCGGATAGAGTAGAGGTTCCGAGTTCGAGTCTCGGTCGTGACCGTTTTTTTTTCTGTCTCATATTTACTTTGAATATTATTGTTATTATTTCAATAATTAATATAAGAATATATTTGCTTAATTTCGTTAATTTCTATGTAATAGCGCATGAGACTTCGAACTGCACGGAGCGTCATAGCATTTCGAATTCGGGAAACGTTGTGAGGGATAATGAAATGAGGGAGGGGAAGGGTACAGGGTGACGAAAGGTTAAGAAGAACCTACCTTGATATTCAGATCTGGTCACTAAATAAAGTAATTTTAAGCAACGTCTCGTTTCTAATTGGCGATAGTGAGAGTAACTACGAGTACCATTATAAAACAAGGTACATATATACTCCCTATGTATTTTTTTTTTTTAGTTAGAAAATTAATACGTGAATGGAAAATGAAGTCAGAGGCGCCCGAGAAAAACACGACACGATCAAGTGAATACAATACTTATATATATCAAAAGTAGATCCAACGGAAGATTATTTAGACGATGAATGTATGTGAATGAAGCAAGGAGTAAGTGCCAAAAGAGAGTTGGGTTGCGATTAACTCTCTTTGTCTACCCCTGCATACAAATGACGTGACGGTTAGATAGGAATTAGAACCTGTGACTTCTAGGTCCAGAGCCAAGGAGCTAACCGCTCTGCCACGCAGATCGTTATGGACGCTCTTCCTTGGTTACAGAAGGATAGAATACAAGTTTGACTAGACTTATTGCAAGCATGACGGCCTCCATGGTCAAGTGGTAAGACCCTCGACTACGAGTCCAAAGGTCGGAGGCTCAAACCCAGCGTACGCCAAAAAAATTTTTTTTAATTAAAATGTGTCGTAACACATTTAATTCATATAAAATTATAAACACACAAATATTCGCGTCACTTTCCAGAATGGTAGACACTCTAAGTATCGCCCTGATAAAAGACTTAAGAATCGAAACATTGCCTGAAATGACTTTAGCCGTGTTTGTTGACCAGATTTGAATAGCCAGGTACTTCCCAACCTTCTTTTTCCCCATCTCCTTCATCTCTCCACTGCTTTCAGCCTCACAACATACCCCAATTGGGGATGCTATAGTCTCACTGGCTCTAGACGGTTGGCAGGGGTTGGGACTCTTGTGCGGTATTCACTATAAAATTAAAAAAAGCAAATTAATTAGAGTTTGAACATAATATTAGGTTTATTATATTCTAAAAAGGTTAGAGAATCATTCACTGTCGTCTATTTCAAAGTATGATTATGCCTGAAGAATGAAGAATGAAGAATGAAGACCTTATCACGGGCAATTGTGAAACTTATGGGTTGAATCAGCGCCACGGTGTTTACTAGGAATTTGCTGATTTCTAAACAAAGCCTTTTCTGACATTCAATTTATATGAAAAAGGTACCTACGTGATAGGTTATAGACCAAACTGGTGTTTATAAATATCTGCATGGCAACTCAGATTAAATCAATAATAAAAATGAAAATAAACACAACGTGCGTTTATTTTTTAAAAAATGTTTTTCTACTGGACCTATGAAACAAGTTGCTTGGATAAAAAGGCAACGTTTCCTTTAAAGTAATTGTTAAAAAGATTGCTAATGAACTTATTCTTGTGGGAATCTAGTTCTGATTAGTCGTTATTTGTGGCTAGATATTAAAAAAACTATGTATAACTTAATATTTAAAGTCTTTATTTAAAACAAGGACCTTAACAGAAGCTCGTGGAATAGCCTCTGATGAACAATAGAATACTAGCTATTATAGAAACCAGCTCCGTTGAAGGGAAAAAAGCACTGACATATACTGCCCAGTAATAATAAAGCCGAAATATCAAGTGTTTAGTCATATGTGTGTTATACACTGTTAGGGCCTAGAAACCTGAAAACTCCACCAAACACTGGAAGATATGCGGATAGGTTAACTTTATTTTTTATTATCAAACATAATACATAGAAGATAATATAAAACAGAGATTATACATTATAATGTAAAGTGTTATATTAATATATATATTTTTAAATCTAACATTTCATTATAAATTATAAAGGTATACCCTCATAAAAAATAAAAAAGTTAACTTATCGATATTGAATTTTTATTTATTTATTTGAATCCCGCATGAGAGTCCTAACTACTCCTAACTGTCTGGAGCCAGTAAGGTTATGATATCTCCAAATGTAGTATGTTCTGAGACGAAAGGCGAAGAAAGATGGAGGTAAAAGAGATGGCGAAGATGAAGGTTGGAAAGTATCTGACTATTCAGATCTTGTCATCAAACACGACTAAAACCATTTATCTACCACTCTGGAACGTGCCGCAAGTACTCCTTAATATATTGTTTCAATTGAATTAATTGTGAAAGATGAATTAAATAAAACAAATATTTGTAGAAAGCAATTACTTTGTGGTTTAACATTTTTAAAGGATTGCGAAAATAACTTTGTACAAGACCACGGATATTATTTTAATTTTTATGACCGACCGGTTTTAATTCATATTATCTGTCTCTTTCTCTCTGTTCCTTTGTTATAATTTAAATTTTATTCTCTTGTTACTCATAGTTTTGTTATTTTATATTTTGTTCGCCTTCTGTATGAATATATAACCGCTTTGTATTTTTTGTTTAGTTTAATTTTGTATCCTGATGATGCTTAGGCTAAGCGAAACCGGTCGGTCATGAAAGCTTAAATAGTATTCGTGGTCTTATAAAAAGTTTTTTTTATAACTTTAAATAAAATGTATTTGCCCACGCTGGGATTTGAACCCGCAACCTCTGGATATCGCAGTTGAGTATCTTAACCACTCGACCACCGAGGACGTCGAAAAGAATAACGCTTCAATATCATGATCGCGTCATGGATATAGACAAATACAAGATTTCCTAACTGAAAATTCAAGAAATTATTGATATAGTAAAGAAAGACGCCGTAAGAAACGTTATTACAAAAGTTATTTACGGTTTTTGTGGTTTGTTTCTACAACACCGTAATATATTACTAAATTGTGTATTAAACCAAGTTGGTGTTATGTTGTTCCGGGCTTTCACCTGCATGATTAGGATTGCCAACCTCAAATGGGAGAGGGCAATAAAAGAAGAAAAATCGCTTATAAAAATAAACATTTTTAATTAATATGCACAGAATAATGATTCACTTGTTCTCACTGTCGATTGCGGTCCATATTTCCAAGGGAATTTATTGCATATGCAATTGATCTGCTATCCTCGTGAACCTCTTTCCAATCCCACGCAACACCTTTTTGATCAAATTAATTCGCTTCGGTGGTCCTTTGAACATAGAATTGTTTGAGTGGGTACAAAAAACATCAACCGCATTAATAGAACACCATAATAATTATCTGTTCATAAAACAGAACCATTTGGGAAATGGGAGTGAGAGTGTGATTAACAAAAGGTTTTTAAAAAACTATTATCTACCACGCACTCGACTTGCCAAATGTGGTAATATGTTACAAACAGAAAAATATCTGGATTGAATATTACACTACTACTACTACTAATATACAGCACCCTTGAAAGGATTTTCACAAAAACGGCGCTATTATAATTATTGAAATATTATTATCATTATTATTTTATTTGATTTAATTTTAATTTTTTTATTATTTTATTTTATTTTATTTTATTTCATTTTATTTTATTTTATTTTATTTTATTTTATTTATTTTTATTTTTATTTTATTTTATTTTATTTTTTTTTTTTTTTTTTTATTTTTTTTTTTATTTTTTTTTTTTTTTTTTTTTTATTTTATTATTATTTTTTTTATATTTTATTTTATTTTATTTTATTTTATTTTATTTTTATTTTTTTATTTTTTTTTTTATTATTATTATATTTCTTTTGTCAATTTTTAAAAAATTTTTACTAGTAATAAATTTGAATCATCAATACAATTAAAAATTGTACAATTTTTTTCGATACAGACGCAAAATTCAATCGAAAATAAAACTGCAAAAGTTTTTGCATGGCTGTATCGACTTGTTCATTACATTTGCATGCAATCTTAACCTAACCTAACCAAGCCTCGTTCTTATTTTTTATTGCACTCATTTTGCAAATCCCCACATACGCTCTCGCTGTTGGGTTAGGTTTGGTTTAGTTAAGAGGGGATTGCTCAATATGGCACAATGGAATTGTGAGACTGTCAATGCAGCTACGCAAAATTTATCTAGTATTTTGGGTATGTAGCCAAGCACAGTTTGACAATAAAATGTAGATATTTAATAAAGCGGAACCATTTTTTAATATTTTTATCATGACAAACCCGAGAGAGAAAAAAAACTTTGAACACAGTGCTTTTTTAAAGCAACACCCCTTTTTTACCTTTGAACCATCTTGGTGTTACCATTTAAGGAAATGTAAAATATTGTAGCGCCCTCCATTTTTTACTGCCATCATTTTTCAGACCGTACCTAATAATCAACACAGGAAAGAGATTGATTTATAAATGGAGATTATGATTCACAGTTTAAAAAAAACTAATATCTACCACGCACGCGGGCTTACCAAATGTGGCTAAATGTCACACACTGTAAAAAATTGGATTGGGTATGCAATATGGCAAGACTAGAGTTGTGCATCATGAGTTAGTGAGTTCGTTAGTTGCTGTAGCCAGGTGCCTACCCACATTCGTGCGGACTGGTGAGCCGCATCGGGTGAAAGGGCGGACTGACATTGGCGGTCGCCTGCTATTTGCTGCAGCTGTGTTAGCAATATAACCGCACTCTGCACATATCGATTCAGAAAGAAATTAGAACGAAAAATGTGTGGTGTACTTTTTATCTGTTTTCATTTATTAGTTAGCTTGGTTGATTTTGAATTGGTCTAGGAAATGTGTTAACGATTCTGCGATCCACGTTTTATATCCATAAACTTTCTTATGTCATGCACTATATAGTTTGATAAAACACATATTTCTGCTAGCGTACAGTCTGCATCGTTACATGCATTCCGTAAAATGCATTTTTTACACACTTGCTTTATGAATAGGATGTGGTTCACAGATTTCTGAAACATTTAATAATGAATAAATTGGTTTCTCGCAAAGTAAAAGAACACCTTTGGTTAATTTTCCAACATATCTAAATCGTCATCGGAAAGGCAAAATGGCTGAAGCGCTTTTTGGGAAGTTTACACCAGAGCACTTTGAAGTTTTTTTCTGTTTTACAATAAAATTCATAAGTCTTCAGTCAGGTACTGAATGTTGGATTTAGAAAAAAAAAGTTTACTCGGGTAACTAAATGCTCTAAAAAATTAAAAACGTTCCAAACTTGTGTCGCTTGAGTCAAACCTTCTTCCACATGGTGAATATATTTTAAATGGCTGAAGGGCCACAAAAGTCTTCAGAATCAAACGAGAGTCAGAGCATTAGACAGAAAAAAAAACTGACGAAAACTGCATATTTAACTATTTTTTTACCAAAGTGTCGCAAAAGTTCCTTTGTCTTTCCAGCGACGATTGCATATAGCGATTATATATATATATGTATATATATATATATAAATGTATATATATATATATATGTGTGTGTGTGTTTGCAAGCTAGGCCATCCCGTTAGCATCTAAACTCACCAGTGTAATAGTGTATTTTCATGTAGTGGTCGGAAAATTCTCGATCTACTGCTAAACAAAGAGTCCAAAACTTTTTCACAGCCCGCGACATAATATGCAAATAACAATCAATGAAAAGTAATTCTAGCAAGAGTTTTCGGTAATTCGATAATTTTATTGTAAATTTAGCCATAGTTTTTTTTATGTTTTGTAAAGCGCTTTAGAGGTGACATTTCACAAAAATGAGGCTATATAAATAAGCCAAGTATTTTAAATAATGTTCAAATATCTTAAACTCTTCTCGTTTTATCTACAATATGAACATTTGATAGAAAGACATTCTAAATTAATTAAACGAGATTTTGTGTTGTATTGAATCGGGATGGTTTGTCTAGCGCAATGGTTTAAACATTTGTCATTGAGTCGAAAGGTTGTGAGTTCAACTTAGGCCGCAACCAAATTATAATTATAGTAGAGTGGTAGATACTCTCAGAATCGCACTGGTGTAAGAACACCATTCAAAATCGAAATATTGCTTGTAATTGCATTGGGCGTATTTAGTGACCAGATCTGAATCTCTTCTCCACTCTCTTCAGTCTCACAACATACTCCTAGTATGTATGCCATCATTATACTGGCTGCAGGCACGTTAGCATAATTCAATTCGTTTGGGCGTTGCCAGTTTGGGTATTGTACGCGTATGTTGCGAAAGAAGTTATTTTATGAATTAAAAATAAAAAAACACGAAGTAATTTGATTCAGACATTAATCAAAAGTATAAATACTACGAAGAGAGTTAGTTTATACCATTACGAGTGGCCGTGTTCCTAAGATCTACTACCAAATTCTACGGCGTAGTACGAACCACGTATAATAACAATCCTTCAAGGACGAATACTTGTATGTATGACATTTTTACGACATCGATTACGAACACTTCTCAAATTTGTATTACAATCATAATTGTTGCCGTATTATAATGGCGTCCGGAGCTATGTAGAAGTGAATGCAGGTTTGAAACATTTTAATAGCGATACAAGGTTGTGTTTTGGACCGGTTTGCAGCCAGCTATGAGTAGCAATCCTTCAAACGTCAGACGGCTTCATCATTTTCTATATTGTTTTCAAATTAATTATTTTAATGCATAAAATATCAAATCTGTCTGGAATTTCTAGGTCAACGCCACTGTTTTTACAGTTCACTACGTTCTATCATGAGATATAGAGCTTTGAAATATTCATTTATCAGTCAAAAAAAAAGATAAGACATCGTATCGTTTCTATAGTTGAACAAATGCAAATATGGATCAGACAACATCCCGTCTTGTCTTACAATTAGACAGTTAAATAAATATTTCAACGATAAGCATCTCAACATGGAAGTGACGTTGTGAGCTGAGAATAGTTGCTTTGACTAAGAAATTCTAGACAAAAAAGCTGTTCCGATTTCACAACAAAAAAGTTCCCCCTTTCGAGAGCTTTATCTACTTCAGATAACAGATTTTTGTTTGGGAGATAATTATGGTGATTTTATATTTTCAGCTCATTTTTCATCTCAGAACATTGATGTATTAAGACATATTATGTTAGCTCACAAGCCATACAATAGTTATAAAATAATAAGAAGCAATTATCTTGTAAAGCAATGTTTTAATTTTTCCAACCATCCAATGCTGTCATCTGAGAGTACGATGTATGTACGAGTAGGTACCCCAACCTTAAACTTTAGAGGTTGTTGATTCTTTAAACTTATACAATACCAACGTTACGTGGACCACAGCTTCCACCGTAATACAAGCCCTGACGTAATGTACAGTGAGGAAACAGTGTTGTCGTATTGTTTAGCAATATCCGTAAATAATAATAGTAACAATATGCACATCATAAAAAGATGTTGATATTTTTTAGGATGGGAAAAAACATGAAGATGAGCATTTTTTGCAAGGCCAATTTTCATTGGTAATAATGATGTATTCTTGAAGAAATAATACAAATGAATAAAATAGTGTTCAAGAAACATAAATCACACTTCTTATTTCCGTGGGAACTCTAATAAATTTGTATAACAATTTCAAGTGGGCGGAAGGCGACTGAAATATCAAGTTGGTAAAAAATTCTTACTGACATCTGTGTTAAAATAATTGTAAGGTATCTTTTTTTGATTGAAGGATATAGAATTATTGGGTGTCTATGGCAATTTGTTGGTTTTATTTCCTTTGTAGATCAATTAGCAAAACTGAATCACATGAATTTAACAACTGAATACATGAGTTTCACTGACGACCGTTTGTAAAAACATACCTGTGAACGGTTGATTAATTTACTGACTATATTTTCCATTCCACCCAGAAACTACTGTTGATTTTATTAACTCTTATCTTTGGTAGGTACCTATTTATGTATTTAATATAAATTTAATATTTAGTACTTGCCAACATAATGTTCATATAAAAGCTATTGCAAACTATGGTTCTTTGGAGAAAAACTTTTCCAATATAAAAATTGATTGTCCAACAAAAGTAAAAACTTTTTTTTTTATCTGTACATATCTGGGTGTTGATTTCAGTGAAATTTTCAGAGAATCATATATTATCACACACAACAGGATAGTGGTGTGGTTTGTAGTACATATCGTCGCCGGAAAGTCAAAGGGGCTGAAGCGCCACTTTGGGAAGCTTACACCAGAGCACTTTAAAGTTTTTTTTTGTTTTACAATAAAATTCATACGTCTTCTGGTTGGAATTTTGAAAAAAAAAATTTACTTAGATAACTCAATGCTCTCACGAGTTACCTGAAGCGACAAAAATACCCAAACATATCAAAACTGCACATTTAAATAACTTTTAACCAAAGTGTCGCTTAAGCTCTTTTCCCTTTCCAGCGACGATATGGTTTGAAGATAATTATTTTGTTTCCCTTTTCTTAGAACTAAGTGTGCAAATTCGTCTTCTTCCTTTGTCACAATCTACTCTCCGCCAAGACATTTATCCCTTCATCTATCATTTGCGTTGTGTTATTCATCACGGAGGATTATTTCAACATCATATTTGCATGAACTAATATTTCATTATGTGTTTAAAAAAAACACTGGTTATTGATCACAAACAAATGATTTATTTTTTTCCTCAATCAATTTGATGATTGGAGCTTATCATATCTCAAATTTAATTATTATAAACGAGGGCGGACAATTAAACGGGCGAGCGATTAACAACATCTCTGTTACCCTCCTCATTTGACAGAGTTGTATTTCAAGATCAATCGACATTTTAAAAAGGAACTTTAAAGGTTGACTAGACTCTCAAAGATGAAAGGCCAATTAACGAACACCATATCAAGAAGTGCTCGCGTTAACTAGGCGGTTTCCTCTTTTGAGTAGAATGATTCTGGCACCATGGTTACAGAACTGTGGGATACAGAAAATCGATTTATTCCTTTGAGACCTGAACACATTTTCTAAGTCTGCAACGAAAACTAATAACTTTCTTCTGTATATCTACTACATAGTTTATGCATATTTGTGTGTTTAGTAAATCAATTACATCTATTATTTACAAAACGTAGCGTTTCCAACAGATTCGATTTGTTTTTATCATTTTTAACCCTCACCAGACGTATGTCGCGCACTGCGAGACAAAACATTTTTTATTTAGAACGGTATTACGGCTCGCACTGCACGACATAATGTAATTCCCTGTGTAATAAGGTTTTCTGAGAGATCTGTACAAAATTATGAATTATTATTAAAAGTAAGCATGGTTTCCGTATGTGAAATGAAGAAAGGGGTTATAATAAATAATCCGTATTAAAATCAATGAAAACCCAAAATTTGCATATCTTGCAATTAAAAAGTGAATAATATGTAAAAGATAATAAATTTTACTGCAGCAAATGACATGGGACGATTCAGTGTTGATTTCATTGGCGCATATAATGCCCCATTCTTTTGCACACAGGTTGGATTGTTCCCATTCAAATAAATCTGTATATAAGTTATTTCAACCATAGAATCTTATGAACAAAAAAAGGAATATAATCGGTAAAACTCACTTTTTAACTTTGTCTCGCAAAGCAATGACTCCCTTTTACCAATGTACCAAAACCTCTGTATTTCTTTCAAAATAATTTCACTGGCACTTTTATAGTAGACTAGATTCGGTAATGATTAATGCGGTTCTCGCCAAAAATAAGGCACACAGAAAAAGCAAAACCGGTTTCCGAGTCATTATCGATAATACGAGGCGTCCGCTTCCGTCTGCCTAGTAATATATGTAAATTTATAGCGCATTGGTGACAGCGCTGATATTGTTCGGGAAATCACAAAATAATGAGACGTCTTACAAATGGACGTGATTTATTTAAATCTCTTCCAAATTCAGTCGATTTTGTAGGTTTCTTGCGTAAATTATAACTGCCAGTGACTGTCAGAGCATAAAAATATTTCTTCCTGAAATAGCTGGCCTAACAGGCGTACGATTTTCCGTACACTTTCAGACAAAACATTTTGTAATATAAAACCTGCTGATGAAAATGATGCTAAAAATGTATTATTGTTGAAAGCATCATTTTATTAACTATAAGACATCGAAGTACGTACGACGGTATGAGTAAGAACTTTTCAAATTTGGAATTGTTAGAGAAATTATCAAACTAAAAAATATATCTTTTGTAATCCCTTCCTACATGGTAAAATACCTACCTAAAATGTATTTCAGAAGATGTTATTCTACATTTGAAATGAGAACTAATATTTATGCTCGTCAAGTTAAGTTACATCCCGTGATTTTTCACGGGCAACAACTAGTGTAACCATAAAATATGGTTGATTATTTGAAGACAATGCGTACAAAATTAATATTACAAAGAATAATTTTAAAATTTGTAGATTTTTAAGTATAGAGGCAATGTTCAATATATTGATTATAAACATTAATAAATACATTATAGAAAATCAGTCGAGACATCGAGGTTATTGCTGCGATTGGGATTTGAACCCTTTCTGCTAACCGGGCGACAGCTCTAAACCACTAAGCTATTTGAACATAATTACATAAAGTAGTTTCAATATTTAAATTTAATAATGGTACAATTTGCATTACAAAATCTTGTTCTATAAACAATAAAGACAATATTTGAAAAAAATAATTATATGTCTGGACAAATTTGACCACTTTTTTATACCTAATGAACAAACTAACACGTATAATATATTTAGGAAAACTATGTTCAAAATGCTTTTTTGATTTATGAGGTCTATGGTAATTGATTCAACGTGTAAAAAAGTTACCTGCGGCGAGCAAAATTATTACGATGTGGATATGAGTATGAGATTTTAGTAAATAAATAATCAATTTTGGTACCATTTTATGGGAGCTTAATGTCAAAAGCTGAAACGATTTTTTAAATCAATGAATTTAAAAAAAACGCCTGCGTGATTAATCGATAATTCAGGCTTCTATTATATTGCTTACTCATGGGGAAACTCAACTCAAAGTTATTGTATTGTTATTTTAATATTTTATTTACATTTACAATAAATTATTTATCTGTTTATGGTAAACCATAAACAATGTTAAATATTTGTTTTATAAGAGTACACAAAAAAATGCAGATTAAAAAATAAAACATATTCATTTGCGTATATTCCTGTATTTATTAAAATAAAATTTTTAAAAATCATCGTGACGTCAGCCACAGAGCCCATGTGTTTATCGGCCAGCAGCTTAGCGGCAGCTAAATCGCAAACGAAGTAAATCAAAAGGCGGGACAAAAAAAATAATGCATGTCACATGGCGGATAGAAGGGACATAGGGTCAAATTTACTATAGCACACCTAGAAGGATATTCTGCCCTGTAAATTTTAAATAATTTTGATGAACATATTGAGTCTCAAAGATTTTCGAATGAATTTCTCAGGAAGGTACTAATCTATCACATAAATAAATAAAAGCTGGTAATAACCGCTAATGTTATTGTTGAAAAACGATTTGGAAATTTTGTAAATGGCTTTAGGGTTAGAGAATGTAAATGCTAAGGGACAGTTTTTTTTAATTTAAAATTTAAATTACTAATTTCCTGAGTGTATCCTCTGAAAACATTTGATATAATTGTTACAGATTCATCAGAATTAATTCAAATGTGAATTTCGGGCAAACCCCCGTTTTCAGAGTGTTATGTGACGTTATGAATACGTATATTGTTCATTTGGAAGGTTCTCAAATAGTTGGAAGATTTCACGTAGGTAAGATAGGGTTCTAGTTCCATTAGATAATATTTTTTCTGTGGGCTACATCGGGGGAAAATGTTTTTTTTTTTAATGTTGCGGGCATATATATATACCTGCAGAAAATAACTCAACACATATTATAAAGATCTTATACCTAGATACACTTAAACATTTAAACATTCTGACAGGTGTTTAGACAGATTTGTATATACGCAATGAGTTATGTAACAAAATATTATTAATAAATTTATTAATTTCTCATTATTTGCGTTCGTTGACCGAACCGATCGATTTGGCTTCACGGCCTTCGATTCCCAGTTACATTGCACTCGAGGTTTATAGCTGGTAAATATCTGTTCGGTCAATTTTATAGAAAACGAGTAGAAAGGTAGAACCTAATTAAGATCGGTGAATTAACGTTTCAGGTGAAAATGTATGTAATACATTATTCTTTCTGAAGAGATTAATAAAGATTTTTCTGTTTCAGAGTGTTAATCAGGAATCGAATAATTGACCGGTTAGTAGCTAAGTGGACAAACGCATCGTATTCCCACCCGGGCGTCGTGAGTTCAATTCCTTTGCTAGCTAAGTCCTCCATCATTGCGCAAGCAACATCTTCCGCTTTTTATGATGGCAGTAGGAGTTTTTCAAATATCGTTATGTTATTTGTAACCCGGGAATGTTGGTCTTTCTTCAAAAAAAATATTATAAAAATCATTAATCAATACAATTTTATAGCACTGAATGCATTTTTAAAGTTACATAACTTTTATTTAGATACTTATTTTATAATATAGACAGGTGATGAAAAGAAGTTGTGTACATGATTTAAGGAAAAAATTAACAATTAGAATTAGAATTAGAATTAAACGTAAAGTTAAATGGCAGTATCTTATGAAGAAATTTATTTATTTTTACGACTGCTGAAAAAACACAAATTTATGTATCCACGTTTTTTGTCATTATATATGTCCCGCTGTGACTTTTTAAAAAGCGTAACAGTCTAATCACCCTACGACCATTATCAAATTATGGTTTAGCCACATACAGTCAACTTATTTAAATAATCATTGCTACACTTGTTTTTGTAATGAAAAAAGTATTGACGTTTATCTAAAATCTATTGTCACGTTTTTATTATTCAATATAAAACGTTTGGTAGGACCAATCATCGTCATTAATATTCACGTCCACCCCTTTTGTGAATACTAACTACTTGTTTATCTGGAGCAAATTTTTAATTTGCAGTGATAAAATAATATTTTTTCACAGAAAGCAATCACTTTGTGGTTGGACATATTTAAAGAAATAATTAAAAAAATAACTTTGAATAAGACCACAATCTCTCTTTCTATCTCTGTTCTTTTGTTAATAATTTTAATGTCATTCTATTGTTTTCTCATTGTTCTGTTATTTTATTTTATATTTTGTTCTCCCTCTGTATGTATATATTGCTGAATACTCTGTATTTTTTGTTTACTTTAATTTTGTACCCTGGCGATACTTAGATTAGTGGGCTAAATGAAACTGGTCGGACGTAAAAAATTAAATAATACCGTGGTCTTATACAAAGTCATTTTTTTTAAATAAAATGTATTCACCCAGTAAAATAATGGGTAGGTATTTCTACAAATTACACATAAAGACCAAAGACAGGTATTATTTTTGTAAGGTTTATTATAGATAATTAGCAATACACAAGTGGCCTCAATAACACAGGCGTATAACTCCAAGTGTTGAGGACAATAAATGCTAATTTGTAAATAAACATACAACATTTAAAAAATATCGGAATTACGTTACGGATTCCTACCTGGGAATTAAAAAAATATATCAGTAATGGTTAAACGATTCATACAAATCATAAATATAAACAGTTTGAATAAAGTTTAATACCCTGAAGTAAGTTAAATTGATTGCCTGCTTACGTTATGACAGGTAATAATATAAAACGACGCTAAGGATTCACAAATGAAAAGGAAATCGGCCATTAGAGTGCCGTGGGTAGATGATTGTCCTCTAAACCACTCTCGCTAGTCAATAATTTATTTTTCAATATAAGGAGACAGCAAATAATAAATGCAACTTCTGCCTACGTTTCTGAAAATGTATTTTGAGCAATTGTTCTGAATTATATAGTACTTAATGGTATATTCTATAATGAAAATGAAATAATAACTTTGTATGAGACGACAGACTTAATTTTAATGGTACAAAATTAAACTAAACAAAAAATACGAAATGTGCGGTTATATATATACATACAGAGGGAAAACACAATATAAAATAAAATAAGAGAACAAACAATAGAGTAAAATTTAAGTTAAAACAAAGGAACAGAGAGAAAGAGACAGACAATATGTAATGAAAGAGGCAAAACGTCAATTGATAAGGCGATTAAATAATTATGAGATTTTTTTATGAGTTTACGGGAAATATACCTAATATTGGACTACTGGACAAATTTAAGTGATTATTAAGAATACTCGTATGACTATTTTTATTTTTAGTTTTTGTATTTAAAGTATTTTATATATTCAATAATCCTATTTACGGATGCTAAAAATATAGTAAATGTTCTAGCTATTTGATTACCACCAATTTTAGAAAAAACCAAAAATTTGGTTTAACAAATGAGGAATATTAATACAAAATAAAATTGTATTCCATAAACCCAATTTTCTTCGATCTCCAATATTATTGTAAAGTTGTTACCTATGAAAAATCACAGAATGTAACTTGTCTAATAAAGAATGATGTCTACTAAAATTCATTATAGGCAGGTGCTTGATTAGGTAGGTAGGGATTTGAAAAGATTATTTTTAAATTTGATAATTTTAATTAACATCAGTTCCAAATCTATCTCATCCCCTCCCTAACCTTGGCTACTGGGTTATTTAAATAAAATATTGCTATAAGCACACAAAACACAGCCCACAAAATTTCACTTAAAGTACTTGTATATAAATATATATACACAAAAAGCCTTACAATAGCAAAAGGCAGCCCGCTCACCGGGTAGAAAATATTATCTCCCCATATATGCACCCCTAACCATAGTTGACTCAGGAAAGGAGAAATTTCTTCAATACGATATATATATATCAGTTCCAAATTTGAAAAGTATTAACTACTTGTATTTATACAAGGCGTGCGGGGAGTAAAGTGCAGTAAATTCGAGAGGAGAAGTAAAAAATATATAATTTAATTATGTGCAGTTAAAATTAAAACCATATTAATAAAATTTCTTGTTCAGTGAAATATCGTCAAATCTGAATTTTTCTGCATTGAATTTACAACGTCTGCATATTCAATTTCAAACTATTTTAAGTAATAATGTATTTCTTAAATGTTTCAATCGAAATTGATGATATCTTATTTATTTGCATTACCTATTTCGATTCAAAATGCCATCGTTTTATGACTCTTGACCGGACACCACATTTAATTTGGCATACACTTTCCCACCAAGGTGATTAATTTAACAGCGATTACTTTAAGCCATAATAAAATAATAATTCCATTGGCCCTGAAATTCAACCCCATTCATCAAATTAAGAAAAGAATTCCTGAGATAAAATTGCTCGCCTTATTATTATTACGTATTTTATTAAAGAAGAAATGTATTTATAGATGATTACCCAGTGTGCAATAAGATGTACTTGAAGCAATGAACATCAAATAAATATGTCCCTTCTCATACAGACGGCCAATAAAACTACTTCTGCCTTTACCATTGAATGCTATTCTTAGTTATAATGTTATTACAGCGGATAGTTCCACCCAGCAGGTGTTTATAAATAATATGACCAAAATGAAAAATCAAAGAGTACGTTTAATGATTTTATCTTGAAACCAGCTATTATATTTTTACTTTATTTTGCAGTGCAACATAGTTAAGCTATATGGGACGCATTACAAATTATTGTTAAACGCCAGAGAAATCGTCCTTTATTGTCCGTGGTGAAAATTCACCCAAGTTTTCAGTTCCATCGCCGTAGTAGCTTGTAAAGTTAAATCATGTTGATCACCCATCGCATTTTTTTAAAACACATTTTTATTGGAATTTATCGATAGTTCTTCGTTTTACTGGTTACATTGAATAGTCGTTGGTGTCTCCTCAGATTTGTAAAAAATATCGATTGGATCACCACTTTTATTGTTTTATGGTTTTTATGCGGAATTAAACACTGTGAAGTTTCTTGCTTTTGTTTGCACTGAAACGCTTTCAAGTATTTTCCACGCATTTCAAAGTTGACAAGATTCGTTTCAGTTAACTGTGATGCGCGTGTCTGTGTAGTGAATTTGCTATGGTTTATTTACAGACTCGGATTATAATAGTAATGCTTTAATAGATTCTAATAATATTTATGATGCCATATAGGCAATGAAACAATACAGAAAGTCGTATATACTCGAATAAAATAATCAAATATCATCAAATCACTTGTTTTATTAAAACATTTTATTTTTTTAGGAATGCGTTTTGACGTTTAGGCAAACAATGAAATGCATATTATGTGTGTTTAAAAAATCTAAACGTAAAGTAATTTTTCAGAGGTTCATCTTAAATGTCTAAAAACTAAAAATAACATTACTTTTCGATTTGTTGATTATCAAGAGCATGTCAGCATTGTGTAGTAGATATTCTATCAACAACGTATGACGTACAACGCAATACGTTAGCTTTATGTTATAGTACACATTTAACAACTATCCCCAAACTACAACGTACAATGTTTCCTTCCTATTCTCCAAAATGGAGCCATGAGAATCATACTAAGGTGAAATAGATACTTAAAAGTAACTAAAACGTCAGAGGAACTAAATTGGCTAACAGTGAAGCAGATGCTAACATAAAATAAAGAACAACTTGTTACTAAAATATTTTTCTGGTAAAATTATCTACAATGTTGATTTTCACAAACATGATACAGGGCATGCAAAGAAATCAGACGACCAGAAAAGAATAAAGCCAACACACAAGATAGTTTAAAATATAAAGGGATGAAATCTTATAATGCGCTGCCGGAAACCATATACATTATGCGAATCAATAAATTCAAAAATAGCCTTTTAAGAACTATTCAAAATACATGTAAATCAAAATAATAAGTAGTATACAAGTTAAAATATTAATAAGTCAAAAAGAAAATGAAATAATTAGATACTTTGTAAACTTTAATTTAAAAGTAACTAGTATAAAATAAATAAAACTAAAACCAATAGTATTTATGTTTCTTATATCCAAAATACGTAGCGTATTTGCGATTTACCAAAAGCTAGGTATCAATAACCAGATAAAAACACCAACAGTATATTTTCCATCACTAGTGCGACAAACTTTCGGTGTATTATTCTGTAAGACTTTTTACACCTGATCTACTCTCACACTCCAATGCATTTAAATAGATAATAATTATCGGAAGTCAGAACAGAAAAACGCACACTTTCATTTCTTGTGTTGTTTTGGTAAATCTTTCGAAAGATAATCTGCTTGACACTTGATTTCCATTCAAAATACTAAGAGCTTTTTTTAAGCTTAAAAGATTATTGTTTATATCCTAACTACAATGAAACGAGACTAGATTTTTTCCTCAATCAAAAGAAGTTACGTTGTAACAATGACTACTTTTTTAATTTTAGTTTTACAAGTTATTAGTTTTTTCTTCTTCTTGTTTTGTAAGCATATTAAATTACATAATTTTAGGATAGTGTTAGAATATGGATAAAAAGTGGTTGAAATATGCTGGTATGATAGATTAAATAAAATTATTTTGATTTACGATCTCGCATCGATAAAGACAAAAAAATGCGTGGGTGATTTTAAATTTATTAATTTAGAATTTTTATAATAGGTGAAGAAGCCATGGGCACGTAACTACTTTATTTCTAGGAATTGTAATGGGAAATTCAATACTTTTTAAGACGTGAACACGAAGCTTGTAATTTCAAATCTTGCGGGCATTGAGGTCAATATTCTAATCTAATGTTCACAAATTCATACAATCGAACTTTATTACCGTGGTTTTTATTTACCCAATTTTAAAAAGCCTGTCAGTAAATAAGGGAGGAAAATAAATAAATACAATAAAAAAATCGATTCTTAATATCTGTGTGCGAAAGGAAGAACGGAATGAGTGAAAAAAAATCATGTTTTGAGTTAAGTATGCAGAATTGTTCTCAGATACATATCTAGCAAGGAAAAATGAGATAAGTTTGAAAAAGGATAGGTGACATATGACATGATTACGTTAAAAAAAATCATGAATTTTGATCTGGTTCTCCTGAACATCTGCGTTTATTGACTCATTCCGTTCTTCCTTGCGTACACAGATATGTTCGTTGTTTGTAACGTTTTTCATTAATTTTGTATATTTTAAATAGTTTTTATATTTTTCCAAAGCTGGGTAGTATAAAAACTGCAAGTTCTTTAGAATTTCATTACGAAAACCATTTTTGTTAAGATTAACTCCATTTGAAATTTAACATTAATTATGTATAGTTAATGCAATAAAAAAATTCTCAGACCCAGAAAAGAATCTTATTCGATGATGATGATGATAGTAGTAAAACCTCAGCCTGTATTTTGATGTCTAAACATTTGTTGCCGAGTCGTATCCGACAGGCGTCGACTCTGATTCACGGCAATTATATATTTTTAATAATCCCAGAGACCTTGTCAGCTCCGCCCTCACACCACGTGTGTTGAGCATGCTGAGGTACTGAATGTGGTGTTAAGTGTTCATGCTGGAAAATACCTTGCGGCGCTATACCTTGTAAATTACTTAAAGAATCGTGTAAAACTAAGGCGCGTCCAAGTAACAACAACCAGCAAATGAGACATCCTTAATCCTGCAAAATATTACCCTTTGCTTCGTTGAAACACATTAAACAAGGCAATTTACTCACATGACCGCCTATTTTAATTACAGGTGCTAAATGCCAAACACCACCCCTATGTTGTTATAAATTTAAATAAAAACGCCACGTGCTTTTAAAGCTGTTAAAATGTCGGCATTTTATATATCTTTGGTAAAGTAAATTGTTGAATGGGAAGTTTAATCCATTTTCGTCAAGGTGTTTTATTAGTGTTACCAAAACGACGCCATAATAAAAACTCGTTGCTTTAAAATATCGAGTAAAGTTAATATCTCTGTCAGAAAATACTGTTCAAACACCCTTTTATATGCTCGTAAAATAATTGTGAAACTGGCGCCTCGCAAATTTCCCGATTAAAATTGATATTTTTAACATTACAATGCACGTGTACGTTGGTTTGGTTAACATTCTGGTATTTCTTACCTTAAACAAGGTTTTATAAGGCGATAGATATTTTCTTTTAGGTATTTTAAACTCATGAATATGATGATTTTTTCATTGCTCTGAGCAGGTTCAAGAATAATTATTTTTCTAGATTTTTTTATTGAAACACCATATCCCAAATTGTGATAAGATAATAATACAATATATCGTTAATGAGCTGAGAAATAAATAAATTAATAAATTATTAAACATATTTGACAGTTGTTTTAACAATGTGACAAATGAAATTTTTCTCGTAAAACAAATTGAAATTTAAGTCCTTTCTATAAAATAAAATAAATTCATAAGGTGATTTGTACTTTATCGCGACCAATACAAGGAATACGTGGTCACTCCCGATGTGAAGGTTTTAGAAGACGCTTCACTTTAAATGTGTCATTTTCTAGTGAAATGTGTGATCATTTAGCCATTTATTAACCAGGTCAAGGTAGAGGCATTTAAAAGATTTTATGGTTTCTCGGATTGTTATCGCCGTTCCAGAAATATAATCTACCGCATCCTTTCTTTTTAATATAACCGCAAATATTTTCACCAAGGACATCATTTCCAACCGATATTTCATTTTGTAATAATAATAAACATTTGAACGCTGTACCATTGTACAGCAAACAAGCCTGGATCTGACAGGGTAAACCAATGTCAACCATCTTTTACATGTTACGCCCCGGAGATCAGGAGTGTGTAAGAGGTAAAGGAAAACATAAAGTTGTCGATGCGTATTTGATACAAGCAGAAGACAGTCGACCTAGCCGAACACAAATCCAGTCAGTATCATAAAATAACTCACATCCTTTATAGGTGGAATATTAAATTTATACGGCCAGGGCGGATTTACCTGTACTCTGAATGCGTGCAAAACCAGTGTTGATAAGGGTTCCCCAAATGTTGATCAAATTAAAAATTGAGTAAATAATGGCTTTTGAAAATAATTTTGAATTATCTCTATATTTTTTCAAAAAAATATTGTGTAATGCGACGTAGTAAGTAAAATAACTTTATTGTCTCCAGGAATATTTTTTATCAAACAAATATTACAAATGATAAAAAAATATATTATGTTTTTAAACTACTTAGATACCGTATTACTGTATTATATCTTATTTTTTAAATTCAGCAATATACACTAAAGGTACTTATCAGCATAATATCCAAGTAGTTATAGGGTTGATTCATATCTTAGATTTTCTAGGGAAATAGATTTTTTTTTTTTTTTACATGAATACCGCACAAGAGTCTCAACTGCTCCCAACCGTCTAGAGCCAGTGAGACTATGGCATGCCCTAATTGCAGTATGTTGTGGGGCTGAAGGTAGTTGTAAGGGAAAGGAGATGGGGAAGAGGAAGGTTGGAAAGTACCTGGCTATTCAGATCTTGTCACCAAACACGACTAAAGCCATTTCTAGCAACGTTTCGATGCTGAATGGTGGTCTTTCATCAGAGCGATAGTAAGAGTATCAACCACTCTGGAACGCGCCCCAAATATACTTATACACATATTACATACTACTTTTTTATTATATAAACTAAATATGTTATGGCACTTATTAATTAAATAAAAATTATGTGCGCACGCCGGGTTTGAACCCTTGACCTCTGGATTCGTAGCCGAGCGTCTAATCACTCGGCAACATCATTTCAATTATTAGCTATGTAGCTTTTAAAACTACTGTCGGTTAAAAAATATGTAAGACTCCCGATTTTTTCTTTTTTTTTATCAATAATTAAATAACATTTCGATAAAATGCTATCATTTTTTTCTTTTCAATCTGTGCACTTGCCAAATTGCCATACTTTAAAAGGTGTTGAGTTGCCGAAACAACCATATATTTACATACTCACGAATTTTTAACATTAATTTATCTACTGATAAGCTGATCCAAAAAAGTCGATCTGCGAGTAAAGTAAAATTTGACACATTATGGATCGAGGTTAAGAATATTGTACAGAAATTATTTAATTGTACCTAGACGGTGGTTATACAAAACACAATCAACTTTTTCCGGCTAGAAGGATATTTTAAAAGACACCATGCATATTTTGGTATACTTTAAACTAGAAAAAAATGGCAAACAGAATGATCAGTTCCATTTTTTCAACGGAAGAAAAAATGCATTCAACAGGTCTCGAACCCGTGGCCTCGAGATCAAATCTCGACCACTCTACCTCATTCCATTGAGCATGTTTAAATTAAAACAGATTATGGGAACTAACATTAATTAGTTTCACTTATCTACGTAATTTAATATTAATTTAATGTTCATATGCAGGAAAGTGGGTAGGTAGATACATAATTATATGAAAATCGTGATTAAATAAAAAAAATTATTTTTTATGGTTCTAGTAAAAGTTTTATTTGATTAATAAAACGCATGTCAATACAGGTTAGCCAAACTTTAGCAGCTTATAAAAAAACTTTATCTCGTTGGTAACTGAGTATTGCCTGAAATTTATTACCGGAAAGTATTAAGTCCAGCGTTTCATTCAACGCAAAATCAATTAAAAATACACGTTCTTTACGGATACACACATTGTTTTAAAATTATTAATCTTGATTTGATCAGACTACCATTTAAAAAAAATATCCGTTTATTTAACTGAAAAATTAAACTGTGGTTGTTTTCGTATTCTCAAAGTAAGCTTAATTTTACCCAATTCTTGTGAAATTGATCAAAAATTTTCAAATTTCGAAATTCTTTCTTGAATAAACAACCAATTTCATTGGTTTGTGTAGGTTCAAGGTATTGAAATGACTTATTTAAACTAGTGACATCCGTTTTCTTTCCAATCGGTGGAGATCGCACTTCTAGGGATTTTCTGTTCAGTGGTTTATTTGGTCGGTAATACAATTATCGGGGCTATTATTGGTTCATACTTGTTATTTAACAAGATGGGTAAAATGATTTGAAGAATTCATTTTAGGTATAAATAACAATTAAATTAAAATTTATTTTCCACAGTTATGTAGGTATTTTGCAATTGATTTAACATTTTATTTGTAAGCTACCATGTAAACTTGGATCACATCTATAAATACTAATATTTCGTCATATCACAAATCATCGTTAAGGGTCAGCACTAAAAAATTAATGTTACTTTCTAGCATTCAAATACAAGCAATACTTCAAATTATGTATCTGTAAATTTTCTCTGGGTTTCCAGTGAATGCAATTGTTTAACCCTAATCCTTTAAATCCTATGAAAAACATACTAAAATGTCAGTAAAAGGTGCAATTTGAAAACTAGCAAGGGCATTTTTTGTCTATAGTTCTAGTATTAATTTCACAAAGATTAAAAAGATTACTGTTTAAGAATTGTATTCACTGAAAACCTTGGACATTTTTCTGACTACCCGTATATAATTAAAAGATGAATCAAGTGTAGTATTGCTTGTACTAGAAAACCAAAAAGTATTTATAGATGCTGACCCTTAAATGTAAATAATTTGAAGGTAGTTTTAACTGGTTCAAACATAAGTTATGCTTAGTGAATGTGTATTTATAAATCATTGGGATTTACAAGCAAATTATGAAAAGAGGGATCGATAAAAATCACTGCCTATAACCAAATGTTCACTTAAATCATAAAGCAAGCTGCAGGTCCATGGGAAATTCTCTTTAGTAATTCTCTCAGTTCGAATGATTCGCCAGATTTCCGAATGATAGGCGCAGTCAGTTGCCATGGACGGAAGAAGGCCATGAAACACGAACGTTTCGTTGTCGGCTGCATTTGTACCGAGAGCGACACGAGTCAAGAACTGGATCAACTGGCGAATTTATTGAGAACGGGAATAATAAAACGAGATTTATAGCTCGGCCGATGCGGGAAATGAGAAGTAATGCAGAATTTGATAAAGAAATAAACGATGCATTTATTTTGCTCATCGTGTCATTTATCTGTATTCAGAATCAACATTATATTTGTTCCCCTCCAGAAAACTTTGTTGCCATTGATAACAACATTCCTTGCCTCAGACTTAGAAAAAATGAATTTCTGTTCCTCAATCATCACTCTACTAATTATGGACAAATTTTTTTTGTGGAAATGAGATCCTTGAGACGTATATGCGGTAAAATCATGTTTGACCGTATTAAAAATGTGGATATCCGGAAAGAATGCAAGGCTGATGTGAGCGTAATGAATAGGATCAAGAAAGGGACGTTTACATGGTTTGGGCATGTAGAGCGAATGAACGAAGAAAAGAGTGTGAAAAATAATATATGATGCGAAAGTGAATGGAAGAAGAAGTCGAGGACGCCTGAGAAAGACATGGCACGATCAAGTAAATCAAATACTTGAATCGGGTCATGTGAAGAGTCAGAATAACAGAAGAGTATGTATGAGACGATGTATGAATGTGAATGAAACAAGGAGTGTGTGCCAAGACAGTGTTATTTAGAACCGATAATAATTGAAATTATCAAATGAAAAAAAAAAACATATTTTAAAATCCCTACCTACCTAATAAAGTATCTACTTTGAATGTATTTTAGCAGACATTATTCTACATTTGAAATCAGAAATAATATAATTTTTTGGCTCTCTTGTGAAGTCTTGGTTACATCCCGTGATTTTTCACGGGTAAGAAGGTAAGAACTAATTTAACAACAACATACTAGCAACACCGTTCCGTTGCAGTTGGCAACTCGAATTGATAAGTCCTTTTTTGGAATACAATAGATTTGTTTCGCTATGCTGTGCTACCAACATAAAATGATTTGCATACATAAAATATACCACTCGTAGATTCTTAAATAAAGTTTCTCAAAATATCGGTTTTAAAAACCAAGTGGCATTGCGAATGCTGTTCTTTTTTTTGGCAAGGTCTTTGGTGTTTTATTTTGAAACTATTCACTGGCTATTAATTATAAAATATTTTATTACGAACTTTCAATATTAAGCGGTGTTTGACATTAAATATATCGTCGCTGGAAAGGCAAAAGGGCTGAAGAGCCATTTCGGGAAGTTTACACCAGAGCACTTCAAAGTTTTTTTTGTTTTACAATAAAATTCATAAGTCTTCAGTACCTGATTGGTTTAAAAAAAAGGTATTCAGCGAACTCAATGCTCTTACAAAGTTACCTGAAATGAGATAAAGCTAAAAAAGTCCCAAACTTGTGTCGCTCGGGTCAAGCCTTCTCCCAAATGGTAAATACATTTTAGATGGCTGAAGGCCACAAAAGTTTCCAGAATCAAACGAGTGTCAGAGCTTTCGATGTAGAACAGAGAACTGATTAAAATCTGCATATTTAACTCATTTTTGACCAAAGTGTCGCTTAAGCCCTTTTGCCTTTCCAGTGACGATATCTTATGTGAGATGGGTAACTTCCATGATATCTGTTCAATAAAAAAAAAGTTGTGCAAAAACCATTACTTGACTAAATAAATTATCATGTTAGGAAATGCATATATATTTTCATAAGACTTAGAAATATTCTTAGACTAGAAAACCTTAAAAGAGTGTATTATGCAATTGTTTATTCTGTATTACACTTTGGTATAATTGGGTGGGGAGGGACATATGAAAACATTTTAAACCCACTTAAAATAATTCAAAGATTGATAATTAAGGTAATCTTAAAAAAACCATTAACATTTTCTACTGAAACCATTTTTACAATATTCAATATACCTACAATAGATAACACATATTAAAAATAGCTAATTATACAAATTTATAAAGAAAAATAGCTAAAAATGTACAACTTAATATGTCTGCTAGATTTCAGAATAACATTAAAATCCCAAAATTTAACACTAATCTTTCTCAAAATACCTACCTCTATCTAGGAATAACTTACTTTAACAATCTTCCTGTAAAACTAAAAACTATAGATAATATTCACGAATTTCAGCCTTAATTGAAAAATTACAGCAAACAACTTTAACAGTCTTTAATAATTGTTATTGTTTTTATAATTTTTCTATTTGTTTTTTTCTTCTTCTTATTCCACAAAATTTGTGTCATCATTATGTACTTATATTTATTACTATAACTAATTTACACAAATACTTTTATTTTTATTTTTACTTTTACTTCTATTTTCTCTGCTGTATTAACTAAACACTATTTTATTATTATAGCGTAAATTCCCTCACCAAACACAAGAACCTTGTACTTTATGGTGAGGAACAGCTTATATGCTTATTTTGAAATACACTGTGCAAAAATTGTAACAATTAAACAACCTTAAATATTATTGTAAAAAAAAAAAAAATTAAAATGTATCTGAAAGTCACAATTTAATACCTGGTCATATTAATTTGTTTCTGGAAAAAATTGTACTTCTTGATTCCTAATATTACTTGTATCGCCTTGTCAAGGCGGCTTCAAGCTGTAGACAGAATTAGCCACTTCGATATAACTCAACAACAATCATGATACCGGTACGTATTACATAATCAGGTCCCGTACGTTCTCAGCCCTAACACCGTGTAAATGTCAATAATTTCAAAGGTAAAATGCTGATTAAAGGTGATATCATTGTTATATAATGATTCGGGGCCTAATTGCTGTAAGGTCACGGCTTAGGAAAACAAACTTAACAAAGGCACGATATAGCTTGATACTTGTGCTAAATTCCAAAACCAGATTTGCTCTCGTAGTCTCTCAGTAAACAACCACCAGTAAATGATCGAGCCAGCCAAGGCAAGTTAAAACAAGGAAAATAAAATATTATTGGTCGAAGAACATCTAAAACGGTTAATACAAATTTTCGCTAAACCTTTGTAATCTTAGTAAAATATTTATGTATCTTACTAAAAACACACAAATGGTGAGCTCTAGAGTCATGAAATTAAACAGGTTTTTTATCATAATTTTTACTATTATAGAGTTTTTTTCTCGTAACTTCAATTCCATTATGTGCTATGGAGCTGTGGAATTTACATTTGACAGTGAAAATGTAAGACAAGGTGCAATATCGTTTCTTTTGTATTTTTTAATCGTTTATTGACCTATAGTTTTAAGCTATTTTCTAGCTTTATAAAACTCCTTCGAGGCGATATTTCATAAATACAACTGCCTAAACATAGTTAAAATCAGTCAAGTATTATTATTAGCTGATTTTTTCACCCCGCAGAGCTAATGACTAATAACCAGACTAGATTTTATTTTATTGCTGGTATTTTTTTTCATTCTCTTGGGAAGACTGTATTGATACTCGATTGAACTATTAATATTATGGTTACTCGTTTTTATTTAATTCGCCGTGCTACCTCAGTGTATTGGCCGCTTTTTGTGGATCGTGGTGATGTGAAATATCATATTTTTTGTGTAAATCTCACTTCCGTGATAATCTGATTAATATCTTACAAAGTTCGTACACCCGTAAAAGTGTTAGTGTAGAATATACTTCGTGTCTGAAAACAGAGTTTTTATACTGAGTAGACAATGATGGATAGATAATAAAATAAAAGGTATCACCTTAGTGCTTTTCGAGAAAAAGTATTTCATCATCTATTTTATTTCGGTGTTTAAAAAAATTACAAAAACAAGATGATTGGTGTAGGTACCCTTCATAACAAAATTAATTGATTTGCAATGGCAGATCACCGTAATAAACAGATTTTAATTTTGATGAAGGTTGTTTATTAAAATTATCTACATATGCGTTATGTATGTTGCCACCATTAAGGCGTTTTAAAATTTATGATCTCATTGTGAACACAAATGGATCATTTTTTTTTGTTTTATGGTTTTTTGTTTAAATTTTTTAATTTTATTTCAAAAGTTACATAAACGTTTCAATAAAGTTCCGCTAAACTGCTACAAAGGCAGTTTGTCAACAGGTTCCATAATTAACAATCTATATAATTATATTTTACAGGGGTATAAGTTGCATTTCATTATTACCAAGTATCATTAAACATGTTACTAAGGACAAAAAAATAACGTTTATGAAATGCAGAATAATATATGACTAATATACATACACTAATTATTGTTATATTACTTATCATATGACAGCAACAAAAAAAATACAAGGTAGCGAAAGGTGTAATAGAGTTGTTAAAAATAATTTTCAGTGTAATGATTATCGAATTGATTAAGTAATTTACACATAAACTATAAGCATTGAATTTTGAGTATAAAATAATAACAAAGCAATTAGTAATATTGAACAAAGCCCAAAAATATATAAGTATATCAAAAAGACTGATAATTTAGGTATTAAAGCTTGAATAGAATTGATAACAGGTTGATTAAATTATTGTTTAGGCCTAGTTTAATGTTTTGTGCGTGTCTAATTTGCGTGATATTAACAAGTCTTTATCGTATTAGATTTTTTACGAGAATTAGAAACAATATTTCAGTATTTCACATTTCTTGTCACAGTATAATTATATTTGGAAATCACTCATAATTATTATTAATATCACAGTATTTCTATTGTATATTTTAAAAAATCACCACTCTGCGGCAGCGTAAATTATTTTATGCGTGGTAAAAAATCTGTTTATATATATATATTTAAAATTCCATCAGTAACAAGTTCAGAACTTTTGTACAGCCTTTATATCTTTTCCTTGCTTAGGGTTTTTTTTATCCAGTAAAGACCTTTTCTCTGAGAACTCACTAATGTAAACTTAAATTCAGTCAATTAAATACAACCATCAGATGGTGATAGTAATAAAACCTAATGAGCTGCAGTACTAGTTAGTTAGACATTGTGAGGGGTATTTGTATAAGCCCCAGCTAGTTAGCAGAGGATTACGAAAGAATCCATAAAATCAAAATCAAAAAAGCGTGGTAAATTACTATTTCATTTACAAAACATTTAACGTCACCTAACTAACTACTTTTATTTTTTACAAATGCATACTATGGTATACATTTGTTAAGAAATAGCCATTTGTGTCTTGATGAAAATAATGTGAAGATAAACCTCATTTGTTTCAGAAAGTTATAAATACCATGGAAAACGTGTAGGTAAATAACTTTTGCCGGATACTTCTTCTGATTGAAAGCCTACAATCAATAATCGAGTCCGTTATCGCGCGGATAATTAATTCCGCGTAATGAATTCGCCGATCGCACGGAGGCTTGTAGCTTGTACGGCACTAAACTATTATTGGTTGGGGAATTTGAGTCATGGACGTGAGCTACAGGGATGAATCGGCCCATAATAACTTTTTTATTATTAACATTGATTATAATGCTTAATGTATATTTGTGTAAAAACCTTTAACGGGCGTAAATCAATAAATAACCTTGCATCTTATTATTACCTCCACTAAGTTTCTTTCATCACAAGAATAAGAAGAAGATCGTGAGTTGATTCCATTATCCAGATAGTTTGGTATTCTATAAAATGTTCAGATTTAAGTTGATAATGATGGTATTTTTCTCCCAAACTGCGGTTTTTTCAAACATAACGGTGATCGTGGAGAAAATCAGTTGTTTTTATTTAAGTGCATAAAATACAGATTTTTTTATTATGAACGGATTTCTCCAGTAAAGAAAACACTTGATCAATTTTTCATTCCCTTATACGAGTACATCCAGTCCTGTTGGATTAGTTAAACATCCATTCCGTATCTGCCGCTCTGAGAGCGCGGAGTGCGGACGGAGCGCAGCCGCCCTTGGACTGGCCGACCGCGCCCGCCGGTCACACTTTCGTGGAGTGTTGCGCTCCCAAAGCAGCTGGTCAGACTCACTACGCTCTACTGACACTGCACAGCACTTGCCCTGTACCTGTACCTATACCTGCTCTATCGGACAGTGTTGTGGATTGCGATTGCCAACCTGTACAGTGTGAATTTATTTGTTCTTTTTTTGTTGGTAATTTACATTGATACCTATCAAACAATACTCATATTGCCGAAAGCCTATTTTTTGTAACTCAAACGTGTTCTGTGACAAAGAATGGGGGTTATGGGGTAATAACAACTTATTCACTTTATTCTTAACAATGTTGAAGTTCTGTTGTTATATTAATGTCATTTTAAAAACTTTCTACATCGACCGTATAAAATACGAAACTGAATAGTTATTTCGAGTAGAACCGCAATGGATTTGAGTGATATCATTGTGTTCTCGGGTTTTACGAACAAAACGTGGATACTTTTTCTAATTCCTGCAATTAGGTTGAGTGAAAGTGTTTATTTGTCAGGGGGAGATGGCTTCGAAATCTACGTAACTGGTACGGGTGGAATTACGAAGAGTTGTGCTGCAGCGTATAGGGTGACAATTGCCCCGATGAAAGCCAACCTGCGACAGGAGAGGGCACATAACAAAGAAGAAGAAACCATTTAAAAATGAGTTGAAGACATTTATTGGGAGAAGTTGTCAACCCCTGATTCGAGCATTTATTACAAACGTGATACAGATAACAGATCGGTTTGATCGAAAATTTTGTCAGCAAATTTCGATGGTTCGTGAGGAATTTGGGATTGATAAAAATCAGTCATATGTCGAAATTTTTGGCATTTCACAATAGCTCGCCAAACACCCACATAATACAACAAACAATGAAATAAATAGAAATAGCACGTTGCACGTTTTAAGATCCTGACCACATCAATAATATTTATGTTTTATCACAATAGGTTAATTTTCAGTCAAATAATATATATTACTTATTACCCACATATTACATCTGAAGATTGTTTTTTTTTTTTTGGAAAACGTACAGTTTAATAAATATTTTGATAAATAGAGTTATAAGTATGTTGCATTCACCACTGAATTTTCCGCTAATAATAATATGATACTCACTATTTATTAGGCAAGTAGGTACTTGTTATATATGTTCCTCTGCAGATCGCTTTAATTTGGAAAGCGGTATACGAGTACATTATTCGGTTCAATTGAACCGAATAATTTGCATCATCTAGATTTGCCTTTTACAAAGAGCCTGACATCGCGAAAATCTTTTCTAGAAAGATGTGCCCGCATTCATTTATAACCCTTATTTTATGAGAAACTTAAGGTTCTACTACGGTTCAGAACTTGTAATTAAAACAATGATCGATCACAATGGTATAACGCGTGTAATACAAATGCAGTTTTCCTAAAACCTTTTTCACAATTTGAAATAATGTATAAAAATACAACAGTGACTTCATACACCTTTTATTTCTTTAAATATATATGTTTAAAAAATAAACAAAATCTTTTTTTCACACATATTTGTGAGTTACGTACGGCCGTACGAGTGTGAACATTTGAATTTTAGAAATAATGTTATTTTTTTATTTTTTTTAAAATAATCTTTTATAATACCTACCTACCTAATAAAGTACCTACCTATAATATATTTTAATAGTCATTATTCTATATTTGAAATAACAAAACAAAAAATCTTGGCAAGTCAAGTTAAAACAACTTGTGCAATATAATTTATAATTTAAATTTATGTGTACGTAATAAATAACACTTTACTACTTTCCTTTTGGAAAATATAAACTAAAGGATTATTTAGCATGTTGTTAAAAGTATAGACAGCTTTTATAGTCTAGAGCAGCGGAGAGAACACCATATTTTAGACAGTTTTATTCAAACAGATTGTTGTATACTATACTGAACAATGTAATACGTTCGTATAGGTACACTCTCAGTGATTTAAGGAAGTCATAAAACTATGAATGTCACGTGGTGTCTTTCCATAGTAATAAATAATATCATCGCTGGAAAGGCAAAAGGGCTTAAGCGACACTTTCGTCAAAAATGAGTTGAATATGCAGTTTTGATTTTTTTTTTCTTGCATCGAATGATTTGACTTTCGTTTGATTCTGAAGAGTTTTGTGGCCCTTAGCCATCTAAAAATACTCGGATATTCACCATTTGGGAGAAGGCTTGACTCAAGCGACACAAGTTCTTGTCTTTTTTTCAGCTTTTTGTCGCTTCAGGTAATTCAGTGTGAGTATTGAGTTACCTGAGTTAACTTCTTTTTCAAAATCTAACCAGGTACTAAAGACTTATGAATTTTATTATAAAACAAAAAAAAACTCTAAAGTGCTCTGGTGTAAACTTCCCAAAATGGCGCTTCAACCCTTTTGCCTTTCCGGCGACGATATGTAATAAGAATCAAAGGAATAGCATATGACATACATTTGTGTTCTAAATTTTACATCTGAAATGTATACTTTGTGTTAGTAGAACGCAAGAATAAACACACAGCTTATATACATGTCCGCGATTGATTTGGGAAAATGTAAAGCCATTCTTCGAAACTTTTCAAAAAATTTCAGCTTAAGCGTTGCATCGTTACCTAGGTAATTTCCCGCATCCCGAAAGTTTTAAGTACACATGCAAACCCAAGACTAATTAATAAACATTATTTTGAATTAAAAAAAATACAAATTTATTTAACTAAGTGCGTAAGCACTCTACACCAAAAAAACATACTAAAAATAGCATTGACGCATTATTATGATAAGTCGGTAGTGATCTTTGAATTAGCCGATTCAATACATTGATCCATTTATCAATTAACCACACGAGCATAAAATGTTTCTACCTGTTTAAAAAAACAAACAACCAGATGAGTCACAAATACCGGATCAATATCAGAACAATATTTTTTTCGTAAGAAGCAATCTCATGGTGGTTGGACATTATATTAAATAAAAGAATACTTTGTTTAATAAATTCTGTGGTTTTAAAACAAACTATTCTTTTATTTAATAGAACAATAATTATAACAAATTAGTTAGACTGAAGTTTTTTTCCATGTTAAAGGCGTTATTTTTTTTCTTTATTTTATGGTAAATCAAATAAAACCTTTATGCCTGAGTTTAAATCTATAATTATAATTTTTTTTTTTTTGGTAATTTTCTGCCAGCGTTGTTTTTTTTTAAAGTAGGTAAGAATTCGAGTGTTTGATTTGATATGATTTGTGTGATTATGCATTACAGCTCACATATGAAGCTATTGGATTTATTCCATCCTGATTTGAAGAATGTTGTTGGGCTGAAAGAATTAGGTTTAGAAGGAGGAGGGAAATATTAGTAACAATATGTGGATAAAAACTAATTCACGCAGCTTGGCGACTTTGAATTTCACGACTGGGAATGTTAGTCTCTCTCCAGGCGCTATTTCGAGTATCTGTCAGTCTGGAAAGAAGTTCAAATACATTATAAAACATAGAAAACCATTTTTCAAAAGATCTGATGTGCGAATTTCGGGTGCTTAGTTTCAGAATAGGTGTTCCACACATATAACACGCATGGAATTGCTACGTCGCTGAAAAAGCTAAGGAGCCAAACGTTCCGCCAGAGTCGTCTGTTTTTTTTTTAAATTGTCATTTCATGGGAGATCACCCCAACGACCTTCTCCCCTCCACTCCGCCGATCACCACGAGTTTTTGCAGTCAAGAGACGAATGTAAAAGTCAATAACAATAGAACGAAGTCTAAGATGTTTTCCGGCGGAACCTCCGTGGAAACTTTTTCACTCGCCTTCGCGTTTGGTACTGACCACAAAAATGTGCAGCAAAAAATCTGTAAATAAATGGTCCGTGAATTATGCGAAGTATAAATCAAGGCATTATATCACGGGTATTTTTAGTATTTCCGCTTTGAGCATTTAGAAGAACAAATAATTATTATGGTAACTTCAAAAACCACCGCCGACACATGACCCCGTTTAAACCTTTTTTTAAGCTGTACCTATTATTTTGCATACTACCGTACCTAATTCTAAAACAAGGCTTCCTTATCTTATGATTATGTTAATGTTAAAAGTTTATTTTCAATTGTGCAGAGTCAGATTGTAAAGGTTTTGACAAATTTCGCACGTCATTATAAATATGCAGGATTCAACACATTTTGCATTAGCAAGGTATCTTGGTTTGATTGGTTTATTTTTATGATTGAAAAATTTTACAAAAGGATCACGTTTGGATGATTTGCCAATATTATTCTTACGAACGTGTATATTAAGGCTCAACGAGATTACATTTTAAAATTTAGCGCTCACTTTTTGTTTTTGGTCGTTAGTTAGAAATGGTAAATTAAATTCAAGCATCGGGTTAGTGAAATATCAACCATCAGAATGGCTTTGGCGGTGATAGTATGCAGATCTGATTAGCCAGCTACTCCTTAACATGTCTCATTCACAGCTGTTTTCCCTCGCCGCTTCCTTCAGGTTTGTACGAAATTGGGGATGCCATAATTTCACCGCCTTCGGTCAGTTGAGACTTATGATCTGGTATTAACTTAAAAGTAACTAAAATTTGACGCTTTGACGATTTCAAAGTGTGATATGTCAATATTGTCTTAACAACATGTGCAATAAGGTTCAAACAGATAACTCTTAAAGTATTCACTATTTCAAGACGCGCTCCGTTTGTGGTATTAATCGTTAGATGAAATTGAAACATGAAATGAACGTTCTTTGTTTTCTGCGCTTTTTTGAAAATCTGTAAAGCGATTTTTGGGCCTTCAGGATTTGTGTCCCGATTACGAGTTCCATCCGCGGATATTGCTGATCCGGCGCTGGCTAATGGGCATTGGGCTATTATTTGTTGTAATAATTTAAGGTATTCTTAGGAGCTAATCGTGTCATTACGAGTTTTGAACACGGATCTAAGACACACAATACACGGGGCGTAGATTCATTAGTATAATGTTATTATGTACGGGCGGAGATTACAAGCACTTTACGTGCGGTCCTATTCACAACACTTCGACAACAGTTATCGCACATTCATTTCGCGGTTCAGAGTTCGCCCACGTTGTCTCAGAAACCGGATTTCGATACAAAATAATACACCGCGTCGCTCGGAATAAAACCGTTCGTAGAAAAAAGATCACGCATCGAATATCGATATGTAAACATAACAATGGTACACAGCACTTAAATAATATGAGAATATATTATATTTACAGGTTAAAAATAATAATTCTAAATCTTTTACATACTGCAGGTAGGTAGGGGAGAAAAAAAACTATAATTTAAATGTTTAAGTTTCATGTGGGTTGTGAGACAATAGTAAAACTGAAATACATAAATCAAAGGCGTTTCCGGATAACTATCACAAATATAAGTGTCACCAACAATTTATTACAGCTAGAGTCACGTTTTAAAAACAAAACAAAAGAATAACATTGGCAAACACAACTTTCTAAGTCTTTAAGAATTGCTCAATTCAATACAAGTACTGCCCCGTATTGTAAAAAAAATAAATCATATCATAACTTTATTTATATAATTGATTTGCATCAACCTATGTAAATACATCACTTATTTTGTACCAGGAAATGGTAATTAAAAATCAACCGGTTGATTAAAAGGCGAACTGTTAATTGGTCTAAAAATAAACAACACCGTGCGAGTGAATTTCTTGTTTTGAGCACCAATGCTTGTAATGAGTAATAACTGTGTCTTTGGGCGTAAACCTTCCCGATGCTGTGGAATGCAGTCACATTTAAATAATATTATTAGGAACCTACATGAAAATAACATTTTTGTACGAGATGGTAAATTCATTTTGCTGTATAAAAAAAACTTTAAAATTATCAACAGTAGAACATCGTTAATACGTATCAAATTGGTTAGGTTATATCTAGAAAAAAAAGAATATCATGTCGTTGCAAGACCAGTTTTTAGATCCTGTAAAAAAATATCTCAGATTGATTTTCTGAACTTTAATGGTACGCTTGTTTAAAGACGCAATGAAGGGGCGAGTGAGTCTGAGAAGCGATTTTTCGCCAATCTTATCTGTCTCCCAGGTATCCTGCAAAACTACTTGATGATTAACCCTTCAATTGTCGAAATGTAAATAGAGTAGTGATATGTCACAATGTATCTGACAAATACATTAAGTTTGAGGCATATTATCGGAAATATGAGGCTAATGTAGCATTTTTTCAACAAATTTCAACATACATATCAGTTTTAAATAAAAAACACATCAGTATTCTATATATTTTCATTACATTAGGGCGGAGGGCAGTTGGTCCAGAATATTCCTTGTCGATTAAATTTATGAACTACGCCACTTATTTATGAGGGGCTTAGAAGCAAAGGCAGTAATCTCCAAAAACGGTTCTGTAGCATTGTCAACTTTTGAATGATTATTATAAAGAAATGAAAAATGAAGTGGACAAAAATGTTAGTGCACATTAAATTAGGAACAATTTGAAACAATTATCTCTAAATTTATCAATATATTCACAAAAGCAAAGTGCATCAAACGTTAAATAAACTTTACAAGAAATAATTTAAAATTAAGGAGATTGCTGCCTTTGCTTCTAAGCCCCTCATATGACAGATATATTGCGACAAGCGAAGGGTTAATAATCCAATTACATAGACGTACGAAGGAGTATACATTTCCAGAGACAGTACGAAAGCTCTAAAAGATCATTACAAATTAATTCCAGAAGGATATACTATTTGCAAGGCAATTGTATTGTATTAAAAAAAATAGATAATAATACTACATGTACCCGGATAGAAGACACGATAAACAATGTGTATTATTTTCGCATTTAGCAGCAACGTGGAAAATTCTCTTTTCGAGCTTGTAGGGAAAACTGCGTTCCTTAGTCACATCTTTGAAAATGAAAAATACGGTAAGTACCCACAAATTATTAGGAAAGGTGGAAAGTGCAGAATCAAGGTAGTGCAATTGTCATGTAGGATAGACGCAACTTATTTCGAACTGCAGAAAACCGTGATACATACACAATGGTAGTCGCCGATCCGGAGATCAAACTAGGAGATGGCATCACAAGAAAAATAAAAAAAGTCAGGCTCGAAACAAGAATGTCTCTTTACTCTTATGGTATAGTTGTTCATAAAATATTCTCAGCGTCTAGCTGCTACTGGAATTCCGATAAACTTTATCTCACTGCCTCCTCGAGCTGATATACGAGTATATACGGCCCGTAACTGGCCGTTCGTAATGATTTACATTATATTGAATACTTGTGATATTCACAAATATATATATTTAATAATATATCGTCGCTGGAAATACAAAAGGGCGCGACACTTTGGTAAAAAAATAGTTAAATATGCAGTTTTGATCATTTTGATTCTGATTCGAAAGCTCTGACTCTCGTTTGATTCTGAAAACTCTTGTGGCCCTTCAGCCATCTAAAATATATTTACCATTTGGGAGAAGGCTTGACTCAAGCGACACTGGGTTGGGACTTTTTTTAGCCTTTTGTCGCTTCAGATAACTCAGTGAGAGCATTGAGTTGTACCTGGGCTCATTTTTTATCTATATTAACCAGGTAAGGAAGACTTATGAATTTTATTGTAAAAAAAATAATTTTAAAGTGCTCTGGTGTAAACTTCCGCTGGTGTAAAATGGTGCTTTAGACCTTTTACCTTTCCGGCGACGGAAAGGGGAAATAGTTCCTAGTTGGACAGCCAAAACCCTTTTATTTGTATTAATCTTGGAGTTACAATATATGGAGAGAGCGCTAATTCTTTTTACCCAACTTATACAAATTTGGGATAAATCACTGTATCCGGGTTTTTACGTCGTACACATGAGAAAGAAAGAGACAATTTTTTTTTTTAAATTATTGCACCGCTTTAAAGTATTGTAAGAATGTTCTTCGTGTCCCGCGACTCCGTTGACTCCGCCCACACGTTTTGATATGCTACATAAATGAACATAACTCAACGGTTTTTAGGTTTACATGCTATATTTTTGTTCATAACAATACTGTGAAAAAGTGGTAATACGAATAAACAAAAACATTATGTCGACATGTGCTATGAATGGATATATAAATACCCTAGCCCTAGTCCTAGCCACGCCCCAGGTCTAGCCGAGTCGGCAAAACTCATAAAAACTGACTACAGCAGTGCTTCCTCTTGTATATTTATTGCTCTGAGGTATTAATTGTGTTTTTCAATACTAAATAAATTTAATGAATGTGCGATTCTGTAGTCCATGGAAACCAAAAAGCACATTCCTCTTTAATCCGATGGGTAAATTACAATGTAATAACCGTTGCGTAAAAACTACTCTGCGCTTTATTTGGTGTCGTCACAAAGAAAGAGTTCTTTTCTTACAAATTTACTAGTTGTACCCCTATTTATTTAATATATTGTTGTAAAGATATAGTGCGCACATTAAAATGTGTATTTTTCTTTAATTTGATGAGTATCATCGTACCTACCCATACAGGAGATAACACTTTGGACCCATTTGGCCGACTTCCTTTTATCCACAGAAATTTTTTATCACCCCTAAATTATTTTTTTTATGATGAACTATGTATTATGTAATTATTTGGGTAATTATTTATGTTAAATAATAAATGTTATGTTGAACTTTACCCCAACTAATATTGACATACTTTGTAGACATTCTACCGCTATATGAGACGGTTCATTGTGAAGATTTAGTTAGTCTCACACAGTTAATATCAGTTGGAGTAACACTACGCTTCTGGTATAGATAATTACCCTGTAAAACCTCATACTATGAAATAAATACAAATAAAGTGCAAGTAAAGTGTTTTAGTACAAAATAATCCATAACAATCGTTCACAAATATTTTTAGTGACAGGTGGGTAGGATGACGACTGAGGTGACATTGATTTGTCTTTGGCGTGATTCAAACGGAAGTCAGCACATATTTCTTGTTCTAGATTAGATTTACATATTTATGTTAATGACATTTTTGTCTGTTACTTGGCCAAGCCTTGTAGTCAGATGTATAATACATATTATTTGTGCTACTATTTCATTACCATGGGTTATCAATTTTGCTAACTGGAAGGGGTTCATTATTTTTTACGAGTTTTTTCGTTTACTGTATCAAATCGTCTACGTTTATTTTTGCCTCACAGTATCAAGTACCAGATTTAATCACGATTTCAATAATACATATTACTGATTGCTTCGAAAAAAAGGAAAGGTAAAAAAAAACATACGCAGAAAGGTTAAGACCACTTACTCCGCTGGGGGGATTGTCGATAGATTTACACAGTGACTTGTCATGAGTCTCAACGGCCGGGAACTCAGAGATCAGTGCGGTGATCCCACCATATCACACACTTTGGTAAGCAGTAAAGTTACAATGGCCCAGTCTCGTTTGTGTATGTGTCCCTCTCTAGCACTCTCTTTCTCCCACCTCCCGGAGGAATGTCGGAGCGCCTTCTTTACACCATCTCTTATTTCTGTACTCCTGGTACGAAATACGCAGAGCGTCTGCGCAGGAATCCGCTGAAGTATTCGTGCCCAGGCGCGCGCAATACGAGAAGTCATGCGCGGCGCATACCTCGAACTGCCGGTGGCTCGGATTGTCGGATTGTTTGCTGGGTGCACGGTTCACGCACCGGCCGCCAGGCGCGCTGCCGTCTGACATTTGCCGGTTCAACAGATCTAGAGGCCTTTCTTTCTTCTGCGCGCTCTGCTCCCCTGGTAGCAGATTCAGTGAAGCGTTCAACTTGAATGCGTTTTGTTGTTTTTTTTTTAATGCACCTTTGTGTCATCCAGGGGCGCATGTTGACATTAAGGCAAGCACGTTTCTCAATATACTATTGCAAATAATAAGAATGATTCGTTTATAGAAATCTTAATTTCAAGCACTGCTTCAAGTCTTATATTGCATATCGAATGTTTTTTTTAGTCTGCAACCACTAAAACTGCTCATAACAATATTGGTTACTCGATTTATGAACTTTTTAAAAACTTTCTGCTCTCGGAAAGCTCTGATATTATAAATAATGTGTAAAGCTACAGGATAATATTGTCGCTGGATAGGCAAAAGGGTTGAAGCGAGACTTTGGTCAAAAATGAGTTAAATATGCACTTTTAATTAGTTTTTTTTTCTGCATCGAATGCCGACTCTCGTTTGATTCTGAAGACTTTTGTGGCTCTTGAGCAAAAAAAAACTATCAAATGCGCTAGTGTAAACTTCCCCCATAAAAGTGGTGCATCAGCCCTTTTGCCTTTGCAACGATGTATTATTGAGATAGTATTATTTTTTAAAATTCCAATTGAAGGACAAGTAGAAGAGGGACGCGCGTATAAAAATGTTGGTCTCGATTCCCAACATCTGATTGGGCACGTACACCTGAGATGTTTAAATGAGATATCTCACATAGTTCTATCATGTTTACCTTTGCCAACCGGACTCTCCCAACACCATATCGCGGTACAACACTAAGAAATATAATAATAATTGATCTGCAATGATCACGTCCGATTATTACTCGGCTATCTCTATCCTGAAGCAAAGACAGCTTCTTTTTTGTACAAAATACCACAGATCATTTGTTCTGATCTGAAATTTCAACTCATTTGAAGGCTACATTGATAGCTACATTCATTAGCCAACAAGTAGCAAGTAAATATTCAAGAAGACAGGGCCGGACGGGGACAGTTTGAATGCCATCTTAAGGGTTTCCACTGAAGATTTTAATTTGCGTATTCAACAGAATTTATTATGGAACCACTGAAACCAATTATTTCTTTTATTTTATCAGTAAAATTATTTTTTTGTAAATAAATTGCATTGAACTTAGTATATTAAAAATACATGTGTTTTATTAAATTGCCAAAATTATTATAATTTGCATCATATGCACACTTTTTACGTAAGGCAATATATTTGTTGCATTTAAAAAAAAAAATTGGAATATGCCGGTCGGTAGCTGAGTGGACAAACGCGTCGGATTCCCACCCGGGCGTCGTGGGTTCAATTCCTCTGCTGGCTAAGTCCCCCATCATTGCACAAACAATATCTTCCGCTTATTATGATGGTAGTAGGAGTTTTTCAAATTTCGTAACCCAGGAATGTTTATCTTTCTTAAAAAAAAAACATATACATACTTTGACGACTACCAAATATGATTTGCCCATATTGTCTTTACGAATATGTTTAATAAGGTTTAAACAAAATAGATTTTGACAAATTTTGGCAGGCTAGATGCGCCTATTAATGTTATTTGCTAAAAGGTATTGATAGATATAAAAACTGTCTGACGTTTATATTTTGTGTTGATACAAGGTAATAAGGAATATTGAAATTTTCACATTTCTGCGCTTAATTTTGGAAATATAATAACCTATTCCTTGCGCCCTAGTTACATGTTCCATCTGAACCTCTGCCAACTCCGGTACAGTAATAGAAAAAAATAATGTCAGAAGAAAATCGAAACAGAATTCTTTGGCCAGAAGACTCAAGCTCGATAAAACTACATGGGTAATGCTACTTATCAAAGGTCAATAAATACTATATTTCTTTCCAACATATAAAAATAAATGCATTTAATAAATAAACACTCCTAAAAGGTTAAACAACAATTTTTTCGCATATCTGCTCGTGCATCTTAGGTGGGCTGTTGAATAGGACGGTGGAAATAATTATTTATGGTCCAGAAATAATTATAAAATTTTATTTCAACGACTTCGTTTCGATGAAAAAATGTTGAACAGATTTATTTGCCAATAAGGCATAAGTCACCTGATTCGTCACTCATTACAACGTATTACAATTGCAGAAAATCTGTTTGCACAAACAGCAAAAACTCTCTAACGCTGACGTCATGAATTTTTTCATGTTTTTTGACAAGCGATAAAGTACCTACTTATAAATTATTTTGGTAGATATGATTCTATTTTTGAAATGGGAAATAATATTTTTTCTTGGCAAGTTGAGTTACATCCCGTTATTTTTCAGGGGTAAAACTAGTTAATAAAAAATAAAAAGAGCCTTAAACCAATTTTAACACAGAAAAATATCAAAGTTTATTTGAAATAAATTTAGCGAAGCGAAAAACAAGCCTGTAAAAAATATTATTGGGTTGCCATGAAAAACTAAAATTTTTAGTCATTTTAAATGCATAATATTTTCAATTTTCTTTAGACGGCTGATAAAATCAGTGACTTTGTGATTATCTGGTTGAATTGGGCTGAAATAATATCGTCGCTAGAAAAGCAAAAGGACTTTGACTTAGTCACTTTGGTTAAAAATGAGTTAAATATGCAGTTTTAATCAGTTTTTTTTTCGCATTGACTACTCTGACTCGTTTGATTCAGAAGACTTTTGTGGCCCTTCAGCCATCGATTATCTGGTTGAATTTGGGAGAAATAATATCGTCGACAAAAGTAAGGACGTTTCTTAAACACTTTCGTAAAAATGAGTTAGCATTGCAGTTTAACTGAGTTTGTTTTTTTGTGCTCTGCATTGACTTCTCCAAAATGTTTGCTTCAGCCCTTTTGCCTTCAGTGACGATATGAAATATATATATTTATATATATATATATATATATATATATATATATAAATATATATACGTTTATATATATATATTTTAATATATCTTATATAATATCAATATATATTATATATATATATATATATATTTATATATATATATATATATATATCCCAAAATGGTGCTTCAATTTCGTCCGGTGACGATATATAATATATATATATATATATATATTATCTTCTATTCATGGCCAAATTTAAATCAAATCACCACCCTTTTACAGGAAATGTATTTATTTCTTTAAAAAGTTGCACTTTACAATTATTTAATTATAACAACACATTTATATAAACAGACTTGTATAGAGGGTAGAAAAGATACCAAGTAAGGCAGTCAGAAGGGCTAAGTTAAATATATATGTATATATAAGTGCAACTTTTCAAAGAAAAAAATACATTTTCTGTAAAAGGGTGGTGGTTTGATTTAAATTTGGCCATGGAGAGCGGATGTTCTCTACTACGCCAATGCTAACACTACGACGTCACAACATACGAAGATAAATTGATAAACCGTAAAATTTTCAAGATATTTTCTGACTTTGCGATGGGGACTATCGCCTGTCAGGAGTAACACTAGACATTGGCTAACGAGGGATTCACTTCGTTAGCGATCGCTGCGCTTGAAGACGAGTCGCTAGCTGTCTCGAACCGCTGAGAAAACATACCATAAATTGCAAATTAGCGGTCGGTGGCCGGTATGAAAATAAATGCAAAAATATTGACATTCAGTTGTTGTTTATTACGGCTTATTGGGCATGAAATAGCAACCCTATAATTGAGTGAATAAAAAGTTCGATTACATTATTTGTAGAGGTCGCAGTAAGTGGAAGATCATTGCATAGCTTACCAATATTATTTTTACCTACGACATTCGTTGAAAGAAATATCATCGATGGAAATGAGTTAAATAATATGCAGTTTTGATCAGTTATTTTTTCTGCATCGAATACTCTGACTCTCGTTTGATTCTGAAGACTTTTGTGGCGCTTCAGCCATTCAAAATATATTTACCATTTGAGAGAAGACTTGACTCGAGCGACACAAGCTTACGACTTTTTTTCACAGAATCGAGTTACCTAAGTTAACTTTTTTTTTCAAAATTAAACCAGATACTGAATACTGAAGACTTTCAGCCCTTTTCCCTTTCCGGCGACGGTATGGAAGGTGTATTATACAATTCTATACGAAGAAAGCCACAACAAAGATTTTTTTTGTAATCTGCAGTAGATCCTGTGATTATATTATACATAAAAAGAGGTTTTATTGCCCATGTTTGCCCGTTGTCGCTGAGATTTGGAGTTTTTCTGCACTATAGTGAATTTGTGTATGCAAACGTGAAAAGCGTATATTCAACCCTTTCGTAATGGAAAACGTTATGCTTCGAAATTATTATTCTGGTAAACAGCTACAACGTATTGATCACCGCACTCATTAAAATTAATTTGCGTAATTCGATATTTATGTTGGCAATACTGAATCTCAAATTACCATTAAGCGGAAAATATACAAAATGCCGCTCTGCAGTAATTGAGAGACTTTCACGATGAATTTCTTCCGATTACCTAATGATGTGAAATATTTCAGGGTTTTTTTTAACAGTTTGATATTTTTAACTTCTTTGTAAATTAAAGTCTTTCGTTTTATTTAAAACTCTTATCCACATCCTCTCGTATGTCACGGTGGTCGTCAAATTACAGCCGTAATTTTTACATATATTGATTGCATGATTTACCTTACACCCCAAATACATATTTTTTAGTTTTATATTAGTTAATTGTACATTTAAAGCATACAAAGTATCTGATTATTTTATTTGCTTTTTGAGCTTATATTATTAAAACTTATGTACTACTTATTATTTTGATTTATATGTAATATAAATAGTTATTACAGGTTATTTTTGACATGCAACATGTTACTTTCTACATAATTATGATATGTAACTAACAATAAAAATAATACCTGTAATGCCTTTTTTATGAAAAATCACCCGAAGGGTGATACCTTGCTATACTGTGCTACCTTGTAATTAACGAAGTTTTAAGATATTTTTAATATTCACAATACTATGTACCGACATATAATTCCTCTGTCAATTACAGCGACCCTTCATTTACAGGCCTACATATTACAATTCGCAATCATGTCTCCCACAATCAGCAATAATTAATGTTAAATGAATTTATCGAACGCAAATTCGGGATTCTCGATACTTCTTTCTTCTTTCATAAAAAGTCATCCCTTGCAGGCGTAATGGATGGCTATTTAATTGCTCCGTTAATAACCAACATCCTTCAGGTGTGCTGCTTAAAGGCCTACCTGCTTACAATCCGCAATCATTGCTCCCACAATCAGCAATCATTAATTTTGTAGTCAATTCGTCGCACGTATCAATTTAATGATGGACCACGCTGCCATTTTGAGGACAAGGCTGCGCATGACCAATTTTAACTGACGGCGTGGATTCAATTGCCCAAGGCACAGTAGTTAAACAAATAATTAAATGCCTTTACAGGGGTGGGTGGTTCTAGTATATGAAGTTAGCGTCCTCAAACGCAATTTGTTAAGGTTGTAAGGTAAAATTAGTTGTTTTGTTGTAGAAGTTATTGTGGTATATAATATTTCACCTTTCGACAGTGTTTAAGAAAAAATTGGTAATTGTATGACAAATATATGAAATACCTATGTATAATTAATGGACAAAATTGCACAAAAATGATATTATACATTTTGTGTGTGAAAAAAATATCACAATACAAACACACATACAATTAATTTATTTTATTCGTAAAAAGATTATAAATTATTTTTTTATCATTTTCAAGCATAACAAGTATTAAATGTATTGTACTCGGGTAGAGCTTTGCATACAAATACAAAGATGGCTGCCAATATCGAAAGAAAGTATTAAAAAAAAAAACAAAGAAATATGGGATTGATAAAAATAACAGAATCTAAAAACTATTCGATAGTTCAACTTATTTCATTGAAAATTATTGATATTGTTTGATTAATTAATTTAAAAATAAAGCATAATAAAAATTAAATTACGTAATTTATCTTTGTGCGATAAAATTTGCGGAAATATGATTTCTTCATTGAAAGGTAAACCCTGCTATTATAATACTTATTTAACCATTAAATAAGTGCAATAATTCAATCATCAGCAATAATTATTACTCGATAGAACAGAGCAAGGACATTACGTACAGATATTAAAGGTCTAGGCTGCATACCCAGCTTTTACCTATTTCATAAGTCGCTCGTGTACCATACACCATATTATACAGTTTGGAATGTATGTGTTTGCATAATGTTTTAATCTGATTGTAAGCTAGTGTGATATCGAATTGTTTAATGTATTGTATTTGTGAAAGTCAATTTGAATCAGATACAAAATAACTTCAAACTTTCGTCACATTTCACATCGTCACAATTCAACGATTAGCGCCATTTTGTTTTTTTTTTTACATTTTAATGTTCTCCGTCAAACTTCGATTCTAGGTGCGTTTTAGCTTTTTAACGAGTTGTGATTGGATATTATAAGATATATTGTGAAAAATTCGTTTATAGGCAAATAGTACACCACACAACTCAGTTCTGGAACATGTAATTCGTTTAATGGCGCTTATTAAAAATACCTCTGATATACTTTATTTTAAATTTGCTCTCATGCCCTAAAAATGAAAAAATAATAATTAAGAAAAAAATAAAATAAATAAATAAATAAAAATTTACGTTATTCTAAATTTTAAGTTATTATGATATGGTGATTGTGTCCTGCCAGAAGTGACCTACCAGGTAAGTATGTTGCTGTATATTTATATAAACTAAGAATTAATATTAAGTGGAAATTAAGATTTGTACAGCGCCCTTGAGGTGATTTCTCACAAAAACGGCGCATTACAAATTATCCAAATATTATCCCTGGATATATATATTTTACTGTAGAATTTTTAAAAAGTGACAGGGAATATTTCTCCCTCTTCCTGTGTCAACTGTGGCTAGAGGTGCATACATGAAAAGATAATCTTTTCTACCCGGTGAGCGGGCTGCCTTTTACTACTGTAGGGCTTTTTTATACATATGTTTATATTTAAGTACTTAAAGTGAAATTTTGAAAACTGTGTTTATAAAAATCTTTTATTTTGGCCCACTCAGAAGTTAGAGAGGGAATAAGATGGAATTTGGATGGACTTATTCCTGGATATTACACATAAAATCATCGACGCTTTGAAGAGAGATTATTTTAGATTTTGGCAAAACTCGAATAAAAATATGAACTTTATGCAACACCTATACAAAATGCAAAAGCGTTAAAATGTCTGTATTAATATCGCAGAACCAAAATCAGGTAGTAGAACGAGCAAATTAAATAAAAAAGAGTAAACATTCCATTGTAAGTGTTGCATGTTAAAAAATCCTGTATTGTCATTGTTACGTAGGTGGGCTTTAATCGTCCGAAAACAATGGATGTAGAGGACTATGTAAGTAATTAGTAATTACCGATACAAATAATCTGTGCTAATATTTGGGTATGGAGGATTGTCCATCTATTTCTGACGACAAATTGCTCGACAAAACAAAAGTAGATATTAAATAACCATAAATTATATTCTACGCGGTACCAGAGATAGCGAACCATTATTCGAGTTATTAAACAATATCTTCGCCGGAAAGGCAAAAGGCCTGAATCGCCATTTTGGGAAGTCTAGACCAGAGCACTTTAAAGTTTTTTTGTTTTACAATAAAATTCATAGGTCTTCAATGCCTTGTTGAATTTTGAAAAAAATAGTTAACTCGGGTAACTCAATGCTTCCACTGAGCTACCTGAAGTGACAAAAAGCTTTAAAAGTTCCAAACTTGTGTCGCTTGAGTCAAACCTTCTCCCAAATGTTAAATATATTTTAGATGGCTGAAGGGTAACAAAAATCTTCGGAATCAAACGAGAGTCAGAGCATTCGATATTTAAAAAAACGCGTTCAATACTGCATATTTAACTTGTTTTTGACAAAAGTATCGCCTTAGCCCTTTTGCCTTTCCAGCGACGAAATAATCATTTCCTCTCTGAGTACCTACAAGTCGCGTTACATCCCGCGATTTTTCACGGGCAACAACTAGTTATATTTATTTAATTTAATGTAACAAGATACTACTTTCATCCTTTCGCTCAAGTGCCGAACATCACGAACCTTCAGTCGTATGCTATTTCGTGTGGTGAATTTCTCTGTATACCCATAGTATATCTTAACTTTTATTTCTGCATGAAAATTTCTGGATTGTCTGATGTCCCACTATCCTGCTATGACGTTTATATTGTCTGCGCCCAAGAAATTTAAAAAATGTAAATATATATATATTTTTTTAAGTAATAGGTTTGACACCCCTGACCTACACATACGCACATATAATAGAAATAATTCAAAGCGCCACGCATTTTTTTATGGTAGTCAAATGATTACTTAGTTATTCAACGGCTTTTTTGAATGTTATTCATCGCAGAGAAATCGCTTACCATAAAATTACCACCATTGTTCTGAGCGACTAGATCCGGTTAGGAAAACTGCCTTTGTTGACGGTTTTCGGAACCACCTCTTTTTTATGGCATATTTCATGGTGGTATTATTAGCTAATTGAAGAATGATAGCTGGGAATAATACAAATTCATTTTATCGGCCGTGCAAGATCTACCGCAGGATGGAAACCTCCCTAAACACATTTTACATGTTTAGTATTTTTTATATACTAACCATTTTGCATTATTACTACCTATGTACTTACTTATTATGCTCTTCTAAAAATTGCACACCTAACTAGTTTGCATTACTCCCAGAGTAGTGTTTGCGAAATGTATTTTCAATGGCTCGTAATGTTCCACCGTAAAGATGTGAATTACCGAATTTAAAAAAAATAATCTTTAAATCTTTAGTATCTAATAAAGTAACTACCTATGTGTATTTCAGCAGAAATTAATTCTGTATTTGAAATGGCTGCATTAAAGCTACTAACAATATTTATAAATGACCGGTTAGTGGCTGAGTGGACAAACGCGTCGGTTTCCTATCCGGGCGTTGTGAGTTCAATTCCTCTGCTGGCTAAGTTCTTAATCATTGCCCAAGTAACATCTTCCGCTTATTATGATGGCAGTGGGAGTTTTTCAAATGTTGTCAGGTTATTTGTAACCCGGTAATGTTTGTCTTTCATTAAAAAAAAATCTTGGCGAGTCAAGTTATATCACGTGATTTTTCACGGGTAACAAACAACAAGTAACTATAAATTCCTTTGTGAGTACGTACGTACGAGTGTTAACTTTTCAAAATGGGAACTGTGGATAAAAATTATCAAATTAAAAAAGAATGGTTGTAAAATCAGACAAGCGAAGTAGGTATATCTACCTTTAATTTATTTCACAAAAAAATTGAATTACATTCAATCGTCAGATATTCAGCTTTTGATAGCTGTGTCAGATCAAGTTTAATTACATCCCGTGATTTTTCACGGGTAACAACCAGTATCAAAATAAGAACATTTTGTACACCTAGGTGGGTGTAACAATGTGAATAGAAAATAATTTAATTTACCTTCAGTGTAAAAAACACCAACATATTTTTTACCTTCATGAGCAGGAAGTAGCTATCAACTGTAAAATTTACCTACCAAAAATACCAACTTCATATTTAGCGTTGGGTGAAGATAATTTTCGTAATATGCGACGTTCATTTCAATTTGTCCTGCGGTTTGTAAATATTTTGAAAATATCAACAAAAAAAACAATTATAGCAATTAGGTTTTTTCTTGGTCAATGTGTGATATAAGGCGCCTTAGATACGATAATTTATTCTCTGAGGGAAGGCATATAATAGGTATTATGTAAAGTTTTTTATTACAAGATGGTCAGAAAAATATTGGTTTTAAATACAAGTGACATAAATTGCTCCCGATTAAAAAGAATATTTCATTCCTACGAAACGCTTAAGATTTTTTTTCCGACCTGATTAGTTAGCATTTTTGAAGCGTGAGTAAGTTACGGCGATGTTGTAGGACTTGTTGGTTTAATCAGATCATTTTCATTCAATAAACTGGTTAAATCACACCATCCAATAACTGGTTTCGATATTAAGCGAATTTAAATAAAACCAAGGCACCTGCTTTGCAGTCATGGACATAAGCAGGAACGGGTAGCTAGAACCATGTACCTGGTACCTACCCCGTTTTGTTCGGTAGCTACCTACAGTTATCTTAAATAATAGCTGAACGTTGTCAACCTTTCAAATAGGTAAGCAGAAACATTCCCGAAAAAAAAATACAAACTATTTATAAAAAAATTGCATGTGGATTTTTTTAAGGGTAAACAATTAGTTGTCAAGTGTAAAAACAATAAAAAACTATATGCCGATTGACACACTTAACTATGCAATTAGTGGCGTCGCTAGTGTACATTTTGTGGATGAACGTGCTGTAGCCAGTGTTTAGTAGCCCGACTTTACCTGAGTCTCTACACTCTTTTTTCCGAAATTTTAATTCTAATGTAACAATAAAAAAAAACGAAATAAAAAACATAATAATAACAATATAAAAAACTTGTTTTGACAGCTACTGTTTATTAAAAACTCTAAAGGTTATATGAATTGACATTGCGAAAACAAAATAATTGCGTGTACCAAAATTTTCCAGAAGTTTTTATGAAACTAACATAGATTTTTTTGCTTCATAATTAAGATATATTTACACCAGTTTAGCTATACTTTAATAGGTATCCACCCTTTTCGTTGAATCTATTCAGTTAACAATTTAAAAGTTTGCGTTTACAGTTAGTGGACGTCTGCTGAAGAACATAGTATGCATATATTAATGAAGCCGATGGGTTTATCAACTGAGTACTTACAAACATTATTCTCCTGAGTTTTGTTTGTTATCAGATTGCGTTAACTGCCTTTTGCGTTAACTTTTTTACTCGTTAACACTTTGTCTTTAAGGAGCTCGTGAATTTTCTCCACTAATATAACCCACTTGTCTTCTGTTCCGAGTTTTGTCACGTGTTGTTTTCAAGAGATTTATTCGAGGGAGCAAATATTTAACATAATTCAATTAAGTCGATTCGCAACGTACTTAGCTTCCGGCGATCACGATCTAAGTGATTACTCAAACGAAGGGCTGGAATTTAGGAGCCGATGATGTATTTTACAGGAGTACGCGATATAGGCTTTTTTATATCTTTTTATAGTGAATACCGCCCTAAGCTAAGTCTTCCATCATTGCACAAGCAACATTATTCGCTTATTATGGTGGTAGTAGGAGTTTTTCAAATATTGTCAGGTTATTCTTACCCCGGGAATGTTAGTTTTTCTTTTAAAAATAAATAAATAAGGGAACAGGGTGAGTTATATATGAAAGTTATCAATCTTATTTCCATTTGTATTGATTTCCAAGGGCGACTACCCGGACCACCCGGTTGTTTGCTACGCCATTGGCTTCAATTATTTATATCACCATGTACGAATTATAATTCCGTGGTCTTATACAAAGTTATTGTTTCATTTCATTAAATATGTCAAACCACAAAGTGATTGCTTTCTGCAATTTAAAAAAAAAAAAAAAAAAATTATAGTATATATTTTTGAAATCTATAATCAAGTTAAATAGAGATTTATTTATTCATTTGAAATATTGCCTTAATGGAGACTTCATTATGTCTTCATAAGGCAGAAAATCTGTTTGTCTGAAGCAACAAAAACTATTTTCAACTTGCGTCGTTTTATGGAGCTTTTAAAATTCATCAAACTAGGGTAAAAAATAGGGAAGACGCGATATTTATTGTTTGTTTCATATTTAATTATTAACAAAAATAGTACCTACCTATCATGAAACTCCTGCATGTTATAAATTATATCAGACTCTCGTGTATTGTGTCTGTGCATGGATATAATGTATACACACCTTATATATCAGATAAATTAAAGCGACTTCCTGTCATGCAAATTTCTGTCATTTCCCGCCGAAATCAGCATATCAAAAAACGAGAAAAAATCTGATACACAGCCGCCATAAATTAAAACCATAAATTTTATTTATGGAAAAATAAATATCATGCTTCATGGATCATTATTTTTTACGAACCCTTTTTATATGCATACGCATTATCACTTCTTGTGGAATGCCTCAGTTCTTATTAATTATTATTCGAGGACTTCGAAATACATATTTTTACTGAGAACAAACTAGAAGTTTCTTGTTGATTAACTGTAACAGATATCTTATTGATTCTATTGATGGCTGTAATAAGTGCGTTTGAATATAATTCAATTACACTCGCATAGTCATATGTAGGAACTTGATTGAAAACTGTAATTATATTGTAAGCTCGCACAATAAATCAAATTGTATGCCTTATATTAACGACTTTAAATTTCACGGTTCATTTAGTTACCACTCGTATTTCAACACCTTTTTCTACTGAGTATGTAATATAAACACAGCCAATGGTGGGTCTTGTCTCATGTGATTTGAAGGAATGACGTTGTTAACTGAAAAGAGTTGCGTTGATTTAGAGGTTTTTAAATTTATTTATTAATAATACAGTTATAAAAAACATTTCTATATATAGGTATATTATTCACAAAGAGTTAAATAAACTCATTCCGAAAGGACAAAATTATAAAATAAAAAGGAATAATATTTTTACAAAGACACACAAATTTTAAAAAGAGAGTCCAAAAGAAGAGGGAACAAGCGAATAAATAAACTAAAAAGAGACTTATATGAGTAGGGATTAATCACATAAGCATCACAAATACAATAAGAAAGATATTCACACATACAGAGGTTTTACATATAGATATATCACATATATTACGATTGATGAAATTGTCGAGAAAATATCCTTTGAGTGCTTTTGCCAATATTTTTTTATTCTCAACTGGGAGTTTTCATTCTTTGGGTATTGAGTAAATGCAATGTATTGTATATTGTATTTAATAACGTTGTATTAAGTAAATGCAATGTATTGTGAGAAGTTAATTTTGAATATAGTTGTTTGTTTTGTGCTAGTGTTTGTCGGAATTAAAAGGCTGGTTTAATGTTAGTGTGTGACTCCTAGAGATTCTCTAGTTTTTGCTGCTTCACAAAAACAGATTTTTGCTTTCGTTAAATTATCCTTCTTAATTACCTGTTAATTTGAATTAAAACATGTGATTTCCTTGTGCTTACGTACGTTTATACGTACAAGTGTGAAAGTTGCAAAATTTTAACTAATGTACAAATGTGGTGAGAAAATTATAAAATTAACCTTTTCAAATTCATGCAAGCAATAAAGTACCTACTTATAAATTATTTTATCATACGATTATTTTTATTCTACAATTGAAATTAACAAAATTTCTCAGTTCTCATCTTGGCAAGTTAAGTTACATCCCACGATTGGTCACGGGTAACAACCAGTTGATAAATAATACAAAGCATTCAATAGAATAACATGTAGACCAATTTGTTTTTTTTTCTTCTTCAATAACAAGTAATCTAGTTGAAGTATCACATGATGAGCGGAAATGCGATGATGTTGGTTGGATAACAAAACGTTTTATATTTTCATTTAGAAGACCTATCAAAAAGCCAAGTTTTTTCATTACAAACTTTGAAATTGGGCGGTCACTTTTGTGTGTTGTCCTAAATTATTTAGTTGTTCACGTTATTATTTTTTCCAAGGCTAAATATCTCTTCGTGTTAAAAAGAACCCGATATTTTAACATGTGGAATGCATTTGTTTTCTTCTCATTTTGTGGTAAGCTTGGGTGACACAGGCAGGATTCTGGTTCCATAATGCTGCATCTCCACAAACCTTACCACAACCAGAATATAGGCGGTTTTTACGAGGGTGAATTTTGGGCCCACATAAAAAATGATGCCCCCAGTACAACTTTAAATAATGTATCCATAAAGCTGAATAACTGTTTGTGTGAACTCTGAGACAGTAAAAACTCTCGAACGATGAGCTCTGACGTCTTGAAATTTGTATAGCTATTTCTGTTCACAATTACAAGATAGTTTAACTTCGTTTCGTTCATGAGTTATAAAATACAATGTACTGTAAAAAATAAAATAAAAGGGCATGACATCTCTTCCGTAATATTTCTTCGAGTACTTAAAGTACGGTTCAATAATGTACAAACTCGAGCAAAACCGGGTAGTACAAGTAAAGCTAGTCGTCTGAAGGGAGAAGTTCTAAAGAGTGATATTTCCACTTTCACCTTATTGCACTGACTTCTAAACAATATCAAAATAAAAACCTATCCATTTGTTATCTAAAAAAATATTCTCACGTTAAACCTTCTTAGACTTGCAGACACTGTAAAACAAAAGTCGTTACTTCATAACGTCTTCTTTACATAGCATTAATTTCTCATAATGCAGTTCGTTGTTTGATTATGGAATGCACTTATCGGCGGTTGATATATTTTATTATACTGTACAAGTTTTAAAGGTGAGTGGATTAACGAGACTACTATTAATCTAATTATCAAGTGAGTAGCACCTCTTAGGCGCAATAAACAAGGTGAGTAACGTGCTTTTGATTAATCAATTTAAGTTAATAAACCAGCAGCTAACATTTAATCAGGTTTCATCATCCAATTTAGATTGATGGAATAAATTGCACAAGGCGTCTGGATGTAAGGTGTACTCACTTTGGGAGGTGATTCTACATGATACTACAAATAAAAAGAATAATAACTTTTTTTGAAATTCCACCGTTTTTTTTTCTGTACAAAAAGTCACTACCTACGAAAGATCTGTAGTGTAAGGTCGGACTTACCGGATAAATACGCTAAGAGTGAAGAGTGGCAACGTCTCACATCTATGCCTCATCTGTATCCATGGAAACCGCACACAAAAATTTAATTTTGTAAAGGACATGATAATAACATGATATTTACTGCTTATTGTATTCAAACAACACTTACCATCACTTTTATATGTATATCAAATTTATTTTATTGCGCCATCTACCTTACTTCATCTATTCATTACTTCATCTTCATGCTCATAGTGCTTAATCTGTGAGAAAAAAGTTTGGATGCAGGCGAATTCTCTATATTTTATGTTTACTATTGTTTATTTTTTAGTGTCTGTATCTGTGTTAAATACTTTTTAGTATGTACCTTAAACTACTCTAAATTCCTTTCAAGAACCTTAAAAAAATTGGAATTTCGAACAAGGCAATTCGTCTTTTATGATTTACATTTAAAATTACCTCCCAAAGTTACTGCACTTTACCCCTAGACATTTTGTATAATTAACCCATCTTCTAAATTTGTTTGAAAATGATAATAAAAAAAACTATTATGAAAGCAATATTTTATAAAAATGTCAGAAAATCAGGAAAATATTTAAAAGCAAGCCAAAATATCCTTTCATTGAGACAGTGGTTTGACGACCACCTGGCCAACATGGGCAGTCGCCCGGGGAAGTTAAATTAAATCCACGAATATTATTTAGGTAGATATACCATTTCAAAACTACGACTGTGACACTAATTCATTGATCAGTTCCAATATCAATTAATACATTATGTGTTTGAATGTATTAATTGCTTAGCACAAGGTTTTTTTTGGCTGTGGCTATATGTGTCTCTCCGCTCCTGTCTCTATTCGCGTTTTCTTATAACACCAACACCACCCATTCCAATCTTCTTTCACGTAATCCAATTTCTATATTTTGTCTTGGTTTGACTTTGGTTACTTTTACTGTAGCACCCACTTGGTCATGACTTTCTGTTTCCTGTCATCTTGTATTCTTTTCAAATGGTAAGCCCAGCACAGTTCTTGAGACCTGCAGAATCTTACAAAGGTATTTTGCTTAATTAGACTAAATTGTAATACCATGTCGTAATTCTTTTCGGCTGTATTTATTAATAAGACAATGCATTTTTATTTTCTTGCCTTTTCTGTTTAATATTTGCGTTTTAGATTATTGATATTATTTAAATATTTTAGAAATAATTTTGTTTATCACATTTCTTTGATGAGGTATGGATGGATGAGAGTTTGTCACAATGTCATTGTTTGGTAGAAAGTCCCGATTCAAATTTACCAGCAGTTTTATTAAAATATGTTTAAAATATATCAGATCGGTAGGAACCGATGATAGATCAGTCGAGCTCCCTGCCGAAGATTTATTCTTCATCATTATGTATATATTTTATTCCAAAAAGAGATCAGTCGGTATCCAATGTCCAGACATCAGACCAGTTAGTTGTGTAGTGGGTTTAACGCAAAATCTCCAGCATCTTCCACTGCCCATCTTGACACGTACCTACCTGCCGTGGGCCGAGCCGCTTCCACTGGCGTCAATACATATTGACATAGTCTACCGCTCCGAGAGATAATTGACCGGTCTAGATCTTCTGATTTATGGTTCAGGTTCATTTTTTAACCGTGCGGTTACTGTATATAGTGTATATATGCTGTATATACGTGGCTCTCAGAAGCGGCTCGATCGTGTGCTATCGTAGATGGCGCTATACCCTCGGGGATGTGATTGAAAATAAATGTATAAAATGATTAACAGTGAGGAAGCAAGGAATGGTAGTTTTGTCCTTATAACGGTTCGATGAACGAAAACGCAAATAACATAATTCTCTTTTTGTTTGCTGAAGATTACTGTAGATAGTAAAATAGGGTTGCAGCCCTATTCGCAGTCAGCATATTACTAATAATTAATTGTTTTTTTTGCTGTTGTTATAAACTCCTAAATAATACAGAAATTTCAAGGTTTATATATGCATTTTCCGAGAGTCTTTTCTGGAGCCAGTGAGACTATGGCATTCCCATTTGGGGTATGTTGTGAGGATGAAGGTAATGAGGAGGGGAATCAGATGTGCAAGATGAAGGTTGGGAAATACCTGGCTATTCAGATCTGGTCACCAAACACGGCTCAAAGCCATTTCAAGCAACTTTTTGATTTTGAGTGGTGGTCTTTTACCAGGGCGATACTATTAGTAGGTATCTACAACGAATAGGTAATAGATGAAAAGATAAAATTTAAGTGCTATATTTCGTCCTCAATAACACACGGACATATTTAACATGGCAAGATAAAAATACACTAATAGTGTATAACAATCGTAAACTGGAAAAAAAATATATATCCATAAAGGTACACATCGTCGCCGTTTTGCCCCGGCAGAAGGGCTGAAGCGCCAGTTTGGGAGGTTTGATTTTTTGTTTGTTTTACAATAAAATTCAAAAGTACCTGGTTGGATTTTGAAAAAAAAAAGTTGATTCAGGTAAAAAGTTCCAAACTTGTGTCGCTTGAGTCAAGCTTTCTCTTAAATCACTAATATATTTTGGATGATTGAAGGGCCACAAAAGTCTTCAGAATCAAACGAGAGTCAGATAATTAAATTTGATGCAAAAAAAACTGATCAAAACTGCATATTTAACTCATTTTTGATCAAAGAGCGATTCATAAGATGATTTTAAAGGTTCTGCGAGTCTTAATAATAAGAATATTTGGATAATTTGTGTAGCGCCGTTTTTGTGAAAAATCACCTCAAAATCCCCTCAATTACTACTCATTCTTACAAAATAGAGAGTCGACCGATTCAAGTCTCGCCAAGACCGCGGTTCCACCCTGCCGTACAGCGATTATGCTAATGCAACAGTGATGCTGACTTTCCTGGGCGTATGCTTCCGATAAATAACATTATTAACATCTTAAACACAGCCAGAACAGTATTGTGCGTACATAAATAACAACTAGCATTCCTTGAGACTCTCGAGAGTATGTGCTGCTGTTAGACTTTGGAATATGTCTCCACCTGCAATAGATACATAATATCTCTGGTAGATGGTAAACTACATACTATTCTATCTGTAGTAGAAGGTGGTACATAATATTATACCTGTGGTAGATAAAGAAGAATCACGTGATTGCATGATGCCTGATAGACTACCATGTTAATTAGACAAGCTATTGGCATTTTAAAGGCCTTTATGTATTGATTAATTTCATGCCAGGATAATGTGATATGCCATATTATGTTAAACTAATTTTATGTGCTTTAGAATAGGAAAGTGCTTTTGATAAATATTTTATTTTTTTAACTACCTTATTCATAACACAATTATATTTTAAAATAATAAATTATTCTCATGGCATATGGTTTCAAGTTTATTTCAAGGGCTTAAAACGAAAATGATGTAGAAAAAATGCTAACTATACATATTAGGCAAATTCCCATAGAAATCTTGTTTATCGTATTTTTTACAGGAAATAGAATGAGAATTTGACTTAATTTTGAGGGGTGTTTTGCAACCCTCTTCCTTTTTTACCATTTTCACTGATAACGATTGAACGTACAGGTTTCTAAACTCTCGACGGTCAAATTTGCCCTGATATTGGACACTTTAAGGCTGGCCGAAACGTTTACTCGAAAAGGGGGAGGTAGCAGAGCACGACTGAGCAGACGACATCGCTTTGTATGTTGTCATGTCATAAGCCAAAATTATCCTACCTATTATTACGTTAAATAGATCAAGAAATAGAAGAAAAAAAAAAATGGAAGTTTTGAAATCATAAACCATTATTTATTTAATGTTAATTGTGTGTAAAACACATTATAAATATTGATGGACGAATATTGACTACAGATATTATTCTCTTACACTTACATAGGTAATGAGTTTGCGGAACCATAAATCATTGTCGACTGAAAGGAATCTTACAAGTTGATTCCTGCATATCTTGAGGATGAAAATAAAACGTTTTCATCCCGTATGTACTGAGTATCGAGCTCTGCCCGCAGTCTTAACAACTTATGTTGCCCAGACGTGTGGGTAATACCGTATAAAAAATATCGATGCGTACAAACCATAAAATTACCTCAACGCAAGTAATAGTGGTTTCATTATGAACCCTTATGTAATTATCGTGAGGTGTGAATCTAATTACTTTTGTGTTATCCAGCGGGTAAGTAAGTATATTGATTACATTTCTGAGTTCTGGGTAACCGCAGTATCAAATTACTGGTATTATGGGGGAGGGTGCCATCTGACATATCGTGGGAAATGTGCGAGTAATTAATTATGATCCACCGTTCTCATGAATAGTACAGATTGTCGGATGAAAGCTCTCTAGATATCATCTCCGCTCCTTAACAAAGCTCTTACTCTCACGACATGGCATTTCTCTTATCCTGTAATTTTTTTTAAATATTTTTGTCTGTTTGGAAAAGCAGACGAATTCAATCGAAGTGAAGCTTTCTAAGGAAGATTAGGAAATCAATGTAACAATTTTAATTTTGTATTTATACACAGTGATATTCGACCCCAAGTGGGCTTTACTCTAATTCTTATAGTTGAACCATAACCAGCAAATAGCATTCGTTTCCCAACATGGGTCTATTAAGGGTGTCTTAATTTCTTAAAATTCCTCTCACATTGGCGATTACAGTTACCAATGTGAACATAACCTTACATCTATATAAAACACACCATGTTTCTCACCACACAAACATATCAAGCATTCGAAGATTTGATTAGTAATGTGTATAATCGTTAAAATTGCAAACATATTATCTTCTTCTTTTTGTTTTCGATTTTCTTGAAAATTTCATGACCGATTTCGCTGAAAATAGCACTCTTTGTTTTTATCAGTGACGGGAAGGTTTAGAGGGTAGTTTGAATTAAATCAAATAACTCAAACTTTTGCTATAACGTTTTAAAATTAGTGTGAAAAACAATGAACCCGAAATTATCTATTTAGGTTAGCCCATAGAAATACCGCTCTGGTTAGCCACAGATGGAAAACACAGTTAGGTACCTACTTAAGTTTTTTTTCATGCATCTTCCATCAGACATGTGTGGTGAATTGTTGTTGAGTAAGCCACTTGGACCATAAATCATATTTTTGGTGACGACTTCAAATAAGTCTTGATCAATATCGATATCTAGTATTTCTGCTGAGATAACTTTATCAATTTGATCTTTTGTGACTTTTTCGATCAACCAAATCAAAATGTGTGTATGTGGCAATCTTTTTTGCCATTCAATGGAATACACCCAATAGCCTGTCTCTCCAAAAACATGATGCTTGACAATAGAATCTATTAAAGATTTCAATTTTTGTTAGAACACACGCGCGGAAATATCATTACGATCCGAAGTTTTTTTAAGTGGCATTGCAATACATGCCGGATACTCGCTAGTTTTAAACATGGCAAAAAAAAAATTATAAATATATTAGAATAAACAGTTCTTCGAAGAACATAATGATAATATCTGCCGATCATTGTATTTCGGTTACTACCTTTTTATAATTTTTCATACCAGACTTTCAAACTGTCCAACACTACCATTGTGTATTTTGCGAGTGGTTGTAAAAACTAATTGGACTCCTAATGGCAGCAGGAAATGAATGAAATATATATACCCAGCAAAAAGGCGTAGGTACATTAATACTTTAAATCATACCACAAACATCTAAAATATGTTTTAAAACCAAACACATGATCCATTTTATGTTGCACTCAGTGTGTTTATAATATTATTATTAGAAAGCAAACTGCTTCAAAAAAATCATGAAAAAATGACTTAGTCTTTACAAAATTTAAATCCCAATAAATTCAATTCTTATCACCATTTTTTATGTAGCTAGACAAAGATGTGATCGAGAATAAGAGAGCATAGAAGTTCTATTGTGCTCACTAGACTGATAAATCTGTTGAAATTTGCAGGTAGTGTCCGAGGTTATAAAAAAGTTATCTAGTTCTGAGACGAGTTGGGTTTGTTTTTTTCTCTTAAATGAAATATCCCGACTGCGCGACCTTGCGACGTAGGTTTGGGTGTTGTTATGTGCTCGGAAATTGAACAGACTTTAAAAGACACGAGTTCAATTAGTTACGTATGTTGCGTCCGAATTACAAAACCATGACCGGTCGGTAGCTGAGTGGACAAACGCGTCGGATTCCCACCCGGGCGTCGTGCGTTCAATTCCTCTGCTGGCTAAGTCCTCCATCATTCCACAAGCAACATCTTCCGCTTCTTATGATGGCAGTAGGAGTTTTTCAAATATTGTCAGGTTATTCGTAACCCGGGAATGTTTGTCTTTCTTTAAAAAAAAAAAATTCTGTCGAGCATCACGACTACACAATTAAACAGCGTTATAAGTATTATTAACTTCTTGCTTTACCTGGTAAGAAAATTTTGCTTCTATGTAAATAATTAACTAAGAACTAAATCACTTATTCCATGCATTTTTACATAGAAACACCATACGCAGGTAATAATTTCTCAGTCTGGCTAATTATAATTACGTGCATGTAAAGCTGTCCTGTTTTTGGCCTCAAGGCAGGTAAGATCCTATTTTACTTGCATTGCCAAGGTAAGATTGCACACTCGGTCAATGTTCGAACTTTAATTTTAATTTAATTATAAAATAGGTACATATAATATGTAAGTATAATATAAATGCAGGGTTCTTTGGTAAATAAAACCAATGTCACTTTGATAATTACAGGTGTACTCTGAATTCTACCTGTTTTGTTCTTGGAAATACCAACTGCAAAGCAAACAGTGGATTAAATACGTGTCTTAATCTAATTCGATATCTTTTCTTAGAGGACGTGTTTTATCTGTTAGTTTATTGATTGCTTTTTGTAATTCTGCCACATGCTTTTTGAGGCGCCATTACAATCATGTCTGCCACCCATTCACTGTGTGAACGTTAATTACACGACGAATTATTTCAACCCACAGGCGTCGACAGAATTGTCAATAAAGATCATATTAATATATTCATATGTAGATCAAATTAGCACAATCAATCTGTCTGAAATAATCAATATGTTTCAACCAATTTGATGACCACACGACATACAACTGCAAGTTGGACTAAGGAAATTGGGTTATTTAATAAATATTAGGTGAAGAGGAAAAGAGAAGAGAATAAGGTTGCAAAAGTTTTGAGAAATGGTTTGAGGCTGTTCAGATATACGGTCAAGGTAATGCAAACAACCATTTCTGAACGGCGATCTTTCACCAAAGTATCGCTCACTCTGTATAACCAGAATGCAAAAATGTGAATTGCAATCAATGAATGTAATTATAATTAATATCAATAGGCTTTATATTGAAGTAGTTACCCGTCTAAGCGGAATTGCTGGACCTACCATCAATTTCATACATAATATATGGATTACCTGAAATAAAGTTACTTGTGATGTACCTCATGTAAAACATATTGGGCATTTTTGTCGTCGATTGAAAAAGTTAATGTTTCTGTTTTTGGAGTCCACTGGAATTTATTAAATCATTCGGCTATTTTTTTGCAGTTTGGTTCTCACGAGAAAGTCGTTTTTTGTTTATATTTCTTACACTTAATTTGTATATCTGATTTTTTATCAGGCCTGAAATCAGGTTTGAAATTGCAAATCATAGATACAATAGCAATCGTGAATACTAAGTAGTAGGTGATATTTGTAATTTATAAGCATTTAATTCTAAAGACTTGATTGCTGATTTTTTCCGTTTTTCCTTTGCTGATTCCGAGGATTTCTCTATAAATTCTTGAGACGTACAATAATCCACCTGATAATATTAATTATCATTTTTGTGGGTATGATATGCAACTATAAATGAAGTTTTCGATGCATTTATTTACTGTATTTACGTAAATTGTATACTTTAATAATAAAATATGAATATGTATATCGCTATCTTTAATTATATTAGCAGGGTTACCAGATTTTCCAAATGGGATTTTATATTCCTGCAGTATTTTTTCAAAATGAGTTCTGAATCATAAAAATGTGTATGGAACCATGAAGACGAGGAAATTATAAAGATTATGAAGTCGACATAGAACCAGTGACACCAATGCAGCAACCTACAGTCCGCCTCGGAACAGGAATCCCCAGTAACATATCTATATTAAAATATGTTAGTATGTATTACTGTAAAATTATCTTTCATAGTGTTTGATAAAAAATAAACAAATAAAATAAAATCGTTCTTGACAATGTTTACATCTGTAATTTTTTGTAAAGTTTGGGAATAATTTATTCTGTTCTTGACGACAATAAATTGAAACTAACTTAAAATGTATTTCGAGTGGGAAATCGATAAAACGTAGGGCACTCGCGATTTGATTATTAAAACATTTGTACAATTTCTAAGCACATCGGGAATTAATACATACTGTGTTTCCAAAGCCGGATTCAAAATCAGGACGCCTCGCAACTCGCAACATGCAACTCGCAACCGTATTATAAATTAAGGTTTTTTTTTACACACATTAGTTTTGAGTAAGTTGTTGTTGTAAGTGTTCTGGTAATGTCGATTAAGATATTATGAACTCATTTAAATATGAATCGCAGATACAGAAATGAAAATGAATCAACATTATTTATCGCAAATAAATGCATTCTTCGCATATATTTTGTTGGCGTGCGGGTCTTTTGTGTTTTTGCATACATTATCTTTGTGTACTGGTAAACGAGGCACATGTATTCCAATCGGAAGAAGGTACAGTGGTAATTGAACCGCTTCAAATATCACAAGAAGTGGATCAAAGAGTCTGGACGTCATCGCATCTTGGAATTAATTGACCGGTCAGGCCAATTACAGATAGGGAGTCACGCTACAACTTTATCGCAACAAATTGCAAAACTTGCATTAAAGCGTACACTAACGAGGATAGGTAAAAGGATTTCCACATTACGCGTAATTTGTAATAAGGCTATCTTTATCATTATAGGATTGTCGTCAACACGTGAAAAATAGAGCACATAGTCGATTGAGGAAAAGGAGAGAAAACGGATACAAGATTTCCTTCAAATGTGGGTACTTCTAAAGAGGAATGTTGCCTGGCTATTCAGATCTTTAATTATTAAAATGTCTAAACCTATTTCCAAGAATGTTTCGATTTGTCCGAAGTTATTTTCACCCTGGAACGAAATTCAAACACGAGAAAAGGCTTATTTTTTATTTCACATACATTTTATATAAGTATTGTGATTAATTTCACATTTAAAAATTATGATCTTACCTCTGGATGCAGGATCTTACCACTCTGTCATGGAGGTCGTCTTAAATAATATTATGTAATATCGACCGTACGATTGTGTTACTATTACAAATAACTATAACTATTACATATTTACGGAAGTTTGCATTACTGTTTTAAAAAACTCTTAATTTAAGAAAGATATTTCAATAAATTTTTAGGGTTGATTCATTGGAAAAAACCTTAAAAAATGGAAAATGAATGAATGAGAATGGTGTGAAAAATCTTTTGAAGTTTATTCTATGTTGAACGAATTAAAAGTAACATTGTCAAAAATTGTAGCTTGCAGGGTTTACCTTTGTACAGTTGATATTGATTACACCTATGTTTTGTTTATACGAGTATTATTTAGTATATCATTGTTATTGTTGAAGAACGGAATGATTCAATAAACGCAGATGCTCAGGAGAGCCAAAACAACATTAAGGATTTTTGTTTTTTTTTGTATCTAATCATGTCTTATGTCATAATATGTCCTTTTTCAAAAAATTATAGCACATAATTTTATTTTCTAACTAGTCTAATTTTTCCTTGCTAGATATGTATCTCAGGAAAAATTTTGCATACTTAACTCAAAACTTGATTTTTTCGACTCATTCCGTTCTTCCTTGCGCACACAGATATATTACCTTCATTGTCAAGGTTATAATTTTTTTATATAAACAAGTTAACGGCGTCAAGACGAGCATGCTTAATAATTAATATTCCAAGTAATCAACGTCTGATCATGCGTTTTCGTATCCGTCTGTACCAATATTTCATTTTGTTTATCCCATCAAAGCCCTTTGGCGCCACACCGACGACTCGTGTCTCGTACCTAGATATACATACGTACAACCGTACATATGAAAAATCATTTTTAATGATGTTCGTTCACCTTTACATAAGTTGGAATCATATGCCTGTTTTAAACGTTGTTTTTTAACATGTTAAAAAAACTAATTCTGTATTTATTTTCAAATTAATACGAATTCTATATATAAAAACTACCTATCATACTGTCACAAGTTCTACTTCGAATATTAATAGTATTAAGCTACGTTCAATATCTGAAGTTAATAAGACATTTTCCCACTAAAAAATAAAAAAATATTTTATACTCAATTTTACAATTTTGTAGTTTATTTAATACATGCGTAAACATATTTTGAAATAAATTAAATATAATTAATATGTGTTACTTTACATTTAATTCATGTAAAATAATACATATTATGTAGTATATTTGCGGCACGTTCCAGAGTTAACTGAGTACCCTTAGCCGTGTTTGGTGACCAGATACGAATAGCCAGGTACTTCCCAACCTTCATCTTCCCCATCTCCTTCCCTTACCCATTACCTTGTATTTCACAACGTACCCTGATCGGGAATGCCCTAGTCCCACTGACTCCAGACGGTTGAGAGTTAGGACTCTTAAAAATACATTTATTAAGTGATTCATCGCTTAGCATTCTGCTAACAGTTATTTTTTCTTAACTCGGTAACCTTAAGTTAGGTTGATGAAATTACCCGTAGAAAGTTTTTTTTATACAGCTCAATTTACTTTAAAACTTCAGAAAAAAGTAGGTATTATTAAAATTTATAACGTTTTGCATTGTGCTGCTTAGCATTGTTAGTTTTATGCATTTATCAAGGGCAATTTCAAATTTTTAACTGTTCGAAAGTGCCTTCTAAATCTTAAATAACAAAATTATAAGTATCAATGAGAATAGAGTGAAATCTATAACTGAACCAGGAAACAATCTAAGAGACTAAGCGATACTAAAAAAAATCAGTCATTAAAAATTCTATCATCAATATAAAATAAATCTAAGGGATACAACAATTTATTTGATTTGTCGATGTAAAAAATGTTGATCGTACATGTGTGTTGGCAGATGGTGAATAAAACACGTAATTAATACGTTTAATTGTAGGGTTAATGATGCCACGCTAAGCGAAAATATTACCTTCAAGGACTTGTAATTATAACTATGGAATTCACAGAAAGCCACTAATGGAAGCGTTGTTCGATAATTACTGAAAAAATCCCCTGACTTTATGACTAACCTCAGACTAGTCAATTTTTCCAATTAAATTTGAAGTTAATGGAGTTTATCCTCAGAGTAACAATATAAAGAGACCGTACTAATTTGTGACAAATCGTTGACAAACTCGCAAAATATAGCTCTCTCTTTATGCTCGGTTCTATACGCATATGAGAAAAAGAGACAAACAATTGTTGAAACCAATACACGATTTGGGGCGGGCTAAATACCATGTCCGCGATATTTGATCTGTACGAACTTCATTCACCTTTGGAGTGTCAGGCGAACGGACTGTCAAAAGTGCGTAAATAGTTAAAAACTTGAGTTATTTTTTGTCCGATATCTAGCAAAACATCATGGCCATATGTGCTATACTTGGTTGCTTCAATCGAAGTACAAAAGGACCAAAACAAACAGTTTTCACACGTATGTACCATAAAAAAATCGTCTTTTTAGTTAGATCTCAAATATTTAACATTCTAACCTACAAAAACAACTAGTAACTTACACCAATATGTAATTAATCTTTAGACTATTCGTTCCAATATAATAAACTTCCGTTTGAAATGAGTTTTAGTGGATTCGTAATATTTTTAACTTAGAGATATTTACTAGCTGTCACATAAGAAAACCATTACAAGGGGAATCCCCATATTGTACGGCTTCTGAAAGTATCCCGGTCTCTTTTCTTCTCATGATACTAACGCTAAATTGTTGGCAAACAGATAAAGACAGAATAGTGTTTATCTCTTAGTTATATTTATAATTTCGGTTGCGTCCCCAGATTCAGGGCTATGCCAAAATTGGAATATTATTATTTATTTAATTATTTTTTAGATTTCCAAAGGATGAAAAAAAGACGAGAAAAAATCTAATTTCTTTTTTCTTTGATTTAACAAATATGTTAATATGAATTCATACGTTTCATCTGGATTTTTACCCTTAGCTTCTAGTTAATTGTTTTTTTTTAAATCTATTACGCACATGCACTATTGTACCCATTTCTGAACCTGTTCTCTGATGATTTATGATAACGATATGCATCTAGATAGTTTTAATTTTGTATACATATTATATATTATTTTCTCCTTGTTAGTTAGAATTATTATTTAATTAATTAAGTATGAAGCGCACTTGACGAAAACTGTGCTATATAAGTTCACTGTGTTATTATCTGCATTCCGAAATTTTCCTTACAAAATAACGCGCGGGACGGAAAACATAAAAAGCGGTGTCATGTTTTGTGAATTTTTTTGTGTCTCTTTCTCTCTCATGGTGTACGACGTAAAAAACGCAGAGAAAGTGATTTATCGCAAATTTATATAGGTAAAAAAAATTGATCTCTCCATATATTCTTACTCCAAGGTTAAGAAAATGATTTAACATCTGTTATCACCGTACATTTTTTTTTATTTTACTTTTGTTTGTAAACTATTTTGTTGATGGACTTGAAGTTCATTTTTATAATATGTATTATAAAATGTTCTGTACTAATAATTTAATTCGTTTATATTTTTATCTATAAATAAGATTTTAATAATCTTATTGATTAATGTATATTTGAATAAACAAAAAATATACAACATCATTCTTTTTAATGATTTACAATGCCTGCACAAAAAATACCTAATTTACTTAGACAACCCTGTTAGTGATTTCCACTCCGGCCACACCCTTTGGTCATTGCTTGGTCAAAAAGTGCGGACAAACACAAGTAGGTCTCTAGATATTGTTACTCTGAGAGTTTATCACATTGCTTGATTCAACTTGACGACTTCGTGATAAGATAAATGATTTTTGCTTACTTTAATTACTGTATTTTATCTTAAGATTTATTTATTTTATGTTAGTTACTTTGTACATTCAAGTTTACAAGTAGCTAATTATTTCATTTTATTTTTGACTTTATAATATTTTAACTTAAATACTACTTATTGTTTGGATTTATATGCATTTTAAATAATTTTTACAGGCTATTTTGAATTTATTGATTGGCATAATTGTGATGGTTTCCGGCAGCGCATTATAAGATTTCATCCCTTTATATGGGAAGCTTTTTTGTGTGTTGGCTTTATTTTTTTCTGGTAGTCTAATTTCTTTGCATGCCGTTGTATTATATTTGTGAAAATCAACATTGTAGATAATTTTGTCAGAAAAATATTTTGATAACAAGTTGTTCTTCATTTTATGTTTAAACATCGATGTGTTTAATGTTAGCATCTATTTTACTGTTAGTCAATTTAGTTCCTCTGACATTTAGATAATATTGCAATAATTATTTGCTTTCAAGCAACGCAAAAGTCAAAATAAGTATACTGAAAAATAAAACGACGGTTCGGAATACATATTTTCAATACAAAGCAATAGTATCATAACACTGAAAGGAGACTAATTTCAGGATGTACCTGGCTATTCAGGTCTAGTCACAAAACATAGATAAAGCCGTGTGAAGTATTTTTTCGTATTAATAATGTGGAGATTCTTCGAGTATCTTCCACTGTGGTACGAAGTGAAAATATTTATTTTTTAATGTCAAAACATATATTATAAATATGTACACCCGTGATTTAAGCTCACGAGCTCTAAGTTAAAAAAAGCTTACCGTCCTACCACACGTCGTCGAATGTGTAAATACATTTTTTTGTGCCTTAAATAAATAAAAAATGTGTGATTTTCTTAACGTGACACCACCTTAATAACGCCAAAACAACGTTAGTCCACATCCGTTAGCACCGTTCGCTAGAGATTTTCGTTAGAACAAAAGGCTATACATTGCTTGTTACGGAATTCGTTTGTTACCTTGTAAACGAAATAGGAACACAGTTTCGATTTACAACAAGAAATTGAAAACTGGAGTTGACCAAGGAAATAATAAATATTTGTATAATTACGATTGTGATACGAGTGTCATATACATAAATCATATATTCTGAAATACCCGCAAGGAGATCTGGACCAGTTAATGGACCAGATAGAGTGGTTATTCAGGAAAATGTTCGGGCCTTTAAAATGTCACTTCCATTGATTCATGAACATACTCAACTACACGTACATACTATTGTCATTTGTACTTGTACTTGTGATACGGATATACCCGTTCATGTCAAGGCACTATAGCGGTGAGCATTTAAGCTCATGTTTTTTTGCTCATTTAAGCTCATGTCACACAATCGAATAGTACACTGGAAACATTCACATATTCCTGTCTGATTTAATAAGATATCAATTGCCGTAAGTGGCAAGGTGCCTATTACTGTCACAGGGAATGTAAGCATATAGTATCACTACAACAAGTATAAAATCATAGTTTGATTGCTACCTGAAAACAACCCTCGCTTGTACCGTGTTAAGCGGTTTGTTCGATACGCCTGTCGAATATTACTTATCAACATTACTATTCCTATTAAATTTGGAATTAACTTTAGAGCATTAACGCTTATTTATTATTTATTAAATAATATCAACAATCTAAAAGACAAATATGAAACAGAAAAAGTCAGAAACTAAAAAGAACAATGGTCATGACTGAGACTCGAGCTCGGAACCTCTACTCTATCCGGCAGTAATATCCTATATTATTACGTAGTAATATATATGTAATATTGGTTTTTAGATTATTGATATTATTTAAATATTATTATTCCTACTTCGCGTTACTTCATTTGTTGTTGTTTTTTTTTTAGGAAACAAACAGTCATTATAAATTAAAGGTGTAAACATAGTAAAAATAAACACATTCTAGACCAATTAAGTTCCATTAAATTAATCAAAGTAGATAGCTACATAATATTACAGATTATTAAAAAAAAAATTAGATATTCGTTCAATTTTTGTATTATTAATAAAAAAAAGTGAGTTAACATGATTAATCATCTTAATTAATCAATTCAGTTAGCTTCATTTTATTGACGGCCTCCATGGTCGAGTGTTAAGACGCTCGACTACGAATCCAAAGGTCGCGGGTTCGAATCCGGCGTGCGCCAATAACTTTTATTTCATTAATATGTGTCATAACACATTTAATTCATATGAAAATAATAAAATTATATTTAAGACCACCATTCAGAATCGAAAAGTTGCTTGAAATGGCATTGGCCGTGTTTGGTGACCAGATCTGAATAACCAGGTACATCCCAACCTTCCTCTTCCCAATCTCCTTCCCCTCCTCACCACCTTCAGCCTCACAACATTCCCTATTTGGGGACGCCATGGTCTCACTGGCTCTAGACGGTTGGGAGCAGTTGAGACTCTTGTGCGGTTTTTGCATGTAAAAAAAAATAATTTAAAAATATGATTTCAAGTTACAGTTGAAAATGTTTACATCTCGTTGGGTATTGTGAGTTTTGTGAATTTGGATTTACAATGTGGTATTCTAAATAAATCGTTCGATCTGGTTGCATGACTATAGACAGCAAGTTGAATTAATTCACCAACACAAACGACTTATCTCTGCGATTTTTTTAAAGCCACAATCTGTGATTCACCCAATAATAAGTGAGTATTTTTAATTGCAATTTTGAGTGTCTTACTTCCTTCCCGAATCCTTCATATCTTGATTCGCATTATTCAGTTTCCTATTTTCTTTCCGGCCTTCCTACAGCTCGGTGTATTGACTCCGCTTCCAGTTGTCGCGAAGTGTTCCTACGCATGTCTATTCATTGTAGTAATGTACCGAGTTGTGGTAATTACCCTCGCCTATGAGATCTCTGTCAGACTCGCGATATTAAAACTACATTCTCTAGAAATGGAACCAGTTTAGTAGCGCTTAATCGGCAGACAATAAGAAACCTTCGCCGCCGACAAAAAGTCAAGATTACTTTTTTGGGGGGAATTATTTTGTTGTAGCCTTCGTCGGTGGTCTGATTGTGCGTCCTTCTTGATCATTGGTTATCGGTTTATATGGTGTTTCTCTCATTAAATACACCTCCGCTGGTAAATTATTTTCTCATTCGATGCCTTATTGAAGGGTTGAGGTTAAAATGACGGTTCTGCGACGTCTTCAAGCGCCATTTACGATGCCTCGTTGTAATTTAAATTACACGAGACCAACACGCCATGCTAAATTCACATACTATCATGAATAAATAATAAGAAATCACTTAAAACATTATCAAAATTATACGGCAGTGTAAAATAAACGGTACCTGCCTACTAGCTCCCTTTTCAGGTACTAAAAATATTAATTTACTAGTACATACTTACAATAACCCTATTTCCATTATAACTAGTGTTATTACTGTCTTTCTTGGCGGGTTTTAAAGGTTAATAGCGGAAAAATTTGAATCATATACACACACAGATAAAAAAAATATGACACAAGTCGTATTCACGATAAAAAATAATGATGATATATTTAAACAGATTTATATCAATTTTATATAACGCTGTAAAATAAATTGACTATCTGAACAACATAATAAATCATAATTACGAACAAATTTTTCATTAAAGTTTTCCTATCAAAAGTAATCGGGTATTCTACGTCATGTCTTATGATTTCGTTGTTGTTTTGATATGTTTCATAAAGCATTAAATCACTTCCAAGATTCATGATCGAAACTGTCTCACCTCGCTTTAAGCCCGGAGCTAAATATTAAAATAAGTAGACAAATTTAAAGAATGTAATCAATTGAGTCGTTTCAAATAATATGAATGAGCAGTGTGCAATTTGGGTTGACATGTTGTTTTTATCGCGTTGTTTCTTCGTAATTATACCCGTCATAAATTATTGAGAAAGGTTATTGATTTAGACGACCGTCATTTTTACAATTTTAACAAGCAATATATAATTTATTATATTCCTTGAGTAAACATTAAAAATACATTAAATCGATTCATGAATTTGCATGAACTGGAAAACTATTTTAATATTTTCTAATGAAGGTCTTTCCTATGTTACGTGATTAAAACGCATGTCTTATTATTTTGGTACACAAATTGAAATATTTTTGTGGGCGCCTTATAAAAGTGTTTGTTTTTTAACACGATTATCAAATTTGAAACGCCGAATGTGTGGTCAATGAAATTTTCTGGAAAGGCTTGGGAGACGGGAAAATAATAATTTTCTGGAAAGATAAACCTTAGTATTAGTAATACACGCCCGCTGTTGGGTAATATTTAAACTCACTGGATATTTTAAATTGTAAAATACAACATAATTTGGTTATCTTTCACGGGACACCGTGTATACATAATAATGTCAATTTGTGCGTCCGCGTGATTAGTTTTTTTTTTTTTAATTCAGTAGGTACTTTTTAATTCCATTTATCATTTTAAATCAATTTATTTATCATTTCAATTCAATTTATTTATCAATTCAATTCAATTTATTTATCATTTCAATTTATTCTCCTCGTAAGTAGCTTGCAAAAGAATTTTAATTTATTTAAAAAAAAACTTCCTAAGTTTGAAGGAGTACTGATTTAGGGTACCTTCAATTAATTCATTTCCCGCAATTTTCAAAACAGATAGTTGATATTCCAAGCAGGGTCGTCGATAAATTTACCCGCAGTGCGTCGTAATATTTTTCATCGACTTAAATATATTTTTAATTCAATTCGAACCCCTCGGCTATTGAACCGGTGATCGAAGTTTCGACATGAAATCATCGATGCATCATTTGAGGCGGGTGAATTATCATTATTTATGGCAAAATTGATATGGTGGATAATTTATAAAGTCCAATTAACTCGGGAAAACTTGTTAAATGACTCAATGAAAAGTTTAAACTGAAATGATTTCGAGATGCTAACGAAACTCCAAGGCTGTTTTTGATAGTTTAGGTTGGAGGCCGCCCTATACCTTATCTAACCTTTCTCTTTAACATCCCTATCTCTTCTCTACTCTTTTTAGCCTCCCAACATACCCCATTAAATTAAGCAATAATGATATGATGTTATAATGCCTGATTGATAGCGGTGAGGCAGAGTTTCATCGATCACGAACGTTAAGCAATTTAGAGAAAAATAATATCACATTGCTATTTTTCTCCTAAAGTCCTATCCTATCGGAGGTTGGCCATCATAAGAAAAGTTTTATGCAGACTAGAGCTCGGAACACCTCAGTAGAACTGCGCCAGTCTCGTAGGTTCGAAACCACGATGTGCAACCTCTTCCTCTACTACGTCTTCCATCAAAGTTCCCCTGGATTTTCAGTTGGGAAATTTAGTTTTTTTTTTCTATCCAGTACAATTTTTTTTGTTGGTTATCTGGACCTTTAATGAAATATGCAATAAAAAAAAATAAAAAACCAAATAATTATTGAGGCATACGAGTGACAAGCGTTTATTATTAAATCCGTTGTCGTTTTGAAAGATCACTCTTCAGATTAGAAACAATGCGCCCTTGAGGTGATATTTCACAAAAATGGCGCCATATAAATCAGCCAAGTGTTATTGAATTGGCTTTATCTATGTTTGGTGACCAGATGTTAATGGTCAAGTTCTCCCAAATTCAATTTTCTTTCACTGTCTGATTCCTATCACCCCGCCACTTTCCACAATGCATCATGAATCTATTGTGGTTATTATATTATTGGAAATGCTAGATAAAATATATTTTTTATTTATTTTTTTTATTTAAAAAGTAAGACAAACATTCCCGGGTTACGAATAACCTGACAATATTTGAAAAACTCCTACTGCCATCATAAAAAGCGGAAGATGTTGCTTGTGCAATGATGGAGGACTTATGTGAGGAATTGAACGCACGACGCCCGGGTGGGAATCCGACGCGTTCTACACTCAGCTACCGACCGGTCGATAGCTTTGAATAATTTCTATTGTGTGAATGCACATCTGTACGAGTGTGAGCTTTTCAAAATTAGAACTTCTGTTAATCGAAATTACATTTTTTAAAAAATAATTATTTAAAATCTTAAACTACCTCATAAAGTACCTTACTAAAATATATTTTCGCAGATATTATTCTATAATATTTGAAATTTTCGAATTAAAGCAATTAATATTTTTTCTTAGTAAGTCAATTTACATACCGTAATGTTTCACGGGTAACAATTATTATGTATGTAAATAATGTTGTAAATAACGAATCGAGACGAGAATTGTATACATTTCTACATATTAAACAATGAAAATAAGTGTAAGTATTATCTAAAGAGTCACATATATTATTAAAGCTCTATCCCTAGATCACGAATTTGTATATTCAATTCTTATTGCCTGATATTCGCGTCATCTCGAATTATACTTATCACGAAAATAAAATCAATAAACAATTTATAAGCCAAACAAACAATAAAAAGGCGTATTGAATATCATCGACAAATTTAAAATGTTTGAAATGCGAATAGGAAAGCTCTCGCTTAAATAAAGTTTCCTACATTATTGTTTGCTACCGCAGTAATATTATTTCTGTTGCCTAAGGTCAAATGCAATAAGTGCAAATATGGTAATTTGAAGTTTTGTAATAAATATAAACTTATGTCATATTTGTGTATTGTCGTTTGATATAGTTAAGATAGCTCTATTTTAAAATATAATGGATTAAAAAGTAAATAATTCAAACAATTTGTTACTTTTCAATTTACAGGGAAAAATGAAAGTCTCAGACTTTTCTCCTGTGTAGTGAAATATTTGCACTGACATACGTTGATCACAGATTTGCAGATTTTTTTGTTTTTTTATAGTGAAGACCGCATATGAGTCCCAACTGCTCCCAACCGTCTAGAGCCAGAGAGACTATGGCATCTCCAATGGAGGTATGTTGTGTGGCTAAAAGTAGTGGAGAGGGGAAGGAGATGAGGAAGAGGAAGGTTGGGAAGTACCTGGCTATTCAGATCTGGTCACCAAACACGGTTAAAGCTATTACAAGCAACGTTTCGATTCTGAATGGTGGTCTTTCACCAGGGTAATATTTGGAGTGTCTACAGCTCTGGAACGTGCCGTAAATAAACTTTATATTATTTTAATGTATTACGACACATATCAATTAAATAAAAGTTATTGGTGCACGCCGGGCTTGAACCCGCGACCTCTGGATTCGTAGTCGAGCGTCTTACCACTCGAGCATGGAGGCCTTCAATACTATCAGTATCACCCTAGTGAGAAATCTCCATTCGGAATCGAAACGTGCGTCGCTCAAAATGGCTTCACTCGTATTAAGTCACCATGTTAGAATAGCCAGCTGACTCCAACTCTTCTTTACCCATGTCTTTTCCATCCTCACTTCTTTCAGCCTCACGACATTTCCCAAATTGGAGATGCTATAGTCCACTGGTTTCGGGCAGCTGGGACCCTTGTGGGGTGAACATATAAAAAAAATTTCAACTCTCAGAAAATAAAAGCACGTTGATTTGTTCCTCAGATCATAGAATTCAATAGTCGGTACGATCATCGCGTAAATTAATTACGAATCGCTAAACATAAAACAAGTCTGCGAATTGGCATTTGAGTTGAATAGGCTTTAATTACATTAATTATTGCACATGATACCCCCTCAGCATCCAGCTGGCAGGTAACATGTATCCTGTACCGTCTGCTCATTAGGGGTATTGGATTATGTGCTATATTCAGTGTTCAGGCGTATGATACCCACCTGAGTTACATACAATCTCATGCAGACGCAGTCAATTAAACCCGTCAGGAGCAATTATTTCATATTGGCAATGATAAAATAACTTACCCGGAGTGTTGCTTTCAGCGTAGTTTATTGAAATTATTATTAATAATAATAGCATTTTATTTCAGCGGAACAGAGCGGTGGGTGCAATATTCTGTTTGCCATGTAAATAATAATGCAAATGAGAAAATGAAAAACAACGAAAGAGATAACATTAAAATAATAATAAAAGTAAAAAATAAAATAACACAAAATGATAATAATAAGATAAGAGCATATGCAATTAAATAAATAAATAATAATGCGAAAGAGAAAATAACTTTTACTGTGGATTGAGGGAAATTCTCCACCTGTGATGGAGGGGTGCTCTGTGCCACTCACTGGGCGGCAGCCTGGGCGAGAGTGTTCTCGGATTCCCGGTAGCGCTGTCTCGTTCCGGCCACTCTGTGACGCATCAGAGTAGTGAAAGCGTGCACCGTTGCCTCTGCGAACATCTGTGAGGCGCTGCATCGCAAAGGGAAGACCGAAAAACGCCCGTCGTACTGCACAATGTTGAAGTGTAGTTCATTTAACGTTTTTATTCACATTTAAAAGCTCCGGAATAATATTGTGCTTGAAAAATGTATCTTATACATATGATAGAATTTTCCCAGGTAAATATTTAAATTAAATCAAAGTAAATATCCTCAAAAAAGATTGGTCACAGTGGGATCACGGCCTTTTAAAAGCATGTACTGAATTATTTACAGACTCTTTCAAACTTTTGTCACATTTGACATCGTCACAATTCCTCGATTTAGGGTTCATTTTTTTTTTGTTTTGCATTTAAACAACCTCCTTTACACGTTTCAAGTTTTTTAATAAAAGTGTGATCATCTTACAAACACAACAGCGTGATCTTTACGACTTAGAACAAGCTGAAACGGCCTTAGAATTAGAACCGGCGTTAAATGGGAACCGTCCAATGGTCAAAAATAATTAAATTCCTCTCTTCGATTAATTATAACGATGTCATAAGTGAACAAGGTTTGAAACACCACAACCTTAGTTTATAAAGAAGTGGTTGTATATATAGAATATGTTATTATGTATGGGGTAATTTAAGGCTCACTGCACCTGAAACTATAGATGTCGCAATGTCTCTTGAAGTTTAAAATCATGAAATTCTGACTTCCACCAAAGAGAAAAAATTGGGCAGATAATTTTATGTACACCAATGTCCTGCCTCTTGTTCAGTTCCACAATCCATGTTTCCCGGTCAACGTACCAATTTCCGGTGCGAATAACAATAAATAATAAGAGCCGAAATGTTAAGCGGTTTCACCCTGAAACCCGCGCCTTCTCAGCGCCATCTCTCATCTCGTCGCAGCCTCCCCCATTGAAATGTTATTTATAGCCGGCCTGCACGCGAGGAGAGCATAAAGATGACCGCGAATAGGCGAGAGTAAATCCGCAACAAGATCTGCGAATGGGTTGGCATTCCGATCTCAACTATTAATAGTAATCCGAGGCACCGTTTTGTATTTCTTGTAACGAGAGTAAACAACAAGTACCGGCACTTAGGTCACAACAAATTATTGTTCTCTGTTGAATAAATATTGAAAATCCTCTCGATGCGAAGTCGTCTTTTTCAAGTCATGAAGTTCATGAAGGCAGGTAGTAAAACAAATTTGTCAACATTTTTTGTATCTCGCGAATGGTAGATTCCTTTAATAAGAACCGACAATTCCGACGCCTTCACTATTTTTGTGAAATTATGATGTCTCGCGTTTAGAAGATTACTATACTATAAATTTATTACATAAATCGTACCCCCCCTTCACTAAAATGACAAAAAACCTAAAAACATTAAATCACAATTATAAAAATAAAGAAATTCCCATATTTTACTGGAATTCTTTTTTCCAGACAAATTTGATAGGATACAAAATTGATATCAGGTTGATGTATTATTTTAGTTTTTTTATGTAACCAGAATTCAAAACAATATGTATTTTTATTATATTCTTTCCGAGCTACTACGGCTCTCTGTCTAAAGTTTTATTTTAGGAAATACTAAAAAACATTCAATTGTATAACTTTTCAGTTCTGATGATGTCTGAGGGCGGGATAATGCCCAGAACCCTTTGAATATTATAATATAGAACATTCTTGAGCCCAGTGAATCAAATGTTTTGAATTGAATTTGTCTGGGTGCCCACATGATGAGGTTTCATCTACAAAACAACTAGTGTAAAAATCTTCTACATTTAAATCTGCACCTGTTTCCTGAGGTATTGTCTACAAAACAACTATGTCATCAATGTTCTACATTTGAATGTACTCAGGTGCCCATTGTGGGATTTCTTTTTCAAAACAACTAGGGTAGGTACCATCAATGTTCTTTAAATATATCGACCGAAGTTAGTCTACAAAACAATTAGTGGGTCAATGTTATACATTAATATTTACTCGGATTCCCATCAATGGTCTATGTATCAACGGAGGATTGTTTATATAACAACTAGTGTATTAATGTTCTATATTTGAATTCGCTAGAGTCTGTGGTTTCGCCTACTAAACCACGAGCATTCCCCTTGTAGCAAGATCCTGGAGTCAATCGAACCAGTTTGGAGTGAAATTTATCCAATACCTTTGTAGGGGAATGTGAGACGTGCGATTTTGCACGCGATAATGCGAAAGCTCGAGAATAAACAAGTATAACGCTTAAGATGAAATATAAACCGATTACCTACCAACGGAGGCTCGGTCGTATCCTGCGCAATAATATTCAGAATTTATTTAAAGCGTTGTAATCAATATTTCAATCGGCGGCCCATCAAAATGTCAAGACCAATTAAGTTTGATTTTAATTATCCTATGCAGTTAATAGTTACTAGTAACAAAGTGCATGATCATTGAGAATGTCTCAGTGTTGGACTAAACCATGACCACAAATTTTACACACCTTAGAAGCGTTTTTGTTTGAATATTACTGAGTTGTATTCCTCAAAATTTTGTCTCAATATGATTTTCTCACTGAACGTGCTGCAATTTTCAAGGTCAACCATTCCGTTTTAAGCTGCATTCACACCAACGTCTGGATCCGCTCAGTGACGATACTGTTCCGCATGAGAGCTTATTGATATGCTATGAATATCAATCAAGGAGTATGTGCCAAGACAAAGTTGTGTGGCAGTATATCCTCTCTGCCCACCCTTGTGATATTTAACTACTTAGTTATTTAAATAATTATCTTGATGTGTAAAAATACTTACATCGCAGATTTTTTTTTTTATTGAAAACCATTTTTTTATCACTAAATAATATTTTTAAATATAAAAAAATATTATTTAGTGATAAAAAAATGATTTTCAATAAATGTCCTTTTCGCATAGCCATATTATCTGTTTTGCTGGAAAAAAATCACTACACGCCACTTATGTGAAATAAGTGAGAGATGTTTTCCCTTTGTTTTTTAAATCAATTACTTGCAGACTTAATAGCGGCCTCAAAGGTGCATCAGTATAAGTACTACCCTGTTCTGTACATCGTAGATCTACGGGGAAATGGGGTACAAACATACTGCTACGTTAATCAAAATTATCATGGCGCTGTGCGAACGACTCGATACGGGCCATGGGTGCAACGAGAAAACATCTCAATGAAATTATTGCTCTTTAAATGGAAGTCTAAATTTATGGCGTCGTAAAGAAGGTGGGAAGGAGAAGTCATAAGTTGTGAAGGTACTACTTTTCTGCTTCGAGAGGCTGTAAACATCATCTGCAGGCTGCATAGGCATCGGGGCTAATTGCGACTGACATGACAAGTGTGGAAGCATTTCACTTAAGAATACAATCATTATGTTGCAGATGAAAATTGCAAAGAAAATTTACTGATTATTGTGGTTAATAAAACATGTGTGTATTGGTTTTTAATTTTAAACTCGGCAGGTAAGTTTAGGTAGCACGTTGGAGTAGGTTGAGGCATGGACGTGGAACGCCCTTAAAGTCGCAAATTTACAAAAAAAATATTTTTATAACTAGTTGTTATCAGTGAAAAATCACATCGATCAAAAACTAAAATTCTGAAACTTAGTGTCACTCAATTGTTTTGTAAAATATACTGCTGGTGCCTACATAATAATCGCTTTTCTGGATTTGAAAAGGTTCTTTTTTAAGTTAAAAGGAAATTATTTGTTTTATATTTTAAGTAATTTACTAGAAAAAAATGTTCAAAAGTATGTTGCTAATTTAATTCATGATTTTACCACCTGCAATAGCATTCAGTGCTTTATAAAGGCAATTAATTAAGAATATTACTGTATTTAAATTAATAAAAATTGTTTTTTTTAAATACCAAGTGTTTTGAATTGATTTAATGTAATTCTAGAATGTTTGCGTGAAAAATAAAAAAAATAGAAAAGCATTTAAAAATGAGTTTATTTAAGCAAACCTTGACAAATTAATGTTATCAGTTTTTGTTTAATTTTAAGCTGTTTCACCTGACAAATGTTTCATTTTTTAAAATAAAAATAAAATAAAAACAAAGATACAACGCAGTAAAAAAATCGTGTTTAATTCAAATAAATTAATTTAAAATAAGTAAAAACGGATGTGTTTTTAATAACACATTATTTGTTTAAATACACAAAATTGAGCGGTATAAAATTCCTATAAAAGGTCGGTCGCACTTTGCCGTACGCAAATACAAAGTAAATAGTATTTTTTTTTGTCTGGGCCTTAATGATTTATTTTTTTATCATTTTCCTTAGATTTTCATGAATAATACCCCCATGGAATTTCGCGGCACCACCCTGAAACACGGTTTATAAACATATAATACAAGGTGACCGGGAGTAAAGTGTAGTAAAAGTGCAATTCAACAAAAGTTGTTTTAATTTTTTGTACATAATATATACTATCAGGTATACAGGTTTTAGAGTAAAACATTTGAGGCCTGTAGAAACAAACACGGCTAAGTCCATTGACTACAGTTTTCAAGGAAGAACAAAAAACGTTTAATTTAAAAATTACTTGTGATACTGTCACTAAAATAAATTCGACAAATAGTACTTACTTAAAACATTAATTTTCTTCTTGATACATTAGTTTAACTGGTGCAAAACAAAACATATATTCAAATTAATAGTGGACTTTGCCGTGTTTGTTGTTCACATTTGACAACTGCCGCTTTTGTTTTCAACACAACTGGACTTTGCCAGTTTTGAAATGAACACGTTTTTTCATAAGGTTGCAGTCAAAGTCAGTAACAAAATAGTTTTATATTTAAAAAAGTATTTATTTTGATAGAAATACAAAACAATAATATCTTACAAAATATTTTGAAAAAGTTTGTAAGTTATGATGACCTAATTAATAATTTAAAAAAAAACGAAAAAATCGAGAAAAAAATCATAAAAGAATAATAACTATTATTCTAGTATTTTGTATATAAATTTGTTTTAAAGGTTTAATAAGATATGAATGCGGAATAATATTCAAGAGCAGGAAGATTTCTCCAGTTATCACCGAAATGCTTGATCAAAATATAGTTGACATCTCTCACTTTTAACGATTTCAAAACAACTTTTCCGGGTTCTATGTTGCTTGGAATTATCATTGATACATTTTTCATACAGCAATGATTTCTACAATATTAATGACAGAACAATAACTACTAATAAAGTAATCATATTATTCAATAAAACTCTAAATCGTAAGTAAAAACTCATTTATTTTACCACTATGCTGTTTAGTAAGTCAAAAAATAATCTCCATAAAAAACTAACAAGAAACAAAACTTCATTATGCACGTCAGCGGACATTTTCGGTAATTTGCGAAATCGTCAATATCTCAACTTTTACAAAAACAAAGTGGTAATAACCTCTGTTTTTAAGCAATGTTCACCTTCCAATTTTGGGGCTGTTTTATGCGTTTCCTCGCCGATTCTTGTACTACTTCGTTGGGGGCACATTCCATGTTTATAAACTATACATAAAAATAAAAAAATTACGAAAATATAGTAAAAAACACCTAGAAACTAAGCAGCTGAGGAGACAATCCGGTTGTAATGTTGTATGAAACATAAAGAGCCGCCATCTTGAAAACAGCTATTTACAACGCTCCTATTGGTCCGTTTGAAAACTGCCGTCTTTGATTTGGAAAGAAGTGGACTTTGCCGATTTTGTTATGGACTTCAATATTAATCCGTAAAAATAAATAGTTTAGAGCCGTATTTGTTAGGAAAGCAACATTGCATCATTAAGCATTTTTTTTACTCTTTCGAACCTCATATTTAACTCATTTTCCATTATTGGTGGACTTTGCCGTGTTTGTTTCTACAAGCCTCATTTGTACTCGTATGTATGGGCTTATGTATTTTCTAATATAGAAAAAGTTGGTCGATTTTATTGCTTCTGGTGCTGTGACCACGTACTCGTACATACGTTCCGCATTATTATTAGCTCTAGTAAATGTAATGTTAGCACCATTATTATCGGTACAGTATCACGGCCGTTATTGAGATTGAGTTTGAATGAATGGAACAAGCGCAGAAAGACCCAGCGGGATTCTTTATTTGAAATGAGTGTTGCCACACCTATTGCCGTCGAACTCATAAATCACAATTTACTCGTGAACCTGGCAACTGGCGACCAGCGGGATACAATATGTTATAATACCATTCAGATTAATGTACTGTTAGCAATAACCAAAATACGGTGTGAGAAACCGAAATAATCGAAGAATTTTCGTTGACCTAGTTTTGTAACACCAAAATTAAATCAAAATTAGTCCATGGATTCAGTTATTAAAGAGCAAAAAATACTCATAATACGTTTTTTCTGAAACATATTCTCTCTTTTTTTCTCAATTTCTGGTGTTTTGTAATTGGTAGCATGTTGAAAGGCTTCAACACCTTTATTTTTCTATGGATTCCTTCAAAATCATTTACACTGTATAAATTGTATGCAAATACGCATTAGTCCGCTATATACTCGTAACTAAAATATTAGCGCAAAAGTGTATTTGATATAAATCCAGGAAGGTGTTATGTCATTAACTGTATTTTTGTACTTGAGAGATGAAAAGCTTAACTGAATAAAAAATAAAAAAATAAAACCTTTCCAATATCCAATTGATCTGAGTTAATCCTAACATAATATTTTCAATACACCTGTTTCATCTAAAAGTCCGAAAATGTATACGAAGTTTCCTTTTCATGATTTACATATATTATGATTTATTTTTTAGATGTGAACAAAACATATTTTTTTAAATATTATTATTTTAAGGCTCGGTTGTACCTTGAATGGTCTATCTATATGACATTGTTATTATTTGTTGTGATTTTCAATTGGTATTCTTCGTTGTGGTGATCGGCTTTAAGTCTTCGCGCTTTTGCCTTGTAAATCAGTTTTTAAGTCCCAGATTATCAATAATAAGGTTGTATTTTTGTTATCTGATCCCTGCCGTAAAATGAACATGAAAATAAAGTCCTCTATGGTTTCATCGAGATGTAATCGATCATCAAGAAAGGTCAACTACGAGTATTTAATCGCACAGCGCCAGCAACGGGCAGCTTTTACATGCACCAGCTAAAAATAAACACACAATAGATCAACAAACGTTGTGTTGACGTAGAAATTACAACCGGAAGAAACTTGACTAATTTGACGACGCCAAAAAAGACGGTTCGAGAGTTTTTGCTGTGAAAAATAAACGGAATCTTTGTGTTTTATGGTTGAATTTATTTATTTATTTTTTACTTTCTTTTTGTTGCAGGTAAGTACCTACAGCTGCTACTACCTATCCCCGTTTTCAATGACTTTTAACCAGAAAATACCATTTCGGTAAGTATAATACGATATACTATTCGTACATATATTTACCTTACAACGATATACACGTCAAAAACGATATAACTATTTTCTGTATAAATTAAATGTTTTTTTTCTTCCTTGTGAGCCTTCTGGCGTTCAGCTTTGGACGTCTTCTGTAGTGTCAAGTTTAAAAAAATGTTGTTAATTGTCTGCGTAACAGTTTGTGTGCATTTCTCTTTGAACTTTGAACAAAGAGAGAACAGCTTTTCAGACGTTGATTCGAATTATTAGAAATACTGTCGGTGTTTTATTCATCTTTACTCATTTTTTTTTGCGAGGTAAATCAGAGTTTTATATATTGAATTTACCAAAAAAAAATACTAGGAATTAATGATGAACACGTTTTTTTTATTAAGGGCAACTTAATACAAACTAATTAATACTACTGTATTTGCCACTCCGCTAACTGGCATTAAAGTTTATTAACTACTTACCGAGTCTGTGATGGGTAGCGATGGGAAAAGCTTCACAGATTTGTGAATGCTTCACGAATTGATACTTCTTCAAAATGAACCTTTCACGATGAACCCTTCAATTGAAGTAACATATTAATCACAGCATTTCTCGTCGGGGGGGGGTTGCTAGCGATAAATGTACCAAATAATAGTCACGTTTTTTTCTTAATAGTTTTATTCGGGACAGCTCTCCCAACCACATAACCCACTCCTCCATTATTGTATAACAAAAATTATACCGTGTAGAAAAACTACTTCTTTCTTTCTTCTATGTGTGTATTAATGAATTGTCTATTACTAGTTTCTTGTCTATTGTTTCTCGATGACAGCTGCCCATATGTTTGAGTTGTTGGCGGTATCATGCCTTAAAAGGAATGATGTACAATAAGTATGCATAGCCTTACAGAGAATTTGCAAAAAGCAAATGTAGTAATTGCGAAATTTTCAGTTTCTGTAAGAGCGATGTGAACGTTTTTCAGGGCTTGAAGTACAATTTGAATATTTCTTACTGTACACAGTTTGACAGTTTGCTTAGCAATAGGGTGAATATTGCGCAAATGACGATTCATATTACAGGCATTGCCTCCCTTTATGGATATAACTTTAGAACAAAAGTTGCATTTGGCCTGGTAAACCCCAACTTCCTTAAAATAAGCCCATATTTCACTTTCTCGTTGAACGGCCATCCATAATTTTAGGTAGAGATTATATGGTCCTATAGACAAAACAAGCACAGAAATCATAAGAAACTGTCACGGGTACATGCGAGGGAACGGATAACTAAAAAGATACTTCATTGCTTCATTCATTCTTCGAACTAAAATCGAAGGAAGAAGGGAATGAACAATTGAACTGTGGATGATGCAATATTTCAGTCTTTCGAACGAATGAAAAATTGAAGTTCGAAGTAGATGCCATAGATTGTTCAATCGGAAGTACCAACTTAACCAACTTCAATTGAAGTATTTGTTCAATGAAAAATGAATGAAGTTGGGACTGCTGTCAAAAGAAGTACTTCTTTGAAACAGTTCTTTCAAAACTGTCACAACGCTAGTGATGGGGTCATATTAAATATTTTAGTTCGACGAGAAGGACGTGTGTTTGCTTGAATTCCGCTGTCCGTGTATTTAAACATGAAACGAAACAATTTAATAATTATTCATCCTTGAACGGATCCATAATCTTCCCTCGTAAAGCATCGTCGGTCAATTATTGGCATTTTAAATAATGAATTGCCCCGGGAAGATGGCGATTTGCGATGTGATACTAAAGCACAGATGCACCATCTGCCATACCGCTTAACCGCTACACGTAAGTCCATGCAGAGAGTGTAACAAGCAGACTGCAAGATGCAAGTCGCTGTCCATTGACAAATTGCGATGGCTTCGTTTAATGACACAGTCAAGAGCGACGTCCGGCGACTGCTCCAGATGTTGAGAAAAATGCCTGGTTCGAAACGTCCTCGATCGCATTCTGAAACTGCGGAATCTCGTCGCGGACAGGATCGTATGGAGCGGCCTTGGAGGCTGCAAACCTGATTATTTGTACCACTCGGGGATGACATACGTGGGATATTATTACATTCTTATTATTTATCCTCTCCCGCGTTCCGAGTCATTAAGCGAATTGCAGAGACGGCTTCTTCTTCTTTTTTAAATAGTCTTCTCGTGTAGTGGCGACGTGCACAGGCTTCGTTGGAACTTAACACTTAAGAGATTGTGACCCTCCGTCTATGTTTTTATACTTTCTTGAGCTGCCTATAATGTTTATTGGAGAATCTTGACGTGGTTGAAATATGTTCATTAACCATCACATTTATATCATAATATGCCTGCGATGGAAAAATTGAAAACAATATACTAAGTTTTATCATCGAACAGATAATTATTTACATATCATAGTAATTAATGCTTCTACCAGAAAACACCAGTAGGTTATTTTTGAAAGAGGGTAAGAAAGTTATCATTTTGCATACATATTTTACATTCTGCAAGGGATAATGATTTGTGTGTTCATAACACGATAATGGGTGGCGTGTAAAATGTATTCTGTTTTCTTCAATAACCTCATTGACATCAATAATTATAGAAGTAATTGCAATGATTATCAATTGTATGCATAAAACAATATCGTATGGGCTCTAGTAAATGCAAAAATAACTGGAAGTCTGTTGTTAAACCAGACCATTTCTTGTTTAATGGCATTTTGAAGAACCAATTCGCTAAGTGATACAAGACCTTAACGTTTGATTCTCGGATCAAAATTGATGCCATAAACTTTTACGAACCACACTATTTTCAAAAACAGTTTTATTGGTTTTGTTTAAGGATAACGACGCCACAATACGATGACTTTTACCAGCTTACGCACTTTTATTAACATTTTTAAAGTTAATACCCCACAATCTTGTGCGATTTACGGAACTTTTACTGGTTAATCAGCAAAAAAAATACTTGTATACATATATTTTTGTAATTTATAAATTACTTTATACTTTTTTGCGAAGTAATTGAGACTCATTTGTGAAAAGAAGCAAGGTGTTCAAGGCAATAATTCTCTTTTAAGTGCTGTCTGTGGTTCAACGATTTCATATTTAACTAGGTTGTAAAGTAAAGAAGCTTTTGACCGGAAATAAAAATAGATCGTAAAAACAACCTGCAGGAACTTATTGACAAGTAAGACATCGGTTCATATCGTCTTAATTCAGGAAAAGGTTACGTCGTCTAAAATACAGTAATGATGTATCAACAAATTGAAAATAACTTTTGGAACCGGATCATGTCAAGAGTCGAAATAACAGATCCTACCTACAAATTGAAATTTAAATTTGAGACAATCGTGGTGTGACTATAGGAATAAGCAAGGAATGTGTGCGAGGATAGAGTTTTGTTGCATTGCAAAGAAACGGCATGATGGTGAGTTAGTTTGCCTATTTGAAGCCGATATCTATAAAATGGTACAATATTGCATAGTCGTTGTAAACCTATTAGTCCCTTAAATTTGTATAATACCATTCTGTACCAAAGCAGAGGGTAAAAGTTTCCATCTAAAGTCCATTTAACCAATATTTCCACTTGGTTTTTGTTGGAATTCTTGAAGTTGTTCATTTTAAAAATGAAGTAAACGCAGAGACCTTTAGAATAATATTTCTTTAAAGTCAGCGGTTTAACACTGACCCGAGTCCCTGAGTAGCAATTACCAGAGCTGTGAATGACTCAATGACGAGGTAATTGTAGCAGATTAAAAGGTAGAAATGATTATAAGCGATAAATTATTCGCCCACCTTTTGAATTAAAACGGAAAATAAAAAAGTAACAAGATCAAAGTGATCTAATTAAGTAACATGTAAACATATGAGCAAAAAATGCCAAGGTTTAGTTTGACATATTAAGAACAAAATATAATCAAATATAATTACCTTAAAATCAACAAGAGTGGATTGCATTGCATACCTCTTTAAAATGTAGTTAATTTTACCATGTAGTATTTTGACAAGGATTAGCATTGTTCAAGAGCGCAGCTTCTAGAGCAGACACGTTTTCATTCTCTGATAACAGAATTTTTCTATTATTTATGTTCAGATTACTAAATAACGACTACACTGCTCGTTTATTTAGAATACATATTTATCCGTTTCTTAGTAGTACGACTAAATACTAAAGCTAAGCCGATAACTAATAACTTATTTACGCCCTTTACTGATATTTTTTGTGGTAAACTAAGGCTTTACTTGGAGAGAACTCAGAATCAGAGCCAATATTAATTACTTAATATGAACTATGAAAATATTTTGTTATACTTTCTGGATTAATCGTGTTGAAATTAGTCCGCTAGAACAAAATGTTTTCTTGAGAGTGAATTTAAGAATAAATAAACAATTTATTTACCAAGCTGCTGGTAGAACAATCAACGCGTAAATTAACGAAACGAAATTATTTTTTTGCACTTAATTAATTATTCTTGGCGTGAACTGATCCAGCGATTCGCACACAGTAATTACTCTTTCACACGTGCGCGTTGCACGAAATACAGTTGATGCATTTAAATTACGAGAAGCCTTAATCCATTTATCATTCTGTAGCTCATTCTTCTCAGTGCAAGATTCATCACAATATCATATCATTAATATTTACGCGAGAAAAGCAGTTTTGATGGGAGTCGCTTTGTTTGTGTTTTAATCCTGTTTGTTGCACCAACCTTCTGTCTCGTGTACCTTATCATGCAGATGTTTCTGTCTCCCAGCCTCCCTTGCAATTTATTCCTGCGTCTCAGATGACACGATAGACAATATAGGATTAAAGTTGCAAAGCAGAGTGTAAGCAACCGTGAACTACCTATATGAAATAAGGTACATTGCCCACTACGGAATTTGTTTTATGGCAACTTTTCAACCTGTCTCCTATAACCTAGACCTGTTTAACAAATGGATTTTTCCTGTAAATAAAGTAGACATTAATTTAGCAATGGGATGTTTAAGTTTAATTATTATTTTTTCCACCTTACAAAAGTAAAAATAGAATACATTTTAAGACAGATAAGGTGATACTCATATAAAAATTACTTTATTAATAGTTTTTGTGATTAATTTGTAGAACTCTATTTTTTTTTTATATAATTCAATTGTTATTATTATTTTTCAGTTTTGCTATTTTTATTATTTTTAGTGACAGCTGTTTCGGCGTTTAAGGTGATCTGACAGTTTGATAATGGTCTTAAACGTCGAAGTAACTGTCACTAAACATAAAAAAATAAGAAAATATTGAGAAGATAATAGAATAACATTTAAATTATAATAAAGGAACAGAGAGAAAGAGACAGATAATATGAATAATAATAACTTAGTTTTAATTTGAATGTTATCCTATTGTTTTCTCATTGTTTTTTTTAAATTTATAAATTTACTTTATATTGAGTTCTTCCTCTGTATGCATATATATCTGCACACTTTTTTTTTGTTTGGTTTGATTTCGTACCTTGATAATGCTTAAGGTAAGCGAAACCGGTCGGTAATAAAAAATAAAATAAAGTAGTATCTGTGGTCTTAATAAAAAGTTGTTATTTCATTTCATTAAATATGCCAAACCACAAAGTGATTGCTGTCTACGAAAATATTACTTATTTAATCTAAGAACTACAAAACTGTCCATTGTCTATGTGACTTTGTAATAGCAAAGTGATAGCCGATAAATAGCAGTCCTAGTGACATTATCATCTTCGAGATCCGTAGGTTTCCACCTGCAACGCTGCATGACGGGCATTTGCACCTGACGAAGGCGATCCTATGTTTTTGCTGGTTGTACAGGTTTATTATGCATTGCAACTAACAGCTTTCTGCTACACCAATTCTTTCACCCTGAGTTTTTAAATTAGAATTACCGCAAACATTTTTATTTTGATTTTGTTTTTAACCAGGCGCAAATGGGCCCATGGGTCTTACAAAATGCTATACATCACTGTTTTAAAACAATATATTATGCCTATTTTATAAATACGCACTTTATTTTGTTGCTGTGTGAATGTGAATTCTACAAATCCTCAATATTGGGGAATATTTTAAGGCAAAAAAGGGAATTGTATGAATAGGCGAAGAGGATATTTGTAAATATCCCGGCAATTATTCAACTCAATATCTTAACTATGCTATTCAAATTATATCGTGACTAAAATAGTTCACAATGCAATTTCTCCATGTTCTAGACTGGAAGTATTTTTTTCTCTTTTTTTTAAAGAAAGATAAACATTCCCGGGTTACGAAAAACCTGACAATATTTGAAAAAATCCCACTGCCATTTAAATGAGCGGAAGATGTTGCTTAGCTAGCAGAGGAACTCACGACACCCGGGTGGGAATCCGACTCGTTTGTCCACTCAGCCACCAATTGGTCAATGTTTTTTCAATTGATTTTGATCATAAGTCGGTATAAGAGAAAAAACATCCAGGTTTTACGTTTATGAACAACTCTAGGCATTTCTAAATGAAAAATCTCTGCTGTGATCAAGATAATTCAAGGATTTATAGGTAAGTAGTGACTATTTTTTCGCTGGGTATGTTTATGGAGGGTGAAAAAATCAAGACTAGTGTCACCTATTATATATTTGTAAACCTATGTACCACAATTGGATATAACATAATATTAAAAATCTTAAACATTTGTAGATATCGTATAGATTGGAAGTTAGAAGCCACCTTTATGCCAGTCGGAGCCTTCAGGGTAGATTGTTTACGGCACTTTATCCCGATTGTAAAACCTGGCGATGTGCAGGGCGCACTGGCTTGTGCATTTAGTTGTTGATACTAGGACAGGTATGCACTTCGTATCGCGTTATTGATGGGTGCATAAATACAATAGCAAGAATGGCAATTTGATAAATATCAGTACATTAAAGCGAACGACATAATACGTTACATACGAAGTAATAAATTGCATCGCGATCAAGGAATTTCATTGTTTCTCCCGAGGAGTAATGGGCAGATCTTACGAAAATTATCAGGCACATAAAAACCACAAGAAAACAATACGAATTCTTAAAATATTGCTTCGCTGACAAGTTTATATCCTTTGTCGGCATACTTTTAATTTACCGCCAGCAGAAAATGTAGATATAAATACTTTTACATTAACAAAAAAAGCTGTTGTTATTTGTTTTAAAACAAGGCTTTCAAAGACTTTTGATCTTCGATGAATTACGAAAAAACTGAGTTTACCTGTGTTCGAATGTTCTTACCCTTGTCTTGGGGTAATCTTACACAAGTATCAAGGACATTTTGGGTTTATTTGTATAGTTATTTGGTTTTATTACCTCTTGCAAAAAATAGTCCTTTTATTGCGCAAGTATCGAGGACATTTTGGATTGATTTTTATTGATGTTTGATTTTTGCAATAAATGATTCCTTTTATTAATGGTTGCAGTTTAGATGTACAAATAATAATTGTATTTTCGTAGAAAGCAATCACTTTGTGGTTTGACATATTTAATGAAAATAATATAATAACTTTGTATAAGACTACATATTTAATTTAATTTTTTAGGACCGGCCGGTTTCGCTTAACCTAGGCATCATCAGGGTAAAAAAATAAACTTAACAAAAAATACATAGTGTGTGGTTATATATACTCGTACATACAGAGGGAGAACACAATATAAAATAAAATAACAAATTAAAATAAGATCTGTGGTCTTATACAAAGTTATTATTTCATTTTCATTAATTAATAATTAGCTTCTCCACACGATAGTAAGTCGGCGAGGAGCCAATTTAAAAGGCTCACCACATTCCAGTCTTGTTGTGTTTGTTTCTTTTGAAAGATCACGAACTGTATTCTCGATTCTGCAAGAAAAAGTACTTATCGATAAAATATGGAGAAGGAAATTTGACAGTAAACAACATCAGGAAATCAATCCAGCTAACATGCGCTTCATCAGATCAGATTAAAAAAATCTATATACTATGCTAACGTCTAGCTATTTATTTTTCATGAATCTTCCTGTGTCAAGCTTCGGAATAAGACATCGGATTGTCTATTTACACTACAGTAATCAGTAGACAATTTATTTGCAAACCCCTCCGGGTAACCTTTAAGGTTGCCTGGAAAATAATACTATTAAATGCGAGCCTGATAATCTATGCAGAACAAACTTGACGAACAAGATCGGTTCTAGTTTTTAAGTCCTATTTTTAAATGCGTCACCTTGGCAGCATTACTTAAAGGTTAATTAAACACGAAGATTGAATACATTCCCGAGTTTAAATCTTGTTTAAAAACATTATTCATATCTACTGTCAAATATTTGCTTTCTTTTTATGTTGATTATAATTTGTTTATACCTATTTACTTTTACTGGATAAGTTTCAATATCCTACAGACATCCATGGAATGACATGGCATGGAATGGATTAAATTAAGAAAAAGAAAAAAATATTATTTTGTATGAGTAAGGTATTCCCTGATCGATATATTTAAAATATAAAATCCAAAATGTACTGGTTCGAAGATGCTGCTATTAGGGTGAAAAAAATCATGTAAAATATTTTTAAAAAATGGTCAAAGTTATAAAGTTTTTAATTATAATATTAAAATGAGATTCCACCTTTAATTTTATCAACATAAAAAATATACATAATTAACTTATAGCATTTTAAGGTAGATTCACTATCTATTTTGGATATAACCTAACGATTATCTTTAATAAAACCAAAGCTATTATTAAAGCGTGATGAATGTAGTTACATTAAGTTGTATTGAATATATTGCTGATTTCATAAGTACCTACCTAACAAATACCTATAAGAAAACCTTTAGGTTGTTTCTATCCTATATTTGTTTATTTTTCGAATATGAGGATACCTGAGATGTACACATGTACCTACATGGTTGTAAATCGCTGATTTATTATGCTTCAAATCAATGTTATGGTCATTTCAGTCGTTAAATCAAAAACAACATCACACTGATCCATTTGTGAATTCGTTTATCGCTCTACCATCTTTTTTAGGAAAAACATCACTTGTCATTAATCACTCCGAGGTTATCAGGAATATTAAGATCTAACGGTGTTTAATCAGGTTTTTTGCTTGTATGTAAGACAAGAATATTAAAATATCTTTGTACCTGTATAGATACAAATCATTTGAGAGAATCTTGATAGGGAGGAAATGGACCAGACAGACGAGACAAGATGAGATGAATTGAGTTTGCATTTTTTAACTGCCTGGCGAGAGAATGTTGCCAGTCATCTGAACTTAACTTGTTATTAATTGTCACCTGTTTTACTTGTGATATTTGATTTAATGTACTTACGAACGCTAAGTAGTTTTTTTATTACTTGTATTAGAACTATTAACGGTGTTTTTATTGTTTTCTGACAATGTGGTTTTAGATGACTCTTCAAGTGCTAGTGGTCTAGAACAGTACGTTAACTATTTTTTACGTTAAAACATACTAGTTTTACAACCTGGATACAACCTGGTATCAACACTCTTTAGAAAGCATATTTAAAAATGTAAACACGTAGTTAAGGATGGAACTAACAATATGGTGGTAATCTTATTCTTACTGAAAGTTAGAATTCCAATTTGAAAGTGCATAGCTCTTGGCGCAAGGAAAAAGTTACGTTGACATAGATAATTCAGACAAGAAATTTGTGTAAATTGCACAAAAGCTCACTGTTCGGAGATCTTAAGTTGGACACACTGACAGAACGGATTTTTTTTCTACTGAAAATCTGATCACGCTGAAATGAATAATGTTTTGATATATGTTCGTATTTCGACTTACTCGCAAACAACTGCAAAAGTTCACAATATTTTATTACCTATGGCGGTAACGTCCCTTTTGTGACTTTATTAAATTCGAAATCAATTCCAACGACAGATGCGGCATACGGCAAGCGCCTCGGGTAATACGGGAATAAACTCGCCAATTATTATTCAACAAGAGGGTAAAATAAATAAATAGATTTTATCGCGCGGGCAAAACGTGTCCCGTGTCCGGCGGCGCCACTCTGCGCCAACATCAAACACGATTGCGATTATATTATTACTCCTTGGCGCACATGGTACCTACTTGCACCAAAGTACTGACACGCTGCAGCTTAATAATAAGGGTCCTACCGCTCAGACTTCTGTTGTAACTTTTTTTTTGATACGTGCTTCGTTTGTAAAATTAGAGGTAGGTACTTTGCTGTAGTTTAATAGCGTCCTGCCGCTGAAGGCTCTGTTGTAACCATCATTTTTGTTACATTCATTGTTGAACTACCAATAAAGGTAGTTTCATGCTTTATGGCAGCAATAATACTTACATTATATCTTAGTTAAATTGATTCCTTCCACTGAGAGCTCTGTTGCAAAATGTGTTTCTGTTATGCTTCGTGTACTGAGCTATCAACAAAGGTACTAGTCCTGCCACTGAAAGGTCCGTTGTAACCTTAGATGAATTATATAATGTAATCTTTGAATAACTATACTTTTCATCCGCGGGTCAAACATTTAGTGGTGCAACATTAGGGGTGTTTCATTTTTCGTAAGATTTGTATGAATATGACGTGTCTTCTATTTTATGTCTATGATTGTAACTTGTAACGCGAATTTATTCCACACGTCATATATAATAATAATAATAAAAATTCATTAATCAATATAGGGTAGTTTTGTGATGGTTCACTTTAAGTGCGCTTTACACTAAATAACCTATCCTAAAAGGAAAATTATTCAAATTACTTCAACAGTGCTCTGTTTATAAGATAAAGGGATAGGTTACAGCGGAGTTATTAGCGGAATACCTTTAGCTTATCTCATTGTGCACCTCAATATGACGCTCCGAGAAGCTTTCATATAGGTTCCTCACACACGTCGAGAAACATAAATCTCGCGAATGTTTTTTGTCCAATAATGTTTGACAGCATCCATATAAAGGCACTGCTGATTTTATCGTCTGCGCATAAATATGGATTATTTTTATTACGCTTTAAAACTATTTAATCACGAAACTACGACAGAAGTATTAATAAAAAAAATCTTGAGCACGGCACCCATCTTGAAGCGATGGATTGCAAAATGATGCTGAATTTTGTTTTTTGGTTTGAAAATTTGATCGCCTAGAATTATTATAGATACTTGAATTAAATACTGCGAGTAGAATTGTTTTTATTTCATTTCATTTCATTGGCGGCAACCCGGGCGTTTATTGGCATTTAATTGGTTGTTACAAAAACATGTACTTTACCCGTCTCGCTAGACGATGTCTGTTCTGAGACGGGTAGAATACATCTTGGTTTTTGCTTCAACCGGGAATTTCCGAGTCTTTTTAAATGCATTGATTGTTTTTAATTTCAGGCCTCTAAAAATGCTTTGAAGTGTATAATCTTCTGATTACGAACCTTTTTTTGGATTTGCTTTTATTGTATAATGTGGCAAATTAAGTTTGTAAGGCTGGACTTGAAAATATTTAAATATTTGTGCTTGGGCGTCACCAAATAAAATAAAGCAAGTTAAATTGAAACAACCGGCCGGCCTCAAGTGGAAATTTCAAGATTATTGCCATTTATCTCTCCATGAATTGAACAATATAATTTCTCTCTAAGTAAATATGTGCGCACGTACGAGTTTGAATTTTTCAAAATTAAAACTTTGGATGAAAGAAAATAAACAAATTCAAAAAAGGATCTTTATAAAATTCAGACGAGACGGTTAGGTGGGTATCTATCTACCTATAATTTATTTACAAAAACCATTGAGTGACATTTAACTGTCAGATCTTTAGTTTTTTTATCGTTGTGTCAGATTACATTGCAAGTCAAGTTACATCCTACGATTTTTCAAAAGCAAGTTGTCAAAAATAAATTATTTTTGCAAATTAAAACACCTATTTGAAAATGGGAAGGAACAGGAAGTTTTTAATATATTTTTATTATCAAATCAAACGCATTAGAAAAACATGAGGTTAACAGAAGCTCCCCGCGTTCAAATCCCTGTCACGATATGAATTTATAATTAAAGTTGTTTTAACATTTAATATCCTCATCAATTTTAATCATTAACTTTTTCTAATATAGTAATATTAAAATACGTCAGTGGATGATTTCATCTTAAAGATAATTTTTGTTAATTAAGTTTTCTTACAAGATTAGTTTCTTTTGTGACATGTTACTGCACTTCTTAATGGGAAAAAACGATTACGTTTTTTATTAGGTATCAAACTGTGATGATAATCATTTGAGTACCAACGAATAATATTAACACCAGCATTTAATCAATAAATATAAAGAACATCATATTGAAGCTGATGGAAAAACCTTCAAATTCACTTCTTTATCATTTATATCAAAACTGTCACATTATTAATTCCACAATGATAAAATAATGACTCACAATTAATAATTACCAACCAGAAACGAAGACTTTTATGCATGTACGACACTTGAATACCAATTTCACAACATGTTCAGTATTTAAAAATAATATTTTAATCTTATTCGAGTAGCAAGGAGTAAGTGAGATATAAACAGCGCATAAACTCCGCGAGACGATAGCGTAAAGTACTACCTTAATGCATTTTTGTCAAAATTCATCACAATTATCTCGTGGAGGTGATGGTAATGTGACTGAACAGCATTCGAACCGAGTCCAAGGCGAAATAAAGAGGAAATCGAAAATATCACAAGTACATTTACTAGCAGTTAGTAGACTCAATGCGTGCATTTATTATTTGTTTGTCACCTGATGTTAGCTGGGGATATTCTATTGGAGAGCGGAGTCTTTATTTCCTGCTCAGATTGGAGTAAGTCTGTTAGAAGGGTTAATGCTTCATGAACATGATCATGTGGAGGTGTTGATCTTCCACCAATGAGTATTCGTTGTTGCAGCTAAATTATCAATGAAGTAAATAGGTTTTTATCAAAATTCAACATCTGACATTAATGTCATTATATTTGTTTATTTTAAATGATTTTTTAAAGAAAGATTTTTTTAACCTTTGCTTTGTGGTAGATGGAAAGGTGCGTAGTGTCACATTATCGAAAATTGGTTGTTATTTAAATTTTCGTCGCTAATGGTATGGCTTTATGTCAAGTTTTAATAATTTCAATGGATCTCTTGGACCGAAAAAATATGAATAGAAAATATTTAATTCGGAAAAGAAAAATAATTTTGTAAGGTTATCATTATTATGTTTTTATAACATCGCGTCAACTGGTTTTTGCGTAGCCGTGCCTTCATCAGCTCTTTGAAGTTTTATGTACAAACAAAAAAAGGTTCTAAAAACAATATTAAATATCTAAAACAAAATAAGACATACATATTCGGCGGCCAAAGAGACTCGATAAAAAATGGACATCTACGTTTATTATTATTAATGTTTATTCATAATACATGTTTTTAATAAACTGATCGATTAAATCGTTTTCCCAGCATTCGAGAATGCACGTTCATTTTAATAATTCATAAAAACAGCTGTTGATATGAATCCAAGAGGTGTTAATTCAATTCCAATGGGTAAATGCCAGTTGAATATCTGGAAATGAGTGTGTAAAGAAGTTGGTATGCGTGTTTGTTGCAGCAAGTTATATGTCACGAGCGCCTGCATACTGCGCAAACCAACCCTGACTTTTAGTGTATTGTCGCCAACCAGCTACCTACCTGTAACTGCATTGTTTAAATGTAGATTACAATATTAAAATTAATTTATTGATTCGATACACATTTACATCGCGGTTCACGCTCCTACCGTGAAACTTAAGGGGGTGATTATTTACGAAAATCTAAGAAGAACATTTTATTTTTTATAATTAAATTTTCAAAAAATTACATATAAATGGAAATGGACAGCTTGGCACAACTTGGACAGTTTCTTGAATATAATGACGAAAAGTGTGTGTTTCTCTTCCGAAGAATAGTAAAGCGGTTATAATAAAATAATAATAAATATGTAAAATATAATAATATGTCAATTCTCTTTAAATTTTATGTGACATTTTTTTCATTTATTTTTTTATTATTCTGTATAATCGTTATTATATATTGTCATTTAAAGATATTAAAGTTGCGAGTACATTTGATAGTGTATTTGTATTTCTGCGCCAAAGAAGAGAACTAGCTCTTGAGCTTGACGTAGGAGTTAAAACAAAGGTCTTTAATAGAAAATGTATTTATTTTATTAGTATGAGGTTACTTTAGTAATTAGTTTCTAATAGAAAGAAGTTAACTGCTTTCTAGTTAATAAATGGTTTTGAAAAAAGATTTTAGTTTTTTTTTAAGTTAGTGAATCTTTGATTTTTTTTATTTCCACGGGAAGGCTATTGAAAATTCTTAATCCTCTTGAATATATAATTATTGTGTATTTGTTGTATTGAAAATAAAGGAATTTTGATGTTATGTTTATACCTTAGAGATGAATTAACTTTTAGATCATGAGATTATCTTTGAAAAATTGTAATATTGAGTGTTTCTTATACATGTCTTCTATTTTAGGAACTTGAAACATTTTCACTATTGTTGTTTTTGTTAAGGGCTAAATAAATAAATAAAAGATTTAATACCTTTGTTTGCGTCCGGTTAGCAAAACCTTTCTTTTTAAGTAACCCCATCCTGTAGATGTTTTGATTCTTCCATGTAATGCGTTTGACGTGTGTAACTTTAGAACGTAAAAATAAAAATTAAATTTACTTTTCACTAATCAACCCCCCCCCGCCTCCAGTAAAATTTCGCGGTATGCGCGTGAATCACGGCGCAGGTAAGAGATTTTCTATCGAAATTGGTATCATCACCACTCGACACGTAGAAATTCAAAATTTAACTCTCGGTTGTACCTGTTTTTTCCTGTTTTTTCCGTGTGTTTTTCTATTTCATTATTCAAATATTTTTGATGTTTCGATAATAAACACCTTATTCTTCTTTATCCCTCCGGTATACAGCTTTAAATATAGATCATGTGTTATTCTTTCACAGATATTAATAATTATCCTGGAGTTTGTAGCGAAGAATTTTCACACTCAGTTAGTGTTCAGTAAATATTACAAAACGATGAATTTGTAAATTAATTGCCCGTTGATGTTTGCTTATAATTGGAATGATTATACGAATAATAGTGAGTAAAGGAATGTATGGCTTATTAAATTAATGTTTGACCTAGAGCCTTTTAATGCCTTGCTAAATTGAATACTTTATGAGGATTTAGTATTCTTAGGGTAAAATAAATTTCAGGATGTATTATTCGCGTTATTATTATTAGTAATTATTATCGTTTATAATTATTTTTGAACAGCAGATCGGTTTATTTTAAAACACTTTTTTTGTTTTTTGTGCATTAAGCTTTCAGCCTTCAAAAGTGTTATTGGTGAATGCAAATTTTTAGAATTTAAATTTACTTTTTAATATTGTGAAATTGAACATATTTGAAAACTTTAATATATCACCGCTGGAAAGGCAAAAGGACTTAAGCGGCACTTTGGTCAAAAATGAGTTAACTATGCAGTTTTGATCTTTTTTTTTCTGCATCGAATATTCTGACTCTCGTTTGATTCTGAAGACTTTTGTGGCGCTTCAGCCATCTAAAATATATTTACCATTTGGGAGAATGCTGGACTCAAGCGACACAAGCTTGGGATTTTTCAACTTTTTGTCGCTTCAGGTAACTCAGTGAGAGCATTTAGTTACCTGAGTTAACTTTTGTTTTAAAATTCAACCAGGTACAGAACACTTACACATTTACTGCAAAAAAAAAACTTAAAGAAAAAAAGCGACGATATAGTTGAGACTAAGGAAAAATGTAATTTTATAAGACAGTGCGTTCTAAGATAACATTAGGAAAGGCTCGATAGAAAATAGAAGTTTTTAATGGTACCAGATCAAGCTTTTCAATCTGAGATTCTTTCAAGGTCATAACTAGTACAAACCACAAATATTTTGCTTTTTATTAAGGGTAAATATTGAAAATTGATAAAGTTTTGCACAAATTATTACGTGAATACCGCATCAGAATTTCAACTGCTCCTTACTGTCCGGAGCCAGTGAGACTTTGGCACCCCTATTTAGGGTATGTTGTGATGCTGAAGGGAGTAAGTAAGAGAAAGAGATGGAGAAAGTATTCAGTTATTCAGATCTTCACAAAAAGCTATTTCCAGCAACGTTTCCATTCTCAATGGTGGTATTTCACCAGAGCGACCATAAGAGTAGATATAATTATATTTTTAATTAAATACTTGTGATATAATAAAATAAAAATTTAAAAATTATAAAAATGTCACGGAGGTCGTCAATTATGATCTACGAAGGTAATTACTCTAATTATTTCATCGTTCATCTGCGTTATTATATCAAAAATACATTATAAAGACATTAACGCGTAAGGCAGCCAAAAAATTGCCTCCATAATTATTGTACTACCTACATAATGAAGTAGTCATACCGTATAAGTCAAAAGAGTCAATTCTTATTTAATCACTTGGACAGCAATTTTACTAAGAGTAATGCATTGATTTTAAAACATAGCATTAAAATTTTAAGCTGTAATTTACCGGCATTATTATAATGTCTCTGTACATAAATAACGTAAGATTTATATTAAGCCTGCAGATAATATTTAACTTATCTCAATTATCAGGGTATTAATAATACATTTGGCTCTTTATTAGATTATTTTTTAGTTTGACACCTCCCAAGAACTCTCTGGACTTACTGTGTTCACACAAAGCCAGATAAACTATATCACCACCTAATCGGGTGGCATTTTGAGATGTTTACAGCTCGTTCTAATACTGCCGACATTAACTGCACTCTTAACTGCTAAGTTACTCGCTGTTGCTAGTAGACAGGACATCAATTGGACGTAACTACGCAATTAGCCGGAATCGAGATTATCATGTTTTCCTATAGATATATACGGGATTTCTATCTCCTGAAAACATCCAAGCTCCGAATGCAATAGATTTTTGATAATTCATTTTTTTACTGACCCACATTGCAGATATTTGATTTCAATTTAAATTTAAAAACATTAAAATGTAGGGTAACGTAGGAAATACAAATACATTTTTTTAATAAATACGTTGATAGATTATAAATTACCTATTTATAATAATTCTCATAAATAAAAAAAACACTGATATTCACTTGACAAATGCCGTAATATGCTTTCATATTTTTTGTCATATTTTCAAACGCCTTTTTCTCAGTTTTATCTTTTTGGGGTTGGATGCTTTCTGTATAACTACGTAAATAAACCGCCCTCCTCGGCACAGAGTCAAACATACTAATCAAGTACTTTGGGGCTCCAGCCCAGAGGTGGCTTCAAAATTCGACTGTGAGACGTTCTTGAGATCTTTTTGGAAGTCTGCATACCATATTTTGGTCCATAAAATTTAGTCAAAACATCCCTGAGACTTGGTTTTAGTGTAAAATAACTTGATTATTTTTTAAATCTGTGGGTAAACAATGGTAAAATACAAAAGTTATCGGTTATTTAACAGTGTTTAATATTTCATTCGTGTAATTTAGAATCTCTCACCGGCAAGCCCATATTTCCTCTAATATCTCATGTAGGCGCATACCAAATGCAAATATTGCAAATCAGTACGCGATATCTAGAAATCGTTATTTTTTTCGAACATTTTTCATACGAGCATCCGCGAAGGTCGGCGAAATAAGCCTCGAACTGAATTTAAGACTCGAAAAATATCACAATCGATATTACGAGTATAATCGGATTAAACTTATCACGACAAGATCTCGCTGTGGCGGAGTGAATGTTACAGTGTGTTCGCGTGTGATATTATTTGAAGGAAAGTCACATTCCAAGCCTGTTGTCTTTGAATTCAAATTACTCTTAACGTATCAAAACAACAAAATACTAGATCTCCAGCTTGATCTTATTGTGTAAGTTTGAATCATTTACGCATTGGAATAATACATATACCCGGTATACTCGTATGTACACACCGCGTATGGCCAAACATAGACAGTATTTTAAGTTTCAAAGATCAAAATCATGGAAATGGAGCAACTTTTGTAGATTGGTTATTTTGTTGGTGTGTCTTTAATACTTGGATGATGAAATTAGTGAGTCGTCATACATGATGTCATCGTAATAGGTGAACAAATCGATTGATTCCCATTGAACTGTGCTGATGCCGCTTTGGGCTAAAATATCATATTGATACCAGCGAGTACCCGGTGTACTTTGCAATGCCACTCAAAGAAAGTTTTTTGTTTTTTTTTTTTGTTAATGGAGTGATTTTGAATAAACAATATTTTTTTTTGTTTTTCCGTCTGGTGCATATATGAACGAATCCGAAAATTTTCCGATGCGTGAGCAGGCCACATACAGCTGTCCATGTGAGAAGCACGGATTTTTCAAATTTACTCCACGCACTTGAAGTCAATAGAAACATTAATTTGAAAATTGTATTTAATTCCAAACATTAATTTTAAAAGAAAATCTTAAGTGGGTACCTAATTGTGTTTTCCATGTTGTGTTTTCCCAATTGTGGCTAACCAGAGCAATATATCTATGGGCTAAATTAAATAGAAAATTAAGGGGTTCAATGTTTTTCATACTTATTTTAAAACGTTATAGCAAAAGTTTTGAATATTTGATTTCATTCAAACTACTCTCTAAACCTTTCCGTCACTAATAAAAACAAACTGCTATTTTCAGCAAAATCGGTTGAATAATTTTCGAGAAAGTCGAAAACAAACAGATAAAAAGACGAACAGACAAAAAGACAAACAGATAAACATTCATTTTTATTTTGGTATGTTGATATTGATAAAATGGGTAAATTTTTTTTTTGAGAGTTTTTGGTTATATTCACGATTATTTTGATTCGCGTTATAAAAAAATGTTTATAATACAAATGTATTTATGCTATCGATGTTATTTCAAATGACTCATCAAGTAGATTGATGATTTGTCTTTTGACGCGGCTATAGAACCATTCTATCACTTATGTTAAGTTCTGAAAATCAAAAACCGGTGAATAAAACCTTCATTCAGATATCCTGATAAATTCGCAGCAATCTATGCACTTCATCCGAGAGTTTTTCAAAAAGGTGTATTTCATTAATTTTGCACAAATATCTTCTATATTTCCACTTGCATTCAAGTGAAAATATTACGAAGGATATTATAATTATAAACAATCGTAAGGATATTTTGTTGATACCGACGACTGTTCATTGCCAATCCTTGCAAACTAAGTGAGGCCACATTATCATTTAGATTGAAAATGAAACGTGAAGATATTTGCTTTTTAATTAGTCGGCAAGTTAAACATGCGACGCGGATACGCTCGCGGGGTAAATTGGTAAAACGAGAGCAGCGGGAATTAAGCCGGTCTCGAGGTGATCTCCTAGCGGCTAATTAGCCCAGCGCTCCCCGATGCACCACTCTGATTACCTCTTCACATTCGAAGGGGAAGTCGGAGTAAGCTGCGTCAAATGGCTCGTTTGTATTTGATATCAGAATCGCGAACCGAACCGGGTAGTGACACCATCTACGAGTACATTACTGCTGCCTACGGCGGGTATCATTGGGAGGTCCTTATGGATACGGTGATTCAGAGATAATGTAACGAAGCGTCACGCTTTTACATCCTTATATATCCTGTTCAATAGATTTACATTAACTTCTAGCCTGTTGTTTGTTATTTGGCCATACCACTGAGAGCTCCACAACTAACGTAAGATCTCGCTCTTTTAAAAATATACCCCAGAAAACAACCTGCCTTCTATTTTTCTGTTACATGTGTCATGTGTTAGAAAGGCGAAGAAGTTACAGTGGAGCTATCAGCAGTATGCATTTATCAAGGATTCCCATATAAAGCGTCTTTAGCGCCAGATGCATACATATCTTGTTCGCCATTGAAATTTTCTTTCAAGTAACTAAAGATTCACGCCTTATTTCATTTGGGATTCTGTTAGAAGTTTAGTATCTTTCCCACATTTTAATGTCCCTTAAATCATTGTAATAATTAACTAAATATTTTACGAAACGGTTTATTCACATGGAATTCCGATAAAATTTTTGGAAAAGGACCAAAGCTTACACGTATGGACTTACACTGTTAAATAATTGCGGAAATGTTGAAGTTATTTCATATAAGAATTTCGTTAAGCATCTTGAGTGACAGTGTCTGGACTCTAATACAGGCGGGATAGGTTGCATTCATACAATAGTTACTTCAATCCACTTTTAATGCATCTGCTTTTACCTATTTTCCATCCAAGCTTGCTGCAGAAATGTATTTTTTCATGTGGGTACTCAATAGCGAATTTATTCTGAGCTACAAGTTCAAAACCCACAGAGAACCATTAAAAAGAAGACATTATTGTTTGTAGTTAATACAAGGAGCATTACTTGCAAATCCCAAGGGCCGTTTGCTTAGCTTGCGATTAGTGCCCGACGTCCGCTGAAGTGCAATCCTTCACCACGAGCAACAAGCTCCAAGTAGTAACATCTTTCACTCATGATCAAAAACAACCTCTTGAGATTCAAGCTCGTCCTAAACAAACGAGACTTTTAAAACTGATGCAAATACTTGCGAATACTCATTTGAATATGTATCTTTCTTGAAAATGTTCTAGCGTCTACGTGAGGGTGTGTTATGCTAAGAGGCTCGTGTAAAGCGGTCTTAGCACTGCGTGAGACTTATCTTGGGAAATTCAAGTGCGATCGTGTTCTAGGAAATTCCTTCACGCTACACTTGGCGAGGCCTAATGGTGGACAGGTATTATTGTAAAGTAAATCTCTTCATTAGACGTTTTAGACAAGCTTGCGTCATGTGGTTAACTCAAGTGACAGCATCACTTAAGCACGCAAGGACTACATTTTATTAATTATAATTCATTATATCGGTTTATTTTTCACATAGGAAAATATTTTTTTTTTTTATAGAAGACGTCTTGTAAGAATAACTCAAAAGTTAAGCTTCTTGAATGTAGCTAAATAGGTATATTTCAATACCCTAATTCCAGAAGGCAACGAGTAAAAAAAAATAGGGGTAGGTACATGTTGGGTGAATCTTTTCGTACCTTACGATCCGAAGGAGGGTGACGTAGTTGCCCCATTTTATCTCGCTTTAATAAGCGTTTTCATGACATCATCTTAGGTAATTTGTTTTCCGTAATGCTTAGAGAGAAGTATTTTCATAGTATTTCAGTAATCTTTATCTAAGATACCGCACACAAATCTCGTTTGGGGTGACATTAGAACCCCCCTTCAGAACGGGAGTGTTAAGTTTGATTAATAATTCATCAATCACACATTATTATTATTATTTTAGGGTTTTATTAGGTCACTAGGCCATATGTATATTTGCATGTAACACTTAAAAACAATAAATTAATTATGAAGTATCCAAATTACACTCTGGAACTAGGGTATCAATTTGTTAGCTGCTCATTCGGACGGAAAAACAAAGGTACAAGAAATACCTTAGTTTGACACCAAATAGAAGACCATTAATATATATTTAAACGAACTCCCTGGCAGAGCGGAAACCTCATTGGCTCTGAACCCAATTTCTTTGAACCCTTCACGGTGAACACAAATAAAGTGTTACTTCAATTGTGTTCACCGTGAAGGGTTCATTTCAAAGAACTTATAGTTCATAAAGCGTTCACAAACTTTGAAGTTTTTCCCAACGCTAGAGAGGCCATAGTTCCACTAGCTCTGGGAACTTGAAAATCTTGTACAAACTTGTCCTGCGCTTAAAATAACAACAGAAAAACCATCCTGGAAGGCGTAGGTTTTTTGTGTTGTATGGAATGATGTATGTGCACGACAGTAAAATAATATGTGAAAATAAATAAATGATGCAAAAATCTTGTAAATTTTCTTCAGCCATTATTTCCTCTCAAGAACATTGGCTCGTGCTGAGCAATACCACCATTTAGCAGTTAGCAGGCTTATCACTTCTCGCATCTGAAAACGTACAAAATTAAAGGAATAATAAACATTACTAGATTCCTCTTTAAATGCCTGAAATTACAATAACGAAGTACCTGTACAGACGAAAGACGTAAGAAACCATTTATTTAATTTAATGGCGTTTCATTAGCAACGATAAACGGTGCAGATAAGGTTATAGGTTGGTTTCCATCATGCTGATCTTATCTTTGACAGGAGTCTGTGATTTTATCTCCCGTTTCTCAACTCTTTATTGATAATCCAATTTTCTTAGTGCTTTTTTAGTAAAAAAAGTTTCTATAACGCAAAATAATCTTATAAAGCAGAAATCTGTTTTCTGCAGTACATATATTTAGGGAGCGGTGAGTCATGACATTTGCATAGCCTTAACTGTTTCATTTTTCTTGTTCGAGTGTTTTAATTATTTTGAGTCTTTAAAAAAATACTAGCTGATGCCGCACAGGAGAGCGTGAGACTATGGCATCCTCAATCGGGGTATGTTGTGAGGCTAAATGTAGTAAGGAAGGGAAGGAGACGGAGAAGAGGAAGGTCTGGAAGTACCTGGTTATTCAGATCTGGTCACCAAACACGGCTAAAGCCATTTCAAGCAACGTTTCGATTCTGAGTGGTGGTCTTTCACCAGGGCGATACTTAAAGTATCTACCACTTTGGAACGTGCCGCAAATATACTTTACACAATTTAATTAAATGTGTTATGGCACATATTAATCGTCTTACCACCAGGAGAGAGAGAGCTAAATATTTTTACCCAACCTGTACAAATTTAAGATAAATCACTTTCTCCGGGTTTTTGTGTCGTAAACCGTGAGAGAGAAAGAGACAAGACAAGTTGTTACATAAGATCGCTCCACTTTTAGGTATGTAAGCATGTTTTCCGTCTCCCGCGTCTCCGGTGACTCCGCCCACTACGTTTTGTTATGCGACATAACTCAACGGGTTTTGAGGTTATATTCTTATTTTTGTTCATAACAATACTGTGAAAAAGTGGTTATACAAATAAACAAAACATTATGTCGACATGTGCTATGAATGGATGTAAAAGAGTGTGTCTATGAAAACTCTAGCCACGCCCGAGTCAGGAAAAAATCAACAATCCTGAAAACACCGTTTCGCAAAGCTATCCCTCCCGTATATTATTGCTCTGAGGTTTGTACCTATTCGAAAAAAAAATTGTGACGCAATTTTTGAATCATGACTTCATAGCATCTTATTAGTACGAGTTAAATTGCGAGTTCAATGTCCGCAAAGAGGGTTCACAACTCAAACTAATGATTACGTTCAAATTCTGCGTTGGGTAATCACAATACATTATGACCCAAGCGGCAATGTGACGCACTAAATGAAATTGCTCTACATTACTCCACATTAGTCCAGCAGTCACGGTACGCTGCATAATATTGAGGACGTCATCTCGCCCACATTTGTCTTGACCTTTGCAGAGGAAACGGGCGCTTTGCGGCGTCACTGCCGGGGAGTACAGACCCACTCCGCATGAAATATCTTGCAGTTAAAATATTTTTTTTACATCTTCTTAGAAAGTGATTTTCTTTGTGATTTGACATATTCAATGAAAATGATATAACTTTGTATAAGACAGTCATCTTATTGAAAAAGATCACACCTTCAATAAAAGCACCGGTGTTCACATTGTCCATAAAGAAAGTCATGGCAACAGATCAAATAATTTAGAAGCACTAGAAATAAAGAAAGCCATTAAAATAATAGTATTATTCTTAATAATCAATTAAATTTATCCAGTAGTCCAATATTAAGTATATTTCCAGTAAACTCATAAAATTTATCATTATTCGTTTATCACGTTCTCAGTTGATGTTTTGCCTAGTTCATTTCATATTATCTTTCTATGTCTCTCTGTTCCTTTGTTATAATTTAAATGTTATTCTTTTGTTTTCTTACTCTTCTCTTTTTTAGTTTATTTTATATTGTGTTCTCCCTCTGTATGTGTGAGTATATATATAACCACACACTATGTAATTTTGTACTCTGATGATGTTTAGGCTAAGCGAAACCGATCGGTCATAAAAATTATAATAAAATCTGTCGTCTCATATAAAGTTATTATTTGATTATCTTTTTTTTTAAATCCATTTGAATTCAGCAAAACTTTGTTTGATAATAAGGTGGAGTGAGCATATCCCATATTACCGGATAGTCCTCCAAAAAGCCCGATTGTGGTAAAGTTCATAGTAACAGGCAAAGGTAACAGGTATATTTGACCGAGACGGTTCAACTAATCGATTAACAGCCTCAATATCTGCTGACCTCATGTTAGCTGTCTATCGCTCAGAACTTGCCGGACACAACGTAAATCCAACATAAAGCCTTATACCGTTCCCTGCAGTGCGTAATAAAAGCATCTTGCATTCCTTTCTTTCAGGAAACCAGAGCAAATGAAGGCGAAACTTTAGATATGGTAGAGTTATGAGATCATACTTGTTTTATTTTATTTTGTTTGGGAGAGCAACAGCTTGCATATAAATTAGGTAGAATATTACATGGGTAGTATGAATATGACCATTTATAGGCTTTCACTTGGGTACTCACTTAAAATCGTTCTCGCCATAGCAGTTCTATTTAATAGTTTCTGGGAGAGGCCAGCTTTAGCTATTATTGAAATAACATCATTAATCTTCAACGCAAATATGGAACAGAAAAAACCAGAAGCTAAAAAAAATAACGGTCGCGACCGTAACACGAACTCGAAACCTCTACTTTATCCAGGAGTAACGCCTTTGCCAATTGAGCTACCGAGACCTTATTATTATAAACCGGCATTTTAACCAATCTCATACTTCATTGGAAATTGATAATATTATTTTTCAACTTCTTCCGATATAGGGTGCCATATTTTTAGAAGAAGGAATAAATTGAAAATTAATATAGTTTGCTAACGAATGTGATTGTTTGTTTTTAAATTTAATAAACTTAACGACAGACCATCGAACCGGTATTAAATGTTCCATTTATAAAGGAACTTCATCCGTTGAAGTCAGATATTTCAACTTTAATAATGACTTAATAGTTGAAGATCGGGATAATATAATCTTTGTAAAGTTTTTCATAATATTTCTATTACAGCGAAAGTATCGTGCTAAGTGGTTTCCTGTATTATGTGTAGACATATTGCTGTAATAATTGGCATAAAGCAAACCACAAGTTAATTATGCCTCTAAGGGTTTACAATAAACTGGGTATCATAATTGTATATTTTGTGCTGCTATTCCATTTAAATGGAACAAGTTTCATTTCAATCTTGAAGAGACGCTTAGGTTTGTTGGATTAAATTAAATTAAAACAAAGTGTTTGCGAGAAGTTTTCACAAAATGGCTCTAAATCGTTAAATAATAGCTATTTTCTATTTAAAAAAAACGTAATAATAAGGCAGGTAAAATTATGTATGTAAAAATAATATTATTTTTAAAATAGTATTATTTTTCAGCCCTTTGGGAATCTATCATCAAACGTCATATTTATATAATACAGTGTATATCCGTAACAATTAAAGGGAGTTATAATTCCCACTAATGATTTTTAACACTAAATTAATTCACGCACGCCAATAAAGAGAGAATAAAACTAAATAGTTATTTTTTTATAAAAAATAAATATATGCATTACAAGCGCACCATGTTACCGGAAGTTACAATAACCAATACCTACAACAAATTCAGGCTAACGATTCAAGATTAGCGTTCTGAAATAAAAGGAGTACAATACTTTTTAGTCGTAATAATCTTTTACTGATCTCTGACTTTATATAAATAAATTGCTGAATCATATTATAAAATGAGTTCAGTACACAAGTGTTTTAACAGGCATTGAGATTTGTACCACGAGAAGGAATGCGTGTAAGTGTTCACCAGGATGAACGACGTACGAATGGCAGAACACGGGCAGTACGAGCGCTGTCCGTGTCGCTAGTCACTAGTCACTGGTCACTAGTCACTAGTCACTAGTCTCTACCCAACCCAACCCCGTCGATATCCAGAACAATCTGACAATCGGTATTGCTTTATCCGAGCGAATGCTTTATTCGGCTTACCGGTTGTATAAATCTGCAAATGTAAGATAAAAAGGAATATGGTGATTGTGCTCCGTGATACTGTCAGAATATAGAACAACTCGGAGGCTGTTTTCAGATAGCGAGATGAAAAACGAATGTAAATGAAAAAAACAAAATACTTCAGCTCTACGTTGGATGTTGTTTGGGGCCATGTTCACAAATGTCGTTGCAATTTTTCAACCCTGTTAAACATTTGTTTGTTGTGATGTTTTAAAGATAGCAAATACCCAACACCCCCTTAGCGATACCTAATAATTGTGACTTTATTCACGTGATCAAATCTCCTCTTTGGCATTGTAATCGTTAATCTCTCATTGGTATTCTACTTTTAGCGTTATTCCTGGTTTCTACGAGTAACAGGTTACTGTGGGTTGAGTTTGTGTCAGGGTTTGGGTTGCAGGTTTGATCACTTTGCAGTTTTTAACAGCATAATCTTAATCAGAAATAAACTTTATCGTCCATATATTTCTGAAATATCCCCCTGTTATGATATTTTTCCTTATCCATGTGGTAATTGCTATCTTTTTCTGAAAAAAACCACTCACTGCTGTTATAAATGTAGATTTCATCGAAATATTATGATAAAAATAATATTTCCCAAATAGCTACAGTAATCGGTTTTCCGTTATTAATGACACAATAACTCAGAAACGCGGTATCTTCTAGATTTGTGTTCCAGATAAATGTGTCTAATCAGTAATACCTAAATTGTGATTAAAAAAAAACATAAATCTTAGTCATAAAGAAGAATATCTGTTTTTATGTCTGGCTGAAATCTCGTGAAATTTGTAAAGGTTTTTCAATATTAAATTCATAAAAATAAAAATATGTGGCAACTCGGGCAAAGCCGTATAAAATAACTTATATCAGACCTTTTCACACAGACATGTGAACAAAATAAATCGCTTTTCAGTTGGTACCTTACGAAAAGTAATCAGTCGATCGCCAACAGACCGGATCATGTGGGGTTGGAGATGAACCCTCCGCTTCAATGATTAATGCCATAAAGTGGCATTTAAACCACTACTGCTGTAGAGAAGTAGTAAGATTTTCATTGCATATTGCACAATTAGCATTTCAGATGCAGTGCACTAAAGGTATAATGCACTTATTTTAATTCTATCAGTCTAATTAAATGGATTATGTTTTTATATGATTTTAATTCAACTTCTTATCAAGGTAGACTTCTATTTTTATACATTGCCTTTCTAAGGCATTGTCGAAGTGAATGTCGACCTCATTATGTTACAATTTATGTTCTTTTTGCATTGTCTTAATGTTGACTTTCCTGTTTGTATAACATATGAATAAAAAATACATACACATGTCTTATCGGCTATTATTTCTTTCCAGGTTGCACTACACATGATGACCAGCTCCACAGGAGTAACCGCGATGCCATTTACTCGTCAAGCATCGGAAGATATTTCCGGATCAGAAATTCTTTCCGTCTTCTTCGGAAGCGATTCTAAAAATGACGACATTGTTCACGATATTAACAAAAAGGAAGCCCCGAGAATAAGCCCCAACGAGCGAGTGCAATTAGATCATGATTTAGTTATAAATTCCTCCTTGGAACATTTGATTCCAATCACAAGAAATTCTAGAAGTAATAAAAATGAGCAAATTGATACGAAAAGTAAAAGAAATAAAAAGGGAAATGCTAACGACAACGATGACCTCGAAGCGGCTAGCTCGAGCTACTACAGGGATAATGATAATATAAAAAGAGAACTCAACACAAATTCCTTCGGCGATTTGATAAATTCTCAGGATGAGTCACCCAAGATAATCGGCGTCCGGGTAACTTCGTCCGTAGCGGTGGGCCGCCGGACCAACAGCCCGCAAGCCAGCCCCGGAGCGCGGCTCCCCGTCATCTCCAGCGCCGCGGACACCGCGAGGAAGGTCAAGTCCGACGCATCGGCCAACAAGTTCTCGCTGGACAGCCCCACCACGTGGCGGCCGCAGCACATCAACCACGATTACCACCGAGGAGTGCCCTCCAACCGGCACACCGTCTCCTTGCCCGGGGTGGTCATGGGCGCTAACCCGGATTACATTCTGCAGCAAAAGGAGAGAGAACTGAATCGCAAGCGACAGGAAACTATGCACCCTTACCAGAGATCTTTTTCATACCGCGGCCCGTCAAAGGAAAGTCAGAGACCTCGTTTTCCATCTTATTCCTACAGCTCGGTCATCAACACTTTCAGTGATCCCAAACTAACTACTGGCAACGACTGGAGCCCAGCCACTCGCGCGGAGTCTGCGGTCACCGAAGCGTCCGTTGGCTACGTTACTCTTGTCAATCACTCCGAAGACAATGTCGTCGAAATCAATAAAGATAACATCGAGATCGAGGAAAATATTAAAAACAACTTAGAAAGCGTGGATAAAACTAACATACCCGAGAACGTGAACCAAGCAAACACTATGTCTAGCTTACCTATTGTTTATAGCGAACCATCGAAGGTTTACTCCGAGCCCTCCAAAGTCTACGGCGAACCATCGAAAGTTTACGGAAAACCAGAAATTAGTTATTCCGAACCATCTAAGTATTACAGCGAGCCTTCCAAAGTTTACGGTGAACCCTCCAAAGTTTACGGTGAGCCATCGAAGGTCTACGGCGAACCATCTAAAGTATACGGAGAACCTTCGAAGGTTTACAGCCAGCCAGCCACTGTGTACCCTCCTTCGATTGTTTCCGAACAAAGGGAACTAGATCTGGCGGCTGAAATGAAATCATCCACTCAACTGGAACAAGAAAGCAGCGTTGAAGAAAAAAATCTAGATGACGTAAACCGGTCGATGAACCTACAAGAAAATGAGGCAAATCAAAGAGGTGAATTTCAGCCTATGGGTCGCGTTACGAGACCAGGAGAGCAGAACTACGAAGTGGATGAAAATGTCAGCGTAGTGACAAACGGAAGAACTCACGGCGTGGTTCAGGAGAAGCCGCAAGACGACGGACAGAAAGTGGGTTATGTGGTGGAAGGAAGGAACTTCAGGAAGTACAGAGTTGAGGAGAGAACTGCTGACGGATTCATCGTTGGAGAGTACGGAGTGGTTAGCCACGATGACGGGAGCCTGCGCGGGGTCCGCTACACGGCAGATGGCGCCACCAATCCACGTCTAATATACGACGCGCTCATGAAATTCCTCAGTTTATAGTCCAAATCGACCCGAGAATCATTACGGAACCGAAAAACTAAAATGCCCTTAAGAAAATTATTTATTAGCAAAAATTAAACACCCAAGTGTCCAATTAGATTCACATTGAATTTATGAATAATATTAAGCTTTTTAATTGATAGTTTATGAAACACAACCATGGTCCGACGCGGATTAAACACGTCCAACATTAAATTTATCAAAAAATATAAAATTTCTGTTTTTTTTTTTCAATTTACGAATGTGTCTCAATTCATTCAGTGGCTAAATTTACGCCATTCTCAAAACGAAAGCTCTATTTATGTCGTCAATAAACCAATTACCGTGCTCAATTATTTATCTACGAATGCCATTTAATAATTAGGTATAATAATAATTCCTATAATTTATAATTATTAAGCGAGAATTAAGCTTGAGAGAAACTGCTTGGAAGTGAATGCAGCATGATTTGTCAATTTTAAGATATAAGTCAATATTTTATTATAACTCTTTGTGATAATAGATTGTAATACATTCATTGCACTTTAAGTACTGCCTGTTGTACGTATAGCCTTAATCAAGCATCATGACAATTATTATTATTATCAAGCTGGCACAAAACTATTGACTTGAAGGTGTGAAAACATGATATTCCTAGATATAATTTAATTTCTTACAATTTTTTTACAGAGGTTTTCACAATGGCAAAACTAAATTAAATGATTTTTTTTACAAAAAACGGAGTGACTTGAAAATCTTTAATGGAAATATATTGATTATTGTCATAACTTCTTATATAAGATAACAATGATCGGAATTATAATCGTTACATCACTAATTAAAATAAGACGAAAAATAGAAAAAAATAAAATCATGTCACAGGAATAAAAACGAGTTAAAGTGTTTCTTTACTTTGTAGATATTTGTCACTCGTTTCTTTTGAATATTTTTCTACACAATAATTTAATTATTTCTTATTATTAATAAAATACAACAAAGAAAGCGGTGGCTTGTACAACGAACTGACTTAAATGTTCTTAAAAACCACTAAACACGCCCAATCAATTATTTTACAAAACCGACATTATATTTTTTTATTTATTTAATACTGATATGATATATAAAATCTCCTCCTCAAAATATAGGTTTGATATGTGTCTAGGATGGAAAAAAAAAACAAAAAAAACTTTACAACAGTTATAAAATATATTTATCAGTAATCATTACCTTAACTACTCTGCCTTATAATACAAAATATTCTGAAACCCTTTGTATGAATAGTTTGATTAATTCTTGCCAATGTTTCATCAAAACAGACATTAAAAATTTCTTTGTTCTCTTTATTTTATCTTGTGCAATATCTTATCTATTGTCTGATTGTATTATTTATATTCATTCCAACTCTTGTGAAATAATAATCATAACTTTAAAACATTTCCTCTTTAGTTTATTTACCCAATAAAATGAGTAAAACATTAATATTTTTGAAGATTATTTTAGTCTTATTGCAATGATTTAATGAATTTAATAAGTCTTACAACTAATGATTAGGTTTGTATTTAGACTAGGTGTCTGTATCCTCAAATACCTAAATTCTTCGTAGTCTATATGAGACAATAATAATTATTATTTAAGATATAATGTTATTATTCATTTTCTACATTAGATTATGTTGATTCAAGTTAGCATTGTGTAAAATGAACATAATGCGGTCTTAATATCGTTTAGTAGTGAATTTGAATAATGAAAAATAATTTGTGGTGATAATTTAAATATTTTGCTTACCTTTATATGTCTGCAATTCAAAAATAAATATATTTCAAGATATCAATTTGTTTTTACTATCATTTTATTGTTTCTATTCTACGTACTACCTACTTATACAGATTCACCTAATTCTGCTTCTTCTACTCTCGAGAAGAATAATTCATCAGTAGCAGCCACTGTCATCGATTGTTGGATGAAGACCTACCCAAGCTGCTACCACTCTTTTCGACGAATTGCTTGGTTCCAGACAAAAGGGTTATCGTATTTATTCAGCGAATTTTCTTTGGTCCTCTTATTTAATTTACACATAGTAGGGACACGTTTGTAATAATAATGTATTTACACATCAACTTTAAAACAAAGATAGGTACTTTCATTTTTAGTAGCTGGGAGGACAAACGCGTCGGATTCTTTTATATTGACAGTGTCCGAAAACTCGTGGTACCGCAGAACATTTTGACCCTCTACAGCACAGAGAGAACCCAAATAAACATTTTTTTTATTATTAGAACATTATATTTTTTTTAAATTCAAAACTTTTTTCTGCAACTTTGAAGTTTAGAAACTATTGAAGCCGGGTCTGTACTACGAATCGTTTAAAACACAGTTTGAAGCTGGTATTAAATATATCAAATACTTTGAATTTAACCCAAAAAGTTCCAATATTGGACTCGATTTACTCGAAAACTAAAGCTCAAATCAAATAACTCATTTTAAAATCGACTACAAATGTGTTGTACGATTAGCTTCACCAGTTTCCCGCTTGTACTACAAGTTTCCGGACAACCTGTTTACATATTTTCACACAAAAGAGATTTTTTTTCGGATAGACACTGGTTGAGAAAATGCAATAACCTAACTCTGAGGTCAACATTATTTGTATGTGTCATCCTTTAAAAAACAAGTTAAAACTATTTATAAACAAATATTTATTTCTCGACTTCTACCGAATTCTCCATGGATTGAATATTTCTTTGACATGCGATTACGGTTCATTTAAATGTGCGAATAGCAGGTTTTAAAGGATAAAAACTCCTGAAAAGATAATGATGAATGCCCGGTGACTATTAGAACCTCCGGCTAGAGATGGTCGATATTTCTATCCTGATTAAAAGGAACCGGTTCCAAACCGGTCACTGGAACCGTCGATATTTTATTTCTCCGGGTTATTTTTGGAATCGGTTCCTATTTTTCGCAAATAAAAATTGCGAATATCCATGTAATGCTTCACATTTGTTGTACGAGCGAACCAGTTCCAGTTCCTAAAGTTATTTTCCTCTCTTCAAATATCGCTAGCAACCCCCTCTAAACCCATGAAACAAAAAATATATCTCAGGAAACATTACTTACTCCAAAAAGATCTTCTTCAACCGGTTCCAAAAATAACTGGAAAAATAACCGGTTCCTCGCCAGTCACCGGTAACTGGAACCGAAGTGACACCCAATTTCCGATATCAACCATCCCTATCCCCGGCAAACTAGAGGTTAAAGGTTTTATAGGTAATTAACAAAAAAAATTCTGATTAGAACAATTTTATTGATGTTGTAAACACTCTGTGGTAAATATAATATAATAATAATATTATTTATGTTTATCGATTAAATGTCTAACACTGTTTTGAATAATTTCTGTTTCACAAGCTGTCTTTATTAGTTCGGCAATAAATATTATGCCATTTCAAAACCGTATTTTTTGTTATAATAACTCAACTACTCGTATGATAATAATGTATATATATATTTCACCTTTAAATTAATTAAAGTCCTGATATGAATAATTGAATACATTATGTAAAGATTGGCAATATTTTGAATATTTAACTTTATGTATTTCATACAGTATAATATTAATTATTTAAATTCTAGTAACAACATTGAAAGAGCTAAGAGAAAGCAAGCACAAATTTATGTCGATTATTCTAATAATCTATTCTTAATTTTCTTTGAGCTTTTTGATTTCATTTCCTTTTCTAGGTATTCCTTCTGACTGAATAATTGTTGCCAGCTTTCTCTACACTCTTATTTGGAAGCAAGTGCAAGTTACAATTAATTTGCTAGTAATATTATATATTATGTAACATTAGGGTAATGGCTTGTACATTAATAATAAATATCGTTGTGATTTGTGACTATGGTGTACATTGATGTTAAAGCCATTTAAACACGTAACAAACTACAATAATATATCATCCAATATGCAAAATCATGTCTTAGACACTCGGATATAATTATATTTTGATAACAGCATAACAATTTCAGAGAAAATAAATTATTTAACTTACAGGATAAAACTCACCACTAAAAATAGTGTTAGAAGAATCTTTTAAATCAAAAATTATTTTCCAATGGAACATTAAATTTAACACATTTTTTCTAAGCATTTTCTTTGTATAATTCATCATTCTAACATGTATTGTAATGTGTATTCTTTAGAATCTTAAGTCAATTAATTGAAATTTTTTTCACCTGTTTTAAGATAGTAATGACTCGTGTAATGGGTTAATGAAAGTGCTTAAAATAGTTAATTATCGTTAAACCATTTTCACCCCTTTGCGAATAGACACTTTTGTAGCGACATATGAGAAGGATTTTTCTTGGTCATTAAACTTCGAAAGTAGTCATTGTCTTAGATATTTTTGAAACATAGTTGTTTTCAAAGTAAGGCTTGTGTTAAAACTGAATTCGTCATAATGTTTTATTTAAAGCTTTTTGTAAATAATGGTCACGTCTTATATTGCATAGTTGTTGGAAGAAGCTATGAGATAATACGGATACCTTACGAAGCAATAGGCGGAGCCAATCATCCAATCAAAACACTTACATTAGAATACATGGAAATGTCTTGCCTTCCTAACTCTTAAAATATCCTCGAAGGAATGGTCAATATCACTACACATGACACAAATAGTGCTTAAGCGATAATATTAATATTATCACAATCTACAAATAATAAATTGCATTATGTCTCAAACAAACGATCATTAAATATATCAGATACGTTTCTTAGAGAGTATTGACTATGCGTGCTTAACTTTTAAATGCAACTTACACCTTCAGGCTCTTTCTCAAAGCCTTCTCTCAAACCACTGAAAGCTGATGGGTAACGCTTTCTTTTTCTATTTCAGCAATTGTGTGAAAGCTGTGCTGTATTTTATTAGTAGAGTATCCAGAGCAACAATGTGGAAAGCTTTTTATAATATTAATTGTGCAACATCAACACATTCTTCAAATTGCTTATCTCCAAGCCAAACATACTTAAGTGTATGTTGTGTACTTTTTTTTTGTGGATTGTTGTACCTTATTCAAACTTTTGTAAGCACGAGATATATTGAAAATAAATACACACCAATATTACAACTTTTGGAAAAATTCAGACAGCGAAATGTTACAATAGAGTTTCATCAAACTACTAGATAGTAGTTAGTCGACAGGTTGTAGGTACAGACTCAATTTTAAAACATACAATTGCTTGTTTATCAAAGTGTTTATGATAGTTGTGTACAACGAATAAACTTCCTCTGTGCATTAGACATTTATTTTATAAAAATAAACATATAAATTGTCAATAACATAATAATCTACAAATAAGCATTCACACATTTATTGAGAAACAATATCCCTCTCAGCAGTGCCTTTGTTATACTTGAACTGGCGCAAATATATCATTCAACTCAAAAATCCATTCTATAGCAATTCCTTAAAAATCTAAAGATAAATAATATTAAATAAAGTAACACAGATTCCACAGCCTGGTGGGCTTAAATTAATCGTAGTTCTCGGATTCTTGCTGGACAAGTTTGAACCTTCGGGGGCTCTTGACGCACATGGAGCCGTGGCCGTCCAGGGAGATGCGCCCCTTCATCTGCAAGTAACGCTTGATGTAACGGGACACCAGCTTCGTGGGGCGCTCTTGCCACTCGTGGAGAACCTCTTTTGGAGCGCAAACCTGGAAACAAAAGATAATATTGGAAGGAGGCTCAGATACAGGGAAAACATGTTTTGAAACCAGGAGACATAGCTGAATACTTAATTACAACCTTGCTGAACTGTAATGGACTGGGTAAATTTCAGGGGAATATAAACATATCAGAAAGTGCAATGGGCCTATAGCCTGAGTTTCTACGAGAGCTATGCAAATCGTCTCCTCAACAATACTAATAATAAATTAATTTAAAAAAACTGAGGTTTACAGGGCAAATCTTTATCACTGAGTATAACTTGTTTGCAAAAGGGAGTACGTGGGTAGTAGCTATTACATATCAAACTCAATCTGTCCGATTGCTAGTTGAGCGTCATGCTTCATACCCATTCATCGGGCTATCGATCACCAAAAATTGATTAGTATTTCCATTAGTTCCGTAAGTGTTCAACAGATGGCAGTAAACTGTTTAATCAACTGAAATGTTTTCCAAATTCTGATTACTGATTAAAGATAATGGTTGTGATAAAACCCTAACTACTCAGAACGATATTAGGGCAGTTCAGTGTCATATGCTTTCAAAAATAGTCCGTTATCTTACTTGAATAGAAAAGCAATAAAATACCAAATGAAAATAATGTGATTGGATTGATTGAACTAGCCGTTATAATAGAAATACGTTATAATGTTAGACTGCATATATTTTTTTATATATCTACACACAGTCAAGTTATTTAAATTATACAAATAATATTGATAACATCTTTGTTTGGGTACTGTGTTAATTTATTAATTTGTAGGTATTTGTTATTCTATGTTTAAAAACACTGAAATTCTTGTCCAAGGTTTTTACAGGACAAAAAAAACCTCTCATGTGGCAAAACATAATGGTAATTTATTTGTAATATTTGGCCATTTTTTTATTTCAGTTTTCAAGAGCTGAAAAAGATCAAATTCTTAAGTTCCAAAAACTCTGAAGCATGAAAGATATTTGAACTGAAAAGTCCAGCGTGAAATTTTCTTAAAGTAAAAAAAACTTCTTACTCGGGAACTGTATGTGCGGGGTTTACAATACCTATATGAAGTTACTCTATGGTGAGGGTTGTGTTTACCTGATCTCCTTTCAAGCGGTCCAGCAGCGTGACACAGATGACGGCGGCCTTGATGCCGGCGTGGTGCGTCAGGGCCGCCAAGGCCAGGGACTCCATCTCGATGTTCACCACCCCCCCCTTGTGGATGCTCTCCAGGTACTCTTGCTTGTCCGTCTCGCTGAATTCGCAGAAGGCCCCGTCTAGTCTACCTTGACCTAAATAAAGAAAGAAAGCACAATAAAGAAAGTGTTGAGAATGTACATATAAGGTAGTACTGATAAAACACTAGGATTATAAGTAGCAACTTTTCATGACATCAAGCAGAATTTATATATTAACCTTTTGCATTGACCATAGACCAGATAAATAATTATACAATTTGGTATTTTTACTAGGGATGTAACAATACTTGTTTTTGCCGATCCAATACAAATTATTGTAGTTAATTATCGGCAATACCGATATGACCAGCACTATGACTCAATAGATAACAAAATTTCACTTTATTTGCACATAAAACAATGAAGTATTTATAAAATTGTGTAAATAATATTTTGTTTTAATTTAAAAAAAAAACAAGAACATTGATATTTTATTTATGAAGATTTAATATAAACAAGAACATGTGCAAAAAATACTTTGAACATCATAATATGAACATTATGTTACTGGCGTAGTCCATATTGGTATCGTTGCATCCGTAATTTTTACACAGTTGCTTTTTGCAGAGAAGAAAATCCACAAAATTTTGATTTAATCAAAGTTGTTTTTTTTTTACATGCCTTGCTACTTATATTACTATGAATACAAAAGTTTTTATTTCTATAAACGTTCATGTGTAAAAAAACCTTATTTTGCAGAATGTATTATCTATTTATCCCTGAGACAGTTGCCCGTAACTAGCACAGGATTACCCTACATGTCGTTTGAAAGGTTTCTTAGAACATTAATTAAGTTGGTATGACAAGCTTCAAATAATAGTTCACGACACATGGAAGTATAAAACAGATTAACAACATTGATGGTGGAATAGTCATATAGGTGAATAGAATTTTTGATATACATATGTAATATACGAACTAACAGTTGGTAAGTACACACTAATTGAAATACGTAAACATATATTTGGTTTTTACCTTCATAAAAATCGTAAGTACACATCGTTCTTCCGGTGACTGTATCATAAGGACACTCAGGATCCGCCAGAGCCTTCAACTCTCGGACCAGCTTCTTATCCAACTTAGCAGGACGTTTCACACTCTTGCCCAGGACCATCTACAATTTAAAAAGACATTTTAATACATGGAAAATAAGGGCGATCATTATTATTTATAATCTGCAAAGTGACTATCTATGCCAATAACACTAATAAAATATTTAACTCATTCTATTTGTAAATTTTCTCTAGAGGCAGTTAAGTTTTGCGAAATGGTCAACAGATGGCAGTGCTGGTCATATTTGAAAATTATAACTTGAAAATCTTTATTGGGGAAACTAACTAACCATCACGCCGTTTCTTCGCAGGGGTAGGCAGAGAGGACGGATCGCCATACAAATCTGTCTTGGCACCACTCCTTTCTTCATTCACATTCATACATCGTCTCATACATACTCTTCTATTATTCTGACTCTTCACATGGCCCGATTCAAGTAATTGATTCACTTGATCGTGCCATTTATTCCTCGGCCGTCCACGCCTTCTTCTTCCATTCACTTTCGCATCATATATTATTTTCACACTCCTTTCTTCGATCATTCGCTCTACATGCCCAAACCATCTAAGCGTCCCTTTCTCGATCCTATTCATTACGCTTACATCAGCCTTGCATTCTTTCCGGATATCCACATTTTTAACACGGTCATACATGGTTTTACCGCATATACGCCTCAGAGATTTCACTTCCACTGGGGCAACCAAAAAAAATTAACTGAAATATATTGATATTTCTATCGTTTCACAATATTTAAATGCATATTTTGAGAGTTGACTTATGCAAAACCTATCCAAATATGCAGTTATGTACATTACGGTAATCATGATAATGTACCTACATTAAAAGATAGAGACGTACAGAAATCTTTCACAATCAAAACACTATTTAAAATATACTAAATAATATCGTTAGGTGTAAAGTTGAGTCTTCATACTTACCAAGTCCAGGTAGTTGTTGAGAGCTCCGTCCACAGCCTCCTAGGAGATAATGACAGTGCCTCCCTCCATGCCGATGTCTCCGCATGTTCCAATGCGGAAGAAGATGGGATCCTTGACTCTGGCGTGGTAGATTAGCTTGATCATCTCATGCAGCAAGATGCCCACAGATGGGATACCCATTCCGTGCTGCACAAATAAAAACTTATCAGTTAAATTCAGTTTTATTCATATTAGAATTAACTTTAAAGCATTATGCTTATTATTTTGATATTAATTATTGAAATAATGTCAATAATCTTCAACGCAAATATGAAACAGAAAAAGCCATAAAATAAAAAGAATAACGGTCGCGACCGAGATTCGAACTTGGGACCTCTGCTTTATCCGGGAGTAACGCCTCTGGAAATTGAGCTACCGAGACCTTTTTAGAAATCGGCATTTTAATCGATCTCATACTTCATTGTAAATTATTAATATTATTTTTCAATTTATTCCGATATAGGCTGCCATCTTTGTATAGTATACAAAGCTCTACCCGAGCACTTATTGTATACCTAGATGGTGTCTTGGATAAAACATTCATTTTTTTATTTATTAATTTTATTTATTTATAAAAAAAATACCTTACTAAAAGATGGAAATTTAAAAAAATATGACATGGTTCAAAAAAGTAAATATGTATAAAAGTTAACAAGTAAAGTTTTAAGTAGTGTTTTAGCAAATAATACTAGAATAAATAATAGAGAAACAATAATAATAATTTTCAACGAAATATGAAATAGAAGAAGACAGAAAAAAAAAAGATTTGAAAACTCAATTAATATCACTTTCTAATGAAGTTTTAATAAGATAATTCTAATTGAAATAAATAAAAGAGTTGAAGCTAATATCAACCTATAAATTCACTGACGTATTGTACAATATTTATTCAAATGGAAAATGGTGATTTTGCTACAACTGGTTGGCTGAATAATTGAATTATTTTCTCTGTGGTGTTCAAATAGAAAGGACTATTAAAAAACGAACAATTAAAAAATATTTTGAATTAACGAAGTCTTCCATTTCTCGTTTTTTCGTAGATTTATTATTTATTTTATTTTTATACTGAATGCCGCACAACTGTTCCCAACCGTCTGGAGCCAGTTGGACTATGGTATGTTGTGAGACTGAAGTTACTAGAGAGAAGAAAGAGATGGGAAAGTGGAAGGTTAAAAAGTACCTGACTATTCAGATCGGGTCACCAAACACGGCTAAAGCCGTTTTATGCAACGTTTCGATTACGAATGGTGGTCTTTCACTAGTGCGATACTTAGAGTATCTACCACTCTGGAACGTTCCGCAAATATACTAAATATTATTTGATATGAACTAAATAAGAAATAACACATTAATTACATACAATTTTCGTGCGCATACCAGGATTCGAACCCGCGGCCTCCGGATTCATAGCTGCTCGGCCACGGAGGTTGTGAGTAAATAAATAGCAGTTGCATTTTTTGACTTGTACCCTTTATGCCAAGCGTTACATGATTTGCCTTTCTATTTAACCTTTATGTGACTGAAAGGATACCCGGGTACCCTCTTCGGTTTTCAACATAGTTTTTTTCCAGTTCCAGAAGTCTAACCGGCTGAAACTTTCTGACTTCTCCACAATAGTGAAAATGAACAATTGAACATGACCGTTGGATATGTGGAGGGTGGTATGTTAGCGGAAAACGAATAAGTATAATTTACAACTTCTGATGACTGAAAAAGTACCCGGGTACACGCATGTGTTTTATATGATTTTGTTAAGCTTATCCATATTTATTAATCATTCTATCTTGTTTCAAATGATAAATATGATGTACTGTTGTGTTTAAAGTACATCACCTGTATCCTTAATACTACTTTAATCACCTATTTAATTAAAAACCCCAAGAAAAGATGGTACGAGTCGAAATATATTACGTCATAAAAGTGGCCCAACAAACTTCATCAAATGATATACTGTAAAATAAACCTCCATATCAATTTTAAAAGGATGTAATTTTCTTTAGTCACATAAGGGTTAAAGTTATTTATAGAAAGGGCTTTAAAATTTCAGTATCATAGGAGCCTACAAAACAAATTTCCCAATTCAAATATTGTACAATTTTATTACCATGCTAAACGCGAGTTTAAAAACGATTCCATATTTAAAAAGTGTTATTAAAGTTCAAAACGAGGCTTTGATTATATTCAACCCATTTGGGAGGCTTGTTTCGGGCCTGCCAAAAATAACTAATCTTTATTTGGAAACCTGCCAAATTTGTAAATTGGCAACGGTAAAATGCATAATGCGAGTGGGAAAATGGGCAAATCTGGCCAATTCCACATTTGAATGCTCATAAAACTTTCATAAGTGCCTCCGAGTTGCCCCAAATCACTGCCTACCTTGAATAATAGCATTACTGAAAACCGGAGCTTTTCATGCACGTGTATAGATGGCGTGTGAATACGTACACTGATAATTTTATGAGGTATTCTAAAAAGACAGCTATATTTTCAAGAATTTTCAGAATAGATTACTGTGTCAATCAATCAGTTTGATGTATTAATGCATTCGGAAGGCGAAACAGCTGTTACCCGTAAAACATATAATTTCAATGATATTCCATGTTATTATCGCCTAGCAGAATTTTTATTAAGAAAATCATAGTTCAAATTTATATAAACACAAAAATAACTTAAGTTGATGTTTTGCCGCTTTCATTTCATATTATCTGTCTCTTTCTCTCTGATCCTTTGTTATAATTTAAATGTTATTTTTTTGTTTTCCTACTGTTCTCCTTATGTATGTACGAGAATATATAATCACACACTATATATTTTTTGTTAAGTATAATGTTGTATCCTTATAATGCTTAGGCTAAGCGAAGCCGGACTGTCATAAAAATAAAATCTGTGGTCATTTTTATTAAATACTATTATTGTATTATTATCATTATTATAATGAAAAATAGCAAAATTCAGTGGAAACCAGTGTCGGCTCATAGCTTTTTAGGGTGCTAGCATTGAAAAATACGACTACGACATTATTGATGTTGTAGCCTAGAACAATTTTTTTTAAATAATTACTTTAAAATCTTCATACAAAAAAAAAAAGTTTAAAAAATACATTTTCGGCTTGCGAACTAAATAATCACGAGCCCACCACCGGTGAACAATGGACATGTTGGTATTTTAAGCGTTTTGCACTTTATACATTATATCCACAGTGGCGACCCCCATTGCACAGATATGTTTTCACGTCTATTTTAAAGTTTTGGTTAATTGGCTTAAAATAGGTGATTATTTCGAGTACTTACGCTGACACACAGCACGGGTCCAACCTTGTACATGGAGTATCTGTAGGAGTACTGGCTGATGTCGAGCAGGGTGGTCCCGCAGGGCAGCTTGTGCCCTATCTCCTCCATGATGTGATGGGCGAACTCCTCCATGCGCTTGGGTGTGCCCCCCATGCACACAAACTACAAATACAAAACACATCATTATACAGATAGTACCTCAGAGCAAGAATATATATATGGAGAGAGAGCTAAATATTTTTACCCAACCTATAAAAATGTACGATAAATCACTTTCTCAGCGTTTTAACATCGTAAACCGTGAGAGAGAAAGAGATAAGAAAAGTTGTCACATAATATCGCACCACTTTTCAGTATTTATTTATTTTATCGTATACGCCTGAGAGCTTGAAGTAACAATATATGGAGGGATAGCTTATTTGTTTTACCCAACCCATCCGAAATTGTAATAAATCACTTTTTCCGAGTTTTTACATCGTACACCATGAGAGAGAAAAAGACAACAAATTTCTTGGAATCCTTCTATATACTGTCGTAATGATCTTAAGCTGGCTATTTTCGCTGGTTAACGGCGGGACTCCGCCCACATTTTTTTATTTTGCCACTAAACTTGACACAACTAAAAGGTTTTTTAGGTTAGATGCTATATTTTTGTTGATAAAAATACTGTGAAAGCGTGGCTATACGAATACACAAAAACATTATGTCGATATGTGATATGAATGGATGTATAAATTCCGTAGCCTTAGTCTTAGCCGCGCCCATTTGCGCCGAGTCATGTTAAAATCATCAAAAACAAATCCAAAACTGACTTCACTGCCTTGGCTTGGGCTACCTCTTGTATACTCTAAGCCTGAGAGGGTTTTTACATTAAAGGTTTACAAATGACAGTGAAAAAATGAGAATTATATGCACAAACAAAATAAGGAATAATTGTAGAGTAGTAAAAAATAGTTTAAATACATAAAAATAATATTGATTAAGGATATATGATATTATTATGATGCCTTCTTGTATCTACATTCAAATACAACAACCACCTCTGCGTATGTATTACCAACTACATGCAATCTAAGTACAAGCGAGTATCTCAAAGACTCAGTCCTGATGTTATTGTTACTACTAAATAAAATTTTGGATCGAGTAGTCCTTGTTATTATTAGTATTAGTATGTAAGCATGTTTTTCGTCTCCCGCGTCTTCGGCGACTCCGCCCACTACGTTTTGTTATGCGACAAAACAGGACATAACTCAACGGTTTTTTAGGTAATATCCTATATTTTGGTTGATAACAATACTGTGAATAAGTGGTAATACAAATAAACATTTTTTTTTTTTAAGTAAGACAAACATTGCCGGGTTACGAATAACCTGACAATATTTGAAAAACTCCTACTCCCATCATAAAAAGCGGAAGATGTTGCTTGTGCAATTATGGAGGACTTAGCCAGCAGAGGAATTGAACGCACGACGCCCGGGTGGGAATCCGACGCGTTCTCCACTCAGCTACCGACCGGTCGACATGTGCCATGAATGGATGTAAAAAGGTGTGTCCATGAAAACCCTAGCCACGCCCGAGTCAGGAAAAAATCAACATTCCTGACTACACAAGCTATCCCTCCTGATATATTATTGTTCTGAGGGTAGTACACGAACAAAAAGTCAGAGAACACTTCAGTCAAGAGTGGAAACGCTGCGCTGATTGAATTGGCTTTCATCATGTTTAGTGACCATATCTTTTCAGCCAAATTGCCAAATTCAAAGTTACTTTTCACTTCTCGTTCTCTCTCCGCTTCCTTCAGCCTCGTAACATTCCACTTGGGGTTACCCAATGGTTCCGATGTTTCCGGGAAATTGGGACTATTGTATCACGTAAAAAAATGCATCAAGTAACCAGACGAAATCATGATGGTTAAAACAATGCTAATAATGAAGTAGTTTAAAAAATAATCGGAATACGAGTACACAACAAGTATAATTTAATTGATATAAACTTTAATAAATTGAGGAAGTACTTTAGCTAAATTATACGAGTGGTACAAATTAATGATAAAGATAGTTGATTTTGACTTGAAAAAACTAAGTACTCCATAATGCTTGTGATTTTTGTCAAAAATTCAAGGGAAATCTGATTATCTTAGGCCCAATACTGAGGAATAGCTTTGGTCATATATTCTATAATTTAAAACTTAACTATTTTTTAAAATAGTGATTAACGTCCAAGAGTCCCAACTACTCCCAACCGTCTAGAGCCAGTAAGAATATGCATCCCCAATTGGAGTATGTTATGAAGCTGAAGGTAGTGGTGAGGGGAAGGAGATGGGGAAGATGAATGTTGGGAAGTACCTGGCTATTCAGATCTGGTCACCAAACACGGTTAAAGCCATTTTAAGCAACGTTTCCATTCTGAATGATGGCCTTTCACCAGGGCGATACTTAGAGTATCTAGTTGCTTGTCGATTTAAGGTAGGTACATGCAGATTTAGTTTGCGAATTCAGTTGGATCATTTCAACATTCCCTACTTGCTGGTAAAAAAATATAATATCAATGAATTGAATAACGAACATTCAATAGGAAATTCTAAAAAAAGGTCGGTTTCTCAAAAGTTCATAAAATTTGCTGATACTGCTTCATACATACATACTGATACTGCTTTATACACTGTAACTCTAAATGAAATCGCATGTAGATAATTTTCTATATCGCAGTTTGAAATATTCAAACGTGAATCATAGATGACTTTTATTATGAGAAACCGTAGCGTAATAAGAACACGTACCTTTACGTCCCCAAACATCTCGACGAGATCATGGGACCCGCTGCCGAGAGCCAGGTGATAGAGAATGTCTTGGTCCATCAACTCGATGTTGGGGTTGCGAAGCCGCACCGTTCCATCTGGATATCTAGAAAAAAAATGACATCCATTAAAAATCGTCTCTGACTTCAACCCGACATTGGTTGAGCAAGTAGCAAGAGTGGTTAAAATTCACCGCAGGTAAGTTATTTAATTATTTATTTTTTTATATACCAACGGACCATTTTCCAATTACAAAAAAATACGTAATACGAAATGGGAAAAAAGAGCAACAGAGGAAGAATAGCACATACATAATGAAGCAATGACAAAATTATACATTTGAAAGAACATTGAAGTCAAAGTCTGAGCAAGGTTTTGGTAGAGTCGTAAAGAATGACAAAAATCATTTACACTGGTACAAAAAAAATCAAGACTATGGCTTAAGTTAACAAGTCTCGACATTCTGGACAGTGGAGAATGATATCCATAATTAGTAGAGTGATTATTGAGGAATAGCAATTCATTGGTTTAAAGTCTACAGCAAGGAATGTTGAACTGGATGAGTTGCAACAAAGAAGGTGAGTCAATAATACAATTAATAATTTTGAAAATGCAAATTAGATCAGTCTTTCCTACGCTTTTCTAATGAATTTTTTTTTAAAATTTCAATTTCTTATGAATAATCACTTCCTTCTCGCCTAATTTCCATGCAATTTTACGTAAGAAGCGATGTTGTACGGATTCAATATGATAAATATGAACAGTATAGAAATCTACTTATAAACATACACACTAACATATACTAAAAATACATTTAGAATACCACATAGATACGTACTTGGACCACCTAAAAATAACTTTTAATGGTCTATAAACGAATAGGGAAAAAACGTTTGCTTTATCGATATTGAAGATAAAAAATGAGCTCATTTGTACGACGCGAAGCAGAGCACTGTGACCCACTGCTATTTGACTTCGCGTGATGGAAAACGTATTAGAAAACATCATGTAAATATCACCATCAAAATTTAAGGCATCATAGGCAGGTTGTTAAGTGGTTATATTTTTATTGGACTACTTATTATGCTTTAAATTGTGTATATCATAAAAAAATCTTAAAATTGGAATTAACTTTAAAGCATTAATGTTTATTTATTATTAAATATTTAAATAATATTGATAATCTAAAACACAAATATGAAACAGACAAAAAAAAAACAGAAACTAAAAAGAATAATGGTTGTAACCAAAATAGGCCAAAAAAGATTTTAAAAAATGGCAGCCTAAATCGGAAGAAATTCAAAATAATAATAATTTCCAATAAAAGTATGAGATCTTTTCAAAATGCCGCTTTCTAATGAGGTCTTGATGGTTTATTGACAGAGTGTTACTCCTGGATAGAGTAGAGGTTCAGAGTTCGAGTCTCGGTCATGACCATTGTTCTTTTTAGTTTCTGACTTTTTTCTGTTTCATTTTTTGTTTTAGATTATTAATATTATTTAAATATTTCAAAATTTATCATTTTTACATTACGTTAATACAATGATTTAGTTACCATATAATTTACAAATTTTCAAAACATTTGACTAAATATAATGAAACTCAAATTTATGGCAAACTCGTTTGTTTAAATGTCAACATCTACAAACTTTACCGAAGCACTATTGATATTTTCCTTTACCAAAACATGTTGTGCAGAATAAATATATTCATAGCTGATATTCGCCAGTTAATTTATTCGAATATCCTGTCACCTGCAATAATATACACAGAGCGAATATAATATTCTAGTAATATTGTGTGGTGTTAAGGCTACAAAGCCTGCCGTGGCGTATAGCTCAATCTGGCAACATTCCAGATGGGGCGACAATTGCCCTTCTAATACAGATAAAGCAACTGTTGGACAGCGGCCTGTTCTGATATTTTTGGGCAGTTATCTCTTATTATTATCAGTCATTTCATTTCATTTCTGGACAGAACGACCTGAAGTTCGTGCGGGTTTTGGTAGATCCTTAACGCCTTGAACCATTACACGTGAACGAGTACATACATAGAATAATAACTCATTACAAAAGTTTTGTTTCGGGACTCAAATCTGGGTAAACATTTAGCGTCAAGCTTATGAAAGTTATGTACATGTTATTTTTGCTATCTGGTTTTCTTAGATGTTAGATAATAACATTATAATAAATATTATATCAGTAAAAAAACACTATTTTATAGTTTTGACAAATTTAAAAACTGTTTTTAGGAAATACATCAAAATCTTCTTCAAACAACGACTAGCTGTAAAAAAAAAAATGTGTGATCAAAGAAGACCAGATAATTGTGCATAAATACTAGTTTTCTATTCTAATCTAGTAAATCACTATTTTAATAATGAGTTATAGATGAATAGTATAAATGTTTTATTTTCCATTCTTGTCTTTGTATCTTCCTCATCTAATAGTACTTTTTTTAATAACAGCTTATTACGGAATGCCTCTGCCGTTGGATGCAGATCAACAATGATTGCACTGAGGAACGTTCGACTGAAAGTCGGTAGATATAATTGCAATCATTCAGCGGATGCCGATGTAGGTACCTTATCCCGTTTCAGTGCAATGGGGTCAGTGAAGTGCCAATTTCCTACCATCATCTTAACGTATTACCGAGACTGCGAGACAAAAATAGAAACATTAACATTTTTGCCTCAAAAACACGTCTGTATATAAATCAATATCAGATAGTTAAAATTTATCCTTATATTGAGTTACAAACTCCCCTAGGTACAGAAAAGCGCTTTTGAAAAATCACACAACTTAAATAAAGCATATTGAATATCGTTCCGATGTGGAAAACTCTCGGTAACTCCCTGGTAAGATACAATCATTCGTAACCTATACGTTCCTTGAAATTGCTTTAACTATGTTTATTGACCAGATCTGAATTTTCAGGTACTTTTCAACCACTCCCAACACCTGTCTTCTTTCTTCAGCCCCATAATTCACATCATATCCCAAAGTGGGGATGACATTCTGCCATTGGGCAGACTTCGGGCAGGTGTTAATTTATTTTATAACTCATGAACGTTTAATATATTTTTTTAATTTTTAAGATTTCATAAATACATATTGTGTTAACGTAAACACTGTAAAGTGTTCTCAGAAACCTTCTAGCTGACAATATAACTGAATAAAATTAAAGTTAATTAATATTGCTAGCAGATATTATTCCTAGGCAAGCGAAAAACATCAACGTTGGCAAAAAATATTGATATTAACCCTTTCTGACGATGTGTTTGCACACTGCAAACACCTATGTATTCATTTATTGCGGGTTCGGCAATGTGTTTGCACGACTTATACACCTCTACTCGTGTTAGTTACGCTTCTATCGAGCAGTAGGAAAAATAAACTTTTTGAAGGTTAACGTTGTTTTTCTCATATTATTCTTATTCAGATACATTTTTTTTTTGAAAATCAAAAGATTTGAATTGCGTGTCTGAAAGGGTTTAAACGCCAGCTGATGCAAAACGGTTGAAGTTTGGTTAACAAAACATAACTTTAATCAATATATTGCGTCACTGAAAAAACTGATTAGAAAAAAAACATTTCAGTTAAGTACTACTAGTGAATGTAATATAGAATAATCGTATGGTTGCAGGAATCACTCTTTTAGTACAATAATTTTTAGATAGTGTTGATAAGTGCGTAGGCTTTACTAATAACAATCAATGTTACTGTTTAATTTCAAAATGCTGATGGTATTTATATTGTTTTCCGTAGATTTTTTTTACTTGGCTTGAAGTTGTATTATCTCTCTCCGTCTGAGACCAATCGGGAAATCGATAGAATGTATTATTGATTCATTTCAGGAAGCGAAAAAGGTCGTATGTTAGTTGTCCATGACATTAAAATTTTGCATTTTTAAAGCAGAATAAGAAATGTAGAAACTCATATTTATATTTGAAAAGGTAGGAAGTAAAGTTCTATAACAACTCGTAAACGAATGCTATTGATAATCTTAACTACGAAGCAGAGGATTTGAGCTAAAAACACAATTCGGATTTAATGAGTTATTGTGTCATGAAATTCGCTCACATATTTCTGCGTGTGATTTATAGGTCAACACAACTTAACGTACTTTTAACCGTAAATAAATAAGACAATGTTTCTACAACAGGTAAACGGGGTTTTGAAATCTCGAGCGAAACCGTGAAGAAGAGTATTGCTGGTATGAGACATAAACAAATATAATATATTATTTAAAAGCAAGCAAAAAGGGTCAAACCTAATTAGGTTCAAGTAGCCTTTATATCCCTGAAGCCTTTCATCCAGAATTTGTTTAGCAAAAGAACAATCTGGTTTCTTGAGTTCACATTCCGTATGGTGGATCTCCCCATCGTCAAACTCCATATATTCGCACGTACAAACTGGCATCTCGATACTTGTTTGATGCGACGATGACTATAACCAAGAACCACTAGCGCACGAGCGTTATGATACACTCAGAAGGCGAAATTAAACTGAAAAAGTACAGAAGGATTCGTTGCCTTTTATACGTAGCGCGCGCACTATCACTATCTCCGAGTTGTGTGTTTATATTTTTTATCTGGTTTTAGTGCGAATCTGATGCAACATTCGTAACAACATAGCCAAAGGTTGTGATGGACACACCTCCGAGAAACACCGCCAGCCATTGGCTGGTTTCTCCAAGGTGACTGAAGGTTACATCAAAGGTGGGTTTCATCTATATCCGTAATATGGCTTACGTTCTCAAGATTGAAGATGTTAATATCATTGTGATAAGTTAATAAAGAATTTTTTTATCGCAGCAAACGAGGCTTTTATGATAAAAAGAGGGCTTGCTTCACCATACAAAGATCAATTTTCTGATTCGTTAAGGCATTCATTAATTTATATGAGTGCTATAAATATATCAACGATTACGACTTTTATCGGAGAGTTTTAACATAACTTCACTGACGTAAATGCGTTTAATATTTACAAACACGCGGCGGTTGAAAAAAAAAACCCCGCGTTTATCATATGTTATGCTGTACAAATTTATCTCGAGTGAATTATTAGTTTATCGTTAGTGGTGATATTATTTGAAACCTGGGTGACGTTTGACCCAAGACAAGTTCGAAATATAATGAATTGAGTTAACGTTTTAATCTTCAAAGTATCACGTTCTAAATTGATGAATATATAACATTTACACAAATAATTAAAGGAAGTTGTTAACCTAATTTCGTAAAGGTTAAGTCACAATGCTACCGTAATTATTATTTCATTGCCTGTTATCATTTCTTGGTAAAATAAACTAAAGCAAAGACTCATAAAAGGGTGAAATTACGTGGTAAAATGAAAAGCACGACCTTGTTATACCCTCAGAGTAACAATATAAAGAGACCGTACTAATTTGTGACAAATCGTTGACAAACTCGCAAAATATAGCTCTCTCTTTATGCTCGGTTCTATACGCATATGAGAAAAAGAGACAAACAATTGTTGAAACCAATACACGATTTGGGGCGGGCTAAATACCATGTCCGCGATATTTGATCTGTACGAACTTCATTCACGTTTGGAGTGTCAGGCGAACGGACTGTCAAAAGTGCGTAAATAGTTAAAAACTTGAGTTATTTTTTGTCCGATATCTAGCAAAACATCATGGCCATATGTGCTATACTTGGTTGCTTCAATCGAAGTACAAAAGGACCAAAAACAAACAGTTTTCACACGTATGTACCATAAAAATCGTCTTTTTTAGTTAGATCTCAAATATTTAACATTCTAACCTACAAAACAACTAGTAACTTACACCAATATGTAATTAATCTTTGGACTATTCGTTCCAATATAATAAACTTCCGTTTGAAATGAGTTTTAGTGGATTCGTAATATTTTTAACTTAGAGATATTTACTAGCTGTCACATAAGAAACCATTACAAGGGGGAATCCCCATATTGTACGGCTTCTGAAAGTATCCCGGTCTCTTTCTTTCTCATGATACTAACGCTAAATTGTTGGCAAACAGATAAAGACAGAATAGTGTTTATCTCTTAGTTATATTTATAATTTCGGTTACGTCCCCAGATTCAGGGCTATGCCAAAATTGGAATATTATTATTTATTTAATTATTTTTAGATTTCCAAAGGATGAAAAAAAGACGAGAAAAATCTAATTTCTTTTTCTTTGATTTAACAAATATGTTAATATGAATTCATACGTTTCATCTGGATTTTTATACCCTTAGCTTCTAGTTAATTGTTTTTTTTTTAAATCTATTGATGTGCACATGCACTATTGTACCCATTTCTGAACCTGTTCTCTGATGATTTATGATAACGATATGCATCTAGATAGTTTTAATTTTGTATACATATTATATATTATTTTCTCCTTGTTAGTTAGAATTATTAGCTTAATTAATTAAGTATGAAGCGCACTTGACGTGAAATATCACAAAACTGTGCTATATAAGTTCACTGTTATTATTATCTGCATTCGAAATTTCCTTACAAAATAACGCGGGACGGAAAACATCCCTACAATACTTAAAAGCGGTGTCATGTTTTGTGAATTTTTTTGTGTCTCTTTCTCTCTCATGGTGTACGACGTAAAAACGCAGAGAAAGTGATTTATCGCAAATTTATATAGGTAAAAAAATTGATCTCTCTCCATATATTCTTACTCCAAGGTTAAGAAAATGATTTAACATCTGTTATCACCGTACATTTTTTTTTATTTTACTTTTGTTTGTAAACTATTTTGTTGATGGAACTGAAGTTCATTTTATAATATGTATTATAAAATGTTCTGTACTAATAATTTAATTCGTTTATATTTTTATCTATAAATAAGATTTTAATAATCTTATTGATTAATGTATATTTGAATAAACAAAAAAAAATATACAACATTCATTCTTTTTAATGATTTACAACTACCTACTCACAACAAAATACCTAATTTACTTAATTTGTGACAACCCTGTTAGTGATTTTACTCCGAGTTTAGGCCACACCCTTTGGTCATTGCTTGGTCAAAAAGTGCGGACAAAATTTCGCAAAGTTAGGTCTCTAGATATTGTTACTCTAAGGTTATACCACAATATTGAGGTTGAAACCGACGGTTTCTGACATATACCACTGACTTCTTCGTGAAGGAATTCCACAATAATTCTATAAATATCTATCAAACTCTAATCACAAAATACATCAGTTTATAAATCTTTATATTCTCGGTAAACAGGTTTTTTCTAACAATCCTCATTGTATCGTATTGATTATGTAACTTTATGGTATTTTGTTTTGCACGACAATTTTAATGAACACGAAAACATTTTTATAATTTTTCACCTACTTCTTTGAGATTTATATCAGAAATCAAGTAGTCGTATTGTAAAATAATCCTCAAAACAACGATGTTATTAAAGTGAACAGTGGAAAAGGGATAGAAGACGTTGATAGCTACATGTACCAGTACAAGAAAGAGTGCTAATACATTTACTAATAGTGTAATGTAATAAGTAATGTGATGAAATAGATTAAGACGTACAACTAGGGTGGGCAACCGATACCAAATACAAGCATAAAATAAATAAATAAAAAAACAATTAGTCTTAATATTTGACGATTGCATCCTACAGATGCACAAAAGTTGGGCTTACACCAAAACCCCTGCCAATAAATTGTAATTATGCCATAGACGGAAAGATATTAGAATGGAAAATATCGTTTACAATAAAACATATCATTTGTCTGGTGATCAGTTCTATGCCATGGACACTGCAAAATAATAATGACACTTTAGGGTCAGCACCCAAAAATAAACACTTTTTGGCTTTCTAATACAAGCAATACTACAAATAATTTAACTGTTAATTATATACAGGTAGTAAGATATATATCTAAGGTTTTCAGTGAACACAATATTTGAAATGTATACTAGAATTTTAGGTAAAACGATAAAAAATGCCTTCGGCTAGACCTGGACGTGGCTAAGACTAGGGCTTGGGTATTTATACACCCATTCATAGCACATGTCGACATAATGTTTTTGTTTATTTGTAAAATCACTTTTTCACAGTATTATTTTAAATATAGCAAAAAACCTAAAAAACCTTTGATTTATGTCAATTTATGTTATATATCAAAACGTGTGGGTGGAGTCAACGGAGACGCGGGACACGAAGAACATCCTTACAATACTTCAAAGCGGTGTGATAATTTGATAAATTTTGCTGTTTCTTTCATTCTCATGGTGTACGACGTAAAAACTCGGAGAAAGAGATGTATCCCAAATTTGTATAGGTTGAGTAAAAAGAATTAGCTCTCTCTCCATATTTTGTAACTCCAAGACTTGAATATTAGTAAAAAAAGGCCACAAAAGCCACAGAAGTGGTTCTTATTCCCAGCAACGAGCTAAATAATGCTTAAGAAGAAGAAAATAAAATAAACTTTCAACACGATTAGTCGTGTTTTCAGGATAATAAATAGAAAAATAAATCTTAACCAAGCTAAAGAAAGCAGCTTTCAAAACTGATTTATAATTTAATCTATGTTGCACATAATATTCAAATACACTCTTAAAGGGTCACTTTATAATGTTTGAAACTTGTGCAATATTATCCATAGTTGAAACTACGTCGTATAATGTACAAAACAAATAGTTAGATTATAAACAGAAATCCTTCTTTGTTGTTTTTGGCGATCTTGAAACATATGGCATCAGGCTTCAGCGGAGAGGTACACTGTTCATATTGACTCAAGAATGCAAACTTGCTGCGATGGGGCGGGGTTTATATCGCAGTTTATTTTTTATTTTATTTTTTTACATGAATACCGCACAAGAGTCTCAACTGCTCCCAACGTCTAGAACCAGTGAGACTATGGCATCCCCAATAGGGGTATGTTGTGAGGCTGAAGGTAGTAGTGAGAGGAAGGAGATGAGAAAGGGGAAGGTTGGGAAGTACCTGGCTATTCAGATCTGGTCACCAAACACGGCTAAAGCCATTTCAAGCTACGTTTCAATTCTGAATGGTGGTATTTCACCAGGGCGATACTTAGAGTATCTACCACTCTGGAACGTGCCGCAAATATACTGTATTTTATTTTATATCAATTAAATGTGTTATGACATATATTAATTAAATAAAATTTATTTGCACACGCCGGGTTCGAACCCGCGACCTCTGGATTCGTAATCGAGCGTCTTACCACTCGACCATGTAGGCCGTCAAGACATCGCACTGAGACAATTTATTGAATTGTTCCTGCCCGCAAATGGTTCTAATGCAGTATGTCAGTACCTGTGCCACTCTTCTCGTGCGCGAGATAATTGCAATCGAGAAACGCGGCCAAACCAGACGAGGTAGCAGAACACGCCAATAATGAACAGTGCCGAGTGAAGCAGAAACAACCAGATGTCCAGGTAGGGCGTAATAATTACAATAATATTATGGGCGGGGACTGGAAAATGAAAAAAATTATAAGAACATGTTGGCGCGATTCGATGTCCCTCGCAGAAAAACTGATGGCACGGAATTTTTTTTTTTTTTTAAAGAAAGACAAACTTTCCCGGGTTACAAATAACTTGACAATATTTGAAAAAACTCCTACTATCATCATAAGAAGCGGAAGATGTTGCTTGTGCAATAATGGCAGAGGAATTGAACGCACGACACCCGTTTGGGAATCCGACGTGTTTGTCCACTCAGCTACCGACCGGTCATACTTTAAAATGCATTACTCTCCCGTCGGAGGTTTACTGTAATCGAGCCAAACTTCACTCTGCATACTGCAGCTATTTATTTTCAGATGGATCGTAATTATTAAAACTGTGTTTTGTGACAGGAGCCGAAAAGGGAAATTCATAAAAGGAGCACGAAGAATCGATTCACTGTTAGAGAATTTCATTGCACGAAACGACTTAAAACTACCTTATTCTACTGGCGCCCTCTCCTATCGGAAGTTGGCTGTCATCATCCTGCATGCTGCATCTATTGATTCTCAGATGAATGGTAAATAAAATAATATTATAGGGCAAGCGTTGGAAAATGAAAATTATAAAATGGGCATGTAGGAGCGATCCAAGATTCCCCCACAGAGAATTGATTTTAAACGCCCTCTCATATAGGTGGTTGGCTATCATCAGTGCGGTCTTCATCCTGCAAGCTGTGCCTTGCAACAACTCGGTGGAGCAGCGCTTGTACGTCTCATAAGTCTTGAAACTTCGAGGAGCGACTTCTTCCTTTACCACCCTGGACTTTCAGTTGGGTATCACGTGGTTTCGAACACGTGAGGTACATCGCCTAGAGAAATCCTCATTCCGCAAAACCAACATGAAACGAAAATAAATTAAGGCATTTATAACCTGAAAACTTAGTTGCTTATTTCCGAGGCAAATCTAACCAAACTCGTTTAAATCAGTATTACCAATCTCAAAGTCTAATGGGATAAATAATGAGATTTAATTCTCCAGCGATTTCTGCTTTTAAAGCAAGTTTAAAGCAGATCGTTTTAACACCCTTGCGACAAAACAAATTACTACTTCTGAACGATTTAAATCCTTTTCACAATAATACTAAGCGTAGGTAAAAATGTATATTAATGAATCTAAAAAAAAATGCATTTTACTGTAAAAAATGTCTAATCTCAAAGCATACGATATCGAAAGTAATTTTTAAAAAATTACAAAATATTTGAATTTTTATTGCTTGTTCCAAAAATAATATCAGTTCTAAATTTGAAAATTTCACTCTCTCGCGGACGTACTCTTATAGATAATAATAATTAATATGCATATTTTTTACAAATGAAAATTTCACTCTCTCAAAACGAATTATTTATAGAAAATAATAATTAATATGCATATTTTTTTCTGTCTGCCTTTAAATTACTATTTATATAGATTTCCCCACATTGTATGTAACCGGATTTATCTGGTATTTTTTAATGTTTTGATGAATGAAACAATTATCTCTAGCGACATGCTTGGCGTATTTATATTTTTAATTTTATTGGCATTCGAAGGTCGTTGAAATCAAAACAATCTAAAACACGTTCCTAACGGGGCAGATATTGTGATACGCATGTGCTTGTTATGAAATTTGGTAATAATATGTTTGAATGAGAATAATTAACGTACCTATGTAAATAATCGTCAAGGGTCAAAAAAAAAATTCGCCATCTGTTTTCTATTTATAAAATTCAACAAAGGAAACCAATCGTAAATACTGAAAATATTAGAATGAATTAAATTTAATAAATCTTTGGTCGGATTATGATCAGGGATGCCATTTGATCTATGAACAAGTTTTTAACATAACATCTCTTTAAAAAAAACAAATGTTAACATGGTTAAGTTTGTTTGTTTTTTCTTGATTATGTAATGTATTATTTATAACTAGTTGTATGCAAAATTACGAGATGTAACTGACTTGCCAAGAAAAATATATATGGTAGGTGGTTTAATCCACCTATTTCAAATACTAATAATTTCTGCTAAAATACATTATAGGTAGGTAGATACCTAATTTTTAAGGTAAGCAGGGATTTACAAGATTCTTTTATATTAATTATTGAAAAAATATGATTAATATCAATAAAACACGAAACTGAAGAAGACACAGAAAATGAAAAGATTAGGTTGCGACCGAGACTTAAGCTGGGTTAATCTGCCAACTGAGCCACCGATTTTTTTAGATTCTGTCATTTTTATCAATAATAATAATATTTGGATGGTGTGTATAGCGCTGTTTTTGTGAAAAAACACCTCAAGGGCGATGTAAAAATTTTAATTTCTAGTTAATATTAATTCCTGGTTTATATAAATCCCTTCAATTTTTATTATTCCATATCTTAATAATTCATATGAAAATAAAGGATAGTAGTTTAGTTTTGATTTAAATATTAATTTTAGACTTTATAAGAAGTTGTGAAAAAAATAATATTTATAACTTCCAAAGAAATGTGAGAGTGATAAAAATGCTGATATCTAAAAAGGTTTCGATAATTTAATTGATAGAGACATTACTCTCGGATAGAGTAAAGGTTCTGAGTTCAAGTCTCGGTTTTAACCTAATATTTTTATTTTCTGTGTATTCTTCTGTTTCATATTTCGTTAAAGAATATTGATTTCGTTTCAATAAATAATATAAAAATAAAGCATAATGCTTTAATGAGTTAATTGTAATTACAAGATTATTTTTAAAATTGATAATTTCAATTAAGATCAGTTCCAAATTTATACTCGTACGTACTCACAAAGGAAATTGTTTATAGTTAATTCCTTCATAAGTAGTTTAATAAATATTTCCAAATGTGATCAAATAATACGTGCAATACAATGTAAATATGATTAGCATATTTATCTTTGAAATCTGAAATATACCGACATTCGTGATTTTTTTAGCAAATCCAAAATATTTTTCAATAATCCTGGAACTACGATTAATAGTAGAGAGACATTAAATGGGATGAAGTTAAAAAAATATTAATTTTAAATTACCTATAGTTGTATAAATATCGAAAAAACACCCCTTTTTACGCCTTTATTCCGATTTATTTTTAGGAAACTATAACTATATAGTTCCTTTTTAACGATTAACGGATGATACTCGGCAGACTACATATCGGGTCCAATTTATCAAAAATATGTCTTATCTGTAGTATTAGGGCTGTATACGAATGACTACCAAAATATATGTGTGATCAAGAGATGAACAAGTGAACATTCAAGTTTGGGTTCCAAGAAAATGCTGTCACGCAACTTGAATTTGTCATTTCCCTAAAATTCTCGCTACTGATAATTTCTGAAGACGTGATTCCAAGAAAATTATCATTTATGAAGACATAGCAACAGGTTTCCGAATATTTTTAATTCTGCACGACGGGTTTCCGGAAGCCCTTGGAAAGCGCAGGGTAACAGCACCTATTGTGGCGTGAGGTAAATCAATATTAAATCCACCATCAACGTCTCCAACGAGAGTTTGATCACGTACAAAATACTTTAGCCATAAAATCTTAGCATTGCATTCTTACACATAGCTCGATGCATTCCCATATTATTTATTGTAATTGTGAGGCTAGGATGTATGGGAAAATCAACGTCGATGATTGATGTCTATTGAAATATAAATAACCCGTAATTTGAATGTAAAAAGTCATGTTTTTTAGACATTTATTTATTTTGTATAGATTCTTACTGTAATTATTGCAGTACACCGTGTTTTACGCTCATAGCATGAAACTTCGGAGAGTTCAAAAAATTCTAGAAAATGAAAGGCTAAGTAAGAACTTTTAAGTCTCATTGGCCCAAATCAAACATTTCCACTTTGCGTTCGGATGATTAAGAGTTCGGATAAACATACCCCTACCTTCCCGGTGTTGCACGAGCACGAGTTAATACGATTGGCACTCGCGTAACCCTCCTAAGTAAAAGCTAGCCTAATGATATGATAGTAAAAGTATGTTTTTGATGAGCTTTAAACAAAATAGAGCGTTTTAGTAAAAAACTATAACTCAGTTTGAAAAACTTCGTTCGGATATTTCTCCAAGATTATTGATTATTATTAAAAATCCCTGTAATTTCACGGTATGAGCGGGAAACACGATTGATCATCTGTGATGAGAAATGGGTGGAAACCAATATTTTAATGATTGTAGGCAGCTCTAATTCACTAAAGTAAATTTATTAGAGTGAAGAAAATTTTGTGTAGGGGAATAACATAACAATACGATCATTAATAAAGCAAACTTTTTGTAAAGTTGGCAGCAACTACCTCATTGGGTAAATAATAACCTATGCTAAGGGATAGGTTATTATAATACATTAAACAACATAATTTCCTCTATAAGTACGCACGTGGATATGTCCATGTGTACGAGTGTGATCTTTAAAAAAATGGATATGTTCAGAAAATTTTCAAACGAAAAAAGAATCTTTTGAAATCCTTACCTACCCAATAAAGTACCTATCCATAATATTTTTTGGCAGAAATTGATCTTTATTTGAAACGGAAAATATTATTTTTAAAAGTTAAATTACGTCGCGTGAGTTTTTTATGGGTAACAACTAGTAATAAATAATGGTGTATAGTAAATATTTTCATAAATAGTGTTCTACTGAATGTGCTCGTAGAATAGGAGCAGGTAGGTAACACAAAGAAATGTGTCAAACGCCATAAAACGGAAACTTCGCGGCAGTAATTAAATACTTTCCTCGCAATATCAAGCGAAAAACCTCAGGCAGAAAGCGGGACAAAAGACAATCGCCGCGCTAATTTCGCGGAAAATTTGCCAATCCGGTATTAGTCACAATCAGAGATACGGGTAGTATGCGAAGTTTCAAGTGTAGGAAATACTTCCAACTATGAACTGCCTTGATTCATAGTTATGAGTAATAAAAAAATTTCATACTATAAGCTGTTTGCTTTCTACGAAAAAAAGTCATATATAAAAAAACAGTCGTGTCCCACAACAAAACTCTCGAATAGCACTCATGAATTTCGCACAGAATTTTCTGTATGGAATTTCTCGGTTAAGTCAACTATTTTCAATATGAATAGTAAATTTCATCATAACCCAAAGAACTCTAATATAAGACTCATATAACCACTGAGTATGGTTTGTTCCACATTGTTATTATATATTGTTTAATAAGGAAAAAATGTGTGGGGTAAAAAAGTCAGCTAAAATAAAAGAAGCCTCGTTTTATTGTCTACATTTTTTCATTGAGAGCAAATTTTAAGAAGAAAAACAGAAACATTAAGCTGAAGTGTAGTACCGATGTATCTTTAGCTTGTGAATTTAGAGTTCATTATTTGAAAAAGGTTGTTTTACGACATTTTTAACTCATTGAGGAGAAAATATTTTCAATGCCAACTAAAAAAAGTCGTAAAAGGAACTACAAATTTTTTAACTTATCTGCATAGCTGGAAACATCGTCACCAAGATATTGTGGATACAGTGCAAAAAAAATTGTTCGTTAGTACCAAACATACATTTTTAAGTAGAATTTATTTTACGATCTACCACTTCTTATATGGGCATTTGCAATTAATTCATGAATTACAGTTATCTCGCAATTAAAAAAAAAATCAAATGCAAAACAGAAACATGTTAATTGAAATATGCACGCGCAAGACGTTTCAAGAAATTTTGTAGGAGCTGCAAGTCTGAATGTTATGATGTTAATGTACCCTGCAAAAATGGCTTCGTAGTTCTTGGGTAATACTTTGAGTAATTATTTGCTTACAAAATCTAAACCATCATTGTAAGGTAGTAATAATTATCCTTCTAGAATGAACTCTACCTCCAGAAGTAGGAAACGTTTCATCGATTCCCCGTCAAGGGAAAGAGACAAGGAAATAATCATGGATTTAACGAGCACCAAACAAACAGTGTGGTGTAATTATATGACTTCTAAACTAGGATCAGTGTGAGAGGTAATATACATTACATAGATTACAATACAACTGCGTTACATACAGGATTACTAGTATGCGTAGGACTGTTTAATACAAATAATATCAAATTTGGAATTTTCCATTTTTCATAACTCACTTTACTCAAAACCGATACCTAGGAAAACTAAAAAATGTTTTATTGCAAATTTATGTATTCATTATTGAGTTTTAACAGATTGCTTATTATTTTTCCTTTATTCATTAATTTATTTGTACATTTTAGGATTCCACGACTTAACAAATAAATGAACACCCGTATTATGTGGTCGAAAAAACAAATTGACTTAAAAGATCGATCTCTTCTATTTTTTTTTTAATCACATCGTTTCAATTACCTTTATTGATGGTACAGGTCAGATCAAATTAAATATGTGCATGCATCAAAATATAATTGTAATTTCATTTTAATACATGGGATTTTTAAAAAGTTATTCCTTGCTTCTTCCTTGAAGGAAGAATATTTTCTTATGGGCGGGCGCAATTACCCACGCTACATCAGCCTAACATTGAGCAGAGTGGATGATCTCATCAGGTCAAGAACACTTACACAATTCCTCTGAGACATGAATGTCTTAATCGGAGCTGATCGCGTATCCAATTTAGCAATCATTCTTTAGTTTGGCTCATCTCGACCAATTGTCCCTGGAACTCGCTTATACTGAATAATAATAATAAATTTTCGTTTTAATTAAAACACTACAATTAATTTCGATTGTCTGTCTCACAGTTCATTCCAACACAATGTAAAATCGTCGTAAAATCAACGACATTATGAAGCAATAAATAGCGTAAAACGGGTATAAAAATTCTAAATTACAATAATATTGAAATATTGTTTAGGTATATATTAGGGAATCATAAAATTTGTATTACAATATCCCATAAATAATGTCCTACCATTTGTCACGCATATGGACATTTGAAAGGAAATTGATACATGGATTTGAGTGTCTATTTCCCATGAATTACGGATTAGGTGGAATATGTCGGGTTCTGAAAGGGTATTTTTGAAACACAAAACAAAGCAATTCATGACCGGTCGGTAGCTGAGTGGACAAACGCGTCGGATTCCCACCCGGGCATCGTGCGTTCAATTCCTCTGCTAGCTAAGTCTTCCATCATTGCACAAGCAACATCTTCCGCTTCTTATGATGGCGGTAGGAGTTTTTCAAATATTGTCAGGTTATTCGTAGCCCGGGAATGTTTGTCTTTCTTTTTAAAAAAATAAAATAATATACTCTTATATATAATTAATAAATATACCAGAAGGGACTGAAATGTGTCGACTCTTGGTAAATAAATTAACAAAGTAAATGTTTTCCAGTAGTTTTGTATTTTGATAACATATTAATTCACTTGCAGAGGGATTCATTTTGATGTGGAGAGCAGATTTATTTAAAACATCGTCTGATTATTTCGATATCGTTGAAATAACGAAAATGATCGCATTTTAAATCCGCGATGTGAATAATTTGACTGCACAACAAAATAAGAAATGATTACACACAATTAATTATAAATTATTTAGATTTAATATATATTGATTGAATACCTGATAATCAATAGCTTTGGCTTTTACGTGGAAATCGTAACTAAGACAATGACATTGTATCAATTCCTCATATCCTGTCAAATGAATTCTCGATAAAAAATTGTAATAAATTCCGGGCATTTTTTTAAGTATTCGTAAAATTTGATTCAAAAATTTAATTCTCACTTTATGTTATCGCAATAATTGTTTTTTCCTACGAAATGAATGAATAAATTGAAATACCCCGATAATACAGATAAAACGGTACGAAACACAGATATAATCAGCGTTGTAGAAAAGTCGCACATTGCCTTAACTAACTTGAGAATATTGGTTTTCAATGAAACTGTGGAAGAAAAACCTGCTCATAAAAAGAAGAAAAGCTACCACTAATTTGACCCCTGTTCGTCCTTGGCTAGCAAAAACGAAGGACCAATTCCAGGGTACGTTTTCAGAAGTTTATCACGTATCCGTACGTGTACGTGAGGTTAACTTCATGAAAAAACATAATCTTTTATTTTCCTTTCGTATCTCTGTCATATTCTTGAAAGATGAGGCTTGTACTATATTTACGACCAAACGACTGCTACGTGTATTTTTGTATGTTTCTACGCTCTACTACGGTCAACGATATGTTGAAGAGGCACTTTTTAAAAGAGTGAGGGAAGCTTTGAAGTACTTCAATGTAAAAGTCGTATATAACTTATGAAAGCTGTGCCTTTGTTCTGTAAATTTAAACCAGTTCAGTTTCTAGAGTTTATTAGTACGGTGTAATTCGAAATCATTTGAAAAAAGTATTTTCAAAATTCACCGTATAAAAATATTGTTAAAGAAAATACTGTCTACGTCAGAATGATAATTTACTCTCATACGGAGCTGAAATTTCTCTTAAAAGATCAAAAAACTAATTTTATTTAAACTTTTTAAAAAATCGCGCAAATATCGAGCAACAACATAATTAAATAATGAAAATTTAAGTTTTTGTTCGAAAACGAAGCATGTAATTTAAAACATTTAATCTAATTACAATAATACAAACATTCGGCAAAAATTGCCGCATCAACACAGGCTTGCCTGGTGTTATCGGGCAGGTTATCTGAAGGCTAAGCTAATAACTATTTTTACAAAAGTAAAGTTTATGTAAATGAAGTGAAAACGCAAAATGTCTTTACATCTTTTTAGTTACTGTATATGTATATTATTTTCATTGTATCAATCTTTTGATCAAATTTATTAATAATTGTACACCTTTATATAACACTATAGGTTTTTAGTAATTCTTGTAAACCGCATTTCAATAAAAAATCATTATTATTATAACATGTCAGGTAATGTCTACATCGTAAAAAGATTTCAAATTGTATATATAATCAGTACATCCACGCTTAATTCATTTACAAATAATGAAGGTACCTCATGTATCATATTAAATATTACAAAATATTTTAGTGTATTCATCCCGAAGATTTAACGTAAAAACACATTCACAAAATACCCAAAAGTGAATCAAAATACGACTCTAGAAAAAATATGTCAAAATAGACCCTCAATCATCATAAACCTATTTGGTTCCGGACCCAGAGGCTGCGGGCTTAAAACCTGACATACAAAAATTGATTTAACTTATTTAGGCTTTTTCGCTCGTAATTCAAAATAAAGTAACGTATAATATATATTTACACCTTATTCCAGAGTGAAAGTTACGCTTAATAACGCCCTGTTGAGAAACCACAATTCAGAATGGAAACGTTACATGAAACGATTTTAACTGTGTTTAATGACCAGATATGAATAAACAAACGTTTTCCAACCATCCTCGTCCCCTCTCCCATTTTTTTAGTCCCATAATATTGCCAAAATGTTCCATTGACTTCGGGCAGTTGGAACTTATGTGCGCTAATATAATCCAACGTCACTTTTCTTCACTAGAGTTTTGAACACTCAGTCCGAGTGTTAAACATAGTTTATAGATATATAGTTAAATATTACTTACTCCACTTTTTTTTCTACTCTAGGTCCGACAGCACGGGCAACAACCATTATAAATCTGTGCTAATTTTAATTTGTTAGTTGTAAGTCACTAGTTATAAGTATTAAGCATAAGTTAATATTAAGTCTTAGTTGTAATATTATGTTAATTATACTGTAAAGCGCCCTTGAGGTGATATTTCTGTCACGAAAACGGCGCTATATAAATCAGCCAATTATTATTACTATAAAACTTTTTTTTCGCGATTACGGTACTCCACGATTTACTCACTAAGTAAAAATTTTGACGTGTGTGTAGAAACTAAATCAGCAACCAGCGTCCTCTGTCCAAGATCCCGGTCAAAAATAAACGATACACGGGGAAAATTGCTCATACATAGAAAAGTCTGAAATTTTATTCCGATTACGCTACTTTATGAAATACTGACTATGTCCCTTTTGACGTGTGTCGAGACTAAACCAGCAACGTTCAGTTCCAGCAGGTTCACAATCGCAATCAGAGATTGGCTTTACTCGAAAAAAAATTATATTCATTAATTTTATTTGTAATAAATTGAATGCGCAATATCTTATGACAACATATTATAATGATAAATTAATAACGTAATGTAGAAGAATTTAAATTTGATATCACAGTAGCGCGGGTCAATGGAGAAGGTTATCGTTTATACATTTTTTCAAGTCGAAAATAATGTTTATAAACAATAAGGTACGGATGATAAAAATGTATTGATTATGAACATTATGTGGTTTGCTTGATGCGCATGCACACATGATCACGCCAAAACGTTATCAACCAATTGAAGAATTTATATTATTTAGTAGTTACTTGCTACCCATAAAAGATCACGGGGTGGATGAGGAAAATCTCGATTAAAAATATCATTTTTTGTATGGGGCAGCCAATGAAGACTAGAGGTATTATTTTGTTTGGTTTAATTTTGTACCCTGATAATGCTTAGGTTAAGCGAAACCGGTCGGTAATAAAAATGAAAATAATATCGGTGGACAAAGTTATTTTTTAAATTTCTTTAAATAAATAATTGATAAATAATTTTGTTATTCAATAAAATATTTTTGTGTTGTACTCAAAAAAAGTTGCGTAAACTACCAAGACATGGCCCTTGAGGTGATTTTCCCACAAAAACGACGCTATAAAACTTATTCATTCATTATTATTATTATGGGTACCGTGATCTTGAAACGCGTACATTTATTTTACAATAATATTCACGCATTACGAGTTTGTTTCCATGTCTCCATCCACTCTGTGTTGCCTATATAAGCCTCAAAAGTTGGTAACTCCACATTTTAGATATTTTAAGTTATGAGTTATGACGATTTTAATGTTTGTGTGTTAAAATCTACATCTGAAATGAGTTTGGGTCCCCCCTTATAACGTTAGGTAGGTTGTTAGCTACTCCTTTTTGATGAAAAAACTTTGTAACATCATTTTTTATAATTATTAGGGAAGAAAAATGCTTTGAAAGCACTTTAATCCAGCACAATAATCTAGTTAAGGAACGAATTAACTTTGATGGGCTTAAAAAAATATACATTTACATAAAATCCCGTCACCTTGACTTTATAATGAAGATAGAACTTTAAAATTAAGGTTACTCCAAAGCAAGTTTTTCAAAGCTACAACCCTACGATGTATGGTATCTATTCTATAAACATTTAACATTATAATATGCTTCAACATCTAATTGAAGAATAACAACTAAATTATGTTTGAACAATTTTCTCATTTTATAATCTTACATAATAATTAAAACAATTCTCGGTTGTTTTTTAACCTTGTAACTTTTTTTAAATAATCCTGCTAATGCTTAGGATCATTGCGGTTTGGGTTAATTTAATATTAAAAAAAAATGAAATGAGTCCAGTAGTTTTATTATAAATTAAGAATGACGTTGATATTCAATATAAGTAACTAACCATCAAGTCATTTCCCCACAGAGGCACGCAGGGAGGATGAACTGTCACACTACTCTGTATTGGCACATCTTATTGTTTCATTCACATTCATATATCATCTTATGCATACTCTTCTGTTATACCGACTCTTAACATGACTCACGTCGTCAATTCTGGATACGACATGACCTTCGTAGTAAAATCCTCGACTGAAATCCAAAGGTCGCGGCTTCAAATCCCGGCGCAAATACATTTGATCAAATTAGTGTGTGTTATTTTACACTTAATTAATATTTTTAAAATAATAATTAGGTTTATTTGGGACACCTTTGAGGGCATGGGCGCCCGCAGAAAATTTTCTAGGGCAAAATATTTCTTTCTTTATGGTAACACAAAGTGATTTAAAATAAAAGTAACATTATTTGGATATTTTCAATCAATCCTGCGGGCGCCCATGTTTGAGGGTGGTAGATACGTATAGATACGTACGATATATCAGAATCAAAATGTTGCGTTGCTTGAAATGACTTTGGCCGTGTTATATGACCAGCTTTGGATAGCCAAGTACTTCCCGTCTTTCGTCTAAGCCATCTCCTTTAATTGCCCACTCTCTTCAGCTTTACAACACACCCCAATTGAGGAGGCCGTAGTTCCACTGACTCCGGATAGTTGGGACTCATATGCGGTATTCACGTAAAAAAAAGATATTTAAAATTCACACGCACGTCATAAATTATTTCTCTTATTTTCCCAAATCTTTATATTCGGAATACTTTCGTAAATGGTTTTACCACACATACGCCTCAGGGATAACGTTCCGATGAAATACATAAATTCCGTTTCGTAAAATCATCAGGCTTCAAAGAGTCATGGAACCTAACATCACTAGCGAAATCTTTTGTTTATTTCCAGGTTTATTAATTTGCCTAAATTTTGAACAGTGAACTTCATCCACACAAAGAATTGAAACTAACAACTTAGAATGCAGTGGGTAAGACCGCAATTAATTACCTTTATTAATTAGTTGAATGTAGAGACTCCGGACCCCCCATCCGGGGACTTAACCACTTCTCATAGGTCTATGAGTAACAATAAATGGAGAGAGAGCTAATTTTTTTTTTCCCAACCTATACAAACTTGGTATAAATCACTTTCTCCGAGTTTTTACGTCGTACACCATGAGAAAGAAAGAGACAACAAAATTCCCCAAATTATCACACCGCTTTAAAGTATTGTAAGAATGTTCTTCGTGTCCCGCGCCTCCATTGAATCCGCCCACACGTTTTGACATGCGACACAAATTGACATAACTCAACGGCTTTTTAGGTTATATGCTATATTTTTGTTCACAACAATACTGTGAAAAAGTGGTCATACGAATAAACAAAAACATTATGTCGACATGTGCTATGAATGGATGTATAAATACCCTCGCCCTAGTCCTAGCCACGCCCAGGTCTAGCCGAGTTCGGCAAAACTCATCAAAACTGACTACAGCAGCGCTACCTCTCGTATATTATTGCTCTGGGGTCTATGTCATAAAAGATGAATAGGCCAACAAACCCACAATACAACTTAGGTCAGAACTCAAACTATACGTTATTTTCCATGCATTCTAAAATCTCGTGTTAAAATAAATAAACAGTATAAGTCATTTAAAGTGTTCTAAAAATAAAATAATAATATTAACTTCATGTATTAGATATAAATAAATAATTATTATAAGAAGAGCCATTACAAATCAGGGAAACGTGATTGGTATCGATAAGTAAAATGACATGGTCGCTGGAAAGGCAAAAAGGCTTAAGCGACACTTTGGTCAAAAATGAGTTAAATATGCAGTTTTGATCAGTTTCTTTTTTCTGCATCGAATGCTCTGACTCTCGTTTAATTCAGCCATTTAAAATATATTTACCATTTGAGAGAAGGTTTGACTCGGGCGACACGAGTTTAGGACTTTTTTTAGCTTTTTGTCGCTTCAGGTAACTCAGTGAGAGCATTGAGTTACCTGAGTTAACTTCTTTTTTCAAATCCAACCAGGTATTGAAGACCTATGAATTTTATTTCAAAATATTTTTTTAAAAAGACTTCAAAATGCTCTGGTGTAAACTTCTCAAAATGACGCATCAGCCCTTTTACCTTTCCGGCGAAAATATAAACAAATGACTTACATATTATAAAAATAAATGGTGTTAATTTTTAGAGGATGTTTATTTTTAGGTTTAGCAAACTTAAAGACCACAAATATTTTTTGACTGGCCGGAAACATTCACCTAATTGGGTTTTTAAATTATTTTTTTTTAGAATTTTTCCTTAAAAAATAAACGAATCGGTGATTATAACAAACGATACAACAAATTTATAAATAAAACAGATAAAAATATTTTAAAACCACTTTATGTGTGGTTAAAATTAATTAATTAATTTAAATTAAGTTTTGAATATTTAGCCCTTATGAGAGCCAGGGTAGCAGGAATGCGGGAAAGGATTAACAACTTCAGAAATGAGCTTATTATGGAATCCTGTCAGATCCCGAATTCAAGCTTAGAGGCGTATTGCAGTAAATTATTGGCCCCATCAATTTTAACTCTGCCAGGATGGACTCCCTCTTGATTGTGTTTTGCAGTAATGAGGCCTAATATCCTCCATTAATATTTTTTACTTATATTATTTAAATTTTTATTTTATTTATTTTTTCTCATGAATTTCTGTAAATTTTTTTTTTGTTAACATTATAATTACTATGTATTGATATCAATTATGGAAGGTATTGCATTGCACTACTCCTGCATACCTTCCGGAATAAAACTTTATTATTATTATCATTATTATTATAAATATGGCAAGCCACAAAGTTAATGCTTTTTACGAATTTAAGATAAAATAACAAATATGTATTTACATTAAATGAATGCATATCAAGGTATTAAAAAAATATTTTTAGAATTAAGCAAAAATTTCACTAATGTGTATTTTTATAAATCTGACAAATTAAAATGAAGGAACAGTTTATGTATTGCGCACGTAATATGTTTTAAGAAAAACTAAACATGTTGCTCATTATACCCGTACTTTGGTAAACAATATATGAGTATAAACACATTTAGAATAGCATTATGTAAATAAAAAATTGATGTTGGTAATGGTATTAGGAAACATTTTCCTGAAACATGAAAAAGGTAGATTTAATTTTTTTAAAGAAAGAGATCGGGGCTTTTTGTATAAGATTTCCCGGAAGCCATAATTGAATCTTGTGTGGAAAACAACTTTTTTCCAGGTTATGATTTTAGTTTTAAGTAGAGTTTTAAAAGTACACTTACAGTTTCATGACTGTGAATAACAAACAAAAAAAGCTTTAAGAGGGTTGTAAGCTTGGAGTAAGAATATAAATCTTACTCCAAGGTTGTAAGAAAGGAAAGTAAGTTTGTTAAGGGTCAGCACCCAAAAATACACACTTTTTGGCTTTCTAGTACAAACAATACTACGAATGATTTATCTGTTAATTCTATACGGGTAGTTAGAAAAAATGTCTAAGGTTTCCAGTGAATACAATTCTTGAACAGTAATCTTTTAATTTCTTTATTAAATGAATACTTGAATTTTAGGTAAATTGTTAAAAAATGCCATTGCTGGTTTTTAAAATGCACCTTTTACTGACACTTAAGTATGTTTTTCATAGAATTTAAAGGTTTATGGTGAAAAAAATATATTTACTGAAGACCTCAGACAATTTTCTAACTACTCACAGAAAATTTACAGATGAATTATTTGTAGTATTGCTTGTATTAGAAAGCCAAGAAGTGATGTTTGGCGTCATTTTTGAGTGCTGAGGCTTAAGTACCTCAGTAACTATCATTTGGTATTTACTCGCTGAAATGATACAAGGAAATAAAGTATAACCTACCTTGTTAAATTCAAAGTGTCATCCATTTTTACTGTTTTTTTTTTTACAGTTTAATTTACGTCTAGAGTCAGTGAGACTATGGCATCGCCAATCGGGGTGTGTTGTAAGGCTTAAAGTAAGGGAGAGGGAAAGAAGATGGGAAAGACGAAGGTTGGGATTACCTGGCTATTCATATCTGGTCATCAAACACGGCTAAAGCCATTTCAAGCAATGTTTCAATTCTAAATAGTGGTCTTTCGCCAGGGCGATACTTAATATATCTACCACTCTGGAACGTGCCGCAAATATACCATACATTATTTTATATGAATTAAATGTGTTATGACACATATTAATCAAATAAAGTTATTTGAACTTTAGATTCGTAGTTGATCGGCTTACCACTCGACTACGGAGGCTGTCAAATAAATTTAAAATGTTATTTAAAAATATTTAAAATATCTAAATATTTTTTAATAAGATTGCCTTGGCTAGGATAGAATCGAAATGCATAATGCCCAGAGAGTAGTGCGACATCAAAAATAAAATGATAGAATCTTAATTTATTTTCAAAGTTAAAACATTGAAAGGTTTCTGCGACTTCGATAATTAATATCAATTATCTATGTATCGGCAGCGATGGTAATCGGGTCTAAGTAGTCAGTGGGGTGCAGTTGACATGGTTTACAAACACACATTTTACGGGTTGTTGCACGGTGTTACAATACCTCTTATAACGTTATCTTAACAAGAATAACGTGAAAAAAACACGAAGGTAGGCAGAAAGGATGGTACGTCACACAACTGTATTTAAACACAATATTTGTCTAATTCACAAGCATACATCCCCATACATGTTCGTCTATTTACGTGCATATTACGATTGGTAGAAAGGTAAAGATCCGATATTTGCCTCAATTAATAAATATTTACAATCGTACAAAAGCATTGTGATATTTTTGATATTTCATAAATCCAATTTCCCAATACCGCTTCGCTTTTATATTTAATTCAAAACGGAAATGACTGTCCTTTCAGCAAACTCGAATCAAATTAAATTTCCTGTCAATCAATTCAGACTAGTAAGTTCCACGTTTACTCGATAAACAACGAAGTTCGAGGAAGTAAAAAAATAAATTCCTAGATATTTAAGAATTCTTTCAATGCTTACAATTGATGTAAGCCTGTCCATCGCATTTAACAAATAACAGGATGTCAGATTTGACGAGTGGTCGTTTTTCTTAAAGTCGCGATGTCAAGAATATTAGGTGTATTTTCATAAAACGTAGGATTCGTTGCTAAAAACTTTTGTTACATTTATGTTTTTTTTTTTTTTGTAGAAGTTAATTTTATTTTTAAAGTTTTTATTAAAAAAAGTTTTTTTTTTAGAGTTTTGATGAATAATGTATGTTTTTCCTCCATGACAAAGGTGAACAAACAGCGTGGAGGACAATATATGTACATCATTTTATATTTAAAAAAATGTAATACATATATTATATACGTATATAAATCTTACGATTTTACGCGTACCAGGTGTGATAATGCATTTGGGAGGCAAAATAGCTGTCACGCGCAAAAAATAATTATATGGAAGAACTTTTTTATTTAAATCTTTTTCAATTTGTATAGTATCATAAGTTATCAAAAAAAACTTTAAAACTGTTGCAGTATTTTTTCTTGAATGTGTAAATATAATTTATGTAACCTGTAAATAAAAATATGCAATTTAATTACACATTACCTATACCAGCCAGCATCATATGCCGTATTGACTTAACGAAGTAAATAATACGGGTAGGTTAAAAAAACTCGACGATTTAAGTCATAAATAGTTTCTAACGAGTCATAATACCAAAATACTCACTTTTTAGGTTGGGATGTTGGAAGTTCTCGTCACATTTGAAGTTCATCATAATATTTATGTGACGAGAGTTTGAAACACCCCAACCTTAGTTTTAAATTCATCAGCTAATAAGTACTCCGATCATTTGAAACTTTCTCTTTTGGAGTGACTGAATAAGTTTTTAAAACCTATGTTTTATAATACCTAAGCAAAGCATTTATTTTAATGTTAAAGTTTTACAAATATCATGTTATAAACAAACCAACTAAAATATTATTTGTCTTTGAAGTGTCAGTCACGCATTTATAGTATCCTATTTTTTGTGATCCTTCGGTCTAAATAAGTCCTCGTATAAAATATTGAGGACCTGTGATCTGCAATGTACATAAGTTCTAAGAAAATGAAGAAAAAAATACGACAAAAAAACGAACAATAATTAAAAAAAACGCTGTCCACATTTTTTTAATTGTCGATACGTACGTATTTAGTCTCATGTAAATAAGCGTTTATTAAACATTACGGACCAGGAAAATAATTAAAATCATACAAAATCGTATTTGAAAAATTTCACTGAGATGTTACCTATGTAAATACATGTTCATATATCTTTTTTGTGGGTTCCTCTGTGACAATAATTGTTGGGAATAACTCCGAAATATTGTTTATAGTCTTTTATAATATGTTATAGCAATGATAAATTATGTTTGCATGCGAAGGACGAAGGACGAAGAAATAGGTCAGTAAGGTATCGCAGGGAAGTTAAAGGACACTTTAAAATAGTTAAGTGACCACTTATAAGAAATAACTTAAGTATTACCAGCAATACAATACACTTTACAATTTCATTGTACGAGATAAAATGTAGAAATATTTAGAAAAACAATAACCAGAAAACAAATATACGCGAAAATCTAATAAACGAATTCTTTATGAACAATTTTCTTCCATGTGCGAAGTAGATTTGGACGAATGAAAAATAACTGTATAATAACGTCAAGATTGGCGTGGATAATATCCAATTATTGTTAAAAATTTCTAAACAGTGAAATACATTATATGAAAATGAAATTCAAATATCATGTTACATGAAAACGAATCGGTTAAAATAAATAAGAAAATAATATTTTATAAAATAAAATAAAATCGAGTTTTAGTAATTAAATAAATTAAAACTTACTCATCCAGCACCTCCGTGTGGTCGAATGACATGATGGACTTAATTTTTGCAGATTTTGGTCAACTTTAAAATAACAAAATAGTTGTGTAATACTCGTTAATAATCACAGCACAATATTTTTAAAATACTAGAAGAGTGTAAATACTTATTTGGTCACAAAAAAATGACAACACAAGAAAAATGCTAGGATTCAATAAACAAATAGTGCCCGATTGAAATATTATGTAAACTCCCTTATTTGTTACCCCAATACGCCACAATGTTTGAATAGTTAAACAGCGAATCGCAGTTTTAACAGAACAATAGAATTGACAAGAGTTTCTAGGGAAAAAATGGGCACACACTGAATTGAGAAGGCTTTGCTCTGATACAACCTTCGGCACTCCCTAACCTGGACTGTCTCACGTGAACCGAAAATCGACTGGACTGAGGAAAAGCGATTTCGCTCCTGAAAAACTCCCTCGCCCTTAGTTGGTGGGAACGGTCGGTATTGTGTATATGGACACACCTACACTATGATTGGATTTGTACCTATGTACACACGGTAAACTGCGCCGGCGCGTGGAATTAATACGCTCACCGCTATCGTTGTATCCGAGTAGGTTCTCATCCGAAACGCACACAAAGTAGGCACTTCTAACATCTAGACTCTAGAGTTACCGTTCCCAATCACAATGGTTCTTATGTCATCGCCTCTGGATAATAATTGGCTAAATACCTCGCCAGACAACTTAATGGGTCATCGACATGTACCGCTAATTATTATTTGGCTGCTTTGAGCGCCCATTGGAAATCAAAAATGTTTTATTCTAGAATCTAAAAGAACAATGGTTGTCTAGCATTGTTTTAAAACCAGTCGAATTGTGTCGTTTATTTATAGATAAACCTGGGCCTCTTTACAAGCATTACGAAAGTCGCTTTAATCAAAGATCAAAGCGAGAATTTTACTATCATTTTATTGCATGGTTTTGTTGAACAAAGAGACGGGCGTTGTGTTGTTTGCATTTTCGCCACTTTCCTCGGTATTGAATAATTCCTACGCTATGAACATCGCTGCGCATGCTCCAAGTCCCTCATACGTGAAATTAGCTCTTTTGCGCAGAGACATCTATTTCAATGACATAGCTCTTATTAAGGGGAAATAGGTTTTCACTATGTACGAGTACACTGTATGAATGTAATGTAATGTGAACGATGTAAAGTTAATTTCCGAAAAAAAAACAATCCTTATTGGGGAACTGACATATTGTCGTAGGTAGGTATTCAAAGACAAAATAATTTATTGGGGGTTCCTATAACAATGTTATACAATTTTCTGTTAGCGAAAAAAATCTTAAATAATTAAATATTTAAACGAAAAGCACAAGTATTGATCGAGTCAAACTTAATACCTAATAGCAATTATGAAATGGTAATTATTTCCGACGAACGGTAAATTCAGACTGATTAAAGGAATAAACGTAGGTACAGCGTCAAAAACGCGCCGACTGTTTGATTACAGGCTTCATACTATCAGGTTTCAGGTTATTACAACAATTAGCGGCTCGTAATTTTTTTGTGTGGGAAGATTTTCAGGAGTTTTCAGTTTTGGTAGTACCAGTTTGCTGAAAAATCTTCATACGAAAAATTTAAATTTGAAAGAAAAAAAAATCGTCTACAACATCAACTATGCCACTCTTGCGCAATACAAAGTCATGAGCCGCCACTGGATACACCTGATGCCGTCTTCACTGCGCGTGTATGCTATAGGTTTTACGGATACAATGAAGGTTAGGTACTTTGTTACTCGTGCATAACACAATTGACTGAAAAAAAAAATTCTGTAAAAGAAACAGGGTTGCAATAGAAACACGTACTTAACTGGTGAGTACTATTTAGTAAGTATCTACCTGTAACAAAGAAGTTTAAAATTTACGATCTATCCATTTGACTACATCATAAAGTAAAAAACCTGTTATTGTGATACCTCTAAAAGTAAAAACACTCGAACGGTGAGCTTTGGCGTTATGAAATTTCAACTGGTTTTTCCGTAAGGAATATCTAGGTCAACACAACTACTTTTATCACGTAAGCTTTGAATTATGCACTTCTTCAAAAATAAGACAAGATGCCTTATTATTTGTCCCATATTTTACAATTATTATTCAATATAAACAGTGTTGAATAACCAGCGAAACCGGGACAAATTTTCAATATTAATCTAAATTCATTCGAGAAAAGTACTTATCAAATGGTTTTTAATCTCCGAGCACTATAATAGAATCAGCACAAAGAATATGGAGTGTATTTTGACATGCGTCCATCATCATACAAAGGAAGTCCGGCCAGGTACCGTTTTAGGACGGTTTATCGCTAATTAGGATTTCTCTCAGAGCTCGTGTTGCGGTCAGAGATCATTTCGTAATTTTGTTTGAACTCCCATTACATCCGATCTACAAGGTCGATCTTGGGGACATTTATTGTTGTATTAATCAACCGTGTCGATTCGTTTAAAACATGGTGAGTGGTTTACTTACTTTGTCTGGGGCATTTCAATGCATTTTGAACCGTTAATAAGAGTTATGACTAAGAACAGTGAAAACAAATGTAGAACGACAAACCTAGCCGACCAAGAATCAATTGTCACCTAAGTATTGGATTTAATATAAATTCTAACTGAACTGTTGCTTAAGCATCAGTTCCAATCTGCACAGAGCTCAAGAATATCCTCTCGTGTCTCCTAAAGCCACCAAACATGGCTAAATTCAGGAACAGTTCGGTGTGCCTAGGGATGGTCAGCTTCTCCGCTCTTCTCGGATTAACTTTGTCGAAAATCATCCACACTCCCTCCGGGGTTCCCCCCAAGAACTACAATATCCAAGTCCAACGAACGGGAGAGACGCTCCAAGCGGCGGCGTCTCACACCCCCTACTCGACTGAATACGTCCTGGATGGAACCCTCTACAACCCTGCCGAATACGAAACTGCCGAGTCCGCTAGCTTCGGGTCTTACGGGATAGGCCCAGGCCAATTGATGGGAGGCGGCGGGGGCTACTCGGGCGGGCTCGGGTTCGGCGGCGGTGGCGGCGGCATGAGCCAGTTTGGTGGCTTCGGCGGGGGCGACATCGGCTTCGGGAATGGCTTCTCCAGCGGGTACAGCAGCGGCGGGGGCGGGGGAGGCATGAGCAACGTAGGGGGCGGATACATCAGCCAGCCTTACTACTCCGGAGGAATCGGAGGAATGGGAGGAGGCGGCGGTGGCGGCGGATACATGGGGGGCGGCGGCTACAGCGGCGGCGGCGGCTACAGCGGCGGCGGCGGAGGAGGCGGGGGCGGCGGGTACAGCGGCGGCGGAACCATCGGAGGGGGGTACGTGGACAAAAACCAGTACGAGTCAGGCAAGAAGAACTCCGGGGACGAGAACGTCCAGAAGGTCCAAGCCAAGTCGCAAGATTCCTCGAACCAGGGGCAGCAGGGGTCTACCGCAGCCGTGGCGGAACAGAGCAGCTCCAAGGGAGACTCGGGTTTCTACAAAGACGAGTCGGCCAACAAGAAAGAAGTCGGCGATGGCAAGACCTACCAAGGAGCGTCGTCTTTGGATAAGAATGGTAAGTTTGGATCTATTACAACAATGTTTTGTTAAATATTACCCGGAAAATTATATTCTTAATTATAAAACCATTTGATTTCCAGGCAAGAACGGTGAATCCGAAAGTATGCAGAAGAGCCACAAGAAAGGCCACGTGTCGAAGGGATTCAAGAGCTCCTCGAGGAAGGACGAGGAAGAGAAGACAGAGACCTTCTACGACGAGGCCCACGACGAAGGCGACAACAAGAAGTTCGGATTGAACGAGGGAGCCCAGAAGGAGAACTCGGCGTCGTCCTTCAAGGGAGGCCACGAGAACGAGAGTCTAGATGCCAAGGCCCAGGCCAAGGAGGGAACCTTCAAGTCGCAGAACAAGATTGAGGACTCTAAAATGAACAAGGTAATTATGACCAATTTAACAAGAAAAAATACACAGACGTCTACAAAATTTCCCTTTCTACCTTAGATAAAAGTAAATGTATGTTGTAAACCCTTTTACGATTTATACGTAAATTTAAAATGAATTTGATACCCTCTGAGGGTGTTTTTGACCATCTATTCAAAAACGGAGAAAGAATTATTTGGTTGTTAAATTGAAAATATATATTTTTTTATGGAGACGAAGAAAAGGATATATAATACAATGTTGAAATGGGGAAAAGCAACTTTAGACAAAGCTTGATAGAAAATACAGTAGGTATTTGTTTAAAATAGGCCAACCAACTTAGGAGTAAACCCCCCAGTCAATAACATAAATTATAAAGTGAGAAATTACAGAGCAATATCCAATGTTAGCGTAAATAAGAGTGGAATAAGTTGTGTAAATTGAGATAAACATGGTGCAGGTGGAAGCACTCTCTATTTTGCTAATTTTGCGACAACATTACGAACGGTTTTATCTTTCCAGGGTGAATTCGGCCAATCGAGCAACAAGGGAAGTTCGGAGCAGTTTAGCAAAGCAAACGAATTGGGAGCCCAGTCAATACTCGGCCACCAGGAGTCTTCTGGGCAGTACCTCAAAAACAAGCCCTTCGGAATTGTTTAAAGAAATCAGTGGCACATCACGGCACGATACATGATACGACGAGGCTTATTTAAATTAAATTTTTAATTGATTTTTGTAGTTTTCATATATTTATATTCTGAATCAGTTAAATGAATAAAGTAAATGCTGAATATACATTTTTTTATTAATATCCAAATTTTCTTTGAAAAATACGAATCTGAAGATCGAGCAAATATAGGTAGGTACTGATAACACAATGACAACAGTCATAAACTCCATAAGTACCTACTTATGGAGATATTCTGAAAATACATCATGTAACATGCCTTGCATTCACTTTAGCAGGGATAGTGGACTTGAGGCACAAGGATAAATTTAAATTCTTTTAATGTGAAAATGTAATTGTGTGAAAATTTTGTTTTTTGTAGTTGAAAAACAAATTTTGTAACAATTATTTTATCTACTTAGGTCAACACTTTTACTATTTTATAAAATAAATCACTTTGATATGTATACCTATAAATAACTGCATCATGAGCCAGATTATCCCGCCAATTCTAAACACCAAATGTTTTACATAAATTGGCATTGACAAAAAAACACACACTGAAGGGAACTTTCTCTGGTGTTGGTATGGATCGTAACTGACACAAGACTAATTTTGAAAGAATTGGGCATAAACTTTCGGAAACATGGTTTGCTATCACTGAAATATTATTAAGAAAAATGGGAAAAGTTCTTGAAATAGGGAATATGTAGTGATGTTAAAATAAAAAATCCAATAATCACCTCCAACCCAAGTTTTTTAAATATTAAGTAAAAGCCAAGGAAACAAGTATAAAGATTGATGATGAAAGGTTATGCAATAGAATGGACTGTTATAATTGGTTAAGGACAATATTATATAAATATTGGTAGACATATCTACGCCGGAAAGGCAAAAGGGCTTAAGCGACACTTTGGTCAAAAATGAGTTTAACATGCAGTTTTGATCAGTTCTTTTTTCTGCATCGAATGCTGTGACTCTCGTTTGATTCTGAAGACTTGAAAACTGGCATTACAAAAATATGTATCATTATTCCAGCTACATAATAATATAAATAAATACCTATTCGGGAAAAATTAACCCCTTGAAACTAAGACATAGTCAGAAGATTAACAATCCCGTATATCGTAATGGACAAAGTATTTGACTTTGGAGTGAATATAATCAGTGTTTTTTTTTTATTTATTTACTCAACTTCATGTTTTATACAATATTGTACATACATTGTCCTCCACGCTAGGAGTTCACCTGTGTGTTTGAATTCTGACATTACCACTCGTAGATTTTTCATTTCATATAATTTGGATGCTACAAGTCTGACAGACTTTAAATAATTATTTGAGAGCTACCATAAGGAAAAATATACAAATTAAAAAATAGAAAAAAACCTGTGAAAAAAATATTTTTATCACTTACGTTTCAGCTGGCGCAGTCATTTCAAGGCACTTACTTACTGGTAGTCAAATGGATGAAGATTATAAGTTACTAATTTTAATATATAACCTTATCAGAAAGCAGAATCAGATAAAAATAAAAGATCTGTAAGTTTTATATCACATATATTTCCTAATGATAATATTTAAAATAAATTACAGTCATTCTCTTAACAATAAACCTACTTATGAAATGTTTGCTTTGATTTTTTAAAAAATTAATGAAATGTAATCTTGTGATAAAATATAATAAATTGTATAAAAGACTTACAAATTTTAAAATACGTATTTTAAACCAGCTGTTTTGGTAGCTACGCAGTATTCATTATCAGTTGTGAAGTACAAATAAATAATCTATGCTAAACACCTGGCAATGAGAGCCGTGCATCTGAAACTAGTAAAATTTACGTTTTAGTGGTTTATATATATATATATATATATATATATGTTTTACTGCAATACAACTACAATGTTTCCAACAATCACCACCTGCATAATACAAGTGATGTGTGAATATAGAAGAAAAATGGTTAGAATTTTTATAGTAGACTTTAGATTGCAATTTTGAAAATAGTATGTACTATGATCTAGCGTGAACTAGAGAAATGTACAATTACTAGATATACCTTTCCTCAAAGAAGTGTCTGCCTTTAATTTGAAAAGCACTTATTAAATTCTTGCTTGAAAATATTGTAATTTTATTGATTATTAATTAATTTCCTTAAAATATTGATCTAACATAATATACAATTATTTCTGTTGATAACCACAGACAAATCCAAGGGATTAGATTGAAATCCGTGAAAGCTAATAAATCCAATAAATTAGATTATAATTTCATATCTATTATAAACATCTAAATTTATTTCTATGATCAGTAATGTTGCCATTTGGATAAAGCAGTAATATGGCAAAAAGCACTAATACACAGTAGAAGCACAGGAAAATAGAATCAATAATTCACTGGGAATGGATCGTGAAAAAAAAACAAACATTCATTTATATTGTTAAACACAATATAAAAACACAATTTGAACTCAAGCAGATCTGATTAACAGATTCTGGAGATCAATAGTGTATTCACATTAAACTTTTACGAACAACAGTGAAAATTGCAATACAAATACTTAAGAAATTCAAACAATGAAGAAAACAAAATACTCATAAAAACACAGTTACACGATGTGAATAAAATGCTTTCCACGCTAAACACAATTGATTTATGCTGATTAGAAAAAATAGACTAGATGGATACAAGTAGAACTGGAGAATAAATTAGCAGCCCTGTTTTATCATGGCTGCCATTTAAAAGAACTAGCCTTATTAATAAACAGCAGATTAATTTATATGAATCGATTATTTACTTTCCTCATATATGTATTATATTTTGTATTAATGGAATCAAATTATTTCTGTGGAAGTTTTTAGATAGATTAGATTTTTATAGATTTTAGAGAATAAGAATGCAAAAGAAATAAGATTCGGTTATAATTAACAATAAGTAGAATCATATTATCATAAATAATTGCTAACCTTAATATATTATTAATACACAGTTGCAGAATATATTATCAAAACTTAAATTGTATTGTCAAATAATCTCAACATTGTTCCAATCTCAAAACAAACAACTTTGTATGGGAGGCAAGCCAAAATATTTAAAAAATTATGATGGATAAATCTTTTTTTTAAATCTCACCATTAATACATATATTTACTAACACATTATGTATCTAATGCATCAAATATTATAATCATTATTTTTTCAAAAATAGCTCAATTTGCATGCACAGTATTATTTTTCTCATTTGTGTTTTTATATTGCGCTACTAAAAGAAACTAACTTCAGCAGATGAATTATTGTGCATTATGGCCAATAATACGACTAAATGTATATTTGACGAAAAATGTATCTATGTTTTTTTAAATACTAATATTATATCGTTATCAGAAATTTGTTCCTCGTTCTGTTTTAAATTTGTCTTAAAATAACTTCTATTTAATTATCGTAGCGACACTATCTAATTTCATGAACAATGATCAAGAATCAATTAGAGCCAAGTGAGAAAATATATTCTTACAACATTTTTCATTGGTAAAACTAGAATATATTAAATTGGTTAATACTATTTTACCTAAATTATGACACATTTATACTAATTTATCATATTTTGAAGTGGTTCTACTGCAAATAAATGCTATTGTATCAAAGGAAACTTCTATGAATGCACTAAATAAACTAGCCGATTGTCTATCAAACATTTGCATGGAAATACATGATGTATATTCACAAGGCAGAGACTAGCGAGTTGATATATAAAGCTAAATCAATTTAACATGTCCATATTGTAGCTACATAAAATATTGCTCCATTTTTCGTATACTGACTTCAAACGTAAAAAAGCATGAGGTTTTGGGAGATTACCTTATGTGCTGAATAAATAGACTAACATGATAAACTGGAAGAAGATACAACTGTTTTCATTCGGTTATTATACACAACGGTCATGAGATATGTCAAAATCTTTGTGATTTTGAAAAATTTCCACATGACAAAATGGTGATAAATAAGGTAGGTATGTCATAAGAAACACAATGAGATGTAAATACATTGAACAGGTCCCTATACTACTTCAATGATGCTACATATTATACATGTAGGTATATTATGTGAGAGCACATTATTAGTTGTGAAATACCAATGATTTAAATATGAGTATGTGTATGCCAATATGTATTATCAAAGACAAGAACATCTTTAAATATAATATTCACAGTACCGCAGTAGACTTATTACTTGATATTTCCAAAAAAAGATTTTCATCAATCGTAATGAGAAGACATATTATATTTTGATAACAATAAAGTTCATACAATTAGTAATTTCCGGTGTCTAGAGGAAGCTACAATTGTAAAATAATTAATTTTAAAAATCTTAATTGAATATGAGTTTTTTCTTATACATTATTATCACTGACTAGAAAAAGATATGAATAAAACACAAGAATGAGAAACTTTACATAAATGAATCACAATAAGCAGAAAACAAAATATTATAAAGAATTGCTAAACATGTGGTCGTAAAATAGTTCCAATCAATTACTTTTAAAGCGCCCTTGAGGTGATTTTCCCACGAAAACGGCGGTATAGAAGTAATCCATTTATTATTTTTATTATTTTACTTTCAGAGCAAAAATAGTTTCAGAGAAAATATGATTTATTAATCATAATTGCCTGCTTAAATAAACTATTAAAACATTACTTATTAATTTGTGGATAAAAAAAACGAAAGGAATGTAAACAAAATTAATGGATAATTAAAGATTTAACCCATTTTTGAACCATAGAAGACAATATATTATAATATACATACATATTATACGTATTATGATTACGTTCTATTCTATTGCAAGAGGAATATTTAATAAAACTTTTTCATTGTTAATAATCAAAATTTCTAGAAAAAAGAGATTGCGGAGGTCGGTACTCGGGGTCCGGCTGGTTGCGGTATTTCCTCGCTAACCACACGGCTAAAAGCTGTAAAATCAAACACATTTTAACATTGGCAAACCAAGGACAACAAATTGCACACTTGAAATTATGTATAATATATAAAATTAAATAGGCCTCAAAAATTATTATCCATTGATGTAGAACTATATATGTACAAGATAATGAACTAAGAAATTAGAGTGCAGTTGGTTTTATTTAGCTACATAGAAGATTAATAAAGAATTAAAATAAAACTAAGCAAGACTACAAAATAGCCAATTTAACAATAACTCATCTTCCTATCAACTTCCCCTGGATAATTATTACGTTCTTTGTATTTGGTGCCCCTTATGATATGGCAAAGATATTACAGTTTTCGTATTTTTATGTTTAATTCAATTTCGCATTATTTGGCCAATCCATGCAGTACTTGTACGCTAGTCAACCTATTCATCCGGGGTATTTTGAGGATGCGCCTTTAGATCTGCATTTAGAAGGCCTCTATCTTCCACATCAATTATTGGTCTAATATTCTATGACTCCATACCATACCGAAGAAATTGGAAAAAAAAACAACAAAACATTCTTAAGACAATCAAGAATCATTGGGTTTTAAACCAAATGTCTCCCCACTAATCATGCATTGTATGTGTTTCTATACATTGATTACAACTTACCGGCATGTGAATCATCAATCAAAGACAATTTAACTAATCGGTACCCAAAGTAGTCATTATCTCTTGATTGGAGCAATACGTCATAACATTGTTGACAGCTTGAGAAATTTCAATGATATTTTATTTGATTTCAGAGATTTATACAGAAAATTGAACTTTGAGACAATGTCGACTTTGAAACAGACTAATACGGAAGAAAATATCTTATGCAATTTGAATTAATTTAAATTTGACAGCATGCATAAATTTTTGTCAAAAAAATTATATAACCTAATCAATTTGTTAATAACACAATCTCGAAAACCTTCTATAATTAAAAAAAAAAAAGATATAAAAAAGTAAACATGTCATTGCAATAAAAATCAAATATGTAATAGCCAGCACTATTCAAATAATGGCAATTAAAAAGCATATAGTCATAAAAATAAGTCGTTTCCATGTGTTCTAACATATGAATTTATTAAAATGTTATTATTATGTTCTGATAGAACTTAATAATTTTTTTTTAAAGCATATACATAGTAATAATCACTATGCAAATAAGAGGTATCACTAATCAAAAGCAGATACGTAATAGCAAAAGTAGATATTAGCGTAAAATAAGCTTGAAGTAAGTTAGTAATATACGAGTATAGCAAACAGGACAGTACCACTAATCAAGTCACAACATTAAAAAGTCACTCAAATAAATAAAACAGCGCATAAATCCAAACAGTAAGTCAAGCATAGAATGAACCAGTTAGCACCTTTATTTGTCATGTGTGAGACAGGAGAGGGTTTGTTTGTTTAACACAATTACAAGAAAGCACTGGGGTTAGCCCTTGGGTCCTTCTGATTGCGATAGCGCACAGTCAACCACACTCCCACAAACTGGAAAATAAACATATCATACGTGCACCATTAGTATTAGCAACCACCACATCCATATACAGAGCAACTTGGCTATGATGACCTCAGTAATACACAACTCTAACTTTGAAAATAGTAGGGATATACAGTCCATAGCAGTGCACACCCCATGAAAACAACAACATAAATTTACCCATTTTAGCAATAAAAAATATTTTTATTTTGGCGAGGGATGTGCGGCTTTAAAGGCTATATGAACTGCACGCCCCTGGGAAATAGTGACTTTAAATAGAATAGTGGTGCAAATAAATTGATACCAAAAATTCCTTGGAAAAAAGTTGACAACTAGCTTTAATCTGGTCATAAGAACTAAGGTGTACTGTATTATTTGTTAGAATGAAAATCTTGTTTCCGAAAAGTTCATCAAAGAAATTAACCTTCATGTAACATGCTCAACCAATTAAATTGACAGCCTCATTATTATTATTACATATATCATCAGTAAGTATTCAAAAAGTTACGAGCAGAAATAAAGAAGTGTTATTCATGGCTCAAACCAATCAAGTATCATTATTATCTGAAAATAGTTATGAAAACATTCAATTATTAGTGTTTCATTCAATCACCAATCCAATAAAATTTCACAAACAAATAAAACTTCACCGTAATAGCTCTAGAAACAATATTATATTTCCTAGAGAATAAGTACCTCGGTAAAGCTGAAGAAGAGTCCGATTCCTCCGCAAAGCTTGAAAGCGTAATTGATCTTGGCCTGAAGCTGCTCCATGCAAGGCTGACATTGACAGGACTCAGTGATTACATTGCCCTTGCAACAAATTTTCTGAAAACAAAAATGATTTTATATATGATAGGATATTTACACAGCTTAAAGCGACACTAGAAATCCATAAATAGATAAAATGATCACACAATGCAGTAGCTTAAAAGCCATTAAAACTTTTGACTATAACACGTCTGGTATGTCTGACTATGTATTCAAATCTCATTATTAAGCATAGCTAGTGATTTTAAATAATAATGGTTCAATTCTGAATGCAATGAATCCGAATCAACTGAACCTTTATTGGATAAGAAACCTTAGAATGCATTCATTGCTTCATGACTCACTTCAACAATTCTTGTTCTTTCAATTTAAAACATGAGCCTCAAAGTTACATTTTAAATACATACCTGCAACCTGCTTTATGAGAGACCAAGTTTGAACCTTATAATTTTCTTATCTTAGTATTAAGGTTAACAATTTGTTTCCACATTTAGTTGACATGCATATTATTATTTTGACTTACATCTACAAGCTCACACGTGGGGTGATCCATGGAAGAATTTGTGGGTGCCCTATCGTGGAATCCGCAGCAGCCAAAGGTTTGCTGAACTTGGGTTTTGGTATCATTATCAACTGTTGCCCAGCCCTAGAAAATCAATGTTTTACATTACATAATTATAAAACCAGTACAAATAGATAAATAAAATGTCGCGAAAGAAACAGCAGATATCCAAGGAACCAAATGTTACTAAAGGAAAGATTGCTGCATAGACAACCTTGTGTGCAGTTGGGTCTGGGAGTAGCAATAACGTTGAGCAGTGGGTGAAAACAGTGAGCCATGAAATTTGCAGTTTTTTCCTGTCTGAAATTTCTAGGTCGATGAAACTATTTTCAACTAGCAACATCATTTCGAACATGAGCTATGGAGCATCGAAGTACGCATATAACTGTTCTATTTTAGTATTCAGTAGGAAGAAAGGTGTGTTTAAACTCGGGCAAAGTTGGGTAGTTAATGCTATTTATTTTATGAAAAATATATAATCATCTCGTAAAAGTTTGTAGTCGTGGCAGCATATTTTGTACGAAACAACCTGTACACTCTAATGCTGTAGATCATAGACTCTGACTATAGAATTTAGGGCAGGATATTGTGGAATTTTTTATGAAGCAATAAATGACTCGCTATAATATTATATTATGTTCAAGTCGTTCAGCATTTTTTTTTTTAATGCAGTGATACAAAAATTCATTACTAATTAACTTCTTGCTATTTGGATAGCACATATTTCAAGGAATGTGATAGCGTCACATAGTAAACAACATAATAATGCCACTATTAAAAGATATTTAAAAAAAAACCTTGATAATTTTAATGAGTCAGGCGTATGAAAAGGTGACATTTAAAGGTCATCAATGAAATTATGACCTTAGTTCAGTAAATAGTAGAAAAATAATAGTTCATACCTGCTGAGCCAAATTTTCTTGCTGATCTGGATTCACAGCCAAACAAGCGCAAGCTACGGAGAATTGGATCAAAAACAGCATAAACAGAATCACCATGTACTGAAGATATTATTATGTTAAGAAAAACGTTATTATTTGTTTTTTTTCACTTTCAATGTTATCAGAAACGAGCTAAGAGACTGAAAACATTTGTTTTTAAAATTAATTGGCTTCTATAATTAATGTGAAACTAGTTTTTTTTTAAATTTAAATAGGTATGTCCCTAGAAAAGATCACACGAATTAACGCATCAACATATTTGACAAGGATGAAGGATGCAATATTGATGTATATGTGGAAAACCATATGCTTGAGTAGGAAACTGATGTTTACCAAATCAGTTGTCATAGGTATAATATCATTTGAATATATAATCAAAATATTTTTTGTGGACCAAAGGATACAAAGAAGAGCATCACTTGGTGGTGCTTGACAGCCCCTGCTAACCCCAAAATGGATATGAGGATTAATAGAACTCCACAAGCTAAAATGCCGCCGATGATGGGAAGATTGGTCACCAAGGAAGCTGCCCTTCCATATACAGCCACTCCAATCAGTACAAATGCCACAGCCTATTAATAAAAATAACACGATAAAAAATATTGATCAATGACTAAGGATCTGATACCATAATATTCTAATCTTTATGTGAACTTTACGTACTATGTACAAAATGTTGAGGGCCGTCAGAGCATTTTTAGAACAAGTAAAACCCCCGCACATTTTGATATATTGATGATATTTTACTGTCCTGTCCAACCAAAAGATATTTAATTTAACAAAAAGCTAATTAAAAATCCTTTCAAAATTATTGCGGACGCAAATAAAACGCACCAACTTCGCTTTGATCTCAGAGAAGCAAACTTGACAGCGGATAAGATTTGTAAGAATATAGAAAAGAAAGGAAACTATTAAAAGTGAGATCATGGTGTCGAAATACGAAATACTTTTATTTGGGGTAAGTTGTTTCAATTACAATACATAACGAAAGCTTTAGCTCCGTATCACATATTTTTGTTTTTCTATTGTTTATTTTTGAGGCCTTGTTTTAAAAAAATGTTTTTGGAAGACAAATTTGACATTTATTTTAAGATGGGTCATCCTGCCAAAGAAACATTTTTACCTGATGAAGATCCATTCCTTGTACAATAACTTCTTGGAAAATTTGAGAGCTAACTAACAAAGGCTTTCATCATTTCCTTTTTTCAAATAGAAAAAAGGTAATTTTATAATAGTATCACCCCGGATAAAAACCACAATATAGAATCATTATTGGAAATGACTGCTGTATCTCAAAACATTTTTCAAATTGAGAATGTCATAGTCTTTGCTGTTAAGATTCTTGCGCGGTCATCAGTTATTAAATATTATTCAGAAGGCGCCAGATACATAGACATAAAATACAAGACACGTCATATTCATACAAATCGAACGATAAATATGGCACAGTCTGAATTCAAGTTTCAAGGCTCATAACGCTTATGAAAAGGATAGCAATACTAAACAGAATGTGGGTGTAGGGATGAGATAGCTATATGAACGTTCGGCGTTACTGTTATAATCTCTCTTCCCCGACAAACTTACTGAGCGACTAGCCAAGTAGAGTACGACGTACGGAAACGGTTGTCTTTCACACACCTATGTATATCTGCATTCGCTATCTCACATTATTTCCGTTGAAGAGCTCCCGTTTTCCCGTGACAGCTTGTCTGTCGAACGACTGTTTGTGTGATACTGAACGCAGTAAATCTCAGGTATGTCTCTTAGACTCAGTTTAGTACATTCACGCGCATTGTCTCAGTAACGTATCTACATTATTTCATTCATCTAAGGCCAGATATCATGTTTGTTCCAACTGTTTGATAATACATATATGTTTCTCAATATGAAATGAATTCTTAAATTCGACCTCGTAAATAACTATTATTTAACCATAAGTATATTTCAGGTTTTAAGAATCTAATTAACTCATTCATTACCACCGGTCCTGATCAGCACCGTTTGGGATTAGTTCATTTACCATCTTTAAAATTTTGTGACAGCAAACCTGTTAAAGACGGTATTACCTATTTTAAGAGGAAACATAAAAAAAATAAATAGGAGGCGACTTCAAAACAGATTAAATTTATTTGCATTCGTTCATGTTCTATCAAATAGTGCAATAATACAAAGCTCTATTTACAGGTAGGTGAAGTCAAAATATTGAAAACATAAGATTTCACTAAGTATTTGTCAAAATAAATTAAGAATTCACCCTGACGATAGGCATAGATCTGATCTGACCGAGTTAAAAGCAGCCTAAGACAAAAAGGTGGGAGGTTTTTGGATGCTATGTCGCCTTAAAAAAAATATTTTTTTATGTGAACACAAATTATATGCAAGTTTTACTGCACTGGGGAATGTGTGTGGCAAAATATGAATCAATGACAACACATTAATATATTTTGAATTCAGATATATTTCCTTAAAGTAGAGTATAAATACAATTTATTGACAAATATAGTGACAATTTCATAACATCCTATATTTTTTTGTATTCATAAATTTCTACCTATATTATTAATCATGGGATTTCAAAAAATTTCTGTAATCTTTTTGAACAATATTCTTATAAAATAGGGAAATACATATTTACAAAAGTTGTTTTTATAAGTTAACAGAAAATAGATATTATATTGCTAGCTACATTATTATTTTTGTATTTAACTTAAACACAAGAAGCAACCGAAAGAGTCTATGGATTACTGAAAATAGCAACATCGGTATAGATATATTAAAAAATATTCTTAAGTTATTCAAAGAAATGGAGGAATATCTCAAAAGTTGAGCCATCACATAGTTAGACTAAAATATATATTTCTAGATAATTAGTCATTCAACTAAACAATTTAATTCATTGCAATATTAAAAATACTAACAAAAACAGTAAAGTATAAAAGTGTTTTACTAAACAATTATGTAAATAAAATTAAAAAAGAATAGTGAATACCGAGATTTATTGAGAAAGGTATTGTGAAATCATATTTTGCACTAAAAAAAGACCTAGCTCCAAAAGCAATTAATTAAAAAAAGATGTTTTAACAGCAAGAAAAATCCTAGTTATAAATTTAATTATCCTGAGTCGAGAATTTATGCGACTATGATAAAAAGCCTTTAAAGTACCTAGCCACATAAAACAAGAAATGTCAAGTATTTGTGAATTAAAAGTCAAATAAAATCAACTTCTATGACCTAACAGATTAAGAAAAAAATTGGAAAAATAAAATCAGTAAATAGTAAAATTTATTTGGGGAAAATTTAATTTAAAAAATACAACATAAAGGTCAAACAATTATAAAATATTACAAGGATCAATTGCTTTTGAATAAGGCTAATAATAAATATAATTATTTACATAGTTACACGGCCTTTCCTTACACAAAACCTACCCTAAGTGAGTGAGTGAAATAGAATACATATCACAGAATGTTTCATTTCATAAATAAACAAAAATCAGTACTGAAGAGGCATATCCCTCGAAACATCCCCAACTAGTCATTAAAATAGGTAATTTAAAATAAAAACAAGTTTACAATCACAGAAAACTTCATCAAGGAATGCTGTAAGGATTAATTGAACGCTTGTTAAAAAAAATCGTGCATTTTGTGATGCCGTGTCGAAAACGGTCAGAAAATTTTCAAATGCAATGGGATGAACATTATATTTAATTTTGATGTCTTCAATCGACTAACGAAAACTTAAAAAATGAGAAAAATATCTTGGTTGAGAATACTTTATTTATAGCTGCAAAATCAGTACATAGAAATGAAGGGTCATTCCGCCCGAGTAAATAATGTTATTTTGAATAAAAATGCATTGAAATTTTGATTGGTTAAGGCAAATTGAGCAAGCACATAATTAAGAAGTTAAAATGTTAATGCATACATATTTCTGATAAATTCTGTACGTAAGAAATCCAATACAAGGATTTCTACTTTGTAGTAATATGAGTTCATGTACATGGATAGGAAATAAAATGGTAAAGACATCAACTAATTACCAAAAAGTGATGAATTGACAATAATAATGGTTGCCACATTAATTACCTGAGACATTCAATGTTTATTGGAATATTTACTATGATACCAGATATACGATCTTAGACTATGCTTTGTGGTTTATGAAAGATATTATTTAAATATGGATCCAAACTCGGCAGTAGGTAGTTGTGTTCATATTCTGGAAATAGAGAACTGAGCAAGTAACCAGTCTTCTATTGCTTAATTTTATCAAAGTTTTGGTAAAACTTATCCCATTTTAATTACTAATGGTAATTTAAACTCACACTAAAATGCCTAAAATTTCAGTCAAAAAATTCAAAAGTTTGAATATGTCAAACCCATTATTGATTATTATTTAGGCACAAAAATTAGTGGTGTCAGGATACACTTTCTAAGCGTCGTAACGATAAGCTTACCTTTTGCGGACGGGCATTGAAGTATTGAGTCATTTGAATGCATTCACAATATCTTTTTTATAATTGTCTTCATCGAGAATAAAACATTCATATTATTATTGTAATGGTGACTTAAATTGATATGTTCACATTTAATTTATTGGAATAGCATAGAGAAGATAAACTAACTAAACAAAAGTCCTTTATAACATGGCTAGGAAAATCAAGAATTACTTAACCCTTTCACCGCATTCCCCAGATAAATAGAATGATGGGCGCATACTGCACATAACAGTGGGGCACGCTTAATATAATGGGCTAGCGGCAAATAGGTTATAAGATTCGTCACGTCTACTTAACAATATATTAGTTGAAACTAGATTGACATTTCAAAATGTTTCATCGAAAGATATTTTCCGTTCCAAAGAGTCACACTCCGGGAGTCCCTCTCGTTTAGCACTGTCGTTGGTCACAGAGTGTAACTTAGAACTGTAGTTGGAATGGAGGACATTGGAATTGTTAATGCTATCAAAGTACTGGCGAGGCTTTCTGCTCCAAACTGAATCGAAGCTGTGACAGAACGGCTGGTTGTAAAACAGCACGTCAGATTTAGATGGGGAACCACGATCGGTGTGGACATCCATAGTTGTTAAGTTATTACTCCTTTGAGGGTTATTCAGAAACAGTTTCATGTTGTTGGGACTTTGATACGCTATGTCAATCTGATCTTTGTTGTTTGAACCTTTGCTTTCTAGCTTCTTGTGGAAGTAGTCTGAGGAGAGATAGTAGAGTCTCTTGTCTGCGGCCAGCTGGTCGCTGCGGGTAACGAAGTCGCGGAGGATCTGCGGCTCCATCGGAGGAAAGGAGTCTCTCTTGGTCCCGCTGGAGTTCAAGGAGTCGTGATAGACCTCCCTCTCATCCAGGATGCAATTCACCCAGGGATTCGGTGTGACATGACAGGCTGAACGCTGCGTACAAAAAATTACAACATTAGGAGCAATAACAAAAAAGGCAACATCCCACAACCAAATACATTTTTTCAATTAGATTTTACACAATCTTTTTGCGTAAGTATGTACATATAAAATATGTCATATTATTATGTTGACTTTTAATGTGATATTTGAACATTATTAGGTTATTATTTTTCATCCAGATTTATTGTTTGAAATATAAATATTCTTATTGATAAAAACAAATGTCTGTAGATAATTTATATTTTAATTGCGACATGTAATTATTGTATCAGAAATATCTAATGAGTCACGTGATTTCAAAAATATAATTATTCTCAAGTTGAATTCAACTATTGAAGAATAATTAAGATGCGTGTTACTTGACTGGTAATTTTTTTTTGCTTAAGATAACCATATGCAAATAATTCAAATTGATTATTACATAGATGTAATTAACAAAATAAATATAGATTAGAAAAATTTCATTTTTTATTGACTTATAAAAATATTGTAATGGATATGTAATGCTTCATATAAAGGTGCACCTCAATTTTCTTATTGAGTCAACTTATTATGTACGACGTATAATCCATGCAGTTAAATGAATTTCAACATATTAATATGCATTGTGCAATGTGTAGCCATTTTTCTCGTGAAAATTTTATAAGTGATCAAAAAAACAAGCCCAATTTCATTATTACCATTGTGCAGCAGTAGAATTTGTGTTAACACAATATTTGTGAATTGTTTTGTTCCAGTGTTATATCGTTAGTTTACATCAAACTTATAATAAACAATATTTGTATTGTTAAAATTATATTTGAAACATAAATATTTATTATTATTATTAGGAGGAAACTTTTTCTGTGGAGCCCTATAAAGTTTTTTTCTTTATTACGTTGATGGCGTTATTTAAAAAAAAAAACTTTTATGCTAATTTTGTTACTATGCTCTAACTGCATGTGTAGTGTATTAGCAGGTAGATATTTTTATGATAACAGAAATTTTAAATGGAAATGTCTTAACATATAACTGTAATTCGAATGTGTATTTAAAGTTACTTTCAACCAATTGTATTTAACCATTAAGCAGACCATTTAACAAAATTGAGTGAAAGCAAAGGAAAACAATAACACTTAAGCAAAAAAAAAAATGGGGGAAAATTAGCAAAAAACAGATTAAAAAAACTCTTCGAAAATCGCAAACTTAATTTGAAGGAACACAGGCTTATATAACTTATGTTACAAAAACTTACAGATAAACCAGGAAATTTGCAGGTTCTGACATAAGAGTTGAATTTTACTTGGAAGAGAAAATCTATAGAGTGAAAACAAAATATGATTCATCAATATAATTATTTAAATACCAAATGTGTTCGATTGAAACTGATTAAATTATTTTTCAAATCTCTGAACTGCACAGTAAAATACGGGTTTGGATAGAAGAGTGGGTACTTTTGCATTATCACTTTGGTATTGTGCTGATATCCTGAATAGTGAATGCCAATGCTACAAGAATTAAAGATACTCTTGAAATCTCAAGAGGTGATTATCATAAATTAAAATGTTATTTTTAAACAACACTTTTGTTTGCATTGTTCCACATAATATATTGTTTGAACTATATAAACAAAGATGACAGTTCCCAAAAAAATATTTTTTCTTAATATTTACCGTAAATAATGGAGATTGGTGAACACTATCATCCTTGTTTGTGAACCTGATAAGATGAATTGGATGTACTTTTTTTAATAATTTAAAGTGTGTCATTAATATAATGATATGTGAAAGATCATTTTGAAATAATTAGGTGTTGTGCTTTTACAAAATAAACTAATCAACTAAATAAGTGGAAAGCAACAATTGACGACAAAAACCCAAATAAAAGCAAAAAATATAAACCAAAATAAAAAGAAAACAAGCATAAAACTTACAATCAGCTTAAAGGCAAAACATCTGCAGGGTGTTTGTTGGATAGAGTGGACTTTACTCTGAGGGCGCCAGAGGGAAACTTCACTGAAGCGATCAGGGGCCCGGCAGTAGTCCGCGGGGGACGGGACGCTGTTATTCACAACAGTGTACGTGCCGAGCATGACAAGGAGTGCTGAGACACGAATATTACATGACATGGGAACACTGATCAAGGATGCTGTTAGTAACACACACACAATTTCCACCAACCAAATGTTCGCGAAACAATTATGTTTATTCACAGTATTATCGTATGATTAGGATCTATATTAAAATCGGAGGGATTTATGAAATCAAATGGTGTAAGAAGGCAAGTTTGGACACGGCAGGATATTTTTATATGATTTTCTACGAAGTAGTAGTAGGGTCGAGAATTTTGAAGAAATGGCTCCAGAAAGGTCTGTGCTGGCGAACCTTGGCATCAGAAGTATCGGGCAGTCGAGTGCCGGCGCCGCTGCTAGCGCGTCGCACCGGCACGGCCGACTTCTTCCCCCCAGGCACGCAGCCCACCCCCGAGCCTTCCTTCTCCTTCTTGCTGCTCTTCGACACCACCGAGCTCGAGCCGCTAATCGTCGAGTCTCTGATGCGAGACAGCGAGTCGTTGTTCCTGACTTTGCCAGTCAGGGAATCTTTGCTCGGCTTGACGCTGTGACTCCTTCCTAGAGAGTCGCGGCTGCTAGTTTTGAGGGTGATGAAGCTGGAGTTTCTCCCGGGGCTTTTGGAAGACGATATGGAGTTGCCGCTTTTGCTGCCAGACAGCGAGCTCTGGTCGGTTTTGTTTCTCCAGGACTGGGAGGAGCCTGGTCTTCCGAGGGAGTCCCCGCTGCGAGAGCGGTAGGACGGCGTGTCCTTGGAGCGGCCGGTGGGGGGTTTGGGCATGAGCGGGCCGGTGGGCAGCTTGGAGGGGGGGAAGGGGATCTTGCTGGGGCGCTTGCGCGGGGTGTCGGTGATGCGGTCGTGTTCCTGGTCGCCGTCTGCCTCCTCGTCCGACTGCAGGTGCAGCGGTAGGGGTTGCAGGGCGCGCATGCTGCGGGGGCCTCCGCCACCGCCCCCACCGCTGCTACTGGAGCTACCCTCGCGCAGGCCTCGCGCTCCGCCTTCTAGCAAGCGGACGTGAGCTTTTGTTCCCTCCAGTTCAATGCTCTTTTCTTCCAACTGAAAAAGAAATTTAGAAATATTTTAACAATCCAGAGTATGAACTATTTACTGTCAATCCAGAGTATGAACTATGGCATAGTTGAATCAATATTTGTCGAAACATCTCGATTCTCAAAATACGAAATCGATATAATATTATCTTTTTAAACATTAAAAAGCATGTCTTCGTCATGCAGCAGCTCTCAAAGTTACGCCCATTTTTTTTCAATATAATATCCGATTTTTCATTTAAAAAGTTTAAGTGGCAATAGCAAAAAATAGAGATAATTTTAAAGGCCACTAAAATTATTATAAGATACACAAAACTACAATTGGTAAAAAATATTTTCGAAAGTGAACGGATCACTAGGCAGTAAAAATAATGTCAGAAATTTGTATAAAATCGAAAGTAAAATCGTACGCAGAGCGTATGTTGTTCAATACGGCACGCCAGAAACCCAATAACTAACTAATAAACCCACCATGGTTGTGTCGGACGTACATGGTCCACGATAAATATGTAGCATTTAGGTTAATTATCATTATGTAAAATGTATATTTCTCCCGGCTTGATAAGCCCGAATGACGTGAAGGAATCAGCCCTTTGGGCTCGGTCGGCCAGACTGAGGCAGCAACCAGCGGGATGACGGGCGCGTAGCGCGCCCGATCCCGGCCGACCTAACGATTCTTGCGCGAGCGGGTCCCGGAGAAAAATTGATTTGTTTAACCCTTTCACGGGGGCCACGTTAATCACCCGGCCAAATAAAATATACCGGGGTGATAACTCGGCCCCCAGCTACATAACTGTTGTAATTTCACATATGTAAATGTTAGGCTAAGTTAGTAATTAAGATTTTTAGTCCAAAAAACGGGCACCTTTTTTATACTTGTGTTTAAAAAATGTATTTCTTAACTTAATAAAAATGATGGAAGAGTGTGGAGAAGTTGAGGTTAAAGGTGATGCTTAGGAGAAGGGGATAGATTAATTAAATCTATCCCACAAAATTGCCAGCGACCCGGAAAGAGCGAGAAAGGGGGAAACAAAATTCCCCCATACAAATCTCCCAAATCCGTGGTCGCGCCCTGGAGCGCAATATTAATTGCGCAAAAACCAGAGGAAGGCAGATCACAAGCATCCTCCGCCAGCATCACTTCATCTTGACTTATCTTCGCCCTGACATCGCCTTCAACTTGACTCCTGACTTTTGACCCTACAAGCTGAACCCGTCGTCTCCCTTACAACGAGACGACCCCTTGGAGCACCTCACAGATTGGGACCGCCCCCTATACAGTTTATTTGTGTACCTGATTACGTCGGGTACAATGGTAATGGTAATACCAATTACTAGATGGTGGCTGAACCAGCACGGGATTTAAAGCCTATTAAATAAATATTAGGTTCGGCTACTGAATTCTTATAATATATAATATTGTACCTACACCGTGGAAGAAAGCAATTTACTTAATTTATCAATAACCTATCATTGATCAGATTGTCTTACACCTGTGCGAGAAAACGTGATGTAACAATATCACGTGACTCACAATAGCGAGCATCAGTGAAAGCAATCATCATTAGAAAAATCAAGAACAATATTATCTAAGCTAGTGAAAAAACCAGTGAAAAATCACGGAGTGTAACTTGACCTTGCCAAGAAAAAAAAAGTAGTTTTAATCCACCAATTTCAAGTATAGAACAATGTCTGTTGAGATACGTTATAAGTAGGTACTTTATTAGATGGGTAGGGTATTTGAAAGGATTCCTTTAAAAAATGGTAATTTTCTGAGAACAGTGTGTCGGTTCCAGTTTTGAAAAGATCACACTTGTACTTACTCTAAAAGAAAATATTTACGGGCAATAATTATTTATTTATTTACGCCTGTTCAAGGCTTTATACACAATATTTACATAAAATAAAAAAAAAAAAAAAACAAAATACTCATAAACAGTGCAAAAAATACTATACAAGAAAGAAAAACTAGTATTGAAATAACAGGTACATCCAGAGTTAAATAGTTTCTAAAATTAATTTAGCTCTACTAGATGAAAAAAAACTGTACTAAGGTTTACTTATAGTGTGACATTGACGTACTAAATATATCAACAACATCTGAGTATTTGTTTCCCAGATGTTGAATTCGCGCATGGGAGCATAATATAATAATAATATAATACTGTACATAAACGAAGGTGTACTTAAAACTTTTTTTAATGTAGAGACGGAAGATAAAGTTTGCAAGATCAAGGCAACGTCAATATATCATCGATGGAAATACAAAAGGGCTGACGAGCCATTTTGGGAAGTTTACACCAGAGCACTTAGTTTTTTTTGCTTTACAATAAAATTCAAAAGTCTTTCGAACCTGATTGGATTTTGAAAAAAAAGGTAACTCAGGTAAATCAATGCTCTCACTGAGTTACCTGAAGCGACAAAAAGCTAAAACAAAGTACCAAACTTGTGTCGCTTGAGTCAAACCTTCTCCCAAATGGTAAATATATTTTAGATGGCTGAAATGCCACAAAAGTCTTCAGAGTCAGAGCTTTCGACGCTTCAAACTGATCAAAACTGCACATTTAACTCATTTTTGACCAAGGTGTCGCTTAAGCCCTTTTGGCTTTCCAGCGACGATATGTTTAAAATATCATTTACATCGGTTCTTTGTGCGTGGATTTGATTGATAGGGTTACATTGCGTTATTTATTTGATAAAATCGCTACCCTGTAAAGCGAATCGGCCACGACGATGTCGTATGTAATTATTACTGTGCTTGATTGAGGGGTGTTGATCGAACGGGGTTTTGTATCTTGATGAAATACTCAAGAGAAAACGGTAAGCACTATGCAGAGGCAGACTATGGTGAGGCAGAACGAATGGCGTCAGATTCGTGATGCAGTAGCTAAGAGTAGCAGAGTACCACGATACCAGAGTAGCGAAGTAGCGGAGTATCAGGGTACCAGGGTACCAGAGTACCTAGCAGGTAAGGTATGGGTTTATCGCTTCATTGGTCTCTGGCCGATCAGGTTATTGATCAGAGATTGAGTTACAGAGCGATGTAGTGTTGTTCGGCCTTCGTGGCAGTTGGTATCAGATACAATAATTACTTTATTGTTTTTATGTCTAGTTTTGCCAAGTTATTTTTTTTTAATTTGATGATTGATAAAAACGGCTGAAGCTTGAACTGAAAATCAGAATTTAATAGTTAAGAAGAATTGCAAACTAAGCTAATAATTATAATATAAAAAAACGTAATTCATGAATTTGTGGTAGGTACCCACAGAAGTAACAATATATGGAGGGAGAGCTAATTATTTTAACCCAACCTACACAACAAACTTGCGATAAATCACTTTCTCCGGGTTTTTACGTTGTACACCATGAGAGAGAAAGAGACAAGAAATTTCGTAGACCGCTCCTATATACTGTAAAGATGATCTTAAGGTCCTGGTTCACGGCGGGACTCCGCCCACATTTTTTATTATGCCACTAAACTTGACACAACTAAACGGTTTTTTAGGTTATATGCTATATTTTCGTTGATAAAAATACTGTGAAAAAGCGGCTATACGAATAAACAAAAACATTGTGTCGATATGTGATATGAATGGATGTATAAATACCCTAGCCTTAGTCTTAGCCACACCCAGGTGCGCCGAATCAGTTTAAAATCATCAAAAACAAGTAAAAAACTGACTTCACTGCCTTGGATAGATACTACTCTACAACCTTGAAGTAACAATATATGGAGGGATAGCTAATTTGTTTTACCCAACCCATCCGAAATTGTAATAAATCACTTTTTCCGAGTTTTTACATCGTACACCATGAGAGAGAAAGAGACAACAAATTTCTTGGACGGCTTATAAATACTGTCGTAATGATCTTAAGCTGGTTATTTTCGTTGGTTAACGGCAGGACTCCGCCCACATTTTTTATTTTGCCACTAAACTTGACACAACTAAACGGTTTTTTAGGTTAGATGCTATATTTTTGTTGATAAAAATTCTGTGAAAAAGTGGCTATACGAATACACAAAAACATTATGTCGATATGTGATATGAATGGATGTATAAATACCGTAGCCTTAGTCTTAGCCACGCCCATTTGCGCCGAGTCATGTTAAAATCATCAAAAACAAGTCCAAAACTGACTTCACTGGCTTTGGCTTGGGCTACCTCTTGTATACTCTAAGTCTACAACTCTATATTTCCAACATATTCCATAGGTTTTTAGGTTTTTTAATTTTATTTAAACAATAGTTTGATAATGCCCTCAGAAGGCGAAACAGCTGTCACGCATAAAAATAATGACATCGCAGAGCTTTTAACTAAAAATTGTTTTTTAAAATTTAAGATAATAATAATTATTGTTTAAATAAAATTAAAAAACCTAAAAATTAAAATGGAGTTCTTACAAAATAAACTTTAAAACCATAAATACATAAATATTCCATAGGAATTGGTTGTCCATACGTGCTCATTGGATTCTGCTCATAAGGGCGGATTTTTTTAACTAATGAGTTTTGGTGGCGCTCTGTTCAAAGTGGGGTAATATGTACGTAGTTAAGATAAAACAGAGAAAAGGGCGTTTGAAATTATGACGATGCCAAATCATTACGCTTGTAATTTACATTTTTAAAGTGAATATCAGTGTTTTTTTTTTATGAGAATTATTATAAGTAGACAACTTATAATCTTTTAATGAATATATTTTATTTTATTATAATTTGTTACCCCTACATTTTAATGTTTTTAAACTTCAATTTAAGTTAAGCATCTACAGTGTGCGTTAGGAAAAAAGTGAATTGCCAAAGATCTATTGCATTTGGAGCTTGGGTGTGTTCAGCAGATAGAAATCTCGTAATTATCTATAGAAAACGCGTAAAACTCGATTTTGACAAACTGTGGCTGGGACGCTTTCTGCATAAATACGTCCATATTATAATTCATGTTTGTCTTATTCGTCTTTACCACTGTTTGAGAGTTCATTGCATATACGCTCCTTAGAGAAAACCGCCACTGATAACATTTATACAAAATAAAGACCGAATCGTATCGCTCGAATCCCGATCCCCAAAAGCAATAACGAGACAAGCACAATGACCACACGTACAAGAGCATTACGATAGCGACGGCTAGCGTTGTGACCTTAGAGTATACAAGAGGTAGCCCAAGCCAAGGCAGTGAAGTCAGTTTTGGACTTGTTTTTGATGATTTTAACATGACTCGGCGCAAATGGGCGTGGCTAAGACTAAGGCTACGGTATTTATACATCCATTCATATCACATATCGACATAATGTTTTTGTGTATTCGTATGGCCACTTTTTCACAGTATTTTTATCAACAAAAATATAGCATCTAACCTAAAAAACCGTTTAGTTGTGTCAAGTTTAGTGGCAAAATAAAAAATGTGGGCGGAGTCCCGCCGTTAACCAGCGAAAATAGCCAGCTTAAGATCATTACGACAGTATATAGAAGCGTTCCCAGATATTTGTTGTCTCTTTCTCTCTCATGGTGTACGATGTAAAAACTCGGAAAAAGTGATTTATTACAATTTCGGATGGGTTGGGTAAAACAAATTAGCTATCCCTCCATATATTGTTACTTCAAGGTTGTGACCGCTTTGAAAGAACTACTTCTTTTGGCAACAGTTCCAACTTCATTCATTGTTCATTGAACAAATACTTCAATTGAAGTTAATAGTTCATTTTAGCGTTCATTCATTTCAGTAACTTCGTTTCATTGAACAAATACTACAGCAGTACATACATACATAGCAGTACAGTTGTGAAGATGAACTTCAAAGCCTGTAAAGAAGCACTTCGATTTAAAGGAATGTGATTTTTATTTTGGCAAGGAACCGGTTCCAGTTCTTTTCACATTCAAAGCCCTACCGACTAGTAGTGATTTTGTTGGCAAGGAACTGGTTCCAGTTATTTTCACTTTCAAATCTCTACCGACTAGTACGTGTTTTTTCGGCGAGGGACCGGTTCCAAAAAGAACTGAACAAATAACCGGATAAATTCAAATCTCTTTTTTGCGAATTCGACTTCAATTGAAGTGTTCACTTCGAAGGGTTCATTTTAAAGAACTAACAATTCGCATTGCAGTGAAGCATTCGTGAAGCATTCACAAAACATTGAAGTTTTTCCCAACGCTAGTTCAAATTGTGCAAAAAACATAGGCGCCATATCTGAAGGGGCGCCGTGAAAATAAAATTTACTTCAAATATTCTCTAAATCATTTCAAAATTTCCCCAAATAATTTTAAAATTACCCACATCATGGGGTAATTATGTTTTTTTTATTGCGCTGGCAGCATCGCTGTGCATTGAACGACTAGCATAAATGTATGGGGAGTAGATTTTTGTCACGGAAATTTTCACGTATTGCATAGTGAGATTATTTGGACGTTAAGTCCGTTTTTCTTTGGAGTGTTATACGTTAAAGTTATGAGAAGCAAAGTCTGCAACCAATCACCGTGCCCGTCATTTTCATACAAAGGTGAAAATGAACCGTCAGATATGGTACATATTTTTATCACGGCGACATTGTACCGGTGACTTTGCGCTTATTTGGTTTTTCAGAATTCGTTAACAGCAATATTTTTTTGGAGTTCATTTTTCAATCGTGTGATTTTTGAGTAATATAAAAAAAATATTAATGAAATCCCACACCTCCGCTATCGACTTTTTTCTATAGCTATTAGTAACTGGTTCCAAAAGTAGTGACAGCCAATTTTAGATGTTAGATCCCTAAGACGCAGTCTTGTTATTCGAAAATAAACTCTAAAGATAGTTACTTTACAGTTCATTTTCGTATGAATTCATAAAGTTGGATCGGTCCATTGTTTATTCGAGGAAATCTGTTGATGACATTTGACAGCTGTCAATTTTGATGCGTATTGTTTTGCCTTTAGGCGTTTTTGGGTTATGTTAGTGTTTAAAGATTTATTTGTATTAGTTACAGCGCCCTTGAAGAGACTTTGTTGATTCTAAACTAATTTTGACCAAAAATTATGTCAAAATACAAATAATACGAGAAGAAATACATAGGTCTTACTTTGCGTACGGTAAGACTTTTGTTTTTGTTGAAAATTATTTTCTATGTCTCTAGTAAATAGTGCTTTGGCTAGTTCAGGATTGTGTGATTGATCATACGTTACAAAACTTAAATTCGCAAAGCAATTTGGAAATGTTTGATTATTTGTGTCACATAAAAAAGGATTGCGGGGAGAGGGGGGTTCGGGGGCGCACTGGTACTTACTGCACAGGGCGCTAGATGTCGTGGAACTGGCCCTGCTGGCGCCGATGAAGCAACCCGACCCGAGAGGGAAACTCGAGCCGGACCGCAGCGCGACGCGACACTACCCGCGTCTCGATTACACGCTACTTCCACAACCGACTATGCCAATTACAACACGACCGAATGTAACGAGAGCGAATTCAATTCGATATACATCGACAGACTTTGGTTAGCTAAACTAACTAACTAACCATCGCGCCGTTTGGCCGAAGGGGTCGGCAGAGAGGACGGACCGCCATACAACTTGGCACACTCCTTGCTTCATTCACATTCATACATCGTCTCATACATACTCTTCTGTTATTCTGACTTCACATGACCCGATTTAAGTATTTGATTTACTTGATCGTGCCATATCTTCCTCGGGCGTCCTCGACTTCTTCTTCCATTCACAATTTTGACGGCCTCCATGGTCGAGTGGTAAGACGCTCAACTACGAATCCAAAGGTCGCGGGTTCGAACCCGGCGTGCGTCAATAGCTTTTATTTAATTAATATGTGTCATAACACATTTAATTCATATAAAACATAATAAAAAGTATATTTGCGGCACGTTCCAGAGTGGTAGATACTCTAAGTATCGCCCTGGTGAAAGACCAACAATCAGAATTGAAACGTTGCTTGATATGGCTTTAGCCGTGTTTGGTGACCAGATCTGAATAGCCAGGTTCTTCCCAACCTTCTTCTTCCCAATCTCCTTCCCCTCCCCACTACCTTCAGCCTCACAACATACCCTATTTGGGGATGCCATAGTCTCTCTGGCTCTATACGGTTGAGAGCAGTTGAGACTCTTGTGCGGTATTCATATAAACTTTCGCATCATAAACTCTTTTCACACTTCTTTCTTCGTTCATTCGCTCTACATGCCCAAACCATCTAAGCGTCCCTTTCTTGATCTTATTAATTAATCGAATATCCACAGACTTTGGTTTCTTCTATGGAACTGAAAGCTACAGTATGATCAAAATGCATCAATCTAATTGAGGTTTTGTCACTGAGAGCTCCATTGTAATCTCTTATTTTTTTTTATATTTAATACCGCACTAGAGTCCCAACTGCTTCCAACCGTCTAGAGCTTATTTGTAAGTCACTAGTTATAAATTATACTCAGTAGTAAGTCACAAGCTATAAGTCACTAGTTGAAAATATTAGTTGTAAGCCATTAGTAATAAATCTTAACTGTAAGTTATTAGTTATAAGCTTAAGTGATAAATTATAGGTTAAATAAATTAATTTGTAAAGCACCCTTGAGGTGATTTTCCCACAAAAACGGCGCTATAAAAGTTATCCATTTATTATTATTATTATTAGAGCTAGTGAGACTATGGCATCTTCAAAATGGGGTATGTTGTTAAGTTGAAGGTAGTGGGGAGAGGAATTATATGGGGAAGAGGAAGATTGGGAAGTGCCTGGCTATTCAAATGTGGTCATTAGACACGGCTAAAGCCATTTCAAGCAACGTTTCAATTATGAATGGTGGTCTTTCACCAGGGCGATACTTAGAGTATCTACCACTCTGGAACGTGCCGCAAAATTAGTATATATTATTTTATATAAATTGAATTTGTTATGACACATTAATTAAATAAAATGTATTTACGCCCAACGAGGTTTGAACCCGCAAACTCTGGATTCGTAGTCGAGCGTCTTACCACTCGATCACGCAGGCCGTCAGAATTGCGTCCTCTCTATCCATACATCGTTTATAATAAATATGAAGGTGTTACAACGGATCTATCGGCAGTATGACATTGTAACGAATACAATCCGAGTGGATAAAGCAGCAAAATCTCATGAACGGCGAACACTGACGTTATAAGATTTGAACAGTTTTTCCTGTGGCCAATTTCAAGGCCAACGCTGGTTTTGAAATATCCATTAAACTGAAAAAAAATAAGAAAGGAAGCTATTTTTTGTTCCACAACTTTTAATTGTTCAATCGGGTATAAAAAACATTTTTTAACTCGGGCAAAATTGGCTAGCAACTTGTTTAAATTTACAAAAAAAAACCTCTATAGTAGATATCGTTTGACTTATCATAATTTGTTTTGAAAAGGAAGTAATTTGATAGGTACCCGCGGTGAGATTCGAACTCTATTCGTCCGAATGTGCAAGTCGAGCATCACACGCACCATATATGTATATATATATATATATATATATATATATATATATATATATATATATATATATATATATATATATATATATATATCTATATATATATATATATACACCACTTAACTTCTGTGAGAGTAAGAAACAATTTTATTTAAAATATTTGGGAGCATGTATTAATTTAATAGCTATGGTTTACATTAAAATCATGGTTGTATTGACCAATGAAGTTTCCAAGGTGAAACAAAATCTACGATACTCCTAAACTAATATTGTTGATACGATTATGGAAATTTAATCATTTGATAAAAATTATGTAAAAAATTGTTTATAACTTCAAAATAACTCCATGGTAACATATATATATATATATTTTTAATTATCATATTCAATTCTCAAGGACTCATCATAATCAACAACAGTTCTTCATGTTTTTGTTTTAAAGTCTGAATCAACTTGATAATTCATTTTAATTTCATTTTTAAAATTTTAATGAAATCGAGCATTGAAATGTTCGTCTTGACTTAAGGTCAAACCTGTCTAAAGTTAGTTATTATGAACTATGCTTTTCTTTATCAACAGTATCTGTTTTAGCTCCTGGCCCTACAGGACTAACTTGTCAATGGACTTGCTTTACTTTGCCTTTTTTGATGAATTGGCATTCAGAGTAAGTACCGGGGCAATTAGGCACCCTGCTCTTTCAAAATGGTGAGTTATTATGTCTTCAGGAAGATGATTCTTTTAGAGGATTTGTTTCGGCTTTTTAAACTTTGTTCGGACACATTCGTTTACTGGATGATGTTTGACAATACGGGAACTTCCGAATCTCGGTGTTATTGGGAAACACTAATCGATTTTGGGTCTTCCAGGGCTAACCGGATGGCTTTATTTTGAAATATTCGGATTCGTAATTCGTAAAGTTTTAAATGCACCAATCCGAAGGTGCCCACAGCAAGGTAAGACCGTTTCGTTTCCCAATAAGGGAAACAAAGTTGTACAGTTTCTTCTAAATCATAACGTTAGTTATATAGTGATGCGATTTTGGTTTATAGTGCTGGATTCTACCAGATATGAATGCGTTACGTTAACACGGGCTGTGGGTTGAACAATCATTAGGCGTAAACATTGCACATCCATAGGAAACTACAACAGGCCAGCATTGAAAGGCATTAATACACAATGTCGGTAAAAAAAAAGAGACACGTAACAGGGAAACAGCACACCTACCAATATTATTGACTGAAATCACCAACCAGGTAATCATACCCACAGTGGCAATCCGTCACGGGCCGTCGCTAATGAAATTGTACTCGTATAATGCACACCATGTACTATATATTATTATGCAATGTACTATATACAATTGACTATATTATATAATGTACACTGAACACAAGTCAATTGTTGCGTTTGGTTGCAGAAAAAGAAACACCTCACGATCATTACAAGCCACCGGAGTCACTGTCGTTGGTTATAATATACGAATGAAAAATAGTCACAGTTCGATGGTTATATTATATTTCAAGATTTTCGCGATTTAAATACGTCTGTACTTACTATATAGCTGCAGGTAGTCACCTGACTAATTATTTATACCAATCTACAAGTAGGTTAGTAGCTCATTATGGCTGTCATCTAAGCTGACTTTTAGGGCAAAATTTTACAATAATATCAGCATTACTCATGTCTTAAGAGCAATATCAAATAACTCTGATCTGTATCTCGAAATATTGTCAAAACACTATATTTTAATAAATGATTGGAAGTTAAAAATATGCTTTAAAGATGTTATCGTTTTTGTCACCTATTCGATTATCAAAATGGCATTTTTAATAATGATCATCACAAAGTAAAACACACCTTTTTTTTCACAGTGAATACCGCACACGAGTCTCAACTGCTCCCAACCGTCTAGAGCCAGTGAGACTATGGCATCCCCAATTGGGGTATGTTGTGACGATGAAGGTAGTTGGACGGGGAAGGAGATGGGGAAGAGAAAGATTGAGAAGTACCTGGCTATTCGGATCTGGTCACCAAACAAGGCTAAAGCTATTTCAAGTAACGTTTCGAATCTGAATGGTGGTCTATCATCAGGGCGGTATTTAGAGTATCTACTACTCTGACACGTGCCGCAAATATACTGCATATTATTTTATAAAAATGTGTTGAAAAAACAAATTGATTCAATAAAAGTTGTTTGCGCACGCCTGGTTTGAACCCGCGAGCTTTGGATTCGTAGTCGAGCGTCTTACCACTCGAACGGGGAGGCCGTCGAATACCTTGGGACTGTCATGTAAAATTAACGTTACTCATATTTTTTTGTAAAAAGGTTAAATTGTTGGTAACAAGTTCTTTATCTTCGTTCACGTGCATGAAATTAAAGTCATACCTTCATTTTAATTTAATGACAGCCTGGCTGATTTGTACTTAAATAAATATCAATTAAAAATCTACGTGAGTCATCAAAACTAAGGCCTTAGTGCAATCATGTAAAGAAGTGTCTAGACATAAAACCGAACAAAGGGTAAATTTGTTATATAGGGGGTTAAAAGTATTTACATTTCACCCCACATTCAAAATTAATCGAAAATAATAACGCCATGCGGGTTATGACACACCCTGCCGACCTTCACCCCAATAGCATAGAATATAAATGGGTAGGTAGATAGACATTAATTAAATTTATGTGTTGGCCTATTATTGATTTGTTTCGTATCGAAAGTTATTATTACGTGGGTAACAATGTATTCTTTTGTAAAATTTCCAGTATCTACCGAGACTACCGGCGCGGCTGCAGAAGTATTGTAAAAAAGGCGAAACTCGATTTGAGTATCTCTTGAAATGGGGCACGCTCGAGGTCGCTACTGACACGGAAATGGTGCCAGTCAGCCCGCTCTGTCGGCTGGCAACACTTGGCACTGTTTGGCGGCAAAAACTCCATTTAAATTTTAAATATCGAATACAGATCAAAACGGTTGACTAGAAGCGGGCGGCCAAGAAAAAAGGCTAGCGACGAACTATTTTTTAACTCCATTTTCTTGTATCCACAAAATCTACACTGGCGACACCACCGACTGCGAGTTAACTGTGTACTTTCATTTTAATTTAATTAAAAAATAAAATAGTGAAAACATTCAAATGCGTAGTTATCCATTACACACTATCGTATAAACAAAAATAATAATACACTCTTCTGATGGGTAATTCTTAATTATTTACTGCGTAATTATTAATTGATTATACTGAAATTATAGGATTTTTTTATTGATTTTGGAATTCAATTAATGCCAAAACTTTGTTTATAATATCTTAGGCATCACTTTTCAAAGGGTTTTTCTATCTGTATCGCTGCATATCGTAAAAACAAAAAACTTTCCAGGGGTCCTAGCACGAAATATTGATACAGATTTTATAGATAATTTGGAATCGTTCCCGAGCACGACTGCAGATCGCCAACGAACAAACGACAATTCACATCGACTAAATGAATCATGTTTGGTCAACGTGAGTTGATAAGATCTAGATCGATATTTCGCGCTAGGGCGCCAGAAACCCAATTGAAAATATTGTGATGAGTAACAAAAAAAACGTATCATCTTTAGTTCCTCTTCTGGCTGCCTGCAGAGTTGACTATTTCAAGCTATAGTGTTTTCCAAACGTGAAGCCCAAACAGAAGATCGAGTCTTTTAGCTTTTGATTTCATTGCGAGCCTACTCAGATGTTGGGCACGTGCTTGAACAAATGAAAGCACTCTTAGAAAGTCGAATAAAAAGCTGCTGATAATTCGATTATTCAATTGACAGCTGTTGGTTTTTATGACATCTGCTGGATTTTGAGATATCTCGGAGAAACTAATTTTAAACGCTTAGAAGCCGTAAATGCTGAGAGACGAATCAAGTTTTAAGTAGATACAAGTATCGTAGAGATTTGTTATCAAATGATCGATTTGTTAGAATGAGAACAGTCGTGTTAGTGTACAATTTGAATGATGACCAAACAAATAAAATAACGCTCACAAAAATAAACAAACATTTATAATGAATGCAATTATTTAATCGGTAACCCGGCTACGCACGAGTTCCTTCACTCTCTTTTCACATTTGACAACTGAAAAATGTCTTGTCTTAATTTTTGACAGTCAAATATATATATTTCGTCATGGTGAAAATGACGTAGCGAACAGAAAAAAGCTGAACGAGGCAGAATTCTAGATAGAAAAAGAAGTGCAATTATATTTCTGCTATATAGTGTTTTTTTTATATTTAAATACCTGACAAGAGTCACGAGTCTGGAGCCAATAGGACTATGACATCACCAAACTGGGGTTTGTTGTGGGGCTGGCGAAAGTGGGAAGGGGAAAGAGATGGGAAAGGGGTTAGGAACAGTGGCGGCTCGTGACTTTTTAGTGTGCTAGAGTGGTAAGATTGAAAAAAAACGTCATCATTGATGTTGTTGTAGCCGAAAATATTTTTTATTTTTTTTCGAAATTTCAACTTTTTGTATGAAGATTTTTCAGAAATCCGTGCAGTGCACCACCAAAACTGAAAAATCCTGAAAATCTTGATACAAAAAATAAAATCTTGAAAAAAAAAAAAACATTTTCGGCTACAACAACACTAACAATGTCGTATTTTTCAATCTTAACACTCTAGCACACTAAAAACTCACGAGCCGCCACTGGTTAGGAAGTACCTGGTTATCTAGGTCTGTTCACTAAACGCGGCTATATCCATTTCAAATATATAATATTTGGATAAATTAGGCTTGCTTTTCAGATTCAGCCTAGATGTGAATGAAGTACAAATGAAAAAATAATAGGAATAAGAGACTTCAACAGTATGGAGCCAGTGACATTCCGAAGCTGGGGTTTGTTGTGGGGCTGGCGAAAGTGGGGAGAGGAAATAGATGGGAAAGGGGAAGGTTGGGAAGTACCTGTCTATCCCGATCTGTTCACTAAGCACGGCTAAATCCATTTCAAATATATAATATTTGGATAAATTAGGCTTGCATTTATGATTCAGCCTAGATTTGAATTTGTCGAGTCTCAACTGCTCCCAACCGTCTAGAGCCAGTGAGACTGTGGCATCACCAAAAGGGGTATGTTGTGAGGCTAAATGTAGTGGGGAGAGGAAGGAGATGAGGAAGGGGAAGGTTGGGAAGTACCTGGATATTCAGATCTGGTCACCAAACACGGTCAAAGTCATTTCAAGCAACGTTTCAATTCTGAATGGTGGTCTTTTACCAGGGCGATACTTAGAGTATTTACCACTCTGGAAAGTGCCGCAAATATACTATATTTTTATTTAATATCAATTAAATGTGATATGTCACATATATAATTAAATTAAATTTATTTGCGCACGTCGGGTTCGAACCCGCGACCTCTGGATTCGTAGTCGAGCGTCTTACCACTCGACCATGAAGGCCGTACAAATGAAAACATAACCGGAATAAGAGACTTCAGAGCAATGCCGAATGTCGGCAGACGGCGGAAATCAATGCGGCAGTAAATCAACATAACATATTACTTGCAGTAGTTAATTAAAGGCAGTGATTTGAAAGATAAATAATGAGACCAACCTGAAATCTGAGATCATCGTTTTCCTCCCTGGTGCGGTGGAGCCTTTCCACCAAGGACCCTTTGGTGCGACCCACGTTCTCTAGTTTGGTTTGCAGAAGCTGAAAGAAATACAAAAAGACATTAAAATAATGGAAAAATAACGAAAATTTAATAATATAATATACGAGTAATATTATATTATTTATTTAAAAATAAAATAAGTAGAAGAAAATGACATTGAAATTATACTGTGAGTCTCCATGTTATTTAGAAAGGAAAATAGCAGTTAGATCAGAGTTTCCCAAACTAATTTACCGGTTCAACCCCCTCCCCCAGTTTTTTCGCTTTTTGACTAATTAAACATTAACACTCAAAAGATGAGCGTGATAGTACGGCATCGAAAAACACCATTGTTAAACTAACCATCCCATAATACTGTTCAAAATATGCATGATTCTAGCGACGATGTATGACTAATATTTAAGACTGTTAAAAAAAACATTTTAGTGGACTAAATTTATTCAGCGCTTCCTTGTTGCCCTCGCCGCCCCATGCAGCCTTTCTGTCCCCTTATTCCACTATAGCCCCCAGCGGGCGATAATAATAATAAAAGTGAACTTACAAAGCGCAGTTTTGTGTTCTCCTCAAGTGCGTTTATATTAAATTGATTGAGCTAATAAGACTAAATAACAAGGAGAAAATAATATATAACACGTATACAAATTAATACTCTAAGTTCATGACCTTTATCATAAATCATGAGAGAAAAAGGTTCAGATATAAGTATAACAGTGCTTGTGTACATTAACAGACTAAAAAAACAATTTACTAGAAGCTAAGGGTCTAAAAATCCAGATGAAACGTATGCATTCATATTAACAAATATATTAAAGCAAAAAAAAAAAAATTATATTGAGGACAGTTAACATGTTGGTTGGATAAGTGAACGATTCTAAAAATGCAAACAGTATAAATATAACAAGTAACAAAATAACAATGAATATTTCATGACAATGAGTATATGGTTTTCAGTAAGGACATTAATAATAATAAATGGATTACTTTTATAGCGCCGTTTTTGTGGGAAAATCACCTCAAGGGACATTGTAAGGATACAAGGAAAAAACCGAAACAAAGCAAATAAAGGACGTTTTTAAAGAAATTAAATTTAAATAAGTTATGTTTTGTATGTAGGATTTTTAAACAATTTGGTTTTTAGGACCCGTTTGAACTCTGCTAGGTTCTGTATGTTGGTAAGCTTTGGTAATCACTAATCAGTCAATCACTGAATTACACCAAGAAAGTTGAGCCCATGTTTCTCGTACAGACTGATCAATACCTACTTTACAATTTCTCAACCTTTTTCAATTGAATTTCAATAGAATAGAAAAAAAGTTGGATTTATCATTTCGTTTTTACACTAAATTCTAATCAATTGTATCGGAGAAAAAGTAAACCCTTTTCTTATGCTAGTTTCAGAACGGGTTATTGTCCGTGGGCAGAGTTTACAAGTACAACCTAACGGTAATATATACCTTTAGAAATGCAAAAAGCTTTCTTTTCAAACCTTTATCAATAGCTCGGTTGTATTACAATTTCTGTGTGCAAATGTAAAATATTGTCAAGAACGAATCGTCAAACAACGCGTCTGTACGCGAGTCATTGGAAAGTGTAGGTACTTGAGACGGTACAAATACACCGACGAATGTTTATACACGGGGGGACACGGGAGTACATGAACACGGTCAACCACACTAAAGTTAAGCATACACGTTAGCGGGGTAAATGCCAAACAAAGAGCTATTCTATACCAGTAGCCAGATGTGTAAATTACAGATATCTATGTTAAAAAAGTTAACAGAAAACCATATGGTCTATTCAGATATCTTCGAATGACTAGAAACCAAACGCGTGAGCATAAAACTTATTTTTATTGTTATATCGTCGCTGGGAAGACAAGGGGGCCGAAGCGATATTTTGGGAAGATTACACCAGAGTACTTGAAAGTTTTTTTTTTGTTTTACGATAAAATTAATGATTCTTCAGTAACTGTTTGGATTTTGACAAAAAAAAGTTGACTCAGGAACTCAATGCTCTCACTGAGTTACCTGAACCGACAAAAAGCTAAAAGAGTCCTAAACTTGTGTCGCTTGAGTCGAGCCTTCTCCCAAATGGAAAATATATTTTAGATGACTGAAGCGCCACAAAAGTGTTTACAATAAAACAAGAGAGAAAATGGTGAAAATAATAAGATAAAAATTATAATTTGAGGTAGTTAACAAACGAGTAAATTAGTGTGGCAACCTAACTAACTTACCGTCATGCCGTTTCCCCAGGCAGAGGACGAACCGCCATACATCTCCGTCTTGGCACACACTCCTTGCTTCATTCACATTCACACATCGTCTCATACATACTCTTCTGTTATTCTGACTTTTCACGTGACCCGACTCAAGTATTTGATTCACTAGATCGTGCCATGTCTTCCTTTCACTTTCGCATCATATATTCTTTTCGCACTCCTTTCTTCGTTCATTCGCTCTACATGCCCAAACATCTAAACGTCCTTTTCTTAATCGTTCGTGGTAACCTTGTAGTATTAAAAATAAAAACGAATACAGCACGGTGACCTGTACCAATTTCGTACAACCCTAATTCATAATATCAATGCAGACAGAATAAGTCCGCGTATATCCGTGATCATTTATCGCATATATAGTAAGTTTTCATGCAGTGTTCCGTATGAAGTGTGGAACACAGATGAAATGAATGTGACAAGCATGCATTGTGGTAAACTGCAGTGGCGGTTTTCTCTAAGGAGCGTATGTGCAGTGAACTCTACGGAGTAGCAAACACGAACAATATAAACATGGATTATAATAATTTGAAAAACCGGCCACCAAAACTCATTAGTAAAAAACGCGCCCGCATGAAAATTTGTCCATTAGAGCAGAATCCAAGCCTTTGATATGTATTTCACGTTATTATGTCAAAACTTTCGTCTTTGGGTGCAGTGCACCTTCCACTAGCATTTACCACTGTGCATGTGGCATTCCCCAGGGGCCCTAGCACCAAATATCGATGTAGATTTTATCGACTATGTCGGTAATTTGGAATCGTTCCCGAGCCCTACTGCAGATCGCTAACGAACAAACGATAACTAACTGCGTAATTATTCGTATTAATTTAGTCGATGTCAAGCAAAAGTATATTGTTTTTTTTTTCGTTTTTCCTAATTTTTTACAAATATTTCATGTCTAATACAAAAAATGGTTTTAAGTGAAAGAAGATTTTAATGAATTTATTTATCCTCTTTTTAAACTCTGAACTCCCATTGAGAATGACCACGAACAGCCACTGGTAAGCTGTACGGGAAATTAGATTCTCAAATATGCATTTTCTATGAAGTATTGTTCTGAATCCTACGCAGCTACCAGAATAATGGGAACCGGGCATTTCTCCCATATTATCTCTAGTAGAGTTGACCCCAGCACCGCGCGCCGCAACTACTACAAGGCGCAGATGGAACGCGTGACATGGGGAGCAAATCGTAAAAGGCACTTCTTCCTATCGGAGGTTGGCTATTATCAGGTAAGTCTTCACCCTGCAAGCTGCAACTGGGAACAGCAAAGTGAAGTTTCAGATTGAAAAGCATAATTTGCAAAGTTGGGTTTCATTTAATGTTAACTATGCAAGGAGGACTGTTGGATAAATTTACAAATTTTTTAAACTTTATTCCACTATACTCGTTTGAACCTTAATACAGATTTATACAAATAAAAATTATCCTGGCAATAATAACTAAATTCTGCAAATTTATAGATTATATATAAGTATTATTTGATAACCTACACTGTTTGAATTTATATCTTAACTAAAAGTCAACTGTTGATTTATGCACACAAATAATACATTTTAGTGATGCGAGTCGTATTTGTAATTGATTACGTATATATGTAATTGAATATCTTCAGCGGGCACCTCAACGTATTGCTTATTACTATTGTCGTTATCATTATTTTGTTGCAGATTCAAAGGATTATCAGGGCTACTCGTGATTGTTTTGGCTGCCGGAAAGATATTCGGAGCTTTTTAATGCTTTTCAGTTTCAGGGGCTTCAGCTTAAATGTTGTACGCCCGACCCCGATTGACCCCAAAGCTCAAAGGCGGCTTTCCAATATGAGAAGTGTCAGGAACATGTGGCCGGATGCCGCGAATAGTTTGTGAGAAGGGCAATGTGATGCTGAGTAGCCGTCCTGTCCACACACAAGTGATCATTATAACATGGACCAGCGTACAGCATCCTAAACAGAAGCTACTGTAACTCTTTCATCTGGAACTGGAAGGAAAATCCCATCTAAAACTAACAGAACGGCTTTGGTATTTATATCCAAAAGCAGAAACAAACAAAACGCGGCGTGACTGATTACGCGTGGAGATTTTTTATTAAGGGTTAAAATATTAATAATATGGTAAATAGGTCGAAATCCCACGCCAAGCCATTTCATAATAAGCAAAGAATGATTTCAATAAATTTCACTTTACAAAGGTTCGTAAAAAATACGCCTATGGTAAAGTCAAATAAGAAAACTTGTGTTTTGTTGTCACGTCGAGAATTAAATTAACATTTCACCGGCTTTTTTGCCTTGCCAAAGAACGTGCAAATTATTAAAATTTTAAAAATCTGTAAGAATTTTTTTGAAAGGGCATTTCTTCCTATAAATCACCTTTTCCATAAACATTAACAATTTTTTGAATTTCGATGGGAATTTTATTACGAATAAGGTTTATGATTCACTCGATAGAGCACAGTTACTAGAAAATACGTTATAATGGTGTTTAATTAATTGAAGAACATAATTATTAACTGTATTATTGACTCACTTTCTTTGTTGCAACTCATCCAGTTCAATATTCTTTGCCGTAGACTCAGAAACAATGAATTGCTGTTCCTCAATCATCACTCTACTAATTATGGGTATCATTCTCCACTGTCCAGAATGTCGAGACTTGTTAACTCAAACCATGGTCTTCAAAATTTTGGTATCAGTCTAAATGATTTTTGTCATTCTTTACAACTCTACCAAAACTTTGACTTGAACTTGGCTTTGATTTGAATGTTCTTTCTAATGTATATTTTGTCCTATTTTTGTCATTGCTTTTTTATAATATTATGTATGTGCTGTTCTTTCTCTGTTGCTCTTTTTTCCCATTACGTGTTATGTTTTTTTGTTGTTTGTAATGGGACAAATAGTCCGTTAGTTTTTTTATAAATAAATACATATTTTGGGATTAGTCAAGTTTCCTAATACAATGAAGTTGAAATATGTAATTCCTAAAACCAAATAGTCATTGTTTTGCTAACAGGTGGGTTATGTGACGCCAGCTGCTAAAATGACTAAAAATGGAAGAGTGTTAAAATGGTATTATTTCCTCAGAAATAATGATTTATCGTTGTGTAACGAATTGTCAGGCTGCGTTCGTTACCAGACGGCTTCGATGCTGAAATGCAATACCCAGCGTCGAGGCTCGCCAACTGAACAATGCATATTTAACTCAAGGAGAAACTACCAAAGAAATTATTCTCATTTTTGTTACGAAAATGGCTCGAGTTTCAGTGAAAATCATTGAATATTTACAATAAACATAGAGAGCTAGGTAAAAACTGTAGATGATGCGTTATATACTAAATTCCCAGGGAAACTGTTCTCAATTGAACAAATTTTCGAGGTGATTGTAATTTTTAGTAATTTACTAGATAAGTGTTTTTAGAATTTGACTTACAATTGTACGTAGTTATGCAGAAAGCATCCAACCCCAAAAAGATGAAACTGGGAAAAAGGCGTTTGAAAATATGACGATAAAAAAGCATTAATATGTGTAATTGGCATTTGTATAGTAAATATCAGTATTTTTTTTTCTTTATGCTCATTATTATAAATAGATAATTTATAATATACACATGTGTTGATTAAAAAAACGTTTTTCTTATATTATGCTACATTTTATAATGCTTTTTAAACTTTGATTTAAGTCAAATCCCTGCAATGTGCGTTGGTAAAAAAAAATAATGACTAAAAATCTATTGAATTTGGAGCTTGGATGTTTACAGCGGATTTAAATGTCGTATTTGTCTATGGGAAAACACGTAAAACTCAATTTTGGCAAATTGTGGTTTGGGCGTTTTCTGCATAACTACGTCCAATTTTGCATAAGCAGGAACCATTTTTTGTTTGCACAGTTGTCATAAAACGTGATATTTGTTTAAAGAGAACACTTCGCGTGGTGACATTAAAATCATAGAACTAAAAAAAACATTATTGTCATACGTCATTTTGTTTGAGCACCTCTATTTTAACACCTTAGATGCCGACCATGTTAAGCCAGTAATCGAGCTTCATCAGAGCTGTATAAAATTATATTTGGTATTATCAGTTAAAATTATGATATGGCCCTGATGAAACCTGGGTACAAGCGAAAAGCGAAACCTGGTCGAGCATGTTATATGAATTCGAGAAACCACCTAAATGTAACACCTTGCCCATGGAACTGGAATCAGTCGATTAAAAAACTGTATCATTAATTTCGTTGGTATTTATAAGTGTGAATAATTTCGGTTGCAAGTTATTTGAGGGACTTGTTTGATTTTACCATTATACAAATTAAAAATAAAAGAAAATATTACACATGTGTGTGTGTGCCGAGTAAAGTAAATTTAAGATCCAGAATCGATTAAATAAATGGAAAACCTTGGCATGTTTGTATTGAAAAATATAATTATAAATCGGATCTTCTGACTTTATAATTATACATGCCCAAACCATCAAAGCGTCCCTTTTTAATCTTATTCATTACGCTTACTGTTCAGCCTTGCATTCTTTCCGGATATCCACATTTATAACATGTTCAGACGTGGATTTTTGTGTGGAAAAATACTGTTTGGACGCTATTCTTTCAGATCGCAGGAAAATTACAGGTTTTTTCCATGCATAAAAATCTTGTAATTTGAAAATTAAAAATACAAAACGTTAATATAGAAAACAAATTTCTGAGATTTATCTACCCGAGGGAGTGTGCTAACTACCCGTGACTATCATACTATTTTTTTCTTGTGTATGCTCAGAATGAACCATCCAACAAAAGGGATGTGTACATTGTTACACATTTCGTGGATGTTTCTAAAACGTGGAGATTCTATGTTACCGATGGTTATCTCTGTTATCGACAGCTTGTACTGTTGTATCTCCCGATGTGCAGGACCAACTAGCCAATGGCCATGGCCGGTGGGGAGGGCACCACTCCTCTTGTTGAATCGAATCGTTTTGGATATTCAAATATTTTACATTAATGAATCGGTGTGTTTTTTATACAATTTATTGAAATATTACAATCTGTTTTTTTTTTCCATTTTGATCTCTTTTCTTCATAAATAAATACCAAGTACACTATTATACATCCTGATTTAACACAAATGTAATATCTTTGAATACCCAAAAGTGTGAATTGTGTAAAATTGAATTGAATCACGTCACTGACATTGATAACAAAGTAAACCGTGAAAGAAAGGGAGGAAAGTTAATTTATTTATGTAGGTCGAGTACTTGAGGAAAATTGACTAATGATACATTTGTTCACTTGCCACGTAAATTCACATGTACATAAATATATTCATAACGAAATGGATAAATTCACAAATAAACTAATCAAAACAAGCGGAGAAAGTTTGTTATCTGAGATCGAAGCAAGTAGTTTCTTTTTAGAATTGGGAATAGTACCATAAGCACGAAAGTTGGCTATCAGCTCTAAAATTGATTAAATAAATATGCAAATAAGTTGGAACAAAACAGCAACGCTTAAAACGAGAATACGTAGTTATTATGTCAGAAAAATTGGTCAAGCCAAGGCAGTTGTTTTTAAATTAGATTGAACTTAATTTTTAAGGCAATGGAGTCATGCACTACTTTGTATTATCCACTCTTCCATACGGAAGCGAAACTCAGGTTCGGAAAAAGAAGAAATCAACGAACCGAATGCATTCGAGATGTGAACCCTGAGAATAATAAAATATAATTCTTTCACGTCAGATGCCAGTTTCGAAGATTGCCAACTATACGAGGAACTGAGGCGTAAGTAAGTATATTCGGACACCTACAGAGGGGTGACCAAGATGAGTTTCCATCATGAAACCAGGAAGGGAAGATCATTGGAAGAGATCCAGGGAAGTTCATGAATGACATCAAGGGGACGACCAGGATACCAATTGAGGGGTTGAAGTGTGCATTAGACAAGAAGAAATTCAAAACTTAAACACAAATATGGTGACCGATGGTGATAGGAACGTAATAATTGTAATTTGAGATATATTATAATCAGTAGAAAACGAACCGTTTATCAATTCAAAATTCTGAATTTTTGGGATGCCTTTATTCAAAGGAAATAATAAGATGATAATGATTTTGCAATACCACAGGCAAAGTGCAATACATTGTATATACAATAAACAAAATAAGATAAGGCCTAAATGATATCGTTTGGGCCTGATGCAGATTAGGTTATTTTGGGCCGTTCAATGTCTGATTTTGTGGCAGTACCAAGGTAGTTTGGTATATGAAAAAATATTCACGAGTATGGCACAGATTATAGAATCGAGTACGTAAGTATAATATTACCAGTAATCATTTGAAAACCTAACCTAAATCTTTACTTTATAAGATAATAACGGATAATAAGCACCCAGGATAGTTTTTGACATTTTTGAATAAGTAAAAAAATTATATTTGTATAACGAATATTACATCGATGGCGTTTTAATTTTTGAACGTTGAAAAAGAAAAAAAATATTATTTTGCTGACGACTTGAATTCATCAACAATTAAATAAAAGTGATAAAAAATGTGGTGAATTCAGTAAACGTTCTGATTTGATGACATAGAAAGCCTTGGGACAGATTAGGTTCAAGGACTCGGAGGCATTCGATCAACCGACTAAGCATACATTAATTACTGCGAGTTCATCTACCATGGCGAGATATTTCCGCCAGAGACAAAAGCCTTACTAGAAGCCAACGTGAAGCATCTAGCCGGGAACCGGACGCGGTCGGTGACGTCCTAATGCCAGAACCAACAGCCAACCGTAAACTGTAAAGCATTAATTAACTTCCAGCATGACCCCGGCTACCTTCTTAGATCATTAGACACGAATTCTTGGACAACATTGCTCATTCACGTTTGATGAAGTACAGAGTACTTATTACGACGTGAAATGCATAAAATTAGTCTCCGAAAAGGGGATCAGTAATTGCAACATTTAATTTATCAATTGTTTAGGGTAGATCTAATAATAAGTAGCTGATAACTATAATCCTTAGCTACTAATAGCTGAAGTATACATAAGCAAACTTTCCATCACATATGTGCATAAGTTAATGAACTAAACAAAAGTGTGAATTGCCATGATTTTGTCGAACCACAGATAGGAGAGAATAAAAATAAGCAAAATAATTCTGCTACTACCAGTGTTTTTGGTAAATAAAATATGAGTGTATTTGTTTTATAAATCTCTTCACCGATGTTATCTTTTCTAGGTCAAATAAGTACAAAAATACCGAAATAGAGTTTATCGTGCAGCAAAAGTCTTGGTAAATGTTTACTGCGTATGTGATTAAATATATTTACAACTCATCAAATAAACAACACCGACGAATGACGAATGTTAGCATTAAACTAACAAATTACTATCAATATTTACAGTTCTAAGAACGCATTTACTTTTGCAAAACAATGATTTGAGCAGGAAAAATTAACCTATTTTACAGAAATTCACTATTGGAAGTCAATTTGTGTGAAAGTTAGATGGTTAAAAATAAAAAGAAAACATTTTCCAATGGGTTATAATATTTAATTTAGAGATACAACTACGCATTTGCGCGTTAACGTGCAAGTTGGGGTTGGTGTTCCATGCAATCCCGAAGTGTTTAAAATAACTTAGTATTCATAAGTAATTAGTTTTATAACGTTTTCACTTGTACGTATAACCTTACAAGAGGGGACTGAGAGGGGCACGAGAGGCACCGGGGATCCTCCCCTCTGGGGCTTGAAAATAACATTTTGACTGTAAATCTCTCTTGCGGGGTATTACTATTCTTGTGCACTATTAAAAAAGATATTAGTGTATTTAGAAAATATTATATTCAAATAAGAACAAAATTGTAATAATCATTTTAATGAAGGACAATTAAATCTTGTTTTTTGTTTTCTAGAAAGTGAATTTTACTATCTTTTTGTTTTAATTTTTTTATTGAAGAATTACAAATATATTTACCAAACAATCAATTAAACTTATCGCGAAGCTCAATTTTAGACATATTTCCCCTCTCCTTCCCTACTTAAACTTCTAGCCCTTCTCTCCAATCTATCGCCCGCCAAAGTTGATGTTCTCTCTCTCACTATTATATTTTACAGTTGACGATATTCAATAGAGCGGTGTTATAAAAAACAATCTTTTATTTTTGAATTATTGTTTAAGATATTATGTCACTGTATGCTTTGACCACTTTTTCTATAATCTTTTAGATAGTCTATTATATATTCTTTACTTATAATCTATGTAAAAGACCTGCTGGGCGTAAAACAAAACAAATAAAATTATCGTTACCTTCACGTCACGACACTATGGTGATTTATTGAGGGTGTGAATGAATATGTTGTGAAAGGATGATTGATGGGTAGGTTAATTGCCTTACAAAACAAAATGATAATGACTGATATAAAATGACAAATAATGACTGCATGATTAGAATAATTCCATGTACCTAGTCTCTTCTTCACTGAGTTATTATCCTCAGTTTAAACTTAGTATATCATTTCCACACCGTATTACTTCAGAACTTTTAAAGCTCGTCTCTAACCGCACCCCACCCCTTCCCAACAGGTTCCCCCTGACGATCCATATAAGGCTTTTGTTAACAACATTTAGAAATGAAGCATATTCAAGTACTGAGGGAACTCCCTGAACAAAATATTCAAGGGATCTAATTTATGTGCGGTGCTCTTTTTTTACTTACGTTCAACTTTACTTAAATTAAAATAGTTGAGAATACTCTCAAAAGGCGAAGTGGCTGTCACGCGTAAGAGGAAAAAAACACTTTATAATATTAACAAAAATATACTTAATAAAAGTAAATAAATCTATTCAAAACAAAGCTAGGTATATAAAACGTCATGAACTTTTGGCTGGAATTTCTAAGTTATTGCGAATATTTTCAGGTCAATGCGTCATTTTCATTACGAGTTTTACATTTTTCGAATAACATCTAAGGCAAAGCTAGGTATTACGATAAATGATAAGTTGCCTGTTTGCGATTGACAAATTGGTATCGGTGTGTTTAAAAGAAATTGATATTCTGTGTACTAAATGATAGATGGTGTTGGATAAACGGAAACGGCCGGATGAAAGGGCGGAAGGGCGGAAGGACGGACACACACTGTGAGCACGTGGACGCTTCAGAGTCGCTGGTCGGGAGCGGCGATCAAACAAATCGGCTTTAGAATTTTTATGACAAAAAAACTTCAGTGAACGACAATCAGCATGGCTCATCGCCCCCCTTTCAAGTATATTTTTATTCAACGCCCCCCCCCCTCATAGTTTTTGATCTTCATAAATATTTGAACGTTTTACACGAATTAGGTACGCATGATGCTATTGTTCTTCTTACAACAGGTCCCGAGTGACCTAGTTAGGTGAAGACCGCAGAAAAAAAACCCATCAATAAATATAGCGATGTGAATGAATTAAATAGTTGAAGATGTCTCAGTGTTATCGCCCTGATAAAAGTTACACAATTTGGAAACGAAACATTATTTAAAATGGTATTAGAGGTGTTTAGTGACTAGTTCTGAATAGCTAGGCACTTCCGAAAATTCTTCCTATTTCCTTCCCTCATCTACTTCCTACAGCTTCGCAATAAACCCCAAATTAAATATACAAAAAAAAATCTGGTCAAATTTATTCAGCCCTTTCTTGTTACTCTCACCGTCCCTTTCCTTCATCGACCTGTACCACCCCCCGGATCGCCCCTAAGGCCCGCCACCGGGGGCGATATCGTCTACTTTGGGAATCACTGCGCTAAACAATCAATTGACAACGAAAACATTACCCACATTGTGGCAGCTTAAAAACGAACCGAAATAAAGTTAAAATAATCCAAATACAATATCGTAGCACCACTAATGAAGGCTTGTTGAAAGTTAAGATTTAAAATAAATAAACGTAGAAAGTAGAAAAGTTGTAGGTATCGCAGCGAAACGAAACATTCTGGAGAAGCAAAATAATGTATTTAACAATGGTGTAGTACGCCACTACAAACATTACCTTTATAACAGGAATACGTCATTGAAATAGCAAGGCGGAAATAGCTTTGGTTCTTGACCGAGAGGTCGTGGGTTCAAATCGCGACATTTAAAACTGCTTTGGGATTTTAAAGATACATAAATCAACAAAATGAAAAAGTGGTATGTTTGCACTTCGTTCCACAGTCGAAGATACTAATAGTATCGAACTGCATAGATACCATAAGTCACACGTTGTTCTTCCCAACCTCCCTCTTCCTCTTTACAATTTCCATTTTGTTATCACAATTGACTCTAGCTGTGGTGTAACATAAGCAAATCCTAAAAAGAAACACGTATTCCATACCAATAATACAGGGTCCGCCAAATAACTTTTTTTTTTGAAAAACAGGGCGCAAAACATCGAGTGTAGCTTCGGCTGTGTGGCACGTAGCGCCGTCCTGTTGAAACCAAATGTTGCCAATATCCTCCTCTTCAATTTTTGTGAACAAAAATTCGTTCAACATGGCCCGATAACGATCGCCATTGACTGTAACGGCCACTCCTTGCTCATTTTCAAAGAAAAATGGCCCAATTATGCCTCTGGACCAAAATCCGCACCAAACAGTGACTCGTTTTGGGTGTACCGGCTTTTCAATGTATGCGTGCGGGTTTTCTGTGCCCCAAATACGACAATTTTGCTTGTTTACATACCCGCCAAGATCAAAATGAGCTTCATCCGAAAAGATGATTTTTTGGCAAAATCGGCATCTTCTGTAAGTCGATCGCAGGCCCACTCAGCGAAGCGAAAACGCATTGGATGGTCAGTTGGCTTCAACTCCTGAACCAATTGGACTTTGTATGGCGTCATACCAAGGTCTTTATGCAAAATTCGTCTCAATGATGTCTCCGAAATGTTCAATTGTTGAGAACGACGGTGAATTGATGTTGATGGCGCTTCACGCACACTTTCTGCCACAGCATCGATATTCTCGGGTGTACGCACTGTTTTTGGCTTTTCACGCTTTGGTTTATCGATGAGGATGCCAGTTTCTTTCACTTTTTTCACAAGATAACGAACATACGGAGCTGACGGTGCTTCTCTTCTTCCAAAAACCGTACGCAATTTTCGCACACATTCTGCAACATTACCATGATTTTCAAAGTAATGTCGCAATATTTCCCAGCGTTGTTCAAGCGTATACACAACCATATTCGCTCAGCGGAAGGATAAAACTAATTATCTGTCAAATCAGACATGAGCTAAGTGTTACCATTCACGAAATAAGCACTAGTTGAAAAAAAAAAAGTTATTTTGCGGACCCTATAGTAACAATAATGAATAAATGATACCCAATTTATGGCAAATAACTTTCGAAATCAAAATGTATGTGCTTATTTACGAATTAGTTTTGAGTTAAATATACCGGTTTACCCAGTACATTGAGTTCGCTGCATATTGATGGCTATCGGGTCCCAAAGTTAAATAACATAAATAAATTTCAATTGAAAACAATCATGGTACCGTTCATTGACACCGTTTGATTGGCAGAGATTTCAAACGTACCTACATAAGTTCTGGCCTCGGCTCCATTCATTGAACAACTTGTCGGTAAATTTTCGATAGTGCGGTTTTCTTCCATTAAAAGTCATAATTCTTAAATAGCGCTCAGCTTAGGTGACAAATCATTTTTGCGGGCAGTTTTTCTAGCTTAAGTAAAATTAAATATATCAGAGTGTTAATTGAACATAAAATTTTCTTTGAAATTGTAGCAACGCTCAGAATTACAATAATGCATAAAACTAAATAAGTGTTATCGAAGAAAATCGCCTTGGCGATAATATCTGGCGAAAGAATGTACTCTACACCTGACTTAATGTTTGTTCGTAACAAATAGAATTTTCAGGTAAGTATGTGCTCCATACCAATTATTTGGGCCAGTAAAGGCTGATTCACACCAACGTCCGGATCCGCTCAGTGCCGATATTGTTCCGCAAGAGAGCTTATTGATATGGTATGAATATCAATCAAGGAGTATGTGCCAAGACAAAGTTGTGTGGCAGTATATCCTTCTGCCCACCCTTGTGATATTTAACTACTTAGTTAGTTAAATAATTATTTTGAAGTGTAAAAATACTTACATCCCAGATTTTTTTTTATTAAAAACCATTTTTTTATAACTACATAATATTTTTATTAACTAATAATTATTAAAAATATTATTTAGTGATAAAAAAATGATAAAAAAAAACTGCGATGTAAGTATTTTTACACTTCAAAATAATTATTTAACTAACTAAGTAGTTAAATATCACAAGGGTGGGCAGAAGGATATACTGCCACACAACTTTGTCTTGGCACATACTCCTTGATTGATATTCATACCATATCAATAAGCTCTCATGCGGAACAACATCGTCACTGAGCGGATCCGGACGTTGGTGTGAATCAGCCTTAATATTTTAATGGCATCGAAAAAAAAGGTTTTTTCGATAATTAACAAACAATATAATCATTGAATTTGAAAACTGAAAATGAAACTCTAGGGAAATACGAGTGTGAAGTTTTTTCAAATTTGGAACTGATGTTAATTGAAAATTTGAATTTTCAAATATTAAAAATAATTGTTTCAAATCCCTACCTACCTATAATGTATTTAAGCAGACATCATTATATATTTTAAATGGGTGGACTAAAACAAAAACAACAAAAAATTCTAGGCAAGTCAAGTTACATCCCGTGATTTTTCACTTGTAGACATTTAATCATGTATTTTATTTCATTTATATTTCTCCAGAAAAAGGCACGTATACCAAGACGGCTTCGACAAAAAATAAAGTGATGTTTATGGAGTTGGTTTTTTATTTATTATTTGTAGGATTGACTACTAAATACAAGCACGTTTTCCTGCTACGTCTGTAGTTGTTACTCTAAGGTTGGTAACAGTTCTGATTTCTCAGCAAAGTGATGAGAGTTTCTTTGCTCACAGCTCACACGTTATATTTTTAAATGATTAGTCAAATCCCTGGCTCGCAGGAGAAGATCATCACGTCATCAGTCATCATCATCTGATCATAATCAGAATTTAAAATTAGAATTGCTCGCAGTTCACACAATTTTGAAAACAAACAAAAAAATTATAAAGAAATACTAGTCCACCATTCTCTGGCCTCGGTTATATTTATATTTAATGTTGTAAATATTTGAACAGCTTTTTTTTTTTAAATGTCCATGTCAATAGTTCGTTGTTTTCTAGTGTTTATTCGTAAAGCAATTACAATTTTTATGTCAAAGGACAGGTAGACCAAAAAGGTTGATTATAAGATAAGATACTAGTAGTTCCTACTCGGCTTAGACCGAGTCAACACCACCTTTTTAAAATCCTTTTTCGAAAGGAAAATAAAGAAAAAATGGAGCGTCTGGTCATATTTCAAAAAGTCTAAATAATATTAGTTCCAGAAAATAGTTGCGTTAAGCCAAAAAAGGTGCAGACAGAAAACGCTTTGAATGACGCCAGAGCTCACCGTGCGAGAGTTTTTACCAAGACCGGTCGGTAGCTGAGTGGACAAACGCGTCGGATTCCCACCCGGGCGTCGTGCGTTCAATTCCTCTGCTGGCTAAGTCCTCCATCATTGCACAAGCAACATCTTCCGCTTCTTATGATGGCAGTAGGAGTTTTTCGAATATTGTCAGGTTATTCGCAACTCGGAAATGTTTGTCTTTATTTATAAAAAAAAAAACAAAACAGATGTTTTGAAGTTAAACATATTATTATCTTCATTTAGACGGATATAAGTTTTGTTTTTTATGCACCCGATCGACTGTACCAAAAGCTGTGTCGCGTTTTAGGCATTTAAATCACAGAAATCGTGGGCGGCTCAATCACTGGGAGCCGACCACATCCATCTTATCGACATACGGTAATGCTTATTTACAAATCCGGCATTTGAATTAACTCTCTGGAGACGGAAACCCACGCTGCATCCGAATGGTATGCGAACAGAATACTGAAACAAACGACGACAGAACCACAGAGGTTATGTCAAAATATGCGCCTTCTATTTTTAACACACTTTTTCAGATGTTTTGGAAGTAGGGGTTTCTGGTGTCGTTCGAGGAGATTAAGACGATCCAAATTACGCGCTAATTACGATGAAATCACCACTTGACGTCGACCGGCTGAGTCAATGTATGCAAAAAAACATCGCTAAAATTAACGTTTTATTTGATTTTCTGAAGCTCAAGCACAAATATCTAAATGTTTTCCGGTCGGGGTCTAATAACTTAATTTTTCACGTTGTTAAATAAAGGCAAATTCAAAAAAAGATTACAATTCAAATTTTTTTTACAAGCCTTAAACTTTTTTTTCTAGGCTTATAAAAAATATCCAGTTAAAGCAAAGGCGATTGTGAGTATAACTTGCAGTATTTGATTAAATCATCTATAATATTTCCAGGCGATCAAATCTTCCAACCAAAAACACATGATTTTGCATTATTTGAATTACATCGCCTTAAAAATATTAGTTACTTGCGAGGTAGCAGAAATTTATATTTTTACAACGTTTTTGTTATTGTTTTGATACAAGGCATCATGACGGATATTTAAAATGATTTGAGGTACAGCCTTCGTGGGGCGTTATTTTGGCTAAAACCCCGGCCTTTTAAAAATGATTTTAGCAGTAGGAAGAACTATTCGCGACATTGACGTGTCAAAATAATGATAAATCGGATAAAGTTCGATCAATTCCTGGCGGAAATTCGAGAGACGGGTTACATGGTGATGCGTTAGATGCGTCTGTGGGTTTTTAAATGTATATTAAGATTCAATCAGAAGGTAATAAAATTACCTGGAGGTATTTTTTAATGTTATTGTAAAGCCGCCTTTGTCAGCAATAAAACAAAACCCAAAGTCATAGATGTTCACTATGAGATAGGCCCAATAAGTGTCCATTCCGGACATTAATAGTACATATAGCATAGATTTACTTAAAATTGTATCAGTCTGAAGATGCTCGTCATAAGGTGAAACCGGTCAGGTCTTAAATAAAAAAATAGTGGAATAAAGTTTTAAAAATGTACTATTAAATCATTAAAATGGAGTTCCACCAGGAATTAAAAGTTTCAAAATTTAAAAAAAGACAAGATCCTAATAGCCAGATAATTCCCAACCTCCCACTTCCCTTTCCTCACGTTTTCACCTCCACAGCATTCCGTGAATCGGGTTGACGATAGATTTGCAGTATTTGCGGCATCACAAAAAAGGTTATTACTTTGCAGTTAAGTAATCCAAGACTGCAACAGTATAGAATTGCATGTTGCAGGCGGGCAGGGGTATTCCACTTAATCGCGAAAGGATGTCAAGGGGAAGGCAACGAACGGAGGCGTAGGTATTTTATATTGCACAAGAGACGGGTAGAATCGATACTGCGTTAGATACACGGTTGGCGCTACATTACGCCAGAGACCGGAACTAGCAACAGGTACAACAACCTAATTGACCTCTTTGGCAGAGAGGTAAGTTCCTTGCTCTGGGGCCACAGGTCGCAGGTTCAAAATCCGATGACGGTAAATACTAAAAATATATATTTACAAGTCGAACCATGTCTATTGTCATTGAATGAAAATTTCAACAGGTATCACTCCTCTACAAGTTGTAGTAGAACTCCACTTTACCCACTCTTACTTTATAAGACGTAGGGATAAACGATTTAGTCAAATATATCAACAACAAAACTATACAAAAATATTAAATGTGTAGAAAAGATTTAATGCATTTGAATCATTGAGAAAATGCAGTTTTGATTTTAAATTTTACAAGTTGTTAATTATATTTACATATATCGAATAAGTTACGTAATAAATTGTGTTGAAAATCCTGTGAAAGTTTAATTGTATGGGTTATAAATATTTTCATTACAAAAAAACAAACAGAAAGTACCCACTAAAATTGAATTCAAACAATGAACCTCGTAAGAGTGCAGCATCTATAAATATAGTTTTAATTCATTGATTTTTTTTTTCTTTAAAAAGAAAGACAAACATTCCCGGGTTACGAATAACCTTACAACATTAAAAAAAAAACTCCTACTGCCATCATAATAAGCGGAAGATATTGCTTGTGCAATGATGGATGACTTAGCTAGCAGAGGAATTGAACCCACGACGCCCGGGAGGGAATCCGACGCGTTTGTTCACTCAGCTACTAGCCGGCAATATCTATCATAGAATTATCAATGGCAAGATCAATTCCCTTAATGGCAGACTGATGACGTACTTGATTTTGTGGTTTTAAAACATCATTGTGGTTAGATCAACTCATATCAAAGATAATATATCGTAATAAAGTTTCAAAGACGCACAAATTATACGAACGTATTCACACTTACGGATTTAGGTACCTCCTACCAATGTGTATTAAAGTGATTATCTTATTTTTTGACGAATGGATATGTAAATGTATCATAGCTCGTGATGAAAAAAAAGTTACGAGCTGACCTAGAAGTTCTAAATAGAAGAAGATGTGCAAAATTCAGTATTGACGGTTTCATATCATAGATGTACTAGCTTAATGCTTCATACACACATATTTTATGTTTTATAGTTTCTAGTATTTTGGCTTGTATTTAAAGATATGTGTATCTGAACATAGTTAGTTCAAGCTTGGCAAGAACGATTGCCTATCTACGTTTTTCACAAAATATTGTCAGATATATCACAATAAATAAATATAAAAGACGAATAATCACGTTGTCTGTGATTAAAATCCACATTTTTTATCTTTCCAACGTCACTCAAAATTAATTTTCCCGGTCTGATTACATTCGATATACCTGCCTCAATATGAACAATAAATTGTTTTCAATTTTAAATCTTTTAAAGTTTGGTAACCATATTATTATTACTAATTCGTCGACACCGCTAAATGGTATTTTAAATGTTGATTCGAAAGCACAAATTGTTCGGCATCACGCTTGTGATGAAAATCCACAAATGTTACCTGTCCAAAGCCACTCAAAAGAAGTTTCCGCGGTCTGTTTAAATTCCATACATCTGAAAGTGGGCAATTACCTTAACATATTTGCGGTTTAACTCAACTAATGGTATGCCTATTCCGTCCCGTCACTAAAAACAGCTGCCAACCGGATGTAATCAAAATTGAGTGTGTAGGAACAAAGCAACACGAAATTATATTACGAAACCATTTAATGGGTTGAAATAATAAAAAGACAAATAAAGAATAATCATAATATCAAAATGTTATGTAAAACTACGCCAGTCTGTATAAATAATATGATACGTTCGGGTATGGGAAGTTTACGCCATTGAAAATAATATAAGTATAAAATGAAATAAGCGGTGAGAGAACCGAGCAGGAATTTGTCAAAAAACGATTATCGCTAATGATATTAAGTATTATAATGCTGCAACACAACTGACTCGAAGCTGTGGAACATTGTTGTATGTACGATGCAGCTAAGAAGTCATAGGAAGAAGCTCTATAAAAGATGACACATAGTGGATGAAGTATGAACTAGTCAGCTAACCTATTATGAGAATTTCATGACCTATTCGAGAACGATAAGCTGACATACGGGTGGGTAGATACTTTGTTCGTAGTAAGGGTAAATTGAAAGGATCAACATACCTGATTATGGACGGTGTATATCAGTAGATGTCTTTGCAGCTCCACGGGATTGCTTTCTTGAAGTATTGCAGATATTTTCCTAGAATCCGGCGTTTTCACTTTGATATTTCTCACTGGGGTATTCATAACCCTATCCAACTTCCCCAAATCGGAATCTAACCCCACCACTGCTCCACATTCACCACTTCCCGCGTTAGCACTAACTCGTCGAGGTCTCACGGGAGTGTCGGGAAAGCCGTTCACTGTTTTCACTGGAGTCACTGGCGCGAACACCGAGCGCCGCCTGGAGGCCAGCGGGGACTGGCACGGGCCGGGGGCCGAGGGGCGCGACCTGAACTCGAGGGTGCTGGCCTCGTGCTCGTGCTTCGTGTCCAGCCGCAGGGCGGTGGGGGTCACGAGGGTGTGCTCTCTCAGTCTCTCGGCTTCCACTTTCCCCGCCAGAGCCTCGGCTTCCATTTCTGAAAGCCGGTCCAGCAACGAATCTCGTTCTCTCCTGAGAGCCGCCAGTTCTTGCGATGTGCCGACCGCGAGCGCTCTTCGGAAGGCGCCGGCGGGATCATTGTCATCGTGACTGTCGCAGAGGGCGTTGAGGCTGAGGGCTCTGCGGTCTCCTAGGGCTCCACGGAGCGCTTCGGCTTCTTCTTTAAGCTTGTTACCTCTGTGCTGGATGACGTCCAGGAGCTGCCACAGTTCTCCCTCGTAGGTAGAGGGCTGTCGGGTGGGAGGGGCGGCCGAGCTGTGCGCCTCCTTGCTGGAAGAGGTCTCCGTGCTGAAGCCGGAGTCCTGCACCACGCTGTGAGCCCCCTCGCTCTTGCCCTGCGGCTTGCTGTGGCTGTCGCTGCGACTCCGGGGCAGAGAGTCAGCTTCGCGCGTGGGCAGTTTCCTGCGCACGCGCACTCCGGGCTCCCAGTCGCGGCGCGCGGCGCCCCTGCCGCCAACGGGGCTGGGGGTGACACCGCCCCCGCCGCTTCCCGGAGGCCCCCCGCCAGACAGCTTGGACCGCAAGTTGGGGAACGTCTCGATGACGAGGTCGCGAAACTCCAACAGGGCCCCCACCTCATTCTGAAGTTCCTGCAAACAAATGAAACGGTTCACACCAGGTTGCCAATCAAAAGTTGGATTTGTGTAGGTACTGAAACTCTCCATGATGCGAATTGGAAAAACAATGTCTTGCCAATGGTGTACAATTATCACTAGTCGATGCGAATATCTATATCTGTTTCAAAGGTTAAAATATAATGGCCAATTATTTCATCCGATAATATAATACCATATCTTAGAATATTGAGATAAGGAAGATAAAACCTGATAAGATTCATTGTCTAAATAAAATAAGATAAATTGTATATTCTTATATCAGTATTTACAAAATAAAGATTTATTAATAGCCAAATAATAAAATACTTAAATATTAGTGATACTTGCTATTAAATAAAAATTATAGCTATCAAATTATTACGAACCAAGAAAGATATTAATATTTTATGCCCAGCAGGACCTTTGAGTTGAACCCTTGATCTTTCAGGAAATAACACTAGTCAAATAATATAGGGTGCCACGTAAATTACTGACGTTCGACGAGGAAAGGTTATATTAATTAGGCAGGAAAAGGTAAAAATGAACTAGTTAAATTATAATGTGATACTAAATTCAATTGCATAGTAACAATAACAGTTAACATCGACCAAATTAAGCATATTTATTCGACATGAGTTGTCGTTCGTTCGTTAGTGAACTGCAGTCGGGCTCGATGTTTTGTGCTAGGGCCCCAGGGTTTTTTTAACTATCGCCATACATAGAAAACTCAAAATACACTTTTCACTAAAATAATCTAGAATTTTCATCTAAAAACTCCGTTAAGCCGAATTCTTTTAGATTTTTTTGTGATAATACTGCCTTGAAAAAATGCACGGATTAGTGAGCCTAGTTGGTCTTAACTCTTTGAACGCGTGACGTTTCTATGCTAGGTACCCCTGTACGCGGCACTTTTTTGTTGATAATATTTCACATTATAGCAGTATAAACACCAGTGTTAAAAATAATCTATCTACTTGGATCTGATAATTTATACATAAAGATTATTATTTATCACCAACTGACTTTCAAACGTGTGTATTTATGATGATAAACGACGAACAAAGATCTCAGTATAAACAAACTCACCATTTGGAGACGCCATTTTCGGAGACGGCTCGTTACGCTTTGACCGAGAACGGACACCGCGCCGATTAACTATTGCAGCCAGCCAGCACTTGACGTATTTATACACACATCACATTTCACAAACAAAATATTTTTTATAAACATTTTATTTTCAATCCTATTCTGTTACGTATTATTGTTCTCATATGATTCTATTATTATTATTAAGGCTTGAGTAAATAATTATGTTTAGATAGGCAGACACTTGACTTAAATATTTATAACCGTTAAAATTGTTTTGAGGTGTGGTATATTTTATAACAAGGAGATAAGCACAAAGATATTTCACACACTTGACACATGAATCTTGTATTTTGTTTTTCTTCTCTCGCCTACCACTATTAGCGCATACGTAGCGCCTGCGGGGCTTTTGGTTTTTTTTCTGTCGGCGGAATTAGTTCGGGCATATGGTCGGTAAAGTTTTTAGGGAAGATTCTGTGCGGATTTGAGCTCGTGGAGGTTGTGGGACGTGCTAATCCAAATGTTTTACATTTTTTGCCATATTTTCCTATGAGCTGCTTTATTACATTTAGCTGGAAATCAGCTAACGGTATTTTTATTCCAGTAACCGATTTATAAATGGCGAAAGCATTTAACAAATATAAATCTATTATGTGAAAGGCCACTTTCTTATACCACTTGGTGGATTTCCTCATACAAGACAAATTACTTAAAATCATGTCAGTCTTGTCAACTGCACCCATTGACTTATTGTAATCAAGCACACATTTTGGCTTTAGTATGGGCTCATTGGTTTGATGGTTTGTTTTACCGGAAGCTTCCATGGAATCGTCATGCAAGGTGGTCAGCATATGCACGTCTCTTTTGTCGCACCATTTGAGGGCAAGTAGTGATCCACGAGATTTTGCCTCAATTTCGCCCTTTTTTAACTTTCGAAAATCAGGCATCATTTTCCGGTTTTTTTTTAACAGTCCCACAAGCATTTGTCTTATTGTTATGCAGATATTCGAATAACTTCGGACTCGTATACCAATTATCAACCCACAAATTGTGTCCTTTCCCAACATAATCTTTTAATAGCGTAGTAACAACGGCCCCAGTCATTCCAAAATTCTGTTCGTCTATAATATCACTTCCATCTCCACAGTAAATAATAAAATCAATAACATAGCCAGATGTCACATCGCATAACACAAACATTTTAATACCAAAACGATGTCTCTTTGATGGAATATATTGTTTAAACATAAGTCGTCCCTTAAACACTACAATACTCTCGTCAATACACAAGTTTTTCTGTGGCACCATTGATTCCTCAAATATTTTTCTAGTATGTTCTAAAAGTAATCTAATTTTAAAAAGTCTGTCATGAGGAACTGGGAAATTTGAGTCCGAAAAATGTAACATTTGTGATAATAATTGGTACCGATCTCTCGCCATTGTTTTACTAAAGATAGGAGCTCTGAGGAAAATATCACTACTCCAATGTTCTTCTACAGTCAAATGCTTATTCCGTGTCATCAACATGGACAAAGCAAAGAAAGTGTACATTTCTGGTATATCAGTATCTATCCATTTATGTGTACGGGATTTTGGAGTCGGTTCCATCTCGCTAAGCTTAAAAAAGTAAAATTTGTTTGTTTCTGCAACAATTTTCTCCATTATATCCTTATTCAGAAAATGTTCAAAAAATGTAATTCCGGAGAATTTTCTGTTAGGCTGTTGTTTGTTATACCTGACTGAAAATCATCGAATTCATGAATTATTGGGATATGTTGACCAGATGTCCAAGACCCAAAATTATCATCATTTTGTTCCTCGACGACCTCAATGGGTTGCATTTCTATATCCATATTTTCATTCGATACATCAGATGGCTCATATTCTTCTTCGGACATTTCATAATCCGAATCTAGCGCGCCGACAAATTCGATGATTTGTTCTTCGGATAGGTTTTGGTGCTCCATTTTGGGTTAGTTATCTAATATTACAAGAACTTATAATGCTGAATTAATGTGACTAATTGAATCGTATTTGTACGCACAATTTGTATACATACACAATCCTGCTCATTTCCTTTAAATGTTTTTGTAACTCTTGCTTTAATAATAACAAACTTCACTATTTCTTCACGTAAATTTTCACAGATCACAATATATAAAACGTAACCGACATATTATAAATAAGAACACTATACTGTACTATTTTAAACAAAATGTAGAACAATGAAAAGTTATTTCATAAAATAAACATTTTCTTAAATGTAAATAAACAAAAGTAATGCGCTTTCACAGAATCAACGCACGGACCACTCTACACAAACTCGGTGAATCAAGTGCGCAGGCGCGCGAGTCGGTAGGGCGAGCGCGGGGAGATTTGAATGTTTACGCAAAGGGGATCCCGACCACCGATCACGAATATTTACGATTTGAGAACGAATACAGAATGTTAAAGTTAAAATATTATAGGTGTCGCTAGCATGACGAATGTATGAAGATATTTGTGAAGATTTTACAAATATAGAGCACAGGATTCCGACTTTATCGACGCCAAAACTTCAGGTCCCAACTGTTGAGGCATCCGCAGAGAAGGCACGGGCGGTCGCGCCTCATATGCTGAGGCGTCCGCGTTGAATGGGTTAAACTCCAATAAATGAATACTAAATACAAGCTATGGATTGCTTCATAAAGTGTCATTATATCTGAAAGGAATGGCTACGAATTTAAAACGTTATATTAAGTACAGTTTTAATTTATGTTCAAGCTTTATAAACCGCCCTTGGGGTAATATTCCATAAAAAACTGATAAAAAAAATTACATTTATTATCTTTGTTTTACCGCGGCTGTGTCCTAAATCGGTTGGCTTTCAACACAAATAAAGTTGGCGTAACAAATCTAAGATATGGACTGATTTTAATTACTACTAGGTTATGATTTTTGCGGAAGTAACATCAAAATTCGATAACACCGAAAAAATATAGCAAATGGATCAATGGATGTGTCGAAGAGTGTGCATCAAGTAATGTTTCACCTGTCATTATATCTTTCAAATTGTACGTTAATACGTGTGAACTCAAAGTGTTTGAGGTAGATAGGGTATTTAAAAAAAAGATTATATTTAAATAATATCAATAATCCAAAACACAAATATGAAACAGAAAAAGCCATGCCAGGTTGTGACCATTGTCTTTTATTTTCTGACTTTATCTGTTTTAGATTATTGATATTATTTAAATATAAAAAAAAATATTAGCACTAATGATTTAAAGTTTTTTTCCAATTTCAAAAACGATTATTATGTTTATGGATAAATATGGTTATGGATTACCTGTAGCGCCACTAGCGACTTGGCCTGCTCGCTAAGGAGGTAGTGGAAGGGCGCGGGCAGGGACCGCAGCTGCAGGCACTCCATCCCGGAGCCCGAGCCGCCCCCGCTTGAGCTATCGCCCGTCGCCTGCAACAACACAAATACAAAGGTTAGGTTAGGTTGCTGTACATTTATTGCAAAAAAAAATAACATCACTGTTGTGGAACTGGTTTTGGCAAAGAATAATATGAAAAAAATCTTCGTCATTATCGGGAGTCGAGTTCGTGGTAATGTTGTGTCTGTTCTATCGACTCTTCAATGGAAGGTGCTCAATGAACTAGCGGTATTAAAAAAATTCAAACGCGTCCCCACTGTCCCAACACGGTTGACATTTGTCAGACGATGTTGAGTCTTTTTTACGACCTTTCTTATGGTGAAATCATTTTCTGGATAATTTAAAAACAATAACGGGAATGCGTTAGTTGTAAAAATACATAATTTCGCATACCACCTATCAACAGTTGGGCATACTTTCAGAATTTCACAAGTAAAGAATCATCATTCAGGATTGATATCAAAACGGCATAACACGTTCATTGCTGAAACCGCACGACATGTGACCGGTATGCGCACAACGCGCCACGCTCGTTGTGCCGCCTCTTCGCTTTGAACCGATCTAAACAGACGCAACCATGTTGTTTTGAGTCGTTCCACAGGGCACAGGGAAATCCGTCACTGTTCGTCAGTTTGAATTGATCTGTCATTAATATGTACGAATTTTAGTTAGGAATGAACGTGTCCAGACTCCCTTCTACTCGTATTTGTACTTTCACTTCACCAGTTTTTATATTGTCCCTGTGGCTTCTGATATTTAGTACTCTGTCTTTTCTTTAGTAAATTTTTGCAAATGCTTAAGGCGAGCGCGGGTTAAACTGGTAGGATTTCAATTGTCCAAAGCTGGTAAAATATTCCACCCCTAGGTACCGGCGTTCATTCGACGGAAAGCAAAACATCAGAGAACCTCGAGTATTCGGCTTTTCCTTGGATTGCACGAACGGAAAACCGAATAATAAAGTGATTACGCACAACAATACGGAGTTTAAACTAACTTAGAACAATACACTAACTTAGGGCTTAATTGAGTCCGATGGTTTTGTATATTTCTCATGGGATTAAAAGCAGAGTTATTTTAGCAACAATGAAATGCATTTATTTTTACGATTCCGAAATACTCCTATATTCACAGTAAAAGATATAACAGATCTTTGTACGTACGCAATATTAGATAAACAATTAAATAATATTACATGCTTATAATAGACAAGTACATAATATCAATTATATAAAGGCTTTTATACCATACAACAAAAGAGTAATGATAATACAAGGCCATCAATTAATGATGCGATAGCTTTTAGTAATCGAGAGGTGGTTATGTGGGTAGATAACAACAAAGATACCCACCTAATGCGAAGTATTTCACTTTTGGTAATTGCAAACATCATCAATGAGAAATAATGTATTTTTGGGTACAATAAGAATGAGAAGAGCTTATGATATTGATGAGGAGTTGGAAGAACAATGAAATTTCATAAGAGGTAAAATAAAATGAATCCAAGAAAAGAATAGATAATAACAACAGTTAAAAAGTGTTCTGAAACTGGGAATAGATTACTCTAGCTTACTTGCATTTTTATGTCAACGCCTAGGAGAGGATTTTGCTTCCAATAGAAAATAAATCAATTTGGGCTTTAATTGAATAGAATACATTCCTTTTCATAAATTTGAGATTATTAAGGCCAAAAGAACAATCGTGATTGATTTTTGGAGCATTATGCCGTATCTCGCTTTCTTCTCAAATAAGCAGACTTTTCACCACAATCCACACATCTGCCCTGATGACGGACACTGCAAGGCTTTCTGAAAAGTTGGCTAAAGGGGGAGAAAGCGCAACACGGCATAATACCACAAAAATCAATCACGATAGTAAAACTATATACCAAAATACATAAAAGCATCTGGTCTAAAATTAGTATTAGAAAAAAGCCCGAAACGAAATTGTAATTATAAATATAGTACCAAGAAAAATATTATTATCAGTGTGTTTTTTTAATATTTTTTAACATTCACTCAATGCGTATGGTATATAAAAAAGGTAGGATTGTTGTTGTTGGTGTTGATATAACGGTAATTTAAAATTTTATTTACACTTCTTCTTTACTATAGATTTTTTAAACACCTATAATTTTTTGAATAATTTTCGGTGTTATCTTTTTCTTTGTATTTTCATTTTATATAACTGAATTGCTGTATTATACGAACTGTACTGCTATAAATATTTACATATATATTTATATATGTATGTATGTATATATATATATATATATATTTATATGTTCATTGTGCAAAGCCTAAATTAGGGCGTAAATAAATAAATATAAATTATATTAATAACTGAAATAATATGAATAATGAAACCTCTACTTTACCGGGAGTAACGCTTCTGCCAATTCAGCCACCTAGACCTTATAAGAAACCGGCATTTTTGATCGATCTCATTCTTCATTTGAAAATTATTTATATATTTTTTTCTATTTTTCTTCCGATTTAGTCTCGGTCACGATCGTAATATTTTTTTCTGTTTCATATTTACGTTGAAGATTATTAATATTATTTTAATTGTTAATATAAAAATAACAAGCATAAAAGCTTTAAAGTTAATTGTAATTTACAAATAATCATACGAATTCAATGGATCTTGGAAAGATTTCAAATGAAATATGACAAGGATGTAAATGCTAATGATAAAAATCATAATAATCTTAAAATTGAATGAAAGCGAAATCGACCAACACAAGAAGTAAGTGGCCATTGAGCTCCTTAATCATATTGCGGTATAGTCATCATGACAGTCCGTGTGAAATCGTTGAGTAAGAAAATACAAATTATTATTATTGCCGCACTTTCTAAGAAGACAAATTATAGAAAAACACTTTTAGATTCGATTGTATAAAAAAACGCAAACAGCGAGATGCAAAAGCGTTCAAATAAAAGTAACTACCGCTTTTAACGAATTGACTATGGATTTATATTGATTACTTGGTCTAAACTTTTAAATGGATGTACCATATCAACAACAGAATTCCCCTAGAGATGGGCTGATGAAATGCAATGAAACTAGACGACAAAAAAACCTCTCTTATATCTTATATTTTTTTGTTTTTCATTGCTAACCTTATTTGCGTTATTGTATCATATATAGTGCGTCACACTACTTCAGTTTGTACTTATATAACTCCTTTGGATATATCATACCTTGTCTATATGTGAGATGTACATAAACGTTTAATTTCTTTTTTTTACACTATGCATGTATCTACTATATTTTTTTATATCATTCATCTCTTAATGTATTTGGTGAACAACTGTTTTTTTATGAATTCTTGTCAAATAAATAAAAATAGACACAAATTAAACGAGAAAAATGATGAAATAATTTTATGGTTACGTTTCAATGACATTAGTTTTTCGTGTGTCGGAATTTTTAACAAATTAACGCTAACGAGCCCTCTGACATGCATCATGACATATCCCTACTTGTTGTGTCGAACTATTTCGACAAATAAAGAAGTAGTCACGCATGTCCACTGGTATAATTAGACTCTAATTATTTGAGGGGGGAGGACGTTTTTATTTGTATCAAATAGATATAATAATTTTGTAACGTTAGTATGCATTATGTCGGATTTTTCACAAAAACGGCGCTACACAAATTATTATTATGTAACCAATCCGCAACACTTAAGCACTTAGACTAATTTTTCACTAAATATTAAAATTAGTATGGAGAATATATTATTAAAGCACTTTTATTAAACCCAACCTGAAACATAACCTTTTGGATTGACACAAATCCAAGTAGAAAATAAGTAAAAGTCAGATAATATAGTAACTAAACTGCTATATTATGTATTAAACGTGTTTTTGGTATTTTCGGGCGTCTTTTAACGTCAAAACCGAATGCTTTCACATAATGCATATGTATTTACTAACTATCAAAAGATTATTCCTACGTGATCAGTACAACCAAACGGAATAAAAAAACTTGGACAAATAGTTATTTATTGATAAAAATCCATTATTGTGCATATTAGAATAACGAGGGAAGGGCACAATACATGATAAACTATGCACCGAGCAACCAAACCAAATGTCTGATTTGCAAAACCGTTACATACCATAATAATTTCGTAAAGCATTATTTCATAACAGTAATTCCACAATTGTCATAATATTCCGTAAGGCCGATGGTTAAGAACCACGTACAATTTAATGATAAATAAACACTACAATTTCGTGGACGAATCCGGTGTTCGTAAAAAATATACACACAAAACTACATTTTCTCTCCGCGTTGTATGGTAGTTACAAAATTGTAAATAAAACTGCAATAATTTATTCTGCCCTGTCACGTATGATGTATGCTTTGTAATTTCACATGGAAAATAATAATATTTATGAATAGGTAGGTAGCAGTCCGATTTGGGATGTGCCCATTTCACAAAAGATGACAGATAGAAGAGCCTTCAATAACCTTTTGTAATGTGATCAAGAAGTTATGAAAGCCCGTAGGAGAGACATGAATGGGATGAAAAGAGTGCTGTAATCACATCTCTAGATCGTCTAGGTACGTTTTGGTGTGTGTGTGTTCTAACGTAATGTACGTCTCTTGCAGGGATTGTTATCGGGCGTCTTCTGCCTTCTAGTAACCACCAAACCATCGGGAATTATTCATGAAATGACGAAAGACACCGTTCTCGCATAATGCGCCGAGATAAACCCGTCAGAGACACGTGGGCGGAATAAGCCCACGATACGGAGATAATGCACGCCACCATATTCGTAAATAGATTTCCTAATGTGTTATATGAGATTAATGCACCGCTTACCCACGTTTGATGATTCTATGTATCCTTACCGACGTTAAAGCCTCTTCTAATTATGTATTATGCAAACACTAGCTGGGGGCTTAAGAATCTTAAGATTAAAAGCCATCCTGCAGACGGAATAGGCAGAGTTACCCCCTGTGATTCTAAACCCCCGATATAGACTTTGCAATCACCATAAAATATGACAAGGTGAGTAATTATTGCCCACAGCTCAGAAGCTGATAATCCCCCTATTGAGAACGGATGACTGATCAAGCTTTACTAGTTTTGAGGAAGTGCTCGCACTAACAATTATTGCTCGAAACGTAATCACGAAACTATTACGTCAGCGCAGAGCGATTCGCCCAAGAGACAACGATAAGACTCTCAAATAATAAATCTTTAGTGCTGAAAGTAAACTGTGATTTCTACACTTCCTCGTAGTCAAAACGGTGAATTAATCCAGTAGCAATAAAAAGATTCTCGTTCAGGTGAAATAACTGAACTGTAACAGGTCTTGCGTTTACTGAACACGTAAGGACTTTTCCGTGATTGCAAAGCATTTCAGATATCATTACAGGATCTTTCAGATATCATTACAGGATCTTCTTAGTTTCTTGTTTCTGAATATACTCTGGGGCATTCGTGTTTCGCCTACGCAAGATCGGGATTATGAGAAAGGCGCAGAAGCTCCCACATCTGGGATAATAGACTGAGAGCATTAAACCCGCATGACGATAAGATGAAGACGCTAAGACATGGAATGGTAGAAGTTTATAACAGGCTGTATAAAACTTAGAAAATAAACACTTTAATAGAATGAATATAGAATAACGATCGAGCCAAATAATCATAATATTGAAGTGCTTTTGTGTTGTTCCAAAACTGATCTAATTGGTTTTGTTGTTGTCGTCAACAGGCGACAATAGAACGCATTTGGTTGGCTATCGCTGGGGTTTATGAAATATCTCTCGGTACATTTGAAAAGCGTGTGATATTTTTCCACTATGACGAGGTACATGCAATCTCTCTTCCAGGTTCTCAGATCTCACCAAGGTAACCGGGTCGCTGTGCCCGATGATACGGAACATTAATCAGTATTGGAAATCGACAGCGCTGCAATCAAAATAATACGTGACGATCGAATATTCTCAGTGGACACCATCCCTTTGTATGTGGAAACCAAATGAAAACATTATTTTGGTTACGGCGGTAAAAAAAAAAAACAATATTAAACCAAATTCGCGATAATATATTAAACGCAATGATTTTGCTTAATGTTATATTCTCTCGAGTTATCTGTATTCATACACATTACGCGAATCTATCGTAATGGAATTTTAATAATATGCATGATAACGGTAACGCAGGCAAAAATAAAATGCTCGTATGAAGTATTTTCAATTTACAACGACAAGCCAAGTGTGAAATGAAAATTCGGACCATTCTGAAAATGAATTCGAAATGATTGAATACATTTTGTTATCTGCACTATATATTATACTAACACCGTCGTAGTAACCGGCTTCACAAGCAGAACATATACTATTAATATTCGTAACAATGTAGAATTGTTAATTGCGAAATATTTATAACCACAAGCGCATGTAAAGTGACATGCTCTAATAGCAATCCGCTTCGCTTACGGTCTAACTCTCCAACATCTCTTAAAACCCAAAATGTATAATTATATGTTACCGATTCACTGATTTTACGGCAGCAACACTAGTTGAGCTCTCTTTCAACTGTTGGCGATCGTACTGTCGATATCTGTATTACATTTAAACCGATAATAACGCATATTGAAAACTTTATGGATTCCCTCGATATTGAAGCGCTTCGATGATGTTAGCATAGGGCTGCACACACACCTTTGCCTCCCTTCTGAGAATGCTTCTTAATAACTCGGTGGAAATATGATCGAATAACAAAGTACAATTTCAGCCACACATCGAAATGTGTGTGTACACATGATTTATGTTTTTAGGATAATAGTGAAAATACATTTTGAACGGTACCGTGTGTCGGAAGAGACCGATAACATGGTAGTTTAATTTTTACACCAGTACCTGATCAGATTGATGCGAGATAATTTTTGACAACGAAAAAAACAAATAACTCGCTATTAACATAATCTGTCTCTCGACGAATCACTTTAAGATATACAAATTTTAACCAAATCCTGTACTGTACGACAAATTCAGAAAGTCCATTTTTTTATTTTCGCTCCCACGCCCTAAATCGGAAAAAAAAATAAAAATCATAATTATAATTTCAAGTTAATAAGTGCGTCTATCTGATGGGACCTGCCAGGTAAGTATATTCCTGTATATTTTCTCATTTAAACTAGGAATTAATATCTAATAATAGAAAATAAGATCTGTACAGCGCCCTTGAGGTGATTTTTCACAAAAACGGCGCTATACAAATCATCCAAATATTATTATTATTATTAACGACAATCATGAAATATATGTGATTCAACAGTTGGATAGTGACGGAAATACAGAGGAGGCTGCGTAAAAAATAAACTTAGGTACTAAACAATACATTGGGAGCAAAAACTCCCAACGATTGCTACTCAACCGGCAATTTGAGCCACTCCGATTTCGCTTTCACCGCTTCGCGGTCAGAGCTCTAGCAGTAATTATTGCCGAGGATGATTGCATTTAATCGAACAGCTTATTACCGGAGAACAGAACGAACAAGGCCGATAGACATCGGCTTACGTGCTCGATTTCCATACAATCATTTCATTTTGAAATTCTGTACGCAAAAGGCAAACACGAATAGTTAAATGAAAAGAATTACATGAAATAACATTGATTTGAATCGAAGGGTAAAGGATATACATTCTTTGTTCAGTGATATTAGTCGAATAGAGGGGAAAAACAATCGATGTAAATAATCGTTATGAATAGTTGTAAATTTAGAGTTGAAACATGTCGAGGGAGTGAGTTAGTAGGGCTATGCATAGGGGGGGACACGTGCAGCTGTTGGTAGTGGAAACAACTAATAGTTTCAGGAAATGCGAGAAGGCTAGATACCCGAGGAAGCACGCCGTGGAACCAGGACACATCGCCAAACACGCAATGATAACCTTGATTTTTTAAATTATTTATACATCGTTGTAACATTATGTTGTGTTGTTAAATAACAGCTGTTTCGCATTTCGAAGGCATTGTCAAACTGTGATGAAGCCACTGACAAACGAACTATTTATATTTATACCAGATACCTTTAATGAAAAGCTTTTAACATTTTTTTATTAAAAAAAAAAAAAAAACTTTGTATACGACCACGAATATTACTTATTTTTTATGACAGACCGGTTTCGCTTAGCTTAAGCATCATTAGGGAATAAAATTAAACTAAACAAAAAATACAAAGGAGAACAAAATATAAAATAAAATAACAAAACAATAAAACAACATTTAAATTATAACAAAGGAACAGAGAGAAAGAGACAAAACGTTAACTAGGAAGGTGATTAAAGAATAATGATAAATATTATGAGTTTACATGAAATATACCTGATATTAGACTACTTTAAATATATCAAACCAAAAAATGATTGCTTTCTACGAAAAATAAAAAAAATATTACCGACATTTATATTAGTTTACCTTGTTTACATTTTCTAATAAATTGCCGGATATTGTTGAAGATTATCACTAATATTTGCTATTAAAATTAAATAAATACACTTCTTAAAAAGATAACCTCAGAATTTAAAAGGGACTAGGCCACTATCAAAGACATCAGATGAAACGTGAACGATAGCCTATGACCTGAGTGCTTATAAAGCCAATGCAGATTGCAGACCATCTATACGTCAATTTTGATAATAGTCGGTAAAGGCTGTATCACTATCATAAAAGTGCTTTTTTGATGATGTACTCGTATAATGAGACAATGTAATGACTAAAACATGAATTGAAAAAACTTAATTGGTTATTTGAATGCCAGAACAGGAAACAGACCTCACAAATGATTATAATCTTGGATCATGTATTGTAAAAATAAAACAATGTCCCTCCCACCGATGTGTCCATGAAACATGAATATTTCATTAAATTGTTTAGTAAAACCATTAATTATAATAAATAAGACCCGGAAAGAGAAATTATTTTTCTCCAAAGGTGAGGCCCTGTTTTTGCGATAAGATTCCGAGACTTGATAATATAAATTTAGTAATAATATGCCCTTTTGATTTATTATCTATATAAGTTATGTTATTATTGGATATAAAATTAATAGCACAGTGATTGATTAATAGAATAATAAAAATAACTTCGACAGAAACATTCACGGTCGATGTGTTAGTTGGTAACAGGTTGCAACAGTCGGGTACCTATACCTAATAATAATCATGTTCAATAAAAGGCTGTCTTAAATCTAGAAGCGTATCTGACGTAATCGAATAGTTGGGGAGCACGTAACGCATAATGCAGAAACTAGAATACTATAATAATGATTCAACTACGTACATCCGGGGATGATGCTACCGTGATGCAAAAAATTCAACTATAAAGCAGAATATTTATATAGAGTTTTGAAACATAAGTATTCATTTATCTGTTAAAAATAAGTCAAGATTGAAAATTCTTTGTTGTAGGTTGTAAGTGTATTTTTAATTCTTATTATTTAAAGAAAAATCGAAAACCGAAACTCGGGAAAGCCGGGTAGTAATAAGAGAGTTATATTGTCTTAGTAAACTGAGTCACTTGGCTGTCAAGAAATAAAAACAAGATATTTGGAAAAAGCATTTAATTAATAAGAGCGGGTTATTAATATTGACAAAACATGGTTTTATTATGATCTACTCAAATATTTACGATATTAAATAAGTATAATTGGGAACAGAGACTGTTAACTGTTTGAACAAGTTAATTGATAATACTGATTTAATTAAATTGAATCAAACACTCAAAATTACTGTATTGTTGCACAGAAATAAAATAATGTAAAAAAGCTTATGGCATTGTTCACTAAAAGTAGCTGAACACATAAAATAAATAGATACACGCAAATTCGAAAAAGTAAAATACGGTAAATAACACATATCAGATATCATCGCTCGAAAGGCAAAACTGCTTAGGCGACACTTTGGTAAAAAATGAGTTAAATATGCAGTTTTGATCAGTTTTTTTTCTGCATCGAATGCTCTGACTCTCGTTTGATTCTGAAGACTTTTGTGGCCCTTCAGCCATCTAAAATATATTTAACATTTGGGAGAAGGCTTGACTTAAGCGACACAAGCTTGGGACAAAACTTTTTGTCGCTTCAGGTAACTCGATGAGAGCATTGAGTTACCTGAGTAAACTTTATTTTTCAAAATCCAACCAGGTACTGAAGACTTATTTTATTGTAAAAAAAAAAACTTAAAAGTGCTCTGCTGTACACTTCCCAAATGGCGCTTCAGCCCTTTTGCCTTTCCGGCGACGATATAAATAATACATATTTGAATATGGCCTTCCTTAGAGGTACTCACAGATATCAACATAATGTATGGAGGTGTTAACCAATCGGTGTTAACAAATAGTTTGATGTCATGTAAATGGTCCTGGAACTCCGTTGTGACCTCAATTTATACTATATGCATCGTTCATGAAAAAGGAGAATATGTTACAGCGAAGTTATCAGCGGCACGCCATACATCAGCTAGGACAAGCAGGGCAAAATCCGGGAGCTAGAGAACGGTCAACCTAACGAATAATAATGATCCAAGACTTGACGCAAATCTATCTCTTCCGCCTCGATCGCGGGTCAGTCACTACCAATGAAGCGTCATCTAACATCTAGCCGGCACATGGCTCCCCATTACGGAGCAGTATACGGTTGCATCATCGGAGCCATCCCGTCGAGTGGACGGTGGCTGGAACCGAACCTCGCCGTGTGAAAGGCGCATTGTTATGTCAGACCCATTTCGGCCGGACGCGATTGGACGGGGAAATTATCGCGGACAAAAGAAATAGCTCAGTACCATCAGAACTGATGAAGTCATAATCTAGATTTCAAACAATACAGGTAAACAGAGGCTGTAAGATGGGCATGTGATTTAAGAAAAACAAAGTCAAATGTGTTTAAAGAAATTAAAAAATAACTTTGTATAAGACCACGGATATTATTGAATTTTTCATGTCCGACCGGTTTCGCTTGGCCTAAGCATCATCAGGGTGCAGAATAAAACTTATCAAAAAATACAACGTGTGCGGTTATATATACTCGTACATACAGAGGGAGAAAAAAAAATAACAAATCAATGAGAAAACAATAGAATAAAATTTAAATTATAACAAAGGAAAAGAGAGAAAGATATAGATAATATGAATTGAAAGAGACAAAACGTCAACTGAGAAGGTGAATAAAGAATAATGATAAATTTTTTGAGTTTACAGGAAATATACCTAATATTGGACTACTGGACAAATTTACCTTACTTTTCAGAATATGACGATTAATTTTAATGGCTTTCTTTATTTTTAGTGCTTTTAAATTGTTTAATCTGTTGCCATGACCATTTTTGTGGAGAAAATGAGCACCGGTGCTTTTATTGCTTACATTAAATGTATTTCCTTTTTTTTTCTTGGGGTGCGGAAAGATTAACAACCTAACACAATCCCAAACAAACAACTTCCCTTAAGGACGAATTTCTGGATAGCTTCGTCCAAACGCGCGGCTAGCGTACGAGGCGGTTCGCAACTAATGAATAAATAATTAAGCAGTCAAAAGGGCAAAATGAAGTGTACAAAATCAAATGTGACTTTAATATAAAAAAATCAGACCTTTTTTTCAGAGTTTGCACTTGTCTAACTCATTCGAGAAACGCCTCGTAACGTCTGGACGAAGCTAATAGCCTTGTCCTGACACCGCGAGACTAACGCACGAGCCGTTCTCAATTAGCGAATCAATAAATACTATAGTTTATGAGGAGGCCCGAATATATTATTATTGTTGCAACTGCTACAGTGCAAAATTATTTATTTACAAGTTGGGAATGGTTCACGCGCAGTGTGTGCACTGTCTGGACGATGCTATTGACTAACAGGAAAACGAAAATCTTGAAATATAATTTTTTTATTATCATATTTAATTATAGTTATATTTCATATTGTGTGCAATTGGGTAGTTAATGAGCATCAATTATTAAACATAGATGTTTATTTACCATATATACTTTAAATTTTACCAGTCTAAAGATGCATGTTGCAAGGAGAAACCGGTCCGGTCAAAAAAAATAATAATAAGAGGAAGTAAGTTCTAAAGGTTTTTAAATCATAAATTCATATTAATTTTTAAAACCTCACCACTTCGCTGTCAAATATTTAAATTATCTACTGACTTCCCGCTTATCAAACATTTCGACTTGCATTCTCCAAGCAAGGTTATTCTACGAGTGTGTACCTACCACCCGCAGTTTGCTTGTCGTGAACTTCATTATTACATCACTACTGCACGATGAGGTCAAAATGACGTAATATTCACACATAAAAACATTAAATGTCAGATGAAATAAACCATTATCATTTGACGTCATAATTCATGATACGATGTTCCTTCAAGTTAAAACGAACTCATATTTTTTGCCGCAAAAACTCACGGTACCTACTTTAAATGCATAAGTAAGTTTTAATGATCTCATACCTTGCCATAATTAATGGATTCGTGAAGTAGCGCTAATCGATCAACAATTAACCTAATTTCAAGAAGAATAAAAATGTGTTGAATGATTGCATCGTACCATTCGGCCACAAAATAGAAATGACCAAAAGAACCTCACTTAGGTTAACTTGAATGAGTAAAAAAATAGTGACAAAATATTAATAAATTCAAATGCATACAATCGAGTTTTGGACAAAAGACATTGAACTCTGGAAAAAAAACGTTTATGATGGTAATTCTAAAAAGTCAGCAGCTGAATATCGAGAACAAACATGTTATGGTCGAGTGCTTTTATGCATGAATCGCATCGAGAAAAATGATATTCAAGAACCGTTCGCTGCTCTTTCGGATCGAGTTACAGCATCGTGAAACAAGATCTTTCGCTCGAGACAATCTGTGTTGCTCGCTGCTTTTCGAAGAATTGAAATTTGATAGTGAAAAGAAGACAAATAATCAAAATGTGAAATGTAACAGATATCAAGATATCTAATTAATCGGGTGAGGGCTGGGTGTCATAGAAGTTAAAGAAGTAAAACATATTATAATATTTGATCAAAATAATGTCTCCTTATAACTTTATACGACACAATAAAATGAGAACAAGAGTTATAGGTAGTTAATATTACAACTTTTTATGTAAATCACATTTATGTTACATATACAATTATGACACATATAATACAACATATTCCGTGGTCAAGCGGTTAAGATCCTCGAATACAAATTCAGAAATCTCGGGTTCGAATCTCGGCTTTCGCAAATATTCTAATTTAATTAATATGAATTATTTTACATTTAATAATTACGAAATAGTATATAGTATTTTTGCGACATGTTCCAGAGTGGTAGGTACTCTCAGTATCGCCCTAGTGAAGAACACTATCGAGACAAACAAGAATAACAACACTAAGAGATCAGAATCAAAGCGTTGCTTGGAATGGTTTTGACAGAATTTGGTGACCAGATCTGAATAGCAAGGAACTTTCCAAACTTCCTCTTCTCCAGCTCTTTCCCATTCCCTTCAACCTCACAACATACCACATGCTTACGGACGCCATAACCCCAGCATTATTACGTCAAAAATATTTTTTCTGTTTTTCCAAAACTTTCAGACAAAGAACATTAAAACTGGAATCAAAGCATTACTGTTAATATGCAATACTTTAAAAAGTACGAGAAAGGTATATCTTTAATCAATTCGTAGAATTGCAACGATGATTTTATAGAGGAAATACTAAATGTAAAAATTGCGTATGCCCCGCGTGAGCTGTAAACGGAAAAGGAAGCACAAACCTCGCAACACACACAGAACAATTGACAGATTACTATTTACGAACCAAAAACCCAAGATACATTAATTAAATTACCTCAATCGCGTATTTTAATTCTTCCATTCAATTAGAGATACGTAGATATGAAAAAAGTAGAGTAGCGCATTTATAGAATGAAATTTCGAGCAGCAATAGCTTTTAAATCTTAATCACTTTTAACTACATAATGCACCTGCTATCAGAGAGATTTGATCTGATCCCATTCAAGTTAATAAACTACCGCACTAGTAGCAGAACGCGTATCTTGATCTAAGAATGGGAAGTCTTTGATAGGAAGTGATGCACCGTATCTCTGTTACTTTCTACCGCGTAATCGGAAGTTCGGTCTTGTATTGGATAAGTGCCAGTAATATTTCATTATCATCGACAATCAGTGCAATGAACTCAGGTATGACTCAATCGATGTTTCATTAATTAACCAGGACCTATAATACAGGAAGAAGTAAAATATTACTGAATTTTGAATAAGAACATTGTGAAGCTAAGAATTACTTTAAGTACATGCTATGTGTGTCAATCGTGTCATTAATTTTTCATATTACTTTCGTATAAATAGGTTGTATTAACTTCGTTACAATAAAGACAGATAACTAAAAGAAACTTCCGTTTCTCAATTCTTTGATAACCGAACCTGTCACAAAATGGGGTCGTATAATATTTATGTTTTTTTTCAATGATATTTCAGTGATTGTTTATCTGCCCATTCATGGTACTCATTAATAGAGATTTGCAGAAAACCAAATTATAAACTATCTTGGGCGGACATATTATTTATGGATCTCTGAACCGCGCAATCGTGTCATAAAAACAAATAAACAGTCACAATAAATCGAGATACAAGACAATAAATCAGCGGCATTCTGGGATGGTGATTTAAGGTACAATTATAATTGATTTTGCTAAAATAGCTGCACTTAACAAAATATATTAGGTATTATTCACAAAATTGAGAAACTAACTTACTACTTTGATAACTAACTAACCATCACGCCTAGAAAATTCTTCAACGCAATAAAAAAGTGTCATATTTCATCCAGTCTAGATGGATCAGCAAGGCGGCTAATTTCTGTGAAATTGGAAATAATTGCATGTAACTAAACAGCAGTTACAATGTGGCTTGCAATAATTTGATCAAATTAAAGACATGCTTCGTTTTAACCACAAACTGTATTTATAATGTCCGCTGATTTCGGACGAACTTTTCCTTCGTCAGGAAACAGTTCAACTAACTACATAGGTATACAGAAATAATATTTTTTTATTATTTTTATAGTGAATACTGCACAAGAGTTCCAACTGTCTAGAGCCAGTGAGATTATGGCATCCCTAAATGGGGTATTTTGTGAGGCGTAAGGTAGTGGAGAGGGGAAGGTGATGGGGAAGAGGAAGGTTGGGAAGTACCTGGATAGTCAGATCTGGTCACCAAACACAGTTAAAGCCATTTCAAGCAACGTTTCGATTCTAAATGGTGGTCTTTCACCAGGACGATACTTAAAGTATCTACCACTCTGCAACGTGCCGCAAATATATTATATGAATTAAATGTGTTGTGACTTATTAAATAAAATTTATTTGCGCACGCCGGGTTTGTACCCGCGACCTCTGGATTCGTAGTCGAGCGTCTTACCACTCGACCACGGAGGCCGTCCGAAATATAACACGTACGAAATCATTACGTTTTGCAGTGGGAAATAACACAAGGCGAAGAGATGGCGAAGGTGTGAGGTAAAACAGGGAGATTTAATAATGAACTCATGATTAAAATAAAGGTAAAAAACATTCACAAGGAAACAGGATCCATGTATTTAATGGATTTTCAGCATTCCATTGAGTATTTATACGAATCACATAATATTCTAGTGAGAGCTTTGTCGGCCGTTGTAACTTGGTTACCCATCCAAGAAGCCAAGTGGATCTAAGCCGGCGCAGTAACTGGAGTGAGGCGCATGACTTTTTAACCCAATATCTCGCCTGGTCAGCAGGCAGCAGTCAGCAGTCACTGAGGTATACAATATGCAATATGAACGCAATGGAATAATGATTATACTGTTTGTGTACGGTTCTTTTATTCCCGTTGTGTTATTCTAATGTGGCCACAATGAATAATTCAATCATTCAACAGCGAAATAATTGTAACAGCTATGAATTTCATTCGGGTTTTTGGAGCAGATAAGACCGACTGACGTTCAAATAATACTAATAGCCGTTTTCTACCCAAATTGAAATATGTATGAGGCGTTTATGAAAACGCGGTGTACCATTTTGAATTTGGTGTTTGTAATTGAGGCAGATGGCGGATTTTGACGAATTAAATGAGATTCTGGCATTGCCTAATAGCGAGACGTAATGTTGCTCATTATTGAATGAAGCGCAAATTTAAATGCTAATGAAGAAAACCACAAGTGGTTTGAAGGTAAATTTCAGGGTGGCCACAGAAAGCTGATTAAAAAAATACCAGTTTTTATACCCTCCTGATATTAGAGAATAGGTAATCGAAATTCTACAAATTGGGATGAAATTAAATAAATAAAGTGTTCCCGGATTATTGCATTAATCTAAAAAATCTGACATCATTTTCATTCATTTTGCTGATCTGCGAGCATTTTGGAAAGATAATTATTAGTTTTGCAAAGCATTTTATAATATTTTAATATCCTACATTTTGATATTGATATTAATGATACGAAGGTCATTTTGTAAAGAATACAATGTACTTTTGCTAAAATGAATACTATATTTTATGGAGAAGAAGATGCAGCGTTAGTTACGAACTAGTAATTTATTATTTAATGGCCATGGCAACAGATTAAATAATTTAGAAGCACTAGAAAAAAAAGTCATTGAAATTAATAGTCATGTTCTTAAATAATCAGTAAAATGTGTCTAGTAGTTCCAATATTAGGTAAATAATCAGTAAAATGTGTCTAGTAGTTCCAATATTAGGTAAATAATCAGTAAAATGTGTCTAGTAGTTCCAATATTAGGTAAATAATCAGTAAAATGTGTCTAGTAGTTCCAATATTGGGTAAATAATCAGTAAAATGTGTCTAGTAGTTCCAATATTAGGTAAATAATCAGTAAAATGTGTCTAGTAGTTCCAATATTAGGTCAATTTCTCGTAATCTCATAAAATTTGTAATTATTCTTTTATCACCTTCTCAGTTGACGTTTTGCCATTTTCATTTCATATTATCTGTATATTTATCTCTGTTCCTTTATTATAATTGTTGGTGTTATTCTATTGTTTTCTTACTGTTCTCTTTTTTATTTTTATATTGTGTTCTCCCTCTGTATGTACGAGTATATGTAACCACACACTATCTATTTTTGTTTGGTTTAATTTTGTACCCTGATGATGCTTAGGCTAAGCGAAACCGGTCGATAATAAAAAATAATAAAAAATCTGTGGTCTTATACAAAGTTCTTATTTCATTTTCATTAAATATGTCACACCACAAAATGATTGCTTTCGACGAAAAAATAAAATAAATATATATATTTATTATATCTTTTACAATACAACGTATATATATTTTATTATATATATATGTATATTATATATATTAATAAAAATCAAAATCAAAAAAATTCGACCTTTTCGACAGAAATCCACAATTTAAATGATTTATGTACTATTGTTATTAATACCTTCCATCTCTTGAGAAATAAATATAAGTGATATATGTAGGCGAACGAGTTATGGAGGGTCATAGATTTTATTATGCTGAAACATGTAGAAATAATTTCGGCTTTGAACTCCCACTGCAGTTAAATGGTAAAACAGTCAGAGGATGCATTTAAAATTTAACGACCTTATTAGAATATATGTGCATAGTAAGATGCACATATAACTTCCGAACACGAGTCAACCCGTGTGCGTCAAACCTAGTGAATTCATTGCAATGGTATGTTGCACCTATTGAAATGATTGTGAACTATGCTATTTATTATGGATTTATGATTAAAAAACCTTTGTAATTTATTCCCACTTCTTTATTTTGACCGAACCGGTTTCACCTAGCATCGGGCATCTTCACCATAGAAACCGGTAAAGATAGATAACTTTCGAAATTCTAACGTTTTAAGGATTTTTTCAAGTAAAAGTGTTTTAAAATAACTACGAAAAAAGCTTTTTATTTGGATATTTTTTCATTATTACGATAAAAACAATGGAACTTCGGAAAAAGTTATTTTAATTTTTTTAATTATTCAATCATGTAGAAACACCTCCCAAAGTTACTGCGCTTTACCCCCGGTCACCTTGTGTATACAATAGATAGCTCTATATGAAACGTTGTTGAAATCATGTTCCATTTTGCGCTCCCAGAGAAATGCCCGTGATGGGGGCTTCGATAAAAATTGGCCGGTTTCGGCAACTTACCTCGGCGAACGACCACGCCGCGCGCTTCATTCTCTTACACTTTAGTTGTAGGTATGTATTGATGTGTTATGAACATTTCGGCTTTAAACTTGATAATAATAATCAAATAAGCAATTCTAGCAGTTGTTTCAATATTATGAAAACACACTTTCCCGAGAGAAGGAATTCCGTCAGTTTTTCAACATTCCGGTGTTGTTCTTTTTTATTTTATTAGTCGGCTTTTATTCAGTTATTTGCTCGGAATTCGTATATTACGATCCGCCACGATACGACAATCGTCAGTCGACTTATGTAGTGAATCTTGCTGTGACTTCCATGGGCTCCACTTGACTGGAGTCACTCTGAGCGCTTAGTGTTGTATCTAATTGTAATTATATACGTCATGTATTATGCAGGTTTATAAATAAAATTAGCAAGGAAAATATTTATTGACAGATTTATTCAGACCCTCCATAAGACAAACAAATCTTTGATCAATATTATTCGATCTGGAGGGAAGCAACAAAAACAAGAAGCATAGTTCAATCAGTTATATTAATGGTGTTGATTCGGAAGCTCGTATCTGTGATATTATTTACGTTTGTAGGAAAAAACATGTTTTGTTCTTCTTTATTCTTGCTTTACCCATTGCCGGGTATAGAACTCATTCCTGTTTTATTTACCTAAATTTGTTCGAAGGGTCTTTTACTATGTTTATTCACGTGAGTGAATGTAAATAGGAGGGGAAATAAAAATAATACATCTTTACGTAGAGGAAAAAATATCCCAACTTTCTATAACTTTGTAAATTAGTTAACTAATGCACTACTCGACTTCAGCAGAGTTAAAACAATTATTTTCTTACAGAACAGTTAAAAAATATGGCGTCATGTCCTATTATTTTAGACAGTTAAATCCAGGTATTTTTAAACTCCATAGCTCAAGATTTAAACGACATTGCAACCTGAAAATAGTTGCGCTGAACTAGAAATACTAGATAGAAAAAGTAGTGTAAATTACACGACGCCCGGGCTTATATTTCAAGGGTTTTTACAGATTTAGTAAACAGATTTCTACTTTATCGTGTCATTATGTTTTTGACGACCTTGTAAGATGACAACAGATTTAAAAAAAAACACAGTACTTAATTATTATTGTATAATTTTGTCGACAACATTTACGTAGGGAAACTAAAATGACAGAGCAAACAGCGGATTCAAACATAATGACACTGAACAAAAAATGGTAATTATCTTTAGACATTCGAATACAAGGCTGACTTATTTTCGGTAAAAATTTAAATAGTTGTGAGGCCATTCATTCGGCAACCGTTGAAAAATACTACATCGCTTAGATTTACGATGTACCTATCAACTAAAAACGCCATGAGAATTATACTATTTAGCCAATAGACACTTAGTCCAATGATAAAAATACGAATCATTAATATGTTAATCAGCTAACAATTACGTTTTACGCATAACATTAATTGAAAAAATACGAAAATAGAAAAGACACAGAAAAAAAAAGATTACGTTGTGACCGAGACTTGAACACGGGATCTATACTCTCTCCGGAAGCGTCGCATCTACCAACTCTGCCATCATATATAGTAAGCAATATTTACGTTTAATTTTTACCTTGAAAGTAAGAAATAGGATAAAAAAAAACATACTATTTGTGAGTGTATATTACGTATTCAATAGCAAGATGGTTTTACTTATAGGTAAAGGATAATTTTTAATCATTTCACAGAAGCATAGTACATGTTTCTACCTTCACCAGTCACATGCCAAACAAAATCATTACAGTTTAATATTTTATTTTTTTTTGTTAATTATTTAAACATATTATGTACGTCAACTGGACTTTTATTTTTTTAGTTAAAGCAACAATAAGCAAACATATTCGGAACCTCGTTGCGCTGATTTTATCGAAGGCGTTTTTGGACCGGTTATAAAAGGAAATTAATGCGAATCATAAATTTATGGATTTATGTACCAAAGAACATTAAAATATGCATGCACTTGTGCGCCAAAATATCCACTAAATGCCTTGAAAAATAAAGCAAGAGTGATCATTTTTAATAAGCAACAACACATTTTTCTATGTTTTCTGGTAATAATTATTTACCTGTGGTCGGCGAGGATTGATGTGTACACCGAAACGACCACTTCACGTGAACTGGTCTGGTTGAACAGTATTTGAACGCGGACACATGTGTTAGCAAACAGCCTTCTGGAAAATAAATGCCATGTCCATTGAAGTAGGTGACGATTCATTTTGAATTATTTGATACATGGGTTTGATTCGATTATCATACCGCTGACAAACGCGTTACAACGGAGCTCTCAGCGGCAGAACAGCACGGTGATAATACGTTAACTTCGTGTACAAGTTGTAATTTATCCTTTTCTCACAAACGACACTTAGGTATACCAGAAAGATAAATTGAACGTAGTTATGCTATGTAAGAATTGTAGATGATGCGTTATAATGCTAAACTCCCAGGGGAACTGTTTTCAATTGTCAAATTTTCAAGGTGATCATCGTTATTAGGAATTTACTAGATAAGTGTTTTCCGAATTTGACTTGCAATTGGACGTAGTTATGCAGAAAGCATCCAACCCTAAAAAGATGAAACTGAAAAAAAGGCGTTTGAAAATATGACGATAAAAAAGCATCAATATGCGTAATCGCATTTGTGAAGTGAATGTCAGTGTTTTTTTTTCTTTATGAGCATTATTATAAATATATAGATACTTTATAATCTGTCAATGTGTTTATTAAAAAAAAAATGTATTTATTATTTTATCCTACATTTTATAATGTTTTTAAACTTCAATTTAAGTCAAATATCTGCAATGTGCGTTAGTAAAAAAAAAAAAAATTACAAACAATATATTGCATTTGGAGCTTGGATGTTTTCAGCAGATATTAAGCTCGTATTTATCTATACGAAAACATGTAAATGATTTTGGCAAAATGTAGGTTGAACGTCTGCATATTTACGTCCAATTACGACGGAGCTTTTAGCAGCAGGACCATAACAGCACGCTAATAATAAGTTCACCCCTTTCGTGCTAAAACACAGTATTAGTATTTACTCATTACAGCTCCCCGTCTATGAGAGTTGATTATTAAAAATGATAGCCGGTTTGCCAGGAGTCAAGAAGCGTGGCGGGGTAAGGCCTGTATCGCCGGCGTAGTGCATTATACGCTGAATACTAATTAGCGCCGCTGGCCACCAACAACACGAGTAATTAAGTGAAAATTTCCAGTGAGCATCGCGAACAGGATAGCGCAGGGCCGCGATGCGTTGCATTTTGATCCGGTCTGACGCGACCAACTAAATATTGTTCCGTTGGCTTAGAATTTCGGTGCATCTTTCTGTACCTGTAACGTGGAAGAGTTGCGGAGAAAATTAACAATACAAATAATATCCGGAAACATTTTGAAAAGCTTAGGTACGGAGGTAACTCAACCAGAGTTGAAACAAAAAATACATGCTAAGCGTTGGGTGTATTGTGTATCGGTATACGCTCCAGTGGCGATGCATTTACGATGAAGTAACAATATATGGAGAGAGAGCTAATTCTTTTTACCCAACCTATACAAATTTGGGATAAATCACTTTCTTAGAGTTTATACGTCGTACATCACGAGAAAGAAAGAGACAACAAAATCTCCCAAATTATCACACCGCTTTAAAGTATTGTTAGAATGTTTTTCGTGTCCCGCGTCTCCGTTGACTCCGCCCACACGTTTTGATACACGAAATAAATAAACATAACTCAACGGTTTATTAGGTTACATGCTATATTTTTGTTTGTAACAATACTGTGAAAAAGTGGTTATACGAATAAACAAAAACATTATGTCGACATGTGCTATGAATGGATGTATAAATACCCTAGCCCTAATCCTAGCCACTCCAAGGTCAAGCCGAGTCCGGCAACTGACTCATAAAAACTGACTACAGCAGCGCTCTCTTTTGTATATTATTGGTCTGAGGAAAGAGTACTTTGTCTCGTTTACGCCTACTTACTGTCCCAAGTGGAAAAGGGACAGCAAGTGTTTACGATGATTCTTCTAGTATATTGAAAGTGCACTTAGAGCGTGTCTTATTCATGCAGTTTAACCGGGTGCTGTTGAAAATAATATTATAATCTCTTAATATTAGAAACAGTAATTAGCATCCATGCTCGTACTCGAGAATGTCCCAAATCGGGGAATACTACGATTTACTGGATACGTTGCATTCATTTTTTAAATACACCTTTAAATTCAGTTTTTTTACTGAGAACTGTATTTCACGATCATTCAGTATTTTAATAACAATGAAATAAAATAACATAGATGTTAAAAAAACTCTTTTAATTAATGATTTCCACACGCTTTGGCTTCGATCTCTGAAGTGTTGAATAATCAGTAATTGTTTAAAAAAAATTTAAGCTTCAAACGGAACACGCTGTACGTAAGCTATGTCAATACTGTCCCGGCCTTAACTCTGATTGAGAGACCTTATCATTTTGAAAACCTAACCTAAACTTTTTTACACTATCCCTGATAATAAGTACCTACCTACCTAATAACCGCTTTGTTCTTGTGTGAAATCTTACTATTCGTCTAGAACAGGGGTCGGGAAACTATTTTGAGTATTACCTTGAAATTAACAACATTCCTTCAAGTTATTATCTTAAAACGTGTTTGTTTAAGAACATAAAATTACCTATATCCTGCATTTTAAAGTAAAGACAAACTGATTGAAAAATGTAGCATAAGTTATGCGGGTTATACATACAATCACACAGAAGCCGGAAAGCACAAAGGGCATTCAAATTCGAAATATAATGTTTAAATCCATTTGTATGGAGAATAGTCAAGCATACAATAAGCTGAAAAGTATTTCCATTTATATAGCTATGTTAGTATGTGTATAGATAAAACACAAAATCAACAAAATTACCAAAAATAAGTCTAAATAATCAATCAGTCTTGCTTATTAAAAAAGTGTTTATGCTATTTTATTAATGTGTTCATGACCCCTTGACATTTTACTTTTTACTCCATTTCGGGTAATTACCCCCGACTCCCGATCCAAAAATAAGAGCATGACATATCAACAATAGTCTGAATGATTGTTGCCCTTCAATGTCAAGTTGGGCGAGAAGCGAGTTCATTGAAAATAAATCTAAAACAGATTTGGATGTTTCCAAGGTAGAATTAATCCATCGTTTGATTGGTGTTTCGCAAGGCAAGTAAAGCCGTGCTCAGCAACATGTTTATCGCAGTTTAACTAAGTGGATACGGTGTAGCCACGAGTTCTTCAATTATAGTGGATAAGTGGTGTGATCCACCATCGTAAAACCCACCGATTCTGAAATAATGCTTAATATATTCGAGAGTAAAATATCACGGTCATTGATTTGGGCTTAGATCTTATCTACTTATTTTGAAAGGCACACGAAGGCATACATAACTAAGTACTCGTATTTTCAACATAGAATAATTTACTACGAAGGTATATAACAATGGAAATGCTCGGTCAAATCCTTGAGAGTCGTCTTCCCACTCAACGGGATATGCATCGTAAAAGGATATTTATAAAAAAATCCTTAATTTATCCCTATCTAGTCATGTGGTAGGTTTTTATTTAGATAGAAAGAGAGCGTGGTATATGATTAATTTAACATTAGGTAAGTACCTACCTAAGATAAAAACAATAAATACTATCCAAATTTTTCCCCTTAGTCATAATTATTATGGTGGTTGTTATTTACAGACAGAATGAGACAGTGTGGAATGAGTAATTTACTATTGTTACCCAAGTAAGAAATCTTTTATCAAACATTGAATCACACAGGCATATGATTAGGAATGCATATGCATAATTATGTATTGCACGTAAGAATTAACACGCAGCTTTGTACGTAAGATGCGAACATTGCACCGGAGAGAAAAAAAAACTAACAATAATTATGAATGGAAGGTATAAGAAACAGGATGCCCGACACGGATGACGAAATAATCAGAAACCGAACCCAAAAAGTGAATAACAAACGCACGCAAAAATTGCCATGAGAAGCGGAATTTTTAGAAATTTCTCCATTCGATTCAAGGAATTTTAAAGAACGCGGTAATCAAATTAGAAACGCGCACTTCAAACACATATTATGAGCCATGACGCGGCGTATACTCGTATAAGGGATGTATTTATATAATGCAATATTTGTAATAATGATAAATTAATATGAAATATGCAATACAACAAGGACACAGAAAACACAACTACATAATTAACTGTACCATCTCGATCAAATAAACCTGTCTACTATGATCGCGCTTTTGGTATATCCGGTCCGGTCATCTAAAATAAGTTTCCCCCAAAACTTGCCAACATACAGAACGTAGCAAAGTTTAAACGGGTCTTAAAAACAAAATTATAAAAAAATCCTACATTCAAAACGTAACTTATTAAAAATTAATTTCTTTAAAAACATCCTTAATTTGCTTTGTTTCGGTTTTCTCCTTACTTGTATCCTTACAACTCAATGTCCTTACTGTCTACTGAAAACCATAGACTCATTGTCATAAAATATGTATTGTTCTTTTGTTATTTGTTATATTTGAACTGTTGTAGAATTGCGTTTTTAGAATCGTTTAATAATACTTGAAGATAAATGTTTTTAAAAATTAATATTAATGTTATGTTGTATTACCAACATTGACTGTCCTCAATATAATATCCTTTTCTTTGCTATAACCAATTTTTGTATATGAATTCATATGTTTCATCTCGATTTTAGACCCTAAGCTTCTAGAAAATTGTTTTTTTAATCTGTTGCTGTAGACATGCACTGTTATACCTATATTTGAATCCTTTTATCTCATGATTTATAATAACGATTATGATTTTAGATAAATTATTTTCTTTTTGTTAGTTAGTCTTATAAACTTAATCAATTTAATGTGAAGCGCACTTGAGGTGACATATCACAAAACTGCGCTATATAAGTTCACTGTTATTGTTAATATTATTATTATATTATACCGTTGCGAATCCACAATCATATTTAAAAAAGAGGGGGTTCTTTGAGATAATAGGTTATAGCGCACTTGAGGTCAAATATCACAAAACTGCGCCATATAAGTTCACTGTTATTATTATAGGTAGACTGCTCTTCTTAGTTTACATGTATTTTAGTCACACTCGAGGTGACTTTTACACAAAAAGGCCCAGTAGAAATAATCCATTTATTATCTCTAATTTTGAAACTGTTAATTCGTGGTGGAATCCCATTTTAATGATTTTATTCCACTATTTTTTTTATTTAAGACCTGACCGGTTTCACCTTATGACGGGCATACAGTGTCGGAAGATGCCCGTCATAAGGTGAAACTGGTCAGGTATTAAATAATAATAAAAAATAGTGGAGTGACGTTAAAAAAATGGTATTATTAAAATCATTAATCCATTTTTGACCGGTCGGTAGCTGAGTGGAGAACGCGTCGGATTCCCACCCGGGCGTCGTGCGTTCAATTCCTCTGCTGGCTAAGTCCTCCATCATTGCACAAGCAACATCTTCCGCTTCTTATGATGGCAGTAGGAATTTTTCAAATATTGTCAGGTTATTCGTAACCCGGGAATGTTTGTTTTACTTTAAAAAAAATAAAAAATTATTAGTATTTTGTGTAGTTGAAATGCTGCTGTAGTATTATAGAGTAGTTGAGAAGCCATACAAACTACTTTGTCTGCAAATTGATTTTTGTAATACATACAGATAATGTAAATTCATGGTCAAGCACATTACAGCCCGCTTATATCAAGTCACTTAGCGTATGTTAACAATTCAGTAAAATCAAATTATAATTTTATTTTTTACTTGCAATTAACGTATTTACTAAAATCCTAATCATCTATCGTTCAAGTTTAGTCGTCTGCTTGAAGTGTTTCTTCGGGTTGATGATTTCCTACCGCGATAAATGATTTATGATTCAGCTAACACGATTGATGATCACGAAAAATTCAATAAGTTCCTGCAACCATATTTAAGAACCAGCGATGAACGTCAGAACTATAATTTATATAGCCTGTGATTGATGCGAGGAACTCTTACGTGAATAATATATTATTTTTGGGACGGCGAAGGATTCAACCAGGTACGGGTAAGATGAAAAATGTTTTTTTATAAGCATAAAACAATAAGCACGCAAGCCATTGTCACGCCATATTTGTACCAAGCAAGACAGCTGCCACTCATATTGCCTTCACACCAGTTAATCCCAGAATAATAATAACACCAACTTAAAAACCTTGAAAATCTCGTATCACGTGATCTGACTAATGATCAAAGCCTATGAAAACACAGCCCAAGGCAAAATAGTGAAATTTGATTTGCTAACAAACACAGACACAGGTAAATATATCTTATCGGAGCAGATCTGGATGAACTAGATTAATATCGTTTCGATGTCAGGAATACCACAAGTCTTTCGTTGTGGTTTTCAAAGAAAAATTATTATGTTTGCTTCCATGCGTATCAGTCGTGTTCTTACAATGGTTGTATTGAGACCTCCGGTTCGTGGGGAAATAATTATGCGTTGCGCATGTCAAAAACTAAAATATAAAGAATGAGGACGTATATCTGTTTCGTAACGCATTTAAAGACAATGTTGTAACACATTTAAGCACGTAAAAATGTGTGCCCATGCTTTATAAATAATAAATTGTAGACGAAATAAAATAATTATTATTAAATCATGGTTTATATTAAGGTTTTAAAGAAACACTGTTAAAAAAAACACACACACACAAAAATAATAACAGATTTTTTTTATTTTATTTAAATGAAGCTGTACCTATGAGTAAAATAGGTTGACTAGAAAAATGTTGATCAGTGGTTCATACAAAATGTAGTGTTTGTCATACATAATGTCCACAAAAAAGGATATCTAAGGTAATTAAAAAAAAAAAAAATTTTAGTTTTTGTGTTCAATTTGTAGAACTCCATTTTAATTTTTTATATAATTCAATTGAATTAAATTTAATATTATTATTATTAAGTAGCTATTTTAAAATAGCAGAACTCAATAATGTTAAATTTAATTCAATTGAATTATATTAAAAAAATCTAAGGTAAACTCTTGATTAGTGGTTTTGTTGAACCATCTTCGTTCTTAAATTAGATATGCTTAAAATAATATACATAATATAATTTAAAAAAATATAATATACATAAAAAAAACTGACATAACAACAAGGAGTACGAACCCGTGTAGGTTAGCAACACGAGTGTCACGAAATGAATTAATATTTCATCACACGAGCGACAATACAATAATATGCATGCACTGACAGCGACCATAAAGTAAATACAAATGTTTACAGAAAATTTAATTGAAAAAAAAAATCCTGCGGCAAAACGGTTTGACGGCCTGCATGGTCGAGTGGTAAGAAGCTCGACTACGAATCCAGAGGTCGCGGGTGCGGCGTGCGCAAATAAATTTTATTTAATTAATATGTGCCATAACACATTTAATCGCTATAAAATAAAATATAGTATATTTGCGGCACGTTCCAGAGTGGTAGATACTATCTTAGTATCGCCCTGGTGAAAAACCGCTATTCAGAATTGAACCGTTGTTTGAAATGGCTTTAGCCGTGTTTGGTGATCTGAATAGCCAGGTACTTCCCAACCTTCCCCTTCCTCGTCTCCTTTCTCTCCCCACTACCTTCAGCCTCACAACATACCCCTATTAAGGGTGCCATAGTCTAACTGGCTCTAGACGGTTGAGAGCAGTTGAGACTCTTGTGCGGTATTCACGTAAAAAAAAAAAACGAAAAAACTTAAAATCGCTCGAAAATCAAAGTCCATTGTTAGACCATTACGCTAAACGCTACGAGTGTTATGTACGTGCGAGTGTGAACTTTTCAAATTTGGAACTGATGTTAGTAGAAATTATCAAATTTTGAAAAGTACCAATTTAAATCCTTACCTACATAATATATAATGTATTTTAGCAGACATTATTCTATATTTTTGAAACAGGTTGGATTGAAGCAACCAATATTTTTTATTGGCAAGTCAAGTAACATCCTGTGATTTTTCACGAGTGTCAACTAGACACAATTAGTGTCAATATTTTAAACACAATTAGAATCCGAAAGAGTATTGACGGGAGCAGTGAAGCTGAAATAGCAAACGCGATCAGAAAGTTGGGCGAGACAAAAACAACTTGATCAACCATCAGCCACTCTGCGAAACCGAACAAAAAAAGTGTTTTCGAGTCCGAAAGGGTTAATAGGCGGCAAATTAAGTAAGTCGTTAGGCAAACATATTATTTGGAACAGCAAAAAAAAAATAAACATAGCGAATGGAAAGCGGGAATCGGAACGTGGATGCCTTCTGGCCGTGACAGGGTTCGAGCTTGGACTGAATTACAAAGCGTTTCTTAGGCAGGCTTTGTGATTATTATTTGTAGGCTATAAATGTCTAATTACGTATCAATCTGCAGAAGAAACGTGATAGAATGGAACCACTTAAATTGGCTGATGAGTTCATTATTGACGATTAATTAATACCTTAGTTTTGTTTACTTTAAAAAAATATGTATTTCTTTTTTTTTTTGCCAATTATTTTCGTTCCTTCCGTGATAAGCTTCGGGGCATTTTTTTATATTTTACTCTGAATAACGCACTAGAGTCCCGAAGATTAAAGGTAGAGAAGGTAGAGGGGAGGGGAAGGAGGTGAGGAATAGGAAGGTTGGGAAGTACCTGGCTGTTCAGATCTGGTCAACAAACACGACTAAAGATATTTCAAGCAACGTTTCGATTCTAAATGGTGATCTTTCACCAGGGCGATACTTAGAGTATCTACCACTCTGGAACGTGCCGTAAATGTACAATATATAATCAAATGTGTGATTACACACATGATTGAATAAAAAAATATTTGAGCACGCCGGGTTTGAACCCGCGACCTCTGGATTCGTAGTCGAGCGTCTTACCACTCGACCGCGGGGGCCGTCAAAAATAAAAAAAAATAAAGTTAACAAATAAAAAAAAACAAAACGTACAGATTAAGACGAATAAAATTGAAAATAGTTTTATTGTTGAAACATAAAACTATAGCTTTATTAAGTATCCAAATCTAGCCCCAAGTTGGGTGCCAAATAAGCAAGTTTTCCTAATATTTAACGTACGCATTGATGCATCCGTTTTCCAAACAGAGTACCAAGAAACTCTTTTTTAAATGCGTTTTTTAAGACCCACGAGACCTTTGCATGCAAACTGAAACGACACCACGCAATAATGGAGTGAATCTGTTTAACGATTTAAAAACAGTGCCATTATAATAATAGACAGTCATTTAACTGATTTAGCGATGATAATTGAAACAAATCATGAGACATACGTACCAGCGTTGAGAAATTACTTGCTTGCGATATTTGTTTCAGAAATTATAGTACTAGCAAACAACAGGAACGTCAAAACATTTATTTCTTTTCGACAGCCAATAATAGCAAATTTAAACCCTTTTTAGTTTCTTATTCCAATACTAAATAATGAAGAAAGGTACTTTACTAATAGTTACACAATTTATTTTTATAAACGGGGAAAAACTAATGACAATTCACCTACAATAACACAAAACAATAAAGAAAAATATGCTATATAATTTAGAGTAAGCAATAGTTTCTAGTCATTCAATGGGGGAAAACAGATTTTGAAGTTAAGTACCTCACAGAACAAGAATTTAAATGTAAATATGTTTTTTATCGAAATTAGTAAATAAACAGTATAGAAATAAAAATGCGGCGGCGGTAACCAAAATCGTATAAATAAGTCATTTCCAAATGGCCTAACCACAGTAAAATAAAATAAAACTAGCAGAACTTTATATGAAATTCAATTTAATTTGGATTAAATTTTAATCATATAAAAAACAAATGGAGTTCTATATATTTAACGCAAAAACTGTAAATAAAATTAAAACGTCAAATCACTTATGTGCGTTATAATATAGACTATTAAATATAATGACCTGTTGACAAACTGCTATCTAGCAGTTTAACGGTATTTTATTGTAATAAATAAGTAACATTTGAAAAAAAAAAACAGCAACTTCAAACCCTTTATTTAGTTTCGTCAGCTGATTTTAATCGCAGATAAAAAATAAAGCGATCTAAAGAAAATTTCATCAATAAGATACGTAAGAATCTAATAACTTCGTTGCGCAAATTCGTGTAATAAATAACAATTTCCTAGTTCACACAAATCTGAAGAAATAAAACAATGAATTCAACTCTTGAGGCGGCTGGCTACAATAATAACCCGAGCCGCTTGGCTAATTCCATACCAACAAAGCCTAATTGAAAGGCACATTTTGCGGGGTTAGCCATGACTGGTTGCACGGTAAGGCACCGCTCACAGTGAGAAGTACACAACATTTTTCACTAGAACAAATAATATCGATAAACAATGGAGTCAAAACACGTTCACATCATTATAATTAGCGGCTTAATCAAATAATGAGTCAATCTTGACGACCTCCGTGGTAGGTGACCTCCTTAGTTCTGAACCGAGAGGTCGCGGGTTCAAAAATAACAAAATTTACCAATTTAATTTGAATTAATTTTTCATTGGCAGATTTTTATGATTTGACGTGAAATATTATATATTTTTAACTCGCCCCATATCGCAATGATGAGAAACCGTCATTCAGAAACGAAAAGTTGCTTGAAATTACTTTAGCTACGTTGATGACTAGATATGAATAGCCAAGAACATTACAACTCTTTTCTATGTCATTTTCATACCCCACACCTTCATTTTTACAAAATTCCCCCAAAACGGAGACGCCGTAGTTGCCAGATGGAACTCTTGTGTAAATGTATCGCCTCGTACTTTCAATTAGCCTGGTATTTGGAGGGCAGTGATTACCGCAAATCAGTCGACTTACTAAAGGCATACCGCTGATAGATTCGCTGTAACCTCTCCCTCTTTCTTATAACCGACGCATGTATCAGAAAGAGAAGTTCCAGTGGAAAGACCATCACCGTTACGTTAATAAGCGGTAGTATTCTCGTTCCAAAAAGTTTTAAAGAAACGTGAAACTGGTATGCCAATTTCTTTGCAAGGTGCAAGTTATTCCAGCCACTCTGCAAGGGGCTCTCAATCAGGTTCGATGGTTCGGTATCTCTTGTAGATACGTACTCGGTACTGAGGTAGGTTACGCGCGGCTCAACACGGCGGATACTTGTGTATCACCTGTTTTCACTTCGCCAACGAGCGTAATACTTGTGTTGGTGCGTACGAAAAGGTAACTCGGCAGATACGCGCATGAAATAAATTAAATAATTGATAACATACGATTATAAAATAAGTGGAAGCGGGCCAAGCAACGCGGAACAAGGTGGAAGAATGGTGAATTTAATTCCTTGGAATAATGTATCGCTTTGAATTCAACGCACATGCAATATCTACTCAGAAGTATATTTTTAGTAAAAATAATGTATAGGTAAAACTCATTGATACCTTTGGTCACTGTTACAAATAAAAGCACCCAATTTATTCATATTCAACACTTGTGCATTGCAAATATTGTCATCATGGTGAATGGAACCTGAAATAAAAGTTTACACGGGAGTAGTAGCCCAGTAGTAGCGGCGATTTTGCAGAACAATTCTGTTGAGTGGTGTGAATGGTTAGAGGTGATTTTTCACAAAAACGGCGCTATACAAATTATCCAAATATTATTATTATTATTAGGGAAAACGGACAGGAGCTTTTTGACTCCTGTTATGCACAGTGAAAAAAAAAACCTTTTCACTTGTTATGAAGCACACATTCATTTGACTTTAGGCTCTAGGACAGTGCTTACTAAGCTGGAATTGAATCAATTCACTGAAAACACATTTTGAAAAAAATGTTTAATTCGGGGAAATCTTTTCCACATGGACGTTGGACGCAGCTAACATGGCAAAAATTCGTACAAGTTATTGAAATTCTTTGAGATAAATATTTACTGTCAATAAACTAGCGTCCTTGACGTTGTTTAGTACATTCTGTAATAAGGAAAATACCATCAATTAAAGAAACATTCTAGGATGGTTCAGCGTAGCATATTTGAGGCGCTAACATATTCAGTTAACGCATCTTAAAATGAACATTCATCACAATACATTCTCAACCGCAGTCCGCGATGACTAATGGTAATGAGTGTATTGACGTATTGGCTAATCCTTATCGAGTCAATGCTTCTCGGTTCTTAGATGCTCCTTGGGTTAGCAATGGGGTAATACGATATATTAGCAATCAACGATGAGAAACACGTGGGATGCTCATTAGGGAATACAGGTAAACCAAAAATGTAGTAAACTTAAGGGAAATGTCAGAGAGTTTTTGACCTATGATGATTCATACTTTGAAGTGATATACGATATCGCAAACTTTTATAATATGTTTTAACTTATTTTCTTTCAAAACAGTAGAAAAATATGCAACAAACAACATGTGCTTTCACTTATTTCTTTCAGTTAAATTGATATTTCAATGCTTCATAGCTCATGCCCGAAATTATGAACTGGAAACAGTTAGATTAACATAGGAGTTTCACACAGAAATATCTTTAAAATATCATGACCCCAGAATTTACTGTTCGAGGATTCAGCGGTACCTGCATATAAACAGATTTTCTGCTTTGTTGTTTGATTAAGGAATAATTCTGACTAATAATTTGATTTAATAAAATTAAACATAAACTCTACTGCATTGAAACAATAAATAGATTTAGTTATTTTGGTGAATCTAGTTTTCACGAACTACATAACATGTTTGTAAATTGAAAAATAAAACAACTTATTGGAACATGTATACGAATTTCGTCTCCCTTGAATATTGAAGTTTATTCAATATACATTTTGACGTATGTGTTTATACTGTTTATAATTTAAAACCACTTAAAAAGGGAATCAACAGAAGCAAACCAAGTAAACAGGACGGTGTGAACGAAAACAAAGGTTCAAACAAACGAGTGACGTCACACTTTTTTGTTTATATTCAGATATTCACAACATAATTTTTATCCGGTGATCAACATAATTATCGTCGTGAATCATAGAAATTCCCGGACGAAAAAATAATAGGGTTGTAGGTTCGTAGACAACTTAACGATCGTAGTAAGCAGAGGGTCACGCGAGAGACGGGAAGCGATGATGGGATAAAATAACACGAGAGTTCGAGGCCGTTGCAGAAGATGAATGGCCTACGGCTGTCGGAGTTTTTTCAATGTCTGCCGCCCGTAGCGTCACGAGTACAGCCTCCGAGAAATCTGTAAGTTGTTAAAATACCACAAACGTATGATAATTCTACGTCAGCGGTTGCGATATCAACTTCTATGAGATTCCCAGTAACGGTGACTCATGACTAGGGTTACCCGATGAAAACGTACAAAAGGAGGACAAGGTATTCTGAAATCAGGACGGTAGAAAATAAAATACAAATATATATACATATATATATATATATATATATATATATATATATATATATATATATATATATATATATATATATATATATATATATATATATATATATATATATACTTTTACGAAACATAAACGTCAACATGCGGGTGCTAAACCTACAAATTTTGTCACACCTAGTGGCAGACCTCGGACGTAAAAAAAGAACCCTGCTGTGGACCCAACTATAAAATTGCCAGGGTTTTCTCTCCCTCGGAAGACGTAAGCCTCACTAAACCGCATCAGTCGCAGGTTCTTAAGGACTCTGAAATTCTGTGAATGTGAACAAATACAGAACAGCAGAACACATTGTAGAAGAATGTCCCCTTCACCAGTTTCCCGAAGTCATCATTGACGGCACTATTAACTAATTTTAAATGAAGGACAAACAGGAAGACCGCTTCTTAAATGGGTGGAGGAGGACGTTATTATTAAATTAAAAAGGAGGGTATATCTTCCCATTTGAATACCAACTGGTAACCTTACCAACGACTACCCCATGAAAAGGGACAGATATTGGAATCTAAAATATTTAAACACCAACAAAAATGTTTATTCTCCAATAAATACCTTAAGAGTCGATTAGTCAACGTTACTTCAGAAGTGGTTACAAAATAATCAAACAATCGTGAACTGTTTACAAACGAAACATCAACGATGGCGAACAATGAGAATCGTTCGAAATAAAAGCGAAATTATCAAGAGAGTACTAACGACATAATAATAAGACCTGTGATCTAATATTGAACTATGCCTAATGGTAGACAAAGGAGATAAAGTAGAGATGACACGTTGATATTCAAGATGGAGATAATGGTGCTTTGATACTAATTGACGCTAATAGATAAACGAGTAGTTACGAACGACTTGAAAACTGCTGAACAGCAGAAGGTACCTACAAGCAGTAGATGTGACGCCAAGGACTGTAGATGGAAGCGCCAAGGTCGAATTAAAAAAATGCTTCAAGATTAATTTACTCATTGAATAAAAAAAAAACACCAAGTGAAGCAATTAAAAAAGTGAATTATGAGAAAAAAATAAAACCAGGAAACGTTTTTTACACTTCGAAATAATATTTTATTACAATGATTCCAAAAGTGGGATATACCCATTGCCCCTCTAAAATATAGGTCAGTAAAGGGGGCGACGAGCGAAATAAACAGGCGCTGAGTAAATTTTGTAGACCAACATATTTAAAAAAAAGTATGATCACAACTTGATTTACTTTCTAAGGAAACGTACAAATTACATATTCCAGAGCATGTTTTCTTTAATTTTAAGGTTCTAATATGCTTTCCAACGATGGTAATGTTAAAGCGTTTGGGGTTTTCAGGGGAAAACTACCAACGGAGTGGGGGCGAGAAGTCAAATAAGTTTTGGAAACTATGTTCAATTCTCTGAAGAACTTCAGGCATATAATTCTTATCGATGCACTGAATTAATTCCTATGTTAATAGTTGGGTTTCATTGCACGTTACTGTTACCGTTGTCATAGGCAAATCAACGCGAACTGGTCAAAGAAGATGTGGTCGGAGTATGTAATACGATTCTCAGGCTTCACCTGCGGTCAGCCCGCCAGACTTCTGCCAAGAATCAGGCAGATTAATTTATTCGCGCATCAGCCAGCAGAGAATGCTGAGAAATATGCAAGTATCAAAAATTTATTCTAGGATTGCGGAAATCGCAGAGTTTCTAACGCAAATAAGGTGAGTCATTGCCGCACCAATAAGCATAATGAGATAAGAAATTATTACGTTTACTCTACACTTTATTTATGCTAGAGAGTAATCAAAAGTGGTTAGTTTTCTCTACTTGCTATGCTAGCTTTGTCGTACAGTAGTCCCAACTGCCTGGAGCCAGTGGAACTGTGGTGTCCCCCGTTCAAGGATTTTTGTAAGGCTTAAGAAGATGAGGAGGAAAATGAAAATATGAAGTACCCAGCTGTTCAGATCAAATCACTACATATAGATAACCCCATTTTAAGACAGGCTTTGTTACTGAGTAGTGCTCTAGCCGAATATCATCCACTTTGGAATAAAGTATTATATTTTCAATGTTTTACATTTACAGCTAGCTTTTAATGTGGGTACCTTACCTGTAAAAATACATAAATTGAATTATCAATCCACGGCCTTTAGACCCTCATACAAGTCAAGGAGCTTACGAATCTGCCATAAAGATAGTCAGTGTTTCTTAACATTAAAATTGAGCGGTTAGTAGCCGAACTGAAAAATGTGTCGGGTTCCCACTCAGGGGTCGTCGGTTCAATTCCACTGCTAGCTAAGTCCTCAATCATTGCACAAGTAACATTTTAGGAGTTTCAGCAGAGTAGGAGTTTTTCAAACATTGTCAGGGTATTCGTAATCCGAAATTTTTTGTATTTATTTTTAAATATATATTACACACGTTACATGTTATGTTGCAATTGAACATATGATTAGGCAAGAGCTCAGAGAGGCTAAACTTAATTGAAAAAGTGAGTGATTAGATAATTCATTAGAAAGAATCTTGGGTGTTAAGAAACGCAAGAAATAAAAATAACATTTTAAATAATTAAAGTTTTGCAATGTTTATAAAATCGAGTTATTTTCTATTACACCATTAGACGAATGTAATATTTAATAAATTTAAGTGCCAGGGGGCAATAAGTAGTACGAGATGGTAAGGAAAAAATGTGAGGTGAAAAAGTGCCACAGCAAACTGGTTCTTCTCATGCATGTAACATGGCTGGATGAGTTGGTATTGGTAACCGGCCGAGATTATCCACAGGCAATCAACAATAACGGCCTGCGAATGATAGCGAGTTTCGATCATCCGATAAACACAATTAACTTAAAATAGTTGCGGTTACAAATAGTAATTGATAAAACAATGCGCCGCGGATTTTGGCGAAGGGGTTTAGTCACGGGGTATTGAATAAATAATTAGACCGGTTCGGTGCAAAACCAAATTGGTGCGTCAAAGAAAATGTTCACTTCCTGATTAAAAGTACAATAGCTTAATATGAAGCAGAAAAATTGTTTTAGTGTGTTCCAATAAAAAAAAACTCTTGAACAGTGAGTTATGGCGTAATGACGACCTCCGTGGCCGAGCGGTTAAGATCTTCGGCTACGAACCGGAGGTACAGAATATTTTCGGCACGTTCCAAAGTGGTAGATGCTCTCAATATCACCCTGGTGAAAGACCGCTATTTAGAATCGAAACGTAACTTAAAATTGCTTTAGCCGTATTTGATGATCAGATCTGAATAACAAGGTAATTACTATCTTTCTTCCACCTCATCTCCTTTTCATTCTCACTCCCTTCAACCCCACAATATCCCTTATTAGCGATGTTATTGTCCTAATGGCTCTGGGCAGGTGGGACTATTGATCAGATCAACAGATCTTACAGCTCGAAACGTATTTTCCATCATGATCTATTTTTTTAGAAACAGTTTTGAAACATTAAATTATTTGACACAATAAAGACAAGGTGCCGTATTGTTTGTTGCACATTTTACAATCTCGGGCGAAGCCGAGTAGTTAAACTGTGAAAAATGAATGCATGTCTGTCCATTTGCACAACATGTCTGGCGAAATAAAGAGTAAAGAACTTAATAGGGGTATGTTTTCATGCCGGATGACACAGGCGCTTTCTTACCTGGCCACTCCTCAAATATACATTGATTATTATCCTTCCCAAATTCATATATCCATACAATATAGTCACACACCCCCGGAAATATATGTCATAATATTATATATAAAAAAAATATTTCATGTTATTTCACGACCAATAATTGACGAGTCAGGCAATCGTAAAACGTTTTGTTATAAGATTAACATTTCGCCACCTATCTGTACTAAATTATAACAAACAAAAAAAATGAATGCCGTGCCCGGAACACTAGTGTTTTATAATCATTAATTGAAACATTGCAACAATACAAATCAGATCGGACGGTTAGTTAGTATTTAGCATATTATAGTAGATGTATGCACTTAGTTCTGTCCTAACAGAGATCAGGCAATATTAGCATTTATAGCGAAGCGAATCTCTCTTATCTACTAAGTGTGATTATTACCACATATAAATTAAATAACAAAACCCTTTTGTTTCTATTATCTATGAACAAAACCAATTCAAATAAAATAATAGAAAATCGTAGGAGTGAAACAAATCACACACTAATGGTAATATCGCGCAATTTTGTGATATTTCCACTAAGTTGCGCTTTACTGTAAAAAATATTTGTTTTACCCCACTCTGGGATAATGTCCTTAAAAGACAAAATTTAAAAAAAACCTACCTAACAGTTAAATACTATAAGCATGCAAAATGCAAACTTAGGAATAAGGTTAGATATGGGTAATTTAAAATTGGTACCGTTTAAAATTCGCAAAAAATGTTACTTTATTTTCATCTTTTTCTTCTCGTATAGTGGCAAGGTTGGGTAGCACAGGCAAGATTCTGGATCCGAAGAGCTTCGTCTTTAAAAATCTCGTGGTCGGAATACCTTTCAATTTTCGGCCCCTCATGTGATTGGGGTTAACTAGTCGATCGCGAGTTAAGGCACATGTAAAACGACAGCGACACTCACTTACTGACAGCGAAGGTAACAACACGCATGTTAGGACCGATGAGCGCGTGTTGTTGTATGTCACTTCTAAGTCAGTGCATCATTTATTGTTCTTTCGATGATGTAAATTTATTTAAACTATTTTTTTTGCCATCCTATGAACGATATTAGTGAGTTTACGGTATTCGTTTTTCCTACTTCGTTTCGTTCTTTCCCTCAATCCGCCTCGCAACTATAACTCGCTCTATGCAGAGTCGGAGAATCTTTTAGGAAGTGTCAAATATAATATAATATATATGTATATATAAACCAACACTATAAGAATTGTCCGAGTATTGAAAGCAACAATGTATTGATTTAATATCACCCCAGGGGAATGTATTATTTAATATACCAACGTTTGGCCATGGAATTCCACTCTCCCGAGAGCGTTGTAATGTTGAAATGCGCAAAAAATATACGTGTTTCTTATCAATAATAATTATAGAAAACTGACATCGTTAGTTCCCATTTGTTAGTACTCGCCGAGTACAATAAGACATACACAATCAAATATAATCGTTTGTAAGTTTGACAATAATCAAAAAATGATATCATAGTATGATGACATGAAATGTTTACAGGCTACAAAGGTCCCGAACCACACGTTATTATCTGTCTAAAATAATAACAAATACATTTGGAGACATGCCTGAAGCAGTAGGTACGAGTATGTGTTTAAAAATATAGAAATATATCTAAATTGTTTTTATCTTTACATATTATCGCCAAGTCTACATATTTGACTTTGCCTCGTGATGTTGTACGATTCAATTATGATTAATACATTTAAAATAGCCTGTAAGAACCATATAAAATACGTAAGTAATAGCGATGGGAAAAGCTTCACAGATTTGTGAATGCTTCACGAATTGATGCTTCTTCAAAATGAACCCTTCACGATGAACCCTTCAATTGAAGTAACATATTAATCACAGCATTCCTCGTCGGGGGGGAGGGGGGGGGTTAAATAATAATATTTTCGGGGCAGCTCTCCCAACCACATAAATTGATGTATGTATGTGCATTATTCTATGGCAAAAATTATAGCTTGTCTATTACTGGTTTCTCTTCTATGGTTTACGGGATGACAGCTGAGAGTATTCAAGGTTTGAATTGTTAAGTGTAGCATGACTTAAAAGGGATGATGTACAATGAGTATGCACAAGGAACTTGCAAAAAGCAAATGAAGTACTAGCAAAATTTCCAGTTTCTGTAAGAGCGATATAAACTTCTTTCAGGGCTTGAGATACGATTTGAATATTCTTACTGTACAGTACTCAGTTTGACAGTTTGGTTAGCAATAGGCTGAATATTGCGCAAATGACGATTCATATTAAAGGCATTTCCCCCCTTTATGGATATAACTTCAGAACAAAAGTTGCATTTAGCCTGGTAAACCTCATCTTCCTTAAAATAAACCCATATTTCACTTTTCTCTCTCGTTGAACGGCCAGTCATAATTTTAGGTAGAGATTGAAAGGTATGTTTGTAAGCTGAGATATTATAAAAGTTCAACAAAATAATTCGTTCACAATTCAAAATCACCAAAAACACTCGGAAAAACTAGTGTCGTATAGACAAAACATGCAAAGAAATCATAAGCAAATGTCACGAGTACGTGCGAGGGAACGGATAACTAAAAAGATACTTCATTGCTTCATTCATTCTTCGAACTAAAATCGAAGGAAGAAGGGAATGAACAATTGAACTGTGGATGATGCAATATTTCAGTCTTTCGAACGAATGAAAAATTGAAGTTCGAAGTAGATGCCATAGATTGTTCAATCGGAAGTACCAACTTAACCAACTTCAATTGAAGTATTTGTTCAATGAAAAATGAATGAAGTTGGGACTGCTGTCAAAAGAAGTACTTCTTTGAAACAGTTCTTTCAAAACTGTCACAACGCTAGTAAGTAATATTAAGTAGTATATAAGTTATTATTATTAAGGCAAATAGTATATGAAATTAAATTAGATACTTTGTAAACTTTGATGTACAAGTAACTAAAATAAATAAAACTAAATTCTCACTGCAGTGTTTAAATATAGGTACATTTCAATACATACATATTTGATTAACTTGATAATGTAATATATTGGCGCAATTAGTCCAAGTGCTTTAATTTTGATTACTTAGTAAGATAAAGTTTATCAAAAGGGCTTTCCAGCTGTAAATTATTAAGTTTTATATTTCGTGCTTTGTATCAAACTCCAAAAATAGATTTTCGTGTTCAAATTTGTATTTATGTATTTATTTCCTGTTTACAATTAGTTAACCTAACGTTAAAAAATAATGCTGAAATTGATGGGCACGATCTTCTGCAATAATTATTGGCGATTAGTGATTAATTAAGATGCTGAGTAATGAAACGCTGAAAACGCCATAAACTTTGAATCGTTTGCACTTTTGTGAGTAAAATAATACCGGCGTGCAAAGCGAATATCAACAGACGACGCCATTCTTAGATAATCTTCTTGAAAGAGAATTTGAAAGGGGCACAGATCTAGCTATATCTAAAGATCGGATGATTGAGTCATTTAGAAGGCCATTGAACATCAAATTGAATAACAACTAATGTTTTCATAGACAACTGGCCATTGTTATGAACAATAATCTATGCATTAATTGCGTAGGCTCTTTACTCTTTACATCATATCAACAAGCCTACGAATAAGGAGGTTCATGTTTGTGATTTCATACCGAAGGAATGCTAGTTTTAATTACATACAATACACATCAAAAGATGGTTAACGCCTCATAAGCTGTCTTGTTTAAAATTTTTAAATAATCGCGGTTCGTTTTTTGATTCCGCTTATCTCACAGCCGAGACGCGAATTAATAATGCACTTCCTGGCTTAAACACGAGAATATGACAATATTAATTGCGAAATGATTGATGCTTTGTAGTCGGCCAATTAATAACACATGAAAATATTTTTTAATTAATACAGTTTTTCGTTAAATTGTAATTGTTTCAGCTTGAATTATAACTGGCCTACTACCCGGCTGTTTTTTTAAAAATATTTTTCCTTCTTGAACAATTCAAAAAGATGTAACTGAGAATATGGTATGTTGTCGTAATTCAAATCTTTACATTTCATGTAAAAAAAAAACTTTGACATGAAGCACTTACTTTGTGGTAAGACATAACTAAATTTTAAATAAAAGTAACTTTGTTTTGACACCCCTTTATTAGATACATATACCAACCGGTTTCGGCTCTACCTGAACCTTCTTCAGGGTTGAACAAATATGTATTGCAATACAGTTACTTTCATTTAAAAAAAATAAAAAACATTGCGAGCTTAAAAAAGTTTCATCGATCTAGAAATAAAAGTAGGAAAAAAGCAATTGACGCCATAGCTCACCGTTCTCACCAATATTACATAAATCGATGGTAATGGTTATTGCAAAGTGCCTACCTCACGACTCTGATTTGAGTTTGGTGTAAACAAGTCAAAGCAAACATGCATTTAATATGCTATTAAGTCAGCGATTCACACCAACATGACATCAAGAAGATAGAATTAAGAATTTAGAGCTTACAAGTTAACAGTAATACGTGAAATGTTTTTCCACTTGACTAATGAAATTGAAGAGGAAATTACCCCAACTAGGTAAACCGCTGGATAGCTCTATTTAAAAAATGCATTTAAGAGAAAGAGAGGCTAACAAGGACCTCTCAGTGAAGTACAAAGAATGCAATTTGCACTCGCAGCTGAGCGCATTCCAAAAAAACAATTTGCCCCAAAAACAGCTGCATTAAATAGAGAGACCGGTTCTGGAACGTCAACGACATTAAAACCATACCGGTCTTTCAATGTCGTTAAACAACTTGACAAAGTTGATAACCGTTAAAAAAAACTATTAAGATATCTTGAAGTTCAAATATATAAATAATTTTGAATAATAATAATAATATTGCTGATATTTATAGCGTAGTTTCCGTGGAAGAAAATCACATCAGAGGCGCTGTGTATCTCTACAGCGCTATCAACACCATTAGCCTGATGACGTTCTCAATTTCTCTATAAACAGGGTTAATTATACCACTGTTATACGTGACTCCAATATGACTAAATGCTTATCAAGACGACTTTTGTATTAGTATACTTGATCAAATTTCACCTGTGACATCACCATAACTTATAAAAAAAAAACCAAACAGGTTTCGTTAGCACTGTGCTTTCGTCAAAGCAGATAAAAAGATTGGTAGATGCCTACTTTCAGTATCGTCCTTGTAAAAAAAACCACCACTCAGAATAGAAAACCTGTTTAAAATGGCTTTAGCCGTGTTTGGTGACCATCTAAACTGCCAGGTACCTACTTTCTAACCCTCCTCTTCTTCCCCTCCCCTCTCTCTTCAGCCTCACAGCATGTCACATTTGGAGATGCCATAGTTCTTCTGGCTTCGGACAGTCGGTATTCACATTAAAAAAACTGGTTGTGCCGAAACCGGTTGGCATTTTGTTATAAATAAAGTTGATGTACACAATTTCAGTGGTTCATTTAATAACATTCCCTCCCAAAGTAACTAGTTTCCATAAGAGGAGTATACGCAATTTTAAAGATTCAGTGACTCTTAAGCAAATGGTTCTACCGCCTCATTATTACCTATAAATAATTACATTTATGAGTACGCGTCCGAGTGTGAACTTTTCAAATTTGGAACTGATCAAATTTGGAACTAATCAAATTTGAAATTATCAAATTTTTGAAAGAATCTTTTCAAATCTTTACCTGCCTAATAAAGTACGTACCTATAGTTTATTTTAGCAGAGATTATTCTATTTTTGAAACGGGAACTGATGTTTATTTCTTGGCCAGTCAAGTTGAATCCCGCGATTTTTCACGGGCAACACCAAGTATTATATTAATTATTGCAAGATTGAGTGCTTCCATCTATCTTAGCAGCACAATCAAAACATTAGTGTTATGACGTTCTCGATCTGTTTGTAAACAGGGTTAATTGTACCACTGTTGTACATTACTCGATGCTAATCAAGAAAGATGGTTATTATGTTCATTAGCATTGAGAACAGAGCTGATTCATCGCGGACAGTCTGCCACGGATCTGACGAGCTGAATAGAGCAACGCGCTGACGGGGCTTCATTCACAGAAGACTTTCTATAAATTATTCCAAACCGTCTTATCAGCAGCATCACACGACCTGCTGGTGATTAGCGGAGAGCACAAAAAGAGAAAACACCACTCGCAAGATTAAATTATAATTATCGTCGGTAAATCATAGCGCAAATAAGAAAATGGAGATTGTGCAAACGTTTCGGAACACAGACAACATGATCGGCCGACTCGGTAATACGCGGGGATATCTTCACACGTTCTTTGTTGGATATTTCAAAAGGCGAATTACAAGCGAAATCATTTCTCCGAGAGCATTTGTGTACAGGTGAACATAATAACAATTATTACAATGAATCGTTAAGCGAAAAATGTGCGAAAGAGCACAAAAAGCTGTTCTGCAAATGCGTATTAAAAAACAAACACAGTTTAGAAAATGCAAATGACTGTGTTAAAGTCGCAAAAAAACTGAGTGGCTCGCTCGTATAAGAGAATTTAAAAAATGAAGCTTTTATCATACCAAAAAAATGAGTTAATTTTGAACCCTTTCATCTTTGCACTAGTAATCAAAATCAATACTGATGTGTTAAACAAAGGGAGAAACTTTTAACTCCACCCATTATGTCTGTGTGTGATGTGGTGGGAACGCAGACAAAGATCATTGATTTCATTGTAGAGTGTTGGTATGAGAAATGAAAACATATTAATTTCAAATGACGAAAAAAGGGGATATAAATATTTAAATTAGAATTAACTTTAAGGCATTAATTCTTATTTTATTTAAATAATAGCAATTATCAACATCACAAATATGAAACAGAAAAAGCAAAAAAATAAAAAAAGACAATGGTCACAACCGAGACAAAATATGTTATGTTAATGTTTAGTTTTTGCATTTATGAGCGAAAAGTAATAAACAGCTGACACACGGGAATGGAGAGATAAACTGGTTCGAGACGACTCACCTGTCTAATATTTAGGGAAAAATACATTTGTTAATTACATACTTGCATAAAAGTATTTTTAATCCACAATTAAAGGTGACAAATTTCAAATAAACTCATCGATTTAAAAATAATACTAGACAAACAAAAACCATACTCGGTCGAAATAAAATTCCAATGCTTTGCGAAATCAAAAGCATACAACGATGTATTGACAACAGTCATTGGTGGATTATAAAATAAATATTATCAACGATAGCAAAAAAAGTAAGAAATCACACTATCAAAATTCCCAAAAAACAATCATTTCAGGATGTCAAACGAAAACGTGAGATTCAACAATAAATATGTACCCGCGAGATTGAATATTTTCTATATGTATACTCAAAAAATTTAAGATTGAATAAGAAAACGATTAAACAGTTAATTAAATAAAAAAACTGATGAACTACATAATTTAAAATATGTAAGAATGTATCTATGTTAAAAAAAACGTTACTGGATAAAGCAAAGATTTATAATCGCTCAATTCTTGTTTGTATATAACACGTTTAAGGTTTAATGATATATAACATATCTACTAAAAAATATAACTTTTCAATCTGTGCTTGATATGCGCCGATAAGTCACACACGCAAGGTTAAACTTGGAATATCAAATCGATAAGACTATCAGCCCTATGATTAGTTTCGAGCGCTTGCATTAAAATAACAGTTGGTTGTATTTCGTTACCTTTTTCAAATCATGGATTGACACTTCCCGGTCCGCCAAGATTTCCAAATTGAACAGGTTGCACACGAGCATAGAATGCACATCACACAGCACTGAGAACTACGGTGGAATCGATTAGTCAACGCCGCCGCGGCCGACGGGGGCTAGACACTGTTTAGTTTTCACTGAGTCACGGCGACAGTAGATACTAGATACACAACACGTAACGTTGGCGGCCACGTGAGACTCGAGAAACAGGGCGGCGCAGAAACAGCGAACACGTCTGACCTCCGGCTCAGACGGAGGTGCACTGAGCGAGGAAGGGATAGCGACGTCGACAGCGCCGACGCTAGCGCCGCTGACGGCTGCACCGGAATCTACGGCCGTCCGGACGCCGGACAATGTGTGCCAGCTAGCGCGGCGTCGAAAAGAAAAGTCAATGAAAGTACTACCGCTGACTTGAAATTCAGTAGAAAATGAAATGATTTTTTGACTACGTCGTAGCTTTGCATTTACTTTTCAGTACGATTTGAAGTAGGTTCCACGTCAAATTAAAAAAATATGTATAAACATACCTACCTACGAGGGGCGTGCCCTGACGATTTTGTACGATTTTCGGGTAGTGTCAGAACAATATTTTAAAAGGCATTACATTAAATAATTGAAAAAAATCGGAATCACATTATTCTTGAAATAATACCTATCTAATAACTAGACAGCTCTCACATAAAACATAAAGGTTGAAAAAACAATAAAAAAATTCGGGTTCCATCATGAAAATCGAAAAAACAATTTTATAGCCATAGGAATATAAACCAAACAAGTTATTTTACCAACAATAATGTGCCTAATATTGTGAGGTTGGTTTGTGTTTTAACCATGTGGGCAGTATACATAATTGATATTGGCCTTTTAAATGCGGTCAATTGTTCAGATGTTGGTTTATTTTTTCTATAATTATCACTAGTGTTGTGTTGATACAAATATAATGCATCGGCAACAATTTTTGGGTTCGCTTTTAAAGCCTGTTATGTAAGAAAAGTATCAATAATTATGATAATTACGATTACCTTTGATTTTTAGGGATTTTTTTCACGTCTGTAAGCTCTCGAGTTCGGGAAGCAAATTGATTTCTTACCTGTAACAAATAAGAAAAAATAATTAGTAAAAAATAAGTCAGTTAAATAATCACCAAATAACTATAAACAAAATACGATGCATGACAAATATTTTCTAGCAACTTTATTCAATACGAAGATCTATAGCCTTTGCTCCCAGCAATCCAAGTATCTAACTTGTAAAAATTAATAAATAAAAAATAAATGAAGAAAAAAATACATTATAAAAATAGATGCACAAGGTACACAAGAGACATAACCAAAACTAGTCAAAACACATTTCATCCATTGAAAAAACAAAATCACATGTATTTTTGATTGATTAATTTTGAAGATGTTTTCTGTTACACCAAATAAGAAGTTTACTATCAACTTATGTATGCGGACATCTACGAAAGAGGAAACGCCACTTGCCACAAATCGCCAGTCATGAAAACAATATGATAAACAACGCAGCTTCCAATTTCAGAAGATGTAGATGGGTGTGGGTCCCACATTTGAACAGATGGTCATATTACTCACTCAATTGACTTTAACTCAAGCTCCCACTCCCCGGCAAGGATCTCCCCGCATTTATACTCGACTCACTCCACTCACTCAACCCGCTGTGTGAGTGTGAATCACACTCACAGTAATAAAATAACAACATGCTGAATGTTGATAACCCCGCACTCTCGTACTTAAGTAACAAATACGGTCCTGCAGATGTAAGCTCCGCTGTAATCTCTCTTTCTGTTACACGTGTACTTTATTAGAATGAGGGAGAGGTGACAACGGAGCTATCAGTGGTGTGACTATAACGCAGCGCTTCATTCGGGCATTCTCTGGACTATTTTATTTCAAAGGTCTGCTGGGATGACTGAACGGGGTTAACTGAAGTGGGAATAAGACTGCGAGTTGTAGATGTCTGTTAACCCTTTAAACTTTAGTGGCAACACTAATAATAAAAATACAATCTTATAATTATATACGTATTTACATATGGGATTATTTCTTTATTTTCTCTCTTGATAATTTAACCTAATTAAAATAACTAATATGCTGCAATACACGTAACTTAAAAATCACTTAAACACGTAACTTAAAACGCGCGAACACATCATCACACGTTCTAATAGTGAGGTGTTCACGAAGCACTAATTATAGTAACCATTTACAGGTTCTACCATTCTTACATAACTCTACATTATAGAATGTCATGTAATAGTATTTTCATTATCTTTATATGTACTTAATTTATCTGTAAATTGTATAGAGAAAAAAATGCGCCTTACCGTATCCTAAAATCCACTAAGATTCACACTCAACTGCTGAACTTCAGAGGATAATATTTCATTCAAATCTAAGATTTCTAATGGGGTTTTTAATCCAGTAAAGATCTTTTCCCTAAGAAAACACTAATGTAAAAATAAACTCAGTCAAGTAAATAAAATCATCAGATGGTGATAGTAATAAGGCCTAATGAGCCGCAGTACTAGTTAGATAGACATTATGATGGGTATTTGTATAAGCCCCAGCTAGTTAGTAGAGGATTACGAAAGAATCCATAAAATCAAAAAAAAAAAAAAAGATTTCAAACAGAGCAATTCAATATATATATATTTTTTTTTAACGTATCTAGTACAAGCCTTACTTTACTTTTCTAACTTAAGTTGAGCTTACACGGAGAATTTCGCAACCCAGAGATTAAAATCGATAATTTATTTACGTATAAAGACCAAAAATATAGATACTAAAATATGTTTCCTAGTTCTAGAGTAATTAGTACGCCCCACTGTTGAATTTGGCAGCCACCTCTGGTCTGGAGCCCCTAAATACCTGAAAAAAAAACCCTTGATTCTATGCAGAAACGGGCGGCCCGTTTGATAGATTCTCCTATCTTAACAAACGGATTGCCATCCTTGGAGCACAGACGTCAGGTGGGAATGCTGTCTTTGTTCTACAGGTATTTCAATGGAAGATGCTCCGAGGAACTTGCGTCATTGATCCCTTCGGCACCGGTGCATAGTCGGGAAACTCGCCAAACGCACGCCCAATATTTGTACACGGTTGACATTCAATACATGAGAACGGGTCGCTTTTACGACTCGTTCTTATGTTCAACAGCTCGGCTATGGAACGATTTGCCGGCCTCTGTGTTTCCTCCCTCCTTCAACATGGGCCTCTTCAAGACCCAAGTTCACTCCTTCCTTTCCTCAAAAATACCCTCCACACAGCATCCCCAAAGATGACATAGGCCCTGAGGGAAATTGTTTTTCTCAAGGCCTCCTGTGTGGAGTTATTGTAAAAAAAAAAAAAATTAAGCAATTGAGTAGTTTAATATAATCATACTTCGTAAAAAAACAGGCTTGCCTCGTAAAGGGTTAAACAATGTTGACTGTAAATTGAATACAATCTGAAGAATGCTCTGCACGCCAAATAAGATGTTCTACATCCATTGGATCCATGAATTTAATAATTTTATTTATAAAACCGTAAAAATCGTCCAGTTAGGTAGGTATATGTAAAAACGTATTTTGTACCGAGGTACGGAGAAACTAAAATGTAATAGATCTACGTTAGCACTATAGGAAATATAAATGTCATGCAAAATTGTAAAAAGTAAGGAAAACAGTCTTTAATTGGTTAGCTGCAAAGGTAAGAACTAGAGTAGGTTAAAGCCGTGGAGTATTTACTTTGTAACTAATACAAAATCCGCAACTCTTACAATTATTTTTTTAATTATTATACAGGTACAAAAGTATTATTTTATAACTATTGAAGCAATTATATTAACTTTGAACGGCTGTCCAATGATTTTTTGTGTATAATTTAATTTGAATTGAGCATCTGTTCACGCATTTACAAAATATTTTTAAAAATCAAAATTACTGCAAGAAAGGCAATCAAATTTCAAAATAACTAATAATTTAAACGGATCCCAAATGTTTTTGCTTTCGAGGGAAACTTAAATCATAATTCGGAATGGACGAAAACCTGGAAAAGTTGAAATTAGCATAACGTTCTGAAAGAAGTCGTATCCCTAGAATGTTACAAACGTAATATTTTAGCGGGATTGGCAAAAATACGACTAAGAAACATTAAACCCCCTTTTTACTACTTTCTAATAATATGGAACGCAATACATGTCATGATCCTATATACATAATATATGCAATGTTTCAATTAGATCATTGATTTGAAGACGCTACAACAGTTGCTTTATAGCAGAACCTAATTATTCGGCCACAAACAGCATTTGATCGATTGACTTTCACAGCCACAGGTAACCTAATAAGATTTATTTGATCGGCTGTCACCGCTAACGCGGCATTAGATACATTGATTTTATTTTATTGATTGATTGATTGCCTATAATAATTTCTCTAAAAGCACAGCACACATGGCTCTCTATTGTGCATGTAAGGTTTCACTATATTATAGTGATCGTGAAATTACTAAATACGGAGTAACAATTCGTGTCGAGTTAAATTATTAATGAACAGGTACACGAAACAATACAATGTTAAATGAAAATATTAATTTTGCGACTGGTTGTAAGGCGTATAGTATTAGTCATAATCCCGAAGGCAAACTTCCCGAAAACGGAAATCCCGTATATTAACTTATCAAAAGCCCAAATGGGTCATGATGACGAAGGCCAATTTCCTGAAAGTTGAATCACAAATAATTAGATATTGATATTTAAATGTGATGTTTATAGAGGATTGGTCCGTTGACTATATGAGGAAAAACAGTCTCAAAATACTTAAAATAATTATCGGATTTTAAATGTAATAATACATTATTTACGACCATATTGAATTCCACTCTCAAGATGAACTGAATTAAATTAACTATTCATAAACAGATATTTGTTTTAAAAATATGCAATGTTTATGTTCGTATTTCAACATGTAAAATAAACAATTTATTCTTTTTTTTTTACATGAATACCGCACAAGAGTCTCAACTGCTCCCAACCGTCTAGAGCCAGTGAGACTATGGCATCCCCAAATTGGGTATGTTGTGAGGCTGAAGGTAGTGGGGAGGGGAAGGAGATCGGGAAGAGGAAGGTTGGGAAGTACCTGGCTATTCAGATCTGGTCACCAAACACGGCTTAAGCCATTTCAAGCAACGTTTCGATTCTGAATGGTGGTCTTTCACCAGGGCGATACTTAGAGTATCTACCACTCTAGAACGTGCCGCAAATATACTTGTTATTATTTTTATATGAATTAAATGTGTTCATTATTCATTATCAAAGCGACAGAAATAATTAATTTACGATGGGTTTTTATTAAACTTGCACAAAAAAGGTTAACTATTGATATAATTGTGTTTGTCCAAATATTATCGAGAGCGGTGGGCGGAGTTATGAGTTATCAGGGATGAGGTTCCTTAGCAAAGTAAAGTTGGGAACAGGAAAACAAGACTTTGCTTGTATTTTCAATTGGCTGAGCCGAAGCTATGAAACGGCCAGAGAAAAGTTTGGAAAAAACAACTACCAGTCTTTTAAGGATTTTGGGTATCGGCATGAGGACGTTTGGAATATCGCCCGACACCTTTAATATAAACATCAGTACTTAAACACACTATTTATTCTCTACCTAGGCCACGGGAATAAAAAGTGATAACTCAAAAGAACTGTACTATGTACGTTCCAGGGGAACTATATCGCCACCCGGATGGGTGTCGTTGTGAGAAATTATACTAGGGGTTCTAGCATATTCTTAAGCCGGTAAGTCATTGGATTGAATTTTATCCCAGAAAAAAATCCAACCTCAGCGAGGAAAACAATAAGCAAAAACTAACACAAAATGTCTTCCTTCAACTTTTATCGCTTGAAAAGTGGGTGCAAATATAGTCTAGGAAAATCAAGAATGCATTCCGAATAGAGAGAGTATGCAGTTGCAGGTATCAGAGTGGTCACTCCGATATTATACATACCGACACCAGCAACCGCTGCCAGATTTGGTATGGCTTGGTCGCGTTCGGAGGACACTTCTTGAAGAACTACAAGTGCATGTCAATCGTCTTGGGAATGCGTGAAGACATTATTTATAAGAAAACTCGTTTGATCGGCGGCCGGCGTTACCTCAGTTGCGAGATTTATTCAAGGTGCGGAAAAGGTGCCGGGAGATAAGATATGTCGATATGTGGATGCTGGATGTGAATTGTAAATCTCTGGGCCTTCAACTAAAATAGAAAAGGCCTCCATGGTCGAGTGGTAAGACGCTCGACTACGAATCCAAAGGTCGCGGGTTCAAACCCGGCGTGCGCCAATAATTCTTATTTAATTAATATGTGTCATAACACATTTAATTCATATAAACATAATAAAAAAGTATATTTGCGGCACGTTCCAGAGTGGTAGATACTCTAAGTATTGCCCTGGTGAAAGACCACCATTCAGAATTGAAACGTTGCTTGAAATGGCTTGAGCCGTGTTTGGCGACTAGATCTGAATAGCCAGGTACTCCCCAACATTCCTCTTCCCAATCTCCTTCCCCTCCCCACTACCTTCAGCCTCACAACATACCCTATTTGGGGATGCCATAGTCTCACTGGCTCACGGTTGGGAGCAGTTCTTGTGCGGTAGCTTGTTGGGTCCTAGAATTGACATTTTGTGGATTCCAATGTGATGTTCAATCCTACCCGTTTTCACTTGGTGCGTCATTTTTGCGAACCTGTCACCCTTGGCATGGCTGTAAAATACGACCCCCACTCTCGGATCGTATCATTCAAACGGTCAGAACCGGCCCATATTTACTTCATTTAGCGCCCCGGAGAAAGTCAAGTGAGTCATTTTTTCATCACTACCGGAACAGGGTTGGCCGCCAATTAGCAGATACACAAATCAAGGTGAGCTCCATTCAGAACCGATACTAGTCCATTCAGTCAAATTCAGAACCGATTCGCGGTTTCTGGATCGAACATTTACAAAAACAATACCTAAAATCTTAATACTTTATCATGATTCAAATCAAGACTAAAGTAATTCTGAACAGTTACTAGACCATTTTACTCAATTCAAAACCGCCAAGCTCCAGTTAAAATAACAAAAAGGTGCCAGTTTCGTAAGTTACAGTTTGTAATTCAAATTCTTTGATCTCGTGATCGATTCACGCCACAAAATGTGTTGATACGGTCTATCCTCCGGACGAACTAAGAATTGTCATTTTGCAGATATCTGCTGTAAAAACTATTTTTATGCGATCTGAACCTCGAAATTAACTTCACAATATCTTGTTGAAGTTTAGGTCCTGTCAAAGCTATGTCATTCAATGACTGGTCAGATGTAGTTTTCGGAAACTTGCGTCACACAATGATGAATAAAATATCTTCCAAACGAAGTTAATGAGCTTGTCACATGTATCGTGTGACCTAAAAATTCATATTCTGTCATGAATTTTGGATTCCTCGAACATCGACGTTCAGGTGATGCAGTCGAGATACTGCCGAAATGATATGAATCCTCAATTTCCGATGACTCTTCCTTGAAGAGCGAAACAACGTGCAAATCCCGAAATCTTTCTATAATCCTGAGTTTCAAAATTTGGGTCAGCTAGAATTCAAGTTTTGATATGTTTCAGTCTCCCCGACGAATGGGAGGGACATCTGCACAAATACTTGACAACAAAATTCCCCATTTTCATTGGAGCAGAGGGAACGGATCCGACAATTGACGCGTTCTTTCTCTGCGGTGGCCGACCCTCGAATCTTTCTCTTTTGCCTTACGACGGCCGTAGATAGTTAACACGTTTTAACCTGAGGCGGCGAATTTCGTCTGAACTTATCCGATTGAATTATAATTAACTTGGATATCATAGTACATTTTCATAAAACATGTATGACGATTTTAAGAACTTAACCTGTAGATAATTCTTATCTATAATATCGTGAACAATTATAGAATTTCAATCAAGCTGTTTTGATCGCCGCCATTGTAAACAGTGATTTTATCGACGTGACAATAAAACCAATTCACGGAATAATAATCAACAATTATTTAGCAACAACAATACGACAATCGAGCGCGTGTGGCTTACGTTTTTTATGTGACAATAAACTAATTCACGGAGTAATAATCAACAATTATTTAGAAAAACAACCAACGAATCTTGAACTTCAAAATACGAAAATCGAGCGTGTGTGGATCCCGTTTTTATGTGACAATAAAGATAATAATCAACACTTTGTAGGTTCAACATGGAATCGATGGAAAACAGGTTAGAGGACAAGATAATCAAAATCGATTCACCAAGTAGATAGAACAATAAACGATAATACGATAGTAATCCGGAAGTAATCCGGCTCGAAGGACCAAAAAGAAGATCAGACATAAACATTTAGTAATCATTACATATTAAGTGTGATGTTGACATTTGTGAGAATAAAAAAAACCATCGCATATTGAACTAATGCTTTCAGTGGCAAACAATACAAAAAATCCACCCAATTATTTGAGCCCAGTAATACCTTTTTGTGAATCAAAAACATTTCTAGTTTTTCTTTACTAGGTATTCCTTTTTGACCTACATCTTTATATTGCTTAAATTTAAACTGCCTCAATATAACATCCCTCTTCTGGAATGTGTGCGTTTATTTAACTCATTTAGTACATTGTTTCATAGATTGTTTCTGTCAAGTAATAAGCAAAAAAGGCACAGTTTTAAGTAGTTTATTAACACAATAAGCATAAAACATATAGAGTGCACTACAAAAACTGTAGATAGCGCTATGCATGTTTCTAAAAATGTAAAATGTATGTACAAATAACTACGGAACACAGAGAAAACATTCTCAAAATCCAAAGCCAGCTTGACAGCTGTTTAATTTATAGAGAGGGAATATTCACCACGACATAACCTTAGCACTATTATAATAGTACGTCCGTTAACGGCGTATAATGTTGTATGTCCGATCAAAGCGTACCACAATGCAGTATGTGGCGTATGTATAAAGCGAAGTGAGAAAGTATAACATGTAGAGGTGTGTATTGGCTCGTGCCGCTGAGCGATAAGGGCGGCCTTTATCAACTGGGGGCAGGCCGCCAGTTCACACGATATACGGCTGTAGGACGATGTTAAATATGATTGGTTTGTACGGAGTTTGTAAACACATAAACAGTTAAATTAATTGTATTACAGCCCATAGACTTAAGAATTTTAGAACACAGAAGCATCGTTATTTTGGTGGAATATTTATTTATGATTGTTCGTGCAAGCTGCAGATATTGTACTGTAACTAGGTAGTTATTTTCATATAAATATCGTATCCTCATTTTTAGTTCGAGACCTTTATTTTCTTATCTTGCATCGATGACCTCTATGGCAGAGCGGCACAATCTTTGGCGTTGGGCTCAGAAGTCAAAGGTTAAAAATCAGGTGACAGAAAAAAAAAACTTATTTTTAAATTTCTTCTAGAGTTGAAGAGATATATCTCGCCATCGCCCTGGAGAGAGAAAAATGACAATAAATATGTTTTTTCATTAGAAGAGTCGGATACTTCCCAACCTTCCTATATCCTTTGACTAGACCAGTCATTCCCAAAGTGGTCTATATCGACCCCCAGGGGTCGATTCCGACCTGCAAGGGGTCCACGTCAATGAAAAAAAAAATTGGGGGTGCATGAGACGTAAATGGGGGTCCACGGGAGTGGATTCCATTTAGGCAGGCCGTCACCAAAATGTTGGCTTCCCGCAAATGTAATAATCCACCTCACAGATAGTACCTATGTAGGTACTTACGTAATACTATAATGGACTTTAATTCCCTAATTATATTAATAAATATAATTTTTGTGGAAGATATTTTGCCGATTTGCTAGTACTTTTCGATTTCAAATCTTTACCGACTAGTGCATTTTTTTCGGAGGGTAAATTTTGTTGATTTGCTAGCACTTTTTGGGGGAGGATTTTTTGTCGATTTGCTAGTACTTTTCGATTTCAAATCTCTACCGACTAGTGCTTTTTTTGGGAGAGGAATTTTTGTTGATTTGGGATTTCTGCCGACTAGTACTATTTTTTGACGAGTTCGACTACAATTGAAGTGTTCACCGCGAAGGGTTTATTTCAAAGAACTAGCAGTTCCTGAAGCGTTCACAAAACTTTGAAGTTTTTCCCAACGCTAAAAAAAATCAATACTAGGAAAGCAGGGGGTCTATACAAAACAGAAAAAATCGACAAGTGGTCTACGGGACAAAAAAGTTTGGGAACCTCTGGACTAGACCATGGCTCGAATGTTCTCTCTTATGTTTATTTTGTCCTATTTTTGTCATCGCTTCATTTATTATTATGTATGTGCTATTCTTTCTCTTTTTTTCATTTCGTGTTTTATATGTCGTTTTTGTAATTGGACTTAAGTCCGTTAATTTATAAATAAATAAATCTCGTCTCCGTTTCTTCCCATAAGCACAAAGCCATTCATCAGATTTAGGATGCCACAATCCCACTGTCTTCGGATAATTAAGACTATTGAGCAGAATCACATAAAAAACCTGAAATTGTACGTAACGAAATTTTAAACCAACACAAAATTTAATAGGGAAACCTTCCGAAATGAGAGTGAAAATTTTGAACCACGGCTCGTATCAAATACCGGTTAATTACATTTAAGATAAACTAGTTACCCATGGTAACTAGTAAAACGGTTAATGGGATTATATGGAGTAGAATGCGATAAGTAAAAGTGGTTAGGTACATGAAGGCTAAGGGTGCGGGTTTAACTACAGCGGCTGTGGGGTGCGAGTTTGTTGTTTCGTTACCCCCCTCCCGCTATTCTGCGACCCGAAACTGCGTAGTTTTATTGTTAATGGAAAATCATGTTTCAACTTTATAATGAGTTTCCAGCTCGCGACTTTATGAGCCATGGCCTTAGAGAGACGCCGTAAGAAAGTGACCATGAAAATGTAAGCAAAAGAAACAACAACAATTCAGTTTACGTAAATATTCTTATTTTTTACATTTATTTATCAAAGCTAACTTATTAGGTTATGACCGAGACTTGAATTCGGGATCTCTACTCTATCCGGGAGCAGAGCATTAACCAAATTTACCATCCAAGCAATTTATTCGCTGTCATTTTTAACAATTTCATACTTCTTGAAGACTATTAATATCTTTATTTAAAAAAACCGTTATTAAATATTAGATGAATGCCAAATTTTGATAATATTCTTTCAATAATCAATATTATAATATTAATAAAAATAATATTATTTGCTTTTTTAATTTTTATAAATAATATGCATGCAGTCGTAAATAATATGAAGATAGGTGTACTGGATTTTGATACCGGAAGTACCTGCTCGACAGATTGTGTTGGCTTCGTCTCAACTTCAATTAAAATAGGACCTGGCATTTTAAAGAAGATATAATTGTTTGAAGCTATTGATGATGTTAATTCAATTAATAGAACGTTTAACGACCGGGGAAAGTACGCTTGTAGATGTGAAACGATATGTATCCAGAATCTAACGAGACAAGAACAATTTAGACTTGTTTAAAAAAAAACTATTAAACTTAGTTCTGAAGCTGGCTGTGTTTAAACTGGAATTCATTTTACAATATAATCAGCCGATATTTAGAATGTACGTAACAATTAGTTTCCTCGCAATCCTAGCATGCACATCAATCAATACCAGCTCCACCTCCAGTGGCGCGTTAAATCAAGCGCAGACTTTCATGCACCATAATAATGCTGTAGAACACTGAAAATAGTTGCGCCACGCTAACTATAAAAACAATTCAACAGGAATTCATGGCAACTGGCAACTTTAATAAAACGATTCGAAGCATCATTGTTTTATATAATAACATGTTATTGGTTCTCTCCCATCTGGCCGATGAAATTCCTACAATCTGCGCGACAGTTCGCTCGAGGAGTCGATCACAATGGAGACTTTCTCAAACGCTATGCAGATAATTTGAAAATAGCATTCGTATCGAGCGAAGATGTGAGATTGATAATGCCTAATGATTGTGGCATTGTGAACGCGTTTATCTAATCAATATCAGACGGAGAAAGTGTAATTCTTCAATTAGTTTGCCGTTTAAGAATACATTTAAGATCAAACAATTTTTTTTTAATTATTTGCTCTGGAGAAAATATTTTAATTAAATAAACTCCAAATAAAATGCCCTGTCTATTTTATTTCCCTCGGGGCCTACGTCATATTTGAGTATAATGTGTTGAAGAATTATAAATTGTAAACGTTATTTTCACTATAGTGTGAGATATCTACTTGTTTTTTTAAAGTTTATCTGAACACAAATCGGAACTTCTTTACAGCATGACATTTCTAAATAATATGTAAATACTAGCAATCGTAGATTTTTTACCGATTTCGTGTCTACGAAGTCTAGACATTATTCTAGCCAAGTTGTACAACAGATGATTGGAGATTTAGGTTTTTAGATGTCAGTAAGCAGGTAGCCTACATAATTATACATTTTACGGTAAAATAAAACTATGCCATTCTGACTTTATTCATCAATATCACATTTATATTACTACTATAGAGGAAATCTTCGCATTATACCTTTGTAAGCCAGACAGTACTATATATACCTGTCATATAATATTTGATGTAATTCAACATGACATCCCCGGACCAACTTAACCATTATATTCTTTTTGTTATTTTACTCTTGTTTATTGAGCGGTACTTTATCACTTCGGTTAATTTTATATAAAATGCAGACCACCATAATACTGGCGTATACCGAGTTTGGAGGGTCGAAATATCGTCGCCGGAAAGGTCTGCAGTCTGAAGTGCCATTTTGCGATGTTTACACTAGAGAACTTTAAAGTGTTTTTTGTTTTACAATAAATAATTCTTCAGTGCCTGGTTGCTTTTGAAAAACAAAAGTTAACTCAGGTAACTCAATGCCCTCACTGAATTACCCGAAGCGAAAAAAAGCTAAAAGAAAAAGTCCCAAGCTTGTGTCGCTTGAGTCAAACCTTCTCCCAAATGGTAAACATATTTTAGATGGCTGAAGGGCTACAAGTCTTCAGAATCGAACGAGAGTCAGAGCATTCGATGCAGAAAAAAAACCCTGCATTTTTAACTCGTTTTTGACTGAAGTGTCGCTTAACCCTTTTTGGCTTTCCAGAGACAATATGTTTTTTGAATCTTTAAAGACAAACATTTCAGGACTACGAACAACCTGACAGTATTTGAAAAACTCCCACTGCCATCATAAGAAGCGGAAGATGTTACTTGTGCAATGATGGAGGACTTAGCCAGCAGATGAATTGAACGCACGACGCCTGGGTGGGAATCCGACGCGTTTGTCCACTCAGCTCAGGTCAATTAATAATCAATAAATTTGTAAAATACGAAAACAAAATAAATAAATAACCTACGCAAAGTTAATTACAAAGAATTTTGCCTCTAAAGCTGATCAATTTTGCGCATGTGCGACAAGTTCTGAATAACCAGAGTCCAGACAGATCTACGGCGGGGAAAATGGTGGTTAAGTATTGAAACAAAACATTATTATGAGGTATTCATCATACGAAAACACGAAATGTTGTGTTGTTCACGTGAAGTGACGCAAAAGCCTACAAGTTGCGAACTAGATCATTACTATCCGATCTAAATGTCTATGAAAAACGCAAGTTGGTCGAGTAAACTCGAGGTTAACTGTGTAAGTTGCGAGGCAAGTACCACTAGTTAACAGAATAATAGCGGTTCAACTTGTAGTTAGCAATGTGGTAACAGCGGGCGTTGCAATTTTTCCAACGCGTAGTCTGGTACGTACCTATTTGTAGAAAGTTAAGGAAAATCGACTCGGTTTCGAAAGCACGTTTTACTTTTTACACCTCATGATGAAAAAAACTCACTGTGCAGAGTAAAATTATCTTAATTAGATCGATTTTTAGTACATTGCGGTATCTGTGTTGTTTTAATTAATGCGTGCAAGTTCACTGTTATGGCTTTCCCTTCGAAATCAGGAACACGCAAAATATAATTACGATATTCGAAAGCATAATGATTTACCCATAAAATAAATACTTCCACAACTTTGTACCCATTGCGAATCCACTTGCGGATTTTAAGGCAATTAAACGACGCAAAACATTGTGCATTTTTTCATTAATTTAAAAGCAATAAATAAATTAAGAAAATTTGAATCGATTTCTTGGGGAGTCCGTTAATGTGAATTCCTGACCCACATTATGTTAGTTCCAACCAGCGATGAACGTAATTGAGTTGAATGAATTAGACGTAGTTATGCAGAAAGTATCCAAAAGTCATCAGTGTTTTTTCTTTGTGAGTATTACTATAAATAGACAATTTATAATCAACCGATATGTTTATTAAAAAAATGTAATACATTTTATAATGTTTTTAAACTTCAATTTAAGTCAAATATCTACAATGTACGTTGGCAAAAAAAAAAAAAATATTACTAAAAATCTATTGCATTTGGAGCTTGGAAGTTTTCAGCAGATGGAAATCTCGTATTTATATATGGGAAAACACGTTAAAAATTGTTGGTTGAACGCTTTCTGTATAACTACATCCAAATAAGGCTTCAAATATATTATTTATATATTTTAGTATAACAGAGTTGCGTTTTCAACTTTTTGCGATTTATAGCTATTTTACTTTTAAAGGTAGATACTTCGTTTACTCTTAGATTTTAAAATTATTCAAACGTATATTCTAAAAATAAAAATAAAACATTGTTAAGAACAAGACATTGCCACATATTTTGGCCCAATTTGGTTTTTACAGTGTATAATTCGACCATCTCCAGTCTGTTGTAAACGACGGCCGGCGCGACACGGAGGCTATTTCCTAGATCTGTGCGGACCGCGACCCACCCACGATCGCATAACTCTCATCTCCCAATCTCAATCTCCCGCGACTTGTGAGCGTGTTGAAAATAGCACCGAAATAAAAACTAAAAGTGAAAAGACACCGCATACATTATCTCCCCGGGGTGTGCCGGGAATGAGATGCGACCCACGTACCAGTGGTACGTGCACCGGCGACAGATCTTACTAGATCGGTGTCCGACATTAGAGATGGTCGATATTCCTGTCCCGGTTAAAAGAAACCGGTTCCAAACCGGTCACTGGAACCGTCGATATTATTTCTGTGAGGAACCGGTTCCTAAAATCGAAACCGAAAAATAAAAATCGATATCATTCGTCCGAGGAACCGTTTTTTTGTTGATTTGCTAGTCCTTTTTTTGGGGAGGAACTTTTGTCGATTTGCTAGTACTTTTTGATTTCAAATCTCTACCGACTAGTGCTTTTTTCGGAGGACGTTTCTGTCGATTTGCTAGTACTTTTCGATTTGCATATAAAAATCTCCTTCGTGGAACTTTTCTGGCACCAGGAACCGGTTCCAAAAAGAACTGGATAAAGAACCGGTTCCTCGCCGGTCACCGGTAACTGGAACCGCAGGTACACCCAATTCTGATATCGACCATCTCTATCCGACATAGACATGGAGTACTCGAGTCACGGACTTACGGACCTCCACACTGGCGACCAAATTCCTCTTATCGTACAAAGTTTTGCGCAATCTATGATTCAATCTAAGATCTTCAAAATCTAAGCTATAAATCGCAGCTCTGTCATCCTAACATAAACACATCTGTTAATCAATTTCGATGTTTTGATTTCTAAGTTATGTTTATATATATATTAACGGACCATTGTCCAATTACAAAAAAAAAACATAACACGAAATGGGAAAAAAAGAGCAACAGAGAAATAACAGCACATACGTAATATTTCAATGAAGCAATGACAAAAATATACATTAGAAAGAACATTCAAGTCAAAGCCTGAACAAGGTTTTGGTAGAGTCGTAAAGAATGACAATAATCATTTAGACTGGTACCAAAAATTTCAAGACCATGGCTAGAGTTAAGAAGTCTCGACATTCTGGACAGTGGAGAATGATACTAACATAATTAGTAGTAGTGATGATTGAGGAACAGCAATTAATTGTTTCAAAGTCTACGGAAAGGAATGTTGAACTGGATGAGTTGCGACAAAGAAGGTGAGTCAACAATACAATTAATAATTCTTTTGAAAATGCAAATTAAGTCAAAGTCTTTCCTACTAAATGTTATGTCGACTGAATTAGGTAAATACAATTCGATACCGGTGGTCGACGCGACGAAGCAATTTCAATCTCAACGCGACCAGCACAAGAAATATTACGTCACGCAATCTGTCAATGTTTAAGTATAAAAAAATGAACAGTAATAAGGTTTCCGATAAGCCAATGATGAAACTATCAGAGTTAAAGAAAGATAAAGTGCCAATTAATTTTCCCGCTTATGTAAATCTTGTAAATCCAGATATCGATGGCATTATTAAAAATATAAAAAATATATTTTAAATTGATGTATTTCTTTTAAAAATTTCTAAGGTTTAGAAAAGAGTTTTGACACAAAACACGATAAATAAATTAAGAGTTTAGAGTGGGCTTCAAACGCGCGAGAAAATAATGAATGGGTAGATGCGTGGGAACGAGGTGCATGCAGAGGTATATCTTACCTCTGATTGAAATCTTTGAGACACAAAATAGAGAAATGTTGGAAAAACACAGAGCGAGATGCACACTGCCTTTAATATTTTATATTACTTGATATATGTATACATGCATACACACCGAGAACACAATTGCTTCCATGGTTGATGTTTGTAATTCTTATCCTAGATAATATAACTTCCAGAGGGGAATTAAAAAAAAAATAATATGCAATGTGTTTTGAAGCACGATAAATTCGATCCAGTGCGATTTTGAATTTTCGCGCTAGTTAAAAATCTATTTATTATGGTGTAATGTTTTGTCTATTTGCCCCCCTGAAAGCCAAAAGTAAACGACCAACGGACCCGGGCTGAAACGGCCAGGAGGATTATTCAACGTTCGACCCCGAAACAGAGTGAATATTAGAGTTTTCACAGTAGACGCCGAATAGTGCAGTTAACGTTTTTGAAGTCAATACAGTATTGTACCGCTTATGGTGAAATAGCAAATTGATTAAATATTGCGATGGATAATCCGAGTCGCTACGATCCCCGGCAGCTGCCATCGAGGGGCGAACTAGCGAGGTTTCTCGGCTATCAGACTGGACAGAAGGATTCTCAGCGCGCAGGATCCGCTCGTTTTCCAGTATCGGTGATATTGAACTATTTAGTATAATAGTTTGTCTCTACGAGTACCCAATTCTAACGTTATCCACCAAGTTAATCAAGCTTTTCCTGGGCGTAGAATCAATATTCTCAAATATAATATGAGAGAGCATTTAGAGTGTATTATTGTTAAAATTCCTTAAACCCTGCAAGTATGGGTCCCTCTTGTAACCCCCATTTTTTAACGAAGAAGAAGAAGCTCCTCTCTAAATCAAAATAAACGAATTTCAAACACGGAAAAAATCCGTTCTACCGACTGAAGCTAACCGGGAGGGCATTTAAAAAGGTAAGTGAATCCTTGGGACTCTCGAACTCGTCATTTTATAAATTGTGCCTGTATAAAAGAGGCAGAATTTTACCGAATCTTAATAAATGATAGGTAAGAAAACTAAATCAAAATATAGTAATTTGAACCAAATCTGCCAATGGGGGCGCAGTGCGAAGGCATTTATACAGCGTCTGAAACACGGAGGTGGGGTAATTATTCACGAAAATCCAAGTAAATAAAAGAGTTACGATATATTTTGTATTGGAGATAAATTAAGGTTTTGTATTCCAGATCCTTTTATAGTTAATATTATACCGCCCACTACAGGTGGCAATCTACCGCTACTGGCTCGCTTTATGCGAAATCTGTTTGACCCACCGTAACCTAACGTCTATTGGCTATGAACATACCTACCTATGGGAATAGGCGAGTACCCACTCCAACCAGATGTTAGCGATGACGTGATATATGATTGATCTATTGCAAATATACGATCACTGAATGAGTTTTTGAAAAAAATATAAAAATAATAAAGGAAGTAGAAGTGTTGTTTGAAAACTTTATATTAGAAGGTGCATGTGCGGTAAAATTTTGTGTGACCGTGTTAAAAATGTGGATGTTCAGAAAGAATGCAAGGCGTAATGAATAGGATCAAGAAACGGACGCTTAGATGGTTTGGGCATGTGGAGCGAATGAACGAAGAAATGAGTATGAAAAGAATATATTATAATATATTAGGAATTTATGTTTAATATATTATTGTGTGTATTGCAACTTTTATATTATTTTTATTATTACTATGTATTATTATCAATTATGGAAGGTATTGCATTGCACTACTCCTTCAAACCTTCTGGAATACAACTTTATTATTACTATACGAATTGAATGGATGGAGGAAGACATGGCACGGTCAAAATAATCAAATACTTGAATCGGGCCATGTGAGGAGTCAGAATAACAGAAGAGTATGTATGAGACGATGTTTGAATGTGAATGAAGTAAGGAGTGTGTGCCAAGACAGAGTTGTATCGCAGTTCGTCCTCTCTGCCTATCCCTGCGGGGAAACGGCGTAATGGGTAGTTAGTTAGTGAATAATCACCCCTGAAGGATCGCGACACCGCGCTGAAACTCGGTGTTTATAAAGGTGTTGATTAAACCCGCAACTTCCAGACACATAATCAACCGCTATTCTTCGGAGATAGTTTAAACTTAATTTAATGTCGAAGGCTTCGCACCGCTGTCTAAAATAGAGTGACGCAGGTAAGAAATCACTCTACAGAAAGGAACACAGAAGCATAACTCAAGCCCTGCAAGTGGATTTCAATTGAAACATATTATTATTGATGGTAATCTTCCAGCAACATTATTAACAGCTAAGGTTCAGCGTAGGTTTCGCACACTACGGCGGAATATTTACGTGGGCGAAGTATGCACAAATCACGGGCAGATTTGTCCGCAACGTCTTACAAATTATTATTGTTATGATTTATCGATATTTCGCTCGCTGCGCACCATAGTAGAATCGCATTAAAACAAGATTTACCTGACAAATGTCTTGATATAATAGGAGCGCTTTGTGTGCTATAGGAAAAGCAATGAATTATGTTGATGGGACAAGACAAAAACAATGAAAGCTTGTAGGTATGGGTAGAACAACTAGACGCAAGCAATAAATTATCACAGTGTAATAATGTTATTGTGTAAAAGCATTTTAAGACCCGAACCAAAGAAATTACAACATTTTCAATTACAAATTTAATCAGTCTCTTTGTTGAGATCTACTAATAGCATTTAAACAGTGCTGTCCTCCGATGAGTTTCCAGAAATCCTTTGTGAAAACTTTAAAAGTTCACGAAGCTTTTTTTTTTATATTTCCTCATAAATAAACTTTTGCTTGTTCGATATATCTTCTCGATTTATTTGTAATGAAATAAATAATAATATAATAATAAAAGGTAAATGTTTGAGAAAAAATAAGTGCAAGTTAAATAGTAGCGAACTATTGGATCTCAATGGTAGATTTAGGTTATCCTGTTAACATATTAACCTCGAAAGAACTTGTGCTTTAGGCTCAGCACCTAAAATGGTGCTAAACGTCATTTTGTAGCATTCTACAAGCGAATAATACAAATGATTTGTCTGTAAATTCTACATGGACAGTTAGGAAAATGTCCAAGGTTTCTAGTGAATATATTTTTTTAATTTGTAATCTTTAAAATTCTATGATAAACATACTAAAATGTCAGTAAAAGGTGCAGTTTGAAAACAAACGTAGCCCATTTCAAACGTATTACTTAAAATTCCAGTAGGCATTTCATAAATAATTTTAAAGATTACTGTTTAAAAATATTGTATTTACACATTTTCCTAACTACAAACTTCCGAATAGAATGAAGAGATAAATAATTTGTAGTATTGGTTGTTTTAGAAAGCCAAAAAGCCTGTATTTTTTGGTGCTGACCCTTAATACATATCCTAGTGAACATAAATAAATACATAATATTTTTTTGTTTGTTGAAAACTCGTTGTTACGGAAATTGGATGACAGTACTACCTTTACAGAAGGGTGCATTTAAGATCTGACTAGAGGGGTGTAAATAGAGTCGAATCAGCCAGCAACAATGCGGTTTTGTCGGCGGTGAAAAGCCTTTGAAAGGCTTCTGCAGCTGAGGTCGTGCGACGTTACGTACGACCTTGCCAACGTTAAGGCTTCGCGACTCATCCGACTTGCAGCTAATCAGCCGGCGATAATTCGCAAATCATCGATGATTCAAGCACTCGGATTCACTTTCCCTATTATTATTTGTCTCGACACTTTCATCCACATAGCGGCCGACTACCGCGCTTACCATTTCCGAGTCGTGACACTTTTTCGGTTCAGTGCATAATTCGTATAGGTATTCCGTTTTCATTGACGGTATTGTGCTGACTTTCTTATAATCGCGGTCAGATATGAATTATGATACGTTCATCACGACTTAGTCTGGGTCCCACATTAGCGATCGTCTCAACAATGGAATCAAGAGCGGGAGACAAGATAGTCAGGATCGATCTATGCAAACGTGTAATTTAACTAGTTCGCATATAACAAAACTAAGATCAGAAGAATATCTTTCCGATGTTTCTGCCATACTTTGTGCATAGTCGGTCCAGTAGGTAGATCTTGGAAGTATTTTTTTTACAACTGAATCAGCCAATTCTATTTATTCTACAATAAATATCTAAAAAATCCCATATCATCAATTTAATTCATGGGTTTTACCTATAGTTAATTAGTAGTAGACTGAATGCTGAGGAAATGAGATCCCTGAGGCGTATGTGCGATAAAACCGTATATGACCGTGTTGAAAATTTGGATATCCAAGAATAGATGGTTTGGGCAAGGTAGAGCGAATGCACGAAGAAAGTAGTGTGAAAATAATATACGATGCGAAAGCGAATGGAAGAAGAAGTCGGGGACGCCCGAGGAAGACATGGCACGGTCAAGTTAATCAAATACTTGAATCGAGCCATGTTAAGAGTCAGAATGACAGAATAGTATGTATAAGAAGTTTTATGAAGGTGAATGAAGCAAGGAGTGTGTGCCAAGACAGAGTTGTATGGCGGTCCGTCCTCTCTGTCTACCCCTACGGGGAAATGACGTGATGGTTAGTTAGAGTAATTAATAGACACCGGTAACTATTATGTAAACTGACGAACTCGGATATGGGAAACTATCCGTGGGCAACTTTTACATTTAAAAATAAATTAAAAACAGAAGGGCGTCTCTCCAAGACTTCTCTGGTTAATTCTGTGCGTATTTAGTCCGGTAGATCTTTGGTGTGTTTTGTTACCGTTGTTGAATCACTCAATTCTATCAATAACTGTCTACTTTCTCCACAATCCCACATCATTAATTAAATGCAAACGTTTTAGCCACAGTATCATGAAAAAACATGGCGGTTTGGGCATTCTCTGAAGCAAGGCTGTCCAAAAACAAACTGCCCTGTATCCGTTTTTGGATTTCTCCATTTTCTGTGATTGGCAACGACAAACAAGGCAAAGCTCGTTACATGAGCGTGCCCCGTGTGCCCGTGTCAATTTACCCCTACTTCGGGGGAAATCGATTAAAGTTTTTCAAATACTGAAATTCTTTCTTGAACTCATAATCAATTTCATTATCTGTCTGTGGTCGGAGTCGAAAGGTCTTCTGTAAATTGGCAAAATCGGTTTTCTTTCAAATCGATATGGATCACACTTCTAGGGATTTTCTCCTCAGTGACTTAGCCCTTCTTAAGATATCTGATGAAAACCAACGACCGAAGTTATCATTAAATATAATTTCTCTATTTTATGTTTCTTGAAAAAACCTGTTCGACTACTATGCTAGATTATCAACGGGTAGAGGAAGACGGATCGGAGTGAACCACTTGTAAAAAATGGTTGTACTGTGGAAACGGAAGAAGGTAAATCACCAAAGTAAGTTGCTAAAGTTAGCTTAGTTTATTACATTTGTGATGGTATTAAAATAAATGTTGTCTTACTTTAAAGTTTTTTCATTATTTAAGTAATTATCGCAAGATACCCACTGGCTCACTTCTACCCATGTACGGGAAGAATTGAACCACTTACACTACGGTGTTGTTATTCAAATACTATTAATGATAATTTATTACAAATGTTATTAAATATGATTCCAATCAAAATAATTAAAAATATATAAAAGAAAAGTAAAAATTAATAGAAATAAGTATAATTCGACGGGAAAATAAAACGAAAAATATTATTTTATCATAGTCAGCCAGGTAATGCGGAGAAAATTTGCCCGGCGATAAACGTTTCCGCGGTGATAAATAAAATGTCTAAGCTGATCCGCTATTAATTGCGGCTTTTCTAAAAGTGCTGAGTATGCATTTTCGAAATTCGCAGTGAAGCGAAAGTTCTCAGTAAAACTAGATCTTCAAATCGAAAGAAATAGACAAAGTCGAGGCAGATTTAAGCAATGACGTAACATATATTATAGACACGTTGTAGCGCCCTCAAAGTGGTTGGCAATAATCACGCTAGTTGGTGTGATCGGTGTTTAAGTCGATTTAGTACTAAACGGTCACGCGTCGCTTGAGGTCGTTTCAAGCAAGTATGGAACGCGGTCCGAACTTTGGAACTGTTTCGTTCATACACATATATTCTATGAATGTCTATCTCTGTCATTCATGACCGATATTTGAATGATGCATTTACTGGTAACGTGTGTGTTTTGCTTGCCACATTTTGTGTTAATATTCTAAGGCTATAACGTGTCTATATGTATAACTTAATTGGATTAAAGTGCGAAAACCTAGACTTAATGTTTTGGTATTTGAATTCTGGGAATAATTAGACCGATAGTATTTTAATACCTTCAGATCTTCTTATAAATTAAATTACTAATGGCCTCTTACGAATGAAAAATCTTTAAAATTTAAAATTTTACGGAAATTATCTAGCCATCGTGATACCAAACAAAAGTTTTATCTGCCAGGAGCCAGCGAAACAATGACATCCACATTTGGAAATGTTGTGAAGACGTAGGTAAGAAATTATGAGGTGGAAGGAGAAGGGAAAGAGGAAATTTGTATAGAACCTGGCTATTTAAATCTGGTCACTAAACATAGCTAAAGCCATTTCAAGTAAAGTTGCAATGTTTCGATTCTAAATGGCGGTATCTGACAAAGGCCATCCTGGAACATAAGGGAACATCTATCACTCTCTAGCTAGGTATTATAATTAAATTAAACATGATATGTGAAATAACCTAAGTTAAGTAGCCAAGGAAATGAGCCAAGAAAATTACTGCTCTGCTAAGGAGGTCGTCGAAATCAAATTTCAGAATCAGTAGAGTTGTGACTTTGTGGTTTTTGAAATTTTATTTTACATAATGCATCGAAAAATATTAGTGGTCAAGTAAAGCTGGTGAAGTGGAAAGATTTTGAAATTACAAGGGTTTTTTACATAAGTGAATGAGACCCTCTACGAGCTCACGAATGCCAAGTGTTGAAAGTGGCCAAAATCAGCCGGAAAAAATATTATTATTCTAGAGGCGAGTCTAATGGAACGTAACTTGATACAATACCCTGCCTGATGATTTTAAAATTTACGCGTGTACTACGTGATTCCTTACTTTATTGTCTTGTCATTTTGATAGCTTCCGTGGTGCAGTAGTTGTATAACTTTACTCTAAATCCCGGGATTGCGAGTGAGAGAAATGCCTTATCAGCAGTCGCTAGGAAAATCGATTAATCAATATTTTTTTAAATAATTTAAATTACGAGTAAGCTTGTAAATACGTGTTAAAATAAACACATGAAATGAGCCCATTTTTATTTAACGGAAAATCGATAACGATATTTATAAAACATTTAATGTTTTCATCTGTTTAAAAAAAAAAAAATTGATATCCTATACGCTACTTTCTCGATAATTGACGAAAAATGCACTGGCATATACTCGTTATATCATATATTGTTAATAAAAATTAGTATTTACCATTTTGTCAAATAAAAGTATATTTTATTAATATAAATTTCTTTATTTGCTTGTGTTAAATACCTACATGTTTAAAGTACTCTTGTATAAGAGTCTTGTAGAATAATGAACAAAAAACTTGCCGGTTCGAAAATCTTAGAAAAAGACTGTGTCCTTCCTTTTTCGCGTGCGAAAATATGGGACCCGCAATGACTTTCCTGATTCTTTATAATAAAAATACGGAACTTATTATTTATAGTGTGAGTTCAAAATTCATTCGGGAGCTAAAAAATCGTTTACTGGAGCTACAAATCCGTTTACTTGCTGGAAGTCGAAAACACTAAGCAAAATATACTATAAAGCTTGAATAAGACCAGTTGATACATACGATTGTGAGACATGGTGCCTAACCCAAAATTAGGAAACCAAATTAGTCTTTGAGGGTAGAATACACTAGGAAATGGATCATTCAGGATAAAGAAGAAGCATGAACTCGTAAAACTTAAAGATCATGACACCATTGTAAGATTATGTAAGTCCCAAAGACTGCAATGGACTGGACATGTGACAATAATGCCAGATGATAAGACGCCGAAAGTCATGAGTGCGTGGGTGCCCCAGTAGAAGAGAGCAGTGCCCAGAGGCAAACCGAAGAAGAGGTGGACGGAATGTGTGGAAGAGGATTACAGCAGGATGGGAAGAGCTGACGATGGGAGGTAAATGGCGAGGGACTGCAGCCAGTGAGATGGCCGAAATTCCACCCTGGGATCTAGCGCCGTGATGATGATTATTTATATAGTTATTTTTGTGAAATATCACTAGAGAGGTGTAGATGCGCCACGAAATTTCTTCAATCGTCGAGTCGAAATCGTTGATATCTCTAACCTCGCCTAGCCATACAAGTATAATTTTAGAATTATTGGAAACGTCTTATTCTGAATACCGTGCGGAAACAAAACTAATCAAAAACGTGTATTTATCAGGCCCGGAAGACGAAGCGTAATATTAATAATCTAATGAGGTAAATGAAGATTATAACCGTAATTGCAGGAAACGCTCTGGTCGATCTCTATTAATATTTTGTGCACTACACGAAGCAAATTAAATATAATCTTATATGATCAGGTTTTATAGTAATCTCAATGCTGGGCTATAAGTCTACGTCGTCGGATAAATTGTTCGCATTAATAATAATAATTGTATATGTTAACGCATGAAGAGAGAGAGTGAATCGACATAATAATATAGAGCAGCTCTAATCTTTCATTGCAGAGATCATTAATGTTCGACAAACTCGCTAATATCGGTAGGTATGTATGGTAAAAGTGAATCTAATATAAAATAGTTTGTGACAAAATAGGCTAGTTATTGTCAAATTAAAATGATAAAAGGGGGTAAATGAAAACATAGTTTAATCATTAATCACGTAGCTGTTTACAATTATTTAAATAGATAATTTGGTCTTTTGTTTTTGTAAGGATCTCGTTGAACTTTAACATTTACATTTTAATACCTAGTTTTTAATTATGTTGACAATTTGTATTCGGATATTTTATTCGTGTTAATAAATGAGCAAGAATTGCAAAAAATATTCTTACATGTGCCACTTAATTTCAGCAGTAAAAAAAACTAGCGTCAAACACAGCAGTGACTTTCTTCGGGTCGGTATAAAAACTGATTAAAAAAATACAAACCATTGTTTTCTAAATATTTAACGAGGTAATACAGAAATTACGCCAGATGAAAGAGAGAGAAGCAACATCTGTGAGATATCATAGGTTTACACGACTTTATAATTATTACTGAGGGATTTCTTGAATTCACAAATATTATCATTCACTTTAATGTCTACCCTATCATCAAGTAAAGAAGAAAGGCTATGAGATAAGAAAAAAAGTTCGCTAGAAAACGATGAATGCGACAGTGTTTCTCTCAGCGATATATGAGTGTTTTTTTTTTTAATTCTACAACCATCCCCGCACTTCCAGATATCAGAATGACAGCTCGCTTGAACGCATTTAGTATCAACATTAAAAGATATTAGCGACGAGACGTTATTTGATTACCTGCAATCATTAAACGTATTCAATACGTATCGCGTCATTATCAGCTCGCGTCTCTCCGAGTACCCGTTATTTTTTAAACCGGTTTGTAGTGTTATGACAATAATAACATACTTAATTTAATATCAGAGGAATTAATTAAGATGTCTTAGTGAATATATAATATTTTATTTATTTTATTTTATTAACGCCTTTAAGGCTTTTACATAAATACATTTATTTAAATAAGGGAGTACAATAGATGGGTAGAATATAACATTAAGAGAAAAGTTAGTATTTAACTGCAAGTATATAAATATAGCGTAGGTTTTATAATTATAACTATAAGTAACAATAACCTTTGAGTTCTATTGAAAACATTCAAGTAAGCTAGATTTTAATTTGGAAACAGTGTTGTAACGGTAAACATCTATTGAACCATATTTATTACCAAGTCTATGCAGCCTTTGAATGGGCGAATTATCAAAATAATTGTTTGTAGACGTAGAAACATAATATAGAGCCGCCTGCCGTGTATCACGGGTAGGTACTCGCAAGGTAATAAGGCTCGTTAGATCCGGGGCGTCCAATCTACCATTCGCTATTTTAAAGAGAAATATTAAATCGCTCACTGTGCGTCTTGATGATAAATCAGTGAGGTTAAGCAAGTTCATTAAAAATTCGTAATCAAGGTCAACGATTGGGATACATAACTTATAATTAATAAATCTGAGAAACTTATGCTGCACTCTTTCTATTTTAAGTTGGTGAATATTATAAAATGGAGCCCAGATTGTAGAATTGTACTCTAGATTAGATCTCACCAACCCAGTATAGAGTAATTTAAATTAATTCAATAATTTAAAGTCTTTTACCGTCCTCAAAATAAAACCCAAGCATTTCATGGCCTTATTAGTAATTTCATTTATATGAGGAACAAAAGTTAATTTACTGTCAAAAATTATACCCAGATCCTTTATTTGGTCAACTCTTTTTAAGTAAATATTGTTAATGCTATATTGATACATAATGAGATTTTTAATTCGGGCGAAAGTTAATATATACATAGTTAATGATTCCCAGTGGAATAAGAATAATTGGCTAAATTTATAGCGCCGTTTTCGTTAAAGACAATCATCTCAAGGGCGCTTTACCATATAATTTATATAACCTTCAACTTACCGCTAACATTAATAATAAGTTCCCTATAAAGTTTAACTTATAAATATGGACTTTCAGTTAAACTTATGATTAGTACCGTTGGCTACATGAAATCATTATGTGATGATGGCAACACAGTGCAAGCTCGATAATTCGGTACCAAGAGAACTAGCATGTTGTCCGATTACTAGCACCGTCAGATTATTCAAAATATGTTTTTTTGTCGGTATTACTATTGTATGATTTGGCCAATTTAGTTCTGAAAAAAAAAAATTTGGGCAGAAAATATTTTCATTTTGCGTAATTCGAGATAGAAGTTCAACGCGAAGTCATTTCGACTTCATCGCAATGAGTGGAAACTCTTGAATTTCAATAGCATTAATGCATTTTTAGAAAGTCAAAGCCAGGCAAAGTTCATTATTTTGTAACTATTAATTCATGGGAGAATTCCATTGTAATGATTTCATTCAACCAAATTTTAAACTCTAAACTTTGTTTTAATTAAATCAAGGATAAGTGTAAAATAACTGATTTTCGTGCGCGTCAAACTATATGGTAAATTTTGTTGTGAACAAAACAATTAGAGCAGAAAATATTTCCATTTTGCATAATTCGAGACAGAAGATCCGACGCTATGAAGTAATTTCAACATTTATCACAGTGAGTAGTTGCGCGGTAACTCTTAAATTTAAATATTATTCAAGTTTCTATTTTTGTAAATAATAATTTATGGAGGAATTCTATAATTATTATTTTATTCGAAAAAAGTTGACTTTATTCTTTATTTTGATACATTAAAAAAATAAATTAAATCAAGAATAAGTTATAAAATGACCAATATCCGTGCGTGTCAAACTATCGAGATTCGATTACCGAGTTAGTACTGTACCACTATAAAACGCAAAAGAATATAAAATATTAATAAAGCCAATAAAATACAATAAGCATTATTTAATCTTCTCTATAACTCAAATACACATTGCAGTTTATTAAGGATGAATGTGCGATTCGTCGATTTTGGCACACTGACCGAGTTGAATGGAATTATAGTTTCATCAGTGCAAGTTAATCGTCTATAGCGTTTTCAAATTACACGTTGGATGGAGTAGAGTACACTTCCGCCGTATGCAATCAAGCTATTATAATCTTAAGCGCACACATGTTACGACCATGCTCATTCCCCTTCCATTACTGTACAATGCACTTAGATGTACAATGTACTCGTACTTTAAGCTGTTAGATTGTAGCGAATAGCGCCGTAGCACGATGATTTATGATCTCGGGTTCGATTCCCGATTAAGTTGATCACTTCGAAAGTTCTTGAGAAAATAATGATCCGATAATAGTTGTTACGTGAAAATCATCTGAAGCTGAAAAGAAACGACTAATATCTACTGCGTAAAGATAGAACGGAAAGTACACAATTTATTGCAACATCACTTTTTGTTTTGCAAAATTATCTGTGGAAAATTGTTAACACATCTTATGATATAAGCAGCTGAAATCGATTTTCAATGTGTATGTTACGACGCGGTTAGATAATCTGAGCCAGGATAGCTCCCAGGGGGGTTGTGTGATTGTCAAAAGTAATATATTTCTTCTAAGTAAAGCAGAAGTAAAGAATTCAAAATTTAATCTACATCGCATATTATTATTATTCTCCTGTGAATTGTATTGTTATTGTCATATAAGTATTTTAATTAGAAAATACTAAGCGAAAAAGGTGGTTCTACTTGGGTGGAGGTTGTTACATCTTATCCTTTAGTCGACCTACAACCACCGTCGGTCTTTTACCTATGCTTAGAAGTAGTAACATTCCCCAGGAAAGTGTGTTTTATTATCATTAAAACAACTGTTAATTGAAATTCGCAAAACACAACAACAGTCAACTGTTGCCACCTCTAGTACGTTTAGCTAATGTCAGCATCGTTCGGTTGTCGAGCGCGTGAGTCCCCTCTTCGCACCACATACCTCCCCCGAACTAAATGGAACACGTTTTCAAATCTCCGTTTAAATGGTGTGCCTAATCTATTTATATCGACTGTGTTTAGGTGAAATGCGAAAGAAAAAATAGGTCTTAGTGATACCGTAACGGTCGTTCTGTTATGCTTGACAGCTGATCATAATTGATCAAATTCTGAAACAGGCCGAGAATCTGTGGCTGGCGAGAGCGATTATTTGAAGTGGTAACGGTAACACATTCATAATGGCACTAATCATCGATTTGCGACAGTGCAAAATGTGACATTGGTTCAAACCACTAGGTCTAAATTTGCTTGCAAAAAAAGTGGAATAACGCCTTTGACCTAAACACGGTCGATATAATTCTACGGTTATAGAAGGTTTCTCATCAATACTCTGAAAATCGATTATTAAACTGCGTATCTTTACGATACAGTAATACATTTGATTCCTGAAGAAGCAAAAACTCCCAGCTTAAAAGTCATAAAATACGCACATTACTTTTATTTGTCTGGAATTTATAGGTTAACGTAATTATATTCGATACATTAATTATTGAAATAATATCAATAATCTTCAACGAAAATATGAAACAGAAAAAGCCAGAAAATAAAAGAATAACGGTCCCGACCGAGGCTCGAACTCGGAACCTCTACGTCAATTGAGCCACCGAGACCTTATTAGAAACCGGCATTTTAATCGATCTCAGACATCATTGAAAATATCAATATTGTTTTTCAATTTCTTCCGATTTGTCTGCCATGTTTAGCTGAAACATCGTTTTCCATCATGAGACATATTCAAATAACTGTTAACATATTACATAAGACTCAATTTGTTTGTTCCACATTTTTCAATTCGAATCTCGGGCAAGCCCGAGTGGTAAGACTTGTCCCAAGTAAAATGAAGATCTATTCAATAAAAAAACAACGTGTCAGCGTTATAAATAGCCGCCATCTCGGGACATCCGGATGGCGACTTGTGTACCGTACATTACCCGTCTGCGGCAGACTATCGAAGTCAGTGGGGCGAAATGTGCCCCAAGCGCTCTGGAGGTCTCCTGGACGGGCGTAATTGGCATTTCGCTCGATGTATTGATGATGTGTAGTGAAATAATACCTATTGTTTAAACCACCAATATATTAGTAACGCAGGCACTTACGTATTACCCGCTGTCATTTTGTAAATCTAACATAACCTAACCTCAACTTTTAGAAATGATTCCAGGTAATATATTATATAACATCAGTCGGTGGCGTCGAATCTATATATATATTTATAAAGTATTTTGGACACCAATGCACAATAAATCTCTAAATTACGGCTTTATTTGGACAAGTTATTCATCATGGGAATTAACGAATTCAATTTAGAGTTTAAAAACTACACATTAAAATATTTTTTTATTTTATTGAATGCACACCAACAGCATATATATATATATATATATATATAAAAGAACTATTAAAACACAGTGATCGATCAAAAATAGTGCACTTTTCTCGTAGGTAATTATTTTTCTGTGAAGCTGAAAATACAATTTGAATTGGCAGCAACTCGTCTTAATACTGGGATGATCGGGACTTTTTTTTATATTTAAAAAAAAAACAAGAAAGAACACAATCGAAAATATATTGACAAATAAAACACGGCGTCTTTAGTTCCTCTTTTGGCCGCCTGCAAATAAAATCGTGTCATGCTGTGTGTACCATATTATATATTCAAGATAAAATAAGAACTGAATAAAAATCACTTATTTTATGTAAACGTGGATTTTTCCAGTCACTTTCTGAAAAAATAACCAAAATGGAAAAAACTCTACTTCTAAGTAAGAAAATGATTATAGACCTTAGGATACTTATTACTTTGATATATATTAAAAAAGTGTTATGCGTTATGTATTTCTTTCAACAAAATAGATAATAAGCAGCACTTCAGAAGTTACGTACATTTCGTAGTGTAAAAACTACAATGACGGTGAACGTGCGAACTGACTTTCCATCGTTAAACAATCTGAAGCGAAGGGACTGCATTAGGTCATTATTATTTTATAGTAAAGTTCCGGAATCTAACATTTTACAATATTTAATAAGCAACCTAATAAATGGGTAAATTATCGTATCTTTCCGGAATCATCGCAGCGGTGATTTCGCAATGGAAATCATTAAAAAGCGGTATTGTCGAAAATATTGTTCGATGATGCTCAGCGAAGATTTGGCCAAAGCGACCAGGCAACATAGATAAGTATTAGAGCGAAAGAAAACATTACAATGGCACACAGGAAACATATACCTGCGATTTAACTATAAGTATAATAAATAAAATAGTAAACTAAAAGTAACTTGTAACTAGTAAAATCATGCAGCAATGCTGATAAATATAATTAAAGTAAAATCATGGTTTACTACCCCTGACATCCCAAAAATAGTATAAAAGCCATAGAATAAGAACAACCTGTACTAGTCTGAAGATGGCCGTTATAGGCTGAAACCGGTCCAGTCAAAAAATAAAAGTGGAATAAAGTTATAAATTTGTTTTATTTAAATCATTATAAATATAACATGCACACATCAAATATATCATTACTAATTAATTATAAGGTTTATTTATTATTTTACTTGAACATACATTTTTTATTGGTTGGTAAATTGCCCATCCCACTAGGCATGCCTGTGTTGGGATGCCAATTTGCAAAAGTGGTATTTTAGCTACATAGTAACATTTTAATATCGTAAATATAGTACATGCATAATAAAAATAATATAAGTAAATGACAAATTTGAAGATTTAGAATCTACATATTAAGAACTAAATTAAACTTGGTTTTTAAAGTGAGTAAGGATATTGCTTTTAAAGGAGCTTTTGGTTTGTATGTGTCTGATGGTGCTGGACAGAGAATTTAATTGCTTAGTGGCGTTGTACTTAATTTTTTTTGTTTATAAGGCTGACAAGGCTATTGAAAGAAGGGTGAATGTAGGAAATTCCATTAATGGAGGACAGAACGCTGAGGCCCAAATAACAAAAAAATGTCCAAAGAAGCGAAGCTAGCAGTCCACAGTGAAGTGCTTATACCAACCCTGATGGTATGGCAGTGAGGCATGGAACGGGCTGAGGAAGGATGAAAGTAGACTGAATGCGGTGGAAATGAGATCCCTGAGACCTGTGTGCGTAAAACCATGTGTGACCGTGATAAAAATGTGAATATTCGGAAAGAATGCAAGGCTTATATAAGCGTAATGATTAGGATCAAGAAAGAGAGGCTTAGATGGTTTGGGCACGTAGAGCGAATGAGCGAAGAAAGGAGTATGAAAATAATATATGATGCGAAAGTGAATGGAAGAAGAAGTCGGGGACGCCCGAGAAAGACATGGCACGATCAGGTGAATCAAATACTTGAATCAGAATAAGAGTCAGAATAACAGAAGAGAAGATGTATAAATGTGAACGAAGCAAGGAGTGTGTGCCAAGACAGAGTTGTATGGCGGTCCGACCTCTCTGTGCCTAGCCCTGCGGGGAAACGGCGTGATGGTTGGTTAGTTAGTTAGTTAATTAATTACTACCTACATTTCTAGAAATAAGCTTCTATTTCGCTTTTTATTTTATAATGATTCCGAGAAATGCAGCACAGCGTTAATTATGAATCACGTACGCTTAATAAGATAACATACTTGTTTTTATTATTTGTGAGGTTTATCCTTCTCATTACTAAACTGACTTCGCTTCATTCGCTTGCATAATGCCATGGCGCACTCTGAGTGCCACACTGAAAAAGGGCAAACACCTGCTTCATTAGATTTAGTTATTTAAGGTATATAAATATGATAAGAAGATTGTTATTGATTTAATAAAACAAATTTGTAACTTTATTCCACTTTGAGTACCACTTTTTGAAAAAGGGCAAATTTGTAACACCAAAAGTGGAATAAATTAGATTTAGTTTTATTAAATTTAAAAGGAATATACCAAATTAATGATCAAAATTAGAAAAGATTGTTATTATTGTAAAGTAGAAAGCAAGTAAGTTAAAAAGTCAGATGTTGAGAAAAGAAATGTAACTTTTAACCGATTCTAACCGATCGAATAAAATATTGATTTATTTACTCACGGTCTGCTGAAAATACGTCGCTTAATCATATTTATACTTTGGAAGCGTCGAGTAAAATCTATAAATAAATGTTAATTACATGCTCATATTCGTTTTCCAGGTTATAAAGTTTTAGACCGCCTCCGTGGTCGACTGGTAAGATGCTCGACCACGCATCCAGAGGTTGCGGGTTCAAACCCGGAGTGCACAAATATTTTTTAATTAATTAATATATGTCATCACACATTTAATTCCCTTAAAATTACATATAGTTTATTTGCGGCAAGTTCCAGAGTGGTAGATACTCTAAGCATCGCCCTGGTAAAAGACCACCATTCAGAATCGAAACGCTGCTTGAAATGGCTTTAGCCGTGTTTGGTGACCAGATCTGAAAAGACAGGTACTTCCCAACCTTCCTCTTTCCCATCTCCTTCCCCTCCCTACTACCATCAGCCTCACAGCATACCTCAATTGCACATACAATGGGATGTAATAGTTGACATTGTTAAGTAATTTGGTTTTATGACTTTTATACATAAAACAACTATTTTAAACACGTTCTTTGAGATTTTAAAAAATTGACCGAGTTTTATGGTTTTTCATCGTCTGGTGCCTTCTCCTATCGTAGATTGACTATCACCAAGGCAATCTTCACTCCGCAGGCTGCAGTTTTATGGTTAGGTAACATTATTCAACGTCGAAATTGAAATTCATTCATTTTTTATTATTTTACAATAACATCAGAAAATGGTTTGTTTTGAATTTGCTGCGGTTTTATGCCCAGTGTGCGGGATATGTACCACACTAGCATTGCAGAATTAAGTCATTCGTTTAGATAGCAATCGGTACTAGAGGATAGAGGATTAATTACCATCCTTACCGAGAAGTTAGATACTGAAAAACCGAAAGACATTGAATCATATAGTAAAGCAGAATTATTCTAGGAAAATAAATTACATCACACATATCGTCGCTGGACAGGCAAAGGGGCTTAAACGACGCTTTGATAATAAAAAAAAGAATTAAATATGCAGTTTTGATAAGTTTTTTTTTTCTGCGTCGAATTCTCTGACTCTCGTTTGATTCTGAAGACTTTTGTGGCCCTTCAGCCATCTAAAATATATTGACCATTTGGGAGAAGGCTTGACTCAAGCGACACAGGATTTTTTCATAGATTTTTGTCGCTTCAGGTAACTCAGTGAGAGCATTGAGTTACCCGAGTTGACTTTTTTTTTCAAAATCCAACCAGGTACTGAAGACGAATTTTAGTGTAAAACAAAAAAAACTTTAAAGTGCTCTGGTGTAAACTTCCTGAAATGGCGCTTCAGACCTTTTGCCTTTCCAGCGACGATTTTATATCGGAACACATTGTAATAATATTATAGTGTAATAATCACCGCCATAAGCCATAATATAAGCGGACAGAAACTAATGGCGAAATTGCACTTATTGCCTGAGCGCTAATTTCCCTTGATCAATAAATTGGCGGATCACGACTCGACAGCTGATCGTGCTTAGACCGAAGCATTATTATTTGAGCTTTTTTTTGCTGTGGCGGAAACCAAGCTACCTACAGATTTATCCGATTTGGCCGTCCGTTTAGAAGAAAACATGTCTTCCGACGTGGTCGCTTCAGCCGATACGGATGAAATCGGATGTTGGGTAGGCAGCTACTCTCGATATGGTGGTGCCGCTGATAGAACTGATTTTTCTGATACATGCGTCGTTTATGACCCGATTTGTGTCAGCTTTTCGTGAAAGCATTTTTTTCAGTTTAATATATAAGGGAACATGCAATTATTTTACAAAAGAAAATTCTATTATAGTTGCGGGCCAGTAATAATAAAACATTTTATCACAGGCACCTAGATAAATGGCAGAATATTTCAAAACCTTTGACCAGAGTTGACGAATCGTAATCATTTATAGGTAATCATTCCGATATAAAATACACGAGTTTCTCCGACTATAAAATGATTTATGTCGTAATTTATTACGTAAGTCATACAATTTACCCGAGTTATGCATTCTCTTCATAGTTCAAGCTAAATCTATGATCTGATAAACGTCGAGTCCGACAATGTTAAATCATCTAGGAAAACCACTCAACTACTGAAATAGCAGATATTAGATGAATTCTCGTAGTAAAATCACATCGAGGAAACGCGTTCATAATTTAATGGAATTTATATCGCATTATCGAAATCACCACGAATGCGCGGAAAGATAAACATAATAAACGCGTGGCAGAACAAGGATGATAAACGCGTGGAAGAATAAGGAAAATAAACGCGTGGAAGAATAATAGGCAATAGTTAAAGTATTCGCGTGCGGACGAGACGTTGGTTTACCGCGTAATAAATTATAATTTTTGCGCGTTTTAGCCGTGTTAAAATGACAACATCGAACACTGTCCATGAATAAAAGCAGCGTTCTAAGGTAAACGACCTTAGAACAAACCCTTATTTCAGAGGTGTGGTGGAAAAAGGTGACAACCCACAATATTTCCAAATTATACTTTATTCGATTTTAGTGAAGACAACAACTTTTCAAAGTCCGCTTTCAAATTTACAATGTAGGCGCATAAACAGTTACAAACATATATTACATGTTGAGTTTTTTTTTTAATATAAAACAAAATATTCCGATTATATCGTCGCTGAAAAGGTAAAAGGTCTGAAGCGCCATTTTGCGAAACTACACCAGGGCACTTAAAGTTGTTTTTTACAGTAAAATTCATAATTCTTCAGTACCCAGTTGAATTTTGAAAAAAAAAAGTTGACTCAGGTAACTAAATGCCCTCACTGAGTTACCTTAAAGCTATAAAAAGCTAAAAAAAAGTCCCAAACTTGTGTCCCTTGAGTCAAGCCTTCTCTTAAATGAAAAAAAAATAGATGGCTTAAAGACCACAAAAATCTTCAGAAATAAACGAGTCAGAGCATTCGATGCAGATAAAAAAAACTGATTAAAACTGCATACTTAACTATTTTTTACCAAAGTGTCGCTTTAGCCCTTTTTTCCTTCCCAGCGACGATATGTAAACTGTCTTGTTGTCGGTTACTTACTTTTACGCCACACCCCTCATTATTAGGTAAATTGCGTAGTGTTCCACGAAATCCAAAATTAGTAAAATTAATGAAAATTTATTGTCGACAAACCGATTAGGTATCTATCTCTCGGAATTTTAGAAGGTTTTCCACGCTCACCGGAACATGGCATTAGGCAGGAAAGTAAAGTAACAATTTATTGATTCATATAACCTGTTACCAAGCCTTACACATCGACACTCCCGTATTTATGTCGTTCTATTTAATAGTCGTTAATATTGGGTATTTAGAAGAGCTGGCACTTCCCTATGCCTACAGACCCACGGAGATAATTAAATACTGTGCGGTTGGCGTTGTGTCTACAGGGGAAATGATTTCTTTCTCTCGTGTCTAAACACATAGAACTGGGCAGGGCTGTATTATCGTTGGGAGTAAATTACTATTCAAAATGATGAAGTGCTCCGCGTTTAAAAGCAGCGCCCTTTATAAAAGCAACTACCGTTTACAGACCATAACGAACCGAGTTAAATTGTTTGCATTTAAATTTATTACCTCATAAAAATACCTGGCGATTATTTAGAACGCCGCCGGGCGTTGGCCGTAATTAGAGTTATAACTTAATTTTGAAGAAAACTAACGGTACCTATAATGAGGTTTTAAATAGTCCCAGCAAACAAATTAACGATACGTCCGGTTTCAGACAGGGCGCAATCAGATAGTTGATGAATTATTGCGAGAAAAGAAAACGAGTTGACCAATCACTGCAACAAAAGATTCGTTTGAGGGCAAAGTGGGTGTACCGTACTGTTTTCTCTCACGTATTAGAAAAGCGGAGGAAAAAAAAAAGATTTAATTTGCATTTCAAAATTATTAATTGTTTAATTGATTTACCTTCTTCGTTGCAACTCACCGAGTTCAACATTCCTTGCCGTAGACTCAGTAACAATGACTTGCTGTTCCTCAATCATCACTCTACTAATTATGGGTATCATCTCCACTCCACTGTCGAGAATGTAAAGACTTGTTAACTCAAGCCATGGTCTTGAGATTTTTAGTACAGTCTAAATGATTTTTGTCATTCTTTACGAGTCTACCAAAACTTTGACTTTGATTTGAATGTTCTTACTTATGTATATTTTTTCCTATTTTTGTCATTCCTTCATTTAATATTAAGTATGTGCTGTTCTTTCTCTGTTGCTCTTTTTCTCGTTTCGTGTTGTGTTTTTTTTTTGTAATAGTCCACCCATGAAGCACGCACTTTGTGGTAAGACATACATAAATTTGAAATAAAAATATCTTTGTTTTAACAGCACTTTATTGGATACATATACCAAGCGGTTTCGGCTCTACCTAAACCTTCTTCAGGGTTGAATAAATATGTTTTAGAATAATAATGTTGATTGAATAAATATGCGTTGGCGGGCCCGCAACTTGCTGGTCAATACTAAACCTTGCTAAGTTGTGATCTATAATAGACTGACTTGCATTTTCCTTGCTTCGTCAAATATTTGAAATGAGTATAAAGTTGGTTCAACGTTAAATGAAAGCAACTGTTAAAAGGAATCATTAAGGTCAACATATCGGCGATACGCAACTGAATTAGTGAACATGATAATCAAGTGAAAGCGTTTCATGAAAAGGACGACATAACTGTAAATAAAACTAGCTGTAAAATGTGTCGTGCATGTTGTAAAATCAGATAAAACATTTTCATTGTATTTCATACAACACAAAGAATATGTAGTAAATGACGGACATAGAATGTCATTGCGGATGGCGTTGATATTCGCTTGTGAGGTAAAACGGGGTTATTCGTTTCAATTTTCATGTCGCCTTTAACTTTATGAAAACTAACCAACGATCTATTTAATTTATGGCTTTTCAACGTATCCACCTCTTTACTGATTCAAATTCTATAAATATATGTGAACGTTTACCACAATAAAGGATAGCTGCATCAGTAAAAAATACAGAGTAATAATAATTGACAACCTTATTAGATATATTTCATGAACCACCTCAAGGAAATTCCAGCAACAAAAAACCCAAACCAAAAGCCAAAACTTTAATGTAACGTACAAGATAAATTTTCACAATATATCCGAACCTACCAATCACATACAAATAATTTTAAATTGCCTCACATTGATTTTGAAAAGGAGCTTTCAAACGACGGATATCAGTTTTTCAGAAGCTGCACTTTGTTTTAAGGTCAAATTAAAGACAAAACTTTCTTGAGAAATATAATAGTCTGAAAGGTCAGACGAATAGAAGTAACAGCTAACCGGGCCAGACACTTTTGCAATAATAATAATTGGTTAATTTCTATAGCGTAATTATTTGTGAAATATCAAGTCAAGGACGCTTTACAAAACTTAATAGAATATAACCTTTATAAGTTGAATTACCTTCAATATACTTAGCGAATCACGTAGATTTAACTACGCGATATAATAGTGTAAACGAAAATGCACGTATATATATATATATATATACACATGTTTAAAAAAAATACATTTTAATGCTTATTTACATTGGTATTCATTTGTGAGATAATCTGTCAATCGCCCAGTAGAAGGCGAAAGGTGTACCTTGAACGAATAGGTAGATTTGTAGAAGAGAATTATTCATTTTATGTTGAAGTCGATTCAGATAACACGACTGAAAGTACGAAATTATTTCATTTATATTTATTTATCACATTCCTACCTACTACTTACATATTATTATATACGAGTGCAAACTACACATTATACACGAAGAAATCGATCAGACAAAATTACGACATCTGTGTTGTGATTTTCCAACCTAAACCTAGTCAGTATACATCTCTTTATTTTTAACACATTTAATCACACAATATTATTTATTCGCGAGTTTATTGCCAGGTGACAATTTATTCCAACCAGTCTTTTCGTAGTGCGAAATAAGTAATACGCAATACTATTGTAGAGTTTTATGTCTACATGTATAACCTTCCCCTTACTGTGCTAATTTTTTCTTCGCGTTCCGGCGCTGTGTAATCATTACACAGGTAAAAATTTGCGATTTTAAATCAGGAAAATAAGAATATTCATAGCCAATCGCTTAAATTAATCATATTAAAAATCTGAAAAAAAATCTCTAAAATCTGAAGTCAGTATTTATGATAATTATAGAGCTATTTAAGTTATTAAAAGCATTGTGTAGTCGTTACACATCATAGTTAGGAAAAGGATAATTTACATATAATTTATATGGTTGTAGGTTTTACCGACAAGTATGATTATGATTAGTTTCAATGAGATGTTTATATTCAAGAACGGAAAGAAAACATAATTTTCGAACATTATTATCAGCAAATCTTCACTACAGAATACCGAGTATTATTCTCTTCAAAAACGCCTCAAAAATATGCTACCTTTAAATGGTTCACATGCAAAAAGGTATAAAGCTTTGTTTTTTTTATAAAATTCCACGATTAGTTTAAATCATTTTATCGCCGATTTAACGAATTACAAGTGGGCCCGCCCCGGGCGGCACGGAAATAGAGCAAGACGTTTTTACACCGATGATCGAGGTGCAGTTTAAAATGGAAAGTTAAGATGGCGTTACGGAGAAATGCCTCAAAAGGCTAATCAACCGATAAATGTTGTACTTGAATGATGCTGGGCTTATTTGGAAAATACACTGACATAGAGAGGCGAATATAAAACATGGTACGTCTATAGTCTATGGCTGTCCGCAGTAGCGGATGTTGTAGGTGTTAGTATTGAGCAATGAATGATAGAAATTGATATAGAATTCTCTGAATTGTGGAACAGCTAAACTAGATTTTAATAGCGGTTACCGTCAAGTTCACACTAGAGCGTATTCTATGCGTTTTTAGCGAAGTATTCAGTGCCAACGGTTTTCACTGATGCCGAGATAGACTGAGAAAAGAAACAAATCATGGTAAAAACAGCTGCTTCCCCAAAATAATCGTCACATTTACCAAATAATGAAATATTTCGCAATAATTTAATTTCTCCTACTTCTAATAAGCGGGCCTTCTAGGTTCTCCTTTTTTTAGTGAAAAACTGCTCCCAACCGTCTAGTCAGTGAGACTATGGCATCCCCAATTGGGGTATGTTGTGTGGCTGAATGTAGTGGGGAGGGGAAGGATATGGGGAAGAGGAAGGTTGGGAAGTACCTGGCTATTCAGATCTGGTCACCAAACACGGCAAAAGCCATTTGAAGCAACGTTTCTGATTCAGAATAGTGGTCTTTTACCAGGGCAATACTGAGAGTATCTACCACTCTGGAACGTGCCGCAAATAAACTTTTTATTATTTTATTAGAATTAAATGTGTTATGACGCATATTAATTAAATAAAAGTTACTGGCGCACGCCGGGTTTGAACCCGCGACCTTTGAATTCGTAGTCGAGCGTCTTACCACTCGACCATGGAGGCCGTCGATAATCGCACTTCTATAAGCGGAAGATGTAGCTTGTGCAATAATGTCGGACTTAGCTAGCAGACGACTGAACCTGCGACGACGGGGTGGGAATCCGACACATTTGTCCGCTCGGCTACTAACCGGTCTGGAGAATAACACTATTGCGAAACAGAAATGTCAAACAAAAAATGATATGTCAAAAATGCTGTATAAATTTTGAAACGTGAAACAGATCTGAGGAATGAGGGCGCCATAACAATGGGTAATAAAATATGAATCTTAATTATGAAATAAACCCAGACGTTGAAATTAAAGTTTGAGAACTGGAAATTTTTTTTTTTCTTTGTTTATTTTTCACAATATTATTTCCATGCCTCCTTTAGAATATTATGACATGCAAAACTGACGTATGACATCACTGTTAAAAAAGAATCACGTTCAAATTTCATACATTGACGAGCTATAAAAAATAATTTTCCAGTTAAACAGCGATTGAATCAGTGATTATTTTATTTTGACTTGTGATTCATCTGACCGAAACAAAACTTCATGGAATAAGTTGTGATAATTTAAAAAGCTTTAACCGCGGAGCGATTATTGAAGACATGCCACACGGAAGCAGCACGGGTTATAATACATTATTATCTGCCTTCGTATGTGAAAAATAGTCTAGGTTTTATACGGGGATGTTTAAAGGCTTCCTTACACGCACGTTTTAAACACGCTACAAAAATTCCAACAGAATTTTCCGTATTTCATGCACGAAATATCTCGATACACAAATACAAATATGAAACTTGGAACGACAAATGGGTTCAAGAAGAAAGGGTTCACATTGATTAAGATGAAGAAACTATTTTGTAACCGTAATCCAAAAATAAATTTATTGTTACGGACTGCAGCTAAGCGAGAATTAGTCTGATGTTAGCCAACCTCCGATGTGAGCGGACACCATAAAAAGCCAACAGAAGATCATGGAAATATGAACCTTTCACAGTAAGCGGAACTATTGCATTATAGTCATTTGTCCATTGTTAACTTCGAATGCATGGTATACTTTTTTTATAAATACAAGTTTAATAATAATAACAATGAACTTATATAGCGCACTTTTGTGATATTTCACCTCAAGTGCGCTTCATAGTACATTAACTAAGCTAATATAACATGGAGAAAATTATATTATTATTTTTTTATTTTTTTAAGAAAGACAAACATTCCCAGGTTACGAATAACCTGACAATATTTGAAAAACTCCTACCGCCATCATAAGAAGCGGAAGATGTGGCTTGTGTAATGATGGAATTAGGTAGGTAAATAACGAATGTTTCCGTTATTTATGTAATTAAAACGGATTTCTTGTTTTTCATAAATAAATCAACATAATGAAATTAAGGTTAGCTTTCTAATTTGTCGTCGAATATAAAACCCAAAAAGGTTGTATCGTATGGTTTTTAAAACAATATTTTGTTTTCAAAACCGCCAATTCTACACACTTTCCCGAGATAGTGGGTATGATATCCTCGAAGAGAAATGTGAGGCGGAAGATTTTGGCAAAAGGAAGAAGTACTTAGCAATTCAGATCCAGTAAAAATAGCAACAAAGTCAGCATTTCAATTGTGAATAAACATAAATCTCACGGTATATTTTATAGAAGATAAAATTGCCGGTATCTTATTACCGTATGGTGAACGCACGAATGTAATTACATCGTGAAGTTTTTTTGAGATTTGAATAAAGGTCGCTGTAGCTTCCTTCGGTAAAACGGAAGCCTAAAATATGTGGACTTAATATTTGGACTAGACGACAATATTATATCCTCGTAAAACGTGACTTTGTAATTTAGAAATATTTTCTGTACGTAGGCCATAAATCTAATTTTCATCGGATTAGATATAGAAAGTCTAGGCGTGTGACATTGCCTTAACCTTAAGCGAGAAAGCTCAGAAAATGTAGAGAAAAACTTGACTAACGCACAGTAGATACTAGGTATACTAGTCAAATGTGTTTTGTGGTGTTTTTACGACTATTTTTAAAATAGATTATACCATTTAATGTTTAAAAATATATATTTAAGATTTGACACAGTTTTTACTCAGACTTAGACCCATCAATGTTGTTATTATCAGCGAGAGCAAAAACTTGTTTTCGATAAAAAAAAAATTACAATAATAACCCACTTGGTTAAAGGTCGTGTAGTTTTTGTCATTGTCACGTGATCGCGGTGTAGTTTACAGCTTTATATGGACGTATCATTGCAGTTTGATGACACCAACTCTCAATATCTCGTGTTTCAAATCAGAAAATGCGGTGTGGATTTACTTACGGTGTTATACTCGTGCGATATGCTTGAATTACGTAGGGGAACTTAGCACGAGGGGGATATACGTAGGAACTGGGCGCTCCAACAATTCTAAAAGGTGTTAAAGTTTAAATTTTATTGATGAGTACTTACATATTACGAAGATAATTCGATAAAAAAAATATTTACAAGCTTTTACACTCGGCTTTATTAATGTTTAACCAAACCTTCAACAATTAATCATAGGTATTTTTGGATACTTAGTGACGTGTTCAACTGTCAGAAATTTCATTATTTTAACTTTAGTAGGTACCTACCAAGATAATATTGTTTGCAACAATACAGGTTTTAGCAAGAAAAGTTAATTTAAAAATATACCAATACCAAAGCACCTATTTTATTAAGTTCCTGTCTTCTAATCGAAATTTTAAAGGATCATAGCTCAGAATGGAAACGAAATAATAAGCAGAAAACAATTGTTTTGATCCATAAATTCACCTCAAAACGTTAAAATGCAACATTTTTTCTCATTGTTCTGTTATTTTTTTTATATTTTGTTCTCCCTCCGTATGTACATATAACCGCACACTTCGTTTTTTTGTTTGGTTTAATTTTGTATTCTGATGGTGCTTAGGCTAAGTGAAACCGGTCAGTCATAAAAAATAAAATAATATCCGTGGTCTTATACAAAGTTATTTTTTCATTTCTTTAAAAGAATTCTAATGACAGTAAATAAAAAAGGTTGGGTTAGATTTATCGCCACTGAATTTTCAGCCACGGATTTACCTCCCAAGTGACGTAGTAGGGGTGTAGGGTTGAAGGTGATTGGGTTAGCTGCTAGGAGGTGTGAGAGGGGGGTGTTGGGGGTGGGTCAGGCGGCACATGCAGGAAAGCGGCTGCAACGTGACTAGCCGCTTAGGGTGCACGTTCCAGAGGAGATGGTAATAGGCAGCAGACAGACCTTCGTACTTAACTTCGCTATAATTTCCAGAAACCACGCGAGGAACTTGGCAGTTTGTTGCCAGCCAGAGATAGGTTTCGCGGTAACATGAGATTCTTGAACGAGTGAACACTGATTGCGATATGAAAATACAAACAGTAATATGCATTTTACGTAAGTTTAAGTATAAGAAATACTATAACACATAACAGCCTTTGATTTCGAAAGATAAATACGAAATCATACATCATTTGTTTTAAAGCTTCAAAAACTATGAAAAGTTTTGGTGGCTCTCCAGTTCTCTGGGTGGAAATATTTAAATAAACTTTTTTTTTGCCCTTCCGCCCTACAAGTATAAAAGATTTCCTTTTGTAATCTCGTTAATTACCTTTACATCTTTTCGGATCCCCTCATTCGTAATTCGGTCTTATATTGTGATAGCACGTACACATGACGCATACGCTTTGGGGATCTCAATTCAACTGAATTCAGTTTTATACTGAGAATTCAGAATAAGTTTTGTACTACATTCGTGTACATTGCCATCTCACATCTTTATTCTAGATAAATTATTATTATGAACTACATCATCTTATACCCTCTCTCACCTTGGTGAGTGGACTTAAATAAAAGATAGCTATACGCACACAAAACACAGTCTACAGAATTTCACTTTAAGTACTTGCATGTAAAAATATGCACAAAAAACCCCTATAGTAGTAAAAGGCAGCCTACTCACCGGCTAGAAAAGATTATCTCCTCATTAATGCACCTCTAACCACAGTTGACAAGAAGAAATATTCCCTGGCACTGTTTCAAAATTTCAACAATACGATATATGAACTACATAAAAATATTATAATACCACCATGGTGGATCAACATTTGAACGCTATACCAAATTGATTCTACATATTTAAAAACCAGAAAAGTACGCATTGAAGTCGGTGCAGAAAATGATCATAAATGCATTGTACATTGCAGACTTCGAGGTGTCACGGTTTACATCAACGTAGTGCGATACTTATTCATAAGTAACGACATTTTCATTGGACACCTTTACACCGGTGTAGAATTACCAACCGGTGTACCAATAAATATTATAGTGTTACAATAATGTGGTATAGTAAAAAAATACGAGGGATACTGTTAAAAACGTTTGTAATCCTTTTCTGATTCTGATCGTTTCCGTAAGAATGTAAGATTTTATCATTTTCATAAAATAATTATTGATTTAAAAAAAGCTCCGAAATCCCTAATTCTTTGAGGGTCCGATTTAGACAATGTCGTAGGTGCCGCTACTGGTTGCTAACACAACTGCCATCGGGAGTCGAAACGTCGGGCGGTGTGACGTCACAGACGCATTAATAATTATAATAATTATTATCATAATGTTATTATAAGCATCCAACCCCAAAAATATGGAACCGAGAAAAAGGCGTTTGAAAATATGACGATACAAAAGCAATAATATGCGTAATCGGCATTTGTAAAGTGAACATCAGTGTTTTTTCCTTTATTTATGAGAATTATCATAAATAGGTAATTAATAATCGATCAATGCATTTATTAAAAAAAAAGTATTTCCTAAGCTACCTTACATTTTGATGTTTTCAAACTTAGCAAAAAAATTGAATTACCAAAAATCTATTGCATCTGGAGCTTGGATGTTTTCAGCAGATAGAAATCTCGTATTCATCTATAGGAAAACGTGTAAAACTCGATTTTGGAAAATTGTACGTTGGAAGCTTTCTGCATAACTACGTCCAAATTACCAAAATACCATTATTTAAAAAACACACGAATCGTTATTCTAGAATACTTATTATTGTTTCAGAGCGACATAAAGTCGTTCCGCCAACTGCATTGTGTTTGTTGTGTAGCCACGTCAGTATTGTCAGTCCGGAACTTTTCAACCGACTGTCACGTGTTCGAGTCCGCGAACGGCCCAGTTACTTCGTCACGTATCGAGTTATGTGCGGTTTGTTACACAGTGTTTTACGCTGCGGGCGACATGCTTTAATCGTGTTTTACCGTCGTATTAACAACATTTGGCAGAATAGAACGGGCTTTGTCGAGTAAGTTTTGTAAGATTGGCAAATGAACAGGCTGACGTCTCAAGGCTAGTAGAATGCATGGGTCTATATCGACTAGGGGTCGATTCCGACCTACAAGGGTCCACGTCAGTGAAAAAAAAATTAGTGCATGAGACGTAAATGGGGGTCCAGTGGATTCCATTTAGGCAAATCACCAAAATGTTGGTTTCCCGCAAATGTAATAATCCACCTCACAGATAGTACCTATGTAGGTACTTATAATGGACTTTAATTCTAATTAATAATTAATTAAATAATTAATTATTTTGCACTTTTCGATTTCAAATCTCTACCGACTAGTGCTTTTTTTCGGAGAGGAATTTTGTTGATTTGCTAGCACTTTTCGATTTGGGATCTCTGCCGACTAGTACTATTTTTTGACGAGTTCGACTACAATTGAAGTGTTCACCGCGAAGGGTTCATTTCAAAGAACTAGCAATTCCTGAAGCGTTCACAAAACTTTGAAGTTTTTCCCAACGCTAAAACAAATCAATACTAGGAAAGCAGGGGGTCTATACAAAACAGAAAAAATCGACAAGTGGTCTACGGGACAAAAAAGTTTGGGAACCTCTGGTCTAAAGCATGGTCCCGAGCATACGAGTGCGTAAAATCAAAATTAATTTTCCAACTGTTGTAACGCAGAGTCAAAGATTATGTTGCTCTTTAGATTTAAACCCAGAGTCGTCGCGTAAAGGGGTAGATATTATCAATATCACCCTGATGAAATACTACTATTCAGAATCGAAACGTTGCTTGAAATGGCATTAGCCGTGTTTAGTGTACAGATCTGAATAGCCAGGTATCTCACAACCTTCTTCTTTTCCATCTCATGACCCTCCCCTCTTCCTTCAGCCTCACAACATTGTGAAATTGCACCCCAATTTTAAGATGCTATATTATGCCGATGATGTTGTGCGAAAATCACATGACAAATAATTTAAAAAAAAAACACATTACGTGGAACACTACGCAATTTACCTAACAATGAGGGGTGGGGCGTAAAAGTTAGTAACCGACAACAAGACAGTTTCCATATCGTCGCTGGAAAGGCAAAGGGGCTAAAGCGACACTTTGGTAAAAAAATGAGTTAAATATGCAGTTTTTTTCTGCATCGAATGTTCTGACTTTCGTTTGATTCTGAAGACTTGTGGCGCTTGAGCCATTGAAAATATATTTACTATTAGGGAGAAGGCTCGACTCAAGCGACACAAGTTTGGGACTTTTTTCAGCTTTTCGTCACTTCAAGGTAACTCAGTGCGAGCATTGAGTTATCTGAGTTATTTTTTTTTTCAAAATCCAACCAGGTACTGAAGACTTATGAATTTTATAGTGAAAAAAAACTTTAAAGTGCTCTGGTGTAAGCTTCCCAAAATGGCGCTACTGCACTTTTGCCTTTCCGGTGACGATATGACAAAGCAATGAATTTTAACTATAAATTTTCAGAAAATTTGTTCGTTTGTTCTGAGGCAGCAAAACCAATCAAATAATAATTTTTGTAACAAGGTAAGCGCATGCATTTTGTATTATAGGTAGAAGATACCTATAGTATTATGATAATTCGATGCAGAGATATGAATGATCAAAATATAACAATTCCATATGAAATATAAAATTACTTCACATAATTATTTTGAAAAGAACGAAAAACTCAAATTACCATTATCTTATCAGAGGATACAATTAATAAAAAACAAATAAAAAATGCTTTAGTTTTAAGCCACTTTATTTATATACATATAACATTCGACCGGTTTCGGTTAAACTTAACCTTCTTCAGGAGTATATATTTAAACTTTATAGTTTATATATATACTTTCCTGAAGAAGGTTAAGTTTAACCGAAACCGGTCGAATGTTATATGTATATAAATAAAGTGGCTTAAAACTAAAACACTTTTTATTTAAATTATAATGTCAAGCCACAAAGTGATTGTTTCCTTCGATAAATTAATAAAAAACAGGTCAGCAAAAAAATATATCATGCAAAAACACAAGATACAAAATTGCAAGTACGTAAAAAAACGTTTTTACCAGACTTCCTAGTTTCGTTGGGCTCATCGTCCGGCACTCAAGGATCATTACCTATTCCTCACGTCAGAACACAATTCAACTAAACAGTTGACAAAAACCGGTTGTTATGATGCTCCCCGGAGTGAAAACTGCGACAACAACCAGCGATAATTGTGTAACGAAACAATAATTATTGTTGTTTGTACCGAAGTCCGTCGATATTTTAAACTCCATGAAGGTCGCCCATTGTTCACCAAAGTCAACCGATCCAACATTTTAATTTTACGTTTAACCGATAAACGCTTCCGTATCACATTTGATATTTTGATGCCATGCGCCTTGTTCGACGGTCAAATATGATTCAAGAGGTTTAACTGTAGGTTAACTCATAATCAGTATATGTTTCTTGGTTAAAATCTTCGTTTTCGTCACGGTGATAAGATGGTGGTTCAATTGACGAGTATTTTTTATTTGACGATAATAATAATATTTGGTTAAAATTTGTATAGCGTCACGTTTTGGTGGTTCAAAAAATCATTTTCATTTGACGATATTAGGTCTTCTTTTATTATCATATAGCTAAGAAAGTATTCAATACATTTGAATAATAATAGAATAACTTCTTAACTATAATATATTATATTTAACGGCAGATTAACAATTTTAAGGCTCTAACGGACCTGCAGTCTGCACATTAACGATCAAATTATGGTGTGCAATCGCAAAAAACGCAACAAAAATATCGATTCCATATTTTAATTTATACTTTATGCTAAATAATTTATGCAAAAACACCTCGCGGCTACCTCGGAGAGTCGACTGAATGAATTAATTCATTTTCGTAGAAAGCAATCACTTTGTGTTTTGACATATTTAAAGAAATAAAAAAAATAACTTTGTATAAATAAGTTATTATTTCATTTCTTTGAATTAATTAATCTTATAAATCGTAATATTCTGTACAAGAATGTGATCGCTAGTGTGGAGGGCCATCAACATATCAGTGATTGCTTACATCGAAACTTTGCGCGTTTATGAGGTTAAAACGCAGTAAAACCACGACCGGCCGAAGCAACACACTTATCTTTAAATATGTTTATAAGGAAGACACTTTTTTAAAGGGAAGGTCTGCTTGCGACACGCGACAGGAAAAATAGGCTAGGGCGCGCCCCATTTTCCGCCATCAAAACCGGTGCGGTGGAAAACTATTTACGTTTTTACATTTGGTTTTTAGAGGGAAATGTTAACACATATATTTCCCGGATTATGGAGCGGAGCTAACCCCGGGAGCGACATAGCCACACAACTTCCTCGGGCACGCGATCACTACTGAAATGTTTCCAGAACTACGATGGGTTGCGGTTATTTCAAATGAAATGTTTTGTTTCATTATTTCAATATTCAGTGGGGGTGTCGCAAGACCCAAAATTAAATGGTTTACTCAAATAATACTCGTCTAATATACACCGTGTTTTAAAGTGGTAGCGCGATCAAGAGGTTATTCATCACAATATATTTGTAAAAAAGCTGTATTATTATGTTTAAAAATAGTCGAAAACTTTCAATGTGGTCGTAGCTTTACAATAGATCAATTATTTATCGCGTCATCTCTTACATCTGTTGGGAGTAGGTACGTGTACCTACTTGATGACTTTTTTTTCTTGTCGCGACGAGAACTAAAAAATAGTCACTCAGTCGGTAAATTAGGGTCGGTCAAACAGATTTTACATTTAGCGAGCCAATGGCGGTAGATTACCGCCCGTAGTGGGCGAAATAATTTAATCTATAAATAATAGGCTACGCTCACCGTAAGCAAGTACAAACGACATGATGACTTTTTATCTTCGACCTTTATAAAAAAAAAATATTGTCATTTTTTTTCTAGATTTTCATGAATAATCACACCCTGGAGTTTTGAGGTACCATCCTAAAAGAAGGGGGGTGTATATAAACAAGAATATATTAGTATTTAATACAAACATCTTTGAAAGAGTGAAACAAAGAGAATTTTTTTATCAACTATAAATTCAAAATTGAAAAATAAAAACGGAATCGTTAATTTAATAGGTAGCCAAGCGAGTGCGGTTTTGATGACAGCACTGGACTAAAGCTTGTTTAATAGAAACAAGTTAAACACTTTTCGAAGCACTGGGAGATTACGATCTTAACTATAAAGCAGAAAATCTTTGTATATTAATGAAGCAGCAAGAACTTTCGAACGGTGAGTTCTGGCGTCATGAACTTTTCTGTTTTTTTTTTTTGTTTTAAATTTTTATGTTAACGCAATTATTTTCGAATTGCAAAAAAAAGTGTTGAAACTCGGATAAAGTAGTATACTTATAAAAGCAAAATCAATTTAGTTTTGCATGAGACAGCAAGCACGTTTCATTACACGAAAGAAATTAATGTGAGTCGTGCTTTATTTGCAGACCCAACCGACAGACAAACTTTTATACATGTAATATAATTTAGGGTGGTATACTACACTGATCCGACACGTAGCAACTCAAGTCACGAGGGGAAATTAGCATAGAGGAATTTGGGGAAGCTTATACAATGAAATTCTTCAAATACAGAATGTAGCAAATGATAAGACCGAAATGCCACTATTTGCCGCTTTTCGGTGGATTATGGTGTGAGGAGGGTATGATATATGGCATTCACCTGACATCATATTTTAAAAGACATATTAAAAATCGGGCCACTTGTATTAAAAAAAATAGTTGATTAAACTGTTGATTTCTAAGGTATGGATCCAAGTTATTGTTTTTCAGAATCGCACTTAGAATCTCCATATAAAATAAACCACAAGCAAATACACCCGTATAGAATTTCTATCAGAAGTTTAGTGTTCTTGCGGTTAGATGGGAGTCTTGTGAAGGTTATCGATTTGTTAGTGGTTTTGTCGTACTGGGATTCAATGCTTGACTCATCTTTCACACGATATATCTTTATATTGCAATAGTTTATTCAAAATACATTTTCTTCCTTTGTAGTACGGTGGAAGTGGTAGAGTTCATAAATGAATTACCGCGAAGTTAACCCCCCGTGGCCGGGAAATCTTTGAATGATTAATTCAACAGTACATATCGTCGCCGAAAAGGCAAAAGGGCTGAGGCGCAATTTTGGAAAGTTTACACCAGAGCACTTTAAAGTTTTTTTTTTTGTTTTACAATAAAATTCATAAATTTTCAGTATTTGGTTGGATATTGAAAAAAAAAAATTAACCCAGGTAACAATGCTCTCACTGAGTGACAAAAAGCTAAAATAAGTCCCAAACTTGTTTCAAACCTTCTCCCAAATGGTAAATATATTTTAAATGGCTGAAGGGCCACAAAAGTCTTCAGAATCAAACGAGAGTCAGAGCATTCAGATGCAGAAAAAAAAAACTGATAAAAACTGCACCTTTAACTCATCTTTTACCAAAGTGTCGCTTAAGCCATTTTGTTTTTCCAGCGACGATATAGTCAATTGCATAGTGGCGAAGAATCCAATTGGAGTCTCAGAAGATTGTAACCGAAACTTCTCGCTCAACCGCAGCGAATTTCACAACAAAACTCATGGTAAGCACACGAGCACTTACGCGACTGTATAAAGGCGTGCAGGCGTTTACTTGGCACAATGGCCGGAAAGAGAAATAACACAATGTTTAAGTTACCGAAAAACATCAAATGTGGTATTTTCATTAAATACGAATAATTACATTATTAACTCAAATATGTATTTAAAGCAACGCACTGAGCTACCGAGCAGATCATTCAAATATATATTTAAAAAAATAATTATAAGATCATGCAGAGGTCTGTTCCACATACGTTTTTTTTACGTAAACCGTGATGAGAGCGAACATCGAGGTTAGGCGTGACTCCAAGTAGCTCCCCCGTGCGGAAATGACAAATGAAATGAAATTCACATGGTAAATATAAAAAAATCTACGGTGTATTTAATCTAGAGCCAGAAGGAGCCACTTTAGGCATATAACAAATGTATTACCTACTACCGACTACATCCGTAAACCCAATATTAGAAATAAGAATTCGTGTCTGTTTGATACGTAGAAATAGAAAGACACGTTCGCTAGTATGGGAGATGTGACAGTAAATAATATTATTCGTGCACGGAAGGCTTTATAGTGAAGGTAGACAAAGGAACATAAATTCTCAGAAATGTAAACGAAAAAATATAATAATTTTTTTACCGACAGCTTTTAAGGCGATGAGGTACTTTCGACCATTTAAATAAACGTAGGTTAACTCCTAGTGTCGTTATTATTATTAACTAGTTTATTGAGTCAAAGAAGTCAAAAACCGTTGTGCATCGGTCACTTCAATCGTTCGATTTAGTTTTATTTTTTTTATAGAGTCCCAACTGCTCCTAACCGTCTGGAGCCAGTGAGACTATGACGTCCCCAATTGGCGTATGTTGTAAGGCTGAAGGTAGTGCGGAGGGAAAGGAGATGGGAAAGAGGAAGGCTAGTAAGTACCTGGCTATTCAGATATGGTAACCAAACACGGATAAAGCCATTTCAAACAACGTTTCAATTCTGAATGGTGGTCTTTCACCAAGGCGACACTTAAAGTATCTACCACTCTGGAACGTGCAACAAATATACTTAATACTATTCAATACGAATTAAATATGTTGATACATATTAATTAAACAAAAGTTATTTGCGCACGCGGGGTTTGAACCAGCGACCTTTGGATTCGTAGTCGAGCGTCTTACCACTCGACCATGGAGACTTTTTCCTGAATAGGGACGATACTATATTATGCAGTATTAGCCTTCAGCCCATATCAGACATTTACACGAGACAAGCGGAAAATTGTTCAACAAAACGTGAGTCTAAAATGCAGCTGAAACTATTTACACGTCATCTCTTTCACGAATTTTACAGAAACATTGACGGAAAATGCCGTTTCGTAAACACCCAGTCTACAAAACGTGTCATCCAGAATACGCAAATGAAGGTAAAAGTATCCCCGCTCGACAAAGGAACAAAGTGCCCAAGGCACCTGCATCAGTTACCGAGATAATAAAATGCACTTTGTACTCTAAAGGAACATTTCCTACCAAGACCTTCAAGCTTATAGGGAAATGCGGTTAACAACGGCGAGCTAAGAGTCTACATCACTAAATAATACATCAATATTTTTTTTAAAAATATTTTCTAGGAAGTATGTTGAAAACCGTCACGCCACGGAACATTGCGAAACTAGCAACATGTAGAACCCACAGTTATACAGCCTATGGTATGTACAAAAACAAACAGCTAACATAAATAACAGTGATAAATTACTTAATATAGCGCGTGAAAGCTTTCAAAGTGGAAAGACATATAAATGAAGATAGATTTAAAAGCACAGAACGAAAAAAAGGATAGACATGAACTAACATTATTTCTTAGAATCATTTCCCACAGTTGGTCAGTAGCACTATTTTGACACGCGAATTTTGACCGAATAAGTGATAATGGTAATTATCGAAACAAATTATTTAATCAAAATATACCTATGTAGAAAAAGAAAGACAAATAAACACATAATTCTATGACGTATCAAGCACAATTTGCGTCGTTGTACATTTCAATTGAGAAATGACGTCGTGTCATCCGTAAGGCCCAGAATTTAGTATTTTTTCGACAAACGATGGGAGCGAAAAATAAAATCTAATTATTACACAGAATTAATAAAAAAGCATCCTGTTTAAAATGAAATTTTAATTACGATGAGTACATACTACTACAAGTGTCTCTAATCTATAGTACGCATGTTTTAACTAATTCTACCCCTCAGAGCAATAATAAACAAGTTATAGCGCTGTAGAGAGAGCTGTAGTCAGTTTATACGAGGTTTGCCGGACTCGGCTAGACCTGGGCCTGGCACATTCATAATGTTTTTGTTTATTCGTATAACCACTTTTTCACAGTATTGTTTTAAAAAAAATATAACATGGAACCTAACAAACCGTTTAGTTATCTCAATTTATTTTGCGTATCATAACGTGTGGGCGGAGTCAACGGAGACGCGGGACACGAAAAACATTCTAACAATACTTTAAAGCGGTGTGATAATTCGGGAAAAATTGTTGTCTCTTTCTTTCTCGTGGTGTACGACGTAAAAACCCGGAGAAAGTGATTTATCTCAAATATGTATAGGTTGGGTAAAAAGAGTTAGCTCTCTTTCCATATATTGTTACTTCAAAGTCTACCCGTTGTCCCTTCCATGTTGTCATGCCCCTCACTATAAATTACAACTAGCATTTTTTTCTCTGTGGATTTAAGTGTGATCATTGTACAGTGTACACTTCCATATACTTATTTTGTGCGTACAAATTACGCACATTGTACAAACTACAATGCGGCATGGAATTGTGTAAAATGTAGTCGACAAACTCAAATTATGAACGTGTGAGCGCTTTCGACAAATGTATCATTAAAGCTGACAATTTAACGGTCGGAAGAAAATTTACCCACTGGCGAGATATTCCGTTATCTAATTTGGAGACAAGCGGTTAAAAAGTAGACAAATAAAAATACAAAAATTTTAGCATCGGGGATTCCCTGCTTCGCCAAGAAGCAAGTTTTTGAAATACTCTCGACCGAAATCGATAGCGTTTTTCTGCTCACAGTGATGAAAGACTAGCGGACAAAAATATATTATATCAAAACATTATCTGTATAAGTCATAGAGTTGGTAGAGTAGTATCTATCCAAGGCAGTGAAGTCAGTTTTTTACTTGTTTTTGATGATTTTAACCTGACTCGGCGCACCTGGGCGTGGCTAAGACTAAGGCTACGGTATTTATACATCCATTCATATCAAATATCGACAAAATGTTTTTGTTTATTCGTATAGCCACTTTTTCAAAGTATTTTTATCAACAAAAATATATATAAACAAAAATATATATAACCTAAAAAATCGTTTAGTTGTGTCAAGTTTAGTGGCATAATAAAAAATGTGGGCGGAGTCCTGCCGTGAACCAGGACCTTAAGATCATCCTTACAGTATATAGAAGCGGTCTATGAAATTTGTTGTCTCTTCTCTCTCATGGTGTACGACGTAAAACCCGGAGAAAGTGATTTATCGCAAGTTTGTGTAGGTTGGGTAAAAATAATCAGCTCTCCCTCCATATATTGTTACTTCAAGGTACAAGTCGTGTAAATTGACATTTGCCAGAAACAGAACGCCGGTCATTGTTAAAGTTTCGTTTGACACAATGTGACGCGATGAAGTTAGAAGCTATACGAGTGTGTATGAGTATGTCGAATGTCCTACAAGAGGAAGTAGTGGGAGTTTATTTTAATAGTTTTATAAATTTGCCAATTGAAGACTACATCAAGGTTGAATTCAGCGACGGTACAGCAAAGCACACGAAACCGTATAATTTTATTAGATGAAGACACTGAACAAAGACATGAGATTCGAAATGGTTATGGATTGAGGAGACATGAAAAGGTTTCATAGCTAGTCAATTGAATATTCACCTATTAAATAATTACTTCAAATTTGGGTGCTGTTTAAGTGCGTGTTCTAACAAAAAATACGCATCTTCAAAATCGAAAACGCCAATTACAAATCGGTGGAAAAATTTCAAAAAAACTTGAGTCAAAAATACGTTTTATATTGCCTTTTTAATACAATATGAAATTACGCTTGTGCAATTGCTAATCAGTAAGAAAATAAATGTATTTTCTGCAACTCATACAGTTCAACATTCCTTGCCGTAGACTCAGAAACAATGAATTGCTGTTCCTCAATCATCACTCTACTAATTATGGGTATCATTCTCCACTGTCCAGAATGTCGTGAGTTGTTAACTCAAGCCATGAACTTGAAATTTTTCCTAGACCTAGGCTTTGACTTTAATGTTCAATGTGTATTTTTGTCATTGCTTTATTAAAATATTAAGTACGTGCTGTTCTTTCTCTGTTGCTCTTTTTTTCCATTTCATGTTGTGTATTTTTTTTAAATTGGACTATAGTCCGTTAGTATATACATAAATTAATATTTAAGCATCGCCGGGTCATGAGTTCTGGACCTCTGCGCCAAGATGTGAGGCTTTTACAGCCCGTCAAGGAATTCTTCAAACGAACTCTCATGGTGTAAAAATAGGAACAATACATTTTTTTAACCTCAAATAATATGACTTAATTCTTTATATAAATATTTATCAAATGAAACAATGTCCGATGAGCATAGTCAGTTATTTAGATTACGCCTCCTAGAACGCGGCACGCTGAACGTAAAAATATGTCCCATTGGCTGGGGCGGGGGACGTCGCCGCCCGGTACGCCCCTACCCTCTACCTCGGGTAGTCGAGCAGCGGCACGCCACTGCGCGCCACCGCGGGCCGGCGGTCTCGCAAAGGCCCACGGCCAACCAATAACCATCCACATCAAATAATAAAGAGTAATGTTGGGCTTTGAACGAACTCTGAAACTATGTTGGATGATGCTAAATTGATTGAATGTTGCATTGGCCTCATGTTTATTGAGGGAAAATTAAATTCGAATGTAAAAACATAGAGAGTGCACATGTAGCCATGAGAAAATTCAATAGCTTCGTCCAGACAGCGCGAGGTGTCACATGGGGCGAACAAGTATCAAGCGATAGTACCGGTTAGTAGCTTAGTTTATAAATGCGTCGGGTTCCCACCCAGGAGTCGTGGGTTCAATTCCTCTGCTAGCCAAGCCCTCCATTATTGCACAAGCAACATCTTCCGCTTATTATGATGGTAGTAGGAGTTTTTCAAATAATGTCTAGTTATTCGTAACCCGAGGACGTATGATTTTCTTTTTAATGAATAAATAAAATTAGTTGAACATTAATGAAAAAGCCCAAATATATTAGTATAGACATAATTAATTTCAAACACTTTACTCTGCGTTTCTACTAAAAATATATTAATTTGCTAGTTGGGAACTGCCTCGAACGCTAGCCGCGCACCGTCTGGACGAAGCTAAGGACGTTTGAACATATAAGTATGTATATTTATCATAAAGTTGACTTGAGTATATTAATTGTTGTTTATTTAGAGTTTTTAGTGTTATAAGACATACATACATAATAGCGGTGCTACAGTTTACAGTAAGAATTTCGTCCCGTCCTTACATGCACAGATCAAAGTTTAATGCCGAGAGAATTCGTTAAAGGGACCAGACTGTCAAAATGAGATTAGAGAGAGGGGTGGAGGGGGGATGTGTACACAATGGACCAGGCAAGAAGATGCGTTTGGCATTAAACCCTTGGTTTGGACAATATGTGCTGAGAATATCGGCAAAACGACTATTGTACATAATTCCGTCAGCAATTTCAGAGGGTTTCAATTTCAAGTTGAAAGAGGCTATACTAGTTTTGAATGTTGAACAAATAGCTGACATTGTCGATAAAACTTATGTGTTTGTGCTAGGGGCCCAAGAGAATCGATAGTAAAAGTAAATAGGTAAAGTTTATTTCACCTCTTTGAAACAGTGTTCGTGATATTGCCAAATATTAAATAAAAACTTTGTTGCATTGGGGAAAACTAAAGAAATATGTAAAGAAATTTAAAAAAAACTTTGTATAAGACCACGGATATTATTTAATTTTTTCATGACCGACCGGTTTCGCTTAGCCTAAGCATCATCAGGGTACAAAATTGAACTAAGAAAAAAATACATAAGTGTGCGGTTATATATTCATACAGAGGGAGAACAAATTATAAAATAAAATAACAAAACAGTGAGAAAACAATAGAATAAAATTTAAATTATAAAAAGGGACAGAAATAAAGAGACAGATAACATGAATTGAAAGAGACAAAACGTCAACTAAGAAGGTAAAAATTAAAATAATTTTCGTGGTCTTGTACAGTTGTTGTAGTTATTTTTTGATTTCTTTAAATATTTCAAACAACAAAGTTTTCATTTCAATAAATAAATATGTTAACAATATTATCAAATTTAGAATAAAAACTTACTTTTATCAGGAAATACTTGTTTCACGACGGCACGCCAGCGGTCATGAAGGTTTGAAGGATCGTTAAGCATGACGTAACAAGAAATATCTATGCAAATTATACTGCATAGATTGCTAAGACATCGATTGCTCTAAAATTAGAAGCCCCATCCGAATAAACTCTTTTATTCCAAAGAAAATCAATTTCATCAAACGATCTTGTGGTGGTGAAATTTTTATTTTACGTTTGATATTCAATGCACGACATCCATAACTGAAAAATCAATAATTTTCATATCGTGGTTTTTTACAATTTTAAGGAGACTTTGGTTAACGATAACACGTAAAGTTTAACAAGCAAATAATAAATTAAATTCGCCCAGCTTTGGGATATCGTTGTACATCGAATTATAAACAATCACGCTACATCGCCGAAACTATAAACAAATTAACTCCGAAGTATTTCATCAATATTTTTTTCGTTTCCAATAATATTTTTCATAATATAATAACAACATGAGTACTTACCTACTTGACAAACAATAATAACACTAATTTTGTAAAATATGAAACTCAAGGGCGCTTTGCTAGGTGTTTTGTGGCATCAAGTACGATATTTTTATAGCTGAAAAGTTGTTTTTTTTTAATATAAAAAACGAGTTTTTTTTAAATAATTTTAAACTAACCGGGTTTAAATATCAAAAAAAACTTTTTCATATATTTTTTAATACAACGTTTTGGTAATTTAACCTTAACTAGACTGCAAAAATCTGTTTTTCTGAAACAAAAAAAAACTCAGTGAGCTCTGGTATCATGTAAAATATATACGACGCTTTCAGTCTGTAAAATCTAGGGTAACGCAACCATTCTAGCATTACGAGTTAGCGCTTTGAAAGATAAGGTTAACTGTAAACAAACAAAAACAAACGTCATATTGCTGGAATATTTTACAAACAAAAAACCAGCGCAAAAACGACGAGTATAGCTAGTAGTTGATAAATCATAGATTAAGGTTCATAATTTTTTTATTAGCTGGGTAAGTTCTAATACATTCGTTATGTTAATGTATGTACTCGTACATTATTAACGATTAGTTAACGATTGGAAAACTAATTTTCTCTTTTTCCTTAATGTTATCTTATTTTATTTTATATTGTGTTGTCCCTCTGTATGTACGAGGATATATAACCACACACTGTGTATTTTTTGTTTACTTTAATTTTGTACCCTGATGATGCTGATGTATGGCAGTGAGGCATGGAACTGGCAGAGGAAGGATGAAAGTAGACTGAATGCTGTGGAAATGAGATCTTTGAGACGGATGTGCGGTAAAACCATGTATGACCGTATTACATGTCACGATCAAGTAAATCAAATACTTGAATCGGGTCGTGTGAAGAGTCAGAATAACAGAAGAGTATGTATGAGACGATGTATGAATGTAAATGAAGCAAGAAGTGTGTGCCAAGACAGAGTTGTATGGCGGTCCGTCCTCTCTGCCTACCCTTGCGGGGAAACGGCGTGATGGTTAGTTAGTTAGTTATGATGCTTAGACTTAGTGAAACCGATGAGTTATAAAAAAAGGGGTCTTATACAAAGTTATTATTTCATTTTCTATAATAATTTTCATAAATAAATCAATAAAGCCAGTTTTACCAAGCCACCACCCGCCCAAGACGTTGTTATGCCGCAGACAAGTACCGGGCATGCGGAAAAGTGAAAATATCGCTTCATTACAATAAAACGTGGGCCAAATTAGACGTCAGATTAGCGCCGATAAGTCGGCGAAGCCCCGCAAAGTCCGCTATAATTTCTCCGGCGGTCATGCTCCGCCGGCCTGCAATGATTATAATTGCAGCGATAGGGTCACGGAGCGGTCCGCTTGTCCAACTTGCAGCGCTGGGAGGCTCGGACCGGGCGGAGCCGGGACAGCATGCCCTTGTGGTGACCCGGGCCAATTCATTAGGTAAATATATACGTGGCTCTAATAGCTGGATTTCTCCAATCGATCTGCAGCACTGTAATCGAATAAGGCTGCTCATTTATTACGGTTTTGCCTATGAACCCAATGAAGATCATTTCAAAAGGCATAGATGAAATTCATATTACTAGCTGAGTGGACAAATGCGACAGGTTTTCACCCTTGGTTCCTCTGCTAGCTAGTCCTCCATCGTTGCACGATCAACATTTTCCGCTTATAATGATGGTAGTAAGAGTTTTTTTCAAATATCGGTAATTCGGGAATGTTTATTTTTCTTTTAAAAAAAAGTATAATAATAACTTTTACATTTTCGTAGAAAGCAATCACTTTATGGTTTGACATACGAGTATTTAAATTAAATGAAAAAATAACTGTTAATCCTGTTCCTTTGTTATAATTAAAATGTTATTTTATTGTTTTCTCATTGTTTCGTTATTTTATTTTAAATTTTGTTCTCCCTCTGTATGTATATATAACCGCACACTTCGTATTTTTTGTTTGGTTTAAGTTTGAACCCTGATGATGCTTAGGCTAAGCGTAACCGATCGATCATAAAAAAAAAATAACATCCGTGGTCTTGTACAAAGTTATTTTTTCATTTCTTTTAATAATTTTATTTTTTTTCACAGGAAGCAAACATTTATACCCAGCATTTTGCACAGTAAAAACTGCTAGAAATATTAATACGCGTGTGAAAGAACATATGCATAAATAGTGTACGATTTACAGAAATTGCGGAGCGCCTAATTGAAAGCAATAACGTATCTCACCAACTTTCTGGTATAGATGTAATCCATAGAAATGGAATAAGTCTACATTTAAATAAACTCCTAATAGTTCCGGGACTTCTGCATCTGCCATGGTGATGGATACTATTCCTAGAAGACTATCCAAAACGTTGACTCAGGAAGCTGGGGATAGCTTAACACCCCAAAAATCAACAAACACAATATTTCATGATCATGAAAATCTTAAACTATAACGAAAATCATGCAGTTCTGAAATCTCGAAAAACAGGCATACTATCTACATCAGACCGTATTGACAGAGTAGCTACCGGTTTACCTCGCAATTACCTGGGATTTGTAGCTTGCTTTCAGTAACGCAAAAAATTTGCGTCAAAACGGAAACCGCGCCTCGTAAAATTATTATTATGTAGATCTGCTAGTTAGTATCAATAAAACGAATGATTGGTAGACGAGTGATTCATTGGTAAAAGTTATTCAACCTCTAAACCACGTTAAAAATCAATAAATGAGTAATAGAATTACCTACGACCTATCAACTGATACATTTACATACATAATGAAGTCCGTTAGATATAACAAAACACTATATTTTATCAAATAAATAAAGAGCGTTATAATGAAGATCGTCTTAAATTACACTTCTTAATCTATTAACAGTTTTTTTTCCAGGAACTGATAGGGTAACCGATTTAATCTCTATCGAACGACCTCTATATTATACATTAAAAAAGCAAACTTCAATATCTTGGTTACATTATGACGAGCGACAAATCCAAGAATACCCCACTGATGATCCGGAGGAAGATTGATGGTAGACCTAGTAAAGGAAGATGCTGACTTCGAAACCTACGAACGCAGTTCCGCTGAACTGTTCCAGGCTCCAGCCAGGATTTATCTGATGATAACCAACCACAGGACTATAGGAGAGGGCACAGACACAAAAGAAATAAGAGAATCTGTCAGTTTCATTTTTGCCCCGAAGAACCAGGTTACGATAATTTCCAGAGTTAAAATAAATCGTCGAAATAAGTAACGATCACATTACAAGAGCAATAAAAGCAAATGTAAGAGAGTAAAATAATGTGTGTTACGTTTAAAACAAATCTGGTAATAGCTTGATTATGAGCGTAAAAAATAGTCACCCAACGCTGAGAATTTAAACAAACAGGAACTCCGCTTATCAAAATTTAATTTAGTTTTGTAATATAAAAAAAATGCCGGTAGTTTCAGCAAGTACGTCAAATCTGATGTTTGTTATAAATTTAATAGCTATTGCCTACATAAAAAAATATATCGTGTAAATAATAATTTATAATAACATGATATGAGTCGTGCGGCGATACTATAGCAATAAAAAAACACGGCCTTGATAGACATACTTATATGTTCGTGTAATTAATAATTACAAATCGATTTTTCAACGCTCCGACGTCTCGCCAGTATTCTATTTAGGCAACTAGTAGATGAAGAGATTAGAATTCCATCAACGTCTCATTATGACAAGCTATTCAACTGTTCTTGGAAGTTCTACACTAAGTATAGACAGGTTATCGGAAGAAGTTTTTGTAGACATCATGGCATTTGAAGAATTTATTTAGGCTTTTGAATTAAACCGAGAATCAAATGAATAGAGATAACACCTATTAATCCCAGAATATTTGAATATTGCAAAAAAAATGAGTATCGAAAGTTGGGCAGCAAATTCAAGGTTCGACGAGCTCCAAAATATATTTTTTTATATTCGAGATTTATGGCTCGATCATTCATTACTAACATATTTCCACCAGAAATCAAATTCCAGCGACAAAGTCTGTGCTCTGTTATTTCTCTTTATTAGGGTAAGTATATTTATTCATTTATTCGTTTCATCTCTTGGTTCAACACAAGATTATTTATTCATGACAAATTTTATAAACATAGCATATTGGGACCCACCTAACTAGGAGCATGCCTGTATTATGGGGTCAAATATTTAACATAAAATTAACTTTACACTATGCAAGGGAGATGAAAGTCAGGATTGACCGGTGTTTGGAATAGGGATGGTGTTAAGGATCACATTTCCTCCAATTTCCGCGGCGATTAGTTTTGATGTTTCTTTTTTTTCCATTCGGATAATGATTTCATCGATGAAGCTATCAGATTATTTTCAATCCTTTCTATCAGCGCGTAATGCATCTTTTAAGAGGCTCTGCTTTTTGCATTCTAAATTGCTGAATTAATCCATGAGTTAGAGAGATATGGAATCGTTGTTCAAATTAAGTTTTTTTATTGTTGTAGAATCAACCCTGGGTGCAAATTTTATCGTTTCATGTGGCTGTGATCTACAAGATTGTATAGGTTAGAGTTAATAATAATATTTGGATAATTTGTACAACGCCGTTTTTGTGAAAAATCACCTCAAGGGAGTTGTTCATAAAGTACATTATAAGGGCATTACGTACATCTAATAATTATAACAAAGGCAAAATATTAACATAAGCTAACCTAATGAAATTAATTTGTGTTGTTGGATAATCAAGATTTCAGTGATCATTAATAAATAAATTCGTGCTAAGAAATAATTTTTGATGCCCATAAATGTATTTGAAATAATCTCGTTCTGGTGCCCTCATTAAATAATCGTAAATAATTTTGGTATATATATATCGTAATTTTGTGCTTATTTAAATAGTTCCCATTTACCTTTAAATCGAAGCTAATAATTAATTATCTAGTTTACTTGACCAACCGGAAATGCTTGAAACCTATCGATATCTACGGCTGGTCGGAATCTTGTTTCCATCTCAACTTGACCTTGACACTCGAATAACGGACGCGTAATCATTATTTTATGGTCCATGGTACTGCAAAACGAGAATAAGTGTATGTAGAGAGGAACGAACGCGAACTGGCTGAGATCCAGTCACCCATAATCGTATGGAATAATAATATCACACATCACCGCTCCGTGTGCACAGCAAGTAAGGTGATACCACTGTACACGCTGAACTATGTAACTAGATCACTGCATCGCTTATTATAACTGGCGGGTCGATTTTTATGGGATTACGGTTTATGGATGTGGTTCATCTCGTGTCATTTTGATAGCGGGTAAGAGATGATGACTAGATGCAGTGAATGCTCAGTAAATATGCACGGTTTTGTTCCAGTTTGTCGTCTAACATCGACGAAGCTTAACATATCTGCACTCGATTGATCAGAGTGAAAGATAAATAAAGTCTGATGAAATTACTGCTAACGAAGGCTTTCTATCTGAACAATTTAAATACCATAAAACATTACTTTAAAAGGGACAGCTTCTGTACGGGATTATTGAAGGGTATTAAACCACACAAATGTACATAAAGTGAAATTTGATACCATTCAATTAAAACCATAAGTTAAAAAAATATTCGATATTATATAGATTAAAGTTTTCACACCTGTTATGTACCTACCATAACGGATATTGATAACACTTTGAACCCTTTGGCTAACGATCTGTTTCCCACAGAAATATTGTTATCACCCATAGACTGTTTTGTTTATGGTAAACTATTTAGATATTAAGAAATATTATGTTAACCATTGCCCAACTGATATCGACTTATCTTGAAGACAATGATTATTTTACCAGTATATAAACACAAAGTACCCTTTATTAAAAGCTCATTTATCATATTAGATTCAATCAGTCTCAGACGCAGTCAATATCAGTTGGAGTAACACTACGTTTCTGATGTAGACATTACCTTGTAAAACTTCATTTATACTACAGTAAATAAATACAAATAAAAGTGCATAAAGTGTTTTAGTACCAAGAATCCATAACAAACCATATACATTTAAAATGTATCAGACTGGAAATGCCAAAGACAGAATGAATACGATCTGGTTTAAAATAAAACAACAACCAATCGGAATTAAAAATATACATATCGTCGCCGAAAAGGCAAAAGGGCCGAAGCGCCATTTTGGGAAGTTTACACCAGAGCACTTGAATTTTTATTTTTATTATTTTACAATAAAATTCATAAGTCTTCAGTGCCTGGTTGGATTTTCAAAAAAAAAGTTAACCCAGGTAACTCAATGCTTTCACCAAGTTACCTGAAGCGACAAAATGCTGAAAAAGTCCCAAACTTGTGTCGCTTGAGTCAAACCTTCTCCAAAATGGTAAATATATTTTAGATGGCTGAAGGGCCACACAAGTCTTCAGAATCAAAAGAGAGTCAGAGCATTCGATGCAGAAAAAATAACCGATCAAAACTGCATATTTAACTCATTTTTAACCAAAGCGTCGCTTAAGCCCTTTAGTCTTTCCAGCGACGATATAATGAAATAAAATATTTGTGCGTAAAATTATTACTGTGGAATATGGTTGGAACTCGCCGGCGAAATAAATAATGGCCTAATGAGCACAAGTTTAAAGGGAAAACGTGAAGAAAGGTAGGAAATTATGAAACCAAAGTGGTGCACTTATACCTAACAAATCAAATATGGTTTCATTTAACGTTACACAATGCGTACGTTACATTAAGGTTTTCTTCGAGACCTTTAAACCTTTGAGAGAAGTTTGCTCGCGAATAGAGTATGTGATGCAACGCGGATGTAGGATGTACGTATATAGGAATTGATTGTGTGCAATGAATATTGTTCAGGTTTTAGAAAATGAAACGCGCGTTTCGAGTGAACGCCATTAGAATGGGCAATTTGGACGAGCGCGCAGATTCATCGGTGTTTATCCAATCGGATCGGAAGTCGTCTATTGTGACGGCGAATTTCCGGTTTTCCGACAATCTCCAGTGCCTACCTGCCGGCGGAGCGGATGGCGGGAGTATCATGATTATTATTGTCAATGTTTGCGAGCCGTAAGGTGCCATTAAAATAATAAACAATAAAGCAATGTCGCAAACAATGAGCGTAGCATTCAGCTGCAATTCACGAAACGCTTGTGCAATCTGCTTTATGAAGTTGTCAAAGTGAAAATGAGACAAATGCACGTCAAATTTGAACGTAGATATATTTTTATTTTAGACACGGTGATTTAGTGAAAGAGAGTAACTGTCATAATAAATTTCAATTGGACTGCGAGAACAACTTTGGTTCTATGGAGAGTCCGTAACAAAATAGTCATTCCTATATTCCTGCCAAAACTACAACTGACAACTACAAATAGAATGTCGGTTATATAATAAAATAAGATAGATGTAATCAATTTAGATATTATTGTCGGATATAAAACATAAAATAAACGATTGAGTACAATTAAAAATTTCATGGTTAAGTGTAAATATCGCATGCGCTATGTGTAAAATTAACCGGGAAGGAATTACATTTTATCACAATCATTTTTGACATTTAAAACATAATTTGTTATAAAAAGATTGGTTAGCATTGTACCGGTATTTTTTTTAAAAGTATGTAGATACCAATTAAATTATTATATAATTTATTTAACTACTCATCAACATTTTTGAAAACATTTTTTAAAAAATCTGTCAAAACGTTTAATGCTCAGACAGAAGTAAAAAGTATGAAATCGGTTGTGACTATAATAATAACAATAATAATATATTTGGGCCTTTCCATTAATGTTCAACTATTGCTTAATACTTGTTCGTACTTTTCTAGCAACATACGACACACGCCTGGACGAAGGTATTAAAGTAATACTTAGCTAGTTTATATAGCGCAATTTTTGTGAAATATCACCTCAAGGGCGCTTTAGAGTAGGTACGTAGTAACCATGGTAACGGTTTGAAGTCACTTCTACAACCTTTTTTTGAGATTACTGAACTAAAATCTTTATTTTTAAAATCAAAAGGGCTGAAGCGCCATTTTAAGAAGCTTACACTTTAAAGTTTTTTGTTTGTTTTACAATAAAATTCACAAGTCCGGTTCCTTTTGAAAAACAAAAGTTAACTCACGTAAATCAAACGAGAGTCAGAGCATTCGATGCAGAAAAAATAACTGATCAAAACTTCATATTTAACTCATTTTTAACCGAAGTGTCGCTTAAGCCTTTTTGGTTTTCCAACGACGATATGTTTGACAGAATGACAGAAATACTTGAATACGTTTAAGGACACAAAAGCGTTATTCACTGCACCTTGCACCAAGCAAGTGGTTATGAATCATATTTAAAAGCCATCGGTTCCATTACACCGAGGAAGTAATAACTGCTTATTCATCAGCGGTGTGAAATAATTGCATTAATTACCCATTGGCTGAAGGCGTTCGAAGAATGCCATTGGCACGGCACCGTACTTGCGCAGAGGTCATCGATTGTAGTAATTGCTGTATGGCCTACACAGTATAGAGGCACATTGCAGGAGCTGTTGGGAGATCCGTTGGGAGAGGACGAAGGCTTTTATTGAGTTTGGAAAACTGATGGTAAAACACATACATGAAATTAATTAATAAAGATATGAAAACTCGGGAACCATGTATCGAATTTTTATATAGCTCCGTCGAGAACTGAAAATAGTTGTGCTGACTTAGAAATTCCAAAGATGAAGTTGTGAAAGATGCATGACTCTAGAGTTCACCGTTCGAGGGTTGCTACATATTATTACTTAGTACATATGTTCTGATTTAAAATTCAAATATTACACTTAGTTAAGTAATTGCAAATTTCAAAATTATATATATTTAATTATAGCCGACTAAAGTAGTAAAAATATATTTGTGATGTAATACATTGTTAACAATTTTAAACCCACAGTAAGATTAAACATGTATTTACGATTTGACACATGATTAAACATATTTGTTTTTGACCAGGCCGGTTTTACCTGGAACAGGCATCTTCAGGTGGTAACATTTTAAGTAACTGGCATTTATAACATCTATGTCAGGAATGAAACACATTGACTCTATGTAATATTAAACATTTGTGACTTAGTATTTTGATTTAGTTACTTCTAGGAGATGGCTTACACAGTGATTAGTCGAATGAACCGAATTTTCATTTGGTACCTATTGTAGTCAGTGTAATTTTTAACAGTTGCCTATTTCTGATTTTACTCTTTGATCATTCCGTCTTAGTTGCTAAATGCATTTTATTGCAGTTATGTCCTGTAATTACATAATGTACACCGTAAGTTGATTTACAAAACATGTTAAAAATGCTCAAAAGAAGATTTAAGCCTGATTCACACCAACGTCCGGTTCCGCTCAGTGCCGATATTGTTCCGCAAGAAAAACTTATTGATATGGTATGAATGTATCAGTATGTGCCAAGACAAATTTTGTATATCCTTCTGCCCACCCTTGTTTTATTTAACTACTTATTTAGTTAAATAATTATTTTGAAGTGTAAAAATACTAACATCGCAGATTTTTTTTTATCAAAACCATTTTTTATCACTAAATAATATTTTTATTAATTATTAATTATTAAAAATATTATTTAGTGATAAAAAAAATGGTTTAAAAAATCAGCGTTGCGTATTTTTTACACTTCAAAATAATTATTTAACTAAATAAGTTGTTAAATATCACAATAATGTACACCGTGATTGATTTACAAAACATACGGAACAATAAAAATGAGCTCTGTGGGACGTTGGTGTGAATCAGGCTTTAAATCAAAAATATTCGCTTTGGTTTTGGTCCTATGCCGGTTAATAAATTAATTTTATTATAAAAGCGCATTATTTTTTATCGTTCGGACGATCAATTCAAATTAACATGACGTAGAAAAATAATTGATTGTAAAGGTAACGCATGTATCCATTAGCGAGGAGAATGGTGAATAGAAAAAATCTATCGTTTTTAATTGCTCGCTTAGTTGGATCAATAAGAATTCGATTCGGTACAAGGTGGCTGCCTACGAGCCTACCTTAGATCATTATACGAAATCACATCAATAGGACAACAGGTAGGAATATAATAAGCAAACAGTAGGTTGGTACTATCAACAGGTATAAAAGGTATAAAAGACAAGCTGTTTGGGAAAATCCGATTTTCTAGATCCATTGTGTTCCAAACAACTTTTTGTCATCATGTTTCGCAAAAAGTTCAATTGAAGAGTGAACGATATTTTTTGACAAAGTTAAGAAAATCAGTTGAAAGTGAAAATAAACTGTAAAAATGTACTGACTGAATATAATGATAGAAACATACTTTAATACATGAAAAGATTTGGAAAAAATCATCGTAATTGTGATCCTACGTGTACTTAATTACAGTAACTGACCTTTGATCCGTTTGCTTAGTAGGTACTTAAGTTTACGATAATATTTAAGCTGTTGAAACTATTGATTTGATGTTTGCTTGATTTTAAACTAGACATAGGTAAAATATATGAAAAGGACTGCGGTCGAATTTTTAGAGAGTCTGTAGGTAGGTTCTCTAAATATTTAAAAATAAGGATTCTCTGAAATATAAAAAAAAATCTGTATTGTTTCCCGGATTCCTGATATCTGGAAAATCGGTTTTATGTACATGACGTTTTGTACGGGCCACGAATTTTATAGGATGACAAATATTGAAATCAAAACGTACTTATCACGGTGCTCGTATTTTTATATGTATTAAATATGACAATACAAATTCTTTAGTATGAAACAAAAGCATGGTTGTTATGATAGCTCTCTATAGCGCATAATACAAAATAAACAGACTTGTTTAACGAAGCAAGGCTCTCTATTATGACAACGGTTTATTAAATAAGACTTGCATACAAAACAAGCAGTGGCCTTCCTTTCGATTTATGCAATTTTATAGAAGAAAAAGTTTGTGGTTGGTAGTTCTAGACCCCAATAACAAAAGGATAAAAGTTTATTGAAAAGTTTATTTATTTTCAATTACGAAATTGCCTAGGGGAAAAAACTGAAAAGAATGTAATGTGCAATACAGTTTGAAGAAAAATATATTCGGTTAATAAAACAATACTAAAACCAATTCTGTAAAATCGCCACTGACGAAAGGGTGGGGAAATATTAGAAATAACAGCCCCCGAAAGCCCCGACCTCTTAAGTGCTTAAACTGATAAGTGACCTGATTAAAACAGTGGTTACACGAAAGAATAGAGTATAAACATAATAGGTTAGTGTGTCACGAAGTTTTTGGTTTACATAATAATATTGAAAAAAAAAGTATTAAGTAGGAGACATTAAAGAACATCTTAACATAAACCATACATTAAGCAAAGGGCATCGGAAGACGTGCATCTCAAAGTGATCGATTATTTACATTTATATTAATTTATATTTTTTACATTTATATGTTAAAAAATGCATATTCGTAGGTGTTTTAAAACAATCGAAATGTGTGAAAATATTATCTTTCTAATTAATTGGAAAGATTTTAAATTATTTTTACACTGAAATATTACGATTATGCTGCCGTCATAAAAAAGAGTCACGTAACATATTATATTATGTAATTCCGGGTATTTTCAGATTAGTGTTTTCATAGCGTTTTTTTAAACCAAATACATATACCCATTTCGTATAAGTGTTTTTTATTACTGAAATTAGTATATTAGGAGGCACTTGATCACTTTGAGATGAACGTCCTAATGATGCCCCTCCCTAAAGTATGATTTATGTTTCTTAATAGTATGATATAATTGCAACATTCCAATAATTTTTTTTTTTTAATCTTTTGAATGAATTGGAAAGGTAATGTTTTGTGTTATTATTATCAATTATTTAAAAACACGTACTGAATGGTATTTTTTCAAATAATTAGAATCGGAAACCAGCTTTGAATACAAAACGATCAGCTAAAAAGCCAATATACAAAATGTGAAAGTTTTGTTTGAAAATCTCGTATATGGATGCAAAGATTTTCAACATTTGTAATGTCCATCTTTTCTTGTACCAATAATCAATCACAATGTAAAGTTTGACTCTAAATAATGGCGCAAACGACTTATATTTTTTTCCCCAGTACGAGAAAGCGAAGTGATAAGTTCTGCTCACAATTTGTATAGCCAAGATATAACGACGATCTTTCTTGAAATTTAAAATGATTGATAACTCGCATAGTTATTATGCAAATTCGAGGCACTATTAAGTCCGTCAAAAGCGTGGAAAGTGATATTCACGAATAATAATATCAAATAATGGAAATATAGACATTTATTTTGATATGTAAGCTTTCTCAATAGAAATTCGTCTTGTGTTTTGGATGGGTGACCAACACCTGTCTGCATGTCTCGGCCGTCTGCTGGAATGCAAGCGACGTGATAGCTAAGCCTATTATTACCATGCCAAATGTCACATGCAAATACGATAGCTATTCGTTACAAAGATTTATAATAGTTACAATATGCATAGTTAGTTTGTTTGGTGATTAAATGCTGTGGATTGTGAATATAATTGAAAGCTATTCATCTTCCCAGGCTAGCCAGGCTGTCGATTTCGATAAATTATTATCCATTTCCAATTGAGATTATGTATGTAAATATATGTGAGACTTACTCATTGGCATAAAGAAGTTTGAAGGGAAAATTATCTTCTGTTTGTTTACCTGTAACAAAATAAAAAAAAACAACGATTAATACAACATAATACGTTTCCATTTTTATTTATTTATTGTATAATATTATTTTTATACAATGGCATTTGTTACCCGTTAAACTACCGCAAGTAGCTTGTCAGCAGAAACTTAGTTAAACAATATTATTTAATACAATAGATTAAAATAATCATAAAAATAGCAGCACTAATATGCAAGTTGTGACCTGTGAACACTAGTTGAGAAATAACGTAAAAACAGTGGAAAAGTTTTGTTGTAGTGAGAACAGACTACAATTCAATAATAGCAAGTAAATATTTTTTAAAGTAGCTATCAAACATATAAAGATACTGTCGTATTTGTTGACAACATAAGAAAAAACAAAAACGTATTCATACATAATAATATGGTCACTTTCTAAGAGCCGAGTGTTTAACGTGAGTGAGTATTTAAAAAAAAAAAAACGAATGGCAACTTGTTAAATATGAATGGTATGATGGTTTAAAAACACAAATTTCACATAAGAAGCCTAACATAACCATTACAAATTTCGTTTCAATCTCTATACCTTAATTCATGTCGATCTCCGTAGTGTGTGGTTTACGCAATCGACGAGTCGGGAGGTTGCAAATTAAATTCAGAAAATACTTGTAACGATGATGCCCTTACATTCCCAGATAAAACGTTAACACTTAACACGTTGATTTATTCCATGTGGTGAAAAATCGTGAATCGCATGCGGGATTTGCCCTTTGGGTCGTGCATGAAGTGAAAACGTTGATTTTTTCGTTGATTATCATCAATACACTTTCTACGCGATGCTGTAGGTACCACAGAATATAAAATATGGCAATTGGGAAACTCTCCGCGCTGCTAAATTATCACACGAGCCGAAGCAAATTTGCATGTCACGGAAGTCTTATATTATATATTACATGAAATCGCACAGCGTGAAATTATTTTCATCGAGAATCGCTTCTTGTTCTCATGATGTGTACGAATTAAGGTTGCCTACAACTTTAAACCAAAAACAAAATGCGGGATGATTGGAAAAATATGAGATACGAAAGGAATTTGAAATGGGTTACTTTTAGCCACTAGCCTCGTCCAGACAGCCCCCCTTGGCAGAGAGGATGGACTTCCATACAACTCTGTCTTGGAACACACTTCTTGCTTCATTTATATTCATACTTGTAACTAAATAAAATCATCGGCTGCACTTACTAAAAGTACAAAGTTCACAAAGCCCCCCAAAAAATACAATTGCTTGATTGTTACGACTACAAAACAAGAACGCTCAAAGACCAGATGTTGTTCTTTACAGAAGAAACTAACAGCATCCGTGAAATGGGTAATTTAAAAAACTGTTCTAAAAGAAAAGTAAAAGGAACCAACTTATATTTATCTTGTGCCCATGTTTGGGTTACATCTACTTGCTTGTTGATTTTATCGCCCGGAACAGATTCTTTCGGAGATATTTTAAAACTTTAAAACTAACAGTGAGACAAACGAGTCGCGCTTCGGTTATTAGACGTCAGAGTTAGTTTTTGTTCAACTAAGATGTTATGTCATGTAAAAATATGATAAAGATCTTGTGTCGGACGCGATAGCCACGATGACAGTGCCCTCGACAATATGTTCATCAATGTGTCGGACGCACTATGCCGCGGAAATTATAAATCCGTGGGTGAATAATTTAGTAATAAGATGTACGTAAAATCATGATTGAATCGTTAGAATTAGAGTCAAAATTAACTTCAAATATTTGTTCTAATTTGTCATACTAAATTCGTGTTTTTGTCTTATAACTTAACTTCATGCTAGAGTCAGTAAGCTCCTTCTCATACCACGGCAGATTATGCAATGGGCGTCTGAGACCCCAGCCCAGCGTTAAAACGCGAGCCCAAGGCTGGCTCGAGCGTGACCGCGAACCGAACATCCGGTCAGCCCATGCCTAGCGGCCGCAAAGCCCAACCAATCACGGGCTCTGCACAACTCTGTATGTAATAATAATGGTAACCTTTGACCTCTATTGCGGGAGTCAGGCTGATATCACAAAACAATAAACTATTCCATTGTGACGGCCTGACCACGCGCTCTGTATAACATGTAAATTTAAATATATAAGTGTTAGAATAAAATAGTTATAGGCAAAAAACCCGCAAAAACGGGCACCATTATTTGTAAACTGTATTTTGATATGTATTTGTGAGCTTAATAAAAATGATAGAGGGGCGAAATAAAGTTGAGGTGAAAGCTGGTGGAAAGGAGAAGGGGATAGATTGCTAAAATCTGTCCCACAAAATTGCCAGCCGGCCGGGGAGAGAGCGAAAGAGGATGCTAAATCCTCCCATACATCGCTCTTACGCCTCGGTTGTGCGCTCCCAAGGCAATGAAATATTGCGCAATAATGGGGAGAAAAGGCAGATCACCAGCATCCTCCACCAGTACCATTCACCTTGACTCATCTTCGCCCTGACATCGCCTTCAACTTGACTCCTGACTTTTCATTGACCATCGCCTGCCCCCCTGGACCGCCTGACTACACCTCTCTCTGGACCAGACCCGCAGCATCTTCACTTGAAAGCCGAGGCCCTACAAGCTGAACCCGTCGCCTCCCTTACAACGAGACGACCCCTTGGAGCACCTCACAGATTGGGACCGCCCCCTATACAGTTTACTTGTGTGCCCTGTTACGTCGGGTACAGATCTGTTATAATTAGAAACGGCGTTATATCTCGAGTGTGTGTTACAAATTTAACACGGTGGCAACAGAAAACAGTTAAATATAAGTATAAAAAATAGGTTTTTTTTTCACGAAAGCGACGCTATAAAAATTAGCCGATTATTATTATTATTACAGATAGAATAACTGAATAAAAATCCATTAGGTACTAGTGAATAGCAAAATTTAAATAATTTCCGCATTTTTTAACAATAAAGAAAAAAATATTGTTTCTTAGTTAAATCAAACTCCGGGTTTCCTGGTGTACGAGTATATACCGAGTCACACTGTATACCCCCCGCCTGTTTTTTTTTTGCAAAAATAAATAATAACACGTTTAAATTTTATTAATCCAAATATCCCCCGTCAATTAAAAATTCCAATTCTATAAACGAAGCGTACTGTTTTCGTAAAAAAATATCTTTCCATGTTTAACCGTGCATTCTGAGTTCCGCAAGGTATGTAAGAGACCTTGAAGTTAATGTACCCGACGTAATCAGGTACACAAGTAAACTGTATAGGGGGCGGTCCCAATCTGTGAGATGCTCAAGGGGGTCGTCTCGTTGTAAGGGAGACGACGGGTTCAGCTTGTAGGGCCTCGGCTTTCAAGTGAAGATGCTGCGGGTCTGGTCCAGAGAGAGGTGTAGTCAGGCGGTCCAGGGGCAGGCGATGGTCAATGAAAGTCAGGAGTCAAGTTGAAGGCGATGTCAGGGCGAAGATGAGTCAAGGTGAATGGTACTGGTGGAGGATGCTGGTGATCTGCCTTCCTCTGGTTTTTGCGCAATTTATATTGCGCTCAGAGCGCGACCACGGATTTGGGAGATTTGTATGGGGGAATTTTGTCTCCCCCTTTCTCGCTCTTTCCGGGTCGCTGGCAATTTTGTGGGATAGATTTAATTAATCTATCCCTTCTCCTAAGCATCACCTTTCAACTTCTCACACTCTTCCATCATTTTATTAAGTTTAGAAATACAGATTAAAAATACAGTTTACAAATAATGCCCGGTTTTTTGGGGCTAAACTCTTAATAACTAACTTATACTAACATTTACATACATAATAACATGACAGTTGTGTAGCTGGGGGCCGAGTTATCACTCCGGTATATTTTTATTTGGCCGGGTGATTAACCTGGCCATAAGGAGTTAGAAGTTAACGATACAATATTTTTTACCAACAGCTTACTATCACGTGAAATATAGAATGGTGGACCTTGTTGATGATAACAAACTTTTGTAATGCAATTTTAGAGGTTTCTAAAAAATCTAACTAAACCATCAAACCAAATGGAAAATATGATTTAGCCAAAAATCTCAGGCAATTTCCTGATAATGTTGATTTAAATTAAATAAAAGGAAATTCACACAGAAAATGAAGTTGATCGCATAGATCACAAGAAATTGAATTAAGACTGAATACTATCAAAACTAAATAGAACGATACGGAAAATATGATTTAACGTTATTTTCCGTAAAGTGCAAGGTTAATCAATTTGCGCGTTTACGTGACTGTAAGATGAGATCAATAGCATAGACAAGCAGATCATTGTTAAACATGATAAACAGGGAATCATAATATGTATAATCTGCAACATGCGATCATTATAATGCACAAACTTGTTTCTTATTACGTCAACAACATTATTACTAATATTTTCAATTTTATCAAAGAGTCTGTTAACTCGAGCACGAATTATTTCTGCAAGTTCTGTTGGCAGAAAACAATAATTGTCAGAATTGGGTACACTAAACGGACACGAAGGAGGGCAGCAAGCAGTAGGAATATTCAGAGAATCGTTTACATCTCCCATGAGAAAAAGAGTAAGCACGTCGACTGGGGGACTGCGTTACGACACGCGACAACTAAAGGTGTTGGATTCTAAGTAAAACAACTTGCTAGGTTCTCACCTTTTGTCTATTATCCAGTCCTAACCTATCTGTGACCAGCCTTAAAACAAATCGGCGACGGTGTCGCTCTCAACGGGCAAAAGTCTCACATCCCGCTCCTGACGAGACAGCGGGTATATTCGCGGTCATTCGTCTTCAATCGTTCGTCGCAGTAAGTGCCTCCAGGGACTTAGCCTCTTCGTCTTTCGTCATTCGCATCGCATCCGTCTCTGGAGGACACATCAAATTTCGTCATCCATCGCTCGGGGCAGCCGGCCGTTTCCTCTCAAGGACCTCAGGTGAGCAAACTGGCTTAAATCCTCATTTTATCCACAATATACAATCAAATCTTCTATCAAGTAGTATTCATTGTACAGTCCACTTTAATTTCACAATTCATCCGAAGCTGAAACGTATTCAGCGTTTATCGCAGTTTTCGGATCGAACAAAAGGCTTCTCGTATAATTGGTAGAATAATTAAAATTTAGATTAAATCCAAACATATGATAATACCTAAGAATTCTTGTTCAAAGTTTGTTGGAATCAATTTTGCTCGTAAAATTTTAGACCAATACGCCACTATGGTCTTGCCGCTGAAAGCTTCGTTGAAACCTTGATATAACAGTAGATAAAGAGAGAGCTATTTTGTTTTTACTCCAACCTATAAAAATTTGGGATAAAATCACTTTCTCCGGGGTTTTACGTCGTTCACCATGAAAAAGAAAGAGACGACAAAATCTCATGATTTATCACACCGCTTTAAAATATTGTTAGAATGTTCTTCGTGTCCCCGTCTCCGTTGAATCCGCCAACACGTTTTGATACGCGAAATAAATGAACATAACTCAATGGTTTGTTAGGTTACATGCTATATTTTTGTTTATAACAGTACTGTGAAAAAGTAATTATACGAATAAACAAAGACATTACGTCGACATGTGCTATGAATGAATGTATAAATACCCTAACCCTAGTCCTAGCCACTCCCAGGTCTAGCCGAGTCCGGCAAGCCTCATAAAAACTGACTACAGCAACGCTCTCTCTTGTATATTATTGCTCTGAGATTGAAACCCATATTTTGATTTCAAGAGTCGTTTAGTTATGAGAGAGGTAGGGAACGTTCTTACTGCTGAAGACCATTTTGAAATTTATAGCACCTTTCGGGGGGCAGGCACATGTTATACTTATGAAATATTTGGTCACAAATGTAATTACAGCCGATGAGAAGTATACATACACACGCAGATACACATACATACACGTATGCATCATGGAAATTAAATAAATGATTTCGGCCGACCGCACCCCACCACTAACTTATGAGAAAAGGAGAGAGGTTGCAATGGATCTGTCAGCGGTAGATATGCCTTTGGGTACAATTAATTCTTCCAGCCGTCGTATCAGGCTCCGGTTTTTAAGACGGCTTTTCTTGTAGGTATTAATTGAACGTATTTATGCAGAAAGAATCCAACCCCAAAAATTTGAAAACGAGAAAAAGGTGTTTGAAAATATGACGATACAAAAGCATTAATATGCGTTATAGGCATTTGTAAATTGAATATCACTGTTTGTTTTTATTTTTATTTATGAGAATTATTATAAATAGGTAATTGATAAATGTATTTTTAAAAATAAATGTATTTCCTAAGTTACCAACATTTTAATGTTTTCAAACATTACTTTTAACTTAACTTTTACTTTGACGGCCTCCATGGTCGAGTGGTAAGACGCTCGACTACGAATTCAAAGGTCGCCGGTTCAAACCCGGCGTGCGCCAATGACTTTTATTTATTTAGTTTAATTCATATAAAAATAATGAAAGTATATTTGCGGCACGTTCTAGCGTGGTAGATACTCTAAGTATCGCCCTGGTGAAAGACCACCATTCAGAATCGAAAAGTTGCTTGAAATGGCTTTGGCCGTGTTTGGTGACCAGATCTGAATAGCCAGGTACATCCCTAACCTTCCTCTTCCCAATATCCTTCCCCTCCCACTACCTTCAGCCTCACAACATAGCCCTATTTGGGGATGCCATAGTCTCACTGGCTCAAGACGGTTGGGATCAGTTGGGACTCTTGTACGGTATTCATATAAAAAATAAAAAATAAACTTTAACATCTACAATGTGCGTTAGTAAAAAAATGAATTACCAAAAATCTAATGCTTTTGGAGCTTGGATGTTTTCAGCAGATAGACATCTCTCATTTATCTATAGGAAAACAAATAAAATTCGATTTTGGCAAATTGTGTGTTGGACGTTTTCTGCATAACTACGTCCAATTATTATTCCACTTTGCAAAATCAAATCGTGTTCGTGCACGCCGAAGGTTCACACACTAACAAAGGTATTACCATTCTTTATTATCTTTGAACTGTGGCAATTTCGTAAATATTTTACTGAGGTGGCTCACACAAAACACAGATTTGCGATATTGCAGTTCCATTCTTCATCTCCCACACTGTGCCTTCCTCGTTCTTATGCATCCCTTGACACACATCCGAGCCAACAGCTTCTGTAAAGCTGCACTGTAGCTCTCTATGGAATAGCAAATGTGTTCTTGCAAATGTAAAATTTATCAAATATGCAATAAGAGAAATAATAATGTCACAATGAAGTTGTTGTAATCATGTTTGAAATGGTCTGAGATACTCTGACAGTGGAAAATCGAGTTCAAAATTGCGTTAACAATTTAATCAAAAGGATTTGTACAGTGCAACTATCGAGGAAATCAAGTGGATGCTATTTGTAGAAAAACCATAAAATTTTGATTGTTTCCAGTAAATAGTGACAGTAATAGGTATATAAATGAAATAAAACACCTTTTTTACTTTCATAAACACCTAATGATTTTCAGCAACTATAGAGTTAATTCATCATTAATCGAGTGTTTCCGCCAAACATTTATTTTTTTTTTTTTCACGTAAATACCGCACAAGAGTCTCAACTGCTCCCAACCGTCTAGAGTCAGTGAGACTATGGCATCCCCAAAAGGGTTATGTTGTGAGGCTAAAGGTAGTGGGGAGGGGAAGGAGATGATGAAGGGAAAGGTTGGAAAGTACCTGGCTATTCAGATCTGGTCACCAAACACGGCTAAAGCCATTTCAAGCAACGTTTCGATTCTGAATGGTGGTCTTTCACCAGGGCGATAATAAGAGTATCTACCACTCTTGACATGTTTATAGTGGAACCAGTGTAATAACAATGACATGCTTTATTTGTATTAAATACACAAAGAACTTTATCTTATATTTTTCTCAACCTTACTCAATCAAAATAACGTATTAAAGAGCATATTGACCGGTTAGTAGCTCAATGGACAAACGCGTCAGATTCTCATCAGGGCGTCGTGGATTCAATTCCTCTACTAGCTAAGTCCTCCATCATTGCACAAGCAACATCTTTCGCTTACCATGATGGTAGTGGGAGTTTTTCAAATATTGTCAGGTTATTCGTAACCCAGGAATGTTTGTCTTTCTTTAAAAAGAAAAGAAAACATCTAGTCGATCCAGCGACTTTGAACCTTCCTAGCTTCCTTAGGTTTATCCTTCAATTTATTGTTGTTTTTATTATCTTCCGAAAAAAGTTATTGTTGCAATTTTCCTTTTTGGAGAATTTAAGTTAAATATGCACATCGTAGGCGCCTGCCTAAGAGCATCCCGCTAATCCATCGATCCGTTGTAACCTCTCCCTCTTTCTCACAAACAACGCATCTAACAGAAAGAGAAGTTAGAACGAAGAAACTCTCATCGGCAGGATCATCGCCAACTAATGCCACCTGGATGTGTCCTAAACCCTTCAGGTTTGATTTCTGGTCGGCACAGCACAAAGGCGGATATTACTCCCATAAAATGATGAACGATTGCAAATGTTACGAAAATCGTAACACGTGGTGCGGGCAAAAAATGTCATTCACGTAACTGGGTCAGTCGATCTGCGCTGAAACCAACCACAATGCAGTGGCTGGTGGTAACTGGTTCATGGTGAGATGCAACTAAGATATTTAAAATTTATACCTATGGAGTCGTCGGCATGATGCCTTAATATTTATATTGATGTACGTAATATTTCTGACCTGAAATGTGTCCGCAGCTGGTTATTACGTTTAAAAGTTTATTTAGATTATCGACCTGATAAAAGACCACCATTCAGAATAGAAACTTTCCTTAAAATGGCTTTAGTCGTGTTTGGTGACCAGACCTTAATAACCAGGTACTTCGCAACCTTCACCCTCCCCATCTCCTTCCCTTCTCCACCCCCTTCAACCTCATAAGATACCCTAATTGGGGATGCCATAGTCTTACTGGCTCCGGACAGTCGGGAGAAGTTTGGACTCTGGTGCGGTATTCACATAAACCAAAAACTGAAAAGTTGGATTGTGACATAGTTTTGAATTTTATATATCCTCTTCGTGTAAAAAAGTATCTCCAGTTAGTGGTTACGTGCTTGGGCCTCACAATTATTAGTGTAAAAAGTTAATAATGCGACTCGAGTCGCTCTCTCAGTGGGCCAAGATCATCGTAAGTAGTTACCGTTTGTACAGTGCTAAATACTTCACGAAAAGTTTTTCCATTGAGTTGTGAACCCGTTAGTAGGTATGGATCGTCGTTAAAAATACTAAATCTCTTTGGAAATTAACTCTAATGAAATATGTAATTTCTATTTATACGAAATTCTCACAAATGTCAGACACAATTGTATAGACCTTAGAGCAATAATATACAAGAGGTAACGCTGTAGATCGATCTATAGTCAGTTTTTACTGACTCGGTTGGACCTGGGCGTGGCTAAGACTAGGGTTACGGTATTTATACATCCATTCATAGCACATGTCGACAAAATGTTTTTGTTTATTCGTATAACCACTTTTTCACAGTCTTATAAAAATATACCATATAACCTAAAAAACCGTTGAGTTATGTTCAGTTTAGTTGCACATAAAAGCGTGTGGGCGGAGTCCCGGGAGACGCACGAGTCAAAGAACATGGTTACAATACTTTGAAGCGGTGTGAAATTTTGCCAAAATTTTGTTGTCTCTTTCTCTCTCACGGTATACGACGTAAAAACCCGGAGAAAGTAATTTATCGCAAATTTGTTTAGGTTGGGTAAAACAAATTAGCTCTCTCTCCATAGATATTCTTATTCCGAAGTATAGACCTTACAATAATGATACGTGAAGGCAGAATTATTTAATCTTATAATTTGTAGAACTCAAACACTATTATTTATTTATTGAACAATAATGTAAGTGTTTTCCATGAAAGTCTTAGGCGTATTATTTTATACATCAATAACATAAACATGAAAACTTTGTATTTTAACGTTATTAAAACACATTTCTAAACCAAAAGCTGCCTTGTAATATTATATTTAACCAAAATCCAAAATGTGGAAAATGCCTTACGCATCTCCTAAAATAACTTTGACCTTGATCAGACAAATGATTCTCAAAAATAAATTAAATTATGACAAATTTAAAAAACATATTTTAAAAATTATAAATAAAATAGTTGCTTTGATGCAAGTAGACAAATCGAATGCAATGCAATAAAAACCAGTTGTGTTTATCTTAACAACGACTATATGACACCATGTTCAAACAGCGTTATATCGTTAAGTAAGCAATCATTGAGCGATAAGTGGAAACTAAAAACACCTGTGCAAGAAAATCAAATATACACCACATTAGCACTAGACTCGAATTCGCGTACGAAATTAATTAAGATAATAAAAAATATATTCACAAACAAGTGCAATGCAAACCATTATCAACTAGTCATTAAGGAAGTGCGATGATGGGGGAAATAAATCATAGAAACCATATAAAACAGAAGTGATGACTATAATGAAAATGCACTCATGAATACACAATCACAACAAAAAAAACATTTAATTGGATATTAATTCAATTACAGTAGTTATAAATTTTAGCGTGACTTTAATTCCCATGGGTGTGAATAGCTGCATTATAGTGAAATAATAAAAGAGATATGGTTCATTCAGAGCAAGCTTCTGCGTGCAATTGTAACATAACCCAGGAAGAGATGACAAAATGATTTCCCACACGAATACGACTGATTTATGCGAAGAAATGGAAGCATGCGTCAAAGATACGATATAAATAATAAGGAAACTCTGCAGAATGCGTTGAGTATTGATTATCAAACGCATATCTTAGACAGACTTAATGTGACAACACAATCAGTGCAATGATTACGTTATGAAGCAGCAGAATGATTTCTTAATCATTTAAAATTGGTCATAAAAAGATCTCCACGATACCAGAGTGTCAAATTGTTTGTTAGGTATTATGGTAAATATGCATATATTTTAAAAATAGTTTTTATAGTGAATACCACCCAAGAGTCCCAACTGCTCCAAACCATCTAGAGCCAGTTAGATCATGGCATACCCAATCGGGGTATGTTGTGAGGCTGAAGGTAGTGGAAATGGGAAGGAGATGGGGAAAAGGAAGGTCGGTAAGTACCTGGCTATTCAGATCTGGTCACAAAACACGGTTAAAGCCATTTCAAGCAACGTTTCCATTCTGAATGATGGTCTTTCACCAGGGCGATACTTACAGCCACTAGTTAGTACCACTCTGGAATGTGTCGCAAATACATATTATTTTATATTAATTAAATGTGTTATGACACATATTAATTAAATACAATGTATTTGCTCATGCCAGGTTTGAACCCGCGGCTTCTGTATTCACAGTCGAGCGTCTTACCACTCGACCATGCAGGCCACCAAGATAAAGGTCGTTAACTTAGAGCAATAATATATTGTTACTTCAAGGTCGTTAAGATAAAGGCGATGCGTTTTATGAAATGATATCGATTGACCTACCTCAACCATATTGCTGGTTGCGATAGGTCCATCATCGGGGAAGATGTGGCTCGACAAGCAGATAGAAGCGCGGCACAGGCTAATACCTTCAAAGGCTAATAACATCATACTTTAAGCCGCCAGAGTCTTAAACCATAAACAATAATGTTTTAAGTTTGTAGAACTTCCAGACTGGATCTGTAAATTGTTATGAAAAAGGAAAGCTTTTAATACCGTTTAGAGTGCATTGGTTATACGTGATATTATTGTAACATTACCAGAACACACTTATAAAGCAACAATGATTATTTTACACAAAGGAATAGAGAAAACTAGCCAATAGTGGTTATGGCAATCAAATGATAATAACAATACTGAGATTGATTGATGATGTAGCTAATGGCCACCGTTTTAATGCGCTATGGTACCTACCCGATTCATAAACAATGTTACAGAAATACTTTCTCGACAGCTTTATTCGGCTAGTTTAAAACTTAAAACAATGAAATGAATGAGTACAACTGACAAGCGATATAGTAAGAAGGTTACCAATAACTTTTAGGCGTACCCGGCATTTTGAATGCAATCAAAAATGTCTCAGTATTCCTGATACTACATATTATATTTTCGTAGAAAGCAATCACTTTGTGGTTTGACATATTTAACCTTTTAAATGCCAGTATGTAGAAGTGTAGCTGTGCACAGCAGGCCATGAATTTTTAATTAAAATAACGGGAAATATGTATGATACAGAGGCTCAAAGAAGAGCGAGAAAACTCGCTATTTTTCTATAGAAGCGAGAAATCTCGCTCTTGGCACAGAAGCGGTTAAAGAAATGAAAAAATAATAAAATAATATAAGACCACAGATACTATCTTAATTTTTTTCGATCGTAAAAATTAAAATAATATCCGCGGTCTTAAACAAAGTAATTTTTATTTCTTCCAATTCATATTATCTGTATCTTTAACTATGTTTCCGTTGTTATAATTAAAATGTTATTCTATTAATGATTTAATAAAACAAATTTGTAACTTTATTCCACTTTTATTATTTTGACTGGACCGGTTTCAGCCTATGACGGCCATCTTCAGACTAGTGTTTTTTTATAATTTGGTCTCCCTCTGTAAGTATATATAACCATACACTTTGTATTTTTTTGTTTGTTTAATTTTGTACCCTGATTATGTTTGGGTTTTGGCGAAACCGGTCGGTCATAAAAAATAGATAATATTCGTTGTCTTCTACAAAGTTATTTTTCATTTCTTTAAATATGTCAAACCACAAAGTAATTGCTTTCTACGAAAATATAATTATAACTAACTATTAACACGATCCGCGAAGGAGTTATGATGATCAATTGTGAATCAATCAACATGCACTGGAACTATTGATAATATGAATACGACACTTAACTCTCTGCTTTACTTTTACTGAGTAATTCAGAGGCAGCTGACAGGATTTTTCCAAGAACATTAAATATTTCAGACTTTGGATAGACATGAATTATCTATAAAAATACATAAATTGCGAAATTACCTTTTTTATTGAAAACAAGGCAAACTTTTCACATCAAAAGTATTGTTTTGAATGAGAAAAGTTGAAACTTCTTCTAAAATTTTGTATTTCATGATTATAAAAATAATGAAATGTATATTAATTTTACGGAACTTTTCGCAAGTTTTTTCATATCCAATTTTCAAGGACTAATTTTCGCCATCGTTATAACTTTTAAATCACAATATTATGTATAAAGAGGTGGGTAGCTTCGAAACATAGGAACATCCGATCACTAATCAAGCAAAACATATTTAAAATTAATAGTCATCTTCTTACTAATCAGGTAAATTTGTCCAGTAGTCCAATATTAGGTATACGATATTTCCTGTAAACTCATAAAATTTATCATTATTCTTTAATCACCTTCTCAGTTGACGTTTTGTCTCTTTCAATTCATATTATCTGTCCTTTATCTCTGTTATAATTGAAATGTTATTCTATTGTTTTCTCATTGTTTTGTAATTTTATTTTATATTTTGTTTTCCCTCTGAATGTATATATAACTGCACACTTTGTATTTTTAGTTTTTTTTTTTAATTTTGTACCCTGATGATGCTTAGGCTAAGCAAAAGCCGTCGGTCATAAAAAATAAAATAATATCCGTGGTCTTATACAAAGTTATTTTTTCATTTCTTTAAATATGTCAAACCACAAAGTGATTGTTTTTTACGAAAATACAATAAATATTTGGTTAATCGCTCATTATCAGAATGCCAAGTTAATTGAACTATTCAAAGAAATTCAACACGAGGATGCCTTAACAGCGCTGTCAAAAAAACGTTACTTAAATACGATAAAAATGTACCTACACAATACTGGTTTATTGGTATCAGGATTTAAAATCGAGTAGGTGCTCAAATGAATTTGAATGTAAATACCTACACGAAGGCTCATTTTGATCCATTTATAAAGTAGGGGCCATTACAGAACTCCACGAAACGCAATTAAAAAACCATTTGACGCAGTACAAAGAGGAAACCTTGAATGTTTTGAATTGCAACAACTGTTGGCGTGCGCAATTGAGGGAAAGATTTATTTACAATATATGCATGACGACAATTAGGGGCCTGTACTTGATATAGCAAACATAAAATAGAAAAGATAAATTATCAGAATAAGCAAACACTTTGTGGATTGACATGATTAATTAAATAAAAAACACACGTTGTTTAAATCCACTTTATTTTTGTATAAGTCAACTAGTTTCGATTCTACTGAATCTTCATCGGGACTTAAAAATATACTGTATATTATATTTAATATACTGTATATTTTTAAGTCCGAAACTAGTTGACTTATACAAAAATAAAGTGGATTTAAACAACGTGTGTTTTTTATTTATTTAATTAGAAAAGATAATTTGCTAATTTTTTCAGCGCCATTTTCGTGAAATACCACCTCGAGATAACTTTACAAAGCTAGAAAAAAAGCAGTCTCGTAACTCCAGAATATCAAACGCAATTAAATAAACATGTTTAAAACAATTTCCGTTAACAGTACTATTAAAATAGCACAATATATTATTACAAACTGAAAAATCGCGAAAGATAATTTTCTTTTGATGTAGCTAAATATCTTGATTTAAAAAAAAAAGCTTTTTATTTAAAAAAAATAGTTCAAACATACATTACTAGACGGCCTCCATGGTCGAAGTGGTAAGACACTCGACTACGAATCCAAAAGTCGCGGGTTCAAACCTGGCGTACGCAAATGACTTGTATTTAATTAAAATGTGTCATAACACATTTAATTAAAATATAAAGTATATTTGCGGCACGTTTCAGAGTGGTAGATACTCTAAATATTGCCCTGGTGAAAGACCACCATTCAGAATCAAAACATTGCTCGATTGAAATAGCTTTAGTTGTTTGTGACCAGATCTGAATAGCCAGGTACTTCCCAACCTTCCTATTCCCTATCTCCTTCCCCTCCCCACTACCTTCAGCCTCACAACACACCCCAATTACGGATGCCATAGTCCCACTGGCTCTAGACGGTTGGGAGCAGTTGGGACTCTTGTGCGGTATTCAGTATAAAAATAAATCCAAATTTTAAAATGGCCTGCAAAAATAAGGCAAAACTAACTAAATTTAAATAAAAACAATCCGGGTGGTAAAATATATTACACGTAGGTCCTTTATGACTTGTCTAGATTTGAAAAGATTATTTTTACAATTTTCTTATCACATACATCAGTTCCAATTTGGAAAATGTCACACTCGTACGTATCTACGTACGTAGGCACAATGACATTATATCATACTATACAAATAGGAATGATTTTAATTCCGACCAAAGTTTGTTTCAAGATTAAAAAATACGTGTTCCGAGAAAAGCAACGATATTTGTTTACCTTCAGAAAAATGTATGCGATTTTCACAAAAAAATCTCGCCGATAACATTGGAAAAAAGTTTATATTGACTGTACGAAGTGCAATAATTTACAGTATATTTGCACCTCGACCCAGTGTGGAAGATACGATCGTTTCCTAACATCCTAGTGAGAGACCACAATTATTCTGAATCGGAATATTGATTGAGAAGATGCTAAAAACCAAGTTTTTCCTAACCTTCCTCTGCCCTATCTCTGTCACCCTCACAACAATCCTCAAATGGTACTTCCAAAATGACATTAGCGCCGGGCAGACATACTTAGATTGTTCTCATTGATGACTTATATATAAATAAATATAAATGACATGGCAGTATCCGGCCTCCACAATTAATCAATCCTCCATTGTTACAGGTACAACCGATCAGTGATCACGTACTGCTGCAAAAAGCAGCCAAAGGGCACGGTGTTCACGGAAGAGCGGCCATGTCCTTGTTCGTGTACGATTTACCGGAACACTGTGCATGAAGTAAACACCGCTGTGTCTGTAGTCTGTAGGGTAACCCCCGTGTCCGTTTACCTATTACCACAACAACCTGCCAACTCCCTCTGGGCCCCTGGTAGACAACCGAACACACGTAAGCGCAGGTAACTTGTATGTTAACTTTGTAATCGATCGTGGAAGAATGACTTTAATCCGGTGGTGAGTCTTCCCACAGGGATCATCTTTGGGTATACCGTGTGGAAGGCTTTTAACAGAAATTAAGAAATGAACCTGGGCTTCGGCAGGAGGGAGAAAACACAAAAGCCAGTAAATCATACCGAGGTGTTGAGTACAAAAAGCGCGTCGTCATGCGGATTTTTTAAAAATAATTAATACCGCACAAGAGTCCCAACAGTCTAGAGCCAGTGAGACTAAGGCATCCCCAATTGAGGTATGTTGTGAGGCTAAAAGTATTGGGGAGGGGAAGGAGATGGGTAAGAGGAAGGTTGGAAAGTACCTGGCTATTTAGATCCGGTCACCAAACACGGCTAAAGCCATTTCAAGCAACGTTTCGATTCTAATCGGTGGTCTGTCACTAGGGCGATACTTAGAGTATGCACCGCTCTGCAACGTGCCGCAAATACACTTTTATTTTTTTTTTGTATGAATTAAATGTATTAGGACACATGTATATATAAATATATATATGTATATTTTTTTTAAATAATTCAGTTGAATTTTTATTTATTTATTGGGCATTGGTACCGAAAGGATCAATAATCCTAGTTGTACGGAATACCTTTCACTGAAATACTGGTAGAAAAAGAACAGAATTCTTACCTGACACCAATGTTCTTAAGATTGCAATACGTCTGTCGAAGAAATGTATAAAATAAAATCCGTTTTTGCACAGATTCGAAATCTACCAAAGACAAGAAGCTGCCAAAATCAATACTGGAGCGCAATTGTGATTTTGTTGAGCACTTTTGAAAAAAACGGATTAAATCGTCGTCAACTGGAAAATACCTCCTAAGAAGTCAACTCAACAAAAATGAGTTATATACTCGCATGACATTGCGAAGAGTTTCAATTTGTACTTCAAGTTTCAATGTTTTTATTGGTGAAAATACATTATTGCATCTAAAACTACAAAGCGTATTTTCGATGTCTCAAAAAACAATCTGTAACTCTCAAAATAATAACTTTTTAATTTCCTCCTGAACAATTACGCTTTTGACACATGTGAGGTATTTCGCGTTGACGACGAAATATTCGTAGTCATCCTAAAACCGCGTTCATAGACAAATGGAGAGGATAATGACGAAAGAAGACGAAACATGGTACCTGCCCGAAGACGGATCTGGGCATATTTTATTAGCATAGTTGTGCAATATCTACAGTTATATAAGCCAAGTACACATAATAGATTATACATTAAAAGAGCCGCAGATCGGACCAGGAAAAGGCGATCGGACGTGATGCCATTGTCTGGGAGATAAGTCCATCACGTGGGAAGCGATTCTGTTTGTTGCATGTTGGTTAAAGTTCTTTCAAAGCCGTTTGGCTTCCAATCTCTTTCGAGCTAATTTAATGTATTGACAAAGTAACAATAACAAGCCACAAAAGTGGGTAAAAACATTTTAACATATTATAATTGAGTTGTGTCAATTTTATTAGAAATTCGTAAGGATTTGAAATTTAAGGGTAAAATAAATTGATAATTTGGTTCAATTAATTAGAATTTTTGAAGAGCATGCTTCAGTAGAATAGGTACCTAGGAGCCTATTTTACAGTGAAATATGGTTACATCTATTGACAAGAATATAATCATAGCAATTTAGCAGAAATATGTTCGTATGAAGCTGCAAAAGCTCTCGAACTCTGGCTTCATGTAATTGTACAGGTTTGTTGTCAACATTTTTATAATACGAAAAAAAATCAGTTCACAGTGTCATTTCCACCATGAGCTAGTGAACTTTGTTATGTCCATTTAATTATCAATAATAAAACTCCATTTTGGTTTTTCTATACTTTTCAACAATTGTTCAATAAGATTTAGGCTGCGATGTTTAAAACTTTCGTTACATTTGAGATTGTCACAATTAAGCGACTAGCGACATTTTATCATTTTGACAATTGAATGGTCCCCCGTTAAACGCTGATTGTCGGTCCGTTTCGGGTTTTTAACAAACTGAATCAGCTGATAAGGACAACGGCCATGTGGTTATGCTTGAAACAGGCCTAGAACCGACGTTTAAAGTAGGTTTCTCGACCTTAAAAAAAGTGATGAAATTCAGGCGTAGTTAGAACTAGTACATGTCATAGTGTATTGTATTATACACAACTATTCTGAAATGATTTACTTTGACTATTAGTTATGAACGATATAGTTTTATAATGGTGGAATCGTTATACAATCATTTTGACAGTATTCACCTCGGAAATTAAACGGTCTCAGATGAAATTAGTTCTAAACTAACCAACACGAGATGTCAATCAACGGAGCCGAGTCTGTTGCCCGATTCGTAGATTGCGTTTATTCACTCAGAACAAAAGAAATATGTTCACATAGTACTTCATCAAACCCCTTAACGACCAAGAGGTTAATTATCATTGAAAAAAGTAAAAATATCAAGGCAAAATTTAAGCAATCCGCATTAATGTCTATAGCAGTGATTCCCAAAGTGGTAGATAACCCCCCACCCTAGGAGGTGGACGTGAAAAATTGACGGTATTTTTTTTTTCAATCGACTAGATACACAAATTGTGAGTTACGTATTGTTGTCAAATCATACCTATGAACCGTTAATTCGTGTACCCATCGAAATGATTCATTTTCCAAGGAAGTGTAGAAAATACATGCTTATTACAACCGATCAGTTTCAAAAATTATTTTATTTTGACGTAGTGTTTTGACCGGTCGGGACAAACACGTCGGATTTCCACCCGGGCGTCGGGGGTTCAATTCCCCTGCTTGTTAAGTCCTCCATCATTTTACAACAAGCCACATTTTCCGCTTATTATGATGGTAGTAGGAGTTTTTCAAATATTGGCAGGATATTTGCGACCCGGGAACGTTTGTTTTTCCTTAAAAAAATAAAAGTTATGATAGTAGTTGAACACCTTGGAAATTTATTTTTTATGTTTTTTTATTCAAAACATTGTGGAAAGTGCATTTATTCAGACCTACCGTCTCAAAACCCAAAATAAAAATATTTTTAGTTAAAGATACTCCCACTATTCTGGCAGTTGTGACTCTAGTCCTTTAGTCACATAAAAAAGTATCTTAAAAGCGATGGAGTTTTCCTGGAGGGTAACTCTGAAGATAAAAAATTTTCGAAAAGGGGGCGGTGAGTCAATTGATTTGGGAAGCTCTGGTCTAGATCAACCATCGATTATAATAATATGATATGCAATAATAATAAATCACACTTTATAAAGCCTATTTCGAAAATCCGACGAATAATACGATAATCGAATCAAATCTTTTTGTAGTTCCTACGTACGTTGCGAATGTAATTCAAGGTAGATCAAGCGAGACCATTCTAATTAATAAATCGTGCCGGTCAAAATAGCACCAGGTAGATATTGCATTGCTACAGGTAATTAAGTAATAACGCATTGTTGTTTACACAACGTGAGTGTTTTATATTTATGGTAACAGGAGTACTGTGGTGGTAAAGGTGCTATGATCCATTGAACATTAAAAAAATAAGGTTATTTATTGCAGAAAGCGAAGATTACTTTGTGGTAAGACTAACTCTTACTTTGTAAAAAAAAAAGTAATACGTACGAGTGTTCATTAATTACATCGACTTACAACAAGTAATTATTCAAATTACAGAAACACTTCGTAAAACGCAGAAAAGAATTTCCGTCCAAAATAAATCATGCAATGAGTACCGCGCAATCGGATGATTTAAATGAACAGCCATATGAAATAAAAAATAACTATTTTAAGAATAAACGATCGTTGTGGCAGAGTGGCAAGATCTGCACCCGGAAATCTGGGTTCAAATCCCGACGTGGGCCGATAAAAAATGTTTTATTTTAAAGCCGGTTTTTACCGGTCAATAATACCTGAGTGGACAAACGCGTCGGATTCCCACCCGGGGGTCGTGGGTTCAATTCCTCTGCTGGATAAGTCCTCCATCATTGCACAAGCAACATTTTCCGCTTATTACGATGGTAGTAGGGGTTTTTCAAATATTGTCAGGTTATTCGTAACCCGGGAATGTTTTTTTTATTTAAAAAAAGGTGATTTAATAAAACAAATTTATAACTTTATTCCACTTTTATTTTATGACTGGACCGGTTTCAGCCTATGACGGCCATCTTCAGACTAGTACAAGTTGTTGTTGACCTACGGCTTATATACTATTTTTGGGGATGTCAGGGGTAGTAAACAATGATTTTACATTAATTGTTTTAATCAATTTTACATTGTTTACTACCCCTGAAATCCCCAAAAATAGTATATAAGCCGTAGGTTAACAACAACTTGTACTAGTCTGAAGATGGCCGTCATAGGCTGAAACCGGTCCAGTCATAAAATAAAAGTGGAATAAAGTTATAAATTTGTTTTATTAAATCATTAAAATGGAATTCCACCACGAATTAACAGTTTCAAAATTAGAAATAATAAAAAAAGGTGATTTCACAGACATCATTGAAACATGGTATATTTGGATCTTGTTCTAAGGGAACAGTTCTCTCAAAATCATCAAGAGTTTGCTTGACTTAAATTTGACTATGTTTAATGACTAGATCTAAATAGTTAAGTACGTTCAGTCTCACAAAGTACCCAAAAATGAGGATGCCTTAGTTCCACCGGCTCCAAGCAGATGAAACTCTTGCGCACTATCACATATGTAAGTGTTCGAGATGAAACGAGAGAAATTACGTGTAATTTTCCCAACCGATACGTGCAGACATTTGACACTACGACCTTGAACAACACAAGGTCAAATAGGCACGTCACTCCAAAGGCCATCAGATATCTCGTGAATAGAGTAGGAATATATCGAGAAAGTGAACAGTGCTTAACAAAGCAATTTTCTGCGCGGTCTCCGACCGTCTTTAACCTTTCCTCGTTATACGAGTACCTGCACGAAATTTAAACGTGAATGCCGAAATCGAAAATCGGGAAATTTAATGTTCTTTGTCTGATTGATTATTTAAAAGCATACGTGTTTTGTAAAGAAAGTTATTTTATGGCGTACTCCGAACAAAAGTTTCATTGATTCACATTATGGTTTAACACCTGGCAGTCAGTTCGTATAACAAGGCAAACGAATTAACACAATCGACAGACAGACAGAAAGTTAATACAAAAAACTTTTAGACGGATTCGTTGAAATCTTTATCTGAAAGCTTTGCGTGATTGTGATCGCTGTAGAAGAATTGATTAACTTTCAAAATCACGTCAGCGATGTGTCTGATTTTTTAGCAGCACATCTTTGTAAAGTAATATTATAATAAACAAAAGCCAAGCGCCAGGAAGGCAGCAGAGGAAGTTGGCGAATGTGGAATGGGCCAGCGTGCCAATAGACCGGATAACACATGCCATAGATGAGAGTGAGTAGTTTGGGTTATCTTATTTTCAAATATTTAAATAATATCCATAATTAACAACACAATTATGAAACAGACAGATCCTCTACTCTATCCGGGAGTAACGCTTTAACCAATTCATCCATTAGGACCTTATTATTTTTATCATTACAAAGATGGCAGCCAAAAAGGGGAGGATAAAAATGAAAAAATAATATCAATAATCTTCAATAAAAGTATGAGATCGATTAAAAATGTCGGTTCCTAATAAGGTCCCAAATGCTGAATTGGTTGAAGTGTTACCCCCAGTTAGAGTAGAGGATCCGAGTTCTTGTCTTGGTTGTGACCATTGTCTTTTATTTTCTGGCTTTTTCTGTTTCATATTTGTGTTGTTGATTATTAATGTTATTTTTTTTTTTAAATAAGCATTAATTTTTTCAAGGTTAATTCCAATTTCAATATCTTCTTTTCATCCAACTTCAAATGAAGACGTTTATTGTAACATTATAATACTTCAGACCGTTGTTCATATTGAGCTAATCAAATTTATTCGTTTATTGACAGTTACCTGTTTATAAATGCGTTGCAAGCTTGCGAAAAAAACTAAATAATCAATCATACGACAGAGGAAATATTGTATGGCGTCTTCAGGTAGTACGTAACTGTTTAAAATTGATCGAAGTTTTTCAAAGTGTCTGGCTTTGTATTATATATTGTGAAGTCGCAACTAGCACGGCCATAATAACAGTGTTAAGCTGTGGCAGCCCTGACACAAAAAGACTGAACAATTTTGGGTTACTTTTGGCGAATTTTCCGCATTTGGTAATTAGCTGTCCGTTTGTTGTAAATCGAATGGCAAGAAAAAATATCCCGACTGACTCAACTACACGAGTTGTGACGTCACCATAAACTTCTATTAAAAATAACGGGTGTTATTATTTTTTGCGGAGGCAATCACTGACTATTTGCCAACCGCAATAATGTCGTCCCTCGAGCTGCCGACTGGTTGTGTACCGTTCGAAGAATTGGGCCACGGAGCTAAGGGGTCTTCACACGGACCAGACAGCAGACTGCAGACAGTTCACAATGCACGCGGTGGGAAAAGTGAGCAGCACAGATGGAAACAAGGGTAAAGCTGCGCAGGTGTCAGTGGGTCAATGGCGCCGAGTAACATACTGCCTACTTAATCGACTCGATCAGCCAGCCGGCTAAGGAGAATCAGCTGCTGATCGGTTACCGCATATGGAAACAAAACTCCTTTTGAAATCAAGAGCACGTTTTCATCTCCATACACGACTTGACTGAAATTGATCTCACATTTTTCAAGTACCGTGTTTTCTTTGAAGATAATGGGATTCTACGAGTGTAATATAAGTAATCGAATCCTTCTTTTGACCTTACGAGAGGGGCGGACTCAATGTCACAGAGACAAAACATGTTATTTCTGATCATAACGAACAGCGGTAAGTTCAGCTATGATAACATTTTTGTTTTTCTTTGGTCATCTTTAAAAAATACAAAATATTAAAGAAAGCTAAAGGCTAATGTAAGATTCGTTTTCACTTTCTCAAACAGTAAATCGACTGAAGCGACTTGTTTTATGATTTTCATGCATGATTTTATACAAACGGGGGCATTGTGTTATTTCGATAGAACACCACTCGATTGGTATGTGGACAAATTTCTATTTTCTTCAGAGTGCATTGGTACACCATATGGTTTATGTAGGACTGAGATGAAATTGTCATTCACAGAGGGCATTGGTAAGACTTCCCATAGAACTGTAGAGGATAAGGATAGAAACACAAAGATAAAACCTCAGAGCAATAATATACCAGGAGGGATAGCTTGTGTGATCAGGATTGTTGAAATTTTCATGACTCGGGCGTGGCTAGGGCTAGAGCTAGGGTGTCCATACATCTATTCATACCACATGTCGACATAATGTTTTGTTTATTTGTATAACAACTTTTTCACAGTATAGTTGTCAACAAAAATACAGGATATAACCTCAAAAACCGTCGAGTTATGTCCTGTTATGTCGTATAACATAACGTAGTGGACCGAGTCACCGGAGACGCGGGAGACGGAAAAAATATTCACATACCTAAAAGTGGTGCGATATTATGTGACAACTTGTCTTGTCTCTTTCTCACGGTTTACGACGTAAAAACCAGGAGAAAGTGATTTATCGTAAATTTGTATGGGTTGGGTAAAAATATTTAGCTCTCTCTCCATATATATTCTTGCTCTGAGGATAAAACTACGTATAAATATGGTTCCTCTTTACATAGAACGACAATTATTAAATCACACATCTATCACTAGAAAGTGGAATGCATCGTAGTTGAATAAGTATGATTCTTCAGAGAAGACTAACCCGATGAGTACCATATTGAGCGGCTTAGGAGAATGCTCAATATTCGTGTAAATATGCTACAGTCGTTTTTGCTGACGCAGTGTAAAATTAAAAATGATCTTATTTCGATCCTTTTGTATTTATTTGTTTATTTATAAATTAACGGACTAAAGTCCAATTACAAAAATACATATGAAACACGAAATAGAAAAAAGAGTAACAGAGAAGGAATAGCATATACATTAAAATAAATTAAGCGATGAACAAAAATAAGGCAAAATAAACATAAGAGAGAACATTCAAACCATGGTCTAGTCAAAGTTTTGGTAGAGTCTTAAAGAATGACAAAAATCATTTAGAGTGCTACCAAACATTTCAAAACCATGGCTTGAGTTAACAAGTCTTGACATTCTGGACATTGGAGAATTATACCCATAATTAGTATTGTGATGATTGAGGAAGAGCAATTAATTTTTTCTGAGTACGGCAAGGAATGTTGAACTGGATAAGTTTCAACAGAGAAGGTGAGTCAATAAAACAATTAATGATTTTGTAAATGAATATTAAACAGAAGTCTTTCCTGCGCTTTTCTAATGAAGACATTTTCAATAATTGTTTAATTTCATCATATGAATAATCGCCTCTTTCTCGCCCCAATCTCCATGCAATACCGCGTGTGAACATGTATACCAGTGAGAATAAATAATCCAACTACAACCAACTACGAGTGCACTGCAAAATATTCTTATTGTGCGCCTGAGCTATTGCAGCGTCTCGACATTTATTTTCAGTGCTTTGTTTGCTAGATGCTGCATTCACAGTAAGTACACACTTAAGTACCGGGTCGCTGGTCTCGAGGAAAGACTAGACAGTCCGAACATCACTTAGTAAGAAAGAATTCATACACAATTAATGATGACGATAGAACAGTAAATAAGAGCAAAAAATACAACAAACATTTTAATGACTTACGTTAACCCTTTTTGTTCACCCAACGGTAAATTTCACACTTCACATCGGTAACATAAAAACGGAAACAAAAAACGTACTTAATAATAATAATAATATTTGGACGGTTTTTATAGCGCCGTTTTTGTGAAAAATCACCTCAAGGGCGCTGTACAGATCTTATTTGCTATCATTACATATTAATTCCTAGTTTAAATAAGAAAATATACAGGAACATACTTACCTGGCAGGTCCCATCAGATAGACACAATTATTAACTTAAAATTATGATTTTAATTAAATTTGTTTTTCCGATTTAGGGCATGGGAGCGAAATTAAAAGAATGGACTTTCTGAATTTGTCATACAGTACAGGATTTGATTAAAATTTGCATATCTAAAGGTGATTTGTCGAGAGACAGATTATGTTGAGATTCTTTTAATGAATTTAAGGATATTGGACAGCATATTTAGCCATTCAGTCAAAATAAAACATCTCCTCATTCAGTTGAAGGTTGGCTATCAGGGCAATCTTCACCTTGCAGACTGCAGCCCGAAACAACCCGCGGAAGTGCACTCGTACCAGTCACGTAGACTGCGAAGCCACGAAGTGAAAAAAAATCCTTTCAATATAACAGTGACATATCCTCGCTGTTCGGTTGTCGGGGCATTGATCTTGCTGCATTCAGACCTGCCAATAATATAACTTTTTGTGTATTCGACGAGACCAATGCTTAAACGTACATAGTCATTTTACGACAGGAAAAGCACTCGAGCCAGTGTTGAGCCGTCTCGCTTAGCATGGCGCATGCGATGCGAAGGAGAAACCGAGTTCCGCGTAACACTCAAAATGATATAACTTCCAACTGGACAAAGGAAAACTAGCGGTAAAACGCACGCTGCATTGTTTCATTACTTAGGTGAAAGTCCAGTTTGGTTTTATTTTCCTGGCGACAGTTGCACAGAGCGAAGCTCTATTAAAAGAGCAGTACATTATGTCACGTGTAGTGCGTCGACAGAGGGGTGAACAGAGGGAATCAGCTAATGGTGGATAAGAAACATCGGTAGTAAAAAATGTGTTGGGGGTGGAAATGGCAGAGGGCGGACGGAAGTAGATCACTGGGGTTACGTGTGGTAAAACCATGTATGACCGTATTACGAATGAGGAGATCCGAAAATAATGCAAGGTCGATGTAAATAAAATGAATAAATTTAAGAGAAGGGTTTCTTTATTTTTATATGAATACCGCACAATAGTCTCAACTGCTCCCAACCGTCTAGAGCCAGTGAGAATATGGCATCCCCAAATAGGGTATGTTGTGAGGCTGAAGGTAGTTTGGAGGGAAAAGAGATTGGGAAGACGAAGGTTGGGAAGTACCTGTCTATTCAGATCTGGTCACCAAATACGGCTACAGCCATTTCAAGCAACGTTTCGATTCTGAATGGTAGTCTTTCACCAGGGCGATACTCAGAGTATCTACTACCCTGGAACGCGCTGCATATATACTATATATTATTTTATATGAATTAAAATGTGTTATGACACATATTAATAAAATAAAATTTAATTACGCACGCCTGTTTTGAACCCGCCACCTCTGGATTCGTAGTCGAATGTCGTACCACTCGACCACCCAGACCGTCAAACTTGATACTCATCCCTTGATTTTCACGGGTACCAACTTACTAGTTAACATTTTTAATATTTTTATAAACGTAAAAGAAGAAAGATTTGTAAAACCGGCAGGAAGAGAGACGTACGGCCGGCAGATTACCGGTCACACCGGACCCACTTACTATTTATACAAAATGATGTCAAAGAAAGTGGCAACTTGAAAACCTGATGCCGACTGCCATAAATACTAAAAAATCAGCCGCTTAGAAATCGACACAAACGGTCAAAACCGAAGGCATTTTTTTATTTTATATTTATGAAGTTATTTGTCACGGATACGGCGGCCGTCGATACTGTGTCTTCGGACATTCAAAGGGTTTTCACAGCCTTCGAGGCAGTCTGTAAGAGCCGGTCGAGTGGTTTGGTGAGAAGGTAATAAACTGAAACTCGCCACAGCAGCTGTGGGAGATTTAGTGAAAAGTGGTTTCAGGAATTCACTAACCCACTGAAAATAATCAAAAAAGGGCGACGCATTTTTACCAAATGAAAGATATCACGATATTCATAACACTTAACATCAGACTGCAAAGCACCTGCATACGGGTTTTTCAAGAAGTATTAACACCTGATTAAACCGCTGAACTTGAACACAAACCGAAAGCCAAACAAGTATTCAAAAATACGAGTAATTTTTACCCTTAACTGGCATGCATGGGTTAAAAAGCCCCGGACCAATCTTTGATCCATCATAACTCGATGGCCGTTCGATATACACACACATCAATTCCTTATATTCCCCAGTTGCTCAGAAGCCAGCAAAACAAGCTAACAGTTTTCGGAGTTAAGAGTATGCAAATTATCTCGAGGGTCAAATTTGACCTGTGTATACCCAAAGTGTAAATTTTTTTACTAGGGGGAATTTTTAAAATGGCGGAAATTGAAGAGTAACGATTACTGCGGTGGATTTCAGAGTGTGACAGCAACATTGTTTGTATCATACATTTTATAAAATGTTGGTCTCGTATTCATAACAATGATTTCATGAAGTCTTAATTTTTAGTTGGTAGAGGATTTTTTTTTAAAATTTAACAGTGTGTTGCAAAAGATACAAAATATATTAGTCAATATTTGAAAAAAAGAATAGATTTCTTGAACGTTAGTATTTTATTGTGTGAATAGCCTGATTATCGAATCATTTCATTTACAGGTATATATTATAAGACAGTAAATGTACATAGAAAAAGATTTTAAAAAAGGTTACAAAATAAAGTTTTTACACTGCATAATATACCCGGGTCTAATTTGACCTATGTATATCGTTTGCGTGGCTAAAAATATGTATACCAGTTAAGTGTTAAAAAAGTTGATAGATTTAAAAAAATACACATACGACCGATATAAATCTGCGTCATTACGATAGTAGAAATGAAGTTCTTATCGAATTCTGTGGGATGGACGAGACGTTATTGCACAAAACGTTTGTGAAACGAGAGCAATTTCAATGCAAATTGCAATTTACCATAATTATAATATTCCGTGTGCCGTATAATAACTATATTTATAAATTTGCATGAAACAAGCTTTCTTCACCTCGCGTAATTTATAATGTGAAAATCTTATATAAATTTATTCAAAGACACGATATCACCGCATTATTTATAGCTTCTACCTGCCTGATAGAAACTAACAGAATACATAAACGCATGTATTAAGACACCGTTGAATTATCATCCAATAATTAGTACTTGTATAAGTTCATTGTCATTATCAGTTGCCGACTGGGCGCGTTTGACTCATTTTACAATAATAAAAACAATCATTCACATATCCGTAACGTTTCAGAGGTTCTGGTATTCGATAAAACGCCAGGGGCATTTACCAAATAAAGTATTCAGTGTATGGATAATCAAGTAATGGGAGAGCTGCGGACAATTGAACAGGTAATTGAACTGTAGCACAATGGGAAGGGCACTATTGTTTGCACAGGACAAACTGGCAGATAAGCAGAGGACACACCTATCAATTTGATGATGGAATCTGACGTGCGACCGTCATCTGGTGGTTGAAGTCGCATCACTCCAAGAATCAACACAATTATACAAATCGTATCGGTACCACCACGAGACTCTGACTTCTGAAAGACAGACTATAATTACGAGCTAAACTTGAAACCTGTTATGATTTGGAAGCCGAAAATCAATTCAAGACTTTTACGCCCATCAATTTAAGTATTTGCACTGCTAATATCAAGTAGCATGATATGATGTTGGTTATTTTTTATGCTCTAGTGCGTTGCGCCTACTGGAACCAACAAGTGTCCTGATGATGGTCACTGTGAATCTGTAGAAAGTGCTGGTACAAGGACCCAAAAAATCTAATTTAAAAGGCAAAAGGTTTTAAATAAGTTTTTACAATAAATAAATCTACGTGGCAAAAAATTGAGAAGCTAGGAATCCACTGGCTCAAGCTAATTGGGACTATTGGGATTGCGTTCTTCAAATGGTAAGATAAAGAGTTTTAAATAGAGAACCTCCTCGTATTCAGAAAAGAAGATTTAAGTAGTGCAATAAAAAAAATCCTCTTTACCGGCACGTTGGGCAACAACAAGGCCTAATAAATAAAAAAAGAGAAGATTAAAAAAATATTGACGATAAAATCAAATGAAGATGTTGAAAGCCCCTGCAAGTAAAATCAGTTAGGCGGCCACGACCCCGGGGCGGGAGGGGTCAAGGTCCGCCCAGCCGCACCTACTCGAAGCGAAGAAAGCTTTTACGTCCATACGTGTTCGGACGGTAGAAGGAAGGAATGTACAGTAGTAGCCATTTCCAGGAAATGCAACAAAATCTAGAACTCTCTTATTTCCCTGTCAACTCATTCCAAGGTACCTAGATACTGTCTGAAAATAATGCGTTGAAAATTCATACTAAATAAACGAAACAAAGATCTGTAGTGGGTGGTAATCAAAATATAACATTTATCATTTGTGAACATTTAACATTTATGATCAACGGTGTGGAATATGAGAAAACTTTCCCTCGAATGTTGCTTTTGACGGAGTTGAAGGGAAATTTCAATATGCTTTCGTCTTACATTTATGAGTACCTATTACAATGAAGCCTTCGCTAAACATTGATTATATTACCTGATTAAATCTGTATTATATTCGCTAATTATTGGGATTAGGAAATGAATATTCTCATATCGATGAAACTACGCTCTGCGGTAGTTTATTGTCATACAAAAGTACAAGTCAACCTCAGAGCAAGAACATATATATAGAGTTAAATATTTACCAATAAAAAATAAAATAAAATCACTTTCTCCGAGTTTATACGTCGTAAACCGTGAAGGAGAAAGAAATAAGACAAGTTCGCACATAATATCGCACCACATTTCGGTTTGTAAGCATGTTTTCCATCTCCCGCGTCTCAGGCGACTCCGCCCACTACGTTTTGTTATGAGACATAACAGGACATAGCTCAATGGTTTTTTAGGTTATATCCTATATTTTTGTTGATAATAATACTGTGAAAAAGTGGTTTTAAAAATAAACGAATCATTATGTTGACATGTGCTATAAATGAATGTATAAATACCCTAGCCCTAACCACGCCCGAGTCAGGAAAAAATAAACAATTCTGACTACTACACAAGCTATCCCTCTTGGTATATTATTACTCTCAGAATTCAACAAATCTTTACCCCATAACTTTGAAATAACCATGTAATTTCTACATTATATGAATCTTTTGGAATAATTAAAATTTACTTCATTGTCCTTAATTCCACAAGATTATATACAGTATTCCTGGTAGTCAACCATCATATTATTATATTTTGCTCCTACTCAGTAATACCTTGAATTTTGTATTATTATTATTATTTTGCCTTTTTCCTTTTTACCTATTGTGTACAAACTTCTCGCTATCTAGTTTTACTGTGCTTCTTAATCACTCCCTTGTATGTCAATGGCACATGTTTGTGCCGTATATAAATGTGAAATAAAATAATTTGTATTTAGGTCAGGTTAACCAACTAAATGTACATTGCATTTCTGCACGTAAATGATCGTAAAAATCGACAATCAGACTAATCCGCACTCAACGAAGTCAATATTTACAAATGAGTGAATTAATCGTAAGTCATACATTTTTAAGCAGGTAAAGAAAAGACAAACAAATTTTAAGCGATTTCGCAAACACCTTAAAAGCCTTTTCTTTTAGCGAGAAAGGGAAGTTTCTACAAGACACTGATTATGACGACACGCATAGATTTTTGAACAAAAAAATAGAATACCTTCCGTGGAGCATCTATAATATAACCTTTTGAAATTTATCGAATAAAATTTCAGCGATAAATATTTTTTTTTGACGTTAGTAATATGACAAAAAAGTGACCGAAATAAATCGTTTTTAAAGTGGCAATGGACCAAAATGTGAATTGCAATGCGCATGTCTACGGAATCAAACATATTAGAATAATAACGTTTTTATTCCAGAAGGTATGCAGGAGTAGTGTAATGCAATACATTCCATAATTGATTATAATACATAAAATAAAGTTGTGATACATATATATACACAATAATAAAGAAAATACATAAATTCATAGGAAAAAATAATAAATGTAAAAATTGTTAATGGAGGATATTAGGTCTCATGTCTACAGAAGGCCACCAAGAGGGAGTCCATCCAGGCAGCATTAAAATTAGCTTCTATGCTAGAATTCTAGATCTGATGAAAAATATGATATTATAATAAATATACATTTTCTATGAAAACAAAACGTTTTAAAACACTCGTAATGCCGATAAAGCTTCAGCTTAACTTATATAAAGCAGACGTTTCGTTTCGTTTGGCATAGCTTCACCAAGGTACCTACGGCCGTCGTTACAGAACTGATCACGGGTTGGTACACGTCGCGAAGACTTGAAAGCTGCCGTCGAGGCACGTTTTGTTCCAGTACCTACACAATAATCACGTGTTCTGCCAGAGCCGTGAGTATTGCTATGTTTATAATCATCGCAAGTCCACAGCGGTACCTGGCTACCTACAACCTGCGTATAATTGCGAAGGTTTGGGTGCCATCTGCGCGTGAAACTAATTATTAGAAAACTATTATGAAAGTCAAATCAACCCATTGATGGGAAAACACGCAAACACGCCTCTGCGATATGATGGCCGTCAATGTATGGACATAGATTTATATTATTAGATACGACGCTGGGCGCTTGAAGTGGCTGCGCTCAACTGGAGCCGGCTGTAGTCACAGCTCGGCCGAGCTAACTAGTTGTCAACAAGCGGCTGTCAAAAACATTTCCAAATAGTTTGATAAAGCGACTTCCCGAAAAAAAGTGTGTTTTTATTTAATCAAAATAACTGCCAATGCAAAAATAAGTTTTTGTCTCAAATTTGAAGTTCTCAAAACACAGCCACTGCCATTGCGTTGATAAAATTATCGTACGTGTAATGCGTTTTCCTAATTTGGGTAAGGTTCGTGAGCGTCGTTCGACTGTCGAACGCGAGAGTCCCCTTTCGGCACCACATACCTCCCCCGAACTAAATGGAACACGGTTTCAAGTCTCTATGGTTTTTATGGGTTGACTATTTTATGTGAATGGAGGATTATTTTACGATATCATCCTCACGGGAGTCTCAAAAGTTGTGTATGACTACTTCGATTATAACCTCATTTAATTTTTTCAAATGCAATTATACTTTTGACCCTACAACGAGACTTAAATATGAGACAATCAGAGATTGTGAGAAAAATTTCACGTTTCTGCAATTCTGATGACACGAGCGTGACAAACAATAGGTATTCTAGATATTTTCCTGCTCGCTGTTATCAAAAATCACTTTTACAAAATGCTGTCTAATGTATTAAAAAAAAAAAGAAAGAGCAAAGTGATTTATTTATCATTAATACATTATTTTAGGTAAGGTTGGTTGTGGAGGATGTTATAGAAATATGATTTAGAAGTAGTTTAGTCAGTAAATTATTAATAATCTTGGGGGTAGTAAAACTAAAAGCAAGTATGATTTTAAAAACGTTGGCCCACGATAGAGGTTCAAAAGCAGTATATAATTTAAGGTATTATTATTATTAGTATCGAATGGGCAACTTTTGAGATCCCCGACTTATTAAAATTGGAAAAAGAACTATACCGAACCACCCTGATCTGCAATGGTATCTTTAATCGTAGGTTATTTGTTTCTTATTTCAATGCAATCGTAAACGCGATACTTGTATAATGTGCACCCTTATATTTCACGCATGATGGCTTTTCGGCCAATTAGATAATTACGAGTATATAGAGTGGTATCAATTCAAGGCAGTGTAGTTAGTTTTTGATGATTTTTACCTGACTCGGCGGACCTGGGCGTGGCTAAGACCAAGGCTAGGGTATTTATACATCCATTCATATCACATATCGACATAATGTTTTTGTTTATTCGTATAATCACTTTTTCACAGTATTGATTTCAACAAAAACATAGCATCTAACCTAAAAAACCGTTTAGTTGTGTCAAGTTTAGTGGCATAATAAAAAAATGTGGGCGGAGTCCCGCGGTGACCCCAGGAGCCCAAGATCATTGCGACAGTAGGTAGAAGCGGAGTATTATATTTGTTGTCTCTTTCTCTCTCATGGTGTACGACGTAAAAACACGGAGAAAATGATTTATCGCAAGTTTGTATCGGTTGGGTAAAAATAATTAGCTCTATCTCCATACATTGTTTCTCCAAGGATAATTATGGTCACAGTCCGTATGCGCATGTATTTCAGGTACATTTTAATTATGACTAGTTGCTATAACACAACCGCGTAAGAAATCATAATCTCAATTTATCAAATTACTAATACATCAAGTGTCAAAAAAAAAACAATAGATTTTATCTATATCACATTATTAATCGCCCTTGCATAAAAACTAATAAAACAGTTATCATAGATTTCAATTTAAGATAGGCACAGATTACACACGATTGGTACGAGATTACAATAATAGAAGTTGTACCGCAAACACAATAATAATATGAACATAAATCATTTCCATCTGATAATATTTTACAGAAATCAACAATCACATACAAGAAAATACAAATAAATGCACAATTCACACTCCCGCCATTGACGTATAATATAAGTAGATACGACACTAGACGCTCGAAGTGGCTCCGCTCAACTGGAGCCGGCCGTAGCCACAGCTCGGTCGGGCAAAACTTTAGAGTAACAATATATGGAGAGAGAGCTCATTATTTGTACCCGACCTATACAAATTTGGGATAAATCACTTTCTCCGGGTTTTCACGTCGAACACCATGAGAGAGAAAGAGACAACAAAAATTCACCAAATATCACACCGGATGTTTCCCGTCTCCCGCGTCTTCGGCGACTCCGCCCACTTTACGCCCACGTAGTAACTCAGCGGTTTTTGAGGTTATGTCCTGTATTGTTGTTGATTACAATACTATGAAAAAGTGGTTTTACAAATAAACAAAACATTATGTCGATATGTGCTATGAATGCATGTAAAAATAAATTCAAAAAGGGTATTAAAATTATCATTTTTCGCAGGTATTTAAACAGTTTAAAATATGTTTGACAGCACGTTAGGATTATCGAATTATCAAGTATATATTATAGAGATATTAACTATAAACTTTTATTATCATTTAAGCAAACGTTATGCTATTCGTTTTGTAAGATATTCTGAATATATAAATCATTTAAAAGTATTTTTGATATATTTTTGTTATGAGAATGTCCTATATTTGTTTGTTTAAAAAAAGGGTGTGTCTATGAAAACCTTAGCCACGCCTGTTCAGAGTAGTCAGGCAAAATACATCAAAACTGACCACGCTGCTAAATCTATATACTCTAAGGGCAAAACAGTCGCTTACAAGCGGCTGTCGACGCATGACGCATTGCTAAACGAACGACTCTGCCCTAAAATGTTGATTTACTGTTAAAACCGAAGCAAAAACATTTCATAATAATGTTTAGAAAAGCGACGAAGCAACTTTCCCGAGGAAAATGTGTTTTTATTTCATTAAAATAACTGCTAATTAAGCGAGAGTAATTTTTTGCCTAAAATTTAAATTTATTTAAACTCAACAACTATCACATTGCATTGACACAATTATCGTACGTCTAATACGCTCGCTTAATTTTGAAAAGATTCGTGAGCATCGTTTGACTGTCAAACGCGCGCTATCCTAGTTTATATACCTCATGACTACTGCAACTAAACTGCAGTAAGTCAGCATGATGATGTCAAACTGAGATATTGCACATTTGAGTTTTTTTCATTTTAATTATTTGTATGGGTGTATAAACATGAATCAAAATTTTGTGTATGTGTATTAGAATTGGAAATAATGAATTATAATGTTATCTAGTGTTTATAACTCAAAAATCGGATGGTTGTGTAGTAAACTGCCACAGTTTAGCTGAATTCAAACAACAACGAAAATTTCGTCCAAAAAGACTTTTGTAGAGGTTTGTTTGTATCCATTTAAATTTGAGATGTGGCATTTTTGATGGGTGTTCTTTAAAATATATAGTATCAAACGTAGTAAGTACTCAACTCGAAACATTTGAATTTTTGCTTGTGGCAGTCAAGTTGTGGGAGTGCGAATATACATCGAGAGGACATAGTACACTAAAAATAAATTGGTATCTTTCAGGAAGTAACTAATTCATGGCATAGAGAAATAGAAGTTGGTCTTCACCATTAATGTGATTACTGAAAAACGATTTGGTAGTTTCTGAAATCGTTTTACGTTAGTTTTTATTAATCTAAAGTATAAGGGGTCAGCTCCCAAAAATACTCACTTTTTGGCTTTCTAGTACAAGCAAAACTACTAATTATGTAAAAGTGACTTTGTTTTGACACCACTTTATTAGATACATATACCAACCGGTTTCGGCTCTACCTGAACCTTCTTCAGGGCTGAACAAATATGTATTATTCAGTTATTATATTCATACATATTTGTTCAGCCCCGAAGAAAGTTCAGGTAGAGCCGAAACCGGTTGGTATATGTATCTAATAAAGTGGTGTCAAAACAAAGTTACTTTTATTTAAAATTTAATTATGTCTTTCCACAAAGTGAGTGCTTTATGTCAAAGTTTACTAATTATGTACTATATGTTAATTCTATGCGGGTAGTTAGAAAAGTGTCTAAGGTTTTTAGTGAATACAATTCTTAAACAGTAATCTTTTAAATTCTTTATGAAACGCATACTGAAATTTTGCGTAAAACGTTCAAAAATGCCTTTGCTGGTTTAAAAACTGCAACTTTTATGGAAACGTTAGTATGTTTTTCATGGAATTTAAAGGATTTTAGTTGTAAAATTGTATTCACTGGAAACCTCAGAGAGTTTTGTATCTACCATAGAAAAAATTCAGATACATCATTTGTAGGATTGCTTGTATTAGAATACTAGAAAGTGACGTTGGTCGTCATTCATGAGTGCTGACCCTTAAGTACTTAATTCCCTAGTAAAAATCTGAATCTTAAATATCGGGCAAACCTTCCGTTTTAAGAGTGTTATGTCCTTGAAGTAACAATAAATGGAGGGATAGCTAATTTGTTTTACCCAACCCATCCGAAATTGTAATAAAACACTTTTTCCGAGTTTTTACATCGTACACCATGAGAGAAAGAGACAACAAATTTCTTGGACCGCTTCTATATACTGTTGTAATGATCTTAAGCTGGCTATTTTCGCTGGTTAACGGCGGGACTCCGCCCACATTTTTTATTTTGCCACTAAACTTGACACAACTAAACGGTTTTTTTAGGTTAGATGCTATATTTTTGTTGATAAAAATACTGTGAAAAAGTGGCTATACGAATACACAAAAACATTATGTCGATATGTGATATGAATGGATGTATAAATACCGTAGCCTTAGTCTGAGCCACGCCCATTTGCGCCGAGTCATGTTAAAATCATCAAAAACAAGTCCAAAACTGACTTCACTGCCTTGGCTTGGGCTACCTCTTGTATGCTCTAAGGTTATGTCTTTTTAAAATCAAACCTTGGTTGTATGCTGCGTTTTGCTAACGACATCCTGACTTTTAAATGAGAGACGGCAATGTGTTTGAAAAAGTGTCAAACAATAAAAACTGCTTCTTAAGTATTCGTCCGCGAGAAAGTTGCACCGAATCTGCAGGCAAATATTCCATCACGAAGCGAAAACGTGAGACTTTATTTCCACTCATGACTCAGGATGCGGAAGGTAGAACCTACCTACCTTTCCGCACAATACCGTACGACGCGCGGTCACAATGCGACAAATAATGATACAATACTGGAGGGTTTAAATCGCTAAATGGGATTACAATGGCTGGTGCGAGAATGGGCGGATTATAATAAAACGTTAAACGCAAAGCGAGAAAGGAAAACTATCAACATTCAAAACGATTTCACTTCAGCAATAAACTAATATCGAATATATTATTATTCGTGACTAAGGCATACGACGTATTTTTCTCAATTAAAGTGCAATTGTGTGGAAAGCATGTGGACATTATTTAAGATGCGATGTCAAAGAGAGAGAGAGAAGGGGGGGGAAGAGAGAGATAGAGAGAAAAAAACTCGAAAAGGAAGAAACTGAGAAAAGGGCGTTTGAAAATATGACGATAAAAAAGCATGAATATGCATAATTGGCATTTGTAAAGTGAACATCAGTGTTTTTTTTTTTTTGAGCATCATGATAAATAGGTAGTTTATAATCTGTTCTTTTAAATTTTAGTAAAATATTTGCAATGTACGATCTATTACATTTGAAACATGGATCTCGTATTTATCTATAAGAAAACATGTTAAACTCGATTTTGGTAAATTGTGGGTTGGACGCTTTCTGGATAACTACGTTTAATTGAAGAGCACATGGATAGCTATACTGATTTCTACAAACGGAGACGTTATTAGTGTTGTTACAATCATTATTTTCTCAAAAAGTAAGCCTCTAACAGTTAAAAATGAAAATAGCTGTTTACTAAACTTTTAAACTGTCGCGGTATATCCGCTATTCATCCCAAAAAAAATATAATTCCAAAAATCTCGCGGTCACAACCATTTCAAGAGTCCATATAAGTAGGTTGGAAATGCAGTTTATCCACATAGCATTGTATGTCGTGTTTTTAAACACAATATTAAATGAGCAGACAGTCAATTAATATAGCCAGTTTTATTCAATAATTTTATACGAAAACAAGTTTTTTTGTAGGTTAATAGTTAACAGTAGCGTACCAAGTTTTTGACGGGCCCAAAGAGAAATATAAAATAATATCGTCGCTGGAAAGGTAAAAGAGCTGAAGCGCCATTTTGGGAAGTTTACACCAGAGCACTGAAAAGTTTTTTTTGTTAACCCAAGTAAGTCAATGCTCTTACTGAGTTACCTAAAGTGACAAAAAGCTAAAAACTGTGTCGTTTGAGTCAAGCCTTCTCCCAAATGGTAAATATATTTTAGAGGGCTGAAGGGCCACGAAAGTCTTCAGAATCAAACGAGAGTCAGAGCATTCGACGCAGAAAAAAAACTGATTAAAACTGCATAATTAACAAATTTTTGACCAACGTTTCGCTTAAGCCCTTTTGCATTTCCAGCGACGATATGTACCTACATCAATAGAGTTCACATATCAAATTTTTCACTGAACAAAAATTTCCTCAGAGGATTTTCAAATGTGAAAAAGTGTGGGGGTTTAGGAAACCAGGAGATTATTGGTAGAAACATATACGAGTATAAATTCGATAGTGTACTTCTAAACGCAGATTTAAAAGGCTAAATTATTACTCTTCGTAATGAAATTTTCTATTAAAGTACTTTTTTACAATTACTGCGCGTGAATAATAAGCCGATTCGATAATAATAAAAGTTCGACTTGTTTAAAAAAAGCTAAATCTTTTCTAACATTTAAATAGTTTTAGATATTTACAATTGAAGACCACACGGCAAGAAGCTGTTAACTAACATTTTTTGTCAAAAATGAGTTAGTATTCTCACTAAACTAATTCTGGTACGCTCTATCCAATGAAAGTTTAGAAGTTCTGATCATGAAAATGTCACGAACATGGAATTTTCGTTGATTTGCTAGTACTTTTCGATTTCAAATCTCTTCATTTTAAAGAACTAGCAGTTCGTGAAGCATTCACAAAACATTGAAGTTTTTCCCGACGCTAGTTGGAAAAGATAACTGATATTGATTTATCATGCATATCGTAACTTAAGGATAAATACAAGTTATTACTAAACCACAAACAAGTAGGAATACGTGATGCGTGGGGAAACCTCACTGACATGAAAAGCCGTGTCACGGTGGCTTCGGCTACCATATTATTTGAGATTATCAAGGAAGATAGGGCGAGGGGAAGGGGGATATGCAAGTAAAATGAAATACCATACACCATAATATATAACATACCGCCATGTTTAGAGCACGTAGGCACCAAGTTATTCGGTACATGCTACGTACTCTGCACATGGTATTTCACAAGAGAAGAGGTATAGCATTATTTACAGCCTACAACATTCTACAGAAACCATAATAATATATTATCATAGAAAGGTAAAGTGACTGAACCGCTACGAAGTGAATTTTGCCGGAGAGCCACTCACACAGTTTATAAAAAACGAATGAGTATTTTTCATATGCAAATAATTTTGAGAAATGACGCAATATAACATATTTACGATTTTTTTCTATCGGAACTGAGATGAAACGTGACCTTTCGGCAAAATTTATTAAATTGCGGTTCATTCGCTTTACCTTTGATCTAACACGAATGAATTTTTGGTACGAATATTTTATAAAATTTCAGGAACTTTCCTTCGTTAATGAAAAAAAAAACGGTACAGAGTTTCATTCCGCAATATTAGTTTCATATTTGTTCTTTTATGTAACATAATACAAGAGGTAGCCCAGAGCCAGTGAAACTATGCCACTCCCAATTTGTGACCATTGCGATACCGAGGCGGGAAGGGGAAAGAAGAACTTTGAGATGTGCCAGACTGTTCAAATTTTGCTCAAAAACTACCTTAAATTATATTTCAAGAAATGTTTTGTAAATTAATTAAAATCGCTAAGAATTTATTTTTTATATGAATACCGCACAAGAGTCTCAACTGCTTCCAACCGTCTAGAGCCAGTGAGACTATGGCATCCCGAAAATAGGGTATGTTGTGAGGCTGAAGGTAGTGGGGAGGGGAAGGAGATAGGGAAGAGGAAGGTTTGGAAGTACCTGGCTATTCAGATCTGGTCACCAAACACGGCTAAAGCTATTTCAAGCAACGTTTCGATTCTGAATGGTGGTCTTTCACCAGGGCGATGCTTAGAGTATCTACCACTCTGGAACGTGCCGCAAATACACTTTTTATTATTTTTGTATGAATTAAATGTGTTATGACACATATTGATTAAATAAAAGTTATTGGCGCACGCCGGGTTTGAACCCGCGACCTTTGGATTCGTAGTCGAGCGTCTTACCACTCGACCATGGAGGCCGTCAAAGAGTATTTCCCAATCTGAAATTAGGAGAAAACTGTTTATCTTCCACTCTATATAAGATTATATTTTGTTTCCTAGCAGAAATATGTCCCGTGAAGCAGATCGTACCTCGAAGATTTTCTTAAAACTCATTTATACCGAAGGCCACAGAAACAGTCTAATTTTTTTTTGTATTTAACTGGCCCCCAAAAAGCAAAAAGTAAGCGTGCCTGTATAAGAAGATATGTTACATACAATTAATATAAATATATGTTACATAAAATTAATATAACGATAGTCATACCGGGTAATTATTATGTAACTATGTGTCGTGATGAAGATTTGAATGGTGACAAGATCAATTATAATAATAAAACAAACATTGATTGCACCTGTAATGGATGTGGTACAAATCAACATTGTCGGTAGTCAAAATTATTTCGTAACTACCCTGCAAAGGCTGGCCTTCGTTACTGCCATAAAAAAATTAGGAAGATATTTAAAGTCACACATGATAGCATTTATGGAGTGAATAAATGTTTAAAATGTGATGTGGCCTAGATAGCCCACCAAGTGTTAGAACGGTGTTCGAAATATGAAGATTTTGACAAAATATAAACTTAGCTACACCATGACTTTGGGATGATAGCATTGGATTCTTGAAATCATGGGTTTCTTGAAACAATAAACAGTGATTAAAAATTCACATGGCCATCAAGTGAATTTGTAGTTGATATTGAATACATACTTATAACACGTGTTCTGAACAAAGTCCAGAACACTCAGTGACGAATTGACCCATTCTCGCTGAGATAATAAGTAAAGGCATACAGCTGATATACATGGGCTGTTCAAAAGAAAAGGTGAATTTTGAATTTTCGCGGGCTGTGTACATTCGATTATAGATTTTTTTCTATGTTGGTACACATATGCTTATCATACGTTAGCATTATCAGCCATTTTGGATTAGTGGTTTGTCTTTGACAACTGGAAAGGTTAGTCACGTTTTTGTGTGTTCTTCGATTTTTTACTTTTGAAAAAAATAATAAGATAATGCTAACATATGTGTATCGAATGTACACAGCCCGCGAAAATTCAAAATTCACCTTCTCTTTTGAACAGGCCTCGTACATCTGTCGTAACCTCTCCCTCTTTCTCATAAACGACACACGTAACGGAATGAGAGGTTAGAACGGAGCTCTCAGTGTCAGGAACGTATCAAGTATCGGATAGTGGTTCGTTTGAGTGGCAGTGGTAACAGACGTGCAGTGGCCGCTGCGAGATTGGATTCATTTCATAGAACGTAATCCATCCGATACATCTGACCTTGGAACTTAAAATAAAGGTCTTACATCACACCACATGCATCAGAAAATAAATTGAATGAGGACTACATAACTACACAACATTACAAGGCGATAAATAGCTCCGCGTTTTGATAACCAACCAAATAATAAAGTCACTTTCATACTTGTACTGTATAAGAATAACAACTTTCCTACACACTGAAATAACGATGGAAAAACTGTTGGAATTATTATCATTATTACAAATTATCGGATACATTGGATAATATTAAAATGTCATTGTACATATGTGTGTAATCAAGTGTTTGGTTTAAAATATTTGTGATTTTTTAATAATTGCCTCAAACAGTTATTTAAAAAAAGCCAGCAAAGAAGCGGCGTACGTACTGAAAAAACACATCCTAAAAACCTATCCCTCGACAACTAATGCTTTTCATAATTGTGACAATAAGCATTGGAATATGTTGACGGAATAAGATGGTTGCTAAGCCATGCAATTGCAGTATCATTATTAAATTTTACATGTCCATAAACAACGTTAATTTGAATCAACGCAAAATGAGAGGAATAATTTAAATTTAGCGGTTAAATTCCTTGCAGAATACGACCCTCCGAAGATAACGAATGATCACAAGCATAAGAAAATCTAAATTTGAGCCTTCATTCAAATATTGTATAACCAAATACTTTACTGACAACTAAGTTAATTGTTACCGGTACGAGTGAAGTTAAGCAGATTTGTTCCGGGCTGCAGTCTGTAGGGTGAAGATTGCCTCGATGATAGCCAATCTCCGATAAGAGAGGGCACCGGAAAAAATAAAAAAAGACTGATTTTCATGCAAATTCCAGGCAACCATTGTTAAAAACCAGAGTAATTGCTACAAAACCATAGCAGCACAACGAGATGCCCTCAGGATAAAATATCTAAGTTTTTTTTCGGAAACCCTACCTAACGTAACTTACATAATAATGTTATATTTAAAATACAGAATAAAAGCAAGTAAGTTATAATATATAATATTTGTGTAGAGTTAACAACATGCTGTGAGCTAATAACATTGACTATCACTGTACTGAAATAAGTTTTTTTTGCGGACACGAACATTTCAAATGAAAAATACATTACGTTATTCACGAAATACGTATTTTTTTACTACTTTAATATGTTCGCAATCATTTGATATGTGATATGTCAGTGCGCAAAAAAATAGACCGCAAATTTGAGTGGCTTGATGGGTGAATGGATCGTTTCGCTTTATATGCCAGGGTTCATTCTCCGGATTTCGTATTATAATATGTAAATACAGACCATTACAAGACGTATTGTTCACATTACGAGCCTATCAGACTGAATGTAGAAAGGAATATCACAATCTAAGAAAAGTATATGTTTATAACCAACAGTAAGCGCTGGTTAATGTGACCGCAGTATTTTTGAGCAGATGCGTTGACTCATTGTTATTATCATAAAATCCAATCAAAAGGGTTTATGGTGTGTTGCTATTTAAAGTCGATCAATTAGTTTTGACACATACAATCAACACACAAGTTTAAAAGTGCCAATGTATTTTTTTTCGCAGAGTATTCTATTGTTTTAGCCTCCGACAAGTTTAATGATACTCCTCAAATAACACTAACTAAATGAAAATAATTAAATGTCCCACTGTGCTAATCAAGAAAAAATTGTTAATTCTGCGAATATAACATATTACAGAATTTTTCAAAAACATATTGGCAAGACAATCAGGCTATTATTGTGTCATGCAAGCCACTTCAAGTAACCTGTGGCTACAATATTACATAAGTTGCTGCAAAGATCGGTAGAAAACTTTGAACACAGACACCAATATAAGAATAAAACAAATCAAAATTAAAAGGGGATTCAAGAGTAGGTACCTACATTAAATTCTATATAAATATATACTCATTTGATTCCAGAGTGTGGCAAAATGTCGTACTATGTCGATTTTTCTAAATAAACTTAAGCACAATAAGCGGCTGACTCAATAAACCAGTGAACAGAATATGAATCAAGACTGTACCTTGTGTACAAAAATATTCAAATAATATATTTTTTTAATGTTCCTTAAGACAGCTAAAAAGTGATATAAGTAAGGTTCATAGCAACTCTCGAAAGTTTGTGTGCTGAAGGAGTAAAAACTCTTGAGCGGGGAGCTCTGACGTCATGAAATTCGCACATCATAAAATCGTGTACATTTAACCATGTAATTCCAGATATTTTCTGTCTGGAATTTCCAGGCCAACACAACTATTGTCAGCTCGAAACTTCATTTTCATCATGATCTATAGATCTTTGAAATATCCACGTAATTTCAAAAATAAGAGGAGAGGCCTCCTAATGGAAAGTAAGTTACAACCATGATAATTTCAACATCTAAGTAAACATGTAAGCTGACCATTACGTACCTACCTGTTAATCCGATTATAGTGATCGTATAGCTGTCCACTACAGAAAATTGCCTATACCTGACACTAATGTGAAACATTTTTCAGTATAAGCATCCTACTTACTCGCTTACTTACGCACTTCGTATGTTACACATCGTAAGGTTTAAATACGATTTCACTTCTAAATTCCTAGCGAGAACGCGGCGATAAATAAAACGTATCACTTGTTCGTAGTGGTAGCCTTGGACTCATAAAAATTGCAATAAATTATGTTAATAATTTTTATGTTTTACTAACCATCAAAGTGGACGATATTATAATAGTTATGGTAGATGGTACAATGTTGCTAAATAATAGTTTACAAATAATAAAAACAATTTTAATCTACCATTGTCACTATGTTAATTTTACTCTATTTTCATATCTACATTTAGATTTATTATAAAATTCAAAAGACTGTTTATTACTAAACCTTTATACAGGGTGTCTCAGGATGTATACTAAAGACTTTAACCATCTAACCTTATTAACCCGCATTGTGCGGCTGGCTACATATGTAGCCAGGAAATTTCGGGCCTAGCTGACGGCTGGCTACATTCGTAGCCAAGGAGCGTGGATCACTTTAATCTTTATTTCTAACGTTTATTTGCCGAGTAAAGGCCAAAGTAAAAATGTTATTTCATGAGCCTGATGCTTTGTCTACCATATTAAAATTTTAAATCATCACTTTTACTCGAGGATTTTTAAATTATGAGCGATGTTTTCAACACGCATCTCACAGAAATCTGTCGTCGGAAGAAACGCCACACACACAGTTGCGTTTGAACTTGAGTGTGTATCGGTCACGCCGCGCTCGCCTGTCGGTACCTTAGAGTAACAATATCTAGAGACCTAACTTTGCGAAATTTTGTCCGCACTTTTTGACCAAGCAATGACCAAAGGGTGTGGCCTAAACTCGGAGTAAAATCACTAACAGGGTTGTCACAAATTAAGTAAATTAGGTATTTTGTTGTGAGTAGGTAGTTGTAAATCATTAAAAAGAATGAATGTTGTATATTTTTTTGTTTATTCAAATATACATTAATCAATAAGATTATTAAAATCTTATTTATAGATAAAAATATAAACGAATTAAATTATTAGTACAGAACATTTTATAATACATATTATAAAATGAACTTCAGTTCCATCAACAAAATAGTTTACAAACAAAAAGTAAAATAAAAAAAATGTACGGTGATAACAGATGTTAAATCATTTTCTTAACCTTGGAGTAAGAATATATGGAGAGAGATCAATTTTTTTTTACCTATATAAATTTGCGATAAATCACTTTCTCTGCGTTTTTACGTTACTCTGAGGTCGGTACACGTATTTGGTGCTCAGAGTAACAATATAAAGAGACCGTACTAATTTGTGACAAATCGTTGACAAACTCGCAAAATATAGCTCTCTCTTTATGCTCGGTTCTATACGCATATGAGAAAAAGAGACAAACAATTGTTGAAACCAATACACGATTTGGGGCGGGCTAAATACCATGTCCGCGATATTTGAACTGCACGAACTTCATTCACGTTTGGAGTGTCAGGCGAACGGACTGTCAAAAGTGCGTAAATAGTTAAAAACTTGAGTTATTTTTTGTCCGATATCTAGCAAAACATCATGGCCATATGTGCTATACTTGGTTGCTTCAATCGAAGTACAAAAGGACCAAAAACAAACAGTTTTCACACGTATGTACCATAAAAATCGTCTTTTTTAGTTAGATCTCAAATATTTAACATTCTAACCTACAAAACAACTAGTAACTTACACCAATATGTAATTAATCTTTGGACTATTCGTTCCAATATAATAAACTTCCGTTTGAAATGAGTTTTAGTGGATTCGTAATATTTTTAACTTAGAGATATTTACTAGCTGTCACATAAGAAACCATTACAAGGGGGAATCCCCATATTGTACGGCTTCTGAAAGCATCCCGGTCTCTTTCTTTCTCATGATACTAACGCTAAATTGTTGGCAAACAGATAAAGACAGAATAGTGTTTATCTCTTAGTTATATTTATAATTTCGGTTGCGTCCCAAGATTCAGGGCTATGCCAAAATTGGAATATTATTATTTATTTAATTATTTTTAGATTTCCAAAGGATGAAAAAAGACGAGAAAAAATCTAATTTCTTTTTTCTTTGATTTAACAAATATGTTAATATGAATTCATACGTTTCATCTGGATTTTTATACCCTTAGCTTCTATTTAATTGTTTTTTTTTTAAATCTATTGATGTGCACATGCACTATTGTACCCATTTCTGAACCTGTTCTCTGATGATTTATGATAACGATATGCATCTAGATAGTTTTAATTTTGTATACATATTATATATTATTTTCTCCTTGTTAGTTAGAATTATTAGCTTAATTAATTAAGTATGAAGCGCACTTGACGTGAAATATCACAAAACTGTGCTATATAAGTTCACTGTTATTATTATCTGCATTCGAAATTTCCTTACAAAATAACGCGGGACGGAAAACATCCCTACAATACTTAAAAGCGGTGTCATGTTTTGTGAATTTTTTTGTGTCTCTTTCTCTCTCATGGTGTACGACGTAAAAACGCAGAGAAAGTGATTTATCGCAAATTTATATAGGTAAAAAAAAATTGATCTCTCTCCATATATTCTTACTCCAAGGTTAAGAAAATGATTTAACATCTGTTATCACCGTACATTTTTTTTATTTTACTTTTTGTTTGTAAACTATTTTGTTGATGGAACTGAAGTTCATTTTATAATATGTATTATAAAATGTTCTGTACTAATAATTTAATTCGTTTATATTTTTATCTATAAATAAGATTTTAATAATCTTATTGATTAATGTATATTTGAATAAACAAAAAATATACAACATTCATTCTTTTTAATGATTTACAACTACCTACTCACAACAAAATACCTAATTTACTTAATTTGTGACAACCCTGTTAGTGATTTTACTCCGAGTTTAGGCCACACCCTTTGGTCATTGCTTGGTCAAAAAGTGCGGACAAAATTTCGCAAAGTTAGGTCTCTAGATATTGTTACTCTAAGATTTGGTGTGTGTTTGTTTCCTTTTTCGGGTACCCATTGTTTGGTTATCGTTTCGGGGCGCCAGTAACTGGAGATTGTTTACAACTTGACTTTATTTTATGTTTATTAACATTTATAATTTATTGGATTAGTCGTGTTTATTTTTGTGAACTTTATTACTTATATCATTGTTTATGTTAACAACATTATCGTTTAAAAAATGGATCGTTTAAAAGATTTTTCTATGAGTGACGATGATGAGTATAGAGTGAACAATATAGAGGATACAGATGATCCTTCAGAAATAAATGATGCCGAAATTGAGGATTCCCATGTATTCGAAGTTAATACCACGGCAGAAATAAATGCACAGATTTTTTCACCTGAATGGATTGATGGTAGCCGCTTTTGTCCTGTTGTGCACGAATTCAACCAACAATCTGGATAACGAAATTGCGAACTGAATGAAGAAAGCCGGGAAATTAACTTCTTCGAACTATTTCTCAGTCGTGATATCGTAAGCGGAGTTGTGGATGAAACCAATTGGACTTATGAGCAAGTCAAGACCAATAAACCATTCCCTCCCCAGTCTCGCATGTATAAATGGAAGGATGTTATTGTAGATGAATTATACGTATTTATTCCATTGACTATGCTGATGGTTCGGAGTAAAAAAGGCCAAATCAGTCAATACTAGACAACTGATAAATTAATCGCATCGACAATTTTTGAAGAGATTAATGTCTCGGGATCGCCACAGGTCTATATTCAGTATGCTCCATTTCTCAGACACCAAAAAGTAAGCAAAAAACGATACTACATATAAAATAAGAAATTTTGTAGATTTAGTGTGTAAAAACTTTAAAAAGTATTTTTATTAACTTAAAAATTCGTGTATAGAAGAGTCGTTAGTTTTATTCAAAGGAAGGCTTCGGATAAAGCAGTATCTTTTTAAAATATATCACACGATTCTAAATTTTTAATAAATATTATACGCCTGGCCCCATTCAACTAATGTGTGGTCACCCAGTTCAATGCCGACGCAGCGTAATGTGAATGTGTGTGTAAAAGGGACGACTTATTTTAGTGTCCTACAAAAATATTTTTTAAAGTAAATAAAGTGCAATAAAATAAAGTTTTTATGATTTAATAATATGTGAAAAAGTACATTTATGATAATAGACTCGTTAAGTTTTACAATAAACCCTACCTTTACAATTCTGTGAGTGATTATTTACGGGAAAGCTGTATTTTTGAGGTAAATTCAAGTTTATTTATTTATTTTTTAATTAACCACTGATAATTTTGTCATTATTATTTTTATAACGTATACGTTAAATAAATGGTCGTATTGCGCATTTTAATTTTTTACTTAAAATGATCAGATTACAGTGTAATTAAATTGTGCGTAAATAAGATGCATCTCTGAAAAATCACGCCGTTTCTGGGGAACAATTAGCACATATCTGGCCCGCACAATAAGGGTTAAAAAAATGAAGATGGCATCGGTAACATTTCCTTTCAATTAAAACAAAACAAAAAATGTCTGTAACACGTCGCCGGTGGTCACTCAGCAGAGAAACCGCCCACCCCCACCCCGCCCCGACCCTTACTGATGTCCTTGCCAAACGTCATTGAGAAAGATCTTTTTTTTCTTGCTTAGGCTTACTTAGTGTTAATTTGAATTTTCGAAAAGTTAAACAGTGTGTTCTTTGTATTCTATATAAAAAAACTTTTAAAATTTGAATAACAAGTTTAAAACATGTTGTATGCAAGCGATGCATCTGTATTCGCGTCAACTCTGTTTGCGATGCCTATGACCGGCTTACTCCCCTTTCAACAAAGTGAATAATACTTGGTTAATTTATAAAGCGCCATTTCTGAGAAAAATCACCTCAAGAGCGCTATGTTTAGTAAAAACGTCGACACTACAAATCTTTGGGTCAATAAATAAAATTCAAAATATAAAATTTTGTTAAAATACATAGGCGAAAACTGATAGCACCCTTATAGCCTCTCCCTCTTTCTCATGAACGATGCATGGAACGCAAAGAGAAGTTATAACGGAGTTGTCCGCGGCAGGGCAACATACAATATACACAGCCTGTTCAAAAGAAAAGGTGAATTTTAGAATTTTCGCGGGCTGTGTACATTCGGTTATCGATTTTTTTTTTGTTATGTTGGTACACGTATGTTTATCATATGTTAGCATTATCAGCCATTTTGGATTAGTGGTTTGTTTTTGACAACTGGAAAGGTTACTCACGTTTTTGTGTGTTTTTCGATTTTTTACTTTTGAAAAAAATGGATCAAAGAATAAAATCCATGATTTGTTTTTCCACAACTCCAGAACGCTCATCGTCATTAACATCTTTTCGGCCTTCTGTAAAGCGCTTGTACCACTTATAAACACTTTTTTGAGACAAAGTAGACTCGCCGAATGCCACAGTCAACATTTTAAGTGCGTTGGGGCACTTTATTCCATTTTTAACGCAAAATTTAATACATATTCTTTGATCCATTTTTTTCAAAAGTAAAAATTTGAAGAACACACAAAAACGTGGCTAACCTTTCCAGTTGTCAAAAACAAACCACTAATCCAAAATGGCTGATAATGCTAACATATGATAAACATACGTGTACCAACATTACAAAAAAAATCGATACACAGCCTGCGAAAACTCAAAATTCATATTTTCTTTTAAACGGGCCTCGTATACGTTGAGAATGATTATACGAGTATTTTGCATAATTCTGTACCTGAATTATTGCATGGCCACGTTTCACAATGCCTCTCTCAACTGCAGCGCCATCTGTTTGAGATGAAATAGATCAATATCGACGGGAGACATCACGAGTGTCGTATTGAGGACAGACCGGCGATGCCTATAAAAGGACGAACTGGTAACAAACCGACAAGGATAGTCTGTACAACAGATATTGTAAACTATAGTATGATATCATTTGGGTCAATTCTCGATTATTGGCTCAGTCTCGGTTAAAAAACCACATATATTATACTCAACGCAATAAATTAAATAATACTACATTATTGCATATTTAAAATATACTTTATTTTACCCACATACAATTAAAAGATTAATCATTTGTACTTGAAAGCCAAAAAGTGTCTATTTTTGGGTACTGACCCTTAAGTGGCGTATACAAAAATATATTAATTAACTATATAGCGCCCTTGAGGTGATTTTCCCATGAAAACAGCGCTATAAAAGTTATCCATTTATTATTATAAATAATTTCCTTTGGGAGTACGTACGACCGTGAACTTTACGAACCGACAGATTTGTTCAGAAAATTACCAAAATTAAAAAAAAACCTATTTAAATTTAGACAGGCGATAAAGTACCCACCAATATGAATAATTACATATTAATATGCCATATATTATAAAGTAGTAGCCATAAGGTGGAGCTTTGGGATTAAAATGTGTACATCGCAATTGGAGTGATTTAAAAAAAAAATGGCGCTATACAAATTATCAAAATATTACAATGATTTATATGTACATTATAGATATTCCTTTTTATTCTATATTTGAAATGGGCGGATTAAAGCAAGTAATTTTTTTTCTCGGCAAGGTAAGTTACAGTCTGTGATTTTTCACGGGTAACAAATAGCGGGTACATTAATAAAACAAAAAGTTTGTCTCTTGGGTCACGTCCGGGGTTGCCATCCGTCCCGACATATCGGGACTGACGCCGTTATCGACTGCCTTGTCCCGGAAAGAACTCCAAAAGTCCCGGTAATTGACTGAATTAATGTATGACACGATGTGTGAACTTGGATAGAGCAGGGAGTGTGTGCCAAGACAGAGGTGAGTGGCGTTCTATCCTGACTGCTTATTTATCGCTGTGCATAAATAGCTTAACGGATGGTTAGGTACTTTTTTGTTTGCTTTTTCCATACTTGATTAGTGTTTTTTTTTTTTAAATATTGTATTCCTTTTAAAGCGCTCTTGAGGTAATTTTCCCAAAAAAAAAACATAAAACCATTGTAATGCCCCCTCCATACTCTCGGACGGAGTAACGACATAATAAGGTATAGCTAATATTTTTACTCAACCTATACAAATTTACCATAAATCACTTTCTCTGGGTTTTTACGTCGTATACCATGAGAGAGAAAGAGACAAGAAAAGTCGTCACATAATATCGCAGCACTTCTAAGTATGTAAGGATGTTCTACGTCCGCGCTAAGTTCACATCATCGAGTCGCATAACTCACGTCAACGGATTTTGTGATTATTTCCTATATTTTTGTTAATTAAAAACTTGCAGTGGTTATACAAATAAATCAAACACGATGGTGATATGTGCTATACGTGAATGTTCAAATAAGATCAAACAAAGATTATAAAACATCCCTTTTCGGAGGTACGAGTATTTCAACAGTTTTAAATATTTTTGACCGAACTTAAGAATTTTCACATTTTTAATAATATAAAGACAAAAAATCAACAAAAAGCTTCCGTCATTATTTAGGCAAACTTTCTGTTACAAGTATTTGTGTGATATTTTGACTTTGTAAATCATTTCAATGGTGTATTGATATTGTTTTCTTTAATGTGTTCAAATATATTTGTTAAAAATGTCAGAATTCCATGTGGGCGGTAACTAATAGGCTATCCAACATCCTTTAATATATCTTTGTCTCTTTCTATCGAGTCAGTATAACGTCAACAATCCTAACTGCACTATTTCGCAAAGGAACCTCTCTAGTCCTCCAAGCCTATAACCCTCCACGCGTTACCTCCTCCACGGTGATGTCCTTAGACTCTCGCGTCCGGACTCTCGCCGACAGTGTAGTGCTAACATGATAGTGTCAATAGTAAAATGATGTAGTTAGTAGGTATATTATGTAAATGCAGCTCACCTGATAATATAATTTTCTAAAAATAGCTCCCATGCTTATTGAGTTTGAAAACCACTGACGTAGGTACTTGTTTGGACATGACAGATTTAAGATTTATTTCCTAGGGTCAAGGCCCACCCGGCCACAAAGATAATCAATTAAAACAAATTATACAGGCACACACTGGACCTACTGCCGGTTCACGGCGTATGTGAGTTCTGGTCCCTTCGTCATTAATGGGTAAGGCTAGAAGCCGCGATATAATATTATAATAAAGTGCTAAGGATGGCCCGAGGCGCTGCATTCCTTCGCGTGCTCAGCCGGTAAGTAGGCAGTGCTCGCCTTTGGTAGCCGAGTTTAGTGCGGGCAGCCAGGCCAAGGATCTCCCAAGGTAGCTTGCTGCTGGCTGTGGCGTACATTACTCCTTGACCAAAGGTTAAGTGTAGCTAAAACATATCGTCGCCGGAAAGGCAAAAGGGCTGAAACGTCATTTTTAGAAGTTTACACCAGAGCACTTTAAAGTTTTTTTTTGTTTTGTTTTACAATAAAATTCACAAGTCTTCAGTACTTGGTTGGATATTGAAAAAAAAAATTTACTCTCAAGTTTAACTCAACGCTCTCACTGAGTTACCTAAAGCGACAAAAAGCTATAAAAAAAGGTCCCAAACTTGTGTCGCTTGATTCAAGCCTTCTCCCAAATAGTAAATATATTTTAGATGACTGAAGGGCCACAAAAGTCTTCAGAATCAAACGAGTCTCAGCTTTCGATGCAGGAAAAAAACTGGTTGAACTGATTCATATCTATTTTTTTACCAAAGCGTCGCTTAAGCCCTTTTGCCTTAATAGCGACGATATAATAACCCACTAGACCATGCTGAGTTTGCTATTCTATAAAGGTTTTTTATTCTCTTTCTCCATCTTATATTTATATATATATTTATGTTTTCAATATTATAAAGCTTCACCTAGTAATAAATAATAACTATACATTATTGACCAGCTAATAGCTGAGATTAGCTGGATTCCCGATTAGTGCGATCAATTCCTCTGCTGGCTAAATTCTCCATCATTGCACAAGCAACATCTTCCGCTTATTATGATGACAGTAGGAGTTGTTCAAATATTGTCAGGATATTCGTAACCCGAGAATGTTTGTCTTTCTCTAAAACAAAAACAAAAAACTATGCATGCTGAGAGCATTAACTGAATTGTTAACACTGACGCACATCCTAATACAATTTTTAAATATCTACTCATATTAAATTTAACACTGCAAATGTTTCAATAAAATAAATAAATTTCCTTATGGTATATTTGAGCCCCTTTTCGTCAATTATGCATATTTCAGCCATTTTATTAAGCATCAAAATATGTGCTAAACACGCAGATATTTCAACTGCACGCCACTGGCTGCCGAGTAGCCCAGTGCTATGTAGTATCGTTAGCTCGCCGCCTTATAAGCCGCAGTGCCTACGCCTACGGGCCGGCGTTATTCATGAAAATCGATCTAATAAAAAATAATTTGCCCCCCGAGCAATCGACGTGTCGAGCATTTTATTTATAAAGGGAGGTGTCTAAGATTGCTGGACTAAAGTGTTGAAGAATATTTTCAGCCATTTATAGGTGTTGGATTTCAAAGAGATAAAATGTTAGGTTCTTACCTTCTTGTTTTTCATCCAGTTCCTACCTTATCCAACCATTTCATTACAATCGATTTCCGTATTCAAAAACAGTTTGAAAATAATTGACAATCAAAAAACTGAAGAGAGTTATGTGAAAAAACGTGTTCGTTCGATGGTGTCTCGCTTGGTCGTTCGGTTTGTTGTTGTTTTTCAAATAATATGAAATTAAGGGGTGTTAGTTGAAGTTTGCCGGTTTTACTCATAGATGTCGCTAGAGATATGTATACATTTCTATGATTTGGCATCTATGTCATATTTTTCTATGGACATTAACCTTCAAAAATACACAAGTTACATTCTGCCAAAATAATAGTGTCATAGTTGTTTACCTCAGTGAATATATCGAGTTTCGTTCCAAGTAAATCGCATTTGCGGCATTCGTTGCTTTTCTCATTTTATCAAAAGAAAAAAGCAGTTGAAGCTCATCGGTTGCTGGTAGAAACTTATGGTGAACATGCTCCAGTGATTAGAACATGTGATACATGGTTTCGTCAATTTAAAAGTGGAGATTTCGATTTAACAGACAATGAACATCCTGGTGCAACGAAAAAGTTTGAAGACGAGGAATTGCAGGCGTTATTGGATGAAGACCCAACCCAATCGCAACAACAATTGGCCCAAACACTTAATGTGACCCGAGCAGCAATTTGCCAACGTTTAAAAGCCATGGGAAAGATCCAAAGTATGGAAAATGGGTACCACACCAAATGAACGAGAGACAAATCGAAAATCTTGAGACAAATCGCACCGCCTCATACAGCTAAAGTAGTGAAGAACACTCTCAAAGCATTGAATTGGGAAATATTATCGCACCCGCCGTACTCTCAAGACCTTGCCCCATCTGACTATCACCTTTTCGCATCGATGGGACACTCACTCGCAGAGCAGCACTTCGCCAATTTTGAAAAAAGTCGAAACATGGCTCGTCGAATGGTTTGCCTCGAAAGAGATTTTTTTTTTTTTGTAATGGTATCCATGATTTGCCTCAAAGATGGGCAAAATGTATGGACTCCGATGGTCAATACTTTGAAAAAAAAAATGTTGAGATTCCCTTGAGAATTAAGCGTTTTCTTTATTGAAAAAACCGGCAAACTTCAACTAACACCCCTGGTAAGTGTTTTTTGTTGTTGTGGTGTTCGTTAATAATACAATGTGTAAGAATAATCAATAAATTCAACTTCATCGGTGAGTGAATCGGTTTCGTTACTTCCATCATTCCATAATCTCTCCACATCCACAATAAGACACTTCAATCAAGTTGTATAGTTTATCGTTTTGCAGTCTACTACTTTCCAAATTCATCTGAAGCTGAAAAGACATTCGGTTTTTTATCGCAGCTTCGGATCCAACAAAAGGAAATTATGAAACACATACTTAAGGCATTATATTTTCTATAATGCGCATGATATACCATATATGACCGGTTAGTAACTGAGTGGACTAACAATTATTCTGCTAACTAACATAAATCCTCCATCATTGCACAAGCAAAAAATTTCGATTACAATGATAGTAGTAGGAGTTTTTCAAATATTGTAAGGTTATTTGCAATCCGGGAATGTTTGTCTTTCTTTTTTAACAAAAAAAAACAGAAATCAATTCAACAGGTTTCTCTGAATAAAATAATAATATAATCATCTGCATTATTATATAGGTACCAGTTGTTGGAAACCCTTCAATGACGGGGGAAAATATGAAAAATTATTCAGATATTAATAAAGCTTGAGAACTCAAAAATATTCTATTACGAAATAAGAATATTAATTTTAACCTTTCAACATCTTTCTATTTCCGTCTTAAAATCTTACATCCAAGCAAAAAAAACTTTATCTTCTGTGCGATACAAGTATTAAAAAAACAAAGCCAAACAGAAAACCATTTTTCTGAAGCAGCAAAAAATTTCGAATGGTGAGCTCTTGGTCATGAAATTTGAACAGCGATTTCTGTTTTAAATTCAACGCAAATATGTTCAGTCCCACAGCGTTATTTATATCGCGAACTATGGAGCTTTGAAATATCCATTTGACTGTGAAAAAAATAAGACAGAATGCTATTATTGCTTGTTCCATATTATTCAATGAGAAAAATATTGCAGAAGCAGGTTAGTAACTACCATTTAAACCTTGATTACTCTTCCTAATTTTGTACTCCTGATAAATCGAAGTGAAATATTCCATCTTTATTTTAACACTAAAGGCATTTTCATAAGAATTTTTTGAAAATAAATAAATACTATGATAATATTGCACTATTTATAGTATTATAATCTCAGATCAATAATATACCAGGAGGGAAAGCTTTGCGAAACAGTGTAGTCAGGATTGTTGATTGTTTCCTGACTCGGGCGTGGCTCGGGTTTTCATGGACACACCTTTTTACATCCATTTATAGCACATGTCGACATAATATTTTGTTTATTTGTATAACCACTTCTTCACGGTATTGTTATTATAATCTCAGGGCAATAATATACCAGGGATAATATAGAGGGATATATAAATGCATTGTAAAATCATACTTAGAGAAATACAACTGTGACCCATCTTAAATAAAAATTCATGCCAGATAGATATATAAAATAGTAAACTAAAAGTAACTTGTAACTAGTAAAATTATGCAGCAATACTGATAAATATAATTAAAGTAAAATCATGGTTTACCACCCCTGACATCCCAAAAATAGTATATAAGCCATAGAATAAGAACAACCTGTACTAGTCTGAAGATGGCCGTTATAGGCTGAAACCGGTCCAGTCAAAAAATAAAAAAGTGGAATAAAGTTATAAATTTGTTTTATTTAATCATGGAGGGATAGCTTTGCGAAACAGTGTAGTCAGGATTGTTGATGTTTTTCCAGACTCGGGTGTGGCTAGGGTTTTCATGGACACACCTTTTTACATCCATTCATAGCACATGTCGACATAATTTTGTGTTTATTTGTATAACCACTTCTTCACATTATTGTTTTCAACAAAAATATAGGATTTAACCTCAAAAACCGTTGACTTATGTCGCATAACAAAACGTAGTGGGCTGAGTCGCCGGAGATTCGGGAGACGGAAAACATGCTTACATACCCAAAAGTGGTGCGATATTATGTGACATCTTGTCTTGTTTCTTTCCCTCTCACAGTTTACGACGTAAAAACCTGGAGAAAGTGATTTACCGTAAATTTGTATAGGTTGGATAAAAATATTTAGCTCTCCCTCCATATATATTGTTACTCTAAGATTATAATAATGTTTACATAAAACTACACCAAACAACATGACAACACCACTGAATAATTGGCAATAGAATAATAAATTGAGACTTCCACAATTACGTCAGCGAGCGCCTTAACAATATTTTGATAAGGTCAGGTAGATCTGCTGTCAGCCATCCGCCGCCATTCCCGCCCACCGCTTCTGCCAAATGTCGGGGGCGGGTGACTGAACGAAATAAAAATAGAAAACCAAAACAAGTTCGGTCATCATGATCCAATTAATGAAAACGTGCGGACACTGTCTGGGCGGGATTCACTCATACTACGATATAGATTTTGTATAGGATCCGAAACATGCCATGTGTTTCTGTTGAAGTCGAATCAGTGGGCCGACAGTTGGTAGACACATCAGGGTTTAAAATGGAAAAAAGAGTTAGATAATTATCTACTTATGAGATCCCTTGAATGTGACTCCAAGGAATCAGTCCAGATGTCTGCTGTTTATATAGAAGAAGAAAAAAATGAAATGTGATATTTTTATTTCGCTGACCACCCCGCCCCCCCCCAAGTTGAACTAAACGTTTTAAAATTGGGTAAATTTAAATTGGCCCTTCGGCTAAAAAGGTTGTGCATCACTGATGTACGGTACGATTCTTAGAGTACATAGAGTGGTACCCATCCAAGGCAGTATAGTCAGTTTTTAGTGATTTTTACCGGACCCGTCGGACCTGGGCGTGGCTAAGACTAAGGCTAGGGTATTTATACATCCATTCATATCACATATCGACATAATGTTTTTGTTTATTCGTATAACCACTTTTTCACAGTATTGTTATCAACAAAAATATAGCATATAACCTAAGAAACCGTTTAATTGTGTCAAGTTTAGTGGCATAATAAAAAATGTGGGCGGAGTCCCGCGGATTTATCGCAAGTTTGTGTAGGTTGGGTAAAAATAATTAGCTCTCTCTCCATATATTTTTACTCCAAGGTAAGATTATATTGTATTCTTTTAAGCATTTTTATTATTGTATAAAACTACCTATTTGTTACCCGTGAGAAGTCACAGGGTGTAACTTGACTTGCCAAGAAAAAATATTAGTTCTTACAATCCACCCGTATCAAATTTAGAATAATGTCTGCTAAAATATATTATAGGTAGGCACTTATTGGGTAGGTAGTAAAATTTGATAATTTCAATTGTTACTAGTTCAAAAATTTGAAATGTTCACACTCGTACGTATGTAATCTTACGTACACACTCACAAAATTTTTTATTTATAGTTAATAATACTCATTGAGGTGGACTGTTTGCTACAATACGGCCCAAGCTAGCATAGCAAGTAGAGAACATTGCAATATTTTGTAGTAATAATAACATATTATAATCATTTAATATAATATATTCCTTTAATACGTAAAATTCTTGGTAGCTGAATATGTATATATGTACACAATTGCTGACCTTGTACAAATCGCAAGTGCGCCCCACTGTTGAATTTGACAGCCACCTTTGGTTTGGAGCCCCTAAATACCTTAAAAAACTCTCGACTCTGTGCAGAAACGGGTGGTCCGTTTGATAGATTCTCCTATTTTTACTAACGGATTGCAATCTTTGCAGCACAGACGTCAGGTGGGAATGCTGTCCTAGTTCTTTGGGTATTTTAATGGAAGATGAAGACTCCGAGAAACTTATGTCATTGATCCCTTCGACACTGGTCCATAGTGGGAAAAATCATCCTAACGCGCGCCCATCATTTGTACACGGTTTACATTCGATACAAGAAATTGGACCGCTTCTACGACTCGTTCTTGTACTCAACAGCTCGGCTGTGGAGCGATTTGCCAGCCTCTGTGTTTCTTCCTTCCTACAACATGGGCTTCTTCAAGATCCGAGTGCAATCCTTCCTTTCTTCAAAAAGACCCTCCACACAGCACCCCAAAAGATGATATAGAAGCCTTGAGGAAAATTATTTTCCTCCGGGCCTCCAGCTGTGTGGAGTTAATGCTAAAAAGTAATAAAAAATATGCGTTTGCATATTCCTGTTTATGTTGTTTAGCCAGGTCGGTCCTGTGCAGGGTCAATTGTAGCAGTTCGCTCCAGGCGGCGAATAACCAAGGGGCTGGAGAACCTAATTTGCGGCGCCTAAAATGCGTCCAGCACCTACATATTATATTAAATTAAAAAAACCATACTATCCATATGATGGATGGCAGTTGAACCCGTATCTTCCCGACCGGGCAGCGTGGAATCGGCCTGTGTATATTATATATTTTGACATTATTAGTGCATATAATTCAATGTGTAGTTATCGTTATTAACCCATTCCATCTGAGCCATTAACCCATATTGCTATTAACCCATATCTCCTCGCGGCAGCATGTTTTTTGAATACTAAGAGAAATTAGCAGATTATTTTTCTGTCAAAATGAATCATTAAACGTAGAAGACTGTCATTAAACCCCAGGCAATTATTTATTATAATAAAAGATGGCAGGTGTTGATCGTAGAAATCAAGCACTGTCCTCTTTACCAGTCTTGGCGTAGGTATTTAAAGGAGTACAAGAAAAACAAAAATTATCTTTCCGATATGCAATATATCATGTCGTGCAATTATATTACAATGTGGTATTTAAAAAAAAAAAAAAAACAAAACAAATTTCAATTCAATATCAACATAACATTCAATAAACTCAATGACAAAAAAGTTATCAAGTTGACGGTTGATCGTTGCAGTTGTCGGTTTCTGTCAAAATTACTATGAACGGGATGGGTTAATATCACATGGGTAGGAAAAGATAAGTCATTCCCAAATAATATGCAAGAACTGTCCTACCAATGGGATTTATTACAATGAGACAGAGAACAAGCCTCAAACGGTTGACATAGAACCAAACTTTTGGAGGAGTTTGGGCAAAATTTATATGTGTAATGATGTAAGAAACCATCTTCATCACCTCCCTACTGCCACCAGCCTCATAACATTCCTCAAATTTTGAAAGCCATATAATTACTGGCTTTGGGCAGCTGAGACTCTAATACGGAATCACATTAAAAAAAAAGATTGTACTAGAAATATTTTAATAAAATCGGATTAAAAGGTATCTAATGCTCATTCGTGGAAGTGAGAAGGTTTAATTTTTTGCACTAAAGTCAATACAATATTTACATAACATAAGGAAGAATCTAAAACGATACAGCAAATAATAACAATGAAAAAACGGTTGGGCTATCTTATCCCTTTAATTAGCATGATATATTTTGTTTTTGCTATTCCAGCTGTCTCTACATTCACAAAAGTACAAACAAATACCAAGCAATTTATCTCAACATACGTATTTGTTTATTAAAGTAAAAAGAAAATGGAACCCAAAAAGCTGCACCCGTCACACTGTTACCAGACTACTTCATATTGTCTCGGTTCTGACAGAAAATGTTAACTTGTTATAGAGTTCTCTGAGAAGCAAATGTTTTCCGTTAGAACAGGAACAATATTGTGTCTCAAGATAGTCCCATAAGTCAGATACATAGAATAAATGAGTAATATAAGGTTTGGGTTAGACTGTTAAACTCCCACAATAATCAGCCAGCGCCAAGCGTCGTAACTTTAAAATATTTATGAACATCTGTAAATTCAGAAGTAAGATTTAAAATAACAATTACACTCACAGTCAATGCACGTGAGAAGGTGATGATATCAGGTCTGAAAGAATATTAAGTTAAATAAAACGCCAGGTGCCACGTTGCTTTGCATTTCAGACAGAAGTGTAATATTTTATGGGTGTTTCAAGATAATATCCTAAATATTTTTGACACTAGTCTATTATTCCAGCGGTGCTAAAGTAAAGTTTTTATAAAAGACATATTGTAAGTTCTTCCAAAGTGTTTTGATGACATTGAAAATGTATGGATTTTAGAAGCAGAAGAAGTAGTTGTTGATTGTGTGGTGGAGATATTAGTAGTAAACTGAAAAAAACTTGCCGTATATTGAAAGCCTGGGGAGTCCGGGGTGTAATAACTTCTGCTCATCTTGACACTTCAAAGATAAACTGTGTTTACAATGATCGAACTTAACACTAAATCTTCTTCATGCACAGTAAATAACAGACAACACTTTACAAAATACATTATTCAATCGAAACCAGAGAATTTTATATTCCATAAGAGTTAAATTATATTTTGTCAATCGTCAATGGAACAGAATGTCACGGAAAGAGGTCACGATTTTTAGTTTCACTAACAACTGAGATTGCTTGAAAGTTATTAAATTAGCTAAGTAGAGATATATTTCTGAGATTAACGCTTACATCTTACACACGAGTCATTTTACAGACTTAATTCATTTTTTTATTGATGACAGCCATCAAGCAACACAGCACTACAAAATTCTAGTTCTATGTAGCATTAATAATGTATATATTCGGTCTCTTTCCAACACCCGTAAAAGTAAGTCTGTTAAGACGGATCAAGTATTAGAGCATAAGAAACAACACGATATCGCAATGAAACATATTAAGAGAGTGTATTTTTTTCATTATCGTTAAATAATATATATTCGTACTTATTTTTAAAAATTATTTTACTCTACAGAATAAAAATGTATATTTATACTAGAATTTATATTGATCCAATGAACTGACTTTATAATGAATACTATACCTGTCTCTTTTTCGCATTGACATGATTTGACGTTCAACTTGGTCGGTAAAGCAAATTTCTGTATATCTGTCAATACCCAAGTGGAGTCAAGATAAGTGTGATTGGCAATATTCATGTTATTTACCAAAAAAATGAAGATTCTTTTTTATTTACAAAATAACGTTATGTTTTTGGTTGTGTTCAGTATTTAAAGAGATTTAATTAATATCGTTTCCACATACATTCAATTTACTTTTTCATCGATGTTAAATTCCACAGCTGCACAGATCGACATACTTATCTATGCAGTCTGGAGGGTCACCACTGTAGATGTTGTCATACAAAATAATTGATTGTTTTAAAAAACACTTCCTTAAATCCTTATTTGACCACCTGCTTATATATTTGCAGATCTGTAAATCTATTTTTGTATCTAAATTTAATTTTTAATTTAATTTATATGTAATTTAACATTTAAAATCAACTTCATAACACCCAGATCTGGTAGCAGTCAGTGTTCTTATTTGAAATAAAAATTCTTGGTGTTCACATTAGTTTCTAATATTACGGGATCCGAACTCAATTCTCAGATGCCTGGGTCACCGTGATATTACTTTATCATTATAATGAGATTGGGTTATTTGAGTTCTCTAAGCATATATAATAACTATCCCAATTCGAATGGATCTTTAATAATTGTGTATTTAGCTGCCTTTCAACTTTGATGCAGTGACTGTAGCTCCATAAAATAACATGTTCCCATACTACAGCGATATTGTTAGTTCGGTGACATAATATGACACTTTCAGAAGTTGAATAAAACCCTACAATGATCGATCTTGTCCAATACCAGAATATGAAATCTTATTTTGAAAGTGTACTATGGGATGAAATTCTTTTAGAGTTTTTGAAGGTAATACTTTGAAATCTAGGCTGCAAGACCCAATATTATATAAACGGTATCAGAAAGAAAGAAAAATCCTCTTTTCCTCCCCCCTACCTCTATATCGATTATCTTCCCATATTTATATATATATGCGGTGGAAACTCTATATTTGTAATTATTCTAAGGAATCTGACAAATATAGAAACAATTTTTCCCATAAGAAATTAATGAAATTCATCTAACCTGTTCCCAGCCCCAAAAAAATGGTACACTAATGATTTTTAGTTTGTGTTAAAACCTTTAATTTATTGTACTGAGTAAAGATGGTGGTAGAAGTGGAAGAGGAGAAAAGTTATTATTGATTAAATTGTTAGATATTCTTACTCCAAGGTTTAGATGGATAATCACCATCAATTAAAACATCAAGTAACTCCAATTTTGGTAATGAAGTTCATTTTGCCGATATTTTACTTGTACTCGATTTAACAAGGAACTTGTCCATTGTTGCCTGTTTCTGTTTGCTTTTAAAAACCATCCTGAAGTAGTCCATCACATTAGCTTTGAATGCATTTTTGTTTTGGTCGACTATGGCAACATTCGGTTGCCGCTTTTCGACCATATTCTGCATTTTGGTCTAATTAGACAGCGCAAGGCTGACTGTGTTGGCTAGCTGGCCAAGCTAGTTGATTGGCGAGCGATTGCACTACGAATGTCGGCTGGTGGAAGTAATGAATATGGAAACATTTTTTATCAAAATGTGAAGAATATCAAGCCTGACAAATATAGAGGCAGACGAATATAGAGGTTCCTCTATAATTTTTAACTACAAAATAATTCATGCCCTCATATCTAAAAGGTCTCTTGCAATTGCAGAATGAGGTAATTACACTTTAAAATCTTACTCACCATACTACGAGCATATTCCTAGGTTGGGGGACCTCAATATGCTCTATATTTTAAATCCACCTATTAATACTTTTGTAAAATATGAAATAAATAAATTTAAATAATATGTGAAATAAGACATATTAATTCAAATAAAATTTCACACCTAATGTGTATTTGTCCATAATTTTGTAATCATATATTTTTTAAGTTAATATCTTTTTTCCCATGAAGATTGAACTATAGTTCTGAAACCGGTCGGCAATACCAAAATAAATTAGTTCTAAACCAAAAAAAAAAGAATCATTTGGTATTATTGTCCACTGTAACTTGTTAAACTTCTTTACTTTTTTTTTTTTTTTTACAATAACTCCACACAGGAGGCCTTGAGGAAAAAAAATTTCCCTCAGGGCCTATGTCATCTTTGGGGATGCTGTGTGGAGGGTTTTTTTGAGGAAAGGAAGGAGTGAACTTGGGTCTTGAAGAGGCCCATGTTGAAGGAGGGAGGAAACACAGAGGCCGGCAAATCGTTCCATAGCCGAGCTGTTGAACATAAGAACGAGTCGTAAAAGCAACCCCTTCTCATGTATTGAATGTCAACCGTGTACAAATGTTGGGCGCGCGTTTGGCGAGTTTCCCGACTATGCACCGGTGCCGAAGGGATCAATGACGCAAGTTCCTCGGAGCATCTTCCATTGAAATACCTGTAGAACAAGGACAGCATTCCCACCTGACGTCTGTGCTCCAAAGTTTGCAATCCGTTTGTTAAGATAGGAGAATCTATCAAACGGGCCGCCCGTTTCTGCACAGAGTCAAGGGTTTTTTTCAGGTATTTAGGGGCTCCAGACCAGAGGTGGCTGCCAAATTCAACAGTGGGGCGTACTTGCGATTTGTACATAATGTCTCTCCTTAATATTGAACAGTAGGAAAATAGTTCCAAGTAATTTGTTTTATTTTTTCGAGATAATGAATATAAAACTAGACAAAAAACATAAAATTTCACTGGTAAATTACTGTATTAAAAGAAAATGTTTTAGCTTTCCTTGCTAGTTAGAATTTCATTATTCACATTAATAAAAGTAATAGATGTACAGCGAAAGTTTTACTTTTAAGCATACTATCACAAAACTCACACAATAATGTTTACACATCTTAATTTCCACCTTTTGATAAAGAAATCGAGAGTAAAAAATAATATCCCATGAATGACATCACTAGTTTTACAAAAATCCAAAAAAGAAACAGCATAGTTTTGACTTTTATCAAAGTCACCAATGAATGTTGTCTCCTGACTAGCTCTTACCAAAAGCTCCTCTGCTTCCAATATTTGTGGAAATTTATTCATATCTCCCTTATCGTAAATATCAGTACTGCAATCAGTTTCCTTCAACAATTTGATAAGACTTCTTATTTCTTGCATGCTTTCGCTTTCCACAGTCACAAGATCATCAGCATCGCAATAACATTTCAGATCCTGGTCTGGAAACATATCGGTGCTCTCAGAGTTCTGTGGTTCGCTGAGTAGGCTTTTCCTTACGATAGCGTCATCAGAATCATATTTCAGTAGTTTACTTGCTTTTCGGTTACAATGGCAAACTAAACAGGACTCTTCATAGACTAACACATTAACTAACTTCTTATCATTATTAACTGGAGGGAGTATAGGTGCACACCAGTATTCTGAAGTAATTGAGGTCATGGAAACTCTCTTTGGATATTTTTCTAATGGGATTGCTTCAATTTCTTTGTACACACTGCTATCTGAACCTTTACTGTTATATGAACCAGTATCAACAGTTTCATCTATTAGCTCATCAATATGATTCTCACTAGAAATATACTTTTTTAGTGTGGTTTCCAGTGCTTTCCAGCGTTCTATGTTGTGTTCAACAGACTTCCTAGAACCAAAAGGATTTGTGGACGAGTATATTTCATTCTCATGATTGTTGTCTGAAGGGAATTGATGCTTGTTAACTATAATACTATCACACAGACAATCCTCTGTAGTGGTATAGTTGACGCACGCTTTCCATTCTTTTTTTGGGTTAACATTTTTCTTCAAAGGCTTATATAATCCTAAATCTCTATTATTTTGAAATTCCTTTGCTTGAGCTTTATTTCCATTGAAATAATTTTCAATTGGACGGTTATAATCATCATGCATTCCTACAATTGGAGATATAGTATGAACGTTTTCAGAAAATTTGTTATGTTGTCCGGTCATACTGTTGAACTTGTTTTCTGTGTGTTTCATACTTTCTTGGATAATTAATAAACTAATTATGTGTTCCTCAAATTGAAGTCTAATTTTGAAGCTTCAGAGTTTAAGGTTGTTGGTTTATTTAACAGACTTCCACTATGATTTGTTTATAAATCAACATTCATTCGACAGCGAATTTTGATACCAAAAGTGTTTAGGTGAATGCAAACCTAAAATAAAACACAAGTGAAAAATAATTTTTTTTAAATCTTAATTGATTATTTAATATTTTAGTACTTTGGTTATTCATAGAAAATTTACCTAAGCCAACAGAAAAATAGTAAAAATTGTACGAAATATAAAAATATTTTATGGTTCAAAGATTTTTCATTCTGAGAAGCTAAAAATAGAGTGCCTTAAATAAATTTACTTGCATTCTTTTTATGAGGCTACATAATAATTTGTAAATCAATAAAAGAAAATAATTTAAAACACTTGAAATTTCAATGACATCTGTTTAAAATAATTGAGTTGGCTTTTATTTGACAGACCGTTCAAAAAGTTTCTTACAATTTTTATTTCCCACAAACATTACTAATAGGTACCTACCTACTGGGCAGATAAACAAATATTTTGGTAGGCACCTGCTGCAGAAAATATTTAAGATATTTAAAAAATAGGGCAATTATTTTTTGAGGTGCGTTTATGTTTGATCCTTGAAGAAATTGTTTGTAAGGCTAGAAATTTTTTCACGATTTAGTATAAATTCTATTTTGTTTGCTTGATCTTTCATAACTTGGTTTGTTAGCATATCCATTTTTCTTCGACCTATTTATAAAAGAAAGAAACAAGTAATAAAATCGAATAGATAAAATTTTGAGCATGGTGTTGCATATTCTATACCATAAACATAAAAAAATTATGGTTGGATTGCACCGAAAAACAATAATATTCACCTGTGTATTTATTTACATGGTAAAAATGAGTTTAGCTTTTAAGAAATGATGCATAATTTTAAATGTATTATTTCTTAAAAGGTAGACTAATATGCTGCTTGATAAGATACCAAGTAAATTATTAAAAATAAACAACCAATAATAAGTTTTTTTTTTTTTAAATACTGAAAGATTATCATTTGAAAGAATACTGAAAATGTAGTTTTGAGACCTTTTATTGACAAGTAAATAACATTAATATTTTTGATTCAGGCATTTTGTATGCATTAAGATTTGGTAACAGCACTTAAAATTCATCAACTAACAATAATATTGATTCTTGATTTTGGTAACACACAAGGAGTACTATGCAATGGGCTGGCCATGTCGAAAGAATACCAGATCATAGAAGAAGATTTGTAAATTTTGTGACAGTATTGCAGAATCCCCCATTTCCCTATTGATTTTTGTCAAAAGTGGAGAACGCTGGTAATGTGTCGTTGAAACGACACTATAATTTGGGCTTTGAAAGTACATATTACTTTGTTAGCAAGAAATATATAATATTGTCTACTCACATTTCATACTTGGACATTTAGTTTCCTTTATGTGTTTTTTAATGACATCCAGTTTCTCATGTAGATTCAGCATTTCACTCTCATATAGTCCGGAGACCCACTTCAATGAAGCGTTTTCTGTATTCGATAAATCATTCGGTAATGATTTATTTTTAGAGACAATCAGACAGTTTCCGCTGAATTCTATTTGTAATGAAGAACTGTTTTCTGGTTCCTAAAACATCATTGTAACAATATCTTTACAAAGCATCATTTTCAAAAAGATAGATCACTATAATTTCAAAAAAGTCCCTTTTCAGGTTATCAATTCGGTTTTTTTAATCCATCAAGATTTAGGCAAGAATTCACAGGACTCAATATATTTAGGCGGTTTGTTGGCCATAGGCCGCTGATTAATTGTCTACCTTTCAGAGGAATCGAGTTTGATTATCACATCAGTTTCAAACATAACTATTTTTGGCCTTAAACGCCGAAACAGCTGTCACTAAAAATAAAAACTGAAAATAGCAGAACTCAATAATAATAATATTAAATTTAATTAAATTAAATTATATAAAAATTAAAATGGAGTTCTACAAATTGAACACAAAAACTATAAATAAGTACCTACAGCTTGACATACTTATTTTGTAGGTGGCCAAAAGAGGAACTAAAGACATTTTTTGTTATTCGACTGTCAAAATACTCTTATTTTTCAAACTTTTTAGATTTTAATGTTATATAGCGATGTAAATGGGAAAACCTACGAAAATTGACGCATGAAGCATTATTTTTAAAGTTTAAGCCTTTTCATGAGTGTTAAAAATCAATGAAGGCCAAATTCATTGATTTGGAACACTCATGAAAAGGCCTGATAATTCCCGTAAAAGGCCTGATTCACACCAACGTCCGGTTCCGCTCAGTGCCGATATTGTTCCGCAAGAGAGCTTATTGATATGGTATGAATATCGATCAAGGAGTATGTGCCAAGACAAAGTTGTGTGGCAGCATATCCTTCTGCCCACTCTTGTGATATTTAACTACTTATTTAGTTAAATAATTATTTTGAAGTGTAAAAATACTTACAAGGCAGATTTTTTTTTTTAAACCATTTTTTAATCACTAAATAATATTTTTAATAATTAATAATTAATAAAAATATTATTTAGTGATAAAAAAATGGTTTTTGACAAAAAAATATCTGCGATGTTAGTATTTTTACAATTCAAAATAATTATTTAACTAACTAAGTAGTTAAATATCACAAGGGTGGGCCGAAGGATATACTGCCACACAACTTTGTCTTGGCACATACTCCTTGATCGATATTCATTCCATATCAATAAACTCTCTTGCGGAACAATATCGGCACTGAGCGGAACCGGACGTTGGTGTGAATCAGCCTTTAGGATTAGTTACTGCCAGTTTTAGTTGTGTCGTCAGCTTCATAGAAAATATTATCAATGAGAACTTATTGAGAAGAGTTTATTATTTTTGGTTCCTTACGGTATTTTTTATTTATTTGTACGGATTGTGAGGAATAAATAAATTTATTTACATATTTTCACTGAAATAATTATTTTAAAACTTTTTTTTTTTTAATATTTGGGTAATAGATAATTGGTTCAGATTTAGCCGAAGTTCAAGGATTTATTCAGCACTTATATACTCAATATTTACAATGCCGACACCATCGACTGGAAAGTTAAGTGTATCGATCTTTAACGATCTGTAAAATAATTCCTACCCGTAAATCTGCATCATCAGAAATAATATCAATGCTACTTTTTGAAGTGGTCTTTCTGGATTCATTCTGGATACAATTGGATTTTTCTGTTGGAGTTATTTTGTCAAGACTTATTTCTGAATAATCCATTTTTTTATTAGTTGCTTCATAATGCTCCCACTCTGGAAAAACTTTTAAAAAAATATTAAAAATATATTTCGTGGTGCATACGTAATATATATGCATTGATTGAACACAATAACTTTTTCCAAAAGTCATAAAATAATTTTATGATTTCAACTAGAGATGCAACGAAAGTGTTATAACGGAGGCGGAAGCGGATATATATTTTTTGCGGATGTGGATACGAAAGTGGAAACGGATGTATACTTTTAAATATTTGTACTATAAATTCAACGAGGACAGGTAATGTAATGACTTCAAGTTACTTTTCAGCGCAGACGTAGTGCGTTTCATTTGAGAATACACCTTATCAAATATTTTACAATTGACTTTACTAACATAAATAGGACAGTAGCAGGATTTTTATACAGTATATAGTGTAAAAATCAACCAACACCTTAAACATTAAAGGTGGGTGAGCGAGAAAAAACACGCGAAGCGACGTAAACTTACGCTTGTTATGTTACCAATCTGCAAAACAAAACAAATCACGCAAGACGCGTGAGTGTACCGGCTGCCTCGCGACCCTTCCCCGCCCACACCCCACGACAAACGATCTACCACTGTCGCAAAGGAGCTCATTTATTGTACCCAGAAAGTTCCGTTTAACTTCTGTTATAATTTTACAGAAGCGGAATACAGAAGTGTAAAAGCATGCAGTACTTCCGCATTTGCGGAAGCAGATGCAGATGTTCGTTAAATTTCTAATTTAAACATTATAATAGCGCTTTTATCGTAATTGCATTGAACAAGTTTACCTTCTTTATTTGTTTTCTTAGGTGTGAAGCATGATAGCAATAGCTTTGGGCAAAAAATAATATTGTATCTCCATAATAATTTAAGAAAACTTTGCGTCTACTGTAAATTAGATTTTAATGTAGGTACCGAAATGTGCGAATATCCTTGGAATAGTGTGATTTAAAGATGCCACATTTTAACACATAAAAATATGGGTTCTCATTTGTACTTGGAGAAACAATGTATAATTAATACTCTAAGGTCAAATTCATACTGTAGTTGATATATTGTAAGTACCAAAATATTAAATATTGAGAATAAGCAGCTAGCCAAGAATCTTATACCACACAATTTACGGAAAAAGGTTTTTGGCTGGTTAATTTAACTTGACCAACCTTCTTCCGAAAAGCTGAAAAACTTTGTGGAACAGACTTCCAGTTTCACATCGTAATTTCCCTCTACGAGAACCGGAACAGATCTAGTGGATTCCTTCGATTTGCGACTTTCCTTTTCAGCTGTTTTGGGTAGTGACTTCGCACTCCCTTTAACTTCTATTTTTTTCACATTACTGCGAACAGAACTCTTCGACCTTTCTTCGAAAATCTTGGGTTTTTTCCTTATTTCCCTCGAACTTGATTGGGCAACAAGTGTTTCGTTTTTACAACTTCTTTTCATCATTCTGTCTACTTTGGCCGATTTCGGACTGTCGACATATACTCCTATAGATGACTCCGGTTTCTTGTAGAACTGTAGAACTAGAGGGATGACGCAGATACCACTATTTAAATCGTTTGAATTTACTTCTCCATACGAGTTTTTATATTTCTTCGACATATTATTCGGTTTTTAACAATACAATTTGAATAATCCGTACACTGTTTTCATTTTGCTCTTGGAATAACTTGCGAGGCCTAAATTAAAATAATTAATTTGTCACTTCGATGCCTCATTATTAATATATTGTTTATAATTTTACTTTATGACCCATTTGAAGTTCACAAAAAATTTGCAAATGTCAAAAAAAATTCAAATGACTAGCGAATTCGATAGAATTTGTTTGATTTATTTTTAAATAACTTTACGGCGTTTAAGTGCCTTAATAGATTCGTAATTAATTACTTATATATTATTAAGCACATTACCAGCTGTTGGATTTCAAATAGACAACTTGTTAGGTTCTTACCTTTTGTTTATCATCCAGTCCCTACCTATCCCGCCAATTTGCTATTCGATTTCACGGTGAACAGTCATATAGGAACACAGTCAGGTGCCGCTTCCTACCGGCAGAAAAACTCGCAAACGGAACATCGTGGGACCTCGCTTCGGCGCTCGACAATATTCGTATTCCATCGTTCGTCGCAGTAAGCCACCTCCGGAAGACATCGTCCCTTCTCATATTTCATTACTCATCATCGCAAGCCGTCTCCGGAGGACACATCGGTGAGTAAATTGGCTTAAATCCTCATTTTATCCACAATATACAATCGAAACTTCTATCAAGTAGTATTCGTTTTACAGTCCACTATAATTTCAAAATTCATCCGAAACTGAAACGCATTCGGCGTTTGTCGCAGTTTCCGGATCGAACACCAGCACTTTTTTGTGTGTAGTTCTGAACACAAGAGAGCGAGGGCGAAGTTTGCCACTGATATAATGAATAACTATTTCCGTATCATTTTACTATTCCTAATTTATTCCCAATAAATTATTTATTTTTTTCCTATCTTTGTCAAACTGCCTTCGGAAGGCAAAACAGCTGTCACGCATACCAATAATTACATAGCAGAACCTTTATATTGAAAAAATCATTTTTGAAATGGAAATAATAATAATTATTATAAAAATATAATAACACAAAAATTAAAATGGAGGTCTACAAAATAAACAAAAAACAAAATGGTTAATAAATATGGTTTTATTTATTTTGATGAAGAAATGTATATTTATTATGGGGAGTCGCGGGTCAATGGATTAGTAGTTTATTTTAAGAAAATGCAATCACATTTTATATATATGTGTTGAAAATACATTTCCCAAAGGGTTATATTTTTTATATCAGTAACTTACTTTCCTGCCACTTTTATTCATACATGGATAAATCTAAATTGCTTTCGTGATAGTTAGGTCCTAAATTAGCTTAAGTACATACCCACCATTCTAATTATCTTACTTTTACTTGTACGTATGTAGGTTCAATGCTACAAGAAAATAATGATATTTTTACTAACTATCATCAAATAGATGTTTTTCCGGATAGCTCATTTTTTTATTTTCCTAAAAGGTGCGTCATTATTCACAAGCATGTCGCATTCCCCGGTTGAGTTTTACGTTTTCCTCGTGCGCTTTTGTCGGTTCTTTAGACTAGTTGGATTGGGCTCAATCGTAGTCTCTCGACTTCCAAACGGCTTCATTACGACAAAGAGTTATTTTTGGTGGCGCTGTTACAATGTCACTGTTCTCCTCTTCGTGGTTTGTGTCTCGGAATTAGGAAGGCAGACTTATTACGGTTTACATTTCAAGAATATTCAGAGCGTTTCCAAGTTATGTTTGGCGTTAACAATGTACTGTATAGGTCCATTGCTGCAAACTTCATTTGTACTGAACAGCGTATACTATTGGAGAAAAGTGGAGTTTTTTGTTTGTACTAGTGCAAGCGTTAGTTATTCCATGGAGCGCTTAGGGGATATCGTCGATTACCATGCAGTTGGCATCCAAACGCGGAAAATAATAGGTTTCGTTGTAGCAGTTGTTTTTATTAACGACATTTTTTGTTACTTCTTTGCCGTTCACTCATTTGAATCTGCGTTTCTGCCCATATTTACTCTTTTAATGTACCTTTCTAACATGCATTCTTTTTTTATAATGGTGCAGTTTGCTCTTTGGGAAATGTCGTTATTGAATAGATTTATGAGATTAGGGAATTTAATTAAGAAGTTGGGAAACGATTCTTTTCAATATCCACATTATTACAAGGTAAATTCGTGTCAGGATGGCTGCACGCGAAAAGCGGCCATGGCTTGCGAAATGAGTAAAATTCACAGGGATCTGTGTGGCGTCATTGAAAGTTTAAGCGTTATTTTCTCATTCCCTATAATGTTTCAAATATTTGGATATGTCTTGGCGGTTACATACGACTTCTTCATATTTTATACATGGTTTGAAAAAGACTTCCAAAACGGTGACAATTTTAACATAGTTTTCATACTGGCCCGCGATTTGGCCCTACTATGGTGGCTTTACTATCAGTATAGCATGGGAGGAAAAGTGTTCAAAGAGGTAAGTAAAAAAAATAAAAGGTACGTAATAATTCGTGCACTTACATTTAATATAATTTTTTTTATGCCTAACAACATACAATGGAAAGTGAGAAGGAGTTTCCTTGACACCCTTATTCCTTATAAATAGTGTTAAGGAAAGAAGATTAGAAGTGAGGGAATGTTTCCTTTCCAGTGGAACAGAATAAATGATTGTTTCATTGACCTCCCACGGTACGACACAATTTGATCAAAATCAAAAACGGTTCGATAATCTTGTAATTGTCTATGAAAGGAAGCTTATATTTCGTGTTCATATTGAGGGGATGTGCCAGTCTGCCTTAAAAATATTAGGGTTTTTTCTCCATGTCCGAGTTTTCCGGGATACCCGCACCCTGAGAATACTCTACTCTTCTTTGGTCCGCAGTAGGCTGGAGAGTGGCTCGGCTATTTGGAGTCCTCACAAGGTAGAAAATCAGTGGCGGCTCGTGACGTTTTAGTGTTCTCGAGTGCTAAGATACTAAATATACGATATTATTGCAGTCTTCAACGATAAAAAAAAGAGTTTTTTACGATGATTTTCAGATTTTTTCCAGTTTGGTTGAACGTTGCCCTGCATTACTGAAAAATCATCATATAAAAAAATTAAGTTTCTGAAAAAAATACCTTTTCGGCTACAACAGCATCAAAAATGTAATATTTTCCAATATTACCACTCGAGAACACTCAAAAGTCACGAGTCGCCACTGATTTTCTACCTTGTGAGGACTCCAAATAGCCGAGCCACTCTCCACCAGCCTACTGCGGGCCAAAGAGGAGTAGAGTATTCTCGGGGTGCGGGTATCCCGGAAAACTCGGACACGGAGAACAAACTCCAATATTTTTAAGGCAGACTGGCACATCCCCTCAATATGAACACGAAATAAAAGCTTCCTTTCGTACACAATAACAAGATTATCGAACCGTTTTTGATTTTGATCAAATTGTACGAAATAAATGTCACGGGATAGTATGCTTCCTTATGTTGGAGAGGGTTAAGATATTTTTTTTGAGATTTCTCTACATAAGGAAGTGCGGCCACTATCCGTGGCTCTACCAAACGAACTTTCTGGGCATACTCGTATCACTCCTTGCAGCTCAAAAGAGAGGGGTATGCCGCCACCCACTTGTTCAGCCTGCTGCGAGGCTGTATTTAGAACTGAGCTACTTTGGAGTGTGTAAGTCTTTATGTTCCTAATAACTATCTAAAACAATGTCACAATACATCTTCTTGCCTGTCGGACCAAACTGCCAATGGTTCTCTCAGTGGGGAAAGGTATATTGCTCCCGAATAAAATCTCTTCTGATATTAACATATTTCGCGTCAGTGAGGAGAGATTCGAAAGGGATATCCCATTGATTATTAAAAGAGTCTCTCCTCATTGACGCCATCTTCTCTACTGCCTGCAATTTTGTGTTGAGTTCAGTAAATCTTTGCAACCTTAATTTATAGCACGTTTATTTTTCATGTGGTTTTTTAAATTCGACACATGTTGTTATTTGTCACATATCGACTTGTTGGCCAGGTCTGATTTATATGACACAGTGATGGTTCCGTCCACTGATTTACCCAACGACTTATATTTTTTATCAGTCACAGACTGTCCTGCTACGTGTACCTACCGTTATTCGTGCTTGGATAAATTAAAGTTGCTAATGGACCATTATTAATCACTTTCTAATTTTCTTAATTTTCCATACGTACAATAACATTCATCAATCATACATGTACATTTCTCCTCGTAGATAATTGCTTCAATGTGTCATTGTTCATAAACATGTCGCATTTCCCGGTTGAGTTTTACGTTTTTCTCGTGCGCTTTTGTCGATTCTTTAGATTGGTTGGATTGTGCTCAATCGTAGTCTCTAGACTTCCAAACGGCTCCGTTGCAACAAGGAGTTCCACTCTGTGGCGCTGTTACAATGTAACTGTTCTCCTTTTCGTTATTTGTGTGTCCGAGTTTGGCCGGCAGGCGTACTTCAGTTCATTATTTGAGATTTTACCCATCATTCCCAGGTTATGTATAATGATAACGATTTACGGCGCAGGTCCATTGCTGCAAGCTTCATTTGTACTGAACATCGTCTACTATTGGAGAAAAGTGGAGATTTTTTTCAGTACTACCGTTAGCGTTAGTTATTCTATGGAGCGCCTTGGGGATAATTTCGATTACAATGCAATTCTCATCAAATTGCGGAGAATGATTGCCTTTGCTTTAACAGTAACTTTTATTTACGATATTTATTATTACTCCTTCGCCGTTCAATCTTTTGAATCGGTATTTTTGCCTTTCATGTACGCTCTTATAATGTACTTTTCTAACATGTATACATCTTTCGTAATGGTGCAGTTTGCTCTTTGGGAAATTTCATTATTTTATAGATTCACTAGATTAGGGAAATTAATTAAGAAAATGGGGAATGATACTTTTCAATATCCACATTCTTATAAAATAAATAAATGTCCGGATGGCTGTACTCTAAAAGCGGCCATGGCGTGTGAAATTAGCAAAATTCATAGGGATCTGTGTGACGTCATTGAAAATTTTAGCGTTATCTTCTCAAGCCCTATGATGTTTCAAATATTTGGAAATTTCTCCGTGATTTCATTCGACTTCTTTTTACTCTACGTGAGGTTTGAAGGAGGCTTCGAAAGCGCACACAATTTAAGCCTGTTTTTCATACTGTCCTACGATTTAGTCTTATTAGTGTGGCTTTACTATCAGTATAGCATGGGAGGAAAAGTGTTCAAAGAGGTAATTAAATCTATTTTATTACTTAAACTAAACTATTCATTATTGCACCAGCCATTTATATTATTTATTATTATTATTTTATTTTATTATTTTTTTAAAAAATTTTTATCATCATTATTATTATTTTATTTTCATATATTTTTATTTTATTATTTACGTATTTATTTATTTCTTATGAATTTCTGTTCATTATTATTTTGTTACTATTATTATTACAATGTATTGATATCAATTATGGAAGGTATTGCATTGCACTACTCCTGCATACCTTCCGGAATAAAACTTTTATTATTATTATTATTATATTATGCATTTATTTATTATTTTCTCGCACTTACTGTGAGAGAAACTAATGACGAGCTTACCCAGCGGCGTTTAATGATATGTTGAGTGTTTGGTATGGAGTAGGCCAACAACCTACAACGGGTAGGAGCTCCTCGACATCCTTATTCCATAAAAGGAAGTTAGGAAAGGGAATATGTTATCTTTCCCATTTAACAGATCGTCGCCGGAAAATTAAAGGGGCTGAAGCGCTATTTTGGGAAGCTCACACCAGAGCACTTCAAAGTTTTTTGTTTTGTTTTTCATTAAAATTCATAAGTCTTCAGTACCTGGTTGGATTTAAAAAAAAAAGTTAACTCAGGTAATTCAATGCTCTCACTGAGTTACTTGAAGCGACAAAAAGCTAAAAAAAAGTCCCATGCTCGCTTGAGTCAAGCCTTCTCCCAAACGATAAATATATTTTAGATGGCTGAAGGGCCACAAAAGTCTTCAGAATCAAACGAGAATCAGAGAATACGATGCAGAGAAAAGAACAGATCAAAACTGCATAATTAACTCATTTTTGACCAAAGCATCGCTTAAGCCCCTTTGCATTTCGAGCGTCGATATATTTAAATGGTTTTTTACAAAAGCTTAACTAATAACTTGTGGTCACACTCGACTTTTAATATTATGTGAGGGTACCAATACTCATCGCCGAAACTCTGAATGCAGATGACGCAGTGCATATTATGTTTTGCACTATTTTTATTTATAGACATTTTTCACCTTGTTGAAATACCATTTTCATTACCATAATCTTAATTTTAATATATGTATATTATTACGTAGCATATTGGCATCACACCTCCCCATCTAGCCATGTGAAAAAAAAATCACAGAAAAAAGTCGCCCGTTACGAACGATTGGGTATTTATACAAACTACAAACAATCTACAACTACAACTAGTCTTCAACGCCGCGGCAAGACTTCACCGGCGTATCAAAATATTCCCATATCTCAGAGCACCTCAAAAATCTTCACTGGCTTCCGAAAGAATCCAGTTTTAGGGGCTATTTCACCACCTCTCAATAAACTACTATTCATTAGATAACTCTAACCATCGGAATATTCGTTAGTTATCTCCTTCCGCAAGTTTGGCTGGCAACGCCGCTTTTTTTCAAACCTTATCCCGTCTGCTGTCACGTCTGTCAATACAATGCCGATTGCCGTTATTTCTATCATAAACATAGACTAACTTTCACAACACAACATTCGCGCGCGAAGCTCATTACATCCCTCTCACCAAATAGTTAAGCGCGTCTCTATATTTAAATAAAACATATATCTATTTTATAACTTTATTGTATTATTCAGGGGCTATTTCACCACTTCTCAAGAAGCTGTCAACGTAAAGTGCACCCCAGTAGTTAGTATCTATCTTCTGATTTAAAATGGCGGCGTACTGTTTTGACAGCTGGCTGGTCTAGTCGGCAAGTTTTCTGTTGAAGTTGATTTTTTACTGTAATTATGGAAGTGGTTGAAGATTTAAATATCTTAGACGAACAGGACATGGCGGAAAGACGTAGACCGCGTGTTTTCAGACCAAGAGTCAATTTTTTATACGTCTTAGATGACATTGAGTTTAGGTCAAGATTTCGCTTGACAAAAAATGCCGTAAAGGAGTTTCACTACAAAATCAAGGATAAAATCTCTTCAAGAAGCACACGGTATGTAATTCTAATATACGCCTTCACAATATATCACGGAATACACTATGAAATAACAACAATCTTTGGCAGTACAATATACCCACATACAACATGTTCATGCTTACAAACTATCAACCTTCACCAAACAATAATAGACACTCCTCAATGCACTTCACTAATATAATTTAATAATAAAGTTATAAAATAGAAATATGTTTTATTTAAATATAGAGACGCGTTTAACTATTTGGTGAGAGGGATGTAATGAGCTTCGCGCGCGAATGTTGTGTTGTGAAAGTTAGTTTATGTTTATGATAGAAATAACGGCAATCGGCATTGTATTGACAGACGTGACAGCAGACGGGATAAGGTTTGAAAAAAAGCGGCGTTGCTAGCCAAACTTGCGGAAGGAGATAACTAACGAATATTCCGATGGTTAGAGTTATCTAATGAATAGTAGTTTATTGAGAGGTGGTGAAATAGCCCCTAAGCTTTGCTGGATGGTTTTCAAATCAATTAACGGAATGGCTCCGGCTTATTCATTGGAATTGTGTATTCCTGAAGATTCCAATTCGCGACAGTCAACTCTTAGATCGGCAATGTCTTCGGCTATCGGAAGGTTGAAAGAACCAAAGCGCACACCAGACACTAAGTTCGGAGAGCGCGCCTTCGGAGTGTCAGGTCCTAAAGCCTGGAATGGACTACCACATGATCTGAGAGTAATAAAAGACTCGACAGAGTTCAGAGCCAAACTCAAAACTCATTTTTTCAGAAAATCATATCTATAATCAAGATGTAACAAGCCCAATAGAAGAAAACTTTTCAGACTCTCATTCCTTAAATTCATTAGAAGATTATCACCATTATCTGTTCTTCACTATGAAAAATTAAAAATACTTCCGATATACTTTATTTTAAATTTGCTCTCATGCCCTAAAAATGTTAAAAAAAAAAATGAAAAAAAAAAAATATATATATATATTTATTTATATAAGAATATATCTAAGAATCAGCTAACTTTTAAGTTATTATGAAATGGTGATTGTGTCCTGCCAGAAGTGACCTACCAGGTAAGTATGTTGCTGTATATTTATACAAATTAAGAATTAATATTAAGTAGAAATTAAGACTTGTACAGCGCCCTTGAGGTGATTTTTTCACAAAAACGGCGCTATACAAATTATCCAAATATTATTATTATTATTTTGTCTAAATTGTCAGTCCTTATTTATAGATATTACGAAGCGGAGGCTAACAACTTGAAGGAGTGCGATTGATCCCTTCGAGAGTTGTGTTGGCTATTAACTTATTTGACAGTCAACCCCTTTCAAAAAAATTAAAATTGACATAATTATTATAATAGTTGATAAATAACTAAGTAGGTACATTATCTTATCCGATCCATCTTTCTTTACAAATAACCTTTTCCTGTTTTGATGTATCTATAATACTTGTATAATCGAAGATCATCAATCATACCCTATTCGAGGCTTTTGGGCATCCTCTTAATTGTGACAAAAGTATGTAGTTGACTTTTTTATGTGTTACTTTCTTCCATAAAAATTTAATCGGAACAGGGGCTTGCCTGCTCGGCTGCCCTTATTAAAACATGCCTGCTATCTGTTCCGGTCATTTTACTTACATTGTATTGCTATATAGAGCGGTACACGCGAAGAAAATAGTTTTCATTGGTGACTACATATTTTTAAAATGCATGAATAATTGAATATATTTTAGGTTTAAATCCTTTGTGACGGCCCCGAGTGTGTTCCTTTTAATAACTAATATATAATGTACAATTTTCATTTTATTCTTAGATAAGCTAGCGACGCTTAATGTAAATTAAATACACTTTCATTTGTAAAATTAGGTAAACAGTAAGTAGGTACTTGTAGCGGTCGATTACTGATTTTATTTTATTTACTAAGAGTACTAAATTCAATCTCATTTAATCATTTTTTTAATATCATCCCCAACGTACCAGGTGTATTTAATCGCTAACCGAATCTTCTTTTATTAACGTTTTTCATGCATCGATAAATTAAAGCAGCTAATGGAGAATATTAAATGACTTATACATGGAAAATAAATATTGCTGATGAGAACTTTTCTGAATTATCCAAAGTAGATCCCTATCTTTTTAATTTTTAAATACCTGTGAACAAAAATAATAAACATTAGAAACGAGGAAAAAACGTACTTTAATCATCTGTAATAAATTGACATTTCTCCCGATAAATGTTTTAACGTGTCATTATTCATAAACATGTCGAATACCGCGGCGGATTTTTCTGTTTTTTTTTCGCCCTTTTGTCGGTTCTATAGACTACTTGGCTTGTGCTCAATTTTAGTTTTTCGACATCCAAACGGTTCAATTATAATAAGGAGTTGCATTTTGTGGCGCTGTTATAATGTCACGGTTCTCCTCTTCGCGGTTTGTGTCTCCGAAGTGGGGCGGCAGGCGTATTACAGCGGATATTTCAAGACAGTTACCGGCATTTCTAGGTTTTGTTTGATATTGTGCGTTTATATTACAGGACCGTTTCTGCAGGCTTCGTTTGTACTGAACAGCGTCTACTATTGGCGGAAAGTTGAGATGTTCTTCAGGACTATCGTTAGCGTTAGTTATTCTTTGGAGCGCTTGGGCGATATTTTCGATTATTACCAAATTGGTATCAAAACGTGGAGAATAATATGTTATGTCATGACAACAATTTTCATTAATGACATGTATTTTTACTTGTACAGAAAACAAGTTTTTGAATCAGTGTATATGCCTATATATGCTCTTGCAATGTGTATGTCGACTATGCTCTCTTTTTTCATAATGGTGCAGTTTACTCTTTGGGAAATGGCATTATTTAACCGATTCGTCAGATTAGGGAACGTGATTAGGAAACTGGGGAACGATACATTTCAATATCCGCATTATTATAAACTAAAATCCTGTCCGGATGGCTGTTCCCGCAAAGCGGCCGCGGCATGTGAAATAAGCAAATATACACAGGGATATGTGTGGAGTTATAAAAAAATTAAGTGTCGTTTTCTCGTTACCAATCATGTTTCAAATATTTGGATATTTTTTGTGGTAACATTCGACTTCTTTAATCTATACCTTGGCTTTGAAAACAAATTCGAAAGCGCATTAAGCCTAGGGTTCATCCTGTTCCGCGGTGTCTCCCTCCTGTGGTGGCTCTATTTCCAGTATAGCATGGGAGGAAGAGTGTTCAGAGAGGTATTTAAATTTATTTATATCCTAAATTGTACATAACTTTACCAATTTTTTCCCCTCTAAAATAACACTCTATTAATTATATAATTAAGAATCCGTGAGAACTTGTGAACAATTCGCAAGAACTAACTAGAAATTATAAAACGATGGATAATGTACACATTTTGCAGAATGTTAAATGTGAATATATTTTATTAAAATAGTCAATCAAAATATAAATAATCGCAAAAAGGGAATACATTTGAAAAACAGACCCTTGGAGGTTTCATCCAAAAATCTTGAGTATAATTATTGTAACACGTTTTTCTGAGATTTTTTTATGTGAAGTACTTTTCATTGGCTTGAATTTAAAGTACTCGGCAAGCAATTCCCCTGGCGTACAGCAGCGTGTGAGTTTACAAGTTTAATTTTCAAAGTGAGTAATCGGGATACGCGAAAAATTACTAATGACTTGAATATTTTCATTTTCTGGAACAAAGAATTTATTTAAATCAGATCATTTAACCGTGCAAGTTTTCAAGCGTGATTCACGGAAACAAGAAAATTGCATTCCAAACACATAAATGATTTTTCTGATGTGTGCTGATGAGTATTCGCGTTTGTAAGCCTGAGTTTCGGTTAAAGTAAAAATTGCATTCAGAAAATGAAATAGCTTAAATTTGAAAAAAAAGTGACATTTATTAGGAAAACGAGTACATCAGCGCGATTGCCTTTAAACATAAGTCTAAAAAACATACATTATTTTTATTCTGAACACATTTTTTCTTGCGAGTGTAATTCCATACATTTGTGTGTGTGAGCATGATATTCGATCATAATATTCGTTGCATTTAAAACACGAGATTGGTTTTTCTCCACAATTCGTTAGTGTGTTCGTCTGCAAGTCTACACACACAAGCGGTTCGTTGGAGGAGAACCCTAATACATAAGTTAACTAGCTTAGTCTTGATACACACGTCAAAAGAGACGTGGTTAATAAATCTTGAAGTAGTGTAATCAGAATAAAATTTCGAACCTTTTTACGTGTGAGCGAAAATTAACAGTATTGTTTTTGCAGACATTAGCGCTCCACACGGCGATCTGACGAATCGTGTACAGAAGACGGCTTAGCGTATTAATTCTATTAGATTTCTAATTTTGTACTTATTACTTTCCCTGTAAATGTCACGAGTAATAAAGAAACTAGTTAGTTTGTCACAATAAAATAAAGAAAAAAAAGTCACTCAATCGGTTATATATTTTGCTATAATTACTAGTCCTTAAAGATATTACGAAGCGTTGGCTAACAATTTTAAGGTGTGTGATTGACCCTTTACAGTTTCGTTGGCAATTAACTTATTTGACAGACCTTTCAAAAAAAAACTAATGAAGATTGACATCATTATTATAATACTTTCCATGATAAATAACTAAGTAGGTACACCATTTTATCCAACCCATCTTTCTTGATATAAAAACTTTTTCTGTTTTGATGAATCGATAATACTTGTATAATAGAAGATCATCAATCATACCCAATTCGAGGCTTTTTGAGCATTCTTTTAATTATGAGTGACAAAAATAGTTGAGCTTTTTATGGGTCACTTTCTGCCATGAACATTTAATCGGAACAGTGGCTTGCCTGCTCGGCTGCCCTTATTCAAAATAGCCTAATATCTGTTTTTCAGTCATGTTACTCACATTCTATTACTATTTAGACATAGAGCGGCACACGCGAAGAAAATAGTTTCAATTGGTAAATATTTTTAAAACGACTCTCTCAAAGCGTGAAAAATGCAATATTTACATTGGTGTATTAAATCCTAAATACAATTTTGTATGAAACAGGCCCCAAGTGCATTCCTCTTAATAACCGATTTTCAATTTTTATTTTATTTTTAGATAAGCAAGCGATGCTAAATTTAAAAAAAACTTTATATTATTATATTATATTATTTAGTAAACGGTAAATAACTTGTTGAAGGTAGCTGTCGATTACGGATTTAACTTTTATTTAGTAACCATTATAAAGCCGATTCCGTTGTATAATAAAATTCTTAATATTATCACCAACGGATCAGGTTTTTTTGATCGCTAACCGACTCTTTTGCTATTAACCTTTATTCACGTATTTGTAAATTAACGTTGCTAATGGACAATAATAAATTACTTAGAAAAATATATTGTTGTTGTGAACTTTTCTCAATTATTCAAAGTAGATACGTAGCTTTCTATTTTTCTTACTATAAATTTTAGGGAACTGTGTACAAAAAATATTAGAAACGAGAAAAAAATGTACTTCAATCATCTGTAATAAATTGACATTTCTCACGTAAAATGTTTAAATGTGTCATTATTCAAAAACATGGCGAATACCACGGTGGATTTTTACGGTTCCCTTTCGCCCTTTTGTCAGTTCTTTAGACTACTTGGCTTGTGCTCAATTTTAACTTTTCGAAATCTAAACGGTTCCATTATAACAAGGAGTTACATTTTGTGGCGCTGTTACAATGTCACGGTTCTCCTCTTCGCGGTTTGTGTCTCCGAAGTGGGGCGGCAGGCGTATTACAGCGGATATTTCAAGACAGTTACCGGCATTTCTAGGTTTTGTTTGATATTGTGCGTTTAAACTACAGGACCATTTCTGCAGGCTTCATTTGTACTGAACAGCGTCTACTATTGGCGAAAAGTTGAGAAGTTCTTCAGGATTATCGTTTGCGTCAATTATTCCATGGAGCGCTTGGGCGATGTCATCGATTATAACAAAATTGGCCTTGATTCGCGGAGAATAATATGTGGTGTTACAACAGTAGTTCTGATTAGTGATATGTATTATTACTTATTCAGAAAACAAGTTTTTGAATCAGTGTATATGCCTATATATGCTCTTATAATGTATATGTCGAGCATGCACTCTTTCTTCATAATGGTGCAATTTTCTCTTTGGGAAGTGGTATTATTTAACCGATTTCTTAGATTAGGGAACATGATCAAAAAACTGGGGAACGATACTTTTCAATACCCGCATTATCACAATGTAAAATCCTGTCCGGATGGCTGTACCAAAAAAGCGGCTGTGGCATGTGAAATAAGCAAAATACACTTGGATATGTGTGGAGTTATAAAAAAAATTAATGTCGTATTTTCGTTCCCTATCATGTTTCAAATATTTGGATATTTTTTTGTTGTAACATTCGACTTCTTTAAACTTTACCTTAGCTTCGAAAACAAATTCAAAAGCGCAAACATATTAAGCCTAGTGTTCATACTGTACCGCAATATATCTCTCCTGTGGTGGCTCTATTTCCAGTATAGCATGGGAGGAAGAGTATTCAGAGAGGTAATTCAATTTATTTTTACACTAAATTGTTAACTGATCCATAGTGCTTCCAGATTTTTTCCCTGTCAAACAACCTTCACGAAAAATCACGATCTGTAATAACTTTGTGAACAATTGGCAACAAGAAATTGTACAACCAGGAATAATGTAAAAAAAATGCAAAATATTAAACATGAATGTATTTTATTGTAATAGTCAGCCAAAATATAAATAAACGTAAAAACGGGAGAAGTTCAGAAAAACATACCTTAGAAGGTTTCGGCAAAAAATCGTTGAGTACAATTTATTATTTTAACGTGTTTTTGTGAGATTTTTCCACGTGAGTTAGAATTTAGAAAAATACGAACAATAACGTTCGAAACGTGACAATGATTTTTAGCCGAAGATCGTCCGTAGGTGAGTCTATTTAGTTAACATTTCTAAACAATAGTAATTGAATTTGAAACACAAGAACGGCTTTCCAGAAAATTCCATTGGATTGAATTTAAACTACTCGCATTTGTGTTTACAAGTTTAATCTTGAAAATGAGGAAGCATTTGAAATTTCGTGTTTGAAATAAGAAAACACCACACAGACGTAATCAGGATAAGTGGCAGGGTCTCTCCGTTGGTAATTTACATGCGCTTCTTAAATTAAGTCATTCTAGTACGCCTAAGATGATAATTGGAAGATTATAATATTTTCATTTTCTGGAACAACGATTAATTAAAACCAAATTTCTTAAGCGTGTAAATTTTCAAGCGTGATTTACGAGAATAATAAAATTTCATTTTGAACACGCAAATGGTTTTTCTCGTGTGTGCCTCTACTACCTCGTCTGTAAGCTTGAGTTTCGGTTAAAGTAAAAATTGCATTCAGAATACAATATTACTTAAAATTGAAGAAAAAGAGACATTGATTAGGAAAACGAGTACCTACGTCAGCGCGATTGTCTTTAAACATTAGTCTCAAGAACATGAATTATTATTATGTAAATATAGTTATATATTTTACTCTTAATACGTTTTTCTCGCGTGTGCGTATGAATTTGTGTTTGTAAGCATGATTTTCGTTATAATAGTGTGCATTCAGAACACGAGAATGGTTTTTCTCCACAATTCGTCAGTGTGTTCGTCTACATGTCTGTACACACTAGTGTTTCCTTGGAGGAGAACCTTAACAAAATAAACAATAACTAATAAAAATAAAACATTTTATTCCCATTTTTTATATTGCTTATCCCCATTTCTAAAAATTCCTATAAATGTTACAACGCCTAAGCCAATATTTGTTAATGGATTACACCTTACAGAATTGTCGAATTCAACTTATTTCAGAGTAAACTCCCTCCGAATTAAGATCGACATCATTATCAATATAGTTCCAGTCACTTACGTGATAAATGGATAACTCCATTATTTTAACTGACTCATCTTTTTCAATAATTTACATGCGAGTCTTTTGATATATCGATAAAACCTTTATAATAAAAAAACATTGATAATTCCTAACACCAAACGGAAACATAGAAATTTGTATATTCTCCATATATATTATTTGGTAAAAATCCGATTATTACCCAAAATATTTGAAAAAATGAGTAAATCTGTAACAAAAAACTGTATACCCGATGGCAAATAATTACAAAAAATCTTTAAAAGTATACCTGATCCTCAAGGGTTATTAAAATGTTGGATTAAGAGATTTCAATATCTCATAAATCACATTCGTCTTTATCAGGTACCATTTTAATTTTGTTGTCGGGCACCAACAATCTGATTTAACGCATCTCATCGTCTTTACGTTTAGCTTCTCTGTCGACATGGTGGTCAAAATTTCTTGCATTCATCCATCCACTTTTCACATTGGATCCGCAGTGTTTTTATTCCTGAGATCTTTCCCTTCAGCATTAGATTAGAAAACTCGCACTGGTCACAGTGGTCAACTCTTTGTAGATGTCCGAGTTATTTGTCACAAATGTAGATGAATAACTATCGTGTACTGTTTTGGCTGTACCAAAACATGATCTTTTTGGTAATGTTCTGCTTTGTGTAGCTTCCCTATCCCTAACAGTCTTTTTTGTCTCTTTTCAGTATGAACTCTTCAAATTTGTCATATTGACTTTGTGTTTTGTTTGGTGGCCTTTTCGGACCCTTTCTCAATCCATTTTTCTTTTTCTTGATGTTGAGGCTCATCTTTTGCTTTTTCGGGGAGTCTTTGTAACTCAATTTCGTTCTCTGATAGAAGCTCTGTATCGTCTATGGAACTGAGTTTATCACTGTTTGACCTTCTATTAAAATAACTTCAAGTGGGTTGTCGGGGGCCAAGTTAAATCAATTCGGTTTATCAGCTTTGCATCCTTTTATATCAAATAAAACGTATTTTAAAATTGAATGAAATAAAGTTTTCTCAACCCTTTTTTAATGTTGAACCAGTTAGGTAAATTATCATCGTTCGATGCTCGCAAGTTCCTAAGAGTGTGTCGAACGTGTGTTTGCTAATACTAATACATATTATATTGTTTTAAGGCTGAGCGATGTGCAGCACTCTTCAATAAGGTCACTCTGAAAGTATGCGATGAAAAATCTAAGCGAATTGTAAGTACGATTTCCGAAGGGTGATTATATTATTAACGTATAAATGTCTCCGGAAAAACATGTACAAATGTTTTTAATAGCAGCTAGATTGTTTTTAATTTTTATTACAATTATGTATTCATTTTTTTTTTCCTTCAAACATTTAAAAAAATGTTTCTATGCAACATGTATGTTTAATGCACTCCGTTTATAAGTTTTTGTATTGATGTTTATAGCGATGTTGCTATATTACGTGATCGAAATTTGTCAATTTTATTAATGCTCTTTTATAGATGGCTATTTGCGGGCTCCAACTGATGCAGCAAAAAGCAGAAATTTCCGTTTTTGGCCTTTTTCCTGTAAATCTGACGTCATATTACGGGGTAAGTTTCCACTGGTTCAATGGTTTTAAAAGCGAAACAAGCTAGTTGATAAGAGCGAGTGAAATTTTTCAAATTAAAATATTCAATAGGTATGTAACTATCAGAAATAAAATAGTTTTGTACAATATATTTAATGAAAATGAAACAATAACTTTGTAAAAGATCACCGATTTTTTTCTTCATTTTATGACCGATCGGTTACGCTTAGCCTAAGCAACATCATGGTACAAAATTAAACTAAACAAAAAATACATAGTGTGGTTATAAATATATACTCATACATGCAGAGGGAGAATACAACATAAAATAAAAAAGAGAACAGTAAGAAAACAAAAGAATAACATTTAAATTATAACAAAGGTCGGTCATAAGCGTCACGTGCTTTACAAATTATTCAATATTATTATTATAAAAAATAAAATAAAATCTGTGGTGTTATACAAAGTTATTATTTAATTTTCATTAAATATGTCAAACCACAAAGTGATTGCTTTCTACGAAAGTACCAAGATATTTATTGTGAATAAATATTTTTAATTAAATAAAAAACACACGTTGTTTAAATCCACTTTATTTTTGTATAAGTCAACTAGTTTCGACTCTGATGAGTCTTCATCGGGACTTAAAAATAGAGTCTTAAAGTTAGAGTCAAAGAACGTATGCGATGTTTGAATAGTGTAGGTTTTTCTGAATTTGCGGAACATCTAATAAGCAAGAATCATTCCTTCGATCAAAATACGGGAATTAATATTCTACATAAAAATGGAATAGGCCTACGGCTAAACAACTTAGAAGCCCTGGAAATAGCTAAATCAGTAAAACTTAATGATAATCACCTTTTAAATAACCAAAAGAATTTAACTTATAGCCCTATTCTAAAGATGTTTCCCTTCCCCTCCACCTCTTCCTCCCCTCAAACTTGACGTTCTGCTATCCCCTCTATCTTCCCCTCGCCCACTTAACTAAATACATTATATGATACGTTTCTTTTGTCCTATTGTTATATTGTTGTCTCCCTCCTAATACTATATCTTCCTTTTCCCCCATGTTCACCATTATATATATATATGCACATTCCTCTAATTTCATTAGTATATTTTTAAGTCCCGATGAAGACTCAGCAGAGTCGAAACTAATTGACTTATACAAAAATAAAGTGGATTTAAACAACGTGTGTTTTTTATTTAATTAATCATGTCAATCCACAAAGTGTTTGCTTTTTCTGATAATAAATATTTTTATTGAAATACACGAACCATAAGTGTTATATTTTTAATTACATATTTTTTTATAAAATAATGTTCGGTATGATTTGACGAATTTGAGTTACATCTTGAAATTAGGATTCGTCCAATTTGATTAAAACAAGCGGGCGCAACCATTACGCTAAGGGTATTATTTTGTTTGTTGATTTTCTGCACTAGACTCTTAGATGAATTAAATAATGACTAGACTGTAAGAAAATAATCTCAATAGAAAAACAATGAAATCGCCATTGTGATCCGAGGGCTGTATTTCAGTTTTGGGTTATTTTAGACTACATCAGGCTACTAATTTGTTTATTATTGACCGAATTCAAAAAGAGTTTGATACCTAGAGCGGATAAGTCCGTTACAATATTTAACGAAACTTCCTCTCCCAAACGTCATGCACCATTTGGCTTGCAGAATAATGGGTAACCATGCAGCCAATAAAATACCTACGAGTAGTATACAGCACCAGTAGCGTTCAGAGACTTTCAAATATTCATTTTTTTTTCATCAAGTTAGTATTCTTTATAAAACAAGAATTTAAAATCCTTATTTACTATCATGAATCGTAAGAATTTATTTCCTATGCCGTAAACGATGATCTGTACAGAGTGGTAAGATTCTGAAATATGGATCCTGAGGCCGCCACTTCAAATTCCGACCTCCCCAATTGGACGTAGTTAACAGAAAGCGTCCAACCCACCATTTGCCAAAATCTTTTTTATTTATTTATGGATTCTTTCGTAATCCTCTGCTAACTAGCTGGGGCTTATACAAATGCCCCTCATAATGTCTATCTAACTTGTACTACGGCTCATTAGGCCTTATTACTATCAACGTCTGATGGTTGCATTTAATTGGCCGAATTTAAGTTTACATTAGTGAGTTCTTAGGAAATCGAGTTTTACATGGATAAATACGAGATTTATATCTGCTTAAAACATCCAAGATCCAAATAGGTTTTTAGAAATTATACACATTGCAGATATTTGACCTCAATTGATGTTAAAAAACATAAGAAATAATTTTTTTTTAAATAAACACAATGATATATTATAAATTACCTATTTAGAATAATACTTTAAAGAGAGAAAAAAAAACACGGAAATTCACTTTACAAATGCCGATTACGCTTATTAATGCTTTTTTATTGGCAAAATTTCAAACGCTTTTTCTCAGTTTCATCTTTTTGGGATTGGACGCTTTTTGCATAACTACGTTCAATTAAAATAAACAATTTCAATTTTCACACACAATTATTCAATTAATCACAATACAGTACGTTTGAATTTCGCTCTGGATAAGAATATGCTTTTAGTAACCACCCGGTGAGAAAAACCATTCTGAGTCGTAACGTTGCTAGATATTGCTACACCTATAGTTATGTTGAGTAACCACCATTGAGGAGCCAAGCACTCGCCAACCCTCATTTCAATCATTTCCTCCCACTCCCCAAAGCCTTCAGCCTCACAACATATACCATAGGCCCATTGTATTCGAGCGAATGGGACTCTTGTGCTGTGTCAATTATTTGCTATTTAAAATCGGAAACAAAATTTACAACACGCCACTGGTAGACCCACTTGTTCAATTTGTCGGTCTCTGCTTATTTAGGCTTAGAGTTGAGATATATACGAATTATAATCAACTATAATGATGAATAATTACCTATCGGTGGAAGTTAATTGTAAGAGCAACTGCTCAGTGCTTACCCCGGCTCAATACCGGTATTCGGTCGATACGTGTCATGAACACTTTTTCTGATGCATCTGCCAATAATTATTTTTTGGTTTCCTCAATTAAAGATATTTAATCAAACGAGGCGTTTTGCAATAGCTGTAAAACCATTTTTAAAGGTCCAAGAAACTTAGTATCAATATCACAACACTCTCTCACAAACAATGTAAAAAATATCAACATTATTAACGTCATAACCTATTGTCGTTTCATACAAAATGCCGAGATAAATCATGTTTTTGTTCATTTTTTACAATTCCGATCATTGCTGATTTTTTTTTTAGCAGAACCGCACTACATTGAATATATTTAAAAAATAGATATAAACGATACGAGTTATCATATGTATAATAAATGCTGAACAGCTTCACCTGCTGTAACACCCTTTCTTAGGCTGTGATAATAACATATATATTTTTAAATAATTATATTGTTAAACCTAATTTACGTTTTAGTAAGTCTTTAAAAAAAAAGTTTGATTTTTACGCATGACAACCGTTCTTTGGTAGGTATTATTAAATTGTGATAGATCTGAGATTACAGTAAAAAGCCGGTTTAAACTAACACACATCGTTAGAATATTAATCTGATGATTAATCATTGGAGATGATAAATACAAAACACCAAGTTTCTCAAATAAAGCACTGATTATATTAAACCCTGTATAAATCATACATAGCAAAGACTATAGATATCATAGAGACTGTGGGAATTATTTTTCATATAACCGGTTGGAAATGCAGTGATTCAGAATTTCGGATATAAATTAATATTTTTATTTTTACTTTTCAGGTTATATCAGTCATAGTCACGTACATAATAATATACATTCAGTACCACATAAACAATACTGGTCTATAGAAGTTTTCCACCCCGCGAGTGCTGCGGATTAGTCGAATAATACATAATGTACTATGCTGTCGTGTCGTGTGATGCTTCAGTTACGTTGATCACAAACTTTGTTATTCCTCAGCAACAATATAAATAAATGTGTTTTACAAAATCAATCTCTATTCGAAAATTGTGGGCTGACTAAAGCCATTTATATAAGCTAGGTTATAGGTATTATTAATGTGGTTTGAATATGATTTAAATTTGTAAACTGAATGTGAAAAATTATAATATTTTGTGGAAAATGCAAATTTTGTTGCGTGATTTTTTTATTAAACTTATGTTTAGTTCTGATTGATCACGTCACGATTGTATTAGACTCTTACTATTATGTGCAAATTATAACATTAAATACAAAAATTTCACTTATTTAATAAAGTTCTATTGTGAAATTGGTAAAATTACGACACAAATGTAATCGGTATTATTTTATAAAAATATCAATTTCGAATGCATCCTTCCAAGGTTATATAATATATTATATAAGTATCCCCCCCTCAGGCAGTTCGACAACAAGGCTGTATGAGAATACATGGAAACCCTTAGTTCAAAATTAAAACAAAAGAAAAACCTGTTGTTAAGTGGCTTTTTAAATGAACTCTCGCTTGCCAGCAACGTGTTTTAGAATTAGCGGTAGCGGAATATTTTTAAGAAAAGATATAGGTACCTACCCAATATACAAGTAAAACAGCACATCGTGTTCTCACTAGGGGACTTGGGTGTCGAATGTTCATTTTAATATTTAATATACCTGAAATCTATGCAGCCCGTTTGATGATATAAATAAAGACAAATTGTTCCCGAAGAAAACAAGTAACATACTTGGAGTACCGATATAAGGAGGTATAGCTAAATATTTTTTACCCAACCTATACAAATTTGCGATAAATTACTTTCTCCGGGTTTTTACGTCGAAAACCGTGTGAGAGAAAGAGACAAGACACGTTCTCAAATAATATAGCACCACCATTCGGTATGTAAGCACGTTCTCCCTCTCCCGCGTCTCCGGCGACTCCGCCCACTACGTTTTGATATGCAACATAACTGGATATAAATCAACGGTTTTTTAGGTTATATGCTATATTTTTATTAATACGGTGAAAAAGTGGATATACAAATAAACAAAAACAATATGTCGACATGTGCTATGATTGGATGTATACCAGCCATAGAGTTGGTAGAGTAGTATCTATCCAAGGCAGTGAAGTCAGTTTTGGACTTGTTTTTGATGATTTTAACATGACTCGGCGCACCTGGGCGTGGCTAAGACTAAGGCTACGGTATTTATACATCCATTCATAGCACATATCAAAATAATGTTTTTGTTTATTCGTATAGCCACTTTTTCACAGTATTTTTATCAACAAAAATATAGCATATAACCTAAAAAACCGTTTAGTTGTGTCAAGTTTAGTGGCATAATAAAAAATGTGGGCGGAGTCCCGCCAGTGAACCAGGACCTTAAGATCATTTCGGCAGTATATAGAAGCGGTCTAAGAAATTTGCTGTCTCTTTCTCTCTCATGGTGTACGCCGTAAAAGCCCGAAGAATGTGATTTTTCGCAAGTTTGTGTAGGTTGGGTAAAAATAATTAGTTCTCCCTTCATATTTTGTTACTTCAAGATACCAGCCCTGGTTTTAGCCACGCCCAGGTCTAGCCGAGTCGGGCAAAAATCATAAATACTGACTACAGAAGCGCTCCCTCCTGTATATTATTGCTCATAGAACATACATATCATTGAGATGCATTTTGTTAAGGAGTTTAGATCCCACCACTGGCCTCACCTAATAAAGAACAACGAGAAGAAAAGGCCTACCTCTCTTTTGACGGTCCTCAGGAAGATTCTTACATCGTGGAAGAGTTTAGGCCGCGGGTCTCTCGGCAAGCTCATCGGCTGGTTTCGATTTCAAATGTAATGCTTTATTTATGTATTATGTTACCACTCCGCATTTCACGCGCTCGGCGAGCGGAACTAAACTCTTTTCCATTTAGGTTAAACTTTTTTATCCGAACAATAACTCTCGCATGCACACTTTATCAACATCGCTTTACCGAACCCAGTACTATTTACATCGACAGCAAATTAAAATATACGACTTATTCTACTTTACTTGGGGTTTCTAAAATCCCTACCGTTGTGTTTACTTGATATGTCGGGTTGTGTTGGCCCACCCCACACAACCACGCTGGAATAAAAATGTGTTATTGTTATTATTATTGTCAGCTCATATTATTATGTTTCTAACCAATTGGGTTATTTTTGTGTTTTATAACTCACATTTCACTAAAAAGCACACACTTCTATTAAAAACAACTTTATTTTAATAATATGGCTCGGTTTTGCTAGCGTATATTTATTTGACGTAGAGCACTTGGAAAATCGCCTAGGTATCTACTCCGTGTTTGTAAAATGTCATTTTTGGGAACTTATTATTAAATTTAACATACGATTACAGTAAATAGATAGGTTAACATTTACCATAATAAAAACAAAACAAAAACGCTTTATTTTAACACCAATCACGTACTTTAAAAAATGTGTCAGTTAAAAAACTTACTATTTTGCTTCGATTTTTAAAACCCGTGCTAACTTCGAACAATGAACGGTTTCCGTTCGGATTTTGGCCCCGTGCGCCGCTGAAAAAACGTGCAAATCGCGTAGCTGCGATTTTCATGTCATCGCGTTTAGAGAGTGGCGATAGTACTGGAGCACTGAAGTAAGGCAAATACTCCGGCGGCTTGGCGGGGCGACGCCGGGACCAGCTGGTACCGGCGGGCCTCTGCCAAATCTCGCTGAACTGAACGGCCGGTGCCTGCTGCCTGCTACGTTCTACGTTCATGGTTCACGCGACGCTCCGAGGACGTCACGTGACGTCGCGATGCAACGCGGGAAATGTTGCCAAATGCCGCATGGGGTAAACTGGTTCCTGTCACGTTTCGACGAGCTGCCAAACTCGGGGTTTTGCGAGTAGATACCATAGAACCCATAACTCAACATAACCTTACTCTATCGGGTATGATTTAAGATTTTTACAGACATTATGTAACTAGTTTATTTTTGGTCGTTTCTTCGAATCGTTATTATGTTAGAGTGGTAGATACTTAAGTATCTGGTGAAAAACCACCATTCAGAATCGAAACGTTGCTTCAAATGGCTTTTGGCCGTGTTCGGTGACCAGATCTGAATAGCCAGGTATTTTCCAACCTTCCTCTTCACCATCTCTTACCCCTCCCCACTACCTTCAGCCTCGCAAAATACCCCAATTGGGGATGCCGTAGTCTCATTGGCTCTAGACGGTTGGGAGCAGTTGGGACTCTTGTGCGGTATTCAATATAATGTTTATTCTCTCTGGAGCTTTTCAAAACCCTTTCTACAACTCCTTCCTTAACCCGCTTCTCAACGTCTTCGCAAAGTCGGGTGGGGAGATGAATCTCCTGGTCGTACACAGTGCAGTGTGGCTCTTGTTAGGGGACTCTTCCTTTTTTTCAAAGGCGCATTTGTCCTGATGATTGATTCTGCAAGGTTGTCCGAAACGTTGGCTTAACAAGAAGGTACCAAACTACTGATTAATACCCCAAACATGAACCAACATAACCCAACTCAACTTTTGATGTGTAGATATATACCTAGTCGTTCGTGATATACACACTTACACTGCACTACCGATTATTTTCAGGCTGTTATAAATACAGATATTTTGTGATATGTCTAACACTATAAAAAAACATTAAAAAAAATATACTATTCATTTGCGTTATTAAAACTATGAAAATTTTCCTTTGTGAGTACTTACGACCGTGCGAGTGCGAACTTTTCACATTTGAAACTGATGTAAATTGAAATTTAAAAAATAATATTTTCAAATCCCTAGCCTAATACACTACCCACTACCCACCAATAATGTATTTCAGCAACTAATACTTTCCGTGCCGAGTCAAATTACAACGTGTGATTTTTCACGGGTAACAATTAGGTAGGTACACAACAATAATTGTGAATATTATTGGCAGGTCAGGTAACTAACTAACTAACTAACTAACCATCACGATGTTTATCCGCGGGGGCAGGCAGAGAGGACGAACCGTCATCAACACTCACAATTGGCACACACTCATTGCTTCGTTCACATTCATACATCATCTCTTTCATATTCTTCTGTTATTCTGACTCTTCACATAGTCCGATTGGTCATATCTTCCTTGGGTATCCCCGACTTCTTCTTCCATTCACTTTCTCACTACATATTCTTTTAACACTCCTTTCTTCGTTCATTCGCTCTTCATCGAGTGGTAGATACTCTAAGTAACGCCCTGGTGATATATTACCATTTAGAATCGAAACGCTGCTTGAAACGGTTTTAGCCGTATTTAGTGAGCAGATCTGAATAGCCAGGTACTTCTTAACCTTCCTCTTCCCATCTCCTGCCTCTTCCCTCTACCTTCAGCCTCACAACATACCACAATTGGGGATGCCATAGTCTCACTGGCTCTAGAATTGTTTTTTAAAATTTGCTTGCAGCTTTATTTTCAAAGTGGTATTCTTTATGCTAAATCACAACACTGATTAAGCGTCCATTATACAAAGATGAATATTACTGTATAACTTTCGAACGTCATTATTTTTTTTCCACTGGTTAATTAATTTGAATGTCTCAATAGCCAACTGTCGAGCTTCAGATTGTAAATCTGCATCCACATATCATTTGAAACTTTCTCTTATATTCTCGAGAAATGTATTCTCTTTCATTGTTTTTTTTTATCACAGATTTGTATCGCTTGTAGCACCTTGGGCAAGTATTATTGTGCTACCTATGAATAATCATTATATCTACGACTGTCTGTATTCCGCATCTTCTTTAGATTGTTTACGTCTGTGAATAATTTGTATATTTTTTTATTTATATCAAACCCAATACATTTATTACATATTATATCGCACACTAAAGTGTACTCATTCAGAGTGGTACATACTCTCAGTATCGCCCTGATGAAAGACCACCGTACAGAATCAAAACGCTGCTTGAAATGCTTTAACTGTATTTGGTGATCAAATCTGAATAGCCAGGTACTTCCCAACCTTCTTCATTCCCATATCTTTCCCTTTCCAACTACCTTCAGCATCAAATTATACTCCAATTAGGGATGCTATAGTTCCCTTGGTGCCGGAGGTGGTGGAGTAGTTTCGACGGTATTATTTTTTTTTTTAATTAAAAAGTTATTGGTTGTTTTAAAAATGCACAAAAAAATATTATTCTATTTTACTAAAAATACTGTCTAATAGGTACAGTGTTTTTACGATGACATCAGCAAATTTGCAAATGTTTACCTTGCTTTTCTTTCTTGTACTAACTTTATATTTTACCTTTATAATGTAATAATCTACGAAACGTTATGATTATGTAGGAGAGTAAAAATTATAATATTAATAATTGTCTGATTTCTATAGCGCCATTTTCTCGTAAGAAACATCACCCTAGGGCGATGTAGATGATCATGGCGATCGTGGCCATAAAAAAAATGTATGATTTAAAAACTGACAAAATTAAATTAAATATTTTCAGTGAACATTTTAAATTTAAATTCTCCTTAAATCCAGAAAATATCCCGCAATAAACTCCTAGTACCTAAAATAACGTGAATGAAACACGGTAATTTTTTTATATGAAAACACGTTTAAAATTTTTATTTTTTTTATTTTGATTATTTGAGCTATGAGCTGATGGCATACATAAGTCTATTATCGAATATCCAAACTAACAAAAATAATTTACAACAACGATCATTAAAGGTAGGCTACAGCTTAAATATTTATTACATGAAGTTATTCATTTTTGTATTAAAAATAATACGCTATAGATTAAATATTTTGTATGGACTAGATGCGTTGAGGTCAAAACCAAATAAAAACAATATAAATGACATAAACATAATATCATTTTCCCATGACATTTAACAAATAAATACAATTCATAATGATTTTTTCTGAAACATTTTAATAATTGCTTCGTGAATTCAATGATATACAAATTATTTATTTATTAATATTCAGATCTGACAGTAGATATCGAAATATGAAGTTTTTTTATATAAATAATATGCTGTTATGATACATTTAAATGCAATGGAAAGATAAGTTTGTTTAATTGACAACAAAACGCTACTTCAAATCAATGCCTTAGAGCTAAAATGAATAGTATCACAATTTACCACATTACATAACGAACAGAAATGAATACATACATAGTTCCTACATACAAATGTACATTCTCCAGGATTTGTTAGCAAATAGTAGATAAATAATGATATATTACTCGATCGAAGATATATATTTATGATTTGAACTTTTTAAAACATTATCGTCACTACTTATTATTTCATCAGTAGTAAAAAAATATCAGACAATTTCTTAAGTCAATTTTATATACATATTATTTTAATGACGATATTTTCGACATATCGGTACAATTTTTAAATCAGTTAATAAATAAAATAAATTAATATTAAATTTCATCGTTTTTTATGATAATAATCTCTTTGTGGTCATCGACTTGTTTTTAAAACCGAATGATGATTTTTTTTGGTTTTAAAACGGCATTTATTTCTCATGTCGGTTCCAATCACAACTTATCTTAACTTCTTTCATATTCCTATTCGAGAATTCTCTTTTCATTTTTTCATTGGATATAAGAAGTCAATGTATTTTGACGATTTCAATTGAATCTAACGGCGTCTCTCAGAGCGTCAACCGACAAACCTTTATTATTTATTTAATATTGCATTCATGTCCCCACCTATAGCCGGAAGTTCAAAGTCTTTTCAGCGAGCCTAACTAATTTTCACATTCCAATTACAACATTCAACGAACACCTTCTACAAACCCCCAACAATATTTCACTTACAGATAGTACTTTTCAATTTTAAACTCTTCGCGTTCAATAAAAGACATACATTATTTATAAATACAACTGTTCGTAGGATCTTTGCAAGTTCATTATCTTACAACTCTCTAATCACAAATGAAAAGGGGATGAAGAGTAATTTATACAATTGAATAAAACTAAATTATTTTTATAAATCTCCTAAAAAAGAGAACTCCAAATAAATGGTACTTAAAGAAGTGAGTATTGCGCCTACACTAAATCAATTGTTGACAGCAATTGAAATAACGAGCAACGTACCACCTACACAGTTCATTTATTTGCATACTTAATAAAAAGTTTCCTCGCAGAAGGACGAAATGTTAAGAGTTTGATTTCGATTCAGTCACTTTGGTAATACATAATTAAATTATATTTACACTCGTATTAAATGGGACATTTACACATGATTTTGTGATTTCCACTCAAAATAAATAAATTCGGTGTTCTTTTTTACAAATTATATATTACAACATTAGTTAAGCAGCCTCATAAAACAGATTCACTATTGATTAAAGTTTTCTCATTGAAATTTGAATTAAACTTCATACAAAAGAATAAACTTTCTGAGAGATAATCGTTTACGATAACAGTAATAAACAAAAAAAAATGTAGGTACATCGTATTATTTTTTTTTGCAGTAATTTTTCCTCTCAAAAAAACGGACTTTATTTTTGAGGGATTATTTATTTTTATCGAGTTTTTGTTATTTTTTCCCTACTTCCAGTCCACATATTCTAATCTCGTACATTTGTATATGCTGCGTCAAGTGTATTTATGCAACAGGTATGTAACAACCATAATATGGGGCCCACGACGAACGACAGACACCAGTTTGCATGGAATTGGACCCTGGTGAAATACACTAAATAGACAGACCTAACTTAAAACACGGCCATCTTGTGTGCAAACGCGACCTCGTTACGTAAAACGACACTGTTTTGTGTGTAAAGTCGACCCTGAGAAATAAAAAAATGGTGTTTTATGCGGAAAATCGACACCGCTGTATTAAACGCAAAGCCGACCATGTGTGATTAAACATCGCTGTTTTATGGGAAAGGCCGGGCGCTTTGGAAAGAACGATGTTTGACCAAACATCGTTCTTTTATGCGCATAAACGACCTAGTGTTGTTAAACACGATATGTGGCTTCAACGCTGCTGTCAATTGTGTACGACTCTGGGCAGCTAAACACTGCTGTCTTGTGTTCACAGTCGACCCAGTGCGATTAATCACCGCAGTATTATGCGCAAATTTGACCCTGTGTGGCTTATTTTATGCGCAAAGTCGACCCAGGGTAATTAAACACTACAGTATTACGTGCAAAGATGACCCGAAGACATAAAACCGTGTTTTACGCGTAGTCGGTCCTGGATGGAACAACGCAAAGTCGACCTAAAGATGTAAAACATCGCTGTTTTATGAGCGAAGTCGATTCAAAGCAGCCTTGTATGCAGTCGCCGCTGGGTGGTTACACGCTCATGTCTTACGTGCAGAGTCCCGAGTTGTCCATGAGGCTGCGGGCGAGCATGTCAGCGGCCGTCAGGTCCGTGACCTTCCCCTCAAAGTGGCCGCGCACGTGGAACATGAACTCAGCCTTGCCGGAGAACTCCTGGCGGCACATGAGGCACAAGTGGTGCGGCTGGTGGGCGGGCACGTGCACGGCGTGCGAGTAGGCGGGCGTGAAGTAGGCCTGCTCCACGGCCAGCCCGCCCAGCGCGCCCAGCTGCTGCTGCTGTTGCTGCTGCTGGGAGCACAGAAGCCGAGCCTGAGAACACATTACCACGGACACGGACATCCACACCCACAAGACACGTGCGCAACCAAGTACCAACCATCTTATCAAAACTATTCCAACACATCTCATCGGATTTTAATACCGAGGGCACACTTTACCAACTAACAGATTCTGTACTATCAACAACTATGCAATTCTGAACAGCTTGTTCAGCTTTTATGCCTCTGGCATATCATATACAGACCAGGTGAGATCTTGAAATGTATCAAATTCCATTTGAATAACAATTATTTGAAGGAATAACGGATTGACAACAATAAATTGCTGGTAATCTTGTTTTTAATGTTATAAATATAAAAATAGATTCATTATTCATTTTATTTCTAATATATAAATCTGGGATGTATGTTTGAAGGTACTTATGTATTGAATATTCGCATAAATACGTAATTCATTGATACTGTCCAAACAATGATTATTGTCAAAAAGTGGTTTCTTTATATTTGTACAAAAGCAAGAATTCTACCAATTATGTCCAATTGTTGGAACAGATTAGTAAAAATATTCTTTATTATTTTAATACTAAGCCATCAACGCGGAATTTTCAATAATATTACCATGGCTGCATTGGAAATATCATTATTGTTTAATAAATAAGATTTTTTAAATACATGTTGGACATGATTGGCTTACAGTTGGCTTACTTACAAAAATAGTCAATTTTACAAATGAGAGTGGTGCAATTATGAAAGGATGGTGCGACATACAGCATTCATACATGCAGATGAGGGAATTTTTGAGACACAATATATTATTTTGTTAATGGTGTGTTTAAAATGAATACTCGAGAAACTACAAAAAAAACACACTCCCAATGAGAAGCTCGTGATCAATAATGAATTTGTCAATTTACTACACATGAAATACAATATTAAAAAATGTAACACCAATCTTAAAATAAAAAAAAAACTGACGGTTTATATAGAGAATGATTCAAATGAATACGAAGGACAAGAAAAAAGATGGGTGGAAATAAACAAGTCTTGTGCCTCGATCACGGAATAAAGAATTGCTCGTTTGGTTTAAAAAAAACCAAGATGTGGGAGAAAAGAAACAAGGCTTGCTCTCAGTGCTCCGATCACGTAAGAAAGAACCAGTTAGTTGGTCTCAACACAACAAAGATCCGGGTAAATAAAGAACAAGTCTTGTTCCTCGATCACGTAAGAAAATTTGGTTCTATGGTCTCAAGACGAGAAGGCCCTCTTTTGGCTGAGAGGTTTTAGCACAACCAGGATCCCCTCCTGGCCGCCGTGGTGTTGCGTAGGTCGTTCCAAAAGTAAGATCCAGATCCCAATACCTGGTGGTTCTGTTGTTGTTGCTGCTGCATCTTGCCGTCCTGCTGGGGGCTGGCGCTGCTGGACCCCTGGCCCTGCCCCTGCCCCAGGAGCATCTTGTCTCCCAGGTGGGACTTAGCGTGCGCGGTCCACTCCTCGCGCGTGCTGAACATGCGGCCGCACAGCTCGCACGACCAGCTCACCACCATGGAGTTGGAGCCGGCGTGGTGGTGCAGCTAGTAGAATAGAAACTATATAGGGTTTGGCTATCGTGCTTATCTGGGTTTCAAATCATACTGAACTAAAATATACGTAGCATAATAAATATTTCTTATTGGGAGTGTGTTTTTGGCATTTTATCGACCTTTGATTTAGGTGAGATGTGCGATTTAACCCCTAAAAACGGTGAAGTATAAGAAACAAAATAATTGAAAATTAACGTTTTCCGGGAGACTAACGAAATATGAAAAAAAAAAAAAAACTATATGAATCCTAGAAGAGCATTGCAGTGCACCGCAAAGTGAGCATAATTTCCGTGAACTGCTATTGTAGTTGGGCGAAGTCAAGGGGTTAAAAGCACATCAGCAGCCACAAGCCAAATATATTTTTATACTATAAGCAGTAAGAAAATAGTCGATTTAGTATGATTGATACAAAAAACGTCTTATAACAGCAAATATTACATTATGTAACAATGTAACAACAATCGAGGAAATGACTATAAAATACTCCTCTAAAAATTACAAGTTACTAGATGTAAAATACGAGTAAAAGTAAAGCCATGTTTGTGATATTGTATCGAAATGAACTTGACTAAAACTCGATAGTAATTTATCACCAATTAGCAGATTTTTAAACTCGATAATGCTGATGCAGTTATTTCGCAATAAACGGAATATTATACAAGAGCTAATTATAAACATTGGCAACATAGACTTCTAAAAGTTGCAATAACAATACCCAGATCGAATTGAAACACATTTACGTCGAAATGCATATTTCGGCAACCAAGGGAACGAAATTCGTGACCGTCATCAACACCAAACAAACACTTTCTCTCTATTGCTACAGACATTGACTAGATCTAAATTAATCTAATTAGGTATGGTTCTCAATATCATTTTTAATGAGTTAATCTAGTGGAGAAAAGATATTTCGGAGACCGGTTCAATGAATTTATCATTTAAAATGTGATGGTAGACGATTTTCTGTTGGGGAAATTCTTATCATATAACATTTCCTCGTGTTCATTTTTAGATCATAGGCAAAAAGTAAATATTATCATCATTTGAAAAGTAATAGTAAAATTACCCCTAAAAAAGACCCCCTCATGTTGCGCAAATAGATTTGACCCCAACAACACACACCTAGGAACAATCCTGTCGGAAGTTTATACATATGCACTAACACACACCAGTGTATTGGTGCATTTTTCAGGTTAAGGTTTTTTTTAAACATATTTTAAAATGGAATCTTTGTACAAATTGTCCGTGATATTGGTCTGTTTTGCCTCCAAATTAAAACAAAAAATACGCGAAAACAGTGAAATTATTGTTGCCAATATAATTGTTATTTTATATGTAAATACCGTTAATTAAGTTAGGCGGTTAACATTAGTAAAAAAATTGTACTGGAATTCCCATTGTCGAGAAAAAAACCTCCAAACAAATTGCCCCTCTGACGGGTATTTACCAGTACGAATGACGTCACTCCATTTTGGCGGCGTTTGAAAAATTCAAACTTTGATAGTTAATTTAGAAAATTAGCGTTGTGACCGCTCTCAAATAACTATTTCTTTTGGCAGCAGTTCCTACTTCATTCATTGTTCATTGAACAAATACTTCAATTGAAGTTGGTAGTTCATTATAGCGTTCTGACTGCTCCGTGTGAACTATTTCATTTTGCGGCAGTTCAAACTTTATTCATTTCATTTCATTAAACAAATACTTCAATTAAAGTTAAATTACAAAGAAATACTTCAATTTGCAGCAGTTCAGTTGCGAAGTTGAACTTCAAAGCCTATGAAGAAATATTTCATTTCAAGAACTTCATCTGAATTTCGACTCTTCAAAGTACTTAGTACGTACGATCTAAAGGAACGTGTTTTTTTTTTCGGGAGTTCTTTTCGTTTTGAAATCTCTTTGTTTTGGCGGGGAACCAGTTCCAGTTCTTTTCACTTTCAAATCTCTACTGACTAGTACTTTTGTTTTGGCGAGGAACCAGTTCCAGTTCTTTTCGTTTTTAAATCTCTACCGAATAGCACTTTCGTTTAGGCGAGGAATATCAAGGAACCGGTTCCAAAAAGAACTGAACAAATAACCGGATAAACTCAAATTTGTGTTCACCGCGAAGGGTTCATTTTAAAGAACCAGCAATTCGTGAAGCATTCACAAAACATTGAAGTTTTTGCCAACGCTAATGAAAGTGTACCTTTTTTTTTAAGTACTTGTATTCTTGAAGTAACAAAATATGGAGGGAGAGCTAATTATTTTTACCCAACCTACACAAACTTGCGATAAATCCATTTCTTCGGGTTTTTACGTCGTACACCATGAGAGAGAAAAAGGCAACAGATTTCCTAGACCGCTTCTATATACTGTAAGGATGATCTTAAGGTCCTGGTTCACGGCGGGACTCCGCCCACATTTTTTATTATGCCACTAAACTTGACACAACTAAACGGTTTTTTAGGTTATATGCTACATTTTTGTTGATAAAAATACTGTGAAAAAGTGGCTATCCGAATAAACAAAAACATCATGTCGATATATGCTATGAATGGATGCATAAATACCGTAGCCTTAGTATTAGCCACGCTCAGGTGCGCCGAGTCAGTTTAAAATCATCAAAAACAAGTCAAAAACTGACTTCACCGCCTTGGATAGATACTACTCTACCAACTCTATGCTTGTATTAAAGTTTTAAGGTGGATATTAATGTTGTTTTTTTAAATGGACTAAAATCGCTTGTTCTCACCTGCAACTGTTGCTGTTGATGCGAGTTGCCCGCCGAGTGTTGCTGTTGCTGTTGCTGCTGCATGTCCGCCGCGCTGGGCTTCGTGTCCTCCTGCTGCTGCTGCTGCTGCTGCTGCTGTTGCTGCTGCTGTTGCTGCTGCTGTTTGCCGCCTGTACCGTGATTCATGGTTAGAGGTTTCACATCTTCTAGTTTCAACGCTGCAACGAAAGAGTGGAGGCTTAGATATCCAGCCTTTTTGTTGCACTGATACAGTCATTATGTTAGGCTGGATTTCAAAATACATATTTGCTTTAATGTGATCTTTCTTCTACCCAAATACGTTTTCCAGTTTGATGATGGTTTATATAAATTTACTGAAATATTCCCTAAATCATTTTTTGTTTTAAATAATGTAAAAATTACCCACATCAAGGGATAATCATATTTTCTATTGCGCTGGCAACATCAATGTGCATTCAACGTATATCGAAAATCCGTGGAAAAAAGTTTTTGTCACGAAATTCACGGAGTCTGTTTTTCTATGGTGTGTTTTTCATAAACATTGGAGTAACAATAAATGGAGAGAGAGCTAATTCTTTTTACCCAACCTATACAAATTTGGGATAAATCACTTTCTCCGGATTTTTACGTCCTACATCATGAGAAAGAAAGAGACAGCAAAATTTCCCAAATTATCACACCGCTTTAAAGTATTGTAAGGATGTTATTCGTGTCCCGCGTCTCCGTCGACTCCGCCCATACGTTTTGACATACGACATAAATGGACATAAGTCAACGGTTTTTCAGGTTATATGCTATATTTTTGTTTAAAACAACACTGTAAAAAAGTGGTTATACGAATAAACAAAAACATTTTGTCGACATGTGCTATGAATGGATGTATAAATATCCTAGCTCTAGTCCTAGCCACGCCCAGGTCTAGCCGAGTCCGGCAAAATTCATCAAAACTGACTACAGCAGCGCTCTCTCTTCACACACAAAAACGTGACTAACCTTTCCAGCTGTCAAAAACAAACCACTAATCTAAAATGGCTGATAATGCTAATATATGATAAATATATGTGTACCAACGTAACAAAAAAAATCGATAGTCAAATGTACACAGCCCGCGAAAGTTCAAAATTTACCTTTTCTAATGTCGATAATTTCTAATGTCATTGGATATAATTTGTAGATCGATCAAATTTAATGATTTGCGAAGGTACGAAAACTCGTATTTTAATGTGATAAATTCCGAAAGTATAGTACTCCCTGCTCATGTCTTGATTGTGGAATATTATTAAATTGACCTTAGACATGTTGATAAATCCATTTTTTCAGGTGGAAAGATTATTATTAATCAACTTCTCCGACTGGATGGTCGGTGATACTATCAATAGGCAGCGGCGAGTCATCTCGTGGCGTGGTTTGTGTGAGATACAACGTTATGATATCCTGTGATATGTTGCGAGATGCTGCAACTTACGGGTGACGGTGATGCTCCTCTTGCCCAGCGGCGCGATGTTGGACGGCGTGATGTGCTTCAGCTTGTTCATGTGAAGAACCAGCTTGTCCCGGCGCGCGAAGGCCTTGTTACACACTTCACAGATGTATGGCTTTTCTCCTGCAAATAAAGACTGGGGATTAGTCGACAAGCACTCTGCACACACAATACTCTCATTGCTGTAGAACTAAAAATATTATATATGGGTTACTTTTTGGGACGAGAGTCTCAACTGCTCCCAACCGTCTAGAGCCAGTGAGACTATGGCATCCCCAAATAAGGTACGTTTTGAGGCTGAAGGTAGTGGGGAGGGGAAGGAGATTGGGAAGATGAAGGTTGGGAAGTACCTGGCTATTCAGATCTGGTCACCAAACACGGCTAAAGTCATTTTAATCAACGTTTTGATTCTGAATGGTGGTCTTTCACCAGGGCGATACTTAGAGTGCCGCAAATATACTTTTTCATTATTTTAAAATTATTTTTTATTAATTAACCTTTTCAGCAATTAAAATATTTTATACGTGTATTTTGTATAAAATCCGTTGAGACATTGTAATAAATATATTGTCTTTTTACCTGTATGTATGCGCATGTGAATTGTGAGTTTGTCTTTCCTTGCCAACCCCTTTCCACAGACTGTGCATTCGAAGGCTTTGTTTCCTGAAAGTGGTATAGTTAGGTTATTAAAAAAATCGCATTAATTAAAAACAATAATTAGTCAAATTTATATACCGCCGTTTAGTGTTTCAATCACCTCAAGGGCGTTTTAAAGTGGTTAGTATTATTTGCATTGACTGAATTAAACAAAAAAATATGAATTCATAAAAACAGCTAAAAATATTTCAGAGAACTTGAATTATATGGTTCATTATATGGACCTTGATGCAGAAAGAACCTAGAGTTTTATTATGATAAAGACTTATTTTGCTTGAAAAATAGTTTTAAATCTTATTGACACCATAGGAAGTGATGTTGAATAACAGTAAAATACACCCTAAAAATCTACCAAAATAATAACCTCAAACCGAGGTTATTATTTCGTTGATATTCACAGATAGGTTTTTAGATCTGTACAAAAAGAGACGGTCTTCTAAAATATCCTTACCATCATTATTAGAGCTCGTGGGCTTGGAGTTAGTGGTGTGCTTGCGGTGCGTGGTGCCTCCCGCTCCCGCGCCCGCCCCCGCCCCGGGCCCGCCCGCCGCGCCGCCCTGCAGCGCCTTGAGGCGGCTGGCAGGGTTCATGCTGCCGCCCTCCGCGTACGGCTCCGTGAAGGGGATGAGGTTAGGTCGCGGGATGTTTGATGATACCTCTGGGGACCTGAAGTAAAGGAATGGTAACAACATCATATAGGAGACAATTATTTTATGAATTACTCTATGAAAATGAATAACTTATCTTATACACGAATCAAAACTCTGTACGTCTGTTAAAAGCCCTCCTAGCTTAGGCATTGAGCCTTTGATTAAAGGTCCATACGCGATTACCCCTTAAGGAAACTTCCGAGAGCTTTACAGTAAACTTAATTACGTTAAAGTTTTAATAACCAGGCAAATAATATAATACTAACTTTGTTTTATTTTATTTTTTTTATTTGGGAAAACATACAGTTTTATATACATATTGATATATTGAGTAATTACATTGATGGATTAACCAGTGAAGTTTCCGCTATAAACGATAAAAGCTATTACAATTTATAATTTATTTTTTTACAGAAAAATCAAAAAAGAATACAGTAAAAATAAATATCGGTTCATTTAGTTTTTAAGACACGTTAAGTAAAACAAATTGAAAGTAAATATCATACAAATGATAAGTTGAATAAAACTATGTAATAGATAATACAACATAGAATGCAACCCAAGATGATTGATATAAACCAATAGAAATTTAAAGAAAGAAACACAACATACTGTTTATAAATAAAGAGACAAATAATTTACATATCTTAGATCTGTAACGCACAGCAGTGGAAGGGAGTTAATAATTAACCTTGTTATTTGATTATGTCCCGTATCATTAAACTGACCTGTGGATAAATGGAAAATATCAGCTTCTGAAAATGTGGTGTTGTATTTTGGAAATATAACTTTAAAGGCATTTTATCTTTACTATAAAGCATGAAACTATTTTATCTTCGGATAAATAGTTTTATCTTTATCTTAACAATCTCGAACGGCAAACTTTGGCGCCCTGGAATTACAATAGCGATTTCTGTTAGCCGCCTAGTGCGCAATGTCCATTATGAGCTATGGATCTTTGAAATATCATTTTAGCCATTTAAACATAAGGTAAGGTGTCGTTTCTTTATGCCTGAAATGTAATGCTGTGTACTGTAGATCGGGTAGTAAAACTATTTTATATCATAACTTTATGTGTGTAAAAATATTTCAATGATTGTGTTAATAATGCCTTAAATATATATAAAATTAACTCTCACAATTAGTATGTGTTTTTCGCAAAGGTCGGTCAAAATAAATTATCATTAAATTAATAAATTAAGACAATCACCAGCTGGATGTTAATTGTGTTACAATTAAGTTGTGTGTAGGTAGTACACTTACGTTATCGAAGACGCAAATAATTTTATCACGAAATTATGTATTTATTTATGTACACGTATAAATAATTCTAATTGTCATTACTGAGGTATGTTGAACAACACACATGCATTGTTATACGAAACCAAAGAACCAACACGTAGTATTTCGTGTAAGAGTATTATCAATAAATAATTTCCTTTGTGATCACGTATCTACGTATAAGTACGTACGTACAAGTGTAAACCTTGAAAATTTGGAACTGGTGTTAATTGAATAAATCGAATTTGAGAAAATGGTCTTTTTAATCCCTACCTACTTAATAAAGTACCTAACTATATTTTAGCAGACATTTTCCTACATTTAAATGGGTGGATTAAAGCATTTTTTCGCAAGTCAAGTTACATCCCGTGATTTTTCACGGGTAACAACTAACAACTAGTATTTAATATGTTTTATCCATAAATTCCGAAATACGTTAACCTTTTTCACTTAAATCGCTAGAATTCATATTAGAAACGTACAAGATTGATTGACATATAGCCATGAAAAGATGTTCTTATTTCATTAATACATGAGATAATCGTAAATTATGATCCCCGCGAAATTTATCTTTTTAGTGACGTTTTCCTCTTGGACAAATTTTAATCTCGGTAACACATGTAAACGGATATTACAAAAATAATTACATTTCTTGACGTTCGCTAAAACAATGCGACAAAACAAATAAAAAACACAATTAAATTACGGCATTGAACGAGGAATTAAATCCGACATTCAAACAATGGCGGCATTCTGGAATAATTCTGTAATTCACGTTAACAATGATGAGAAATAAAACAATTCTGTTGTTGGTTTAATAATTTGGAATAGAGAACTTGACATTTCGTATTGAAATCAAAAACTGCGAAAATGTTGAAATTTCAGAATTTACGTGAATAATAAATAAATATATTAGTTGGTAAAACTTATAAAATTAAATATGGGACGTGATAGTGGGGACTCACCAGCTTCCAAGACTTTGAAGAACCCTCACTCCTCCTTCATAGCCGAGCCCAACATCATCTGGAACTGTGAAGGTGCTGTCAGTGGCTCCTGTGCTTGAACTGACCTGGGGAACCTGAAAGAATACACAAAACACTTCTATAAGACATATTATCTCAAGATCCTTACGACCAAAATCATTATGTTGTTTAGCTATTGGGGTATTAAACCGTGTTCTGTCACCTGACGCCAGCCACCTACCCTAAGACAAAGTAGCCCAACGATGCTTAACACCCCATCAACCAACATAACCTAACTCAACTCTTAAATAGAGACATTGTATTTTATGATAACTTCTATAGACACTTTTAGAAGGCTTTAAATGCTAATCCAATGACGCAGATTTCGGATAAGCCAAATTCTATCTTGTGCCGGGTTAGCAATACAGACTAATCGCAGAGAGATTCGTTATAATCTCTCAATCTTTCTCATTACACGACGTATGAAACAGAAGGAGAGGATCCAACGAGCTCCCAGTGGCAGAAACATTTACATAGATATATAAAATATTTAATATAAAAGATATCGGGTTTGCCTGGTTTCCCAAATATACCAAGTCTTGCGAAATACTTTTATGCACCCATAAATAATAGCCTCGACCAGTGTGGCGAATGTTTCAAAACCAAATTTAAAAAGTCGAAACCAATCTTTCTGAAGGATTAACCCCCTGCACCCAATATTTTATGAAAAAAGTACATTTAGGTTTTTTTAACTTCAACAACCAAAAGTAACTTTCCATTTTGAAAGAGCAGAGGGCCTGACTGGCCCGGTACTCTGTTAGCTAATTTATCAAAATGGTGAAACACAATGACCATAATACATTATTGAAGTGATTCAGGATAGTGTCATGTTCTAAGGCAGGTCAGTAACCAGACAGTTCCCGCCTCACAACCTCATCTGGTAGGGACATAGTCCGTATATATATAATGTAAAACGTACAGGCAGGGGTGTCACAAGAACAATAATAGGGTAGCAGGTAATGGTCTAACCTTGATGGGAGACCCCACGGCGCTGTACTGGTGGTGGTGCTGTTGCTGCTGGGCGGGCGCTGAGGGCGGACCTGGCTGGGCGGGCCCCGCCGCCTCTCGTCTGGCGGCCTGGGCGGCTGCGGCCATGTGTTGCTGAACCGCCACGTGCGCCTCCAGGTAGGCAGTCTTCTGCGCCTCGGTCATCTTCTCCATGTTCACCGTGCCATCCTGCCAATTAAAATATCATTATAGCTAATTGTGTTATATATAGAGATATGTACGTTCTTCGGATTCTCGATATCTACCACACGCCCAGCGTCCGGTGTCGCATGAGGAGGACCAGTCTAATTTAACATAGGGTTGTTTCAAACACTTTCCAGTCACATCAGTTGAGGTGGAGTTGTCATTTTCGGCTGACAAATGAAGCGCTAAGTTTATCGTTAGATAAATCCAGTTGTTGATAGATGTGCGCCTCCTTTTAAGACAATCATTGTTTTCAGTTCATAAACTCAACATCAGTTAGTACATAGTTATATCCTAATAATTAGTGTTAAACGGTATATAAATATGGTAGCATTTCGTTCTGCGTAAGCCATGGACTCCACGATTAGCATGACATATTATCTACCTTCTTTACATACGTTTTTATACATGTGTTGGTAGTTCGTGACACTGTACATAATCCAGATAGAAAAAAAGTAATATTAGCAGGAGTTTTGAGAGAACGGCTCATGAAGTCGGAAAATAATAATGAAAGTCAGGTAGTTGAATAAACTGACATATTTACAAAGCACTATTACTAGATATAGAAAATAATTTACAACAAAAACAAAATACACCATCTAAAGACTAACCTATGTACGTAGAGTAAGACCTATTTACTTCTTCTTCATTTGGCAGTGTTTTATAATAATACTTCGAAATAATTTTTCGTTTGTTAGTAACAGGAAAATTATAATCTTTGAACTGGTTAGGACCTTCGTGAACTGATAAAACAATTGTATTTAGACATAATTTTGGTCAACATCCGGGATCCAATTTCAGCTCTTTTACTTATAATTCGACTGAAGATTTTTCTGATTCTATTAGATTACGAAAGATATTTGTTTAGATGTGCTGGGATCATTATTTACTATCGGAGCAATTGGATTTAAAAAAGTTCCAACTGACACAAGTTTTTTTATATGATTTTTTATTTGAGCTTACGTTTTAAATTCTTTGAGCCAGACAGTTTTATTGTGTTTTCGGTGGATTTGTAGTACCTTCTGGATCAATAATAGAAATCGAAGTAATAATTTTATGATTAACAGTTATTTTACATTTACTGATTTTAAAAGAATCTATTGATAATCGTATTATTCCCATTAGACTTAGGGGTAAACAACGTAATAAATCTATGCGTTCTCTAATATAATAATATTATAAATGAGTGTGACCAGTGATAACAATACTATTACTAATAACGTTTGCAAACAAACAAAAGAGCTACCTAAGGTTTATTTACAAAATTGGTTGTACTAGTAATAGTAACTATCTAAATTACAACCAAAAACAAACCAGCCTGTTACCTCCCCAGAATTCTCTAATGGGCTATGGGGGCGAGGGGTGGTGGTGCCGCCAGAGAAGGGAGGGGGAGTGGGAGGGACGTCATCCTCCGCCAGAGTGCATTCAACCCGGGGTGAAAGTGAAAATCCGATATCGGAACAATCCCATTGCAACTACCATAACACACCACGTGACCAACCCCCCGGGCTAACAACCTACCAGCGAACACAGCCCCCGAGTAAAAACACCCGGCAATCTACTCGCATAGGTCCAAGATAGTGCATTGACATCTACGGTCCTTTTGTAGGGTGTGTAGCAACTTGACTTTGGATTTGTCTACGCGGAGATGAGGCTCAACTCGAACCGCTGAAGAAAATGCGCATGTTCCAACATTGGCCAATACACGCACAAAACATACACACACATTCGCAAAGGTTTTCACGGTGCGTGCGCGCGATTATATCGACACGCACGTGAAAAACAGCAAGCATTCCTTTACTGCCAAAACACATTGATAGAAAGGTGTTATCCTAACGCACCGATCAGATTGAATCGCCGTGTAAATGACTCCATCACTTTCGTTCGAGGCCCGAAATAGCTCGGATGGTTTATTTTATTTATTGACTCACGCAGACAGTGGTAACCGTTGGAAAGCTTGGGGCAGTATAGTTTTGGCGTAAGGGAGGCCACTCACCCCATTAGACTAAAGACGCTCGCACTAGGCAGAGGGAGGGTTGCCATTAACATATATGAATATGCAAGAGTTATCCACAGTTTTATGCTAATTCCCTGCGTTGCTACGCACCCATTACTCATAATATAAAAATTATTCCTACGATGCCAACAATACAATACCATGTATATAAAATATCTCGGTAATAAATTAAAGAAAGGGGAGCAAAAAACGTTTTGAAAATTAATTTAACGTATACTTACAATTGTTTACACATAAATGTAATGAACAATAATTAAAAAAAATATATCACTTCAGCATCGATTATTTCAAATAACCGGTAGGTTCAAATAGTAAACTGTTATGTATCTAATAAAACCATTGAACACTCATTTCGCTAACACAAAATAAGAATAAAAACATTGAATTTCTACTATTTTTTCAAATTAGTAAACACATCCATTGCTTTTTCAAATAATAAACAAGAATACACTGAAAAAAATCACTACTCTTTTAGTATAAATATAAATAAAACTGTACGCGACAATCCAAATGATTAAAAAAATCCATCACAAGTCAGTCTGTACAGCCGTTTTAAGATCGCGATATTTCTCCCCAAATTTTCTCTTTATTTCCACAAACTGCAAACTTTTTGCTGTATAAACACGTATCAAATAAATAATAGAGAACGTTAATTGTTTAAACAATAATTCTTACCCAATAATAGTGCATCTTCAAAGGGTAGGATAAACGCACTAAGCCACCACACACGCTCACGGGTCAACTTAAAATAATGAAATCACAGAACAGAGTACAGGGAACACGGAAGGAGCGAGAGGTAGGAGGTGGAAGGTAGAAGGTATCGGCAGGATATACCAGGAGAGCAGACTGGCGCGGCGGTTATCGCGGCGGCCGCAAGGGAAAAGCTTTTCTCACTGCACCGTGGAAGTAACTCCGAGGGAATGCGGGGGCGGTGCACCCCCTTGCACCTCTGCGCCCCTGCGCCCCGCACAGGGAAAAGTGCGGGAGCGTCTGTTAGACAAACAGCTTCCACAACTTTAAGGCAATTTTCCCAATTCTATTTGTGGTAGAATTTAAAATCTTTATGTATGTCTGACTAAAGGCTCGCGAGCGGTGATATTTGCACAGCTTTTCTGTTACGAATTTTGAGTCAACGACATTTTCATTTTCCGCATTACTGGCAGAATTTGAACATCTGTCGATAAAGCATTGATATCTACCCAACAAAGTTTCTATACAACGATGCTTTATTTAATGACAGATATTTTTTAAAGCCTAAGACAAGGTATCTTCGATATAATTGGATTGAGATCAAAGTGAAGGGAAGTGACAATGATTGCGGAGCTAGCATCATAACTTTATCTAGAAATACGCGATAAAAACTTTACAATATTGATATTACAGTATCATACTGATTACATGAATTCACACTTCGTAAAATAGCACTTATTTATTTAAAAAAATAAGTATTTCTTTGACAACATTTTTAATTTCTGTTAGCATCGAGCGATGTACCAGTATAATATATTGGTAGAATAGGGTGGGTATCCCTTTCCTTAAGGATAAAGTTTAATATCGAGTAGCTCACTCTGCAATGGAGGTAGTTTGGTGAAAAAATCATTTAAAAAATAAATTATAAATCAAAACAGTTTGAGCATCCGAATTGCATCGGTGATGGTGGACCCATTGGTGTGACACAGACAGGCAACGGTAAAAGTGAAAGGGGCGGAGCGGCGAGGGCGTAGGGGGCGAAGAAGATCGATAAAACTTTCTCTAAACCGTTACCGGCGTCAGCGTCGCTGGGTACTGACTGCTGACTGTGTGCCGTGTGCCGTTCGCTCGTAGGGGATGTGACGCTGCCGTCTGCGTGAGCAACATACCTCTGAGACACTTCGCAAGCTATCAGACTAGTTGTATACTATTTGATTTAACCTGACCGCTAGAGGAAAATATTTATTTTAACGGTCTAGGTGAGGTTGGGTATGTTGCTCTAAGCGTCTCTGATTTCGAGGGGAAAATAAAAAATAAAAAAACGCTTTGTAAGAAATGAAAATTAACAGATATCTTTTTGACTTAATTATGCTGTGAAGTTTTTTACAAAGTGTTACTTTTATGCTTTCGCTCAAGTGACGACAGGGTTGTAAAGGTGTATATTTTAATGATATGCAATACTAAGTTGGTTTCCTTTACTTGACTTGTTAATTATACTCAAATTATCCTTAATATAAAATATACGTCAAACCATTTTTCGTCATACTGTAAAATCCAACGGCATTAAATAGGATGTTTTTAAATATTCAGGAAAACAAAGTAGGTACCTAAATTTTGTTTAAAATAAAACAAATAATTTTCCTCTCAGTCACTGAAAAAACTTAAAACGACTTACTAAAATATCTTTACTTATTTTCCAATATTGAAGTAATTTACTTGTTTGGTGGAGATAACTTTGAAATGCACCTGCTATAAAAAATGGAAGGTTTTCACCGTGTGAGGATGAAAATGAAAATTGAATTTTAAAAAGCCTCTGATTGATTTTAGCAAATAAATTACAAAAATGACCGTTTATAAAATAAGCGTACTAAGTAAATTATCGTGTTCATTGCTTTTAAGGCAACACAAATAAACGAAACTGTTATCTTTGGCTGTTATTTTTCTAAAATAATCCGGTATTACTAATTTGTTTTAAATAGGTTGCACACTGGACGAAAAACCGTAGCAAAGGTAAAAAACCTATTTTTTGTGATGCCCACGTAAAACTACCGTATCGATATGTTCTTGATAGTGTGTAAAACTGTACAAGTAAAATTTGAATGCCCTTAATGAATAAAGGTAATAAAATATGAATAAACATTTTTTTAAATCACCGAGAACAGGCCAAATTTGTTAAGAATAAAATTTAAGAAAAAACAAAATAAGTTTCCTGTTACTACAGTTTTATACACAGTGGGCGGCAGCATATTTACCTCGACTTCTATTCAAACGTTTTTCAATTGATGCATTTTCCCATTTCCCTCCGGCTCGGTGCGAAATCCCCCGAGGGAGTTTTCCTTTGAAGGTCAGGGGCGAGGGGGGCAACAGCGAGAGCCAAAGAGGTAACGGAATGCCGGGGGGAGGTGAAGGTTGGCAAGTGCGCGGAACGCCCGCCAGGGGAAAACTCCACCGGCGGCCATCTTGTGCAGCACACGTCACATGACAATTCATTTCCACATTGCGAATTGCAGACTTATTGATTGTGTGATTTTGCATAGGTACTTTTCAAACATTGTAACATATTTGCTCATTTATTCACCAACATAGCACGGCTTATTTAGACATGTTTTAATATTTGAAAAAATCTATTAGTATAGGTACCAAAAATATTAATTCTGTATCGAAATACAGAAATAAAATGAACAAACCATGATATACGTATATCATTTTGTAGTGTAGACATGTTTTGTGATGTTATTACACTATTGAAAAATCTAAACAAAATAATATGCGTCATGACAAATACATTGTATCAAAGCTCCATAGCTCATGATGGATATGATGACCGAAGAAATTCAAGACTCAAAATCAGTGCGAATTTCGAACTAAGGCGAACCAATAGTTATGACTGTAAAAAATACATCTTTTATGGTTATTTGTATTAGTCTGAATTGTTTTGTTATAATTTTAATTAATTTCGAGTTTTCAATGAACAGTTTCAAGAAAAAAATATTATAATTAAAGCGATATGATTTTTAATGAACTATCGAGGCTAGGTATTATTGTTCAGGTTGTCATGGGATTCAAGGGTAACGCTGTACAACCCCCGTTCATAAGTACGATACCCCCACGTTTCAATTCAACAAATTCTCATGAATGGAAATTGTTCAAGCTGGAAAAACAAGTTTTTCGTTTTAATTTCATTTAATTTATCTCATTACGAAATTCTGCCGTTTAATACCTCTTATTCATCTATTGCAAAATACGCGGTAAATAAGTTTAACGATACATCATCGAAACGACACAAAAATTGAATATTTAAAATAAAATACAAATATGTATTTCTTTAAATAATAATATTAACGGCCCTTTACTTATACTGTCCCGACGTAGATTCTAACGAAAAACACTGTTATCTTTCTACTATGACAAAAACATTTTTTTAACCTGAGATTTGATAGCGTCTAGTTAAATACGAGGCCTGTTCAAAAGAAAAGGTGAATTTTTAATTTTCGCTGGCTGTGTACATTCGACTATCGATTTTTTTGTTGTTATGTTGGTACACATATGTTTATCATATGTTAGCATCATCAGCCGTTTTGGATGAGTGGTTTGTTTTTGACAAATGGAAAGGTTAGTCACGTTTTTGTGTGTTCTTCGATTTTTTACTTTTGAAAAAAAATGGATCAAAGAATATGTATTAAATTTTGCGTTAAAAATGGAATAAAGTGCTCCAACGCACTTAAAATGTTGACTGTAGCATTCGGCGAGTCTACTTTGTCTCAAAAAGTGGTACAAGCGCTTTACAGAAGGCCGAGAAGATGTTAATGACGATGAGCGTTCTGGAGTTGTGGAAAAACAAATCATGGATTTTATTCTATGATCCATTTTTTTTCAAAAGTAAAAAATCGAAGAACACACAAAAACGTGACTAACCTTTCCAGTTGTCAAAAACAAACCACTAATCCAAAATGGCTGATAATGCTAACATATGATAAACATATGTGTACCAACATAAAAAACGATAATCGAACGTACACAGCCCGCGAAAATTCAAAATTCACCTTCTCTTTTGAACAGGCTATGTACATATTTTAAAGCGTCAAAATTTACTATTAAAACGACATTGCAAAGAGAAGAAGAACAGTAGTGTTAACCTTAACTTTTCCAACAGATATCTGTGCAAATTTCATGATGCCAGAGCTCTCCGTTCGAGAATTTATGCTGCTTTAGACAATCTGGCAAACATTTTTCTGCTTTAAATATTAACATATCATAGGTATAAGAAACACAATTGTTTCTTTTCAAGCAATCACTGTAAAGGAAAATCAGTCTATAATTTTTTTTTATGTTCAGTAAAAGGTTTTTTAAATACTAAAGTAATGTACAATGTATTTTTCTTAATCACCTCTAGGACACTTCAATTGTGTATTATATTCAATTGTATATATATACTAGTTGTTACCCGTAAAAAGAACACGTGATGTTTACTTGACAAGAAAAAATATTGGTTGTTTTAAGCCCCCCATTTCAAATATCGAATAATAAATATTGTTTTGAATATTTAATAAATTCAATCGAACAGTTCAACAGTTTAATATTTGAAAAGTACACACTCAATACTTAAAAGGAAATTATTTATAGTTAATTCTACGTGAGGTATCCGCCGACGTGTCTATTAGATGTATTACAGTTAAAATGCAGGTTTTCTTCGTTAGGTGGCTTCGGATCAATAGTGGCTAGGAATGATGTCCTCCCCTATACCCTGCACCCTACCCCTTGCACCCCTCCACACTACCTACCACCCCTCCGGGAATCTGCGCGGCCCCACCCCATATCCGTCAAGTCAGAGGACATTTACGTGGGAGAGGAAATAGGTAGTTCTGTTATTATCAAGTTCGCAAACTTCAGATGGTTTTGGCAGGAATATGCTTTTACTATACAATATGCTATTGTTTTGATTGACATGAATTTATAGTGGTTAAATTTAATTGATTCAAATGGGAGTACAAGCTATATTTTGAAATCAGTAACTTTATGATAAAACTTCATAAAATTAAACAGTATCTTTGTGAGACACCACTTCGTCCGTTCTGTGGTGGATGTCAACCATGTATGCCGTAGACTCAGAAACAATTAATTGCTGTTCCTCAATCATCACTCTACTAATTATGGGTATCATTCTTCATTGTCTTCATTGAATTGTTAACAAATTGTATGAAATTTTTGGAACCAGTCTAAATGATTTTTGACATTCTTTACGACTCTACCAAAACTTGGCTTTGATTTGAATGTTCTTTCTCATGAATATTTTCTCTTATTTTTGTCATTGCTTGATTTCATATTATGTATGTACTGTTCTTTCTCTGTTGCTCTTTTTTCCCATTTCGTGTTATGTATTTTTTTGTAATTGGATAATAGTCAGTTAGTTTATAAATAAATGTATATGAGCGCGTTTGGCGTGTTTTCCGGCTGTGCTGTAAGGATCAATAACGCAAGTTACTTGGAACACCTTCCATCGAAATACCAGTGGAACAAACACACCATTCTCACCTAACGTCTTTACTCCAAAGATTGCAATCTGTTAGTCGAGATAGAGATCGCCCGTTCCTGAACAGACTAAGGGTTTTTTCAGGTGTAACTGTACTTTCCAGTTGTGCTGAAACTGGTTGGATATAAAGCAGAATGTGGTAAACTGTACAAACTCATGAACGGTGAGCTCTGACATTTTGAAATATGCACAGTTTTTTTGTTCCATAAAAATTCTAGGTCGACTTTCAGCTTGAAAATTTGTATTACACCAGCTCCAAGGCACTTTTTACCTGCTAGTAATTGTTTAAAACTAATCTCAGGAAAGTGCAATATTGGTTAACAAAATACTGTCTTATTAAAATATTGTAGTAATACCATTATATAATAGTTAAAGATATCAGGTTTATAGAAAAAATTCAAAAAAAATTGTTCGGTTTAGTATCCACGTAGATCACGACAGGAACGTTTGCACAAATCGCGCCCCCATAGCTGATTGGGGTAGGGGCGGGAACTACCTGGAAATGCTAGAAATGCTACTATGCTAGCATTCGTGAATCTGTTTAATGTTGACACACAAAAAAGGACACAGTGAGTTCATAGTGCAGTGGCATGATCGGAATTGAAGTGCAGACTTTTTGTGTATGAGAAAAAATGACCATTTCGAATTTTTCATATCCACCGTGTATACCAGAAAAGCAGCGTAGGATACCTACTTGACACGCACGACCGCGACGCCTACCTTTTTACTTAACCGTGAATTTTCTAGTAGACGAAGAGTTAGAGTGCTGTTGTGGTCAAATGTCTAATTTGTTTTCTTTCATGTTTAAAATATTAAACGTTCATCAAATTTAAAATGTGTATAATAAGAGTGGTTGCAGTTTAAATTTGTAAATGCTGTGTCTGAATAAATTTCAACGGCATAAAAATTGCATCGCGCTAAAATATCTATTTTATAAAGAAGGTTTTAGATTAGAAGAATAGCATCATTTCATTTCACATCGGAACCAATTTACGAAAATAACTTAACTGAATTTGGAGAAGTCATACAATTGGTATGTAGCTTTTCAACCCTTCAATACGATTTAGATTAAAGGGAAAAGTCAATACCAACCATGAAATTTGAAAGTAGTTCGTTAGTAAAAGCATAAAATTGTGGCGAAATAAAAAAAAATAGTTAGAGTGTGGAAACGAGGTATCAAATTGACAATAAGGAGATAAAAAGTATTGACGCAATGGGTGAAAGTCAGATTTCGTAATATTTACATTTTATTATTTTTAGTTATTCGTTATTCTGACTTGCTGCTTTTTAATTCCACCGTAATAAGCATATTTATGATTGTGCCTTTATCAGAAGCTTACTTAGAATTTGCGCCGCCTGAATTTTTACTTTATGCACGTGAAACACGGTGTTTAAGCTTTTCGTCGGTGGGAATGATGTTAATATAGCTACGACTAGACAAATAAAAACAATGACCAAATTTAAACATGAAATAAAACATTGGATTTATAAAATAGGTCGCTCTAATATCGCTAACTACTGTAAAACACCTACTTAGACGTGTATACTTCAATTTTCAATCTATCTTTATCTCTAGGCTTATACAATCCTATTCTTTATTTTCTGTATTAACGTTTACCTAGATCATAAAACACCCAAAAACATTATAAATGTACCTTATGCACAACCTTTGTACTCCCAAACAATATCTATCAAATGTTACTTCCACGTAATAACTTTATTCTAATATTTATTTAATTTCATCTTTCCCCTTTTATTTCTTTTTCCTTTTTATTACTTTTTTATTATTGTGCACAACCTAAAAAAATATCTATAAAATGCAACCTCCATGTACTTTGTTCTAATTTTCATCTAATTTCGTCTTTCATTTCTTTTCTTCTTTCTCATTTTTATTTATTTTCATTTTATCTTTATTAATATTTCCATTTAATATTATATAATTTATGTTCACTACGTCTGTCTCGACACAGGAATATCCTAGTGAGAAAACCAATGTATTTTTTAAAAATATTTTAGCAAGAATAAATAAATAAATAAATGTTATTTTTGACCAATTTATATACACATCACAAAATTTAAAAAATACATCAGATAATTTTTCTATGATAAATGTTTTTTTTTCTGTCAGATATTTAACGCGCACTATTTTCAATGTGTAGGTAGTATGTATCAAAACACAGATAAACGTGTAAAAATATAACCTATGTACGTGATATTTTCTGTATAACTATTTAAACGTTCAATGTCGACAAAACGAGTTTGACAAGGAGCGAGCTCCTTGTGTTATTTATTTTAAAATAGTATACATGTAAGATAATTTATTATTACATAAACTTATATACTCGTATATGTTTGTACTATTTAAAATATACTCGTACAACACAAACATTTTAAAATTACTTATCACTGTTGATTTTTAAGAAATATCAAAGAGTTTTTTTTATAATTATTGTATCTTGTGACATATTATATTTTGTCACATTTGCGAGTTAAAAGGTGAATTCTCACACTCACTGAAAAAAAAAAATTGAAACGTGTATTACGTGAACTATGAAAAACTTTTTATTACAGTGATAAGTCGGAAAAATATTAAGCCTATGTAGATTTCCATTTTACCATAAGTATTAGGCATCGTCAATGGTGTTAGATCGATTTTACAGTAATGCGGCCAACAGTGCGGACCATCCGTACGCAGATGACCAGTGCTCCTTACCATTTTAGTCTTAAGGCTGATTCACACCAACGTCTGGATCATATATTGTTCCGCAAGAGAGCCTATTGATATGGTATGAATATCAATCAAGGGTATGTGCCAAGACAAAGTTGTATGGCAGTATATCCTTCTGCCCACCCTTGTGATATTTAACTACTTATTTAGTTAAATAATTATTTTGAAGTGTAAAAATACTTTCAACGCAGATTTTTTTTTTAAACCATTTTTTTATCACTAAATAATATTTTTAATAAAAATATTGTTTAGTGATAAAAAAATGGTTTTTGATAAAAATAAATCTGCGATGGTAGTATTTTTACAATTCAAAATAATTATTTAACTAACTAAGTAGTTAAATATCACAAGGGTGGGCAGAAGGATATACTGCCACACAACTTTGTCTTGGCACATACTCCTTGATCGATATTCATACCATATCAATAAGCTCTCTTGCGGAACAATATCGGCACTGAGCGGATCCGGACGTTGGTGTGAATCAGCCTTTGCAAGAAAATGATACAAGCGTATACATAGATTGCTCAAATATTGACCAAGATTATCAAAAAAATCCCGCAAATTTTGTCAACTATTATCAATTTGTCAATAAGTCATGGATCTCGCACCCGGCAGTACGTCAAACATGACATATATATCGACATCGGCAGTGCGTGATGCCATGCCGCGAAAATGAAAATTAGGTAGATGTGAGTTCCCCGCCGCTCACCTCTGACTGAAAAGCACCGAATTTTATGGTTTTATAGGGAAGGAAGGAGGGGGGGAAGTTCCAGAGAAATTCGAATGAAAAAGAACCGGAACTGCATATTATTAGACGGTCCGCGCTGACACTCTAAAATAGGTCTCAATAGCTCACCTGAAAGTTGATGGTAGAGGTAACCACGCGCATGGACTCGGCGTAGTTCCTCAGTACTGTGTCCGTGCTGAGACAGTTCTGCCGCCACTCGTATAAGGTTTCGAGGCGCGACACGCAGCGCTCGCATATCTTCTTGGGCAGGAAGTCGTCCTTGGATATCTAAACACACCAATACAAGAGTTCCAAATTACTTTTAGTTCTTCCCCGTACAAGAGTCAATAAGGCATTTACCTACTGATTTAGTCAAATAAGATACAAATCTGAACCCTCGCACAGGCCGCGACATCTCGGTAGTCCGGGAGAAAAACGCTACAAGTCTTTTTTTTATTTTCACACACATAAAAAAATACTAATTTCTTATGATAAATCTAGTTGAAATGGTTGTCTGCATGAAGTAATTCGTTTTTTTCTTGACGAGAATAGTTCACTACGTTGTCAAAGAAAACGCAAAAACTCACAACGGACGTCAAAAATGGAAAGAACTTTCTCACAATTTTCCAGAGTTCTGCTATCAATAAACACGATTAGTAAACTCACAACGGACGTCAAAAATGGAAAGAACTTTCTCACAATTTTCTAGAGTTCTAAACTCACAACGGACGTCAAAAATGGAAAGAACTTTTTCACAATTTTCTAGAGTTCTGCTATCAATAAACACGATTAGTAAACTCACAACGGACGTCAAAAATGGAAAGAACTTTCTCACAATTTTCTAGAGTTCTGCTATCAATAAACACGATTAGTAAACTCACAACGGACGTCAAAAATGGAAAGAACTTTCTCACAATTTTCTAGAGTTCTGCTATCAATAAACACAATTAGTGAAATAATGTTTTTCATGCAAACAAATTATTGTCACATCAAGTCTAAAAATATATGAAAATAATTCTTGAGAAAAGAAGTCCAAGTCCAGTTACACGCACTTTTTTGCGAGGAAGGTGTAAGGATTAGTATATGAATATAATTATCTGTATTAGCTGAACCAACAGTACCTACTCCCTTTGACAAGTCGCACTGACTCCACAATCTTTGTGTATAGAATATACAGAAGTTTTAACTTTTGAAAAAATGTCTTCCGTCTTTCCTGAAAAATGTAACTTTTGATTTGTGACGTTCTTCTTCCAGACCACCGATCTGAAATGAGTAAATAAAACCGCTTTCGGTTCATGACTCAGGACATTTATGTAAATAGCTAAGACTTTTTATGTAAATTTTATTCAAAAACAATTCTTTTTTAATGTTTTTTTAGCTTTAAAAAGCTTCACTGAGTAGATTGATATGCATAAAAATAACTGTATAATAATTTGGCTAAATATTATACTATTGTTAGATGTCTATTGGGGCTATTCAAAATCTCTTGAAACGAAAAAAACATTGAGATGACATAATTATATCAGTTTATATTTTGCCTAAATAATCACCTAACAATACTCTGACTTTGACTCTAAAACCTTAAGACTCTTGACTAAGACGGTATCTATTTATAACAAAATTACTTCCAAAATATTCAAAGAATTCTATTTTAAAATATTCTTCACATTACTGTTCATTCAAAAATAGAATGTGGACTAGTTGCCGTGACGTAACTTGGCTTACAAGATGACAACTTAAAAATGTTGTTTCTACAGAATCAAAAATAAAATTATAATAATCGTGTGTTAAAATGTATTATAGGTAGGTAAATGTGAAAAAATTATTTTTATAATTTTCTTAACACACACATCAGTTCCAATTTTGAAAATGTCACACTCGTACGTGTATGCACACAAGTGAATACATTATTTGATTGACAAATGTTGTTACTCTAAGAAAATGTATAGAAAAAAATAGGTGCAGATCGACAAACTTATCTTTGCGACCAGAGGTGTTACTATTATAGATACAAAACTAACTAACTAACCATCATGCCGTTTAGGCAGTATGACGGACCGCCATATAACTCTGCCTCGGCACACACTCCTTGCTTCATTCACATTCATACATCGTCTCATACATACTCTTCTGTAATTCTGACTCTTCAAGTATTTGATTCAATTGATCGTGCCATGTCTTCCTCGGGCGTTTCCGACTTCTTCTTCCATTAACTTTCGCATCGTATATTATTTTCACACTCCTTTCTTCGTTCATTCGCTCAACGTGCCCAAACCATATACGCGTCCTTTTCTCGATCCTATTCATTACACTTATATCAGCCTAGCATTAGATAAAAAAAACTTTTTTTTTAAATAATAAGTCCGTCCGCTAGTTCCTCGTTTGGCCGCCTGCACGAATAAACCCTTACGCACGACCAGCTCTATAAAAAAGAGTTCTATTAGAAATTTGTACTGATCGCAGAACATGCCATTACCGATCTGTAGAATGGAACCAGGGTGTACACAAATTACGCTCGGCTATCGTTTGTCATTTTTTTTCATACTGCTTACTAAGCTAGAATAATACTAAAGAAATTCTAAAAAAAAGTTCGAAAGAGTATTTGAAATAAACAGAATTGAAGTGGTAAAAAAGACGGCTATTTCTATTGTATACGTGTTACCAGATTAGATGATCAGAAAAATATTGGATAAGATGATTTGCGGAAAACAGTGAATAATAACTACTCGTGATTATATATATTTTTAGCACGCGTCTATTTATGTTCTATATTTAAAAACAATTGCATATTAGAAGGATGTGAGGGTTAACTATATTCATCCTGCAGAACTACGTTCAAATCAATATGACCTATGTTAGTTGATTTTATACAACGATTCTGTTGTATTATGAGCATAGTTAATTATTTTTACTTTTTTGAAAGAATTCTTTTCCATGCAAGGCAAAAAAATATTCAGAAAATCAAACTTTATTTCGAAGTGATGAAAAACAGAAAAGTTGTATCCGGTACCTACCTTAAGAGTGTTTTCAATCATGTTCGCAATTATTATAGGACAGGAAACACGACAAAGTTTTAAACTTGATAAAGTTAAATTCAATTTAATTATTAAAAAAAATACAATAAATATAAATTGTTTTAAGAAATATAAATTGATTTGGGAAATATAAATTGTTTTAAGAAATTTAAATTGATTTAAGAAATATGAATTGATTTTAGAAATATATGTTGATTATATAAATTCAAATTGATTTAAGAAGTATACGAGGTCTGTTCAAAAGAAAAGGTGATTTTTGAATTTTCGCGGGTTGTGTACATTCGATTATCGTTTTTTTTCAAAGTAAAAAATCGAAGAACACACAAAAACGTGACTAACCTTTCCAGTTGTCAAAAACAAACCACTAATCCAAAATGGCTGATAATGCTAACATATGATAAACATATGTGTACCAACATTACAAAAAAAAAACGATAATCGAATGTACACAGCCCGCGAAAATTCGAAATTGACCTTTTCTTTTGAACCGGCCATCTACATCGGTTAAATTAATTCAAATTTATTTCAGAATTATAAATAAATAAAAAAAAAACGATTAAACACAGAAAGTGAAAAAAAAAATTGAATACTCAAGAAAAATTACATAAATGATTAATTTAGAAAATACGTCAGTAAAATATATTTTTAAATATAAATAGAACTAAAATAGATGAAAAAAATCTAATAAAATCAAGGTAAATAATGAATTAAAATAAAGTTAAGTTGAGGAAACAATAGTACGAAAAAAAAAGATTTGATAGTTAAAATTTTATTTTAATGATTAAAAAATATATAAAATAACAAAAAATCACATTACTGTGGTAAGATGCCAAAGTTCAATAACCGGTAGTGGCAATAACTTTTTCTCATTTTATTTTCTAGTGCGCCAATTTAATAAATAAACATTATTATTTATTTACTTAAAAACCAATAAAAAATATATATATTTCAAAAAAAGATAGTTTTAATTATGCAGATTTTGGCCACCACTGTATGTTACCATTAAGTAGGGCAAAACACCAGATTCGAGGGTCACCGAACTGTGCTGTCGACTGATAGCAGCGCCCCCTTCCGTGATAAGGCGAGGGTGTCCCCCGGTAGGGGAAGGCAGTGATATGGGTGTAGGGGGGCTGCCACTGGAATAGGGGGGCCGTAGTAGTGGGGCCGTGATAGTACGGGGCGAGAGGCAGAGGGGAGGGGAGAGGAGCCCCCTCGGGCACATGTGCTCGGGCTCCCCCCTTTTGTAAAACGTGGCGCATCATTTGTGCAATAGCGCTTTTAATCGTTGTCATGGCGATGCTTTTCAAATTGTTAAATTCATTTTAATTTAAATAATTTGAGATTGATTGTAATATATTATTTTAGTACGTAAACATTTTAATTTTATAGTAAGTCCGATGTGCGCAATATTATGAAAAAACAATGTTTTATTTACTATCATTTTATAATATTTTGTTTATATCAGTTTATTTTAATATAGTATCGAAAATTTCAAAACAGACTTACTATTTGATTCTGAATTGCAAGTTCATTTTCATTGTCACACAAGTTCGATTTCATAAAAAAATGTTTTCAATAATGATATATTCGCACAAAGGAAAAGTCAGGTGTGGTATCACTTCGTGTAGTAGTACCTGCCTCAGATGTCGTATCAAGTAGCGAAGAGGCACAGCGAACTAGGTAAGAAGGTGATGTCAGTAAACGTGACAATACTGGCAACGTTACATAAACAGAAAGCGCGTGCATCGCGCAACTCACCATGGTGGGCAGGCAGGACCTGATCTTGAAGAGAATCTGCCTCTGCTCTCCATCCTTGTCGAAGATGTGCAGTCTGGGGCCGCTCTTGAGCGAGCACAGCCTGCAGAGGTCCGTGAAGGCGGTGAAGTTGAGGTCCTCGGGCTCAGTCATGGCGAAGCACCTTATCAGAAGATCCAGCACGCACGAATTGTCCATAGATAAGTAGCTGGCGACACAAGACGCTGTTCTAACGTTGAAGCACTCCCGTTACGATATCATTTGGATAATAAACAATGGTCGGGTAACCGAATGTTTCACGGATTCGCACGATTATATTATGTTTGACGCGCGCATTCTGTTTCGGCCATTGGCGTGTTGACATGAGTGTCAGTACGGGGCACAGTGGGGCGGGGGCGCTGGGCCGGGGGCTGGGGGCTGGGGGCTGGTGCCGGGGGTGCGCATGCCCGCCCGCTATCGACTGGCTCCTCCACCACTGGGCTGGCTAGGGGGTGGCCCGCTGCGAGAGACAGAGCTACCCTCCCTCCCGCTTGCACTCGCACACTCCGCCGAGGGGTGGCTCGCTCCCCCTCGCATCAACCCTCTGCCCGAGCAAGCTGTCCGACTACGCTCTAGCTACCTAATTCTTCTCCGTCCTCCTCGGTCCCTTCGCTGTGAACAGAGACGGAACTAAAATATTGAACACGCACGACCACTGTTCGCGTTGGACGCTCGGTCAATTTAATTATGCGTTCTCGGACACTGCATGTATTGAGTATTTTCTCGGTCTTCATAATCTGTAATTCCTCGTAATAAAATAACAAGGTTGGCTCTTTACGATGCGTTCATAAAAAGGAAGTCTCACTAAACGCCACCGAATATTATTTTCCCGCCATTGCCTCATGCATCGCATGCCTCCATTTTCATACTTTTCTTTCAGCAATCCAACTGGAATCTACACCATATTATTTTAGCGATCTTTGTAATTAGTTAAATATTTATTTCAGACACTCTTATAAATCGATTTGTCAATTTTTAATTAACATAGTGAATTTGCAATCGACATAATATTTACATGCAAAAAAATCAAGAGTAAATTAATATTTAAAGAAATTTAAAAAAAAAGTTTGTATAAGACCACAGATATTATTTTAATTTTTATGATCAATCGGCTTCGCTTAGCCTAAGCATCATCGGGGTTAAAAATTAAACTAAACAAAAAAATACAAAGTGTGAGGTTATATACATATAAAATAAAATAACATAACAATGAGAAAACAATAGAAAAAATAAAGTATTATTTTATTACATTCACACAAAAGAATTGGTCATAAATGATTCAATCAAAGATTTAAACATTCATTTGGCGAAAAATCTACAATGCTGCACTGCAGCTCCGCCACCCTAACCTAGATATATTTTTCTATCTATTTCTAGGTTCTGATTTCTAATTCATATTTGTCAAATACGTTACAATTATAATGAACGTCTCAGCCGACCAAAATAAGTAAATGTTAAGATGTTTATTGTAAGGTAAACAGCGAGTATACATTCGAATATGCAAATCGTTAGAAAAATGTATTCATGTTGGGGTTGCAAGGGTGTATTATTGCGCAATTTTTACGTAATACTAATTTTAAAGCCAGCGGATCTTTCTTTTGAATTGGCAACGAGTGCGTTTTAATATTATTTGATGATGGTCCGATGCTCTGTGGGGAACCCGCTTGCACAGCGCGGGTGTAAACTGTGCGTCTAAAGTTTAAGTTTAGACTTCAGGGATTCAATACTTCGTTTGTGTGAAAGCACCATGAAACAATACATGAAACAATATTGAGGCCTATTTTCGTTCACGATTGCGTTTGATTTTTTGGCATAATGTAATAAATATAAATAATAATACAAAAGAAACAGTTCAAACCGTAATATTATTTCAAGTTGGAATATCTTGATTCGGGGAAGGACAATGTCATGAAAGCATTTTAAATTCGTATAGGTAAGAACAGCATGTTTGGTGAATAATAAAATGGTAAAAACAAAAAAAAAGAAAAATAAAACAAATTAAGACAAAAATCTACGTATTTTTATCAGTTTAAGGTCAATGACGTTTGTAACGTCATTGGTCAAGGTGCGTGTGCCATCATTTTTACTATTGCCCGTTGGTAGTTTAAATTCAATGGGTAATGAGTTATATTCACTACCTATATTACTCGTATATATGAGTCTATTTTTTAAATGAAAATACAAAACAAGAGTCCCATCTGTAAACGTTGTGTAGCTGAAGGTAGTGGAAAGGGGAAGTTACAAAGTACCTGGCTCTTCAGATCTAGTCACCAAACACGGCTAAAGCCATTTCAAGCAACATTTCGATTCTGAATGGTGGTCTTTGACCAGGGGCGATACTGGGAGTATCTACCACTCTTGAATGTGCCACAAATATACTAAATTGAGTTTAGCGAAGCTAGCAGTCCCCGATGGATTGCTCATACCAACCCTAATGTATGGCAGTGAGGCATGGAACTGGCAGAGGAAGGATGAAAGTAGACTGAATGCTGTGGAAATGAGATCTCTGAGGCGTATGTGGGGTAAAACCATGTGTGACCGTGTTAAAAATGTGGATATCCGGAATTAATGCAAAGCTGATGTAAGCGTAATGAATAGGATCAATAAAGGGACGCTTATGTGGTTTGGGCATGTAGAGCGAATGAACGAAAAAAGGAGTGTGAAAATAAAATATGATGCGAAAGTGGATGGAAGAAGAAGTCGGGGACGCCTAGAGGAAGACATGGCATGATCAAGTGAATAAAATACTTGAATCGGGCCATGGGAAGAGTCAAAATAATAGAAGAATATGTATGAGACTATGAATGAATGGAATGAAGTAAGGAGTGTGTGCCGAGACAGAGTTATATTTATTTATTTAACGGTCCGTCCAGTTGTTCACCTACATTCTGCGGAGAAACGGTGTGATGGTTAGTTAGTTAGTTGACAAGGTTTATATATGAGAATATAGTTTTATTTTAGTTTTAAAAACGTAATTCCACCGATTAGTGTTCGTAAGAATTTGATTACTTTATAAAATCGATTAGTTGATTGCTGAAAAAATCATGAAACCAATGAATCAGTTATTCATATCGAGTCTAGAAAACCAGAAAATTTGAGCCGCCGAAGAGTTTAGAATTATGTATTACTTTTAAAATGACCATGTTGATTGCTGAAAAATCATGCCAAACAACAATTAGTTATCACGTTATTTTAGCATTAATTTTGAAAATAGATTTTACGATTTCAACAAAGTTTAAGCCGGTATCGCGCCCCGAATGTGTTGACTTGGAAGTTAAGTCACGTCGAGTTAACTCTTCACGGAGAAGTCATCGTTAATGTCGGATTGCTCGTCGGACATGATCGACGGTTGTGAATATGATTTGAGGGTCGAAAAGACGCTGGCTCTCATCAAACCAGAAGCCGTGAAGTTTGTTCGAGAGATTGAAGATATTATAAAAAAGAATGGCTATGACATATTATCGGTAAGAAATCATATAAACAATTTCGCTAGATTTGAAATGCAATTCGACGAGATAAAAAATATAATATCGCGTATATTTGGAAATTTCCAACAATCATGAACGAAAAGTAAATAAAACGTTTCCATGTTTACAAAAAGTATTTGAGGTTGTAGATTGCCGTATTTTTTTCTATAATAACTCACAAATGAATGTCTAACATTAAAAAACATATTGTCACAAAATATTTATTGAATTATTTATAAATCTTATTGTATGCCAATGAAGGAAAAAATATTGAGGCGTACAGATAAATATTAAAAAAAAAATGAATACATATTTCTGATCAGTCAAATGCTAATAAGGTAAAATTGACAATGCTTGGCACACCGAAAATATTTTAAGAAAAAACGGTTTATTTTAATGAATAAACCACAGAATATTTTTTTTGTTGTGATGAAAAGTATCCTATTTTTGAATAATTAGTCAAAATAGAGTAGGATATCTTTCATTTGCTTATGTTTATAGTACAATGTGTTATTAATGTTTTTTCGTTTGTTCATTTCATGTACTAACTGTGTTTTTTTTATGCTTTTCACACTTTAAAAATGTTTTGAAAACTGAGAAATTTTGTAAAATATTTCGAATGCTTTACAAAAAAATACTTATACCCCTTAAAATAAAATTGGAAACCACCAGACTCGCACATTTTTCAAAAATAAAATAAAAAATGGTATTTTGTTTTTTTTTGGTTACAACAGAAACTAAACCCATAACCATCCGACTCTAAGTCAAATGGGTAGAATATTTATCTATTAAAAGGTTTAATCCGTCACGGCTCAAAGAAAAGTTACTTATTTCTTTTGTGTCTACCAAGCCCATCCCAAACGTCACAATACATTGTTGAATAACTGCTACTCAGGGTTCTAATGTCTACAACCGGGCAGCCAAAATAATGATCTGGGGTAGATACCACCACGGCTTGCCTGCTCGGCCACACTTGTAAAAAACAGACTATGTTTTATAATCCAAGCATAATGTGAAAACTATTGTCGTACAGTTATACTTACAAAACAGTGGAAAGGAGTTCTCTGTGAAATTTGAAGAACAAACTAAACATGCTCGCTTTGATGTAAATTTTACTTCTATAGTTGTAGATGTGAAGCTAATAAAAATCACAAATAATATAAATTACTATTATGTACCTACTCAAGAATATTTTTGATAAATATTTGGTTGCTATTATTCCTACCAAAGGCAAAAAATGTAAGGTACCATATTGTATTCAGAAAAGAACAGTCCACCTCACACCAGAACAGGCGGCAGAGTTCTACTCGGAGCACTTTGGGCAGGTTTACTTTCCCAACCTCGTGGTGCGGATGTCAAGCACTCCCATGGTGGCTCTCTGCATTGCCAAGCCCAATGCCATCGCCGAGTGGAGGAGGATCATGGGCCCCGCCAAGTAAGATGAGCTTTTCTTTGTCATTTTGTTGTTCCCTTCTACAGTTGGACATCCTTCGACTGTTATATCATTGTCATATATCTTTGGATAGGGCTCTAAACACTGATCTCTATTACACATTAACACTTTAATCAATCATCGCTAATTGTATTTGAAGATGTCTATTTATTGAGATGAATCTGTGACATTGCAAACCATTTGCACAAATTCGATACTTATGTACAAGTTTTTTAATCCTGTAGGACTGGGTGGGTGGTTCCCTAACCAAGCGGCCATATTTAATCATAAGCATATAATAAATAAAACATTGTCCAGAAACTAAATAAATTTGTAAACAACATGTCAAAAGCAAAACGACATTGTTAACTTTCATATTTCAAAATTGGAATTGGAACAATAAGTTATCAGTAAAAATAGTAGGTACCTGAAAATTACATTATTTCTTACATAATCCTAATAGGTGCCTGCCTGAATCCTGGTAGATGCTTATGATTTTTGACAAGGAGGTTAAGTTATTCATTATTAAATTTACTTTTAATGGGTCCAAAACTATATGTATATCTAAATAGTTTTTAGACCCATTGTTCCAGAGAAATTTTTAACTCAAATGACAACTATCGACCCCTATTATATTACATACTGTGCAATGTTGCCAGTATTTTTATATTTTTTTTACATTCATCCATGGCATAATGATCCACACAATAGATTTTAAGTCTGGATCGGGTAATACATTAACAATAATTATTGTCAATTCTAATATTGTTATTAAATACCTTCTAGTGTCCTGGAGGCTCAGGCTTATTGGCCCAACTCTATAAGAGCTAGCTATGGAATACGGGCAAGCGAGGAGGATGAATATAACAATGCGGTGCACGGAAGTGACGATCACGCTGCTGCCTTAAGAGAGATCCATTACTTCTTCCCACAGCGTAAGCACACTAAATATAAACTAACTAATTAACCATCACTCTTTTAAGTCCTCCATTATTGCACAAGCAACATCTTTCGCTTGTTATGATAGTAGGAGTTTTTCAAATATTGTCAGGTTATTTGTAACCCGGCAATGTTTGTCTTTCTTTTGAAATAAATTGATCAGTTAGTTGGTTGAGTGGTACAAAGTGTTGGCCTTGCACCCAGGCGTCGCGGATTCAATCGTCTTCTAGCTCTCCATCATTGTACAAACAACATTTTTTCATTTATAATGACAGTAGGTTTTCAAAAATTGTTAGGTTATTCATAACCTGGGAAGGTTTATTCTTTCTTAAAAAAATAAATATATATATATTTATATACATACATATTAACATGATATCAACTTTGCTAGTTGTGGTTGGTCCAGTGCTACGTGACTGGCAGATTAACGAGTATCTGCAGGGAAACGTGAACTCTACCTTGCTGAAGGGTCTCGAAGAGCTGTGTAAGGAGAGGCCTGAAGATCCCCTGGTCTGGCTTGCGGACTGGCTCCTCATCCATAACCCTTACTGTCCGAGGTCACTGGCACTCACCGAGGAATCGGAGACAGATATCGTGACGAATATGTCGTCAACTGAATCCACATGTAGTTAGACAAATAAATGTCCATTAACACGTTCATTGCTGGCATTGTGTGTGGCGCTTTGACAGCCATGTGACCGGTATACGCACAAATGGCGCGGCGCCATGTAATTTTGAGTCGTTCCACAGGGGACAGGGAATCCCGTCACTGTTTGAATTGATGACATTCATATGGCATCAATATGTACAAATTTTGGTTAACGATGAACGTGTTAACAGTAAAATTCTTGTGAAGTCTGCTCAATATCTTTAGATTAGTTTAAATATCTAAACACATATCAAACATTTAAAATGTTTAGTTTTGCAACAAAATTTTAATGACTGTTGAATTAATAATTAAAAAATTGAAATAAAAAATACAAATGTTTTAAATATATGTATTTATGAATATAATCCAATATACACATTTTATTTTCTTGGAAGTACTTGTAATTTTTTTAATCTGTCATTTTTATGTGATATTAGGTGCTACATACTTACTTTTTTATGTATTTTGGTCAGACATTATGTAGTTTCAATGCAATACATTTTGAGGGGGTTCATCAACTCAAATAAAACTGTAGGTAATTTTCAGGTCTTTATTATTTCCTTAAAACATACAAAAAAAAAAAATCGTAAGAAATTACATCGTAATATAATACAAGTATTATTTGCTTCATATTTTTTCTCATGAAATGTATCTTCACAGCAAACAAAAAAAACACTTATCGCAGTTTGGAAAATCAGAATTTTTGGTTACAAAAATCTTTGTTCATTGAAAAATATAATAATACAAAACACAACATATTTTAAAAGAAATCTAATTAACTACACAGGAAACTCAATTTCAAAACATAATGCACTAAGGAAATGGTTTCCGTTAATAAGGCATAAAAATAAAACTCTAAGATCTCAAATCGTTATTTAACACAATTTGGTAAAGTTATATCTGTAGCATTCTAGAACTGTAAAATGGATTAGTTTTTGGGTGCAGGAGACGGTGCTTTCCAAACCCTATCCTGACAATGCTGGAGAGCCTGAAAAAAAAACTCATCAAATTAGTGTGAAGTCCACATAAATATTAAATAAATAGAGTAGAAAAGTGTTAATTATAGAAGTGCAGAATCTAAGAAAATAAACCACGTTATTAATTATCTCATTTCAAAATTTCGCACACATTGTAGCAACAAGTTATCGTTAACAGGTTTCAATTAAAGCTAATTTTACAATACAAAGTTGTTGCATCAAGTTATCGTTAACAGGTTTCACAATTAAAAGATTCTTCATTGTTTACCTAATTGTCGTTAGTATAATTGCTTAATACTGACACTCGATTTGTTGCTAAACACCTCCCGTCTTACTTATTAGATTTTTAAGCGCCTACGTAGCGTTGGTTTAGTTACACCGGACGTAGGCCATTAAATCAGACAGATAAGCCGTGGTTTTAAGGCGAGTTTATCGCTATTCCGACCTTATAACACGCGCAACATTTACACCTCGTTTATAAGTAAGGGGGCTCAAGTATAAAAGGTCTACCTAGGTAAGTTATGTACTTATGTTCATGAATATTATCAAATTAATTCTTCATTTTGAAAACAGGTTACTAAATGTATCCTTGTGGATATCCTTGATTTTTCACACATATACAGATCTAAAAACTAAGCTATGCCCCCCAACTACACATATAAGTTTGTAGATCTTTATGCTAGTCATACCCTATAAGAATGAAACCTATTTGTTTTTAGTTGTCAGAAACGAGGATCAAAGCATTTTATGCTAAAGACTTACATTGCATTCCTTGGCTTGACTTTCATTGTCACACCAGTAGGAGGGCCCCCAAGTGCACTTCTTGGCCCCCAGCAGCTGCTGGGACGCCCTACGCACACGAAGGGCTGGCTTCTCTGCCTTCCACACCTTCTCTTGGCAGTGGGCAACGGCCTGGCATACAAAAGGACTCATTGAAATACATATCTACCATTGAGAGCTTGGTTGTAATGACTCTATCTGTTATATTTGCGGTTATGAGAATGAAAGGAGCCTTAACCTCTGGAATGCCAGATTTCAGCTAGGTACAATTTCTGTCGTACCTTGCTGACTGAGAATTGATTTTTTATCCCTCATGTCACTAAAGAAAGTTTGATTAAGAAATGTGAAGATTTTTTCGTTGTTTTATTGCATTTTCCTGTAGCTGAATAAAATTCCTTCTAATTAAAAATAATTGCATGAGGTTGTCTTGTAAATACAAACAGTAATGTCACTTTGAAAATAGATATATTTTCTGCCGCACTGATGTAAGCAAACTTCAAATATTTATTACTCCACTTGTACCGAACTTAACGAAATGCAAAATATCTCTACTGATTGATTATTTTGTTGACAAGCGATTTCATTTAAATATGTGAACAACAGGTTTTAAAGGATAAAAACTCCTGAAAAGATAATGATGAATACCCAGTGACTATTGGCACCTCCGGCACACTAGAGGTTAATCTCCCACCATTAGGACTCCTAGTCATAGCAATACTAAAAATATTTTTTAAAACCCAACTTAACCATAAACAATCAATAATAAAACCGCATTCAAACATGTACAGAGAAACGCCAACACTTAAAAGTATCTTCCATTATATAACCTAACGTAATCTTCCTAGTACATTCACTAAAGCTAAATCTGCATGCAAACAAGCAGAGAAAGAGAGGTTATAACTAACATGGCATTCGTTGGCCTGGTCCTCATTTTCACACCAGTAAGAGGGCCCCCAGGTGCACTTTTTGGCGCCCAGGAGCTTTGTGTTCCTCTGTACGCTGGTCTTGTCCTCAGAGGGCTTGTCCCCCAGCCAGACCTTCTCGCGGCAGTGGGCAATAGCCTAAATAGACAATAGACATGTGTCGGAGATAAGTCAAGTTAAAATCACCGCCACCAAAAAACCCAACACTCATCCTAAATTAAAGCATTGTAATTATTAATTGTTGATTATTATCTGCCAGAATACATTTGTAATTGTAATAGCAAATGCTGATTAGATGAGATGATAACTAAGTAATATCAGCATTTATTTATATGGTTTTACCAACTCATATTACAGTATAAAAGAAAAAAAAAACAAATATCAACTAACAATAAAATTATCTCAGTAGATAACAGATGCTAACATTTTTTACTTGAAAAAGCTAATTTAAATTTTTTTAAATCCCGTGCGTCATAGATTTTAGTAAAAATAAGAGATTGACATATCAATTTCCTTGGAAACAAAAAGATACCACCCATCTTAAACTCTATAGTGTGTTAAATGCCTAGAAAAAATTGTTCTATGTATTGCCATTCTAGGTTAAAAATGGTGCTAGTGTCCAAATCTATAAAAAAAAATTATCAAACTTCAAAATATTATAGATAGGCGAGCTGTAAGTCAAAAGAGGGGAGAGGACTTTTATATGCAGTCTTATGAACTTGGCTGAATGAGTCTTGTAACAGAAAAATAATTATTAGGACAATGATGCGGGTTTTTACAACTTCAAACGACTCCAAAAAAAAGATTAAAAAGAAACTTAATTCTTTTTTTTAAAAGAAGATTTATATGTATTCTTACATTGCATTCATTAGCGCGATCCTCGCTGTGACACCAGTAGGAAGGTCCCCAGGTGCACTTGCTGGCTCCGATCAGCTTCTGCTCTGCAGACCTCACTTCCCGGGGTGACTTCTCGGAAGTATCCATCTCCAGGTAGCTGTGTTGGTTGTCTGAGCCGCACATGCCGATCTCAGTGCACACCTTGCCGCTGTCTGCCAGGGTAGAGATCAGGTGGATGATGCTCTCGCCATAGATGGACATGAGCTTCATGCACTGCAATGGGAATATTATTACATGTGTTAATTTAATTTGCAAGAAAGCAATTATATTTGATTGAACACAGTTGTGGGGTTAGTACCAATTGTTTTATAAAAGCTGAAAGTTTGCCTTCTCGTGATTGGAGGACTTACAAACTTTTTACGGACATGGATATTCATGTTAAGATTTTGTTCATTGCTCACTCGGTTAAACTAAAATGTGGACTTTTGGCAGTAAACCCACAAGTAATTAATTAATCAATTCAGTTTTACAGTTTTTTTATTTGTAGTGTGGTTTTAAACCTTTACTAATCCAGTTACAGCAGTTATAAAAATATGGACATATGTACATATTTGTGACATTTAATTATGCAAAGTTATCCTTCAATAGCTCTGTGATATATCAATCATTTCATGTATGAAGTCGCAAAGTTATGCTTTGTAGATTAATTTACTTTTAGTAAAAGATTTAAAAAACAAAGATAACAATTAAGAAGCTAGTAAAACTTACCCTATCCAAATATCTGGCAGGCAGAGCATAACAAGTCTTCTCAATGATGTGTTCAATTTTCCTGTCCACGTTGGGGTTCCTTAGCAGTTGCTCAACCACATCAATGGCTTCTTCACAAACCGCACACTCCATTACGGAATCTGGAAGATAAAAATAAATAAACACTAGCAGCTTCATCAGTCTCAAATCATTAAATCACAGTGATATACAAATTATTGTGAACACTTTATTTATGGTTACTTTTACATAAGACGCAACAATTCTAGATCTGAACAATGAAGACAGCCCCAAAACAGCACTGATTGTACATATATATATACATGTATGTGTTTTTTTTGGCAGATCAAAGATACAAATGCTCGGTGTATATTTTTTATCGAAGGAAGCAATCACTTTGTAGCTTGAAATTACAATTTAAATAAAAAATATTTTTGTTTTAAGCCACTTTATTTATGTACATATAACAATTCGACCGGTTTCGGTTAAACTTAACCTTCTTCAGGAACGTATATATATAAACTATTATATATATACGTTCCTGAAATAACCGAAAATCGAATTACATGTATAAATAAAGGGCAAAACAAAAAAAACATAAAAAATTTAAAATATATTTTTATTTATTTCATATGGTTGTATTCTTAAATTATTTTATAGAGTTGTTTAACATCCATTAGATTTCCAAGGAGATATAGACTATTGAGCATTCTTATGTAAGATTTGCGCAAAACTGACAGTCAGTACTCTGTTACAGGTACAGTCTAGAAGATTCTTCAGTGACAGCACTATTTTTCTTTAAAAATCACAACATTGGTTGTTAATAAAAATAAAACAAATCAATAGTACTTACTTTGGATGACCATCTTCTGGTCATCGCACATGTGTATGAAGGAGCAGATTTCCTTTGGAGACAGTCCCCCGGACAGCAGAGTGATGACCAGGTCAGAGTACTTGTCCACAAACTCATCACACTCCTTCATCACCGATTTTGGCATGATGCTGCAAACACTGTGCACTATCTTCTTAATCTGGTCCTGTGGAATTAGAAACATGAATGCTTTTTTGAAATGCACTAAAAAGTTAATTTTAAGAAAAAAATATTTTTATTTTTAAATCTGTTTATGCAGCAGCTTGCGCACTTTAATTCATGCTGATTCTGTGATTTGCTGAGTTCAGCGGCCGGCACGTCAAATTTAGGTCAGTATTCTAATTAAATTCGTAATAATACAACATAAGTGTAAATCGAAATTTCGCGACCGATTGCCGGCGCAGCAGACCTGTCGAATTCATATATTCAAAGAAAATTTGTGGAAATATAACATACATATTTCCATCTAAATCAAAATTTCGTACTTTGAAGACTTTTCCTCTTTAAAATATGTATACAGTAATCTTTGTGCTAGCCGTAGTTCAGGGCAGTTTCGTTATTTACTTGGCCTTTTGTAAAAGAAACCTAGATTTATTAATTACTGATTAATTCCTCATTGAAGACGACTCCCAGAACTTTAATATGGTTTATATTCAGAGGTTCCCAAACTTTTTTGTCCCGTAGACCACTTGTCGATTTTTTCTGTTTTATATAGACCCTCTGCTTTCCTAGTATTGATTTTTTTTAGGGTTGGGAAAAACTTCAAAGTTTTGTGAACGCTTCAGGAACTGTTAGTTCTTTGAAATGAACCTTTCGCGGTGAACACTTCAATTGTAGTCGAACTCGTCAAAAAATAGTACTAGTCGGCAGAGATCCCAAATCGAAAAGTGTCAAATCAACAAAAATTCCTCTCCGAAAAAAAGCACTAGTCGGTGGAGATTTGAAATCGAAAAGTACTAGCAAATCGACAAAATATCTTCCACAAAAATTATTATTAATATAATTAGGGAATTAAAGTCCATTATAAGATAGTATTACGTAAGTACCTACATGGGTACTATCTGTGAGGTGGATTATTACATTTGCGGGAAGCCAACATTTTGGTGACGGCCTGCCTAAATGGAATCCACTCCCGTGGACCCCCATTTACGTATCATGCACCCCAATTTTTTTTTTCATTGACGTGGACCCCTTGCAGGTGGAATCGACCCCTGGGGCCACTTTGGGAATGACTGGTTTAAATTAATATATTATTGTGTTAGTGTTAGAAATGTATTGAGTTATAAATACATATGTATTTTAAAAACTCACATCGGTGCTCTTGTCCTGAAGTTCCTTTTCAATCTGGCTCATGACGAACTCGCAGATGAGGCACTGGGGAGAGGCCTTAACAGTTTTGGCTTTGGGGGCGGCGCTGGCGTAGATCAGGGGCTTGCCGTTGTAGGTGTTGTCAGGGATTTCGTTAGTTTCTATAAATTGAAGTTTTTATTAAAGAAATCAACCTTTGTCATGTTATGAATTTTCATAAAAACACAGCTGAGAAAGCACATTTTCAATCAAGCAATCACATCTAACTTGTCGCAAACTCCAGAGAGACAAACTGTGCTCTGAAATCCACTACACAACCTATACAACTTCTTCAAGTTAGAGCAGGCGAAAAATACACAAAAATGAACATTAATTTTAATTACATTTAATAAAAAATAGCAAAAATAAATACATATGTACTTCTTTGGGAAAAGTTGAAAAAGTGTCGATAGAATTGTAAAACTAACTAAACATAACCTCCCATCATCGTAGGCAGACACAACGGAACACTACACAACTCTGTCCTAGCACACTCCTGCTTCATTCACATTCATACATCTTCTCATAGATACTCTTATTATTCTAATACAACTCAAGTAATTTAAAAACTGTCACTAATTTGAGAATCAACCAAAATTGTTGTCTCAAAAAATTAAAACTTTTTTCCTCAGTTTACTTTAAAATAACTACTCACCGATTTGAGCAGCCTTATCATCTACCACTTCAAGCATATTGTCGGGCAGCATTGGCCTCCTGAAGTTGTTATGGTCGGCCATCAGGCCCTGCTTGGCGTGGAACTTGTCCGTCAGGGTCATGGGCTTGGAGACGATGCTCTGGAGCGAGGACACATCCGGCATCTTGTCCTGGCAGAGGTTCAGGTATACGCACACCTCCTGGGGAGTGAAGTCGGCCACCAGCATCTCGAAGAGCTGCCTGGAGTATGTGTCCACAAAGTCGGTGCATTCTGCCTTTAGCTTGGCAGGGAGGTGAGAGCAGAGGTTGTCCAAAGCGTTCTGAATGCTTTCCTGTAAGCAATCAAATACAGTAAAACCCACGTAAAACTTATTTTATCCGGTCTTTTGAAAAACCTTGTAAGAGAGTTTTCCCTGAATATTGTTGCAATAAAATTGGGACATGGATTTTTTCTTTAATATTGACTTTAAATTTAAAATTTAAAACTTTTTACTCAGTTCCCAGAGTATATTGAATAACAGATGTGCACTGTAATTATTTTCATTTAAAATTAATGCATAAAAATATGCACTGCAGGAACAAATAATTTGCACTTAATATGATACGTTTAGCAGTGCATGGGTTAAATATGTAAAAATAAAAGCTTGATTTTAACATATAATCTGGATGGAAAAAGGATTATTAAAAATAGGGAGGATGTTTGTAAGTGAAAAAGGCATTTATTTGGGTACTAGTAATAAACAGTGATGAAAACAAGTGGACTTATTAAATTATAAAACAGAAAATTTGTTTTTCATATCAAGTTTTTTCTACCTGGAATTTTTAAAGTAACGCAACTATTTTCACATTGAAACATCATTTCTATTATGAGCTATGCATCTTAATACTGTAAGACAAGACGCAATATTGTTTGTTCCATATTTTTCAATCCAAATTCAGGCCAAAACTGGTTAGTAAAGCTTGCTTTTACACAAAGGAATTAAGAAAATACGCAACAATGCAATCATAAGTCATTCACTTACAAAAGCAAAGGTCAGAACTCATTGTGCTGATAACTAGCCCATGGCTATATGTGTTTTTAGAAAGAAAGATGGTAGTATTAGTGTAATTTGACATTTTCTAATTTTACTCGTGCCAAGGCTAGCTTAGTCATTTAAATGAATGCTCAGCAAAATGTTTACTCGAATGATTTATTCTAATGGGCTTATTATCTGTTCATAGCTGATTTAATTTCCAAGAGCTCTTGTATTGAACTGGGCATGACATTCTATTGCCTACAATAAATTATATAACCTTTTTTTCACTTTGTATTCTTATTCTAATACCCACTTTCCTCAGATAAATCCTTATTTGATTAAAGGAAAAGTGTAAAAAAAATATATTATAAAGTGTTAAAGGTGAATCATATGAACATGTATAAACATGAAATAGTTTAAGATTATTGTTTTAAATATTGCCTTAATATACTGTTCTATTCAGAGTGTTGTATAGAGTTTTAAAATAGCTGATGTCTTTGAATATGATAAATCATAAACAAAGACTGTTTCTTCAAAAGAATTGAAAATATACTTGGATAGGACGATGGAAGACAAAAAATATAAAATCTTCATTTAAACAAATTCACTTTTCGTGCTGTCATCTTTTCGCATACAAAATAAATACAGCAGCTTAAGTTTTGTAAAGACATCTTATTTTATATGGAAACCTTGGAGAGTGCCGTTTTCGTTTCTATACTGGTCAATTAAATGATCTAACCTAACCTTCATTTTTGTTAGTTAATATTATTGTTACCTCCGTCTTGTTATTCTTGAGCATAGACTGCAATTGTTCAACGGCGAAGAGACAGAGTGGGCAGCTTGGTTTGTCCTGGTTTCCACTTGTCATCAGGATCTCAACATTGGTGACCACTAGTTCTTCTTTAGGGCAAAGGGTCAGAAGAGGGCACACCTAAATAAATCATTATTATTATTCACCCAAGCAATATTAGTAATATTCAAACAGTATTGCATTTGAAACAGACAGAAAAGAAAAAAAAAAGATTTAGATGCTTCAAGGATTTGAACACAGAATTTCTGCTTGCTGGAAGGAAGTCTATCAATTTCACCGTGGAACCTCTTTTCAAATCTGCCGTATTTTTTCATCATAAACAATATTAACGATTTTTTCAAATCATTAATATTGTTTAATCTTTATTTCTGTGAGAGGTATCCCATCTTTATTTTGTGAGCAAAGTTTCAAACTTGAAATAAATCATTTATGAACAGGTGTCGGAATTATACCGTATCCGCTTTATTTTATGGAAAATCTTGACATAAGTCTGTTTATCTTTTTAACCTTTGGAATGCCAGATTCTTGCGAGTTTAACTTCCGTTGTGTGATGGACATAAAAGGCGTTCTGCGCGCTGTGCGTTTTTGCTTTTTTATAAAATAATGTTTTTGTAAATTGTGAGCTCAAGTATAAAATTGAATGTTAACAATATAAGTGGTTTACCCAGAATAGATACCTATAGTCAAAGAAATGTTTTTTTCTGCCTCATGTTACTAAAAAGGGTTATGAAACTAACCTATTTATTTTATGTGTTCTCTTCTGTTTCATATTTCATTGAAAATTATTGATATCGTTTCAATCATTAAATATGCTAGGATTTACTTATCGGGGCGCTTAAGATATTTAAACTGAGATATGGTGGAAAGATGGGGTCACCTGAGACGGGTCAATTTCCTGGACCAAGAGAGCGATGACTGCATTTCCATAGGCCTCAACGAAAGCATTACATTCGGAGCTAATGGTACTGGGAAGTTTGTTGCAGGCTTTCTCTACCAGCTCCTTAATTTCAATCTGAAAATTGCACAAACTATCATTTTAGGCATGTTAGAATAATTTTTAATTGGACTTAATTTTTGATAAATCTTGCAAAAATTATTACTCTACAGCTGTTGTAAGGAACATCGATAAATACTTAGGCTACAATTACACATTTTAAAAACATAAAACCAGTTGGCTTAGAGAATATGACATAATATAGAATATAGGGTGCAGAAAAATGTGTTGCTGTAAAGTACTAAATCTTCGTGTGAGTTCTGAAATACAATAAAAGAAATGTGAATGTGCTGATATATTAAAGCTCAACAATAAACAGCAATGTGTAGTTCGAAGATATTATGAATATCAAATGGTGACAATGTTATGTGTTGTTTGAGGAAATTATGAATACCTAACGGTGACAATACAATGTATAATTTAAAGATATTAGGAATATCTAATGATGACACTGCAACGTGTAGTTTGAAGAAATTATGAATACCTAGGGGTGGCTGACTGCAATGCATAATTTGAGGAGATTGTAAATACCTAACAGTTACACTGCAATGCAGTGTGTAATAAAACTTCAAAATATTCACTTCATTTCTATAACGCTACTTATGTGAAGAGCGCTTGTGCTAGGATACTGATTTCACATATTTTGTTTTTCTTGCAGCAAAATAACTAAGAATAAAAAAAAATAATCTTTTGGTTCATTTGAATTTTTTAGAAGCTTCTCTTTTCAAAATCATCAACAAATATATGTAATAGAGCTCGACACACTTAGCTTTGCGGGTGGTCAAAAGAGAACCGCAGAATTCTAAAATCTACCCTGGCGACTCCACAACTGTACATAAAGAAAAATATCATCAAGTTTAATAATTACCTCGGTGTTGGCGTCACTGATGCGCACTTGTAGGAAATGCAAGAAGTACTGGCAGAAGGTGCAAACTTCTTTGTTCTGGGGGAGGGTGATCATCAACCTTTCAATGGGCAGCTGGGCTAGTTCAGGCTTCATCACCTTCACATTCAACTGGCCTTCTCCAATCTTGACACTGGGCTGTGAGAACAAGTATTTTTTTTAGTAAATAAAAAATCAGACATAATGATACGGATGTTCGTCTCCACGTCGTTCGGTCACCCAATTTAGACCTCCCAACACTTTACCGGCTTCAGGCTGTTTATAGAAAAGCCTCTTTGGTGGTTGGCTATCTTCAAAATATACAAGGGGCTAAATAATAATATTTAATTTTTAAATAAAATAAAACAAAAATAACGGAGTTGGTTTTGTCAGATGAATTATTGGCGGTACATTTAAGAGAGATAATGTATAGAAAAACAATTGGACGTAGTTATGCAGAAAGCATCCAACCCCAAAAAGATGAAACTGAGAAAAAGGCGTTTGAAAATAGGACGATACAAAAGTATATTACGGCATTTGTAAAGTGAATATCCAGTGTTTTTTCTTTATGGCAATTATTTTAAATAGGTCATTAATAATCTATCAATGTATTTATTAAAAAATATATTGTATTTCTTATGTTATCCTACATTTGAATGTTTTTAAACTTCAATTTGAGTCAAATATCTGCAATGTGGGTTAGTAAAAATAATTTAAATTTTAAAAAACTTTTTCATTTGGAGTTGGATTTTTCAGCA